>OX592696.1:11377386-14177717 GCA_951361185.1 Ochropacha duplaris | reverse complement strand
GGCACTCTGTGATATTTTAGTGCCTCACTGATCACCCCATAGGGGAGGGTGCCGAACGCGTTCGCGATGTCTAGAGACACCGCGATGACACCCTCCCCCCTGCTCGACGCGTACTCGCAAAAGTCTCTAAGTGACTTTAGCGCGTCGAGCGTGGACCGCCCTTCCCGGAACCCGAACTGTCTATCTGAGACGTTCGGGCCGGCGGTCTCCAGGTGCTGCAGGATCCGGGAGGCCAGGATGCGTTCAAACGCTTTCCCGGCCTCATCCAGCAACACTATGGGGCGATAGGCAGACGGGCAGTCTGGTGGCCGACCCTCCTTGCGGAGGAGGCACAGTCGCCCTTCCTTCCACACCCGCGGGAACCTTCCTTCCCTCAGGCAGTCGTCCATGACGTGCCTGAGGCGGTCCCCGAGGTGTTCCAGGGCGACGGCGAGGACGCGACCTGGGACTCCATCTGGCCCCGGGGCTTTTTTGCAGCCCCGGAGTCGGTCCGTCACTCGCTCGAACTCGTCACTGCTTATCGGTGCAATGACGAGCTCGGCCTCCGGCTCCGTTATGGGGTCGGCCATCGTCGGGGGGGAGATCGAAGGGGCTGGCGGAAACAGCCCCTCAACTATCCTCTGGAGGAGGGCGGGCTCCAGGGAGTCCATGGGGGGGGCGGTGCGCATTTTGTTACGCACCACCTTGTACGGCCGCCCCCATGGGTCCCTGTCCAGGGTGGCCAAGAACGAGACGTGAGCTTCGTCCTTGGCCTTGGCTATCGCCACCTGGAGGGCCCCCTTTGCTTCTTTGAGGGCCCTGTGGAGCCCTTCCTCCTCTTCGGCGCTGTGCCGCCGACGCCTACAATGTTGGTAGGCGCGGCGGGCACTGTTGCTGGCGGTCCGCAGGGCCGCAATTTCTGCGGACCACCAGTAGACCCTCTTACGGGCAGACAGGCGACCGGCCCGAGGCATGGCCGCGTCGCACACCGTCTGTAGTGCGACGCGGAACTGTGCCGCCCTCTCTTCGACTCCGAGGGTGACGGGTGGGGCGGCACACCATGCCTCCACCATGGCCGCCTCGTCTGCCCTGTCCCTGTCCAAATGGACGAGGGACCACTTGGGGAATTTATTCCCCCTCCTGCCTCTGCCGATGATGGGCGACGGCGGGACTCCTCCTGAGGAGACCCTCATCCTGATGTACAGGTGATCTGAGAGGGTCTCCACGTCCTCCAGGACACGCCAACCCGTGACGCGTGCGGCTATGGCAGGGGTCGCGAACGTGACGTCCACGATTGACCCCCCCTGCCGCCGCACGCAGGTATTTGCGCTGCCCTGGTTTAGGACTACGAGTCCCGTAGCCGTCACCCAGTCCCCGAGTGCAGTTCCCCTATGGTCCGTAATGGGGGAACCCCATGCCGAACTTTTGGCGTTGAGGTCCCCCAGGACCATAACCTGCCTCGGGGCAGCCCTTCGGACCACCCCCCCTAGGATCCCCAGGAACGTGTCGAACTCCCGCAGCGGCCTATTGGGGGAGAAGTACACGGCTACCAGCACCGTGTCGTTCCCCCACCTGGCCGCCACGTATCCTGGGCCACCCTCGATCCTCGATAAGGGGGGGAGGTCCCCCACCGCCGGCACCACGATCGCCACTACTCCGTCGGTATCCCCTACCCAGTTACATTGGGGGGGGACGAAGTAGGGCTCCGCTATAACCGCAACGCCAATTGCCCACTCCGCCATGGCCTGCATGAGCAGATCCTGAGCTCTGGCGGAGTGGTTGGCGTTTACCTGCAGGACGTCTAGATGCTGGTGTGCTGGCATTTAGACGTCCATGCGGTTATCCTCTTGGTGCCGGCTGGCGGCTGTTTCGGCTGGAGGGGGACGGGAGGGGCGGGCGGGTCTCGTCCTGATCTCTCTACCCTTCGTTTCCGGTGGGTTGCATTTCTGTCCCCTCATGACGTGGTCGGCTGGGAGCCCTGCATGGTGGCATACTGCACACCATGCTTTCTCCTCCCAGCAGTCGGCTGCTTTATGCCCCTCTACACCGCACCGGTAGCACATTTGGCCCCGGTCCACCTTAGAGAGGCACAGCTCTCGCGAGTGGCCGACACCCATGCATTTGTAGCACCGCATGGGTGCCGGTCCCACGGAGTTGACCCTGGCAGACGACCAGCCCACCAGGATCTGACCACGCCTGAGGAGGGCTTTTGCCGTCCCCACCGGACATTGCACGAGGGCAACCCCGCTTCCATCATAGTATGTGGGGCGAATGCCCCCCACCTTTACATGCGCCTCGGCGCATCCCCCCGCTTTGGCGACGGCAGCCGCCAGGGTCTCTCTTGTCGCCGACTCGTCTAGGCCGGCGACCTCGATAGCAGCCATCTTTTCTGGGCGGCTTATGAGGGCAACGTCCCCCACGATAGCCTGCAGCCTTGCTGCGAGGCTGTCCGCCGCCCTTCTGCTATCTTCACCCGGGACCTCGATGACACGGCCCCCCGTCACCGAGTTCCGGACCCTGACATGCTGCAGGCCTATCTCATCTAATTTTATGCCATTGATGGCCCTGGCCATGACAGCCTGCAGCGTGGTGTCGGTGGTAACGTCCTTTCGCATCGTTATTACCACCGCTGTCGTCTTGGGCACCTCAAGGGCCTTCGGCTTGGGTGCCGCTTTCTTCTTGGGGGGGGCGGGGGGTGGGGGTGGGGCCGTAGCCTTTCCTTTCCCCCTCTTCTTCTTCTTTTTTGCCACTAGGGCGTAGGTCTCCTGCAGCGGTTCACCTGAGGGGCCAGGTGTTATCTCCAGGGCCGGAGCAGGCCTGGCTGCTGGGGCAGGTCTGGCCGCTGGGGCAGGCCTGGCCGCTGGGGCAGGCTTGGTTGCCGGGGCAGTCCTGGCCACCGGGGCGGTGGACTTCGGCTTGGCCGCCGGGGCGGTGGTCTTCGGGGCCGCCGGGGCGGTGGTCTTCGGGGCCGCAGGGGCCGCTTTTTTAGCGGCCCTTTTCGGCCTGCCATCCCCGAGCCTGGCCCTGCTCTCGGGCTCGGAGGCAACTTCCATGGGGGGCGGCCTCGTCCTCTTCTTGTCCGCCGCTAGCGGGGGGCGGATTATCGGCGCGGGGGGAAGGCGACTGCTGATCTCCTCGATTCTGGCATTGAGCATATTGCCCAAGGAGACCGTCAAGTCGCGCTTCATCACCTCCAACATCTCCGCTAGTTCCGCAGCGGCGGATTGTGGCGGCGGAGGGGCCCTAGGGGCCGGGGTTTCGCGTACCGGCTGTGGGGCCGGGGCCGAGGCCTGGCGCTCTGAGAAGGCGGTTCTCAGCGCCTTGAGCTCCGCTGCACAGAGAGCGAGTTGCTCCCGCATCCTCTTGTTATCCGCCTTCAGGATGCGGATCTCCTCGCTCTCTGTCCTGGAGGCTTTGAAATCCTCCATGGCTGCCAGGATGGTGCGGCAGGCCCGGTTCATGCTGCCCCACACCTCTCCTTTGAGGTTGCTCGACTTGCGGGCCCCCTCTAAAATCTCCAATGCCGCCTGTCGGGTGGCCTCCACTGGGTCGTACGCGGGCAAAACCTCGGTCGGGGTAATCACTCTTGGGGGGGGGGAGGTTCCCCCACTTTTCCCCTTGGAGCGGAGCTCCGGGAAGTCTTTCCGATAATGGGCAGCGGGGGCGTCCGTGTCGGAACTGAGATAAGTTTCAGTTCCACGGAGCTTCGCCCGCGCCGCTGCCATGCCCGCATATGCCCCCCTGGGTTTCCCCCTGTGGGCAGTCGCCACTTTGGGCCCGAGGTCGGGCCTCGGGTCATCCTCGCTATCCTCATGCCCCCTTTTCTGGGGCTGAGGAGCCGTCCCCGAGACCTCTACAGGGTCTTCGCTCTCAGATTCTGAGGGAGAACTGTAGATTCTCCCCCCCCTCCTGCGGGGGGACCCCCCCCCTTCGTCGGTCGTGGCCATTGTGGCCCTGCCAACGTCCCTGCCGAATTTTATTCAAATCCGACAACGCAAACCGAAGTTATTGACCAACTAACAATATCAGTCAATAAAAACGGTCAAGCGTGTGCCGGATTTAAAATACTCCATACAAAATGGAAAAAGCGCCTGAATTTAGTATAATAGCAATAATTTCGAATTTTATTTTTTAGAAACCTTTTTTCCCCCACTTCTCGAGGTCGCAGGGTAGTGGAAAAAATTAATAAAATTAGAGGAGGATATACCCTATCCGCTGGTACCCCTACGATGCCCGTAGGGGTTAACCCCACGAAATGGAGCCAACACCAAAACACCTCTTTTTTGCTATATTTTTACCGAAAATTTGATGGTAAAATTAGCAAAAAATTTTTGAAAATCCGATTACTACCCAACCCTATGAGGTGCAGTAACCGGACCTAGCCTACGTGAAAGAAGACTATTGCCGCTATGTCTCAGCAGCAAACGGGGCGCTGAGCGATAGCGGCAACACCAACTTTTTTCAATAGTAAAAATGTAAACAAACAATTTTTTTGACTGAAAATTCAACCAAAAAATTATCTGCGTTATCCGCTTTGCGCCTAAACCGAGGGTCGTAGCACGGTGCGAAAGGTGTTGCGTAATAGGGGGCGTTGCCCTCTATCCGCTGACAGTACTTTCGCAGCCGTAGGGGTTGACCCCACGAAATGGCGTTACAAACAAAATAAAAATTTTTAAATGATAAAATTTAACAAGAAAATTTAACACTTAAAAACTAAATATCTACCGAACCGAAGGTAAGGTAGTAACAAAACAAAGCCCGAAGGCAAGACGGCAGTCGCCGCTGTAAAACAAGCTCAAACAAGCTGTTCCACAACAACAACAACACCGAAAAAACTTAACAAATGTAACAAAAAAATATCAACAAAACAAATCCAATCAAAACAAAAAGTCAAAATCCGAAAGTATAGCCAAGTCACGAGATGAAACGGTATCAATAGTCAGTATAACGAGCCAATAGTCTAAGTTATAAATCTCATCAATATCCGTCCAGTATCCGCAAAGTTACAATCGTCAACCTAACCTAACCTAACCTAACCTAACCTAACCTAACCTAACCTAACCTAACCTAACCTAACCTAACCTAACCTAACCTAACCTAACCTAACCTAACCTAACCTAACCTAACCTAACCTAACCTAACCTAACCTAACCTAACCTAACCTAACCTAACCTAACCTAACCTAACCTAACCTAACCTAACCTAACCTAACCTAACCTAACCTAACCTAACCTAACCTAACCTAACCTAACCTAACCTAACCTAACCTAACCTAACCTAACCTAACCTAACCTAACCTAACCTAACCTAACCTAACCTAACCTAACCTAACCTAACCTAACCTAACCTAACCTAACCTAACCTAACCTAACCTAACCTAACCTAACCTAACCTAACCTAACCTAACCTAACCTAACCTAACCTAACCTAACCTAACCTAACCTAACCTAACCTAACCTAACCTAACCTAACCTAACCTAACCTAACCTAACCTAACCTAACCTAACCTAACCTAACCTAACCTAACCTAACCTAACCTAACCTAACCTAACCTAACCTAACCTAACCTAACCTAACCTAACCTAACCTAACCTAACCTAACCTAACCTAACCTAACCTAACCTAACCTAACCTAACCTAACCTAACCTAACCTAACCTAACCTAACCTAACCTAACCTAACCTAACCTAACCTAACCTAACCTAACCTAACCTAACCTAACCTAACCTAACCTAACCTAACCTAACCTAACCTAACCTAACCTAACCTAACCTAACCTAACCTAACCTAACCTAACCTAACCTAACCTAACCTAACCTAACCTAACCTAACCTAACCTAACCTAACCTAACCTAACCTAACCTAACCTAACCTAACCTAACCTAACCTAACCTAACCTAACCTAACCTAACCTAACCTAACCTAACCTAACCTAACCTAACCTAACCTAACCTAACCTAACCTAACCTAACCTAACCTAACCTAACCTAACCTAACCTAACCTAACCTAACCTAACCTAACCTAACCTAACCTAACCTAACCTAACCTAACCTAACCTAACCTAACCTAACCTAACCTAACCTAACCTAACCTAACCTAACCTAACCTAACCTAACCTAACCTAACCTAACCTAACCTAACCTAACCTAACCTAACCTAACCTAACCTAACCTAACCTAACCTAACCTAACCTAACCTAACCTAACCTAACCTAACCTAACCTAACCTAACCTAACCTAACCTAACCTAACCTAACCTAACCTAACCTAACCTAACCTAACCTAACCTAACCTAACCTAACCTAACCTAACCTAACCTAACCTAACCTAACCTAACCTAACCTAACCTAACCTAACCTAACCTAACCTAACCTAACCTTTTTTTTTTTTTTTTTTTTTTTTTTTTTTTTTTTTTTTTTTTTTTTTTTTTTTTTTTTTTTGTTGACCGGGTGGGAAATGCATTACGCATACCCTCCGCACATGGGAGTGGCGGAGGGTTATGTGGGACTACACATCGCCTCTCCCTCCTCAGAGTGAGGAGGGGTAGAGAGTGCTACCCACTAAAAACCACCCGGACGTGCCCTCTTGCCGGTTTCGTCGGACACCGTGGTACCTGCGAAGGCATAGACCACGATGTCCACCGACGGCGCCCCAGCCTATGCCGGGGCTTCCCGCGCCAAAGGGGAGATGGCCGAGCACGCTTGGCCCCTCTCCCAGACCGCTATGTGGCTTTCCACCGCAGGCAGAGGACTCCCATCCTCCACCTGCAGCCACTATGGGTTGAGTCTGGCGGCAAACCGCCGCCTTCTCAACCCGAGCCGTCTGCGCCGGAGGGGATGCGCGAGGGGATTTTCCTCGCGCTCCCGCTCCGCGGTCTCCTTCTGCGAAATGATATATTCGCAGAAGGCGACCACAGCCTCCCAGGACCTCTCGCTGCTGAGCATCGCAGAGACAACGCTCTGGAGCGAGAGGTCCACCCGCTGGATGGTGCGTGCCATGAGGCCACGTTCCGCGTCCCAACGACTGCACACCTCAAGGGTGTGCTGAGCGGTGTCGTCGGGATCGCCGCACTCATGACACCGCGGGTCAGGCTCCCTCCCGATTTTGTGCAGGTAGTGACCGAAGCACCCATGCCCGGTCAGTACCTGCACTAGCCGGAACGACGTAGCGCCGACCTTCCGCTTTGACCAGTGGTCCAGCGACGGGAGGATCGCCCCTATGGTACGGACACCATAAGGGGCGACCTCCAGCTGGGCTTTCCACCGGTCCCGTAGTCGGCGCTCCGTCATTCGGCGGGAGGCCTCTACCTCCTCAGGGTCCGGGCGTTCTCCTGTTGCCCGGATCCTGGACCTACGTACGTAGGTCTCTGCGTGCACCTCTGCGTCTAGCTCCCACGGAGGGGTGCACGCGAGGAGGCAGGCCGCTGCGTGGGCCACCGTCATATAGGCCCTCACCATCCTGAGGGCCACGACCCGTTGGGGCCTCCGCAGCAGGGCCCTATTCCGGGCGGACAGCTTGTCCGCCCATATTGGGGCCCCGTAGAGGGCCATGCTCCTTGTCACACCGGCATATAGCCGCCGGCATAAGGAGCCCGGCCCTCCAACATTGGGCAGAAGTCTGCCCAGCGCCGATGCGGCGCCCACGATTCGGGGAGCTAGTCTGGAGAAATGCTCCCCGAAATCCCACTTGCGGTCCAATATGAGCCCCAGATATTTTATGTGGGGCTTTATTTGGACCGCTCCACCCTCCAGGGTGAGCGCCGCATCCGCGGGCAGATTCCACCCGCGCCCCCCGAAGACTATAGCCTCAGTCTTCGGGAGGCTCACCTTTAGGCCGAGTCTGGCGATCCGCTCTATCGCCAGCTCGGCTGCCACCTCAGCCCGTCTCCGGGTCTCCGCTTTGTTGCTTCCGCGCACAGCCACCATTGTGTCGTCTGCATAGCAGACGACGAGTGTGCGCGGAAGCAGTTCCGCTCTGATGGCCCAGTCGTACCCCAGGTTCCAGAGGAGTGGGCCGAGTACGGAACCCTGGGGCACGCCACAGGCCATCCTCCTCTCCCCCCGTTGCCCGTCTTGATTTTCATAGAGCACTACTCTCTCGGTAAGGTAGTGCTCTATGACCTGCCTAAGGTAGTGAGGCACTCTGTGATATTTTAGTGCCTCACTGATCACCCCATAGGGGAGGGTGCCGAACGCGTTCGCGATGTCTAGAGACACCGCGATGACACCCTCCCCCCTGCTCGACGCGTACTCGCAAAAGTCTCTAAGTGACTTTAGCGCGTCGAGCGTGGACCGCCCTTCCCGGAACCCAAACTGTCTATCTGAGACGTTCGGGCCGGCGGTCTCCAGGTGCTGCAGGATCCGGGAGGCCAGGATGCGTTCAAACGCTTTTCCGGCCTCATCCAGCAGCACTATGGGGCGATAGGCAGACGGGCAGTCTGGTGGCCGACCCTCCTTACGGAGGAGGCACAGTCGCCCTTCCTTCCACACCCTCGGGAACCTTCCCTCCCTCAGGCAGTCGTCCATGACGTGCCTGAGGCGGTCCCCGAGGTGTTCCAGGGCGACGGCGAGGACGCGACCCGGGACTCCATCTGGCCCCGGGGCTTTTTTGCAGCCCCGGAGTCGGTCCGTCACTCGCTCGAACTCGTCATTGCTTATTGGTGCGATGACGAGTTCGGCCTCCGGCTCCGTTAAGGGGTCGGCCATCGACGGGGGGGAGATCGATGGGGCTGGCGGGAACAGCCCCTCGACTATCATCTGGAGGAGGGCGGGCTCCAGGGAGTCCATGGGGGGGGCGGTGCGCATTTTGTTACGCACCACCTTGTACGGCCGCCCCCATGGGTCCCTGTCCAGGGTGGCCAAGAACGAGACGTGTGCTTCGTCCTTGGCCTTGGCTATTGCCAACTGGAGGGCCCCCTTTGCCTCTTTGAGGGCCCTATGGAGCCCCTTCGTCCTTGGCCTTGGCTATTGCCAACTGGAGGGCCCCCTTTGCCTCTTTGAGGGCCCTATGGAGCCCTTCCTCCTCTTCGTCGGAGTGCCGCCGACGCCTGCAATGTTGGTAGGCGCGGCGGGCACTATTGCTGGTAGTCCGCAGGGCCGCAATTTCTGCGGACCACCAGTACACCTTCTTGCGGGCGGTCAGGCGGCCGGCCCGGGGCATGGCCGCGTCGCACACAGTCTGTAGGGCGACGCGGAACTGTGCCGCCCTCTCCTCGACTCCGAGGGTGACGGGTGGGGCAGCACACCATGCCTCCACCATGGCCGCCTCGTCCGCCCTGTCCCTGTCCAGATGGACCAGGGACCATCTGGGGAAACCCCCTCTTCTGCTTCTTCCCCCCCTTGGGGTGGGTGACGGCTGGACGCCATCCTTGGAGGACGCGCCAGTTTGAGACGCGTGCAGCTATGGCAGGGGTCGCGAACGTGACGTCCACGATTGACCCCCCCTGCCTCCGCACGCATGTGTTGGCGCTGCCCTGGTTCAGGACTACCAGTCCTGTTGCCGTCACCCAATCCTCGAGGGCAGTCCCTCGGAGGTCCGTGATGGGGGAACCCCACGCCGAGCTTTTAGCGTTTAGGTCCCCCATGACCATCACTTGAGACGGGGCAGCCCTTCTGACTACCCCGCTTAGGACCCCCAGGAACCGCTCGAAGGCGTGTAGCGGCTTGTTGGGGGAGAAGTACACCGCCACTAGTGTGGTGTCACTCCCCCATTTTGCCGCCACGAACCCTTGGCCGCCTTCAATCCTCGATAAGGGGGGGAAGTCCCCCACCGCCGGCACAGCGATCGCCACTACTCCGTCGGTATCCCCTACCCAATTAGACTGGGGGGGGACGAAGTAGGGCTCGGCGACAACCGCGACGCCAATTGCCCACTCCGCCATGGCCTGCATGAGCAGATCCTGGGCTCTGGCGGAGTGGTTGGCGTTTACCTGCAGGACGTCTAGATGCCGGTGTACTGGCATTTAGACGTCCATGCGGTTGTCCTCCTGGTGCCGGCTAGCGGCAGTTGCGGCTGGTGGGGGTCGGGAAGGGCGGGTGGGTCTCGGCCTCGCCTCTTTTCCCCTTGTCTCCGGTGGGGAGCATTTGTCTCCCGCCATACAGTGGTCGGCTGGGAGCTTAGCATGGTGGCATACTGCACACCATGCTTTCTCCTCCCAGCATTCGGCTGATTTGTGCCCCTCCACACCGCACCGGTAGCACAATTGGCTACGGTCTATATTGGAGGGGCATAGCTCCCGCGAGTGGCCAACACCCATACATCTGTAGCACCGCATGGGTGCTGGACCGACGGGGCTGACCCCGGCGGACGACCAGCCCACCAGGATCCGACCACTTTTGAGGAGGGTTTTTGCCGCCCCCACCGGACACTGAACGAGGGCAACACTGTTGCCGTCGTACGTAGGGCGGATGCCCCCCACCTTTACGTGCGCTTCAGCGCATCCCCCCGCTTTGGCGACAGCAGCCGCCAGGGTCTCCTTTGTTGTCGCCTCGTCTAACCCGGTGACCTGGATAGCGGCCATCTTTTCAGGGCGGGTTATATGGGCAACATCGCCCACGATAGCCTGCAGCCTTGCTGCGAGGCTATCCGCCGCCCTTCCGCTATCCGCTCCGGGGACCTCGATTACGCGGCCCCCAGTCACCGAGTTCCGGACCCTGACGTGCTGCAGGCCTAGCTCTTCCAATCTGATGCCATTGATGGCCTTCGCCATTGTGGCCTGCAGCGTGGTGTTGGTGGTGACGTCTTTCCTCATCGTGATCACCACCGCTGTCGACTTTGGGGCCTGGGGGGCCTTCGGCTTTGGTGCCGTTCTCTTCATGGGGGGGGCGGGAGGGAGGGTGGGGGCCGTAGCCTGTCCCTTCCCTTTGCCCTTCTTCTTCTTTCTTCGCACCACCTGGGAGTAGGTTCCGCCCTCCTGTGGCGGGTGCGACTGTTGGCCCGAGGGGCCAGGTGTCTCTTGCGAGGCCGGGGCAGTCTTGGCCGCCGGGGCAGTTCTTGCAGCCGGGGCAGTCTTGGCCACCGGGGCGGTCCTGGCCGCCGGAGCAGTCCTGGCCGCCGGGGCAGTACTAGCCGCCGGGGCAGTCTTGGCTGCCGGAGCAGACCTGGCTGCCGGGGTAGGTTTGGCTGCCGGGGCGGAAGTCTTAGGGGGGGCCGTTGCCTTTTTGGTGGCCTTTTTCGGCCTCCCGTCCCCAAGCCTAGCCCTACTTTCTGGCTCCGAGGCCACTTCCCTCATTGGGGCAGGTGGCGCCTTCTTCTTGTCCGCCGCGAGTGCGGGGCGGAGTATTGGCGCAGGAGGGAGGCGGCTGCTGATCTCCTCTATGCGGGCATTTAACATGTTGCCCAGTGAGATCAGCAGGTCACGCTTCATCTCCTCCATTGCTGTCGCCAAGTCCGCAGCCGCTGACCGCGGCGGCGGGGGGGCCTGGGTAGCCGGCGGGGCCGGGGCCGGGGCCTCTCGTTCAGAGAAGGCCTTGCGGAGGGCCTTCACCTCTGTTGCGCAGAGAGCGAGTTGCTCCCGCATCCTCTTATTATCCGCCTTTAGGATGCGGATCTCCTCACTCTCTGCCTTGGCGGTCTTGATTTCCTCCATTGAATCGAGGATCGTTCGGCAGTTCCGGTTGAATTGGCCCCATATGGACCCCTTCAAATTACCGGATTTCCGGGCCCCCTCGAGAATCTCGAATGCCGCCTGCCGGGTTGCCTCAATCGGGTCCACTATGTGGTGGAGCGCGATCGGGCCACCCGCCGGCGGGGGGGAGGCATCAACGCGTGGGGGGGAGCTCTTCCCCCCTCTGGGCCGGATATCCGGAAAGTCTCTCCGGTAGCTGGCGGCGACGTCGGTGTCCGAAGACTGATAGACTTCAGGCTCTCTGAGCCTCGCCCTAGCCGCCGCTAGTCCCGCGTATGCCCCCTTGGGCTTCCCTCGACGGGCCGTGTGGACCTTGGACCCCAGCTCAGGCCTGGGGCCGTCCTCATCATCCCCGTGCCCCCTCTTCTGGGGCTGGGAAGCCGTCTCAGAGACCTCTGTGTGGTCTTCTTCCTCATTTTCGGAGGAAGAACTTAAAATTCTTCCCCCCCTCCTGCGGGGGGACCCCCCCCCTTCTGCGTTCGTGGCCATGGCGGCCTCGTCCGCAATGTGGCGAAAAATGGTCCAATTCGGACCACCCTAACCGAAGTTATTGACCTAAAACAGAGTTAGGTCAATAAAACGGTCAAGCGTGTGCCGGCTTTTAGAAACTCCATACAATATCCTAAAAGCGCCTGAATTAATAAAATAGCAATATGGATTACTATCTTATCAATTTGGCTGGCTTCTAGGTACCGCAGCCCAAAGCAAAAAATTTCTAAAAATAGGGGGCGATGCCCCCTATCCCCTGAAACCCCTACTATAGCCGTAAGGGTTAACCCCACAAAATGGAGCAAACACCAAATTTGGTATTTTTATGTCAAAATTTCACTAAAATTTATAGAGAAAATTCGACAAAAAAATTAAAAAATTCGATTACTTCTCAACCACTTGAGATGCAGTAATCGGACCTAGCCTACGTGCAAGAAGACTATTGCCGCTATGTCCTAGCCCCAATCAGGGTCTTGGGCGATGGCGGCAACACCAACTTTTTTCAGAAGCAAAAATGTAAACAAACAATTTTTTTTACTGAAATTTCAACCAAATATAAATCTGCGTTATCCGCTTTGCGTCCGTTTCGAGGGTCGTAGCACGGCGCGAAAGGTGTTGCGTAATAGGGGGCAATGCCCTCTATCCGCTGACAGTCTTTTCACAGCCGTAGGGGTTAACCCCACGAAATGGCGTCAACTACAAAAAATTAAATTTATAACAATAAAATTTAACAGAAAATTTTAACACTTATAAATCTAATATCTACCGAACGGAACGTTCGGTAGTAACAAATCAAAGCCCGAAGGCAAGACGGCGGCCGCCGCTATGAAACGAGCCTAAGAAAGGCGTTCCACAACAACAACAACACGAAAAAACTTAACAAATGTAACAAAAAAATATCAACAAAACAAGTCCAAACAAAACGAAAAGTCAAAATCCGAAAGTATAGCCAAGTCACGAGAGGAAACGGTATCAATTGTCAGTATAACGAGCCAATAGTCTTAGTTATAAATCTTATCAATATCCGTCCAGTATCCGCAAAGTTACAATCGTCAACCTAACCTAACCTAACCTAACCTAACCTAACCTAACCTAACCTAACCTAACCTAACCTAACCTAACCTAACCTAACCTAACCTAACCTAACCTAACCTAACCTAACCTAACCTAACCTAACCTAACCTAACCTAACCTAACCTAACCTAACCTAAACCTAAACCTAAACCTAAACCTAAACCTAAACCTAAACCTAAACCTAAACCTAAACCTAAACCTAAACCTAAACCTAAACCTAAACCTAAACCTAAACCTAAACCTAAACCTAAACCTAAACCTAAACCTAAACCTAAACCTAAACCTAAACCTAAACCTAAACCTAAACCTAAACCTAAACCTAAACCTAAACCTAAACCTAAACCTAAACCTAAACCTAAACCTAAACCTAAACCTAAACCTAAACCTAAACCTAAACCTAAACCTAAACCTAAACCTAAACCTAAACCTAAACCTAAACCTAAACCTAAACCTAAACCTAAACCTAAACCTAAACCTAAACCTAAACCTAAACCTAAACCTAAACCTAAACCTAAACCTAAACCTAAACCTAAACCTAAACCTAAACCTAAACCTAAACCTAAACCTAAACCTAAACCTAAACCTAAACCTAAACCTAAACCTAAACCTAAACCTAAACCTAAACCTAAACCTAAACCTAAACCTAAACCTAAACCTAAACCTAAACCTAAACCTAAACCTAAACCTAAACCTAAACCTAAACCTAAACCTAAACCTAAACCTAAACCTAAACCTAAACCTAAACCTAAACCTAAACCTAAACCTAAACCTAAACCTAAACCTAAACCTAAACCTAAACCTAAACCTAAACCTAAACCTAAACCTAAACCTAAACCTAAACCTAAACCTAAACCTAAACCTAAACCTAAACCTAAACCTAAACCTAAACCTAAACCTAAACCTAAACCTAAACCTAAACCTAAACCTAAACCTAAACCTAAACCTAAACCTAAACCTAAACCTAAACCTAAACCTAAACCTAAACCTAAACCTAAACCTAAACCTAAACCTAAACCTAAACCTAAACCTAAACCTAAACCTAAACCTAAACCTAAACCTAAACCTAAACCTAAACCTAAACCTAAACCTAAACCTAAACCTAAACCTAAACCTAAACCTAAACCTAAACCTAAACCTAAACCTAAACCTAAACCTAAACCTAAACCTAAACCTAAACCTAAACCTAAACCTAAACCTAAACCTATCTATCTATCTATCTATCTATCTATCTATCTATCTATCTATCTATCTATCTATCTATCTATCTATCTATCTATCTATCTATCTATCTATCTATCTATCTATCTATCTATCTATCTATCTATCTATCTATCTATCTATCTATCTATCTATCTATCTATCTATCTATCTATCTATCTATCTATCTATCTATCTATCTATCTATCTATCTATCTATCTATCTATCTATCTATCTATCTATCTATCTATCTATCTATCTATCTATCTATCTATCTATCTATCTATCTATCTATCTATCTATCTATCTATCTATCTATCTATCTATCTATCTATCTATCTATCTATCTATCTATCTATCTATCTATCTATCTATCTATCTATCTATCTATCTATCTATCTATCTATCTATCTATCTATCTATCTATCTATCTATCTATCTATCTATCTATCTATCTATCTATCTATCTATCTATCTATCTATCTATCTATCTATCTATCTATCTATCTATCTATCTATCTATCTATCTATCTATCTATCTATCTATCTATCTATCTATCTATCTATCTATCTATCTATCTATCTATCTATCTATCTATCTATCTATCTATCTATCTATCTATCTATCTATCTATCTATCTATCTATCTATCTATCTATCTATCTATCTATCTATCTATCTATCTATCTATCTATCTATCTATCTATCTATCTATCTATCTATCTATCTATCTATCTATCTATCTATCTATCTATCTATCTATCTATCTATCTATCTATCTATCTATCTATCTATCTATCTATCTATCTATCTATCTATCTATCTATCTATCTATCTATCTATCTATCTATCTATCTATCTATCTATCTATCTATCTATCTATCTATCTATCTATCTATCTATCTATCTATCTATCTATCTATCTATCTATCTATCTATCTATCTATCTATCTATCTATCTATCTATCTATCTATCTATCTATCTATCTATCTATCTATCTATCTATCTATCTATCTATCTATCTATCTATCTATCTATCTATCTATCTATCTATCTATCTATCTATCTATCTATCTATCTATCTATCTATCTATCTATCTATCTATCTATCTATCTATCTATCTATCTATCTATCTATCTATCTATCTATCTATCTATCTATCTATCTATCTATCTATCTATCTATCTATCTATCTATCTATCTATCTATCTATCTATCTATCTATCTATCTATCTATCTATCTATCTATCTATCTATCTATCTATCTATCTATCTATCTATCTATCTATCTATCTATCTATCTATCTATCTATCTATCTATCTATCTATCTATCTATCTATCTATCTATCTATCTATCTATCTATCTATCTATCTATCTATCTATCTATCTATCTATCTATCTATCTATCTATCTATCTATCTATCTATCTATCTATCTATCTATCTATCTATCTATCTATCTATCTATCTATCTATCTATCTATCTATCTATCTATCTATCTATCTATCTATCTATCTATCTATCTATCTATCTATCTATCTATCAAAACCACAAAAATCTAGAACAACCAACTTGATAAGCTATGTTACCATATCAAAGGCTTTAGATGGCATTCTATAATATACACCGATTTCCGCAAAGCTTTTGATCTGGTAAAACATGATTTGCTTACTCGAAAATTATATATGGATCTCTTCTTCGATGGTACGCATGTTATTTGGAGAATCGCTCACAGTTGGTGTCAATTTACGGCTACGAGTCTGCAAAGAGAGTGGTGCCGTCCGGTGTTCCTCTTTTCTTCATTATATTTATTAATGATTTATGTCACAGTACTGATTCGTCCTTTACGATGTACGCTGACGATTTGAAATTGTGCCGCGTTATCCATAGTGATATCGATGTAGGAGCTTTGCAGGTTGACATTGACCGGGTCCAGGATGGTGTGGTCAGAATCAGATGGTACACTGACAAATGTTACCACATAAAATTTACGAAAAAAAAAAAAAATTATATTTTTCGATTTTTAGTAGGAAGTTTATTTTTAAAGTTTATTCCTTATAACTAGCGAGCCCGGCAGACGTCGTCGAAATCTTGGAACTCGATTCCAGCGCCACCTACCAGGTCCAATTGTATTTTAAAACTATAGAATAACCATTTTTTTTACGAAAATTAATTTTTAACTTTTAGTTTTATTTTCTGTAAAAGCTTGTATTTTTGTTTTTTACTAAAAATTTTTTTTTTACACATTAAATTTTGTGTACGTCATGGGATCGACGGCAAAATAATGATAAGTTCGGTGGGAGCACAGGAAATGAAGCACAAGGTAGAGTCTACAATATCACCTATTTATTTATAATTTTATTTGTATAATTTATGTACAGATCGGGTACGACGCGACGGACGACGCTGGCGGCGGCAGCGACGAGCGCGGGGGGCGCCGAGGACGCTGGGGGCGCGAGGGGCGCGAGGTCAGAGCGCCGCGAGCGCGTGCGCGTGGGCGAGCGAGTGCGGCAGTTGGTGCTGGTGGTGCGGCTGGTGGTGCGGCTGGTGGTGCGGCTGATGGTGCGGCTGGTGGTGCGGCGGGAGCGGGTCCGGCTCGTCGAGGTCGAGCGCGGCGTCGATCATGGTGGTGTCGTGCAGGAGGCGAAGCCGAGACGCGCTCAACCCACCCACACCAGCCCCGCCTGAGGGCGGCGAGCTCGCACCCGGACTGATACATACTTCTGTGAGTGAGCACAGGTATTGTGTTATTTATTACATACTGATAATGCAATTTTTATTGTAGTATTATGTGTCGTTTAAGTGACGTCGGATACCGCGACGAAGGTCGTTGGTTCGAATCCTACAATGAGCTTGAGCTTATCATGGTGAGATTGTGGCCAAACACAAGCTTATCGTGTATAAAAAAAATAAAAAAAAATTTAAATGTGGCCAGTTCGTTAGGCGGCCCGGCGGGGTGAGTGGTGGGTGGTGGGTGGTAGGTGGTATCGGTACGGTATGGTCACCTCGGAGCGGCACCGGGTCGAGGTCGAGCGAGCGGTTCATGTACGCGTGACGCGCCGGCTCGCCGCTCTCGAACAGGTTGGTGTAGCTACCGCCGAGCGCGCCAGCCGCCTCCACCGAGTACTCGTCGGGGCCGGGGAGCGGGGCGGGCGGCGGGGCCGGGCCGGGCGGCGCCTGCACCGGGTCGGCGGCCAGCACGCGCACGAAGCTCGGCGGCAGCTCGTCCTTCAAGTCGATAGTGAACACGCCGCGCCTGCAACACAACACAACCAGTGAGCGTTGCGCGATGAGCACAGTGTTACAGTGGGTGGTGGAATATAGATGTCACTCACCGGTCGATGAGGCTGGGGGCGAGGGGGCCGCACAGCACGTTCCAGCAGTTGGCGCACGCGTTGCCGCGCGAGTACGGGTTCGGGTTGGAGACGCCGCGCCGAGTCGAGAACGAGCCCTTGATCTGTAACAGAGTGTTTAGGTACTTGTAGAGAGTGCAGCTACCTCCAGACATCTTTATCCTCAATATATTGGGCTACCTTGTAATAAGCTTTTTCCTTCAAAACTTTTTTTATGTACGATTTGAATCTAGTATCAGTCATCTTGGTAACAGATGCTAGTAATTTATTATAAAAACGAACACTATTCCCGAGAAATGACTTTTTAACTCTAGCTAATCTAAAATACGGAACCACTAATTTATCTTTTTGTCTTGTATTGAAATTATGAATCTCTACATTTGATTTATACAATATGAATTACTACATTTTTTCGAATGAACATTATATTTTCATATATGTACAGTGAAGGTAAAGTCATTATGTTTATTTCCTTAAATGATTCACGTGGACCCATACTGTAGATTGCATGAATGGCTCATTTTTGTAATACAAAAATTGTTTCAATATCTGCAGCAGCTCTCCACAGTAAAACGCAATATGATAAAAAACTATGGAAATATGCAAAATAAACTAATCTGGCCGTCTCAACATTTGTCAATTGTCTGATTTTATTAACAGCAAATACAGCAGAACTCAATTTACTAGCTGGTGTGGTGTGGTGTGGTGTGGTGTGGTGTAGTGTAGTGTAGTGTTGTAACAGATAGGTACAATAGAGTGAGAGTGATAGTGTAGTACTCACGTCCTCGTTGGTGGTCTGGTCGGTGGAGGCGAGGTAGGTGTGGAAACCGGCCAGGCCGAGCACGGACCACACGGAGAGGAAGCAGACGGCGGCGGCGAGCGCGGAGGCGGGCGAGGCGCGGAGCGCGGGCGCCAGGCCGGCCCCGCGCGCCGCCAGCGCCAGGTGGGCCACCGCGCACGAGAACACCCACACCGCCAGGAAGGAGAGCGACACCACGAACGTGTAGAAGTAGCGGTAGTTGCGCTTGCCCACGCAGTTGCCCACCCAGGGGCAGTGGTGGTCGAAGCGGTCGACGCAGTTGTCGCACAGCGAGCAGTGGCTGGCGCGCGGCGGGCGGAACATCTTGCACGTGAAGCAGTACTTGAGCTTGACGGGGCGACCGCGCACGAGCACCTCGCGGGCGCGCGGGGGCGGGCGGCCGGCGGGCGGGGCGGGCGGCGCCTCGCCGGGGCCGAGCGCGCCCTCCCCGCCGGGCGCACCCTCCACCTCGTTGGGCGCGGCGCGTGGTATGATGCCGGGGTCGGAGAGCGCGGTGCGCAGCAGAGCGGCGAGCGTGAACACGCACAGGGCGGCGCCCACGCAGGGCACGGCCGCGGACACGTTGGCAGCGAGGTAGGGACAGTCGAACGCGAAGTGCAGCGCGCACGTGCCGCAGATGAGCGCCAGCGTGAGTGCGAACACGCCCGGGTGGGGCGCCGTCATCAGCCGCCCGTCGCACCAGAACCGGTTGCGGCCGGCGAACACCTCCCACTTGCGCGTCACGCGACGCGACGCCATCGTGGCATCCCCGACCGCACCCTCAGACGCCCTACCCGCACCGTCCTGCCTGCCCACACCGTCTGCCCTGCCTGCCCACACCGTCTGCCCTGCCCGCCCAGCCCGCTATATCCACCTGCAAGCAAACGCAGACAGATTTGGTATTTTTGGCTATGCACACTCGGCACCTACTTTGTACACAAGTTACTCGTAGTAAGCTAAGCCTTGCTAGTAAGTATTGATGTTTAATAAAATGATATTGAGTCTCTGTAACCCAACCAGACGACATACATTACATAATATATTATATAGTTACTACTTTATTTAATTTAGATTATATTTAGCTAGTAATGTAGGTATGTCTCAATTTGTTTCCTTAAGGGTAAAAGTGTGTAGTTTATTAACTTATCAGGAAATCAATATTCATATGTATAAAGTTTTGTGCTGACTAAAATAAAATACGTACTTCATATTCCTAAAACAGCATTTTCCTTCAAGATTCCTGGTAATTTACTTGATTAAATATAATATTAATATAACAAGCTTGTAGATTTACTCCATGTTGGTATCATATATTTTTTGTGAAAACATTTATTTTAATAATAATTGATATCTACTGACCTTTTGATTTAGCAGAGGTAAGGCTAGTTTGATTGTTGTTGTTGAAGGAGAATGAAGGCCAGAATACTTATAATACTGTATACTTACATCTTTTAGTACAAATAATAAATGTGTTCATAGATAGAATATGATAAAGTAGAGTACCTATACACCAGTACACTACACTACACATGTACACTACACATTGAAAATGCAAATGAATTATGTGTTTTATTAAGTTTAATTGAGAAATCTTGTTTTGGGGATGCATCATCACAAAACATTTTGAACTACCACTTGGGAAATGATCTAGTGTTACCAGTTACCACACCCACTGGGAGGAGAATGTAGGAGTAGGAGTGAGAGTAAGTCATTTCTCTTGTTTGTTACACAATGTAGATTAGAAAGACAAGACATGGAACATGGTAACAAACAAGTGAGACATTACTTTGAGGAATGTTTCAATTGGTAGTAAATGAATGTAGGTAGTGCATAGCTGTCTTTATAGTTTATAATTAAACTCTGAGAACAGATCAAAGTTATGAGATGGAACACTAACTACGAAAATTGGAGTAAAACAATTTATGCACCACATAATGTCTAGCCAATGCTTGTAGTGATGTTTCAAAATATATTTATAAAAACAATATTCGAAGGCAGTGCAGTACTATGTGCAGGCAGATGTTGTACTAATGAATTGTGTGTGATGTGATACTTACCCAGGCCACAGAATATCTTCTACAATCGTTCCAAGTAATCCAGGCCTAGCACAAATGAATATTCTGTAATCCCTTAGGAAATATAAGGATGTGAACTTCTCACATAGGAACTCTAACTTTATCTATAAAGGTGAATAATCATTTATAGACACGATCAATTGAAATTACTTTTTGGTCATCAAATGACAAAAAATTATCTTATCTTATCTAATTTCAAATTTAAACCACTTAATAGGTACTTTCGAAGAAACTATGACAGAAAACTGGCCACCCAATGAAAGTGCTCAACAAAATACATATTATAATAAAATTTATGAGTATAATCGTAGGTATAAGTAATTTATGAACAAAACTTTCTTGTTTCTTTCTTGATTGACGTAAGGTTTTTTTCTGGCAAATTCCACAGACTAGTAAGAAATACTACCAAAAAGTATAATTGTAACGAAAATCGGGAATCAATAGACAAAATAAAAACCGTCATAATGGAGCTACATTAAAAATCCGACTTCAGTCTTGGTTACGCTTTTAGATAGCAAATATTCTCTTGGGATAGCCAAGAATTATGTATACTAACTGGATAGGACGCTCTCCATACCTACTTGAATCAAATACCTATCAATTGCGAAAAAGAGTAAGATAACAACTACATTGGGACAACCTCTCTTTCTAAGTTTTTAGAGGTTGTCCCAAATAATCCCAATGCTTTCCTAATGTAGTTGTTATCTTACTCTTTCAACTTTTACCAAGACCATTTCAAATACCTACTTTGCCATTGGTAGAAATATTCTAAAAGGATGATTGCCATTAAAGAGTAATGTAACCGCTACGCTTAAGAGGCGGGACTTCCATAGAAAAAAATTACTACCAATAGATCGGAAATCTCAACATCGACATAAAAAATAATAACTTGGATGCGAACTCAGCCGAATACCTGAATTTGCTTGCTTCTCATGGTCTTCTTCCTGGTCATATATCTCCTACGAGGGGAAATAATTGTCTCGATCATGTGATGTTAAAATTTAAGTATCCATCTACTACAGCAATTCTCCAGTGTCTGATCACAGACCATGCCCCTGTTCTTGTTATGTTTGCTACAAAAATAAAAATAAATACTTCCTACCGTCAATCTTACACGAAAATAGATTTACCTGCCGTTAAACTCCAATTGGGAGAGACAGATTTCTCACCCATTATGCTATCTACAGATGCCAATTATGCGGCTAGTCTCCTCACAGATATCCTTTCCAACACGATCAAATCCAATACTATCGAAACTACAATTTCCAACAACAAGCGTGTTATTAAACCCTGGATAACACCAGGTCTCCTCCGGTGCATCCGGAACAGAGACAAAATGCATTCACGTCTCAAAAAGTCACCTGATAACGGCATACTAGGAATTACTTATCGTAGATATCGAAATTTCTGTAATGCACTACTGAAAAGGGTTAAGAGATTATATGAAAGATCCGAGCTACAAAGGCATTCTAATAATAAAAAGAAAACTTGGGACACGATGAGAAATATTGCGAATATTTCGAAACAAAAAAGCAGCTGTCACTGCCTGCTCAATATTAATGTGAATTCACATGTTTCTGTGGATCTTATAAATACTCATTTTGCCAATGTTGGTAAGATTGAGAGCCAGTATACAACTTCGGTAACTCCTACTATAGAAATGGCCTCCCATTCTAATTCCTTAGTTCTCCTGGATGCAGAGGAAAGTGAAATTCTCTCGTTTATAAACAACTCCAAACAGGACTGTGCCGTAGGCTAATCCATGATATCAAATCAAGTCTTAAAAATGAATAAAGATGTTCTTGTTCGACCTATTACACATATTTGTAACCTGAGTCTAACAACAGGGGTCTTTCCAAAAGCTTTTAAAAATGCCATTATTCATCCAATATATAAAAGTGGTGGTGATGGTGACAGTGTCACTAGCTATAGGCCAATCTCCATTTTGCCAGCCCTATCCAAGATTTTAGAAAAGATAATTAACAAATAGATTATGAAATATCTTGAAAAGTTCAACCTTCTTTCCCCGCGGCTATTTGGATTTAGGGCCGGTAGAAGTACTGAAAATGCGGTATCTGGACTAGTTGATCATGTAGTTGACAACCTTGATAAACAAAAGAAGGTCACTGGTATTTTCTTAGATCTCGCCAAGGCTTTCAACACTGTCTCCATACCCAGGCTTGTAAGGAAATTGAAAAATTTCGGTATTCGGGGTGTACCTCTGGAGTTATTGATCTTACTGGGCGTAAACAGAAAACTTAGATCGGCGATTATGTAAGTCAAGACGAAACAATCACTTACGGTGTACCCCAAGGTAGCATACTAGGGCCTAGTCTATTTCTTATGTATGTAAACGACTTGTGTCAATTGGAAATACCAGCGTGCTCAATCTATGCATATGCTGACGATACCGCCTTAATTTTCTCCGGTGACGACTGGACTGAGACTAGACTTTTGGCAGAGACTGGGTTGAGAACGGTGACCAAATGGCTAAGAGAGAATCTTCTATCTTTAAACCTCTCCAAGACCAAGTCCATAGACTTCTATATCGCAAATCCTTCTTCCTCTATCCAATGTCTCCCAATCAGAGAACATTCCACTTATTGCCCTCTTCAGACCACTTGTAGTTGCTACAAATTTGAGAAAACCACCTCAATTAAGTATCTAGGGGTTCTTCTTGATAAGAGACTCAAATGGAAGGAACATATAGACCTAGTATCATCGCGAATTGGGAAACTTATTTTTTTTTTTTAGAAATCTTAGACACATTGCTGACCAACAGTTACTTACTACACTTTACTATGCACTCTGCTACTCGATCCTTTTCTACTGCATAACCGCTTGGGGCGGTGCATACAAATGTCATATGATTTACAAATGGCAACAGTAGGCACTTGAAATATTCACAAAATACTCAGTTGCATTTTTAATTTAATAATAAATTTAAATTAAAATAAATATTTAAGGGGGCTCCCATAAGGCGATGATAGCTCAGTGGTAAGTGACGTCGGATACCGCGGCGAAGGTCGTGGGTTCGAATCCTTACAATGAGCTTGAGCTTTCGGTGAAGGAAAACATCGTGAGGAAACCACAGCACGGTGGTGAGGTACTTTGTAGTACTCGACTGGCTGGCTACAACATAAAATATACATTTTATTTTGTTTTTAGTATTTTTTGTTATAGCGGCAACAAAAATACATAATTTGTGAAAATTTCAACTGTCTAGTTATCACGGTTCTTGAGATACAGCCTGGTAACAGACAGATGGACGGACAGACGGACAGACAGCGAAGTCTTAGTAATAGGGTCCCGTTTTTACACTTTGGGTACGGAACCCTAAAACCTATATTATATATACCATTTTCGAGATATTTCGAAATTACCGTTTTTTTTAAATGTACTCCCGCACTACTATTTTGAGCTGTGGTATTCGGAATTTATTAATTTTTACATTTGTTTTTATTGCAAAACAATCTTGAATAGTTGTGTTATCAGATGCAAAAAATCATTATAAAGTAAATATTAATTGTAGTTTTTTTTATTTTCATTCCAAGTTAAATTTTTCCTTTTCTACTTAAGTTTGGTAAAGTTTTAAACTCTCCTAGTTCAACTACAGTTTGGTAAAGTTTTAAACTATTCAAGATTGTTTTGCAAATTGCAATACAAACAAATTTAAACAGTAATAAATTCCGAATACAATTTTTTGCTCGATATCAATAATGGCAACAGTAGGCACTTGAAATATTCACAAAATACTCAGTTGCATTTTTAATTTAATAATAAATTTAAATTAAAATAAATATTTAAGGGGGCTCCCATAAGGCGATGATAGCTCAGTGGTAAGTGACGTCGGATACCGCGGCGAAGGTCGTGGGTTCGAATCCTTACAATGAGTTTGAGCTTTCGGTGAAGGAAAACATCGTGAGGAAACCACAGCACGGTGGTAGGGTACTTTGTAGTACTCGACTGGCTGGCTACAACCCTCAAGTTGAAAATCTGTCGCCAAGCACCTGTTGGTGTGTTCCGGCAATTGCACTTGAGAGCCAGTTCGCCTTTAAGGCATTGTAATAAGGTGTACAACACGTTGGCAATCCCCTGGTGTTACCAATGTCTATAGGCGACGGTTGTCACTTACCATCAGGTGACCCGCCCACCTCGTTGTCACTTGTGACATAAAAAAATAAAAAAACAACAAATTATCCCATACATTATACATTCTAGTATTATTCACACACAGTACAATGAACAACCATTATCTATAAAACAGCATGTTGTTACATTAAAATATTCAAACTTACAACTAACAAAACAAACAACGTGTGTCGCACTGACCCTGAGATCAACCACTGGCTGTGCGAGCGTAAACCGGTTTTGTTTCAGTCTCGCGTGCCGCGTACGCGACAAGCAGCCAGTGGTCACGCGCACATGCCCCGCGTGCTTGTAGTAGTGCAACTGATTCGCGCAGTTGTATGAAGCTTTGTCTCTGTTCGTCCTCTGTGCTATAATGGCGGACGGATGACAATGACATTCTTCTAAGAAAGAGACAAGTTTATATGTTAGAGTAGTTCAGAAAACGCTGCCATCTTGTTTCGCGCCTGTTTCAAATATTTAAAAGTTTATTGGGAAAGACTGATTGCCAGTAACAA
This sequence comes from Ochropacha duplaris, assembly GCA_951361185.1. Classification (NCBI taxonomy): domain Eukaryota; kingdom Metazoa; phylum Arthropoda; class Insecta; order Lepidoptera; family Drepanidae; genus Ochropacha; species Ochropacha duplaris. The sequence goes on along the minus strand of OX592696.1, from coordinate 14,152,474 downwards.
AAAAAACTCTATGTATGTGATTGATTATGGAAATTGAATTGAATAGAATATCATCAATCCAACCAAATATATAAGTTGTATAAAGTCATCATAATTATTCACATACTTTACTCTTCGATTATTAATTTGATTGATATTCATATCAAAGAGTATATAAGATATGAAACGAATATTGTAATATTATATCCTCTTCTATTATGTCAGCAGGTTAGGTACCTACCTCATTATATTAGCTAACTACATATCAGTAATCTGTGATATTCATTCAAAGAGTATAATAATTTGGATTATTCGTCTAAGATAATAATATTATTCATGGGACTTTTTGGCGGGAACTTGCAGAGTGACGTTGCGTTTTTGTTTTATTTTCATTAAATTCGTGTATTTTCAGTTTTGTTGAATAATTTCGGTGGTGTTTTATCCAATAATGATCAATCTAAGTGCACAAGTGAAGTGAAATGAAATCAAAGCGTGTATCGTGTCTTTCCAGGTTGTCCCAAAAAGTCCGTGAATGTTTTAGTGGAACAACCGCCAATTTCCCTAAAGCTTGACTGGACATGTATGGACGAGGACTGGACATTACAGTGAGTTTGAGAATGTGACTATAACATAGAAGAAATTAAAACTGATGAAAATGTATGCGATTGAAAGACTTTGTATTGACTAAAAGTACTAAAACTGGATGGATTTTTTTTGTGACAAATAGACCAAGACCATTTCAAATACTTTGACATTGGCAGAAATATCCTAAAAGGATGATTGCCAGCAACAAAAAAAAAAAAATTATTCATTCGTAAATCCGAACGACCTAGCTATCGTTCCAAAGAGAATGTCAAAGAGAATGTAAAGTTTGTAATGTATCGTTCGGTAAGAAGACCTGTCAACAAACGAGTAACGAGATAATGACGTCAACCCACTCAATGTTGCTTTCTTACGTACATGTAGCGTGGCATGGCTGTGAGTGAACGTACATAACAAGGAGCAAGGCCAGTGGCCAGTGCCAGGCGCCAGCCTAGTGGTGATAGTGAATAGAAGATGGGGTTCCAAGGTCCGCGGCGTGAGACGCTGGTGGTGGTGGGGCTATGCTTGGTGTGGTACGCGGCGAGCTCGGCCAGCAACGTGGTGGGCAAGGTGACACTGACGGAGTTCCCGTACCCGATGACGGTGACGATGGTGCAGCTGCTCTCGATCGTGGTATACAGCCCGCCCGCCTTCGCAGCGTTCGGCGTGCGGCGCGAAACAGAGTTCCCACGTCGCTACTACTGGCGCGTGCTAGTGCCGCTCGCCTTCGCCAAGTTTCTCACCACTGTTTGCTCACAAATATCAATATGGAAGGTGCCCATTTCATATGCACATACAGGTTAATTTACCAGATTTATTTTTAGGTTGAAAATATGTATGTGTATATTTGTGGCTTGGTGTAGAGTTTGTGAAGTTAGGGCATGAAAATGTTTTTGGTGGAATTTCACTTCTTCTTGTAAGTTTATTATTATTATTTAATGATCAAGCAGGCAGTTGATTCAACTGATAAGTGTCTATATAAGTTGCTCAATTATTTTACTATTTATAACAAAGAGTCCTTATATCAATTATCATCATCATACAAACTTCCATCCCTCAGGGGTTTGGAGGGGTAAAAGTTTCAAGTGTTAGAATTTTACATACTTCTTTCTTACTTACTTTTGTTTAGCTCTGAATATGGTTGAGATGATGGCCTGATAAGAACAATGGGAACACAGTGGATTAATGTTACCCACAATAAAAGAAAGATGGAAGGAGATGGAGGAGGCCTTTACCTAATCAGGGACCATACAAAAAAACTAAACATTGGAAATGTGTAAAAAAAAATTGTATGGGCAAATAAAGCTTTAATAATAATAATAATGGTTGAGATTCTCTTATAGATTATCAGAGTTGATAAGTGGGCTCGATAAAGTTTAATCATGGTCACCATCTGCGCTGTAGAGGGGGTCGGGTTCTAATACAGAACTCATACTCGAGCCCCCTCCACACACGGCACTGAGATAGCCCGTCCCGGGGGAAGTGTGATACTTACCCCCAGCACCCTCGCTGTGCTATCGCACGATGGGTCGTAACCACGACAACCAATCATCCTCCTCGGGGGCGCTTGGGGCCCCCACCCCGGTTGCCCACGACCCCAAAGGTTTCCGTTTAGTCGCCTATTACGACGGGCAGAGGAGCACCGTAGCTGCTATTCTAAGCCCCAGCTACAGTACAGGGCAGTTATCTACCTACACTTATACATTATAATTATGTCCTTTGAAAATGATGCACGGATTTTTATAGGGTTTTAGCAAGTTTAATGAGCCTAGCCTATGTTTGCGGATGAGAAATAAAATATATAGTATTTAATGACACTAGTGGTGTGCGTGCAGTGAAGGCGACGACGCCGCTGTGGACGGCGGGGCTGGCGCGCCTGCTGTTCGGAGAGAGACAACCGCGCGGCGTGCAGGCCGCCCTCGTCCTCATCGCGGCCGGCGTCAGCGTCGCCTCCGCCACCGAGCTGCACTTCGACGCGCTGGGGCTGGGCGCCGCGCTCGCCGCCGCCGCGCTGCTCAGCCTGCAGCACCTGTTCTCCAAGCGCGTGATGCGCGACACGGGCGCGCACCCGCTGCGGCTGCTGCAGGCGCTCGGCCGGCCCGCGCTGGCGATGCTGCTGCCGGCGTGGGCGTGGCGCGACGGTGCCGCGCTGTGGGCCGCTCGCCCCGCCACCGGGTGGGCACGGGTAGGGGCGCTGCTGGCGGCCGATGGCGCGCTGGCGTGGCTGCAGGCGGTGGTCGCGTTCAGCGTGCTGTGGCGAGTGACGCCGCTCACGTACGCGGTGGCGTCGGCCGCTAAGCGTGCCGCCGTGGTGGCCGCCTCTCTCGTGGCGCTGCGCAACCCGGCGCCGCCGCTCAACCTGGCGGGCATGGCGCTGGCGCTGCTCGGGGTGTTGGCCTACAACCGCGCCCGGCTCGCGAGGCCGCGCCCCGCCGATGGGGCTCCGCTGCTGCCGGTGTGACCGCGCGCGACGCGCCCCGAGGCGACACGACGGTTATTCAAATCACACTTAAACATTGGTACCGTGTGCCCTGTACTTACCTACGTGAAGTATTACAGCAGGCTCGATTTAGTATTTGTTTGCATCGAGATGATGCTATCGGTTCCTATTTTTTACTTGACCGTGTGCTGATCTGCATCCCTGGCTGCGAGGTTCCGGCTGTGTGTGTGTGTGTTTATTATTTAACGATCGTCCTTGACGAGAATTATGAAAGTGTGTATTTTGCTATCATAAATATGTCTGTAATATATGTACCTACCATGTGAATTATGTTCTATCTAGAACGTTGGCGCTTGGCGTTTTTATTATCTCATGTTTAATAGTAAAATGTATAGACGAATTTATTGTACATTAAGTAGAAGAGTTTACGTAAAAATAATAGTAGCATAAGTATAATGATGTAGTAGTGCGGTGCGGGCAGTTGTCACGCACGACTTGTTCACGACGCTTCATCCGACATTCATTGGAAATTAAGTCGTTTTTTATAGAAATCTACTTAACGATGACCTAGTTCGTCATCACAGAATAACAAGACTAATATTATAATGAGAAAAGATTAGATTTTTGTCCCTCAAAACTACTTAGCCGATTTTAAAACAGTAAGCCTGAGCGTATGCTGGCAGACAGGTGACACAGGCGGCAGCAAATGTTGTCATGTTGGCAACTCTGCTACGACTACGACGCGTGCTAGTCCGGGAGATAGTGTTACAAATACAAAAGTTATGCCCAAATATTCCGTAACCTTCCAATCTTACACCCACCGTGGGTGAGTGAGCTGACGCTTAGTTCACTTATTAGTCATTCGAAATTTTGTTGAAAAAGATGGCAATCGGTCGACGTAAAAAACACTATCTAAAATGCAACGCTACCTCCCGTACTATGTATGTCAACCTGCGCGAATGTGTCTGCGTCTCAGCATATTATTTCTGTGTTGTCTACCTTGCCTGCCAGCATACGCACACACTAAGAGGGACAGACGAAGCACGCAGTAATGTTATTTATTTATTTATTATACTCATGGTGGTTGCAGGCCTATTAGTTAGTTTGCAGGTATATTAGGTCCGCTTCTGTATGTCACCATTGTACATATAGTAGTATTAAATTCGTGACTAGGTGCCTACTTCGTTTATCGTCTCCTTGTACCATTTGCAGTCATTTATTTCTGATCATTTTCCATAAATAAATGGAACCATGGCTAACAGATGGACTGGGTGGGTAAACAATACACCTCCAGCAAATAAAACAAACTGCAAATGATGCCCTCGATCGAGTTATCAACGGGGACGGGGACGTGGGAGCCACCTGATCCTGCCGGCACCACGCAAAAAAGCGGCACAGCCGTGCCATCCTTTTCTCGAAGCAGGCCATTTTCGGCCTATGACGTGGTTTTGGATAAAACTAGAAAGCTGAATGTTCAGTAACCAAGCAGGCATTGTATAAACACGGTCTATTTCAATTGTTATTGGTCACTCCACTCTGTACAAGTAATTAATTATTTTAAAGTGAGACATTATACGAGTACAGTTGGTAAAGTATGTATGTCTCAAAACTTGTGACGTCTACTGTTTGTCTAATTATATTTGAGCTGCGATACTAATAGGAATGTGGCATAGCCAGTTATGGAATTAGAAAAATATTTTGAGACTCAAATAAACATGTTTTTAAATTGTTTTTCAAGCTTTTTATTTTAACTTTATGTTAGCTAGGTTAATAAAATAAAATAGGTTTTCAATGAAATATTCAAATAATCGAACCAGTTCTTCACAGTAGTAGTACATCTCTGCAGAACCCATTTTCGAGCTTTTTAGGGTTCCGTACTCAAAGGGTAAAAACGGAAACCCTATTACTAAGACTACTGTACGTCTTTCAGGCTCTTGTATCTCATGAACCGTGATATCTAGACAGTAGAAATTTTCACATATGTCGTTAAAAAAACTACAAAATTTGTACGGAACCCTAGGTGCGCGAGTCCGACACGCACTTTATCGGTTTTTTATCTTTCCAACATAATTTATAGGAATCGTTTTGTCACTTACGTTGAAGGATGCTACTAATTCCAAGGTAGTTTGAAATAAATATGCTTCCACTATGGCTTTGAGTATATTATCGACTATGATCATTTCGCCCGGGCTGCTACCTACTGCTAGGAGGTAAATAAAACACATCATTTAATAAATATACAATTTATTTACATTATAGTATCGAGTCCGCGTCGCACACACAACTGGGTAAAGTCGTAACACTCCGACGGTGAGCCACATATACAAACACACGCACGAACACACCTAGTAACACCCACACCGAGGACTCGGCACGCATCGCAGTCAGCAGTCGGCAGTCAGCAGTCGGCAGTCGGGCCCGGCGTTACACTACACCGGGATTACTAAATACGGAAATTTATAAAATAAATGCAGGACGATAGGCGAGGCTACTCCTACAGCTCATCGTGATCCTCGGCCGGCACCTCCGTCTCGGCATCGGCATCGGCGTCTGCATCGGTATCGGCACCGAGGTCGGCCTCGTAGAGATGGTCGTCGTCCTCGGGCACGGCGTCGGACGGCACCCCGAGGGTGTTCTGCAACATGCGCTCCACGCTCTCCGCGAACTCGACCGCCTGCCCCTCCTGCAGCATGTACCCGGACCTGCCGACAAACAAACAACACCACAATAAACATCACCACAACCAACAGTACAGTACAGTAGTGGCGTGGCGTGGCGTGGCGTGCGTGAACTGTACGTACATACTGTATGTACAGTACAGTATGCTATGTGTATACCTGATGGCGGCGGTTCGGTAGAGCGTGTCGGCGGCGAGCAGCGCGTCCGGATGGTCGGGGTCGTCCCGCACGCGACGCAGCAGCTCGTTGACGATGGGGTGGCGCGGGTTGATCTCGAGTAGCTTCTTCTGCGTCAGGTGGTGCTTGCGCTGCGCGTCGTCGGCCTTCTGGTGCGCGTTGGAGAGAGCGAGGCGCTCCATGTTGCCGGTCCAGCCGAAGGTGGTGGCGGCGAGCGCGGCCGGCGAGCGAGCCAGCCGGCGCGACACCGTGCAGCGCGTCACCCACTGGGACAGCCGCGCTGTCAGCCACGTGGTGAGCGGCTCCAGGCGCGCGCGCTGCGCCTCCAAGTCCTCACGCTCGCGCTCGCTCTCCTCCAGCTCGAAGATCTCCTTGGCGATGTTCTGGAACTTCTTGCCCTCGTACTCGGGCAGCGAGGACAGGCAGTACTCGTCCACCGCCTCGGTGAGGTACAGCACCTCGTAGCCGCGCTTCACCAGCCGCTCCGCGAACGGCGACTTGTCCACCTGCGGGACGGGAGCACACCAACACCATGTAGTGTACTGTCGACGCGTGTCGTGAGGTTAGGTAAGGTTAGGTGGGTGGTGTGGTGCGCTTACCTCGGCCCGGCTGGCGCCGGCGATGTAGTAGATGTGGTTCTGGTTGGGCTTCATGCGCGCCACGTAGTCGGCGAGGAAGGTCATGCTCTCCCCGCGGGACGACTGGAACTGCAGCAGCTTAGCCAGCCGCGATCGGTTGCTCGGGTCCTCCATGACGCCCAGCTTGATGCTGTAGAGCACACACACAGTTAGTTAGATGCGAGCTCCGACGTGTTAGGCGAGGCGAGGTGAGGTGATAGAGAGAACTAACTTGGTGGAGTACTCCTTCCAGAAGTGTTGATACTGGTCGTCGGGTATCTTCTTGAGCATGTCGAGTGCCTTGCGCACGAGCTTCTTCTTGATGATCTTGATGAGCTTGTGCTGCTGCAGCGTCTCGCGGGACACGTTGAGCGGCAGGTCGTCGCTGTCGACGATGCCCTGCATGAAGGCGAGGTAGTTGGGCATGAGTTCGTTGAACTCGTCGGTGATGAACACGCGGCGCACGTACAACTTGATGTGGTCCGTCTTGGTGCCGTACCGGTTGAAGCTGTCCCCGGGCTGCACGCGCGGCACGAACAGTAGCGCGCGGAACGTCACCTCGCCCTCCGCTACGAAGTGAGCTCTGCAACCACATCACACAACATTCACTTCACTAGTCTAGTATAACGCCACCACTCCACTCGACTCGACTCGACTCCACTCTACTCTACTAGAGTGACTCACTTGGCGAGCGGCGGCGAGTTGTCCTTGGTGAGTGTTTTGTAGAACTGTGTGTACTCGTCGTCCTTCACCTCGGAGGGCTTGCGGGTCCAGATGGGCTTGTTGTCGTTCATCAGCTCCCAGTCCCACACGGTCTTCTCCGTCTTCTTAGTGGCTGGCTTCTCCTCCGCGGCGTCCTCCACCTGCGCAATGTACCCGGGATGTACAATGTACATAATTGACAGTACCAAGTATATGTTTAAAACACAAGCACTTTTGAGTAACCAAGATAGTATTGTCATTTTGTCAGTCGTTTGTTTGGAGCTAGTTAATGATTCATTTGCAAGATTCGACCCAACATACTAATGAGTTGCTTGTAAGCGAAATGCTCCATTTTCAGTTCCATTTTCCATTCAGAAATGTTTCATACAAAAGATGTAGTCTAATAGTTAGAGTAGTAAGTAACCTGTGCATCGTCATCGTCGTCGGGCTTGTCCTCGGCGTCGTTGGGCTCGTCGACAGTAACGGTCCGCGAGGCCCACAGGTAGATGGGGAAGTTGATGAACTGTGAGTACTTCTTGACGAGCGCGCGGATCGTGTCCGCCTGCAGGTAGTCCGTGGCCTCCTCCTTCATGTGTAGCCTGCGGACCCGACGTACACCCACAAGTTACTCTGTGTGTCTGTTTGTGTGTGTGTGTGCGCGTGTGTGTGTGTATGTGCGTGTGCAGAGACACTCACGTGATGTGGGTGCCGCGCTTGAGCGTGTCCCCGCGCGGATCCTCTGCGACGCTGAAGGAGCTGGCGTCGCTGTGCCACACGTGCTGCGAGTCCGAGTTGTGCTTGGAGGCGACGGTCACCTTGTCGGCCACCAGGAAGGCCGAGTAGAAGCCCACGCCGAACTGCCCGATCATGTCGTTCATCTCCTGCGCGTCGCTCTGCTGCAGAACAGAACCACCACCACCACCATACAACACGTATTTATTTTGTGACAGAATCATTTGTAGCAAATATTTTATGCAGATATTTATATGAGTTTTGCCAAGGTTAATATGTAGGTAGGTATTAGTATTTAGTAATCAGTGCGTACCTTCTCGTTGTCCTGCATCTTGGAGAGGAAGTCAGCGGTGCCGGACTTGGCGATGGTGCCGAGGTTGTTGATGAGCTCGTCGCGAGTCATGCCCACGCCGGAGTCGATGATGTGCAGCTCGCGCGCCTCGGGGTCCGCCTTGATGCGCACGCTCAGGTCGGGGTTCGAGTCCAGCACGTCGCGCTCCGTCAGCGACAGCAGACGGATCTTGTCCAGCGCGTCCGACCCGTTCGAGATCAACTCGCGCAGGAATATCTACACAACCAGACAGACATACAAACATCGATACCACCACCACCACCACTACTGCACTGCACTGTACTGCACTGTACTGCACTGTACTGCACTGTACTGCACTGCACTGCACTCTATAACTAACAGCTAACTGTTGGTAGTGGTGGGTGGTAATGGTGGTATGGTACCTCTTTGTTCCTGTAGAGCGAGTTGATGATGAGCTTCATCATGCGGTTGACCTCGGTCTGGAAGGTGTAATTCTGGGCGCGGTCGCGGATCTCCTTCATCTGCGCCACGCTCAAAGAGTCCGGCGAGATCGCCTCCGACTCGCGCAACACTGCCTCCGCGTCTACAAACAACACATCACACTACACTGCTGTCTCTGCTGTCTCTGCTGTATCATATCCTAGTTGTATTGTATGTAAACCGACCCGATCAATCAACAATCAACTTGTAATTATGGTAATAATCATTTATTTATTTGCACAACTAATGGCTACTCTATCACATTTGTTAAATTGGTAGGTACAATTTAATATTATTCAATAAATACAAGGAAGGACATATTATTATGTCATATACCTGTATTTTAGATATGATAACTGTAATGTAATGTAATGTAATGTAATGTAATGTAATGTAAGGTACATTATTATAATTTGTGAATGAAGAACAGGCGCCAACAAACGTGACGCGTACGTACGTATACGTAAACAAGGCAACGGGTGGATTGACTTGGTCGCACCGTCGCACCGTCGCCCCGTCGCTTCATTCGTTGCTAGATACAATATCGATTTAATATCTGACTAGTAGCTCCACTACTCGCTAGCTCGACGCTCGACGCTCGAGCCTCGAGGCGCTACTGGTGTTCGGTGTTTAACAGGAGTCTGATCATGTCTGAAACGGGCAGCTGTGCAGGAGGTAGCCGCGGTGCAGATGGTGCAGGTGCAGGATCAGGGGCAGTAGGTGGCGCGGGTCCGGCGGCCGGCGGCGGGGGCGGTGCGGGACGGTCGTTGCACGCGCGCTCCTTCAAGCTGAGGTTCGCCGCTAACCGCGAGCAGGGCCGCTCGTACGTGTCACTCGTCAAGCCGCTAGCGTTACGTGAGTGTCGCTCACTCACTCACTCACTGATACACACCACTCTACTCCCCTGTCCCCACACATGCACTCCCCTGGCTTTAGTTTGTCTTTCATTGGACTTACATTCATTCGATCTATACACGGAACACTACTAGTTTTGCTCAACTAAGATAATATTCTAGTATATAAGATGTTCAATGAAGGTTGAGGTGCGATTAATGCACTTGACTGTGCAGCGGCGACGGTGACGGACAAGTTCTACACCCGGAGGTCTCAGGGTGCGTCGGGAGTGTCAGGAGTGTCGGCAGAGAGAGCGAGTCCGGAGGAGGAGAGTGCGCTGCGTCGCATCCAGGACATGTTCGTGCGTGGTCCGCGGGACGTGTACCTCGCGCCTGTCACCACCTCACACCAGTCAGTACTACACTAAACTACTCAGTACAAAGTCTCTCCTTATTTCTTCTCTTAACAGGTAAGGGTTACAGGGGTGCAAAGTCTGGATGGTATGTTTTTTTGAATAAGGACTAAGGAGACACCTACACTATGTTTGTACAGATTGGGTTTACTTCGAAAAACGCAGATGAAACCGCGGGATGGACTGCTAGTGTCCAAAAGTATAGACAAGCTCGTTGAGGAGAGTGTGTTGTGTATGTATGTAATGTGTTGTGTTTGGTCAGGTACGGGTGGTGGTGCGTGGGTGGTCACTTGGGCGGTGGTCACGTGGTCTCCGACCGGCGCCTGCAACACCACATCCGCGACTCGGCGTGGCTGAAGGCGCGTCTACTCGTCCTTGCCGCTGACCATCAACTTAACCAACGATAGATACATACACCTTCCAAAACATGCATTAGTCCGACAATTCATAAGTGCCTGTGAAGGCCTATTTGTTTGTATGAATAAATATTTGATTTCATTACATACCTATTTTACCTATACACTAATCTATATATGTACATAAACCAAAGTCTGATTATTTACACCATTTATAACTCGAGAACGGCTAAAAGATTTTTATGATCTTTGATTTTTGGATTTTGTCTCCGCCCTGAATAGCAGAAAAACTATAAAATAATAGGAAAAAGTAACGAAAAAAAAATTATAAAGGAAATTATTTATGTCATACATCTGTATAGAATGACTTTTTTTACAATGGCATATATCGAGATGAGATTGAGCTATGGTTTAGATTCACAAATTGGACGCGGTAGGTGGCGTTGGAATCGGGTTCTATGTTTAGTTTTAATTTCAGGGCAGGACAACGTCTGCCGGGCCCACTAGTATTAAAATATAACACACTAACCAACAGGATGTTATATGTATACATGCCCGGCATCATGGCGTCATGGCGTCATGGCGTCATGGCATGAGGCAGGAACATGGTGTTACAAGACTATTAGTTAGGCAGTAAGTACACTATACTCATTAGTAACATACATAATGTTCATTAAAATTATCTAATTGATTGGAAACAATTTTTTATAGGTTGAGTGAAGTGACTTAAAAAAACAGTACTATCAACATAATTGGCATTATTACGAAGATTAAAGCATTTTAACATCAATGATTAATTATTTTATTGACTTTTTATCACATACAATAGCCAGTAGGTAAGCACAGTCACTACAGTAGGTACCTACCTACCTACTGTAGGGACTGAGTATTAAAAAGATAATTGATAAATGTTATGATAAATGTCAATTCATAAGGTAAAAGATAATAGAAATAGTTGTCCTATTTAAGGAAGGTCCTACTACTTGCTGATAATTATATTTTAAGATCAAATCATTCCATACTATTTTGTATCCAGGGGTCCACAGGAAGACCATCAGCTACTTTTGATAAATTTAATTGCTTTGGAAAGGTGAAACCACAGGGTGTCCCCCTGTGAAACCACAGGGGGACAACTGGAATGATCATATATTTTCAAGAAAGTACCAGAAAGTTAACTCTCAGCTGCAACAAAAACTATAGATTGCTCATAACCTAATGTGAAAGACTAATATGTATGATTAAAATTAAATGGAAAAACACCAATACATTTAACAATTTGAAGGAATTAACCTACAACTACATTATGGTACAAGTTCTACCAACACAAATTACTGAATGTACTTTAAAGGTGAACACACACTTATCCAAGCCAAATGCATCGAATGAACCGAACAAAACAAATTTTACAAATCTTTATATGGATTTCTAAGAAACCTCACACACCTATTAGTCTGGCGCGGATAATATGTGTGTGAGGTTTCATAGGATTTCGTACAAGTAATTCTAAAATTTGATTCTTTCGGCTCCTTCACTCCTTCGGCTCTAATAAGTGTGAGTTCACCTTAAAAGAGATAACGAAAAAATAAAAAAAATAAGGATACATAATAGATATTTGTTATGATTTGAGTGAATCAATAGATTCCCTACACATCTGATGTGAAAGTAATATGAAATCTAGAAGTACATGTAAGTGATTGAATGCAACATACCAGTACGGGAGCCTTCTCGTGAAGCGCCGAGGTCCGCATCCAGCTTCACCTCCTCCACAGTGCCCACAACATCTTCTTGAGCACTTGACCATCCTGCAGAATTGATTACATAGGTACAAGAGACACTACAAAGATCTAGCTAACAAATATAGTAGGTACATAGGTACTTATATTATACGAGCGTGAAAATGCAGGGTGCTGGTGGTCGAAGAATAGCATAGAGTGAGTCATGATACAGAAAGCAATTCCATATTTGTTAAAAATTGAGAAAGCTAGATAGATAGATTTTAAAAAACATTTTACGTCGAAAGTTCTAGTTATCCCACCGGTGCCGGTGGTGGGCGTACTCTTTTTAAATGTAAAAATATAATATTTTTAATTCTCATATGTAATGCAACACAAAGGAATAAGAGTTTCTTTAATAAAATCAGATCTAATGCAATAAATCAAAACGTTGAAAATGATTTATAAAAAAATGTCGGCATGCAACGTAGACAAATTGTAATTTACCTGTAAGCAACAGGACGCCAACTCCCAGCAATACAAAGTATTTCATTGTTGTGCCTGCAGATGCAACAATTTTCTGTTATCCTTTTATCTTATTTTTGATATAGCTACTAAGTATAAAACGCGCAATAATCAAACAACGCGATTACAATATTCTTCAAACACGCATTACAGTCAGTCAGTCAATTTCTTTGAACTTGAATGAACCAAAGCTTTTGACGTTTTGTTTTATACCGTTATTCCTATTGGCGTACCCAAAATTGAAGTAGGCTTCTGAGCGAATCACAGGCAACCACGACACTGTTTCGGCAAATAGTAAAGCAAGGGAAACCGATAGCAAATAAATAAATACAAATGTCTCATTGGGATTGGTCAGACAGTTTTTTTTAATAATCTTTAGTTATGACCATAGATATAAAGTCTTTCAGTCGTATACATTTACTGCCTTATCCAATAACATTTTTCCACATCAGTGGAAAAAAGCCCATGTAATTGGGATCCATAAGCCCGGCAAACCCAAATCCGAGCCCTCCAGTTACCGACCCATCAGCTTGCTCAACGTCATGGGCAAGATGTATGAAAGGTTAATATACCTCCGCCTCAAAGCGTATGCCGACGCTAATAAACTCATTCCCGACGAGCAGTTCGGCTTTCGAACTAGACACTCGTGCGTCCAACAAGTTCACCGTATAGTTGAACACATCGCCTCCAACTATCAGAAAGGTCAGATGACCGGAGTCCTGTTCTTCGATGTTGCAAAGGCATTCGACAAAGTCTGGCACAACGGCTTAATTTATAAGCTGTACAAACTCGGAGTGCCAGTCAGACTCGTGACCATCCTACGAGACTTCTTGTCGAATCGCCAATTCAAATACCGAATAACAGGAGCGCTATCCTCAGCCCACCCCGTTCTAGCCGGAGTCCCCCAAGGCTCTGTGCTGTCCCCCTTATTGTTTACACTCTACACGAGTGACATCCCAAAAACTAGCAAAGCGCAGCTAGCCCTATTCGCGGACGATACCGCAATATATTATTCTGGCAGGAGCCCCACGGCAATTGCCAAAGTTCTCCAAGCCGCGACTCACACCCTAGGTCCCTGGTTTCGGAAATGGAGAATCGAAATTAACCCCACCAAGAGTCAGGCGGTGCAGTTCTTCAGTCCCGCCAAGAAACTCATCCCCACTCCCCCCCCTCCAGTCACCATGTTCGGCGAGCCGATCCCTTGGGAGAGGCGAGCCAAATATCTCGGTGTTACCCTGGATGATCGTTTGTCCTTTGCCGACCATATAAAACAGGTTCGTGCACGCGCCTGTTTTGTGTCCGGTCGCCTTCATTTCTTGTTAAATAAAAAGTCTAAACTTGCCCTAAAAAGCAAGGTGAGACTCTACACCGCGTGCATCCGCCCCGTTATGCTATATGCATGCACTGTGTTCGCACATGCATCCCCCAAGCTGATCCATAGACTCCAAGTGGTTCAAAACCGCTTCATGCGCAAAGCCACGGGCGCCCCGTGGTACATGCGCAACTTAGACCTCCACATAGACCTCAATCTGCCCACGGTTAAGCAATTCATTAAGCGCGCTTCACGCCGCTATTACGATCGTGCCCTAAACCACGTGAACCCATTAATTGTAAAAACTGCAAACTATACTCCTTCAGAGATTTCAAAAATCCGTAGGCCTAAACTCGCCCTCAGCGAGCCGGATGACCCTACAACTCTAGCTCAGATTAAGGATAGGGAGGCTCGCGCAGCCCTGAAGAAACAAATACAACACCGCCCGCGTTTTCGCCCTCGCCGGAGAGGCCCGTCGCGACGTCCCACTCAGTCAGTCTCGTCCCCAGTAGTTGGCCCGAGCCGTACCAGTAATCCGACCGTCCCTTAAAACTCCTCTAAATCGCTTAGGCGAAGTCCGTCCCACTATTTTGTGCCCCCCGACGACACCCTGAGCCGAGGTTCGTGCCCCAACTGGGGCGCCCTCAGCGGTCAGTCGTCTAAAAGTTGTAAACTCGGTTGAGAGCCCTAAGCGCTCACCGAAAAGTCCGCGTAAGGGTGTCTATGGTCCCTCAGACCTCCACCTTTAAGTCCTCCCCAAAAAAAAAAAAAAACATTTTCTTCAGTTTTAATTTAGTCTTCTTTTATGTTATAGTCACATTCTCACATCACATTCACTCTTTGATAATTAAACCAGCCTAATTCTCTAAGCATTCACTATAGTTTCTAGCATGAAATCTCTATTTCTTTCATTAAGGGTAAGTAGGGTTAGAAAGAGAGATTTTCCCAACGTAGTTATTATCTTTCTCTTTTTCGCAATTGATAGGTATTTGCTTCAAGTAAGTATTTAGAGTTACCTGTCCATTTAGAATATAGTATAATTCTTGATCGTGACTTTCCAAGTTGTCCCAAACATAGTGATTACATACTCTGGTCCCAAAAAGTCCGTGAAAAGTGTTAGTAGACTGCCAATTTTACTAAAACTAGACCGGACTTGTACGGACCAGTATATAAAAGGTACTCTGTGGTACGGACAGCTACATATCAGTAATCTGTGGTACGGACGTAGAGGACTACACTTTACAGCACAGCAAAGAGGATAAAAACCTCGGAACAATAACTAACTATTGTTCCGAGATAAAAACACTACGTTTTACAGCTCAGATTACTGATATGTAGCCTTTACAGTGAAAGTGACAATAAAACGTGACATGACATAAAAGATGAATATTTGAAATAAAGTAAAGGTTTAGATACCAAGCCAGAAACCTTCTAAAATAAAAAAGTTGTGATCACAGATTACTGATATGTAGCTAGCTACAAATGTGACAGTCGAATTTGGCTAGTTTCTACATTTGCAGTTATGGCGCTGTTGTCGCTTTATCTATAATGGCGCGACACACACACATACAAAATCGAATAGTGCTGTCCATCTATTTTATTTATTCAATATGGCTGTTATCAAAAAATTTTGTGTAGTGTAGTGATGTACCCGATATAGACAAAATCTACTAGGGTTTAGGGTATTTATCCTTTTATTTAGGTAGATAATCAAATAAAACAAATTATCTATTTTGTGGTCATTTATTTGCTTTCTTTTACCTATGAGTTTTATATTTTCTTAGCGCTAGATATTGCATGATTCTATTTTTCCACTTAAAATTTTATTTATTATATTGCATCAATTGTGGCATTGCAGTCGATTATGAGTGCTATGTAATATTCAATTACATCTAGACTGGTTGTGTCAATATATTTAATATGTTTTGAGGATTTTATAGATTTTTGTCAAAATTCTTGACGAGGAGAATTTGGTTTCACTGTGCCTCTAAGTTTGCACCTTGGTTGATCTGGCGATCCATTGACGCTGTCGAATAGATGGTCACCACTACTGCTGTAGTCTCCATTGTCTCCATTGGAGTGTTGAACCGCTTATCTGAAGTATTGAATTTGTTTAAATAAACATTACAACAGAATAAGATAGAACAAATAGATAGTGGAAACATAGGAAAGTTGGATGAATAGACAGATAGTGTTTCTTTCCATGGAATTTGGACAGGACAATGTCTGTTGAGTGAGCTAGTAATTTATGCTTTACAGGGTTGACATTACTGTCTGATTCTGTCATAGCCTCTGTGTAATTAATTTATCAAGTAAGATCAATTTATTCATACCTGTGATGGTAATTGTTTCTCCTGTTGAGTTGTTATAATTTTGTTCTCGGCTCTGACAATAATTATTTTCATGTTGTATATGATACCCTGGAATTATTAAAAACATTAAAGCATTAATGCCTAGTAGTATAAGTAGATTCGATAGAACTGAAGATGATTTGTGTAGGTTTTGTGTAGTGAGAAGGGCAAAAAACATGTAGGACAGAGGGCTTTAAGACACCCGCAGACATATAATATTGTAAGTGGGCCAACTATTGAATAACTTATTTGCATTTTATAATTTAATCAACTAAAGTTTATAATTGTGCGTTAGAGCTCCCGCAGACATACAATTGTAAGTTGAACAACTAAAGTAATTTCTTGAATAGTTAATTTAAATTACTTTACTGTTATAATTTCATATTAAAAATATTTTGAATTAAAAAAATCTATAGAATATTGTAAACATAAAGCTACAGAAAGTGGAAGGATACAGATTAAGTTGGACAAGATGTGTATCTGAAGGAGCCCTAAGATGACAACTAACTGTTGCTCTAGGCGAAAGTTAGTTGCAAGCTAAAGTATAGGTTACATTAAAAGTTTACATTCATACCTTTAGCAAGTGGTAAGCCATGAGCAATTTCCTGTTCCGTAAACAAGCAATGATAGGAATAACGGGTTCGAACACCAGACTGGTCAAATTGAGTTTGATCAAAATGTTTTTCATAAACACGTTTAGTCATCAATAGGTTCTTTGTCAAACCAAGTAATTTATCGTTCATGAGTATGCAAAATAGTCTGCGAGTTTTACTTGTTGAATCACAACCACCAACACAACACTTATATGCACAACGCCATGACGAGAAAGTATGGAGCACAGTAAAAGAAATAAATATCACTGATCACTGTACGGAGTACAGCAAAGCGTGGAATTGTATTGTAAATCGGAGGAAAACACAAGATAAACTGCTCGATTCGATGTGATATGAAAAAAACAATGGCCGATTTACATTATTTACCTTTCAAACTGTCAGAGGTGTAAAACTACCAATGACGTAGGTACACACACATTGACACAAAATTGAACACTACAAGCAGAGCACAGATTAATAATATGTAGCAAGCTACAGCAGCGCCAGAACTGTAAGATTGGAAATAGAGCTGTCACCCCCTTGGTTGTGATATCAATCAAGTGATATGCTTATGTTATTTATTATGTATTTTGAAAATAAATTATATAGTAGAAAATTTATATACTGTTTGTAGTATAATCAAATCATTTATATAATAATAATTTATAGTCGTTCGTGTGGTTTATCTTATTGTTGAATCGATACTACTCATTGTGTAAACAGTAAAGAAATATACATAGGTTATCACGTGAACCATGGAAGTTGGAAGTCAACCGCGTACAGTAACATCCCGTAAACGAATCTCATACCGAACCAGCTCATGGCGCGTGCACGAATTTGAGGTGTGGGGCGGTGAGCTGTCGTGTCGAGTGGCCGCCCTGGACGTCGATGGAGGACTGCTGCTGTGGCTCGGCGGCGCTGGGGAACCGCAGTTGGGCGAGGTAGCGCTGGGGGTGCCGGCGCCGAAATCGAAGACGAATCCAGGTTCGGTCCCTGGTGGAGCTACGAACGAGCCGTCAGCTGTGGGTTTAGCGGGCTTAGGTCTCGGTACAACCCTGGTGGGTGCGGAGGGCGCGGCTGTGTCGCTGGCACGTCGCCTTGCCGTTAAGTTCGCACAACCAGTCTACGTCTGTTCTGGGACTACCTTCGATCGGTTCACTATACCCATAGTAGAGCGCGGCCTTATTTCTGAAATTAAGAGTAGACCACAGCACTTTTAATGTTGTTTATTAAGAATGTATGTAAAATTGCCACAATAATTTAACAAAATGTTAATTCCAGTTGCCTCAGTATCATCTCATATTTATTCTAATATGCATAATTTGCATTAACAACAACTTCATAGATTTTGTGGAGGAATATGTCTATTTAGGCCAAATAATTTCCCCAACAGACCTAACTACAAAGGAAATTGATGCTATGACTAAATAGGAAACACTTGGAAACTACTGGGGTCTAAAATAAATCATGAAAAATAATTAAATATGCATGGCCATTAAACAAAAACTTTTTGACACCTGCATCTTACCAGTTCTTACATATGGCTGCCAAACCTGGGCACTAACGAAGTCACATTCCAAAAAAATTGAAATTTGTCAGACCGCTATGGTGAGAAGTATGATGGGGAAAAGATTATCCGACAGAATAAAAACCACAACTATGAAGAAACTTACACAAACAAAAGATGTTACAGTCTCGGTCAGTAAGCTTTACTGAAAATGGACAGGACATATAATATGAGGAAAGTAAAAATGAAGCAAAACAATAATGTACTTGTACACAATAGACAAGAAGATAAATTGAGGCAGACCTATCAGGCGGTAGGTTGATGACATAAAATCAGTAGCAGGCAGCATGTGGGCTAGAACAGCTAATAACAGAATGTTATGGAGACCATTGGAGGAGGCCTTTGTCAATGGACAAACAGTCGAGGCAAATTAACTAAAAAAAACTAAATATTGTTATTTAATGAAATAAAAATTTGGTAGGAACTCTAATCATTAATAATTGTATTATATTTTCTGAAATAAAGGCTATTATTATTATGCACAATCTACTTTCTCCTTTTGTACCTCAACTTTTAGTGTGAATGAAGTGCATATTAGATATTATTTGGGTTAGGTAGCTGTTTCGAAACTTAGTAGTTAGTCAGGAGCTTATATTCCTGTGACCAGACTTTGCGTTCGTAAAAATCAAATCATTATCCGATCTGGTTTTCTCTGATACATGACATTTAAACATTCCCGCTTTCTTCTTAACGCTGATGAACTAGACAGAGAGATAAAAGAAAAACATTTATTCGGGACTCCCAACAAACTTGAAAATTATGGAATACGTGGTCCTGCTTTAAACTGGATTAAATCTTATCTCCATTCAAGAAAGCAGTGTGTTGAGATCTCAAAAATAACAAAAGATAATATTGTAGTAGCGTTTAGATCTGAATATAGGGTGAATGGTTTTGGGGTACCCCAAGGCAGTGTGCTGGGGCCACTTCTTTTCCTATTATATATAAATGATCTTCCTGACGTTGTTCCCTATCCATGTTTTTTATTTGCTGATGATATATCAGTTATAGTGACATGCACCAATATTATAAATTATGAAAGTGAAGTTAATAGAGCAATAAAATTAATTATACAATGGTTAGATAATAATAATCTTAGTGTTAATCTGAACAAAACAAAATATATACAATTGCATAATAAATGTAGTACAAGAAAAGCTATATACAATATAATGATGTTAAGATCAAAGCGACATACGAAACGACATTTTTGGGATTAATCATTGATGAATATGCAGATTGGAAGGCACATGTAGATAAATTGTGCGGTAAAATCAGTAGATTTGTGTACGTCTTAAATAAGTAAATTACGTAAAACTTCAACACAAGAGACAACTCTACTAGCATATCACGGGTATGTGGCATCAGTCCTGAGATACGGTCTTATAGGTACTTTGGGGTAATTCGACAGATATAAATAGAGCCTTTGTTTGTTAGAAAAAATGTATCAGAGCTATATGTGGCATACCAAACTATGAATCTTGTAAACCTCTATTTAGAAAACTAAAAATATTGCCATTCTCGAAGTGGCGATGTTTGTTAAATAAAATTGCGAATTTTTCACGAAAGCTGCTCATATATTTCCAAGAAATTGAAATAAGGACGGCAACATTTTCAAAAAATTGTTACGCCATGTGCATTAAAGTGTTCAATGCCTTACCTACTAATTTGACTGATTTACCAACAAAGTTCTTCCAAACTAGACTCAAGGCATGACTATATGAAAATAATTTTTATTCTGTTGACGACTTCTTGATTTTAAATAAAATTAATATTGAAGGGGGGCTCCCATACAACAAACGTGTTTTTTTTTCCTTTTTTACGGAACCCTTCGTGCGCGAGTCCGACTCGCACTTGGCCGGTTTTTTACACATTTATTTATTTATTTTAAGAAGACCAACAGCTGATTATCTTACAGACTACTTATAATATAAAATGATACATCAGGAAGCCAGTAGGTAACAGGTCTTCACGGAATAGCACTTATTGCTAGGCTAATAAATATTTCTGTGATGACAATATACTTAAATTAAATATGACATTGGTAATTTAATATACCTACAGATAAAGGTATAATATTTTCTCTTTAGTTTTTTTCTTCTATTCTAGTCTACGAGTATAGTGATATTAAACAAATGACAGATTAAAAGAACAAATTAGGAGGCATTTTTTTTATTCTGGATAAGCTTGTGTTTGACCACAATCTCACCATGGTACCTAAGTGATGGTGTGGACGAAGGTGGTAAGCACACAAAGCCTAGATGGGAACTTGCTCTCAAGTGCAGCTGTCAGAACACACCTATATAGGTGCTTGGCGATAGATTTTCAACTTGAGGGTGGTAGCCAGCCAGTCGGGTGCTACAAAGTACCCTACCACCGTGCTATGGTTTCCTCACGATGTTTTCCTTCACCGAAAGCTCAAGCTCATTGTAGGATTCGAACCCATGACCTTCGCCGCGGTATTCGACGTCACTACCACTGAGCTATCATCGCCTTGAATGATCATTTCTACAGCATGATACGGTCCGTGCACACCAGAAGACGAATTGCGACTGATGGCATCGCTGAATGACATCCGTGTAGCCGAAACACAATCTGCGGATGGAAACAAAGGTCCCTCCAAGGTCACCTGGATGGCATCGCTGAATGACATCCGTGTAGCCGAAACACAATCTGCGGATGGAAACAAAGGTCCCTCCAAGGTCACCTGGATGGCATCGCTGAATGACATCCGTGTAGCCGAAACACAATCTGCGGATGGAAACAAAGGTCCCTCCAAGGTCACCTGGATGGCATCGCTGGATGACATCCGTGTAGCCGAAACACAATCTGCGGATGGAAACAAAGGTCCCTCCAAGGTCAACTGGTCATCGCTGGATAACATGCATCCGTCTAGAAGGCCTATTACACACAGACCTATCACAAATACAATAAGTATTAGGTACTCAGTCTTTCGTGAAATTGTAACTCTTAACGACTGTAACAAACAAACAAACTACAGGACTATCTAAATCGCCTTTCTAATTATGTAGGTAGGTAGGTACATAATTACCTACTGCATTTTAGGTACCTACCAATTTTTGCTTGCACACATTAGGTAGGGGCCAATGTAGCCCGGGGTGTGCCGGGGGGCTCATATCCGTCCGTGTCCGTATCAATGATACGGCTGTATCTGGATAGGTAGGTACGGCGCGCGGCGGTAGCGACGCCCGGCGCCGGCGATCCTGCCACAC
This sequence comes from Ochropacha duplaris, assembly GCA_951361185.1. Classification (NCBI taxonomy): domain Eukaryota; kingdom Metazoa; phylum Arthropoda; class Insecta; order Lepidoptera; family Drepanidae; genus Ochropacha; species Ochropacha duplaris. Next base: position 14,130,882 of record OX592696.1, on the reverse strand, counting down.
TGCTTCCTAACCTGCCATCGGTTAGTTACATGAGGTTTTCCAAAAATTGAAATGGCAAAGGACGGGAACTCGGAACATCCGAGGGTTCACTTAGATATAGGTCTGTGGTTCACATAGAGTTCTCGACAGGAGGACATGTTATCATTCGAAAGTCAGTGGGGAGGTATTAAATATATCTGCCTAAGTAGATACGTACATACCTGCTTACATAGTAAAAATATTGGGTCAAAGTCAAAACCATTTATTCAGCCCTAGAAGGGCACTTATGAAAGTCGAATTACAGAAGTTACCACCGGTTCGGAAGTCACACAACAACTGAGAAGAACCGGGAAGAAACTCAGGGTATCAGTTGTCAGGCGACAGTCGGTGGGCCTGGCTCATATCACAGCTACCTATCTTTATCTACATACATACAGTAGTACAGTATTCATTCAGTTCAACTTAGATAGGTAATAATAATAAGGCGGTCTGTCAATGGTCCGGTCGCCGGTCGGTTCCATGAGTTCTACGTTCTATGGTAGTCCAGTCCGGTAGTGTAGTGTTGTGAGGAGGGCATGATGCGGCATGCGGCGCGCGGCGGTGCCAGTGAGCACTGTGGGCAGTGGGCAGTGGGCAGTAGCAATACATTTGGTGGGGAGCGACGCGAAGGCGCGGGCCATAGAGTATTCGAGAGAGGCGTCACACTCACTGATGGGCGGTGGGAGGTGCCGGCGAGGGGCGGCGAGGGGCGGCGGGAGCCAATACCGCGCGGCGCGACTCGTGCGGCGTGCAGTGACGCAGTGACGCAGTGACGCGCGGCACGTCGCTCCGGACGTACCTTACGCGTGTCTCGCGCTCCGCGATCCGCGATCCGCGATCCGCGAACGTTGACCGCGACCCATCGACCTACGTACCCGTGAGCGTGAGTGACTGTGATAGTGCTGTGCCACTTGTTTGTGCCTCTCCTACCTAACAGTGTGACGTGTTGCATCTGTCATCTATCTGTGAAACGGCGGCGTTTCGTTCGCCGACGCCGGCGCGGTGTTGTGCGACGTGCGACGTGCGACGTGCATCGGTGAAGGTTCTACTATTAGGAGCTTCGTGCTTGCGAAGGTGATGAAAATGATGGATGAACTATTACTATTAGTGGAATGTTCTTTGAGCCTGTTCTCTCCGAGTTAGATAACAGTGCAAGTCTGTAATGTAGGTTAGATAGAGGTCTAGTGGTGAAACCTATCTGTTGTTCAGTGACCGGCGACCGGCGACCGGCGACCGCGGACCGGCGACCGCGGACCGGCTGCCGCTGACCGGTATCGGTAGAGACTATAGAGGTAGACAGACAGGTAGCTACTACCTACTAGTGCATATAGTAGGTACTAGGTAGGGACCCAACATCGTGAAGAAACCACAGCACGGTGGTAGGGTACTTATTTTGTAGTAGGTAGGTACTCCACTGGCGGGCTAACACGCTTAACTTGAAAAACTTGGTGACAGCCAAGGCAATGGCACAATGGTGTGAAGCCAGTTTGCCTTTAAATCATTGTAATACGGTGTAGTGTACCTACAGCTGAGCACATTAGCAATCCCCCCGGTATTGCTATTGTGTATAGGCGACGGTATTCACTTACCCTCAGATGACCCGCCTGCCTCCTGCCTCCTGCCTCGTAGTCACTTGTGGTATAAATAATAAACAAGTGAATGGGTTCCAACCTCCGCGCCCGCCTCCCAAACGAGCCAGTGTTTCCATTTATCGACGACATTAGGTAGGTACGACTCATCATAAAGTACATGAGGTACCTAGGTAGGTATCGAGCTCGATAGTTAGGAACCTAGGTACCTAACTTAGGTATACCTACACCTGAACCGGTTTTCGTATCACGCTGGCACACTTTAATTTAACTTAGGTACAGTAGGTACAACTTGAGATACCTACCCAAGTTAAATTACCTCATAACCTTTGTAGTATTATACCTACTGTAGTCATATTTGTATAACATAATAAATTAAATACTAATACCTACAATTTGTAATATTTTAACGATACTTAAGTACCTATACTTATTATTTATTACGTAAAAGTTATAAAAGTTACCTACTCATAAAAACCTCCTTACGCTTAAACAACTGACATTTATACTTGCATTTTTAATGAGGTGGACTGATTTGACAGTTGTCGTAAGAAATATTTCTTTACTCAGAAATTTCTTAAAAGAATAAATGAGAATACCTGTATCACTGATATTAGATTGACTTTTATTGTAAAAAAGTGATATGATCAAACCATGAAACAGTAATTTTAACCATATTGCGCTCGTAACTGTCAGTTTAGTCCAGCTAATTAAAAATTAGACTATAGGTCAAAATGTACTTTTTGGCGGGAACTTGCGAAGTGACGTTGTGTTTTCGTTTTATTTTCATTTAATTCGTGTATTTTGAGTTTTATTGAATAATTTCGGTGGTGTTTTGTCCAATAAAGATCAATCTAAGTGCACAAGTGAAGTGAAATCACATGAAAGCGTGTATCGTGACTTTCCAGGTTGTCTCAAAAAGTCCATGAATTAATGTTTTAGTGGAATAGCCGCTAATTTTACTAAAATTAGACCGGACTTGTACGGACGAAGACTAAACTTTACAGTGAAAGTGACAACATAAAAGATGAATATTTAAAATAAATCTTGACTTAAATATAAAAATTTAAGCTTGTAACTTCAATGAAAATATGAATAGGAAGTTTAACGAGCGACTGGGCAACAATACGTTTTCACATTACCTACTAGACTAGACTAGACTAGACTAGAGCTAAGATAAGATGCACCACGGCACGACACTAGCAGTATAATATAAGTAAAGTAGGTAGCACGACAAAATATAGGTACCCATTGATTTTTTATCAAAAAGCCATCAGGCTTACTTTAAAAATATTCAATAATATACAAAACATCTTTAATAAAGTAGGGTCCCTACCTAGTAGATAATTAGAAAGAAAGAAAGAAAATATATTTATTTTGATAAAAATACACACAACACCACAAACATACATAATAATATATATTTAACAAGTAATAACAAATGTTAATAAAGTAGGTGGTGTTGTTTGACATCCAAATTGGTCAGCGACTCAGTAAAACACTGTTAACCGCCGCGTTGACCGGGTAACAGCATTGCACTGATTTTCAGTCGCCGCCAAGAGAAACGTCACGAACAACTGGACAGAACACACAAAAAATCAAAGAAAAACATAGGAGATCACAAAACAAAACAATAATGGATTACTTGAAACGAACAATAAAGGCGTAGGTAGGGTAGGTACCTAATTGAGTTAAAGTCACGTGAAGATAGTGTACCTACATTATTATAAGTATACATGAACCTACCTTTAATTAGTTTTTTAGTAGGTAACATACAACATACCTAGGTAGGTAGGTACCTCTTGATATAACCACTTCCTTAAATTAATTTGTTGACTCGCGACATTAACCTGTCAAACAACTCGTCAACTCGCGCATAGTTTTCTAAATTTCAAAATTCGCGCCCAATTTTCAAGTAAATGTCATCGTCCCGATTGTCCCATTTGAGAACCAAGTGGTGCGGACTCTGAAACCCCGATTGTCCCACGAAAGAACTGACAGGTTAAATGATAGTTGCTGAATCAATAAAAGCAGTAAAAGCACGTGGTAAAAGTGAATGTGTCTTTATTGTGAATAATTCAATGGGAATAGGAATGGGATACACTACACCTCATACACCGCACCGCTAACAATATTTCAGGATTTCCTCGTTTAGCTTCTCACCACTAGCCACTAGAAAATGAACCTAATTATTATTATGCAGTTTCGACTTTACCGGCTCCGAGCAAAGTTTTGTAAAGATTATTTCAACTCAGTTATTATAATTAATTCATTCAAAGAATCAAGTATTATAAAATGGGCAGTATTGGTAGCACGGCGCGCATGCACGCGACGAGGAGAAGTCACCTAATGTTATTTGAGTATTTTACGATTTATCTACCTATAGTTTTAGATTGTGTTGATCACCGATCATTCTTACGTAAACTGTAGGTACCTACTATTAATGGGGAAGGACGTAGCGCTATAGGTACCTATCTTGGAGATAGAATCCAAAAAAGCGTTGATGTCAATAGAGTTAAATCATCTGGTTCTTCTGTGCGCTTGGGTGTGCCGCAGGTCTCTGTCTTAGGTCGATTACTATTTTTTTAACCGACTTCAAAAGGATTTTCAATTTTTAGAACACGAAATATCAGAAGGTGCTACACTCTTGACATTTGGCAGATAGATTCCGCATAGGAAGTAGGTAGGCAGGTATCCGCTAAGCTTTAACATTTATGAAAAAATAAAAAGACACGAAATATCAGAAGGTGCTACACTCTTGACATTTGGCAGATAGATTCCGCATAGGAAGTAGGTAGGCAGGTATCCGCTAAGCTTTAACATTTATGAAAAAATAAAAAGACACGAAATATCAGAAGGTGCTACACTCTTGACATTTGGCAGATAGATTCCGCATAGGAAGTAGGTAGGCAGGTATCCGCTAAGCTTTAACATTTATGAAAAAATAAAAAGACACGAAATATCAGAAGGTGCTACACTCTTGACATTTGGCAGATAGATTCCGCATAGGAAGTAGGTAGGTAGGTCCAAGAAACCTGTCGCCATTTCATCCATCCTGCATTTATCCTGTTCCTTATGTCTCGATCAATGTCTCCATCATTTTGAATCAAGGAACCAAGGTACCTAAACTCGGAACAGACTGGTTCTTATAAAATCACATATAAAGTAGTAATGTGAACCTACCTACTTATCTAATGGCAATTAATAACTCAATCACTAATCTAATTCAGGCTCTTAATTATATTTAATTACGTACATCATTAAATCAGTTCTTCTTATTATCAGTTTCAAAACAACTTCAATATAAGTAAACTAGCTTTCCGCCCCGCGGTTTCACCCGCATATCCCTTTTTTACCCAATTAGAGATTGAATTTCGAAAAATCCTTTCTTATTCTTCGTCTACATCTTAAAAACAATACCTGTGATAAAAAAACAGCTTTCTAGGTCCAAGGTTGTAGACTGTAGACTGGGCGTTCCATACAAACTTTCAACACCCGTTTCACCCCCTCAGGGGTGGAATTAAAAAAAACCCTAAAGCACGTGTTTCTTTATTTCTAATTATTAGCTTAAAAACACAGTTTCATATGCTTCTAGCTTCATAAATGGCGGACTTCCATACAAACTTTCAACCCTTTTTTCACTCCCTTTTTTTAAACCTGAAATGTTTTCTGCTCCGAATATAATTTTAAAGAAGTAGTAAGTACATCGAAATGCATAATATAGTCTAACAACCATCGTTCAAATTTCTTTAAAAAATGAATCTTGATACAATTTTCCATAGAGTAAATTTTCATTAGAAAGCTAAATACCATATTTACACTTTTTTAAAAAAACACACTTGTGCTATTTTTCTTCAATTTAAATGAAACAACGAGGCGAAGTTACATCATTTTTGCTTTAAGCGAATAATTTGTGTATTTCATTTACGACATTTTCGCTGTTTGTAAAATGAAGACCATTTGGGGATAAACGACAGTAACTAATAACTAGCTCAGCGGTAAGTGACGTCGGATACCGCGACGAAGGTCGTGGGTTCGAATCCTACAATGAGCTTGAGTTTTCGGTGAAGGAAAACATCGTGAGGAAACCATAGCACGGTGGTAGGGTACTTTGTAGTACCCGACTGGCTGGCTACCACCCTCAAGTTGAAAATCTGTCGCCAAGCACCTATCGGTGTATTCCGACAGCTGCACTTGAGAGCCAGTTCCCATCTAGGCTTTGTGTGCATACCACCTTCGGCCACATCATCACTTACCATGGTGAGATTGTGGACAAACACAAGATTATCCAGAATAAAAAAAGTTACAAAAAAACTAGTGCTGTAGGCTGAATTGTACATAAAAATAACAACGTCATTCAATAGATACCTAGTGTGCTAAATGCTACAAAAATACATTTCTAGCCTTCCGGGAGCTATACTTAATTTTTTATGTTTTTTTTCGTTTATTTTTAAACTTTAAATCACTTTCCTGTAAAATTTTAAATGTGGCGGTTATTTTTTGGCTGTTAGGCATCGATAGGTACTTACCTCTTTGAGTTTGAGGCTGTGCGAAAAACCCTTGCCTGCACTGCACTACAATAGAGGAAATAATATTTCACACTTCCGTTCCAACTCTACCAGGTCAGACCAGGTGGCTTCCTGACTCCTGTTACACACTTCCGTCTATTTTCACGAACTTACAGAAAAGCGACAGGAAAAATGTTACACATCAAATAGGATTTATTAAGGATGCTTCTGTAAGTCCTACATAATAATGTGACTCTTTCAACTAGCAAAAGAACGAAGTGTGATTAAATACCAGGGCCGGATTTAAGGGGGGGGGGCAAACGGGGCCCGGGGCCTCCACAAGATAGGGGCCCCACATAAATTGTAGGTTTATCCATTTTAATTTTTTAAGTAATTATTACAAAAAAGTAATGGGTTATTTACGAAGCTATTTTAAACAATACAGTAGAAAGAGTCCTTAACCTTAATTAAATAATTAAGATACGTTGTAAGTACATTTAATTTAGATCAAAAACAGCATATCATTAAGATTAATATCTTAGAAGATATCACAGATTCAAAATTACGCGTCACCAAAAAAGAACTCGCTGCAAAAACCAAATATTATTAGGTATTATTAATACAAACGGCGATCAAGTGACATAAATTACACCGGTGTGAAGATTTTACTTAATCAAATCTGCCTGCCGTTTTAAGTAAAAACTTTTTTTTTTGGGTGTAGCTTAAAGTGGATTTAGTATTTATTAAGTACATACCTAAAATTAACTCTGTTTATAAATCAACTTAACATCAAAAAAGGAAACAAACAAATTAACATCAAAAATTTAAGTACTTATGTGCTGTACATTTTTGCTGTGGTTACAATTAAAGTTTTATTCCGCTCTCACCTCTGCCACCCTAATATTCTCTAATATTTTCATTAATGGCTTGTAAATCGTTTTTTTTTTATATTTACAACTTAATATGATTATTTTTGGGAATCTAATCAGTGTTCTGTACAGTGTTGTGTAAGTAGATAACTTATGTGTTTTTTTAAACTTAGGTATTTTATATCCTAATCCTCGGGAATCGAACAGTCGGCCCAAAAATATTATAATTAGGTATTATTATTACTTCATAGAAACAGTTTGGCAACAGTTTGGTATTGGTTGAGTTCACGGAGGTAGGTTAGGTACCGACTTGTCGTTTCTTTTAAGCAGGTTACCTACCTACTGGTTCAGATTACCATTTTTTGTGTGTTTATGCGGAAAGTACCTACTTATTATTGTTACACATTTGAATGAAAAAAATAGTCAATCCGACGGATGGGCCAAAAAGTAGGTATAATAAAAAAAATACCATGCAGAGATAGATTCTTGTCGGTTCTACTTAGTTGAAATTCAGGTGCCCTCCTAAGGCCCGAGTAAATGGATTTGATTTTGAATTTTCCCCCCGTTACCTAGTGATAAATTAAGAAAAAAAAATCTATCGAATACCTAAATTCTAAAAAGTTGAATTTCCAAAAGCCCTTTCCTAGTGCTCGCCTATTTTAATAAAAGGAATAGGTAACCCAACGTAGACAGTCCCAGTAAATTATTTGAAAAAATATGGACAGCAAATAAGCGACAAACGACGGCCACAAATAAGATTAACGTTTTAATCAACAAGTTTGTAGTATCGGCTCAGCCGCACTTGATGACCTAGGTATCTGAAACAATGTATCATATGGGATGTGTTGGGATCTGGGAAACTGAACTGGTGAGTGGAAGCTAGGTCGACTACTTAACCTACTATGTGGTTCATAAATAAAATGTTATTTATTTTGTTGTGTACAGAGCGCGACTCGCCGCCGACGACGCGGGCTCACCTCGCGGCGCGGCGGCGTGCGCGGCGGAGCGGGTGGGGCGAGACCTGGTGGGTGAGGCGGTGCTCGTGGTAGTGCAGCGTGGTGGTGGTGGTGGTGGTGGCGGTGGCGGCGGCGGCGGCGGCATGGGGCGCGCGCGCGGCCCGCCGGCGGCATGGCGGTGAGCTGTCCCGAGGTGATGTACGGCGCCTACTACCCCTACCTGTACGGCCGCGGCGCCGCGCGCTCTTTCCACCATGCGCCGCATTTTCAATACGATCGGGTTAGTATATCGTTTACTTTAATACCTCATCTCTCATCGGCCTGCCCTGTTCCCAATTAGGTATTTGGGGTCGGCGCAATGTGTAAAGAACGAAGGGTTTATAGAGTCTGTACCTACCTATCTACCTATCCTGTCCCCGTGGTCCCGTTTATGTGTATTTCAAACGTCTTGCAAAATTTCTACATCATTTTACGTATGACAGACATCACATGCCCTAAGGATCCTATCGTTTTCAAAATGACTCCGCCAAGCTCATTCCGCCAACATCATCGAACAACCAAACGTAGGTAGGGCGGCGGCGCGGGCGCGGGCGCGGGCGCGGCGGTTCCTACGTCACCGTTACACTACACGCACTGTACACATTCCACCGTCACATCTATAAGTACAATAAAAAAAACAACACTGAAGACAAAATAGGAAATTGAACATTAGTTAATGAAACTTGATTGTCTTCAAACTGAAAATATATTACGTACCTAAGCCGAAAGGCTTTTAAAACACTTACTCACCCCAATTGCACATAAACTCTACCCACTCACACACTCACACACACTGGCACACATCCCGTATCATACACCAATACAATATTAATAAATACTTATTACTTTTTAGATTAAGTTAATTATACCTTTTAATATGATTTGTTTTATAAAATAGTTTATCAAGCCGTATGTAGGTAGGTATCTACTTGTATGTATGGTGGGTAACCGTTTGTTATCGTGTAGGTAACCTAACAATAACTACACTACACTAGGTACCTACCGTACCAGTACACCAATACAATACCTATAGGGGAGAGGTGATGAAAGGGACACCACCACGTTTGTTATCGTATCGTATCGTATCGTGTAGGTAACCTAACAATAACTACACTACACTAGGTACCTACCGTACCAGTACACCAATACAATACCTATAGGGGAGAGGTGATGAAAGGGACACCACCACGTTTGTTATCGTATCGTATCGTGTAGGTAACCTAACAATAACTACACTACACTAGGTACCTACCGTACCAGTACACCAATACAATACCTATAGGGGAGAGGTGATGAAAGGGACACCACCACGTTTGTTATCGTATCGTATCGTATCGTGTAGGTAACCTAACAATAACTACACTACACTAGGTACCTACCGTACCAGTACACCAATACAATACCTATAGGGGAGAGGTGATGAAAGGGACACCACCACGTTTGTTATCGTATCGTATCGTGTAGGTAACCTAACAATAACTACACTACACTAGGTACCTACCGTACCAGTACACCAATACAATACCTATAGGGGAGAGGTGATGAAAGGGACACCACCACGTTTGTTATCGTATCGTATCGTGTAGGTAACCTAACAATAACTACACTACACTAGGTACCTACCGTACCAGTACACCAATACAATACCTATAGGGGAGAGGTGATGAAAGGGACACCACCACGTTTGTTATCGTATCGTATCGTGTAGGTAACCTAACAATAACTACACTACACTAGGTACCTACCGTACCAGTACACCAATACAATACCTATAGGGGAGAGGTGATGAAAGGGACACCACCACGTTTGTTATCGTATCGTATCGTATCGTGTAGGTAACCTAACAATAACTACACTACACTAGGTACCTACCGTACCAGTACACCAATACAATACCTATAGGGGAGAGGTGATGAAAGGGACACCACCACGTTTGTTATCGTATCGTATCGTGTAGGTAACCTAACAATAACTACACTACACTAGGTACCTACCGTACCAGTACACCAATACAATACCTATAGGGGAGAGGTGATGAAAGGGACACCACCACGTTTGTTATCGTATCGTGTAGGTAACCTAACAATAACTACACTACACTAGGTACCTACCGTACCAGTACACCAATACAATACCTATAGGGGAGAGGTGATGAAAGGGACACCACCACGTTTGTTATCGTATCGTATCGTATCGTGTAGGTAACCTAACAATAACTACACTACACTAGGTACCTACCGTACCAGTACACCAATACAATACCTATAGGGGAGAGGTGATGAAAGGGACACCACCACGTTTGTTATCGTATCGTATCGTGTAGGTAACCTAACAATAACTACACTACACTAGGTACCTACCGTACCAGTACACCAATACAATACCTATAGGGGAGAGGTGATGAAAGGGACACCACCACGTTTGTTATCGTATCGTGTAGGTAACCTAACAATAACTACACTACACTAGGTACCTACCGTACCAGTACACCAATACAATACCTATAGGGGAGAGGTGATGAAAGGGACACCACCACGTTTGTTATCGTATCGTATCGTATCGTGTAGGTAACCTAACAATAACTACACTACACTAGGTACCTACCGTACCAGTACACCAATACAATACCTATAGGGGAGAGGTGATGAAAGGGACACCACCACGTTTGTTATCGTATCGTATCGTGTAGGTAACCTAACAATAACTACACTACACTAGGTACCTACCGTACCAGTACACCAATACAATACCTATAGGGGAGAGGTGATGAAAGGGACACCACCACGTTTGTTATCGTATCGTGTAGGTAACCTAACAATAACTACACTACACTAGGTACCTACCGTACCAGTACACCAATACAATACCTATAGGGGAGAGGTGATGAAAGGGACACCACCACGTTTGTTATCGTATCGTATCGTATCGTATAGGTAACCTAACAATAACTACACTACACTAGGTACCTACCGTACCAGTACACCAATACAATACCTATAGGGGAGAGGTGATGAAAGGGACACCACCACGTTTGTTATCGTATCGTGTAGGTAACCTAACAATAACTACACTACACTAGGTACCTACCGTACCAGTACACCAATACAATACCTATAGGGGAGAGGTGATGAAAGGGACACCACCACGTTTGTTATCGTATCGTGTAGGTAACCTAACAATAACTACACTACACTAGGTACCTACCGTACCAGTACACCAATACAATACCTATAGGGGAGAGGTGATGAAAGGGACACCACCACGTTTGTTATCGTATCGTGTAGGTAACCTAACAATAACTACACTACACTAGGTACCTACCGTACCAGTACACCAATACAATACCTGTAGGGGAGAGGTGATGAAAGGGACACCACCACGTTTCATAAATGCCGTATCAAGGTGTAAACATAATACCTAGGTACAGGACATTTAAATGATTGTTTCTTACATTTATTTTGATAGACATCAGCCCAGCAATATAACTAATGTCATGGAATAAGATGATCCATAATAATTATAATAACAAGGTCCTTTTATTTGGATGATCTGATCTCACACGTACCTAATGTACCAAGTCAGTCTAATAGAAGGACCGAGTGCGAGTGATACCTATATGTATGAAGGAGTGTGGTATGCAATGCAGGGCCAGATTTAAGAGAGGGCAAACGGGGTAACTGCCCGCGGCCTCCACAAGAGATGGGCCCCATATAACTTATACTTATTTATTATGAACTAAAACTAAATACCATTTATAAATATCACAAATAATTTAAAATAAGATTTATCTTGCAATAAAAAAGTAAAACACGCAAGAAAAATATAATTTGCCTTATTTGCAAAATAATTAGGGGCACTCCTTTGTTGCCCCAGGGCCTCAACACCTCTAAATCCGGCCCTGGTGGTATGTAAGTGGTGGTGGTGGATATTGATTGTGTATGCGACGGGTTACATTACATTACAAGATATGGAAGGATGTAAGTAAACATCTAAATATAATTAATATATTTATAAATTGGCTAGTGAGATACATTTGCTTCACGCTACTCACGCTTGGGTGGGATGTATGAAAAGCTTTGTTATTAAGCAGAGTGTAAAAAAACATTTTTTTTTAAAACAAACATTAAGGATATATTGGAATGTATCTTATTTTATTTGTCATCGGCCGCGTGAGTAGGTAAAGTTATTACTTAGTTTAGATTTATATCATTATTGTTTGTATGTGAAGAACTACTTCTGTATGTGCATTTTCATTAATAAATATACTTAATCTTGGAAAGTAAAAATGGTGAAACTGTTCGAGGAGCAAGCAATCGATATCCTACCTAGTGGGATGACTTTTTGTTTGTACTTACGTATGTATGTAACCTTGTTTGTGGCTCCGCGGCACCGGCACCGGCACCGGTCCGACCGGCCATATATCACGTGCGCAACGCAACGCACCGTCCCTCCGTCCGCGTCGCATCACACCACACACACTACACCGCCTGTGTGCGTGTGTGCGTGCTATCATCTGCACTGTTCAAGCTGTGTGTGTGTGACTCAAGTTTGCCAGCAGTGCAGTGGCACTATTATTGCGATGCATACATTAGATACTTCCACACTTGACAACTAATCAAAACTTCACTAACACCTCATTTTTCGATGGCCAGATGGTGAGCGGTACCGAAAATGAATTTGAAATTAGAACTATTGTACTCATTCAAATAACTTATTAGCATAGGTACTTAAATAAATTAAACTAAGAATGTACCAAAGTTAACCTAAATAAATAAACATAACGTTTTTAGTAGGCAACGTGCCCAGAATGCTGGCGGCATTGCCACGTTATTATAAAACCCACAGGGCTAATATTCTATAAAAGCACGTCGGCCAAGAAGGGAGGCTGAGAAAAGCCTTTAAGGAACTTCGAACTAATAAATCGTGGATCGAGGGTTTGACACAGACGGCCTCAGACGGGGTCTGACGGGGTCTGACGGGGTCTGATGGGGTCTGACGGGGTCTGACGGGGTCTGACGGGGAGGACATCATGCAAACGCAAAAATCATAGATATTGCAAAAATATTCTACTTGTATTAAACGATCCTATTTTAGAGATTCTCTGCGTTGGTTTTAGAGGTTCTTTAAATTTTTTATTGAATTGTTATTTCATGTTTTTTAAACCTATACATATTACTGGGGGTCACTGGGGGTAGACACGCACCTGACGCACCATTGACACTATCCCCACATTTACGCAAACATTTCGGGATGAAACACGAAATGACCGTCGCCCAAATCTGAATAGTTTATGAGTTGTAAGTAAGTAGGTACTTCAATGTGTATATTATGATGAACCTGACCAACCAGCTCGTCAACACGCATCCCATGAGCACAAACACAAGGTACCTAGATGCCGTTCACTGTTGAGTTGAGGAGTTCTTCTGGCGTATGAGTACCCTGCAGGTTCCTGGTGATGCGTGCGCATGAACCGCATCCGGTCAAGGTTATCAAACGTTTGCTAATATCATTGACAAGTGACAGGATATCAAATTTCGAATCGATCAGACCTGTGGAAGCTCATAAACTAGAAAAGAGGTGATGATCTTCAAACTGCTGAGCAGATTTTCTTGAAACATAGATAAGATCAGTCTCGATTAGCAAACCTTTCGAACAATAAAGTAATTAAGTAAATGATAATAAAGCGATAGCAGTTTTGCGACAAGTTTGTATGGCGAGCGACAGGCTTAGGTGAACATGGTAAAGAACACTCAAAGACCTTTATGGACAATCCATACGGAACGGAGTATAGGAGCAAGGGGATTGCGTGCGTGCTCGTATCTGTCGTATCATGTGATAGTGAAGTAGTGGTGTTGTTTCAGTTCAACGTGCAGAGCGGCGCGGGCAATGCGGGTAGCGAGTCATACAGCGGCGGGGGGGGTGGAGGGGGAGGTGGTGGTGGAGGAGGCGGTGCGGCGGCGCTCAGCTCGGGCTCGGCGTCGTCGGGCGCGCAGTCCCCGGGCTCGCCTCCACACGCGCACCACGCGCACCACGCCACGCACGCGCACCACGCCGCGCGCCTGCGCACCAAGGAGGAGGACCTCTCCGTGCACGGACGCGCCAGCGCTGACGGTACACACACACACACACACACTACACCTCTCACTCTATCACTAGCAATAGCTCCCCATCAGGTGGTCTCCTATCTGCATGCCGTGCTCGGGTACTACTTACCTACGGGCTACGCTACAGTTTGTACATAGAGCAAGACGGTAGTCACGTGCAGGGTTCCGCGGGGTTCGGGGTTGGGCCCCCTGGAGCCTTGCATGTGATGCAGTTCTGCGTATCGACTCCACTGCTGGCGTAAATACATCGGTGGTGGCCAGCGGGGATGCATTCGGGAGGACCAAGAAGCTCGCCGAGGGGTGGGTGGAACTCTTCGTCGCCAAAATTTGTGAGTTAGGTCTGGAGTTAGCTTCGCCAGACCGAGACGACAAGGTTCCTGAAACTGCCACGGAGCAGGGATCCAAGCGAGTCGTGCATCCGAGTAGGTTAGTCGGCAGTAGGGGTGGGGTGGTAATATACCCGCAGCTCCGCCACTATGGCGCTAGAAGGAACACCCAGGGTGGCTAGGTGTTCTTGCAGGACATGCTTCTACATGTAAAATAATGGAATGTATAACATTGAGGAGTAGCACGATAGTGGGTGCCTACTTTGTAGCGGAGCTGGCGGCGCGTGGCCGGCTGTCGGCTGCCGGCTGTCGGCTGCCATCCTCATGCCAACCTATAGCTAGGTACTCGTAGTGCCCTTCTTTATTTGCTATTCACCATCGGTATCATCATCATTCAGCTTGTTGCGATGGTGGTGAATGTAACTCAAGTAGGTGAGATGTGTGGGTGTATGTGTGATATGTTATGATGATGCAGGAGGCGGTTCGTCCGAGTCGGAGGGCGAGTGCGGCAGCGGGGGTGGTGGCGGCGGAGGTGGAGGAGGTGGAGGCGGGGGCGCGGGGCGGGCGCGTGCTCAGTACGTCAGCGCTAACTGCGTCGTGTTCACGCACTACTCGGGAGACGTCGCTGCTGTCGTCGACGAACACTTCGCGCGCGCCCTCTCCATCGACAAACCCAAGGGTCAGTTCATACTACATATCACTTTACACTTCACTTGAATACCAATTGAACAATTGTTCGCATCTCCAAAAAATGTCCCTACCAAAGAATACGGTGGTCTGACTGAACAGAAAAATCAACCACTTAACTTTGACTAGCTATAAGTAGGTGTAGGAACTGCAGAATGACCTATCCTATAGGACGTGTTGCTTGTTGAACACAGGTTGGGTTGTCTTTATTTTATGTCCAGTGATTGCCGTGATGTGATAGATATATGACAATGAAGCATTAGAAGTATACATGTACGGTAAACAGAAGATACAAGTTGTACAGAGAGCTAATTAATAATGCATTAGGTACCTACTGTACTGTAGTATAGTAGCAGACAGTGACAATGTGGGCACACGTATAGTCTATGACCTACAGGCAGCTAATACTTTTCTGAAATGATGCAAGGAAATAAAAAAATTCTTTGGGTTTTGGGTGCAATCGTAAAAATATCCACCGGCTATTGAATACGTTAAGATGGTAGGCACATGAAATATTCACAAAATACTCAATTGTATTTTTACTTTAATAATAAATAATAAAATTAAAATAAAATTAATATTTACGGAACCCTTCGTGCGCGAGTCCGACTCGCACTTGGCCGGTTTGAAATTACTCGACATAATCTTATTGGGCGTCCTGAATAATTAACTTTGCCGGCACCTATTCGCAGCTATTTCGATTTACCTTGAAGATGGTTGCAAAAAATAATGATCGACTCTTATGTATGAAAAAAGATTGATGGATGATGTTTTACTGTTATGATTGTTGGAATGGAAAGAGATAGGTATATGAGGCTATGAAATAAAGATGAAAGATAATTATGTACCTACTGTAGTGTCTAACGCTACCAATGTCAGGTACACATCGAATGAATGAATGGATGTCTGCATGTCTGCCTACTGCCTACTGCCTACCCTAAACAAAGATGGCGTGACGATGTAATAAGTGTAATAGAAATTGCAAACAAAAAGTTGACGAAACTAGTTAGTAAAAAATTCATAAGAAGTGAATCAAGCCACGGTTCTCAATAACCTGAGTAAAAATATTAAATTGAAATTAATAATCTAGTCGGGAGAGGTATACAAAGAGATTTATTAAAGAAATCATACTGTAGGTACGGTTAAGTACCTAAGTAAGACTGAACGATACGACGAGCACGAGGGTCTCAGTGGAATAAATGATGTATCATGTTTTTTATAAAGAATTCCAGTTTGTGCGTTGTCTCCCGTCCTTCCAGATGTATCGAGAAGCGAGCGTAAAAACTACCGCTCGGTTATTCGCAGAATCGCAGAAAAGCGCGTGACTGTGTTCGCTCAACTCACTCACTGGCAAACAACGTCGCCGACGAGGACGACGCGACGACTAGATAAATCAGCGGTGAGCTCCCGGACTTCGGCCGCCTTCATTAAACCCCACGTTTAATTACAAACTAGAGTGGATCCCACCTCCCCGCCCCGGCCCCGTGCCGCTACCCTCGCTCGCTCCACTGCTGCGGCTGCTTTCCCGCCATTCTACTCGAATTATGTGTACTCCACCGGTTTATTCGTCGGTCAACCTCCGCGCACTTCATTTGCCTGCCCTTTGTGCGGGAGCCGACTCATCGGGGAGATAACGTCTTATGGAGCACCTCGCACCGAGCACCTCGCACCGCACCTCGCTTTATACTTAGTGGGTGTACGATCGAACACGCCGACTTCTATTCCTATTGTATATTGAAAATTGTGCGAATAGCTATAATCGAGGAAGTTTGTCGTAGGAATGTTATGAATGAATGAATAATGACCGCAAGCGTGCCGCGTGCCGCGTGTGTGCGAATCTTGCAAACTTGCGAGGGACGATCGATGGATGGAATGAAAATGACGCAACGCACGACCGGTTTGGTCGGCCGAGGGCTACTTATGACCAAAAAGTTGGGCGAATTGTTGATTGAACGCGAGCCCGAGGCCCGGGACATAGTTACGCGACCGCGATTAGAATGGAAAAACGCGACCATTACCTAAAAGATGGCCGAAAGGAGCCGCCTGACAAAAACACATAACGCTGCCATATCCCCGTGGATAGTAGAGTAGAGGGTCGGCGACGCTTTGTGCATCGCGCTACCACAGCTACTCCACACTACACTACACTACACTACACGCCGCACATACCGCGCTGAGTGCTGCTGAGAGTCCACAGTCAACACTCGGCAAAAACATCGCGAACCATCGTTCACCCACTTCACTCCTCCACTCCTCCACTCCTCCACTCCTCCCAACCGTCTACTTATCATTTTCATTCTAAATTTCTGGTAGGTAGCTGCTTGAGCACATTTATTCACTTTCTCACGTTCACGTTACTCACACACGGTAACGTGATCCCAAAATGGGAGTCATTATAAAGTAAAACAATATAACATTATATCGCTGCAACATCACTGGCGAAACTCTCAATATCCAATAATATAAGAGGAAGGTTGGTTGATTGGTACACCGAGATACATATTTATGACTTGGTGTTAGCGGCAAGTGGCGGCAAGTGGCGGCAAGCGGCGGCAACAAGTGAACGAATTCCGACATCCTGAATATCGGAACTAGATCGATTGGTTTGATTTGACACCAGTGTTTAGTAGGTCCATATAGTGCATGCAGCTCGCCCGAGTGTGCCCGAGCGTGCCCGAGCCACTGCTCACTAGCACCGATCGTTTGACAGAGACTTGTATCGTGTAGACCGTAGAGTATCGCTCCCACGGCCACGGCTTGGATTCCCAGAATGGCCACTTCTTTTATTGCCATCAAATGGGTAATTATTTGAAGCCGGCCCTCGATAGATTTCCTCCTTTGATTTCTATCTCCTCCTTTTACGGTGCGTCCACTTGTCAAGGCACCTACCGAACTACCGAACTAGCGGCGTTTCATCCTTTATACAAACTTTATTTCTTATTTTAATTTTAGAGTTTCTCCGAATAGGTATGAATTCTATTTATTGTAAACTTAAAAACTTTTGCCCAAAATACGCAAATCTTTATCATAATATTAATAGGTACGTGAAGAAAAAACTTTGTACCATTTTTACGAAAATTACGCGGATGGAGGAGTAAGAAATTGGCACAGTTTATAATACGGACGAGTGCACATTTATTTTTATAAAATATGCTTTAGAAAAATCATTACTGTTTGTTGTCTTCGATAGAGTTTATTGAACTTCTTATTCATAATAAGTACCTAAGTGTGATATTATCACAAAACAGTTATAGTTCACACATCTCGTGGAATTTTTAAACTTCTTTACGTCGGTATGTACATAAATTGAATTCACTCAAATTGAGATTGATCAGATTGTAGATTATTTGGTGGCTGTGAGTCCGCTACCGGTGCAGTGCCGGTGCGGGTGCGGTGCGGGTGCGGTGCGGTGCCGGTGGGGACTGACTGAACATCGTAAACTGTGTATAATGTGTGCGGTGATTACTGAGGCGGTGTCGCGGTGTCGCGGTGTCGCGGTGTCGCGGTGTCGCGGTGTCGTGGTGCAGGTGGTGCAGGTGGTGCAGGTGGTGCAGGCGCACGTTCTGTCGCATACAATCTGATAACCGATCGCGTCGCGTCGCGCGCCCCACCCGACCGTCACACTACTCTACATCGTTTATTGTACATTATATCACTCTGTCACTCACCACTCATCACTCATCACTCATCACTCACCAGATAACGTTCTATCTGTTAGTCCAACAAAACAATCTAATTACAATGGTCTATTATCATTTGCAACACCGCGTACCTATATAGGTGTAGGTAATATTTCAGACTTCAGGTAGATACCATTTTGGAGCATGTGGATTTTCTTTCGGAGGAAAGTTCGGTAGATAAGTATAAAAAATGTAAGATGTGGGTAATAAAAACTTGAAAACAATTCATTTGAAAAATGAATACTATCTATTCATTATCTTGGTTGACGGCCAGGCGCCAGGTTCCGTTATCTCCGAGGGAAATCAGACCCTATTTTTATTTTATTTTTTATTCTGGATAAGCTTGTGTTTGACTCATGGTAAGGGATGATGTGGCCGAAGGTGGTAAGCACACAAAGCCTAGATGGGAACTGGCTCTCAAGTGCAGTTGCCGGAACACACCGATAGGTGCTTGGCGACAGATTTTCAACTTGAGGGTGGTAGCCAGCCAGTCGGGTACTACAAAGTACCCTACCATCGTGCTATGGTTTCCTCACGATGTTTTCCTTCACCGAAAGCTCAAGCCCATTGTAAGATTCGTACCCACGACCTTCGCTATCATCGCCTTAAATGTATGTATGTGTGTGTGTTGTGTGTGCAGAGAGCGTGCCGATGGTGTCTCGCAACCTGCCCGCGTCGTTCTTCAACGCGGCCATGGCGGCCGGCGTGGCGAGCGTGGGCGGCGGGGCGTGCGCAGGCGTCGACATCTACGACTACGACCCCTGGCACCAACACTACCCCGGGTACGGGCACGCGGCGCACCGCCACGCGGCAGAGTACCACGCGGCGGCGCAGGCGCACCACAACATGGCGGCCGCGGCGGGCTACGGCGGCCTGCTGCTGGGCCGCGGCGGGCTGCACGCGCAGTACAAGCCGGTCGGCGTGGGGGTCGAGTGGCCGGCGCAGCACCACGCGCACGCGCACGCGCACGCACCGCACCACCTCGACCCCGCCGCCTGCTCGCCCTACACCTACCCCGCAGTTCCCGGTAAGTACATTTTTGTAATCCACGATGTTTCACCTGGCAACACCAGGAATGTCCGCGACCGACCCTGCAAAAATCTCTCCTACTCCCCACGGAAAAATGATATCGGGGAGCTCGTTCCACAACCTAACCGACCGCGGTAGGAATCTCCTCTGAAATTATAGTGGGAGTTCAATTTGGTTCCAATGAGCTCCCCGTCGACGACAGGAAGTGCGCTAGTAGAAGATATCCGTGTGAATCATCTCAAACAATTCTTCAACACTTTCCGATAGCACCCACATAAGGTCTCAGTCTCTCCTAAGGCTAAGGGGCTCTAAATGGCTCTAATCCGATAGCGAGCCCGAGCTCACATTCTTCTGTTACTCAGCAGAACCGCGTCGGGGCCAATTTAATCATGTTCCACTTCCAAGTGACTCCTGAAACTGAACGTCACTAGTATAATATTGACGCCTAGGATTCGGATGGTGTTCGCGATATATTGGTACATGTATGTCTCTCAGTACACAGTCGTCTCTCAGGATGTGAGTTAGTTAGTTATTGTATTGTATTTCAAAATAAAAAATAATAAATCAAATCAAAACGTCATTTATTCAGTTTAGGCCCTGGTAATGCATGCATGAACGTTTACAATTAATTGACTCTACCACCTAATACAGGTTTAATACAATACAATACGTTAGGTACATACACAAATAGCAGGTACAATCCCAGTGTAATCTTTCATAATTCATTCGATAGAGTTCAACTTCCAACTTTATCGTGAACTAGCTGTCCCCCGTGGTCCCGTGGTCCCGTGGTCCCGTGGTCCCGTGGGATTAATGTATAGCCTATGACACTCATAATTCAAATAACGTGGCTTTCTATTGGTAAAAGAATTTTCAAAATCGGTTCGGTAGATCCGGAGAAGGTAGTCTCTACAACCTCACAAACTCACAAACTTTACCTCTTTATAATATAAGTATAGATGACAGACTGACGGACCACACAACGACAGCCTTAATTGTTGAATGTAGAGACTTGATATAAAAGAAGGAATGGTGTGTGTTTTTGGAAATATCGTTTCCTAATGAGCTGAGAGGGTCAAAATGTAGGTATACATAATTCGACGGTATTGAGTGGAATTCCGAGATATCTAAACACGTTTTAAACGATTATACACGTGTTTTGGGACTATCCGAAATTTTACAAGACTCAGGTCGGGTTCAATTTTTCCTCAAAAATGTGCAAAATGTAATGTATGTGCAAATAATAAGTGAACAAAAAATTTGTACCCCTTTTTTTCTCCACTGTCAACTTTGGCTTTGACTTTGAACACTAGTAGGTATAAAACAATGGTAAGGTTTCCTCTCGATCACCTGTTACAATGGGCGTCCCACAAGGTTCCATCCTTGGACCTTTTCTTTTTCTTATTTATATCAACGACTTACCTTACCTTGTCGAAAAAATACATGAAATAGTATTGTTTGCTGATGACACTTCACTTCTTTACAAAGTGAATAGACATGATTATAATTTTGACGATGTGAACAATGCTCTTTCAGCTGTCGTTGATTGGTTTACGGTTAGTAATTTTATGCTTAATGAAAAAAAGACCAAATGTATAAAATTCAGTCTAACCAGTGAAAGATAATTTTATTTATTTATATATTTATTCGTTACTTAAAGTTTACAATATGATTATAATGGTGTATCATAAACTCTTTCGAGTTTTACCGTACACCAGAACAGTCTTCTCATTTCTCTCTCTCATTCTCTCTCATCGAATTAGAAACTGAATGTTACTGAAACAACCGTATTTCTAGGCATAACTTTAGATGATAAGCTACAATGGGGCCCACATATAAATAATTTGGCGAATAGACTTAGTTCTGCAGCTTATGCAGTGAGGAAAATTAAATGTAATAATAAGTAGCTTTTTTAAAAAGAGTAATTGCTGAGTTTATTCCCGGCTCTTCTCAGCAAAAGCAACCTTAAGAACCATGCATTAGAGTAAAAAAAATATTTTGTAATATCAAACATGTGACGATTAAAAATACTTGTAATGAGTTTACTTAATAAAGAGATTTTTGAATTTGACTGTCTGTCTTTTTACGCACAGCCAACTGAGTTCGAAACGTCTCTTAAATAACGTAGGCAGGCAGCAGGCATACAATAAGGAAAGGCAAATATATAAATCCTAAAAGAAAGAGTTGGAAAGGTACCTCGTAGTGTATAATAACAAAAATAAATGATTAAGTACCGAACAAAATATCAACGCCAAGGAAACATTTAGGTTAATGATATCATTTAGATAAATTAATCATTTGAAATGAAAGAACATAATATATCAACATGGGCTGAACACATTGCTGGCCAGACAGTTCGTACAGACCACAGCGGCAGCGGCAGAGGTAGCGGCAGCGGATAAACGATGAAAGAATGCGATAAATAACTAAACATACAGCAGAGCTCTATGAGTTACAATATATGTATGATAAGGTGGTTCCGGAGCCGCCACTGAGGAGGAAGGCGGAGCTGTAGTCGGCGGCACTCGGCGGCGGCGGCGCGTTCCTCCTACTAGTGTGTATTTTAATTTTCAAAGAAATTCCACTCGCGTCGAGCGCAGATATTTTAATTGTGATGATTTAAGCGTTTATTTCGAATGACAAAACAAAGCATTCTCGCTTTGTGGCTACTTCCTTCGCCGTTCGGAGCAGGCAGCGGACCGGAGGGGAGGCGCTCTTTCAGATGGTGCAGCTCGCGCGGTGACGTCATACCTACGTAGATGGATTCGATGGAGTAGTGAGGTGGTGGGTGAGGTAGTACAGGTACATAGCCGGTGCCGGTGCCGGTGGTGAGGTAGTCGGTAGAGGCAGGTGTTGGTTGGATTCCTCGGAGGGCGCGACCGCGCACAGACACAGAAAGCCCTCGCGTGATTCATAATCGTCCTCGGCCCGGAATTTAGGTTCGCTTGTAAGAATAGAGAGTCGGATCGTAACTGGTAATTGCCGCGTCTCGGATGGATGGGGAGCGATTATAAACGGACGGTTGATGGAGTAAAAACTGTAGGGCGAGTGGTCGCGCCGCGCGGCGACTTGAAAGGAGGCCGGAGCTTTCGTAATGAAACGCAGCGTTATCGAGGTGGAGGTGCGGAGGTGCGGAGGTGCGGAGGGGAAGGTTCTATCTACCCTAATGACGACGATTAAAATTAATTTGCGCGGCGAGGGTCCGCGGCCGCGCCCGTCTCTCACAAATTAAATTCTTCGCTTGCTATCTCCCCCCCTGCACAATCTCCCACCCTGCGGGTCCCTGGCGGGCGGCAGGCTCGCATTGCACTCCCCTTTGTCTTACTGATCGCACCCATCCACTTGATTGATAACATTTTCGATGAAAATACCTAATGTAGAGTGAGGGGGGGGGGGGAACCCTCACCGAAGTACCCTCACGGATAACAGAATGCTTCCGGTTTGCTTCAACCTACCTTACCTTCCCACTATAAAGCATATAAAATATATAAAACATACATCGATCAATCACAATTTATACGCGAGGTTTTAAGTCAACTTTGTTCCGAATGTGTGGTACGAGGTAGCTGCAGTAAACATGACTTAGTTTTTGTTTAGTGTCCTTCAAGTGTAGTAAGTGGCCGTGTAGCCTAAACTGAATATGTACTTACAATAAGATAAGACTACATTAATTGACAATTACTTACTTAAATAATGTACCTACCTACGTTCCGCCCCGCTGTCTTACCCGCCGCTATTATGAGGGATTTTTTGTTTTCTCGGAAAAATGATTTATCCTATATATACGGTATTCCATGGTATTATCTATATATGTGCCAAGTTTTATCCAAATCCGTTCAGCCTTTGTGAAGCTGAGTGGTAACGAACGTAAGGTACATAATACGAACTTTCACGTTTATTATTGAAGCTTATTACTGAAGATTGTCAATGAGCACACTGTTCAATAATTTTTTTAGTGATATACCTGTAGCTACTACCAGCTCCTTAAATTCATCACCCAAAGACGCTGAATCAATTTTAAAAAACAATGTATCTGAGTGCGATGAGATATTTAAATTTAGACATGTGACGCCTCATGACATTGTCAAAACTTTGAAGAGTTTGAAAGTAAAGCGCACTGGTGATTTATGGGGTATATCTGTTAATATTTTGCGGAGTATCGTTGATGATATTGCTCCTCATTTGGCTTTAATATTTAACAGATGTGTAGATTTAGGTAAATTTCCCGATCTAATGAAACACAGTAAAATAATTCAATTTTTCAATCCTTAATGATCCATCAAATTATAGGCCTGTTTCCATTTTGCCAGCTCTTAGTAAAGTATTTGAAAAAAATATTCTATCCCAACTACTGTCTCATTTTAATTGAAATAAGCTTTTACATAGTGAGCAATATGGGTTTACAAAGGGTCGTTCTACAATTGACGCTGGGGTAGCACTTTTAAATAATATCTATAGCGCTTGGAAGAAGTCGCAGAACGTTATTGGTGTGTTCTGTGACCTTTCAAAAGCTTTTGATTGTGTCGTTCGTGGGATTCTTATTTGTAAACTAAATTATTATGTGAAATCATTCCTTGGGCAGAGAATTCAAAGTGTCGATGTAAACAGGGTCAAATCATCTGGTTCTCCTGTGCATATGGGTGTACCGTATGTGTGTTGCGTGCGTGACGAGTTCGTGCCTCCTGGTCCTGGCTACACGCGTATATTGATACCACGGTGCGGCACCGTTCTCCGACCGCTGAACCCTTCGATCAACAATAGCTATAGATTTAGGGTCGGCGCAAAAATAAGTCTCGGTAAATAAGAGCGCATTTGAAAAGTGAGCTCTTATTTTGTTTAGTTCGCTTGAACACAGCCAATAAAAACACGTCTCACAATGCCGCAGTGTGTATTCAAAAGTTGCAAAAATAATGCTCGAAAAAGCAATTTAACGGTCGGAGTATCTTACTTTCGGTAAGAACATAAAGAATAAGAGATATTTTAAGCTTTAAAGTAACAAATAATATAAAATTTTGAACAAAATTACATATTTTAAACCACGCTACCAACGCTACAAATGTTTGGCCAAACTCGCCAACACACGCACAAACTTCGAAGAAGAAAAAATAAACGAAACAAAACGATGTAGCTCTCAAGGCGATAACGGGAAAACATACTTTATTCGTTGCATGTTAAGGTTGATTTCACACTAAATGTTCTATAACTTATGTCTATTTCTTTTAAGTGACAGGAGTAGTTTATTGCTTTGCTCGTTTTATGTGACTAATGATGGTAAGTATTAGATAATATTTTGATGATTTGTGACTTTATTACTGGGTGCTATGGTTGAAATTAGGTTGAACTTAAAACTGTTTTAAAACATTTCTCTCCGTTTGTTAGTAAACAAATGTAGCTGTAAAAGTATATACTCACGCGGATAGCATTTAGCTTGGATTTTGTACGTGATCCTTTATCTATGGCTATACCTATATCTATGGCTGAACCTGAAATAAATACAAATAATTAGTATAAAATTAACGTAAAATCACTAAAACCAATAAATTTACCGAAATTCCTCAAAAGTTCTATAGTTTTCCCGCAAACGAGTTTCTCTCAACGAGACGCTTCGTTTGGTAGATACCACCACAGCTGGTCTGTGCGAGGTTGTTTATTAAGTCAGTCATAATTAAATTACTATTTTTACTTAAGATTACTATTTTTACTTAAGATTACTATTTTTGCCGCTGCATATCTGCAGATCCACTGCAGAAAAAACTGCCTTGCTGTATTTCTTGCCGGAGCCTTCTCAGGGGCAGAGTAGAAGGGTCGTGAGCACGTGACGTCACATCAAAGGGCGGTGCTCGGTGTCCCCGCGACCCTCGGGCTGTGGAGGGGGTAGGGGTGGGGGGTGGGGGGGTCGCGTTATTGACAAATACCACGCGCGATGTCACGCATCCCTATTGTGTCCACACAACACACCACACCACGCCACACGCAAACATAC
Source organism: Ochropacha duplaris (assembly GCA_951361185.1). Classification (NCBI taxonomy): domain Eukaryota; kingdom Metazoa; phylum Arthropoda; class Insecta; order Lepidoptera; family Drepanidae; genus Ochropacha; species Ochropacha duplaris. Next base: position 14,105,094 of record OX592696.1, on the reverse strand, counting down.
ATACCTACCTACCTACATTTAAGGCGATGATAGCTCAGTGGTATGACGTCGGATACCGCGACAAAGGTCGTGGGTTCGAATCCTACAATGAGCTTGAGCTTTCGGTGAAGGAAAACATCGTGAGGAAACCATAGCACGGTGGTAGGGTACTTTGTAGTACCCGACTGGCTGGCTACCACCCTCAAGTTGAAAATCTGTCGCCAAGCACCTATCGGTGTGTTCCGACAGCTGCACTTGAGAGCCAGTTCCCATCTAGGCTTTGGCCACCTTCGGCAAAATCATCACTTACCATGGTGAGATTGTGGTCAAACACAAGCTTATCCAGAATAATAAATATGTAGTTGTTTACAAGCTCTATTGGGTAATTAATTACCACAAGAATCGCTTATCTACGTCGTTTTAGTCTGATTGCTCTAAACTTAGCTAGCTTAGACACACTTTTAAGGACACTTCATGCAATTCTGCGAGCATAGGTTGAAGATCAGCAACGGTCGGATCTAGAAGTAGGCAAACCAGGGCACCTGCCCCGGGCGGCAGTTTTATGGGCGCGCCAAAATCATAATACATAACTATAAAATTTTTGAAAAAAAAAAGAAAAATACAAAACCCAAAAATTTACGAGTGCAAATGTATTAAAGTGTTGTTATTCTCCCGGTGTTCGAGGTAGGTACTTACTCTAACAGTAATAAGTTGGTACCTATATAAAATGAAGTACCTACCAGTTACCACACAACGACACAAACTATTAACCATATTTATTTGTAATGTTTCTATCTACATAGGTACATACAGTAGGTTCATATGAGAAATAATAATATTATACAGGGGTAACTAAACTATGAGATACGTAATAATTAATTATTATGTAAGTATATGTTTATAGTATATTTCATTACAAGTGCGGAAAGGCTGTCATTGCAAAGAGTCCGACAAATGTCTACCCGAGCCGAGGCGCAGCCGAAGGCGAGGGTTGACAGTCGGAACAAGTTGCAATGACGGTTCCGCAAGTGTACTGAACGACTATTTTTAATACAGTTGCGAAAAAATGAAGCAATTTAATAAAATAATAAAAACACAATAAACTCAACTAACTAATCATTTATTTCTTATGAAAGTTATAGTACACATGTACATTGAAATTGGTACAGTTTTTTAAACTTACTGGGGAAGTTTTAGGTTGCATATTTAATGTTTGAGACAAACTATTATTAATTTCGTATGATTGTTCATGTATATTTGTCATACAATGTTTGTGCAATTATATTAATTCCGGTGGTGTTAATTAAAAAAAAGTAGGGTCGAAATTACTCATTTTGTGCAACAAACAACTAAACTCGCAAAGAAAATTTCTGGAAAATGGCGCCAACCGTAGAATATAAGCAGAGTTTTTTTTTCTTCACCATACAGCTTAGTCTTCAGTATATTTTTTTTATTGATATGAAATGAAAATGAAATTTAATGAGATGAAATGAAATGAAACCTAACCTAACTCATTCAATTAAATCATTAAATCTGATATTGAAATAAATTAGTAGCTTCTTTTTAGAAATATACGTATTTGTATGAATCACAAAAACTCTTTAGTAAAAACTTTATGGTTGGTTTTTCTTTTTAATAGACATTATTTTGACAGTTGGGAAAGAGAACGCACGAGTTCGGCAAAGGTAAAGTATAAGGCACTAGTATGTAATAGCCCACGTCCCGAACGCTATACGTCCCTGTAATACACCACTTTTTGAGCAACTGTATTAAAAAATATGTTTTATGTATATCGGGATGGAAGTTGGAAGTATTTAAAGTTTGTTACCTAATATATCGGATCGCAATCCGTCCGTGCGCGGTGCGCGGTGCGCGGTGCGCGGTGCGCGGTGCGCGGTGCGCGGTGCGTGTGATCGCGCGCGATCGGTCGTCGCGATCCGGCGCAGCCACAGCACATTATGTATTCCCTCCCACATTGTTTCATATTGAACAAAGCTGTTGATAGTCCGGTTGATGTAGACACACTGGACACTGGACAGTGGACACTGGGCACGATGCGATGCGATCTACATTCGAATCGGAAACAACATCGTCGATACTTTTTCTGTCTCAAATTATCACCTGTATAGCTACCAGGTACCTACCATACCTACCTACCCACCTACCTACCTATGCTGATAAACCTTCATATTTTATGTCATTCGAAGTATTTAATGTTATTTAGTTTGTGGCTTGGTAAAGGCACTTATGAACGTTAACAATTGACTCTACACACCGGTTCACAATATTTACACTTCACTAAGAAGACTCCGGCTCCCTCAGCACAACAACTCAACCTAGGTACCTACCTATACCTACCTATACCTACCTACTAGGATAGATACCTGTTCATATACCCTACAATCTCTAAAATACCTACTTACCTATATGTATGATTTATTAATGAGAGACTGATTGATACCTTCAGACAACTGTAGAGTGATCGATCAGTCTTGAGTGTTATTTAATTTGATCGTTGTCTTCATGCTTGTTCATGATACCTACCTACTACTGTGACAGTCCCACTTGTCGTGATGAAGTGCTCGAAGAGTACCTTCTACCTACAATAACAAAATAATAGTTGCATTAGTTGTATAGTTCGAACCCTGGGCACCCCCCACCCGGGTGACGTGAGGTGACGTGAGGTGACGTGAGGTGACGTCAAGTCAAGGAATCTATTTGTAGTTCCTGTAATTTCGTCGCAAGTCCCTTTGTCTATTTTACTACATGTCGCTCTAATTTGGCACAGTACACACTTTATGGTCGGCCAAGAAAGTGATGTACCACCCTAAGGTTGAATGCCGCTTGTGAATTCATATGTGATAAAGATTAGTTTCGCTTGCAGATCAATCTGACAACTTATGACAACTCATGTCATTATTATGCATCTCTTTCAAGTGATATCTTTTTAGTTTGAACCTTGGCCACTTTCTTGGCCGACCGTAACTACACACTGTACACACACACACACACACACACACACTGTACACACACACACACACACTGTACACACACACACACCTATGTACATGAACTAATATTAAAAATAGTTGATGAATTGCGATAGTGTTCTTGTTCACGAGCTATATCTACTTGCATGAATACTTAGTAGAGTCGGTCAAATGTTTGCCGCCAACCATCCGCCAACCATCAGCCAACAAACTACATCTTCTATCTGTATATATATATAAAAGGATAAGTCCTGACTGATCTATCAACGCCCAGCCTAAACCCTTACACCTAGAAAGCTGATTTTTATTTCCAGGTGTTGTTTTTAAAACTTGACCGAGGAATAAGAAAGGATTTTTCGAAATTCAACCTTTAAGGGGGAGAAAAAGGGGTTTTGAAAGTTTGTATGAAAGTCGGTCATTTTTGAAGCAAGAATCATGAAACTTTGTTTTTAGACTATCAATTAAAATATAGAAACACGTATCAGCTTTATTTAAATTTATACCCCTGAGGGGGTGAAACGGGGGTTGAAAGTTTGTATGGAAGTCCGCTATTTTTTGAAGCTAGAACCATGAAACTTTGTTTTTAGGCTAACAATTAAAAATAAGTTTTAGCCTTTTTTTTAAATTCCACCCCTGAGAAGATGAAACGGGGGTTGAAAGTTTGAATAGAAGTCCGCCATTTTTGAAGCTAGAAGCATGAACATTTGTTTTTAGGCTAAAAAATAAGAAATACATGTTTCAGCGTTTTCTAAAATTCAACCCTAAAGGGGGTAAAACGGGGTTGAATGTTTGTATGGAAGTCCGGCATTTTTGAAGCTAGAAGCATAAAGCTAATAATCAGAAATAAAGTAACACGTGTTTTAACGTTTTCTAAAACTCCACCCCTGAAGGGGTAAAACGGGTGTTCAAAGTTTGTATCAAAAATGAGAAGGCCTGACTCACTGACTCATCAACGCCCAGTCTACAGTCCCTTGGACCTAGAACGCTGAATTTTTCCACAGGTATTGTTTTTAAGATGTAGACGAAGAATAAGATATAATTTTTCGAAATTCAATCTCTAAATGGATAAAAAAGGAATACGTGGGTGAAACCGCGGGGCGGAAAGCTAGTATTAGATATGCACGTTAAAAGCAACGCTTTAGGAATAATTAGGACCTCTAAGATGCTTACAGGTCCTATTGTTTTAATGTAGTTAAGCATTTGAAAATAACTGCCAATGCAATAAATAGCCGGCGTTTTAGAACTGGTGGTAGATAGCTGCAAACTGACCTTCATAAAGCGCCCTGCTAGGGACTAAACTAAATAAATGGCACTATCGTCAAACCACTGAGTACGTATACAAATGGGGAATTAATTGACTCATTTGTGGAGTGTAGTGTTGTCCGGTACCTCTAGTCTAGTCTAGTACAGTCTAGTCTAGTCTAGTCTAGTCTAGGCAGTGAGTGGGCTCTCGGTAATAAACGGGTGTCGTTATGCGGAGGACGGTACCCACCCGGTCGGTGGCCGGCGCGATGGCTGGCCGGGGCGGGGCCGCCGACCGCTCGACCAATCACGACGCGCTGACCACTGACCTCCCCCTCCCCCCTGGCCCCGCCCCGCCCCCCCTCGTGTCGATCGATACCGAGCGGGTCCCTCGCCTCGCCGCCTCGCCGCCTCGCCCCCGCCGCCGGCCACTAAATCACTAGCCGGTGTCAATTATCCGAGCGGCTAGCACTAGCACGTACAGTACACCACACTACAGTACACCACACCACACTACACACAACTACTCTGGAGCACGCTGTACAGCTACCTAACCAAATTTATCTATTTAAGTTAAGTATTTAAAAAAGTGACCTCTTGAATGTATGATCTGATAGTTTAGAAAAAGTTCTGGCCTACTACAATGAGTTTAATTATAATCTAGAAATAGGAATGTCGAACGATGCGCTTAGCTGTGTCAAAATATAGTGTCATAGATCATAATTGTATTCAGCCTTAGATATGTATGTATGCATGTATGTATGTATGGTAGGTTACAGTACCGAGGTAGAGTAGAGTAGAGTAGAGTAGAGTAGAGTAGAGTAGAGTAGAGTAGAGTAGAGTAGAGTAGAGTAGCCAGAATGAATGGTGCGTGTAATATGAATGTACTTAGTGACCGGAGGAGACAGCGAGATATAGCGGAGAGTGACGCGACGCGGCGCGGGCCCGGGCCGAGCCGTGAACGATACCATCGCGTTCAGTTGAGATGCGATACCGATACCGATGCCGATGCTCGACTTCAAACCATTTATAACAATCAGCCGACCCCGCCATCCGCGCATCTTTATTTTTAGAAGCTTTCCGCCCCGCGGTTTCACCCGCATTCCCAAGGGATCATATCTTGTCCCGGGATAAAAAATAACTATTCTATGTTTTATTCCAGAATATGATCTATAATCTAAAATCTGTTCAGCCGTTATTGCGTGATTGAGCAACAAACATACAAACAGTACCTTTGGCACGATTAAGTAACATCAGTGGGAAGTGGGAACTACATATTTTGGCCGGGGCCGAACTGTCTTGTTGTGACAGACACCATCAATCAGGGTCAAGCTGCTCCTCGGCGCGCGGCGTACCAAAGTATTACAGACATTTAGCTAGGAGACCTACCTACTACCTGTTACATTATTGATGGGTTTATTTCAACAAGGAATAGGTAGAAAAACATCCCATAAGATCTCTCAGAGATGAGATACCTACTATGCTATGCTATGCTATGTTATGTATGTATGTATAGTGGGATTTGTATTGTGCAGGTCTGGAGGCGCAGGTGCAGGACACGTCTAAGGATCTGTACTGGTTCTGAGTGGAACGGAACGGAACGCAGACGTCACCGCACCGACCATCACCAGTGACTACAGTCCCAGTGCCTCCACGCTCAAGTGAACTCAACTAGTGACTATAACTCGTGTGGCGTGTGGCGTGTGGCGTGTGTGTGGCGCGTGCAGTGATCACCGACCACCGACCACCGACCGGTGACCTTGTGCTGACCTCCACGATGTGATGTCGGGTAACGATAAAGGCTGTAAAGAAAGACAATGTGTAGTATGTAATATGAAATGTAGTTATTATAGTTAGACACATAGATACCTAGTGTTTAGTACTTATGTATAAATGAATGCAGGGTCATGTCATGTCATGTCATGTCATGTCATGTCGTGGTTACTAATGTGCTCGTGATGTGTGGATTCTCCACCTAGTGTAGGTGATCTCCTTCCTCCACTTCCCCTCGTAGTTGTACAATGAATACTTATTCATGAGTTAGATACGGTTTTGTTTAGATGTCACCTCACCACCTCACTCACCTCATCCTCTTGTCATTACCTAGGTATATTATATTTTCATGAGCAGGTACTCTCTCACTAAAACATTTATAATAAATAGGTCTGTTCTATAAAGAGTCGGCTTTAAATCGACTCCGCGGTTATTAAACACTGTAAGTGGCAAATGATAACCTTATTTAAATAACGGTTAGCGAATCGTTTAAATAGAGCATGATGATGAGGTATTTTGAACTCAGTATTAAATTGTTAGTAAGGGTCAGTAAGAGTTAAATTTAAGCCGACGGAAGACCAAAAACACAAATCTTATAATTAACAACAATACTAAAGACAGGAGGCCAATTAATATATTTTCACATTCACATATAGTACTAGTAGTGGACACAGTTTTAGTAACGAAGGTAGCCTGCACTGGCTAAAATTTCGAACTTGGAATTTAAATAGCCTGCAGATATCTTGACAATAATAGTTAGCGACGATAGACAAGTCCCGTCGAATGACAATGAGGTAGAGTATTGTTTTGTTCGAGCAAAAGCACTCTTGACGCAGGCACACATACCTACATAGAGAGTAGGTAACTCTTACTAATAGGTCAATCAATACGCGATACGTATCTATGTAAATACATGCCCGTTGTAGTTGTAAATCATTATGTATGTATGTAGCAAATAATGTTAGTTGTAATCGATGCGATGTAAATAATTAGATAGGTGCATACATAAATAATTACATAGTTATGTTATTTGAAGTGAGCGACTTGAGCCGACAACCACACGAGCGCGACGCGACGGCGGCCGAGCTATTTCTTACGTGACGGACTGTGTAAATGTCCGATGTTAGTGCATCAACTAATACATTTCTATACAGTTGTGTGATAAGACATGGTTTAATGATCATACCATGACTGATTAACTTGTATAATGTTGTGTAACATAAGGTGTAGGTACCTACCCATTAAGAAAAATAATCTGTGTAGATACATCTGTCATTCAACAACGAAACATGTTTAATTAAGCGTGAGGAGAGGACACACAATGGAATTCCGGTACAAAAATAGGTGGCACATACACACCGCACATCGCACATCGCACATCTCTCACCGCACGCGCCGGGTAATGAATACAAAGAATATGTACTGACGAATAAAGAAATGTAGGCGCTCGATGTTCCATTCGGTTAGTTTTGCCTACGTACCTAATAATTACTCTTTCCAAAACATTCAATCTTTTTCTTCCAAATTCAAATTTCTAAACTTTCCATTCAAAGGTCGTCTGTAAATGTTTGAGTATAAGAGAGCCTCATTGTACAGTCATTTATGTTACTTACTTTTGATTGATATTGTTGATTTGTATCTTCTTCCCGGTGTACCTAGTTACGTTACGTGCAATCACCAGTTATATTTCGGTCTATTCAGAGCATAGCGCATTATAAAGAGTCTTGAAAGAAATTGAATGTTAATAAAATGGGCAATTTCATAAAATGAAATAAGAATTTGTGTTGCATTCAGTACTTATATCCAGGTTTCCATGCCTTCACGCTAAATTAATATGTAGATATACCAGTGTTTATTGTTTCTTCAAACTCTAGGTACCACAATAGTATCCAGGTAGACAAATAGCTGCCCATTTTAATTATTTAATTAATAAGCATAGAGATGTATAGAGCACATGTGAGTTGTAATATACAATAAGTGGCACCCACTGCGTGGTTCGTTTCACTGTAGCTACAGCTGTTGATGCAGCGAGATGCTGAGATGTGATAATTAATGATAGCGCTCTATTTGGTGAAAACCCACCATCGAGTCCAATATTGTCCTGTGCGTGGATCACACTCAAATGGCCCACGAGAGTGTCGTGTGGTGTCGTGTCCTGTCGTGTGGTGTCGGATTGAATCGTATCGCCGACACAACAAAGTGGTTCAATACATAACATCGCCACATTTAGTTCTCACAAGTCACACAACACCGTGTGGAATGATGTTTTGAATTAATGACTATTAAATAGTTGTCATGATAATAAATTGGAATTGCAAATAATATATAATGTAATGTGAATAATCGTCGTAACACTAGTGAGTGACTAGTGTAGTGAGCCAGTCGCCAGTCGCCAGTCGCCAGTCGCCAGTCGCCAGTCGCCAGGTAACATGTACCAGACACCAACCAGTAGGTACCTACTGTATCTAATGTACTACACATATGTAGATAAATGAATGAACTTACAATATAAATTCCATTATCTACTGTGATTGTTTCACATATGTTGTTTTATTTACAATTATGTTCCCTCTTTAGTAGTTAAAGAGATAACGCCTTCGCAATTATTATTCTCATGAACTTGATACTTATTATAAGTTTGCAACATTCTTATTATGAATGCGGAAATGTTTCAAGCGCATTCTGCATCCGTTTAGCGTTGTGCTGACTACAGAACTGATCTACATTCATGATGTGTTGTCATTAAACGTCGAGCTCAGGAGATAATGTCAGTTGTATGTAAGTACGCCTATTATATCTTTGCCCTGATCATTTTCTTAAACACATTAAAGCTAAGTAGCTATTGCTACCTTCAATTGGGCTATTATTATTTGTATCAAAAATGTAGACTAACATTTTAAAATGAAATGACATGTGTCCACAAATGGGGGTCAAAATTATTGAACGTTTTAACTTATTTACGGACATGGCATTTGAGTAAGTATACCTACCTACCTAGCTAACTCAAGCGACCCTCAGTTTAGGTGCCAGAAATGTGGACGCTGCTGTCGCTCCCGTATTGGACTGTACAGTCACTCTAAGGCCTGCCACATGGATGCTGCTTAGATCATCTATTTAAGATGTATAAGGCCTTTATAAACCTACCTATGTAACAGTGCAGCTTGACTTACAATTTGAAGCTGTTTATTGAAGCTTGTGTGATGTATGTAGACTAGTAGACATCACACAAAGCCTACATCATGTAGCGACTTGGACACACCATAGACATTGTGAATAGACGAAAGTTACAGAAAGCTTATCGAAAGAGATTGCACAGTTAACCTACACCATACAAAGCTTTGTGTGAGTATTTTAATTCTGCAGAAGTGTGTTATTCGCGCAATTTATAACTTAAGACCTTGAGACTATCTTAGAGATGAATTCAAATCTATAAATATTATGACAGTATCGTCACAGTAAATAAAAAAACAAAAAACATCCAAAGCTTTCTAAAGCAAAGCGAAATCTTGCTGTACCAAAAAATAGGCTCAGCAAAGTTAGGGACTCTTTCAAGGGGCAATATATGCCAACGCATCAGCTTGGCCATCCAAAGAGGAAACGCAGCCAGCCTGCTGGGAACCTTGCCGATCGACAGCAGTAGGTACAGCGGCAACCTCAAGGAAAGTTTTTAATTTTTAGTTAATTAAAAAGAGCTAGTTAATATAACAAGAACTATCTGTGTGAAACAAGTAAGGATTAAGAAGTTTGATGTTGCGTGGACACAATGTGGACGGGCTCTTGCTCTTGCCTCTCTTGACGGACGCAGCTTGAGAACTAAGGAGGTAGGTAGGTATATGTATTAGCATTTTAATTAGTTCATAAAGTGTCTGAATTTAGTTGAACGGTTCTGAGGTTATTATTGTGTGGTGGTAAACATATTTATTACAAATTGCTGATACCTACGTTAGATTCGAGAGTCTGTAAAGTGTGATCTTATAATTCGTAATAAGTACCAAAAGGTTTGTCTTTTTTTACATCATACATTAATAAAAATGGTCACAAGTCACACTTGGTGAATATTACCTAAGCTAGAATAAATGTTAGACTTGATACAGTAGGTATGCGCATATACCTATGTTTTCATGACAGAAGGTTTTCGGGAAATTCAACCTTTATAAAGGGTCTAAGAGAGGATTTCGTTTGTATGAAGATCTAGCTGTCATTGACTATGATAAATTGATTGCGAGTGCAAGTGATTGGAGCGAGCTCATCCACTGAACACCTACAGTTATCATATCAACTAGGTAAGTAGGTACTTTGTTATATGTAGGTATTCAATTTGGAGGTCATTTTAGTGTTGATGAAGTAATGTGTGGTGCTAGTATAGTGAGTGGCGAACAAATACCTACAAAATAAAATATTGTAACGGGCAGATGGGAAGGTAGCATATTTTGCTGAGGAGAGCCGGCAAGAAACTCGGCAATAACACTTTTTAAAACATGCTTAGTTTAATTACATTTTTCACAACAATTTACATACTTCGACGGTAAAACAAAGAGTAGACTAAAAACGCTGAGATAGTTGGTGTGCCAAAGCAGTTATTGGGAGTCTTCCGTATAAACCCTGTTGATATTATGTACAGACCTAGGTATTATTATGAGGTTTAGGTATCTGTTCCTTATGATTAATTAATAATACATACAGGGTGGCCGGAACATTGACGTCCAAAAATAAAATTTCGGTCCCTCGTATCGTGGGGTATTCGAATCACCCCCATGTATGTTCCGCGACTTTTCATAGTTTTCGAGTTATGAATTTTTTTCTGAATGTTTGAAAATTTTCGACCTGACCAACCTAAAAAAATTCTAAAAAAAAAAGTAGAGGGTTTTATCGAGTTTCTTTTTTTGCAACTGAATTTTCATAAGTAGTACTTTTATGCATAAAATAATCAGCTTCGTAACTGTGATGAAAGTTATGAAAATGTTGATCTAAAGTGAAAAATTTACGTTCGGTAAATTATGACTTAAATTTTCAACTTCAAATTAAAAATCTAAACAGGTGACTTCATGGTTCTCAAGTAGGCTTCAAGAATGCGCCAGACTCTCAGCTTTCATAATCATTAAAAAACGTAGGACTTAATGGGGCTAACTTTGGCCTTAATCGGCCTTCAAAGACTGCGAGGTGGAAAATTCTTAAAATTAGCTATCTGATTAATAATTTTTTTTTTCCATTTTCTCGCTCCTAAGGTTATTTAGTTTGCTAACCAAAAATGACTGCAGGAAAGCTAAGATTTAAACACGGAGATTTTTTAAAATGTTAGTTTAATGAATTTTGCGCGATCCGTTCTCGTGGACTATGGGTTGTAAACGAGGGTGCAACTCTTTTACCTGCAATAACAATGGACCGAGAGGAAAAGAGACCGAATTATTGCTATCTCTCTCACGCAAGGCGCGCAACCGAAGCCAACGCAAAACAAGTACCTCAGTCGTACTCACATTGTGTTTACTGCTATACGCGTGTCGCCATTTTGTCTTTACCACACTCGCTTTGCCTACGGACTCCGCTGCCTACTTGTTTGACTACTTTGCTCGTTTATTGGACTGTGTTTTGCATTCTGATTTGGACTTTTTTTACGTGGAAGTGTAAAAAATGAGTTACACGTTAAGTGAATATGCAGAAATGCATTATTTTTATGGAGTTGCACAAGGAAACGGCCATGAAGCAGCGCGACTGTATCGCGAACAACTTCAACGTCGTGGTGGGCCGCAACCTGAGCAATATCCCGACCATCGTGTTTTTATTAACACGCACAACACTTTGATGGCAGGCCGCATTCCTGGTCGACGCGGCAGTCATGAAGGAATCCCTAGAGCTAACCCGGATCGCAGAGAAATGGTGCTGGAAGAAGTTCAGCGAAATCCGTCTACGAGTACGAGAAGTATGGCTCGTGCTCTGAACATCCCAAGGACTTCTATCCAAGACATTCTTCACGATGAAGAATACCACGCGTTCCACATCCGACGAGTCCAAGCTTTACTGCCTACAGATCACCAATTGCGCGTTGATTTTTGCCAAACCATGTTACGAAAAGAGCAAGAGGATCCTGGATTTTTCAATAAAGTTTTATGGTCAGATGAGTCACGATTTGAGCGATCCGGAATATTCAATATTCATAATTACCACAAGTGGGCGAATGAAAATCCACTCGAAGTGAGAGCTTCGACATTTCAACATCGCTTCAGCGTTAACTTGTGGTCTGGTATCCTCAATGGCGAACTAATTGGTCCGTTTGAACTGCCGTCCAGACTTGATGGAGAAACATACAAAAACTTTTTGGAAAATGAACTTCCATTGTTGCTGGCAGATGTGAATCTCGAACTCAGACGAACCATGGTGTTGCAAAATGACAGCGCCCCGTGTCACTATGCAACCCAGGTCCGAAATTACTTAGATGAAACATACCCCAACAGATGGATCGGACGCAGCGGACCAATTAGGTGGCCTCCACGCTCACCTGATCTCAACCCCATCGATTTCTTTATTTGGGGCTATTACAAGGAAATAGCATACGCCCGAGACTGTTCAAGTGAACAAGAGCTGAGGCAGTTGATTGCAGAAGCTGAACGTGTTGTGAGAGAGAACAGAGACGCTTTTAGACGATTGCCAGACAATTTCTTACGTAGGTGTAGAATGTGTATTGCTGCTGGTGGTGGCCACTTTGAAAACCTTTTGTAAGTAAATGTTAAAAATAAATTAAGTACTTTTTTCACATTATCATCTGTGTTTTATTCAAAACCACTTTTTACGTAAAACTTTTCTTACCCAACTCTGAAACTATTTGTTGGTTAGTTTTCAGTATTCTTATCATTAATTAACCTTAGGAACGAGAAAATAGCCAAAAAAAATAATTACTCAGATGGGTAATTTTAAGAATTTTTCCACCTCGCTGTCTTTGAAGGCCGATTTTAAACAAAGTAGCCTTATTAAGTACTTCATTTTTTTTATGATTATGAAAGCTGAGAGTCTGGCGCATTCTTGAAGCCTACTTAGGAATTATGAAGTCACCTGTTAAGATTTTTAATTTAAAGTTGAAAATTTGAGTCATAATTTACCGAACGTAAATTTTTCACTTTAGATCAACATTTTCATAACTTTCATCACAGTTACGAAGCTGATTATTTTATGCATAAAAGTACTACTTATGAAAATTCAGTTGCAAAAAAAGAAACTCGATAAAACCCTCTACTTTTTTTTTTTAGAATTTTTTTAGGTTGGTCAGGTCGAAAATTTTCAAACATTCAGAAAAAAATTCATAACTCGAAAACTATGAAAAGTCGCGGAACATACATGGGGGTGATTCGAATACCCCACGATACGAGGGACCGAAATTTTATTTTTGGACGTCAATGTTCCGGCCACCCTGTATATCAAAGGCATTTTGACGAGCCGGTTGACGTGGTTGGCTAGCAATACCTATGACGCCGCAGGTCGTGCGTGGGTTCGATTCCCATACAGGACAGACATTTGTGTGGATGAACATGTCTGTTTATCCTGGGCCTGAGTGTAATTAGTAAGAACTATCTCTTCAAGTAGGTACCTATGTATTTACAAAAAAGTAGCATATGTAATAGGTAGAGGTACCTATACCTATCAGTAGTCTGGTTTCCATAACATAAGTTTTGCTTAGTAGGCACTTAGCTATGTAAAAATGTCTGTCTTAGGATATTTATTTATATTATTTATTATTTTGTAATAATTTGCGTACTTAGTCGAGTTATACAGAAGGTTATTTATGGTTGAAACTATCGACACTAAATTATCTCTAGTATTTGTGTCACGTGTTCTTATCTGTCCACTACACAACACTACACTACAATAAAAGTTTAACGAGCTCGCCGCCGCGCCGTCACCGTCAGCCGTCAGCGCGATGCGCTCGTTATCTTTATAACTATTAGATACGATGGTAAGCGCTTTATTATAAATAAATGTTATATTCTACATTCAAATTGTGTTTAACCTAAACACATTGTTCTGAACGTTTATTGTGGCGAGAAGAGCCGCCGAGCCGCGTCTTGTATCCATATCATTTATCTATGTGGGCGCTGCTCGGTGAATCACAACTACAGTTTTTTCGATGCACTTCGACAAGCTTCTAAGACAACTTTTATTGATAGTATCTAAGTAGGAGGTAGGTAGGTAGGGAGGGAGTAGGGACCTATGTACGGTCGGCCAAGAAAGTGGTGTGCCAGTTTTGATTTAGTTTCCTAGTCAACGAAAATTACAACAAGGTTCAAAATAAAAAGATATCACTGAAAGAGATGCATAATAATGACATGAGTTGTCATAAGTTGTCAGATTGATCTGTAAGCGAAACTAATCTTTATCACTTATGAATTCACAAGCGACATTCAACCTTAGGGTGGTACATCACTTTCTTGGCCGACCGTATGTAATGATTGAACTCACCTTGTCTTTATGTTAATCAATGATAAGTATAAAGGTGTAGATAGGTTATAAACACTCCGCGATCGAAGTAGGCCTGGCTATACATATAAAACCTGGCTAATTAGCCAACTCTGATCTGTGTCGCGTCACCGGATGCATTTTACGTTACCGAGTCCAATTAAAAGTAAGTGACCCAATACAAAAATGCCATAACAGTGGCTAACAGTGCTGCATGCAGTGCTGTGAGATATTGTAATGTAGGTACTTATTTACCTGTGTAGTGAGTTGAGTAGTGAGATTGATACATATTGCAATAATAAGTTATTAATGTGTGTATTAGTGTCATAGTGCCATGACATTGTGAACTACATTTTACTTGAGAATATACCTTTTTCACTCCTCTTGCTCAAAAAGACCGTCATTGTGGCGTACCAGAGCGAAGAAAAAATAGCAATTCTTCCTCTAGGGTTTTTTTTTTTAAATTTTTGTTTGTCAAATGACAATGAGCCAACAAAAACGAAAAAGTCTTTAGTCATAAGTAGAATAATCATGAATAAAGACTCGACTGTTTCTATTACTGTTTCATAAAAAAAGAACTTCATTTTAATTTTGAAAATGGAACTAAAATCGATCTCTGGTAGAATGCATGCAATGTGTTGCGGCTACAGAAGAAACAAAAAAAGACATTATAAACTACATATTTCATATTGTATTGGATTGTTTTATTTTCTCGCAATCGTAGTGAAAAGTATAGTGTAACACACGGCGCTAAAACCCATTAAAACTCGGTTTCTATAACAATCTACAATTTTTTTATGTCACTAGTGACAATGAGGCAGACGGGTCACCTGATGGTAAGCGAGTGACTACCGTCGCCTATAGACCTTAGCAATACGGGATTGTCAATGTGTTGAACACCTTATTAAAATGCCGTAAGGGCAAGGACAATACCTACCTATGGATCATAAATAATTATATTTTTAATACAGTTGCTCAAAAACTGGTGTATTACAGGGACGTATAGCGTTCGGGACGTGGGCTATTACATACTAGTGCCTTTTTTTTTACCTTTACCGAACTCGTGCGTTCTCTTTCCCAACTGTCAAAATAATGTCTATTAAAAAGAAAAACCAACCATGAAGTTTTTACTAAAGAGTTTTTGTGATTCATACAAATACGTATATTTCTAAAAAGAAGCTACTAATTTATTTCAATATCAGATTTAATGATTTAATTGAATGAGTTAGGTTAGGTTTCATTTCATTTCATCTCATTAAATTTCATTTTCATTTCATATCAATAAAAAATATATACTGAAGACTAAGCTGTATGGATAGTTCCCTTTGGGTGAAGAAAAAAAAAATCTGCTTATATTCTACAGTTGGCGCCATTTTCCAGAAATTTTCTTTGCGAGTTTAGTTGTTTGTTGCACAAAATGAGTAATTTCGACCCTATTTTTTTTTAAATTAACACCACCGGAATCACTATAATTGCACAAACATTGTATGACAAATATACCTACATGAACAATCATACGAAATTAATAATAGTTTGTCTCAAACAGTAAATATGCAACCTAAAACTTCCCCAGTAAGTTTAAAAAACCAATTTCAATGTACAAGTGTACTATAACTTTTATAAGAAATAAATGATTAGTTAGTTGAGTTTATTGTGTTTTTATTATTTTATTAAATTGCATAATTTTTTCGCAACTGTATTAAAAATAGTCGTTCAGTACACTTGCGGAACCGTCATTGCAACTTGTTCCGAATGTCATATTTGTGTGTTATATTTGTCGGAACTCTTTGCAATGACAGCCTTTCCGCACTTGTAATGAAATATACTATTATAGCAAGAACACAAATACCTAAGTCTTTATTACACACTGACTGGTACCGTACAGTAATAGAGCCGTCAATGAAAGGTACCACCTTTATTGACGGCTCTACTAGTGCTCTAGTTACTATACTAGAGTCTAGTAGGTAGCTAGCTGAAGATGGTACCTACCTATGGATCATAAATAATTATATTTATAGCAAGATCACAAATACTTAAGTCTTTATTACACACTGACTGGTACCGTACAGTAATAGAGCCGTCAATGAAAGGTACCACCTTTATTGACGGCTCTACTAGTGCTCTAGTTACTATACCAGAGTCTAGTAGGTAGCTAGCTGAAGATGGTACCTACCTATGGATCATAAATAATTATATTTATAGCAAGAACACAAATACTTAAGTCTTTATTACACACTGACTGGTACCGTACAGTAATAGAGCCGTCAATGAAAGGTACCACCTTTATTGACGGCTCTACTAGTGCTCTAGTTACTATACCAGAGTCTAGTAGGTAGCTAGCTGAAGATGGTACCTACCTATGGATCATAAATAATTATATTTATAGCAAGAACACAAATACTTAAGTCTTTATTACACACTGACTGGTACCGTACAGTAATAGAGCCGTCAATGAAAGGTACCACCTTTATTGACGGCTCTACTAGTGCTCTAGTTACTATACCAGAGTCTAGTAGGTAGCTAGCTGAAGATGGTACCTACCTATGGATCATAAATAATTATATTTATAGCAAGAACACAAATACTTAAGTCTTTATTACACACTGACTGGTACCGTACAGTAATAGAGCCGTCAATGAAAGGTACCACCTTTATTGACGGCTCTACTAGTGCTCTAGTTACTATACCAGAGTCTAGTAGGTAGCTAGCTGAAGATGGTACCTACCTATGGATCATAAATAATTATATTTATAGCAAGAACACAAATACTTAAGTCTTTATTACACACTGACTGGTACCGTACAGTAATAGAGCCGTCAATGAAAGGTACCACCTTTATTGACGGCTCTACTAGTGCTCTAGTTACTATACTAGAGTCTAGTAGGTAGCTAGCTGAAGATGGTACCTACCTATGGATCATAAATAATTATATTTATAGCAAGAACACAAATACTTAAGTCTTTATTACACACTGACTGGTACCGTACAGTAATAGAGCCGTCAATGAAAGGTACCACCTTTATTGACGGCTCTACTAGTGCTCTAGTTACTATACCAGAGTCTAGTAGGTAGCTAGCTGAAGATGGTACCTACCTATGGATCATAAATAATTATATTTATAGCAAGAACACAAATACTTAAGTCTTTATTACACACTGACTGGTACCGTACAGTAATAGAGCCGTCAATGAAAGGTACCACCTTTATTGACGGCTCTACTAGTGCTCTAGTTACTATACTAGAGTCTAGTAGGTAGCTAGCTGAAGATGGTACCTACCTATGGATCATAAATAATTATATTTATAGCAAGAACACAAATACCTAAGTCTTTATTACACACTGACTGGTACCGTACAGTAATAGAGCCGTCAATGAAAGGTACCACCTTTATTGACGGCTCTACTAGTGCTCTAGTTACTATACTAGAGTCTAGTAGGTAGCTAGCTGAAGATGGTACCTACCTATGGATCATAAATAATTATATTTATAGCAAGAACACAAATACCTAAGTCTTTATTACACACTGACTGGTACCGTACAGTAATAGAGCCGTCAATGAAAGGTACCACCTTTATTGACGGCTCTACTAGTGCTCTAGTTACTATACTAGAGTCTAGTAGGTAGCTAGCTGAAGATGGTACCTACCTATGGATCATAAATAATTATATTTATAGCAAGATCACAAATACTTAAGTCTTTATTACACACTGACTGGTACCGTACAGTAATAGAGCCGTCAATGAAAGGTACCACCTTTATTGACGGCTCTACTAGTGCTCTAGTTACTATACCAGAGTCTAGTAGGTAGCTAGCTGAAGATGGTACCTACCTATGGATCATAAATAATTATATTTATAGCAAGAACACAAATACTTAAGTCTTTATTACACACTGACTGGTACCGTACAGTAATAGAGCCGTCAATGAAAGGTACCACCTTTATTGACGGCTCTACTAGTGCTCTAGTTACTATACCAGAGTCTAGTAGGTAGCTAGCTGAAGATGGTACCTACCTATGGATCATAAATAATTATATTTATAGCAAGAACACAAATACTTAAGTCTTTATTACACACTGACTGGTACCGTACAGTAATAGAGCCGTCAATGAAAGGTACCACCTTTATTGACGGCTCTACTAGTGCTCTAGTTACTATACCAGAGTCTAGTAGGTAGCTAGCTGAAGATGGTACCTACCTATGGATCATAAATAATTATATTTATAGCAAGAACACAAATACTTAAGTCTTTATTACACACTGACTGGTACCGTACAGTAATAGAGCCGTCAATGAAAGGTACCACCTTTATTGACGGCTCTACTAGTGCTCTAGTTACTATACCAGAGTCTAGTAGGTAGCTAGCTGAAGATGGTACCTACCTATGGATCATAAATAATTATATTTATAGCAAGAACACAAATACTTAAGTCTTTATTACACACTGACTGGTACCGTACAGTAATAGAGCCGTCAATGAAAGGTACCACCTTTATTGACGGCTCTACTAGTGCTCTAGTTACTATACTAGAGTCTAGTAGGTAGCTAGCTGAAGATGGTACCTACCTATGGATCATAAATAATTATATTTATAGCAAGAACACAAATACTTAAGTCTTTATTACACACTGACTGGTACCGTACAGTAATAGAGCCGTCAATGAAAGGTACCACCTTTATTGACGGCTCTACTAGTGCTCTAGTTACTATACCAGAGTCTAGTAGGTAGCTAGCTGAAGATGGTACCTACCTATGGATCATAAATAATTATATTTATAGCAAGAACACAAATACTTAAGTCTTTATTACACACTGACTGGTACCGTACAGTAATAGAGCCGTCAATGAAAGGTACCACCTTTATTGACGGCTCTACTAGTGCTCTAGTTACTATACTAGAGTCTAGTAGGTAGCTAGCTGAAGATGGTACCTACCTATGGATCATAAATAATTATATTTATAGCAAGAACACAAATACCTAAGTCTTTATTACACACTGACTGGTACCGTACAGTAATAGAGCCGTCAATGAAAGGTACCACCTTTATTGACGGCTCTACTAGTGCTCTAGTTACTATACTAGAGTCTAGTAGGTAGCTAGCTGAAGATGGTACCTACCTATGGATCATAAATAATTATATTTATAGCAAGAACACAAATACCTAAGTCTTTATTACACACTGACTGGTACCGTACAGTAATAGAGCCGTCAATGAAAGGTACCACCTTTATTGACGGCTCTACTAGTGCTCTAGTTACTATACTAGAGTCTAGTAGGTAGCTAGCTGAAGATGGTACCTACCTATGGATCATAAATAATTATATTTATAGCAAGAACACAAATACCTAAGTCTTTATTACACACTGACTGGTACCGTACAGTAATAGAGCCGTCAATGAAAGGTACCACCTTTATTGACGGCTCTACTAGTGCTCTAGTTACTATACTAGAGTCTAGTAGGTAGCTAGCTGAAGATGGTACCTACCTATGGATCATAAATAATTATATTTATAGCAAGAACACAAATACTTAAGTCTTTATTACACACTGACTGGTACCGTACAGTAATAGAGCCGTCAATGAAAGGTACCACCTTTATTGACGGCTCTACTAGTGCTCTAGTTACTATACTAGAGTCTAGTAGGTAGCTAGCTGAAGATGGTACCTACCTATGGATCATAAATAATTATATTTATAGCAAGAACACAAATACCTAAGTCTTTATTACACACTGACTGGTACCGTACAGTAATAGAGCCGTCAATGAAAGGTACCACCTTTATTGACGGCTCTACTAGTGCTCTAGTTACTATACTAGAGTCTAGTAGGTAGCTAGCTGAAGATGGTACCTACCTATGGATCATAAATAATTATATTTATAGCAAGATCACAAATACTTAAGTCTTTATTACACACTGACTGGTACCGTACAGTAATAGAGCCGTCAATGAAAGGTACCACCTTTATTGACGGCTCTACTAGTGCTCTAGTTACTATACTAGAGTCTAGTAGGTAGCTAGCTGAAGATGGTACCTACCTATGGATCATAAATAATTATATTTATAGCAAGATCACAAATACTTAAGTCTTTATTACACACTGACTGGTACCGTACAGTAATAGAGCCGTCAATGAAAGGTACCACCTTTATTGACGGCTCTACTAGTGCTCTAGTTACTATACCAGAGTCTAGTAGGTAGCTAGCTGAAGATGGTACCTACCTATGGATCATAAATAATTATATTTATAGCAAGAACACAAATACTTAAGTCTTTATTACACACTGACTGGTACCGTACAGTAATAGAGCCGTCAATGAAAGGTACCACCTTTATTGACGGCTCTACTAGTGCTCTAGTTACTATACTAAGTCTAGTAGGTAGCTAGCTGAAGATGGTACCTACCTATGGATCATAAATAATTATATTTATAGCAAGAACACAAATACTTAAGTCTTTATTACACACTGACTGGTACCGTACAGTAATAGAGCCGTCAATGAAAGGTACCACCTTTATTGACGGCTCTACTAGTGCTCTAGTTACTATACCAGAGTCTAGTAGGTAGCTAGCTGAAGATGGTACCTACCTATGGATCATAAATAATTATATTTATAGCAAGAACACAAATACTTAAGTCTTTATTACACACTGACTGGTACCGTACAGTAATAGAGCCGTCAATGAAAGGTACCACCTTTATTGACGGCTCTACTAGTGCTCTAGTTACTATAGGTACTAGAGTCTAGTAGGTAGCTAGCTGAAGATGGTACCTACCTATGGATCATAAATAATTATATTTATAGCAAGATCACAAATACTTAAGTCTTTATTACACACTGACTGGTACCGTACAGTAATAGAGCCGTCAATGAAAGGTACCACCTTTATTGACGGCTCTACTAGTGCTCTAGTTACTATACTAGAGTCTAGTAGGTAGCTAGCTGAAGATGGTACCTACCTATGGATCATAAATAATTATATTTATAGCAAGATCACAAATACTTAAGTCTTTATTACACACTGACTGGTACCGTACAGTAATAGAGCCGTCAATGAAAGGTACCACCTTTATTGACGGCTCTACTAGTGCTCTAGTTACTATACTAGAGTCTAGTAGGTAGCTAGCTGAAGATGGTACCTACCTATGGATCATAAATAATTATATTTATAGCAAGATCACAAATACTTAAGTCTTTATTACACACTGACTGGTACCGTACAGTAATAGAGCCGTCAATGAAAGGTACCACCTTTATTGACGGCTCTACTAGTGCTCTAGTTACTATACCAGAGTCTAGTAGGTAGCTAGCTGAAGATGGTACCTACCTATGGATCATAAATAATTATATTTATAGCAAGAACACAAATACTTAAGTCTTTATTACACACTGACTGGTACCGTACAGTAATAGAGCCGTCAATGAAAGGTACCACCTTTATTGACGGCTCTACTAGTGCTCTAGTTACTATACTAAGTCTAGTAGGTAGCTAGCTGAAGATGGTACCTACCTATGGATCATAAATAATTATATTTATAGCAAGAACACAAATACTTAAGTCTTTATTACACACTGACTGGTACCGTACAGTAATAGAGCCGTCAATGAAAGGTACCACCTTTATTGACGGCTCTACTAGTGCTCTAGTTACTATACCAGAGTCTAGTAGGTAGCTAGCTGAAGATGGTACCTACCTATGGATCATAAATAATTATATTTATAGCAAGAACACAAATACTTAAGTCTTTATTACACACTGACTGGTACCGTACAGTAATAGAGCCGTCAATGAAAGGTACCACCTTTATTGACGGCTCTACTAGTGCTCTAGTTACTATACCAGAGTCTAGTAGGTAGCTAGCTGAAGATGGTACCTACCTATGGATCATAAATAATTATATTTATAGCAAGAACACAAATACTTAAGTCTTTATTACACACTGACTGGTACCGTACAGTAATAGAGCCGTCAATGAAAGGTACCACCTTTATTGACGGCTCTACTAGTGCTCTAGTTACTATACTAAGTCTAGTAGGTAGCTAGCTGAAGATGGTACCTACCTATGGATCATAAATAATTATATTTATAGCAAGAACACAAATACTTAAGTCTTTATTACACACTGACTGGTACCGTACAGTAATAGAGCCGTCAATGAAAGGTACCACCTTTATTGACGGCTCTACTAGTGCTCTAGTTACTATACCAGAGTCTAGTAGGTAGCTAGCTGAAGATGGTACCTACCTATGGATCATAAATAATTATATTTATAGCAAGAACACAAAAACTTAAGTCTTTATTACACACTGACTGGTACCGTACAGTAATAGAGCCGTCAATGAAAGGTACCACCTTTATTGACGGCTCTACTAGTGCTCTAGTTACTATACTAAGTCTAGTAGGTAGCTAGCTGAAGATGGTACCTACCTATGGATCATAAATAATTATATTTATAGCAAGAACACAAATACTTAAGTCTTTATTACACACTGACTGGTACCGTACAGTAATAGAGCCGTCAATGAAAGGTACCACCTTTATTGACGGCTCTACTAGTGCTCTAGTTACTATACTAAGTCTAGTAGGTAGCTAGCTGAAGATGGTACCTACCTATGGATCATAAATAATTATATTTATAGCAAGAACACAAATACTTAAGTCTTTATTACACACTGACTGGTACCGTACAGTAATAGAGCCGTCAATGAAAGGTACCACCTTTATTGACGGCTCTACTAGTGCTCTAGTTACTATACTAAGTCTAGTAGGTAGCTAGCTGAAGATGGTACCTACCTATGGATCATAAATAATTATATTTATAGCAAGAACACAAATACTTAAGTCTTTATTACACACTGACTGGTACCGTACAGTAATAGAGCCGTCAATGAAAGGTACCACCTTTATTGACGGCTCTACTAGTGCTCTAGTTACTATACTAGAGTCTAGTAGGTAGCTAGCTGAAGATGGTACCTACCTATGGATCATAAATAATTATATTTATAGCAAGAACACAAATACTTAAGTCTTTATTACACACTGACTGGTACCGTGCAGTAATAGAGCCGTCAATGAAAGGTACCACCTTTATTGACGGCTCTACTAGTGCTCTAGTTACTATACTAAGTCTAGTAGGTAGCTAGCTGAAGATGGTACCTACCTATGGATCATAAATAATTATATTTATAGCAAGAACACAAATACTTAAGTCTTTATTACACACTGACTGGTACCGTGCAGTAATAGAGCCGTCAATGAAAGGTACCACCTTTATTGACGGCTCTACTAGTGCTCTAGTTACTATACTAAGTCTAGTAGGTAGCTAGCTGAAGATGGTACCTACCTATGGATCATAAATAATTATATTTATAGCAAGAACACAAATACTTAAGTCTTTATTACACACTGACTGGTACCGTGCAGTAATAGAGCCGTCAATGAAAGGTACCACCTTTATTGACGGCTCTACTAGTGCTCTAGTTACTATACTAAGTCTAGTAGGTAGCTAGCTGAAGATGGTACCTACCTATGGATCATAAATAATTATATTTATAGCAAGAACACAAATACTTAAGTCTTTATTACACACTGACTGGTACCGTGCAGTAATAGAGCCGTCAATGAAAGGTACCACCTTTATTGACGGCTCTACTAGTGCTCTAGTTACTATAGGTACTAGAGTCTAGTAGGTAGCTAGCTGAAGATGGTACCTACCTATGGATCATAAATAATTATATTTATAGCAAGAACACAAATACTTAAGTCTTTATTACACACTGACTGGTACCGTACAGTAATAGAGCCGTCAATGAAAGGTACCACCTTTATTGACGGCTCTACTAGTGCTCTAGTTACTATACTAAGTCTAGTAGGTAGCTAGCTGAAGATGGTACCTACCTATGGATCATAAATAATTATATTTATAGCAAGAACACAAATACTTAAGTCTTTATTACACACTGACTGGTACCGTGCAGTAATAGAGCCGTCAATGAAAGGTACCACCTTTATTGACGGCTCTACTAGTGCTCTAGTTACTATACTAAGTCTAGTAGGTAGCTAGCTGAAGATGGTACCTACCTATGGATCATAAATAATTATATTTATAGCAAGAACACAAATACTTAAGTCTTTATTACACACTGACTGGTACCGTACAGTAATAGAGCCGTCAATGAAAGGTACCACCTTTATTGACGGCTCTACTAGTGCTCTAGTTAGCTGAAGATGGTAATATTTAACAAAAATTAAAGAAGAAAACTGGCTCTAGGTACATTAGTAGGTACCCACTAGATAACAAACAATGAATATTGGTAATTGTGTGGAAAATGTAAGATTCTAATAAATACAATTAACTCTGTTAAAAGTAATAATTTCCGCGTCGTTTAATATTTATCTAGGTACTAAAATCTAAGAATATCTATTTACTAAAAGTAATCTCTTCGATTAGTGTTGGTTTGGATAACTGTATCTGTAAACCACATAATGCGTTGTTCTAAAACGGTACCTACCTACTATTGTATTCTTGTATTATTTTGAAGAGAGCGCCGCGCGCGCTCGTCAAATGGCAGTTAATCAATCCGGGATTTGAGTGCGATCACAGTCGCAGCCACAGCCGTGGACCGAGCCGCGGGCTGCGAGGCGCGGGGCGCGGGGCGCGGGGCGCGGGGCGGCGTGGGACGGATTTAAATAAACAATAGATCTGCGTAAGAGATGGAGAGCGTGTGGAGTGGTCGACAGAGTCATAGTATAGAGAGGAGACGGCAGTGGTGGAGCGGGCGCGAGATCACGGAAATAGTGCCATTAGCGGGTGCGCTGTGCGCTGTGCGCTGGTGGCGCTGTGCTCTGTTAGTAAACAAGCGACACATTATGCGCTCAAATAGACGAGCATGGTCGCGTGAGGCGTCCGCATCACAACCACCATCGCGTCCAATAAATAACTCCTACTAGAGACGGTTTTGGACACATTCCTCGGTTCCATAACGATTGCTCACCTAACTAAACAAAGTGAACAGAAATAAAAGCGTCTCGTCTCGTCTCGTCTCGTGCACCGACCAATTTGTCGCGACTCTTAATTTATGCTAATGGATCGTTAATGGCGGCATAAATATTATAATAAGTATCGGCTACATTTGTCAGCCGGAGTTAATCGTCGATGTAAGTTGGTCGCGGCCGAGTTGTACCGACGACGCGACGAGTAGCGACGAGTAGCGACGAGTAGCGACGAGTAGCGACGAGTAGCGACGTGAACAGTTCGTCACGTTAGTAGCAGAGCTCAATAACACAAATCGCGTGATATAAATCAGGGGACAGGATGCTCCGGTTCCCCGAGGAGCGATCGGCGAGCGATCATCCCGCCCGAGGCCGCAGCGAGCGGGAACAATCGTCTCCCAGGAATACTAAACGGTTAATTGACTCGTGTTTAGAGTGTGCAAACTTATTAGTGCGCTCGCAGCGACCCTCCAACGACATTATCGTGGAGCCGGTAGAGTCGCGGGCGAATCTGTCTCTCGCGGAAGTAGCTCCGCTCCCCGGTGCCAAACGGAACTATTAAGCGATAAAAGTTAAGTATCGTGAAGTAAGGAATAGATATGCAGATGACGTTGCGTGCGTTGCGTTCGATCAAGGATACGACGGGACGAGGTCTGCTACAGAGACATCACCGGGGCGCGCGCCGGGGCGCCCGGGCCGGGCGGCGTGATGAGAGGTGAGAGTGAAGGTTAGTACGAATACCGTGATATGTATTACTTACAAAGAACACTTACAGGAGTTACAGGTAGGTGTAGGTACATACTCTGAATAATTGATGAGTTGACTCGATGGCGACGAAGATCGTTAATGTAGGCACTCAATTATGAGTTATGAGGACGTAGCGCTTAATAATGTACGACTTGAGGGCACAGGGTGATGAATTTAAAGTGCTTTACCAAAACTGGAAGGTACTTATAATAGGAAAAACAACGCCAAGAGTTTAGTTAGATATTGTATTGACAGCAATGTATCAAAATGACGTCGATAGATAGACACAGACTCATTATTATAATCTGAGACGTTTATTTAAAAACAACGCCAAGAGTTTAGTTAGATATTGTATTGTCGGTAACCAACAGCAATGTATCAAAATGACGTCGATAGATAGACACACTCATTATTATAATCTGAGACGTTTATTTAAAAACAACGCCAAGAGTTTAGTTAGATATTGTATTGTCGGTAACCAACAGCAATGTATCAAAATGTCGTCGATAGATAGACACACTCATTATTATAATCTGAGACGTTTATTTAAAAACAACGCCAAGAGTTTAGTTAGATATTGTATTGTCGGTAACCAACAGCAATGTATCAAAATGACGTCGATAGATAGACACACTCATTATTATAATCTGAGACGTTTATTTAAAAACAACGCCAAGAGTTTAGTTAGATATTGTATTGTCGGTAACCAACAGCAATGTATCAAAATGACGTCGATAGATAGACACACTCATTATTATAATCTGAGACGTTTATTTAAAAACAACGCCAAGAGTTTAGTTAGATATTGTATTGTCGGTAACCAACAGCAATGTATCAAAATGACGTCGATAGATAGACACACTCATTATTATAATCTGAGACGTTTATTTAAAAACAACGCCAAGAGTTTAGTTAGATATTGTATTGTCGGTAACCAACAGCAATGTATCAAAATGACGTCGATAGATAGACACAGACTCATTATTATAATCTGAGACTTTTATTTAAAAAACAACGCCAAGAGTTTAGTTAGATATTGTATTGTCGGTAACCAACAGCAATGTATCAAAATGACGTCGATAGATAGACACAGACTCATTATTATAATCTGAGACGTTTATTTAAAAACAACGCCAAGAGTTTAGTTAGATATTGTATTGACAGCAATGTATCAAAATGACGTCGATAGATAGACACAGACTCATTATTATAATCTGAGACGTTTATTTAAAAACAACGCCAAGAGTTTAGTTAGATATTGTATTGACAGCAATGTATCAAAATGACGTCGATAGATAGACACAGACTCATTATTATAATCTGAGACGTTTATTTAAAAACAACGCCAAGAGTTTAGTTAGATATTGTATTGACAGCAATGTATCAAAATGACGTCGATAGATAGACACACAGACTCATTATTATAATCTGAGACGTTTATTTAAAAACAACGCCAAGAGTTTAGTTAGATATTGTATTGACAGCAATGTATCAAAATGACGTCGATAGATAGACACAGACTCATTATTATAATCTGAGACGTTTATTTAAAAACAACGCCAAGAGTTTAGTTAGATATTGTATTGACAGCAATGTATCAAAATGACGTCGATAGATAGACACACAGACTCATTATTATAATCTGAGACGTTTATTTAAAAACAACGCCAAGAGTTTAGTTAGATATTGTATTGTCGGTAACCAACAGCAATGTATCAAAATGACGTCGATAGATAGACACAGACTCATTATTATAATCTGAGACGTTTATTTAAAAACAACGCCAAGAGTTTAGTTAGATATTGTATTGTCGGTAACCAACAGCAATGTATCAAAATGACGTCGATAGATAGACACAGACTCATTATTATAATCTGAGACGTTTATTTAAAAACAACGCCAAGAGTTTAGTTAGATATTGTATTGACAGCAATGTATCAAAATGACGTCGATAGATAGACACAGACTCATTATTATAATCTGAGACGTTTATTTAAAAACAACGCCAAGAGTTTAGTTAGATATTGTATTGACAGCAATGTATCAAAATGACGTCGATAGATAGACACAGACTCATTATTATAATCTGAGACGTTTATTTAAAAACAACGCCAAGAGTTTAGTTAGATATTGTATTGACAGCAATGTATCAAAATGACGTCGATAGATAGACACACAGACTCATTATTATAATCTGAGACGTTTATTTAAAAACAACGCCAAGAGTTTAGTTAGATATTGTATTGACAGCAATGTATCAAAATGACGTCGATAGATAGACACAGACTCATTATTATAATCTGAGACGTTTATTTAAAAACAACGCCAAGAGTTTAGTTAGATATTGTATTGACAGCAATGTATCAAAATGACGTCGATAGATAGACACACAGACTCATTATTATAATCTGAGACGTTTATTTAAAAACAACGCCAAGAGTTTAGTTAGATATTGTATTGTCGGTAACCAACAGCAATGTATCAAAATGACGTCGATAGATAGACACAGACTCATTATTATAATCTGAGACGTTTATTTAAAAACAACGCCAAGAGTTTAGTTAGATATTGTATTGACAGCAATGTATCAAAATGACGTCGATAGATAGACACACAGACTCATTATTATAATCTGAGACGTTTATTTAAAAACAACGCCAAGAGTTTAGTTAGATATTGTATTGTCGGTAACCAACAGCAATGTATCAAAATGACGTCGATAGATAGACACACAGACTCATTATTATAATCTGAGACGTTTATTTAAAAACAACGCCAAGAGTTTAGTTAGATATTGTATTGTCGGTAACCAACAGCAATGTATCAAAATGACGTCGATAGATAGACACAGACTCATTATTATAATCTGAGACGTTTATTTAAAAACAACGCCAAGAGTTTAGTTAGATATTGTATTGACAGCAATGTATCAAAATGACGTCGATAGATAGACACACAGACTCATTATTATAATCTGAGACGTTTATTTAAAAACAACGCCAAGAGTTTAGTTAGATATTGTATTGTCGGTAACCAACAGCAATGTATCAAAATGACGTCGATAGATAGACACACAGACTCATTATTATAATCTGAGACGTTTATTTAAAAACAACGCCAAGAGTTTAGTTAGATATTGTATTGTCGGTAACCAACAGCAATGTATCAAAATGACGTCGATAGATAGACACAGACTCATTATTATAATCTGAGACGTTTATTTAAAAACAACGCCAAGAGTTTAGTTAGATATTGTATTGACAGCAATGTATCAAAATGACGTCGATAGATAGACACACAGACTCATTATTATAATCTGAGACGTTTATTTAAAAACAACGCCAAGAGTTTAGTTAGATATTGTATTGTCGGTAACCAACAGCAATGTATCAAAATGACGTCGATAGATAGACACAGACTCATTATTATAATCTGAGACGTTTATTTAAAAACAACGCCAAGAGTTTAGTTAGATATTGTATTGTCGGTAACCAACAGCAATGTATCAAAATGACGTCGATAGATAGACACACAGACTCATTATTATAATCTGAGACGTTTATTTAAAAACAACGCCAAGAGTTTAGTTAGATATTGTATTGTCGGTAACCAACAGCAATGTATCAAAATGACGTCGATAGATAGACACAGACTCATTATTATAATCTGAGACGTTTATTTAAAAACAACGCCAAGAGTTTAGTTAGATATTGTATTGACAGCAATGTATCAAAATGACGTCGATAGATAGACACACAGACTCATTATTATAATCTGAGACGTTTATTTAAAAACAACGCCAAGAGTTTAGTTAGATATTGTATTGTCGGTAACCAACAGCAATGTATCAAAATGACGTCGATAGATAGACACACTCATTATTATAATCTGAGACGTTTATTTAAAAACAACGCCAAGAGTTTAGTTAGATATTGTATTGACAGCAATGTATCAAAATGACGTCGATAGATAGACACACAGACTCATTATTATAATCTGAGACGTTTATTTAAAAACAACGCCAAGAGTTTAGTTAGATATTGTATTGTCGGTAACCAACAGCAATGTATCAAAATGACGTCGATAGATAGACACACAGACTCATTATTATAATCTGAGACGTTTATTTAAAAACAACGCTAAGAGTTTAGTTAGATATTGTATTGTCGGTAACCAACAGCAATGTATCAAAATGACGTCGATAGATAGACACACAGACTCATTATTATAATCTGAGACGTTTATTTAAAAACAACGCCAAGAGTTTAGTTAGATATTGTATTGTCGGTAACCAACAGCAATGTATCAAAATGACGTCGATAGATAGACACAGACTCATTATTATAATCTGAGACGTTTATTTAAAAACAACGCCAAGAGTTTAGTTAGATATTGTATTGTCGGTAACCAACAGCAATGTATCAAAATGACGTCGATAGATAGACACACAGACTCATTATTATAATCTGAGACGTTTATTTAAAAACAACGCCAAGAGTTTAGTTAGATATTGTATTGTCGGTAACCAACAGCAATGTATCAAAATGACGTCGATAGATAGACACAGACTCATTATTATAATCTGAGACGTTTATTTAAAAACAACGCCAAGAGTTTAGTTAGATATTGTATTGTCGGTAACCAACAGCAATGTATCAAAATGACGTCGATAGATAGACACAGACTCATTATTATAATCTGAGACGTTTATTTAAAAACAACGCCAAGAGTTTAGTTAGATATTTTATTGTCGGTAACCAACAGCAATGTATCAAAATGACGTCGATAGATAGACACAGACTCATTATTATAATCTGAGACGTTTATTTAAAAACAACGCCAAGAGTTTAGTTAGATATTGTATTGTCGGTAACCAACAGCAATGTATCAAAATGACGTCGATAGATAGACACAGACTCATTATTATAATCTGAGTCGTTTATCAATCCATGATTGTAATGTGAGGTGAGGAACACAAAGCCACCGTCTCGTCTCGTCTCCTCTATAAAAAATACTAGAACTAAATAATTCAGAAAATCATTAATATGTTTTCTGTCCAGGTTTTTATTTTTTGGTAAGTGACTGCTGTTGCCTATTTATAGACATTAGTATCTAATATCAGGGGGATGGCCAATGTGTTGTCGACCATTTTACAATGCCTTAAAGGCAATGGGCTCTCAAGTGCAACTGTCGGAACACACAAACAGGTGCGAGCCAGCCTGTCAAGTACTACAAAGTATCACCGTGCCATGTTTTCCTCATGATGTTTTCCAGTAGGTACTCTTAATGAGTGCCTAGATACCTACCTACCTGCTCTATTCTATTCTATTACCGTACGATACGAACAGTAGTGTAGTGTGGGTAGATAATTAATATTTAATAGGTGTCACTTTTGTTCTTAAAGTAATTACGTGAACATAAGTGAAATGCTAGAGATTGTTGGGAGGTGGGAAAGTATGAAAATAAAGTAAAACAGCTCGGGTGTCGCGGAATGTTCGTCGCGTGGGAACCGTCGTCCGCGCCGCGTCCACTACACGCCGCGCCAGCCGCCAGGACCTACACCTAAATATAATGTCCTCGGAGAACAGGACACCACCGGACAGGACCGGGGGCCGGGAGCCGGGAGCCGGGGGCCGGGGGCCGGGGGCCGGGGGCCGGGGGCCGGGGACTATTATCGTATACTTACATAGTCAGGCACACATTTAGTAGAAATGAAACAGCGCGGGCCCCCGCCCGCCAATCGGCCAATCCGCCTGTGCAATGCTGTAGGTAGACCACTATTAAATATTCAGAAATATCATGTCGATACATAATTATCTATTGAAAATTCAGTGATTGTGTGCCTTGATTGTACACGTCATGCATCGACCGCTTCAATAAAAAATTTTTTTTTGTTGCATTTGAAAAAAATACCACTATCAATCACAACCTTCCATTTAGAATGTTTGCAATGCGTCGCGCGTCCTTTACGATGGTAGAGTTAACTAGCTGTACTTATATAATACCTACAGTTTATACCTACTTGTATCCTTTGATCATTTGGAATGAAATAGAGTAACACGCGTACCTACTAGTATTTTATGAAACAATGAGAAGCTATCTATTTTGATCGGATTAGTTTGTTGTAAACCGTGTCACACACAAATAATGAGCGTTATATGGTAATTCGTCTCATTAGGGATGTGATCATTTAAATGTATCGTTAATTGGGTGCCCGCGAGCGATACCGGAACTCAAATGTATGATTGCGATGATTTAGTAGATGTGGAGCGGGAAGTGGCTGCCACGATGCACCGCCCGCGCCCGCGCGCCCTCGGGTGAGCTCGTACCGGGTCGGGCCGGCTCGGGCCGCATGTGCGCCGCCGGTGTGTGCCGGCTCATTGCCGTTAACGGTTTGTTTGGCACCGCCCGCCCGTCCGTCCGCCCGCCCTAAACACATTATGCGCTTTTTGTGGCGACGTAAAAACTCGCCACTAATCTCGTGTTACAGAAGACGCCGCCGCTTCTTAACGCGGCATCTCGTTAATTAGACGACATGTTCGCTTATGTTAGTGTATATTATTGAGACTCCCATTAGCTAAACCTTATGCATGTAGGTACTAGGTAGAGACTGTGTAGGTACCTAGGTACATTACCGTGCCGTGTGACCATGTGTCGTGTCACGTGTCACGTGTCACGTGTCACGTGTCACGTGTCACGTGTCACGCATACAGTGATGCTCTTCAAACAACCTGGCTAGTTCTTACATTTGTTTCACTATAAGTAATAGACACTCGCTGGGATATTTTACTCGATGGCACTATTTGGCAAGATAACAGTTTTGAGCTCAAGCGTGAGCCTTTCGAGTTCGGAGGGTCGTTTAATATTTTAGCTTCAAAATTCGATTTCTAAAGGCGGGAAAAGGGTGGCACAGTTTTGTTTCCAATTATTTTTTATGGAGGTAAACTTTGTATAGACTAGACTCCCTTTTATTACGTAATACTGAACTGAATTAGGTTTATTCTGCTATAAAGGAATGCGGATGAAACCGCGAGACGGAACACTAGTTGTAATAAATGCACGAGTTAGTCCCCGGCACTCGATATAATAGATTTGATTACATGGACGATTGCTAAATATTTCTTATCCATTGGGAAAATAAAGCAGTTTAACAATTATCTACCTACTTCAGGATATTTGTCAAACCGCCATATTTATGCGATAGAGAATATAATCCAGCAATCATAAAACATGCTCATTCAATTGTTTTTGGGTGGGTGGGAGTATCAAGAAATGCACTATGGGTAACATACACAAGCCATAGAGCGAGTCGGAAGTTCGGGACACATACCTATCTACCTAATGATTAGGGTTCATACAACACATAAATGGTTCAAATCGTACCTAGAAAATCGTGAGCAGTTTGTCGAATTAGAAAATTTCGACACAAAAACCGAACAAATACACATGACAAGATCAAAAACCTTGCAAACCCATAACTCAATTCCCCAAGGTAGTGTTCTGGGATGTATCCTATTTTTAATTTATATAAATGACCTTCCTAAAATAATTAATGAACATTGTGTGCTATTCGCAGACGACATCTCTCTTTTGACAAATTTGAATGATAAACATAATCTAAATAAAAACCTCACTGACATTTTTAATACTATAGTAATTTGGATGAATTACCATAATCTTGACATAAACTATTCTAAAACAAAAATTATGCAATTTAGACCATACCAAAAATCCCCTCTTGACATAAATTTTACATATAACAACTCAAAAATAGAATGTGTCGATACGTTTTCATTATTAGGTCTAGATATAGACACAAATTTAAATTGGAAAAGCCATATTCAAAAAATAAAAACTAAACTCTCAAGCTTCCAATATGCACTTCGGGAGCTTCGAAAAGCCACGGACAGCAAAACGGCAAAAACTGCTTATTACGCTTACGCATATGCATGGCTCCGGTACGGAATCCTTCTATGGGGAAATAGTGTCGATGCTCAACACATATTTGTTTCCCAAAAGAAGTGCATCCGTATACTTGTAAACATAAGAGAGCCCGAAACTTGCAAACCACACTTTATTAAACACGAAATTCTCACCTTGACATCAATTTATATATTAGAAGTATGCACTTTAGTTAGGAAATACCCACATTTATTTGTAAAGCAAGCTGACCAATCGCGACGGTACGCAACAAGATTCAGGCACAAATTGATTCTGCCAGCGTCAAAATTAAAAATGCACAGTTCCAGTCCAAATGTCATGTCGACGAAAATATATAATAAATTACCCGACGAATTAAAAGATGAAAAAACAGAAAAATAAACTGAATAAGACATTAAATAAAATGGACAAAATATATTTCAATAACTAAATAGACCAAAAACTTTACTTATGTAAACTACCTACGCACCTATTCAAATTATTATTCTATAAATACCTTTTGATCTGTTTGAAGTCGGTGCCAAGCCTAATAGGTTTAATAGGCTTCGTACGGTTTGAGGAGGTAGGACATAGCAGAACATCTGCTCATAATTGGGGCCGTCTGACTGGGCTAGTACCTCAACCTAACAGAATATCGCAGCCAAATAACACTGCCCCCAAGTGGTGTTGTGTTCCTGCGGTGAGTAAGGTTGCCAGAGTTCCTTAGAGGAGGCACTGTGCTGACGGCGGAGGGACCGGCAGTATTGTGGGTATTGTGGAGTCGCTATTGAGTAGTGCAGGCGCAGCATGTTGGCGTGCGGTAAGGGAGACCCGGTGAAACGGTTGACCGCTGGCCGCCCGCAGATAGAATGAGTTCCCGAACCCAGGGATTAATTAATTTCCACCCTGGGAGGCTGAAATGCCATCTGGCGAAAGTAGGTAATCTTACAATTCATAAGTGCTTGTGAAGGCATTTATTATTTCTTTCATTGTATTTTTGGGCTTGGCACCGACTTCAAACAGATCAAAAGGTATTTATAGAATAATAATTTGAATAGGTGCGTAGGTAGTTTACATAAGTAAAGTTTTTGGTCTATTTAGTTATTGAAATATATTTTGTCCATTTTATTTAATGTCTTATTCAGTTTATTTTTCTGTTTTTGAAGTCGTTTTTATTTTTTTATAAAAAGTTTTATTTTTTCATTTTTTATATTTCAATGTTTTCAAGAAATATTTAATCGTTTTCGAGCAAATTAAGCCTATTATTAATTTACATTATCTATACTAATATGAGAAAGCTGAAGAGTTTGTTTGTTTGTTTGAACGCACTAATCTCAGTAACTACATAAAATATATTAGTGTTGGATAGCCCATTTATCGAGAAAGCCTATAAGTTAAATAACATCACGCTATTAGATGAGAGAATACATAAATAGATTAACTTTTAATGAAAATAAAGAATATTTATCCTAAATGATTAAGGCTTCTTTCTCAGCAGCTACTTGATATTGCGTTTCATTTCATATCTAGGATAACGTATATTCTAACTCCTAACCGATAAAGAGTTTACCTTCTATCATCAGCTCATTTGAATATACAAAGAGACGACGATACGAGTCTAAACGTGACTATAATATTTAAAGAAATATCCCCTAACTCCTAGCCGTTAAGGAGTTTGACCTACCATCATCAGCTCAGCAACATGAGATGATGACTACCAGATGCAAATATCTGAATAGCTTTAGAAAGTATATGAATTATAAATATTAGCCCATAATATTTACAGATTTTTGCCTAAATCCTAACCTTTAAGGAGTTGTACCTTCCATCATCAGCTCTGCAACATAAGATGATGACTACCAGATAGAAATAGCTTTGATAAGTACGTATATGAATGAAAAATACTGTAAATTCTTATAAAATTTGAGGGTTGCCCTCATTTTCCCCAGGATCCCATCATCAGATCGTGACTTGGTGACAGTGGGTCTACCGCCGAAGTATACTCTTTCAAATGAAAAAAGAATTTTGAAAATCGGTTGACAATTCTTATAAAATTTGAGGGTTGCCCTCGTTTTCCCCCAGGATCCCATCATCAGATCCTGACTTGGTGATAATGGGACCACCGCCGAAGTATACTCTTTCAAACAAAAAAAAAATTTGAAAATCGCTTGACAATTGGCGAAAAAATCGATGAACATACATAAAAAAAAAAAAAATACATACAGTCGAACATATAACCTCCTCCTTTTTTGAAGTCGTTTAAAAAAAGGACAACATATTTATGAACCGCCTAAAATGCTTCTTAGTAAAAAAATGATATTATTGCCTTGATGATTTTTTTAATGACCATTTTATTAACCCTAATAATTAATAGAATAAATGTAGTAATATTATAATTTATAAAATGATTCGGTCCGTCTGCCTTCCTAGACTATTGTACAATTGCTATACCCTATTAGGGTCATGTATGTGATAATTTTTTATGTACCTATGCAATAAAATTGAGTATTGAGTATAGGGTTGTCCGAAACATGAAGGGCACGTATCTAAAGGTAGCATGCGTGCAGCGGGAGCTGGTAGGTAGTATGTGGTGGGTGTCACGTGGTGTGGTGTCACGTGGTGTGGTGTCACGTGGTGTGACGTGTCACGTGGTGTGAGGCGGCGCGCTTTAGGAAGTGCAGCCTCATTAGCGTGAGCCTGAGCGGCACATGTGGCGGCCGGCTACCATCAAGGCTGTGCCGCTGTGATGCAGCCGCTGTGCCGCTGTGATGCAGCCGCTGTGCCGCTGTGATGCAGCCGCTGTGCCGCTGTGATGCTGTGCACTGATTAGTGCGACAGGTGACAGATGATACTCACACTACTAATCACCCGGACCGAGCATTTAGAGTCTGACTATTCATAAGTGCCTGTGAAGGCAATAAACAATTTCATTTCATTTCCGGTTCCTATTCTATTCAATATTTACTCATTCAAATATAATAGGCTTTCACTGGCTATTTATTTTACTGTCTAACACACTGCGCAATGTCCATGCCACTTTAATATGATGACATTATTTAGTATAAACCAAATGCATTAATGTCAACTCACTTAATGCGTAGTCAGTAAGTAGATACCATTACTGAATGAGAGAGGTTCAATCAGATGGAACCATTGTGCATTCTGAATACTTGTCATCGAGCACTCGCGCCTTATCGTCTCCCGATCATATATATATATATATATAATGTGTGTGTGTTGGATACAATATGCGAGGATGAGACGAGGCGAGATCGTATCGTGTGGAATTAACACGTCCGCGGTGCGCCCGCTGCCCGCTGCCCGCTGCCCGCTGCCCGCTGCCCGCTGCCCGCTGCCCGCTACACGCTACACTCTACACTCTACAGTGCAACCAAAACGACAACCGCTTTGTGTCCACTCGCCAGTCGCACTATCGAACCACCATCGGCTTTGTTTCGCACAAAACCGCATTATTTATGTTATGTCCATTCTCGACGGCCACTTTGCCTGGAACGCTGCTCGCTGCGACGGCCGCCGGCCTAAACGTGCTAATAACGAGACGCTCCCCTGTCCTGTTCAATAACTACCTACCTACCTACTCATGCAATATCTCAACTTATGAATATATTTCTCAGTTGAAAGCGGACGGAGTTCGCCTAAGACCAAATCTGCATTTGTTTGGGTTTTGACTTTGACAATCAAAATAAGACTTTCATGAAAGACTGTATATAGGTACTAAAAGAGCAACAGTTTATAGAGTGTTGTGAATAAATCACATCTTGACCGAAACTTAACGGTTTTGGGCGTAGGTATCTAATCATCCTCATAAAATCAAAATCAAAAACTCATTTGTTAAGTTTAGTCGCTGGTAAGGCACTTATGAACGTCACAAATTGCCGGTGGTGGCTGGTGGCTGGTGGCCGGTGGTGGCTGGTGGCTGGTGACCGGTAACTTGGTGGAGGCACAATGGAGCCGCGTCGTTGTGAGTGCGGTGGGCGGGGCCGCATCTTAGCTCTAACTTATTGTAAGTTCACACTATAGGTGTATATGTATAAGTTGTACAAGTAGGTACCAACGATTACATTGTTTATATGCCCTTCCTTAGTTCATTAGTGTAGTGTACTCGTAGTGACACAGATGACCGAAGTAGTGTGCCGCATGCCGCATGCCGCATGCCGCATGCCGCATGCCGGTGTTACATCTACTCGTATAGATAGGTAAACATCTAGTTCCAATGATCTTTTTGTTGTCAGTCAGTAGATATGTTAAAGGATACGATACACTCATCACAGAAATACTTTAGTGTCACTATATGAGCGACACATGTATGTTGTAAGTAGATTCTAGGTATATAGGAACCCACGTAGGTACATACATGTTGCAGGTGTGTTGCAGGTAAGTTGACTTACTCAGGTACTTAGATAAACCCAAACACAAAGCTTTAAATGAATGAGAAATAAACACGTAACATAAAGTTTAAGATGAGAACAAGTCTCTTCTAATAATTACTTAACAAATCAAATTGTCACAAGCAATTTACTTTGAAGCAAAGTTGTCGACTGAGTCGGGATTGTAATTTTCATGGTTAATGTATTTCGGAGCTCCGAGTCGAGGGCGGAAGGGCCCGACCGCCCCAACCCTCGTCTCTCGTGCCTCGTGGCTCGTCCTCCATCCATCGGGTGACATCTGCCTCCGTCACCGACATCCTCCCATCTCACACCCCGTATCTGTATCTGCCCCCTCCCCTCTCGCCTCCAACCAACCCTAGCCTCCTCTCACTTCATTTCGCGAATAAATTCATCACGCGGCGAGATGACGCTTCATGTTTCCCTCACAAGTCGCAACCAAACCAACCACCGCAAGCTCTGAGCTAATATATTATACCTATATAGATAGGTAGATAGGTAATAAGAGAACATCATTATTCTGCACTCACTTTGTTTTATACCTCTTAACAATACAACGACAGATTATTATTTTTTTTAATTTTTTTTTCCTCGGACATTTGTTCACACACGGTTATCTGATCCCAAACTAAGCAGAGCTTGTAATATGGACAACCAGATCACTGATATACTACATATACTACTTTTTTTTTTGTAAATACATACTTAAATAGATAATTACACCCAGACTCAGGACAAACAGACATGTTCAGGCACACAAATGTCTGTCCTGGATGGGAATCGAACCCACGACCTGCGACGTGATAGGCAATGTATTAACCAACCACGCCAACCGGCCCGTCAAATTGGCATACAGGTAGCCTACCTACTGGACAGGGATGGGCTTTCCTGAGAATGTCGGTGACATCGCGGACCGGAAGCTAGTACAAAATAAAGTCACACGTAACTTCAAAGGACGTAGGTATTTAAAAGCCAAGAGTTAACAGGCGTTTCATCATTATTTTGATAATGCAGCTATAATTAGGTGTCCACTATGTAAGTGGGAGACACGAATAGTAGCACATTCCAACACTTCAACATGTTCGGTTCGGTAGAGAGAGAGAGAGAGAGACATAGTAGAGATTACGGTTAATTCTATTTTTCTCTTGAATGTGTAAACATGCGTGTGTGATCTGCGTCGCCCTTGTTTATTTTTCCAATAGTTCGGCACAAGTCGGCGATGCACGATGTGATGTGATGTGAGCGAGTGTCACTAGCAAGCAGTTAACTAATGGTTAGATAATCCGGGAGCACGGCGGCGCGGGCACGCGGAGGATTAGCGCGTCACCAGCTGCCCCGAGCACCCCGAGCACCCCGAGCACCCCGAGCACCCCGAGCGAGGTGACGACGACGTGCCGAGACGTGCCGAGGGTCGCTCCAGCCAGCCACGCAGCCACTCGGCCAGCCAGCCCGCTCGGGCTTGTCGGTCTTAACACCGCTAAGCCTCGTGTCGTGCTCGTGCCCTCTCAACTATTAACCGATTAACTGCAGCTTAACTCACTAAGCTACACATTTATTTATGAATTTGCTCTCACCAGTGGCTTTGCCTAGGGAGAGTTATACGCTTATATCGATAGAGACGGAAATGTGTCATTTTATTTCCTCTATCGTAGAGCAGGCGAAGGGTTGGGTGTACCATCCCATTCTCCGAGAGGTTGGTACTTATATGTAAGTATGGTATTAGGTACGAAGGTAAGATGTCAGATGTCCTAACACAAACACATTGAAACAGTTTAGGTACCTACCCTAGTACCTCCCGTATTTTCGCGGTCCGGAACACATCATTTGCGACTATAACTGTACCTACTTTTTTTATAGTTATCTATTCTGTGGTTATAGGTACCGTTTTATTACTGCAAACTGTACAAAAATGTATACCTACTTATGCCTCCTGGAGTGCGTAAAGGCTGTGATTTACAACCTTTACATAGTGATCATTAATCGTTGACCGAACCTATAAATAAAAAAGCAGTAATCGTGCTATATAACAACAGAAGTTAACATGTGAGGTAATTACTGCATTGTACTTGTAGCTCTGTATGTTGCGTTTTATTGCTCTTTAAAGAAACTGCAATGCCCATAGCATGCATGGAAACTGTACAAATGAGCGCGTGCCACCGCTACTAAGTAAAATCTATGAAATGGGAAGTTAATTTAAGGGTAGGTTTATAGACAACTGTTTTTCTCCCCGAGGTTTCAAAGCAAACCCTCGGATCACATCTGTTCCCGGGATAAGAAGTGTTTTATTCCATGATAGATATTATCTACCAGTATGCCAAGTTTCATCAAAATCCGTTCAGCCCTTTTTTGTGTGATTGGGGAAGAAACATCCAAAGTCACAAACTTTAACATTTATAATGATTAGGTGTATAGAGATTTCCCCTGGAAGTGTAGTAGAGTGTACTTCATTTGAATATTTATTGGTGGACGGATAGTGCAGATCGTGTAGATGTGACTCCATCAGATCAGACGCTCGGTCACGGACTCGCGGTCGGCAGTTATAATATCGTAAGATAAAAACATTGTCAACTCACGAGTCACGGGAGACAAACGGCTGTGATTTACAGCGGCGGGCGGTTCGTCCCGCGTCCCGCGTCCCGAGTCCGCGTCCGCGTCGGGGCGGCACATTAGCTGCGCGACGTAAATGCGCAACTAAAAATATAACGCGCGACATTTACCTTTGTGTTTTAATCCGGGACTAAATCGAGCGGTCGCGAGCACCGGCCTACAAATAACGTTCAATAAATCCCCCTAAAGAATGCCACTTTGTTCGGTTCCGCCGCGCCGCCCGCTCCGAGCCCCGACGAGCACCGAGCGCCGAGCCCCGACGAGCACCGAGCCACGAGCGCCGAGCGCCGAGCAGTACGAAGTCTCACGAGGACCATTCTACACATTTGGTTATCCGCTCGCGTATTATTGAGATATGCGACGTCGTTACACGCTCATGCGTCTTCATTTCTCACGCG
Source organism: Ochropacha duplaris (assembly GCA_951361185.1). Taxonomy (NCBI): domain Eukaryota; kingdom Metazoa; phylum Arthropoda; class Insecta; order Lepidoptera; family Drepanidae; genus Ochropacha; species Ochropacha duplaris. The sequence goes on along the minus strand of OX592696.1, from coordinate 14,063,596 downwards.
CGCGACATCTAAGTACTTAATTGATTTTGTTTAAGCAATGGTTGATTGGGATAGCCACATTAGTAGGAATATCCAATGGTATTTTGACAGATTCATAATTATTTTATATTTCCTAGTTCTGTCATCTAAGTACCTACGAAGGGCAGGAGTATGATGAGTGCACGCACGGTGTCAGTGTGACGGCTGACGGCTGCACAGTTGAGTAGGTTCGGTCGCTGGACACCAATGTATCTCTGCTGTGACATGTTTACGAGCTGAACGCCCTCCTCCTGCTCACATTAAACACCCCCTCCCTGTCCCCCCCCCCCCTGCCGCCCCTCCCGTGACTCCCCTGCCTCCCTCGCCGCCGCTACTCTCGCATCACCCACCTTTTCTTATTGCATTGCGCGGGCGCCGTTCGCTCACAAATAAATTAATCTAAATGGAGGAAACGTCGAGCGCGCGACACAAAGTAATCGCCCGCCTCTGTTCGATGCCGCAGCCGCAGCCGCAGGCCGCAGTGCCGCAGCCGCTACTGTACCGCTGATATGTTTATTGTTTTATAACTAACTACTCGAGAATAGGTAGAGACAGACTACGGACACTTCAAACCGAACCTAGGTACGGTTATGGATTTATCGATGCTAATTACATCTATACTCCTAAAGCACTAGCGCTCGACTACGACGCGCTTTGGAACTACTTTGATGAGCTTTTCGCCGGAGATTTATTAAATGGATTTAGTAAATGTGTCGGTGAACAAAAGCAATTGAGTGGCATCCCGTCCACGTGAAGCTCGGCCGCTATGCACTGGTATGTGGCGCGGCTCACGGCTCACGGCTCACGGCTTTCATTCTACAACTTTAGGCGTGCCGGGGATTCGGATCGCCGTAGGTACGTGTGCTAATTGCACTTATTTATGTAGAGTTCACTGTTCAAGTATCGTAGGCTACTCGGGAGTTAATGAGTCGCGTCTCCGCGTGAGGAGTTGTTCTATTCAGCGCTGTGGTCACACTGGTGTGTAAGTAGGTACAAGTTTCAGCACACACGGACCAGGCAGACCGTGCCGTGTGTTTGAGCTCATTACATTACATTACAGGGCTAGCACGTGTGCGGGTGTCGCGCTATAAATCTCCGCTTGTCTCTGGCGCGCGCATAAATCGCGTCCCTTGCGTCCCTTGCGTCCTTTGTGTAAATATAAACTATGTTAAGTATTGTTACCTCGTCGTTTGCCTTCACGCATCTTCATAAACGCATTATGAATGGGTCGCGTCCATTTGCTCGTTTGAGCACACACAAGCACGCACACACACACACACACACACACAAGCGCGCGACGTCTCCCAGTAGGTAGGTAGGTACTAACGTCATTTCAAATTCTCTATTTTATTTACATTTCCATAGAACATCGAGGACGCGGTGGAGGAGGTGGAGGAAAGCTGCAGCAAGTTGGAGCGGAGCAGTGCAGGCCGCACGTGCGCACGTGCAGGAAGGATTATGACACTAAATAATGAGCGACGTTAAAAAGATGTTAAACAAAGTGGCGCTCACCAGACGCCGCTCGTTCATCATCCAGGGGACTGAGACTGAGGGGACTGAGGGGACTGCGGGGACTGCGGGACTGTGGGACTGTGGGACTGCCAGTGCGGGAACACTGATACGCGCCGCCTGCTGTGAACACAACATTTACACAATACTCATACAGTTATTACATTCAATATGCACACCATCGCCTTGCTTAACTACAACTCTCTCACTTTAGCAACACTTACCACAGAGGAATGAAACATTACAGTTGTTCATCTCACAAATATGACATCTTCTGATTTCCGCACATACTGGCTCGCTATTCTTTTAGTTTCAGAGTTTGACGATCAGGTAAGTAAATTGCCTCGTTCTTAGTTACTTAGTATTAGTCTATAAATATAATATTGTCTATTTTCACAAAAAAAAATGCTCATATAATGTCGCTTAAATATCAAAATGCAGTGGAGATGCATTATGCGGATGTTATCGATATAATAGGTGGGCTCAGTAGCCGTGCGCCGTGCGCCCGTGCGCCCGTGCGTGCTGGTATGATACATGCGGAATGCGCATCATCAACGCATCGTTTGATTAGCGCCGCGGAGTGCCGCCGCATGCCGCATCATCGAGCGAGTAGAGTAGACAGTCCACTGTCGACAGTCCGCTGCCGCCGCCTCTCGCTTCGTTGCGCACGTGAGCTCACCACTACACCTAATTAGCAGATCCAATTAAACAGCTTGTTAATTTAGCCTCCACTCTAACAAAAGCCGCCGTAATTGTCTCGGATTAATAACGAATTAAATAAGACGAGCCAACCATGTCTGTAAGCGTGGATTAAAAAATACATGAATGTTTCGAGAACAAAGGCTCCGCACTTTCTTGAAAACATTTGAAAGTACGGAGCTCCGACTTCCGACCATTCCGAGGATGGCCATTATATATATGTATAGCATAGCATAGCGTTCCCGCTAATACCTACACTACACTACACTACACTACACTACACTACACTACACTACACTACACTACACTACACTACACTACACTACACTACACTACACTACACTACACTACACTACACTACACTACACTACACTACACTACACTACACTACACTACACTACACTACACTACACTACACTACACTACACTACACTACACTACACTACACTACACTACACTACACTACACTACACTACACTACACTACACTACACTACACTACACTACACTACACTACACTACACTACACTACACTACACTACACTACACTACACTACACTACACTGCACTGCACTGCACTGCACTGCACTGCACTGCACTGCACTGCACTGCACTGCACTGCACTGCACTACACTACACTACAATACACTACACTACACTACACTACACTACACTACACTACACTACACTACACTACACTACACTACACTACACTACACTACACTACACTACACTACACTACACTACACTACACTACACTACACTACACTACACTACACTACACTACACTACACTACACTACACTACACTACACTACACTACACTACACTACACTACACTACACTACACTACACTACACTACACTACACTACACTACACTACACTACACTACACTACACTACACTACACTACACTACACTACACTACACTACACTACACTACACTACACTACACTACACTACACTACACTACACTACACTACACTACACTACACTACACTACACTACACTACACTACACCACACACCACCACACCACCACACCACACCACACCACACCACACCACACCACACCACACCACACTACACTACACCAGCCAGGTAACTACCTACGATACGATAATAAACATTGTTTGTAATAAACATACTGTAGGTACTTTACTGTACGTGACTGTACTGTTTCACTGGACAAATCATTTGGAATTAAATCGTTCCAAAAGCCAAAAGTTTAGTTCCAAGATACCTCCGTCAGGAACAATCCACGGAGCTCATCCACCCGCCCTATAGCCTGCCAGTGTTTATTTATTATCTAAACTAATTATTATGAAAAGGAAAGAATTGATTGTTTGTTACGACTTAACTCAAAAACTTCCCGATCGATTTTAAAAATTCTTTCACCATTAGAAAGCTACATTATCCCTGAGTAACATAGACTATATTTTTATCCCGGGAAAAGATAAGATCCCTTGGGAAGGCGGGTGAAACCGCGGGGGACAGCTAGTCAATAATATAATGATAGTATTGCGTGTATAGTGGTAGAGTTGTTCTCAGTACAGATTGCATGCAGTGTTGCGTGGTGTGGTGGTGTGGTGGTGTGGTGGTGTGGTGGTGTGGTGGTGTGGTGGTGTGGTGGTGTGGTGGTGTGGTGGTGTGGTGGTGTGGTGGTGTGGTGGTGTGGTGGTGTGTGGTGTGGTGGTGTGGTGGTGTGGTGGTGTGTGGTGTGGTGGTGTGGTGGTGTGGTGGTGTGGTGGTGTGGTGGTGTGGTGTGGTGGTGTGGTGGTGTGGTGGTGTGGTGGTGTGGTGGTGTGGTGGTGTGGTGGTGTGGTGGTGTGGTGGTGTGGTGGTGTGGTGGTGTGGTGGTGTGGTGGTGTGGTGGTGTGGTGGTGTGGTGGTGTGTGGTGTGGTGGTGTGGTGGTGTGGTAGTGTGGTGGTGTGGTGGTGTGGTGGTGTGGTGGTGTGTGGTGTGGTGGTGTGGTGGTGTGGTGGTGTGGTGGTGTGGTGGTGTGGTGGTGTGGTGGTGTGGTGGTGTGGTGGTGTGGTGGTGTGTGGTGTGTGGTGTGGTGGTGTGGTGGTGTGGTGGTGTGGTGGTGTGGTGGTGTGTGGTGTGGTGGTGTGGTGGTGTGGTGGTGTGGTGGTGTGGTGGTGTGGTGGTGTGGTGGTGTGGTGGTGTGGTGGTGTGGTGGTGTGTGGTGTGGTGGTGTGGTGGTGTGGTGGTGTGGTGGTGTGGTGGTGTGTGGTGTGGTGGTGTGTGCAGGGCAGGCGCTACACGGTAGCCAAGTGGAGGTTCAAACGGCGCCGCTAATTACCCGCATTTAAGATATCTACATTACATTGTGTTATTAAAAACGAACGTTATTTTTCTTTGCTGGCTACTACTGGCAACCGTCCTTTAGGTAATTTCTGCCAATTTTCAGTTATTATTGTTTTTATGTTATACTCAGGTCAATATTATATTCACAGTAAAGTTAGTCATCGTCCGTAAAATTCAGGTCAGGTTTTAGTTAAAATTGTGGCTGTTCCACTAAAACTTATTAGAGTCTTTTTGAGACAACCTGAAAACAATCCTGATAAACGCTTTCATTTAATTTCACTTCACTGGTGCACTTAGATTATACTTTTTGGAGAAATACCACCGACATTATATCAACTAACCTCATTATAGGTATAGGTACAAGATTATAATTAAAATAAAATGAAAACCCAACGTCCCTTCGCAGGATCTTGCCAAGAAGTCCAAATGTTTAGGTACTCTCTTAATAAAGCTTAAAAGTCCTGCGGGTCTATTACCTACCTACAGCAAAGCTTCATTGTATTGTAATCAGTTTCATGTGATGTTGTTAAAGTAGGTATTTACGTTCTGCTAGGTGCACTTTCAGACATTATTTGATTGCAAATGGAACCATTAAAAAAAAAAAACAAACTATTTATTGCAATTAAAATTCATTCTAGGTCATAATACTTAGGTATTCTAAAATGTTGTATTCAGATTGTTGACCCCCAATATTGGTTATTTCAAATTGAAAGTTACATAACCCACGTGACTGCACGGCTGTGCACGGTATGAATGGGTGATGTGCCGTTGTCGCTTCATGTATTCACGATCAATTGGAGATTTACAGCCAATTACAGCCAATTACAGCCAATTACAGCTACATACTTTCTACTTATTTAGGTATATTTGTAGGTATCACATTATTCTTGGCAGCGACGTCAAGTGGTCAAACGAAAAGGTACCTGTTTCAAAATAAATAATAAATAAATATCCTCGGACATTTGTTCACACACAGCTATCTGATCCCAAACTAAGCAGAGCTTGTAATATGGACAACCAGATGACTGATATACTACATATACTACTTTTTTTTTTTACACCCAGACTCAGGACAAACAGACATGTTCATGCACACAAATGTGTGTCCTGGATGGGAATCGAACCCACGACCTGCGGAGTGATAGGTAGTGTCTTAACCAAACACGCCAACCGGCCCGTCATAATCGCATACATTTTCTTCGTGTTGTATGTAAAAATAACCTCATGGACTCTAAATTTCCCAGATCAAATATACCCAAGCGTGAACATTCCACAAAAATTAAAATTATAGATACCCATTCTATATATCCTGTCCCAGACTCCCAGTGTGTCCAAATAACTCTACCAAATAGGTACTACTAGATGCATTCAAATTAACTTCGAGGTTTAAAGTGTAAGCAGCATTAATGACAGGTGGACAACATAAAAACGTAATTAACAGAAAATATTAATAATTAAAAGGAACATAATTACTAAGGTAGTGTTACAGAACATGGCGCACGGCGTCGTGTCTATTTACTGCGCAATTAGGTACAGTTAAGTACAGAAGTGTAATGTGTCGATATATCGCTAATTGTAGTTAATGAAGCACAACAGAACTGTTAATGAGTAGGTTCGAGTACAGTCGGCGACAGTGCCACACTAAATGCAACAATGAAGTGTTGTATGTAATACGAACGCATTCTGTCATCGCTTCGGTCCACGTGTGCAAATATAAAAAACGTGTTTATGATGTAAGTATAGAGTTTTTAATCGGAGGTAGAATGATTATCTAAGTGTTCAATGTTTCGTTTTATTTTCATTAAATTCGTGTATTTTGAGTTTTATTGAATAATTTCGGTGGTGTTTTATCCATTAATGATTAATCAAAGTGCACAAGTGAAGTGAAATGAAATGAAAGCGTGTATCGTGACTTTCCAGGTTGTCCCAAAAAGTCCGTGAATGTTTTAGTGGCACTACCGCCAGTTTCACTAAAGCTTGACTGGACATGTATGGACGAGGACTGGACATTACAGTGAGTTTGAAAATGTGATGTGAATTATGACTATAACATAAAAGAAGAAATTGAAACTGAAGAAAATGTATGCGATTGAAAGACTCTGTATTGACTAAATACTAAAACTGTGACAAATAGACCAAGACCATTTCAAATACTTTGACATTGGCAGAAATATCCTAAAAGGATGATTGCCAGCAACAAAAAAAAAATGTTTCTAATTATTAACGCAGATGTGTAGGTATTGCTCTTATCTTGATAGAGTGGAGGACGAGATTACCAGGTTTTCTTCAATCTTTCCTGCAACTTTTTGTTGCTTAACTGCAATCTGTGGGAGTGATTTCGTGAAAATGGACGAAAGTGTAGACGTAGATGTGTCATTTTATTTCCTCTACATTTATACAACCTCATAATATAGAGCGATGAGCGCGCGCCGTGGTAGGCTTGGCTGTCAGATGGTACTAACGCATTTTCCGAGAGTACCAACCTCTATGGTTGTCAAGGTAGATGTCAGATGTTACACATCAATATGCGACAACTGTATCCAAGGCTCGCTCTGCTGTAGTTTATTGACAGTTAGACATGTACACTTTGAGTTTGAGACTAGTGTTACCTATAGGTACCTACATAGGTAGGTACTTACCTATATGATTTGTATGTACCTACCTAGATGTAGGCATGGTACCCGCAGCGTGCCGCAGCCGCAGCCGCAGCCGCAGCGTGCCGCAGCCGCAGCCGCAGCCAGCAGGCGACGCGTGTTATGATAACAGTTATCATAATATATCAGAGCTATTTATGAGCTGTTATCACAGACACGGAATATCTGCATATCGCAAAACTACAATTTGCAATATGCCCGCATCCGTCCGCGTCAACTTGAATTCATTAACTAAATACTTACATCGCACTAAGCTAGGGGTAAGTAAATAAGTTATTTAGGTCAAAAATATGAAGACTTGTAGAGCGAGATTTGACGTAGCATATTTACCATAGAATTAGAAAGATAAATGTCAAATAAAACAGCTGAACTAAATTATCTACTGCTGACCAACAATCCAACCCAAATCTTCAAATTATCTACTGCTGACCAACAATCCAACCCAAATCTTCAAATTATCTACTGCTGACCAACAATCCAACCCAAATCTTCAAATTATCTACTGCTGACCAACAATCCAACCCAAATCTTCAAATTATCTACTGCTGACCAACAATCCAACCCAAATCTTCAAATTATCTACTGCTGACCAACAATCCAACCCAAATCTTCAAATTATCTACTGCTGACCAACAATCCAACCCAAATCTTCAAATTATCTACTGCTGACCAACAATCCAACTCAAATCTTCAAATTCCTTTAAGAGTTTATACCTATCTATATTGATAATAATAGATCTATAGGTTTATAACATTAACCCAATCAAAGGATAAATTAATCTAAATAAAAAAGTGGTTGTCAGTAGGCAACGTACCCAGAATGCTGGCAGCATTGCCACGTTGGATGGCAATGCTGATTCGTTGAGCGAGGTATATGCCAGCATTCTGGTCACGAGATGCGTATGGGAAAACCAGCCAAGTCAGCCCTTAGACTACATATTTGGATTTTGCATAGAACTTGGCACTCAATCTCAGATCTCCATTCTTTTTGCGGCGAAGCCCACAGCAGAGAATAATTTTTGTATTGAACTTGGCTCTCCTTTTTTACATTTATGTTTTTGGTGGGATCTAAGTTACTGTATTTTCGCCGCTTGAGGCTCTCTGCTGACATAGGTAGATAGATACTGTATTTCCTACTTGGTGCTTGTATCATTGTGAACAAAGAACATTAGGTATGTTCATTAAACACATTCTCGTGTAGTGTAAATCAGTTCTAATGGATACCTATATATATATATATAATAGCCGTTCTAGAGATGGAAAGAGCCCATAAGCAACTCAGTTATTATTCAATAAACATTGGATCTGCTTATGGTTAAGGAAAAACCACTGTAGATAAAGGTTAATTATCTTTGCACTGCACTCTATTATACCTATATTAACTATAATCGAGTCTAATTAAATGTCTAGGTAACTAGTCTGTGTTGAACATTCAATAACCACCCTGCAGTCAGTTCAAGTGACCATCAAAACTCATTCATGTTCACTGAACATTACAATAGACTCTACCATCGGTTTGGATTAACATTACCTACTGAGAACACTCCGTCAACAAACTCAGCAATACTTTTTATATGGATCTTTTTAGGGTTCCGTACCCTATTACTAAGACTTCGCTGTCTGTCCGTCTGTTCGTCCGTCTGTCTGTCTCCTGGCTGTATCATAAGAACCGCGATAGCTAGACAGTTGAAATTTTCACAAATTATGTATTTCTGTTGCCGCTATAACAACAAATACTAAAAACAAAATGAAATAAATATTTAAGGGGGGCTCCCATACAACAAACGTGTTTTTTTTGGCATTTTTACGGAACCCTTCGTGCGCGAGTCCGACTCGCACTTGACCGGTTTTTATTGAGTTAAATTTAATTTTGATTTCAAAGATACATTTGACACTTGACCAGGATGCAAAGTGCAAACAGAAGCTTAATATATTGTGTAGATACAATCTTATCTATCAGCGTCGATATCAAAGCTGTTATATCGAGCCATAAAAACTGTACGAGCAATTTGGGTCGCAGAGCCACGCAGAGCCACGCAGAGCCACGCAGAGCCACGCAGAGCCGCGCGCGTCGTTTATCTCGCTCGCATCAAACGAACAGCTGATTTGCATGCGTTTGTCAAGTCACACACATTGAAGCGTCTCTGTAACGTTCGTGTTGTTGGTGTGGCGTGGCTGTGGCTGTGTCTGTGTGCAGTGGGCGGGGCGTCGCGTGCCACGCCCACTGGCACCAAGTGCGCCCTGCACTGCATGCCACTCGTGTCGTGACTCGCTCCACAGATGACAGAGACGGGACGGTTCACCATACATACATACTATGATAAGACTACACTACTTGGATATTATTATTTATTCTGCGGTTCGGTTACTGAAATAAAGTTCCGATGAAGATGGAATAAGGTTTTTATTCATATGTTTACCTGTACAATATGTACAACCCGAAATGTAACAATATTTGTTTCAACTAGTGTTTTGTTGAATACTAGTTTTCCGCCCCGCGGTTTCACCCGCTTTCCAGAGGGATCTTATCTTTTCTCTGGGATAAAAGGTATCCTATGTCCTTCTCCGAGGTACCATCTATCTCTACCAATTTTCATCCAAATCGGTTCAGCGGTTTAAGCGTGAAGAGGTAACAGACAGACAGACAGACAGACACACTTTTGCATTTATAAATGAAGTATGGATTCAAACAATCTACCAACATGATTTTGATGAACATATACCTACCTACTTAAATAAACGACTACAATATAATAGTGCCAAGTCCGTATTGGATGGATGGATGTCATGGATGGATGTCATGGATGGATGTCATGGATGGATGTCATGGATGGATGTCATGGATGGATGTCATGGATGGATGTCATGGATGGATGTCATGGATGGATGTCATGGATGGATGTCATGGATGGATGTCATGGATGGATGTCATGGATGGATGTCATGGATGGATGTCATGGATGGATGTCATGGATGGAGCACGCACATACTCGTGCCTATGCGTAACAAATAACAATGTGGAGATTCTGTTCATTTCTGTTATTATTCGGTACAGGGGCACCGCAAAACACGCCTACGACTTTGCTTCGTAATAAAAAATAACATAACCCGATAGGATTAGGTCAATAAATTATTTTTAAAAAGGTTCAAACTGTCGCCAAATATATCAATATTGATTATCGGCGAATGAATGGGGTCCTAAACTATATTTTGCCGATTTTTCACTGAAAAGTTTATATTTGCAGCGTCCAGGGAATTTCATGAGTGAACTTATGTCAACACGCGAAAGCAACAACGGAGAATCAACGAAACCCCTCATGCACCAATTTTTAGATACAAATGTACCAAAATTAACCCCCCTGACTGAATGTGGGCACACCTACACTGTGCCCACACGTTCAGTTTTGGGACGACCGTCCCACCCGCGAGCTTAGTGCTAGGTACGCTTGAAGTTTCTGGTTTTCAGGCACATTTTCAGGTTAGCTAATCTGAACAAGGTTGTGATACGTACAATGTCATTGTGATACTGCATTCAAATAAGTAATTATGTGCTAACTCAAGTAACTGTGTGTACCTAATGTCGTCGTCTCTTGACAAATGTTGTGTCCACATATCTATTTGGATGGTGCTGCAATGTGCTGCCCTCCATGGTTGTTAGGTCAGGTCAACGAGCTACCTACCGATAGCCAACCACAAATAAAGCGCAGATAACAACTAGGCACCTAAAAATGGAAGTCGTCAACTTAGATAGGTACCTACTTAATCATTAACATTAGCTACTAAGTATTTATCGATTCCAAAGTTATAAGTATTCTTAACAGACCCTCATCTCATCCAAGGTTGGGTGTGCTGTGCACCGTGTGCATGATGCAAGCGTGTATCGTGACTTTCCAGGTTGTCCCAAAAAGTCCATGAAATGTTTTAGTGGAATAGCCGCCAATTTCACTAAAATTAGACCGGACTTGTACGGACGAGGACTAGACTTTACAGTGAAAGTGACAATAAAACGTGACTTAACATAAAATATGAATAGGTATTTAAAATAAAGAAATGGCTTAAAGGTCTCGATACCAAGCCAAAAATCTTCTTAAAAAAAATAAACATCCACTGATATACCCTACATACATACAAAACATGTATATATGTAAATAATATATAAATATCCTCGGATGTTTAATGTGTGTGTGTGTGTGTGTGTGTGTGTGTGTGTGTGTGTGTGTCTACATGGAACTATGTGCACTGCACCGCTCTGCTCTGCTCTCTGAGCAACACACCTAATGGTCTCTATAATTGCACGGCCACGCACTCGGGTATTGCATCACACACACACACACACACACACACACACACCGGACAGATATATCTCGTCGCATTCATTTAGTTAGATCACGTACGAGTTTGGTAGATCTAGTTGCAGGCACTACGCTATGGCAAATCAGCGTTTTTTAAATATTTTTCTGAGAACAAACTCAGGCACAGAGTTCTCGGAACTAGCGAGCGCGAGGCTTGAGCCAACCTCCTCACTACACTACACTACACTACACTTTAGCACGGTGGTAGGGTACTTTGTAGTACCCGACTGGCTGGCTACCACCCTCAAGTTGAAAATCTGTCGCCAAACACCTATCGGTGTGTTCCGACAGTTGCACTTGAGAGCCAGTTCCCATTCCCAGAGCCACTACACTACACTACACTAGCCGCAGCCGCTCCGCCACGCTCCGCCTTATGTAAGTACTTACCTAAGCATGTCCTAACTACCTATATAAATAGTTTTATGTTAGGTAAGTATGTTTATTTTATATATATCATTAGAATTTTTAGAAAAAGGAAAACACCATCGCTTCGCTAGATAGAAGAAATGTAAATCCAAATACCTGGAGGTGTTTATAATAGTGATCATGTCATTACAATAATGCGAAAATAATGATAAATACTGGGATGTAATGTAATGTAATGTTCTAGGAATGAAAGGGAGGCATTGCACAAGAGCCATTTGTCAATGAATACGGTGCCGGTGCCGGTGCCGGTGCCGGAGATATGTCACGCACGACAGTCGCATGCGCCGATCATCTTATCGTGCATATTCATACAGTATTCTTTTAAAATTTAACATTTAGGTAAATACCAATGTCTAGTGTCTGATATTTCATATATTTTTGTCACATGGTCATCTTATTGTATGAATGGCTTAAGCATTAGCCGTCGTTTAATTAAATGATGTATCATTCAGGCAGTTAATTGAACGACAGATTAGGGTAGTTGGCTGCCACATATAGATACATACATACATACATATAGGTATGAACACTGAGATATTACCAACTAATTATGAGTAGGTTAACTAACTTTCTTTTCACATTCCTTCAGAAACTAATATATTATAAAATGAATGTAAGTCACTCTGAGTGAATTATTTATGATCTCTTTATTTATGACCATAATATTAGGTACGTATTGTCACGGCGGCATAAAAATATATCAGTATTTATAAACAAGTCAAAAAATATTGATTGAGACTAATAATAAAAATAAAAAACAAAAACCGACTTCAAAACTGTAACCTATACCTATGTACAAACATAAACTAAAAAGTAAAGAATAATATTTTAATTTCAAAGCAAGAGCCTTAAAGGACAATCAACAAAATTATTGATATTTATATATCTATTTAATATTTATAAACAGTTCTTTTTGGAGTCGGTGCCAGCCAAGAAGGACAGTTTAATTCTGCCTTTGTAACAAACTTTCGAAAAGTAGGGGAGCGACGGCGCAGACCTAAGGAACATTACCGTAAGGAGAGGTGTCGTAAGACGTTTTCTCGTATGAACACTTCGTGTCCAGTTCAAAACTGTCCTTCTTCTTGACTGGCACCGACTCCAAAAAGAACTGTTTATAAATATTAAATAGATATATAAATATCAATAATTTTGTTGATTGTCCTTTAAGGCTCTTGCTTTGAAATTAAAATATTATTCTTTACTTTTTAGTTTATGTTTGTACATAGGTATAGGTTACAGTTTTGAAGTCGGTTTTTGTTTTTTATTTTTAAAAATAATTTTATTTTTTAATTTTTAAAGTTTATTCCTTATTATATGTTATCCTAGGCAAAACTAGTTTGTCCTGAAATCGGGTCTGGCCGGTAAAATATAATATATAACTAGCGGGCCCGGCAGACGTCGTCCTGCCCTGAAATTAAAACAAATCTTGGAACTCGATTCCAGCGCCACCTACCGGGTCCAATTGTATTTTAAAACCATCGAAGAACCCATTGAAGCATACACACGAAATTTCATCCAAATCCAAAAAGTCACGCTCAACGACTCAGTTTGATTCACTAAGGTTTATCAAACGAGATAGATTTTTTTTCGTTTTTGTTGATTTTCTCAAAAAGTGCTTAATCAATTTCGACAAAATTTAAATGGGACCACCTCTGAAGTAAGATCTACCAAACAAAAAAAGAATCATCAAAATCTATTCATAATTGGCAGAGAAATCGAGTAACAAACATACAAAAAAAAAAAAAAACACAGACAAATTGAGAACCTCCTCCTTTTTTTTGAAGTCGGTTAAAGAATTACCCGACACCAAAACATTACCTACTTTGAGACTTGAAATACCTACGAGGGTCGGAATTAGTCGGAAATAAATAATAAACTATTTTTTGAGCTTGACGCACTATGTAGCACATAAAGTGGATACAAAGAAGTATTCCTTACTCACTGACCTCACTTACGTATTGACTCACACACAACACAATCGTGTCATCAACTCATCATACCTAACATTAGTGGTCAACACTCCATCTCACAGGCTCACAGCTCTGCTCATCTGCTGGCGTATAGCCGCAGTATGGGTAAACGCTTCAAAGCTCGCCAAGAATGCGACACATTTCCATCGAATGCATAACATTTCACAAACACTCCGTACTCGCCGAGCCGAGCCAAGCCGAGCCAAGCCGAGCCGAGCCGAGCCGAGCCGAGTCGACCATTACTGAACAACTTTACTGACAGTCAGAGAATAGTATCTTTGTAACATATTATTATACTTTTCGTCTCTCCTGACATTGGCTAATTAACAACAATTAAGTAAGTTTTTGGCTGAATAGACACCACTTTTGTTTATTACAAAAACTTGTGCCATTAGTTGTGCACTTGTGCAGCTAATCATCAGCCAGGAGTTGAGTATGGATGGTATGGAGGCGTGCCAGGCGCCAGAGCCATAGATAGGTACCTACCTACTATGTGCGGCTATTAATCCGCGGTGCTGGGGGGTGCTGGGTGGTTGGAGGAGGAGCGGGGGCGGATATAATTGGTGCTCCAGTACGTTTTTGCGGGCGCCGCGCAGCAATCTGTATGCGGCCCGCAGAGGCTTCCACGAAAGCAATTATAGCATCCGTTGCGGCCATCTTGCCTCGCCCAGCTCCAACGAGCGGCGAGCGGCGAGCGGCGAGCGGCGACCACCGAACTCCGCGCGCACCCGCCGTGCGCCGTGACTTATGTGCGCCGTCAACAATTATCAGCAATTAACATAAAGCGTCGCGACAAGCTCGCTCCTCTGCTATGGCCGCGCAGAACAAGGGAGTAATTACCTGCGCCGAATACCCACCACTCGACAGACAATCGAACTACTAGAATTTTCTATTTTATTATAGGTACGGCGACTAACACATTAATAATGTGCAGCTTCAGTATCCTACTTTGTCCAGAGCTGCCAGAAGATATTCTCAGCCGAATACTTTTGCCATCATACAAGTTCGTTCATGTGACAATAATAAGACAAGTTTTTGAGCTTTGTGAGTCAATGAGGGAACGAAAAATATGAGCCGTAAGTAACATAACAGTAGGTAGGTAGTGAGTTTCTCTGAGCATACAAAGTCAGAAGATGATATCTATCTGAAGGAGGTGTTGAAGCTTACTGTTTGTTGGGAGCCCTCAACTGGGGAGATGAGATGTCGTGTCGCTTCATTGGGTGCCTAATTAGTTTGGACTGCTTATTAAGTGGACATTTCGATAACGTTTAATGGTTTAGTGTCCCGAGTAGCCGCCCGCGCCGATGCACGTTTGTTTTTATGAGGTGAGCGCGAGACCATCTCCGATAAACGAAACACGCTGGAATGACGACTCTAAACAATAGTAGTAAGAATGCAGGCGGTAGGTGCATGTAAGTTTGTCACTCAGTATCAGGCGATGGTCGTTTAGGAGCAGTCTTTAATGTCATAGATAAGATAAGAACACAAGGTGGCGAAGGGTCCGGCGGCCGGTAGTGTCGGTAGTGCCGGTAGTGCCGGTAGTGCCGGTAGTGCCGGTAGTGCCGGTAGCTAGGAGCACGCCACTGATACACATCGGATAGGTTTACATAGAAGTGGCTTGCACCCTCGCTCGCTGCACTGTGTTCAACTCAAACCAGTATTTTGATAGAGCTACAGATTCCAACAGTTCGTAGAATTAGGTGTAAAGATCGATTTAAATAAGAGCCTCTCATTTGGCTACCGATTCGGTGAAGGTTGACATGACAGGTTTGGTTGGACATGAGTGGGCATGAGACATGTATAAATAATGAGAATAGAATAAAATAATCAAAGTATGGGTTTGAATATTTTTTTACAGCGAAATGTTATACAACGAGTGCACAAATAGGTAACTGTATCTGTATGTCGATAGAATAGGTTATCCGGTGTGATAAGGTCCTTCAAATAATGAGGGAAGGCCGAAAAACGTAAGTGAATATAATTGACTCACCTCAAAATACTTAGGTATATTGTTTTTGCTATTCGTGATAAAGTAAATTGGTATTTTGTTTTGAATTTTTATAGATTCAACTTTATAGTTATTAAATTTATTGGTTTTATTCTAATAAATTGCAGACTCTAATCTGCAATGTTTATTAGACTGTATCATCTTCTTACTTAAAACTCATTTATTAAGTTTGAGTCCTGTTAAGGTAACATTTGAGTAAGTAAGTCAGTCAACTCTAATGATACACAAACAGACCTACTTACATAGATACAAATAAAAGTGACAGAGCTATCAAAACACACCGGAGCTGGAGGTACCTACCTAAACTGTGGCGTGGCTGTGGCTGTGGCTGTGGCTGTGGCTGACCCAAGGTAACCTACCGTACCGTACATATCGTACCATATGATTGTGCACTACGAGAGCATTCATTACTAATACGTTCAATGATAAGTAGAGAAATGTTGAAAAACACCATTCGCTCTTCAAAAATCGATCAACAATTGCACACAAATAGATAACGTTATATTAACGACACAGGCGACGCGACACAAGTTGGCTAATTAGCCACTACACCTTTAATTATAATAAGTTTAATATATAATATAATTGAATGCCAATAAATTAGTTAAATTAGGCATAGATACGGCGGCGGAGATAGCAAGCCTGGTCCCGTAGCCCCGCCAGGCCGCCACTATGGCGTGAGAAGGAACACCGGGGTGGTTTTAGTGGGTAAAAATCCCACATAACCCGGTCACGTCCCCCAATGTGACCGGGTATCTTTCTGAAGATTTCCGGCTCGAGAAGAAAAAAAAAAACTTGAGAGGTGTCAAGGGACACCCGGATGGAACGAAGTTATAAGTTATATAAGTCGAGAGAGTATATATATATATGTCGGTATATATATAGTCGTCTTTTTTCACAACGCGCGATAAGGAACTTCGTTCCAAAAGGCATAGATACGGCGCCCGTGAAATATCGTAGCGTACCTATGTTTTTTTCCACAGATCTCAGCCCATGCCTAAGTGTAGAGAGTAACTCTATGTAGAGAGCAAATACATAGTTTGTGTCAATTTAATAGAAACGGATCATATTTGCAGAAAGTACCTACCCACCTACCTAACGTATTGTTTGAAACAATTCAATGATCACTAAACTATTTGAATCGGTGTAAACATACATTTTGGTGATGCGTAGTAGACTTCGCCAGTAAGTACGCCTACTTATCTAAGAGATATACTCAACTCACTTCTGTGAGAGCGTTATTATACTCCACCAGAGGTACGAGCATGTCGAGTGTCTACTAGTTATTTAGCGATCAAAATATCTTAGCTATCTCGGCGAATAGCTATTTGAAATGTGGCATACGAGCTGATTTGAATTAGCATTTGTAGGCGACGCTTCTATGTAGTTGTCTAGGGTTGGCTGCCGATGCCGATGCCGATGCCGATGCCGATGCCGACCGGTGCGCGGAGGTAGTGTAGCGGCGGTAGTGTAGCGGCGGTAGTGTAGCGGCGGTAGTGTAGCGGCGGTAGTGTAGCGGCGGTAGTGTAGCGGCGGTAGTGTAGCGGCGGTAGTGTAGCGGCGGTAGTGTAGCGGCGGTAGTGTAGCGGCGGTAGTGTAGCGGCGGTAGTGTAGCGGCGGTAGTGTCGGTACTGGCGGCGCTTGTGTCCTCTGTTATCGAACACTCATCGATACTTGTAAATCAAGAAAGGGTACGTTTGTTTTTTGGACTCTCATCTCTTCTGATGTATTGGCCATACTTACAATACAATGCGGTATATGTCGACGGTGAGTGTCGACTATCATGTCATGATACTTGCACGGTGGTAGGGTACTTTGTAGTACCCGACTGGCTGGCTACTACCCTCAAGTTGAAAAATCTATCGCTAAGCATCTATCTGGGTGTACCGACAGCTGCACTTGAGAGCCAGTTCCCATCTAGGCTTTGTGTGCTTACCACCTTCGGCCAAATCATCACTTACCATGGTGAGATTGTGGTCAACGGTCAAACACAAGCTCATCCAGAATAAAAAAAATAAAAATAAACTATTTTTTTTAATTGTGAACCTTATATGAACGGAAGAAAAAGAAACGACTACATAAGAATATAGAATAAGTTCAAGGGTCACGGTCACAGCACAGGGAACATTGTCAAGCAAGTAGACTCAACTATTTACCTATCATCTGGATAGGTGCTACTTAACTTACGACATATTTTTTAAGTCATACCTAAATTGAAGAAAGTATTATTAGTGAAATGATCAAAAGGCCAAGAATGTTCCGTCGGCGTGTACCTACTTGCTTACCTAGGTAGGTAGGTAGGTGGGGAGCGGGAGCGGGAGCGGGCTCGGGCGAACAGATCGTTCCTCGTTCGATCGATATCATCTTCATCATCTAAATCAGGTATAATTCGGTCGTGTCGATGGTCGGTGCGATGTCGCGATAGCGCGTCCCCTGACCCGCCGGCCCGTCGGCCCCCGCTCGTGAGACACTGGCCTGGCTGGCTGGGCTGGCTGGCACACTGTAGGTGACCGCCAGGCGGTCTCCGACTCATTTAAATTAATTAGCGACTCATCTTTATAGCGGTGCGCGGCGCAGGAATGTGCCGATAGCATCACCAGCGCAGCGCCAGCGGCGGCGGCGGGAGCGCACCGATTAATCAATTATTAAACGTCATTATTTATCAGAGGTCGGCTCCCGACGTGTCCCGAACTCCCGGGGCGCCACCCCGGCCGAGGCCGACCGAGTCCCGAGTAGTTCCCACTGCTCACTGCTCACTATAAATCGTAGATAAACATACAAGCAACGATGGGTCACTTACGATAAAGACATAATTTACTTCCGAATGTATTAAGGAACGCCATTTAGAAGTGGAAGTCGAACGGTATCTATTACTAAACCACTAAATCGCTTCAATAAACAGAATAAATAATAACTTGGTAAATTAATGGTAACATAAGTTGGTGGAGACACCGAACCATTTTTTATTGTTTCCAAGATGTTATAGGTAGGTACCTACACGATTTACGGTTTACGATAGGTACCTAATGGTGTTTATTTTGATCAATGAGAAGCTATTTTCATGGGTAATCATGTAATCATGTAATCACTCAATCATCAATGTTTTATATAAGCACCTACTAGCTCTCCCCCGCGGTTTCAGCCGCGTTCCCGTGGGATTTTATCCTTTCCCGGGATAAAGAGTATCCGTATTCCAGGATATATCTAATCTATTTGTGTGCCAAGCATAGCAAGTTTCACCACGATCTTACGCAGCGCACGCAATGGAACCAATTTTCCCCAATTTTTGCAACATTTTTCATTGATGCTCCGCGTCTGTTTATAGGTAACACGCAAATACTTATTCAATATCATTTAAATTAATAAATCTAAGTTGGTTTCTAAATAGAATATTCGCTGTTTTTATCGCCGGCACTTCTCAGCGAAAAACAACCTACCGCGAAAAGGGAAGAAGCAATTGTTCTCCATAACTGTGTGACGTCCTGTATCTAATACCTACATCAAAAAAGTAGATCATAGGTTTAGTTAATTTTAATTTGGAATGTGATTATCGCCTTAGAATCAATAAGAATTTGTTAAATGTAACATTTGAAGAGATACGTTCGACTAAGTAATGGGTTTAATATAAATTGTTTCAAATACACAAACCAACCGACAACCATTCTTGGAAACGCAAAAAAATGTTTAAAGTCCGTCCCAAAAAAATGAAGAGAGCTATCTATTCAGATATGCCAGATATGGGGAAGTATTATCAACATCTGCCGCTCCCGACCGCGCCCGCGCCTGCACCCGCTAATAAACATATCACTCTAGTGTACACTACACTACACTACACTACACTACACTACACTACACTACACTCTCGTCGCGTCCATCTACCTTATCTACATACACATAAGAACAATAATCGAGTGACGGCGAGGCAGGGAGCGGGACATTCCAGGATGCACCCGGCCAATGCAGCGAATATCCAAACGAACGAAACAATACATGTCATATGTTTCTGTTCTGGTAGCTCAAGTCTGGACATTAACATAATGCTGTGTTTTTGTCGCTTTCCACATACATACCACTTTGGTATGTAATTTGATGGCTTGTAATAAATATTAAATTCAAAAAACTGTAAATCAAAGGAATGGGTTAACTACCTACCTACTTCATTCCTTATATAAATGTAAGTTAAGGTAAATGTTGTAACAGTTAACTGACATGTCATTGAAGGCATGTCCGATTCTTAAAGGTTTCAAGGCTATTCTAATCTATCCTACACGTTTATGACAAATTCCGCCAATCCATTCCGCGTGTAACGAACGTTCGCTCGCATTCCTATCATACAGTGAATATTTATATTAGCGACAGACACAGACATTTGAAGAAGCTCATACAGATTGTTTGGATTCTTTAAAATCACATCTGTCATTAATTAAAACGTCCAATAACTAGGGTAGTAATGAAAATTACTGAAAATAACACGGACTTTGCGCCCGCGCCGCCCGCCGCCCGCCGACCGCCACCCGCGCCATCCAGTCTGTCGCGTGACTCGCGAGTCGCGCGCTGCTCGACTCGTACTCCCGAGTAGTCCCGAGTCCCGCTCGACTCGAATTAATTTGCATTATTATGTTTATTCATTGTTTGGAATAATTGCGCTTTAAAAAGATCTTCGGTATAATAATATTCAATTGCCAATTTGGTGTTAACAAAAAAAAACTTAGGTACCAGGATAAATGATCAGTAGGCGACAAGAGGTAATACCGGTATTACAATTGTATTCTATTTACAAATAAATGGGTTAAATTAAGCAGAGCATGTACTATTGGATACCACATCACTGAGTATAGATATGATCATGCATATCTATAATCAGTTGTTTGTCCCGGATGGGAATCAAACCGGTGACATGTGGCGTGATAGATTATGTAGAGTATTTAACATTAAATATCCCGTTAAAAATGATTCCTTAGTGAATGTCTACGTTGTTTAAGAATGTGCGCAAAATTTTACTGTAGGAAACACCGGTTAGGAATATAGGTACCTACTTAAACTGAGAAGACTCCGGCAAGAAACTCAGCAAGGCAATTTATTTTCTGCAGTGGATCGGTTTCCGTGAAGGAAAACATTGAGAAGAAACCACAGCTCGGTGGTGATAGGATACTTTGTAGTAGGTAGGTACTCGACTGGCTGGCTACCACACACAAGTTGAAGCCAAGCAGGTACGGTCGGCCAAGAAAGTTCAAACAAGGTTCAAACGTTGTCATAAGTTGTCAGATTGATCTGCAAGCGAAGCTAATCTTTATCACCTATGAATCTGCAAGCGGCATTCAACCTTAGGGTGGTACATCACTTTCTTGGCCGACCGTACCTACCTATCGTTGCCTTCTAGGCATTGTATAAAGTCCGCAACTGCCTAACATTTATTTGGCGATGGTAGTCATTTACTTACCATCAGGTGATCCGCCTTCCTGCCTACTTGTCAGACATAAAACAATCGTATTTTTCCCGTCGTGTCCCCATTATTAGGAACTAAACTAATATAACGGTATAAGTTTTTTGTTTGTTTATCATGTGAGAGAGAACTTCATTATTAAATAATTGAGTGGATGATCGTGGTGTGTTTGTCATAGAGACAGTTCTGTTGTAGGCTTATAGGTCACGAGCAGGATGTGCGCCGTGCGGTGCGACGCGCGACGGACGCACTGCGCCGAGGTCGCGGCTCCCGAGGCGCGCTCCGGGGTACCTACCTCCTGCGCATTCATTTGTTTCCACAGAACAATCATTCAAACTCAAACTCGAAATGTCAATAGTAAAACATCGAGAGGACGATTACTAATTGATCCAAATTCTCTTTTCAAATAATGATATAGATAAGTAACGCTAATTTCAATAAATTCAACAAAAGTTCACAACCGAAGTATTCTCATCAAATAAAATGCATTCTTGAATCGAAAACGAAACAGAATAGACGCGTACTAATGACCGTTGTGTACGTGTGTCGCCGTGTCCGCTGATCTCGGCCTCGCTCGGTGCTACTCGGGACTCGGGAGACGATTTTTTTGCGAAACCGTATGTTGTGTCTTTGATGCGGCGACGCCTTTGTGCACTGCCGACCGCCGACCGCCGACCGGTCACCAGCCACAGCGACCGCGCCTCGGCTCACTTAATTAATACGAGTGGACCGAACTCAGGAGCAAACAAATTTGCCTGCCCTCGCCACGTCTACCCCTCCCCACTCCCCGCTCCCCCGGAACCCTCATTCACCCACCGAGACCGTGCTGACGTTTAATTAAATTTATCGGGTTTATCTCTCGACATCTCACGCAGCCCGATGGGAATCGAATGCGAAAGCTTACCTCAGGATTTTTTGAATTCCGAATTTCTGTGAGAACTTACCGGTACGCGGCTCGACCCGATTAAATAACGCGGAAAATTTATTCGCCATCAAAGTATAGTATGATTATACCACAGTCGTGCTTGTCGTCGTCAGGGGACAGCCACTCTGCCACTCTGCCAGCCACACAATTGAACAAATTGGGACAAAAACGGCAGGACATGATCCATGTTTCGACATGGCATTGTCGTCGAGTGTCTCGACTCTCGAAGCAGGCAACCGACGCGCGCGCGCCGTGCGACAGTTGCTTATGTCGTACATACGCCACAGAACGATGAGTTCCAAATATTAGATATATAAAGGTACTCTTATATAATCGACGTGACAATGCCACACAATGGTATGCACACGAGCACGGCACGACTCAAGTCATTAGTGAGGTAGTTCGTTAATTGAATTCAAGATTCAAGTTACAACTTAAGTGTTGTGTTGTTTGTCAGCCTCCGGCTCTAATTTATTGCGCTTTTATCGTTTGTATGATCAGCCGTGGGCCCGTCGCGTGGGAACGTTACCGCGAATTACTTAGGTATTCATAATTAAATATATTCCGAAGTCAACACTGAAGCTGTGACTGAAGTCTGGATATTGCGCGTGGATTCACTCGTAGGATTTTACTGTTTATGAAAGTAGGCAAATTTGGCCGCAATTAAAACAGCAGGGTCATATTATATTTTATAATTACTAGCAGGATGACATCCAGGATCAATTGTATCATAGCACATATCTAATGACTAAGCAAAACTATACATTGATAAATGTATTAGTTGATTGTGGTTGTTCCATCCATCCATCCAGTTAGTGGAGTGTGGAGTGTGGACTGTGGACTGTGGACTGTGGAACACAACACAACACAACTCACAAGGCGTGTGACGAATGATGTTTGCCCGTCAGAGATTTATATCTTGTCTTCTCAAGTGACTGACAAGTATACCAACTGCTAGTCTGCTCTGCTCTGCTCTGCTCTGCTCTGCTCTGCTCTGCTCTGCTCTGCTCTGCTATATGTACCAATACCAAACACTAACCAATGTACAGACAATACAATATACATTAAACAATTACACAATACTTTTCTTTTTATTGTCAGCTAATTGACGTAGAAATAGGATCCCAAGTGAGGTAACTGGAATGTGTTATTTTAAATTTAAAAATTATATTAAACATAGGTTACTGAACAAAGCCTACTTACTATAAGGTTCGATCATTATATGGAACACTCAAATATAATGGTTGTAGTAGCTTCTCCCAGCTGTGAAATATTTGAAAATGTATCTAAATGTACTTTTGAAAATGTAAAAGAAAAATCCACTGCTGAAAAGAAAAATTGCCTTGCTGAGTTTCTTGTCGGAATCTTCGTCAGTTGAAGTGTATGTTGAACCGGTGGTAGAGTCAAATTAACGTTCAATAAGTGCATTATCAGAGCCTAAACTGAATAAATAAGCTTTGTCGATTTTATTTGGTCGTATTTCGATCGGTGAGCGAACACTAGTATAGTAATTATAATATGGTCACTACTTTTAATGTGACGTGCATAAAATATCAAATATCTACCTAGGTATATTTCAACGCCGAAAATTAATTGATATTATTATGTTCAATACTCAAGTCCAGATTATGTAAGCATGCAGCATGCAGTCACACAACTTTGGAGGCTACACTGGGAGTATGAATTACAATAACAATTGATTCTTGAATCCAAATAGATAATAGATAGTTGCGTGGTTATGTAATGGCATTACATTTAATAATGAGTGGCTGGCAAAGTGGTCGTTAGGTGAGGAGATTGATGTGTCGGTGCCAGTCGGTGCCAGTCGGTGCTCGATACAGATCTACTGAGTTTTTGTAAAGGTTGTGGAGACGGTTCCCATTCCCATCCCATCCCAGCGAGCCGGGCCGCCGCGGGGTGCCTCACTGACGACATTCGTCTTGCACTGTCACCACGCGGGCCACGTCCATACATACTCCATGGGCCACTCACTTCACTTCACTACACTACCACTTATATATATTACTGCATTACACTTGTTTCATTTCATTGCTTTTATTTATTGATTCTAACATAATGAATAAGTATTATGTAGTTTAATAAATAATATTGTTCACAGGAGCATTTTAGTAAAGAACTGCATTCTTCTATATCTTCGATTTTTATCTTGGATCCTTTTTTTGAGTTGTCGCTTGCCTTGTTCTTGAAGTACAAAATGAATAGAATAAATCACACAGTTATTTATTACCTATCTAAGTAGGTAGGTACATAGATCACATTATACAAGTCTGCAAAAAGGCTTACAGGAATTTAGGTTTTGTGTTGCGTCGAGCTGAAGGTTTTAAAAATATACAAGCAATATCGGCTCTTTACGATGCTCTTATTAGAAGCCAACTGGAATGTAACGCCGTTGTGTGGGCTCCACATTAAACTAAATACAGTCTCATGTTAGAGCGCATACAAAATAAATATACTAGGTACCTGTACCTAAGGTTGTATGGGGTTTACCCTCTCTATCCGTTCATGTATCCAACTCTATTCGTTTTGGGCATGGTTGGATACAATAAGTTGGAAACAAGAAGGGACTTGGCGCTCGCCTATTATATGATGAGAGTACTCCGAGGCAGCATCTCGAATCCGGACATATTAGAGATACTGACACTGTTTGTGCCGGACGGGTACGTGTCGCGGCGGCGGCCTCCACAGCTGTTCGAAGTGCGAACACTAATTTACTATCGAAGACGCCATTGACGAGAACTTTGCACACATTGAATCTGGTTGCCGAAAAAATTGACTTATTCTCATGCTCAGTAACTGAATTTAAGAAATCAGTAATATATATATTAAGTTACGAACAGAATGTGAATTAATTTTAATTTTTTAATTTTTTAAATGTCTTTTTTTTTTAATAATGTGTATTTGGATATTTTATGAATTGACTTACTCTATTTAATTATTAAACTATTTTATTATTTACAACAAATGTACAAAATATACAATTACAATACATAAAAAACTTCTTCGAGGCTGCCGCTGCTGCCGATCGGCAAGGTTCCCAGAAGCGTTTCCTCTTTGGATGGCCAAGCTGATGCGTTGGCGGAAAAAGCTCCCCGCCCGCCGGTCACCCGATAGATGTAATTGGTGTATGAATAAATAAATAAATAAATAAATGTATTTGTATAACTAAAAACCGATTTGGTTATTTTAGATCATGAAATGTTCGTTTGGTTTTACAAAATGGAAAATTTTGGAACAACTGAAAGCGGTTTTTAATGGTTTTATTTTGAACAAGAGAACGTCTGTTAATTTTTAACCGACTTCAAAAAAGGAGGAGGTTCTCAATTCGACTGTATGTTTTTTTTTTTTTTGAATAAACAACAGCATAATAGAGTCAATTCATGAGTTAATGTTAATGTAAGTAAGGGAGTAATGATTTTCTTTAATAATAGGTTACCTATTTTAGCAAAAAAAATTATAATAAGTACTTAAATAAATAAATTATAAAAATATACTTGTTTTCTCTTAATAAGTACGATCTGAGCAAAATAATCTCTCGAAGTTAAAAATAAGACGTTCGTGGAGAGTCATAAAACTCTATGCCAATTTTTTCCGTCCAGTAGTTTGGGAGAAAAAAAGCTTTGACAGACGAACAGGCAGACAGTCCTTTTGAGGACTTCTTTATTTTTTGTTTAGGATAATTTTGTGATTGACCGCAATCTCACATTAGTAAGTGATGATGTGGCCTATGTCAATATGACAGTTACCAACTGTGCTGTGCGCTGTGCGCTGTGCGCTGTGTGCGCATGATACCAATGGAGATGCCTTGGCTATACTTGTATATATAGGGTATGCAGTGCTCTCCCTATATCCCTCCCAGAGTATACAGGGAAGCATGGTGGATTCAATGCCAAATACAAATTGTGTCTGAAGTTTTACAAATCTTATCAGTATTTTTCATACCTTTTTAGGGTTCCATACCCAAAGTGTAAAAACGGAAACCCTATTACTGCTAAGACTCTACTGTCCGCCTGTCTGTCTGTATGTTGCACCAGGCTGTATCTCATGAACCGTGATAGCTAGACAGTTGCCGCTATAACAACAAAATTAAAAAGTACAAAAAACGGAATAAAATAATTAAAAAAATACAAAAAATTGTAAGGCACCCTCGGTGCGTGAGACCGACTCGCACTTGACCGGTTTTATTTATATTATTTAAATGACGTTGTGAGGGCAACATCCATACCTTTTATTGGCAATAAAGGGGTAACATTCTTTATCCTGTAGGTAACACAGTTTCATATATATATATATATACATATAAGTACATATAGGTAACTAGCACAGCCTACAGATTGCATAATACGAGTATTAGCACTTGCATTTGTATTGTTAAACCTATTTTATTATTATTTAGTTAGTATGTAATTAGTATTACTTACCTATTGATTGAGTGAGTGGACATGTACGGACGAGTACGAGGACTAGACATTACAGTCAACGTGAGAATGTGACTAGAACATAAAGTAACAAATTAACTGTAGAAAATGTATGCGACTGAAAGACTTTGTATCTATGATCATGAATAAACATTATAAAAACAAAATTGATTGACAAACAGGCTGTAGGTAGTGATTGAGCGACTCCGCAAGTCCGCACCCCGCAGGCAATAACGTCGTGAAAACGCTTTTCATTAATACAATCATCGGGACGTGCACAATTGAACGCTGGGCGCTGGGAGACACAAATCAGATTGTTTTCCAGCTACCAACTCGCGGGTGATTCCCCCAAAGACATAGTTCCTGAAGCGTCTCCGTCTCCGTCTCCGTGCAACACAGTGCCACCACACGGTGACAAGACAACCACTCGACAAGTAGACACCCCTCGCTCTCTTCCATCTCGCGCGGGCTCACGGCGCGCGGCGCTTCTTGTTGCCCCCATTACCTAATAATGTGCCATTAAACGTCTTCTATGAAAAGCAATTGCCATACAATTATCGTATTGTTATCTCTTTTGATTATCTAAGTATCTATGTAATATCAAAAATTATTTCTTTTTTAAGTGAACTCATTACAAGTATTTTTATCACGAATCACGATTCCTTCAAAACTTGTTTGTTGAATGTAGATTTACGATGTCATAATTACAAAGAGCCTGTGGAGAGAACAATTCATTCAAATGCGTATCCTTTCTTACATAATTTCTGTTGATCCCATGAAATAGTCTCTGGTTTTGTTGGGCCGAGTAACTGACACACCAAGTTTATGCTTATTTTTGGTGGTCAAGCTATGAGTGAGTAGGTATCTGTGTTCTAGGAAAATGGACATAGTGCTCACCTAAACTGTTACGGTTCGAGTCAGTTTCCAGAGACAAAGTGGAGTTGTTAGTGAGATGCGTGCGTATGTCCACGTGTTACACCATTTGGAATCAATGATTGCGCCTCACACTAGTGGAGAGTAGGTAAGTACATACACAGGACCGGAGGAGAGCCGGAGGAGGGCCGGAGGAGGGCCGGCGACGACAATAGAACCAGCACGCAAGTGTCCTCAAAAGATTAATATGTCGTCCGAACAATTTGACAAATAGTCGGAACGGGAGCAGGCGAGGGTGAGCACTGAGCGCTGAGCACTGAGCACCGAGCACGCGCCTCGACCGGGACAATATTAATTCGGTTTTATGACATGCGAAATTACTCTCAATAAATTGTTCATTGAGAGATACCGGCTCGGCTCGGGTCGGCTCGGCTCGGGTCGGGGGACACACGTGCGGCCCGTTATTAAACTTTTCATTACCCGCGCCCGGACATATTCTCCCAAACAACCTGACCCTTGCACTTGTTCAACTACGAATTAGGGATGGGCCGGGGACCGTTTTTCATTACACGTCGACATTCGCTGGCAGCCTTTGTGTGTATTTTATAACTGATTTTATACATAGGTGTAGATATAGTGTATTTATCATTAGTTTTAAGATGTGATAAGAATACAATAGGTACCTACAATACATGCATGCCAACCACAGAGGTAAGATGGCAACCGAAGGTTAGAAAATGAGAAAATTCTGTGCTTTATGTAATACCTAACTACCACCATATTCTTGTAAATTATAATACTTACCTGATAATAACTTAATTTTCATCCATCGTGTACCTAAGTATGACATGACACACACTACAAGATTCACGACAGGAGTACACATTGATATTCTTATGAATAAGTACAAAGAAAATTTCGAGAGCAATAATACTATGATCATATTAGAACAGTCCCTTTCTATTAGCAACCCTCCGCGTCCGCGCGTCCGCGCGTCCGCGCGTCCGCGCGTCCGCTTCAAATTAAATGAATGTGAAATGGGTGAGGCAACCCTACACGTGCCTACACTACACGGACACGGATGGATCATAGCGCGATTCTCTTAATTCGCTATACACAACATTATTTGATTTTTAATTCGGCTCGGTGCAAGTGGAATGCGCTTATTGACTAACTCGAGTGCATGTGCACCGGCCGCACCCGCACCCCTACGTCGGCGCGTCGGCCGTCAGACAGACTGCGCTGCGCGTCTAAATGTACGAATGATACTTATCATTATGACCTATACAAATTACGATTATAATAAACCGTTTGTTTATTTATTTAACAATATACACATTAAGACATAAAATATGCAAATAAATTACTTGTATCTGATGTGTACATCCTCTGATGTGTAATAAATAATATAATACATCATTCACATATTCTTAGGTAGTAGTACCTTCCTACCTAGTTTAAAAAAAAACACAATTAATAGGCATAATTTTTACTATAGATAGAATGTATGTGAAGGCTGAAATTCAGCGAAGCGAACGGTGAAAGCGGTGAAGCGGTGAAGCGGGGCGGGAGAGCGAGCGACATGCGTGGAATTGCGGGCGTCGCGAGATAGCAAGGGTCTTTCCGAGAGGGTTGCTCGAGAGCGATATATTTGCGCGTGTAATATCCGTGTTTTATTAGTTTTTTCGCGGCGACAGCGAACCCCCGCCCCCGACGAGCCGCATATTTGCTTTGATGATGCGAGTGATGCGAGCCTCTCTCTACATATAGGTAGGTACGGTCGCGAACACTCGTGTCGTGGCCCTTTATGTCATTGTTTTTGATAGCGGGTGCGCGCCTAAAGCTCCAGCGCCGCGCGCCCTATTATTGAAATACAAACGAGTTAATGTTGTGAATATTGATGCCGAACAAGCTTCAAGCGTTATTATACATTATAGGATAGCACTGCAGAATGCTCGGAATGGTAGGAATGCTCGGAATGCTCTCAATTAAGATCGTTATTCGGTCGTTTGGCAAATTTCTAACTGAAACGGTAAATATTTTAACGTCCAATGTGTGATGTCATGTGATGTACGGTGACGGAGGGCGCAGGAGGGGCGCTTGGCTACAATGACATTGTTGGCAGGGCTCCAGATCGCTCGGCATGCGGTGTTGCGCTCCAAACATCCACTTAGCTCGGAAAAACTTTGTCGGCAAAAGGTCCGAGCCACCGAGCCGATCGTCGACTACGAAACACAGGCGGCGTGGGAACCGTCGCGTTTACAAATTCAAATCGATTCTCGATAAACAATGCCGCGGTCGCTTCCGAGAACGGCTCGTCCGCCGCGGCCGCGCTGTACGCTGCCCGTCATCGCCGTATTATCTCACCGCAATATACCGTAAGTCACTCGTTCGTCTCCTATAAAACCGACAAAACACTGATCTACTATCGAATTCCATCGAGCGCGCCGCTCTGAAGCCGACGCCGACGCGAACGCGGACGATACCTATCTAATAACTATAGAACTAACGCGCCTAGGCAAGCCGGCAGGCACGGAGCCACCGAGACGGTCGGCTCTGTCTTCAGAAGCTGCGCACTTCTGCGAATGGTATAAAGTAATACCGTATCTTCCAATAGCAGTTAGTTAATCATCATTCAGCCAGCCGTCTATAAATCTAAATGTGAGTTCGTTCACCCGACCCGAGGCTTTGTTTCAACTATGTAGTTTATAGCTAGGAAGGTGGGTGAGTTGGGTGAGGTGGCTTGCTGAGCTTTGTTTCATTCTTATTTGAATGTGTATTTCTAGGAAAAGTGTAGAGGATCGAGATTTAGTGTAGCACTCTATAAATAATTGTCAACGTGTTATTGTGAACGAAGTTCGCAATCCATCAATATGTCAGGCAGGAGCGGAGCGGGCAGTAGTCTCTCGGTGCGCGGTGCTCGGTGCTCGGTGCTCGGTGCTCGGTGCTCGGTGCTCGGTGCTCGGTGCTCGGTGCAACTCGGTAGGTATAAACCGAGTCACGTAACGGAGTTGGCAACAAACAGTGTATCGGGTCATCGAGGCCGATCTGCGGCGACTATTTTGTCCCTACTTAATCATTAGATAACTGTTACCGAAATATCTCCCAGCCCGAGTGGCCAACAAACACCACACCACTTGTATCGTAGCGCACCACTACACTACACTACACTACACTACACTACACTACACTACACTACACTACACTACACTACACTACACTACACTACACTACACTACACTACACTACACTACACTACACTACACTACACTACACTACACCACACTACACTACACCTCTATCTACATCACTATTAAATATAAATCTATCAGTGTAACATACTCACACACCGACCTTTTGTTTTTATATTAGTGTGGTGCAGTTCCAATATCGCTACATACTCAGGTTAGTTAGTTAGATATCGTTCTATTCGATCCTTTAATTAGACAGACCGTGACGTGATGGATACTTTATGACTGTACGTACATAGGTACTCTTTATATTAGTGTGGTGCAGTTCCAATATCGCTACATACTCAGGTTAGTTAGTTAGATATCGTTCTATTCGATCCTTTAATTAGACAGACCGTGACGTGATGGATACTTTATGACTGTACGTACATAGGTACTCTTTATATTAGTGTGGTGCAGTTCCAATATCGCTACATACTCAGGTTAGTTAGTTAGATATCGTTCTATTCGATCCTTTAATTAGACAGACCGTGACGTGATGGATACTTTATGACTGTACTTACATAGGTACTCTTTATATTAGTGTGGTGCAGTTCCAATATCGCTACATACTCAGGTTAGTTAGTTAGATATCGTTCTATTCGATCCTTTAATTAGACAGACCGTGACGTGATGGATACTTTATGACTGTACTTACATAGGTACTCTTTATATTAGTGTGGTGCAGTTCCAATATCGCTACATACTCAGGTTAGTTAGTTAGATATCGTTCTATTCGATCCTTTAATTAGACAGACCGTGACGTGATGGATACTTTATGACTGTACTTACATAGGTACTCTTTATATTAGTGTGGTGCAGTTCCAATATCGCTACATACTCAGGTTAGTTAGTTAGATATCGTTCTATTCGATCCTTTAATTAGACAGATCGTGACGTGATGGATACTTTATGACTGTACTTACATAGGTACTCTTTATATTAGTGTGGTGCAGTTCCAATATCGCTACATACTCAGGTTAGTTAGTTAGATATCGTTCTATTCGATCCTTTAATTAGACAGACCGTGACGTGATGGATACTTTATGACTGTACTTACATAGGTACTCTTTATATTAGTGTGGTGCAGTTCCAATATCGCTACATACTCAGGTTAGTTAGTTAGATATCGTTCTATTCGATCCTTTAATTAGACAGACCGTGACGTGATGGATACTTTATGACTGTACTTACATAGGTACTCTTTATATTAGTGTGGTGCAGTTCCAATATCGCTACATACTCAGGTTAGTTAGTTAGATATCGTTCTATTCGATCCTTTAATTAGACAGACCGTGACGTGATGGATACTTTATGACTGTACTTACATAGGTACTCTTTATATTAGTGTGGTGCAGTTCCAATATCGCTACATACTCAGGTTAGTTAGTTAGATATCGTTCTATTCGATCCTTTAATTAGACAGACCGTGACGTGATGGATACTTTATGACTGTACTTACATAGGTACTCTTTATATTAGTGTGGTGCAGTTCCAATATCGCTACATACTCAGGTTAGTTAGTTAGATATCGTTCTATTCGATCCTTTAATTAGACAGACCGTGACGTGATGGATACTTTATGACTGTACTTACATAGGTACTCTTTATATTAGTGTGGTGCAGTTCCAATATCGCTACATACTCAGGTTAGTTAGTTAGATATCGTTCTATTCGATCCTTTAATTAGACAGACCGTGACGTGATGGATACTTTATGACTGTACTTACATAGGTACTCTTTATATTAGTGTGGTGCAGTTCCAATATCGCTACATACTCAGGTTAGTTAGTTAGATATCGTTCTATTCGATCCTTTAATTAGACAGACCGTGACGTGATGGATACTTTATGACTGTACTTACATAGGTACTCTTTATATTAGTGTGGTGCAGTTCCAATATCGCTACATACTCAGGTTAGTTAGTTAGATATCGTTCTATTCGATCCTTTAATTAGACAGACCGTGACGTGATGGATACTTTATGACTGTACTTACATAGGTACTCTTTATATTAGTGTGGTGCAGTTCCAATATCGCTACATACTCAGGTTAGTTAGTTAGATATCGTTCTATTCGATCCTTTAATTAGACAGACCGTGACGTGATGGATACTTTATGACTGTACTTACATAGGTACTCTTTATATTAGTGTGGTGCAGTTCCAATATCGCTACATACTCAGGTTAGTTAGTTAGATATCGTTCTATTCGATCCTTTAATTAGACAGACCGTGACGTGATGGATACTTTATGACTGTACTTACATAGGTACTCTTTATATTAGTGTGGTGCAGTTCCAATATCGCTACATACTCAGGTTAGTTAGTTAGATATCGTTCTATTCGATCCTTTAATTAGACAGACCGTGACGTGATGGATACTTTATGACTGTACTTACATAGGTACTCTTTATATTAGTGTGGTGCAGTTCCAATATCGCTACATACTCAGGTTAGTTAGTTAGATATCGTTCTATTCGATCCTTTAATTAGACAGACCGTGACGTGATGGATACTTTATGACTGTACTTACATAGGTACTCTTTACTGCATCACTTTAGACATTACTATCTCGGCATTTGTCTACAAAAGTATTTTTGCGTAATTTTCTCCGAAACTACTTTATCGATTATTATGGATTTGATGATTGAATCGATTGATTTACGAGACAATAACCCTTTTACCCTAGGGTAAATTATTAAATGTTATGAACAAATACTTAGGTACTTAGGTATATTACATAAGTATCGAAATGTAATCGTCAGAAATACATAATATTACGACTCCCTTACGATATCTGATGTGAACGCTCATTACTTAGATGGTGTTAGCTACTGTTACTGTCGGCTCATTCTGTGCGCATCAATCACAACGAGGATTATTGTCCAACTCCAACATGAAGGTATGCATCGCTCAGGAAATATACCAAGACAATGATCGGTCAAAGCCGCGCTAGAATCCTAATAACGCGTGTTTGAAGTATCTGTCCGTCCTTCTGTCGAGTCGAGTCGAGTCCATTGAGCAGAGTGCGTAATTATAGCTGGCCGTGCCCGTCCCGCGCCCGTCCCGCGCCCGTCCCGCACCCGTCCGAACACCACCTCGCCGATTGATTTACGACGACCGACGTAATTTATGCACGTTTAATTAAAGTACTAGCAGCCGGAAGAGCCGCTATTACAACCAGAAACGAGCTGCGGATCACTCTCCTCCGATTGATGATTCACTTTGTCTAATACTAAACTGTGAACAGTTGAAACGCTACTAAATATAAGTAATAACTAACATCACGTAAAGAATACTAAGTATTGCACGATGACTAGGGAATCTACAAACTAGCAGTAGCAGGCAGCGAGCGGAAGACTTCATGTGCTACATGACATGTACGTATCACTAAAACATAAAGCACGTTGCAAATATCGGAGCTGCGGAGTGCGTGCGACATGGCGCGCGCCGTACGCCATACGCCGTACAAGGCTGTGGTAAGGAGAGCCAGTAAGTCATAACAGCATGCCCGCTGCCATGTTAGCCATGTTGCTCGTATAAACGCCATATACGTGTATCATTAGTTAGGGTAATTGCCGACTGCTCGTGGCTCGTATGCGAGGTGGATATCTTATTTACATGTTTAGAGGCTGACGAGTCCCTACTGTTCGTCAAAGAAACCATCTTGGATGAGCGCCTGTTTTTAATTTTCCGGAGCGGGTCTACAATTTATTGTAAAAACAAACGAATATCTTTGAAAGCTTAGACTGAATACATTTTAATTTTACTCAACAAAAAACGAGCGACGAGCAATGAGGAAAATTGAATTCGCTCTTATTTAGCGTCGTTTGGCTGGGCTCCGGGAAATTGTTCGATAACTGTGAAAAATGGAGGCCGCTCCGCTAACGGCGCAAATTGAGTGAAGTAACCTCCAACCAACCTGCACTCTCACTTGCCATAATACAGCGCGAGGGGAATATCAAATGCCACGTCGATACCTGCCATTACATTATTATACACACCTACATACATACATACATAGGTAGGTAGGTACATCACATTCAGCGTGCCATCCTCGATTCCTCGCATTGTTTGCCACAGCTTAACATTTTAGCGAACTGACATTTTATTCACTAAATGTAGATCAATCACCGGCAAAGGAATTGCTTAACCTGTGGTGAGAAAGTATCGGAGGAGCAAAGAAAGGAGGAGTGTTGTGGGTCGCGGGGCGAGGACGTAGGAGGGGGAGGAGATGGGCGGCGTGTTTGAGCAGCCGCTGTGAAATTGATCTGTTCATAGTTCATAATCATTGGCGAGAGACGGGAGTCGGGAACTCACGCGACAGAGGATCGTCGATCTCAATGCATTATGCAGCCATTGTGGATAGCTTCTGAACAATGTTAAATGGAAACAATATACGCGTACCTAACGTATATGTAATAAGTCTTAAGTTGCTTTTATAAAAAGAGTAATTGCTGAGTTTATTGCCGGCTCTTCTCAACCTTTCGAACCGAGCATTAGAGTAACTATCAAATACCTATGTGACGATTAAAAATACTTTTAATGAGGGAATTTGAATTTAACACAACACGCTCTAAATACAACAGTTTCATACGTAGGTAGGTGAATATTACTTCGATTAATACAAATAAAAAATACACGAAAACAAAATCGTTAAAATTTTTACATACAAAACGGCAATTTCATAGGTAAAGACCATATTCCAATACATGCATAGTATTGCAGGTGTTGTTACTTGAAAGGATCCAGTTTATCATTAAATATGTCCCATAATTGATAGATTAATTCACCAACAACGACCCAACACCTACATTCCTTATTATTATTATTATAGATCTATATCTTTATCGGCTGGCTGCCTACTGTTAATAACTGCTGCCATGTTATCTATTTAATCATTATTATATTTGTAACAAACAGTTCATTGTTTAATGTTCTAAAAAGGTACATTCAAAGCTCCTTCATGGTGTCAATTTGTCCTCTAGCGTCTAGCGTCTAGCAGACAGACAGGGATGATCGTCAACAGTCAACAGTGTCAGTACATAGACGGACCAATTAGAGTTGATTGACGAAGCGACTGCCAAATGTTGGAGTGCCTCACATAGTTGAGCGTGACACGGCACATGTGACGTGACGGAGTGCGAGCGGAGGGACGGGGTCGAGGGACGGTGGACGGTGGACAGTAAACGGTCTACAGATGCATTTATTCATGAGTCGGCGAACACGCAGTTGGCTTCGCGGCAAAAACTAGCCGCTGCCGGAAAACAAGACGCGTGGTCACCTCACTTGACTTTGACCGCCTGCGCCTGCGCCTGGCCACTACTACGCAGCGCAGCCGCCCGCGCACTCACATGTTTGTTTTGAATTCAACAAGTTTATTTGCCAAGAAGCTCGTATTATATACCTATAGTTATTCATTAACACAGTAGCGTCTAATTTATGTAAAATTGATATACCATTCCCGTCCAATTTGATCTCTTAAGGATTATAGTCGAGGGCGTCGCATGTTGATATTATGGAGGATGGGAAATTTATGAACAGCAGATATAGACAAGACGACATGAAGCTTTATTTACATTGACACGTTGTTTACCTATACTTCGAGTGTTACTACCTCTGCACTAGGATTCATTCGAGTGTTGATATGCGGGAATGATCGATGAAGCAAGTCCGGTCCGTCCGTCTTAGGACGTTGCATTGGTTGCCGTTCATTCTGCAACATTATTTGAATCTCTTTCTCTAGTGGTGGTGGTGGCTGTCCCTCTCTGCCCCCCCTTAATCGCATGGGCGGCGCCATGTTTATGGTTAGAGGTGTTAAAATCACAATTTCTTACTTATATTTACGTGCAGGCTGACGAATAGGTTTGTAAATTCTGTCATGTATTGTTATTCTCCTCTCTATATTATGTTTTGCTATTATCCTCTCTTTACATAATCTATATTCATACCTAAATAGTACTTAAATATCTATATTTAGACAGTGTATCATTGTACCTCATAATAAACGGTCGTTACCAGTGTCACTGTTTTATTAAATATCCGAGAAAACTCAACACTAGGGAATGCAATCTCGAGACGAGATCGCCAAGTCGAGATCTCGAAGTATTAGAAATTCGATCTCGGCGAGATCTCGGCATTTTCGAGATCTCGAATGGTTTTCAAAAAGTATTGTTTTACTTAGATAAGTGAAACATGATTGAAACTGCTTAGATGTGATTATGATGCGAGTAAGATAAAACATTAAATTATTGAAAATTACAAAAAAATACCCCTCGATCCTCCACACTCATAGAGATCCATCTCTTTTTTAATCACGGACTCTAGCCTGTCTGTAGTCGTAGTAAACCGCGTGAATGGACTTTTACATGCTTTCAAAGTCTCTTCTCTACTGGCGCTCGATCTCGTTGATCTCGAAAAATGAGACGAGATCCCGCGAGATCGAGATTGCATTCCCTACTCAACACTCACTCAATAGTTATATTGATTTAAAATATGGTTCCTAAGAGGAAAGAAACAATGGATGTTATATGATAAGTATTGACAATAATGATGCCTAATTACAAGTCTATCCATTCGTCCTTTAATCTATTCAAAGGATTAGATTAGAGTTACCTTACCATGAACCGGCTAGTATAATATTATGTACTTCCAGTATAATATTTGTATGTATAGTTAGGTACGTATATATACCTATATGTATACGAAAACTATATGTAGGTACGCGTGTGTGCTCGAAAAGTTGTTAAAAATCCGATGGAATGTTTATGGAGGTACTTTGTAAAAATTACTTGACAAAATAATTAGCTCAATTACTGAAA
Organism: Ochropacha duplaris; assembly: GCA_951361185.1. Taxonomy (NCBI): domain Eukaryota; kingdom Metazoa; phylum Arthropoda; class Insecta; order Lepidoptera; family Drepanidae; genus Ochropacha; species Ochropacha duplaris. The sequence continues at coordinate 14,025,923 of OX592696.1, read as the reverse complement.
CCGTTTACTTGAAATAATAGTCGGCATGTAGCTAGCTAGGTAGGTACATAGGTACCCAGTGAGTAGCGAGCTATAAATTATCAAAGTGTACCATTGGAGTGACGTTAATTCATTAGCTGCTTTGATTTGTTACTCTAGCAAGTTAGGTAGAACAGTTCTCTAGCTACTGTTATTTATTAGTTAGCGAGAGCGGCTACCACTTGCACTGGCTGGTACGCAACGCATATCTAGGGCGTTTATAGTAGGTACACCCTTCCAAAATATACACGTTATAAATTATGTATAATATATTATAGTATTATAGTTTTGTTTGTTATGTAATATTAGTGGATACTTCACCCGAGGCTTCAGCAGAATCAGCGCTGTTATTCAGCAGCACATGCTGAGCTGAGGCCTTTTAGACCACAACCTATTTTATATTACTTGAACTTTCTTATATGTATAGTATTTGTTGTTGTGTTCTAATAAATGATTTTCTTTCTTTCTTTCTTCTTTCTTTATAGGTACCTAGCTATATTGCTTTAATTTCGGTGCCAATAGATCGGCGCGGTACATAAGTTGGCAGATTAGAATACCTTGTCTAAAGCGATTTATAGCAGCCGAGCACTGGCCTGAACGAAATAGAAACCCAAATTAAAAAGGTCATATTTCTATTTATACAAGTCATTTAACATAAGCACCTACAATATTAATGATTTATTTAAATGTCTTCTAAAACGTATGTAGGTACTAGCGCCATCTATCGTCAACAAACAGGACTAAGCGCGCGAGTATTGTAATACTTTTTGTCATAAATAAATAGTCATGCACGGGTGAATAGTTAATAAGGGCCGGTCTCGGTATCGATGCTGGCAGATAAGCCGCGGCCAGCTGTCGACGGGCATTGTATGCTAATCACCGCGGAATGCACCGGGAAAACTGCGGACACGAGCTAACACCATTCCCCCAAGTAGGTGTTTTTATAGCCAGCTCGTTATTGGCAATAATCAATTCATTTTGTCATTTAGTTGTAAGTCTTCATTCCCAGTTTGAGTGTACCTATCTATCATGCATGATACCTATGAGCAATGTAAAGTTTTTATGTACCTACCTACTCATTTATAAATGAGTTTCAAGATAAAGCCGTAAACCACCTTTAACGATCTGTTAATAATGAGTAACATTATCAAACAATTCAAATTATTTTTCAGATTTTTATCTTTTAACAAGGTATTATTATACATTAAAACCGACGGTATTTTTTATATAAAGCAATAAAATGTACGAGCGTTACGTACTTACCTTTTACATTGACCTCGTGCTGAAGAAGTTAACAGTGCAATGTGTAGTGAAATGTGAAATGTAAAGGAACAACAGAATAATGGTCGTTAATCGAGAGTGGTGCCTGTGCCGGCCGGTGCGCGGCAGGTGGTCGGTCAGCGGTCGTCTGTCCTCAATATTGTCGTCCGCGAAATATTGAGGATGTGCTGTGACAGGTACCTACTGCCCGCACGCGTTCGCGCTGCCTTATTCTGTTACACATGCAGTAAAACCTTTTATATGACCTAGGTATGTTTTTATTACCTTTCAGAGACTGTTATGCCATAAGTCGTTAAATGTAAGTAAAAGTATTTACATATAAAAATAGAAGAACTTGGAGGAAACGATTACCTACTAAACTGTAAAAACTAATCGAGCAACATAAATCAAGCTCTAGTTTCCTTAATGAGGCGTGATATAGTGGAAGAGACCAGTTCGGTGACAGTTGACACATTTCTTGTTGCACGCAACGAATGGAAAAGTGGATCGATAGTGACAAGCCTTCACACCAACACTCACAGCACAGGCTACATACCCACACTCTGTCCTTATATTAATGACAACACGCTGACACGAAATGAATTAAATAAGGCGTTCTAACTAAAATGCAAAGTCATTCTCTGTTAGCAACAAAGTTACAAGTCTATAAGGCTGGACTGCCAAGTTACAAAATAGTTGCAACTGTTGGATGAAGCGGCAAGGATGGTAAGTGACGTCGAATACCGCGGCGAAGGTCGTGGGTTCGAATCCTACAATGAGCTTGAGCTTTCCGTGAAGGAAAACATCGTGAGGAAACCACAGCACGGTGGTAGGGTACTATGTGGTACTCGACTAGCTGGCTACCACCCTCAAGTTGAAAATCTGTCGCCAAGCACCTGTTGGTGTGTTCCGGCAGTTGCACTTGAGAGCCAGTTGCCCTTGCCCTTAAGGCATTGTAATAAGGTGTACAACACGTTGGCAGTCCCCGTGGCATAGCTAATGTCTATAGGCGACGGTAGTCATTTACCATCAGGTGACCCGCCTGCCTCGTTGTCACTAGTGACATAAAAAAATTATAACAGCCTAGGTAAGTACGGTATGGTACCATAGTTAGGTCTCACATTTCAGACAATCGCAGGATACCTACAATTATATTCGGAAAGAACATGTGATCTGTAAGAAAGAAAATATTGATAAGCACATTGTTAGCTGAAGAGCACAATATGTAATACAATAGAGCCGTCTTATCTAATTAAAAACAAAATAGGAAACGGCCCAGGCAGGGTCTGTACTCTGTAATAACAATTGTATGAAACAAACCAACATGATACGCTGTTACATGTCAGTTTATCTATTTTCTTCAGGATTTGGCAAATGTTATTATGGCTTACAATAAGCACACAGAAAAAGTTGGAAGCTAGGTTTATTACTAGTTTTCCGAGCTATTTTATTACTTCCCGGGATGAAAAGTATCCTATGTTTTATCCCAGGATATGTTTTTTTTCTCTTTTCAGTTTCTTTTTCAAGTTTCATCCAAATCCGTTCAGCTGTTTTTGTGTTATTGAGCAACAAACATCCAACTATACAAAGGATAGTAGGATTAAGTAGTAGGATTACAATTTACAATCTCAATAATATTGTAATACTAGCGCCTCGCGGTTCACCCACGATCTCGTTTCTCCATACAAATTTTGGAATCCCGTTTCATCCCCTGAGGGGGTCAATTTTGGAAAATCTTTTCTTAGCTAATACCTACGTCATAATAACTATCTGAGCTGTGTGTTGATAGATTAGTCGGTCATAACGATTGCCTTTTATATAAGAAGAAGCTCAATTCAATTAGTTGTGAAATGAATGCATCAGAATAGGTGTGTAGATGTTTGTGGACATGTGAGACGTGGGGGGGAGGGGACCGACGAGTGGTGACAGTGGCCGGTGGCGGTCGACGTTGAAACAATAGAGTTCCGGTTCCGTCATCGATCGGTCGCATCGCAGACCACGCGGCGCCGCGACACGCCGCGAGCCCTCTCTCAACAGCTGTGGCATCACTTGCACACGTTTACATAACGTTCCCCTCATTACCATTTTATTTAATTCCTGACTAACTGAATTACGAGCACTCGCCTCTAAAGTGCGTAAGTGACCGTAAGGACCGTGCAATATAATATAATTGACTCCAGGAACATTCATTACAAGTTTATCTTCATACCACAAGTGACAACCAGGCAGACCGTCACCTAGCAATGCCAGGGGGATTGTCAATGTGTTGTCGATCTTTTTAGGCAACTGGCTCTCTTGGCGACAGATTTTCAACTTGAGGGTGGTATCCAGAAGTACCGTAACCACTCTGCTATGGTTTCCTCAAAGCTCAAGCCCATGCATTGTAGGATTAGAACCCACGACCGTCGGCGCGGCACATTACTATCTACCTATCATCGCCTTGTCATAACAAATTAAAAATCATTGAATTAAATTTTAATTAGGTTTCGGGATAGGAATCATGTGTTATGTATTTTAATTTTAAGTTATGTAGTTTATTTCTTGCAATGCAGTTTATAGGCAAATATAAAAATGTATAGGTACAACGTTTTACAAAATAAAATAATAAATAAAAAAACACTTCAAATTTATTATCCTGTTATTGGATAGAATCGGTTAGATATACCTTCATACAAATATAAATTAATCAAGTGGAATATGCTCTGTTGATGTTTAATTACCTGTGTGGTGTGGATGGGGTGGGGATGGGGTGGGGACTGGGGTTGATTGGGGAGAGGAAGTTTTATTGGTATTCGGTATCGGTTTGTGTTGCTTCCAAACGTTATATCTGATTTATTTCGCTTTTAATTTACCAGTTATAAGAACTAACCGGTCAATTGCGAGTCGGACTCGCGCACCGAGGGTTCCGTACAAACTTGTAGGTATGTAAATAGGTTCGCTCATCACGGGAGTCGAGTCAAGGAAATCTAAGAGGGACTAAGTTTGAATTTCATTGTTGATTTTTAACTAACTGAATATATGTATAGAGTACCTACGTGTATGTAGGTATAACTTGGGAGAATAGCACACTATCCTATACCTAGCTATGTTCAGTTCACACATGCCGAACTCACGAAGTTGTGTAATGAAGCCAAAGATTAACTTGAGTCCGGATGAAGTGTGTAGCGTACCTACTTACACCAGCTCACCCTGCCCCCGGCACCCGGCACCCGGCACCCGGCACCCGGCACCCGGCACCCGCCCGTGGTAATTACATGCGTCTCGTAAGAGACTACTCACGTTTTTAATATGAGCACAGAAGAGTCTGCCAATGTTACTACACGCCCAAGTAAGTACTTATTGAAGGGGAACGTAAAAGTTAACAGTTTTAATGAACGCTCAACCTTCACCAGATACGGGGAAAACAACGAAGAAATTCCGAACAGGTTTACCTACCAAGTTAGCTAATAATATTATCCCACACTAAAATAATAAAATTAAATTCAGATTTAAGATAAACAGATATGCACAAAAATGATCAGGACAAATTCTGGAGGGAATAGAACCTGTCGTGATAGGTATACTACAGTACCAACAGTAGATATATTTACTGTGGTAGGGTGTTTTAACTACGCCTACGATCCATCATTTCTTGAGTAACATTGATCACATTATACCAAGCTGTTAGCCGATTATGTATGTAATGAAGTAAATCTGGTACCTAGGTAGGTACGGGCACGGGTACGGGTACGGGTACGGGTACGGGTACGGGTACGGGTACGGGTACGGGTACGGGTACGGGTACGGGTACGGGTACGGGTACGGGTACGGGTACGGGTACGGGTACGGGTACGGGTACGGGTACGGGTACGGGTACGGGTACGGGTACGGCTATCTAGTCGCGCTCTCCATGTTATTACTCACGTGTGTGAGACAAAGTGTGACTGACCATCTTATTGTCTGCAAATTCTGCAATAATGAACATTGCTCACCAAATATTTAATTAACCCAGTTCTAGTGTATTGTATTGTACAACTGTATCACATCTAGAGTTACAGCCATTAACATAGTAAGTATTGTTTGTTTTATCTCGGCCAAACTCTTACAAATTAATTAACAAAGAATATCAAAGTGGCAATTAGTATTTTAATGCGATTTCACCGGTGGCTGGCTGTGAGCCTGTGACGTGGTCACGTGGCCTCTAATAAAGTTCACATTCATTTTGGTTCGGTGCTATTATCATACAAAGTGTGCATTGTGTGAATCCGCGAGGAAGTCAGTCTGAAGTCAGGGGGAGACGGGGCGGTATTGTGGAGTCGCGGGAACAGAGTGCGCCTGCCACTGTCACCCACCGCGCCCCGGCCACTCTACCATTATTTAATGATCTCATTCAAAGTGGTCGCTGCTTACTTTGGTTTGTTTTCTCCACGTTAATAGCTTGTAAATTAGATTCCTTCATACAACTATGTGAAAATTAGCGTTAGAATAGGTAGTTAATTAATTTAATCTCGTTTAGGCACATTAAATTATAATAATGCGGCTTAGTAGCATGACTGTGAACTGTTTGCACAATCCGTTAATTATTTTATATAATTAATTAAGTTTGGATATGATTCACGCTAATATGTACCTAAGGTACTTCACACAACAATGTGAAGCCTTTGGCAGGCAAACAATGTACCTATATACGAGTAAATGTCTACCCACACACAATCACGCGATGCATATCGAGCGAGATATACCTATGTACTTGTATTACAATCAAGATACAATGTATGATCATTGATCAATGAACAGTCCGCAGTTGAATGTGTAGTGTGGTGTGGTGTGAAGCGAGACAGGTGACACTGCTAAAGTCACATGAAGACAGTTCACTGATGAACTTTTACGTGATAATCTTAATTGGTGTTGATGAGAAAGGTAGGGTATTAATTATATGTAGGTACCTTATATGTTGATTAGAGGCAGACTATTAAGTTATTAGTTCAATTAGCACACGCAGGCTTCACAAGGTCTGTAATTAGCTATAAGTAGGAGATAGATTATAAGCCGATACGTTTGTTTGTTCTTTTTATACCACATGTGACAACGAAGCTGACGGGTCACCTGGTGTTAAGTCGCCTATACCTAGACATTAGCAATACCAAGGGGATTGCCAATGTGTTGTACACCTTATTAGGCAACTGGCTCTCAAGTGCAACTGCCGGAACACACCAACAGGTGCTTAGCGACATATTTTCAACTTGAAGGTGGTAGCCAGCCAGTCGAGTACTACAAAGTACCCTACCACCGTGCTATGGTTTTTTTTATATACTGTTTAAGCTTGTGTTTGAACACAATCTCACCATGGTAAGTGATGATGTGGCCGAAGGTGGTAAGCACACAAAGCCTAGATGGGAACTGGCTCTCAAGTGCAACTGTCGGAACACACCGATAGGTGCTTGGCGACAGATTTTCAACTTGAGGGTGGTAGCCAGTCGGGTGCTACAAAGTACCCTACCATCGTGCTATGGTTTCCTCACGATGTTTTCCTTCACCGAAAGCTCAAGCCCATAGTACGATTCGAAACACGACCTTCGCCGCGGTATCCGACGTCACTACCACTGAGCTATCATCGCCTTAGCTATATGTATAATACCTACAGCTCATACTCATACTGAACTGACAAATGACATTATGTTATGCATAATGCATGCTAGGGCTTTTGCCACCTTAGTATAAAAACAAAGGTCATCTTTATCATAGTACCTAATATAAAAATAAATTGTAGTTTATTTTTTCTTCCAAATGTCAAATAGCGCGTTTTTCTTCCGAAAGCGACAGCGAGGAAGAAAATAGAACACGCGCAGTCAGTAAATGCCTATTTACTGTAGCCTTCAAAGCACCCAGATTACATCGTTCAGGAAATGTCTAGGTGTACTGAATTCAGTTCAAAGAGAGAGAGCTGTCACACACATGGCAGCTATTTTACAAAGGCATGTCTCATTAATCTATAGATATCTACATAGATCTATCTATTTATATTAATAAAACCGGCCAAGTGCGAGTCGGACTCCCGCACGAAGGGTTCCGTAAAAAAGGCAAAAAAATACAGTCTGGTAACAGACAGACGGACGGACAGACGGACAGACAGCGAAGTCTTAGTAATAGGGTCCCGTTTTTACCATTTGGGTACGGAACCCTAAAAATGGATCTTCGAAATGTATGTACGCTCATAATTTCCGAATGACTGCACCAAATTGGATGATTCTTTGTTTTATGTATTCGTTATTGTTAGGACAAGGTTTGTATAAAATAAAAATTCCCAGGGGAACGCGGATGAAACCGCGGCACAGCTAGTGACAAATAAATATAAGACAAACTAAAGGAAATAGGTACCTATCATAAGACTAGACATGCACTGAACTGAAAAGAGAGATAGTTCAATTCATTTAGTTTTTTTTTTTTTTTTTTTTTATTCCACTAGGTGGTAATTAGTTCAATTAGTTCATTTCGCTCAATGATAAAGAGATACGTACTTCTCTCGCTCGCATTCTCTTTCACTCCTTCTTCTCATTCATTAGATAAGTAGCGAGAGTTATTATTCAGTTTACGCCTGGTAAGGCACTTATGAACGTTACAATTGACTCTACCACCGGTTCAACATACACTTCAACTGAGAACACTCCGGTAAGAAACTCAGCAAGGCATGTTTTTTTTCAGCAGTGGATCTTTCTCACTCAGTCAGGAACTACACAACTCTACATAAGACATAACAACTGGTGGAAAAGATATAGGTAAGTATGTTAGGTATAGTATTCATTATTATTTGTTACTTGTCTTTTCGGCTGAACGGATTTTGATGGAATTTGGTATGGAGGTACTTTCAATTCTTGGGTAGGATAGGCTACTTCCTACTACTAAATCAACTCCAAAATGGGTGAAAAAGGAGTGAAAAGGTAAGATCACGAATTCTACGCGAAATTAGTCGCGGGAAAAAGCTATGAAAATGATTTCGAAATTCTGGTGATATTTACGACACAGGTAAGTGTAGGTACCTAGGTAGGTAATCACAAAACACCAGCTAAATCATTTTCCTAACCCCATACCGTTCTCATGTAACGATATTTACGGCTGTAAAAATTGTTTTAGCCCATAATTTAAACAAATTGTCATTCATAAAAATAACGAGAACAAGCGTAGGTACGATAGCAAGTGCCGCAACACGTGGAAACTTATAAATCACTTGACGTATGGAGGGCCTGAGATAACGCGCTGCCTTCTCAGTTTACGGCCAGTTATGAGATATTTATGTGGCGACCTGACAAACAGTTTGATTGATGGCGCCTTGCGGAATTATCTACATACAATACATTAGCGAGCCTAGCTTACAAGAATGCAACAAACATATGGAAGCTATACAATTATAAATATAATGCGGACCATTTGTATATTGTCGCCTTGTTGAGTTCTTGGCGCGCCATCGCCACCATCGTTCACTTTATTACTTATGGTATGTTATTTAGTTACAATTAATTATATAGAGCAATAGGTAGGTACAGACGTTTAGGATGATTTAGTTTACCCAAACATAGGTAGGTAGGTAGTGTACCCATATCGGACTGAGTAGGCTACCTAAGAATATTTAAAAACAGGCATACCTAGGTACCGACCTTATTAATATTTATTTGACTATCATTGCGAAGATTAAGGAGATGTTCACGATGGTAGGGTTCTTTGGAGTAGTTACTCGATTGGCTGGCTGGCTGAAATCTGTCGCCAACCACCTGTTGTAGGTGTGTTCCGGTAGTTGCACTTGAGAGTCAGTTAGCTTTAAAAAGGTAATTATAAAAATAGGTCGACAGCAATACCGGGGTGATTGCCAATCTATTATAAGTCTATAGGCGACGTTATTCACTTACCATCAGGTGACTCACCTAGCTTTTTTTATTTATTTAAGTGATATAAATAAATAAAAAATGTTAAAAGATAGATACCTAGGTAGAGGCCATGTGGTCATGCAAGTTGTCATTTGCCCGAAAAATACAATTTTAGAATTCGCTTGTCACCTTCCTTATCGGGGCAATAATTTATTGAGGATATTAATTGGGACGCGGGCGAGGGCGAGGGCGAGGGCGAGTGCAGCGTGCACAAGCAGAGCAGGTAGATTAGAAGTGGCACTGGCTCAACTGGCTGGTACGAGTAGCACAGCGGCACGGCGAGCGACTAATTATGTTTGACGTGTCGGCTGCTCGGCCACCCACCGAGGCCGCGAGGGCGCACTAGATTCCTCGCCCGCCGCGTTTTTTACACCCTAATTAAGCTAATTTATCGAGACAATAAGAGAAATTATCGGTAGCGGCTCGCCGGTTACTGGCCGCTTTATGAGCGCTATTAAATTGTTGAATTTAAGAGCGCTACCGAACTACACCGGTGACCGGGCAGGGAGCGTCGCGCACCGTTCGGTCGGCTTTGATGCCCCAATAAATATACAAAAGATCCCATCCGATAACAGGTGAATGGAGCCGACCCGACCCGATTCAGTCGCTCTTAATGAAAGCCACGCCGAGGAATTCCTACGACAAAGCCTTAAAATGCTAATAACATGAACGTAACACATCGCCTAAACCCGAGTTCGGGTCCCGCCCGAGCCGAGCCCGAGCCGAGCCCGACCCGTCTAGAATGCGTTTAGATAATGAAGGTGCCAATCTCGCAGGTGGACAGATTAAATGAGTATTTTATGGCAGATTAACTTAAACATTTACTTTTAAATAGTTGTTTTATCACGGACGTGTGGGCAGTGGGCACACACTACCACACACCGTCGGATGTATTATCTTCCTTGTGGTATTTGAATGGTTACTGTCGACACACAAATATTGAGATTCTAGACATAAGCATTTAAGATAATGAAGATAGTGCAGTGTAATACCTACCAACGTAAATAAGTGTCGACAAGATAGGACTCATCTTATTCAAGTAGTGTAATAGAATAGTTTCGTCATTTCTCTGTCTGTATGTCACAGGCACACTTTACACTCTATTTTACTAGTAGGTAAACTTTATAGTAGGTACTCGTATGTAGGTACTTATATTAAATTAGGTAGGTACCTACATACTAGTTAGGTATGTTAAATACCTACCTTGATAGTTGAATGAATAAATTAGACTGATAATAATATTTAAAAAAAAAAACAAAAATACACGCTTTTATAGAAAATCAAACTAAAAGGTAAAAAAATATTTTCATTAAATTAAAATTAAGGATAGTGTGATTACCAATAAAATTAATTTTATTGTAAAAAACGTGGGGTGCTTTTTATAATATTTTTAAAATGACTACTTCTACCAATATCCGTCAATAAAATATTTATAACAATTGACATTAAGCACCCACGCTTTTTTAGGGTTCCGTACCCAAAGGGTAAAACCGGGACCATATTACTAAGACTTCGCTGTCTGTCCATCTGTCTGTCACCAGGCTGTATCTATCTCAAGAACCGTGATAGCTAGACAGTTGAAATTTTCACAAATTATGTATTTCTGTTGCCGCTATAACAACAAATACTAAAAATAAAATAAATATTTAAGGGGGGCTCCGATACAACAAACGCTATTTTTTAGCCCTCTTTTGCTCGATATCAATAATGGTAGGGGAGGCGAATAGGGGATTTCGGGATTTACTCGAGCGCGTCAGATTAACATAAGGGGGGCAACCTTGCACCTTGTGAAGTACTCTCACCAAATCTGAGCCTTCTATGTAGTGTCGAACGCCTAGGGTAGCCCGTCAGATTAGTAAAAAAAAATCGATGGTTTGAAATACTCGAGCGCGTCAGATTAAGGTAAGGTAAGTTAGTTACATGCAAAATAGTGTACATTTCAATAATCTGACAAATTGGGCGTGACGAAAGAAAATTGGAGACTCGCAAACTTGCAAAAAAAAAACGTCACCTGGATTTTCTCGAGCGCGATTGGTTTTTTTTTTATTTTGAAGGAAATTAGTCACGAATCACGGAAATATCTTAATCTGCCGATTTGCACAAGCCGTAGTGGCTAAAATCATTATTAAGTGTATAGTCCAGGAATATTATGAGTTTCACCTCAGAATGAGAAATAGTCAGCTATTAACTTGTATAAACCTTTATTTTGACACCCTAAAACTTGTCTCAAAAGCTACTTATCTTAGGGTGCCCGCGACTACTGATTTTTCAAGGTCAAAGGTCAAAAAATCATTTATTGCAAATATCTCGTTTCCTATGGGTTTTTTGGTATATGTATTCATAATAAATATTGTAGAAGATTAAATTCTCTACAACTTTTGTACAAACATTTTTTCGATATCTTGAACCATTTTCGAGATTTCGATATTTTTTACATATTTTTTTTTTCAAACCGTCAGATTAAGGAAATCCCTCAACATAATTGTCAGATTATGGGTCAGTACAACAAGACCATCAAGAAGAACCGCCTGTATAAAAATCTGACGCGCTCGAGTAAATCAAGGTCACGATTTTTTTTTTGCATTTTCAAAAATCGGCCCTGATTGATGGTCGCGTCCAAATCGTCAGTCTTTAAAATAGGAGCTACTGGAGGGTTCACTTAACATCCCTTATCAATGTCTGACGCGCTCGAGTAAATTTTTTTTAAAAATATTTTCGACCCCTTCGTACGGCCACCCCCACCACGCAAAACGGCAGATTATTATTTTTCCGTTATCAGACAGACGTGGCGCGACTACCCTATTAATATCTGACGCGCTCGAGTATTTCTTGGTGACTGTTTTTTTTTACATTTTTGAAACCCTGTAGACGCTCCCCCCACCGCTGAAGGGGAAAATATCACATAACCTTTTTTTCTTTATTCCACCTAATCTTCAAATTCCAGTAGGTCCCAAAGACGCTCGAGTAACTACAAATTTTGCATCAATGCCTCCCCTACCATAATGGCAACAGGTAGGCACTTGAAATATTCACAAAATACTCAGTTGTATTTTTAATTTAATAATAAATATTTAAGGGGAGCTCCCATATAAAAAACGTGATTTTTTTTGCCTTTTTACGGAGCGCGAGTCCGACTCGCACTTGGCCGGTTTTTAAATATATTTTTTTGCTAATACACTATCCTTAATTTAAACTATTATTTATATTTTATTTATTTATTATTTTGGTTATCAATACCTACAGTGCTAATTTTTATGCGCCAGCAATGCCGGGTTTAATTGTCATCGGTCCTTGATAAGTGTGCAAAGATTCAAATCAATCCGTCGTTTTGAAAGGTGTGAAAATCACGTTCATAGATTCCTTTTACATAGATACATACCAAGCTAATAAAATCGTATTAAATACAATAGAACTACTTACTTACTTGTTTGTTTATAGTAGGTACCTACTATTTAGTCAGTCAGTCGGTCTCCCTCCCTTGCACTTGCATCCATACTATATCTAGGTACCTACGAACTACTATTATTAGGGAGTATGTACCTAATACTAAACGAAATGGCGCAGCAAGTTCATTTGTTTGCGATGTTTTGGTTTAGAGCAATAGGTATGTGGCCATATTTACAAGCTGGCCATATTCGACCCAGGTACCTTAGTCATCGGACGAATGCCTCGGCGCCCCCCGGTATACCCAACACCAGCAGCGACAGGTTGAAACACCGTGGGGTTTTAGTCAGGTAAGTCGGAGTCTGACATAACCCGGACTTCTTGCAGACTGAATTGCAATAAGGAACAAGCTATACTTAAACCTAAAAGAGGTTGCTGTAGTCTCGTTAAATAACACAGATTTTAGTGAAATAGGTGACTGTTCCACTAAAATACTTCATAGACTTTTTAAGACAACCTGAAAAGTCACGATGCTTTGATTTTATTACACATCACTGGTGGAATCATATTGAACTTTATTGCAGAAAATGATTATTATTAAATTAAACTCAAAATAGGTACACAGTTTTAATGAAAATGAAATGAGAACGCAACGTCACTTTGTAAGTTCCCGCCAATAACTCCACTTTCGTTTTTAAATAATTAATCATGACCATTGATACAAAGTCTTTCAGTCGCATATATTTTCTTTAGTTTTAATATTCTTCTTTTATTTTATAGTCACGTTATATCATATTCACAGTAAAGTCTAGTCTTAATCCGTACATATCAGGTCAGGATTTAGTTAAATTGGTGGCCGTTCCACTAAAACATATCTCGGACTTTTTGAGATAACCTGAAAAGTCACGATAAATTTTTATTGGACAATCGCCGTTATTATTCAATAAAACTCAAAACTTAACTTCGCAAGTTCCCGCTAAAGAGGCAGTAATACCAACTCAGCGGGATTTTTAAGTTTGTCCCAAAAAGTCCTTGAAAAGTTTTAGTGGAACGGTAACTTATTTCAATAAAATCAGACCGGGCTTGTTTGGACGAGGACTAGACTTTACTGTGAATATGATATAATAATAAAAAGTAAAGAAAATGTGACTGAAAGACTTCATTTTTATGGTCATAAATAAAGATTTATAAAAAAACAAGTGTCAATGTCAGTGTCAAAAAAATACATAGATTTGCGGTTGCGCGTTCAGTATTTCAATCCCAAAGAAATCGTAATAATAAACATCGGCGGTGAATTGAAAAATGTGTGGCGGCTATCCTCATGGCTAGTCTCAATGTTGCAGAATGGTCTCCGGACCAGGTGGCCGATTGGCTTGCAGGTTCGTTCCTCCGCAGTTGTTGATGTCTACTCTCGGTGACTCACAGTTTTGAACCTTCACCCGCAATCCAGGCAGCGGCTGCGATATCAACAGAGTTGGGTTGAAACCGACCTCAATACCGGCAGAGAATACTCTCAACTGATACCGCCTACTTGTTGCCTAACTCTTCTCTTATACACAGATATATGTCTGTATTTAATTGAGTTGGACTGTCTTCATAACTAGGTTTCATTATTTACTTTATTACTAATTATTACTTTGTATAGGCTTTACCCATGGGGGGCCACATAACACAGAAACAAAGAAATAGTCAAAAATATCACAACTATATTTAAAGGAGACTGTTGTGTGGAATAACCAGCTTTAATAATAATAATAATTACTTAGTATAATAGTACCGCATCTGTAATAGGTATGTGCTCCTCTACTTTTATTATCATCAGCTTATTTTGAACATGTGATGCAATATCAATCAAATGTTTCCTCCTTATATTGTAACTGTTGTACTTGCCATATTGGTGTGATGTATATGTTAATAGGTTGGTTAGTATAGGTTTTCCATTCTGTTAAACTAGATACTACTACAGGAATAGAGATAGATGGCAATGTGTGAAGATTTGTATGTTTGATATGTTCGTACACAAAAAATTCTATTTGGTTGTAGAATATTCAAATATTTGTAAATGTTGTTATCGTTAGCTATTATTATTTTGTTGGCAGGTGTGGGTCGGACGGTGGCCAGCTATGCGCCCAGCCTGCGTTCACGCGGAGTGGACGGTGCCAAGCTGCTCACCCTGCGCTGTGATGACCTTGAGTACCTGGGCATGCACATCATTGGACACCAGGAGCTCCTGCTGGAAGCGGTTGAGCATTTAAGGAACTTTGTAAGATTTATTTATTTATTTAATAAGGCACAGCAACAGAATACAAAATTATAAAAAATACAAATTAGAACAGCAAAAAGAACAAAACTGAATTCTCCAATAACAGTTGAGCACAGCATTCAATTTAAATTTGCAATAAAAAATCAAATAAACCTAAATAATATTTATAGTGGCATAACAATTTCCTTACATTTCTTTGTATACGTGGAATGACTCGGGAAAAAAAAGGTCTAAATCCTTGCAGTAATCGTTGTGAGCCCTGCACATTCGTAAGACTGGATCATTGTAACTTACATTGTTGGAACATGGGGGAAGCAAGAAAAGTGTAATGTTACTCTCTTTAAATTACCTTGAACCACATATAATCTGAGAGCAAGGAAAATATCATTTTAATACTTGAATGGTTATTAGTATAGTTTATATAAAAAGTAGATCTCACTTCTGTTGAGGAAAGATGCCTTACTTGTCATTAAATCCTACAAAATCTTCATGGGGAAGCCACAGCATCAATGTAAAATTTATTGTGCACGATCGAAAACAAATACTGCTCACCATTTCCTCAGCAATAGAGTGGTCCAGTATAGGAGCTATGAAGTGTGAACTATCTTTGAACACTGTGAGATGTGGACACATCAGCTTCCAAGCTGCTTGTCTATAAATAAATAATAGTGTGTTTGGTAATAAACATTAACATGTTCTTTGTATTGTACTTACATTTATTTGATAAACCTCTATCTTCTTCACAATAAATAGTTGAAAGTGGATTTTTGTTACCGTTGTGGTTCACTAAAATATTACTGTTCTAAATCCTATTCTAATCTCAAAGCTTACAATCAGTATATAATTATCTACAGAAAAGTATTTATAAATAAACTATTAATACTACTGCATTCCTCTTATCATTACATCCCATATCAGACCCAGTGACTATATGTACCTACACTATGATACTGAATAATTGTTTGTTTATCATAAGTAAGCATATCTATATAATATGTTTAAACTAAATGAATATATATATATAATTTACACAAATTTTTATACAAATTTTGTCCCGCCTGTCAAATTGGTCTAAATGGCATGTTATCAACAAAAACATAAGTCATCAATATGAGTCAACTCATGACTATTTTTTATTTAATTTGTATAGACAAAATGAAATATTATCTGCCCTTTTCAATACTTCTACAAGTCTTAACTTCACATGACATGAATTTTTATTTTATTTGGGCGTAAGAATGAATGATGATTAGCTAGTGTTTGATGTGATGTGTGTCGTGTGCTGTTGTAGCAGTACGAGTTGTCGCGCGAGTGTGTGCAGCAGCTGGCGCTTCGCGTGTCGGTGGCGGCGGGCGGGCTGGCGCGCACGCTGCGGCAGTCGGCCACGCACCAGGACAAGCGCCTCGAGACGCACACGCTGGCAGACGTCGCGCGCACCGTGCACGCCGTCAAGCCGCTCGTCTGCTGGCTCGACAGGTACGTACCTGTACTCGCTGTCGCCGCGAGCAGCGCGCAGCGCGCCCGTCTGTAGCGTGTGTTGTGTACAGGTGGCCGCTGGGTGGTCGCAGCAGCGGGTCGAGCGTGCTGTCGGAGCGGAAGGCGGCGCTGCTGGCGCTGTCGCTGGAGGCCGCCACGTGCGCGCAGCGGGATCGGTTCGCGGAGCACCCCGCCCGGGCCGTGGCCGCCGCCGCCGCCACCACCGCCGCCACCGCCAACTACATCATACAGGTATGCCGTAGTAGCACCCCACCCCCGCGTCTCGGTAGGTGTGTAACGTGGTGCGCTGGTTCTGCAGGAGGTGTGCGACCCGATGGTGCTGCAGCCGGCGTCCCTGGAGGCGGTGTGCCTGCGGCAGGGTGGGCGGCCGCTCGGGTTCCGCGTGGTGCCCTCGTTCTGCGGCCACCACCAGCTCGCAGACATTCGGTTCGGCTCGCCCGCCCACGCCTCCGGGGCCGTGCACGTCGGTGACGAGATCGTTCAGGTAAGCGCCCGACCCAGGTAGGTATCTACTAGGTAGGTACTCTCAGGCCGACGTATTGTTCATTGATATAAGGAGGTATGTTAATGGTACGCCTCGGGCAGGTGGGCAACCAGTGCGTAGTGGGGTGGAGCGGCGAGGCGGTGGTGGCGGCGTGCGGTGCGGGTGGTGCGGCTGGTGCGGGCGAGCTGTCGCTGCGGCTGCGGCGGCGCGGGGGCCGGGCGCCGGGCGCGCTGCCGACGCCGCAGCTGCTGGCGCGGCACCGGCGGCTCCGGGCCGACCACCACCTGCACGCGCGACCACCCAACATGCATCTCTACACCGACATACGGATCGACAGGTACCGGTATTATCTACACTACACTACACTACACTACACTACACTACACTACACTACACTACACTACACTACACTACACTACACTACACTACACTACACTACACTACACTACACTACACTACACTACACTATGGTAGTGAGTGCAGTTTATATTGAAAGCCACAGGTCCCAGTGCAGGCCACGCAGAGACCTAGTACCGAGTATGTACTAGGTCTCCGCTAATTTCTTTATTTATTTTTATATAAAAAATAATTATGAAATTTTATAGGTCTAAGTTGCTTTTTTAAAAAGAGCAATTTGTGAGTTTAAAGGTTTAGTTTGATGGTTGTTTTTGCTGGCTCTTCTCAACAAGCAAAAACAACCTTCCGAACCGTGAATAAGCTTGTGTTTGACCGCAATCTCACCATTGTAAGTGATGATGTGGCCGAAGGTGGTTAGCACACAAAGCCTAGATGGGAACTGACTCTCAAGTGCTTGGCGACAAATTTTCAACTTGAGGGTACTTTCTTAGAAGGTTTGATTGTTTGTTTGAAGTTTTAATCTCAGCTTGTCTACTTTAACCATGCAACATCGATTATGTTGGTAATATGTTGAAATGTACAACAGAATGGAGCTGACGAACAGCCACCCGGCTCCCCCGCGGGTGGTGGATGTGTCGGGGGCGCCCCCCACGTCGGCGGTAGGGGGTGGTGTGGTGGGGACACCGACGGTCGACCCGGCGGCGACTCCGGCCTCGTCGTCGGACGAGAGCGAGCCCCTCTCGCCGCCCGCCTCGCCCACCCATCTACACCCCGACCATACACGGTAACACTATCTCCTCTCTCTCCTCTCTCTCCACACGATACACATACATATACACATATACACATTTATTTGACATCACAAAACAGGTAAAAACTAAACAATATCACGGAGAGCAGAAATACAACAAAATCTTACTAAGTTAATAGAAAAATAAAATAAAATTAAAACAGCTAACAAAAGTGATACCTGATAAATTGCTTGTGGTTTTTCTCGTAGCAGGCGGTATCTTCGCTTCAATAAAAAATATCTAACACTGACCAGTGTATAATATAAAACACGTAAAAATAATCGTAAATAGCGAAGACTTTGTAAAATTCAACCATTCTATGATTTTTAATTAGCAATTTAACAACAAAGAATAATCTTTTCACTCCTCTTGCTCAAAAAGACCGTCATTGTAGCGTACCAGAGCGGTGAAAAAATAGCAATTCATCCTCTAGGGGAAAAAGTATTTTTTTTTATTTTTGTGTGTCAAATGACAATGAGCCTACAAAAACGAAAAAGTCTTTAGTCATAAGTAGAATAATCGAATAAAGACTCGACTTATTACTGTTTCATAAAAAAAGAACTTCATTTTAATTTTGAAAATCTCTGGTGCATGCATGCAATGTGTTGCGGTTACAGAAGAAACAAAAAAAAATGAAATTATAAACTACATATTTCATATTGTATTGTTTTGGTTGATTGTTTGGTTTCTATTTAGGTCCTCGCTAAAGCTCGGGAGTAAAACTACCTCGTATATAATGGGTCATTTTAGCCCCTTGTATAACAATCTACTATTTGATGGTGTATATTTATGACGTCACAATTCATAAAAAGTAGCTGTTTTGATATGTCATCAACAAGCTCATTCAATAAATGGCTTTGATTTAGAATACTTACAGTACTTATTAAATATGTACTGCTTCCATACTGTTGGTAACAGAACTGTAAGCCGCGTTCATTTACTTCCATCCTAAAATCTGCACATTTTTTTTATTCAATGCTATAGCATAAAAGTATGCGCTTGATTAGTTCACTTTACTAGATCGTGTACTCAGTAGCAGTGCAGTAGTAGCAGCCAGCGTTTGGGCTAGCTACATGAACTGGTTGTCAGCAATGACATGTGCTATGTAACGTTGTGTTGTGTGCAGCATGTACCCGCCGAAGCCGCACTTGGGAGTGCAGCGGCGCCACTCGGTGTGCGGCGGCTCGCCCACGCACAAGCGACCGGACCTCGCCGTGCACCAGGTACCAGTTTTACACCTCTACTACTGTTCTACCTACCTACTCCTAACAATATCAACTGTTTCATTGACAATGTGTTGTGACGGCAGGTGTGGCGGGAGCTGCGCGCGCACGCGTGGCGCCAGTCGGCCGCCGGGGACCAGCTATGCGCACGCGCACGGGATAAGGTATGATACCTATATGTTTAAGGCGATGATAGCTCAGTGGTAGTGACGTCGGATACCGCGGCGAAAGTCGTGGGTTCGAATCCTACAATGGGCTTGAGCTTTCGGTGAAGGAAAACATCGTGAGGAAACCATAGCACGGTAGTAGGGTACTTTGTGGTACCCGACTGGCTGGCTACCACCCTCAAGTTGAAAATCTGTCGCGAAGCTCCTGTCGCTGTGTTCCGGCAGCTGCGCTTGAGAGCCAGTTCCCATCTAGGCTTTGTGTGCTTACCTCCTTCGGCCACATCATCACTTACCATGGTGAGATTGTGGTCAAACACAAGCCTATCCAGAATTAAAAACCTACTCACACTTACCGTCTCCCCCCTACTGTACGTATGTTTATGGTTGCAGGCGGTATCGTGCAGCACGGGGTTGGAGCTGTCCCCGCGACCTCGCACCTGTCTCGGTGTAGTGCCCGAGCGCAGGCATCGGTACCGAGCCCCCGGCGAAGGGAGCGAGGGAGGCGGGGGAGGCGCGGGGGGCGACGCCCGAGCAGCCCCGAGGCCTCCGGAGCGCGGCAAGCTCGACAAGAGCCACTCGACGCCCGCCTACGACCTACAACCCGACGACCCCGCCCCGCTCCTCGCCCAGACCATCCCCGAGTCGCCCACCCCGGCCACCCCTGCCACCCCCGCCCCTGCGGCCGGCCCCGACAGCCCGCTCGTGGGGAAGGCCGATCAGATTCTTGACTTCAAGAAGTCCAGCTCGCAGATTGGGGAGGCGATTCTGCACCAGCAGAGTAGGAGGACCACCGACGACGCCGACGACTCCGAGGCGGAGAGCGCGTCGAGAGCTGCTAGTGAGTTTATTATGTTTTAAGATAAACCCTCGTACTTCGTCGGCTCGTTTGACGTAATTTCCGCTGTGGTGTTATCAATGTCACATTAAAAAAACGGTATCAATTTCAGATCTGCCGTCTCGAGACGAGTCAACGACGGAGATGATTCTAGAAACGATAAACATAGCGATGATGGAGCACCGCCGCCGCTCCACACTGGAGCCGCGCCTCTCGCACGTGCCTACACCAGCACCCACACCCACACCCACACCCACACCCACACACACTCCCGCACCCACACCAGCGAGGGACGAACACATCCCGTACGAGCCCAGAGTTACTGCACCCAGGTAGATTGACGATTCTCTATAAATTGCGCGGTGGTAGGGTTTTTATAGGACTCGACTTTGATGACCATCCTCAAGTTGAAAATCTGTCGCCAAGCACCAGTTGGTGTGTTGCGGCAGTTGCACTTGACAGCCAGTTGCCGTTAAAGTATTGTAAAAAGGTTGACAACACATTGGCAATCTTCCTAGTAGGAGACACCCACCTGCCTACTTGTCAGACTTCTGGTATAAAAACATATATTCAGAGGGTTTAATTGGTACCAATAAGTAGCTACCTTAAATGAGTATCAAGAGCTCGCTATAATAGCCCGTTGTTCGGCAGGTACTCCTATCTCCGCGGCACTCCAGCGTCGAGCCCGACTCCGCCCCCGCAGTCCCCCCCCTCGCCCCCGCCCCGCCCCGCCGCCACGCAGCGCCCCTCCCTCGCGGCCGTCGCCGCCCCGCCCTCCCCAGTGGATCAGTACCCGGTGCTACGTGCTGTACCGCGCCCGCCGGATAGACACGAGCCCGCCTCGCCACTCAAACCGATCCGGACTGGAGACAATGCACAGGTACGTTACCACTACTAACTGTATCATACGCGAATGTTCAATTCATATCATTCAATCAGTCTACTACTGTGTTCACTACATACTGTCTAGTGTATACAGAAAAGAGAAGTGGCCTAAAGTGAGAACCCTGTGGTACACTGATAGTCACTTGGAGCATTTTTTTAAGTTCTAACGGATAAACTAACATCCGGTCGGAGACGATAATAGGAATAAAATGCGATTATCTTTTCCACAGCTTTAACAATAAATCCTAGCATAACAATATAATAAATTAATCTCAAAAGTGTATGGTTAACATTATCAAAGGCCTAAATAATCATATTATTTTCCATTGATACTATTCTTGAGGTACGTTTTGGGTGCCTTTAAGAGTGGAATGGAAAACGATTAGAAAATAATAGCATAAACTACTTTTGCCCAGATTTACAATAAGTCTTCCCTATTTTATTAGTGTGAAATATGTCATTTTGTGAGTGATCTTAATCACAATTACATTGTTTTCCTTCTTCTAGATATCAGTCCCCCTTCGTCACATAACGAAGCACGACATCATGATGATCCCTTCGGAGCGTCGCGAGATGCCCGCCATCAACAGTCCCAGCCCCGACACACACTCGCCCCCGCACCGGCCGGGCCCCGGCGACATCGTGTTGGGGGAATCCCTCAGTCCGCACGCACCGCCACACTCGCGGTCACTCTTCGCCTCATCTAAATCCAGGAGCTTGAAAAAGAAGACGTCCATACTTGCAAGTTAGTTGTTTTTCAGATAGTCGAGGTCGAAAACCCTTCCCGAATTTTTAGGTTCCACATTTGGTGCTGGCGGCGCATCTCTTGGCTCACAGGACAAATTTCTCAATATGTAGTGTTGTGTATGTGTGTGTGTGTGTGTGTTGTAGAGCGTCGCTCAGTCCCGGCACGTGCCCTGGCGGCGCGCGGCGCCTCGGGAGGAGTGTGGCAGCGAGTACGGGCGCGGGCCGCCGCGCAGCCACGCTGGGCGCGTCGACACCTGCTATTGGCACACAACCTGCTCTACGCCTACCGCTCACCAGAGGTACACTACACACTATTTTTTTTGATTTAGTTTACTATCTTGGTAACTAATGCGGGTTATAATTTCTTATGTATTTTTGTATTAGTTTATGAATAAAATTGAAGATGGTCCAAAAATATTTAAATAGTGTAACCTTGCTGAGTTTCTTGCCGGTTCTTCTCAGTTGAAGGCTGTCTTCCGAACCGGTGGTAACTTCTGTAATTCGACCTTCACAAGTGCCCTTCTAGGGCCTAAACTGAATAAGTGGTTTTGACTTTGACTTGACTACATAGACAGTATACAGTACACAGTACGTGTCGTGTATGTTGCAGTGCTCGAAGGCGGACTGCATGATCTACCTGGAGGGGTTCACCGTGCACGCGGCGGGCGAGGTGAAGTCCCGCGCGCACTCGTTTAAAGTGTACCACACGGGCACCGCCTTCTACTTCGCGTGCGACACGCGCGAAGCCATGCTCGCCTGGATACAGCTCATCCACCGCGCCACGCTGCTGCCCTCGCTCTCACACACGCACACGCACCCACACTCTTCACAGGTTAGTACCTACATCCCTGCCACTTGCGAGGTGATGCAACTATCGTCATCTCACTCGCAGCTAGATGCCTTGCTTTGACTTTGCCGTCACGGAGCATAAATCATCATATCAATGCTGGATAAAGGCCTCCCCCAAGAATCTCCGATGGCTGATCTTGCTCTTCCCGCGACCCTCACACCATCCATCGTGTGGGAGGCCTGCCTACGCTGCGTCTTCCAGTTCGTGGTCGCCACAACTATAATATCATAGGCAAATCGGAGGTGAGTAATGTACTCGCCATTGAAATTGATGCCAAATCCATTCCAGTCCAGAAAGAACTCTCGAAAACAACGTGTAAACATGGCTCAACAGTGTGATGGGTCTGTAGTCCTTCATTCAATAGATGGTTAATAAAGCCATGGTGTGGAGTAACATTATATTGACCACAAACCGTCGACGAATAATTTAGTGATAAAATATTTCTCACAGGTGGACATATCAAAACAATTCTCCGAGACTGACTATTCGGAGACGGAATCGGACTCCGAGAGCCCGGAGAAGAGCCGCGAGCGTGAAAGAGACAGAGAGAGGGATAAGGATAAGGATAAGTCAAAGTTCGGCTCGCTCAAGAAACTGACGCACCGTATGCAGCGGAGTGAGTCGCAGGTGAAGTATTGTATTATATTGTAACTACATTACGAGGGCAGATACCCAGGTGTACCGCACTTGTTCACATTTCAAGAGCCTTGAGTTTGTATGAAAAATAATTAGTATCTTTATGACTGCTACAAACTTGAATGGCAGGTAGATTCCTCGTAGGGAGTACGTATTCGCTAAGAAAGGATCTTTGATCAGGAATGCAAGTGAAACTGCGGGGTTATTATATATATTATAGTTAACTAATAAAAATGAAAGCATTGTATTTGTTGTAGGAGACTGTCAGTCACACTTCCACCAGCCTCGACCGCAAGTACCTGCGCTTCTTCTCTAGAAGTAAACCCAAGGATGAGCCCAAGCCTAATAAGGTAACACATATTTCTAGTGGTTCTGACAGTTGTAGACCTCGCGAAAGCTTTGTGTAATTTTTCGCAATTTTTACATTATCAAACTTATCGAATACCATGGCTCCGCCATTTTGAAAGGCCATTCTGATTTTTATGATAGGAATCACTAAACGATTGCGATAGTAGTTAGTCCTACACAAATAAGGGGACAGTTCCATCTATAGAATAGAAAAAGTCATAGCCATTTATTCTTTTTTTCATTTATTTTCATTTTTTGTTGCGGAATGTAACTATGTATAATTTATTTTCTGTGCTGGAAATTGTCCTTTAGTGCATTTCTGCCAATGTCAAGTCATTAATATTATTTTTTATGTTATAGTTAGTTCTATGATATTCCCAGTAAAGTTAGACATCGTCCGTACAAGTCAGGTAAGGTTTTAGTAAAATTGGCGGCTGTTCCAATAAAACTTTTCACGGTCTTTTTGGGACTACGTGAAGACTAAGATTTAACTTTATTGGTGTTTACCAATATTACTCAATAAAACTCTAAATACACAGTACACTACAGAATGATGATAGAATGACGAAGGCGATGATAGCTCAGTGGTAAGTGACTTCGGATACCGCGACGAAGGTCGTGGGTACAATGAGCTTGAGCTTTCGGTGAAGGAAAACATCGTGAGGAAACCATAGCACGGTGGTAGGGTACTTTGTAGTACCCGACTGGCTGGCTACCACCCTCAAGTTGAAAATCTGTCGCCAAGCACCTATCGTTGTGTTCCGACAGTTGCACTTGAGAGCCAGTTCGCATCTAGGCTTTGTGTGCTTACCACCTTCGGCCACATCATCACTTACCATAGTGAGATTGTAGTCAAACACAAGCCTATCCAGAAAAAAAAGGGAATAAAACGAAAACGCAATCAAGTTCCCGCCAAAAAGTATTTTGTATAACTGAATAGAACAAGCAGTCGAACGTGCCGGTCCCCACGGAGCACTACCGCAGCTACCGGCGTCCGGCGGCGGGTGGAACCGGTCCGGCGGCGGGTGGATCCGGTCCGGCGGCGGGTGGATCCGGTCCGGCGCCGGCCCGGCTGCCCACTCCCATCAACTACATCCACGCGTCGAACCCCAACCTGCTGGACTTCGAGAAGAGCGACTTCGTCACCAAGCCCGCCATCGTCGCCAACAAGGCGCCCAAGGTACACATTACAATATATATATTTTTTACAGTATTCGCTATGATGTGCAACATCTGACATCTCACCTTGGTAATACCATTCATGTACCAATTCTACCACCGCGCGCGCTTAAGTCAATAAAATAGTTTTCAGTTTGAATTTGAGGCAGCCCTTTGCTAGCACCATAATAGAGGAAATAAAAATACAAACTTCCGTCCCTATCTGACAGCCAATTCTACCTGTTTCCTGTTATGAAATACCCGTTACACAGTTCCGTACCATCTCACGAAACCACTCCCTTGCAGGAAAGCGAAAGATGTTACACATAAAAAAAAATGCATCACTAGTAGATTGAGTTTTTGTATCCTTTCCTATCCATCCTATCCTATTTATGGGCTTTCTTTTTGGAGTTTCACATGTAATATGTGTGTTGATGTGTGGCCACAGCAGCCGGAGAGCCTGGTGGGCCTGGTGACGCTGGAACAGTTCATGCTCCAGAAACAGGACGAGGAACGACGACAGCTCTACACCAACCGCGTGCTCATGGGCATCGAGCGGGACCAACACCAACACCAACAGCAACAGCTGCAGCGCAGGCTCGACAGGATCGGTACACTCTCCTTGTTCTTACGTAGCTAAAGTCCTGATAGGTGCAATGAAAAAAACATCGTGAGCAAACCATAACACAGTACAGTTTTATATTTACAGATGGTACTGTTATTTTTACAAGGTTTTGCTTTGGACCCCAGGCAACTAAATTTCCTGTATAATTTTCATAAATAAAAAATGTGATATCATTATGATATAATTTTTGTACGTACAGTTTCAGATGTGATATATGGTGAGGTGCCAACAAGTGATGGTGGTGCGATGCAGTCGCGGGTGTTGCCCCCCGCTCCCGCCGCCCCCGCGTCCCCCGCGCCCCCCGCGCCCCTCACACCGCGCCCCGAGGGGAAACCTATATCTATCAGAGGAAAGGACGGGTCAGTTGTACCACTTATTAATTTACATTACTCATATCTAAAAAATAATTCATAAGGCGGGTCATTGGTTCGAATCCTATACCCTCCAGGGGTCGGCAAGAAGGGTCAGTTGCGGCTCTTCAAGTCCCCTCAAAATATTCTTGGGTGCATATGAGATCAAATATTTCGTAAATACCGCGAGCCAAATAATTGTCTTTCGAACCCAAACACATTTTACAACATTTTACTTGCTATTAAAATTTGGAATACAGTGAAAAACGTAAAAGAGAAAACTGTGGCTCTTCAGCTTCCGAGAAGTCGATATTTTTCTTGAATCTGGCTCTTTGTCTAAAAAGTTTGCCGACCCCGAAGGGTATTCAAACTCAACTCAAACTCAAATATATCTTTATAAAGTAAACTCATTACAAGTATTTTTAAGCGTCAATTTGATTAATGTTAAATTCTAACGCTCCGTTCGGAAGGTTGCTTTTGCTGAGAAGAGCCGGCAATAAACTCAGCAATTACTCTTTTAAAGCAACTTAGACCTATTACATTTTATAATTATTTATATAGTCTTACTGATAATATATGTGTGTTATGGCGGCAAAAAAGGAATAAAGAAATTGAATTTAGTTAGCTGTGATTTTGTAAAGAAACAAACTCAAGCAGACCAGCCCCCACAAGCAGCACCTGTTTGGTAGTGGAGCTCACATTTATGTTGAATAGCTGTCGTCAAGCTGTGTGCCTGTGTCGTACTATTATAGTGAGTTTATAGTGATAACAATGATGCAATGTTTCAGTTACGAGAAGATAGTGTACACGGAGGACCGTGCGGGAGGTGGAGGTGGAGGAGGGGTGGGAAGTACAAGTACAGGGGCGGTGGGGGAGCGGTGGCGGGACTCGTTGCGTAGGAACGATAAGGTATACAATACTTCTTATTATTTTAACCAACATCAATTATATAATAATACAGGACCGACTCGATATTCTTACTGCGAGATAGGTTAGGTTAGGTTAGGCCATAATCAAGCATAATTATTTTAGTAGCATGAACATTTTGAAATAATCCGACAAAAGCACCCAATTAAAAAAAACATCTAAAAAAAGATAACCATTGTAATCTATGGAATTATTTACTGTTTTTTTTAATTACATTACAAGAAATGTTCCGGTAGGGAAAAAATCATTAGTACAAATTTTGAACTAATTTAGCTGACTGACTCCTACCTGTCATATCACTCAAGTTTATGACAAGTTAACAAGCTAATCCTTGTTTTTCGGGATTTAAACTTACTATCGTTCGTGTATGTACGTACGGATTCAAATTGTGACGAAAACGTAACAACGGATTTCAATATTGATTACATTGGTGTACAACACATTAGCAATCCTCTGGTATTGCCAATGTCTATAGGCGACGGTTGTCACTTACCATCAGGTGACCCGCCTGCCTCGTTGTCACTTGTAACATAAAAAAAAACATACATATATTGATTACTATGTCAGGTGCACTCGTCGGGCGGCGCCGGCGCAGACTCCACGCTAAAGGGCCACACCCAACACCAACACCAGTACCAACACCAACAACAACACCAACATCCGCACCAACTACACCTCGCTGTAGATAGGTGAGAAAAGTTAGTTAGTGGGTATATTTTAGTATCTGAAGTACGAGGTGGATCAGAGGTCCATTCCTCTAAGCGACTAATATATACCAAACTTTTCTAAAGATTATATCGATTTACTTAAATCGAGAGACGAAAATTAAATGTCTTAGTATAATTTGCCAGCATCTTTGAAATATTTTTTGATGTGTAACACCATTCCTTTCGCTGTCCTGCAATCTGAATCTGTGGGAGTGATTTCGTGAAAAGGGACGAAAGTATGTAACAAGAAGCCGGGTTATCGTTAGGGACGGACGCAGGCAAAGGATTTTAGCCCATACAGCCTCAAAGTGAAACCCAAAACTCATTTATTAAAGCGATGGTACAGTTGCCTGTTAGTTGTCACCAACCAACAAATTAGCACGGTGGTAGGTAAACACGCTCGACTTTTCTTTTCTACTGAGTATTATCGTTTTTAATTATTTTCAGAAACAAAAGGTATATTTCTTATAATATCGGCTTGTCTCAGCGCTAGGTTTTTAGTAATTTGATATTTAATAATGAAATAATATTATCCGAATAATTTTCAGCTGGCGAACAAGTCCGAATTCTGGTGGAGGTAGTCCGGTAGGTACTGGTGCAAGTACGGGTGTGAGTACTGGTGCGAGTGCGGGTGCGAGTGCGAGTGCGGGTGTGAGTGCGGGTGCGGGTGCGGGCGGCGTGTCTCGGCTGCGGCTCATGTTCGCAGGTCGCGCCGCGCGGGATCTCGCCAGACAGGTATACTCTTGATGTCGTCTCTCTTCTGTTATTTTTTTTTACTTTTTTTTATGTCAATAGGTTGACAACAGGCAGACGGTCCACATGATGGTAAGTGGTCACCGCCGCCTATGGACATTTGTAATACCAGGGTGATTGCCGATGTGTTGCCGACCTTGAAGAGCTCTTTTTACGCCCTTTTTGAAGAACCCCACATCATAGCCCGGAGGGAATACCGTAATGGGGAGCTCATTCCACATCCTAATACATATATTCTAGATAAGCTTGTGTTTGACCGCTATATCACCATGGTAAGTGATGATATGGCCAAAGGTGGTAAGCACACAAAGTCTAGATGTGAACTGGCTCTCAAGTGAAGCTGTCGGAACACCGATTTTCAACTTGAGGGTGGTAGCCAGCCACTACAAAGTACCCTTACCAACGTGCTATGGTTTCCTCACGATGTTTTCCTTCACCGAAAGCTCATTGTAAGATTTGAACCCACGACCTTCGCCGCGTTATCCGACGCCATTGCTACTGAGCTATCATCGCTTTGAAATCGCTCTTATGCACTCTTGTAAGCTCGAATCAAATCAAAACTCGTCTTATAGTTTCAAGAATAAATTGTTGTTAATCGAAAGTGAACATTATGTTATAGGGCCAGGTTCCACATTTAATTGTTTTTATCTAGACTAACTCATTCCTTTGGCTCACCATAATAGCTTAGCATAATGCTAACAAATTCAATAATTTTAAGGCGATGATAGCTCAGTGGTAGTGACGTCGAATACCGCGACGAAGGTCGTGGGTTCGAATCCTACAATGAGCTTGAGCTTTCGGTGAAGGAAAACATCGTGAGGAAACCATAGCACGGTGGTAGGGTACTTTGTAGTACCTGACTGGCTGGCTACCACCCTCAAGTTGAAAATCTGTCGCCAAACACCTATCGGTGTGTTCCGGCAGCTGCACTTGAGAGCCAGTTCCCATCTAGGCTTTGTGTGCTTACCACCATCGGCCACATCATCACTTACCATAGTGAGATTGTAGTCAAACACAAGCCTATCCAGAATAAAAAAAAAATGATAACGTTAGAATTGTGTACACTTCTAATCTAGAACAACTTTTTTAGTAAACTTTTGCTACATTTTTTTTTTATTCTAGATGGGCTTGTGTTTGACCACAATCTCACCATGGTAAGTGATGATGTGGCCGAAGCTGGTAAGCACACAAAGCCTAGATGGGAACTGGCTCTCAAGTGCAGCTGTCGGAACACACCGATAGGTGTTTTGGCGACTGATTTTTAACTTGAGGGTGGTAGCCAGCCAGTCGGGTACTAAAAAGTACCCTACCACCGTGCTATGGTTTCCTCACGATGTTTTCCTTCACCGAAAGCTCAAGCTCATTGTGCTAGTGGTGATTTTGGCTACAAAATTTAAAAATACTTCTTCTCAAAACGAACTTTTTCAGAGTTTCAAATTTGAGTGTCTGTCAAAAAAATGTTAAGCCATGTTCTGGATATTTTATTAATCCCTGTTGTCAAGTGATTATTCTAAATACCGAATCTAGTCTTGACTCAATACGCCACTACTGGACCCTTTTAGCGTTGAAGCCCACATTTAGATGGATATTTCATGTTCCTTGCAAATTAAAATGTAAACTTTACTGTTCTAGTCTCCACCGCTGAGCCGGTCGGGGTCGGGAGCCGGGGTCCAGGGGTCGACGCCGGGGCAGGGGCCGGGGTCGGGGTCAGGTCCCGGTGTGGCGGGGTCCCCGTCCCCGGCGGGTACACAGTACCCACACCTGCAGTGTCCGCCCACCTTCCATCCAGAGACGTACTCCCTATCCAGACCGCCGCACACTAACAACTGACCACTTACTCTATACACTGCACGCTGCACGCTGCACGCTGCACGCTGCACCCTGTCTACTACAAGCTTCTACGTACTCTCTATATATTCTATTATCCTGGTACACGACGTAACGCTTTTTTCTTACGTGACGATTTCTGATAGTTCACTCTATGCAAGCCGCGTAAAAAAACTTAGTTTCAACGAGTTTTGCAGTAGGACCCAGTCTGACAACGTGAAAAATTATTGATAAGTTTTAATGCACATAAAAAATGAACGTATATGTGCTAAATATACCACCAGCACTTAAATGAGTGTTACGTGAAACTGAACTTTATTGCAAAGTAATGAAGCTAATTTACACCCTGACAACTGCTGACAGCAGCTGAAGTATCGAGCTATATTTTATGAAGTTTACATAGCTTCTCCATTGCAGTGGATACTAAGTATAGTAAGAAAGCATTTTCGTACTATACAAATAAAGTAAATATTGATGACAAAAATGTTGCGATAAAAGCTGTATTAGTTTAACGTCTCAGCTTGTCCCATGGTACATCTATTTAGTACATTTTAATGAATAAAATGTTATTACGACGACTTTGTATGTAGCACAAAACGATTGTGGTGCTTATTGTAATTTTTATGATCAATTTTACTTAAAAATAAAATGTATCGACGTTCTAAATGTATAGTATAAATGATTTTAATCTGTTACTGGCGGTCCACTAATGTCAAACAACGATAGAACGTAACGCGTGAACGATTATTATATCGATTTATTATTAGATCGACGACGGTCGCCGTCGTGTTATAATGATGAATGTTTGTGAGTGAACCGGTGCGAGCTGTGAATGTGAAACGTCCAGTATTACGTACAATAAACTAGGTTGTAATCGATTGTTATATCGACTCGACTCGACTCGACTCGACTCGACTCGACTCGACTAGACGAGACGTTCCAGCGGTACGTTATGAAACATAGAATGTATTTTTTTATTAGCTATATTATATAATGTATATTGTGCTATGCTCAATAATTTTTATATGCAACTATTAGTACTATAGTAACTAAATATTAATACTACCGAAGCCGAAGCCGAAGCCGTACGAAGACTTCGCTAAATATTGACTTAAGATTACATTTAAATATAAACTATGAATTTTATCAAGATTACGAATTGTTTTTGTGCTCAAAATATTGGTGGCTATTACGGAGACTTAAGAGATAATATCAGTATCATAGTTAGTTAGGGATGACCTGCGTACCGCAGCGCGCAGATGTAACTCAACTACCCTACATCTAGTACCGCACAAAACAGATAAGTATCAGAACGACCGCTCCATGATAGTGTTCCAAACTGAACGCACACATACGCCGCGTGACCTACCTAAAATATACAGGTGTCCGGTAAGTAGTACAACAAACTTAAGGGGGGGATTGGTGAGCGGGAAAATTACCTTAGTATATGTGTCACATTTTCGAGATATTTAATATCTAAAATTCAAAAATCAATACATAAACCACTTATACCAAGGTTGGAACGAAGTTCCTTATCGCGCGTTGTGAAAGGGGGCTAGACGGAAAAAAATCTTACGAAAAATTGTCCCGACACTTTTAGTGTCAAAAGTGCGTTGACCTGTCTCTCTCCCTCTCTCCCTCTCTCTTATAGAAAGCAAGCCAGATATTTTCATTTCTATATATAAGTATATATAAATATATATATATATACTCTCTCGACTTATATAACTTATATAACTTCGTTCCATCCGGGTGTCCCTTGACACCTCTCAAGTTATTTTTGTATATTTGGTAGACGACCTGCCCGCCTATCCCCCCTTAAGTTTGTGACATCCTATATTTAAAGTAGGTCGTGTGTCTTCGATATAATCTGTTTTGTAGTTAATGCTAATGAGTTGATCGCAGTAGAATACGCCTTGTACATAAATAAAAAATATCCGATATATTTTCTTATTAATTTTGAATAATTGTTTAAAAGTGTATTAAATAGTTTAACAACGATACCGGTTCTTACATTTCTGTCACAATTTGGTTCCGTAACGCAGAGGTGATCTTTACATACATTATTTTATTTTGATTTACATATATTTACGAAATGAATTCACTATTTTGGTATCTTTTTATTCTTACATGTGTAGATCACAATCAACTGTGATTTTTTTCAATTAATTTTACTTTTTAATTATATATGCCTAATATAAGCTTAAAATTATTTACCGCATTGTTTTGAACTCAAATTGTGTTTATAAATGTATTAAGAAATTTTATTTCGTGAATGATAGTTCACCTAACTTGAATTTCGTAATAAGTTACCTCCAGTTTGAATTCCAATACATTGCCTCCTCTGTCGCTAAAATGTTTGTATTCTGTTTTAAAAAAGTTATTGTATTTAAATATATATTTTATGTAAAAATAGTGCTTACAACAATACAGGGTTCAACAAACCTGTCGTGGATATTAAAAATATTTATACAACCTAGTTAGTTAGTTACAATGATATTTTTAGATATACAGTTAGTTAGTTTGTAATACCAATAGTTCACTGAGCTACGGCCACGTGTATACACAGTTTTAATTACGTATTTTATTCGACTTTTCCTATAAAGTTTAAGTTATTATAAATCTTATATTCTAATATCTATGGACGCAGACGTACATTGCAGATATAGATAAATATCAAATAAATTTTTATAACAAATGATTTTGGTTTTATTATACCGTAGTTTGATGGCTTACAGCATCTGCATCGAAAAATGTTTATTGGCAATACATCTAGATACACTAATATAAAGAGATAAAGTTTGTTAGTTTTGCAGGAGTAGTTGCGGAAAAAAGCTAATAAATTATTAAAATTGATGTTTCTTGACACAAATCAGATAGGCAGGCAGGCGGGTCATCTGATGGTAAGAGACTATTAACATATTCAGTACCAGCCACCAGGGGGACTGTGCTGACGATCTTTTACAATGCTTCGAAGGCAACTTCCATAAATACATTGATCAATTATTGTGTACCTAGGTAAATAGGTATGTACTAGGTATGTAAGAAAGCAATATGAACAAGAATACTGGCCACAGACAGAACTAGGTGCTTCGTATTTGCATTTACGTCGCCACGAATAATATCTACCACTGTCGCGGTGACACACCCAGCGATTTAAATATGCAGTGAGACCGCGTCGCATAGCACCTACTGGTGTCTTTGTTCGTTGTTTTACATCCACTGACGCTTAATGAGCTCGCTCGGTACGGCATTGCTGTATCAACGGTCCATTGCTCCAACGACGTGAATATCTCAGTGAAAAGTGCGCTTTCTTAATGATGTTATTCATCGGACGCTGGTACCCGCTTCCTGTAAATTACACTACTATTATTTTATAAGCTTGAACAGTTGCTTATTTACAGATGGGTGGTACATATACTCAAGTAGGTATAACAAATTAATTTGAATGCAACATGAACTCTCCTTACCTCTATACCTTCCAATATTTTAAAGGTGAATGTCTTGTCCGTAATTCAAGTCCCTACGGACGGGGGCGATCGCTCCTCAATCCAATTTATCTATACACGTGGGTATATGTGCATAATATATTATTTATTCGGGTTGCGAGAGATAGGGGTGTGAACCGATGTTTACGGTACAAGGGGAGAGGGAGAGGGAGAGGGAGGGGAGATGGAGGTGGCTTGTCCGTCACGTAGAGCACCATTCAAAACGTCTCAGAGTTCAAGTCACGATAGAATTCACTGAAACGTATCTACGTGAGTGAGGCTCGTTCTAGCTCGTTTACCTACTTGTCTCTACAGAACAGATCTGAGTTTTAAATGTGATATCTTTAAACATATTCCAGATCTGCCTACTACTAATCATTTATATATAGTAGGTAGGTATAGTCAATCAAAGCAACTCGCTCGAAACATCGATGATAGTCAAATAGTTATTTGTTATACGAGAGTGGAAAGTTGTTTATTAACCGCGTGCTCAATTTTGATGACCGAGCAAGCGAAGGATTTTAAAATTGAATCACGAGCGCAGCGAGGGATTCAAAATTAGAATCCTGAGTGTAAGCGAGGGAATCAAAAGAGCACGAGGTGAAAAATCTTTGCAGTAATCTCTAGTGTAACACGTAATTTTTCATCCCACCTCAGCGAGGAAATGACTAAATGCAAAAAAAGAAAATGGCGCGTGCAAAGCAATTAAAAAAAAGTACACCAAGAAGGTGCCGAGTCTGAGTTTTTGACAAATAAAAAAATGATTCTTTAATTTCATTTTTTAATTTGTCGAAATATTTTTTTTAATGTATTTTTGTATTAGTTTAAGAATAAAATTGTTAAACATTTGAAAAAAAGCCAATATAGTCAGATGGTCCAAAAATATTTAAAAAATGTTACCTTGCTGAGTTTCTTGCCGGTTCTTCTCAGTTGAAGGCTGACTTCCGAACTGGTGGTAACTTCTGAATTCGGCCTTCATAAGTGCCCTTCTAGGGCCTAAACTGAATAAATGACTTTGACTTTGATGTATGATAAATTCGGCACCATGGAGGGAGAAGTTAGTAGGTTTAATGATGATTTGAATTCACACGATGTTCTATTTACTTTATCCTCTAGAGGATAATAACGACTTTTACATTCAGATATCGAAGAGCAAAAATACTCTTTCCGTGATGGGGGGATGAAAATTATATTGTCTACTAATCTCTACGCCATTAGATTCAACATCACTGTAAAATATTATTTTATTAGCTGGCAATAAGCCCCAGAATACTTTTTTCTACATTAATTATAACGAGGAAAGATTTAATTTTTTGTTTGTTTGTTTGTTTTTTTTACGATTTAAGTCGAAAACTAATCGACCGATTTTAATTTTCTTTCACCAAAACTAAATTACACTATTAAAGATACTACCTGAGTAACAAAGGCTATATTTTTATCCCGGGAAAAGATAAGATCCCACGGGGACGCGGGTGAAACCGCAGAGGACAGCTCTGCTAGTTCGAGTATCTTATAAGTAATGCTATATCGTCGATCGCAAGCAGCAGTCGACGAAATGTTCATTTGGGGAGTGTTACACAAAACGGTCGTTCGTCCTTCCGTCCGTGCGTCTGTGCGTCCGTGCGTCCGTGCGTCCGTGCGTCCGTGCGTCCGTGCGTCCGTGCGTCCGTGCGTCGGCTCTCATTTGAATATGTACGTGTTGTCAGATGTTTGATGCTAATGTTACCAGGGATAACCGAACAATGCTTCCTTAGCTGAACCTTACGATGTTTTCTTCCAAACAGAAACGATATCCTTCCAAAGAAAAATCGGTTAATAAATGACGATGTTTTAAGTCCGTTAAAAATTCATATTATGCACTCCAGCATTGATTCAATTTTAAAACCAACGCCAGGGTTATTATCCAACAGGTACGACATTATAAACGAACGTAGGTAAGTCACTTTCGTAGGTATCTATCTAGAAATAAGGTTACACTTGGCTTATGAGCACGGCTCACAAACAGAACTCAAAAATAGATTGTGATTTTATTTATTTATTTATATAAAAACACCAACAGTACACATATTAACAATAGTATATATAACATTGTTTTTTACTGTATAAGGTTCCGATAATATTATAACATTCTCTACAGGGTTAAACAAATTAAAAACATAAATTATATAAATACTTAGCTAAAGGCTTGAAATGTTTTAAAGACAAAATAAAATTGTTAACAAAACAAACATAAATTATATAAATACTTCATCATAAAAAAAATGCGTGGGGAATGATAGAACATTATTGGTAAATGTAAATGTTACATCCATTTAAATATTTTATTAGCTTGTTTTTAAATATGTTCAGTGAATCGTGAAAAACATCGAGATTATTTAAAATTTTCGTGATAGACCTAGACATCGTACTTCCAAATTCAATTCAATTCTTTCAATCTCATTTCAATACTTCATTTAGGTATGGTTTGTTTCACGTGAGTAGAGTACCTAATCAGTATAAATGTATTCACAACTCACTAAAATGTTAAAGTGAGTTTAACGGGCTAGGTAAGCTGAGCAGTTGATATAACACTAAAGTTTCCCACAAGATATATGTGTGGTTCCCTGTTCGCTGTTGGAAGCTCAGCTCCGTTGGAGGTGCCGCCTCTAAGTAATCCCCGAGAACTGTGAAATGAAATGAAATGAAATGAAATTGTTTGTTTATGAAATGAAATGAAATTGTTTATTCATCCAAATAGGCCTTCACAGGCACTTATGAATAGTCAGACTCTAAATGCTCGGTTCGGAAGGTTGTTTTTGCTGAGAAGAGCCGGCAATAAACTCAGCAATTACTCTTTTCAAAAACAACTTACACCTATTACATTCAATAATTATTATTTATATGTGTGACTGTGAACTCAACAACATCCACTACTTCACACCATCTTATCTATCTGTGCTGTGGTGTCTCAACCAACTATATTTTTGCAAACACCTTTTAACCGACGCGTTTGTAACATTTAAAGTTCCTAGATTATTTATTTGTAGTACCTAGAAAGTGCTCCAAAATACGTATATAGGTACCCACTCCTCGCACGTTTAAATAAAATATAGCCGAAGTGAAGTAAGTACGTAGCGTAGGTACCCGCCATGCCATAACATATAATACATATTAAATACGCCGTCTGTTCGCCGGTCGCTGGAGCACTCTCACGGATTACAACTCATATCAGATTTCTTATAAAGCTTTACAAAGAAACGTCTATTTATCATTGGTCGGATAATAACTTATGAGACGGCTATTATAATGGGCTATTTCAGAAACGTTCTTTATAATACCCGCACCCCACCCACCCCTCCCTCCCCTCCCACTGAAAATAGAAAAACTTTTAATTTGGTTTTTTTCGTATCATAATAAATCTTCTTGGCAAGCTATTTTTTTTTCTCAAAATTTTATTGACACTTTAGCGTAAAAGGTTGAATTGAAATGATTACTTGTATTTTATCAAGCGTTGAGAATGTGGATCATCTGAGTTATGTAGTGTCAGCCTGCATTTTATGAAAAACTCATTTCACGAAGGCACTATGGATGTTATTTCAAGACAAAGTAACTAGATTATATTTTACGCGTCACAGTATCTACCTTTTGCTTGATTTAGAACAATATAATAATTATTTTAGATTCACCAATACACTATAACCTTGTATGACAGCAAGGCGCAAGGGTGAGAGCGTATATCGCATCGGAGCCAACTCAGGAGGTGTTGATTCAGGAGAGCTGCGTGTAAGTATATTTACAGAGAGCGCTGCATCGCATCGCATAACCGCATCACTGGCATACATCAATAACTATCCACCGAGCGCACCGAGTCGCACCGAGTGGCACCGAGGGGCACCGAGTGCACCGACTTGGGACACTGTTTGTATTGTACCTACTGTCGCTACAAGGTGATATAAGGCTCATCTTTAAAATATGTTTCAAGTTTTTGATAACATTGTAATTTGTAACCCACCCTTTTCTACTGCATAGGTATTACATACCGTCGCAATGATCATAATTTTTGATGATCTTAACAATTATTCGTTTTCTTACTACCATTATGCATCATAGGATGATTCAAATGTTGTCTATGTTATAGTGTAGGAGAAACAATCCCAGCATTACCAGAGTTACATTTGGTAAAGGTTGGTAAAGATAGCTGTCACGCCTCATGGCTCGACTCCCAGGACGTATCTACAATTGTGTACATGAACATATTTAGTTTATGACTTTATATATGACTATTAACTATTAATCTATAATATAAAAATAAATCGCAAAATGTGTTGGTAAGCGCATAACTCAACAACGCCTGAACCAATTTGGCCAATTCTTTTTTTAAAATGTTTGTTGAAGTCCAAGGATGGTTTTTACGGCGAGAAAAATTCGAATAATTGCCGGGAAAACCCAAAAAACAGCCCTTTTCTTTTTCCCATACAAACACCCAGCTGTCAAACATTTGACGTCAATCGAAACAAAACAAAGACGCGTTTTAGAGAAATAGGGCAGAACAAGGTCTGCCGGGACAGCTAGTTTATAATAAAAACCGATAGAGATTTTTGTTAAGTAATTCAAAGTCTATCACAAAATGAACCAAGTATCTGCGACCATATAATGCGTCTGATTTACTGACATATTTCATGTCCGACCCCTTCATCACAGCTACTGTGTACTTGTTAGGAATCGGAGCGTATTGTATACAGTAATTCTGTCCGGCGAGCGGCATCGGCACTGCGGTTCCTTCTGTTGAGGCGGGAAGTGATGTGAGGCAGATATCGATATCGCATCGCGCGCTATAGCACAACACTATCGATGCGTTCAATGCAAACGTTCGTTACGCACACTTGAAGGAATCAGAACACGCTGTATTATTCACGTACCTAATCTGCAAACACGAATACTGGATGCAGGTTCGATCAATAAATCAACTAGTATTTAGAATTTATGACAATATTTCACTGCTTGAACGTGAAGTTCTCATGTTAAAAAGCAATAGGTACCTATCTTATAAATGTTATATCATAAAATAACCCTCCTTTTCTATCGTCTAAAATTTCAAAGCCATAAAGAGATACTGCTAACAATTTTCAACATAAGCCTTACAAGTATCAAGAAACATACACCCGTTACGGGTAGAGTTGCTAAAAATAACGCGGTGCGTTTGCTCCACTCAATCTAAACGAGCGAAGTTTTTCTATTTCCTGTGTTTTGAGCCCTCTTCCCCCTCTCCCCCCCCCAGCCCAGGTGAGCCCCCCCCCGCCCCTGCCCTCGCCGCGAGGATCAGCCCCGTGATGGATAGTAACAGTACCTGTCGTATTGTCAAAGTTATGAATGGTTTTAGCTTTCTTTTTGTCGGTCAAGTTTTCCGGGTAAGTGAGAAATGAATATCAAATGGAGATTTTTATTGTAATTTCAAAATAGTAGATTCTCAATTTTTATTGTGACTACGACGGCAATAGTTTTGTATTATCTCTGATTGAACTTTCAGGCTCTGTCACGTTGATCTCGGAATACTTCGACGCATCAGATTTCTTAAAATATTCAATTCAACCTGTATTAAATGAGTGTGAGTCAAATCAACCTTTTCAAATGATCTTCACAACAGCTTTTTATTCTTTGCTGGCTACCGTCCATTAGGACAAATTCGTATTTGTATATAACGTACTTACAGTAAAGTTAATTATCGTCAGTCGAATCCGGTTAGGTTTTAGTGAAATTGATGGCCGTTCCACTAAAACTTTTCACAGACTTTTTGAGACAACCTAAAAAGTCCCAGTACATTTCACTTTCATTTCATTTTACTTCATTGGTACACTTTGATTGAAAATTATTGGACAAAACGCCACCGATTATATTCAATAAAAATAAAACGAAAACGCAACGTCGCTTCGCAAGTTCCTGCCAAAAAGTCTCCGCTTATAATATATTTTTTTTGTTGAGTACGCTCAGGGAAGGACTTGGGAAAGGTAACATCTTTACCATGTACCTGTTGGGCAAACTTGTCAGCCCGCGGCGGCGGCGGCGTCGCTCCTGCGTCGTTATGCTTTTCGAGAAATTATTTAACCGCTATCTTTGCGAGGGTTGTCACACACTCCTTGATGATTATATGTGAATGAAAATAAGTAAAATAAAACTTATACATAGTTTCAGTAGTTGTAGGTCGCATTCAAATTAAAATGCTTAAACGTTTCAGCGAACCTTTGAAAAAAAGTAATAATTAATTTAAAATATATTAAATACCTCAGATGTGAGTTATTCTGTGCTTCACACAGTTACGTAACGATGACTATTGGAACATAAGTGGGGCTCTACGACGTAGCGCGTTCTACGGTACCGTTCGTAGCAGTCTGTCGTAGAACTACGAGATTGTGCAGAGTCTTGGTAAATATTATGTAGATGCGCTTCTACGAACCTGTTGACTAAAGCAAACCGCTTGAGTTCCTTGATATGTTATACCTACTTGGTTTCCTGGATATACCTATCCTACTAATAACTGCTGGACGGATTTTGATGAAACACACTATTTTGATTTTTTTTTATCTTGTAACACTTGTCTATCGTAGGTCATGTTTTCAAAGTACCGCGAGTTCAGTATGTACAACGAGTATTAAAAATAATAAAAGTCAAAAGCGTGATAAAATAGATGATACCACATTAAATGTGACAATAAATAATATGACGGCTGCAACGTTTTGTTTATACGCATGAGTGAGTTGGCAATGTGATTCGCCCCGCGCACGTTCACAGTATAAAATAAAACAGTACGACATTATATCGTAGAAAATATCAGTAAGTCTGTGCAATTTTTTTACTATTTAGTTAATATTTATCTTGTATATCTTTCTATTCAAAACAATAAGCATCTACTGCTGCTCAAAAGAAGTGCTTCAAGCGGCCTTAGCATGTCAATTTACAGAAAACATATTTTGTGCGTTTGGGGTCGTAACTGCCATGGGGACCGGAGGCTCATCGTTTCTTCAGAGTTGTCTCTTATCAACTTATTTTGGCATCTCATTTGACAAGAGTCAGGTTATGTGTAGTTTCTTATTTTAGTTATTAATAGGTACTTGTATATTATTTATTTTGAAACTAAAAAAAAACCTCTGATTTTTAAAACAATGTACACAAAAATAAGAATAGTACAGGTAAACATATAACTATCATTAAAATTAAGTACATTATATTATTGTTGTTTCAGTGAGTATAGTTGGAGTACTCATTAGGTATTGATGATACTGTTGATTGGGTCGCGGGCGCGGGCGCGGGCGCGGGCGCGGGTGCGGGCGCGGGCGCGGTGGAGCGTCGCACAAGTTCGCCGCAACTAATTTGTTTACCGTATGGCTGGTCGGAGTAATGTGCGCGCCTCTTCATACGTAGTGTGCAAGTAAACAAACAAACTTCGCTTTGTAACACTTATTGCTTAACTTTATGTCACTGCCGAGTGCTGTGCCGCGGAAGGGTGGACCGTGGAGGTCAAACCTCACTCCCGGCTCCCGGCACATTGTTTTTTTGTACAGCATATACGCTAACATTTTTGTTCTGTCATTCATTAGTTGGGATATATAGCTCTATTGGTTTACTTACGCGGCGTACGCCTGTAAAGTTCTCAGTCGATATGATTTTTTCAAACATCTAACAAGACTCGCGAGGAATTTCTAATCAATTGTTATGTTATTGTTTGATTGGTACGGCCGTCCCACTTAACAACCAACCGGTACTATCATCGTCATATTTCAGCTAATATACACAAAACCTTAATGAATTACACACCAAAACCTTCCTCATGAACCACTCCATCCATTGGTGAAAATTGTACGATAATCCGTTGAGTAGTTTTTGAGTTTATCTCGAACATACAGACAGACGCGGCGGGGGACTTTATTTATAATATGTATGCACTGAGTCCGCGTGTTTCATTCTATTAGGGGTTGATTATTTAAAAATGTTACCCATGTCCTTCTTCAGGGCCTAAAGTATTTCCATACCTAATTTCATTGAAATCTTTTTAGTATTTTAGCCGTGAAACGCGAGGGATGAATTGTATAAAAATAGATCTAGTCTAAATTATGAAGGAGTCGGAGGATGTTGTCCTGTCAAAAGGCCGCACTCGCGCCCTCGCCCTGTGTATAATGTAAACAGTTTATGCAAAACGACGAATTGAATAAAGGGTTGGATCGTGAGCCGCACCCGACGCTCTCTTCAAACGGCTGCCTTTACACTTATACGAATTCACCGGTGTCTTTCTCTATCGGTTGCCCTCTCTATGCATGCATTTACTGACTTATAATCTACATATAAACCTTTTTAATTATTTACATTTTAAATAGACTTTGTCTAGATACATACAAAGCGATGATAGCTGTGGTAGTGACGTCGGATACCGCGGCGAAGGTCGTGGGTTCGAATCCTACAATAAACTTAAGCTTTCAGTGAAGGAAACCATAGCAGGTTACTTTGTAGTACCCGACTGGCTGGCTACCACCCTCAACTTGAAAATCTGTAGTCACCTATCAGTGTGTTCCGGCAGCTGCTTACCACCTTCGGCCACATCATCACTTACTATGGTGAGTAGTGGTTCAACACAAGCTTATACAGAATAAAAAACATTAGTACTTATTGCTAATGTCTATAGGCGACGGTTGTCACTTACCATCATGACCGGCGATTGTTCGATCTCAGACAGAAGAAAGTTCTAAACTGGCTATTATTCGTTTATTTCGGTGTGAGCGAGCGCCGACTCTCGGCCTGGGGGCAAATGCTATGCGATATCCTGGCGATACCGTACATTATAGAGAGAGACGGTTATGAGTGTACATTGTACACTGTACACTGTACACTGTACACTGTACACTGTACACTGTACACTGTACACTGTACACTGTACGGTGCGCGCCACTTGTTACAAGTACCTACCTATATGTGAACAACAATTATATCTACGTGTGGTTTATTGTGCGTCTAGAGGTAGTATTGAGGAACTTTAGGTAGCTAAAAAATAAATACCTTGGGTTATTTTTTACACACGGCCATCTGCTACCAACACTGAGCAGAGTTTGTGCTATGGAAACCAGATAACTGATATACTTTTTTTATCAATACATTATTTAATAGATAATAGAACTACAAACAGACATTTTAATGCACACAAATATCTGTTCTGGGCAGGAATCGAACCCACAATATGTGGCGTAGTTGGTAATTTGTTTAACCATTCACGCTAAACGACCCGTCAGGTACAAACAAGATAATGTTTTCTTGGGCCGACTATATTTCCTAAGCCTTACAAGTCTTTCGGGTTCCATCTTTGGCTTGGAAGTCATCCTGCACGGGCCGGTCAGTAGCTTAATAAGTGCTCTTTTAATTTCATCACAATGTTCCTTTGTTGTTCGCAATATAAATAAGGATTGCAAAACGAAAATATACTGTATACTGTATTCCCTGTAGTGTGTATTCAAATGTCGTAATGATCAGGTAGTAGTAAATCTCTCTGAATCAGCGCGAACTATCCGAGTAATCACGTTAATTGAAAACAGGGCGCGCGATTGAGTCGTTTTTGTGAATTAAACTGCGCCGCGCCGCCGGCCTGGTAGCACCGGCCTGGTGCCGCTCCACCCCACCCCGCTCGATCAACTAACACCCGTTACAAATACTTGCTACTCCTAATGAAACCACCTGCACTATGGATTTCTGAAAGTATTATTTATGCAAAATAACTTTATGAAGTTTATGATTATCTCATTTTGTTCCCTCCTCCTATCTAATCGTTGGCTTACTGCTGAGCATCGTGATGTTCCCGCTCTTTCTCACGACAGAGCCGCTTCCACTACTCTCGGTCTTTGGCGTGGTGTAGGGCAGGGCGTCTTAGATTTTTGTGTCCAGTTGTTTGGACACCTGGTCGGACCATCTTATTGAGCTGCGACCCCTTGGTCTCCTTCCTTCCAGCTGTCCCGTTACTATCAGCTTCTCCATATTGTCGGAGGGTTTTCGAGCCATGTGGCCGAAATATTGCAGCACTCTCTGGAGGCATAAGCTTGAGAGTCTCTGTGTTATTTTAAGATGATCCTCATTTT
Source organism: Ochropacha duplaris (assembly GCA_951361185.1). Lineage (NCBI taxonomy): Eukaryota > Metazoa > Arthropoda > Insecta > Lepidoptera > Drepanidae > Ochropacha > Ochropacha duplaris. The sequence continues at coordinate 13,982,357 of OX592696.1, read as the reverse complement.
GTTCATTTGGGATGAATTAAGCTATCGGTGGAAGCTGCCTGTGAAACTGTCTTTAAAAAAATGTTTACTATGTTATTTCATACTTAAATTATATTTTAGGACTAGTTTTTCGATAGAGTTTTTGTTTCATTCCTTTATTTAATTTGTAATTCTATATTAAACTAACATTTGCCGAAGTCCACAGCTACAGTAGATATTTTAATTCAAGTCGTCATGAATGACGTCAATCGAATTAGATTAGTCGTGTTTAAGGGAAGGTTTAAGGTCTTTTAATCAGCCTCCTATTTATGTTCTTGCTCAACTGCGGGAAAATGTATTATGTTATCTTTTTAGTAGTTTGTCTTATGTGGTACTTTATTAATATATATTTATCTGCAGTCATATCGTAAAGTTCCAATTATGATTTCGTAAAATTACAACGATAATACATTTATAAAGGTAAATTAAAGTACATGTTACACCTACTATTGCAATATCATTGTAAATAACTGATCCACAATCAACGGAGAGTGACTTTACATCAAAAATATATCTATAGAGGAGCGAGGTGTTAGGCTGAGACTCCACCAAAGCTGAGCGGAGCCGAGCGGAGCGGAGATATTTTTTAAACAACCAATAGAATTTCGTTATTCACATATCTCGTCTTCGCTCAGCTGTTCTATTGGTTGTTTAAAAAACATCTCCGCTCCGCTCGTCTTCGCTCAGCTTTGGTGGAGTCTCAGCCTTAGACTCCTCTATTGAAAAGGTAAGGTGTTCCGCCAAGCTAAATGTGAAGATGTAGTACATACATATTATCAAGATTGTTTAGAAAACATCGTAAGCGCGATGTAGCCAAATATTTGTTTTGAACGATTGAACCTATAATGTTTATCTATATGTCTGCACAAGCTGTATCTATTTATCGCCCCCCTCACCCCTTACCCCCCGTGACGGTCACCACTCCCCCCTCCCCTCGTCCCGGGCGCGACAATTAGCATTTAGATTAAACAAATAAACGATATCGCCGCGTCGCGTCGGCCGCGCGCCGCGTGACCCGAAAGAATTATTCACTTTATTTATTATCCTATTAATTTATTTATTGCCATTTTAATTGTCCACAGTGTGTGCACAGCTTTATTACGTGTCAATTTAGGACTAGGTACACTGCAGCCTTACAAATTACTAATGAAATTTATGATGATGGTTAATTTACGTAATATAAAATAAAAATATTAATAACCAGACTGATTAATCACAGAATCTTTAAAATAAATACTAAGCTAAGAATGGATTTTAATAAATTCAACTCCTAAAAGGAGAAGGTAGAACTGGCTCTTAAATACCTCCAGGAACTCACCAGGCGGTACTTGGTGGTAGACACCCAGCTGAATACTATATCTCAGAGAGATGGTTTCCACACGATATTTTCCTACACCGAAAGCTGAACTTCATTGTCGGATAAGTCAGTCATAATTAAATTCTATAGATTACTATTTTTGCCGCCATAACACGCAAATATTGTCAGTGAGACTAGATAAATAATAATTATTGAATGTAATAGGTGTAAGTTGTTTTTGAAAAGAGTAATTGCTGAGTTTATTGCCGGCTCTTCTCAGCAAAAACAACCTTCCGAACCGAGCATTTAGAGTCTGACTATTCATAAGTGCCTGTGAAGGCCTATTTGGATGAATAAACAATTTCATTTCATTGTCGGATTCGAAATCACGACCTCACGGTATCCAACAACCACTAAGGTATTATCGCCTTTAGAAAGTGTAATAGTTATGATAGTGTCAGAATGTGGTGGATATTCCAAGTGACAACTACCACATCTGGCGGATCAAAGCGTCATTCAAATGTAGCGGTTTCGAACCACACCACGTGTCGTGTTACATCGTACGAATGGCATTATATTATGTAGCGTTAATACCTACGCAGGTTTCATTTTATCCACATAGAAATACTCTACTGGTAAAATAGGTGGTAATCATCTACTACATCATTTAAGGCGATGATAGCTCAGTGGTAAGTGACGTCGGATACCGCGGCGAAGGTGGGTTCGAATCCTTACAATGAGCTTGAGCTTTCGGTGAAGGAAAACATCGTGAGGAAACCACAGCACGGTGGTAGGGTACTTTGTAGTACTCGACTGGCTGGCTACCACCCTCAAGTTGAAAATCTGTCGCCAAGCACCTGTTGGTGTGTTCCGGCAATTGCACTTGAGAGCCAGTTCGCCTTTAAGGCAATTGTAATAAGGTGTACAACACATTAGCAATCCCCTGGTATTGCCAATGTCTATAGGCGACGGTTGTCACTTACCATCAGGTGACCCGCCTGCCTCGTTGTCACTTGTGACATAAAAAAAAAAAAAAAACTCTACTAACACATTCAATGCTAAATACGATACGAGACGTATAAACGTCAAGCCCTATAATCCTCGACGCGTAGGTGAGTGTAAGCAATAATATGTATAATGCATTGTCGTATACTACCGAACGCACCGGCACGCACTCACATATGCGTCGAGTAGCATATGGGGATTATTATTTTTATTTATGAAACAATATATGTAGTATACAGATCATCTTAAATTAGAAATAAAACTAAAATACCTATAAATAAAACTAAATTATAAATAAAACACAGAATTTAGATCGCTGTCTATGGGTTACGTGCCCAAAAGACTGGCTACGTTACCTCGCTGTATAGCGAGGCTTATTCGTTGTCCAAAGTACGAGCCAGCCCTTTGGTCGCCGGAAGTTTCTACAAGGCGCGCCGATAGCTCTTTAAATTGTTTATAAACACTGTTTCAGAAACAAAATCTACGTGATTCTGAAACAAATTAAAATGTTTCTGAAACATGTGAAACTTTTGCGGTGAACACTACGTGTTTCTAGCATGTTTCTGTGCTCCTCGAACGAAATGGAGAGCACTGAAACAAATTAGTTTCGCAACAGTGGATGTGTGTTTCAGTTGTTTATAAACATGGCGGTAGTGTGGGACGACAATAGCATAGAATTATTTCAAACGAAGTCGATATTATGGAATACCTCCTCGGGCGACATATGTGAAACAACTGAGATGTGGACGGTCAAGACCCCGAAACATTGTTTCTGTAAACATCTACGTGTTGTTCCAGAAACTTTGCATCTGAAACGTGTTTCTCAGTGAATACATCGAAATCCTAAAGCCATGTTTTAGGATTTCGATACAATGTCCTGAGCTAATCTCTGTTGCCCAGGTGTTGTATCACAAACTATAAAGGTCCGCTGGTGCAGAAATTACGCATCGCCTCATCAATAAGTTACCTGAGATGAGAGTGGTCCGAGTAAGTAGTAAGTAGACTTGCGGTTGGTGATGGTGACCGAGCCGGGCGTGGGACCAGTCGGATGTCCGGATGCCCGAATTTCCGGATGTCCGGATGTCTACTAAGGTTCCGTTTGTAAACTCAATGACGAGATGGCGATGATGACCTTAATTTTTTTTGTCAGAGGTGACCTCACCTGATGGTAAGTGATTACCGTAAAGATTAGCAATACCAGAGAAATTGCTAATATGTTACCGGTATTTTTGTGGTAACTAGATGGCTGGTTTTCAATTACTCTTTTCTTAATTATTATTACATTGGCTGCTAGATGCAATATGCTGGCTCATAGGTTTACTCGATGTAGTGAGGAAGCTAAAGTCACTTTGTTCAAAGCATACTGCCAAACGTTCTACACGAGTGGCCTGTGGGCTAACTGTACGCAAAAGGCGCTCAATGCCCTGAGAGTGCAATATAACAATGGATTCAGGATTCTGTTGGGACTTCCAAGATATTGTAGTGCCTCGACCATGTTCGCCCAGGCTAGAACTGATGATTTCTACGCAATCATGCGAAAAAAGACCTTTTCACTACTCTCAAGGATGCGGTCTAGTCCCAATAGAGCGATGATAGCTCAGTGGTAAGTGACGTCGAATGCCGCGGCGAAGGTCGTGGGTTCGAATCCTACAATGAGCTTGAGCTTTCGGTGAAGGAAAACATCGTGAGGAAACCATAGCACGGTGGTAGGGTACTTTGTAGTACCCGACTGGCTGGCTACCACCCTCAAGTTGAAAATCTGTCGCCAAACACCTATCGGTGTGTTCCGACAGCTGCACTTGGAGCCAGTTCCCATCTAGGCTTTGTGTGCTTACCATCTTCGGCCACATCATCACTTACCATGGTGAGATTGTGGTCAAACACAAGCCTATCGAATATAAAAAAAAAAAAAAAGTGTTCTGAAGACATTGGCGGGTAAATTTGATGCGCCTATGTTGAAACATTTTGTATCTGTTCTTGTTTAATTTAATTTATATATTTTTCTATTACATTGAATTTTAATTACCTACTAACATAGTCCTTAAGAAATTGTAATACTAACAAGTGGGCCTAGTTGTCTGAATAAAACAATATATTATATTATTATATATAAGGCGTGTCCTGCAAGAGCGAGCGCTATATCCAAGCAGAGTCTTTGGAACTACTGAATCGATTCTAAAAATTATTTCACCGAAAGAAAGCCTATATTATAAATGCGTAACAGAAGCTATATTTTATTTCAATTCCCTCGGCATTCGGCAACGCGAGTGAAACCGGAGTGGAAGTTAGTATCATACATAAAATAATAAGCAGAACAAACCTGTTCTTTAGAAAAGCTAAACCTTGATTATAACGCCTAGAAAACTCTAATTAATCTCAAAGTAAAACATGTTCCCTCCATATTTAGTTAGCCACCTTCAGTAAACCCACATCGCTAGTTCCCTGCTCGTAATTTGCGTCAGCTAGTGTAAATTAAAACACATATATCATTATCGGGTGTAGTCACACGGTGGGATTACGGTCCGGGACCGGGATCGGACCGGCCGGGACCGACATCGCACCGGCCGGGACCGACATCGCGCTAATCCTTTAATTAATGCCCGTCCCCGGTTATTGTCACTTCGCAGTTACCTAACGCCATCAACGTTTTCAGTGTTATTAACTATAAAGTGTTTTAACTTTTGTAATGTCACTTCATTTCTAATTGTATTTGTAATGTCACTTCATTTCTAATTGTATTTGTAGTTTTATGTGTAGGTATACTTAATGTTATTAATGTGAAAGTGTGTTTGTTGGTTTGTCCTTCAATAACTTAGTAACGGATCGATGTGATCAGAGATTCTGAGTCTGATATCATTTTGTTGAATACTGGGTAACATCCAAATTTTCTCTATGAAAAATACCAACAGGTTGGTAATTAAACATGATAAATAATAGCCAATTATAATTTTGTACAAAATAAATAGTTCGTAATAAAACAATGAACGTAATGATAATGCATATCTAATATTAATTAGAGCGTATGTTGATATAAGAAGCTACTGAATTTCAGTGTTACTTCACCCCCCTTCCAACCTCCTCCCTCCGTAGTGTGACGTTACATAATTCAATTTTATATCTAGAAATTAAATTAAAACAGCAATTCCAAAATTAGTTTTATTTCTATTTGAATATATTTTTATAAAATATTTTTCATCGTCCAGACTTTGAATCCACTCCATCAAATATTAAATTTTGAAATGTGACGTCACGTAACTTATGATTCCTCCCACACCTTGTGACACAATGTCACACTTCGTCGACCCCCCCCCCGCTTTACGTGTGACAGAATTTATGGATGGCCCCTAATAAGCAGTCAATTATCTCCGTCATTCCGAAATAAGGCAATTTCATCGCAATGACAATTAAATGTGCTCGACGGGAAGTACAGTTACGCCGCCTCAAGGGTGCCTCGAGGGTGCCTCCAGGGTGCCTCGAAGGTGCCTCGCCACCCTCGCAATGTAGCCTCCCCACCTCGGGGCTCGCTCGTGAAATTATACTGTTTATCTGTTATTGATATTACGTTATTATTTAGATGTGTGACCTGTTATCCATACTAATCTACATATTATTAGAAACGAAAACACTCACTGATTAATTACGAAATCTCAGAAAGTATAAATGGTAGGTAAATTTATAATGGGGTGTACCATTTTAGATAATTGAACTCCTAAAGGGTTCAATAAAAAATGTCAGTTTCTTTATGTTTGTCCTCTATGTTGTTCCTTATTCATCCGATTGTGATGTTTGGTGAGTAGTTTTGGGTACGCCCATTTTTTTTGGGTTACACTGTCTCTACGTGGCGTGGAAACGCATGCCGGCCGGGTACAGTCAGTTAATATGTATTATAAATGGGAAATGTTCGGTTGAACGGTTCAACAGAATTTTGAGGTACATACGTATAACCATCATTTTTTGGCTTCTTCACAGCTAGCAATAAATTAAAAGTTTAATTTTGAACAGATTGCCTACATATACATGCATGTATATTAAACATGTGCGATTTTAATACTTGTGACGAGTTCAATTAAGATAATTAAATGCTTTGTTTATTTGAGTTTTATGTTTAGTTTCTTAGAAGATATAGTTTAGTCACAATTCGAAATTAAAAAACATATTTGAAATGCCTAAATTGTTTTTCACTTTATTTATTTGTCTTTTGTGAATGTAACTTGTGTCCTTTTTATGTGTAAACAATAAAGAATATTTGTATTGTATTGTATTGTATTTGATATTTTTTACTCTGATGCACGATTCGGAAGGTTGCTTATGCCATGAAGAGCCAGCAATAAACTCTGAAATTCTCTTTTCAAACACAACTGAAAGTCTTGCCTCATCCTTTCATGCTATCGAATGAAAACGTCTCTGTCCGTTAATGTATTTATAACTATGGAACTACTGCACGGATACTTTATTATAATTTTATTTTTATTACAATATCGTTTTTGTAACTTATTAGTATCTAGTTTAATTCTTTGTTTATTCGAAACCTCGAACATAAATTAATAAAATAATGTTAATACTCCACGGTTTAGTTAGCTAGTTATGTAAATGGTAGTCGAAATGTTTCGCAAACAAAACCCTGGTAGGTATTATGTCTGGGAAGTTGAATAAATATCTATGATTATTATACTGTCTCTTGTTATTGTACCTACTTTATATAAATAATGAAATATATACTATTTTATTGAGTTATTCGTGTTTGTGAAGACTTTCACGGCGACGTATTTTCTCATGAAATAGAATAGCATTAACTATACAATTTCAGCATTTCTAAGATCATGACGTCATACCACTTGTTACATGACAGAGTTTATAGTTTTCCACCCCGCGGTTTCACCCGCGTTCCCGAGAGATTTTATCTTTCCCGGGGATAAAAAGTATCCTATGTTTTATTCCAAGATTTGATCTACCTGTGTGCCAAGTTTCATCAAAATTCATTCAGTCGCCTTTGCGTGATTGAGCAACAAACTTACAAACATTTATATTAACAGGATTGTTGACATTATTTAAAGTCAATATTTTATTTTACATAAGGATTTTTCAAATAGTCAATTTATTATTCCTACTGTGGTCTCTGTTTCAAAGATTAAGCAGCCTAATATCTGCACTGTTATTTACTTTTTGTTATGTGACATCAATAAAGAATATTGACACATAGACACTTACCATCAGGTAATTTGCACGGTGGTAGGGTACTTTGTAGTACCCGGCTGGCTGGCTACCACCCTCAAGTAAAAAATCTCGAGCACCTATCGGTGTGTTCCGATAGCTGCACTTGAAAGCCAGTTCCCATCTAGGCTTTGTGTGCTTACCATCTTCGGCCACATCATCACTTACCATGGTGAGATTGTGGTCAAACACAAGCCTATCCAGGATAAAAAAAAAGGTGACCCACTTGCCTGGTTGTCACTTGTGGTATAAAAACACAACTCCATTTAAAATTTATACAGTTTTAGTAGACTTAACTAAACTTATAGGGGGTGCCACAGTCCAAGGTAATGGTGCATTTTACTCGTCCAAGCTGAAGCAGTGAATGTAAAAGGTAGAGGAGGTAGAGGCAGGTCGACTCCGCAGTATAATATATCTGCAAAGGAATAAATTCAGCTGAATTTATCCGCACTTAAAGCGACGTTATTCGCTTGACCCACCCTCCCCCGACCTTCCCCAACCTCCCCTCGACTATTCCACGACCGTCTGCGGTCTGATGCAACTTTTAAATGTTATGACTGACAAACAGCTTTTTCCCGTTTCAGCATAGTTTTGGTGGACTTTGAAAATGATATTCGGCTCTATAATTACTTGCTTTTTATAACGTTGTACACAACCAAGCACGTTGTCTAGAACAGAACTGACTTTTAATTGACCTGGTCGTGGGTTCGATTCCCTCTCTGGATAGATATTTGTGTGCATGAGCATGTCTGTTTGACCTGAATCTAGGTCTAATGATTTTTCTATATTTCAAAATTAGTATAATATGTGGTCTAGTTCTCATAGCACAAGCTCTACTTCGTTTTTGATCAGATGGTCATATATATAGAAAGTACCAGGATAAAAAAACACCAGATGCATGGAAATAGATGCAACTTGAGGGTGGTAGCAAGCCAGTCGAGTACCTACTACAACATACTCTACCACCGCGCGTGCTGAAAGCTCAAGCTCATTGTAAGATTCAAACTCACGACCTTCGCCGCAGCGTCCGACGTCACTACCACTGAGCTATCATCGCCTTAATTAACACTTAATTTTGAAACAAGACAGCGACCTACCTAGTGATAGTGATACGCTTGATCTTCCAATCAAACGTCGACTCTATACCACATTGATATGGTCCCATATCGCACGCGTCAATAACTATCATTAACAATCAATAGTAATGCAAACATTAAGTGTTGATTTTTTTTTATTCTGGATAAGCTTGTGTTTGACCACAATCTCACCATGGTAAGTGATAATGTGGCCGAAGGTGGTAAGCACACAAAGCCTAGATGGGAACTGGCTCTCAAGTGCAGCTGCCGGAACACACCGATAGGTGCTTGGCGACAGATTTACAACTTGAGGGTGGTAGCCAGCCAGTCGGGTACTACAAACTTACCACTGAGCTATCATCGCCTTAAAATATATCGCCGTCCGCTACGTGTATATCCGTCTGTCTCCGCCTATCTCGTGAACCGTTTAGCGCCGATTAAACCGTGTCGGGCGTGTTTACGGCCACGTATCCGATTCCGGCGCCCTACGGTGAGTCATGTCCATGCGCTTCTAATTTGTACTCTATATATTGGTGATGAGGTTTAAATTTGCAATAAGCAATTAAGCAAATGGGCAATGAATAGAGTTGATTGATTATGTTCGGAGGTACTGACGAGAGCGTTGACCTTGTGTAATGTGCTCTTGGACTTGAGAGACCATTTCATTGTAGGTACTCTTAAATGGAATTTTATATGAACTAAGCCTGTCTCTAGGCCTCTACTGTGTCCAAAATTTTAGGTTCATTAATTTAAATAGACTTGTCTCCATAGTTCTATCCATTCTAATATTGTAAATGCGAAAGGGTGTCTGTCTGTTTAAACAGCTGAATCGATTTAGATGAAATTTGGTATTTCAGTCTCGGGAAAGAACATAGGATAGTTTTTATCCTATGTCCTTTCCCGAGACTACGGGAGACAGCTAGTGATTTATATTCCTTTTTCAAACTATATGTAGGTAATAGCATTGTTTATATGACAATAATTTTACATAAGGTACCGTAGTCTACAGACCAGGGGTCACCAAACTAATAATCTATCAACCGGTCCGCGGCAGTTATAACATTGAAAAATGTAATTTGTTATCCCTGGTACCTATAGCATGCTTAGATTGGAATCAGATGGTTGTATATATAATGTTTCAAAATATTATTATAAACGCAGTAATATAACAGTTAACTATATAAATATAAGTGGTGTATGGATGAGCATCGTGACAGAAGGCGCCCACCTCTCCGCACAAAGTCGCAAAGCAAACAAAGTGTAATAAACAGGTATTTACACCGTCAGCCACGCCAGCCGCGTCAGCCGCGCCAGCCGCGCCAGCGTCGTGTCGGAGGTAGTTCCTATCTAACAGATATCGCCTGCCAACCAACATATTAATTATCTTAAACAAACAAAGTAAGCTTGGTTTGTTTACCCCCCGTCCCGGCTCACCCTCGCATACACCCCCTCGCTCCTACGCATACTGATTATGTAACTATGGCAATTAGCAATCGGTTGTACAATCGTATAATAGAGATGAAAAAGCAAGGTCGGTGTACCTTGTACTAATATCATTTATCTTTTAGGTTCGTATTTTGCGGTTCACCCACGATCCCCAATTTTACCACATTAGGTGTTGAATAATAGGTAAAACCGTTTCTAAGTGGAAGCCTAAGTTTAATAAAGCACTTTATGCTGTGTGTTTGTTGGTCAGGTCAGTCAGTCAGTCAGTCAGGAAAAATCCATTTTTATGTACAGATTATTTATGAACACATTTAAATTTATCAGATTTTTTGTTTTTATTTGTAAAGGATTTATTTATAAGGAAAATCTTATTCTAAATTTAAAAGAGAAACCAAGTTACACAGTCAGATTATATTTCCTTCATCGTTATTTCTTTTCTTTATAAATAAAGTTGCAATCGATTGTGCAATCATAGCTTTTACAAGTTGTATGGTAAGCTCATAAGAGTACATAGCAGTGATACCGCGAATGCGCCGTCTACCAATCTAATCGTGATTTGAATGAAGCTATGTTTGTTCACACATACACATACACATAAACCCACACACATACACTAGCTACTTATAATATTAGTAAGATCCGAGGTAAGTTAGCTATCTAAGCGATAAGTTTGCTTTCGCTGTAGAAATTTACTTAGATTTTAGCTTATGTAAGCAACGAATATAATGATTAATTAATTCACACATTAATGAGTTTTTTTAATGAACAAGCTTGCCTAGGTACGGTAACACGGTAGAGTAGGTTATATTGTCAAAGTCAAAGCAATTCTAGCTAGTTCAGGCACTTATGAAGTTTGAAACTACTAAAGTGGTGCCGGTTCGAAAGTCCGCCTTCAACTGAGAAGGACAGGTAAGAAACTAAGCAAGGTGCATGATTTATTATATTTTTTAGAAAATTAAAAACACATTTTTTAAATGTCAGATTGAAAAAAACTATGTAAATAAATAAAACTTTTTATACACCATACTCTGTGTTAATAAACGGGTCAGTTTGTAGGAGTGTAATAACACTGTTATGGCACTGATCGTGGGTTCGATTCCCATCCAGGCGCGACATATGTGTGTATGAACATGTCTCGAATGTCGGTCGAGATGTTGTTCTGAGTCTGATTGTAATTATCTATTTAAAAGTAGCATATAGTTATATAAGTTACCTGGTTTCCATAATACAAGCTATGTCAAGTTAGGGATCAGATGGCCGAGTGAGGAATATCCCAGTGATGTCGGATACCGCGGCGAAGGTCATGGGTTCGAATCCTACAATGAGCTTGACGTGAAGGAACACATCGTGAGGAAACCATAGCACGGTGTTAGGGTACTTTGTTGTAGTTGGAAGTCCCCCTGTTATTGCTAATATCTATAAGCGACGGTAGTCACTTACCATCAGGTGACCCTCCTGTCTCGTTGTCACTAGTAGTATAAAAATAAATTACATAATAGTGAGCGTTACAAAGGGCGGTTTATCACTATATTTGTTTAAGTAAGAAAAAATTAAATGAGACAAACAACGTAAAACACCTTTTGTGTGCGCTATTATGTCGGTGTAGGCGTTTACAACAATATTTTATGTACAACAAATAACTGTGCGTATGGGAACAAAATCATCTGGCGAGACCTCATTGTAAACTGTACAACGTGTTTTACACTCGCCAAACTCTCCACAAATACATTTTGAGTTTTAACACCCCGCGTTAAGGCACACGCGGACCGTTCCCAAGTCTAACTTGGCGCAAAGAAATTTCTTAAGCAAAGTTTCTCGGCTAATATTTGTGGTACATTTTCGCAGAATACGTTTAATACAATCATAACATTAAATGTTGTTTCGAAGTTTGAGCTTGGTGAAACTGCTGAAGGGGTGAGGGTAGAGGGGGGGGGGGAGGTTTACTGTTCTACATCTCAGCTGCAAAGATGTGCCGTGTGTTGGAGTTCCCCACTCGTGTACCTCTCAAGTCAAAAGTACGAATCGAGTACGTAGCTGCTACGACGTAGACGGCAACCTCTACGAGATCTACGCCGTAGCACTCTCTATCAATATTTATTTACAGTTTATTATGTAAAACCGTACATTCTGGTAATATCTTTATCTCATAAAGGACATAAATTTAGTGTTATGTCATAAATAACTCGGGATGGTCGGTGGTGCGGGCGCGTGGCGTGGCTGTGGCGTCGCCGGGCGGCCGCGTCACGGCACGCACGCGTCACGGTGCCAGTGGACACGGGATGAAATATAACCAGATAAAAGGATAGGGTTACCACTCAAATAGATACCCTTTTGATTGAAGCTACAGAAATAATTGTTGGCGCGCGTCCCCGCGATGCAAAGTAGCCGATGTCTCACGTCACTCCATAAACTACAGGTGTCTCACTTATCCAGGTCCCATTTAACCAAGTTTTACTGTATATGTATGCAAAAAGTCACATTGAACCGTTTTGTTCTGTTGCTCCGTAAAACAAGGATAAAACACTACTTCGTTTAGTTTTATTCAATTTTGGGATACTTCAGTCTGGAACACTTATTGAACGTCATCTTATTGCTATATTTAATGCTATTGTTACCACCATTTCCAAATAAAGACCTTTTATAATATTATGTGATCATCAGTGATTTGTGTGTGATCATCAAGTGACAACCAGGCGGGGTACCTGATGGTAAGTGACTACCGTCGCCATTGATATTAGTAATACCTTATTACATTAATTAAAGGCAACTGGCTCTCAAGTGCAACTGCCACAATACACCGACAGGTGTTTGGCAACCAAAGATTATCAACTTATGGGTGGCAGCCAGCTAGTCGATTACTACAATGTTTTCCTTCACCGAAAGCTCAAGATCATCATAGGATTCGAACCCACAACCTTCGCTTCACCATCATCGCCTTATTTGCTTTGCAAGTAATGTTATAAAGTAAGTAAATAAAATGATTGAAATGTGAAGGTAACCCTAGCGGGCGGCGCTCCGCACTCCGCACTCCGCACTCCGCACTCCGCACTCCGCACTCCGCACTCCGCACTCCGCACTCCGCACTCCGCACTCCGCACTGGGCGGTGGTGCCGCTCCGCTCGCACGCGGCTGCTTATTGACACTGACACATTTTATTATTATTGGATCGGCTGAACGCGGGATATATTGTCCCCTATGACATTTATCTTTTATAAAAAAATAACTATAACATAATACGCAGCTCATTTTTGGGACGGACGGCAGCGGCAGCGGCAGCGGCAGCGGCAGCGGCAGCGGCAGCGGCATACTAATATAGCTCGGAATATCAACGTAACAAGGATGTTTTTAAAATAACATTATTGACTGGTAGCTGTATTTTTGGATCGGGTGTTCGAATTTTTCGTTTACTTCGTAAAACAAACGAGTCTTTAGGTATGTCAAATCTTTTGCAATTTGTATGTAAATAAAAGGTGTAGGTATTTACCTTGACCTTGAATAACTTAAGTATGCCTTACAAAATTTTATGAGACCTTTGACAGAACTCTTAGAACAGAATGAAGATGTATACGAGTTTCCAGCGATTAATATGTAGGCAATGCGATGCCCAAAAATATGGCTAAATAAATTATGAGTAGAGCGGAACCTACAACGTTTTTATAACTACATACTATATTAGCAAGCTTAAGGTCCACCTGATGGTAAGCGGTTACCGTAGCTTATAGAATTCAAAATACAGCTAATAAAAGCTTTAAAATATGTTACATTAAATCTATTATATGAAGTCTTTTTGTCATTGTACAAAATCAGCAACACTTGCCAACTCCTAGTATTTGTAATTAAATCAAATGAAACGAGTCCCATATAGCGCCTCAAGCGCTTTACTTAGCGGCGGCTATTCTATGCGCATGTACAAGTGTTATAGCAGCGCTAATCTCCGCTGAAGTGCAATAGTTCACCCTCGTGGGATACACCGCGTACCGGTGTGGTGTGTGTGGCTGCATTGTCTGGAAGGGACGTTTTAGGCAAGTTTTATCTTTTGTTTTTAGTTTACTATGTAGGTAACTAATGCGGGTTATAATTTTTTATGTATTTTTGTATTGTATTAGTTTAAGTATCTTTTTTTAAACATTTGAAAAAAAAAACAATATAGTCAGATAGTCCAAAAATATTTAAAAAATATAACCTTGCTGAGTTTCTTGTCGGTTCTTCTCAGTCGAAGGCTGACTTCCAAACCGGTGGTAACTTCTGTAATTCGACCTTCATAAGTGCCCTTCTAGGCGAATACAGGTGAATAAATGGTTTTGATTTTGAGAAAAGGTGAGTCGTTATTTGACTCTATTTTTTGTGTAAGTACATTATGTCACACGATTTTCATGGATTACAAACCGATATTAGTGATTCTAATATCGGCCGCTGCCCCCTTGAGTGGGCGGGCATTCTTTATAGAATTCCCCACGTAAAAACAAGATCTGCTTACCTTAGGATATTTTCCTTTTATATAATTATACTAGTGGCCCGGGCAGACGTTGTCCTGCTCTGAAATTTAAACAAAACTTAGAACCCAATTCCAGCACTACCTACCGGGTGCAATTGTGAATCTAAACCATCACGAAAATAATGACAGTCCGACGATTTCCGTAGAAAATTACCAATTTAGAATTATTAAAAAAAACAACATTTTTTATGGGTTTTCCCTATTTTTTTTTCATTTAAACTAACCTGAGCGACCAAAAAAATATGACACGATCGTAGATTTACCATAGCAGCGCCATCTATTGATTACTTACTCAACCCAGTCGAAAGGTATCGACATCTGTTAGAATCATTTGGAGTTAACAGATAATTGCGACTGTCAAATAATAACAGACAAATAATTAGCAATAAATTAAAATTGCGACTATAATTTGAGATTTAAACTATCCTATCTCTCAAGTTGGATCGAACTGCACATGGTGTGCAAATTTTATTATATGAAATGAAATGAAATGAAATTGTTTATTCATCCAAATAGGCCTTCACAGGCACTTATGAATAGTCAGACTCTAAATGCTCGGTTCGGAAGGTTGTTTTTGCTGAGAAGAGCCGGCAATAAACTCAGCAATTACTCTTTTCAAAAACAACTTACACCTATTACATTCAATAATTATTATTTATCTAGTCTCACTGACAATATTTGCGTGTTATGGCGGCAAAAATAGTAATCTATAGAATTTTATTATGACTGACTTAATAAACAACAAACTCAAGCAGACCAGCCCCCACAAGCAGCACCTGTTCACAAGTATGACGCGCGTGGCAGCCATCGCCCTCCTCGCACATATTATAGGGAAGTGAGCGACCCGCCACACGACGCCGCCGCAAGCAAAGGCCTTAAAGCGAGCATGACTAACTTAAGCTTGCTCCAAACAAAAAGAAACAAAACGAATTAAAACACACAATATGTTATCACTGTTACTACTAACACGGTTTGTAAAATTAGGTAATATAATAGTGTATCTAACATTCCGCGACATAACAATATTCAAACGCACAAATGTTACAAATTTACCAAGCATTAAATATTCATTAAAATATTCATTTATATTATAGTAAGCCTTTTTTACCAAAACAGTTTTAATACAATCCTTAAATTTTTGCAAAGGCATATCTAAAATTGCAGTTGGGATTTTGTTATAGAAGCGTGCACCCAGTCCTAAAAATGATCCTTGCACTTTCTGAAGTCCTCCTATAATCGGTTAAGTGGTTTAGGAGTCCATTGAGGACAAACATTGTGACACGAGATTTATATATGTCAGAGAAACACAATCCTTGTCCATATCGTTATTTGTGGTTGCGGGTGTAGTGGGCGTAATTAGGGTATTAATGCAAGCACAAAACACTGTTTCGCTGCCACATACGATTTAATTAAAGCTTTACAATACACCAATGAAATAATTACAAATTTAAAACGATAATCAATAAATTATAACCGAGCAGCGGGTTCGCGACACCGATCTTACTTTGTTACCAAGCAACTCAATAATGATCCACCTCGATCAACGATACTCGCTAATATGCGTGCACAAGAACCGTCAAGATGGCGCCTCGACCCCGCGCCTCGACCCCGCTCGAGGCCTACCCTCTGCTCTAAACGAATAATAACATTTTATAATTTTAAATAAATCAATAAGATTTTACATGATAGCAAAATGTAATAAATCAATTTAAATTAAATTAAGATTTAAGAAACTATTTGACTAACTAAACGATATCTCGCATGAAAACAACAATCAACTCGATTCCGATTACTTCCTCCGACACGGCCATCCTGACGTTTCACACGTCCTCGTGTGATGCTGAGGGACGAGGATCATCATCAACTGTAAAGAGAGCAAAAAAAAAAGTATTTGGGTAACACAGCTCGGCCACTCCTGACAAGATAAAAACGTCACTGTCATATCTTATGCGCGAAAGTATCATCCAAATAATTCTACTCTCTGAATAATTTTCATAGCCTCCACGCTCTTTTGTATGATGTCTTGACAGCCACTTCGCCGTAGAACGTTTAAATGGCCACCTTGACTATCAGACAAATCATAATTATCAACACCGTCTAAATGGCCACCTTGCTGTTCAGACATCAACCCCGTCTAAAGGCCACCTCGCCGTTCAGACATCGACCCCGTCTAAAGGCCACCTCGCCGCTTAGACAAACTATATCAACCCCGTCTAAAGGCCACCTCGCCGCTTAGACAAACTATATCAACCCCGTCTAAAGGCCACCTCGCCGCTTAGACAAACTATATCAACCCCGTCTAAAGGCCACCTCGCCGCTTAGACAAACTATATCAACCCCGTCTAAAGGCCACCTCGCCGCTTAGACAAACTATATCAACCCCGTCTAAAGGCCACCTCGCCGCTTAGACAAACTATATCAACCCCGTCTAAAGGCCACCTCGCCGTTCAGACATCAACCCCGTCTAAAGGCCACCTCGCCGCTTAGACAAACTATATCAACCCGGTCTAAAGGCCACCTCGCCGCTTAGACAAACTATATCAACCCCGTCTAAAGGCCACCTCGCCGCTTAGACAAACTATATCAACCCCGTCTAAAGGCCACCTCGCCGCTTAGACAAACTATATCAACCCCGTCTAAAGGCCACCTCGCCGCTTAGACAAACTATATCAACCCGGTCTAAAGGCCACCTCGCCGCTTAGACAAACTATATCAACCCCGTCTAAAGGCCACCTCGCCGCTTAGACAAACTATATCAACCCCGTCTAAAGGCCACGTCGCCGTTTAGACACAACATTAAACCACAACAGCCACCACGCCATTCAACACATAAAAAAAAACACACACACACAAACATTCATAGGTTACTGCCAAGATCTTATTATCATCTGACAAACATGGATCCAGGTCAGTAGATATTTAGGATTAGGGGAGCGGACGTAAGCGATCTCTTGAGTACTTGTAAGTGCGATTTGAATTCAAATTTTTAACATGATACCTATCACCTTCCAACACTTCAATGAACTCAAAAGTTCCTTTGTATTTAAGATCCAATTTATTTGATTCCGTTCATGATTTTTCATTAAAAACTAATCGCGTGATTATAGTGTTGCCATTACTCCGCACCAACCATCCCTAAGTTATTACTTGACGTTCCCAAATCAACCACCAACTGTCATTCTACCCAGTTTCTATTACAAAGGATAGATGGCGTTAATTTAAATAAAGGTTAGACACTCAGGTGTACTTCAACGCTCCGAAACGGCCGTCCTGATGATCACACGTCCTCGTGTGGTGTACCTGGAATCAAAGAAAATTCCCGAACAGTACTCATTCTAGTCGTTCGGCCATTCCTGGCCCAGCTGGTTAGGGATTTAAAACACTCAGATCAAAATCATTACAGGCTTTAATAATTAACTCTTTCTCTAACTCTCTCTCTCTCAGCTGACATGTTGAACAACACCATACTCTTTCAAATAATAGGATACTCATTAAAATATTGCAGTGCTCATACTCTGATTACCATTGGGTTTTCATCATCACACTTATAACCACCATCTGGTCATAAGCATCATACCAAACGACTTCCTCACGGTCTTCACGTAACCCCCATCTGGTTACCAACAACCCAGATAATCTCGAGCCTTTATCAGAATAATCTTAAAACAGGTTTGTTCAACAAGTCACTTCATTTGTTCTAACACGTTACAGAATATAACAAAAATTTACTAAGTTACTCTAGATGCTAATTTTACTACTTAGTATTCAACCAGTCAAAAGAAATCTCAACACCAATGTTATCAATCTCTACTCAGTATTAAACACGGTAAAATTGGGAATTATCGAAAATACTACAATCACTACCATGGCCCAACCATGTACCATAGTCGTTCGAATCAAACTTTAAAACTCTACTTTAACACAAACTGCCAAGCTAACAGAATATTTTCGAGTAAAACCTCTAACGCCACGGTATTCTAGCCGACCAGCAATCGCATTGCTCACATCCAGCGCATGGATCAAATGGCATATCCATCGAGTAGATCGCCCGTGTGCATCACCCATTAATAATAATATAATAATAATAATAATAATAATCTTTATTAGCTTCAAAGCTTAACCTATTACAAATTGAAATATTAATTATAACACAAATAAATGTAGGTTGTGCAACAATAAGGGTTGAAGCTGAGTCTACACTAGGATAGCCTGTGTTGTAGACAACAGCTCGTTCTTCCGTAGTACTGAATACCTCATCGATTGATACAGACAGGTCAATTACTAGGTTAAGTTTGGGAGTTAACATTAACTAAGCAATTTATATAAATCTAAATAGAATCGGAGCATAGAATCTGGACATACAATAAAGTAAAAAGGAAATACCATAATATACTCACATGATTGGATTATATAATAATAAAAACTAGTGTGCATATCAATATCACAAACAAACAAAATAAAAAAGACCATAGGCAATGCTTATGAATATTATAATATAAGAATTGAAACATTTTAACAAAATTTAAATAGTTCAATTATAGCAAAGAAAGGCAATCATCTAATAATTTGGGACAAGAATAAACTGTTCAGTGTCATGATAAGAAAGAGTCAATAGCCATTGTTTGATATATTTTTTGCATTGAAATTTAGTATATAGGGGGAGCTCAAAATTTATTTTAGTGACGTTATTATATAAAAAAGGACCTAAAAACGTTTTGAAGTGCTGTGCATAGACCGTATTGGTTTTATGTGCATTGAAATTAATATTTTTCCTGCGTCTACTTTCAATAATATTTCTAGCATTAATGTAGTTGGTTACTTTATGCTGTTCTAAGATTATTTTATAAATAAAAATTTGGCGTACCGTAAGCAACCCGCATTCCCTATAAAGTTCAGAGGTGGGGTATCGAAAAGTCTTAAAATGCATAACCTTCAATACTGATCTCTGCGCGCGTTCGAGTGAAATCATATGACATTTGTATGCACCGCCCCAAGCGGTTATGCAGTAGAAAAGGATCGAGTAGCAGAGTGCATAGTATAGTGTAGTAAGTAACTGTTGGTCAGCAATGTGTCTAAGATTTCTAAAAATAAAAATAAGTTTCCCAATTCGTGATGATACTAGGTCTATATGTTCCTTCCATTTGAGTCTCTCATCAAGAAGAACCCCTAGATACTTAATTGAGGTGGTTTTCTCAAGTTTGTAGCAACTACAAGTGGTCTGAAGAGAGCAATAAGTGGAATGTGCTCTGATTGGGAGACATTGGATAGAGGAAGAAGGATTTGCGATATAGAAGTCTATGGACTTGGTCTTGGAGAGGTTTAAAGATAGAAGATTCTCTCTTAGCCATTTGGTCACCGTTCTCAGCCCAGTCTCTGCCAAAAGTCTAGTCTCAGTCCAGTCATCACCGGAGAAAATTAAGGCGGTATCGTCAGCATATGCATAGATTGAGCACGCTGGTATTTCCAATTGACACAAGTCGTTTACATACATAAGAAATAGACTAGGCCCTAGTATGCTACCTTGGGGTACACCGTAAGTGATTGTTTCGTCTTGACTTACGTAATCGCCGATCTTAGTTTTCTGTTTCCGCCCAGTAAGATAATCAGTCATTAACTCCAGAGGTACACCCCGAACACCGAAATATTCCATTTTCCTTACAAGCTTGGGTATGGAGACAGTGTCGAAAGCCTTGGCGAGATCTAAGAAAATACCAGTGACCTTCTTTTGTTTATCAAGGTTGTTAACTACATGATCAACTAGTCCAGATACCGCATTTTCAGTACTTCTACCGGTCCTAAATCCAAATTGCCGCGGGGAAAGGAGGTTGAACTTTTCAAGATATTTCATAAGCTGTTTGTTAATTATCTTTTCTAAAATCTTGGATAGGGCTGGCAAAATGGAGATTGGCCTATAGCTAGTGACACTGTCACCATCACCACCACTTTTATATATTGGATGAATAATGGCATTTTTAAAAGCTTTTGGAAAGACCCCTGTTGTTAGACTCAGGTTACAAATATGTGTAATAGGTCGAACAAGAACATCTTTATTCATTTTTAAGACTTGATTTGATATCATGTCATAGCCTACGGCACAGTCCTGTTTGGAGTTGTTTATAATGGAGAGAATTTCACTTTCCTCTGCATCCAGGAGAACTAAGGAATAAGAATGGGAGGCCATTTCTATAGTAGGAGTTACCGAAGTTGTATACTGGCTCTCAATCTTAGATGCAAGTTGCTTACCAACATTGGCAAAATGATTATTTATATGATCCACAGAAACATGTGGATTCACATTAATATTGAGCAGGCAGTGACAGCTGCTTTTTTGTTTAGAAATATTCGCAATATTTCTTATCGTGTCCCAAGTTTTCTTTTTATTATTAGAATGCCTTTGTAGCTCGGATCTCTCATATAATCTCTTAACCCTTTTCAGTAGTGCATTACAGAAATTTCGATATCTACGATAAGTAATTCCTAGTATCTCGTTATCAGGTGACTTTTTGAGACGTGAATGCATTTTGTCTCTGTTCCGGATGCACCGGAGGAGACCTGGTGTTATCCAGGGTTTAATAACACGCTTGTTGTTGGAAATTGTAGTTTCGATAGTATTGGATTTGATCGTGTTGGAAAGGATATCTGTGAAGAGACTAGCCGCATAATTGGCATCTGTAGATAGCATAATGGGTGAGAAATCTGTCTCTCCCAATTGGAGTTTAACGGCAGGTAAATCTAATTTCGTGTAAGATTGACGGTAGGAAGTATTTATTTTTATTTTTGTAGCAAACATAAGAAGAACAGGGGCATGGTCTGTGATCAGACACTGGAGAATTGCTGTAGTAGATGGATACTTAAATTTTAACATCACATGATCGAGACAATTATTTCCCCTCGTAGGAGATATATGACCAGGAAGAAGACCATGAGAAGCAAGCAAATTCAGGTATTCGGCTGAGTTCGCATCGAAGTTATTATTTTTTATGTCGATGTTGAGATCTCCGACAACTGCTAAATTGTTACCCTTGTATGAGGATAAAAAAGTATCGAGAGAATTAGTGAAGCAGTCAGTGTTACGAAAAGATGGGGATCTATACAGTGCCAAAATAGAGAAATCATTTCCAAATTTAAGTAATAAACAATTGGTGTCCGCAATTTCTGGTTCGGTGACGCTGGCATTAAGTCCCGATCTTATATACGCTACAATACCACCATTTTTATTTAAACATACATTTGTGGAGTACTCGTTGTAGTTTGCAAGTTTTGGAAACGGTTTATTATTGTCTATCCAACACTCTGTTAAAATAATTAGGTCACAAGTAAGTTTGAGTCTATGTAATAATAATTCCAATTCAGCCATGTTGCGATTAATACTTCTAATATTCTGTATTAAAATGGAAAAATTATGTTTATTGGAGATAAAATGAGATAGACAAGCCTCCGGTTCGCAGGTAATACTATTGGACATCGATAGGGAATCAATTTCTGTCAATATTTCGTTTAGATTAGTCATAATGACAAGTAGATAAAAGTGTATTGTGACAGTAACAGGGGGTCAAATATTGTTTGTTGTGCGTATAGAGAGACTTGTTTTTGGAATATTTGTAAGAAGAGGAGAATGACGAATATATTACCTGCATAAGCATCAGATGTATAGACATATAGTAATATTCTAGTCTACTAGGAAACAGTCGCAGATAAGTGTGAGCTTCATGAAAACTGAGTATGATATTATGTGGTGGGTTACAAGTTGATAAATTAATTATGTTACGATTTGGAGGTAACATTGCCTTAGTAAGTAAATATGAGTTATGGTAAAGTCTAGGAGTCAATTTAAAAATTATTGTATGTAATTTTATAGATACTAGTTCAAAAACAATTAATTGATTAAGTATAAAAGAAAGCATACTAACTAAAACACTAAAAAATATAAACCGTCAGATGTTATTCTTCAGGTCATCAATCTGGGCTTCATTTTGCACAAATATCTGCGGCGTGCCTTCGGATTTACGCAGGTAGACCCGACCATTTGCCGTCCAGCAGTATGCAAAGTTATGGTCGCGGGATAAGTTACGAGCTAAGAAGTATAATCTTTTCGCTGTCGGTGATAGGTGCTCCGAGATAAATATTGGACGAGGATCACAAGTTAAACCTAGTGCGGATGTATTCAACTTGCTGTTCTTATGAGAAGAATTGTACTGCTTTACAGCCGACAAGAGCTTCTGTTTCTGGATGCAAGTTCCAAGGTCCACAATTATCGGTCTTGCCGACTCCGTTTTTCCTTTCGTGCGGTATATGTCGCCTATGGAATCAGGTGTATGTTCAAGCTGAAGAGTTTTGTATACCTTTTGAATAAAATTCGTTAGCTCGGCTCTGGATTCCTTGTGGTTCGAGGGAATATTCCTGATTTCAACAAAAGACTTGCGGGTGGACCTTTGGAGATCTTCAATTTTGTCTTCCAGAACTAAAATATGTTCCCGATATTGTTTTCGCTCCTTTTCGATTGCACATAGGTTAATCTTTATATCATCATAGCTCTGACTTGTGAAGGTCAGGGACTTTTCTAGTTCAAAGACTTTTTTCTGAGTTTCGAGGTTTTGGGTCTTTAATTCGTTAATATCAGAAGCTAATTTGCTAAGAAAGGAATCCTGATCAGATTTCCAGGTGTTCATCATTTTCCTCATTTCTTCTTTAAATTGATTGAATTCGACTCTCGGCGAAAATTCGTGCGGGCGAGTGCGCTTAACGTTACGCCTCGATTTCGCAGTTGTTGTTTCCTCGCACGACATAACAGCGGCTTCGGGCTCTGATAATACGGTTTCAGACTGGGATGGTGGCGGAGTACGTTGCATTATTCGGCGTCTAATTCGCACGAAGAGAATAAATAATAATAAGCAATCCGAGTCTTGTTAATTGTTTTTGTAGCAGACACGGGAGCGCGCAAGTCATTCATAAACTCGGAGTGCTACAGACTTATAGCAGTGTCGTGCCGATGTGACGTAGATTGTAGTCGATAAATTCACCGCGAGACTCACGTTCCGTTGTTACCGGTTGGCTCAGTGTGTGCGGCGCGGGGCGCCCGCGTCGAGGAGACACCGAGTTCGAATCTCGCGGCTACCGAACGAAATCCCTGTACCCAATAAGTATGTTTCTTCCGAACAGATTTTTAAAGCAACAAGTAACTTGTATATAGGTATCTCGTTTTAATTAGATAAGTGGGCGGATCTTACTCATAAGAAAGGCACAAGAGCAAGCGAGAATTTAAATTTGTCTTAAGAACCAATCGCAGCGAAACAATAACAAGAAACAGCAATAGGACTTTGGTTCGGAGGGAAACGTCGTTACCGCAGCGCGATCACGGAAGAACTGTGACATTGACTACACACTACGGTCTCTCTAGACCCCGACCTCGAATACGGCCGTTAGAATCCCTTACTCGAGTCACTACTTAAGCTACACTACCGCAACTTAGGCTTGCACATCATTATCATCAAAACCCTTATCAACATCTGGTACGTGACCCGCTGGCATCTTCCTTAGCCTATCGTGTGCATATTTGTAGGTCCTATTTCCAGTTATAGTCAATTTCTTACACGTTTGACAAAAGATAAACGGTCAGTCTACAATTTCTAGCAGTCAGTCAGGAATTCATACTGACTCTCAGCTGTTATAAAAGCAGTGCTCTCTATGGACTTATATCTTCTCAGTTGAAGGCCGACCTCCGAACCAGTGGCAACTTCCGTAACCCGACCCTCATAAGTGCCCTTCCAGGGCCCAAACCGAATCAATGGCCTTGACCTTGGAATTGACTTTGACCTTGACTTTGACCTTGACCTTGACTTTGACATTGTAATTGACTTTGATTTTGACATTGGCATTGACTTTGATATTGATCCTGACTTTGACAGCTAAATCCGTCGCGATAACAGTTAAATCCGATTCAAGCCCGTTAGAACTTTACTACTATGACTAACTTACACAAAGAACTTTCGTTAACGATAGGTCCGTTGCCGTCATGTTTACAGCAAAACCCCGATTCAAAATCTCACGACGTAACATAACGTCACTTTGCAAATAATTGTCGGACAAAACATGCAATAAATTTCGAGAGGGTGATCGTTAATCACTACACAACATAAAATCTGTTCCGTACTGAATATTTGCGTTTGACCAATACCAGTCATAGCAACAACTTACCAACACGTTTACCATTAAATTTTGATGCAATACTTTCTTTTACCAACGAGCATTCAGCACCAGAATCGAAATCAAATCGTAACAGTCTACCTTAAAATTTATTCGAAACAGATTCTTTAATTAATGAACACTCGGCACCAGAGTCGTAACAAAATGAAAATTGCTCACCAAGGTATCGCAGTCCCTGTCAGCGCGTTCAGGAAGCACAGATCAAACCTCTTTTTTATTATCTAGTCCTCTTCAGTACAAATCCGGTCATGTCAGGTTTTTAGTGAAGTTGGTGGCCGTTCCACCAAAGAGTTCTTGAAACAACCAAATTGAGTGATCACCCCGGTGACAGGTTTTATGCCGCATACATTCACTCGTTTTACTATGCTGGATGTGGCGGCAGGTTGTGTGTTATACCACTTGCGACAGGCCATGCTTTCGAGCATCGTGGTGCCAAGTGACCCTCAGCCACACTTGTAGCATGTCACAGACTACTTAGTCATAGCAACGGCTGCGTTGGGGCGATGGGAAGGCTGAAACATTCAAAATATCTATGACCAAATTTTCCGCATGAGTAACATTTTGTGAAAGTAAGACTTAGCCTAGGTCGTTTGTTATCCTGCATAGTACTGGCACCGGTCTTTGAACATCCTAATAACTCAGCTTACGATACAAAAATAAGTTCATTTTGCATTTTAGTGTGGGTAGTTATTTCTTCAGAAAAAATATTGCGTTGCAACCGTGGCTTGATTTATCCCATATGGCCAAGTATTACAGATATCAACATTTCCTCCTTGTCTAAATTACCCCACCGTGCCATAGGTGAATTAAATAAACGGCTTGCATAAGCAGCGACACATAGGCTATCTTGTGGTTTAACCGTTAACATTTTTAAAACCATCGCTGCTCATCTTTATAATGTGTCGAAACGAGAAAAGATTTTTATAATTTACTACTACCCACTTCATACAAGGAAAAACTAACTGGGAAAACTATGTGGCGGCTGAACCTCTCGTAGCCTTACTAATTATAAGAATAAGTTTACTTCCCTGTATGTCCTGATCTGACAAGCAGATATTCGCAGTTGCAAACCAGGCTCGGACGTCGGTGTCTGCATTCTCCGGTTGAAATTTGGGCAGCGTGATATTATTGTCTTGAGAAGCCGACGGGTTGCGTGATGCATCCACAAGTAGTTGCATGCTATTTTGTTGTGCCTCAAATAAAACACGCCAGCCATCTTATACCTCAAACGATCTATCTACATTTTGTGCCTGCACCGATCCAACTTCTGATGTCAGAGAAACACAATCCTTGTCCATATCGTTATTTGTGGTTGCGGGTGTAGTGGGCGTAATTAGGGTATTAATGCAAGCACAAAACACTGTTTCGCTGCCACATACGATTTAATTAAAGCTTTACAATACACCAATGAAATAATTACAAATTTAAAACGATAATCAATAAATTATAACCGAGCAGCGGGTTCGCGACACCGATCTTACTTTGTTACCAAGCAACTCAATAATGATCCACCTCGATCAACGATACTCGCTAATATGCGTGCACAAGAACCGTCAAGATGGCGCCTCGACCCCGCGCCTCGACCCCGCTCGAGGCCTACCCTCTGCTCTAAACGAATAATAACATTTTATAATTTTAAATAAATCAATAAGATTTTACATGATAGCAAAATGTAATAAATCAATTTAAATTAAATTAAGATTTAAGAAACTATTTGACTAACTAAACGATATCTCGCATGAAAACAACAATCAACTCGATTCCGATTACTTCCTCCGACATATATATTAAGATTTCTCCGTTCGTGTGCATGATCAAGCGGATTTGAGTATGGTTTTAATTCACAATTGGACCCGGTAGGTGGTGCTATCGTGCAATAAGGATGTCGACTATATTGAAGGAAATATATCATCATCTTTCTGATGATTTTTTCATTTCAATCAAACCACAAAAATATCTTTTGATGGTGAAATCAAATGACGTCACAAGTTTATAGTTCATACAAAACTGCATATAAACTATTGTCAGTCAACATCCCTATTGTTTCTTTTTTATTTTCAGGGCAGGACAATGTCACGTCTATACGGTCAGCTAGTTTATTTATTAATATGTGATCTGTTTCCGAGTACTCGATGCACAAATTAAACCGTATTTGTAATATCTAGTACCAAATGTAATACATAGTAGCTAGAGTGCACAGTTGTGTAAACACTACGAGATGTGAATGCGGTAATGCTGACGTCATCGCCTCATTTATATTAGTTCGCACACACACACACAAACACACACACACACACACACACACACACACACACACACACACACACACACACACACACCACATTGTTTGTAATTCAGTGCAATACTTACTGCACGTGGTTGTTTATTAAAAATTATGAGTTTATTATTAATACAACATAATTATATGTTCTTATCGGTGGTAGAGTCTATTGTAGTCACAGAACAAATAAAAAGGTAGAAGGAGCGTATGTAAACAATAGTCTCCAATGAAGTGAAGTTACACCTTCGTTATCCCGCGTGATTCTCGTCGCACAGGAACGCGATTGGCTTCCTTTTTTCAAATTCGGATTACTTTATTATGCTTCATTGGCGATAGACTTTCAACTTAAGGGTGGTAACCAGCCAGGTACACTACCTAGGAAGTGGGTCTACAATTGAGGAGACCCGGTAAGAAACTCAGTAAGGTATTATTTTGATTTCTTTATAATCTGCACTAGTGTTTTTAATTATTTTTACTCTCATGACAAATATTTGTATAATTTTCTGTAAGGCGAACGAAACCGCGGCACCGTGAATGATACTAAAAATCAGTTCAAGTATTCATTAAAATCAATATAAACTGGTCGATGGAACATCAAACGGTGAGTGTCACTCAACACGACACTTAATATTGAACGCGCCGTTGGCTCGGCGTTTACTCCTCGTTAATTGGCCGTTATCGCGGAAAGCGGCTGTTACTCGTTAACGATGCCGTATCGTCGAATGTGACCAATAAAATAAAGCAATATTATTGGAACTGTATTAAATAAATGCTGATTTTATTATAACTATATACTTACAGTTGATTCAATTTATTTTTAATGCCGATTCTGTCAACTAAACTAATTTATTCTCTTTCTAACAAAAAAAAAGTAAAAGATAAAATAACTTTTGTTAAGTCAAATTAGTCTTCTTTTTTTTTCATTTTAAACCGATCGCGAGTTTGACTTCACCCCCCGTGAGTTGACTTCATTATTTAGTGATTGAAAGGCAATGTTAATATTTCTTTTTACTTTGTAATCTACCAACATGTTGGTCAAAACATTGGTCGTACTTATTACAAAGATTCGTGTCTACAATATTGTACGATACTTCAATTGAGATCCATTTTATTTCATATGACCTTGATATAATTTTCATCCTTATCTTCATAAATTTAAGATAGCAATTCCTCTGTGGTAAGTTTTCTTGGGCAATAAAAGGTGTTCATAAAAGAGTGCGGCGGCGACCGATCAATGTTAGTTGAAAAGAGTTCAACGGGCGCGAGTTTTTATTGAATCGAATTTTAGTTATTTTTCTTTATTCATAAAATAATAATAGTCAATTGGGTTCTTATGGATAATTAGTTAATTTTACAATAGTAATTCTTGTCGAAAAATCCGAGTTCGATTCCCGAGTCGTGTAAGTTACTACCCGGAATAAAAAATGGCGACAATTGTTCCATGACACTATAGAAATTAATATTTCTGCAGTAACGTCGTATTAAAAAAATATATAAATACAAATTTCTGTTATTGCGGAACCCTTCAGCAGGCTATCTGACTGATATAAAGGCGAGTGTAGACACGTGACACCGTCGCACGGTGTTCGTTACCAATTACTGGCAGGTGGCTGCAGTGTACACCTAGCTTTATTAAATTCTATCCTATTGCGTTTATTCGTTTTTTAAAAGAGTTTTCCTCACTGCGTAAGCTGCAGAACTAAGTTAATTCGTCAGTTAACAAATATATGGGCCATATTATAGTTTTTTGTCTAAAGTGATACCTAAGAACATAGTCGATTCAGTCATTAGAATTTTTTCGTATTAAATAAAAATGTGCGCGTTCGAATGTTTCAAATTGGATAGATTGAAACAAATACCCTAAATTTTTTCCATGGATGGGAATAAACTTACGACCTGTGGCGTGACGTTTAGTATACCTATCATATCTACCAACCTCGCTAATAAGACCGTCACATCATCCAGAAGAAGTGTTTTTTCTATTCATTTAAAAAAAATAGCCTGTATAAATATATATAAAACCAGGGAGGGCAAACACTCAGACAGAGGTATGCGAATGTATTTAAAATGGCTGATAGCACGAGCGAGTATTAATTAACACCAAGTGAATGTTGCGAAATCTCTTACATCCAGCGAGGAAGAGTTAGGAAGACTTAGAGGCAGACTCGTAAATCTCCGGCGGTGACTTAACGACGGCATAAATACCGCTCGCACACCCGCCCCAGCCCCAGGAGTGAGGGAGAAGGGTAATTTACTGTTTAATTGCGCGCCATCTATTAGCCGAACTGAGGAAGTGGTGTTTAAATGCGTACACTCGTCATAAGTCGTACGCAACGTACAGTCGACAAAAATAAAATATTTCTTAATGCTCGTCAATTAGTACATATAATACATACAGAAGGTACTAAATAATTTAATGCTTTAATAATTTATTAAGATATTTTTTCCGTCAATATCACCAGTAGATTTAATTTTCATAAAAATGCTCTACGATTTTTATTCTGTGCTGATGAAAATGTCATTTACGGGAAATAATCATGACAAATTTTGATGACGACAAAATTTACGTTGACAAATTCAAATTCAAACTCATTATAAGTATTTTTAACAACATTTCATCTATGCTTCTTTCTGTTTTCTAAAAGATAAGATAAGTTTGTTGCAATTTGTGAAATACAAAAGATAATTTCAAAACGTTTAAACCATCTTAACTACTCTGTGTTAATTATAAATAATTTCCAGCTTGAAATTTGATCCTTGTTGTCATGATTATAAAAGCTATAATAACTTTCATTAAAGTATATGTCAGTACCTAGACAATAGGTGTTCATACGACAGGGCGGAGTGATATGTCTCCTGGTGGCTGGGTGGAAGACGTTTAATTCTGCTAATGGAGGTGGAGCTCTTAGACATATTCACTTTTTGTAGCGTCGTTTGGATACTATTCTTAACATTGTGCGATTATTTTGATGAAGAGCCAGCCTACTCGTATTTTATAAACTTCTTTTTTTGGTTTTATTAATTCATCTACGATTTTTTGGAACGAAGTTCCTTATCGCGCGTTATGAAATATGAAAGGGAAAAAAAATCACCGACACTTTAATGTCGGCTCTCGACTTATATAACTTCGTTCCATCCGGGTGTCCCTTGACACCTCTCAAGTTTTTTTTTTAATAGGCGGGTCTCTTTATGTTAAGTGATCCCCGCTGCAACACTCTAAGGATCACAGGTATGTTGCCGGCCTTTTAAAAGGGTATACGCTAATTTCTTGAAGATCCCTAAGTCGTATCCGTTCGGAAACAGCGCCATCATATGGAATTAGTCACTAGTTTAAAAGTTCGTAGTTTGTGAATTTATGGTACAAACAATTTTTTTGTTCAAAACTGCATGTTGACTTTCCAAACGTTTTTGAATAGGTCCCTTCACGTTAAGTTGACGCGCGACTGATGTTTATATATGAAGCGACGCGCGACGCGCCGACGCCTGACGTGACGCACGACTTGTTGCCGCTGATGTGCGCGACACCCATTTATTACACCTATTGTCTATTTATTAGAAATACTACGCTCTATCAAGCATTTTGTTGATTGCTCATGAATTTAATAACATTGAAATATTTTGTTTTGTATTCAAATATACTTCTGTACTTTATACACGGTTAATTGAGCTTAATAAAATCTATACAAATAAAAAGACTTGTCTTCACTGACTAACTGACCAAAGCAGAAGCTTTACACATAGGTTCCATTTATAAGAAAGTATTTTTTTAATTCAACCCTTAACTTAAAATAGGTGATCGCGGGAGAAACCGCAAAGCTAATCAAAAATTGTGCTCGTAAATAAACTTCATACAAAATCAAACATTACAAAACATAGTAGCATCAATAATAATTACATTTTAGCCTAAGCATTAGCCACTTTATAATACACTAGCTGTTCGGCGCGGTTTCACCCACGTTCCCGTGGTTTCTTATCTTATCCCGGGATAAAATATAGCCTATGTTCATCAGGGATAGTGTAGCTTTCCAACGGTGAAAGAATTTTTGAAATCAGTCCAGTAGTTTCGGCGCCTATTCAATGCAAACAAACAAATCTTTCCTCTTTATAATATTAGTATAGATAAATATCTCAACGAATAATCGAGATACAATTAATAGACTTTTCCATTTGAATATTGTAAACAATGGGTTGATATCCTAAAAGGGTGTACAAAGGGGTCGGTGGAAGGGGCGCGGGGTCAAGGGGCACGGGCAAGGGGCGCGGCGTGAGGCACAAATGTGCATCTCACGAGATGAGCCGCTTGAATATGCCTCGGTTATGCAACGTGCATACGGAACGGTGTTTATGGAGATCGACTCGATTTATTAACAAAATATATTTAAGATTATATCAGATTGAGATGATAAATCTATTTCTCTATCTATGGATATTAATATTATATTAAACTTATCATATTTATCGCATGAGTGTAACTAATAAATAAGGAAAGGCAAAGAATTGAGCCTAGTAGAACTCCTATAATTGCAAAATTCACAATGTACCTCATTAATGAGCTTGATCATTCGTGAATATTATATAGGCATATAACCTATAGAATCTAACACATGAAGGCTTAAAATTACATCTTAGCTAAAGTTTGACGAAGAAAGTGTTACATAAGATGTATCAAATGCCAATGGGAAATTTAAAAGCGTCAGTATTGAGTGCTAAAGAAGCGTCTTCCATGATTCTTGTGCAGTACGATACTAAGCGAGGCGAGGCGAGGTGTGTGAGTGGCGTGTCTCTGGAGGAATGTTTTGTTGTGCCACATCGGTGCTGAGGCAGAGACAACACTAACAGTAATTCAATTTCGTCATGTTTCATGAAATGTGTCGCAGGAACATTCAAACGCTGAATTTAATACTGATTTTGGAGAATCAATTTATTGGTGAAATGAAATTGTTCTCAAATATTTTATACAGTTGTAGTAAAATTTCTTTGTCAATGTGTAACTGTGATCTAGCATTATAATTTTGAAAATGAATCAAATTTATTATTAATGAGAATACTTGAATTATTTTAGACGAAGCATTTGTATGGCATATTGTCAGAGCATTATTTTATTTTGTATTTATTTGTAAAAAAGAATGATTAAATAAATTCAATATGGAAAAGACGTATAAATTATCTAGATATCCATCTTTTTATTTTTATTTTCAGGAGCAACACAAATTCGCACTGCTGTCGGTCCGTTGTTCCCGCGTCGCTGCCTTGTTATCAATACATGCTCGGAGCTTATTTGTACTATTTGGTGGAGGTGACACATCATGCGCATACTGCCGAAGATTTCCTATTTCACTTGTTTATTTCGAGCAATGAAACTGTATTAAAAGGCCAATAAGTTTTTCTAAATATCAACTGAGTGAATCAGGTGCAAGAAAAGAAGAATAAATGTTTTGATTATTTTATTTATTTACATATTATTATGAAAATGTCCATATTTAGTTAGTAAACAATCTTACTGAGTGAGCATGCATCTACCGAACCCAAATACCGATAGCTTAATAAGACATTATGTATACAGGAAAAGTAGTCAAAACTGCTATCAATTATCTCACTATAAATAAATTACTCAGATTATAATAAAGTGCCAAACTTGCAGTACCCTTTGTAAGCGATAAATAAATATTACAAAATTATTATCATAAATAACGTCCCGAATATTATTACGGCAACTATCCCCAAAACGACCCAATTAGAGCACAATGCGCACCGTCTCATTTTTGCGTCCCGTCGCGTGACTACGGCATAACTCAAAGTGGGTTGCTGTACAAACATAAAGTCCGTTAAAGGTAAAACTTCCTGAATGTTTTCACGTTCTATAAAATGAGTATAAATCGTAAATTCAATGTCGATGCTGGATGACACAAAAGTCTTTTAAAAAGGACGTCGGTTTAAATGAGATCGATTTTCTACTCAATCAGATCTATATTCAACAATTCAGCAGCTTCTGGTAAATTGTGCATTTGCACTCTCTTGAACCGCACATGCACCTGCCAACACAAGTGGGTACCATCTCAATTTGTACAGTTCCATATAGTAACAGCGGCACGTACAATACGTTCGTTAGCGCGGGTAGTGGTGGGGGAGGTGCGGGAGGTGGCCGAGTCACACGCTAATTTCCCGCGTGGCCCATAAATTACCGTGCAGTTTGTCCCCCGCACAGAGGCCTACCGTTCTACGGGCCTCCGTATCACAGAGCGGGAGGGCCATGATACTCGTCTCATTTTTACGATCAGTATCCGCAACATAACTTTGGATTTTTTTTAAGAGGGATAAATAAGTGACCATCATAATACACATTTTTATATACACATGCTAGTAATTAGGTCAAATAATTTAAACGATAAGTAACATTTTTGTTTACTGTTTATGGTTAGACTGTGGCATATTTGACTCAACTAAATACGAAAATATTTACTTGGCTCTCCGTCTGTAACAAGTGAAAATTCGGCAACTACTGTGAGGGTAACTCACCCAATGTAGTTGTTCAATATGATTTATTAGTATTTATTTTCTTCTTACCTGGCAATACTTTGTACACTTTAGTTATTGTGGAGAAGAGGTTTTAGTGTATTTTAGTTATGTTTAAAACTGACGTATTATTTGTGGATTTAGTTTATTGTGGACGTAACTTGTCTTTCCACCGCCACAATCTCACCATGATAAATGAAAAAGTTAAAATTAAATGAAAATATTTTTTATTCAAATAGTACCAAGCACTTATGAATAGTCTAGCTAGACTCTAAATGCACGGTTCGGAAGGTTGTTTATGCTGAAAAGAGCCGGCAATTAAATAATCAATTACACTTTTCAAAAACAACTTACACCTAATACTTTTTTTTTATCTAGTCTCTGATAAAATTTGTTGGTTATAGCGACATTTTTTTAAAATTATATGTGACTTAGTAAACAACAAACTCAAGCAGACCTGTTCACAAGTATCTAGACAGACGCGGGAGCGTGTCAAGCCGAGTTCAAGAAACAGAACTGGCGAGCCGCACCGTGTGTTACCGATATTACACGAACCATTTGGAGCCACTTTTGACCCCCTCATAAATCAAAAACTATTTTACATAAACGTATCAAGCTCATATATTGAGACTTGCGAGATACATATGTGTTCTAAATTTCATAAGCTTATTTCAAACGGTTATTTAAATATTAATGTCCAAAATTCCTCATTTTTATCATTGACTGACCTATAGACCAAAACTCTAACCCAGTTCCAGATGACCTAGAGAGTTAAAATTTAGTATGCAGATAGGTAATTAGATGAATACAAAGGAATAAATAAAAAACTGGCAATTTTTAAATAATTAGATTCTATTATGAACGCTTAACATAAATACCTAATATTACTTAGGGTACCTACGTTATTCAAAATTCAAAAAAAAACAAAAATTATTTATTTGCTCCCACAATGGTTGAACATTATTATTATTAATTTTAATTAAGGAATACATTTTTAATGTGGGAGTCAGGAGCTCAAACCCCTTATTAGGATATAGTTACAATATTGTAACTGGGATTAATTATTATTTTTATATTTAGTGTAAAATCATTACCTGCTCATAAATAATGATAAAATAATAGGCATTTAGATTTTCGGTATATACACGACGCGCGCGCGCCGAGTGACGCCGGAGCGGCGCGGGCGGGGTGGGTGGGGCGCTGTGACAACCGAATCGAACCGTTGACGCGAACGTGGCCGAGCGAACTTACCTACAAAAAGTAATGATATCCCACCAAAAACATAAATGTAAAAAAGGAGAGCCAAGTTCAATACAAAAATTATTCTCTGCTGTGGGCTTCGCCGCAAAAAGAATGGAGATCTGAGATTGAGTGCCAAGTTCTATGCAAAATCCAAATATGTAGTCTAAGGGCTAACTTGGCTGGTTTTCCCATACGAATTATATAGCCTTCGCAAGTTCTAAACCTGTTACCTTTCGGTTCTTATTTTATTATTCCGAAAATTTGGCTTGCTGGTAGAAACTACCCATCGAACATAAGGCTCTTCCATGACTGTGTAAAAGTAGGTACTTAATAATAATTCGTATGGGAAAACCAGCCAAGTCAGCCCTTAGACTACATATTTGGATTTTGCATAGAACTTGGCACTCAATCTCAGATCTCCATTCTTTTTGCGGCGAAGCCCACAGCAGAGAATAATTTTTTAATTGAACTTGGCTCTCCTTTTTTACATTTATGTTTTTGGTGGGATATTACCCACATAAAAGTCTACAATATACACACCTACCAATGGATTCCTACAGCTGAGCTTGGGAGTCGATTCAATTCTAGACTTTGTATGCATACCACCTTCTACCACATCATCATTTACTATAGTCAGATTGTGGTCAAACACAATACTTACCCCAAGTAAAAAAAAACAAGTACACTCTATGCGTCGAAAGATTATTCTGAATAGATATAATACCGTTAAATAATAAATATGAAACAAAGGGTAGATTTTTATTCATTCGAAAACAGTTTAAAGGGTCATTTAATTCGTCAGCGTCACGTCGGCGTTCGCGTGCCCGCGTGCGCCACACCACACGCGATGTCACAATTAAACATTATTATTAATCTAAATAATAGTAAAATGTAATTAATAATATATTCCTCACATTTTACATTCTATTGTTAACTTTATATCTGGGTGTCAATTAATGTAGAGATCTATTTTTACGCGACTTTAAGATACTCCTTCTATTAATTTGAATAAAAAATAAGTTGAATAAAAAAACTACAAAAAAACATACCTTAAGGGATTTGTAAAAAAAACATTTTAGTCTTCTGCTAATAATAATAATTACTTACGCATTATTTATTAATAAACAAAAAGTATTATCTACACAATATTGAATTAATTATTAAAAGTAATTTTAAAAATATACACTAAACAGTTTGTCCAACTCACAAAAAAAAAATTACTCAGTACTTACATCTATCCGAAATAATTACTCAGTACTTACATCTATCCGAAATAATTACTCAGTACTTACATCTATCCAAAATAATTACTCAGTACTTACATCTATCCGAAATAATTACTCAGTACTTACATCTATCCGAAATAATTACTCAGTACTTACATCTATCCGAAATAATTACTCAGTACTTACATCTATCCGAAATAATTACTCAGTACTTACATCTATCCGAAATAATTACTCAGTACTTACATCTATCCGAAATAATTACTCAGTACTTACATCTATCCGAAATCTGGAGAGCGCACGTTTGAAATTCCACAATAAGACACGCGCCCGTCTGCGTCCCGGGAAAATGCACCGGGATTCGGTCGCAATCCCGGGCTCGCCGGGATTCCGCGCGAGCCGCACGCTCTGCCTGCAATACTCACGCTGAATTTCCGATTGTGCCTTCATTGCTTTTAGTGGTTTATTTAACAACTTTTGTATGCATTTAGGATATAAACGTATACAAAAGAAGTTTCTTTTAAGTGTTTCCCGATATTTACAAACCTTGCCGAGTTTCTTGCCGGTTCTTCTCGTTGAAGGCTGACTTCCGAAACGTTGGTAACTTCTGTAGCTTAGGCAAAGTGCCCTCGTAGGGTCTAAACTGCCTTCTTGGCTTTGTAAAAGGTCGAAAATACGTATGTAATAGGTGATAGTCGTCACTTTCCTTCAGGTGTGCCGACTACATATATTTTGAGCAATTTTTTTCATAAATTTAATTGTATTTTAGTAGGTACCAAATAACTGAAGGTAAAACAATGTCACAACACAAACATGTATAGTATATAGTTGCCAGTTTCCGAAGGTATCGGTATTCTTTTCCGCAGTAACAGCAGTGGCTCCACCTGGTGGCGAGGGCACTGATATTAGTTTTTAATGTTTCATACTGAACACGGTATGCAGTTGCAGCATGATTATGTAACTTACGACTGGTCGCATAGTTTTTTTTGTGTCTAAAATCTGATTTTCACGCAGGCTGGTTACGTGATGATAAGTGATTAGCAGTACCGGAGGGGTTGCCAATGTGTTGCCGACCTTTGAAAATATCTAGAAGCTACTGCCTCTCAAAAGCAAAACGTACAGATACGACAAATTACTCTGCCACCACCGTGATATATACTGTTTCATCACGATGTTTTCCTTTACCGAAAGCTCATGCTCATTATAAAATTCAAACCTACGACCTTCGATACGGTATCCGACATCACTACCACTGAGCGATCTTAAGTACACATACTCCGATACACTGTTTTTAAACAAACATTAGTATTGGTTTTTATTTTATCTAAATTTTATACTTCTTTAACAATGGTCCTTTGAGCTGGATAATTGTAAAATATTTCGTAACTTTCATCATATTTTCCAAAAAAAGAGTACCTAACCGGATAAAATTGTGTAAATAAATGAATGGATTGCTGAATTGCTAAATTGCACAGTAAGTGTAGGAGAGTGGCACGCGTTGCGGTGAGCGGTGCGGTCCCGTCCGCGCGGCCCGAGCTGACGTGTCTCTGTCCCCACACTATCTGTACAGTTACACACTAAACTAGACCCTAGCACGCTGGGGCGAAGGTTCATTACGCAGGTGTCGCTGTCTAGATTGTTTTCATGCTATGATATTATAAGTATGAAAGTGTAGATAATAGCTTATAGCCAATTTTCACCTGTCTTGTCGGCTTCAACGGATTGCAGTAAAATTGGCCTAAAACAATAAAATAACCGTCATGTATTATGGATATCGTGATGTACAGCGATATGGCAATATTAAGTTATTTATGTGTGCCATTTTTTAAGTACGAATGTCGTGTTGGTAATTAAACCTATCTACAACTGTTTGCTTAAAATATCATTGTATAGGTAGGTAGGATAAATGTGAAAGTTTGTTAGGAAGTGAAGATGTTTGTTAATCTTTCACACAAAAACTTTTGATGAAACTTGGCACATAAGTAGATCATATCCTGAAATATATATTGAGTCCCATCTAGGCTTTGTGTGCTTACCATCTTCGGCCACATCATCACTTATCATGATGTGGTCAAACACAAGCCTATCGAGAATAAAAAAAAATGAGTATATTTTTATTTTTTTTATTGTATACTTCAATGTATTATTAACAACAAATGTACAAAATATACATGCAAATGTACAATTACAATACATAAAAAACATCTTCGAGGCTGCCGCTGCTGCCGATCGGCAAGGTTCCCAGAAGGCTGGCAGCGTTTCCTCTTTGGATGGCCAAGCTGATGCGTTGGCGGAAAAAGCTCCCCGCCCGCCGGTCACCCGAGGCCTCGATTAATTTTTTACATAAAATATTTGCGAAACGACGAGCTTCAGACCCCCACGGACCCATGGTCTCAACCGCAAAAGGCATAAATTGATAATTTGGACCAATACAGGCGTACTTTTTGAATTTTGAATTTTCCGCACCTTTCGCAGCCGCTCCTATTATTTAAATAATATTTTATCACATTTATTAAAGTTAGTAAAGGTTCCTGAAATATAACTTAGGATACTTTTTATACCTAGGGAGCGCGGATGAAGCCGTGGGGGATAGCTAGTATCTATCTTTATAGTTTAAAATGAATGTATGATTGTCCTCTATGCTTTCCTGAATAATTCATCCGATTGTGATGAAACTTTAATGAGTTGTTTAAGCAAATGATTCTCACCAAAACAAAATACCAATCACTTTATTTGTTTATAATGCATGCTGGGTAGGTGGTAGGTGGTAGGTACAGTTTATTACATATCATAGAACTGTAAGATAAAAGTTCTCGTAATTTTATGTGGGATTGGTTCCATCCAACAAAATATTATTGAATTAATGAGTTATTTCACCCCTGAAAGTTAATTAGAGATTAAAATAACTATATAATTCTTAGAAACGTCGTTCGAAAAGTTGAATTAAATAGATAAGGGATCACACACACAACTTTACCTTAAGCAGTAAAACGCCTTAAAACAGAATTGACAAAGATAACAATTGAATATAATCCCTAAGGAGAGGACAATACGATATAAAAGTGCATACATTTCTCCGAGACTCCGAGCACAGCCTCCAGGTGTTTTAACATTCCGTCCCAGTCTCAAAACTTTAACTTTACAACGAGACGAATGCGTAATGCACTCTTACCAACAACTATGTATGTGCACTCAAACAATGTAAAACAAACTTTGTTGCCTCGCAATAAGAGTTGTTACGAGTGCATTGTGTCGGTGTTCACGAGTTGTATGTAAGCTAGTTTTTCTTAGTTCTTGTACGTGAATGAGTTCAGGTATTTAATCTTTGTTTTGTATTTTATTATTTGAAGGCGATGATAGCTCAGTGGTAAGTGACGTCGGATACCGCGGCGAAGGTCGTGGGTTCGAATCCTTACAATGAGCTTGAGCTTTCGGTGAAGGAAAACATCGTGAGGAAACCACAGCACGGTGGTAGGGTACTTTGTAGTACTCGACTGGCTGGCTACCACCCTCAAGTTGAAAATCTGTCGCCAAGCACCTGTTGGTGTGTTCCGGCAATTGCACTTGAGACCCAGTTCGCCTTAATAAGGTGTACAACACATTAGCAATCCCCTGGTATTGCCAATGTCTATAGGCGACGGTTGTCACTTACCATCAGGTGATCCGCCAGCCTCGTTGTCACTTGGGACATAAAAAAAAAAACCGTTTGGTAGTTGATCCCAAATTGGAGTATACTCCTGTCATGATTTTTATGTTTATCGTATGATTTTAGAGCTACTTTATCTTAAAATAATAATTTATTGATTAAATTAAATAAAAGTATCAATTTCAAAAATGGCAACACCGTCATTAAAAGTATTCCATAAAGTAGTGATGAAAAAAGAAGGAAAGATGGCGATGGAAGGGGGAGCGTTTTAGCGAATGGATAGCAGAGCCGTAGCTCGGCATTCTAACTCCGGCAGCTGAAGTTAACAATAGTAGGGTGAAACCTCTGCCCAAACTACATTCTTCACATTAGTTTGTTAGATCTTCATTTACTCAACATATCAGAAGTGTTCGTAATCTTCTCCCACATCAAGAATTATTTCATGTAAGTTTCACTACCCTCCTTATTTTTAAATATAAATGTGTTAGAATGTTAATTGAAGTTCAATGTAGACTATTCCACTCAAATTGATGAACGATATATTGATATTTTACAAATTGCGTTAGATTCTTTTACATCGTCGATAATATCAAGAACTTGCAAATATAGTTACGACCAAAGTTAAAAGGTACCGCCATATGCTTGGAAATAAACCGCGTTGCTATGTGGTGTCAATCGTTACTTTCACTTATAATTATTTCAATATTGTATAATCTTAATACTGTCGTTTAACAATATGCTGAAATTATTTTTTTATTTAAAATAATTAAAAAAAAAAGCAGCAACGTAATGGTGGGTGGAATAATGTATTGTTTAGTGAACCCTTTCACGAGGAGAATTAGAGAATTAATTATCTTAAATAGTACAACCATTTTATTCGCTGGTTCGAATCCTGTGAAAAATACAAAAGTGATGACGAAAAACTTCCTAGAACGTTACATGGTTGAAACGGTTCTAATAAGTGATTCCTTGTTTTTGTTAGCAAAATTTGCCATTTATAACTAATCATAACTTTTATTTTAAACATGTGGCATTTAGTGAGTGAGTTTAGTGTTGAATAATTTTATTTGTTCAACACATTGGAAATGGTTTTTTTATTTAATTCCACATACAAATGGGCAATTTCATACTTAAACCCAATATTTGGCAACTGAAAGAATTTTTAAGCTTTTATCATCATTTTAATATCTTGCTAGTGATATTTTTTTTTATTTTGTACTATCTCGTTGACGTGAGAGCGCGTCTGGTGGTTTCGCACACGTGAGCGAGCGTGGTGCTGTTGTAGACGTGAGTTGTGTAGCAATAGCCTGTGTGGCGCAATAGCCTGTGTGGCGCAATAGCCTGTGTGGCGCAATAGCCTGTGTGGCGCAATAGCCTGTGTGGCGTAATAGCCTGTGTGGCGTAATAGCCTGTGTGGCGTAATAGCCTGTGTGGCGTAATAGCCTGTGTGGCGTAATAGCCTGTGTGGCGCAATAGCCTGTGTGGCGCAATAGCCTGTGTGGCAATAGCCTGTGTGGCAATAGCTTTTGTGTTGTCTATCCTGTATGGTAATAGCCTGTGTGGTAATCAGATTTGTGTTATTCGATAAATGTGGTCGCTCTGCGTTAATGTGGTTTTGTTGAGAATCGGTAGACGCGAGAGCACGTCTCGTGTTTCTTTTTACAAGCTTTATATTAGCTTGC
The DNA here is from genome assembly GCA_951361185.1 of Ochropacha duplaris. Lineage (NCBI taxonomy): Eukaryota > Metazoa > Arthropoda > Insecta > Lepidoptera > Drepanidae > Ochropacha > Ochropacha duplaris. The sequence goes on along the minus strand of OX592696.1, from coordinate 13,941,016 downwards.
AATGTATGTGTGTTTTTCCGGGGTGAATCTTGCAACTCAATTTTGAAGCAGATATCTTTAACCGATTGAGCTGAAATTTTGTATACACGTTTAGTTTAGATGACAATGCATGGTTAGCTTGTGACATCATTCTAAATCCAACATGGCGGAACACCTAAGATAGCGGACTATTATTTTTTTAATGCAATACTACAAAATGGGTATCAAATGAAAGAGCTTGCTGAGAATGACTCAAAAAAAAATTAAGTGACGTCACTCTGAATCCAAAGCTTGTTTTTATAAAAAGTTTTTTTTTAAACTTATAACTTATTTAAATATTATGTGTGTGTTGTTTTTCTTTTAAATAAATGTACGTGACACAATTGAGACACTGTTGAAATTAATTGTGATTGTGTACATTCGTTGAGGTTTGAGACATAAAAGCCTATGTGAAACTGGTTAGACTTGCTGGATTGTGTGCGTTTGAAGGTTTATTGTGGAGTGCACGGCGGTTGCTCTCTGACTTACAGCATAAAGAGCTTTACTTAAATGATTTGGTAATCAAGTATGCGAGTTCACAAAAAGAAATAAAAGAGCATATATTGGCTGCGACTCAATTATTAGATCTGTGTAAATATAATGAGGATAGATTTGAGTCACTCTCTAATAACCATACTTGTAGCTGTAGTACACATTACTACCTACTGAGGAATCTTTGCCATTGTTGAAGTATGCTCTTTCTCAATTGAATATAAAACAGTAGTTATTACGGATAAAATAGATACCTATTCATTTTGGTTCAATTCTAAATAACCATTCCAAACAACCAGTGGTTAATTATTGTATGCCAGGTGCTTCATTCATACAGATTGTTATAATTATTCAAATGAAATTGGACAAGTAGGTATACCAATATTTTTATATTAGTTGGTCAAGGCATAAATATACATAGGAAAGACCTAGTTAATAGTTTATGAGTCCCTAAAAAAAAAAAAAAAAAAAATTTGGGGGTAATGAAAGTTATATTGTGTGCTTTCCCCGCGTCAGTTGACTATACTGACAAACAATATAGTTATATTATGTATTTAAATAACACATTAAACGCTGCCAGCCTTCTGGGAACCTTGCCGATCGGCAGCAGCGGCAGCCTCGAAGAAGTTTTTTATGTATTGTAATTGTACATTTGCATGTATATTTTGTACATTTGTTGTAAATAATAAGATAATATTTTACACATTAATAAGTTGACCTGTCTTAATGCCAGTTTTATATCTTTCGACACTAATAAGTTTGTTAGTGGAATTAAATCCCTAAAAATGACGGTGATGCGAGTTTAACATTTTTATCCATCCCAAAAGTGCGCAACGCCGCTAAAGAAGATTTTTTTTTAACTTGATGGCTACATTGATAGCATATCATATTGATATGGTTATAGTGAGTATAACAAACAGTAGGTGAAGTGACCCAGCCTATTATTTAGTCATACTAATAATATTATTGTGGTTAATTATTTAAATATATAGTTTTGACAATAGAGAAGCCTATAGGCAGAATATCACCTTATTGCATCAGAATATAAATCGCTTCTCTGGCAAAATACATGATGTTGAACTTGTTGAACAAAATGAAAGCACAGTATAATATATCTTTATACTGTGATGAAAGTTGATGTTTTATGTTTTACTGAAATGTGGTTAAAGCCTGACACTATAGTTTTCAATGTAAATAATTTACGGTTGCCAGTGCCTACCACAGGGTGTCTACCATGAGCAGTGGATCTATTATTTTAAAACATTGTGTTTGTTCGAAGGTATTTGAATTTGTTTGAGGTCAATAGCAATCCTCATCACCCGAATTCAGGCTAGCTAAAGTCGAAAAAGGTCTTTCTCGGGAACTGTGTTCGTTTCTGCAATGGGATCCCACGTGGGGTGACTGGAATGTTTTGTTTTGTATTTGGGAAATGTTTCTTATATATTTTTGAAATTGCGAATGAATAAAAAAAAAAGAACGTGAAGTCAATTGTAAACGTTCATTGGTGCCATGCCGGACCCTAGACTGATTGAGTGAGTTTTGATTTTTAATAAAAATAAATGTAATAATGATGATAGGTATAATCACAAACTGTGAAGAAATTGATTGTAATTTGAGATTAAGATTAGAATGAGCGACACGCATGAATAATGAAGTAAGAGATAATGTATTATTTGTTATACATTCAGTTTTAGTATAGACTTATAATTAAAAGTATGAGGTAAAATCTTCGATCAACAATAGCTATAGATTTAGGGTCGGCACAAAAATATACGTTTCGGTAAATAAGAGCGCACTTGAAAAGTGAGCTCTTATTTTGTTTAGTTTGCTTGAACACAGCCAATATAAACACGTCTCACAATGCCGCAGTGTGTATTCAAAAGTTGCAAAAATAATGCTCGAAAAAGCAATTTAACGGCCGGGGTATCTTACTTTCGGTAAGAACATAAAGAATAAGATATATTTTAAGCTTTAAACTAACAAATAATATACAATTTTGAACAAAATTACATATTTTATACCACGCTACCAACGCTACAAATGATTGGCCAAACTCGCCAACACACGCACAAACTTCGAAGAAGAAAAAAAATAAAGGAAACAAAACGATGTAGCTCTCAAGGCAACATAACGGGAAAACATACTTTATTTGTTGCTCTTTAAGGTTGATTTCACACTAAATGTTCTTTAACTTATGTCTTTTTCTTTTAAGTGACAGGAGTAGTTTATTGCTTTGCTCGTTTTATGTGACTAATGATCGAAAGTATTAGAGAATATTTTGAAGATTTGTGACTTTAATACTGGGTGCTATGGTTGTAATTAGGTTGAACTTAAAACTGTTTTAAAACATTTCTCTCCCTTTGTTATTAAACAAATGTAGCTGTAAAAGTATAGGTATACTCATGCGGATAGCATTTAGCTTGGATTTTGTACGTGACTCGATATCTATGGCTATACCTATATCTATGGGTAAAATTATGTGTGCCTGTACCAGCAAGGTATATTGAATGTTTTTGAAATGATAAAGTCAATTGTTGTGCGGAAACTTGATCCTCGCACATGATTCAACCTTGACACTGATTACAGCAAACATTTATTACTATTAATTCTTTGTATTGCTCATTCTAATCCATTGATTAGTACATGTCTCCACCTTGGTTTCACACTTTGATTGGTTTGATAGTTCATTTCAAAAAGATCTTTATCTTCTCTAAGGTGGTATGTTGGTTTCCGTAAACGGCACAAAGCTGTTCCTGAGCTCTGCTGTCTAAACACGACTCCAGATCGAATTTTATCATTATTACATAGAAGTCTTTCCGTAAATTAAAACCAACGAAGTCTGTTCTTGCCACAATTCTGATCTTGTTATTTCCTGATTGTTGAGGTATAGGTATAAACCTATAAAGTTCGATTCGATTCTGGCTCACGAGAGGGACCCTGATATCAAAAAGACAGTAGGTACTGTTCTGAAGTCGTTGTTTACACTGTTAATAGCTGATAGATGTTTCTGAGATCGTTTTGTATGTCATCTATAGGCAGTGCTAAATGTTTAACAATAGTACTTAGCTCTCTTTTTAGTTGTTCAGGAGACAATAAATGAGATTTGAATCGACCATGATAGAGGTCAATGATGGTATCGGCTAGCATCTTCTGTGTACTCTTTAGGTTTTGTAGCATATTGTTTGCTGTTAATGTAAACAGATCCATGTCGAAGTTTTATTGAAGTTCCTGTTTAAAACATTTGTTGTAGCATCTAAATTCATCAAATGCTGATTGTTAAGCTTTGTTTGCTTATCGATTAACCTTTCAGTTATTTTTAAGACATTGTATTCTGATCTATAATAGATGTATGATTAGTTCGAAGCAGTTCGACATCCATTTCATACGGTTCCGCAAAACTCTGATCAAATAAACCGAACAGGCGGTTGGCGACGTAACCAACACCGTCGATAAGGCCCCGGTGAGGTCGCCGGAGGAGCCGTCGGAATGTTGACTTTGCAACATATTATGATCGTAGTAGTCGAGCTCTGAACAGCCATGACGTAACTGAAACCATAGGACTTCGCATTGAATATTTTGTTCATCTAGATGCTTTATATACTTAGTCTTATTCAATGCAGCTATGCCTTGCTTGGAGTTCATGTTGTAATATGCAAGTATTTTCCAGTTATCTTTTATCAGTCCCATGCTGTAAATTTTATCAAAGTACATCACTTGACTATCTTTGAACTCTGACATATTATTCAAACATGATGCATTTGAAACTATTTTCAAAAGAGCAACGCCATCATAGCGGATTTAAATGAGTAACGCCGTTTTGGCTCAGTGCACTGATTTGATTGCGTTTGTTGATGATTTTCTCACCCTGTAGGTAAAATAGATCGTTGATTAATAGGACGTTTTATGAAGCCATTCTTTGATTTAAGAGTGACTACTCTGACGTAGCCATGCTACTACGATTTAAAATACTGAATCTTGTAATCAGCGTTTCTATAATGTCGTTTCTTTCTTGATTTGTGACGACATTAACTGCCTTTGATTTTTTTTTCGTCTCTTGATTTGTGAAATATTCTGGTTACTTAGTATCAAAGTTAATGTTAAATCTTGAGAGCCAAATGGGCCTATTCCACCACAGCAAATGATCTTGAAGCTGTGTTGCCGATGTACCTCTGCTGGCACAGTGAGCGAGATTTTCGTTTGACTTCACATATCGCCATGATTCTGATGTTATAACTTATTTGATCTGATTTAGTTCCAGTGCCAGTGATTCGCCTACTTACAGAGTCAGATTATTAAAATATATTTTTATGCAGACCGAATGTCATGATTATGATTCGATAAAATTGTATCTTTTTATTATATTTATTATTAATAATAATTGAAACAAAGTTTTTAAAATATTCTTAAGTACTTATATCTTATTGCATTTCATTTACCCCAGTTTTTGTGTTGTTTGATCGTACGCCGGAGGCTGTACGATGGCGGATGGCCGAATGTCATGATTTTTATGTTTATCGTATGATTTTAGAGCTACTTTATCTTAAAATAATAATTTATTGATTAAATTAAATAAAAGTATCAATTTCAAAAATGGCAACACCGTCATTAAAAGTATTCCATAAAGTAGTAATGAAAAAAGAAGGAAAGATGGCGATGGAAGGGGGAGCGTTTTAGCGAATGGATAGCAGAGCCGTAGCTCGGCATTCTAACTCCGGCAGCTGAAGTTAACAATAGTAGGGTGAAACCTCTGCCCAAACTACATTCTTCACATTAGTTTGTTAGATCTTCATTTACTCAACACTCCTTATCATTTAAAGCAACGAATATTTTACGAAAATTTTATAGTTAAAGTCAAAGTTTCAGTTTCAGTTTAGGCCCTAGAAGGCCACTTATGATGGTCGAATTACAGAAGTTACCACCGGTTCGGTAGTCAGCCTTCAACTGAGAAGAAAAGGCAAGAAACTCAGCAAGGTTACATTTTTTAAATATTTTTGGACCATCTGACTATATTGGCATTTTTTTTCAAATGTTTAACACGTGTTTTTATAGGGCAAAATCGAGCGCAAACAAAAAGTGATATGTTTTTACAGTAAATACTAGTTGATCGGACAGACATTGTTCCAGCGTCACCTACCGGGTCCAATTATGAATATAAAAAAAATATCGAATCCATTTGAACACACACAAAATTCCAACAAAAACCGTCTAGGAGGAATCCACTTTTAATACACACGAACAGAAAAAATATTATATGTAGTATACATTGGTAATAACATCGGATATCGCGGCGAAGGTCGTGGGTTCGAATCTTACAATGAGCTTGAGCTTTCGGTGAAGGAAAACATCATGAGGCACGGTGATAAAGTACTTTGTATTCGGCTGGATACAACCCTCAAGTTGAAAATCTGTTGCCAACCACCTGATGGTGTTTTCCGGCAATTGCATTTAAAATTGCTTTAAGGTGTATAATACATTGGCAATGCCGCTGGTATTGCTAATGACTAAGGGCGACGGTATTCACTTACCATCAGTTGACCGGCCTGGTTGTCACTTGTGTTAAAAAAAACAGTAATATTAACATAGTACAACGTACGTTTACATCACCGCAACAAATAAGATATTTGATAAGCGTACTACACCCTCGTGTGTGTGTGTGTGTGTGTGTGTGTGTGTGTGTGTGTGTGTGTGTGTGTGTGTGTGTGTTACACAAGTAGCCGCCGCGTGTGTAGCCGCCCTAAGGTTAAACAAAGTAATAAACACAAAAATACAGAGAAAAATAGCAGCGACTTAATAGAGGGAAACATGTATGTCATTATAAATGGTCTGTGAGAGGGCCGCTCCAGTACATCACGGGTACAGTAGCTACACTAATTTTACCCCAAATATTTAGCTTTTGCCCCGCGGTTTCACTGGCGTTTTTAGGGAGGAAAATAGTCTACATCACTCACAAATAAAGTAGCTTCCTATTAGTGAAAGAATTTTTAAAATCGGATCAGTAGTTTCGGAGATTACCTGCTACATCCAAATATGACCTCTTTATAAAATTAGTGCAGGTATAGTTTTTTTTTACTAACTTGCATAGTTTGGGTACGGAACCCTAAAAAGAGTACCTAACCGGATAAAACGATTGCGTTTCCGTATATGTAATTTTTGTATAGGAATTGTCACAGCGCCTCTCGCGGGATTATTATGGAACTAATTTCTTCCTTACAAAATTTTCGTAAACGCAAACGTCAAAAGCTCGCACTAGATCTTGAATGAAGAATCAAACTATTTCCAGCACTTGATACTAGGTTTTGTTGATGATATTTTTTCATATGAAATTAAGCTATGACAATGTTTATGTGAGAAAAGTTTAATTGGGTTTTTTACAAATTATCTTTATTGTATATGTATTTAGAAGATTTAAACGTCGTTTATTCGACTGTCAATAGTTATTTTCCAAGTATTGTTGTAGTTGTTTAACTGCGACTGTACTGTGGCGCGGTAACTCGGGCGCGGGGAGTGTTTCGCGTCAGTTGATTGCTGCACATATCTCGCGCCGCGCCACCCACTTTGTATACTCACAGGCTCATATTTTGCACAGGACCGTTATGTTTTCAATAAAGTTTATTTTTGTTGTGCACGTAGACGAGACGGGCCGGTTGGCATGGTTGGTAAAAACACTACCTATCACGTCACAGGTAGTGAGTTCGCGATTATGTAAATTGTATAACCAGTGTTGCAGTGGGTCTATAGATATTGATATATTTAATGACTCTTTTAATAATTTTTAACCCCCGACGCAAAAAGAGGGGTGTTATAAGTTTGACCGCTATGTGTGTGTGTGTGTGTGTGTGTGTGTGTGTGTGTCTGTGTGTCTGTCTGTGGCACCGTAGCTCTTAAACGGGCGAACCGATTTGGATGCGGTTTTTTTTATTTAAAAGCAGGATTTCCAGCGATGGTTCTTAGATATGTTTTATCAAAATCGGTTCAGCCGTTTCAAAGTTATCCGCTCTTTTGTTAACTGTGGTAGGGATCTTAGACGCGTAATGGGTATTTACTTTACTTTCAAACCTAGATGTGACCTAAAATTTGAAACATCCATGTATGCTATATAACTATGCAAGATTATGGAATTTTTGGTCTGATGCTGCAGCCAGGAAATCCAGCACACTAGTACACTCTTGAAAAAATAATAGCAGGTATGTCGTGTTTGGATTCGTTTTGATCAGTATTTGATTCTACATACAATGCAACAGTGGCAACACGATGAGCTGATGCTGCAGCCAGGATATCCAGAACACTAGAACACTCTTGAAATTAACTTCTTTTGTAACTAAGTTTAAAAATTTTAAAATAAAAATTAAATTAAAAATTTAAAAAACCCCCGACGCAAAAAAGAAAAGCGGTCATTTAAAAAGTCAAAAATAATACCTATCGTTGAGCCATCAAATTCGATTGAGTAATACCTATACATATTTTAATTATAGAAGTTGATGGATGGCACGATAAGGTTTGCTCATTGAAATTAGTAGGTAAAACATGTCATGTTGTGTTTGCTTTAATATAGCTGTGCATTTAGCTTTAGTTTAATGTAAGTTATATTCTTATGTTTTAATGTAGGTTATATAATTGCTAGCAAACCTTAATAAATAAGTAAATAAATCCCCACATAGGGAAAATATTTGTCTGTCCTGGTCCCATGTGAAAAAATACTGTTTGGGTGTAATTTATATTTAAGTTGTTTATTTTAAGAGAGAGTCTTGTTTTTATAGCACAAGCTCTGCTTAGTTTGGGATCAGATGATTGTGATCCCGAACAAACATAGTGAAACATGGTGAGGAGAACACAGCAGGTAGAATCTAAAAATACCTACATATATAATTGGCCAATGTAGCTGTACTTGAGTCTCTTATTGCGATGGGTACATCAACCGCCATTAGACTATTATTATAATGTTAATAAAATAGCCTGTAATTAAAAAAAACGCTGTATTTTTATCGGCAGCGGCGGCGCGTGCAATATCAGTTGGTACATTCCAAACCGCGGCGCGTCGCTAAATTATGACATTTGTCGCTGCCACGGTGAGTGAAGAGGTACGCGATGTCGCTCGTTTGGTAGCCCCACTCCGTCTTATTAACCCGACGCCGACGCCGCTCGTGCCTTATTAGACGCGTTTTCATCTGCGCTCACTCAGCTTATGGGGGAGGGAATGCGGAATGAGCTCGCGTTATGACTGCAAGTAGAGCGCCTTACATACTCATACCTTGTTGTTTTTATTTTTGTCTTTTTCAAACGTATGACGCGACTCAATCGGAAAAGGTGCTCGGAATATTTCACTTTGAAATGGACTGAGCGTCACCTTTGACGTTGCAATTACGCATTTATCTGATATTCTGAATGAATATTCTGATGTTTTTTTAAAACAGTTTGGATTATCTGTTTTTTGCGTTCAGTTTAATTAAGTTGTTAAATAAAATTAATTAGAACGTTATGCTTATTCGACGTCCAGATAAAAGTTTAGAAATAAACCTACCTTTATTCCCTGAGATACGTTGTGCATGTGTGTGTGTGTGTGTTTATCTTGACCTTCTGTGACCAATACAAGTTTTTTATTTTATGTAAATAAATATTTACAGAAGAATAAAGATGGAACGAAAATTTAAATAAAATATATTATTTTGTTGTAAAAAATAAAATTCTGTTTCTGTTTCAAACCAAACTATACTAGTTTCACATCTCTTTCTTAGAAACATTATTAAAAACGATAGAAAATGAAATACTGTAAAGCTTTGTCGACAACCCATTGGCAATCCTCCTAGTATCGCTGATGTCTATAGGCGACGGTAGTCACTTACCATCAATCATGTTGAGTTTTTTTTTTTTTTTATGTCACAAGTGACAACGAGGCAGGCGGGTCGCCTGATGGTAAGTGACAACCGTCGCCTATAGACATTGGCAATACCAGGGGATTGCTAATGTGTTGTACACCTTATTAAGGCGAACTGGCTCTCAAGTGCAATTGCCGGAACACACCAACAGGTGCTTGGCGACAGATTTTCAACTTGGGGGTGGTAGCCAGCCAGTCGAGTACTACAAAGTACCCTACCACCGTGCTGTGGTTTCCTCACGATGTTTTCCTTCACCGAAAGCTCAAGCTCATTGTAAGGATTCGAACCCACGACCTTCGCCGCGGTATCCGACGTCACTTACCACTGAGCTATCATTGCAGGGTTACAGTGGAAAGAAAGAACACGCTAAGAATATATTTATTTATTTATTTTAACAATAGTTGTAGCACCTTATCAGTAAAAACCAAGACGACACTACACTCAATTTAAGTTAATAAAATACTTTACAATTATTACAAAATTCAAAATGTTTTATTCAATTGATACATTTTACTTATAAATAAAGTTTTCACAAAGTATGTGAGCTGATTCTGTGAATTCTGCAAGATTACAGGCAAAAATATCCACATCCAGCATATTCAGCAATGTTATACGAGAGAACGCGATGACAATTATATTGTATGAAGAAAAGCAACAAAAATATATGGTTGTACAGTTGACGAAAGTATAAACAAACTTTGTAACTAACCAAATACGAAAAACAGACTGCTATCCAAATAATTAAAACACATACAAAAAGGGCCAGTGCCAGTAGCATAAAGTATGAACCGACAAATCAGGTGGCTTGCGTGCCACACTTTTGATATGAAAATATAATTTGCACGAGACCAGTCGTGACTAATTGTAAATAACAAATAGACATGTTTTCAATAACTAAATAGTTTAGTTAATAAACACTCAATCTACTCACAGTCTATATTCGAGCTCAGTTCAAGTCTATTACAGCTTACAGTTGACTTCAAAACACAGCAGAACTGCATTCCAGCTCCAAGTAAGTTTACGAATAATAGATGTTGTTCCGTGGCACCCGGTGATATGTTACCCGGGCAACGGTGATATTTCTGCCCAGTTCGGGCGGGTCAAGCGCCGCGCCGGCCAGCGCGCTCATCCCTTTACAAATGATAGTGGACTCACTGCGCATATATTTACTGTGATAAGGGAATTCACACGTCAGAGCTTCTACTTGTATTCATTTGAGTTATGCATTTTAATTGGATATTAATACAATTTTTTTAAGCAAGTCGGTTTTAGCTCAGGATAAGTGATGCCTACAAATTTTGTTAGGTTCGAATCCTAATTAAAATATCAAATAAATATAATAACTCAAATTTCTTTATTGAAAGAAGCCAAGCATTAATCGGTGTGCTCCAGCAGTTGTATTTAAGAACCAGTTGCTTTTAAGACACCGTATAGGGTTGGCAACAAATAGGCTATCCCTCTAATATCGGTATTAGCGACGGTAGTCACTTACCATCAAGTGACTCACTTAACTTCTTGTCAGGATTCAGACACAAAAACGTAAGCGATTCTGTTGTTAACATTGATTTTTACAAGAGTCCCTTACTTTGCTGATCTGAATGGCACACCAAGATTGTGCTCACGTCGCAATTAGTTAGCTCAGATAGCCCAGAAATCACAGTTGATTGTGTTCAGAAAAAAACTAAAAACCAATCGATGCTTAGCTTAGTTCAAAACGTTAGAGAGCACTATATCTATCATTTTAACAATTGCAATATCCAACATCGGAGCTGTAGGACTGTAGGTACAGCACAATGTTCACGAAGCGATATATTATTAGAGGCAGGTAATCCTCTATTAGAATTCAGAGCGTTGTCCATTTATCTACCTGTTAGAGCTTACTAAACGTTGTGAAATGCAGGTCGACGCAGCTCGCCGCTCGCCGCTCGCCGCTCGCCGCTCGCCGCTCGCCGCTCGCCGCTCGCCGCTCGGTGGGGTATAATTCACCCCATTCCTCTACACTTCAGCGAGTACAGCGACCCATCCCTACTAGCATCCGTACAGGTAGGTACTACACTTGAGATCAGAATAATCTATGACTCGTTTATTATGTAGCAAAATATAAATGTCTTTTGTTGGATTTTGGGAATATTTAAGTAGAAGTTACAAAACCATAAGTTGTACATATATAATTTCGCTGCTTTACCTAAAATCAGGATCACTTTATTAATATATGAAGAAAAATCTATGTACCCCGTTTTCTCATCGGTTTATCAACCTATTATCTTTTTTTTTGCTCAGTAGCTATTGTCGAGCTTTAGGGTTATACTACATTTAAAGAGCTGGCTAATAGGTTAAGATTTTGTACTGGGGACCGAAGAGCTGGCAGTTTCCTCGCACAACGTATCAGCATTGCGATACAGCGAGGAAACGCTGCCAGCATCTTCGGAACCATGCCGAAGGGGCCTAACTTTTTTAATTTATTTTAGTTATTAGTTTTAGTTTTAAAATGTATTTTTATTATTGCTATTATTACAGTAGGTAAAATATGTATTGTATATATTAATGTAAATTCATACGTTATCTTAAAAAATGATAATAAAAATTATAGTCGAATTTCTAATTTATTTAGTGTGCAAGAGTTTAAGAGGACGTTAATGAGATTTATTACAGACACAATTCACAATTTATTGCACATAAATTGATAAAAAAAATAAACTGAAAACTAAAGCGCTTGCTGCCTAATCAAGAACTAATCCCATAATCAATACCTACCAAGTGGGTGTTAAGTATTACAAAAGATTAAGGCTGCTTTTCCACCAGAGATGTGCTATGCAGCTATGCGGCTATGATGTGAGGATGTGAAAGCTAAGCTACGAAAGTGTTTCCACTGATGCTGAACTAATTTTCTACACTCGCGACCATCCATAGCACGCATCCATCCATATAAAAAACACTTTTTTTTTATATTCGATAGGTTTGTGTTTGACCAAAATCTCACCATGGTAAGTGATGATGTGGCCGAAGATGGTAAGCACACCAAGCCTAGATGGGAACTGGCTCTCAAGTGCAACTGTCGGAACACACGGATAGGTGTTTGGCGACAGATTTCAACTTGAGGGTGGTAGCCAGCCAGTCGGGTGCTACAAAGTACCCTACCACCGTGCTATGGTTTCCTCACGATGTTTTCCTTCACCGAAAGCTCAAGCTCATTGTAAACATAGCTTAGTGGAACCTATTTCCACTAAACTATGCTATGTGAACCAATGAATATGATTGATGGATACTCGTATCAAACGCATCAATAGCAACGTAGCATCTTGTAGTACGTGCGTACGTACGTAACGTAGTAGTTTGACGGGCCGGTTGGCGTGGTTGGTTAATACACTGCCTATCACGCCGCAGGTCGTGGGTTCGATTCCCATCCAGGACACACATTTGTGTGCATGAACATGTCTGTTTGTCCTGAGTCTGGGTGTAATTATCTATTTAAGTATGTATTTACAAAAAAAAAAGTAGTATATGTAGTATATCAGTCATCTGGTTGTCCATATTACAAGCTTTGCTTAGTTTGGAATCAGATAGCCGTGTGTGAACAAATGTCCGAGGATACTTATCTCTGGTGGAAAATCAGCAGTAAGTGTCTGTCTACCTACGATATTTGAATATTTTTATAGTTAATTTGAATTGCGATTCCTGGATAATTTTTGCAGTAGTTTCGGGACGACCGTCCCACCCGCGAGCCATTAATGATTAATGATGTATTCCAATACTAATTGATCGTGTTGCTAAGGCCTTTTGCTCTGTTTACAGCAAGAAGCAAGCAAAACTGTTCTAAAAAATTTCACTTAACCATATCTAATGTTGATAAAATCAAATATTACTGTTTACATCAGCTACGAAACTGAAATAAAGTGTTGAGCGTCAGACCAGTAATTGAATTTTTCCTTTATGGTAGGGGAGGCGAATAGGGGATTTCGGGATTTACTCGAGCGCGTCAGATTAACATAAGGGGGCAACCTTGCACCTTGTGAAGTACTCTCACCAAATCTGAGCCTTCTATGTAGTGTCGAACGCCTAGGGTAGCCCGTCAGATTAGTAAAAAAAAATCGATGGTTTGAAATACTCGAGCACGTCAGATTAAGGTAAGGTAAGTTAGTTACATGCAAAATAGTGTACATTTCAATAATCTGACAAATTGGGCGTGACGAAAGAAAATTGGTGACTCGCAAAGTTGCAAAAAAAAAACGTCACCTGGATTTTCTCGAGCGCGATTGGTTTTTTTTTTATTTTGAAGGAAATTAGTCACGAATCACGGAAATATCTTAATCTGCCGATTTGCACAAGCCGAAGTGGCTAAAATCATTATTAAGTGTATAGTCCAGGAATATTATGAGTTTCACCTCAGAATGAGAAATAGTCAGCTATTAACTTGTATAAACCTTTATTTTGACACCCTAAAACTTGTCTCAAAAGCTACTTATCTTAGGGTGCCCGCGACTACTGATTTTTCAAGGTCAAAGGTCAAAAAATCATTTATTGCAAATTTCTCGTTTCCTATGGGTTTTTTGGTATATGTATTCATAATAAATATTGTAGAAGGTTAAATTCTCTACAACTTTTGTACAAACATTTTTTCGATATCTTGAACCATTTTCGAGATTTCGATATTTTTTACATATTTTTTTTTTCAAACCGTCAGATTAAGGAAATCCCTCAACATAATTGTCAGATTATGGGTCAGTACAACAAGGCCATCAAGAAGAACCGCCTGTATAAGAATCTGACGCGCTCGAGTAAATCAAGGTCACGATTTTTTTTTGCATTTTCAAAAATCGGCCCTGACTGATGGTCGCGTCCAAATCGTCAGTCTTTAAAATAGGAGCTACTGGAGGGTTCACTTAACATCCCTTATCAATGTCTGACGCGCTCGAGTAAATTTTTTTTTAAAATATTTTCGACCCCTTCGTACGGCCACCCCCACCACGCAAAACGGCAGATTATTATTTTTCCGTTATCAGACAGACGTGGCGCGACTACCCTATTAATATCTGACGCACTCGAGTATTTCTTGGTGACTGTATTTTTTTACATTTTTGAAACCCTGTAGACGCTCCCCCCACCGCTGAAGGGGAAAATATCACATAACCTTTTTTTCTTTATTCCACCTAATCTTCAAATTCCAGTAGGTCCCAAAGACGCTCGAGTAACTACAAATTTAGCATCAATGCCTCCCCTACCATTACTTGCCCTAAATCGATCGTAATCAATCATTAATCGCTCGTTTCTAGCACATCTCAAAACCATGTTACCCACGTGTTGTCTCTATCTAGTTCGATATGTGTGAATAGGATGTGAGATTTTCGGGTGGATGGGTAGTTGATAGCGTGGCGGTCGAGTGAATTAAACGTTGCATTTGTGAGATAAATGGACAACTGCATTCGTGCAGCTGACAACGGCAGCCACAGTATAACGAACAATAGTAACACCACTCAAACCTAATTGCCTTTATTTGTCTGTTAGGAATCTATTGTTCGTTGTAATATTGTAGTTATAAAAACCGGCCAAGTGCGAGTCGGACTCGCGCACGAAAGGTTCCGTAAAAAAGGCAAAAAAAACACGTTTGTTTTATGGGAACCCCCCTTAAATATTTATTTTATTATTTATTATTACAGTAAAAATACAACTGAGTATTTTGTTATTGATATCGAGCAAAAAAGGGAAAAAAATAGCGTTTGTTGTATGGCAACCCCCCTTAAATATTTATTTTATTTTGTTTTTAGTATTTATAGTTGTTATAGCGGTAACAGAAATACATAATTTGTGAAAATTTCAACTTTCTAGCTATTGCGGTTCTTGAGATACAGCCTGGTGACAGACAGACGGACAGACGAATAGACAGCGAAGTCTTAGTAATAGGGTACCGTTTTTACCCTTTGAGTACGGAACCCTAAAAAATGAATTTATCAGAAAAAAATGCTTCTTAAGTTTTTAATTATTGAAAAACATTATTGAAAAATTCAAATTATTTTGGTTCTTGGAACATAAAGGAAAACTTTAATTCAAATTGTGATCTGATAAAGCCCTTATAAACACGGTATAATCATGAAATAATCTACATGATTGTATTTTGAAATCTTGAAAAGAGTCAACGCTTAATGGTATATCCACGCATTTGCCGCCGGCATAACACCGACCCTGCCCTTTAAAAGAAGTACCTAAGCCTTACGCAATTTATTCATGACCTGTTGTTGATGCTTCCAATGTATTACGTTAGAACTGCTATGATAGCTCAACTAATTTTGGTGTGTCACAAGACAAAGTACCAAGCTACCACAGGTTCGGAAGGCAGCCTTCAACTGAGAAGATCAGCTGAAAACTCAATAAGGTTACATTAACGTTTTATATTACTTTATACAATTATGAATATGCATGTTATGTAAATATAGTTAATACAAATTAAGTATGAATCAATCTACGTACTCTTTTTTTTCCAAATAATGGATTTTAAACTCGAGTAAACGGTATGGTTGTTTTTATATTTTTTTTAGTAAATTTATCAATACAAGCAGTGCATGCCTTTGGGTACTGGAATAGACAGTAGCATAAACATTGGTTGGATATTTTTTGGGAATTATGATATTTGATTACTGTTCAATGTTGTACTGTGGCTCGTTACGTGTGAGTGAGGGAGCGCGCTGATTACTCTCATTAATCATTACACGTGAACCTATGACGCAGCTACCGTTTTATCACACCACTTTCATGACATTATATCATAGACTAGCAGTCCCCCGTGGTTTCACCCGCGTTCCCGAGGGATCTTATCTTTTCCTATATAACATGTTACTTTACTTCCTCAACTCTGTGCCAAGTTACACTAAACTCTGTTCAGTAGTGTTTCCGTGAAAGAGTAACAAACATATTTAAATGTTAACAAAATTTCTCAATTGATGGAGGGGTCACCTAGTCTGGGGACTGCGATCCAACAGTAGATGTTGCAGATCGTTTGGAAAACTTCGTAAGCGCGATGTAGATTATTGTGGCGCCATCTGTCTAGGAGTCATGCGAACTGTATCTGTGTTGTAGATAGATGTCACTACAGTAGTAAGATATATATGGTAAACATCATCCTTTAACACGGAGAGATTATTAACAGAAGTTAGCATTGACAAGGTCAATCTGTATTAGTAACTATACAATTCCCCATGGTAGGTACCTATACATTTTTAAGAAAATGACTATGATATTCAGTACTAAAATATACCTCCTCTATTTATAAGAGACGCGTGCTCTTAATCAAAACGCGACTTAAATAATAATAACTCTAGTCCTTGCTTTAATACGACAAGAAAAATAACATTTGCAATGAGAATATATCAAACGCTCTCACATAATTGTGAGGCTAAGCGAAGATGACGGCGATTTATAAAAAGGGGCGTAAATAAAGTGTAGTGCAAATCCAGGGGGCGCTGTAAGTAGATGCAGATTTAACACCGGCTGCCGCTGGCGGCCCATCTATCACTAGTAGAGCGGACGCGTTATAGTGCGGCCATTAAACGGGCGGGCGCATGAGCGGACACTTAGCGTGAGCGATTTACATATATTAATCCTACTATAATAAGGTGTAGATTCGAAAATATGAGTGCATATTTGATAATCAATAGATGAACGGATTTGGCAGAAATGTGGCACAAAGATATATAAACACTGAAAAAAAAAGGAATACTATTATGGAATCAAATAACTGCCACACTACATAATCAATATAATTATTCCTTATTTCGGTGGGCGCGGAGCTTTTTCCACCAACGGCCTTCCAAAGAGGAAACGCTGCCAGCCTGCTAGATCTAGAATCTTCCCGATCGGCAGCAGCGGCAGCAGCGGCAGCCTCGAGGAAGTTTTTAATATGTAGATTGTATATTTTGTATTTGTAAATATATTTTATAATTATTTACTCAATCATATAGTTACATCCAGAATTCAAACAATCAAACAGACATCTTGTATACATAACATTTTTATTTGTTACAAGTGTTTAGGAAGAAAAATTGTTATAAAAAAACTTAAGAGGTGTCAAGGGACACCCGGATGGAACGAAGTTATATAAGTCGAGAAAGTATATATATATATATAATTTATATTTGCTTTCGATAAGAGAGAGGGAGAGAGAGAGAGAGAGACAGGTCAACGCACTTTTGACACTAAAACTGTCGTGACAATTTTTCGTAAGATTTTTTTCCGTCTAGCCCCCTTTCACAACGCGCGATAAGGAACTTCGTCCCAAAAAAATATATTATTAGTTTCACTTTAAATTTTACATGTGGTAAATTGCTTTCAAAACGTAGTAGCAACCGATACTAACTCGCTGAAACAATGAATAAATATATAAATAAGTAGATGCAAAATAAGTTGCTCGTTTCATGGCCCGCTAGTAGTACAGGGCTTACGGTGTAGCCTTAATAAATGTACTGTCTTTGCTTCGCTTTATAATTTCTTGAGATGTAAATAAGTTATGTGTAATATATGATGCATGTCATGTCGATGGTAATTAAATGTTCCATTAAAATCATGTTTCTATGACTTCTATGATGGCTAGCTTGGCTCACAATATTTACCCGCCGAGGGATCAATGTTTAAAATACTTTCTTAGCCAAACAATAAATCTGTACTTATATTAGTTTTTAAGATTCTTAGATCAATAGTTTAGGTTATGTATTGATATGTTCGACAGTCCAAATCAATTTTTCATTAAAAATAACACACACACTTTAGATGTAGCTTAGTTTTTCTTCATATTCGGTGTTTTGTATTTCTTAGCTTCTTATCTTTACTAATATTATGAAGGTTAAGTGTTTTTTGTTTGTTTGTAATAATCTTTGGAACTGATTCTCAAATTCCTTATCCAATGGAAACCTAAATTATAACATTTTAAGTCCTTCATAAAAGTGGGAGCTAGTCTATTACTAGCCTACTCTTTAAAAATCAAATAGCTATGACAATAACATCTTCCTTATTGCGAGCCTTACAGATGGGAGGCATCGGTTTTATTTCTGAACGAGACCCGTTAATTCTTCAATGAATTATTTAACTACCAGGGACATTGTCACTGTCTTATAAACATAAGAATTACTTCGCAAAAAAGGGATTTCTCGAGAGCTACGTGAAAAATTTAAATACATTTAAAATTTATTATACACTCGGGGAAAGTGAAAAAGTGAAGGGCACTTTAAAAATGTATTGTTTTATTTTTTTAAATAAATGTTGCGTCGTGAGACGTTCCTGAACTACATCATGCATTATAAATAAGAGAGTGTCTATTAGGATCTAAGATCAAATGATAAAGATCAGCTGACTAAAGTTACCACCAGTTCGGAAGTCTGCCATCAACTTAGAAGAACCGACAAGAAACTCGGCAAGGTATTTAATATCCGACTATTTTTGTACGAGCGAGCATGTATGTACACATTTTGTATCATCAGCATTTTTATGATACTTTTCCATTTGAAGACAGGTCGCATTCCTCTCCACCTCAACTTCATCATCATCGATTTAATTTTGTTGATGTGAAACTATACCTACATAAGATAAGAAACGAATCCGTGATTCTTAAATCGAAATATTTTGGCAAGTCCTCACTCTTTCAGCTTACTTTTTAAAAAGTATAATGCAAAGTTTAAATATAAACCATATATAGAGTAAGTTTTGTCGGCCGGCGCCGATGCCGGTGCCGGTGTCGGTGTCCGTCCGTCCCGCGGCAAGTGAGAGGAAAAAGTTAATTTCCCCTGGCATTATAAATTCATGAATTCTTTGTGTAGCCTCTAAAATAAGTTGTTTGTTTCGACATCAGCTCGTTTACCCTACACCACCCGCGCCCCGCACCCCACCTGTAATTGCTACCTGTTTTGATGGCCTGTTCAAATTGACCTCTCCCCTGGGTATTTGCGGACAGGTGAGATCGATGCATTTCCATCCAATGAGGTCATAATGTTTTATTTAAATGCTCCATCATCCGAGACAAAAAAAATGGTCGGTAAATGCTTTCATTATAAATATGAAAGTTTGTTTGTTGGCTTGTTTTTGCTTCACTCTGAAACGAACCAAAGGATAGACGTGATTGATTGTATAGATACAGATTAGACTAGAGAATGACATAGGTAAATTTTTATTCCGGAAACGCGGATATAACCGGAGAGCGTTACCTAGTCATATTTTCATACTTTCTACTTGAGGCTTATATTAAAGAGCCTCATAAATATTATTTTTATGAAAATAGCTTTATTAGGCTTAAGAAAAACTGTTCAATATCTTAAGGCGTTTTACCTTTGTACTGAATAGTAACCTGTTTATTAGTCAAACATTTTTTATAACAAAGCTCGCAAAAAATGGATATCTGGAGTGCCGCTATAAAGGTTATTTCTATCTAAAAATATCTAATAAATTATGAATTACGTATAGGAGTACGATCAGTTTACTTAATGTTAGGTTTAATACTTTTATTTAAAATAACACAATTTTGACAAGATTAAGTTTTGCAATAAGAAATCATCAGCTAGTGTCCATCTAGATTGATATGGTGACCATGTACGGCAACACGGAAAATATATACTAATCATCTAAATGTTTTAATAAAATAAACAATTGACAGAATCTCTTCGCACAACTCGCCGATTGGCGAGGTTATGGCGTAACACGGCGTTCGATTCCCACCCAGAACAAACATTTGCGTTATTTATTGATATGACCTCCACTGAGTTATAAGTACTACTTTTTTTACTGTAGAGTTTATTTATTTAAAAAAAAAAAGATTAACATTTTAAACTAATAATAATACCTACATAAATTTAAAACTAACCAAAATAAATTAATACTATTATAGTAATACTTACATTTATGTACATCAACATGATATAGAAATTAAATTAAATAATCTATATACAGGATGTCCCAGAAAGTAGTGTCAAGCGGAAGCCCAGAGGTAGAGCACCTTTAGAGGTACCCGTATCACTCCACGTATGTTCCGCGATTTTTCGTAGTTTACGAGTTATAACTTCTTTTAATTTTTTTTACCCAATTCCGATTTTCAATATATTTTTAGTCGCAGTCACGCGAGTAGTTGAGATACAGGTCTGAGTTTTATTTCTTAATTACCTGAATAATAGACCTAGTAGATGCATTAACATTTGTTACTAAAATTGTGACCATTAAGCTTTAAAAAAAAGCTATTTGCAAGAAAGTGGAAATTTAGATTTTATTTAAAATGTTTGAGGACATTTTAATAATAAAAGTTACATAACTTTTTTCTTTCAAACCAATTTTAAAAACTTGTCCATTTTATCAGCTATGTATCCTGTAAATTTCATTGAGCTATCTTTACAGCTTCCGACTCAAAATTTGATATAAATAAGACAAATTCGAAATTTTAAATTTTAATGGGTGAATGGAAAAGATATTAAAACTTAATAATTGTTGTTTAATTTCATTCTTCCTGGTCTATTCAGACTCTACATCTTCTAAAGAAGTTCTCTTTTGGTCTTATGAATGCCATTCTATTGTTTTTCACTGTTTTCTCAGCATCTCTCAATGTCGATCTTAATTCTGTTAAATTTCTTATTTCTTTGGCATACACTCATTCTTTATAGTAACCCTAAACGAAAAAGTCAATGGGGTTAAGATCTGGGGACGGTACCGGCCACGCAAAAACCGTGATCAATCCAAATTTAATAAATCTTTTTTAGAACAAGACCTAAATGGATTATTAGAAGATGTCAAATCAAATCAATTCAAAAACTCATTTATTCAGTTTGTGCCCTGGTAAGGCACTTACGAACGTTACAATTGACTCTACCACTGGTTCGGAATACACTTAAACTGAGAAGACTCCAGCAAGAAACTCAGCAAAGCAATTTTTTTTCAGCAGTGGATCTTTCTTTTTATTTACATTTTCATAAGTACATTTAGATACATTTTCAAATATATCACAATATTTCTACTATGTAGATTTAGAACTGCGCAGAAACATGACAAGACGGTGCACCTTGCCACTTGTCGATTGTCAGGCAATATTAAAATTAAAGATTGGTTGAAATGTGGATTGGTCACGGTGGGTCTATTGCGTGGCCAGCTGGGTACCCAGACCTGAACTCTACTGACTTTTTCGTTAAGGGTTACAATAAAAAATGAGCGTACGACATAGAAATAAGAAATTTAACAGAATTAAGATCGACATTGAGAGATGCTGAGAAAACAGTGAAAAACAATAGAATGGCATTCATAAGACCAAAAGAGAACTTCTTTAGAAGATGTAGAGTCTGAATAGACCAGGAAGAATGAAATTAAACAACAATTATTAAGTTTTAATATCTTTTCCATTCACCCATAAAAAAATTAAATTTCGACTTTGTATTATTTAGATCAAATTTTGAGTCGGAAGCTGTAAAGATAGCTCAATGAAATTTACAGGATACATAGCTGATAAAATGGACAAGTTTTTGAAATTGGTTTGAAAGAAAAAAGTTATGTAACTTTTATTATTAAAATGTCCTCAAACATTTTAAATAAAATCTAAATTTCCACTTTCTTGCAAATAGCTTTTTTTTAAAGCTTAATGGTCACAATTTTAGTAACAAATGTTTATGCATCTACTAGGTCTATTATTCAGGTAATTAAGAAATAAAACTCAGACCTGTACCTCAACTACTCGCGTGACTGCGACTAGAAATATATTGAAAATCGGAATTGGGTAAAAAAATTAAAAGAAGTTATAACTCGTAAACTACGAAAAATCGCGGAACATACATGGAGTGATACGGATACCTCTAAAGGTGCTCTAGCTCTGGGCTTCCGCTTGACACTACTTTCTGGGACACCCTTTATATAAAAGGATAAGTCCTGACTGATCTATCAACGCCCAGCCTAAACCCTTAGACCTAGAAAGCTGATTTTTTTCCCAGGTGTTGTTTTTAAAGTTTGACCGAGGAATAAGAACGGATTTTTCGAAATTCAACCTTTAAGGGGGTGAAAAAGGGGTTGAAAGTTTGTATGAAAGTCAGTCATTTTTGAAGCTAGAATCTTGAAACTTTGTTTTTAGACTATCAATTAAAAATAAAGAAACATGTATATCAGTGTTATTTAAATTTATACCCGTGAGGGGGTGAAACGGGGGTTGAAAGTTTGTATGGAAGTCCGCGATTTTTTAAGCTAGAACCATGAAACTTTGTTTTTAGGCTAACAATTAAAAATAAAGAAACACGTATTTAAGCGTTTTCTAAAATTCAACCCTTAAGGGGGTGAAAAAGGGGTTGAAAGTTTGTACCGAAGTCCGTCATTTTTAAAGCTAGAACCATGAAACTTTTTTTTTTAGGCTAACAAATAAAAATAAAGAAATACGTGTTATAGCGTTTCCTATAATTTCACCTCTGAAGGGGTGAAACGGGGGTTCAAAGTTAGGAGTTATTTCCGTTTCTTGGTATACAAAATGAGAAGGACTGACTCATCAACGCCCAGTGTTAGACCTAGAAAGCTGATTTTTTTCACAGGTAATGTTTTTAAGATGTAGACGAGAATTAAGAAAGATTTTTTGAAATTCAATCTCAAAGGATACGCGGGTGAAACCGCGGGGCGGAAAGCTAGTATTACCTAAGTCTAAAAAGTTTAAGGAGTGAAAATACGCAACAGTTTAAAAAAAAAACTGATTCCAATCAACAGTTTAAAAAAAAAACTGATTCCAAATTTTTTGTTAATGATAACACTAAAACTTGCCAATCATAAACAAATAAGAAAAATGGGTAAGTACAAAGTTTTATTCTTCACGTACTATATGTATACAATGATAACATTAAAAACTCATTATAATTATAATTTAAGTCCAAAGTATAGTCTGCAGAACTAAAGTGGTCTATAAAAGGGATTTTCATTATATCAATCGACATATCAATTGCATCCCGCATGTCCGCGCGTCACGCGTCACGCGCCGCGCGAGGCTGCGGTCGGCGCGAGCCCGATACAAGACAATGCTTTTAACTTGGCGCTTCCCGCACTCCCGCACACCCGCACTCCAACTACTTGTTACTGATTTGTCCTACAATTGACAATGTAGTCACTTAGCGGGAAGAAATGAGGTTACTCTGTAGGAAAGTTTTTTTAAATTCTGGATAGGCTTGTGTTTGTCTACAATCTCACTATGGTAAGTGATGATGTGGCCGAAGGTGGTAAGCACACAAAGCCTAGATGGAAACTGGCTCTCAAGTGCAACTGCCGGAACACACCAACAGGTGCTTGGTGACAGATTTTCAACTTGAGGTGGAACCAGCCAGTCGAGTACTACAATGTACCCTACCACCGTGCTATGGTTTCCTCACGATGTTTTCCTTCACTGAAAGCTCAAGCTCATTGTAGGATTCGAACCCACGACTTCGCCGCGGTATCCGACGTCACTTACTACTGAGCTATCATCGCCGATAACCGGTACCGTGAAAAGAGAAGATTTTCCACCGGGCTATGCATCAATGCCCGGGGACTGTAGTCCAACGTTTCTTGATGAGAAATCGTATATATACAAAGTGCCGAGAAAACTTTGTTAGCGCGATGTAGGATTTCTGTGTCATATTTCATGACGTCCATGTTGTTGTGATGACGCGCTTCTATTACTGTTCCGCTGACTCGACTCACATGTAGCGCTGCTACTATGGCCGCTACATATAGATAGAAGTTTTAAATTTTATCTGTGAGAGGATAATTTACTTGTGATACTTTGAGATCCTTGACTTTGAAATCGTATATTTTGAAAACGTTGTTGTATTTTTCAAGTGGAACAATGACCCATATATTTTTTTGATTTTGTAATATTTGGCAATCAGTTTAGTAGTTTCAGAGTTATTTGCGGACTTATATTAAGAAATCACAACTTTAACTATGGAAACAAAAATAATCAATTGTTTGTATGATGTACCTATTTCGTTTCTATAGTGAAAGATGATCATAGCGATGAGCACTTTTATCCCTGACAAAGAGTTCGAGAATTGGCTACTTGACAGTTTTCGAAAAAGTATTAAAAAATTTGCGTAGGCTTATTTTATACCTCTTACATAATTTGTTTTTCTCAAAAACCCCTTATTTATTGGATAAAAATAGATTTTTTATTCATTAATTTGAAACTCGCACGAAAACAGCCGGTCACGTGACATATGGTACTGTGACGTCATACCCCAATAAATAAACAAAAGTAACGACGATCGCTCTAACTCTTCAGCATATTTTGAGCGGAAAGCTTAGTTTTTTCACTTGATTTTTGAAAATGACAAGCTACAAGACGTGTGCCGTGCCTAATTAAATATCCTGATAAATTACCGCAAACGAAAAATACACGACGTTTTGTTTATTTGGTGTAATGTGACGTCAAATTTTAAAGAATCATGGCCGCCCGTGTTTCGGTTCTTGTAATTCACAGATCAAAAAAACTCAAGTTTATTTTTCAAAAATAAAATATTTACAAATTATTTTTATCCAAAAAACATATTGTATAATTGTTCTTAACTTATAAGTTACCATATCTAACATAATTCATGTTTTTTCATTACAACTGTCAAATAGCCAATTCATGTTTTTTCATTACAACTGTCAAATAGCCAATTCCCTGAGGCATGGTAATCGGCTCATTATCGTATAAACATCGAATAGTGTTTATAAAAAAGTATGACGTCATTAATTAGCAAAGATGTAAAGCTGTCGACACACGATCGACCGTCCGCGTCGCCGCCGCGCGCCGAGAAAGTAACTTAAAGTATCTGCTGGAACAACTAGCCGCGTGTGGCCGGCGCTAATGAAAATGCGTGTAACGACCTGAGGGGACGTCGAACAGCGCTCGGGGACCAAGAAACTGTGTCTGAGGGACACTCAGACCAAAATTACACAATTTACAAAAATATACAGTAATTTTTTTTTTCAATTATGACTTCGCACCACTTTGGTGGACAGGTAGCTTAATATTATATAAGTTGGTAGCCAATGTTGAAATTAAAAGTCTTACTTAGAGGTGCTACGATGTAACCGGGTGTAATAAATGTGCCATGAGACGTAGACGTGTCATTCGTAGCATGCTACAACGTAGCGGTGTCATTTGTAACAAAGTGTAACCTAACCTATGTAGTTGTTCTACGACGTAGTACATTAGTTCGTAGCCATGCTACGTCATAGCAGAATTGTAGCTACGACGTAGCAGTTTAGAAGCAGTGCTACAATTAAGTAGGTAAAACAACTAAACTTATAAATTCAGTAGAAGTGTTTATTCTTATTTATTTTTATATACTAATATTATAAAGAGGAAAGATTTTCATTTTTTGTATGTTTGTAACGAATAAACTTAAAAACTACTGGACCGATTTAAAAAAATCTGGCACTATTAGAATTGTACGTTTTTCCTGAGTAACATAGGCTATATTTTGATCCGGGAAAGGATCCCACCGGAACGCGTGTGATAACAAACGATTTTTCTTAAATTTATACGATTATTTGCCCGTTAGAAAAAAACCTAAATATACGCTTTTTAAATTTTGTATGTATGTTTGTTTCGGTTAAACCGATTTTGAAATTTGACTGGCAAGTATGAAATGAAGCTTCCCGGTGTATCCCCAGCGCAACAATGTACACGAACTAAAACATTACACTCATTACGCGCGGTGTGCGTCCGGTCTAAGTCCCCCATAACGCCGGGATAACGGCCCGGGAATTTGTATAAATTATATAAACTATCCGGGCGGGACGGGCGGGGCGAGCGGGGCGGCCCGCTGCGGTCTGGCACACGCCATTTGCGTGCTTGTAAATCAAGCTCCCACGTTGACGATGTTGTCAACTGAGCGATTAAGTTGAGAACTTTTTCCTAAATGGTTTATGTTCAATCATCACACACACTAGGCTGGTTTTATATGGTAATAATGATTGGTGAATATGTGAAATTTGTTTTTTAATAAGCCTGTTAGTAGTCATAGTCATAACATATTGTGTGTTTTAATTTGTATGTTTTTTGGAGCAAGTTTTTTAAGTTAGACATGCTCACTTTAAGGTCTTGCGGCGGCGTCGTGTGGCGGGTCGCTAACTTCCCTACAATATGGCGAGGATTGCGGTGGCTGCCACATGCGTCATACTTGTGAACAGGTGCTGCTTGTGGAGGCTGGTCTGCTTGATTTGTTATTTATTTAGTCAGTCATAATTAAATTCTTAATAATTTATGCCTTTTGCGGTTGAGACCATGGGTCCGTGGGGGTCTGAAGCTCGTCGTTTCGCAAATATTTTATGTAAAAAATTAATCGAGGCCTCGGGTGACCGGCGGGCGGGGAGCTTTTTCCGCCAACGCATCAGTTTGGCCATCCAAAGAGGAAACGCTGCCAGCCTTCTGGGAACCTTGCCGATCGGCGGCAGCGGCAGCCTCGAAGAAGTTTTTTATATATTATAATTGTACATTTGCTTGTATATTTTGTACATTTGTTGTAAATATCTATACTTATATTATAATGTTTAGCATTTTAGTTTTATTAAATTCTATTTATTATTATTTTGCCGCCTTAATACGCAAATGCAAATATTATTATACCTAATGATTAAATGTAATAGGTATAAATAGTTTTCGAAAAGAGTAATTGCTGAGTTTATTGCCGGCTCTCCTCAGCAAAAGCATCCTTCCGAACCGTGCATTAGAGTCTAGACTATTCATAAGTAAAGGCATATAGCTGTAGTTGTTTGAATAAAAAACATTTTCATTTCATGTCACATGAAGCCACACAATAACAATGATACATTTACAATTATTTTTAACATCTTAACAATTTTTTTATCAACACTTGAGCAACATCATCTTAGCTTTATCAGACATCGGGTCTCTTCTCCTCACATGTTAATGAAACCCTTTGCCGCAGTACAAGCGCGATTAAGTATCTACCTCTATATTTATTCCCGCCCTACTTTGAGACTGAAAAGGCCATGTATTATAAAAGAATAAAACACAAGCAAGTAATGTTAGTAACGCTTGTTAATCGCACAAACAAAGTCATTAAAAAAGCTCGTTAGGTCGCGCGCCCCTGGCCGCTTCGGCGCGGGGCGGCCGGCAGCGCAGCGCGCGATACAAATTAGCATTTATATTGTCTCCTTGAAGCGAGCGGGGGACGCGCGGGGGACGTGCGGGGGACGAGCGGGGTCGAGCGGTGGACGCGCGGGGGACGCGCGGGCGCGGGGGGCAAGCGCATCGCTCGCGCACGGAACGGACCCTTTTGCTTTCGCCTTTTACACGGACCGACACTCACACAGAACTTTAGACAACCGTTTTTTTATATTCTAATAAAAAATCAAAATAAAAACTGTTATCAATTTATTACAGACTAATTTCCACCCCAAAAAAGCCTCTATCTTTGCTCAAAGTAAAAAATCACGTCAATCCGTTGCTTTGTTGTTGGTTGAAAGAAGGACAAACAAACAAACACACTTTCGCAGTTATTGAAAATATGACAACTTATAATGTAGCTTTCTATAGGTGAAACAATTTTCATAATCGGTTAAGTATTTTTTTAAGTTTATCCATCCACGAAAATCCACAAATACAAAAAATTTAAAATCTTCTCTTTAAAATATTTGTTTATTTTGAAATAAATAAGACATTATTTCAAAATTTAATTTTGAAATTCTTCACTTTAATTTTTTTAAAGTCAAAACCATTTATTCAGTTTAGGCCCTAGAAGGGCACTTATGAAGGTCGCAATTACAGAAGTTACTACCGATTCGGAAGTCAGCCTTCAACTGAGAAGAACCGGCAAGAAACTCAGCAAGGTAACATTTTTTAAATATTTTTGGACCATCTGACTATAATTATAAACTATATTGGCCTTTTTTTTTACGAATGTTAAACAATTTTATAATTAAACTAAGTAATACAAAAATACATAAAAAATATAACTCGCATTAGTTACCTACATAGTAAACTAAAAGTCAATATTATTATGTGTGCGAATGTTTTTAATATTACGCATCGGTGTAACAGCCGGCCTGGTGCAGCGTTGTGCAATAGTGTAGCACGGTGCACGGTGCACGGTGCACACGCAGCCGAGTGTCTGTCGAGCGGCTTGTTTATTGCCATTTTCTTTTATATTACGCTTTCGTCAAATAACCGTTAGTTTGTTCTGCGTGTTTCGACACTGCGCTTTTGTCATTGTTGCCTTTTAAACTCTAATAACACCGCTCTGCGACCGTTTAAGGATCTATAGCGTTTAATAGTTTACTGGGAATCTTGTTTCCAGTAAATGTTTCTTATAAAATATACAGCATATTGTAGTGAAAGATAAGGGTCTTGTAGGCTATTTTATTAAAAAAATATTTTGTTAATGTTTGATAAGAAACTAGTGACGATAAAAAATAATATAATGAGGTCATTTAACTCGTAGCTGTTCGTTGGTAAGCTGTTTATTGGTAAGCGCAACTTTTGAGAAGAACTGAAAAGATCTGGATATTTAAAAATAAACGTAATATTCCGAATAAGGTTTGTAGGGAATGAAAAATTACAAAAGTTGCCTGATAAATTCAAGAAAACTTTTTTTTTAAGTTAGCCCTACTACCTATGTCATTACTCCTCAGAATTGTATTCTTATTATGAACATTATCGGATGGTGTTTATGTTATGCTTATACTTTTTTTTAAATCAACGAGTTCAAATTCTGATGGCTCACGAGATGAGTTTTAAAAAAAATGATACAGTTTCAGTTTCCATCTAAATTGGACTCGAGAACCTCTCAGCATTTTTCACCTTTAGGAACAAAATTGACCATCTATGCTCACATGAAAAATACACCCTGATAACCAGTTCTAGAATATAAATCTCGTCATATTTAAATAACATTGAAATGAATACTTTAGACAGAGTCTCTGTAACACACCTCAATGTAGTATTCATTACACGAACACGAGGCATGCCTTTCTAAATTACAAACATAAATTGTGATGAATATGATTTCACAAATAAAGTATCTCGCCCGAAAAGATACCCTCTCGGCTAATTAGTAGCTAATGGAGCAACACGGGGTATATTATTAAGCTAAAAACCATAAAAAGTTGGATCATTTTCCGCTAAAGCTGAAAGCGAGGTCATCATTGAAAACCCGCCTTTTAATATGTACCTGTCGGTCGGTTTTTGCGTGACGCGGCCCGCACTCCCGGGGGGAACAATTTCTTTCAATAATTTCCTCGTAATGGCATAAGTAAGCCAGTTAACAAGATACTCTTCTAACAAAAATGGATACAATTTTAACTTTATATTGAATTATTCACAGTGTTGTAAGCGGGTTTCCGAGTAACAGACGTTTGCTACAGGTCGTGATTAACGAACAATTAAAGCTTGGTGGGTACTTGGCACGTTTTATTTTACGTAACTCCCAGGAATACGCTGGTAGTACCAACGTTTGTGCATCCTGGGACATTCTTCACACACGACCATCTCGTTCAAACTAAGCAGCACTTCGCCTTCCAATATAGCGGCAATCCCCCTTGGTATTGCTAATGTCTATAGGCGACGGTAGTCACTTACCATCAGGTGATCCGCCTGCCTCGTTGTCACTTGTGGTATAAAACAAAAAAAGGAAGAGACTACGGAAACAGATAACTGATATTATATATGTACTACATTATTTCAAAACATACTTAAATAGATGATTACACATAGATTCAGGACAAATCAACCTGTTCATGCACACAAATGTCTGACCGGGATGGGAATCGAATCCACGACCTTTGGCCATGTGTGGTAATGTGTTAACCAACCATGCCAACTAAGCACGTAAAAACATCCAAATAAATATCTAGTTATATGTAAAGTTTGTATGTTTGGATGTGGCCTAATCTCCATAACCTCTGATCAGATTTTGAAAATTCTTTAAATAATATGAAGCAACAGTCCCTGAGTACTATAAACTGTGGAACAGGAGCTAATATTAAACAACCCCCACTGTGGATACGTTCCACAGCTTTCCTAATACCGTTTTACCTAATAAGTTAATCAGGATTTACCTTCCTCTAATGAGGTTGACAATATAAAACAAACCTGTTTAAATGTACCGTTTTGTGTAATCAAATAGCTAGCAATATTCCGTTCCATAAAATGAAGGAGGGTAAGAGGTCGGCAGGTTAAGTATTCATGCGGTGCGGTAATTGCCATAATTTGTATGATCGTGGTTGTTTCTGCAAACTGAATTTGCTACTAATAATATTAAGGGCTGCCATTGTTGTTGTTTAATAAAACTATTTTAATTTAAATATATTTGTATTTGATCGCAATCTCACCGTGGTAAGTGTCTAGAGCTTTGAAGGAAACGGGCTCTCAAGTGCAGCTGTCGGAACACACCGATAAGTGCTTGGCAGTTAGTCGAGTACTACAAAGTACCCTACCACCGTGCTATGGTTTCCTCACGATTCGAATCCACGTCCTTCGCCGCGCAATCCGACGAGCTACCATCCTCAAAACTCATTTATGAAGTAAAGGGCCTGGTTAGGCACTTATGAACGTTACAATTGATTCTACCACCGGGTCAGAATACACTTAAACTAGGAACACTTTGGCAAGAACCTCAAAGTCAAGCTAAATCAAACAAATCCCTTTTAGTTTCGTCATGTCAGTATGTCACAGTTTAACATGCATACTGTATTATTTATTTATTTATTTTGTTGCGGGACCAACAGTTTAAAAAAAGTTTCAACTTAAAAAATAGGTGAGCCAATGAAAGGTCCTCACAGATAGATACATAATATAATCTTAAAGTCGCTAATACATATTATAAGAAAAAGAACCAACATAACTGATAAAATTAAATATCAAATAGATTCAAGTGCCTCATTATAGAAAAATTGCTGACTAAGCCGGCGTCTCAGTATCGCAGTGCTCATGCTGAAAATATTCAGATCTACAATAATTTTAGAGATGCTGTTATATGCATTGCTGGCTCGCCATAAATAAGAGTTGTGTCTGTAGTTAGAGGAAACAATGGGTACGTGCAGGATGGGACATTGCCGAAGACATTTGGTGGGGGTGTTTATCAGAATCCGTGATAGTAACAGTTTTGGAAAGTAGTAATTGGTCAGCAATGTAATGCCAATGTCTCTCAAATTTGCTCTGAAATCTTTCATCTTTCTCTCAAACTGCACAATCATGAACAAAAACTATTTTGGCCAGTACCTCCTAAATATGTTAACTGTTTTCTTTTCCTTTAGCATCTCAAGTGAGTGAAGATGAACCCTGGTCCAAAAGTAAATTAAAAAGTTTTTTTTAATCATCATGGCATCATCATCATCAAGTCAGCCGGAAGACGTCCACTACTAAACAAAGGTCTCACCAAGGATCTTTTCTTAAATAATAACACAAAATAAACATTATTGGCATTATTCCAGTCAATTTTCGTCTTAAGCGGTGAACAGTTAGAACTTTAGTTTGATTGACAGTATAATGTGATCTCATTAGACAGTTTCATTCTATAATCTTTTAAACCGTCTCCAGTAAAGTTGGCGAGCGGTACGATCAAACGTCCAAGTACAACGTCGTCGGAAACTAAAACTATGAGGTTAATTTTAATAGTTTTGATCGGTGGAGTGGTGGCGCTTGAGCCGGAGGCACTGAATTTTACTCTAGATTATTATATGTACAAAGACGTTAGATACGTGTGCTATTTTTCTTGCGATAATCAATTCAGTAAGTAATTTAATGTACAAAGACGTTAGATACGTGTGCTATTTTTCTTGCGATAATCAATTCAGTAAGTAATTTAATGTACAAAGACGTTAGATACGTGTGCTATTTTTCTTGCGATAATCAATTCAGTAAGTAATTTAATGTACAAAGACGTTAGATACGTGTGCTATTTTTCTTGCGATAATCAATTCAGTAAGTAATTTAACGTACAAAGACGTTAGATACGTGTTCTATTTTTCTTGCGATAATCAATTCAGTAAGTAATTTAATGTACAAAGACGTTAGATACGTGTTCTATTTTTCTTGCGATAATCAATTCAGTAAGTAATTTAATGTACAAAGACGTTAGATACGTGTGCTATTTTTCTTGTGATAATCAATTCAGTAAGTAATTTAATGTAAACAATAAAGTAATCTCAAATTTTAGGGTACCGTGCCCTATGAAGAAAAACGGAACCCTTATAAAATCACTCCCGTGTTCTTCCGTCCCTGAGGAATTACTTAAAAACTAACTTACAAAGGAACAAAGATGAATCTTGACGTTACACACACATTCATACATAATATCTATTTAATAACTGGATAAATACGTATTTATTTTAGATTAATTTGGGGTGTCACTTTTGTATCAATAAATAAAGAAAAAGGTCTGTAAAGATTTTTAATCTGTTGACTCGCGACATTAACCTGTCAAACAACTCGTCAATCTCCACGGATTTCAAAATTCGCGCTCAATTTTCAAGTAAATGTCATTGTCCCGATTGTCCTATTTGAAAACAAAGTGGTGCGGACTCTGAAACCCCGATTGTCCCAAGAAAGAACTTAAAACAATATAAAAAGTGCGGTTTTGGTGCGTAAAATTTTTATTCATAGGTGTTATTTATTGAAATTTAAGTTTATTAATTATGATTATGCCTTTATTTAATACATCATATTTAAAATAAGGACTAGGTACATAGTATACTTATTCATTAATATGGGTCACGTAAAAATAATTTTGTTTGGTTTTTATAAAAATGACAAGAGGTAGAAATGCAAAATGTAGGTAAATAAAAATAAACTTATCTAGTAGTATCACTTTTTTCTCGCTGCAACGGTAAAGGTGAAA
Source organism: Ochropacha duplaris (assembly GCA_951361185.1). NCBI lineage: Eukaryota > Metazoa > Arthropoda > Insecta > Lepidoptera > Drepanidae > Ochropacha > Ochropacha duplaris. Next base: position 13,907,835 of record OX592696.1, on the reverse strand, counting down.
TGTTGTACTTTTCACACTTACATCTTATCTCCCAGATAATAAGGCTCTGGTGCGCAAATTCATGGATTATAACATAAGGGTATCTGTGAAGCAGATACATAGTAATCCTGATGTGGTAGCAGCGCTGGTTCAGTGGAACGTGGCAGTTGGAGTGGTTCTTCAAGCAGCTTGTCCGAATACCCAGGAAGTTCTTGATAAGGTAATCTAACTTATCTATTAGCAAAAACTATCGATAATTAGTTTCCCTTCTTGAAAGAGAGAGCGAATTATTAAACAATTTAATAATTAAATAGTTTGACACTGGCTATATTACAAAGATACAGGGTACAGGGTGCAAAATTTCTAGATTTTAAGGCAATGATAGCTCAGATATCGCGGCGAAAGTCATTGGTTTGAATCCTACCATGAGCTTGAGCTTTCGGTGAAGGAAAACATCGTGAGGAAACCACAGCACGGTGTCCATCCGCAAGTTGAAAATATATTTCCAAGCACCTGTTGGTGTATTCCAGCAGTTGCACTTGAGAGTCAGTTGCCTTTAAGGCCTAAAGCCCTGGTATTGCCAATGTCTATAGGCGACGGTATTTACTTACCATCAGGTGACCCGCCTGCCTGTCACTTGTGGTATAAAAATGCATGTTTTTGTAGTTGTTTATTGTACATTCATTTAATATCTGCAAGTCCAGGCATCAGAAGCGAAGCTATTTGACGCCATGCACGTCTGGCTTGTCCTAACTGATGAAGAAGATGAAGAGAACTGCACTCACTACATTTACGACAAGTTTGGTGACATCAACCTGAGCATCGACGCTGATGTGGCTGTTGCTTCTTACTATGGTATTAAATTGTATTTAGAAATATGTACATTTTATTATTGTGATGTATCTTTGTTACATTTAATATATGAAAAAGGATAAAAGACATTTTATTCAAGTCAGGAAACGTTGCAAGTTGCGTCAGTAACAAAACAATTACATTGATCTTTGGCGATGAATATCATAACAACGTAAAGAGATAGACCCATAAATATTTTGTAGAGTTTGTAGTTAATCTACCTCTATCATGAAATTTAATACAATATGCAAAAAAAACCTCAACGACCCAGTTTTAAAGATACGGATCTTGTCAGCTAGGTGGACTTTCTAGCTTTCTAATGACACTACTTAGAAGAAAATACACAGTTTACTTAAAAAGAAAATACCAACAGGTGAGGTTGTCATTTAAAAAACAAAACTAAAGTGAGTTAGTTTTTCAGATTACTAACATAAAATCAACTACTTTTTCCGATTTTTATTGATAATTTTTTGTCTTACATCCGCACATTTCGTTTGAACAAGTTAAGAAAATACACATTGTATAAGATGACAGTAAATAGATCAATTCTAACAAATGAAATATATCAAATATTCCAGAGTCCCAGTACAGTCTAACAGATGTTTACAACTTCGGTAGAATCCAAGGCAATGGTCTGGAGAGGGCGCCACTGGGCACGTGGCGGCGCGACGGAGGTACCTACATCATTCACTCATTATTCAACACAAGCTGGTTCATGGTAATCGTGTCTCAATCGTCATTGTGATTCCAGGCTTGGAGATGTATCTCAAAGGCTTCAAATATTACAATCGGTGGGATTTTCACAATCTGACGCTGAGAGCCATATCTGTGGTTTGTATTTGTCAAACGTTTGTAAATGTATTTCAATTTGTTTGTGGTTCAACTAATTTGTTGCTTTATTTAATGTTAAATGGAGTAACAGATGTATTTGTTTTTTATTGAAAATGAAATGAAAATATTCTTCTAAAATAGGCCTTAGCCAAAACTTATGAACAGAATATAGTCTAGACTTTATCTAACGCACGGTTCGAAATGCTACTTTTGCAGAGAGCCGTTAAAAAAAATCAGCAATTACTATTTTTTTAACTTATTTATCTAGTATCACAAATAATATTTGCTGCAAAATTAAATAAATAGAAGACCAGTTTTGCTGTTTAGCCAGATATTTTATTGGATTCAAATAAATTTGGCTAGAATTGCTAAAGGCTTAATGAAGGCTCCTTATTTTGAGTATCCTATAGGTATTATTTCAATTAAAGAAAACCAATGTATGCCTGAGAGTGGATTTTCTATGCACAGTTTCACAGTAGTGCTTAACCATATCACAGGAAAAATTACACCATATTGTTCACAACATAAAACTTAATATCGAATGTCTGTGAGATTTTTTGTTGACAAATTTTGCAAGTTAAATCTTTATGACAGTAGGAATACAGTGTCAATTTACTTGTACTTATGTCAAACCAATTTTAAATAAGTATTTTCCATAGATGCGCGAACAGCCCGAAGTGTTTAAACCTGAGATGTTGTCAGAGATGGGGTACACCCCCGGAGTGGCCGCCATGACCAAGATCACTGCTCAGCTTCTGAACCTACTTAAGGAACACCATAATTTTAGGTTAGCAACATTGACTTTTTATGTCAAACGTCTTACTGGTAGGCAGGCGGTTCACCTGATGGTAAGTGACTACATTCGCAATACCTACCAGTCCTCGGATTACCTACGTTTGTAAACTTAAATATTAAATTGGTAAAAACGCTACTATTCAACTGTAAAATATTATCAGAAAACTATTTTAATAAACCAAATTGAAAACAAATTAAGATGCTGAGGGATTGCCTATAAGACAATTTGTGTGGACTTTATGTATACGTGGTGCTTAGCGAATGGCGAGAGATATTCAACTTGTGTGTGGTAGCTGGTAGCTGGTAGCTGGTAGCCAGCCAGTCGAGTAGGTTAGGTACCCTACTATAAAGTATCTACTCGTAGGTACGACTGTGCTACTTGTATAGATTCCTCGTGATGTTTTCCTTAACGTTCATTGTAGGATTATCGACTGAGCTTAAATCATTTAAAATGATGAGGATGGAACATTAATTTGTCGTTACAGATTTAATTACACCCTCGCCGGTCGATGGATTGGGGAGCCAGAGAGAAACTCCACTTTGGTAACTATTGGTGGTGGTTTAACCGAACTCAGTATATCTTTTTCTAACAAAAACATAAGAAGAGGATGTGAAATATAGTCTTGGCAAATTATTTTCTTGTTTTCAACGTCAATATTAGAGTATTTGTAAGAATATTAATTTTGTAATTAAATAAAGTTGAATCGAGCACTACGTCTACGGCTACTATATGGCGATGATAGCTCAATGGTAGTGACGTCGGTTTTTGCGGCGAAGGTTGTGGGTTGGAATTCTAGAATGAGTTTAAGCTTTCGGTGAAGGTGAACATCGTGAAGAAACTATAGCACGGTGGTATGGTACTTTGAAGCTGGCTACCACCCTCAAGTTGAAAATCTGTCGACACGCACCTATCAGTGTGTTCACTTGAGAACTAGTTTCCATCTAGGTTTTGTGTGCTTACCATCAGATAGAAGTTTATTCTAAAGTTAAAAAATAAACCTACAAAGTACCCTACCACCGTGCTATGATTATCTCACAATACCTTACATTATCAAAAGCTCAAACCGCATGACCTTCGCCACGGCTTTCGGCGTTACTGCCACTGAGCTATCGTCGCTTTACAAGAATGTGTCTGCTACCCTTACCGGCAGATCTTATGGATAGTCTTCATTTTTTTAGTTCGTAAAACTGTTTATTTCTTCATGTCAGTTAAATAAATTACTTCCTAATGATTTCTCGCTGTAAGTGGTAATGTTTCGAAGGTTGAATTGTTTGGACAGGCAGTGACCAACGCTCTGTACTGGGGTGAACAAGATATATCCTGTACATGCGCCAGGATCTTCCCGCACTGGCTCGACTGGGTGGACGTTTACTTTCCACCCATCACTAATCTTGAGTTAGTATTATTCTAACTTCACATTTTCAACAAGTTTATATTTTCAACAAGGGGGTGGGGTTGGGGGGGGGGGGGGAATTTCTACGCCAAAGAATTCTTAAATGTACACGCAGGTGAGATGAAAATAATTAATATGTATTTTTCGGTGCTTTTATCTGTGTCGATTTTTTCTTAGAATCACGTTTCTTCTTGTTTTGGCTGTCACTGAATGACATTTAAATGTTTCCTTTTATTTTTTCTACATGAGTGAAGTTGGTCAATTCATTTACACACCGTGCAGAAATAGGCTACTTAAGTCACGGAAAAGCGTGCGTAAAGTGCGGGTTTAGGTCACACTGCTATAAATAATATTTCTACATCGTCATCATTTAAAATATGACTTATGAAATAATTGTGTGTTTAGTTTGAAGTGAAGCTGAAATAAAAATAGAACAATTACAATGATTTCAAATAACAGTAATAATTGTTGGAATTTTAAGAATATTCACGAACTATTGTGTACTCGTAGGTACTACAAGTAAACTTATTATTGTATGTAATTAGTCAAATGTATTTTTGGTTATCTCACTAATTATTATAAATGTGAAAGTTTGGATGGATGGATGGATGTATGTTTGTTACTCATTTACGCCAGAACGGCTGAACGGATCTGGATGAAATTTGGCACATAGGCTACTTTTTATCCCGGTAAAAGATAATATCCCACGGGAATGCGTGTGACACCGCGGGGAAACAGCTAGTGTTAAATATATTTAAGAAAGATCCACTACAAAAGAAAATGTCTTTAATTTTACGCACACCGGAGATACCCACGGAGTTATGTCATTAAAGAGGCGGTACAATTATTCTGCAGGACAAAGTTCTACTATCTAATAGCAGACAAGGGCGTGGGTGAGTACGAGGATCAGTTCCTGACCCCCATGTCTCCTGGCGTGTGGTGGAGCGTGGTGGTGACAGCGCTGCTGTGTGCTGTGGTCCTCGCCGGAGCCGCCCTCATGGAGACCAAGGCCAAGCCGCACCAATACGCCTTCTTTAGTGTGTTCGCTGCTATTTGTCAACAAGGTTGGGTTTTGAACACCTTCGCTTGGAATGCTCTAGAAACATTTTTTGTGTATTGGAAAAAAATTGATTAAAGATTTGTAAAGACTAGATTTGGTTGCGATTTTAATGACAAGCTGCAAGATAAATTTTATCTTGCAGCTGCTTGGTGGTAGGGTACTTTGTAGTACCCGACTGGCTGACTACCACCCTCAAGTTGAAAATCTGTCGCCAAGCACTTATCGGTGTGTTCCGACAGCTGCACTTGAGAGCCAGTTCCCATCTAGGCTTTGTGTGCTTACCACCTTCGGCCACATCATCACTTACCATGGTGAGATTGTGGTCAAACACAAGCTTATCGTGAATAAAAAACAAAAAATCCAAAATCTATTTATTTATTACGATTTTTTTGTAGATTTCGAAGATGGAATCCCTCCGTCAAATGAGGAAATATCAAGTCAAGGTAAGTAACAACAATTTGAATGAATCCAATTCAATTTTATCTTTATATCCATCATTATAAAGCTCATTATCCCAGGTCGTCGTTTCACCCTCCTCGTGGTAGGATTGACAAGCATGCTCCTGTACAACTACTACACCAGTAGCGTGGTCTCCTGGCTGCTGAACGCAGCGGCTCCGAACATCGCCAACATGGAAGGCCTCATCAATAGCGACTTGGAGCTCATCTTTGAAGACATCGGCTATACGAGGGGCTGGCTGGATGTACGTCCTTTTTCTCTTTAAGGCGATGATAGCTCAGTTGTAGTGACATCTGATACCACGGTAAAGGTCGTGGGTTCGAATCTTACAATTAGCTTGCTTTCGGTGAAGGAAAACATCGCGCTATAGCACGGTGGTAGATTACTTTGTAGTATTCGACTGGCTGGCTACCACCCTCAAGTTGAAAATCTATCGCCAAGTACATATCGGCAGAAATTACACTTGAGAGCCAGTTGCCTTCAAGGCATTGTAATAAGCACAACAACACATTGGCAAATTTCGATGGGCGGCGCGCGGCACCTTCTTATAATAGTTATTTGTTATACAAGAGTGGAAAGTTGTTTATTAACCGCGTGCTCAATTTTGATGACCGAGCAAGCGAAGGGTTCTAAAATTGAATCACGAGCGCAGCGAGGGATAAAAAAATTAGAATCCTGAGCGTAAGCGAGGGAATGACTAAATGCAAGAAAAAGAAAATGGCGCGCGCAAAGCAAATTTAAAACAAAGTACACCAAGAAGGTTCCGAGTCTGAGTTTTTGATAAATTAAAAAATGATTCTTTAATTTCATTTTTTAATTTGTCAAAATTATAATTTTTTATTTATTTTTTTATAAGTTTAAGAATAAAATTGTTAAACATTTGAAAAAAAACGCCAATATAGTCAGATGGTCCAAAAATATTTAAAAATGTAACCTTGCTGAGTTTCTTGCCAGTTCTTCTCAGTTTAAGGCTGACTTCCGAACCGGTGGTAACTTCTGTAATTCGACCTTCATAAGCGCCCTTCTAGGGCCTAAACTGAATAAATGGTTTTGACTTTGGCTTTGACTTTGGCTTAGACTTTAACTTTGGCTTTGAATTTGGCTTTGACTTTGATGTGGGATAAATTTGGAACCATGGAGGGAGAAGTAAATAGGTTTAATGATGATTTGAATTCACAAACTTAGTGCATACGATGTTCTATTTACTTTACCCTCTAGAGGATAATAACGGCTTTTACACTCAGATATCGAAGAGCAAAAATACTCTTTCCGAGATGGTGGGATGAAACAAATATTAACTTCTATACCTTCCAAGTTTGAGAACGGCAACAAAACACATTGTGGTAGGGGAGGCATTGATGCTAAATTTGTAGTTACTCGAGCGTCTTTGGGACCTACTGGAATTTGAAGATTAGGTGGAATAAAGAAAAAAAGGTTATGTGATATTTTCCCCTTCAGCGGTGGGGGGAGCGTCTACAGGGTTTCAAAAATGTAAAAAAAAAACAGTCACCAAGAAATACTCGAGCGCGTCAGATATTAATAGGGTAGTCGCGCCACGTCTGTCTGATAACGGAAAAATAATAATCTGCCGTTTTGCGTGGTGGGGGTGGCCGTACGAAGGGGTCGAAAATATTAAAAAAAAAAATTTACTCGAGCGCGTCAGACATTGATAAGGGATGTTAAGTGAACCCTCCAGTAGCTCCTATTTTAAAGACTGACGATTTGGACGCGACCATCAGTCAGGGCCGATTTTTGAAAATGAAAAAAAAAATCGTGACCTTGATTTACTCGAGCGCGTCAGATTTTTATACAGGCGGTTTTTCTTGATGGCCTTGTTGTACTGACCCATAATCTGACAATTATGTTGAGGGATTTCCTTAATCTGACGGTTTGAAAAAAAAAATATGTAAAAAATATCGAAATCTCGAAAATGGTTCAAGATATCGAAAAAATGTTTGTACAAAAGTTGTAGAGAATTTAACCTTCTACAATATTTATTACGAATATATATACCAAAAAACCCATAGGAAACGAGATATTTGCAATAAATGATTTTTTGACCTTTGACCTTGAAAAATCAGTAGTCGCGGGCACCCTAAGATAAGTAGCTTTTGAGACAAGTTTTAGGGTGTCAAAATAAAGGTTTATACAAGTTAATAGCTGACTATTTCTCATTCTGAGGTGAAACTCATAATATTCCTGGACTATACACTTAATAATGATTTTAGCCACTTCGGCTTGTGCAAATCGGCAGATTAAGATATTTCCGTGATTCGTGACTAATTTCCTTCAAAATAAAAAAAAAACCAATCGCGCTCGAGAAAATCCAGGTGGCGTTTTTTTTTTGCAACTTTGCGAGTCTCCAATTTTCTTTCGTCACGCCCAATTTGTCAGATTATTGAAATGTACACTATTTTGCATGTAACTAACTTACCTTACCTTAATCTGACGCGCTCGAGTATTTCAAACCATCGATTTTTTTTTACTAATCTGACGGGCTACCCTAGGCGTTCGACACTACATAGAGGGCTCAGATTTGGTGAGAGTACTTCACAAGGTGCAAGGTTGCCCCCCTTATGTTAATCTGACGCGCTCGAGTAAATCCCGAAATCCCCTATTCGCCTCCCCTACCATTGGGAATTCGCCTTCTATAACAAATAATAGAGGTGAAGGTGGTAATTACCGGAAGATTGTTTGCTTCCTTATCATACAATATATAGACATACAATTTTCCACACATAATTTATTTCACGTTAAATGCAGTGAATTAGTAACTTTAAGTGGCTCAAAATTGCCAGATATTGGTTACACAATCCATTAAAATTTATTTAATCTCGTTATATTTGAAACATGATCTAAACTGGCTGCTATCGACGAGGACATTGTAAATTCAAATATCAATAAAAGTGCAAATATCCCATCCAGAATCCAGACTGGGGGGGGGGGGGGGAGTGGGGACAAATACTCGTAGATAACCAATATAAAATGTCAGCTCAAATCGTTTGGAATACATTCCGCGAGCCAATGCACTGCGTAGATAACAAAATGTGCCGATAAAATATTTTTTTTATTACACATGTGACAACAAACCAGGCGGGTCACCTGATGGTAAGTGACTACCGTCGCCTATAGACCATACTAAGGGGATTAACAATATGTTACCTTATTATACCTTAAAGGCGAGTGGGCAAGATCTTCAACTTGAGGGTGGTAGCCAGCCAGTCGAGTACTACAAAGTACCTTATCACCGTGTTTTGGTTTCCTCACGATGTTTTTCTTCAACGAAAGCTCAAGCTCATTTGTAGGAGTCGAACCTACGACCTTCGCCACGATATCCAATGTCACTACCACTGAGTAATCATCGCCACATTATATCAGGTATAGTATTTATGTATTTTAAATCCACCAAAATAAATCAAATATCGTTTCTCTGAACAGAACCCTGGTTTCTTCTACTACAGCGGTTTCAAGAACACAAAAGAAGACGAACTTAGAGAGAAGAAGGTGACCAATGCAAAGAGAAAGCTCCTTCCTCTTCAGCCTGTTGATACTGGTCTTGAACTAGTTCGTACTGGTGGTAAGTATGAGCTATCTGCAACTGTACTACTCTGCCTAATTTAGAGACTCCGCTTTTCTACCTGCGGTCTTTGTCCTGGGTATAGGCTATCTGCGTGCCAAATTTTATCATGATAGGTTCTGCCATTTAGTCGGAACAACGTTACTCATTTACGCTAGAACGGCTGAACGGATCTGGACAAAATTTGGCTCAGAGATAGATTATGGTCTGGAATAGCACAAAGGCTACTTTTTATCCCGGAAAAATATCAGATCCCTCTGGAATGCGGGTGAAACCGCGGGGCAGAAAACTAGTCATTAATATGTATGTTACGTTATACGTAGCACCTCAAAATATACATATGACTAGCTGTTGCCCGCGGTTTCACCCGGGCCGCGGGTTCCCGAGAGATCTTACTTTTTCCATCCATCCATTCAAACTGTCACATTTATAATACAAGTGAGATTATAAACTGGTATTTGTGAATTTTTAAGATTGGATGTAGAACATAGATCTATACACAAAACTATAGATCCAATTTTAAAAATTATTTCACTAATAAATGGAAGCTACATTATCCTTGAGAACTATCGCGGAGTGGAAGTTAGTTACCAGCCACACGTGAGTGAGCCACTGGTGTTCCAATATAGTCAACGGTAACCGCTTACCATTATAAATAAATAAATAATAAATAAACAAATATCCTCGGACATTTGTTCACACACGGCTATCTGATCCCAATCTAAGCAGAGCTTGTAATATGGACAACCAGATCACTGATATACTACATATACTACTTTTTTTTTGTAAATACATACTTAAATAGATAATTACACCCAGACTCAGGACAAACAGACATGTTCATGCACCCAAATGTGTGACCTGGATGGGAATCGAACCCACGACCTGCGGCGTGAAAGTGAGTGTGTTAACAAACCACGCCAACCGGCATTAGACCGAAAGCTTACCATCTCAGTAGAATAAAGCCTTAATCGTCCAGGATACGCATACCACACGGAGCCGTACACAGCCAGCGAGGTGATCTCGAAGACCTACCAGGAGGAAGACCTGTGCAACCTCGGCACTCTGTACATGATGCTGCCGGCGCATGTCTATATCATGAGCCAGAAGCGAAGCCCGTACAAGCAGTTCTTTGTGTGGAGGTCAGTAGCAACTGGAACTGTATGTCACCATGTGTGGCGTATCATTTCAAGGGTTTCGTAGTCCATCCCTATTTCACAGCAAAATTTACTTAACTATGAGTCCGATGTTGCTCAAATAAACTTTTATTGTTCATTACTGACATTCAATTTAACTCTTTTTACAAGCTTTATATTAACTTGCAATGTATGTATGTTTTTCCGGGGTGAATCTTGCAGCTCAATTTTGAAGCAGATATTTTAACCGATTGAGCTGAAATTTTGTGTACACGTTTAGTTTGGATGACAATGCGTGGTCAGCTGTGTGACGTCATTTTAAATCCAACATGGCGGAACACCTAAGGTAGCGGACTATTGTTTTTAAATGTAATACTACAATATGGGTATCAAATGAAAGAGCTTGCTGAGAATAACTCGACAAATAAAGTGACGTCACTCTGAATCCAAAGCTTGTTTTTAAAAAGGTTTTTTTAACTCATAACTTATTGAATATGTTTATTCAGCCCTCATAATTCTTCGAAACTACAAGATTTTATTACCCTAATTACTCAGCCCTCAAGTGATGAAATTAGAACAAAAATACATTCCATTTATTACGGAATTATTTTTAAACGACACACGCGATATTCAGCTCTATTCTGCTTCCGTTGAGTTATAATAGTAATACTCTAAAAGAGTTTCTCTTGTTCTGATCAGTGCCTCCATAGTATGATTGATCGCAAACTACCCCGAGTATTGCAAGCGTTTATAGATTACTGCAAACGCCTTCTTTACCCGGGCTTTACCATTTTATTTGATGGTTTTAAAATCAACTCGTGGAGTACGATGAGACACGAGATTACCCGAAGTAGTAACATAGAATGTAACTCGTCAGTCTGATGCGTCTATTGGAGCGTGGGCACGTGTCGGGCACGCGGGCGCGCTTCGCGGGTGAGATCCCGTCGTGCTCGGGACGCAAGCCGCGCGCGCTCGCACTGGGCCAGGCCGCGCCCGCCTTCCTGTTGTTGCTTCAGGCGGCCCTGCTCTCACTCACCATCATGGCTGTTGAGAACATATGGATCAGGTCAGCGGAGTTAAATTAATGAGGTTTTTTCATTTAGCACAAAGCCTAGATGAGAACTTGTAGCCAAGGGCTGGCTGGCTTATCTCAGCAATTACATTTTTAAAAGCAAATTTAGAATTATTACACTCAAGTATTGCTGTCATTATGTACTTGTTTATGTATAGTATAGTAAGCCTACTGTAGATACTAAGACTGTCTTATGTACTTTTTGAAGGCTTAAACAGTTTTTTAACATATCTCTAGCAAGCAAATAAACGCAAAAACATCAAAATTCGTTGTAAAGTGCTCGTTCAATTCCAGGATTGAACAAAAAGTGCGCATCAACACAAGAGCGGACAGAGGACAGGCGACGGGGCGGTAAAAACTCAAGCAGAACCAATCCATAACGCACGAGCATCGCACCAGAAGCTAGGCCACATCTCCCGTGTAATTGAGGAACTCCGATCAAAGTTTTTCTAGATACAAGCTCACTACAATATGATGGCTGCTGCCAGTATTTTGACATGAGATTATAATTAGTTTACGTAGCAAATATTTCTTTCAATCTGTGCTAGAAGAGTTTCGTTGCTAACCATTTGTGATTATTGGAGAAATATGTGTCTAACTACATTAAGTGTGTATTAAGTCTATTTTTGTCAGGTACCTACCTCTTTTGGGGATAAGCGACTTATTTGAACAAACTAACTAAAATTAAATTTCGCATTGCATAAAAGACGTTTCGCAATTCAGGCATTTTATTGTTTTTTTTTTGTTATTAAATTAGGCCTTTCTTTGACCTACAATCTGTTTACATCTTCGATCGAAGTCGAGAAACATAAAAAAACAATAAAGTGCGATTCAGACGGTGAGCGATGTGCGCGCTATCTAAATCGCGCGTTATAAATGACGTGATCAATTCTTGTTTGGTCCCGAGACTGCCGCCGCCGGGTCGGGCGAGGATCTCATTCAATTCACTTGATGTTACACTAAGTAGGAAAACACGTTTGTTATGATCATATTTTTAGATAATAAAGTTATTGATTTATTAGTATAAAGTGTTTTAGTAAAATAAATATCCTGGGACATTCTTCACACATGGTCTCCAAATTAAGAAGAGACTAACTGATATAGACTACTTATTTTCTTTTATATTCTTTTTTATAATCCCAAATTAATGTTTCTTCTTTAAAATAGTACGACCTTATACGATCGGTAATACGATCTTTACTTTTCTTTGATCGGTGGCATTCGGGGTCAAATTTTCGAATGAAGATTTATTGATTTTTATCGGATCATTATGTTTTTATGGCACCTAATTTACTTCACCTGAACTACGTCTGAGTGTCGATACGTATTAAAGCATAAAACCATGTTAATAAGGCTACATCTATAGCATCGAGTTGATGTCGTAGCGTTGTCGCAACGTTGTCGCCGCGTCGCGCTCTCTGCATTTGCATACAGATGGAAAACGTCACTCGGATATTATATAACTTAACGCTATGCTTTACAAAAAAAATATACGTAGCCATCTATAACACTTTTATTAAAAGGGAGTAGAGTTTAAAATATACGGTGTATGTGCATATGGTAGGTGGTACATTCCCCGACAGAAGCGTTCGCGCCGAAATATTATGACAGTTTTTTATTGTTATTTTATTCTTTGTTAGCATTCACATCGCGTAATTTAACGGTGTGCTCGTATATACCTACCGAAACATTTGGCGAATATTTTTACGAAACGGGAACTGACTTCAATCATAACTAACTTTCGCCTCGCGGTTTCAAATGCGTTTTCGAGTTGAAAAGTTGTATGAACGGGCGGATATTATAAATGTGAAAGTTTGTATGTTTGTTGCTCAGTTATGCAAAAACGGCTGAACGGATTTTGATTAAACTTGGCACTCAGGTAGATCATATCCTGGAATAAAACATAGGATACATTTTTTTCCAGGAAAAGATAAGATACCTCGGGTACGTGGGTGAAACCGCAGGGCGAAAAACTAGTAGATCATAAAATTCAGCGTGCTACCTGTGACAGTTGTCAGAGTTACAAGACAATGAATCTTATTGCCATAGAATAAGGCTCATTTGTATAATATATGTTTTGAGCATTAAGGTTCATTTTCATGTAACTCTGACAAGTGTCACAGGTATCAAGGTATGTTTTACAAAGTATAAGTACAGCCTAAAGAAGCCTAGTTACTCTACCTCAGATCTAAGTCCGTGGGAAACGTCGCAGGCGACCACCTGATGTAATTATTCAAGACTCGACGTGAAACGCGCTGAAAAAATCTCCCGCCAAATTAATTCGGTATTAGTATAAGTTTTGATAGGTAATTGGAAATGGTTGGAGCGCTAGAGAGCTCCATATTGGATTCCCCTTATATTTGACATAGTTTAAGAATGACAGCTTCAGCAGTTGGAGTGCTGTTTTACCAAAGTAAGAGAGGTTTAGTTGGCAACATTGATTGAAAGTTAATATTTAAATGTCACTGACTGAAGAAATTTTATATATTCTCTTAGTTAGTATGTTTCAGTCAAATCTTGCGATTGAATTTTAACACTTTTTTGAGTTTGTAACAAAACAATCGTGTAAAATATACAAAAAATATGTTTTTTTTTTAAATTCAAAACTTAGCTTCCTTAAGTTAATTAAACAACTAATTTATTTATTCATATTTAAATTAAATAACAATAATATGCAGCTCGCGTTTGACCTTAGTATTACCTTGAGAAGGGACAATGTACAGAGAATTTTGACTCATAACTCTACCAAACTAATTAACTGCAGCCTAATCTATTCAATCATGTAGGCATGTGATATATACGAGTAATATCGAGCAAAAAGGGCTAAAAAATAGTGTTTGTTGTATGGAATTATATTTATTTTATTTTGTTTTTAGTATTTGTTGTTATAGCGGCAACAGAAATACATAATTTGTGAAAATTTCAACTAGCTATCGCGGTTGTTGAGATACAGCCTGGTGACACTGGTGGACAGACGGACAAACAGCGAAGTCTTAGTAATAGGGTCCCATTTTTACCCTTTGGGTACGGAACCCTTGTTACAATTATTCTGGGAGGTGGTAAAATAAAACAAAAATTTCCCCGGAAACAATTATCAAAAAGAAAATATTTATTAATATATTATAATTTAGGTATTAAACAAAAACGCACACAAAAAAAAATAGCCAGCTAGACGGCCTGGGGTACTGTTTAATTTGGTTGGATGTGATAGTAAAGTATGTGAAAGTTAAATTTGAGCGCCACTGTCAGAACGGCTGACAGTCCGTAAAAAAATAATATTTAAATGTAACCCGTTGGGTATGGATGAGCCTGCACCGATGGATGAGAGGATGTGGCCTCTCCCATGAAGGAAGAGCGTAGTCCTCGGAACGTAGTCCGCTGCAAAAGTGAGGGTACGTGGCCCTCTCCAAACAATGGGGGTACTGAGCCCTCTCCAGATAATGGGAGGTACTTAGCCCTCTCCAGACAATGGGGGTACTTAGCCCTCTCCAGACACCTCCTGGAATTGGCCCAAAATTGGTGGCATTAGGATAGAAATACTACACAGCCCGAGCACACAAAGGACGGACATCAGCCCCCGATGTCGGCCATGTGCTCGGTCAAGCAGCGTCCCAATTCCAGAAAATTATATATATAAAATACTCAAAATATCTATAAGATGCCTCGGCATCAATTGAGGATTGATGAGAGGGATCCCTACAACACTCCTACTATATAAGAACAACATGCATAGGTTAAGTCACCTGCCATGTGCTTAACCCGCATGTTCGGAATTACACCGTAAGAACAATGATTTTGGAATTAAATTTATAAAGCACCATAAATACCTTATGGAGGAAAATGTCCAGGCGTGAGGAGATCGGACAATGTCGACTCCGGTGACACCACGTGCTGGTCGCAATGCCAACTCTGCAGTCTGTCAAGAAAATACGAATTTGATTAATATTTAATCAAAATAAAGCACGCCGGGAACATTACAGTTAATATCCATGAGATACATACCAATCAGGATTCAAAATGATGGCGTGGCGTGTCCGATGTCTCAAATTATCGAGACACGCGCCGTCCGTAATTTCACATGAAACTGAAAAATAATCACCACGATATAGACTACGTACAATGCTGATAATAATCTTTACTTCAGAAAGATGATGATGAGGCACTTACCACAAAATATTAAATAAAAGGCTTGACGCCGAAGTACTCTCGGCGATCGAGAAAAAGGAAATGGCAGAGTCATTGCTCCCCGCTAAGGATGTTGCTTAGCACAAATCAATCACTCTTCATTCGCTCAATTCCTAATGAATCGATAAAAAATACGGTAAAATGCATTCGACTATGTGAATGAGACCTTGACCGTAGCGCTCAAAGCAACGGAACGTCACTTCAGTACGTCAAACTGACAGTTCATTCACACAATCGATCTGCCGACCTAATCAAAACAAACAAGGTTATAAATTATCAAAACAAAAGTGAAATTATGATATATTATCATATTCAAATGAGAAAAATAGTACCCAAATGTGCACATAATGATGTAGTAATATAATATACTAATGGAATGATCCCACAAACTATGTAAGTACTAAGAAATTTTTACGTAGTCAAAATTTCTACGTAACACCCTATTGATCCATCGTCTATGTACTATGTAGTGTTGAAGCTGTGTGTAAGCTGTGTATTTGTGCAGCAATATTGAGATGTGCTAGTGAAAATATTAATCTACGCGGTTAATTGGAAATTGATTGAAACGTAAATTATGTGTAAAGGTTTATTTAACATATCGTTCACGATTCACGGCACCATACATTGGACAAAGTATTCTTGATTACTTATCGCATAAAACGAAAAACGAAAATACAAACCAATCCTTCATTGAAGCTCCAAAAACGATTAAAATGTTGATTCCTTTTCATCGTCCTGCTGTTTGTTATAAAACAGCACACATATACACACACACACATAATCATCCTACTATTATAAATGTTAATGTTGGTGTGTTTGGATGTTTGTTGCTCAATCACGCAAAAACGGCTGAACGGATTCTGATGAAACTTGGCTCACAGGTAGATCATAACCTGGAATAAATCATTAGGCATTCTTTTTTTACCCCGGGAAAAGATTGAGATTCCTGGGGAACGCGAGTGAAACCGCGGGAGACAGCTATTTTTAAACAATTTCAATTCGACCGTATATTTTTTTTTAACAAATTAAAATGGCGCAGTAAAGTCCCTCCCGCTACCCAGAACAATATCCTGAATAATGAAAGTACATGAAGGATCTCCATTAAATCAGTTCAAATATCCATTATTCACACTACATGCATTTTATAACGGGGGAGAGCATTAAATTTTTACTGGCGTCATAAAACGATAGTCAATATTGACTCTGTTCGTCCGGTGTCCGGTGTCCGGTGTCCGGAGCCGGACGGCCGGACAGCGCGTATCAACTGTCGGGTTTTACGATTTATTGTCAGCGTGCACTACGGCTATCTCATTGATGAGAATGACCTACTCATGAAACGATTGACGCTGAGCTGAAGAGGTGTTTTAAAAAATGCACAACGAAAATTAAAAGACAGTGGATTAAAAAGTGACCTTAGGATACAGTTAGTTAAATTCTCGAAGTATTCAATTGAATATTATTATAATATACTATCGTTTGCGTTTTGGTTTCAGCTTTTCATTAATGGTCCATGAACATCCATGTGATCACTCACCCGATCGAATTCCAACTGTCAAAATTGTAAAGTTCGGGGATTACCCGAACAAGTCATAAATCTTAACGTTATTGTAGCTCAAGTTCTTACTGACTTAGGAACAAGAGAGTTAATTTACTTCATTAGTGTTCTTTATGTAAATATTATGTACCTTATTATTTATTTATCTTATTAAATACTTGTACGGCAAATCAAGGTACAAAAAAGCATAAAAAATGTTTTGATTGCGTTGACTTAGAAGTTAGATTTTTTTACTATTCCTAATGTTTGCAGACCTGAGTAATTTAACTTGGTACCTTCATGCGTTCCTGAAATAAAGGGTCTTGATAGACGGACAGAGGGACAACAAAGAGATCCTATAAGGGTTACGTTTTATTTTCTTTTGAGTTGTGGAACTCAAAAAATAGTTTTATATAGATATCGATATAACTGTAAATCGTAAAAAAAACATTAAATATTCAATGGAATAACAAACAGATAAACTCACAGAAATGAAGTCGGCTGCGGTAATCGAAACAAACAAATAGGTTGGGTACATTATAATAAAACAAAACACGGGGAATAACGGGTGTGCTAGCGCTTATGTGTCGGGCTCATGCCGAGCTCATGCCGAGCTCATGCCGAGCTCATGCCGGGTTATAAATCAAACGCTCGCGAGAAGTGTAAACCTCAGAACATTAAAAGTTGAGCGGAACTGTGCTCAGTTGAACTCCCATCAGATTTTCACTTTGTTGGATTTTATTCGGGAGCCCGAAACGTATCTGATGTCTGTCGCGAAATGATTTAAAGTATGAGAGACAGCGACAAGTCTATCAGAAACAGTACTTCGTAGGAATCCCACCCATAGCACAGGCTAGCCTAGTTTGGGGGCCAAGAAACAATAAACACAAGTTTTTCTTATTTATTTACCTGAGAATAAACTGTAAAATCTGTGTAGGTATACTCTTTGGTCTATAAAATTTTAATTTTTATATTATTAAAGAATTTTTTTAAATTATTTTTGCCAAGTTTCATGACGATCGGCTTTGATCGGTTTAGTAGTTTTAAAGATCATCGCGGACCCAAATCATGACGAATCATCGTTTCCCGGAATAAAAAGTAGCCTATGGTTTATTCCAGGATATAATATAGTATCCAAGTTTCAACAAAATCCGTTCAGCGTGCGTGATTGAGGAACAAACATTCAAAGATCCATACATTTTTTTTATTTTTTTTATGTCACTAGTGACAACGAGGCAGGCGAGTCACCTGATGGTAAGTGACTACCGTCGCCTATAGACATTAGCAAGACCAGGTGGACTGCCAACGTGTTGTACACCATATTACAATGCCTTAAGGGCAAGGGCAACTGGCTCTCAAGTGCAACTGCCGGAACACACCAACAGGTGCTTGGCGACAGATTTTCAACTTGAGGGTGGTAGCCAGCCAGTCGAGTACCACATAGTACCCTACCACCGTGCTGTGGTTTCCTCACGATGTTTTCCTTCACCGAAAGCTCAAGCTCATTGTAGAATTCGAACCCACGACTTTCGCCGCGGTATCCGACGTCACTTACCACTGAGCTATCATCGCTTTACATCGCCATACATCCAAACATTCACATTTATAAATTAGTATAATTATCCTATATTCCATTAAAAAAAGTAAATAGTTATAGATGGTGGTAGTAGGCTCGTAGTCATTGTCTAGGTACAAAGGTCCTGTATCTTGTAACTTACGCCAGCGGCGCCCTTACATTGATCTCTCTTCCCTGAAAGGGTTCACTTCTAAGCCTTCTATAGGGCCACCCAAAAGGGCTTTGTCAGATAAGACTTGTTTGGGCCAATCTCTCTCACAAAAAACGCTACGTTATCAATTTAATCATCGGCCTCGTTTATAAAGATTCTCTGGGTCTCGGATCTAAAGATAGGAATGTTGGACCTGTTATGAATTATCTGTATCTTTTAACATGCCAATCGGGAACAAGTAAGATAGTTTCCATAGAGACTACAGCATGGGGTTCTCAAAAGAGGAGTAAGAAGGTTTGTGCAAGGTTGGCAATGCGCTCGTGACGCCTCTGGTGTTTCAAGTGACAATAAGCTACGCTAACAGATTACCATCAGGTAAGCCGTAAGCTTATTTGCCACCTAATGGTGCAAAAAAGTTACCAAAGCAAAGTATCAGGACATTAACATTTTTTTATTATCACGCTTTCGACATTCGCGCCGGGTATGAGTGAGTACGTTTTTTTAAACATTGGATAGCCTTGTGTTTGAGCCAGTTGTATTGCCTTCAAGGCATTGTAAATAGTTGACTGCAGTCACTTACCATCAGGTGATCTACCTGCCTGCTTGTAAGATCCGAGATCTGCTTTAGAGTAAAACAAAATATATATCAAAATTAGACTATTAAAATACTTGTAATGAGTTCATTCAATAAAGATATTTTGAGTTTGACTTGTGCCGCTTACGCTATACTCTCTCTCTGTGATGTCAATCTAAATTGTGATTTATTTCCAGATGTATAGAAGAAGATTTCAAACGAATTCAGTCAGTAAAAGCCCTGATAAGGCTCTTATGAACCGAACGTAAGTTTTTTTTAAATTTTGAATATCTGGGGTACTGTGAGAGGAATGCATTAAAACTGTATCTTTGATTAGTCATAAGTAGCTGCCGTTTTTATCAAAGGAAATTAAACCTTAAAACAAAGTCAAGACCATTCTAATTTCGGCACTGCCAATCAATACTAATATTCATTTGGATAACTGAAACCCTTGTTCTGAGCCATTGTTAGGTTCAACATTGTTACTGGCCTTCCCTTATTTAAACTGACCTATAGCTCGTAGGTTTATATGCCTAAAATTTGATTTCAATCTGCCAAAGTACTTTTAAAAGGGCACTGATACTTACAAGCTATATGAGTAAGTACTTACTTCGATTGGTATTTTCAACCGCTATTCATGACATTAAAGTGGATAATCTCTGAAAGGATCGTCGCTGTATTTGATAGGATTAAGCTTTAATAATATTAAGTAAGTAACTCTGGTTGTAAAGAAATTGACTCGAGCGAATATAGTGGGTTCAATGATATCTCAAGAACTTCTTATTACCATTTTATTTAAGGTACACGTAACATCTATGAATGTTATAAGAGTACAAAAGGCTAATATAAACGTTTGCGCAAATTGTGTGCTCTTTGCAAGCTTAGTAATTATTATTTCAAAATTTCACCTTACCAAATACAGTTCGCAGATTGGCGCGTGCAGCGCTGCAGCGCAGTGTACGATTTGATAATGAATTCGTAGGCGAGCTGTAAACAAGCGCTGCAATCTAGCGACAACGCGCTGTTTGCGCTCGAGCCTGGTGCTACGATGGTCTTGTCGCAAATAAAACCACCACCCTGTTATGCCACCCTAGTACTCAACGTTGTACGTTTATTTTTTTTACTCTTTTTCTATAAAATGAGAGGTTAACTCACTCAAAAAAAGATTTATTTTACTTCAAAAATCTTTTTTAATTTTAATTTTGTTAGTTCGTAATTAGTGAATTCTATGTTATGATTAATAGTAACTATCTACAGACTTAAAGATAAAATAAAAATGACTCACTATTTTGGATCGAAAGTCTAATTATTATAATTTTTTCGATCAACTCCCTAAAAAATATAGCAACCAACAGAGGTTCCGCGTAAAATTCAATTTTTATTATCCCAGTGACACACACTCGTGTCAACAAAAATAGAATTTGCACCTAAATTATTACTCCGACGTCCATAAAAATGATATTCTTTAATTAAAAAAGGTCGTTTTATAAAGCATAAATACGCGTCCGACAATCGAGCGACGCGTAACGCGTTGCGTCGCAAAAAAATATTATCGCTGCTCATTAAAATACAAAAGGCAAACGTTGCCGTTTCAAATGAATGTGCTCCAAAAAGTGAGCCATGTTTTATGCATCAGACGCTCTGACGCTCTGACGCTCTGCGCTCTGAGGTGTCTAAATTAAATTCGGGCATGCAAATGTCAGTCAAAAGTCGCAAGTCGCTAAATTACGGCGGTTTCTCAAACGCGACTGAGCGACTCCCCGAATTCATATCGAGATTTTTATTCCATTTCGAATTCATATAAATGTCACGTTGGTAATACTCACCGTATATTTACTTGGGAATGAAATACCTAAATTCATCAAGCTTTTTCATCATCATCTTCGGCCTAAAAATGTTTATTGCTGGACATACGCCTTTCCTAATAGTGGTAACATCTTCGTAACGGGTTTTAGTCATTTGTTTATACATTAAATATATCAATACGAAATTAATAAAATATTTTTTTTTGGAGGTTTTGACTTCAATTTATCTATCATTTCCTAATTCTATGGCACCTATTCATAATACTATGGTAGTGTCAGTGCGATAGCCGCAAAACGTCCAAGCGAATATTTTGACGAAGATATTCTATAAGGTTTATAGTTTATTTATTTTAGGGATAACAAACAACCATACAATATATTTTACAACATATGTTACAAAAGTATTACTTTATGTATGATCAACAAAGTAAAGGTTGCCAAGAACAAAGTATTAAAGATACATGTTTTTTTTTAAATAGATAGTAAATGAGAGCATTTACCTACATCTTTCATCATTTGGAATGCTAAATAAGGTCACAAAATAGTTAATAATACAGGTTGTGTTATAGAGGGGCTTGGCTCTATATGACACCTGATAGCTTTTGAACAGTGAAAGCGTTATGAGCGAATGAGACTGGCAACAAACGTTACATTATACGTTTTTGGTGGGATAATATTCACCCAAAAGATTTGTGCTCATATTACAATGATTGAAAGGTTTAGATGTTACCATGTGCAACTCAGAGAAAGACAGGCGCTTTTTAATACGCTTTTATTAATTGTATTCTCATAAAATATTTGTTGGGTCTATGAACTTTTCTTGTTACAAGACGGGTCATAATAATTTCATCCGTTCTTATTTATAAAAATATATTTCCATTAAATTCGTCTAGTAAACAAGTTTACGACGGGAATTTTATATCAATTTTTAGTATATATTTCATCTTTCATTATCGTAAATCGGTAAGTGTATTTTAGTAGTCACAGCTCTTGTTTTTACTCAGAATAAAGTCAATGGGTATTCTATAAGCAATTTTTGAAATATTCTATCTGCACAAATTCATTTTTTGTGGTGTTAGAAAGCAAAACTACAGTGAAGTTGTAAATATTGCAGCTGACTTGTCGGTCGCACGGTGTCCGAGTATCCGGGTGTCCGGGTGTCTGGGTGTCCGGGTGTCCGGTGGCGGTGGTATGAGCGAACAGGTTGTTCTGGCACGCAAAACCGACATCTCAACCAATACCTATAATTTTAAATCTCTTCAAAAAGTTTTCAAATTACTCTTTGTTTTTAAATGTAAAATGTAAAAAAAAAAATATATTGTGCTTGTAAATAATTATTCGAATAAATGAATAAGCCGTTATCTTTTGATCAAGTAATTTGTATGGTGATGACGTCAAAATATTTTAATTGGTCGCGTACAGTGCGGTTTGAGAGACAATTTCTTCGGCGCACGATCAGGTTGTCGAATGAGCTCCCTGTACAAGTGTTCCCAAGAGACTACAGCATGGGGTTCTTCACAAGAGGAGTAAGAAGGTTTATGCAAGGTCGGCAACGCGCTCGTGACGCCTCTGGTGCTGCAAGCGGCCATAGGCTACGGTAACCGCTTACCATCAGGTAGGCTAAAAACTATAACATTTTATTTTCAGAAATAACATTATTTTGTAAGTAATATTTGATGGAAGTTTTTTTTTGTATGGTCAAAATTCTGATAATCTTGCCGCTGTTGACAAAATACCGTCTTGTACTCGAAGAAATAATTCAAACGAAAGCAAAGTTCTCGTAAGTTTCACAAAACTTATTTAGAAACAATATAAACAAACAAAAATAAACGTGAGCTCTGTTTGAGGACGACGCAAACGTTAAATACAAACAAAACACAATAATATTGTTTCCTCAGAAAGGAGCTACTTTTTTTTTTTTTTTTTGTTATTCTGGACCCCTATCTTTTTTTTTTTAGTTGTACCTATTATTGAAAAAAATATAATGGAAAACTTACTCCCAGACTCACTTACTTACTAGTAGAACATACATTCTATATATTTACGTATGTAATAAAGTTTCCTAAATCCCTACATTTAGTTACTGTTCGATAGATAAGCGTGAAGAAAGAGAGAAAGGTTGGAGGCTATCTGTACCTCTCTATTATACATGGCATTCGAGTTTTAGCTTTGTAGGTATTATAATTGAGTACATTTTGAGTAAAATAAAATTTTCGAAACCTAACATAGATATTTTGGTCGCAATTTCAGATTTGGTTATAATAAATGTAATAAGAAATATAGATATTTTTTTTTTAAATCATTTTTTGTTCATAACTCTGTAGTGCTTATAATTATCTAATACATACAGGCTGATGGATGGAAGGACGTATCATTGAGGGTTCTGACTTTGGAATATTAAAAAGTGTCCTGAGCCGAAGTTCATTCTCCACCTAGGGCGCCGTCAGCGGCCAGTCGTCTAGTTTTTTAATCTTTATCCGATGCCCCGAACAGTCCACGTAAGGGTGGACATCTAGTCCGTTTAAAAAATAATAAAAAAAGCTTAAATAGGTTACAATAAAATTGTTATTCTCCGAAAAAATATTGTACCTACATAGAACTTTCAACAAATCTTGTCGTGAAATTCACAAAGAAAAACCTGTATACTATGCTTAATAATACGGCCAATAATGATGACGATGTTTCCGTAATATAATAATGTTCCAGCTAACCATTCAAGGCGAAGTTTCGGCCGGCGCTGTACCGCCTGAGGGCCTGACTTGGCTCGACCAGGCTATGTGGCTGATAGGTACATTTACATACAATATTTAGTTGGCAATTCTTAGAATCATGTTCACGTAAAATGTTCTTCTTATTTACGAACCTTCATGTTTATGTATATTAACTTTTCCCGTGACCACGTCTGCTTGGAATTTGTTTATTATAATAAGGATTTTCAAAATGCCATTTTCGTGTGTCGATTCCCATGAATAAAAAAAATACTAGTTGAAAAGTAATAGATGAAATATAAAATTAATGGTGCAAAATAAAGCCAAAGCCTTTTTAAAAGATCGACTAGCTAGTGTCTTTATGTCACTTACCATCAGCTGACAGGCCTTTATAGACCATGCAAACTGCATTCTCTTACTTATTCCAGAGTTAAAGCGCAATCCTTAAAATAATATGTTAAATAGCAAGGTGAGTGCGGTAGGTACCGAGCGAGGCCGGAGCCACGTCGCTGAGAGTAACTCCTGGAATACAGAATGATCTAACAGCTGCACAATATCGGACAATGTCTTTCTTTCGTTTCGGTAGGGTTGACACCTTCCCGTTTTTTTACGGATCCTAATAAAAAATCGTTTATTCAAATGAGGACCTGCAGGGTGTTTGTGAAACCAAATCGATATCGTAACCGATTTTAAATTTTGTTTTTTCGCAATCAAGGTTTTTAATCCTGTATCCTAAATAAATATCCTGCGATAATTTTCACATAGGGATCCTAGACTAAATTAACTTATTATCTATGTATATAGAAACCAGATAGATAGATTACTCTGACAGTTACTGTACTGATTATACAAACTTTAATATATGATACTAATAGAGTAGTCGCTCCGAGAGCTGTAGATGTCGCGAAAGTTTTGTGACATTTTCGAACAGTTCGCATTTTTTACGTTTTCAACTCCCAAAAACTGAATCGACAAAAAACTAGGTACATATAATTATCACACCTGCTTACAAAATTTCACGAAAATCGGTTGTAGAATGTGACCTGTAGAGGAGAACAGCCGAACAGACATACAAAAGCATTTTTGCCCAAGCTGAAACGGCGTCTCCGTTTCTTGGGCTTCGCTCGTTCGGTCTATAATTACAATAGATATGTTTCATGCACGCAAATGTATGTCCTGTATGGAAATCGAACCCTGTGGATTGATTGGTTGTGTATTTTATAAACCATGAGTTTATTTTCTGCTCTTCCCAGCAAAAGCAAACTTCCGAACCGTGCGTTAGAATCTGAGAGTTCATAAGTGCCTGTGAAGGCCTTTTGAAATGAATGACCGTTCCGTTTTATTTCACTGAAGATATCATTACTGAGAACAGGATGTTTGCTACAGTCTTTTGGTGTTTCTAAATTTCGATATACTAAAATACGGTCATGTCAAAGAACACGCCAAAATGATACAACTATTAACGAAACGTAACACTATAATAGTTCAACTCAATACGACGCAGTGATCTCGTAGGTGGCAAGTGGCAGCCCTAATGACAAGTTAGCTGTCCGTCGGGTCCGGCCGAGGCCGGGAACTAATTGCAGTGTTTCCATTAACTACTGTTCAACTTGTCAATAGGAACTCGTAGCACTGACTAGGTACGTCTAGTCTCTACATTTATTTATAAATTTTTGATAAATCTGAAGAGTTTTCTTGTTTGTTTGAACGCGCTAATCTCAGGAACTACTGGTTCGAATTAAAAATTATATAAGTGTTGTATAGTTCATTTATTGAGGAATGATATAGGCTATTATAACATCACGCTATGTTCAGAATATCCGACGGGAACGTGGATGAAACCGCGGGGGACAGCTAGTATTAAATAAATGTAACCTTTCTGAGTTTCTTGCCGGTTCTTCTCAGTTGTCTAACTACCAAACACAAAGACTATTGCTTTGTGTGCTTACCACCTAGGCTTTGTGTGCTTACCACCTTCGGCCACATCATCACTTACCATGGTGAGATTGTGGTCAAACACAAGCTTATCCAGAATAAAAAAAAAAAAAAAAATAGTAATTTTTGTAGATTCGACCTTTTAGTGCCCTCCTAGAGTCGTAATTGGATAAATGACCTTGACTATTTGCTACAAATATTAAAATATTCAAGATTTACCATTCTTTCTTTCGTATTTGTTGCTTGTCTTAATTGGATTAAACTACCCACCCTAATATTGAATAAAGGCTAAAATAAATTGTAAGATAACAAGAAGCTCTAAAGTTTTTTATGTCTAGACATTATATATTTTGATGTTATAGTCTCGTTATATAACGTTCACAGTAAAGTAAGTCATCGACCATACAAGTCAGAACAAGTTAGTAACATAGTTAATCCTATTACTGATTCGAACCAACTTTCATATAATGTTGTATATAGCATCCACACTTTAAAATATTTCCACAATATATATCGCTTCGGTGGACCGCCATCCTAACGCTCACATTTATAAGGCTTGCCTCCACTGCGTCTGATAAAAATAATTTCACAACGTGAAACCATACTAATGTTTAATTAAACCACAAATACTAAGTTATAATCAAGTTTCAAGAGTTTTAATCAAGTTTTTACTTATAAATTATAAAATTGTAAGTTCTCTTGTTTATTATTTTACTTTGATTTATTTTGAGATCATTATTTGTAAATATTTTTTTTATACCAAGTACCTTACTGATGGTAAGTGACTAAAGGAGTACAAAAACTAATTTTAACTCACTATTATTAGGTATATAATTTTAGTCTTATTGCTTATACATGATATGAAGGAGAGGAGTGTCAGACTCCTCAGTTGAAAAGGGAAGATCTTCCAGCAGGCATCGTGCCTGGGGACCGAGGTCCAACTGTACATGATGGAAGCTTGTATATTATGCAGATCGCTTGTAATACTTCGTAAGCGCGATGTAGATTAATGTTGCGCCATCTACCTAGGAATCGTGCGAACTATATCTGTGTCGGTAAAATATTTCAGTAAGTATAAAAAAAATATCGAATTCTCAAAAAGATATATTGATAAACATTAAAATTGCTACTGAACTTATTTGCTAGGCTTTTAGCGAGTGTCGATGAAAATAGACTCCTCCAGCGTGCAGCGGTTGGAGACCGGCACTTTGCAACTTTCAGAACACTATTCTCGATACCACGCGATGTACAAATATTGAGAGCAATTAGAACTTCCATTTACCGTCAGGTAATTAGGTCAAAATTCAGTCGACAAATACCGCAGGTGACTGCATGTACACTTAGAGATCATTGATGCAAACGGCTTAGCTATAACTAGATATTAGATATGTGAAAATTTGTATTGCAAATATATGTTTGGATGTTTGTTGCTTAATCACACAAAAACGGCTGAATGGATTTTGATTAAACTTGGCACACAGGTAGATCATATTCTGTTTTACAACATAAGATACTTTTTATTCCAGGAAAAGATATGATCCCTCGGGAACGCGGGTGATGAAGTGCAGCTGTCGGAATACACCGATAGGTGCTTGGTGACAGATCTTCAACTTGAGGGTGGTAGCCAGCTAGGGTACTACAAAGTACCCTACCACCGTGCTATGGTTTCCACACGTTTTTTTACTTTTGGCTAAGCATGTGTTTGACCGCAATCTCATCATGGTAAATGATGATGTGGCCGAAGGTGGTAAGCACACGAAGCCTAGATAGGAACTGGCTCGAACCCACGACTTTTGCCACGGTATCCGACGTCACTACCACTGAGCTATCATCGCTCTAACTATTAGCAAGTTTCGTAATGATATCGCAAGGTTCTAAGAATATTGTCCTCGCCGCTGCATGTGACATGAAGTTTTAAAGAGCCACAGTCTTACAGAGAGGCCAGCGCAGGCTCGCTTTGTGCACTGAGACAATTGTATTGTACTGAAACAACAGTTGTACTTAGTCTATAGCTTGGTACATCTGTTCCTGTCACTAACACGGACCATTGTATAAAGTACTATTGTTTTTCAAAGGGAAGGGTTATTATTACCTTATTGTGTTCATTCTGTTATTTGGAAAGTAAACAAATTTTAACTCGCTTACTAATCCTAAATCGTAGAGATAGATAAATTTTGATTATCTCCTCTAATCTACACTTAGCTTTATATTTACCTAGTTTACAAGGTTATCAACAGATAACCCATATAGGAAAGGTAACTGAATGCAAAGAAGTCATTTTAATTTGTTGTCTACCACCCTTTGAACTCGCTGTCCTCTGAAACTGCGGGGGGTTATATTAGGTTATTAGAACATTAAAAAAAGCTCATAAAAACTCTAGAAAACAAAATAGTGAAATGAAAAAATATAAACAACAAAATAATGAAAATTGTTACACTTACAGCTACTTTATGACTGTAACTCTGTAGATACATTTTCACCGCAAAATCATGGTTTTTCTATTTTTAGGGAAAATAATATTATGTTTTAAAATATTACAATAAATACTTATTCTTAACAAACTACTTTCAGGTTTTGTATACTATAGATAGAGTTGTAAATACCCGGAATCGGAACAAACGAACGTGTTCATGAACATTCAAACTCAAATAAAGAATTTGACTTTATTCCTTATTTGTGTAGAACAAGAACATGGGAAGTCTTAATAAAATATTGTGCAAACTTTGAATGAACCCAACATGGCTGTTTGAGTTGAAATTAAAGAGGTGATAATTATTGTCGACAATATCATGTGAATAAAAACTGCATCCATCAAGATAATTATGTTATTGTAGTTAGTTGTACTCGGGAAAGTTCTATTCAAGGCCTCATGTGCTACCAACCAACCAAGCAAAAAAGAACCTTCGCTAAAGTAAAATATAGTTCTTAATCCAAAACATCCGATCTCAGTCGTGACCCGCGAGCCAGCCTACGTGACTCCGCATCGAAACCAAAAGTTAGAACAACTGACACAGTTACACCGTTATTTCACAGAAAAAAGCCACAAGGGATCACACTCTGCTAATATGCATATCGCAACCCAATCCGGCTAGTATTTACTCAGGGTCTGTCGATAATTGAAACTCAAATAGCTGGTATCCGCGGCTGTCTTCGTAGGCACGTTTCAATTGAAAAGTAATCCCACGCCAAACATTCGAGTGTCTCGATCGGGCCCAACGTACCACCTCAACCTTTATTTTTACCTTTTTATCGCTTCTATCGCTAGCAACAGATACATTGCTGACTTTATTAAGCTTCATAAATTGAACCACACACAAGTGCAGCAGTGTATGTTGTATCGTACTTTAGGTATGGTAATAAGTAACAGAACGATTGCAGAGTTTACCATCGATTATGAAGGAAACCGATGGTCCGTTAAATAATAAAACCGAATAAATGTTTGTTGTAGAATGTGATTTAAAGTTTACTAGATTGAGGTTCAAATTCATTAAAAATAACAATCAATTTTATTTGCAAAAAAAGATATCATTTTCATAATGCATAACTGAGACGTTGGAAATTACGAATTTATATTTTCCAAGATAGGATCTACCTGTGTGCCAATTTCATCAAAATCCGTTGAGCCGTTTTTGTGTGACTGAGCAACGTTTGTTCCAAACATACAGACGTTGTAGTATTTTTATTATTTAATGATTTTACATTAACATTAGTTGTTGTATAGTACTTCTGAAATGCATCTAAAATTTTATTCGTCAACACAAAATAAAGTCTATCCCTGTATTTATAAAGTATAATTTTATTTGTAAACTACGTCAGATGGCTAACTAGCTGAGATCCTGGACTCAGTTTTATAGACCAACAAAACAGTGAACTTTGTCGTTTGTATGCAAATGTATGACGTTGACTCCACCGACGATTGCATAAAGAGTAGAACTAAATACTCGTCGTAAGGTGAACTGTGAACTTGCTCACCCTATACATATAATAGGTATACCAATTTTTAGATCATTGGGACAGCATTTATTAAAACAATATTAATAACAGAACCAAAGATAAAACAGAAAAAAAATAACAATAAGTTGTAATGCCTCATTAATTTCGTGGGTACAAATAATCCACATTTACAAAAAAACACCAAAATTAAATAAATCGAGTTAAAAATTCAGGATTTTTTAAATAAACTCAAATAGTATAAAAAGTTTTGCATTGCCAACCGATATACGGTATAACATTAATTATGTATATAGTTAACCAAAACGTTGGAAATTTCCCAGTCAGGTAATATTTCCAAATATTTACACAAGACGTTTATATGAGGAGACGTTTGTGAAATATTAAATGCGAGCCATCGCGCTTAATACTGAGATGGACGTCAATTTGCGACCCACTTCAGCCGGTGAGAGACATTCCGCGTTAACTGCCCGCGGACCGACTAACCCATAGACTGAAGCGGGCTTCAAGTGAATTAAACCTGACAGGCAAACTCTAAGCTCAAACCTCATTTATTCAGTGTAGGTTCTGATAAGGAAGGCACTTAGTATGGTGGTAGGCTTTGCACGGTGGTAGGGTACTTTGTAGTACCCGAATGCCAAGCACCTATCGGTGTGTTCCGACAGTTGCACTTGAGATCCAGTTCCCATCTAGGCTTTGTGTGCTTACCACCTTCGGCCACATCATCACTTACCATAGTGAGATTGTAGTCCAACACAAGCCTATCCAGATAAAAAAAAACTTATGAACGTTACAATTGAAATGAAATGAAATGTTTATTCATCCAAATCCAGGCCTTCACAGGCGCTTATGAATTGTCAGATTCTAATAACTCTAATGACTCTAATGTACGGTTCGGAAGGTTGCTTTTGCTGAGAAGAGCCGGCAATAAACTCAGCAATTACTCTTTTTTCGTCAATTAACTCTACCACCACCGGTTTGGAATCCACTTAAACTAAAAAGACTCCGGCAAGAAACTACAAGACTCTCATTCAGCCAGGCGAGTTATCTGATGGCAGCTGACTACCATCACCTATGGAGATTATCAACTTGAGGGTGGTAGCCAGTCATTCGAGTTCTACTAAGTACCTACTCTGTCACCGTAATTCCGGTATTAGCGTCTTTTGTAGTACCCGCTTAGCTGAAAATACCTTTAAGCTCAAAAATTTTCACCAAGCACCTAGAAAACTAGAAAACAAGTAGTCTTCTAAGCTTTGTAAAAGGTTTACAATATATGCGGCCTCTGGTTTATCAATGATCATATACCATGGGAGTGTTAGGGGTCATACCATCATCTTTTTAACCTCAGGCAACCTCGCCTGCTGACCAAGTTCTGGCATAAGCTAACTTCTCCTCCGGTTTGTGGTTCAGCAGGGGGGTAGGAGACCCGAACTTGAGCAAAACTTCTAATCTCCAACCCAGGAGGCTGTCCCGACAACTTATCACTGAATGAACCATTCTGTGTAATCAGAAAGACCTCACAGGTTCAGTAGGTATCATGATCTCACGTAGAACTCCTCGCGTCGCTCATCGCTTGGAACATTGTAAAAATAAAAACAACATAAAGGCTAATAGGCACTGATCAAAACTGACGCGAGTGGAGTGCGCACTCTAATATATTTACTTGTCTCTATCACAGTATGAAGATATAACTGTGTCTCTATTCCGAGAACCGACAACCTATCGACTACTTTTAGCCAATATCGAAGAGGTTTGCGTGGGCGCCTATTTTTAAATCATTCACTACGATTACAAAAAAAGGCAAAAGTGAATACGAAAAAATAATTATTTAATAATACGTTTTATAAGCAACAGTCACACAATATTTTTTTCTAAATATTTTAAAATACACAACACTTAATATTGCAATTGATTATGAACTACTCACGCATAATTAATTAATATTACATAAGTAAAGAATAACCTAAATTCTACATAAATCCTCTATAGTGTGTAATTATGATAATCAAGTGAGATATTTAAAAAAACAGGCCAAGTGCGAGTCGGACACGCGCACGAAGGGTTCCGTAAAAAAGGGCAAAAAAATAGCGTTTTTTTGTATGGGAGCCCCCCTTAAATATTTATTTTATTTTATTTATAGTATTTGTTGTTATAATGGCAACAGAAATACATAATTTGTGAAAATTTCAACTGTCTAGCTATCGCGGTTCTTGAGATACAGCCTGGTGATGATATCGAGCAAAAAAGGACAAAAACATAGCGTTTTTTGTATGGGAGCCCCCCTTAGATATTTATTTTATTTTGTTTTTAGTATATGTTGATATAGCGGTAACAGAAATAAATAATTTGTAAAAATTTCAACTGTCTAGCTATCGCGGTTCTTGAGATACAGCCTAGTAACAGACAGTCGGACGGACAGACAGACAGACAGCGGAGTCTTAGTAATAGGGTCTCGTTTTTACCCTTTGGGAACGGAACCCTAAAAACGAGTGAGTCTAAGCCTTGCTATTCATGGACTGTCGAGTTCAGTCAGCCACCGTGAAGCAGTCCATATGATGTGTAACATCTGACTTTTCACTTTGGTAATAAACATACATATACCAACCTCTTTGAGTTTGAGGCTGTATGGGCTAAAAACCTTTGCCTGCACTACAATAGAGGAAATCTATCTGACAGCCAATTTACCACCGGATTTCTGTTACACACTTCCGTCCCATAACACAAAATCACTCCCACAGATTGTAGGAAAGTGAGAAGAAAGATTTTACACATCAAGTGTAATATTTATAGAAGAAAGTGTAACAAGTATCAAAACTATTTAAGTGTAGTGTAAAAACGTAGGAGTCTAGTTCTCGACACGGGCTATAAGTAAAGACTTTGTAGTAGATATTAAACTATAACTAATTAGGGTCGTGTAGACTCGACAGACCAGACTCGGTGGGTGATGAACGAGCGGCGACGTGCTATAACATTCAGGACACGCGCCGGCTATGGTGAAACATCTTACAAAATTGTTCCACTACATTTTGTATAAAAGTGACCGTTGCAGTAGTATTGTAAGCTTAATTTATTATTGTATCTGAATAAGTATTACAATTATGGTGATTAATTACAAGCAAGGGTGAAGAATATCCCAGGATATTATATTAAACCTGTATGTTTCAACTGTCTAGCTATCGCGGTTCTTGAGATACAGCCTGGTGAAGATATCGAGCGAAAAATTGCAAAAAAATAGCGTTTTTTGTATGGGAGCCAGCGAAAAATTGCAAAAAAATAGCGTTTTTTGTATGGGAGCCCCCTTTAAATATTTATTTTATTTTGTTTTTAGTATTTGTTGTTATAGCGGCAACAGAAATACATAATTTGTGAAAATTTCAACTGTCTAGCTATCGCGGTTCTTGAGATACAGCCTGGTAACAGACGGACAGACGGACAGACAGCGAAGTCTTAGTAATAGGGTCCCGTTTTTACCCTTTGGGTACGGAACCCTAAAAACATAAAAAAGTTTTAATTTAAAAAAATACTGTTTAAATATAATAAAGTTTAATGTGTTTTAAATAAGAAACAAATTGAATTCGTTTATCTACCTCTACTATATTTTTTCAAAACTACAGCTAACATTGTTCTTGTTAATTTGTCTGTCTTGCCGTGTTTCCGGCACCGCGCGCCGTCCCGGCTTTTTGCCGTTTTACCCCGTCCACCGGGAAATTAATACCTGCTACTCTTACCCGTGCAAACTTTCTGTATAACACGTATCTAGTGGCACTACGAAGTGTACCAACTTGTTTTAATAATTGCTTAATTAATTATCCCAATGTAATATGTTGGCATACTTCTTTTTACCATGCCAAAATTAAAACTTTTCTCCACTTTTTATTTAATGTTTTGCTGTATAATAACTAATAAAGATGCCAAAAATGAGGACGCTGTTGCTCCCGTATCGGATTATACGGTCATTCTAAAGCCTGCCACATGGGTGCTGTTTATAATTTATATATTTTAAACCTTGCTGACATATCTCAATATGAGGCTAAATTACATAAATAACTTTGACTTTAACTAGGCAGCTAAATCCTTGATTGGGTAAAATATAATATTTTCTTGAAATAAAAATTATCTTCAGGTGTTTTAATTCAATTTAAAATCACGCCACAAATTCGTAATAACCTCACAAAAAACTTACATAACACTTTGATGTTGTGTCACAGAAAATGGACGTGTTTATTGATAAAATTGTGTCAAGTTCACGGTTTAAGGAGCGGCGGCGGCGCTTGTTAGCGGGCTCGGCTGAGCCGTGTGCTGGTTATATTAACCTAATAGCAGTTATTTTATATCTCGCGAACGTAACGCCTGTTTATTAGGTACCCTCTCGATTGCCTCCGCGAAACCTCTTTAACACAATTACCCGCTTGTTCCTACTCAATTAACTGTGTGTGCTGAATTACTTACTATGAACATTTCATTTGTTTTGTTTCTATACGAGTGTCATTTGCGAATTTGAATAGCTTTATTAAATATAGACCGTAAAGTAAGTAGTTAATGTTGATAATCAATAACTATTTTAGGATTTGTGATTTTCTAGAGAATCCCTTCTTTAATTTGTTACTTTTATTTTTATTTTGAGCCTTATGAATCTAAGATTTAGAGTACCTACATATTAATTAACTACATATAAGATATTGATACTCACATACACAGAACAAATTAAAAGGTAGAAGGAGCGTACGTAAACCATTGTCTCCAATGAAGTGAAGCAACGTGCATGGAGTTGTGTGCGTGTCCTGCACGTACGTTATCCCGTGTGACTCGCATCGCAAAGGAACGCGATCGGCCCCCTTTTTCAAATTCGGCCCCCTTTACTGTGCTTCACTTTAAGTGTGCGGGGCTCTGTCTACCTTTTTTACTTGGTCTGAGTTCACATACAGCTCATTTTGCTGTTATAAAAGACCTATTTACTATAAAGAAAGAAGTCGGTTAATAAAAGCAACGTGGAAACGTGAAAACTTCGTTATCATTTGAAAGGACGCTTTAGAAATATTCTCCCCGTCTATGGAATCCAAATACCGCTCGGTTCAAGCGAGCTCCCGACTCCCGACCGACACAATATATTATACCGTAACCAATTAGTTAGCTAATTATAACGCCAATTTGAGCAAGAATATGGGGTTGCCAACACAAAAAAATAAAATAAGTTTCTGTATGACATTTTGATTATTGAATACGTAACCACAGGATATGTAAAAGCGAAGTCACATTCACTGATTAACCAAAAAAATCAGAAAACATAAATGCTAAAACTTGAAATTTTACAGGTTTATAAAAGGGTAGGTATTCGCTAAGAAAAGATTTTTGAAAATTCATCTCCTAAAGATTCCCTCGAGAACGCGGGTAAGACAACAGGGCATAGCTAGTTTAATAATAAAACAAAAAGTAATAAGCAGAGTCTCAAATAAAGCTGTCAATCAACCGATTAGGTAAACATAGAAGTGGGATATTCAGTGTTCAAAATACACCAATGTGAAAACCTTAAATTAAATTTAAAAAATAACATTCCAAGGTGAAATGTGTAAAGCATGACCAAGTTTGTTAGACAATGGCTAGTTAAAAGTGGGTCAAAGAGAGATGAAAACGTTAAAATATGTATGATACGGTGTTCGTAGCAGTGTCTACGGAATCTCGTAGAGGGGTTACGAGGGCTACGAACGTGCGTATTTATGTGGCTCACTCAATTGTTTTATTTATTACCATTATTTTAGGGTTACGAATTTAAAAAATGAGCCAATAATAATGAACTAATATTATAAATGTGAAAGTTTGGATAGATGGATGGATGGATGTTTGTTACTCAATCACGCTAGAACGGCTGAACGGATCTGGGTGAAATTTGGCACCGAGATAGATTATAGTCTGGAATAGCACATAGGTTACTTTAATCCCGGGAAAAGATAAGATCCTTCGAGAACACGGGTGAAACCGCGGGGGACAGCTAGCCATTACTTGATATTTAAGACTTACGATAGATCTGTAAGTACATTCTCGAAAACCCCACATTCGCGAACAAACTTGTGTGAAAAATATAAACAGAAATTATGAAGCGATCACATAAAAGGCTTACCAATAAATAGGGGCGATGCTCGAGTCGCGTAACAGGCCCTGTATTTGTAGTATATTTTACGATGGTTTGACACAAGTGAGAAAGGATGCTTTCGCAATATCGCCCGATGGTATGATCGGCCATTTCTTTTATAGCGTCCTGGGCGGTCGCGCGGGCGCGGGCGGTCGCCTTACCTAAACGGCTTGTCGTAAATCAACATTTTTATATATACATATTTTGTCGCTATGAGTGTATGTTTGACAATATTATTACTATCTTTCCGCCCCGCGGTTTTACCCGCGTTTCCGAAAGAATTTAAATAAAATAAAGGCCATGTTACTCGCTGATAATGAAATCGAAGTCAAAATCATTTATTCAGTTAAGGCCCTAAAAGGGCACTTATGAAGGTCGAATTACAGAAGTTACCAACGGTTCGGAAGTCAGCCTTCAACTGAGAAGAACCGGCAAGAAACTCAGCAAGGTTAAAAATTTTAAACATTTTGGATATTGGCTTTTTTTTTTCAAGTTTTTAACAATTTTATACTTAAACTAATACAAAAATTAATAAAAAAAATTATAACCCGCATTAGTTATCTACATAGTAAACTAAAACTAGTCTTTTTTTATAGGTTCGGCCTTAAAACAATCAAAAATATAATTTAAAAGCAATACTTTCATTACAAAAGACGGCAGCTATATTGACTATAAATTATACAAAATAATTCGTGAAAACTATATTTATAGTTGCCCTAGAAAGCATGTTCCGAATATAAGGGAATTGAAAAACTTAAAGTATGTTTACTAGTTAATTAAGTAAACATTGTTATAAGTAAGGTTATCAAATTCCAAGAACAACAAAGTAATGGAGGGAGTTAACATCGTCTATCTCCTTGAAATTCGGGGGAAAATATTTCTACACAACGTAAAATAACTAATAACTTGAGGTGGTATCAGGAGGTCACATGAGGTGGTAATGTGCTGGCGTCCTTTTTGCAAGACATTATAAAAAGGTCGACAATACATCGGAAATTCCCCTAGCTTTGCTAACATCAATTGGCGACGGTAGTCACTTACCTTCAGGTGACCCGCCTGCCTTTTTAGCACTAGTGGTAGGTACACAAAAAAATGTATATAAAAATGGGTGAATTATAAAGATCATTAAAATAAAAAACCGTTCAAGTCCAGACAGACAGACAGACGGACGGACGGACAGTTGAGAAAGTAATAGGATTTCCGTTTTTACCCTTTGAGTACGGAACCCTAAAAAGATGATCTCACTCTCTATATCTATCATTTACGAGGATATTGAAACTCCAAATAACAAATTATTGGCACGCCCACAACAATTAGGGTTACCGCATAACAGATGAATACATTTTTATACGTCCATCCAACTGGCGCGATAAAGTAATTTCCGTAATTTATAGACGGACGGTTCCGTAACTTATGGAATATAAATAAATCGCGGACGACATGGCGACTGGCGAGTGTTCAATACGTCAAAGATAACCGGCACGTGAATAATCGCTGGAACTCGTAACAAGGTTGGCAATGGCAACAATGGTCATTTACATTTATAAATGATTCATGGCGACGCGGCCTGTTGTAAGAGAAAACACGCGCGCTGATGGTTGATGCCACCATTTTGACGATTGCCAACCCTGCGCTGATGGGGAGCTGGCCTAGTGATTGGTAGAGCGGTTTTGAAGCTAAGTAGCGATTAAATAATGTTTAAAAACGTCCGTAATTAAAAATAAATTACTTGTGGTAGGGTATTTTGTAGTACTCGACTGGCTGGCTACCATCCTCAAGTAAAAAATCTGTCGCCAAGCACCTGTTGGTGTGTTCCGGCAATTGCACTTGAGAGCTAGTTCGCCTTTAAGGCATTGTAATAAGGTGTACAACACATTAGCAATCCCCCTGGTATTGCTAATGTCTATAGGCGACGGTTGTCACTTACCATCAGGTGACCCGCCTATACCAATGTATTACTGTTACATTAATTCATTCCGCTCCCACTCCCGCTCCCGCTCCGCTCGTCACTAAGTCATCATAAAATCTAACACAAACAGAGCTGACTCTATAAATAGCATATTGTGTGGCAAAACCAAATATTATCGTTTCGATATAGCTTCGACGGACCTGCATGTTTTAGCGGACCGGCCTATTTCATATAGGTATCTATGTATATATGTAGTTTATTTTGACAGCTTGCATGATTTCATTTGTTTACTTTGCACACATCCTCAGTATTCGTTTTTCTATGCATATATTTTAGTATGTTCTCAATGGGGAATGGATTTGGAGTAAACTTGTCATAAAAAATATGATGTCCGTAATAAATTGACCGGGAGCCGTACAGTTTCGAGATTTATTTTAATTTCTAGTCTTTATCTTTGGCGGCTGTTTGACGTGTCAATCAAAAATCAAAATCAAAATCTCATTTATTCAGTTTAGGCCTTGATAAGGCACTTATGAACGTCACAATTGACTCTACCACCGGTTCGGAATACACTTCCACTGAGAAGACTCCGGCAAGAAACTCAGCAAGGCATTTTTTTTTTCAAAACAACAACAACGAATCCTACTTATGTATAATGCTAATCCCCATTGTATTTCTAATGTCTGTAAGCGATAGTAGTTTACATAAAAAGTTCACTAAGTCAATGAGCTCGAATCCAATGAAGCGAGCACTCGCAAGTGATGTTTGCATGCCAAATTTAATTTTGAATATTTTTGCTCGCTGTTTAGACGTCTACAGTTGGTACGTAGGTAATGAATAAAACATTTTCTACTCATACGTCGCTTCTAGCCTTTTGTTTGGAGCTACGAAACGGGCGGAGGGGTTAGAGGGGCGGAGGGGCGTTGTGATAAGCGGAGCGTTTTATAAACTTCATTTCCTAGTTATTACAAATGCGGATGTACATGAATGTGTATGCATGAGTGAATATATGTACTTAATCGCTTTCCGATTTTATTTACAGAAGTACGCAGCTCGTGATTATTATTTATTACTAGCTGTCCCCCGCGGTTTCACCCGCGTTCCCGTGGAAATTAAAATTTTATAAAAACGTAAACTAAAAATATCAAATAAATAAAACAAAGCATCATCCAATTTGGTGCAGTCATTCGAAAGTTATGAGCGTACATACATTTGATTTTTAATAAATTAAATACCTACAACTTTTCAATCTCAACGTGAAATAAAATCCTGAAAATATATAAAATAACTAAAGTTACTTTAAGAGAGTAATCAATATTACGGTTCAAAAGTAGTTGTTAAGGATTTTGCTTATTAAATGTAAGTTACCTACTCGTGAAACATTAATTTCTTGTAAAGCTGTAAATACATATGTAAAAAAAAAATGATCGTCTGAACCCGCAAGTTTCGTGGCCACAAATTGACTGAGGTAATATAAAGCTTTGACGATTTTCTTTTCAGAATTTCAAGTGAGTCTAAAGTTCTCCAGAGTTATACGGCAGGTTTGTATATTGTGCTACCGCAGGTTCTGTGCCATACTTGTACGTAGACATTTCACATGCGTCGGGTTACATTTGCTTTTATACGGAATATTGGGAAAATGGCTTTGTTTGTTAATATGTTTAGCGTATTTTGCATCGCTAAAACATAAAAAAAATATTTAAATAAACAAAAATATATTATCGTTAAAAATTACAGAGCCATCAAATACCGGAAGGCGAAAGGCGAAGGTAGCTATTACAAACTTACTTCTATTATACATTTAAATGTTTATTTAGGATAAGCAATATTTGGCGGTTAATTTGAATTCAGAACAGTTTTTGTATGGACTAATAGCTTATCGGATTAAAAAGAAAAAATAAGATCATTCGGAAAAGCGGCTGAACCACGGAGAGGAGATATCTAATTCAACAACATTTTTGGTGAATGAAATCATCATGTAGCACGGTGGTAGGGTACGTTGTAGTCACCGCCTGGCTGGCTACCACCCTCAAGAGCTACCACCCTCAAGAGCACTAGAGAGTTACCTTAAAGGCTTCGTATGGTTATACCTTTTGGCACATGATCGTTTATCATAGTAAGACGGTCACAAGCTTATTCAATTAAAATAATAACTAGTTAATATTGCACACAGCTTCACAATTTGCTAGAGGGGAACTGGTTCTCAATATAAGAATGGGAATGAAACCATTTTAACCATTGTAATATTTCTATTGAGTTAGAGTTTATTTTTTTAATAAAAACATACTGCAACAGTAACGTAATCCGAGGTTAGGTTTCATTTTAACAACCGTATTTTTATTAAAGAAATCAAGTAAGTTATAATTGTTTTTAAACAACAATATGGATTACCCTAAACGCCAATCTAATTTTCAACGGAAAGAGGTTTCAAAGCCGTCGCCGAGAGAGGAGGTTCAAACGGAGGTAATTGAATCCCTCCCTTCAAGTGGAACCAATCCCCTTCTGAAATGACGCTGCCAAAGCCTTTGCATACGAGATGCAACACTAAACATAGCTTCGCTTATTTTGAATATCTACAAGCTCTACAGGGATACCTATTTAACTGCTGTTTGATAAGGCGATGATAGCTCAGTGGTAGTGACGTCAGATACCGCGGCGAAGGTCGTGGTTATGAATCCTATACGAGCTTGAGCTTTCGGTGAAGGAAAACATCGTGAGGAAACCATAGCACGGTGGTAGGGTACTTTGTAGTACTCGACTGGCTGACTACCACCCTCAAGTTGAAAATCTTTCGTCAAGCACCTATAGGTGTGTAAACTACTGTTGCAGGTAATCTATCTAAGCTCACTTACACGCACACCCGACAAATAAATATCATTCAAATATGGGCTTCAGGTCGTGCTCTTTAGATATAGTTTATATTGGCAACATACATTAGCAGACAGCTCTCTGTCAGCGAGCTTACCGCCATCATACTGCTCGGTTGTTGACTTTTAGTATAGGGCGGTGTTGAAGCAGAGTCGTTTAAATGGGCTATGACCTTAAGGCGTAATCATTTAAACACGAAACTTTCTACAAATAATCGTTGTTCAGGAATCGCGATTCAAACTATTAACCAAATTACCTATTTCATGTTCCAAAAAGTTATATAAGTTGAGAGAGTATATATATATATATATATATATAAAAAATATATAAAAATCTATCTATATATATATATATATATATAAATAGAATTTTTTTTAAATATTTAATTAAAAATATATATATAAATAGAAATGAAAATATCTGGCTTGCTTTCTATAAGAGAGAGAGAGAGAGAGAGAGACAGACAGAGAAACATGCGCACGCCGCACAGCTTACAATAGCACACCGACACAAAAGTGTCGGTGTAAATTTTTCGTGAGCATTTTTTCCGTCTAGCCCCCTTTCACAACGCGCGAAAACTAAACTAAACATAGCATTTGTTATGAGATGTCGTAATGTGATAAGTTATTGCAATATTAGGTACAATATGTGTGTGGAATTTTTGGGCCATTGAGGAGCAAATGCTGCATCTATCAATATCATTGAAATAAAGTATTACATTCCGAAAAGAAAGTAGAAGCAAATGGAGTAGCGCATTCTCAATATCTTTTTATTTGTAACTCGGTTCATACAAAGTTCCAATATAACGTACACCGTTCAACATAGTTTTGCCAATTCGCCTGAAGCAGTCAAAGCGAAATGAATTGCATCCGTGTT
The DNA here is from genome assembly GCA_951361185.1 of Ochropacha duplaris. Lineage (NCBI taxonomy): Eukaryota > Metazoa > Arthropoda > Insecta > Lepidoptera > Drepanidae > Ochropacha > Ochropacha duplaris. The sequence goes on along the minus strand of OX592696.1, from coordinate 13,866,481 downwards.
CCGTACCTACGTATGATATAATATAGCGCAAGCCAATAGGTAATCTATAAGAACGCATTAAAGTTCTTTTTAGAGTGGGAGTATAGAAAAGTGCTTTTGAGGTTAGAGACTGATTCTCTTCATTCTATAATGTCGACGTCTTAATCATTTAAGCTTGCATGTGCATACTATTGAAATCGATATTAATTAAAAAGAGTAGTAATCATTAACATTTATGATAAAACAAATAAAGGGGAAACTCAGGGTTTGGTTTGGGAGCTGTTTGAAAAATATTTTAAGTATGTAGATATTGACATAGTGAGGGCAGAACGCGGCTGGATGCAAGCAACCTATAGGGGAAAGTAGGTAAAAAATAAATAATTTCATAAAAATAAATATTTTTCATGAAATTAATCTACATAACCCTAAGTGAATGTAAAAGTGGTATAAAAAATTACTTGATGTAAAGTTAAGTAAAGGCACCGGTCTAGTCAGGCTAGAGTCAATTGTAAACTTTCATAAGTGCCTTTGGTTGGCCTAAACTGAATAAATGAGGTTAGGCCTAAACTGAATAAAAGAGCGTATTCCCATTTAAAAGGCCGGCAACGTACCTGTGACCCCTTGGGTGTTGCGGGTATGCATGGGCGGTGGGGATCACTTAACATCAGGTGACCCGCATGCTCTCTTGCCCCCTATTACATAAAAAAAGGCCAAACAAAGTTAGTATGTAAAAATTTTGGTAGTCGCAATAAAAAAATATGAGGAGTTTCAGAACGGGCTGAAAAGAGGTATTCATAGTTGACAACACATCGGCAATCCACCTAAATGCCAAATGTCTATAAGCGACAATATCTTTTCACCATTTAAAAAAAATGCACAATAATTTTATTCATCGCGTATCATCGTTTGACGGTTCATAACCGCATATGATAATTCTCAAAATGATAAATGCAAATAAGGGCCCTCCCACACCATAGTGGTTCAATGGAGCGTGCGATGGTCCTCGGGCAGAGAGAACGCAGCGCTCATGAAACGTGAATAGTTTGAGCGGTAAGCGGTAAGCGGTAAGCGGTAAGCGTTGCGTGGTGAGCGTCATGTTGCCCGTCTCGTATGATAATTCCGCTTTGCGGGCGCTTCGCCTCGTGGCTGGCTATCGAGGGGATAAGCGACGGGTTGTTTATACATTTTTAATGGTATTTTTGTGATAATAAGGTATAATATTATTTAAAACTCTGTGTTTTTACACAACTAATCAAATTGGTTTTATGAATTTTTGGTAGAGAAAAAGTGTAATGTATTTTTCAGGTAAAATTTTATTTGTTTAAAATATAAATTGTAATGTTTAACGTGAAATTAATACTGAGTTACTAAATATTTGTTGTATTTCGTAATGTAAGTACCTAACCATTTATTTGAAACAACATTTCTGTTAAATTGCAAATATTCATATTCCTATAACATGTTTTGTTTGAGGAAATAAAACCCAAATGTAAATAAATACCAAACGAAACAAAAATAAACAAACAAGAACATCCTGAAATTGGTATGTAAAATATAAAGGAAAGTTGTTTAAACATAAATTCTTACACCATGAATCTTTCACGTTCTCCGTCAAATGAGGCGACACCAAATCAAATAATATTACGAGAAAATATATAAGTGTACCTACTCATACGAAATCCCGAGATAATACGTTCAACCGAAGAGAAAATATTATTCGATAATTCTGCGGAAACAGCTAAAGGAAAAAACTGTGGCACAATAAACAGGGTGTATTCAAATGAGGGGAGCACCCAAGGGAGAGCGGGGGAGAGTGGGGGAGTGCGGGGGAGAGGCACGGGGCGGCGGGGGCGAGAAAACAATGATAATATTACAAACTTATTTAGGAACGGGCCACCGAAAAAGCGAAATAAGTAAAGTGGCGAGTTTATACCCAATGGTTCCACAAACCACGTATTTGGAAATCTTCAAATTATACAGGAATCGGACAACGACCGGTATTCGAAAATAGTTGGTAGAAAATGGTTTTTATAACATTTTTTTACATTCTTTATTGGTTTATGTTTAGTCATGTAAGAGTTTAGATTGGACACAAAGCGTAGAAGCAAACTCTCTCAAGAGCAGCAGAAATACATTTGTAGATTTGGGAACAAATTTTCAACTTGAGTGTTCACAAAGTTGAAATTCTGTCTCTTAGAACCTTTTGGAAAATGCACAGAAAACACTGTAAAAGGTTGGCAACACATTAGCAATCTCTCTAGTATTACTAACATCCATACGCGACGGTCCATACCATCAAGTGACCCATGCCAGCTTGTCATACTTCAGACATAGATAAGTGTTTAACTCCCATTCATTAATTTAGGGGCCCCGTATAAAAACTCAATAAATTCAGAAAAAAAATGGTGAGCACGAATGTAACCTTGAATATTTACGAGAAGCGACTCCCGAAAGGGTTCGAAGCACCGAAGCACCGCGGCACCGCTCGCTCAAGTTTCGGATATGTGACGCCTTATGAAATTTTGTCTTTGGATCAAAACGCGCGGAAAAACGTACGCGTTTTATCTGAATTATGTAGATACTTTATTTGTTTCACTGCGGTGTTTAAGGTTATTCATTTTTCTTCCATCATAAAATAGATGATCAAAGCTCTAATTTATTGGTTTTATATGCGGTATTTAAGGTTATTTATTTTCTTCGTAGGTCTATGCCTTTATTTATTGGTTTTATATCTTACAATTGTTACATTTTAAACCTTTTAAAATATACCACTAATTTATGATACATTTCAGTCATACATATTTGAATTGAATCGAATTATACATATACCTACATATTGGATACCTATTTTTTTATATCATGATATCCATTTTTTTATATTCACCGAAACTATTTTATGACCAGGCATAACATATATTCTCTGGCGCATATTCATAAAAAGACATCAAGATTATCTTTGCTCAAACAGCAAGGCGAGAGTGAAACCTAAGATCATCGTTATCGATTAAAAATTTACAGTTGAAGTTAACCATTGATTTGAATTTATGCTTTTTCGTTTCATAATTTATTTCAGCTCTAAAATGTATAGAAGATTCCGAAAAATCTATTACGAAGTCGATTTAGTTTCAGTCGCATACTCAACCAAGCTTCATATATTTGTGAAAGAAAGACCACGTACAAGACTTTCCAGTTAACAAATTCTAAAGAGAACAAAAGAAATGGTTCCATTTAGAGTGGATATTTCAATCTCCCCTCCCCTTTCCTCCACAGAGTAAAGACAATCAACACTTGTAGGTAACACACGTAAACGTGAAAAAATAGCTCACAGTAATAGTCTTGTTCGTTCTTCCAGTCACGTGTGAAGCCCCTCACCTGGGAATACTTTATGGGGTAGAGCCACATCTTTTCTTATACTCCGTATACAAGTTGACTGCGGGCTCGTGGCATCAACGTAAACTATGACTTACTACACTGTTAGGAACTAAATGTTATGGATTTGGAGTTTTTTTTTATTTGAATAAAAAAGTTCCTCTTATGTAGGATGTCTACACACTCTCACTTTAAATCAGTTCTTTAGATAATTTCTTATTCGATTCATTAGTTTATTTTCAAATAGATTTCAATGTATCGACTTCATGACTTCTTTTAGGTGACCATATTTTCAGTATTAATTTGGGATTTCCACTTAATGATTCATCACGGAATTGAATTAATTCAGGTACCAATATTATCGAATTAGTATAATTGTCTGAGCGAGCGAAGCGTCTTCGTTTTAGTTTGGGCAAAAATGCTTTTGTATGTCTGTCCGGCGGCTGTCCGTCTGTCCGACTGTTCTCAATAGATTCTCGTAAAATTTCGTGAGCAGGTTGATTGATTGACCAGTTTTTCAGAAATTGAAACCAGGGGAATCATCAATGTGTTGGCGACTTTAAATGTCTACAAGGCAACTATATTTGATAGAATGTTAAATAAAAGCCGCAAAGGACACGTGTAGTAAGTTAACAATGAACAAACGTGACGTTTAATATTGTCGGTCAGGGCTAGACCCCGGCTCGGTGTCGTCTCGCTCTCGACACTAAATTTATAAGTCCCCTGGGAAATTAATATCAGGTGTTAGGTCTATGAGCGAACCTTTGTTGGTAATAGTACACTGTTGAATATAGTGCGTCAGGGGAGGCAGGGGAGGCAGGGGAGGCGGGAGATACGCAACTCTTTATGGTGGAATTATTAGTGGCAACCGTTTGTAGCTTATGAACACTTTTATTTGAAATATTCTATTATCTTTTGCACTGATTGTTATGTACTCGTAATGAGAAGCAAAACAACAAAAACCATGGAAGTGATTATGTTTATTTTGTTATGTTTATCGGTGATTGAAGTAGTCAATAAATTAAGTTTAATTTAATTTTGTTAGTTGTTCATTTATACCTATAATACAAATACGTTTGGTATAAAACTTGCCAAGTCCATATCAAGGAATATAAAAAAAAGTTAAAACAAATGAAGAACGTTGAAATGAAATGAAATGTTTAATCATCCAAATAGGCCTTCACATGTGCTTATGGATTGTCAGATTCTAATGACTCTAATGACTCTAGTGCTCGGTTCGGAAGGTTGCTTTTGCTGAGAAGAGCCGGCAATAAAATCAGCAATTACTCTTTTCAAAACAAACTTAGAATTATTACATAAATGTATGTCCTACAAGAGCGAGCGCTACACCCAAGCCTTGTCGTCATTTAAATATTCGTTAATATGGTAGTACGTTGTACGGCGATGCCAACAATCCTAAACATCGTTTGTACCGAACTTGGCCCTTTTTTACATTAATGTTTTGGTTGATATAGCGGACTACTCACCTGGTAGCAAAGTTTATGAAAGAGAGAGCATAGTATCAGCGCGGATTGCGCCTTAAGTAATTACTCCCTGGGATCCTTCATGAGGATATTGAGAGGAGAGCTAAGTCGATATAATGAAGTCATAAGAACAGACTCTGGCATAGCAACTGAATATAGGAAAGTAAAAAAGAGGACTGACATATTAATACTAAATATTTCCGGTCCTGAAAGAATAAAATCAGTTAAAAATTTCAAACTTTGTAACAAAAAATCAACAAAAAATATTGATACAATGAAAAAGGTAACTGAAAAACTTACCGTTTAACAAAATGTAACAACAGCCATTCAATTGGAAACAAATGGACGCTTTATTTCTGAGGAACAAAGCAAAATTCAGTAATGTTTCATAAGTATTATTTGTTTACATGACACTGTTAGAGACAAATTATATTTGTTGGTCTGTCCGCGTCCCCGCCGCGCGTCCCCCGCACCTCTCACTCGTGGGATTACCGCAACCGCCTGCCGGTGTACAAAGTGACAGGTGTACTGTGGTGTGTTATTTAGCGTAATTCTCTTTGTAATTTCTATTCTAAAAACATATTTGAAGGCAAGTGGAACGAGCCTAAGCCTTGTTTGTTTCTTTGCGAAAATGCGTGGGCCAATGTAATTATTAGTCTTCAGTTTTGGACAATGTTTTTTTGTGTCATATGGGAGCAAATAGGTAAACAATCTTTGAGTTAAAGTAAAGATGGGTTTGTCAGAACATTTGCTACAAAAGTTTACGTCATTACTATAAATAATAAAATTCATTTATTCAGGCAACACAAAAAAAACTATTAGTGTTAGTAAAATCATATACTATGTTAGTTTGACATTATATTTAAATCTTAAAAGATATGTTTGATTTTGTCCTCTGTATGAGTTTCCACATCAGAGGACAATCCGCTTTATTAGCGACTATACTTAGAATGATGTTGGTACTCCCACGTACTCTCCCTATCAGTGAGGCTCTCTTCTTACGCCAAACAGCGTCAAACCCATCTGTACGTGCACTGGTAAGTATTGATGACGCGCTGCACAAACGTGGCAGTCGCAACAGCATAAAAAATACCGTACTTTACTTAACCAGAAGTGTCTAATAGAGTCGTCAGGTATCCTGTACGTAGAGTAAAATTTGCGCAGAAGCATTCCAATGTCATCATTCCACACTTAATAAAATATACTGGAATGATAATAAAAAGTACAGTATTTAATAATAAAATAGAAGACATAATCTTCATCATCATGTCGGCCAGAAGACGTCCATTCCTGGACAAAGGCCTCCCCCAAGGATCTTCACGATGGCCGATTTTGCGCTACACGCATACAGTGGCAGACATTCGGCTTAAATTCTTTGACTATGAAGACAACGAAGAAATGCTAATGTATCACTTTTGATAGTACGCCAAAAATTAAAATAGGTGTAAATGGAATAAACTTCGGAGCAGGTAGATAATTTTTTTATCCTACCTGTCAGAATGTTTTTTTTTTGTATTTTCGTAGCCTGTATTTGACAACAATCTCACCATGACTAGACTTTTTAGTGACGTAGTTTTTTAGACGATTATTTTTTTATCAGTATCCAAACAATCACACAAATAACAGTACTAAGGAAGTAATGAAGGAGTAGATTTGAGTTAACTGATTAGTGTTGGAAGCTCCGTGGCTCGGTGTGGAGGGAGCGCGAGGCGCCTCGGAGGCTGCATGATTGACAAACCGAGCAGCCGACGTAATTAGTTCACTGAATATACTCGTCCCCTTTATACGCGGCCTCGTATCACACCGACGCGTAAGTAATCGCTGTTTCGAACACGAACATCAATGTTTAGAAGTTTGACGTCCAGTTTCATAGGTGACCGATAAGTTCCTGATAGTTTATCTGTTATTGCAATCTATATGAGAATAATATGGCCTGTAAAAATATAAAGAAAGGGAGGTAACTTAGGCTTTAATTACGGTTATCTTAATGAAAACTGTCCTGAAAATGTAAAGTCAGCCAATTTGTACTATCACAAAGACAATTTTTTTTTATTCTCGATAGGCTTGTGTTTGACCACAATCTCACCATGGTATGTGATGATGTGGCCGAAGATGGTAAGCACACAATGCCTAGATGGGAAATGGCTCTCAAGTGCAGCTGTCTGAACACACCGATAGGTATTTGGCGACAGATTTTCAACTTGAGGGTGGTAGCCAGCCAGTCAGGTACTACAAAGTACCCTACCACCGTGCTATGGTTTCCTCACGATGTTTTCCTTCACCGAAAGCTCAAGCTCATTGTAGGATTCGAACCCACGACCTTCGCCGCGGTATTCGACGTCACTTACCACTGAGCTATCATCGCCCTATTCTGTACATATGTAAAGTGTTTTAGTTGTAACATAACTAGTAGGTACTTTTATGTATGACAGATGTACTGATAAAATTAAATAAATGTTTTACTTATACATAGATATATTTTTAAGAACACATTTTGAACAACCTTGTATGACTGGTGAATTGAAATACAATTACCTAAACTAGTACAAGATATTATTACTGCAATAAAAAATCTGCTAAACATGTAAAATATTATTTGCTCGATTACGCGTCGGTGTGCAAGTCAGCCGTGTGCGCGAGTGTTCGTATTCAAGTATAACATAATACATCGCTACCGGCATAAATCGCTCGCTTTGCATACATTGCGCAGTGAATGCAGCGCCGTCGCCTCTCTGCTGAGGCCGGGTTTTAATGCACGTAATCATATCACTCTACTACGTAAATACACAATGTTCATTAGTTTAATTCACTAGGCTATAGTGCCGTGTACTTTGTTCAGCGTTATTGGATACATTTGTGTCTGGATTCTAGATTAAAGCTCATCGGTAGTGACGTCGGATACCGTGGTGAAGGTCGTGGGTTCGAATCCTACAATGAGCTTGAGCTTTCAGTGAGGAAACCACAGCACGGTGGTAGGGTACTTTGTAGTACTCGACTGGCTGGCTACCCTCCTCAAGTTCAAAATATGTCGCCAAGCACCTGTTGGTTTGTGCCGGCAGTTGCACTTGAGAGCCAGTTATCTTTAAGCCATTGTAGGTCGACAACACAATATTGGTATTTTTAACTAGTACTATTATAATAGTATTTCTTGCCGGTTCTTCTCAGTTGTTGTTTGACTAACGAAGCGGTAGTATATCAGTTATCTGGGTTTTTTTTTTTTTTTTTTATTTGGTCTACAAAACTGAGTACAAATAAATCAAGTACTATAAACCTCGTTACAAAATAAATGTTGATATAAATGTACTCTTCTTGATGTAGACACAGCGTGCTTACAGTCGAACCTTCCAAATAGCCGTGTGAAAAGAAGTCGTGTGTGAAAGTATAATTTTTTTTATCTATGTTAAAAGTATTTTCATTAAAAATGATCTACTTTAAATTAGTTGGATCTCAATATACCTCCCAAATGACAAAGGGCTCGCCACACTCCAGCCAGCGCGTGGAGCGGCGCGTGGAGCGGCGCGTGTCACTGAACTAATAATGACTAACTTTATGAAGGTTTGTTTGCAAGTTTCACAATCATTTTGAGCGTTAGTTAGTTTGAAGCGACGCGTTCTCGTCACACGAAATTAACTTACACTTGTTTTGTGAAACCGCTTCGTAAAGGAAAACTGTGGGGCGATACAGACTAGACGCTATTACCATCGATGAGAGATGATTTTACTGTAGCTATATTGTGTCGCATATTTTTAATAGATTTTTGTAATATAAAAAAAAATTGTTATTTTTTTATTTAGGTAAGCAGTTACCGTGGCCTATGGACGCTTGCAACACTGGCGTCACGAGCGCGTTGCCAACCTTGCATAAACCTTCTTACTCCTCTTTTGAAGAACCCCATGCTGTAGTCTCTAGGGAAAGCCTCTACAAGGAGCTCATTACACGACTTAAATCTAAACCATTTTAACCAAGACTAGCTTTATCGCAAACCCAATCCGAATACATTCAAAATTTGGGTTATCAGAAAAATTGGCAGAAAATATATTTTTTACTACTTTTGAATAAAACATTAAGCGACAACATCCGTGTAACTTTAAAATGCGGATATACTCAATCATCAAAAACTGATAGCAACTAAATTGCCAGCCACCAATAAAAGTATCCAGTCCACGTTTTCTTATAAACCGCTTGGTAAGACAAACTTAGGAAACTAACCGGAGTTAGGTGCCGCCCGCGAGTACGCTCCGTCCCGTACTCACATATCAGCACATTTGTTGCTGGTCGAAAGGTTTATACTAGCACTAGTTGTCCCCGCGGTTTCACCCGCATTCCCGAGGAAACCTCCCCTAAAATGTTGAATTTTATACCGCGAAAAAAGAAGATCTTCCACCGGGCTAGGTATCAATGCCCGGGGACTGCAGTCCAACGTTTCTTAATGAGAACTTGTATATTATACAAAGTGCCGAGAAAACTTTGTTAGCGCGATGTAGGATTTCTGTGTGATATTTCATGACGTCCATGTTGATGTGATGACGCGCTTCTATTACTTTTCCGCTGACTGGTTGTAACTATAGCCGCTACACATCCTATCTTAACGGATACCTACACCCAATGAAGAATCTACCTGCCGAATTACGCTACGTTCCTAGATCATAACGCCAATGTCTCTCTCCATAAGCTATATTCATTTCCATAAGGCGATGATTGCTTTGGTAGTGACGTCGGATACCGCGGCGAAAGTGAATTGAATCTTACAATCCTAATAAAAACATCATGAGAAGACCCCAACACGGTTGTATTGCACTGTGTTGTTGCAACGCCATTGTTAATCCCCCTGTAAAGACAAAGACTAAACAGGTGGATATTATCAATGATAAACAAAATAAAGCGAAACAATCGACCATTAAAAGTCAATATGAGAACACTTAAGCGCAAATGTTGAACATAAGGCGGCGCGGGAGTCGGGAGTCGGGAGTCGGGAGGCTCATCAAATGTTGCCAAGTAGACGCCGATGGGTAGTCGGAGCCCATCTAAAACTACGCTACGCAACTATTCCCATGTGACGGGGGCATTACGGTGAGGACACACGCACAAAAGGTAGCGATTCTTTGATAGACTTAAAATCTTGCTGGTAGTTTATGATTCAGTCAAGTCGTTCCTATTGCGGACCTTTAAGGCGTGAAATGATCTGCATAGAGCTCTTCAAGTTCAACAACACATCAGCAGTTCTCCTGGTATAACAATGCGGCGGCGATTACCAGGGTCGTTTGCAGGAAAATCTTTGACCGTGGTAAAATATATAATAGTTTTGTTAGTTCCAAATATTACTAGATATAAAAACTTGAGAGGTGTCAAGGGACACCCGGATGGAACGAAGTTATATAAGTCGAGAGAGTATATATATATATATATAAATAGAAATGAAAATATCTGGCTTGCTTTCTATAAGAGAGAGAGAGACAGACAGAGAAACATGCGCACGCCGCCAAGCTTACAATAGCTTACTATAGCAAAAAGTGTCGTGACAACTTTTCGTAAGAATTTTTTTCCGTCTAGTCCCCTTTCATAACGCGCGAAGCTTTAAATCAGTGGTGCCTTGAATTAACCTCTACAAATACTAACAGATGTCCCAAGTCAGAGGCCAGTAACACTGGCTTTAATTCTCAAGTTAGACAAGGTATGATTACATTTAAAAATGTAATCTTTGAAGGAAAACTGTAAACTTAAACCTGAATATTCTTTGAAGACAGCGAGTGAAAATAAATGTTAATTCTTTTCCGCTTTCTCATACACATACACCCAGCCGCTACCCTAGACAATAAATGAATGGCAATCGCGAAGAGATTATAGCAATTGCGAAGGGCCCAAACTTTGCCGCTTACTGCGAACTTGGTCCGCGGATCGCAGCTCCCAAATTAGTGAGGTGTTCTGGATAACTGTGTCTTGCATCACTTGTATTATTTATATTCACCTCAGTTGGGAGACTCATTGATTTTGGTAGCTATTTTTAATGTGTTTTAAAAGTGCCAAGCAGTTTCTCCGGCGTTACATTTATTTAACAATCCTCCGTTTTTTTGTTGCAAGGAAATGTTCCTCTTTAAAGAAACGGGCTATCTAACAATAAGTGGTAGGGTACTTTGTAGTACCCGACTGGCTGGCTACCACCCTCAAGTTGAAAATCTGTCGCCAAGCACCTGTTGGTGTGTTCCGGCAATTGCACTTGAGAGCCAGTTGCCTTTAAGGCATTGTAATAAGTTGTGCAACACATTGGCAATCCCTTGGTATTGCTAATGTCTATAGGTGACGGTTGGTAGTCACTTACCACCAGGTGACCCGTCAGCTTCGTTGTCACTTGTGGTATATAAAAAAAAAATATATATATTTTTTGTATTTGGAATGATTGTTTTTAATTTAGGTGTTAAAATATGTAAATACACTTTTCAACGTGTCACAATTTTAGTCCGAGATGAACTCCGATCCTACTAGACCGATCTTGATGAAACTTGGCACACAATAGATTATGTGCTGGAATAAGAAATTTTAAATAAAAATTATGAGATCCCACGGGAACTTGCTTACAGAATTTGCTACGAGAAACCGTTTTTTTTTCACCGCAACCCGATTGGAAACACTGATTGCATACCGTTTATATTCATAGGAAAATTATGTTGTACATACATTCAGCTTATTACTATACACCTGCGCAAGTGTGCGTACAAATAACAATAAACTAGCTCCAATAACAATAAATATTGATTACTTGTGTGCGTACAATGAGAACATGTGCAGCAACTACATTACCACCTTTTACACACGTGTAAATACTGTGCGAGTTAGGGCATGTGTACACTGTATGTTGGAAAACCGGTTAATAAACCGATTATTGTAATGGTAATTATTGAAATTGAACTAATTGTTAGTACCCCATCATTTCCAGCAATAACCCGTATACTGTTATACTTCAGGGAGATATAAAAAAATGATTTAAAATGTACAAGTTAATGTATTATTAGGTATCGAGATTTGATTCTATTTATGTAATTCTTTTCAGATAACAAGTTAAAAAAATTATCTCAAGCAAAAAAAAAGAAGGATAATTACAAAGCAATACCTACAAGGGTACCTACGAGCGAAGCGAAAGTCGCTTCTTGCAAACATATTACCGCCGATGGTGTTGTTGTCACTTTTTGAAAATTTTGCTCATTTGGGCACAAACATATAAAAAAATGTAACCTTGCTGAGCTATTGTCGATTTTGTTCAGACGAAGTAGTTATCCAAACCGGTTGATTATTATATAGCTCGATCTTTATATGTGACATCCTACGGCCCTCCTCTTAACTGAATAAATGGTTTAGACTTCAGCTTTGTTGTGTTTGTTTCATTTTAATATTTCAAATAATTGAAATTTGTACAAAAAATAAAATTTTTAGACGTTTTGCTAAAATGGTTTGATCTGAACTTTAAACATTAGGGTTTTTCTTATTTTACAGTGTACACCCTCCTTTAAACAAATAAAGGTACTCGACGAACACAACAAAACTGTAACAGTGTCGTGCAAAAAATAAACAATTTCATAGTAAATGTTCTGAAGAGCTTTTGGAACCCATGTTAAGGCGGACGGACGGACGGACAGACGGACGGACGGACAGCCGGACAGATTAACGGTATAAGCCGTCCGACAATGACCGCCGGACGCAGCCTAAGGAGGTACAGCCGCAAATTTTTCCAGAGGCTGTTTCACTGAAGGAGCGCGTTAGAGTTTATTTTAAGATTATTTTTTATAAATATAAAAGGATTCTCTGATTCATGGCACAGCCAAATTTTGCACACTAAAAAAGATTCAACACCAAGCATTTAAATAAAAACAATAATATAGTCAGATGTTCCAAAAATATTTAAAGAAATGTAACCTAGCTTAGTTTCTTGCCGGTTTCTCAGTTGAAGGCTGACTTTAGAACCGGTGGTAACTTCTGTAATTCGATTTTCATAAGTAAAATGATCATTCAAAAACCATTTATATTCTGCGATCGGTAGTTTATAATATTTAGTTTATAATATTATATACAAACTCGATCCAAAATAACTTAATGAGTAAAAGTACTCCCTTCACGTACAGAGCAGAACACAAGTTTAGTTAGCGCCGTACGACGTATGCGTTACAGTATGTGCAAAGCGCAGTTGACTTGCTTGCAAGTTGCAATAAAACTTGCCTCCGGCGATGGGGTGGCTGTACTCGCGGGATGAGGCATAAGCGAATCGAGATTTATACATTAATGGCTAGCTTCTGTATTTACCATTGCTTCGTACTTACATACAAACTTCAATGTTGGTATAGAGGTTACGCTCAAAGATCGAAAACGCTCATTGAGCCAAAAATAGCTCACAACGCGTTGTGGTTACAATAAAACATCCACATGGTGAAATTCGTGTTATGGCTCTAATGAAAACGCTCAGGCCGCGTTGTAGCAATCATAGAAATACCACATAGCGAGATTCGTGTCGTGCCTGACATGCTATTGAAGAGTCATTAGGCGCATTCTTTTTATTCGTCATAATTTGCGCTGACATTAACGTTAGTTTTGACGATAAGAGCGTCCAATGTACAGTCATTTATGTAAATTATTTCTTGATTTTGTTGAATTGTACCTATCTTATTTCTGGTGTACCACAGCCATTTTGCCTCGCACCATTCCGCTGAACGCTGAGCGCCCGTGACTTGTAGTCTTAAACAGGGACACGGACTCAAAGCGGGCGCGCACTGCACTAGTGTGCGAGCCCAACTTTGCGTGCTAAACTTTCCAGTCGCAAGGCACACCTCCCTAATTGGGTAAATATAGGAGCTACCGTGTTGTGCACAATTCATAGATAGGTAAATTAACTCGTTATAACGAATGTATTGAAGTCTTTTCAGTTTGGCTCAAGGAGTTAATAAAAAATATCTCTTGTGATTTTTTCGTTGAGGGATTCCTCATATCTTCCAATTCTTGTGATGCATGATATACTATGAATGGGACCAATTAAGAATTAATATTCAATCAAAAATTATTAACATCGGTTTACTTGTTCTTATATTTTTGATTTTTATATTTTTATATTTTTATATTTTTAAATTTGTATTCTGGTGTGTTTTTAAATGTAATTTGTTCGTCTAATTTTATTTTACTTTATTTTAGTTAATTTTCGGTTTCTGTTGTCTGTCTTTTTTTTATATTAATTGTGGTCGTCACCTCTAATTGGGGCACCATTTATACCTAATGTTGTACCTGTTGTCTTTGAATGTATAGTGTGTGTCTTGTTGGTGATCTAATAAATAAATAAATAAATAAAAAAATAAATAAATTACAATCGGCGAACATATCCCGTAACATACACTCTACTTCTAATTGATAACCTTCTCATTTTTTGATGTCGGTTAATAACATTTGCAACTTGATTTGTTAACTTTATATGACTCCTATCAATAAATATACAAAATTCAGCTTTAAATCACTAATAGACTACTAGAACTATATTATTCTTCTTAATAAACTGTTTATTCAGCTATAACATAGCACTGACCACAGGTAAAACATAGACTCTAGACGCCCTCTTAAAATTCAAATCCTTGGCTCGAAAACAAATCAACCAACAAACTTAACAGGTTTAAAACACAAGCTACATTAGCCTTTACATCAACAAGAATAAGGTCCAAACCGCTGGCAAATTTTCAACCTTTTCAACTTTTACAAGCGTTTTTAATAATGTGCGGGACATGTAAATCCGGGTGAAGTTTTCCAATAAAAGTTGCAACTTCGGCTCGCTAGAGGGTGCCGCCGGCGGTGCATCGAGCTAGAGGCCGAGCTAGTATTACTTGCCCATTCTATTATCATGCTATCTCATTTCGGCTTTATTTTTAATTTAAGTTTAATGAAGGGATTTGCATGAATATCTTGTAGGTCTCAAGTGCGTTTAGTCATTCTGTTACAATAACAATAAAATAAAATAAAAACGCCTAGAACACATTGCAGCTGGTAAGTTCCAAAACTGAATGGCAAGTGTATTTCTAAAATGCGCTTGAGCTACTTGCGCTGCTACTTGAAACACTTCTTGACACTAGTGTTTTGTCATCCTATGACATAATCATAACATAATCGGAGTATTTCGAATGATATATCTTTCGATTTTGAGTCGATTTTAAGTTCTTAAGGCAAACTTAAAGACATGAAGAAAATACATGCCCTGTTTGACTTACTGACATATCAATGCAAAGCTAAACCGCTTAAACTTAAACTTAAAATGCAGACAGGTTTATTTTATAACGTAGACATCGATTTAGAAAAAGATAAAACAATGAATAGCTGATCGCCAGTGAAACAGTGCAGCAGAAAACTAGTTTAGTTATCATATAACAAGGCCTTCATAAGCAGTAAAACCACCTGGAGCCAACTAAGCCAATATGAACGAGGCACAATACAAGAGACTTGCATGGCGTGTGCGTGACCAACTCCACAAGTATTGCTTTGAAAACACTCACGTATACAGTAGAAACACGTCTTAACGTGCGAGCTGTCTTTACATACACAATTTTCATGTCAATTATTTCATCATGTGAGATAGATGATATTATTACAGCTTGGCAAGAAAGAGAAGATAATAACTTGTAGCGACATCTATCTACAAATAGATTACCTAGATCGCACGACTCCTAGATAGATGGCGCTCCAATAATCTACATCGCGCTAACGAAGTTTTCTATGCGATCTGCATATATACAAGATTCCAACGTCAACAGTTGGACCGCGGTCCCCAGGCACGATGACCTAGCCCGGCGGAAGATCTTCCCTTTTCAATGGATGAGTCTAATACCTCGCTGATCGTTCCTCCATAAGTTTATTAGATGAAGAAATAGGAAGTGATCTTAGCACTGAGTAGGGGAACCACGGTTTATAAGACATTAGATTGAGTAATCTATATTGAGTAAGCTCCGTGAACTCTATTTATAAGGCAGCAACATTTAAATTCTCTGAACTGACCGTGACCGCGCGGCTGCCGCACGGCGACCGCGTGGTTGTTGCCGAGAAAATAGAGTTGATAGAGTTTACCGCTCCCATCTCCGTTGCCATCCTTCTTCGTGCCTACAAACTATCCTGTACTTTGTCTAAAGTTATTCAGTACAACTATCCCACAATAAATTACAATGCATGTAACACTATTCGTTTTCCCACAATAAAGACATATGGCGCGTCCCGATGCGGCCTGCCTCCAATGCTCCAATGCTCTAGTGCACACATATATTCCGTGACACGGGTAACACTTTTTCTTCATAACACATGCTCACTTCGGCGTAATATTTCATATTTAACGGAATATCATTTTTTTCGTTCGGAAATGTGTCACGAGAAAAATACAGTTTATTTTATTTATTTATTATTCGACTCACCAATTTTCAATCTTTAAACGCGCTGTCAGTTTCTAAGACATATGGATGATTTTATTTTATTTATCTCTTTATTCTTCTCATGGTTTATAGTAGTAGGGTATTCTAATGGTGAAAGATTGTTTTAAAACGGTCCAGTAGTTTTTGACATTATTGTTACAAACATACAAAAATACAAATCGTTTCTCTTTATAATATTATTAGTGTAGATCTATTTAAAAAAAATCATAGGTATATGTAGAAGTATATCAGTCATGCATACCACAGCTCGATTTAGTTTGGGATGATTGGCCCATTATATTTATTTATTTATTAAATAAATAAACTCCGTGAGTGATTCAAAAGGTTGGTCTTGGACGATTATTGATTGAATTAAAACTATAGTTTCGTATAACCGCTGGGATTTTTGTTGCATTGAAAGGTTTTTTATAAGACGAGGAAGTAAAATATCGCGCGTGAAACCGTGGATATCAATAAAGATTGTTTCAATTCCAAATATACAAGTAATAATACAATGATGTCGGTGAATCTGACTAGCCCTAGTAATAACGCTGAAACATGCATTAAGCTAATTAGAGAAGACAAAACTAACATCCGACGATATTGATATGACGGCGTCGCACGGTCGCACCGCGTACCGTGGCGGTGGCGGCACGATGGCGTCAACCACACACGCAAATTACCTTTATGAACATTCACAATAATTGGACGGTCTGCCGAAGCATTCCTGTTAGTGTGGAACCAATGCTTTTGTTATCCAATGAACTTCATGTACGGTTATGGAATTAACAGTCTAATGCAGAACAATGGGGAGCAAATTTGAAAATGTTGAATTTCTATCTGTAAATAAGGTGGTAAATTCAAATTCAAAAATCTCTGTATCAAGTAAACTCATTATAAATATTTTTAATCGTCACATGTTTGATATATTACGAAATATTTTTTTCGCCACGGTTCGAAAGGTTGCTTTTGCTGAGAAGAGCCGGCGATAAACTCAGCAATTACTATTTAAAAAAAAAACAACTTAGACTATTATATTATTATTAGTTGTGTAATGTTTAGTTTTCAATTGATTTTGATTGAGTATGCGAGGTTAAATACAGCGGGTAGTATATATCATTACAATAATCTTTCTGAGTGGATGGAAGTCGTTGTGAAGGGCTGTAGTTAAAATTCTTAGATTATTACTTCAGGTATCCCCCAAGGGGCACAATTAGAGCCACATTTTTTCATTGTATTTTATTATAGACGTAATATACACATGTATATTATTTCTAACGCGTATACCTTTTTATTCACGGATGATCTTAATGTTACTGATATATTACGAAATATTTTTTTCGCCACGGTTCGAAAGGTTGCTTTTGCTGAGAAGAGCCGGCGATAAACTCAGCAATTACTATTTAAAAAAAAACAACTTAGACTATTATATTATAGTATTATATTATTATTATAATTCTTAAAAATAGTTTCACATAGTACAAAATATGAAACTCATATAAAATAGCTTGTGAAGCGAACAATTCATTCAAATGCGTTCTTGTCATCTACAAAATCACAAACTTTAAAGTACTGAAAGGGTACTAACTTAATAACATAACTTTTGTTTAACTAACTTTTTAAATCTATACACAGATAGTTCTTGAATTTTGTTTAGGTACTTTGTTATAGAAACGTATACATTGCCCCTTGAAAGAGTCCATAATTTTGCTGAGCCGAGTTTTTGGTACAGCAAGATTGTCCTTATTTCTAGTGTTCAAGCTATGAGTGTCGCTTGATTATCCTACAGGTTTCGGTATATGATAATCAAGCGATAGCAGTATTTTTTCCATATGGAACGGACTATAGTACCTTTGCTCCTTACTTAGGAGGAACAACCCCGGTGACGCCCGCTGATATAACATTATCAGCTAAGTGTCCTAGATATCTAAGTTTTTTTTTTTTAAATTCTGGATAGGCTTGTGTTTGACTATAATCTCACTATGGTATGTGATGATGTGGCCGAAGGTGGTAAGCACACAAAGCCTAGATGGGAACTGGCCGTCAAGTGCGACTGTCGGAAATCACCGATAGGTGCTTGGCGACAGATTTTCAACTTGAGGGTGGTAGCCAGCCAGTCGGGTACTACAAAGTACCCTATCACCATGCTATGGTTTCCTCACGATGTTTTCCTTCACCGAAAGCTCAAGCTCATTGTAGGATTCGAACCCACGACCTTCGCCGCGGTATCCGACATCACTTACCACTGAGCTATCATCGCTTTAAAGTGCTTCAAGTCAGTATGGCAATAAAACAAATTATTTGATTTAGCAGCTAATTTAAGTATTTTCATATTAATACTTATTATACACGTGATTTTTTGTGAGCCTTAACGATTTATCAAATTGTGATGAAATGCACCGAAGAATTCATCTTCTGATGATGGTCATTCAATATTGAAAAACTACTTCGAAAATAAGACACAACAATCAACGTCTATATTCGATATAATATCTATTCTCATTTTATATATATTTATTTCAACGGACAGACATAAAAAGCGACGGGCGTTTGGAACGTGCGCCGGAATATGAAGAAAGGGGATTTACCCTTGTCAAGTGAGAGACGGGCCTTATAATAACTGGAAGCAACCGAAATAAAAGCGGCTCAATAAGACATACACTGTGCAATGATAATGTGCCCTAGAAAATGGTAACAATGATTTGTCATCGATGTTTGGGTACTTTTATCATTGGAAAATGTTTAGTTTTCAATTGATTTTGATTGAGTATGCGAGGTTAAATACAGCGGGTAGTATAAATCATTACAATAATCTTTCTGAGTGGATGGAAGTCGTTGTGAAGGGCTGTAGTTAAAATTCTTAGATTATTACTTCAGGTATCCCCCAAGGGGCACAATTAGAGCCACATTTTTTCATTGTATTTTATTATAGACGTAATATACACATGTATATTATTTCTAACGCGTATACCTTTTTATTCACGGATGACCTTAATGTTACTGATAAAGTTAAATAGCACGAATATATCGTCCTATTTCAGAGTGATTTGGATTGTTTGATGGAGTGGTATGAGTGCTAAACTTCCTATCAAACATAATATTTTTTAACATATTTTACCAGAAACAATAAATTCTAGAATAATTAAAGAAATACGTCCATATTGATAAATAATGTGAAGTTTGTTTGTTCAACGTTTTGATATTTAAAACTGTACTGAAGACATCAAAAATTCTTGTTTTTGTTCAGAATATAAACATTTCATAAAAACCTAGAACAATTGATTATTTATGCACAAGGCTTTGGTTAGAATATATCTAGATTATTGCACTGTGGTCTCCGGGGTAATGATAGGGTTGTTGTGATTGACGTACATTAAATGGCTAAAACGTTTATATACTTATCATACGGATTTTGGGGATACTTTAAAAAAACTATTGATTTAACGGACAAACCTTATTTTTTTTAAGTAAAATTTTGATAAAAAGTAAAAAGAACGAAAATCTATTTCAGGTTCCCGCAGTAAACAAAATAATAGTAAGAAAAATGCACTTAGTAAATAACGAAACCCTTAAACTAAGAAAACACAATTTCCCCTATTATAACTTTCCGGGAGAAAAAAAACGTAAATATTAATATAATATACAAAACGCTTGGTCCGACCATCAGCTGTTGGTCGGGCTTAACCCGTGTCAGCTGCGACAGACGGACGAATGGATTATAATAATATCCATCGTCGCAGCTGCCAACCCTGCCTTGACAAAAAAAAATTACAAGTAGCTACTAAATTATATAAAGATTAATAATAATAATCTCATATTTTCAGACCATTAGAACTATATAATCTCAAACATGAAATTAAAAAAAATGTACCCTTAATGCATTCAGTTCCTCGTACATACTTCTAACTAGACCAATCCAGAGTCCAAGGATATTTTTGTCCCATCGGCACTGATCGGCCAACATCCTTAGAATCCCGTTACGGCTGCCCCGCATAGTCATCAGGGAGTGCACATTTTTAAAGTATTAAAATTGTCGTCATTGTACATTCTGGTTGATTATGTATCTTTACCATGATACATACTATGTATTGGTATACGTTCGCATTACCATGAGAACCGCCCTTTAAAAAGATGGTTAAAATGACAGTAAAGTAACAAAATAAATGGATGTAACTCTTCCGGAATCCCGGCACTCACTCAACGAAAGAGAACCTTTAGGAAATTAACAAAGGAACTTCGTAATTAACAAGTAATTTGCATAAGATCTGACTTGACTAATTGTTGGAGTAAAATACTTTTATGAAAAACAGTATTATTTAATGTTTGCATTTTACCTTATCGTTATTTTATTTTTCTTTTGGATATTGTGAATCAGAAATCGTTTTTTTTTAAGACAAAGTAAATAGTAACCTACAAGCTTAATAACTTGACGGTCCCAGCTGCAAGCCAAGCGGTTAACCCCTTGAATCACTGATCAGACGGCCGGCCGATCAAGGCGATGATAGCTCAGTGGTATATCGTCGGATACCGCGGCGAAGGTCGTGGGTTCAACCTACAATGTGTTTGAGCATTCGGTGAAGTAAAATATCGTAAGGAAACCATAGCACGGTTGTAGTACCCGACTAGCTGGATACCACCCTCAAGTTGAAAATCTGTCGCCAAGCACCGATCGGTGCACTTGAGAGCCAGTTCCCATCTAAGCTTTGTGTGCTTACTACCTTTGGCCACATCATCACTTACCATGGTGAGATTGTAGTCAAACACAAGCTTATCTAGAAAAAAAAACGCGACTCAAGTGATAACAAAGAATCTAAATATATATGTATGTATATGTCTCTTCTTAAAGCTAGAAACCGTAATATTACAAGCTAAGTAAACTCGTTAATGTAGTGAACGCAGACAAAACAAAACATAGATTACAAAGTGAAACAAATCAATGGCAAATTAACCGGAGCTGCGGAGGTCTCCACCGATCCCAGGCGGGTATAAACTACGCTTTATAATAAGAAAATATATTATTTACATGGCGCGTTACGACACCGACACGATTTTATTGCTGATTAAAAAAACATTTCACAAAAAACAACCTTTAAAAATCAGAAATGTAAATTGCCACTGCATACTATATTAGAAGGAAGTGAATTACCTGAATACTAATTTACAGTAAAATTTCATGATTGGAAATTTAAAAAAAAACTGAAATATTTTATGAAAAATATACCTTTCTAAGCATTAATTAAAACTCTAATGCTCAGAGAGGAATTTTGTTTTTGCTGAGAATAGCCGGCAATAGAACTTATTCTACTATCTTCTGAAAAAGGATGGATCAATTAGGTACATTGTTTAAGACTTCGAACAACAACAGCATGCGCCCCCGTGACAAAAATAAATACATAAAACCTCGTTAGGTATAAATTTCCCTTTCCATCGCCCGTTGTGCGGTTCTGGTCGGCGAGAATTTGCGAAAATCTGGCAAGTAAATCAGTTAGGGAGTCAACAGTATTGTGCTAGTCGCCTTCCTTTAGTTAATTAAACTAACCACCTCGACTGTGTTTTACATTACACTCCACCGACCCTGGTCGATCAGAAGTAGATTGAGATTATTTATTTATTGGAAAATTATGTTTTTGTTGTCAACTATTTAATGGTTAAACTAAAATTATTTATTCAAAGTTCAGAAGAACTTTCTGGCTGCATAGATTCATTTAAAAATGAAGTAAAACTGTTATTGGATGTTAATTTGATTTTTTTTAAACTAAAAGGTACAAAATGTAAGACTATTTTCGATCGTCGAACAAACCCAGAAAGGGTTGCATCAAAAGAAGTAGTGCCCCAAGAGAAAATACTAAATAAAGAAAGTGTGATTGAGAAAAAAATCCTGAGAATGTTAATACAGAAAAAAGTTACTTGAAGAATTAAAGCCAGACAAATTAGTGCCAGAAGAGGGAGTGATTGCGGAAAATGTGGAAATAGAGTTAGTAACAGAGAAAAATGTGCCAACAGTAGTAGTGCAAAATAGAAATGTGCTAGAAAAAGTAACGCTGGACAAATCAGAGTCAGAAGAAGGAGCGATAAAGGAAAAAGAGATAGGAATAGACGGAAACATGCCAGAAATGTTAGTGAAAACGGAAAACGTGGCACTTTAATAAATGAATCCATATTAAAATATGAACCACGAATAGAAACTGAAACACCAAAACAATACTATCTACAACAAAAACAAACTTTGAGCACTAACATAATGTGGTTAGACGGCGCGCCAGCTAAACAACAAGTTCCAAAAGCATGGTTAAAGTGTGCAGAGAATCGAGATGTAACAACAAAAAACCAAACACTGAATTAATTTGTAAAAATACAGTCAAACCAAAAAACGAAAACAAAACACGATCATGGTCAAGAAAAACTTGGGTTGGCTTTTGAATCCAAGCGCAGGAATTCGGAGTTAGTAATGATTGTATTTTGTAGAGCTTGGTTCCCTCTTTAATTTCTGATATATCTCGCTCCGCGGCGATGCTTGGTTTTTTTTATTCAGTATCAGTGTGCGTGAAAAGGAACGTAATTTTGTTCCAAGAAAAAGAGTTTTTGATTGATACGTAATTTGTAGATGTGAAATGGAACATATTCAGCCATTTCGATTTTAAGTTCAACATTTAAAACGGGTAGTTTTAAATGTTGAACTTCATTCCGTTTTGATAGTTGTAATTCATCAATATTAAAAAAAAATTGAACCTTCATATGACAATGTAATATTTTCTATTCAGAATCAACATGGCTTGATTAGGTTAGAAGTGTGCGAATTCGTGGTTATTTCTTTTCATCTACCAGGTAAATATTGAGCATTTCATCAAACTTAACCTCAAAATTCAAAATTAAATTTCTCGAAAACTATGCATCTCCGCGGCGCGGGAGTGGTATCAAAATTTACTCCTTCTCTTCTCCCTCCCCCCCTCTAAACCTTATGCTCCAACTCTTGCGCTTGGATTCAAAATATTTCCCTAAAACTTCAGTAGCCATAGTAGTTCTAAAAGCTTTCGCGAACTAAATTCATATTATTATCTCCTTCTTCTTTTGGTGGCATCTCCTACCGGAGGTCGGATATCATTAAGGCTTCCTATCTTTATTTTGGACACAGCTGCGCGGAATAAGGATCTGGTACTCAAATTTGAACTTGGTTTACGTTCGGAGTTTTTTGAGCCACGAGGTAGGCCGGCACCTTCTTCCGGGTGGTTGTTTTCCCTGGTTTTCCCCTGTAGAAGCAGCTGGAGCAGTTTGTATTTGTCATTCATATCTAAGCTTTGTGTGCTAACCACCTTCGGCCACATCATCACTTACCATGGTGAGATTGCGGCTTATCCTAAAGTTTAAAAAAACATCGGCATAATATCGCACGGAATATTATCAAATTAAATTTTTTAACTATCCTCCACGTTTCAATCAAGTTGCATTGATCGTGTTCACTAGTGGACTGAACAAACTATCAAAATATTGACATAATCTCTTATGCGTGAATAGACCTGTTATTTTACTGCAAATATGACATTTTAGATATATTATTTATTTTTTAATCTATTATGCCTTAGTCTACAACTGTTAAGGTTTGAAGATTGCTACAATACTCTTTCTAAAGTGTTTTCTCCTACGCATAGTACAATAAAGTTTTTAAAACTTGGGTAAAATTGTTCACGGCCATACTTTTCATCTGTAATGCGTTTTTTTTATGAATGATACTTAATGCACCAATGCTCTAACCAAAATAAATATTAAGGTTATTCTAACAAAACTTTCGTAAAATAATTTTAGGAGATACATAAGATATCCCTTCTAACCCGTCTCGGAGATAAGGCCGGCAACGGAGCGTGAAATTTTACAAGTGTCACCAGGCCCGCTCGTGTGTCCCCGGCCTTATGTATCCAACCATGCATTATGGATAGTAGACTACGGACATGAAAGGGTATCATGATGTTCTGTCACAAAAAATTATATTACATGTAAGTGTATCCATTTTTCCGAAATTGTTCCTTTACCTACTGGGTTAGTAGTTTGCTTAAGAAATGTAGTAAAGAATATTTGTATGTACCTAAAAGGCTTAGAAAAGTGTAGAAAAACTCACAATAGAAAACGTAAAGATGTAGATCAAAACAAAGATAGAAATAATTATTATCCTCTTACACAAACATTTTGGGATTCCCTCGATTTCCATGGGATCCCCCATCATGTATTAAATAAGTTGTCTGTGACTTAAAACCTGTGAAACTGCTCCAAAAACATGCAACTGACATGCTGCAGTTTAATACTATTAATTGCATGTAATCTCTCTATAATAGAGCACACCATCAAAATTAGTTTCGCAACTATTTTACGAACAAGCAACTGGCAACGCTTACCGATAGCACGGAGCCAAAGTGTAGAATTAACTGAAGTGGCAGCCCTAGCCGATGGCAGGGTGTGGTTCCTTGTGTCAATTAAACTTGCTCCTTGCTGAGTCGCGGTTTTGTTGGCTGCCAACCGTAGTACCAAATTTACTGAGGAAGCTTTAAACTTAGATGCACTGATTTACTACGTGAAACTGTATGGGTGTTGTCCTGAATTAAAGTTGTTTATTACTCGATAGATAACAGATAATGTTTTGAAGTCGTTTGATGTAAGGATGAGGTGAAGGTTGATGTGATGGTGTAAGATGATAGCTCAGTGGTAGTGGCGTCGGATACTGCGGCGACGGTCGTGGGTTAGATTTCTACAATGAGCTTGAGCTTTAAGTGAAGGAAAACAAAGAACATTAATAATAAAATGAGGTACAAAACTTGTACGTTGTCTTCGTAAAGAAGCCTATTAATTACAAATTAGTAAGTTACAAAAAGTAAAACTTATTGACTAATCACGAAATCTCTCTGCCTAAAGGGAGTAGATCCGTTAGATTTTATTACAAAGATTTTTTGAAATTTCATCTATCTTGTTCCTTCGGTATATGTATAAATATGATATATTCAGTGTCCATGCTCAAAATTCAGTTCCACCTCAAGAAAACGTTATTTGTTTAGGACGTAAGTGTTTGTTGTTTGTTATCTTCTGTATCCATTAACCAGTTTATCCTGGTAAATTAGCCTGCAGGCTTGGGAATTACGTTAAGATACTGTTTATCTACATTGACTATTCATAAGTGCTTGGATAGAGTAAGTAGGTACATCATCGCATTTGGCTGTCCACCAGAAGGTGCTGTGGACGTTTTTTACATCACTAAGGCAAACAAGCATACGCTTACCTAATGTGTATATGTCACCAAGCTACCGGTGCGTTTGAACTTGTGAGCTAGTAGCTTTCTTGGTATGGTAATTACTTACCATGAGGAGAAAGAATCAAGCAAACTAGCCGTCAGTTTGCTTGATCCTATCCTCACTCGTTTCTTTAAATCTATAAGAAAAACCGGTCAAGTGGGTTTCGGATTACACAGTGTGAGAATCCCATAAAAATATCTCATATAATCTCAAGAACTACAAAACGTATATTATAAAAAAAAAACAGGGTTCTCTATCAAATAGATCGTATACTAGAGGGAGAAACCTTTAAATTTCATGTAGGTAAGTAGTATTAATTGGAAGCTTCTAGTGAAACAGACAATCCGAAAGAAGGATAGGCCGAAATTATAAGAGTTCCCATTATTGCCATTTAGCAACGGAACCGTCCGATATGCAAAAATATCCTAGTAGATTAAAAAAAAATCATAGGTATTCATCAATATTTTCTTACTCTTCTTTATATGCCAGCAAAGGTTATTTAATATGGTTTAATTATCTCTAACTCTTATTCCAGAAAATGGCTTAAAGTTTCCGCAATTCTATTCAAATATAATTGCAACAGTTATCCAGAAATAATTCAGTAGATGTTAAAATTAAAGTGCATTTCACAATTACTTCCAAAGTGGAGTTTGAATGAAGCCATAGTGTCAACTGCGGAACGCCAACCAATTAACATTTACTGCTATAAACTTTGCATTTAGTAAACTCTTTAACTAACTACCCGATAAGTTTTTGAGTCGACAATACATTGGCAATGCCCCTGGTATTGTAGTTTATAGTCGACGGTAGTCACTCACACAAAAAAGAACCGGCAAGATATTCAGCAAGTAATATTTTTCAAATACTTTTTGATCCGTCTGAACAGGTATAATTTTTTTTCATTAAAATATTTAACAATAAAATTTTTGTTTTAAATAAAAACGTATAATCTGAATTCATTACCTACATAAATAAAAAGATATAACTAGTATTTGTTCCTTTAAAAACACGTAACTTTTATTGCTGGAACTGTGAACTTCACAACGTAATCCTCCATACAAGCAGGAGTTGTGTATCACATAATTTCGACGCTCTCCTCTGGAGACCTCTTAGGAACCATTATAAAACATCTACTCCGACGCTTTGTTTTTCTAAGTGCCGACAGCCCACTTTAAGAAACAGTATTTATTATTTCCTCCAGTCAGTATTCTTTTTAAGAAAAATTCGTTAGCACCCGCCCTACTCCGGCTGAATTTCGATTAGAAAAAGACAAAGAGCCGATTGCAGAACGTTCCAAGTGGGAATCAATTAAAGAGAGCCATCGATTCTCCTTCTACGATAACGTCTGTCAAGAGTAAGTGAAAATGGCTGATAAGATTGTTCGTGGAAAGCGAATGAGGATTGCCATTTTAATTATTTCAAACGTTTATCTGAGACTTCACACGTACTACTTCATTAGGTAGGTAACACGAAATGAAAACCAACATATTTTATACTAATTTTATTATATATTTATTTACATCATCAAACACAATATGTACAATAAACGTACGATTCGTAAACCTATTTTTATTTGATAATATCTCTTATTTTAAATAAAAGATACATTTCATATAATACAACTATTAATTAACAAATAATTATAAATATATCGGAGGTATAATATATTAAATATATTTTTTAATTTTATTGTGCATTATTTTTTATTTACAAATTCAACAAGCGTGAGGGGCAAGCTTGGTTATTATTCTAAAAATGTATAAATTAAATACAACACAAATATTAATTAATTGAACACGAACAGAAAACTAGACTTGTTATTTGAAACTAACATAATTTTACGAGTAAATACAAATTAGACGTTGGTAGCACTGAAGTAATGAAAATGTTTGGCACTTAATTTCACGAGAATATATTATAATGCGAAGCACGGCGCCACAATTAAATATAATACGTAGGTATATTATATTAAACTAGATACCACTGGAAGGACAACTCTCATACAAATACGTTATGAAGGTATAATTTAAAATGGAAATGGGTGTAGGAAACACCGAATAGGATAACGAGATTCATGAATAATTATATAAAACTATTGTTGAGTCTCATTTGGAAGGTGGAGGTGTTGTTTTACGTAATTGTGGTAGACATACACGTATAACTGAATTAGAATTCGCTTTATATTTTAGACAATTAAAAGGTAAAATTTTATACAAAGCAGATGGTATAGGTAAATTACAAAATTATGTAAAGTCATCGAGGGCCTTATATTTCGACTCGCTTACTAACTATTCGCATTCTTAAACTGGAAGGTAAACTTAACGTCGATCATACAAATATAAAATTCTCACTCTCTATCTTTCTTCACACAGGATATGACAAGAGTTTTAGGATGATATGTTTAAATTTAATAAATTTACAACAGTAAAACTCTTTGGTATTTGACTTATACATTATCTAAAAAATTACAATCAATTTAAATTAAAACTATAAATAATCTAACAGCAAAAAAAATATACACAAGAAAGAAAAAAAATGTGAATAATGGAATTAATGAACTAGGTAATATAATAATAGGTCAAGTAAATAAAAGAGTCAAACTACTAGATCCATATGAACTAGTAGAATAATAGCTAAGAATGACTGTCGCCAACAATGTAGACTTCGAGTGCCTAAAACAATCCAAATACACAGTGTTATTATATAAATATACGTAAATAACATGAAAACTTGATAAAAAAGTGAAACATTTTTTTATAAACAAAAAACCACTATAATATGTATAAGAATGCAAGCGAGTGAAAAATTAATAACAATCTAACAAAAGTGTAATCCAAGACGAAATTCTTTTATTCATTTTAAAATGGTAAGCCGCTGGATCCATTGGACTGTATACAGGTATAGTACACGCTATCATTCCCGCCCCAATGCTTTCTTGATTCACGAATAATACATTCAGTGTACGTAAAAGCATTGTCGCTATTTTGTTTGGATTCTACTACGCGATAAGAGCGTTTCAACGGCTTACGACTTTTCCCACAGTTTCACAAACAAGTGGATTTGTTTTGTTTATATTGATGATGTGTTTATCTCTTCGAATAATTTTATCTCGCCTAATATAAAGAGCGCCCGTATAAAGATGTATTCCTTTCTTTCCCTTTAATATTTATTCATACGCTTTTTCTGGTTCGTATTTGATATCATATTATTCGAGTGTTCAAACACTTTTTCCTCTGAGGCGGAGAGCTGCAGAATTGATTGTACGCGGTCTGCACTGAATATTTATGAGGGTTAAGTGTGTATGCGAACTCGTTGAATGTTTAATCTCTATTTGGCTGTAGAAAGCGACCCGAGTCGGGTCTCGACCGCATACCTAGTCAGGAACGAGTCCGCGTAAGCCGGAGACACGTGCCGCGGTGTATAACTAATCCTTTGCGTGTGTGTTACATACATATAAACTTGAAACAAAAATGGTAATATAAGCCCAGAATATTCTTCCTTGAAAGATAAAAGCCCGAATCTCTAAGAGCGTTTGGAATCATTCAAACAATTGCCACATCCAACTCGTCACATATTCCAACCCATTTTGCCGCGACTTCTCGGCTCGCATTTATTTTTTACCATGAGATAGGGAGAGACGTTTTTAATAATGCAGTATATTGTTACAAAGAATACAAAGCGGTAAGTAAGCCTCCTGTGGCTTCAGACTCACTTTGTATACGATGCGATTATATTAGGGTTTTATGTATTAAGTTTGTCGTTTGATGGTTGGGTAATTTGGAGATAGTCAACATTCGTTGAATCCTAAAGGGGCACTAAATGGTATTGTCTTTTTTATGAAATAAATAATATTATGTTGTTGAAATAAATTACATTATGTTATTGTAAAAAAATGCATTGGATTTAAGAGGAATTCAAATCAAATAAGGCATCTACATAAAATAAAATTAACTTTGATGCATTCCAAAAAATAACATGTACCTATCAACAATGTATAAAACAAGATCATTTTAGTGAACATGCAAAATAAGTGAAAGGAATAGCTAACCGAGAAAACATAAGGCTGGGATGCAAAATTCAGCGTAGCTTAATATGTAGAAAAGTTTGCCAAGTTCCATTAAATTCTCTTAAGCCTCATTTCTATAATTATAACTGTAAATTTCTATAAACTTAATCAAAGTAATTGCCATTTTATTAGGTTTATCTTTTAATCAGAAAAAAAATATGTAAGCTGGAAGCGATAACTCTTCAGTTGTAAGCCATAAAAGCAATGGGTAAATAAATACCTGAGACGTGATGCGGGTGCGGTGGTCGGTAGACGTGATGCGCGGCATCTCGGTCTCGGTCAGGCGCTCGGTCGAGCTGCGCGCGCACCACGCTCGGCCTTTCCGTGCCCGCGCCCGCTTCAGTTCGTGCCACGGACCGGCTTACGTTAACGCGCCGTATACCTGCAACACGCCTCGATTGTTAATTATATTTTGTAGGCTTATCATGCTGTGGCTTACGTTCGAATATCTTTGATATTTTTTAAATAATTTTGTCATAATAATTGGTAAGTTTTATTATACAACCCTATTGGCCTTTAGAACTATTTTATTTAGTTATATCGTCAAATTGAAAACATAATTTCATAAAAAAAAGTGAAGAAACTCTAATGACTTTATCGCTTTTATTAGCACCGCGACTTATACACTGAATATTCATATTATTTAATAGTATTTTAACTCAACTAAAGCAATAATTAGATTTTTTGTGTTATTTAAAAGCTCAAAATATTGCACATTTAGTTTTTTTATTTGTTATTTTATAATGTAACAAGTAAATATAGCAAGTTTATGAACAAAATAATAAGCAAAATAAAAAACCCTGAGATACATGGATATGATATAGCAGTAGAACAGCATGCATAGCTCTGACATAATGATGCTCAGCTCAAGGAAAGTATGGGTTACATTTGGTCTGAATCGTACGTACATGGGCGTTAAAAGTGATACATTTACTCAACAGTTTTGGTGGTATTAGGAGTAGATTGGCAACCTTCAGACTCTCACTTTCCCATGGTCTTAACCGCAAAAGGCATTAACTAATAGTTTTTTTTCCAATGGAAGCCTATTTTTTCGCCTATAATTTTAATTTACTATATCACTGCAATATGTGATGCATATTGCAGTGATATATATTGCATATCCACCGGTCATCGTGGAGATCCTTAAGGGAGGCCTTTGTCCAGCAGTGGACGTCTTCCGGCTGATATGATGATGATGATGATGATGTGATGCATTTACTTGGAGGAAGTACTACGAGGAAGATTATGGGCACATTTTTTACATATTTCACAGAGCTACATTGGATGTTAATAGCTTTTAAGCTCTCAAATAATATTAACATTTTGCAAAAATAAACAAAACACACAAAGGATTATCTAACTGAATAATTTAAGAAATGAGACTGAGAGAGTCATCTATGGGATGTATGAAACACTCACTTTCTTTGTTCGCGTTGCTCTTCATTTCAGTTGCTTTTGGTGATGTCGATGGCATTGGTATTTCTAGAACAAAACATTACATAGATTAGAAATATTTGTACAATGTTGAACTCGACGCGTTTCGTAATAAAATTCATAATGGAATAACAGTTGATATTAAATGTTTTGAGCATAAAAGGTTCTAAAGGGATAAAAAGAAATACAAGATAAGGTAATGATAGATCAAAGGTAGTGAATTCAAATTCAAAATCTACTTGTTAATCTTTGCTAAAGGTAAATTTAAAGGTGAAATATAAAGAAAAATACGAATATAAAAACATGAGGAAAAATAAGAAAGGAAACAACGCCAGGACGTCATTGCTCCAAATGAATGGACATCAGGAAATGGACCGGAACAAACTATAGGGACATGGGGTTTAGTAGCATACTGCATCTTTTCACCCTCATGACTCTTTATGAGTTTTATAAATAAATGATAAAATAAATGAAGTTGCATTTTCGCCATAAACTGATTTAGAATAAGATAAATAAGATGTCAACCGTATCTTAAAATTGTATGGACAAAAATATAATTGAATCATACTCTGGTTATCTGGTCTAGTATTTCAACAGGTACTACACAAACGATACTTGTAATTTAATTTTCCTTTAAAACGAAATCTTAGAACTGTTTTTGAACATTCGTACAAACTTACCATAAAGTCGGATAGAACCTTCTGTCTCCCCGAGGGAATTTTTGGAGATGCACCGGTAGTTCCCAAAATCACCAGTCTGTAGGTTGCGTACTGTCAGTTTCATGTGTGCTCTGTTAGGCAAGATCAGTATTTTAGAAATTAGGAATACATAGGTGCTTGGCGTTAAGGTAAATGTTGATGTGGCTGGAAGTAGTGTGTACAAAGAATTACTTATCAAAAGCAGCTGCCAGAGCACACCGGTGGGTTTTTGGCAACAGATATTCAATTTAAAGGTGATAGCCAGCCAAATGCCCCACCACCCTGTTCAACCAAAACTGCAAATTTTCAAGAGACAATTCGTAAACTAATATCTCATGCATATTTAAAAAATACACAAAATGGTGATTTATATTAAATACAGCATCAGAAACATGATAACAGCGGAGCTATCAATATCGACTTATGTCAGCATTTGCACAATATTTCCGATTTATCATTTATCACGGGTCGGCCGGCGGTGGCGGTGACGATTAATCGAGTGAAATCAAGAACTGAACCCTGAGGCTCTTTCATACTGGTTGCTGTGATAGGGTTTCATGACCCATTTACGATTAGGCACAGTCTTTTACCTAATAGAAGAAAAAAGCACGAACGAATTTATTTTCTCATTTTCACTTTGATCATTAGTTTACTAGCTTTTGCTGCGGTTTTACTCACTTTTTCGAGATGAAAAGTAATTTATAGCACTTAGGGTTAATATAGCTTCCTACTAATGAAACAAGTGACTTTTGAGTTTGAGATTAAAAAATAGTAATTTTACAAAGTACAAAATTATTTTTTCATTTATTAATCGAATGAAAAACTCAGCAGATTTAATCCAAGGTTTTGTCTAAATAATAATTAACAGTGCAAGCCTATCTTACAGGAGAATTCCTGAAACAATATAAACATCGGCTTGCTCCGCTGGGATCTCCTAATTGTTTTTGTTTCCGTTTCTCTTCAGTAAATTTGTGTGTCTGTTCTTAACAATTTGTTTGTTTATAAATTACGTTACACTTCTTAGTTTTTTTTTTCATCTCAATTATTTGTCACCTAACTTTTTAATTCCTATTCTTTCTTGTATTTGAGGGACATATTTTGATTGTTGGTAACTACCTCAAGTTAAGTACCTGAAGTGCGTTGTCTGATAGCTGTACTTGTCGTACCCTTAAAAGTTTTCCGTGCTTACCAATATTAGCCACTTCATCACTTTCAAAGCTTCTTAGATCACAGTTCCTGTCATGCATAACGTTCTTAAATGATTTGTTATATTATTTGCCACTTAATAGTGGGACTTATCATGTTTTCTTTTTTTTTAATTCCTCCACTTGATTGATCTGAACAGAAATTTCCTTAATTTTGACAAACTTATTAAAATATTTGACTATTAATTTCTTTACCATTGCCATACAAGACTATGTACATTGTACTCACACTCAAAGATTAAAGTTGTTGGGTAAAAACATTGCAATCAAATCATTTAAAGCAATTGAAGAACGTAATGCATGACATGAACTGTGATCTAAGAAGCTTTGATTGAACTTGGATTCGAGTTAGATCTCACCTCTTTTATTGGTGAAACCGCTAACAAACTTAGCATTTTTTTACTTTTATTATTTTGATGGGTCTTAGTTATCAATCAATACTCCAATAAACAGGGCGTTCCATGGCCATGGGACATGATGGGACATTACTTTAAATTGTTGATACTATATACTATACATATAATATATAGAGATATACTCAAAATCAGAGATAAAAATGGTGGGCTCATCTGGAAATCATACCGACTAAATGTCAAAAATGGATCCTGTAATTATTTTTATGATGCCAATAATTTATTTTTACTTCTGGATAAGCTTGTGTTTGACTACAATCTCACCAAAGTGATGATGTGGCCGAAGGTGGTAAGAACACAAAGTCTAGATGGGAACTGGCTCTCAAGTGCAGCTGTCGGAACACACCGAGAGGTGCTTGGCGACAGATTTTCAACTTGAGGGTGGTAGCCAGTCTGTCAGGTACAACAAAGTACTCTACCACCGTGCTATGGTTTCCTCACGATGTTTTCCTTCACCGAAAGCTCAAGCTCATTGTAGGATGAATTGAATTATAATAATAACATAGTACCACATATGAAAGGAACATTGAAATGCAGCTAGCTCTAATATAAAAATACCTGTAAGAGTTCTCGTCAGTGTTGATAGCGTATTTCTTGGTCGGCAGGACCATTACGTTGTCATACACCCAGTAGGAGATGGCCCTGGGATGAGCCTCAGTGTGGCAGTCCACGGTGACGTCAGTGCCAGCCGGCGCGCCCACCAGCTGGTTTGGCACCCAGATCATTGGTGAAACTGGGACATTATGATTTGCTTAGTATTATGCAATTTGGAGTGAGGACCCGCGATTAAAAGGTAATGGTACGGTGCTGTCAGTTATTGTTAAATTATTTTGCCCACTTTGATGCATTGTCAATCCACTAATTTTAGGTTATGTTTAATTTTATTAATTGTCAACTATAGGTAACACCTAATCCTTACTTTTAGGCCTTAATAGATAGATATTGTATAGTATTGGTTGGAATCCTGTGCCATTTAGAATTAAGGACCACTGAATCCTAAAATACGAGTAAATGACTCAGTTTAGGAACAGTGTTCTACAAACCATGTAAAGACCATTTTCCAGCGCAATAAATAATTATTATTAATTAATTTTATATCGTCACAATTGTGACGTATTTATATTTCGCAAACTAATATGCTTAATTTAACCTGATTTTATTTGATGTCATTTATCTTTATCTTGATTTAATGTTACTTGATTTAAATTAGTTATATTAATTGACTTAAGCATTTTGAATACCTGTATACTATATTTGATTTATTCAATATTTGAATAGATTTGTAACCATGTATTTATTGTGTTAAATATATGGGAAAATAAATAAATATTTTGTAGTTTCAAGCACCTTTACAACCCATTGGCAATTCGCCTGGTTGGTATAGGCGACGTGCACTCACCATCAAGTAACTCGCCTACTTGCTTGTCACATTTTTGACATAAAAAAACGACCACAAAAGAATAACAAAATTAATCATTTTATTTCATCTTTCAAATCAGACATTTTTGTTACATTCAGGGGTGTTTTTTAGGGAGCGATCATATCCTATCTAAAAACAGAATATTTCTTTACATAATTTATTTGAAATGAATGAGAGACAAGAAAACAAAATTATCTTGGATGTAGAAATATCAGTCAAAACTATTTATTTATGTTATTTAGATTTGAAAGACATTAGCGGAATAGCATTTTTAGTAGATTATATCGTTTTTAAGGTGATGATAGCTGAGGTTGATGGGGCCGTGACGTCAAATGACATGACAATGGTCGTGGGTTCGCTACCTACCGATGTATTCTGATAGCTGCACTGGTATCCTTCAAAACCTTTTATGCCTTATTACAGAAAATCAAATAAAATATCTACCCAGTTTGGATATTGACTTAACTTGAAACCAAAACTCTTTCAAGTGTGAAATAGATTTGCGATATACGGTCCCGTACAATAATAAAAGTGAACAAACATAAAATGAAAACATACAATGGAACGTCCCTTTTTTGAAGTTAAAATCTTTCTGTACACTCATACAAAATATAAATTCAGGGACTCCAATAAAATATTATATTTCATTTAAACTGCAGAGATGCTGTTTTCTCTGTAGAATCTGCGAGTTGCAAACCTGATCGATCTAAACTAGGACAGTTAAGAACACTACAGAAACTATAGGGAAGCAATTTATAAACTTTCAATAATGATTGATAGTGGCGGAGTTTGCCGAGCGCTCCCGACTATCGCCGAAGATTCACATAACGCTTCTGATAATAAAATCCACACTTTGAGAACGTAATTCACATTCCGAGACTTTATGGTGGCAATTTTCACGAGTAATATTACTGAGCCGGGCGACAATGTTTTAATATTCTATAACGTTTTAAAATATTTATAAAGTTTGCTTTTTTATGTTCCTACGACTTCATTATCTTGTGAAAAACTGAGTAAATCTATGCAGAATCACCCATTTTTAATGTAAAGCCCCTTCGAATCAACTTCGCAGTAAAAAAATGATATAGCGACAGTTGGTAACAGAGGACGTAAAATGTTATTTATTGACAATAAAAGAGAAACGTAAAGAAATACGTATCTTGTATTATTATGACTTATCTGCGTTTATTAAACTTGTCCCCCGCGGTTTAATCCGCGTTCCCGATTAACTCTTTAGTGGGTGAACTATCAAAAATCGTTTCTTAGCGGAGAGCTACTAACTATGAGGAACTTTCTGAGATTTCGTGATTAATCAGCGGGTGGTATTTTGATTTTGTCTAAAAATATGTAGATATATTTTACATACTAAAAATAGTTTATTTAAAATGTAACAGAATTGATTTAAAAACTATGTTTTATTCTGGACAAAATTTGTGAAATCATGATTTTGGTATTTATGAAAATGTATGTGATAAAATAATGGAATGGAATAAATATTAAAATCAATCAAAACCTTCAAACCCAACTTATTGCAAATCTCATTCTCACTCCATTCATAAGCTCGACTGGTATTCACAACTTCCCGTTTCTCTTTCAAAACAAACAAAACTTTTCAAATAATTGGAACCTCGTCACGGTTTCCGTCAAACAAATATTTCAAAGGCTTTGCTTTTCAGTGAAATAAGGGAAGAATCGATTGTCTGCAGCGTCTTCGTCGAACCGTGCACCGGAGAGAAAAAATATTATCTTTCAATTATCACCAACCATCTTGCCATCTATTTAGTCAGCTGCTGGCCGTAATAGGAATTCTAAATAAAGGGGAGGTTGGACTTCGTTGAAAGGACACTGTCGATTTTTACAATCTCTCGAGGGTACGTTTTGTTCATTTGGATTTTTCTATTTCATATTTCTGATTTAAATAAATGAAAACAAAATGAAGCTGAAATTTGAAAAAGAATTGGTTTTGTGGTCTTTTTTCTTTTTATTTAAACATAAAAAAATACTGTCTGACCGATTGACGTACAGTCTAAGCCTAAGGGACATGAAGGTTTTTTTTTTAATTCGACCCCAATGACTTAAAATACGGAATCTCCGGTATGATGCATAAAGAGGATATTTTTTTACATTATCTTGAATTGATGCAATACTACAATAACTAAAATAAATATTACAATAAAATTAATATCGCTAAATTTAGAAGTACGGCTCAAGTAAACCGAAACAATCGGAACCTAAGTCAGTAATGACATAACAATACAATAAGCTTGTAATGCGGTAATAACGCTCGAACGTGAACCAGATGTCATATTATGGGCGAGCTCTTCGGATTTCAAATGCAATTGATTCGATTAAGTTCCCATTCAATTTGAGTGGACCGAGTGTACTTGCCTAGTGTGAACCACAACCTTAAGCCTTGTTTAATACGACTAAAAATATTTGATGTAAAGTAGATTGGCCAATCCAAATCGTTAAGAATATTTCAATCTTATAACATGAAACTTAAATCGGGCAAGCAGGCAGGCGGATCATTTAATTTTGATTGTAAGTGACTACCGTCGCCTACAATATCAGGGAGATTGCTAATTTGTTGTCGAACTTTTTACAATTCCCTAACAACACGTGCTTGGCAACAGATTTTCAACTATGCTATGGTTTCCTCACGATGTATTCCTTCACAAAAAACTCAAGCTCATTCGACTTTTGCCGCGGGATCCGACGTCACTACAACTGAGCTATCTTTCGAATATTATAAAGAGGAAAGATGTATGTATGTAACGAATAAACTCAAAAACTACTGGGACGATTTCAAAATATTTTTGCCCATTTGAATGCTACATTATTCCAGATTAACATAGGCTATATTTTTATCCCAGGATAAGATAGGATCCTACGGGAACACCTGAACAGCTAGTCTATCTATATTTCTACATTACCTCCTTAGTAATGCTATCATAAGACGACTGCTGTTCAGTGATAGTTCCGTTGGATTGTGCAACACCTTTTTATCACAACCAATGTCAGAAGAAATTAAGATGATACTGGACCTAGTTAAATGTGGCTTACAAAATCGGTAAGAGAATTGTCTAGTAGGTAGATACGTTTGTTTTTGTATGTTGATTTGTGTCGCTAAGTGAAAACGCTCCATAAATAAAGATTAAAAAATAAAAACATTTTGCTTACATTCGACATCGACGATGATCCGCTTGGAGACGGAGGGCGGTACAGCGTTGGTGGCGATGCAGAGGTAAGCTCCCATCTCGGTGCGGCTGATGCGCTGCAGGCTCAGTGTGTCGCCTTCGTATACAGTCACTGGAACAATCACATCATCCTACTAATATTATAAATGCGAAAGTATGTTTGGATGTGTGTGAAGATGTGAAGATGTTTGTTACTCTTTCACGCAAAAACCACGGGATGGATTTTGATGAAACTTGGTACACAGGTAAATCATATACTTTCCAGTATATAGAATAATTTTTATCCCGGGAAAATATAAGATCCCTCAGGAACGTGGGTGAAACCGCGGGGCAGAAAACTAGTTTTTTAAACTATTTGAATACAAATTGTTCACCTTTTTTTGCAATACCAGAGTTATGTCCATGAGTCATGGTAACGCCACCGGTCAGTTGAAAATTAGTGATTTTTTTTTAGGGTCACCTGATGGTAAGTGAATACCGTCGCCTAGGCACTAGTAATACCAGGGGATTGCCAATGTGTTGTACACTTAATTACAATGCCTTTAAAGGCAACTAGTTCTCAAGTGCAATTGCTGGCCCACACCAACCAACAGATTGTCAACTTGAGAGTGGTAGCCAGCCAGTCGAGTATTAAAAAGTACCCAAAGTGCGATTCAAAATAAACTTATCGTACATAACTTTATTTTTCGGTTGATGTAAAAATTCAAAAAAGTGGCGGAACATCATCAATTAATTCGGGCGTAATTTAAAACTACCAATCCGTGGGCGAAGGTACTGAAGGAAGAAAATAACAAGTGCGTTGACACTATCAATTTCAATATTAATAATCATCATCATGTCAGCCAGAAGACGTCCACTGTTGGACAAAGGCGAGAAAAAGGAAGATAATAAGAAAAAATATATACGGTCGAATTGAGAAAACCACCTCTTTTTTTGAAGTCGGTTAAAAATAAGATAATTCTTCACGTATTAATAATTCATTACTACCTAATACCTACGTGAAGAAAAATCTTTGTACCCTTTTTCTCCTCTATTTGTCAACCAATTTTCTTTTATTTTGGTATTGTGGCTATAAGTTTGAGTGTTGTCAATAAAAAAACATGAAATAACTTTATTTTTACCAAAACTTACGGTCAAATTTCGAACAGTAGGCGAATACATTAAACAGTTATATGCATAACAAAGCAAAATTGTCAGTTTGTTTGTATCCAAACATTAAATGTCATTACAAAATGGATGGTGGAACGTAATTGAATTGTCAATTAGGTACTAGTTATGCTATCAACGTCGTTATTAATGGAGTGGGCGACTGCCACATTTGTGATGGAATAAATCGATAATTAATTGAATTCCTGATCTAATTTGGTTATGGTTAGATTCAATATGTGTGCGACAACAAACCACATCTTACCAATAGGTGTGTTATTTAGAACAGCTATGTTTAGAACAGTTATGCTCCATGGGTCTGCCTGCGTATTTTACGTGAATCTCAAGGGGGCAGCGTTTGGATTATATCGGACTCTTACTGGCCACGACAACTCATCCTCTTCGGGGCCGTTTTCGGGCGCTCAGGGCTCCCGCCCGATTGCCCACGGCCCCAAAGGTCCCCATTTAGTCGCCTTTTACAACAGGCAGGGTTGCACCGTTCCTATTTTAATAATTATTCTTTATCTATTATAATTTCAAATGAAATGTTTCACTGAAAACTACGTATTCAAAATTATGATCAATTTTCCCGCTCTGTGATTTTAAACGCAATGCTCTTTGTAATCCTATTAAGGATCGAATAAAACTCTTAGTTACATAAGGTGCGGTGTCAAGGTAAATCAGTAATTCAGGACCAATATTTTAAAATGTTTATCTAGTTTTTATAAATTTTATACCAAGCGGATTTTACTGCATACATTTGTGACATAAAAATAAATTCTATTATAAATGCAAAAGTAACGCTTTTTTTATGTCACTAATGACAACGAGGCAGGCGGGTCACCTGATGGTAAGTGACTACCGTCGCCTATAGACATTAGCAAGACCAGGTGGACTGCCAACGTGTTGTACACCATATTACAATGCCTTAAGGGCAAGGGCAACTGGCTCTCAAGTGCAACTGCCGGAACACACCAACAGGTGCTTGGCGACAGATTTTCAACTTGAGGGTGGTAGCCAGCCAGTCGAGTACCACATAGTACCCTACCACCGTGCTGTGGTTTCCTCACGATGTTTTCCTTCACCGAAAGCTCAAGCTCATTGTAGGATTCGAACCCACGACCTTAGCCGCGGTATCCAACGTCACTTACCACTGAGCTATCATCGCCTTCTCTGTCTGCCTTACGTCACGTCTTAACCTCTAAACTAATTTTTATAAATTTTCGTATCAAGGTACCTAGATGAAACCTTGGAGAAGGATATAAGATAGATTTTAACCCGGGAAAAGATTAGGTCTTTCGGAAACGGGTGAAACAGGGGACAACTAGTTTCATATACACCTAAAAAGATGAATATTCTCATATTCAACATTAAACTCAGGAAAAACCATGTTTGCATAAATTAAACACAACCACGTTAAGTCAAAAAAAGAGTCACGTGAATGTAGGAAACAATCCGGCTTAAAATATCGTAAAAATTAAAAATTCCGCGGCCGTCGTCGCCCGGGGCGGTCGGTTGGGCGGGCGGCATCAAGTGCTCAAATGAGTTTGCCCATGTCGCCTGTGCCGAGCCATGTTTACAATTATATAATGCTCGAGCCGCGAGTACAATGAGCGTAATGAGCGTACCTCGCTTCTATGTATTTAGTAATTACATCGGGTTTAGCTGGCTTGTACCCGGAGTTTTAAGTTTTTAGTGGTTTATTTACGTATTATATTTTTTTTTTTTTATTCTGACTAGGCTTGTGTTTGACCACAATCTCACCATGGTAAGTGATGATGTGGCCGAAGATGGTAAGCACACAAAGCCTAGATGGGAACTGGCTCTCAAGTGCAGCTGTCGGAACACACCGACAGGTGTTTTGGCGACAGATTTTCAACTTGAGGGTGGTAGCCAGCCAGTCGGGTACTACAAAGTACCCTACCACCGTGCTATGGTTTCCTCACGATGTTTTCCTTCACCGAAAGCTCAAGCTCATTGTAGGATTCCAACCCACGACCTTCGCCGCGGTATTCGACGTCACTTACCACTGAGCTATCATCGCCTGTAAATTACATTTAAACTATTGCAGTTTATGTTTCGTCACTGATTGTACTATAAAAATATATATTGTTTTTACATCTCAATTAATTGTTTGGAAGCATCCGTGTTTTATTTTATTTTTATTCTGGATAAGCTTGTGTTTGACTACAATCTCACTATGGTAAGTGATGATGTGGCCGAAAGTGGTAAGCACACAAAGCCTAGATGGTGAGAGCCCAGTGCAGCTGACGGAACACACCGATAGGTGCATGCTTGCATGATTTTCAACCTGATATACAACTTTTACTAAATAC
The DNA here is from genome assembly GCA_951361185.1 of Ochropacha duplaris. Classification (NCBI taxonomy): domain Eukaryota; kingdom Metazoa; phylum Arthropoda; class Insecta; order Lepidoptera; family Drepanidae; genus Ochropacha; species Ochropacha duplaris. Next base: position 13,825,051 of record OX592696.1, on the reverse strand, counting down.
TTGAATAGATAATTACACCCAGACTAAGGATAAATATACAAGTCCATGCACATAAATGGCTGTCCTGGACGAAATCGAACCAACTACGCCAACCGGCCTGTCTAATAGTATAACATCCTTCTATTCACTGCAAAGGTCAAAATCAAACCCGTTATCATATATGAAAGTACCTCTTCTCCCGTTGGGGTTTTAAGCGGAGATTTTAAATCATGTCACACACATGGTCAAAGCATTAGAGTCGTTGTACAAAATATGCAGTTCAAAATATATCCTTCACTTTCTAAGGTCATATTAAAAAAAAACTGGCCAAGTGCGAGTCGGACTCGCGCACGAAGGGTTCCGTAAAAAAGGCAGAATAATCACGTTTGTTGTATGGGAGCCCCCCTTAAATATTTATTTTATTTTAATTTTATTATTAAAAAATACAACTCAATATTTTGTGAATATTTCAAGAGCCTAACTGTTGCCATTATTGATATCGGGCAAAAAATGGCAAAAAAATCAATCGCGTTTGTTGTATTAATTTGTTTTTAGTATTTGTTGTTATAGCGGCAACAGAAATACATAATTTGTGAAAATTTAAACTGTCTAGCTATCGCGGTTTTTGAGATACATCCTGGTAACAGACAGACGGACGGCCAGACGGACGGACAGACAGCGAAATCTTAGTAATAGGGTCCCGGTTTTTACCCTTTGGGGTACGGAACCCTAAAAAGAGACGGCTATCATTGAACCTGGATTTTACTAGGCTTTCTACAAACCATCTCACGAAATAAAAGAGTGAGCGAATAACTGTATCTCTCAAGTACTGCTTACTGATAAACTAAAAAGAAGACGTTGCTGAAATTCTTAAGCTAAATTTAATGCGTTTGCGTGCCTGTAGGAAATAACACCGAGTTCCGTAGTTAAAGTAAAACTAACAAAACTGAATAATCATGATCTGTGGAAGCTGTGGAACAGATTGTTCTTGGAGTTTTATACACTGGAATGATTAAGATCTGGCTACTGAGTTTTAACTATATGTATTTAAGATATAAAATGTAGGCATTTGTCTAGAATTTCTTCGTTGTTAACGAAATAGATAATACACTGGGATTTTTATCAGATGGCGTCCTTTTTGGAAACCTATGCTAGGTTAGTCACGCTTTACAACTTTTAATAACTGTGAAATATGCTTTTTTTTATAAGATTGATATACCCAGATGAGATTTTGAAAATAAGTCATTCCAAAATAGCCAATCTGTATTATAGACTCGGAAAACAGATTGATTTGAAGCGTGCTTTTAATTGTCAAAGAAACCCCCAATTTATGGTGTTGCAGCGAAGGTTCCTTTTCAACCAGCCCAGTTTATTATGAAATCTAAAAGATTTTATTTATCCAAACAAAAACATCAATCAATAAAGAGCCAGACAATTCATAACAATAATTTCCAATTCCACCACGGAATTCACAAATCATATTGAAAACCTCAACAACCCTCTCGGGCAAAGGTGATCCTTCCAATAAGCCTGGCCAAATAAAAAAGGGATTAACAGAAACCCTATTAATTCAAACAAAAGATTAACACGTACAGAATTGAAAAACGCGATCAGTTTTGGACGCGGCACGCAATTAAAACATTGAGCGTCCTTTACAAATACGCGTGCCAGATGGAAGTGACACGTCCGAGGGGTAAGGGTTGCTGGGGGTTGGAGGGGGGAGGGAAGTCCACTCACAATTAGCGACAAGTGGCACTCGACACCACACGTTAATTTCCCCAGTACAAGGATTCTTCAAATTAAAGTCAATTTTTGAGCCTTTGTACTCGGAACCGACCGGGAGCGGGACGGCCCATTTAATTTGGTTTCAACTCAGCTTTTCTACGCCATAATTATCTTAGGACCAGATTTTTTTTGTGTAATCCCCTTGCAGGCTTCCGGCCGTGTTCGGATAAACGGGGGTATATAAAGATGTGGTTTTGTCATTGGATCATATCAAGATATTGTGTAATTGGAAAGGGGTTCGTTTTAAAAAGGATTTTCCTGTTTGAAGCGTCTATTTTTACTCGACTGCGTTTGACAATGGATTTTTTGGTAAATAATTTTTAGGGTTCTGTAGTCAAATAAACCTTAATTTTTCGTCACATCCGTCCGCATGTTAAAGCAAAATTACTTGTAAACTTAAGCCGATTTCACTGAATTGACACATACATTTTTTTTTATACACGATAAGCTTGTTTTTGACCACAATCTCACCATGGTAAGTGATGATGTGGCCGAAGGTGGTAAGCACACAAAGCTTAGATGGGGACTGGCTCTCAAGTGCACCTGTCGGAACACACCGATAGGTGCTTGGCGACAGATTTTCAACTTGAGGGTGGTAGCCAGCCAGTCGGGTGCTACAAAGTACCCTACCACCGTGCTATGGTTTCCTCACGATGTTTTCTCACCTTCACCGAAAGCTCAAGCTCATTATAGGATTCGAACCCACGACCTTCGCCGCGGTATCCGACGTCACTACCACTGAGCTATCATCGCTTTAATTTAACTTGGTGTTCGCAGTGGTTTCACCCACATTCACTGGAGATCTTTTCTTTTTCTGGATTAAAAAGAATCATGTCTCTTATTCCGGGATATAATATATTTGTGTGCCAAATTTTATTAAGATGACACTGAAATCCAACTAATATTATAAATGTGAAAGTTAACATGTTTGTGAGTTTGAATATTTGTTGCTCAATCACACAATTTTATCCCGAAAAATGATAAGATCCCTCGGAAACGCGGGTGAAACCACGGGGCGGAAAACTAGTTTTATATATTAAGATTATAACCACTTCGAATTTAGCATCATAATTTTTTTTTTGTTCCTTTCTTCTCGTACTATGTAATATGAGGGAGGACTGCAGTTTAGTAGTTACATTAAATAAGATCTCGTAAACAGTGTTGAGTTACCCGACCACACTAGATTTGGTAGCTGGCCGCTCGCACTGGCAACAGCTGCGTATTGCGGATTGTTCTAATTTACAACTCGTTTATATTCACATACGGAATATTTAGTGGACATATTGTTGCACTATAATATTTACATTTGAATTATACAAAGTAGTTTTCAAAATTGATACGTAAGTTAACTTTTTTTTCTCCAGAAATATTTTAATTATTTAAAAACAAAATAAACCTAAAAAGCTAAACTAAATATAAATAAAAAATTTGCCCCAAATCGCTGCCCGGTGGAAGCGTCCCAAGAAGACTAGCCGCACTGAATACAGCAATGCCAATAAAATTCTTTGGGCAAAATACATGCCAGCCTTTTTGTCACTAGAAGTCTCAATAAGGCGACGGGAGACCAAAATTGATTTCGTCTTAAAAATATGTGTAGGTACTCAGAAATTGGCTTCCATTGCCAATCAGCTTGTCTCTCTCTGCTAATAGCTCTGCTAATAGCTCTGCTAATAATTGTAAAGCTATATTCCATCATACTGCCTTGTGTAGGCGCTAGGCTATCATATTTTATACATACGTTGTCATCAATTAGTGTAACAGCTCAAGATTCCCGTTTCAAATGGTTGATTATTCCATTCTTGCATGCATGTTGCTATAATTATATTTCGATATGCTTCAATCGAACCTGAGTCAAATTTTTGAACGGTACTTGATATTACAAGTATCTTTGTGAAATATATTCTTAATAAATAATAGAATTGCTATGAAATTGTCCAATTTAATTGTTTACTATCGCAAAATAATGACATATATTCTACAAGATTATTAGGGTACCTGTCTACCATAGTGAAGTGAGTAAAGCTAGAAAAAAAAAACAATGCAATAGGGATGTTGAGTGACATATCAAATTAGATTCATTAATTAAATTAAAAGAAAATAAAAATTATGTTCTTATTCGTAGTTTTTTTTTAGGAGTTTGATAGATTTTCGTCAATATATTGATTGATAATGACGAGAGCTCGGTGTTGCGCATTTTTTTTGCAATTGCATTTGTTAATATTTTGCAAGGACTACACATTACCCTTCTTCCTCCGGTCGACTGATATCGGCTGTCCATCCTCCCGGCGCCACATGATCTTCGGAGTGGGGAACCCATCCGCCTTACACACCAGACTGATGTTCTGGTTCTCCCGCACTGCCACTGCTGATTGTGTGCTCTCTTCATCCAGAATGTTCGGTGGTACTGGTGGAGAAAATTACATGATTATTGTTGGAATTTTTAGTTGTAATAAAATTATAATTACCTGGTAGAATGGAATGGAAGTAGAATGGTTTGAACGATATATTTCCATCAAACATTACAAACAATCCAAAACCCGACAAAGCCAATTAATAAAACCTACCGATAAATGTTAAAAAGAAAATTTAAAACACCTAAGCGGCCACAAGTCGGCTCCTAAAGCAATAAAAGTGCTATAAAAGCGTGCAAAGGTTTCTAACGCTACCGCAAAAAAACCTTCTTTTTTATTCCCCACTTAAAAGTTGCTACAAAATGTACACAATATAAGTCTAAGTCGCCCCCAATTGGTGGTTGGGGAGCGCCTACTTCCCTTAGATCTGTAGTAAGAGCCGTAAGGGGGAAGATAGCAGCCGAGCGTTATCTGCGGTCAAATGTACCGGAACCTTTGGCTGCGTTCCATATACGGTGCGCTTAGTGTGTCAACCGTGTCGCTTCAAATAATACTTGCGGTTTATTTAATTAAAATTATATTTGGAATTTTTTTTGTTCTTTTTTTTAAATTCTTATTTAAAGGTGCCATGATTTATGCCATGCCAAACTAAAGAAAGTTTGTATATATAACCTTATTTTGTTACTATTGTGCTACAAAATTGTGATAACCTTAATGTACGGTATCAAAAAATGTGATATTTGTAGTTAGATAAGTAATTAAAAATGATAAATTTTACAACATATTTGATTTTATCTTGAATATTGACAACATCTCTATTCGTTGACGGTTTAGATTAGCTTACAAGTTTCCAAACGAGTTAAAGTGTCCAAGACGATACACTTCCAGGAGGAAGTAGAAAGAAAATCTATTAAGACTTACAAATATTAAAGGAAAGTAATTAAAAGTTTGAACGCAATAAACCGCAAGAGAATGCCGGTGAATGAACAGGATTTCTTCATCAATATTTTCCCCATTTCTGATTAATAAGTTTCCATTATATCTTCCTTGGATTATGAATGGAACAGATTGTAATTAGGTGTTAATGGATTCAGTAAAAACAAATTCACTCCATTCTTCTGGGAATTGGTAAAATTAAAAATAAAATAATTTGCAGTGAGTTAAAACTTAAGGAAGATAACAGTTTTTTTTGTAGTATTGAGAGATTGTACAAAAATATAAAGAAATACCAATGCCGAGTGTCTTAGTTTTTTTTAATTGAACTCTGACTTTCGAACCGGTGTGCTAACTTCTGTAGGTCGACCTTTATAATCTCCATAAACTAAACAAACAATGACTTTGAACTAATTTAAGGGTGATTTTCATTATTAATGTGCTGCCAACCTTTTACCATGCCTACAGGACAACATATTCTCAACTGCTGGTATAATACACCACCAATCTTGGCAACAGATTTTCAACTTGTAGTTGCAAGCCTATTTTAAAATAATAGTAAAAGTGATACTCACCAACAACCTGCAAGTATCCGACTTGACTGATCATAGGGTTAGTGTTAACTTGGCACATGTAGTAGCCGCGGTCTTCTTGCTGCACCTGACTGACGTGGAGCAGCCACGTCATCGCGTTGTCATGGGAGACGCTGAAGCGTGCCAGCCGCGTGATCACGTGCCGGTGGATCGTGAGGATCATCTGACGATCGATGTGGATCCATGCTACCTGCGATTAACAAAATTAAGGTGATTGATCAAATTTACAATCATAAATGTTATTATTTAGTCTAAGGTGAACCAACGGTGGAAGAACCAACATCAACTGATGATTTCGCAAATAAAGCTAGAACGATATTACCGTTTTTGTACTTAATTCTCTATGATGAAATAAATGAAGAAAAACATGTAACCGCCGTTCGGATACAAATGCCGAAACAGCATGAACGAGTTTCAAGCGAGACTTGTTGATCGGAAATTGTTTTTCCGCGTCCCAACAGATGGCGCAGACATTGTGAACAAAAAAACTGTAACGCGATGGGTTCGGAGTTTGAAGCGTTCATGAACTCACTCTCGGTTGGAAACACGTCCTTTTTCCATAACTTTTCTCCCAACTGTTTTCAAACTGCTGTGATTTCAGTTTTAACCAATTCATTTTTGATGATGGTTTTTGTTCTGATTAAAACCCAACAATGATTTTCCACACTACAAAATAAAATAAGGCTCAATATCCATTTAGTTTTATAAAAGTAAAAAAAAGTCAATTCTAAATCCTACTACAAAAACAGTTGGATAAGAGCAAGTATATCAAAAGTAGATGTTCATAGACATGAGCCAGCGTCCACGAGTAAATCAATCTTGCGGTGAATCCAAACGATTTAGCGAATGGAAGCGGGATTTGTATTTACATTTTCTGCCTGGCCACCAATAAAACTTGCCAAATAGAAAGTTTATAGCAGCTTTACGGCTACATCCAGGGGATATTTATGTGGTTCTGAACTCAGGTTATTGGCGTACCATGAACTGAACTCTGGCATAAATTCACTTCTAACTCTAACGGAAATTGGATTTAAACCACTTGCACTCCTATCCCATTACGTGTTGGTCCGCAATACTTAAATAGATTCTAAATAATGAAGTTTTAGTTAGATTTTAGCTTATAGGTTTAGAAGCCACCTGAAGTGTGATTTAGCTAGGGTCTTAAAAATATTTACGGAACCATCTTACATAATCCAGAGTCCAATGTTGACAAGGCGCAAGTAATTTTCCTGGTGATGCAAGCATCTGTAAACTATGGTAGCCGCTTACCATCAGGTGGGCCATATATAAAAAGAGAATAAATGAGAAATGTTATTGTAATACGTTTTACCGGCCGGTTTTGTTTCCAAACATAATTATTGTATTTTTTTTATACAATTATCAGCGAGTAATATGGGATAAATTTTATTTTAATTCCATTACGAACGCGGGTGAAACTGCGGGGCAGAAATTTTGCTTACTTATAAATCCGTCGACTCCAAATCGTACACGATACTTAAATTTTAAAGTACGAGACAGTGCTCCTAAAAAAATAATTGTAAAACAAATAAACAGTATAAATGGAGCTATACCTTCAAAAGTCTGAATAAAACCCTAGTGATCTTCAAAGAAGTCCGAGACAAAGAGATAATCCATACTCTATATGATACATATTTGCGACCACGACGGTAGACAGATAAGTCCCGGTGAACAATCCTAAAACCGAAGGACAAACTGTGAAACTGGCTTAACCCCGTCGGGCCACGCATCGTTGTTTACTTTGATAAAGTCACAACCGCGTTAAATTCGCCCAGGGAGGTCGCAGACGTAGAACTGTATCGCCGTACCAGTGCCGCACTGCGCAACAGTCAATACGATGCATATTTTACAAGACTTCTCCGGCTGTACCTGCTTTTGTATGCTTCTATCTGACTGCGAAACGCGATACGATGCCGAAATGAGATCGTTTATCGTTCTTTGTGTTTCTTTTTGTATGAAAGTCTTAAAATAATAATGTGATTATGATTTTCTTATTTGGAATCGATTTAAATATTTTGAAAATATCATGAGAAAATTATTTTATTAGTCTTGTGTACCTATAAGTGTCTTCTGAGTATCTATTATGATACTTGAATATTGTAGCTAGTTTTAAAATAGCTAATATATTTTAATTTCAATAATGTACATAAATCAAATATAATAAAACGGGTTTTCCTGTAACATGTTAAATTCTCGACTGGTTCCAATGGCTATTAACGATAGCGAATTTGTGATAAAGTGACGTCATAATTCATCTGGCGTACTTCCGGTTGGTAATAAAGTGGCACCGCCTGCGAGTTACCACTCACCTTCACTCTATTAGCCTTTGAATGTGTAGAGTTATGGGCGATTGAAAAACAGTTACAGTGACTTTGAAACTTGTCTTAATAGTCTGGAGTAAGTCGAAACTTCGTGATTTATGTTAAGCTAAGGGCCATGCTAGCAGAGTTATGTGTACTTAGTTAGAAATAAAATTGCCCCACGTTGGGCGCCAGTAAACAGAGTTAACATTTCAATGAAAATAATTAAGTGGTTCCTTAAAATTAATTATTTTTTTAATTAAAGTTACTCAATTATTTTATTAAGTTTAGTCTTAAACCTAATAAAATAATAAAAATTACCAGTCAAGTGCGAGTCGGACTCGCGCACCGAGGGTTCCGTACAAACTTGTAAATAGTTCGTTCATCACGGTAATGTCTGGAGTCTCGAGGATTTTTTTCGATTACCGTATTTGAGGTTAATGCCAATTAAGCTGGACCTCTAAATTGTATGAGCGCCCATACAACTCGGAGGTCTATCTTAATTGGTGGTAACTATGTATCTATGGGGACACCTAAGGCGATGATAGCTCAGTGGTAAGTGACGTCGAATACCGCGGCGAAGGTCGTGGGTTCGAATCCTACAATGAGCTTGAGCTTTCGGTGAAGGAAAACATCGTGAGGAAACCATAGCACGGTGGTAGGGTACTTTGTAGTACCCAACTGGCTGGCTACCACCCTCAAGTTGAAAATCTGTCGCCAAACACCTATCGATGTGTTCCGACAGCTGCACTTGAGAGCCAGTTCCCATCTAGGCTTTGTGTGCTTACCATCTTCGGCCACATCATCACTTACCAAGGTGAGATTGTGGTCAAACACAAGCCTATCGAGAATAAAAAAAATTTAATTTTGAACTTTTTTTATTTTTTGGATTTTTTCCTTTATTTGTGCTGTAAGAAAGGTCTTACAGCACAAATAAAGGAAAAATTATATAATAATAAGGCAAAAAGCAAGGGCTTTTTGCCAAATTTCGTGATTCTAGGTCATCGGGAACTACCATATAGGTTTTCGACCCAAAACCTATAGGGTACTTCACGTGTCAATTTTGGTTAAAAGTAAGGTCTTACAGCACAAGTAAAGGGAAAATTCAAAAAAAAAAAAAGTTGAAAATTAAGTTAAATTTAGGTACTTACAAGTTTTCGCGAAAATCTAAATTTGCCCATATCTTTTTATCGTGTTGACTCAGGATCTTGATTTTTATACACCTAATTGGGACTATAGATATAAATTTCAACTTGCTAGGTCCACTCGTTCCTGAGATAATTGGTGGTGACACATGGACAGACAGACAGACAGACAGACGGACAAGAAAGTGATCTTATAAGGGTTCCTTTTTTTACCTTTTGAGGTACGGAATCCTAAAAATAACATAAAACAATATAACTGACATCAATCAAAAATTGGCGCCCAACATGGGACCAGCCCTATTTACTCTAGATAGAAAACAAGTGAATTATCAATCAACATTATATTTTTCATTTTCATATTTTTCCACAAAGATTACGTAACCACGAATTGTTGTCAGATCTTCATGGTCTATAGTTTCTGTTTGCTACAAAATATTAAATGTTCCCAAATACTTTCTAAAAGCACTTAGTTCAGAAGTAACACTTCCTAAATACCAATAACATCCATTCGTCACAAAGTTTAACACCTTAATCCACCGCTTAATCATCTCGCAAATGTCACGTGAACAAACAAGCAGGCATAACTCTCTGGAAACTTGGCTCTCGCGTCGCGTAAAGCCTCCTTAAGCCTCTTTGCCCCCTTTTTATTTCCCCACCACATACTTAACGGCAATTTCAAGTGTGCCGCCGCCTCTTTATACGACGTGTTGCTTCAACTTTGGCCTCAGAGAACTGAGGCTTTGTCGCTTCGATATTATGCGACTAGGATTTGGTTTTGAGGATTTTTAGTTCTGGAACGACTTCAGTGTTTGTTACAAGCTAAGATGTGCTATGATATGTCTTGTTACGTAGAAATTTTTGACTACGTAAAAATTTCATAGTACTCACATAGTTTGTGGGATCATTCCATTTGTAAATTATACTACTACATCATTATGTGCACATTTGGGCACTATTTTCTCATTTAAATATGATAATATATCATAATTTCACTTTTTATAACCTTGTTTGTTTTGATTTGGTTGGCAGATCGATTGTGTGAATGAACTGTCACTTTGACGTACTGAAGTGACGTTCCGTTGCTTTGAACGCTACGGTCAAGGTCTCATTCACATAGTCGAATGCATTTTACCGTATTTTTAATCGATTCGATAGGGATTGAGTGAATGAGGAGTGGTTGATTTGTGCTAAGCAACATCCTTAGCGGGGAGCAATGACTCTGTCATTTCCTTTTTCTCGATCGCCGAGAGCACTTCGGCGTCAAGCCCTTATCTATTTTATTTTGTGGTAAGTGCCTCATCATCATATTTCTAAAGTAAAGATTATTATCATCATTGTACGTAGTCTATATCGTGGTGATTATTTTTCAGTTTTATGTGAAGCTACGGCCGGCGCGTGTCTCGATAATTAGAGACATCGGACACGCCACGCTATATTTTCGTTCCTGATTGGTATGTATCTCATGGATATTAACTGCAATGTTCCCGGCGTGCTTTATTTTGATTGAATATTAATCAAATTCGTATTTTCTTGACAGCGTGCAGAGTTGGGCTTGCGACTAGCACGTGGTGTCACCGGAGTCGACATTGTCCGATCTCCTCACGCCTGGACATTTTCCTCCATAAGGTATTTATGGTGCTTTATAAATTTTATTTAAAATCCTTGTTTTTACGGTGTAATTCCGAACATGCGGGTTAAGCACATGGCAGGTGACTTAACCTATGCATGTTGTTCTTATATAGTAGGAGTGTTGTAGGGATCCCTCTCATCAATCTTCAATTGATGCCGAGGCATCTTATAGATATTTTGAGTATCTTTATACATAATTTTCTGGAATTGGGACGCTGCTTGACCGAGCACATGGCCGACATCGGGGGCTGATGTCCGTCCTTTGTGTGCTCGGGCTGTGTAGTATTTCCATTCTAATGCCACCAATTTTGGGCCAATTCCAGGAGGTGTCTGGAGAGGGCTAAGAACCTCCATTGTCTGGAGAGGGCTAAGCACCTCCATTGTCTGGAGAGGGCTAAGCACCTCCATTGTCTGGAGAGGGCCGCGAACCCTCACTTTTGTAGCGGACTACGTTCCGAGGACCACGTTCCTCCTTCATCAGAGAGGCCACATCCTCTCATTCATCGGGGAGGCCACATCCCCTCATTCATCGGTGCAGGTTTCTTCATAGCATCGGTTTACGTTTAAATATTATATTTTTTTACGGACTGTCAGCCGTTCTGACAGTGGCGCTCAAATGTAACTTTCCCATAGTTTAATATAGCATCCAATCAAATTAAATATTACCCCAGGCCCACGCCTGAGTCTAGCTGGCTATAAATAAATATCTATTTATCGTTCGGTTTACATAACCTTTTTTTTGAATATTATTTAATAAATATTTTTTATAATTGTTTCCGGGGAAGTTTTAGTTTTATTTTACCACCTCCCCAGAATAATTGTAACATTGACGCCCGTACGTAGGGGCTCGAGAAATTCTGGGGTAGTTGGTGTGTCAGTTCGCTACACTAATGTTTTAATTTGGTTGATTGTTTTGCTATTTAAAATTTTATTTTGTATTCTTTTGTCATGGCCTCCTTTGAGCTTGCTTTAAGCGCTTGCCTTTTCATTTTGTCTAGCTTTTCAAGAAACTTTTATAATTATCATTTTTGACATGCAGCTCAAGGGTGGTCAGTATATTTATTTATAATGATTTTTTGTGTGATCATTAATCTGTAAATTTTATAATCATGTTAAGCCAGCCCGACTTGCCCCTTCTTTAATTTATTTTTTAAATTAATATTTATGGAGCGCCCAATCAACTATAACCTTTTAGACCTGCCTCACTTAATTTACGAAGTTGAGATTCGCGATGTAGTACCGGAAGCTACATTATCGGGTGTTCGTGACCAGTTGCGGGACCTGACTAAACGAGTTCCAGCGTCCCAAACTTTAAAATGTTCGCGCTCGCCCGCTTCTGAATTTGCTTCCATTCGGGCAATTTTAGATTTATTTGCATCTCGCTTCTCTAAGGATAAGCATGTTTTTAAGAAGGTCAACCGATTTCGAGCTTTAGCGCACCATGTTTACCATCGGTTGCGACGCATCACCGGTTCAGGTCACATTAGTGACCGGAAGCTTGCGCTTTATTTTGAGCTGTGCGATTGGCTGGAGGAGATTGACGTGGTTTACGGCTGCTTTCTGCGTTCCTTCGAACAGGTGTCTGCGCCTTCGTATGCAGATTGCATCGACGTGTTGAGCAGCTCGCGTCATGTCTACGACGGCGTCTCGTCAGTTCACGCGTACCTTCTGCGTCTGGAGGAGATCTGCAGGATTCATCGGATTCCCGAGCCTGTGCTTTTGCAGGCAGCTCCCATCCTGTTCTCCGATACCGCACTCTTCTGGTTCCGTAGTGTTAAGGGTTCCGTTTCGGATTGGTCGTCCCTTAGGCAGTTATTGGTGGATGAATTCACGCCCTATAGCTGCTACGATGCCGACATGCTCAAGAGACTGTACCACACTTTGAACAGCGTACCATCTGCTGCACCAAAGCCGACTCCCGTGCCGGATCCGTCTCTTGAACCTGTTCCGATCCCTTCACCTTGCTGTCCCTTGCCTTTGCCTGCCTCGGTTTCCGATCCTTCCCTCCTTCCCGAACCCACGCCTCCGCCAGTTCCAGAGACCGTTCCATGTGTCCTCTGTGATGAGGTTGTGCCTGACAGTCTCGTCGAGTCGCCCGTTAAAATTTCTGCGCCTGTGGCCGGTAAACGGATTCCTCTGAGACAGAAGAGTAATAAGAATAGGAGACGGTTCCGAATTTGTCGCCGGAAATCTGTTCCCAGAATTCCTGCAGTCAAGGTGGTATCTGTCATCCCAGTCCTTTCAAAGGAAGAAGACAGAGCAAGACACGATGACGAATTGCTCAAGTTTGACAGGCTTGTTTTTATCAAGTCTGATAGGGTTAGCTTGAGGTTTTCCGGTTAATTGTATAGGGTCGCTTCAAATTTTTTCTCATTGGGCTTGTTTTTTTTGGATATCGATTTTTTCCCTTTCTTTGGCTTTACGTTGATCGTTTTAAGGAGTTCCTTTTTTAACTCTTTATTCGTTTTTGGTAGGCGGTGAGTTCCGTAGGCCTTGTAGCATTGGACCACAATTGCGTGTGCCAATGATGCCGAGGTGCTCGTCGCCTCCCCTTTTTGAACTCTTTCATGGGTTCGATCCTTTTTACTTCTGCTGTTTTAGCAGGAGTACTTGATATTGCGTTGCAATATTTTACCTTGATCAGCCAAGTTTTTCGGTTGATCCCCTTTTTGGTTCTGCCCACTTTAGGCAGAATTTGTTACTTCTTTAGTAGCAACTTTCGTGATCAGCATTTCCTAGTCTGACCCTTTTTTTCTACTGTTGCCCAGATGGCAAGAGTTATTTTAATTGCGTTTTTTAACATATCAGGTCGGTCGTAGTCTTATTTTGTGATTGTCCTTTGGGATTGTGTTCGTCTTATTTTAGTTTGCCATAGCCCGGACCACAGAGATTAACAACGTTTGGTAACATTTGTCCTGGCTCGTTGGCTTTATTTTGGAAAGAGATTACTGATGGATTAGATTTTAGTTTGCCATAGCCCGGATCGCAGAGAAATAAGAACAGTTCGAAAGATTTGTCCTGGCTTGATGGTATTATTTAGGTATGAGATTACTGATGGTTAAGCTTGTATTCACTCTTGAGTTACTCAATGAGTTTCTTTTTATTATTTCCCGGTTACATTGTTTGACGAGTTTATTTTTATTGGTCATTGACTTTTTAGCTTTTACTATTTGGTTAGCCCCAACTTATAGTGAATATTAGTTTTTTTTTTGGTTCTTAAACCTACGTTAACGTTTCATTTAACGTGACTTAAACATTTTCAATGGCAGGAATTTGCTTTTTTATTTCTTCCAGTTTGGTCGCCTCGTTCCTTCGAACTTGGAATGCCTCTTCATTTTAGTTTGGATTCCAAGCTAACTTTATAGGTGGTTTGTGCCCCATCTTTATTTCTGGTACTCTTTTAGGTGGTTTGTACCCCATCTTTATTTCTGGTACTTCTTTTTAGGTATCCACTTTGTTCGTTGGGCTCTTTTGATCAAACTGTTAGGAACTTTGAAGAGTATTGTAGTTTTGCGTTTTACTGAGTTTTAAGTTTCACTTATCTTTGTTGTAGTTCTGGACTTGTAGTTGAATGATCCCAAGGTACAAGCTGGAGGGCCAGCAAGAATTTTTCCTCTTGTATCGTAAAAATTCTGGAAAGGAAGGGAGCACTGTTACGTAGAAATTTTTGACTACGTAAAAATTTCATAGTACTCACATAGTTTGTGGGATCATTCCATTTGTAAATTATACTACTACATCATTATGTGCACATTTGGGCACTATTTTCTCATTTAAATATGATAATATATCATAATTTCACTTTTTATAACCTTGTTTGTTTTGATTTGGTTGGCAGATCGATTGTGTGAATGAACTGTCACTTTGACGTACTGAAGTGACGTTCCGTTGCTTTGAACGCTACGGTCAAGGTCTCATTCACATAGTCGAATGCATTTTACCGTATTTTTAATCGATTCGATAGGGATTGAGTGAATGAGGAGTGGTTGATTTGTGCTAAGCAACATCCTTAGCGGGGAGCAATGACTCTGTCATTTCCTTTTTCTCGATCGCCGAGAGCACTTCGGCGTCAAGCCCTTATCTATTTTATTTTGTGGTAAGTGCCTCATCATCATATTTCTAAAGTAAAGATTATTATCATCATTGTACGTAGTCTATATCGTGGTGATTATTTTTCAGTTTTATGTGAAGCTACGGCCGGCGCGTGTCTCGATAATTAGAGACATCGGACACGCCACGCTATATTTTCGTTCCTGATTGGTATGTATCTCATGGATATTAACTGCAATGTTCCCGGCGTGCTTTATTTTGATTGAATATTAATCAAATTCGTATTTTCTTGACAGCGTGCAGAGTTGGGCTTGCGACTAGCACGTGGTGTCACCGGAGTCGACATTGTCCGATCTCCTCACGCCTGGACATTTTCCTCCATAAGGTATTTATGGTGCTTTATAAATTTTATTTAAAATCCTTGTTTTTACGGTGTAATTCCGAACATGCGGGTTAAGCACATGGCAGGTGACTTAACCTATGCATGTTGTTCTTATATAGTAGGAGTGTTGTAGGGATCCCTCTCATCAATCTTCAATTGATGCCGAGGCATCTTATAGATATTTTGAGTATCTTTATACATAATTTTCTGGAATTGGGACGCTGCTTGACCGAGCACATGGCCGACATCGGGGGCTGATGTCCGTCCTTTGTGTGCTCGGGCTGTGTAGTATTTCCATTCTAATGCCACCAATTTTGGGCCAATTCCAGGAGGTGTCTGGAGAGGGCTAAGAACCTCCATTGTCTGGAGAGGGCTAAGCACCTCCATTGTCTGGAGAGGGCTAAGCACCTCCATTGTCTGGAGAGGGCCGCGAACCCTCACTTTTGTAGCGGACTACGTTCCGAGGACCACGTTCCTCCTTCATCAGAGAGGCCACATCCTCTCATTCATCGGGGAGGCCACATCCCCTCATTCATCGGTGCAGGTTTCTTCATAGCATCGGTTTACGTTTAAATATTATATTTTTTTACGGACTGTCAGCCGTTCTGACAGTGGCGCTCAAATGTAACTTTCCCATAGTTTAATATAGCATCCAATCAAATTAAATATTACCCCAGGCCCACGCCTGAGTCTAGCTGGCTATAAATAAATATCTATGTATCGTTCGGTTTACATAACCTTTTTTTTGAATATTATTTAATAAATATTTTTTATAATTGTTTCCGGGGAAATTTTAGTTTTATTTTACCACCTCCCCAGAATAATTGTAACAGTCTGTTTCTAGACATTTTAACGTTTATGTACCCACAACAAATACTTCTAGGCCTATATAAACAAGAAAGCGATTTTTAACACAGTCTCAGCATTTTTTATGAATAAACACCAATATATGGATAGTAAATAACTTTTTTAGTACCTACAAAACCAGAGCATGAATAACGTTGCATCAAATAAGACATCAAAAATATCTTGGAGTACAATTTTATGTTATAACCATAATTCGCACAAGTTATAAAACCTGGAACGATCCACTCCAAGTTAAGGTGTATTTGATTAGGGTCCCGCCATCCCGTGGACCCAAGCCAGCCCGAGCGTTCATATACCCATTTTTATTTGGCACAATCTATTAAATCTTTTTCAGCGATACCCTATTTTATTGGTGATTCAATCTCATACCGATTTAAGGGTTATTTGTTTTACATTTAGGACTTAATGCAGGTTTTGTATAAGGCTGATTTTGATGCGTTTTTACTACTTTGAAGTAAAATATTTTCCTGAAATATTTTCTTTTCAATGTAAACATAATATTAGATTCCAAACTATGTTCACTAAATGCAAATCAAAATTATATTTTCTTTTCAAAATATACTTGTAATTATGTAAATACATATACGTAATACGTAAGATACAATATATGAAGGTTTAATATTATGAAGAAATATTCTACAAAGCACTGATTATTTTATAACAACATGCTCTTGGCCGGTATTTTCAATCTTTCAAATTCTGGTTTCCATGACAACACTTCTTAGAAATAAAAAACGCAATAACATTAATAACATGCCATTACTGATATATTATAATACAGTTAGTACCTATACTAAGAATTAAACGTGGCATACCTGAACATATAATAAAATGTATCATATTAGATACGAGGTAAAGTAAATTGAAAGTGGTATTATGTATCATGAGATGTTTTAATCTCTATATATTGTGATAGAACTATTATAGAAAACGTGAAAAAACATTGGCAAAATAAATAGTCAAAAAAAACAAGCCTATATAAAACCCAATACACCCCAGTGCAAATAAACGAACCACAAATTTTAATTCAAAACAAAATAAGCCAGCAGACCGAGTGGAATTACTTCAAAATTCTAACGCACTCTCGCTCACCGCTCAAGTATTTACGAGGCGGGTGTTACAGGATAATAGGGCTCGTAAAATAAAATAAATAATTACTTGGCGCCGGCACATTCATGAATAAGTTAATTGTTACAATGCAAGACAGTGTAACGCCCCCCTTACCTCGTAACTCCCGCGCTTAATTATAAACGGGGTGAATTATGATACGCGGTCTGCGGAGTTAAGATGCGATTGGATGAGAAATCTTGAGCCTAATTCTGTCGTAAATTTTGAATATTTTGGTTATTTATCTGATGCTATAACTGGTGGTTGAACTATACGATAAATGCAGTATAATATACTAAAACTGATTAAAAATAAATACAGAAAATTGGTAGGTATACATGGTCGGTAAATTGACCAAACCAAACTAAAGCTGGAAAATTCACTATGGTTTATTATACAAGATAATTGGTTCAGAGCAGGTAATTAATTTAGTGTAGTTTAAAATTTATCGCCTGCATTTTCGTAGTGGTTACTATAGTGATTTTTAACAGAACCAAGCAGCAGTAATTTGCCATGTTCACTTAGAGCGTTTCATCTTTGGGTAACTGAATGGTTCCGTGGCTACTCACTCGTTATTCTACCTTGTTCGGACGACAATTGATGACATCCCACAAGAGGCATGGGTCAGCATGGGTCAGCATTAATTATGCTTTAAGCCCCAGGTTCAACGTGTTCTATGAGAAACCTCAGATGTCATTTCATGTTAAACAGTTTCAATTCTATCTAAAATTGATTAAAATTT
This sequence comes from Ochropacha duplaris, assembly GCA_951361185.1. Taxonomy (NCBI): domain Eukaryota; kingdom Metazoa; phylum Arthropoda; class Insecta; order Lepidoptera; family Drepanidae; genus Ochropacha; species Ochropacha duplaris. The sequence continues at coordinate 13,807,170 of OX592696.1, read as the reverse complement.
AATATTAGTACTAAGTTGCCAATAGTGAAAATTTAAATAATAGAGTCTAGGATTCAACGGCATAAATGAGATCTGATAAATGAAGATTTCATCAAGTAAGTACTTATAAATGGAGTTCAATGACATAAATAATTAAAACTAATATTATTAATGCGAAGGTGTGTCTGTCTGTCTGTATGTTCACGCTTAAACCACTGAACCGATTTAGATTAAATTTGGTATACAGATAGATGGAACCTTAGAGAAGGACATAGAATACTTTTTATCTCGGGAAAAAGATTAGATCCCTCTTGAATACGTGCCTGCGGGGCGTAAAACTAGTTAAAAATAAATATGATAATCTTGAAATTCTCTAGAGGCACAATTAAGGAGCAGCTAAAGCAGTTTTAAATTATATATCCATCCGAGAATCTAACGGAGTTGAAAGATGACCTAAATTCTGAATAAACTGTGTAATTTCTTGTTTTAGTTTAGTCAAGCCAAAATTCCTGTTGCAGATTTTTTTATGTTGCTTTGAAGTTACAGTAGTGCAAATTCAAAACCCAAGAAGGGACACAATCATTATGTTATTTATGGCATACCTGATAACAGATATGTGGGTCAATCTTTTGTTAAAAACAAGATAGCCCACAGTAAAAAAAAAACGGCGACGTAATAAGCATACCTTAGCTATGTAAGATAAGATAAACTAAAAACGACTTTAATGAGAGGAAAACTAAACTATTGAGACTTAACTAAAGTGTTAATGTGCATAGAAAGATTAAAGAAGAACGTTCCGGCGACACATAGCTGGTGATAATTAGTGAAACAGTAGAAATCTCCATAATGACTAAATGTTGTAGTTCGCTGCTCATCCACAGTACTCATGAATAAGTTAATTGGTTTAGTGCAACTGTCGTAAACAATGATATTATAATTTAAAAAGTGTAGATACGTTATAAGTGCTCTGAAAGGGAGTATAAAAAGTGGCTAATTAGCCTACTTTGACTTGTGTCGCGTCGCCGGTGTCAAGTCAATAGATGCACTTCACGTACCGAGTGCAATTAAAAGTAAATGTGACCCAAAACAATCAAAACATGAGTTATGTGATATCGTAATGTAGTGTGGATATTGTAATATTAAGTTATTTATGTTTAGAAGACAGGGCTACATTATGAATATGTAATTTGGTTGAAAAAATAAATATAATTTATTTATGTGTGCGACAGAGTGCCATTTTTTAAGATGGAATGTTGTGTAGGTAAACGATCTACACATTTTAACGTATAATATCATTGGTTGTAAGAGTCGTTGCAGACTTGGTGTATGTTTCTTTTGGGATTTTATAAACCCGAGTTGGGTTTATTTAGTTATCTTTGTTGTCTTAGTAAAAATATTACAAACCTACTAAAAATAATTGTTTGCTCTTCATTCGACCGCGAGCCGTTCTATGAATAACAATATTTTAATTCTGAGGTTTTAAAAATGTATGTAACTGTTCACTTAAGAAGTATGTGACCATAATTTTGACACATTTTTTTTTTATTTATACAATTCTCTACTAAATGATACAAAAATCTTCAATCTACAACGCACCTAATTCAACACATCTACGAGTACCCTACCGTTAGTAGCTATGACGTGGAATGAATGAATAACCGTACCGGCCTGAAATACACGCTGAAATTACTGCATTAATTCCGTCCACGATATTTATTATGGTGTACTAATTACTTGGGGGAAGTGTCAGGGAAACGCTTTCCATTTCGCGCGTTGTGAAAGGGGGCTAGACGGAAAAATAACTTACGAAAAGTTGTCACGACACTTTATAGTAAGCTATTGTAAGCTGTGCGGCGTGCGCATGTTTCTCTGTCTGTCTCTCTCTCTCTCTTATTATTAGAAAGCAAGCCAGATATTTTCATATATATATATAAATAGAAATGTTTTTTTTTATATATATACTCTCTCGACTTATATAACTTCGTTCCATCCGGGTGTCCCTTGACACCTCTCAAGTTTTTATATCTTCTTTACATTCATATTTTGAAAGACCAGGAAATATGCTTTGATCTTTTTACTATGGGTAGACTAGTGTTTGACTATAGTCTCATAATGGTCATAGTCATAAAAAAACAGTGTTAGTTAGTTAAAGACGATGATAGCTCAGTGGTAGTGACGTTGGATACTTCGAAGGTCATGCGTTAGAATCTTAACATGAGCTTGAGTCTTCGGAAAGAAAAACATAGTGAGTAAACACGGTGGTAGGATACTCGACTGGATGGTTGGTAACCAGATCCAGAAGGTAGCCTTCATGTTGAAAATCTGTCACAGAGACCCTATTGGTGTGTTCTGGTAGTTGCATTTGAGAGCCAATTGCCGTCAAGGCATTGTAAAAAGTTCGATTACACATTGGTTCACAGAGAAGATCCACCGTTGCGAAAGAGCCCAAGCAAGCCTCCCGACGCTCGAATAGCCGAAGATCTCCGAATGAGCACGACATCATTTGACCTATATCATCCACAGCGATGCGATCGCGCGCTATTGTAGCGACATCTATCTACACATAGATATAGTTCGCACGAATCCTAGATAGATGGCGCTCCAATAATCTACATCGCGCTGACGAAGTTTTCTATACGATCTGCATATATACAAGATTCCAACATTAATAGTTAGACTGCGGTCCCCAGGCACGATGACCTAGCCTGGCGGAAGATCTTCCCTTTGCAATGGAGGAGTCTAACACTTCGCTCCTCCATACTACCACTCATACATCAACCCACATTAACAGGCTCACAGAATATTGCCTATGATCAACAGCCGGCTGCATGTCCAGCTCAAACAGATCCAACTCATGAACTTGAATTTCATTCATACATTTCACTCTAATGACTACTCCAGGATGCTTCACCCAGCACGGGAATACGGAATACCACTTCACCAATCAACCTGTCAACTCATTTACACGAAATGAACTCACTTATCAGGCAAGTCGTCGGTTCCGGTGCCGTGTTTGGGATCGAAACCGGATGGGGTGCTGTCGTACGGCAGATTTCCCGGAGGAATGTCGGAGTGATAGGTACAAGCGCAGCGAGTAACACTGATTGCTTTACGTTTTTGATTGATCCAAATTGTCAGCGGGCGGATGGATGTGATTTAGTAATGAAGAAATTAGGTATTCCAGATTTAAATTTATCTAAAATTTTGGTTTGTCGAACAAGATTTTAATACTTCATTATTTAGTCAGATTATAAAAAGAACTCTATGTAAAGTATTTGCCGGTTCTTCTCAGCTGAAGACTTTCAAATCGGTGGTAGCTGCAGTAAATATGACTTTAAGTGCCCTCTTAGAGCCTTACCTGAAATAATGGCTTTGAATTTTATTATGTCTGGGGCTGGGGTAGAAAATCAATCATGCCCTGAATAAACTTTCCACAGTTGACTGAATAAAAAAAAAACCTGTATATATTTTAAATGCGAGGAATCTTCCAGTCATCGATCTATAGGCCAATAAATTTTCATGTAGGATTTCTATTGCATAACATAATAATCATGTTACAGTATAGACAAATCAATCTCATGAATAGACGGTCAATTTGCAATTGGGCTCTTCAACACCACAAAATATAACAATATTATCAAACGAAGTTTCTTAATTCGTTACTTCCATTTAATCTAACTAAAGCGGAAAATATCTTCAATAATTCCTTCCATAAACTCAAACTTTAATTACAATAAGGTAATTTCAGACTTACATCTAGTACAATAAGTCTTCAACATTCACATCTCAGTAAGACGTATAAAACTTGAAGTTAATTCAAGAAATGTCTAAATTAGCTTAATAATGCTTGCTCAAATAATACTGGAACATCGAAGTGAGGGAATTAGAGCACGGTACGTTTGGAGATGAGAAAATTAGATTATATCTCATTTCGTTCTTTGCCTGAATTACTCGAGATCTGCTCTATTAAAATTTTAAGTTGGCGATTAATCAACTGAAAGTGGGGCGGAGTCAATGACTTTAGAACAAAATTCCATCCCAAAATTAGCCAAAAATTATTCATATCGCTTGGAAACTGGATCACTACTTTTAAGAATAAGTGATTTTGAACTAGCACAAAAGCTTGGAACTTATCATCTTGTTTCAAATTAAGAATTGTATTTTTTTTTATTCTGGATAAGCTTGTGTCTGACTACAATCTCACCATGGTAAGTGATGATGTGGCTGAAGGTGGTAAGCACACAAAGCTTAGATGGAAACTGTCTCTCAAGTGTAGCTGTCGGAACACACCGATAGGTGCTTGGCGACAGTATTTTAACTTGAGGTTGGTAGCCAGCCAGACGGGTACTAAAAAGTACCCTACCACCGTGCTATGGTTTCTTCACGGTATTTTCCTTCACCGAAAGCTCAAGCTCATTGTAGGATTCGAGCCCACGACCTTCGCCGCGGATTTAACGTTAAACATTTTACAAGTTAAGATAACCTTGAAAACTTGCAGGTAGCAGGAGTAGTCACGTAAAAAGGAGAATGAACTCCTATTAGAAAAGGCATACATCTTAACCAGCACCCTACAGTGGAGTTCAGGCGCCGTGCTAATACTACTATTACAACTTCTATTATTTGGGGGAGCAATGGTTGTGAATGTCAAATAGTTAGTAAGCTTTGATAGCTTTCTTAAACAACGTGTTTCGGGTGCTGTTGCGGCTGCCCCGTTTCTGCAGTGCATCAACCATGTTTACTGAGGTGCGTGCAGATTGTTTTTATGCCATAATGAGCAAAAAAATGCACGTGTTTGGTCTGCAGAGTGCGGGCCAGCACCAACAGTATCCTAGCCATGTTCGCAGACAGGTTTGACGATCGGTACATGAATCATTGCAGCATGATTCATGTGGCCTACTGTACCTTGGAAATAATGTCTTGTCTTAGTAATATCTTATTTATGTTTTTGTGTTCTACTAACATAGTCTTAAGGTACTGTATTACTAACAAAATTGAATTTTAATGTTCTGAAATAAATGATTTATTATTTATTATTATAGTCTCTTACCTTATAAGTGCCAAGATGTTCCACAACGCAGGGCAGGCTGGCATCTCTGCCCAGAGCTACTGTCACGTTGGGGATCGGCTCCGCGAACCGAGGTTCTTCCGTTAGTACTGAGGATAAAGGTTTTGATAGCGTCTCAAATTGAGCTAAAGACAAAAAGGGTTCACGCATTAGGTGAAGCAGTATTTGCAAAGAAGTTTTCATAATTACATAACGTAAGAAACTTTACGAATAACAAAGCGTGGCAGGTTTTACAAGAAGTTAATATGAAGGAAGGTAATGATTACCCTAAAAATATGCATACTGCATGCAAATTATTTGCTAGGTGCTCGTATAGTTCAACTTGATTTTTTCACTATTACTTTTAATTAAGTTAGAGCGACCAAAATGTGGAAAGTACTTACGAAAATATGAAAAATCCATTCCATATTTTCCAAAGTGACAGGTTCTTTTGCTCTTTAATTACTTTCTCAGTTACTAATTTAGTTTCCAAATAATTTATAATTACACACTGACAGTGTGACCAAACCAAAAATGTTAATTTTGCCAACTTTTGTTGTTCATATCATTTCAAAGCCGAGCAAAAAATGCTTGCGGCGTCTGTGATATTAATAAAAAATATTCTTATTTTACCGAATAACATTTTTTTCATGAAGATGAGATATTATTGTCAATAGACGTTTCAAAGAATACAATATAAGTAATATGTTTTTTGTTGAGACTGATTACTTCCAATATTGAAATATAAAAATTGAGGTATTATTTACAGATTGTTGCGTTCGAAGAATTTTATTTCATCTATTTAATCCAATGAAGTATGTTAAAAAATACTTGTAGAATTTATTAATGAAAAAATAAAACATTCCTGAACTCTTTATTAGAGATTCTTTCATCTTTATTTATAAAAAACTAGTGGGCTCAGCAGACGTTGTCCTGCCCTGAAATTAAAACAAAACATAGAATTCGATTCCAGCGACACCTACCGTGTCCAATTTGTGAATCTATACCATTTGTCATCTGTCAGCCCGATCTCGAGACATGTCAAAGTCGTTCTATACAAAATGTATCACAAAAATAATTGTCTTCATTATTCTTTTTGTGTGCATTTTTCTAATTTTTTATTAGTTATTCTGCTATTCCGGGCGGAGACGAATCTAACAAATCAAACACCATGAAAATCGGTCCAGCCGTTCTCGAGTTATAAATAGTGTAACTAACACGACTTTCTTTTATATATATAGATTTAACTAATGTGTCTACTCCAATTTATTAACCCACCAATATAAATAAATAACAAAAAATATTATTAACATTATAATTCTAAAAAATATAAACTCATAAACTCTTAAGGTTTTATATTACAATTAAAACCATTTATGAGATCTAACAATGAATTCAAATAGCCTTCTCATTATAATTCTGTTCTAAAAAATACCCAGCCAAATATAAAAGTCGTTTAAATTTTCATGACATGTCAACTGTTTCCAATTTTGCAGTCACGCAGCACTTTGAATTTGGCATAGTAAACAACTCACAATGTCAAAATAACAGAACAGTTATATTATTTACCAGAGAAACGAAATTACCTTTAAAAATGTAATTTAGTGAATGAGCGTTTTTTTATGCGGCTCTATTGAAGGTTGGTGAATTGAATTAAAAATATGCATGCTTAGTTTTAGATGCAGCCGAGTACTAGGAACTTCCTTATGATGTTTTCCTTCACCGAAAGTTCGGGATCATAAAAGATTCAAATCCACGGCCTTTCAGTACATCCTTGTGATTACCAATCAGTGGCTACAAATTAAATTGTACTACATTTTGTACAGAGTTATTGGAAACTAAGATTTAGAAGAAAATGATCGTTTCATTTACACACTTTATTTTTAAGGCGATGATAGCTCTAAAATCATCGTGAGGAAACCATAGCACGGTGGTAGGGTACTTTGTAGTACTCGGCTGGCTACCACTCTCAAGTTGGAAATCTGTCGCCAAGCAACTATCGGTGTGTTCCGACAGCGTCACTTGAGAGCCAGTTCCCATCTAGGCTTTGTGTGCTTACCACCTTCGGCCACATCATCACTTACTATGGTAATATTGCTATTAAATACAAGCTTATCCTAAATTTAAAAAAGGTGCTCCTTTCGTGGTTAAAAAAAGCTCTAAGTACTCTCCTGGCCTACTCTGAGCGTTCTAAATTAATTTTCTAAAACTACCACAACAATATCGATTATTACCGCGACTAATTTAATAATCCATTGTTCGAAGTCTATGAATACGCCTTCGAGATATGAGAAACAAGATTTAATTACTCAAGTTGAGATCTCTCCAAAATATTGTCTTCATTAGAAGTCGTGCCCTTTGAGTCTCGTTTTATTTGAAAAGTTTGCATGTCATTTGGAAAACTTACTTAGGTGGCCTATTAACATTCTCATCAGTGGTGTTCATCACCTTAAAACTTGTGTTGATATTGTCCGTGATTTTATAGCGAACAAGTTTTGAGACAGTTTTGAGACAGAATTGAGTCGAATATTACAAGTATATACATTGTTTATTATGTCTCGATTTTCACAGTTTTGAGGGGCTAGACGGAAAAAATTCTTACGAAAATCACCGACACTTTTCTGTCGGTGACCGCTGTGCGGCGTGCGCATATTTCTCTGTCTCTCTCTCTCTCTCTCTCTCTTATAGAAAGCAAGCCAGATATTTTCATTTCTATTTATATATATATATATATATATAAATAGAAATGTTTTTTTTTTATATATGTATATATACTCTCTCGACTTATATAACTTCGTTCTATCCGGGTGTCCCTTGACACCTTTCAAGTTTATTTCTCTTTTTTTAACTTACGTTATTGAAAAAGGATGGAAAATATTTAAAATTACATAATATTAAAATCGGCGCTGGCAAAGATACCCTGGATGGTTTCCTTACGATGTTTTCCTTTACCGAAAGCTCAAGCTCACTGTAGTATTCGAACTCACTACCATCGCCATAGCATCCGACGTCACTACCACTACGCGGGTCACCTGATGATAAGTGTCTTCCGTCGCATAGCATTACCAGAGATATTGCCAATGTGATGTCAACCTTTTCACAATGCTCTGAAGGCAGAACTTACCTTGACAAATTATAGTGATGATTTGTATAACGCTGATGGCGATGCTCCTGCAGGGCCCTCGTCTCCCGGTCATGGTGGCACCAGAGGCTGCTTATCATCACCAACCAATTTGATCTGATCTCAAGTTCTGAAGGTAAGCTGCTTGAGTCTCTTCATTGCTGCACTTTGGTATCTGCAACAGATTTTTAGTAAGCTTAGTACAGTTTTTTCTCCAGATTATCTGGTAAACAAACATTTGTGGTGGGACATCATTTATCATTCGGTGAATACAAAACGTGATTCTAATGAGTGATAATGACAAATCGGGTCAATGTTTCATTCATCAATTATAGCGGTGGGGTATTAAAATAATCACAGACAGTCGCAAATTGGTTCTTTGTTTTTTTCATTTTGTCTATAGTTTTTATGATAATATACAAAATGAAAGATCTAAAGGAAGACATATTACGCATGGTTATATTTTTAATTAGTTTGCGCTCCGCGATTTCACCCGCGTTCTCAAGGGAATTAAAACAATATTGATATGTGATAATGTTGCTTTCTATTGGTGAAAGTGAAAAAAAAACTAGATAATACTTACAGACAAACAAACAAAACTAAATAGTAATAATAATAAATAATAAATATCCTCGGACATTTGTTCACACACGGCTATCTGATTCCAAACTAAGCAGAGCTTGTAATATGGACAACCAGATGACTGATATACTACATATACTACTTTTTTTTTAAATACATACTTACTTAGATAATTACACCCAGACTCAGGACAAACAGACATGTTCATGCACACAAATGTCTGTCCTGTAACCAACCGCGCCAATTGGCCCGGATCTAGTGGGGGGCAAACCGGGGCCCCAAGGGCCAATTTTAAGAAGTGCGAGTCATAATAAATGTTAGAAAAAAATAGAGACGTATTATTTTAAAATGATGTTACAATCTGACGCATAAAGACAAAATAAATGAAATACTGTGCGTCAAGAAATATATGTACCTATAGATATTAAGGCGATATTTAAGGCGATGATAGCTCAGTGGTAAGTGACGTCGAATACCGCGACGAAGGTCGTGGGTTCGAGTCCTACAATGAGCTTGAGCTTTCGGTGAAGGAAAACATCGTGAGGAAACCATAACACGGTGGTAGGGTACTTTGTAGTACCCGACTGGCTGGCTACCACCCTCAAGTTGAAAATCTGTCGCCAAGCACCTATCGGTGTGTTCCGACAGCTGCACTTGAGAGCCAGTTCCCATCTAGGCTTTGTGTGCTTACCACCTTCGGCCACATCATCACTTACCATGGTGAGATTGTGGTCAAACACAAGCTTATCCACTATAAAAAAAAAAACAAACATATAACTATAGTACTAAGTTGCGATTTATCTATCTAGCGGATAGAGTTATAAGTTAAACCTAAAAGCGTCTAAATCTGTCGACTCGGCTAGTTAAATCAATAATGGTTGACGAAGCGTTCATTTAAAAGCTAAATAAAAGCTTTCTCTTGTCAGAGCTTGATTATCGAAATTAGTATCAATGGCTTACTGAAGTATTTTCTGATTTTATGATTAAGAGTTACATTGTTTGTTTGTTTATCCTGCTAATATTATAAATGTGAAAGCTTGGATGGATGGATGGATGGATGTATGTTTGTTACTAATTTACGCCAGAACGGCTGTACGGATCTAGATGAAATTTGGCATAGAGATAGATTATAGTTTGGAATAGCACATAGGCTACATTTTATCCTGGGAAAAGATAAGATCAAAATACTTGTTGAATTATATAGCTAAAAACAGTTATTTGTATAAAATTATAACTATACCATAAGAAAGGCTTGTTTTAACTGACTAACTAACTTAAATTATGTAAGGTAAGAAACATTAAATTTTATACAAAGCAGAAAGCCTTAAGGACATTGTAAAAAGGTCGAAAAGACATCATACTCCTGTTATAGCTATGGGCAAAGGTATTCACTTACCATCAGGTGACGCGTCAGCCTGGTTATCACTTACTCTTGTGGTATAAAAATTGCTAATGTTTAATTTCAATTTTACTTAAAATTATAATTATGTCGATCCCCTAACATAAATTGATCACGAAACTAAAGCAACTATTCACGTGATGGTCATCATTGAAGTCCATGGCGACGTTTAGTCATTAGTAAAAATATCGTAAATACAAAATGTTGGTTAGTCCCAAGCGTGCTCTATAACCAAAACTAAGACTGCTATGCAAGCTCAAACGGATCCAACCTGATCTGAGGTTACGAGTCAAGGCGAAGGGGACCAAATTCTAGTAACTTCCCTAAAGTATTAAGCTACCCTCTATAAATAAAATACAGAACGTGCTATTTCCTACAAATGATTACCACACAACTCGATTGCTATCCATGAAAAATATTTAATTAAAGGAAATGAATCATTTAGAATATTTTCATTTACCCGCGTTCCTGAGGGAATTAAAATAAAATATGTTATTGTTATACCCTGATAGTGCAGCTTTCTACAGGTGTTTTTTTTTTAATTGGTTAAGTATTTTTGGGTTTATCCGTTACAAACAAATATTGAAAATCAAATTTTTATCTGTTAATAATATGAGTATGAATATATTGTAAGCTTCAGTTGATCACTTTGGCCCGTCATCACACGAATACCTTAACGGAAGTCACCCCCACGCCCCGCTTCGTGCCCAGAAACTTGATTTATTTCGCGATCAAATTCAATTGTGTCAAACGAGAAATTGACTAAAAATTCATCGGTCGACGCTGACGTTATGAAGTGTGTTTTGAACCCATTCAAAACATCAATGTGAAAATGAGAGCTAAGTTCAATATTAATAATATATGGTTGTCGACTTTGCTGAAAAAATTATTGATACCTATCCTGAAAATACTACATTTTAAAATAACTTTAAAATACAATTTCTTGTATATTTATGCTACAAAAATTTAAAATAATATAATTTCTTAAATTTGAACTGTCAATTTTTTTAACAGTCAAATTATATGCAAACTGAAACTTAAGATCTAAAAAATGAGGAAGAGTAACTTTTTAGAGATAAGACAGTGTGGTCCTATCTCTCGATCGGTGGATTCTAGAGTAATTTAATATTTATATTATTCTTATACTTTTCATTCCAGTATAATATAAAGAAATATAATATTAAGCTCATAAGCCAGCAATACTGCGCCACAGGCACAAAGGCCTTCATAAATATTGGTAAACCATAAGTATTCATAAAATATTGACAATACGGACCGAAACCAAACAACGCTAACCAAATAAAGCCTTTAACTCTATCGATCAGACATCAACAGATAAAAAAACAAAAACGAAAACTTTGTTCGGGGACTGTTCTATTGAAGAATAAATATGTATTGTATGCAATATAAACTGTGCGTTCTAGGAAAAAGGTTCAAATTTCAATGAAGACAAATTTTATAACGAGAATAGTTAACATTCTGAAAACTTTTAAGGCGATGATAAATTGAAGGGAAATATTTAGAGGAAACTACAGCACTGCGGTACCTACGTGCCTGGCGGGCTCAAGTTGAAAACATGCTCCCCTACCGATGTATTCCAAAATAACACATATTATCATTGAGGCTATATAATTATTAAATTTAATAGGTCTAAGTTGATTTAAAAAAAAAGAGTATTTGCTGAGTTTATTGCCGGCTCTTCTCAGCAAATGCAACCTTCCGAACCGTGCATTAGAATTTTTCATAAATTAAACATATGACGATTAAAAATACTTATAATGAGTTCATTTAATAAAGATGTTTTTGTATTTTGAATGATTGATTGATTTTGTTTTTTTATTAATTTGAATTTCAATTTTGATATTTTGCTGTGCTTGAGCCAGTTCCCTTCTAGGCTGTAATTATCAACTTAGGCCACATCTTCACCTATTATGGTTAAACACGATAAAGGAAAACAAATTGCCTTCAGAGCATTGTTAAAAGGTTGACAATACATTGGCAATGCCCTGGTATTGCTAATGACTAAAGGCTACGGTAACTACTTACCATCAGGTGGGCCGTAAGCTTGGTTGCCACCTAGTGGTATAAAAAAAAACCAGCCTGCCTGTTGTCAGACTCTGACCAAAAACAATGTTAATTCACTTTTAGATTGTAAAAAGAAACTATGAAGCCAAATGAATCAAAAATTGACAAAGCAGTTTTTGATATTAGAAAAACCTTTGTTGGAAAGCAATTTAAAAAATGATTACATAGCATGTCTAAGGTTATAAGTATCAACACGTGAAGATTAATGGAAAATCAGAGAGCAGATTACTGAAATACCGATCTTTAAAATCATGATCGTTTGCACAAATAAAATGGCAGTTACACGATTCTTCATTTAAATAGACGTCTGACATTACCGCTAAAAAAATGTTTACGCCAATATTTTTATTTTTAAATCCAATATAACATTGTGTTCAAAGAAAACCGACCCGCTCCGCTTTCGTAATAGAATTGTGAATTGAAAGGCAATCGTTTCTGGGGTCGTACAGCCAGCCCCAGGCTGACATCGGCTGGTTGTAATTCATCTTTGCGTCGTTCGGTTTACCCCTAGGGCGGTCGGATGCCTTTTTTGGACTTTGTGAGCTTAAGTAGCTTCTGAACCATCATTTTGTTAAAAAAAAGTACACTCCAGTTGTATTTTTGATTTATTCAGGACGCGGGGCTTAAGTAAGGAGTATCATTAAGGCCTTTTAAATTTATGCCAGTTTTTTAATGTAATTTTGTTGTACTTTCTCTGATATATTCATAAGAACTTGAAATATAGTTTAGAAGTCGACTAAAACTTGTTGAATGTCACCTTTGCTAAACGAAATAACGTTAAAAACTAAGTTTGGGTAAAGATTAATGTTTAACTAAGTTGTTATTAAAACGGACGGTTTTGTTTATCTTATTAAAATTTCCAAATTGGAAAGGATGTTATAACATACCAAAAAATATTTTTTTTCTTAAAAGTATACTAAAACGTAGACCATTTTTAAGATTACAATGTCTACTTATATCAGAAAGAAACTGTATTTATATCAAAGAAAGTTTCACATCAATTCAAAGTTGTGCCAACAAACAATGGTTTTAATCAACAAGTCTATTGCATTCCCTGAAGAAACGAATTGGATTCAGACTCGAGAATACAGAGGCAGTCCAAATATGTGGTAAGTAAACCTTTTGCACGGTAACAAAGGTATTACACACCGCTCCGGAAGCGATAGCCGATTTAGCGTCGAGAGGGGTCTCTTCAAGCTATTAATCTTCTGTAACACTACTTTATGTTCCGTTCTTTAGATCGCTCAGTTTTTCTAGGGGATTCCTTTATTTGGTTTTTAATTTTAAGTTAAAATCTAGAGTCAATACCAGAGGATAGTCAATTAATTGCTAATATTTACGACTACTGGCACAAAGTAATGTCCAGTATACAAAAACATATCATTTTAACAGTTAAATTTCATAAAAATTTGTCAAAAAGTATGACTTGGACGTTTTGAGGCCGGCACAATGACACTACCATCGAATTATGGTAAGGAATTAAGTCACGAGTCTTTTATGTCTCATGCAATTTTTCCATGAAACAGCCAAGCTCAAAAAAGGTTTCTTGGCCAAGGATTTGTATAGTAACTCTACAAATCCTGCTTGGCTACATGAGATCTGATAATTTTAAACAGTGAAAGCGTAATGAGCTTGTGAGACTTGGCCGCCATCTTTACATGATATGTTATTCATACAATAATATAAGAAGGATAATACTAGTAAAAAAATCTTTCAAATTATTAAAAAACTAAATTAAAAAGTACGATGATTATCTTTATGAAAAAATAAGTGGCTGTGTTCTTAAAATGCTGTTCGTTTAATTTTTTTCTTATTTCTTCATCATCGAAATTCCTTTACAGGGGATCTATTGAATATTTCTAAATCGGAAATTTTCATTCGAGAGGGTCTCCCCGTTTTTGTGGTTCGAAGATATGAATATTTCCAAGGGTTATAATGCGATTAAATTGAAAATCTTTAAACCTTTCCTGAGGTAATAAGGGGCGTGACTATGAACATTTTTGCCTCATCTTGTTATATTAAAACGGTATTACGGAAATATTTTGCAAATGATTCCGCGAGAGCTTTTATGATATAAACGACGGCGCGATTGGCGTCGAATAAAAATATAATGGAGCAAAATTGTAATATTTACGGAAAGGAATTGAAGCATACTATTATCACGTTTCAGATATTTCTCTTTCATTTTTCATGTCGCAGAGACACTCTCAAATATCACTCAAACTCAATGTTATATTATCGTTTCGTTTATCCACTTTCAATTTGAATTCATAATTTTGCTAAAATTAACCTCTTTTGTAAATGAATATGTTTAAATAATAAAGCACACAGTAAAGTAACGACCAAGTCTGAGATGAAACTTGAGCTATTATATTTTTATCAAAGTTAAACTCAACCTTTTTTCACATGCCAGAACAATGTCGCGTCACCGAGTCCACGTAATTCGCATTATTTTCAACCGACATTTAAACTTTCATTCCAAGTGTCACAGACAGGGGGGTTTTCACCCCCAAAATAGGGGGGGTTAGTGTTGAGTGAGACGTAAAATGAAATATAGGCGGCCCCCTACGCCGCGGCGCGTTTTTATTACCGCTATGTGTAAAGCTTGTAAAAAAATTACTCGCGACTTACTTTTTTTATTCGAGCCCAAGCCCGGGAGGGTACAGAGTGATGATAATTTTTTATACGCCTTCCTTCCTTGAATATTGCTCTCGAAACGTCTTTATTTGCAGCCGCGCGTAATTGTCGAACCGCGAAAAATAATTGTGGTGTTACAGATAACGTTTTGTGTGTTCCTGTTTTATTTAAAGTTTAGGTACGTAAAGTAAGAACGTCTGGATTTATTAAATTTTTGGTTCAAATAGATTTTTTCATGTATTTTATTTTTTATTCGTGTATCCCAAAACAGCCTTTAAATAAATCCCGTTATATATTTAATCATAAAATTTATATCCTAACTTAATAAACCTAATTTTCATATACATCAATTCGTACCCCTAATTACGTACACATACAGGGTGTATGTAATTACGTCAGGTGATATTCGAGGAGGTACCCGGCCTTAATCAACTGCTGCCTTGCGCTGGCTAATAAGTCGCGACCTGAGGCGTGTTTGCGTCTATATGAAACGAGATTCGTCGCTTTCATACATTTATATGTATGTATTTGGCGACGACACGAGATAATATTAAATGAAGTAGATTTCTGGGATATTTTTAAATAGGTACATATACTATGTTTTGTTTTACGACTTAAGTTAGAGATAGTGTAGTTTTTAAATTGGTTATTTAAATCAAAGTCAAAACCATTTATTTAGTTTAGGCCCTCGAAGGTCGAATTACAGAAGTTACCACCGGTTCGGATGTCAGCCTTTAACTGAGCAAAACCAGCAAGAAACTCTATTATATCTCTCTATTTTGATTGACTAGTAGTGACCGTGTTTTAATTTAATGTCGTTACGTCGTCACCACTCTGTATAAGGCGATGATAGCTCAGTGGTAAGTGACGTCGGATACCGCGGCGAAGGTCGTGGGTTCGAATCCTACAATGAGCTTGAGCTTTCGGTGAAGGAAAACATCGTGAGGAAACCACAGCACGGTGGTAGGGTACTTTGTAGTACTCGACTGGCTGGCTACCACCCTCAAGTTGAAAATCTGTCGCCAAGCACCTGTTGGTGTGTTCCGGCATTTGCACTTGAGAGCCAGTTCACCTTTAAGGCATTGAATAGGTGTACAACACATTAGCAACCCCCTGGTATTGCCAATGTCAATAAACGACGGTTGTCACTTACCATCAGGTGACCCGCCTGCCTCGTTGTCCCTTGTGACATAAAAATAAAAAAAGAAGATCTGACAGCCTAGAATACAATATTCTTGTAAGATAAACAACATAAAAAACAAGGCCCATTACAAATCCTTCACCAATAGTAATAATATTGCTAATTAGCATACGTGACTATTACACTACCAAATCATAAAGTACCTACCTATTATAGAATATAGTTACAGTTAAAATTATAAGTGAAATCCACATATCCCTCAACAGTGTTTTATTCAAATTGGCTCAAAACAAACAAAGAGATAGTTGAACCAACTATTAATCAGAATCAACTTCTCGTTTGGCACACCATCTCAATTCTCATCCATAATGTAAGGGATTAAAGTAGGATATCGTTTGACTTGAATAAATTAAAATAAGTTATCTCTGCTCTCGTGTAATTTCCTTACAGAATGGTGTAATTTAAGAGGTGGGAGCGATTCTATAAATGTATGCGGGTTTTTTTTTACACACATAATTAAAAGTAGTTTCACTACAAAATGCATTAAATTGTCATCTCAATATTTATATTTAGCTGACCTTCGCAGTTTCACTCGCCTATGGTCTATGTTACTCAGGAATAATGTAGTTTTCTAATGGTGAAAGAATTTTTAAAATCGGTCCAGTAGTATATTTTTTTTTGTTGCTGGCAATCATCCTTTTAGGATATTTCTGCCAATGTCAAAGTATTTGAAATGGTCTTGGTCTATTTGTCACAGTTTTAGTATTTAGTCAATACAAAGTCTTTCAATCGCATACATTTTCTTCAGTTTCAATTTCTTCTTTTATGTTATAGTCATAATTCACATCACATTTTCAAACTCACTGTAATGTCTAGTCCTCGTCCATACATGTCCAGTCAAGCTTTAGTGAAATTGGCGGTTGATCCACTAAAACATTCACGGACTTTTTGGGACAACCTGGAAAGTCACGATACACGCTTTCATTTCATTTCTTCACTTCACTTGTGCACTTAGATTGATCATTATTGGATAAAACACCACCGAAATTATTCAATAAAACTCAAAATACACGAATTTAATTAAAATAAAACGAAAACGCAACGTCACTCTGCAAGTTCCCGCCAAAAAGTCCTCCAGTAGTATTACGATGTTAGCGTGTCCTGTTGATCGAAAAAAAAAAGCAAATAGGGTTTTTTACATTTACAATGGAAATTAATATTGAGAGACCGGTTGGCGTGGTCGGTTAGATCACGCCACAGGTTGTGGGTTTGATTTGACAAACAAATATACAACTATGTCCACGCGCGTACCACGGAACGTGGGTCTTGAGACGCGGGACGAAGATGCGGGACGCGAGACGCAGGGACGGAGCCGGGCCGGGCACCGGCCAATAACGGACGAGCGGCAACCACGACACACGCGTCATACTTTTTTATTTCTTTATCTCATAAACCCAATAATTGCACTTGAAGATTGAATATATACCTATTTAAATACAATCCGCTTATTATTTAACATCGTCGAGCCAAAACAACTATAACAATAAAAAACTTCTTCGAGGCTGCCGCCAGTGCCGATTTGCTAAGTATTTTCAAATGCATTTGAAAAGTAGTACCTTGTTTTCATATAGGTAGTACAAGCTCTGCTTAGTTTGGGACCAGATGGCCGTGTGTGAACAATATCTCTGGTTAATTGTCCTAGTGTCAAAATATAGGTATTGTGTCAATAAATGAATTCTAAATCATTATTAAATTCTATTTATTATTTTATATATTTCATTTTATTTAACGCTAATATTATCCGTGAGACTAGAATGATTATTGAATGTGATGTAAATTGTTTTTGAATAGATTAATTGCTGAGTTTATTGCCGGCTCTTCTCAGCAAACGCAACCTTCTGAACCGTGCGTGTAGACCATTCATAAGTGGTTGTAAAGGCCTATTTGAATAATAGTTATTTGTTATACAAGAGTGGGAAGTTGTTTATTAACCGCGTGCTCAATTTCTGATGACCGAGCTCTAGAGCTTAGAATCTAAAATTTAATTGAAAATTAGAATCCTGAGCGTAAGCGAGGGAATCAAAAGAGCACGAGGTGAAAAATCTTTGCACTCGAGTGCAACACGTAATTTTTCATACCACCTCAGCGAGTAAATGACTAAATGCAAAAAAAAAGAAAATGGCGGGCGCAAAGCAAATTAAAAAAAAGTACACCAAGAAGGTTCCGAGTCTGAGTTTTTTACAAATTAAAAAATGATTTTTTAATTTCATTTTTTATTTTTTATGTATTTTTGTATTAGTTAAAGAATAAAATTGTTAAACTTTTGAAAAAAAAAGCCAATATAGTCAGATGGTCCAAAAATATTTAAAAATGTTACCTTGCTGAGTTTCTTGCCGGTTCTTCTCAGTTGAAGGCTGACTTCCGAACCGGTGGTAACTTCTGAATTCGACCTTCATAAGTGCCCTTCTAGGGCCTAAACTGAATAAATGGTTTTGACTTTGGCTTTGACTTTGATGTATGATAAATTCGGCACCATGGAGGGAGAAGTAAATAGGTTTAATGATGTTTTGAATTCACAAACTTAGTGCATACGATGTTCTATTTACTTTATCCTCTAGAGGATAATAACGGCTTTTACACTCAGATATCGAAGAGCAAAAATACTCTTTCCGAGATGGGAGGATGAAAAAAATATTTTTAGCTTAATTTTTCATCTTAAATACTTTTTTCTCATGACTTGTCCCATACACAGAGCTCCACACTCCACCGACTTCGGTAGGAAAGTTTCTTCGTCTTTGTTACTTTTTCATAACAATAACTAATTTCGTTGGTTAATTAAGCAACTGAGAAATGTTTGCTACTTTGGATTTTAATGTACCTATATAGGTTACAGGATTACGCAAGTAGGAAAGTTTGGACAAGTTTCTTATATCATCTTGGGTTGGGGTGGAGATAAATTCAAAAAGTTATTTTACATTAACGCGAACAGAGTTTGGTACTTATATTTTTTTAATTGCCACTTTATTCCTTGTTACTCACACAACATTAGATGTAATATAATTATGTTTCGGTTTAATATAATTCGGGAAATTAATTTGACCTCAAACCAGTGACGAAATATGAAATCAAAAGTGAAACAGGAGTTTTTTTTCGATTACATTAAAAAAGATGCATTAGCATAAAAAATAAGATACTGGTTGGCAAGCCGTTGGTGTGGGATGCCACTTGTGTTGATACACTTGCGCCATCTCACTTACCGGCGACTTGTAAAGCCGCGGGAGTGGCTGCGAGAGGTGCGAAAAATTTTAAATAAAAAAAATGTATTGGCTAAAATTATCAATTTATACCTAATGCGGTCGAGATCATAGGTCTGTGGGGTCTGAAGCTCGTCGTTTCGCAAGTGATTAATAAAAAAAAATCGAGGCTTCTGGTAACTGGCGGGTGGGGAGCTTTTTCCGCCAACGCATTAGCCTGGCTATCCAAAGAGAAAACTCTGCCATCCTGCTGGGAACCTTGCCGATCGGCAGCAGCGGCAGTTTCGAGGAAAGTTTTTTTTATATTATATAGATTGTATATTTAATACATTTGTTGTAAATAAATTGTAAATATAGTAACTTAGCTAGAAATTTAACATGTCAGGGAAGCTATCCAAGCAATACCTATATAAAAAAAGATTTCTTAATAATTTTCATACCCCCAAGTAACTCTACTTTTTGTTACATAAAATCCATTCCACTCCAGTAAAAGGAAAAAAACAAATAACCTCCATGACAATAACAAGTATAAATAAATGGCTTTTTAACACACCCACCTTCTGGCGACGGAACAACATATACCTACGAACCCACCCAACCGTAAGGCCCCTAACAAACTATTTACTGTTTCTATTGAACCCAATGTGAGTCGACAAAAAGTTCACAAATCACACCCCTCGTCCCGGAGTGTATCCCCGGTATTGTTCAATAGCCTGCGAGAATCCCGCGGGACTGCGGCTCGGGCGTGGAGTAGTTTGCAACACTATTGAAATGCCGGGACCGTTGGGTACGGAGGTGGGTTATTGAAAACATTTAGTTCCTGTTTTTCTATATATGTTGTGTTATATTGAAGGTTTTATAAGAGCTCTTCGAAATATCTTCCGATTTTGAAAATCATTTTTCTGATAGGAAGCTTTATCTTATCACTAAGTGCTAGTGTATGTCGACACGGTGGTAGGGTACTTTGTAGTACCCGACTGGCTGGCTACCACCCTCAAGTTGAAAATCTGTCGCCAAGCACCTATCGGTGTTCCGACAGCTGCACTTGAGAGCCAGTTCCCATCTAGGCTTTGTGTGCTTACCACCTTCGGCCACATCATCACTTACCATAGTGAGATTGTAGTCAAACACAAGCCTATCCAGAGTTAAAAAAACATAATATTTTATTAAAAATATAGTCTTGTAATGTAAAGATACTGAGTATAACGTAATTTTCTTTAGAATTAAAAGAATTTTTATTGTGTTTTAAAACTGTCATTTTAAAATCGGTTCGCGGACGCCAGCTATTTTTAATTAAATTTTCTTATAAAGTCTGAACGTACTTGATTAAATAAAGTCAACCTTTTCTTATTGTAGTGCAACGTTAAAATATTAATGACTATAGCTATCCGCCCCGCGGTTTCTCCCGCCTTTGTGAGGGAATTGAAATAAAATACGCAGAAGACATGATGATTTTATAGCGATGATAGCTCAGTGGTAAGTGACGTCGAATACCGCGGCGAAGGTCGTGGGTTCGAATCCTACAATGAGCTTGAGCTTTCGGTGAAGGAAAACATCGTGAGGAAACCACAGCACGGTGGAAGGGTATTATGTGGTACTCGACTGGCTGGCTACCACCTTCAAGTTGAAAATCTGTCGCCAAGCACCTGTTGGTGTGTTCCGGCAGTTGCACTTGAGAGCCAGTTGCCCTTGCCCTTAAGGCATTGTAATAAGGTGTACAACACGTTGGCAGTCCCCCTAGTATTGCTAATGTCTATTGGTGACGGTAGTCACTTACCATCAGGTGACCCGCCAGCCAGTAAGTAATAAGAATATCAAGTAAGGTAAATTATTATCTTATTTCTAGTGATCTTTACTACAGTGCGGCCGTTAAAAAAGTGTTTTTATGATACTTGTAATAAATGCGCTTATCACGAAATTATGAAATACATTTTTGATGGCACTTTCTCAGGAGGTTCAGTATTATCTTAGGCATAGTTTTGTGAAAGTAAAAAAATTTTATTAGCTGTGATAAGCGTATTATTTACAAGTGTTTTAAACGCATTCTGTTAGCAGCCGCACTGTACTCGTAAAGTATATATTATTTATTTATTTATTTATAACACATAACATCTATCATTACAGGCTAATGATCCTAATGCGATAGAGTTGCAAAAAATTAAAAAGGATACAAAATATACATTTTTAAACAATAAATCACAAAAAAAAAAAAAAAATTAACATTTTACAATAGTATTAGACAACTGAAGTAATAACAACTGGAATAAAAATAAAATAAAAGAAAACTTGAATTTAAATTAAAGGTAAAAAAAATAAGGTATGAGGCTATGAGTAAGCTATGACATTCAGTAGGACCTTTGCTAATTCACTCAAATGGCTTGAAAATAAATCTAGTCTATCATTGGTTTTATTTAATATTGTGATAGCACGAGTGAAAGGTGTTTTTGCCAGTAAGTTAGTCCTGGCAGATGGTACAGACAACAGTGGAGGGCGGATCCGCCTCCACGCGTAACGGTCCGGCACACAGAGACTCAAATGTCTTAGCACTCCTGGATTATGTTCGGCACCACGCAGAAGTTTCACTAAATACACGGTAAGGGTGAATTCACGTCGCACTCTCAATTCGCTATAACCGACCATGCCTAATCAGTAAAACCACAAAGCAAACTAAGCGATCCTCACATCGCACCGCCACGCGGTAAAAGGGATCTAATTTATAATTCACACTACACGAATAGTTAATTCGCATCACGCATTATTCCGCGTATAATCCCCATCCAGGATTTCATCAAACGCAAATAAGACGTGTACATAATACCGGAGGGCCATTGTCTCCGGTTATTTGTTCCGGTTGTCTGTAGGTGACATGTATGGAACACCAGTATTAGGGGTGGATCACACTGGAACCATTTTTTGATTAACTTTCACGTTTTTCGTGCTTATTTACCAATCAGCATTTTTTTTTATTGTGATTATTGATGCTCGACGCTCGTATTATAGAATAAAGACGTTTAATTTGAAGAAATTTGTGTTAATATATATTGAATCTTATTTAATAGATTTAGGATTCAAATTGAATTGTTTTAATACTGACAAAAAGAAACGTAAAAAACCAAACGCACAGTAAATTTTTAAAAAGTGTCCTACCAGAGCACTATATTTTTAACTGTATAACAAATTAAGGACAAAAAAAACAAACCGGCCAAGTGCGAGTCGGACTCGCGCACGAAGGGTTCCGTAAAAAAGGCAAAAAAATCACGTTTGTTGTATGGGAGCCCCTCTTAAATATTTATTTTATTTTAATTTTATTATTAAAGTAAAAATAAAACCGAGTATTTTGTAAATATTTCAAGTGCCTACCTGTTGCCATTATAGATATTGAGCAAAAAAGGGCAAAAAAATCGCGTTTGTTGTATGGGAGCCCCCCTTAAATACTTATTTTATTTTGTTTTTAGTATTTGTTGTTATAGCGGCAACAAAAATACATTATTTGTGAAAATTTCAACTGTCAAGTTCTTGAGATACAGCCTGGTGACAGACAGACGGACAGACAGCAAAGTCTTAGTAATAGGGTCCGGTTTTTACCCTTTGGGTACGGAACCCTAAAAAGAACACAATTCATGTAAGAAAATACTTTAGCTAAACATCAATCCAGTGTAAATGTTGCCTTATTGAGTTAATTGAGCAATTTATCACGCAAACAGTATTTATCATTGTGATTAAAACGACAATTTATTGGCTTTTAAATATAAACGTTGAAACAGATTATATATAAACTAATATTAACATAATATTATTATGAACAGAAAATATTAGATAGTCCAAAAATATTTAAAAATGTCGCTGAGTTTCTTGTCGGTTCTTCTTAGTTAAAGGTTGACTTCCGAACTGGTGGTAACTTCTGTGATCCAACCTTCATAGCCTTCTAGGGCCTAAACTAAGTAAATGGTTTAATATGAACCATCAACCCTAGGTAAGTAAGGTTATCTTTTTTAAATCAACATCAAATCTGAGCTTGAGCTTTCGGTGAAGGAAAACATCATGAGGAAAACATAGCACGGTGGTAAGATACTTTGTAGTACCCGACTGGCTGACTACCACCCTCAAGTTGAAAAACTGTCGCCAAACACCTATCAGTGTGTTCCGACAGCTGCACTTGAGAGCCAGTTTCCATCTAGGCTTTGTGTGCTTACGATTGCGGTCGAGCACATGTTTATTCAGTAGGTAAGTTAAATTTAGCTTTTCCGCCAACGCATCAGCTTGGCCGTCCAAAGAGGAAACGCTGCCAGCCTGCTGGGAACCTTGCCGATCGGCGGCAGCGGCAGCCTCGAACAAGTTTTCATATATACGAGTATAATAGTTTGTATTTTTGTACATCTGTTGTAAATAAATTGGAAATATACTGTAAATTAAATATTTAAAAACTCCTGTCTGATGAAGTCATAGTCGAAAGATAGTAACTATGTAAAATTTGACTGCGACTGACACGAATCCCACAGGCTGCATAGAATATTATTTGTCTCCACATCGGGGTGTGCGGTTGACAGGTGTTAGGATAATGAATACATTCCCCCCACTCCCCCCACTCCCCCTTAAACTACCCCATTTTGTTGCTTTCAATAGAACGTAATATTTCCTTATCAGTTTAGAGAGTTCAATACTTGTGTGTTTATTTTATCGACATATTGTGACGGGCTGGTTGGCGCGGTTGGTTGACACACTACCTATCACGCCGCAGGTCGTGGGTTCGATTACTATTCAGGATAAACATGTCTGTTTTTCTCGAGTCTGGGTGTATCTATATTTACAAAAAAAACGGTTATGTGTTAAAGGCTATGCTATTTATTTTATTTTATTTTAATGGGCAATCCAACAGCATACATATTAAATATTATACATAAACTAATTCAAGACAGATACAATATATGTACACAGATGATAGGAAAGCACAAAATATTTGATTTAAAAAGAAAAAGAGGTATCATTAATATTTAAACTTATTATTATTATCCATAAAAAAGAACATGTATATAATACTATATATACATAATACTACTTTTTTTTGTAAATATATTTATTTATTATGATCGCACCAAAAACATTTCATGTAAAATTGGCGGCCAAGACTCACAAGCTCACAACGTTTTTAGTGTACCAGATCCCAGGAACAGCCCCTAAGCTCTGACTTTACTAACCCTACACCTTGGTTTAACAATTATGACTTAGTGGTTTCATAGATCAATTGCATGTGCAATGTGTTGCGGCTACAGAAGAAACAAAAAAAAAGAAATTATAAACTACATATTTCATATTGGATTGGATTGTTTTATTTTTGCGCAATCGTAGTGAAAAGTTTAGTGTAACACACGGCGCTAAAACCCATTAAAACTCGGTTTCTATTTAGTCCCTCGCTAAAGCTCGGGAGTAAAACTACCTCGTATATAATGGGTCATTTTAGCCCCTTGTATAACAATCTACTATTTCACTCCTCTTGCTCAAAAAGACCGTCATTGTGGCGTACCAGAGCGAAGAAAAAGTAGCAATTATTCCTCTAGGGGAAAAAGTTTTTTTTTTAATTTTTGTGTGTCAAATGACAATGAGCCTACAAAAACGAAAAAGTCTTTAATCATAAGTAGAATAATCATGAATAAAGACTCGAATTATTACTGTTTCATAAAAAAAAGAACTTCATTTTAATTTTGAAAATCTCTGGTAGAATGCATGCAATGTGTTGCGGCTACAGAAGAAACAAAAAAAGAAATTATAAACTACATATTTCATATTGGATTGGATTGTTTTATTTTTGCGCAATCGTAGTGAAAAGTTTAGTCTAACACACGGCGCTAAAACCCATTAAAACTCGGTTTCTATTTAGTCCCTCGCTAAAGCTCGGGAGTAAAACTACCTCGTATATAATGGGTCATTTTAGCCCCTTGTATAACAATCTACTATTTCACTCCTCTTGCTCAAAAAGACCGTCATTGTGGCGTACCAGAGCGAAGAAAAAGTAGCAATTATTCCTCTAGGGGAAAAAGTTTTTTTTTTTAATTTTTGTGTGTCAAATGACAATGAGCCTACAAAAACGAAAAAGTCTTTAGTCATAAGTAGAATAATCATGAATAAAGACTCGAATTATTACTGTTTCATAAAAAAAGAACTTCATTTTAATTTTGAAATTGGAACTGAAATCGGCGATCTCTGGTAGAATGCATGCAATGTGTTGCGGCTACAGAAGAAACAAAAAAAAAACATTATAAACTGTTTTACATATTTCATATTGTATTGGATTGTTTTATTTTTTCGCAATCGTAGTGAAAAGTATAGTGTAACACACGGCGCTAAAACCCATTAAAACTCGGTTTCTATTTAGTCCCTCGCTAAAGCTCGGGAGTAAAACTACCTCGTATGTAAAGGGGACATTTTAACTCTTTATATAACAATCTACTATTGTGTTTTCAATATTGTGATAATATTAATCTTCTAGTGATAATATTATCCCTTTAGTATTATGGGTTTGAAAATAAGGCGAAACGGTTCGAGAAAAAGTTGATAGTGATTCGCCTTCTTTATTGTTCGTCTTGGCATCTGTTTCAAACCAGGCGTAGGTTCGATTCTCGTCTTTTTGTATATGATGATAGCTCAGTGGAAGTGACGCTGATGCCGTGGTGAAGAAAGCGGGCCGACATCACCAGAAAATCATGGAACAGTGGTAAAGTTTTAAACTTTGCAGTACAGGCTGTCTACCACCCTCAAATTGAAAATGCATCACAAGCAAGCGTTGTATTCTGAAATTTGTAAATTAATATCCTCGGAGATTCTTCACAGCAACCATCAGTTTCCAACTAAGCAGAGCTTGTGCTATGGAAAGCAGATAACTGATACTACATATACTACGTTTTTAGGGTGATGAACCTCAAAAGGAAAAAATGGAACCCATATAGGACCCGTCTGTCTGTCTGTCCTTCTGTTAAGCATGACCCTTTTCCTGAGGAATGTGTAGAGGTTGAGTGAGTTGAAATTAATAACAAATACTCTAGAAGCAGTAACTTTTATGTTTTTGTTTTTAATTCTGAATAAGTTTGTGTTTGACTACAATCTCTCATCACTATGGTAAGTGATGATGTGGCCGAAGGTGGTAAGCACACAAAGCTTAGATGGGAACTGGCTCTCAAATGCAACTGTCGGAACACACCGATAGCTTGTGCTTGGCGACAGATTTTCAATTTGAGGGTGGTAGCCAGCCAGTCGGGTACTACAAAGTACCCTACCACCGTGCTATGGTTTCCACACGATTTTTTTCTTCACCGAGAGCTCAAGCTCATTGTGAGATTCGAACCCACGACCTTCGCCGCGGTATCCGACGTCACTTACCACTGAGCTATCATCGCAATCAAAAGATATGCCCGTTAATGCTCCGTTTATGTTGCATATGTTGACTCTCGCAAGGGAATCAAATCCTATAGATTACTTCTCGTTGGCCTAAAACCCTGAAATTTGGCAAGAAGTAATATCAGATAGTACAAAAAAAAAGACAAAATCCTTGTGACTAGATTCTCGTGAGAAACGAACTATTTAGATACCTACAACTTTGTACGGAACCGTTGGTGCTCTGTCTGTCCGACTCGCACTTGACCGGTGTTTTTTAATTGGACTCAGAACAAACAGACATGTTCATGCACACAAATGCCTGTCCTGCATAGGAATCGAATCAACAACCTGTGCCGTGACGTGAACGTGAGATCCAGTTTTTTTTAGGTTTTATATGCTTACCACCGTTTGGCACAACACGAATATCATTTCGAGATTTAATAAATTATGAAACCATAGGTACACAGATAGATAAAGAATATCCCATTGCAGACTTTCTTTATGGTATAAAATTACCTACATAAACCTATCCAAAGTTAAAAACAAACTTAAAAAATAACAAGTCTGAAACTAAAGACATTTGAAAATTCTTTAGTCAGTATAATAATACTCTCAGGCAAGACTCAATTCAGTAATGAGTTCATTTAATAAACTTTTAATTTGAATAGTCGGCGATACCCTACTTTGTATAAACTATACCCATACTTACTTTGTTTGTGTAGCAAGCTCTTGCAGTTGAGAGCTATTTCTTATTTCTGTATTCGCTATAATGAGCTACAATATAAAATAATTAAGAATTTTAATTAATTCTGTATTCATTCGTAGCTCTGCTACGAGCTTGATCAGTAATCTCGTAGTACTGCTACAAGCTTGGTCAGTAAACTCGTAGCACTGCTACGAATAATATTTTAGTATAACTTTAATGAGATGGTTATTTTTGTTAAATCAAGAGGTACAGAATAACATTTTAAAATTTGGCCTAAACTATTTATCTATATATCCTAAGATTGTATTTATGCTCGAATTTACTGAAATTATTCAACGGACAAGAAGATCAGCAATATTAATTTATAAAATATGTTTCAACTATTAAAAGTTTTTTTTTATTCATAGTTTATATATCTATCAAAAAATATTCAGGCGATTAAAAAAAAAATCATTTTTTAAATTGGAATCATTATCAATGGTAATAAATGGGGGAAGTAAAAAAAGTTGGTACCTACTTAAATCTAAAAATTGTTAAAATTACTAATATTAAATTTATATTAGTGATGAATATACATTGAAGAGTGTGAAAGTATCATAAAAATATCACAGTATTTGTATTGTAGTATATGATATTCGATATAAAAATCAATAAATAGATTTGTGAGTAAATAATAAATAATCAGCACACACAGTATTACCTGAACAATATAATCTCTTCAGATATTCATAAATTATGATTTAAACAATAGTAGATTTAATCATTAGTATTGCTAATAAAAATATACTCGTTAAATTAAAAGAGATGTATTTTATGAAAAATTCAATCAGAAAATCTCAAAAACTCTCATTATATTAGTTTATTAAAAAACACCGTCTAAAAACCATTAAAAATCCTTACCATTCCATAATTCCACAATAAATCAAATCCCCACACACAAACTCGGAGTCACAAATTACCAAATCGTATATTTAAAAACTCAACCACAAACGTATCTCAAACGCCGTCGGAACTTGAAAAACTTTTCCCGAGCGAAAAAAAAACCAGTAGCTATTACACACGCGCGCAGCCACCGACGACCGGCGAGGTACTGGCGGGCCGGCGAACCAACCAGCGGCTTCCGAACGCACCACCAAAAGGATCCAGTTCGTTACATAGTAAGATCGAAATTTGATCGCAGTTAGATAGAATGAATGCGCTAAGACAGCCCGTTGGCTATTTAGACCGAAAAAGTAGGGGGACGCGCATGCGTGCGGTCGTTCAACCCTTGCAGTGATGCTGCAGTTCTAGCTACATTAGCCATGTTCAACGTTCCATAGACAAAATATGTTAACAATGGGCTAATATAAAAAAAAAACTAACACCAATCAGACTATAATTAATCATCTAATCAAATATGTTCTTTTTATGGTTTTTAAATACCAAATTAGAGTTAATCTTTTGATGACTTCACAAACTATCGTTTTCTTCACAAAAAGATGCTGATTTCGTATGTCAGTCAACATCCCTGTTATTGTCGTAACTAAGCGATTTTTATAAGAGAAAGGTAATGTCTAAAACCTAGCGACGTCGATCGTCGACATCCATTTTATCTAGCCCCCCCCCCCTCTAGGTCACACAACTGTATGCTGGTTAGCAAATTATTTTCGCAACAATTGTGTGCGCTGATGCTAATTTTATTCGAAACTTAAGTACAGAGTCGGTTCATTTTGTGGACTGTCTACGCTTCTGGTTTAATTTGAAATGAAGCTATTTTTGTTTGTAATCGAAGGAATAGTTTTTGACTTTATTCTATTTACGATAAAATATAGGAGAATCCACACTACGTTTTGGGTTCAGAATTTATATCTGAACGGGTGTTAAATACCATAGTATT
Organism: Ochropacha duplaris; assembly: GCA_951361185.1. Classification (NCBI taxonomy): domain Eukaryota; kingdom Metazoa; phylum Arthropoda; class Insecta; order Lepidoptera; family Drepanidae; genus Ochropacha; species Ochropacha duplaris. The sequence continues at coordinate 13,777,978 of OX592696.1, read as the reverse complement.
TTCGTAACTTCAATAGTGATTACATGCTATAGCTAGAAAAAAAGAAAATTGTAGTTTTATTTGCTAATTAGTACCTATCAATAGTTGTTTTAATTGTATCATTTGTGGTAGTCAGATGATTGAAATATCTTCTGTGAACTATACCTAATCGTTGTAAAACAGGGAATACTGACACAATTAAATGAATACCACAAATTCAATTAAACTTTTATATTATGATACTTGTTTCACTTTTACAATAATCAAGATTAAGTTAAATGCAAATTATTTTAGTAACACGTTAATAGACAATATTTCGAATTGAATATCAAGAAGAGAGTAAGTGTTCTCTTGATCAGACTTGTCTATTTAGAACCTCTGTCGCCCCTCCACCCTCCACTCAACCATTTTACAATGGCGTGATTGCAGAGCGACAGTGGCGCCATCAGACATATTTAAAGTCAAATACAATACTTGTCTCAACATTTTAAACATTTTATAATCCCATAAATTTTTATTGTCCTAACTTAAATTATATTTTGATTAAAATATGATTGATTTAATTCAATACAAACAAAACAAGATAACAAAGCTTACAGATTCGTCCATCCTGGCCATCCATCATGACCTCATGACAATCGCAAATCTAACTCTTAATAAATATTCCAAACTTTACTTTATTAATCTATCTCGTCAAAATGTTGTATTACATAATAAATTTACCCTGTTTAAAGTACTTAATTATTACATTTTATTCCTATATTTCGATGATTCATAATAATATTAAGGGTGAATTACTTTTACCAATACAATAATAACCAACGATTAACAAAAATAATCATACAATTTTATCTATCTCTTAGCTTAACTTTTCTGAAAAACAATAATTAATATCCTTCCTATATTACCCACCAGTTTAACCTATCGATTTCAATCAATAATTGTCAGAATGATATAACTTAACCACTAAAACCATTACTATGGTATAACATATCAAAAATATATAGATTTATATCTATATACAACAAATGTACAAAACATACAATATAATTTATAAAAAACGAAAACTTCCTAGAGGCTGCCGCTGCTGCCGATCCGCAAGGTTCCCAGCAGGCTAGCAGCGTTTCTTCTTTGGATGACCAGTCTGATGCATCGGCGGAAAAGGCTCCCCACCCGCCGGTCTCCCGAGGCACATCCAGTATATCCAATATCCCCCTTTTAATTCAATATCCCCCTTTATATCCAACATCCCCCTTTATATCCAACATCCCCCTTTATATCCAACATCCCCCTTTATATCCAACATCCCCCTTTATATCCAACATCCCCCTTTATATCCAACATCCCCCTTTATATCCAACATCCCCCTTTATATCCAACATCCCCCTTTATATCCAACATCCCCCTTTATATCCAACATCCCCCTTTATATCCAACATCCCCCTTTATATCCAACATCCCCCTTTATATCCAACATCCCCCTTTATATCCAACATCCCCCTTTATATCCAACATCCACCTTTATATCCAACATCCCCCTTTATATCCAACATCCCCCTTTATATCCAACATCCCCCTTTATATCCAACATCCCCCTTTATATCCAACATCCCCCTTTATATCCAACATCCCCCTTTATATCCAACATCCCCCTTTATAACTAAAATACATATTTTATCTCATACACCCATTTTAACCAAAACACCCATTATATCTAATAAATCCATCTCCCAAAAATCCATTATCCAAGAAATCCATTCCATTATCCAAGAAATCCATTCCATTATCCAAGAAATCCATTCCATTATCCAAGAAATCCATTCCATTATCCAAGAAATCCATTCCATTATCCAAGAAATCCATTCCATTATCCAAGAAATCCATTTCATTATCCAAGAAATCCATTCCATTATCCAAGAAATCCATTCCATTATCTAAGAAATCCATTCCATTATCCAAGAAATCCATTCCATTATCCAAGAAATCCATTCCATTATCCAAGAAATCCGTTATACAAAAGAATCCGTTATCCAATAAATCCATTATTTCCAATAAATATGTAAAATAAATCCAATATGTAAAATAAATCCAATATGTAAAATAAATCCAATATGTCCAATAAATCCAATATGTCCAATAAATCCAATATGTCCAATAAATCCAATATGTCCAATAAATCCAATATGTCCAATAAATCCAATATGTCCAATAAATCCAATATGTCCAATAAATCCAGTATGTCCAATAAATCCAATATGTCCAATAAATCCAATATGTCCAATAAATCCAATATGTCCAATAAATCCAATAAATCCAATATGTCCAATAAATCCAGTATGTCCAATAAATCCAATATGTCCAATAAATCCAATATGTCCAATAAATCCAATATGTCCAATAAATCCAATATGTCTAACAAATCCAATATGTCTAATAAATCCAATATGTCTAATAAATCCAATATGTCCAATAAATCCATTGTATCCAATAAATCCATCATAATATTATCCAATTTATCCACTAAACAATTTTATCAACAGTGTCAGTTATTCTCATTTACATCATATGTGAATTTATATCTCCATAATTCGAACATTATTATTTGTTTACTTTTATTTCACCATTAGTTCATCCATAATTTCACTCACACCACCTCACATAATAATTACATTTACTCAGTCTTCCATTACTTTCATTTAATATTTTCTTTTACTCCAACCTTATTCATTTAATCTTCACCATTACTACACACGTCACTGTAATTTTCGAACTAGTATCATTACCATCGGACCTTCTGAAGTTTAACCATAGATGTATCTTTTCTACGGGATGAATACCTAGATATCGGAGAAAAGCCATATGATTTAAGATTTGAGTACTCATTACTTCAATATTCTTATACAGATCTATCTAAACATTTGAACAGGATAACCGATATTTTATAAATTTTGTGTTTTCACTATGTTCACCTACTTCTAACTTTCTTTTTGGAACGTTTCGTTATATTACTTTGTTCTCTATCACCTAATGTCACATGTATTTTTGCATCAGATATGCTTGTCAAATGTAATCCAAAAAATACTTGCGCAAGACAACATCCTATTCCTTTGTTAGTCGTATTATTTAGAACCCACTGTACATCTAAAACCTTACTATTTATTTATTTATTGATAAAAACAATTTTCATAATACATTCATCACCAAACGAAAGCCTGAGAGGCTTATGTGCCCGGTGAGAGTTCAGCTATAAGAAAATATTTAAACAAACTTATAATATACTAATACAAATAATCTCAATCAAATACGTGGTGTATTGATGTCCCTGATTCATTGCCGTCAAAAAAAATCTAAAGCTGCATAGTTGTACCTCTCCATTTGCTCATTAATACGTGGGGTGATAACCCCAAAAAAAAACTCCTAAAAATTACCCACAAAGGAAAAATACTTGTCATTAATTAACATCCTTGACAGGTTTCAAAATGATGAATTTACTATAGAGATGGAATATAACGAGTGAATGTATTTTATTATTTTCGCTTGCTTGTATTAAATGGCCCATGCTCGGCATAAAGAGTGTGGAAAGGTTTAGATGACATGCTTTTAGAAAGTGTCATCGCACCCATTATTATTCTTAATGCAAATATTATCTTGATCACTACCCCCCACTCAAGAAACTTTTTTTTTATTGGTTATTAGACATGTGTTTCTATTCTCTTCAAGAATTTATTGACCATAAAATGTTAAATATGATAATAATTTTAGCAACCATTATTGATAAGATAAAATTGGATTTAGGCATGTACCTACTAAGACTTATTTAATTTAAGATGTACTTAATAATTTATAATTAAATTAACTAATAATTTAACACAAAAATTCTACATCATCTATAATGGTAAAATGCGTCGTCGGCCGCTTTATTACTTTACCAACAAATGTACCGTATTCTTTGAAATAAAATTATATTATTATCATTTATGTAAACAACACAGTTAACACCGAAATTAACGAACGTCATTAACGCATTATTTGAGAATCTGAAAAAAATTACGGCTTCGATCTTCTTATACCCTGGTTTTATACCTTCAGCAGTTACTTCGAATCACAGAAAATCGACAGAACTTTGATAGAAATTGTATTCGCTTGGTTTCATGTTAAATTACATTTCCTTAACCTTTTAAGGATTTGTTCTAATTTCCCCGTACCTTCCAATGCCAAAACATCATCTGTGTAAGCCTACAGCTGTATGAAACAGAAAAGAACCTAATACCTTATTAACGATTCTTTGGAATACGGCCAGTGCATTTGCCAAGTCAAATGACATTCTATTAAACTCCCACTAGCCATCCTTCTATTTGATATTACTGTAATAAGTATTGCCCCACAACCTATTAATTTAGTTTTCCATACAAGGAAGAAGGTTTATAGTTTATCGACTAAGCGCTTTGAAGTCCACGCAAAGACATTTCTCTACCTACATTTTTATACGGAGAATTTGATTCCCTGATCATTACAGGAGAATTACACTAATATGAAATACATTAGTTTATCAAAAATCTGAACCTACCTACCTCTCTTTTTGTAATAATCTACATATATGATCTGTGCTGTACACTATCGGCTGATCACTAAAATCAATATTCATCTTCTCAAAATCCGTACGTCCTAACTCATTAGATGTTAAGAAGCGAACACGACTTATCAATTCGTTTTTGAAGGTAATTGATTTTTGATTCAATGGTATTATCAAGATACAACTTAGACCCTTTGTAACCGACGAATATAATATATATATATATTTCCATCAAACTCACAGCCACAATCACTAAATAAATATCCTCGGACATTTATTCACACACGGCTATCTGATCCCAAACTAAGCAGAGCTTGTAATATGGACAACCAGATGACTGATACTACATATTACACTACTTTTTTGTTGTTGTAAATAAGTACTTAAATAGATAATTACACCCAGACTCAGGACAAACAGACATGTTCATTCATACACACAAATGTTTGTCCTGGATAGGAACACGCCAACTTCTACCAAATTTACTGATCTAACCGTAACGTCATTAACTATTCGCAATTGTAAGAGTTTTTAGTTACACCACCACATCATAATTGGTTCTAAAATTAAATAATTAGTCTTGTATCAGGTTGTTCAGTCAAACTCTGGCCTATCTATCAATAAAGGGTACTTAAGTAAGGAATTGATTTGGCACTACAACACATTTAACTTTAGACCCAAAGAGTTATCAATCAATCACACCTCCGAATCCTACCATCGGGTGGTTAATCTTAGTATCAATATCAAAAATAAATCTCATGAATCAAGTCAGCTCGCTACCTTAATTAACAAAACTTAATATGTATTTAAGACAGATTTTTCCCTTTTTTTTTTCACTGCTACCCTCATTCATAATACGGAACATTCGAAACGGATGCCAATTTAACAAAGTTTTTCTTGTAACAACGTATATTAGGATTAGATTAATTTGGATTGCTTGTTGAAGTGAAAGGTTTTGGCTCACGAATTTCCCAGCCTAGCCTATTGTATTAGAATTCCTAAAAATTCCGATTTAACATTCCGTAATTATAAGTACAATAGTTTATCCGCATGATTAAATTGGGCCGCCTCTGTCTCTAGTCGAACCGACCTATCATAAAATTTTATACCACATATACATAATTATTTATACCATTCCACAGCACGCTTGCCTGTCACACACACCATCATCATAATATCACAGCAGTTTAAAATTGTAACCTTTTCGTAATTACAGTACCTTCAGCACATTCATTCACCATAGTAAACAAATTATTAATCTTTGATTATTCAATGAAGGGTCAAATTCTGGCACAATATTATTATCCGTCGAAAAATTATTTAAGAGCTTTGCAAATTGAGACAAACTCATCATCCCTGAACCGGCTATAACGAAAAGATACTTTCGTGGATCTGTTGCGGCGTAGAAATACCCAATGACTGCGGCTTCTTGACCAGCTGTTCTTGTACAGGTAGGTGGAGGCAGCTCTCCGTTGTTTTTCATTTTCTTGAAAAAAAAAAATAAAAAAAACACGGACATCAATTGTTCACCAAAAATGAAAACATACATATGCTTGAGAGAAACGACCTACAACATTAATAAATCTGTTTGCTTCGAAAAAGGTTTACAATGATGCAGCCTTATCTACCACCATAACTACCTAATATAAAAAAAAAACAAAGCATATCCAGGGAGTAGCCCCGGCTATATGCTTCATTAATAAATCTGCTGGTTGGTTAGTATAACTATCTAATATTTTAAAAAGATCAAAGCATATCCAAGGAGTAGCCCCGGCTATATGCTTTGAAACAAATTTAAAATGATGCAGCCAAAGAGTAGCCCGGCCAATACATCATTAATAAATCTGCTGGTTGGTTAGTATAACTATCTAATATTTTTAAAAGATCAAAGCATATCCAAGGAGTAGCCCCGGCTATATGCTTCGAAACAAATTTAAAATGATGCAGCCAAAGAGTAGCCCGGCCAATACATCATTAATAAATCTGCTGGTTGGTTAGTATAACTATCTAATCTAATTTCTATAAGAAGACAAAAGCATAACCAGGGTGTAGCCCTGATCGTATGCGTTTGTGCACCATACGAAATACAGAAAGCCAAGTCAGAGGGTAACCAAGCACAAATATACCCTGCACCGAACAAAGACTTTATAAGTACTACAATAATAAAATTTTAGTTTTATGTACGCACCTTTACCCCTATTTGTATATCTCGATCCCGCTTCTGAAAATGTGAACTATACCTAATCGTTGTAAAACAGGGAATACTGACACAATTAAATGAATACCACAAATTCAATTAAACTTTTATATTATGATACTTGTTTCACTTTTACAATAATCAAGATTAAGTTAAATGCAAATTATTTTAGTAACACGTTAATAGACAATATTTCGAATTGAATATCAAGAAGAGAGTAAGTGTTCTCTTGATCAGACTTGTCTATTTAGAACCTCTGTCGCCCCTCCACCCTCCACTCAACCATTTTACAATGGCGTGATTGCAGAGCGACAGTGGCGCCATCAGACATATTTAAAGTCAAATACAATACTTGTCTCAACATTTTAAACATTTTATAATCCCATAAATTTTTATTGTCCTAACTTAAATTATATTTTGATTAAAATATGATTGATTTAATTCAATACAAACAAAACAAGATAACAAAGCTTACACTTCGTAGCACTTGTAGCACTCGTAGCAATCCGTAGCATATGCAAAAAAGCATATAAAAATAAATTACTTTAATTCAAGTAAATATAGAATAAGAGTGTGAATAAGGAAAATTTAAAAAAATAACTAACAACATTTTATTTAAATTGGTACTCATTCTAAAATAAATGTTAACGATATTGAGAACTAACATAATTCCATACCACAACCTGTTTGTGTGTCTCGTACCACATCTATTTGTAGTAAACCTTAGCTGATGTTTATTGAAGAAAATGTACAATCGATTTTTTGACGACTATATCGCAATTTTTTTATTATTACAACACATTGGCAATAGCCCTGGTATTGATAATGTCTATAAGCGACGGTAGTCACTTACCATCAGGTAACCCGCCTGCCTTGTTGTCTCTTGTGACATAAAAAAAAATCTATACGAAAACTTAATTACAATGTCCGAAATAAATGATAATAAAAACCGAAGAAGTAAGCGAAGAAAGAAAGACAGTTCGTTTTACTACTATTAAAAGATTTATAAGCAATATCAAAGAAACATATCAAACAGAAACTCAATTACTCTAACAATGTTACAGAGAAGTGGACTGAAGTGAGTCAACTTAGCGTACATAAATCCAATCGGATAGCCGGAGAGGTGGCCGAGAGATGAATAAATCAGTGAATAGCAAAGCAACTGTATCGGCCCCCAATATTACTGATTTGACGTTAATTGCTTCTGATTTGGATTTTTGGGACGGCTAAAATGTATTGCCAAGACATATTTCAAGTGATTCAATATATTTTGTAAAATTTTATTCATCTTTTTCAGTAAATTAATCGTAATCTAGATGCATGTAATCATAACATTTATAAATTGAATATTTATTTACAACAAATGTACAAAATATGCAAACAAATGTACAACTATAATATATAAAAAACTTCTTCGAGGCTGCCGTTAACGATTTCCTTTAATATTCACACTCTTATTCTATGTTTTCTTGAATTAAAGTAATTTATTTTTATATGCTTTTTTGTATATGCTACGGATTGCTACGAGTGCTACAAGTGCTACGAATATAACTTAATTTATAAATTAAGTTTACAATATTTATTAAAAAAACACATTTGAAACGGATGACGATTAAAAATACTTGTAATGATTTCATTCAGAAAATTTTAACTTCACTAATTTACTCTCACTCTATCCATTTTATAATAATTATGAAAAGTTATAAAAAACATGTCAAAATTATGATGAAACAGCTTCATGTGAAGGCATTTTTAAAATCACTTACGTATTTTTTTAAATCATATCTTTTTACTGTGCTTTAGATATATTCATTTAATTTTATTTGTACAAAGGAAACTACATATAATTTTGGTTCGCTCTTAACAAAGTAAAATTTAACAATAGCTCCACCAACTAAAACTAAGCTTCTACAACTTCGATTGACACATTGCTACCAACGCGGCGAGAAAGTGTTGGAAAAAGAAGAAAAAAAGCAGCAGACGAGCGGACGTTCGCCGTCTCGCCTGTTCTTTATCTAAAATGCAGATCGGCTAAAAGCGCCATTTTAAATCCTATTCCTCGCAATCGACGTCTGTTACTGACTTCATTGACAAATTAGATTGATTCTCTATATTAATGTACCGGCTAAAATTACGGATCCGCTCAACGTTTCTACCGGATATCCGGATATTTACCGCTCGGTCCGCTATTCATTATGCTCTACTGATTGAAATTTTAATTACCTATAACATTTCATATAATTTTCCAGTAATGTTTTAGTGTTCAAAGAATAATTACTAATATTGCATTAAATTTTATAAATTACTAGCTTCCCCCGCGGTTTCACCCGCGTTCCCGTGGGATATTTTAATTTTTCGGGTTAACAATGAAGATAATTATTTCAATTATTAAACTATTTTATTATTTACAACAAATGTACAAAATATACATGCAAATGTACGATTACAATACATAAAAAACTTGTTCTGCTGCCGCTGCTGCCGATCGGCAAGGTTCCCAATAGGCTGGCAGCGTTTCCTCTTTGGATGGCCAAGCTGATGCGTTGGCGGAAAAAGCTCCCCGCCCGCCGGTCACCCGAGGCCTCGATAAATTTTTTACATAAAATATTTGCGAAACGACGAGCATCAGACCCCCACGGACCCATGGTCTCAACCGCAAAAGGCATAAATTGATAATTTGGACCAATACAGGCGTACTTTTTGAATTTTGAATTTTTGGGTTAATATATAGCATATGAAACTCACAAATAACGCGGCTTTCTATTGGTCATTGAATTTTCAAAATCGGTTCAGTAGATCCAGAGATTACCCCCTACAACCTCACAACACTTTACTTCTTTATAATATTAGTAAAGATAAACATAAGTGAAACTTTAAGATATTTTACTTTATACCGACAATTGAAGTCGTTTGTTGCGGTATGGATATGTTATGAGGAAAAATTACAGTACCAACCTGGAAAATTTATCTATGAACTTGAATATATTATTAAATGTATTAATCATATTGATATTGACCACCCTCAATCGGTGTTCCGACAGCTGGACTTGAGAGCCAGTTTGTGTGGTTACCACCTTCGGCCATATGATGATGTGGCCGAAGGTGGTAAGCACACAAAGCTTAGATGGGAACTGGCTCTCAAGTGCAACTGTCGGAATACACCGATAGGTGCTTGGCGACAGATTTTCAACTTGAGGGTGGTAGCCAGCCAGTCGGGTACTACAAAGTACCCGACCACCGTGCTATGGTTTCATCACGATGTTTTCCTTCACCGAAAGCTCAAGCTCATTGTAGGATTCGAACCCCCGACCTTCGCCGCGGTATCCGACGTCACTTACCACTGAGCTATCATCGCCTTAAATTACTTTTTATCGACAAATCTCCCCTTCGATGTAATGAAAGACTCAATTTGTTGAGCAAGTCATGTAGGCGAAGGTATACTATTATATTCAATGAATACGTTAATACATGTACCTATGTACTAAACTGATGTATAAATCAAACATATTAGCTATTCAAGTAGACTAGCAGGTAGCGAGATAAGCGCTGCGGGGTTAACGGACATACATACATACATTTATTATGTTATTATACTAGTATTTATCGTGACGTTGGCTGTTAATATTATCTGTTTTATATTAGTCGAGTTTATAACAAATAGTAAAAAATGAAAAGTTTTTTTTTAAGGCAATTAATATTTTAAATGTGAAAGTGTGTTTTCTCGGAACGCAGGGTGGGATTTGGTTTTAATATAAATATTTCTCACAATGATAATTACAGTTAATTCGGATTTTTTGACAAAAATAATATAAAAATCAATAATACACTAATATTGCCTTACTACTATATAGAGATCTACAGTATTTTCATGATACGAGTACTCTATGCTTTATTCTGGATAAGCTTGTGCTTGACCACAATCTCACTATGGTAAGTGATGATGTGGCCAGAGATGGTAAGCACACAAAACCTAGATGGGAACTAGCTCTCAAGTGCAACTGTCGGAACACACCGATAGGTGCTCGGCGACAGATTTTCAACTTGAGGGTGGTAGCCAGCCAGTCGGGTACTACAAAGTACCCTACCACCGTGCTATGGTTTCCTCACGATGTTTTCCTTCACCGAAAGCTCAAGCTTAATGTAGGACTCGAACACAAGACCTTCGCCGCGGTATCCGACGTCACTTACCACTGAGCTATCATCGCCTCGTTATTTAAAATGTCAGCCAAAATCCCTATTTAAAAACAAACAGACAAACTTTTGAATATTACGATGGTGTATAAGATTATTAGCTAGTATAGTGTGCTAATGGTATTAAATATCGTTGAATGTGCCCAAGACGTCGTTAGCAAGTCAGGAAGATAAGGAGAGGTAAAGGTCCGACCTATTCACTTGTGACGGTCGACATTTTGAATGTTCAGGAGAGCGATGATTTTTAAACAGTTTAACCTTGTTGGGATAGTATGAAATGAAATGAAATGAAATTGTTTATTTACCCAAATAGGCCTTCACAGGCATTTATGAATAGTCAGACTTTAAATGCTCGGTTCGAAAGGTTGCTTTTGCTGAGAAGAGCCGGCAATAAACTCAGCAATTATTCTTTTCAAAAACAACTTACACCTATTACATTCAATAATTATTCATCTAGTCTTACTGACAATAATTGAGTGTTATGGCGGCAAAAATAGTAATAATCATTAAATGTATTAAATGTATCTTTAGTATTTTTTTACACTTTAATATAGCTAAAGTCAAACAAAAACGCAACGTCACTTCGCAAGTCCGTAAGTAAGAATCTTTTTATTTAAATACTCCTGAAAATATATTTTGTTGTTATTTTATGGTCACTTAGTGTGTTTGTATTACATAGTATTCCGTACACTCCTATTATAAATGGGCAATTTTATAGTTAATGTTTGGTGTGATAAATAAATAAGGTAAGTTTTTGGGTTGATTTTTTCAATAAATTCAAACGACTATACAACACTAGGCGACATAAGACACTTATAAACGTTTTTGGGTTGATTTTTTCAATAAATTCAAACGACTATACAACACTAGGCGACATAAGACACTTATAAACGTTTTTGGGTTGATTTTTTCAATAAATTCAAACGACTATACAACACTAGGCGACATAAGACACTTATAAACGTTTTTGGGTTGATTTTTTCAATAAATTCAAACGACTATACAACACTAGGCGACATAAGACACTTATAAACGTTTTTGGGTTGATTTTTTCAATAAATTCAAACGACTATACAACACTAGGCGACATAAGACACTTATAAACGTTTTTGGGTTGATTTTTTCAATAAATTCAAACGACTATACAACACTAGGCGACATAAGACACTTATAAACGTTTTTGGGTTGATTTTTTCAATAAATTCAAACGACTATACAACACTAGGCGACATAAGACACTTATAAACATTATAATTGACTCTACCACCATTACAGAACATGAATATGTTCCAATATCGTTGGAAAGGTCAGAGTAAGGTGTGATTTCTATTTAAATTATATTATCCAATACGTACGTAAATACTACCATTAAAAAATGGGACTTCCATAAAGGTTTCAGTGGTAGCGACGTCGGATACCGCGGCGAAGGTCGTGGGTTCGAATACTACAATGAGCTTGAGCTTTCGGTGAAGGAAAACACAGTGAGGAAACCATAGCACGGTGGTAGGGTACTTTGTAGTACCCGACTGGCTGGCTACCACCCTCAAGTTGAAAATCTGTCGCCAAGCACCTATCGGTGTGTTCCGACAGCTACACTTGAGAGCCAGTTCCCATCTAGGCTTTGTGTGCTTACCACCTTCGGCCACATCATCACTTACCATAGTGAGATTGTGGTCAAGCACAAGCTTATCCAGAATAAAGCATAGAGTACTCGTATCATGAAAATACTGTAGATCTCTCAGCTCGAATATACACACAGGACGAAATCTAATTGGGCTAAACTGCATTATTAAAAAAAAAAACTCGAGAGGTGTCAAGGGACACCCGGATGGAACGAAGTTATATAAGTTATATAAGTCGAGAGAGTATATATATATATAAAAAAAAACATTTCTATTTCCAGATTTTTTTTTAATTTTTTTCCAGATATTTTCATTTCTATAAATAGAAATGAAAATATCTGGCTTGCTTTCTATAAGAGAGAGAGAGAGAGAGACAGACAGAGAAACATGCGCACGCCGCACAGCGGTCGGTGACTTTTGTCACCGACACAAAAAAACCCCGACATTAAAGTGTCGGTGATTTCGTAAGAATTTTTTCCGTCTAGCCCCCTTTCACAACGCGCGATAAGGAACTTCGTTCCAAAAACTATGTAGATTTTTGCCGTTCAAGAAAAGTTGTTTAGTAGTAAATTGTATGCAAAGGCATACATTACAAACCTTTTTTTTAAAACAAACCTCTCTAATGTCACAAAGAATACACTCAGAGTGAAGTCTCTAAACCTCACCGACACCACCGTGACAGCAAATATTTGCGGAATGTATGGCACTCCATCACACTCCATTACAAAATAAACCATCACACAAAAGAACATAGTTCAAAATGCTTTGTTCTCTTCCACTAGACCAATTCACACGTACATATGTACAAAACAAAAAACTTCACAACGCTCCATCATTTCGTATCTTGTCTGTATCGAAATAAAGTGCTTTTTAGATTAAGTACGGCTAAGCTAGGGTTGCCCCGACGCGGGATCGCAAACTTCTTGCTTAGCTCACTTTTGTTTCGCTGATAGTGGATAAATATTATTCGCAACCAGTTTCGGCTAGTTGATTCCAGTTTGAAACAGTTGGTTTTGATTAAAAGTCACAACTGACTCGGTTTTATATTTGTTTTGTTCAGCATTTGTGTTACATAAAGTTTTGTGAATTTAGCTTAGCTTGAGTTTATTTTAAGAACTTAGTATCTAATATTTATGAATATAATTAAGACAAAATGCTTATTTATCATTCCTTAAAGTTTAAAAAAAAGTATAAATTATATACCTACCTGTTTACATACATCAAAAAAAATATTTTTTATTGTTCTTTCTTCTTGATCTTTCAGCAAAAACAACAAACAATCCAAAGAACTATACGAAGTGGCAAGTAAAAAGTCTAGCATGACATAAAAAATACCAGTACCTACTAAAATTCTTGTATCTAGTGCCAATAGTTTCAAGTAAAACAAACAGCTATGACATTCGTACAGACGGACTGGATGAAATTTTGAGGGTTCAGTTAATTTTTTTAAATTATTAACGAGTCGGCTATAAAATTAATTAAGCTCAATTCTCCTGCATGTGTGGTAATTTAAAAATGATAATGGCATTGCCCACCATTCACTAATGTTATTATCCCTGCCCTAATTACATTTCAATTTGGTGATTATCTAACAGTATTTGTGGGTCGCACAACGGCCGTAAATATAATTGCACAGTGGTGCATCCCGGGATAGCACAATATCCCGGTGACGCGAACAATGCAATCCCGCGGGATCCCGGGTAATGCGGGACTCGGGCATAAGTTACTGTTATTAATGCAGCGCACCGTGCTTGTGGTAAATATGCCAATTTTCATGTAAATATTATATTTTAGCGAAGGTTTTCAATTGTAATAGAATTAATTATGAACGGCTAATCTTTTATTGAGCTCACTGTCCTGGATTCGCTCAGGTAAATTATGTATCGCACCAAATATCAACTTATGTTAAAAAGGGGCCAAGTTAAGCCGAATGACTTTTGAGGTTGTTAGCTGATAAAACAGTTGACAAGTGCCAAGTTCCATAGTAGTTCCTTAAATTTTAGCTCTAGATTTCATTTAGGTATTAGTTCTTCAAGTGATTTAAGGTTATATTGAACTTACAACTCAGCCAGTTTCTATCTGCATCCAGTGGCTTCCTGCGACCCTCACAAGATCGTCGGTCCACCATGTTAGAGGCTTGCCCACGCTGCGTCTTCCAATTCGTGGCTGCCACTCGAGAAGTGTGGACGTCTTTCGGCTGATATGATGATGATGAAGAAGTTTCTATTTATTCAAAGGAAACTTAAGATGTGCAATATTGCAAGTGTGTAAGTCTTATAGTTTTTGAGTTATGTAGGTACAGTGTACAATATTATGTACTAAAATTATTTTTATATTCTAAATTTAAAAATATCTACCTTACGTATAAAAGCACCTTATCAGTAAAAGCTCAGAGAGGTCGTTGCATTACCGGGTTTCGTGTATAACCAGGTGTTACTACAGGTTTACCTGAGTGCAAAAACGGATTATAGAAAGTTCAAAACAAGCTTACAAGCTTGTGGGGGATTGAGGAATGTGACGTCACACGTCCGCCTCGCGCGTCGCCAGGATATTACTTGCCTTCCGGTTATTTATTTACTTTAAGACTTTTTACTTACGACTTTCTGTAGCATGGGTAAAGGTAGTATCCTAAAATAACTATTTAGTCCGTCAGTTAGATTACCAAAAAATATTGGACACGTATTTTTTATTTTGTTCCGTAAACGAAAAATGACGAGGATACAGTGCGTTGAAATTTTGCGTGACGTCACGCCGTGGTGCAAATTTTACCAAGAAATGACGTCACAAGCCCCACTCCTATACTTTGTGCGCTGTAACTTTGTATAAATTAATTGATTTGATAAAGCAAAAAATATGTACGTGTCTAATATTTTTTGATAATCGTACCGACGACTAATTAGAATTAATTTTTATTGACCAGGACACTACCGTATTGTAGCATATTTGCAGCGCTGGGCTTGTCATACTGTAAACCATAAACTACTAGTTTTCCGCCCGCGGTTTCACCCGCGTTCCCGAGGGATCTTATCTATTCCCGGGATAATAAATATCCTATGTTTTAATTCGGGATATGATCTACATGTGTGCCAAGTTTCATCAAAATCCAATTAGTCGTTTTTGCGTGATTGAGCAACAAACATCCAAACTTACAAACATTCACATTTATAATACTAGCTGTTCCGCGCGGTTTCACCCTCGTTCCCGAGGGATCTTATATTTTCCCGGGATTGAAAGTAGCCTATGTGCTATTCCAGACTATCTCTGAGCCAATTTCATCCAGACCCATTCATCCGTTCTGGCGTGATTGAGTAACTTTCATCCATCCAAAATTTCATATTTATAATATTAGTGGGATTAGTAGGAAGGGTAGTAATTACTAAAGCCATTGTTTTGTTTTAATCAAAGTTTGTGATCAACGGTGTTGCCATTATAAAAAATATTAAAAGGAGTTTGTAAAAAATTATGTTGGAACACAGTTGGGCCGGCATTTGCATAATATAAAATGTGTTAATACGTTAAACATTTTTTTTTATGTAATGGGGCTAAGAGAGCATGCGGGTCACCTGATGTTAAGTGATCCCCACCGCCCATGCATACCCGCAGTACCCAAGGGGTCACAGGTACGTTTCCGGCCTTTTAAATGGGAATACGCTCTTTTCTTGAAGGTCCCCAAGTCGTGTCCGTTCGGAAACACCGCCGCTGCATGCATTCAACTGTTAAAACCTTTGAAATTCCATGCCTAGCGCTACCTGGTATTTGGTAACACCGGTATAGAATTGTTAGTGAGTATATAATTGCATTATTGCTAGTAACTTCAACATAGACATTTGCCTGCAGCGCTTGCGCAGACTTAGATTAGATATCTTTTCTCCCGTCAACCAATTTCTATGAAACAAACTCTATTCTAAGCACCAAGCTAAGCTTAATTAAACTGTGAAAGTTTAATAGTTTCAGAGATATGAGTGTTAAACCAGAAAAAAAAATCTTGCATTCCATCGGTTCTAATGTTTTATTAAATGTAGCTTCACACAACTCCTCTTTGATTTATCAGACGATTGCGATCCACAATTGTGCAAGTAATTTAAAAAAAGTCACAAAGAAGTAACTTGAATTGATAATACAAATTTGAAGATACAGGTACGGTCGGCCAAGAAAGTGGTGTACCACCCTAAGGTTGAATGCCGCTTGCAGATTCATACGTGATGAAGATTAGTTTCGCTTGCAGATCAATCTGACAACTTATGACAACGTCATTATTATGCATCTCTTTCAGTGATATCTTTTTAGTTTGAACCTTGTTGTAATTTTCGATGACTAGGAAACTAAATCAAATCTGGCACACCACTTTCTTGGCCGACCGTTGCGCTGTCAATAATTCATGTAATACGCTTGCCATGACGTTAATTTTATCGCGAATCCCTACGACTTGAACTAATAAATGGCTTTTTTAATTCAACCCCAGAAACCTAGTTCGTTTTTGGTGTATGAAAATCGGTCCAAGTTAAGTAGAAATATAAAAAAAAAACTATCAATAAACATGACAACGAAGTGCTCAAACAAAATACTTCAGGAAACAAACAGGTTATCAAGATACATAGTTCGTTAAAGATAAAGTACGACCGGGATTACAAAAGTGTGCATAGTGCAAAGCGGGATTCCCGGGACACGAAGCGGTTGGACAAGTTTTAAAACGTGTCCCAGGAGTTGGTCCGCAGCTAAGCGTTGATACTAATCTCGTTTCGACGCCACCAATGATGGCTGAAGTTGCATGTTTGATAACACGTGTTAGTGTTGTTTTTCTGAAAAACTACAGTCATTTTTGTTCTCCTACTAATATTTTGATTGAATTTTTCACATCTGTTTTACTACTACCTAATAAAAACTTAACTCTATGGCTATATATTATAAATGATAAAGATGTATGGCCTACACACATTCGGCTACTTTAAAGAAGACTTCCTTTATGAAAACACGGAGAAAATGAATCTTAGAAAGGAGAGCATAAATTTCACCGAAATTGTTAGAGTCGCGATCGATTATTTTATTACTAAACTAACAGCTCAGTATAATGGCCGCTTTGTGCCTATTGGTACCCAATAATTTGATGTGCCAAAATACTTATTTAAAATATAAAAACAAACATAATTACATTCAGATAGACCATTTCCTGGATGAAAATTGTACCCACGCCCTGTAGCCTAATAAACACTACGATTAATCAACATTCAACCACGCCAACGAGTCCATCAAGCTTGAAAAATATAATAGGTAGATCTCGCAGTAAATATTCTAACATCTGGATATAAACCACCTCTAACAAAACTGTGGCGGTGACGTAGAAATGTTTAACCGGACATACATATTTCCATAATCCAAAGAGCTGGCAAGAAGTGGCGCGTCACCGAAGAAAATGAAATAAAAACTCATTTACCCGGGCTATTCAAGCCCGTATGATATTCCCGGGACGCTAGCACGGGATTTTGACATATGACACATGCAGACTTGACTCTACGAAAACAACTAGTATGACGGTTAACGGACAAAAGTGCATTCGACATTTGAAGTTTATTGGACTTTTTGGCGGGAACTTGCGAAGTGACGTTGTGTTTTCGTTTTATTTTCATTAAATTCGTGTATTTTGAGTTTTATTGAATAATTTCGGTGGTGTTTTGTCCAATAAAGATCAATCTAAGTGCACAAGTGAAGTGAAATGAAATGAAAGCGTGTATCGTGACTTTCCAGGTTGTCCCAAAAAGTCCATGAAATGTTTTAGTGGAATAGCCGCCAATTTCACTAAAATTAGACCGGAATTGTACGGACGAGGACTAGACTTTACAGTGAAAGTGACAATAAAACGTGACTTAACATAAAAGATGAATATTTAAAATAAAGAAATGGCTTAAAGGTCTCGATACGAAGCCAAAAATCTCTTTAAAAAAAAAAAAAAAAAGAAGTTTATTAAATGAGAGTATTCTAGACTTTTTGGCGGGAACTTGCGAAGTGTCGTTGCGTTTTCGTTTTATTGAATAGTGTCGGTGGTGTTTTGTCCAATAAATATCAATCTATGTGCACAAGTGAAGTGAAATGAAATGAAATTGTGTATCGTGACTTTTCAGGTTGCCCCAAAAATTTCGTGGAACAGCCGCAAATTTCACTAAAACATGGCCTAACTGGACTTGACGGGCGAGGACTAGAATGTGTTTTCCTAAACGGAAGAAATGAATACCTACGTAAGACTAGGCAAAGACTGCTCTGAAGGGGTAAACAAACATTAACAATAGTTATTTTCATCCCACCATCTCGGAAAGAGTATTTTTGCTCTTCGCTAGTAATAACGGCTTTTACACTCAGATATCAAAGAGCAAAAATACTCTTTCCGAGATGGGGGCATAAAAAAGTATTTTATCTGGAAAAGAATATATCTCTCCTCTATGGTTTCACCCACGTTCCCGGGTTCCCCCTTTAGGTGGGTTTAGGTTTTCAAAAATATTCTCTTAGCGAATTTTCAAAAGCATGGCAATGAGTTGCTCCTCTTAAACGATATTATACAATGTATCCATTATTATATTTAAAAGAGAAAAGAGGGACTATTGTAAAAAAAAAACCGGGGAGTTTGTTTCGCCGTTTCTTCTCCTGACAGGTCTTTATTTGGAAATGGTGGTAACAGTTACAATAGCTTTAAAAATAGCAATAAGACGTTCAATAAGTGTTCCTTAAGTGTCCCAAAATTGAATAAAACATTTTGAGTTTGAGTTTGAGTTTGAGTTTCAAATTTGTAGCAATTATACTTTCTGATATTTCTTGAGCAATTCGTTAAAAGAAGGTTGTTGACTAAAAAGTTTCATTTAAAAAAATATTATTTGTGTAATCCCTTTAACTTTGAAAATATATCTGATGTGTAAGTACCTAACTTTAAAAGTTAACAATTTTAAAAGTGTGGTACTAAATTTTGAAGGCCAGTGTAATTGATTGATATTTGCGATCGAAAACATTTTTTTTCAATTATTGTCCCCATGTTATTGCTTTTTGAGTTCACTATAATGTCAGATTATGTACATACTCCATATCTACTACCTGAACATATTTATAATCTAAGTATCTTTTCTTCTATTACAATATTTTTTTAAAAGCAACATATTCTGAGAGAATGTTGAACCGCATTACGAGGCGGTCTATCTTTTATAGATTGAACAAAAACTGCTCTCGAACCGCTGGCTGTGCCAACATGAAATTCAATTCCCGAGTAAAATTCAATAATATTGCCAATCGACGGGTTATAGCATGCTCCTATTGTGTCGTGGGATTGCTCTTTCTGGTTTAGATAGGGCGGGGTGCTCCTGGAATGTTGGATGGCACGCAACTTTAGGTTATCTGACCATTGGTTTTGTCTATTGTTTTTTAAATAAAAAATACACAAATATTTATTTTTTACTTTGGAGAAGCTTGTGTTTAACCGTACTCTTACTATGGTATGAGGCCGTAGGTGGTAAGCACACAAACCCTAGAGGGGAACTGGCTGTCAAGTGCAGCTGTCGGAACTCACCAATAGATGCTTGGGGACTGACTTTCAACTTGAGGGCAATAGCCACTCAGTCGAGTACTACAAAGTATATATACCGTGCTATGGTACTATCGTACGCCTTAAATAAGCTTTGTCCGCGACTACCTCCACGTAGAATTTTATGGTAGTGACGTTAGATAACGCGGCAAAAGTCTTGAGTACCAGAATCTTGGTATATCTTTTCTCAGCAATGGTTACATCAGATTTTTTGCAGTCTATGGGCCAAAGAGTGATGTAGACATTTTAGCCCAGGAACGCGGGTAAAGCTGCAGGGCAGACCTTATTTATTAGCGCAATGCTCAATATTTAAAGCGATGATAGCTCAGTGGTAGTGACGTCTGAGCTTGAGCTTGAGCTTTCGGTGAAGGAAAACATCGTGTGGAAACCATAGCTCGGTGGTGAGGTACTTTATAGTACCTGACTGGCTGGCTACCACCCTCAAGTTGAAAATCTGTCGCCAAGCACCTATTGGCGTGTTCCGACAGCTGCACTTGAGAGCCAGTTCCCATCTAAGCTTTGTGTGCTTACCATCATCACTTACCACGTCAAAACACAAGCTTATCTAGAAGTAAAAAAAAATGTTCAATGGGCTGGAAAGTAGCATATGCTACATTTTATTACGGACAGAAAGTAGATGACCATTTTAATATTCCGCTATCAATTGCGTCTCACCCTCTACCATCCACCTGTGTTTACACTCCGAGTCTATTACCGCATTGTTAGCACCGGGTATTTAATATACCAAGATATACGGTATTACCTCTATTGTTACAGGGTTGGATAGATTACTTGCGTAATTGGTGCTCATGTCGAAATTATACCTAACATTTGAAACGGGTTAGATGCGGCGTTGAATCTGATATTGACTCTAATGTATATACCTGGTGATAGTTTAATATTTTCTTTAGTACTTAGTTATCTCGCAGTTTTAGTCACGTTCCAGAGGGAAGTTGGTGGAGGAATTTCAAAATTATTTTCTTAGCGGATACTTAATCATTAGGAATCTGCCTTTCAAGTTACTTAGTGACTTATACTTTTTGATGTTTCTTGGCTTATCAGTGAGTGATATATTGCTTGTATCTGTATAGATAGATTGAGGAGGAGACGATGATATCTGCGACATACAGATGTCTTCAGATGTCACCCTTTTAAAATATATTAGTTTTAAAAATTACATATTATTATAGGTATGATAAAAATAAAAGTGTATTTATAGGATATATATATATATATATATATATATATATATATATATATATATATATATATATATATAATCATAGGTATACATAGATAGATATAGTCACAGATTATATGATAGTGTACATTCGATTTGTCGCATGAAATAAAAGGCTTTTTTATTAACTAAAAAATATATAACTATAAGTTTTATGTACGTTCAATGGACTTTTTGGCGGGAATTTGCGAAGTGACGTTGTGTTTTCGTTTTATTTTCATTAAATTCGTGTATTTTGAATTTTATTGAATAATTTCGGTGGTGTTTTGTCCAATAAAGATCAATCTAAGTGCACAAGTGAAGTGAAATGAAATGAAAGCGTGTATCGTGACTTTCCAGGTTGTCCCAAAAAGTCCATGAAATGTTTTAGTGGAATAGCCGCCAATTTCACTAAAATTAGACCGGAATTGTACGGACGAGGACTAGACTTTACAGTGAAAGTGACAATAAAACGTGACTAAACATAAAAGATGAATATTTGAAATAAAGAAATGGCTTAAAGGTCTCGATACCAGGCCAAAAATCTTCTTAAAAAAAAATGTACGTTCAATTATTAAACAAATGATTGAATGACAGGGATACAAATGAATTGACGTAAACGTAAATGTTAATAACATAATAATAGTTGATTGAATGAGACGTATATGGACGCGTAGATAGTGTAAATATAATACATACCTAAAACCATTATATTAATCTCGCGCGTATAATCTAAATGCTTAATTATGCCTTCACTATTGAAACTTGAGAATCTTATAGAAGTGACCGTTTTATTTAAACAGGTGCGTGAGATGGCATATTTTCAAAATCTATGTTATGTTGTTATGTTATGTTATAATCATTCTGGAATATCATCTGTTTCTATATTGATGACCAAATCCATTAATCAGGACACGCAAACAAGTATTTTTTTTAATTTTTTTTATTCTCGATAGGCTTGTGTTTGACCACAATCTCACCATGGTAAGTGATGATGTGGCCGAAGATGGTAAGCACACAAAGCCTAGATGGGAACTGGCTCTCAAGTGCAGCAAGTCGGAACACACCGATAGGTGTTTTGGCGACAGATTTTCAACTTGAGAGTGGTAGCCAGCCAGTCGGGTACTACAAAGTACCCTACCACCGTGCTATGGTTTCCTCACGATGTTTTCTTTCACCGAATGCTCAAGCTCATTGTAGGATTCGAACCCACGACCTTCGCCGCAGTATTCGACGTCACTTACCACTGAGCTATCATCGCCTTAAAAATTCGCCTTTTCGTTTTTATTTACACTTAGCTATTTATAAGTTCCTGAAATATTTTCAAAACTAGCAGAGTAATGACAGTATTGTTTTCCACTAGTCTACAGCTATAGTAGAGGAAGCATTCAACTGCGGCGTCTCGGAATATATATAGACCTTCAGAGAACTAGACATATCACGGTGAGCGATGCATCTCTCAATCTCTGTGTATTATTATGTGTATATATTATAAAATGTTTGTCTGAGTGTTTCTCACGTATTATCAACGGGTTTGGATGAATTTTTGCGTATAAATAAGTCATTTCCTAGAATAAATAATGATTTATACCGAGATAAGATTGGTTCTCTTTATATTCAACTAGTGGGCCCGGCAGACGTTGTGCTGCCGTGAAATGAAAATAAAAAGAAACTTTGAACCATCAGTTTGAAACAATATTTAGAAAATTGAATTTGGTCGTTAAGTTTTCTTAAATTTTCTAATGTTCCGCGCAACTTTCATACTTTTTTCTTTCATAAGAACCTTCTCTTTACAATAACAAATACAACAAAAAAAGAATAAGCGAAATTGGTCCAGCCGTTCAAGCGTGATGCCGTGACCAAGGAAATAGGGATTCATTTTTATATAATAGAAGATATATCCAATTTTAGGTAAGTAGTATTTAATTACGTGTTTTTGCATAAAACAGGCGTGAAATTTTAAAGAAAAGGAATTCTAATAGACTGTCTATGTCTATCTGCATCTCAATCAAGTATACTGAGCGATACAAGCAGTAAATACTGTGAGTAAACGTTCAAATTATGTTCAAATAACACCGTTCTCAATATATTCATAACACGTTACATTGCACTGAAACACTTGTGTAACTATTGTTATTATGATATAATATTTGCAAATAATAAAACGTTAATTATAATTAAATAATTGTTAATGTGTTCGCTTTTATAATACATTACCATCATTTACCAAGATGACAGATTCCATATTCAAATCAGATAACGATATCACTTACGAATGTATACTCATAAATATAAAACTCAGGACAATCAGACATGTTTCTGCGCGTCCTAGTAGAATATGTATGTCCTAGGTGGGAATCAAACCTACGGTAGCCATACCAATCGACCTGACAATTGACTCTACCACCGGTTCGGAATACACTTAAACTGAAAAGACAAGAAATCAGTGGATTGCAGTGGATTTTTCTTATTTTTTTTATTTTTAAATTTATTTAAATCAATTGCAACCCCACCCCACTACAAAATGGATATAAAACTGACTATTAAATGCTTAACTTCATTCACACATACATACATACAACCGTGATATAATGACCGGCAATATCAAACGCGTACAGCTTTCCGATATTGATGAGCAGAGTCCGACGTCGGCGTCCACCACGCTATGAATCACAGGCATTACCTGGGACCATCACCAAAACACTTTACCACCATTTGTACACAACCAATTTCAGTATACATTACTCTTTTTTGTTTGTGTGTTCACTATGTGTTCGTGATGTCATGGACGGGGGCCCCGACTGAAAACCAACGCGAGGGTTAGTTCTTTTGCTAACCCTAGCTTATGCTGAGTCGGGACCTTTTTCCTGGCATCACGCAAAATTACATTATTATTTGTCATTAGGTATCTATGTTTCAGTGTAAGTAGTTTAAGTTTAATCTAGTCTTAATATATAAAATTCTCGTGTCACAGTTTTCGTTGCCATACTCCTCCGAAACGGCTTAACCGATTTTGATGAAATTTTTTGTGCTTATCCGGTATCTATGAGAATCGGCCAACCTTTATTTTTCATCCCCCTAAATGTTAGGGGTAGTCCACCCCAAAAATTTTTATTTTATTTTTGAGACAAAATTTCTAATTTCTATTTTTTTATGATACAACATACAAAAATACATACAATCCCCAATTTTCACCCTTCTACGATCAACCCTTATTTTTTAATAGCCATTTTAGTAATTTGAGTAATCGGTCAAGCCGTTTCGGAGGAGTATGGTAACAGGACCGATTTGGATGAAATTTTGTGTGTGTATTTCAATGGGTTCCTCGATGATTTGAAAACAAAATTGGACCCGGTAGATGGCGCTGAAATCGGGTTCTAAGTTTTGTTTTAATTTCAGGGCAGGACAACGTCTGCCGAGTCCACTAGTGTAATATAATATTGTGTGTTGTCGGAAATAAATATATTTTCTTTCTTTCTTTTTGTACCCCATCATATAAAACCTGTTTGGTAAATGCAGCAATGGATACGCGTCAATGTAAGTGCACGAATATAGTAACGTGATCGTGGTAAGGGGTTGTGCAATGAGCGTAAATAAATGCACATGTATAATAGTTATAGATAACCATACGTGTGTTTAAATTTAATGAGATTGATTATGGGAGGTGTCGAATATTGCACGCGAGTTTCTGGGGATTTTCATTGTTACGTCATTCTTTGGAAATTGACGAGCTGAATAATTCGGGAATGGCATCACTGACTGCATTTAAAGTTTAGTATACAAACCTCTTTCATATGACCTTCATGGTTTATTTGACCTTTATAAACCAATAAAAAAATACTTTTTAAAAATGAGTAGGTAAGTATGACAGTATCTATCTACCTTAAAATTATGAATTTTGTTGATAATACCAATAAGATTGAAATTTGCTTGTTATGTTAACAACTAATTGCATTGTCTACCCCTCCACCCCTCTCCCTGCTAGCAAAGTTCAAACCAAAATCCGTTTCAAAACTTTCCTGTTGACGGATCAATACGAACGTCACCAAACAGACGATACTAAACTAAACTAGAAGTTGCTAACCGTCGGTTAAACCATCGCTAAACATTAGCAAAACTAAACTTAGTTTACGATGATGCGCGTACTCCCCGCGCTGGTAATTCCATCGACTCCCAGTCTGCATAATGCATCCCTGCACTTACACTGCACCTCTCAGCAAGCCTGAGCATCACTGGACTATTCCGCTTCATTACACTTGAATATATCCAATCTTACTATCCATTGCTCGCTTTGTAAAACCTTATATTTTAAGAGAGCAAACACTGCGCGCTATGTATATTGTATTTGAGATATCGTCGTTGAAGTATGAATATCATGGTACAAGTTAAGGGAAGCGCTCGTTTCAAAAGCAATAACTCGAGTGTGCATTGACGAACGCGTTTCGAGTGTCTGCCTCTTAACTAAGATGGAGATCGTTTTGAATGCCTCTTTGTTGTCGGTACGTTAACGTGCGCGTTACAGTTACGTCAGGCGTTACATGTCGGTTACAGTCGCTTCAGGGGATTTATGGTGGGAGGAAATTAGATGGTTTTTGTTAGGATGGGTGAAATTAGTTTGTGCCTGTTCAAAAAAAAGGTGGTTTTGTTTTTATATAGTTTTACGCAATTGTTTTTATTTGGAAAATAATGTTTATAGTACCTAATAGCTATTTAGTTGAATATTATATATATTATTCAACGTTTTGAATGGTAAAGCTGAAAAAAAAGTAATAACCAACCATAAAAGTGTATATTTTCTGTCTATAATTATATTCCAGTGACTATCTACTACAAATAACGAATGGACAAAGGACCAATCCTAGATTTCTACGTCATGAATTTACGGGCTCTTAAATAAACCCGGAAAAAAAATGGAACGAAAATTATTTCAGCGTGGATTCTATTAAAGGCTCATGAATCAAATTATCTTCAATGTCGAATTGATTTAAGCAGCGTGCAGTCACTTAGATCAATTATACCAATTACTTAGTAATTATAACATCTAGTCTAGATCTTGTTCCTGTGTTTAATATGAAGTCATTCCATGTGATAACACCTTTTATTTTATTATGGTTTTTAATCATAATTCAACCATAATCACTATGGCTAAAAGTACACACAAATTATAGAAAGCAGAGGTTGGTGACAGATTTGCAACATGATGGATCACCATAACTGGAATAACCCTGTGTGTTCACCGAAAGTTCAAGCTCATTGTAGAATTTGAACCCACGACTTTCGCCACAGCATTTGACATTAGTACCACTCAGCCATCATCACCTAAATGTCGTCATAATGTACATATTTGTCATCTTGTAGTGGATATAATAATCGACTGAAGGTAATGCGGTAAAATAGCTTAATTTTTATATCATGTAACATTTTGCAAATGTAAAATACGTCATCACAAAAATCTGCTCTCGATCTACAATACCAACGACGAATCAAATGAACCCAAAAAATGGCCTACGATCAGAAGACAAGCGATTAGCGTTTTGCGATAAATACTTCCATCAATTCTTTCCCAAAGATTTTTAACAAAATGTGAAACACCAAAGAACTGCAATCAAAACCCTTTTATACCCACGAAACACCTATTTTAAAGTTTAAATGTTTTATATCTGGGATCATTAAATACAAATATTTTTATTTTGAGATTAAAAGACGCATAATATCTTCTGTACCATACTATAGGCAAGCCACTTATCTAATTTTGCCAAAAATTGTTGAATAGGCTGGATAGACAAACAGACTTTTGCATATATAAGGACACGACTTCTTCTTCTTCTTCCCTTCCTTATCCCACGCTATTTTTTTATTTTTATACCACAAGTGACAACGAAGCTAACGGGTCACCTGGTGGTAAGTGACTACCGTCGCCTATAGACATTAGCAATACCAAGGGGATTGCCAATGTGTTGTACACCTTGTTACAATGCCTTAAAGGCAACTGGCTCTCAAGTGCAACTGCCGGAACACACCAACAGGTGCTTGGCGACAGATTTTCAACTTGAGGGTGGTAGCCAGCCAGTCGAGTACTACAAAGTACCCTACCACCGTGATATGGTTTCCTCACGATGTTTTCCTTCACCGAAAGCTCAAGCCCATTGTAGGATCCGAACCCACGATCTTCGCCGCGGTGTCCGACGTCACTACCACAGAGCTATTGTTTTCACACAACATGTTTTCCTCTTCCACTCCGCTCTATCACTAGTCGTCTCAATACTCACACCATTCATAAACATATCATTCTTCACGCAGTCCATCCATACCTTCTTCGGCCTTCCTCTACCTCTATATCCATCCACACTCATGCTCAATACTCTTTTTGTTACATGCCTTTCATCCCTCCTCATGACATGCTCATACCAAGCCAATCTATTTCCTTTCATCTTTTCAGTCACTGGTGCTACTTTCAAGTTTCCTCTGATATACTCGTTCCTTATCTTATCCATTGTCGTAAGGACACGACTATTTAGGAATATAGAAATAACCGTCATTTTTAAAAAAAAAATTCAATCGCTCGTATAGCGAACGCCGCTGAAACCAGTAATAATTAATTTTGGTTGCGTCCGCGCTGCGGGCACTGAGCGATGTGAAATCGCTGAGCTACGAACAGAATTTTGATTGCGCTACGTATGGCTACGGCGTAGCACCAGCCTACGAGGCTACGAGCGATTTCATGCATACCGTTGTATGAATTACGCGATCGTTACGCCCTCAATAAATCAATGCATTTTAAAATTCTCGTACGTCTTTTGATTGTAAAAAATATATGGCATATTTCCGAAATTTACCGAATGGGTCAAGCTGAACAAATGTTACTATAGAACCAAACCCTGAAATCCCGAATGTATTTTTGTTTTTCATAAATTTTTTTCTTTACTATGTATGTATAAATTTTTTACGAGATTTTAGTGTTGGTTTCAAAGTTGTTCAGCTCGGCAAACACAACATAATAAATGTATTTTGAACATAATAATAATAATAATAATAATAATAAAGCTTTATTTAATTCCATACAAAATAGTTACATTAATATAGGATACAATAAAATTATAAATGAATTAATTACAAATATATTATATAGATTAAATTAAACAATTCATCATTATTTGTTATGATGTATGGACCCCCTTCGGGTAAAAGCCTCCTCCAAAGAATTCCACTTCTTTCTATCCTTGGCTGTATCTAGCCACATTTGACCGGCCACTGCCGCAATTTCGTCTTGCCATCTAGCGCATGGCCGACCTCTCGCCCTAGTTCCTCGTGGGCCAGGCCACTTTACAACTTTTTGGGTCCATCTATCGTCGTTGTATCTGGCTAAATGGCCAGCCCATTTCCATTTTCTTTGTAGCGAGAATGTTAGTGCATCGGTTATTTTGGTTTTCTTACGGATGACCACATTTCTCACCCTGTCTTTCAACTTTATTCCTAGGCAACTTCTTTCCATTCGTCTTTGAGTAGTTTGGATTTTGCTTCTAGTTTTGAGATCGAACGTCCAGGTTTGACAGCCATAGGTGAGGCATGGTAGGATTTCTGAGTCCATCACTATCTTTTTGGTAGCCAGCGAGAGTTGCGATTTAAATATTTCCTTATGAGCCCAGTACTTATTCCAGGTAGTCGCTATCCTTCGTTCTATCTCCTGAGTGTTTCTATCTTTTTGGAAAGACATCTGTTTGCCTAGGTAAACATACTTTTCCACAAACTCCAGAGGGATGTTATTTACCAAGATGGGTTCAGAGCGGTGGTTAGTCATGACTTTCGTTTTATCGAGGTTCATTTCTAAGCCGACCCTTGTACTAGCCTGGTGTAGGTCGTTTATCATGCTATTCAGTTGTTGTGAGGATTCCGAGAACAGAATGATGTCATCGGCGAATCTGAGATGGCTTAGGTTGTTCCCGTTTATATTGATGCCTTTGCTGGACCATGGTAAATCTTTCATTATATACTGTAGGACAGCTATGAAGATTTTTGGAGAGATCGGGTCACCTTGTCTCACGCCTCTATTTATTTTTATCTTTTCGCCTACTCTGTCTAGTTTGACTCTACTTGTACTGTTAGCATAAATGTTTCTAAGGATATTTATGTATTTTTCTTTTATATTCTGAGATATCAGTGCTTCCCAGATACTATTATGAGATATAGAGTCAAAAGCTTTTTTATAATCTATGAAAGCTACGTACAAGGGTTTGCGAAATTCCGAATATTTCTCTATCACTTGATCAACTACTTGAATATGATCCACTGTGCTAAAACTGCTCCTGAATCCGGCCTGTTCGGTTGGTTGGTGTTTATCAATTTCTGAGGATATTCTCACCAGTAAGCAGGAAGCGAATAGTTTGTAGAGACAAGGCATGAGGCTTATTGGTCGATAATTCCCTATGTCAGCCGGATCGCCCTTTTTGTACAGCAAGATGATTTCAGACTCCGTCCATGTGTGGGGCACAGCTTCTTCTTCTAATATTTTATTAAATAGAATAGTGATTGGAGTCAATAGCAGAGTTTTTGCTAACTTGATGCATTCGTTTGTAATTCCATCTGGTCCCGGGCTTTTCTCTGGCTTGAGCTTCATTATTTGACTTAAGATTTCAACTCTTGAGTTGGCAAGGCCTCCAAGCTATTTTTAATAGTATTTATTTGCTCGAGAGAATTTGGCTGACTATATAGTTTTGTGTAGAAATCTGTAGCTAAATTTATGATCTCCGTCCGGGAATTACTTTTGGTAGAGCCTGGCTGCAGTGATGGAATCCATGTCTTCATTCTACTTAACTCTTTGTAAGCTTTTTTGGCCGATCTTGATTTATCTAGGTGACTTTGTATAATATTAATTCTGTAGGTATCATAGCATCTTCTTATTTCTTTGTTGGTAATTTTATAAAGTTCTTTAAGCTTCTCTCTATCGGTTTTGTTAAGTTTAGGTTTATTTTGTAACTGATTTCTTTGTTTCATGAGCTCTAGTGCCTCGTCTGATAAGATATTACGCTTTTTCGTTCCTTTAATACTTTTTAAGCTTTCTAAAATAGAGTATACAATTTTTTGGGAGTACTTGTCAGCTTTATACTCGTTATGTGTATTTATAAGTTCAGGAATGTAGCTGTTTAAAGTTTCGAGGTAATTATCTTGCTCTTTTTTCGTTTTAAGTTTCCCTACTGTATTAGAAAAGTAGCGCCTACTTTTTCTAGCTGATTTTAAGTTGATTGTAGCTTTCAGCAGCCTGTGGTCCGATCCGAAGGGCAGTGACGATAGTACTTTATAGTTGGAAAATAGGTTGGGTGTTGTGGTCATAATGTAATCAATTTCATTTTTAGTATTTTTATCAGGAGACATCCAAGTCCATCTGTTCTTGGGTTTTGTTTTGAACATTGTATTCAAAATTTTGAGGTTGTACTCCTGTGCGTATTGAATGAGTGTCTCACCACGAACGCTCCTGTTACCATAATCGTATTTTCCGGTTACTGAATATTCATGTTCTTTAGGAACTCCTATTTGCGCATTGAAGTCCCCCATAGAGATGACGTGTTTCATAGAGGTAGAGTTGTGAGCTTTCGCCAAATCTTCATAAAACTTGTCAATGTCTTCCTGGGATGAGCTTTCGGTAGGCGCATACGCCTGTATAATTGTAAGAGGTGTATTTTCAACATCGATTTCTAGAACACAAACTCTCTCAGATATTCCAATGAATGTTTTGATATGATCTCTATGTTTTTTCTTGACTAAGAAACCTACGCCATATAGGCCTTTGGTCTGGCCTAGGTAGTACATGATGTAATCGTCGTCTTCTATGATTTTTTCCCCTAATCGACGGACTTCGGACAGTCCTACTATGTCATGATTTATGTTTTGTAAAGCTGCTTTTAGTTCGATAAGTTTTGGTTCTGAAGATAACGATCTTACATTGAAGGTACAAATATTGAAAGTACTTTTCTTTCCATTATTTTTCTTTGGAGGGTTTAGGTCGATCTCTCCCGCGGTGACCGGCCGTACTGGGAGATGGGAAGTGGGTAGAGGGCCCAGATGTGGTTGCTATGCGTCGTTGTTGTACTGTGATGTTTCTGCTTGGCTATGAGGCGGGTCTGTCTGAATTTTTGGTTTCTGTAGTACATAATCTTTCATGTTGGCAAATTTATTTTTCTTTGATGGTTGCTTGTTATTATGTTGGGATTTTTGGTTGCTAAGGTGCGTTTCCGGTGATTCAGACAGGTTTCTCTTATTTGGCTGGTTACGAGGGGAGTGCTTACGCTTGTTTTTACTCAATATGATTAATTTATCGTATTTAATAAAAGCTGAATTGCCTGCCTCTATTTCTTTGTGCAGTTGAGTTTGCAGTTCCTTGCGCCTGTTAAGGACATCTATTGGGTAGTCTTCCTTCATATAATATGGAGTATTCTCTAGACAAGACTTGTTTTTCTGAATGTTTATTTTTAAGCCCACGGTAGTGAATGTTATTACTACCGGTCTGACTTTCTCCCCTTTCTTACCCAGTCTTCTGACAGCTTCAATATTGTTTAAATCGCATGGGATTTTAAAGTGGGTTTTTATTATGTTAATTATCATAAGTTCTAGTTCTTGGTATGTTTTTTCGCGCTCTTCAACTCCAAATATAATTAGGTTTTTGCGTCTAATGTGTCTTTCTAGGTTCTTTATTTTTGTGTTTTGTTCTTCTAATTGTTTCTCTAAAATTGCGTTTTTTGATTCCAGGCTGTCAAATTTCTCATTAAAATTGTTGATTATTGTATTTTTTAATTCTTCCTTCATATCTTGCATATCTTGTTTTTGTTGTTGCATATCTTGCTGCATTTTCAGGAGTATGTGTTTTATTTCTTCCATATTGTATTAGGATGTAGCACCAAGCGACCTCTATGAGACTGATACGGTACTTTATTCTCTATCGATTTGGTGAGCCTCTTGCAACGTACAGTCTGCCATCTATCGATTGTTAGGTTTGTGATAACAACGATTGTCGCTAGATGGCGCCTCTTGATTGATTTTGTGATACCGGTTTGATATAAAGTACCTAATTTGCACTTTTGAGGTTATAGTTATAACATTTATTTATTTTTTGTTTGTTGTAGGCACTTTCCAATAGATTTAGTCCAAGTACATATTAGGGTTCACGCACAACAATAGTATTTTTCACTGTTCAAAGTCTCAAAGATCGTTTTTTGACGGTTTGCGGTTGACTTTTGGTGAATCGTTTTCTTCACTTTTTACACTGTTCTTTCCAGTTATACACTATAAACTTCATAAAATCCGATCATATTATTTTGAACATAATATGATCTAAATTAACCATCCTGTATATATAATTAGAATTTTTATGTTCGGTATTTATATGCAAGAATAATTAAAATGTTGCACGGCTGTTAGACTGTCTATTTTAGTATCGTTCATCGAAATCTTACAAAAAAATACTTTATCCACAGAATAAATAAATATCCTGGGACAATCTTCACATACCGCCATCTGATCCCAAACTAAGCAGAGCTTGTACTATGGAAACCAGATACCTGATACACCTACTATACAGGATGATTTTTTAAGTGGGCGTGGATATTTTCTTAGACAGAAATTGAACCCGAAGATTTTGGGAAAAAGTTATAAACTATATATATTATCAGAAAAACTAACTGTAGCTAAATGACTTTATCATCAATAGTTAAGTAATTCAATCAGCTTCTAAATTAATTTCTATTTCTAAACTAAAAGCCCATAAACCTTTCTCATTTCAAACTGTGTTCTTAAAAACGCACCGAACATCGTGAGGTAAAGAAAGATTCCTAAGTAGTAAGCTAACATTAAAAAGCTTAGCTAGAAGTCTGTCTAACATTTCCCAGCCTAGTTCAGCTTAGATGGCACCCGAGTACTGACAGCGCCATCTATCGACGACCCGCCGCAGTTAATCTCGTCTCCGGCCATTTGCTGCGACAAATCACCTCAGATTCTGCACAGAAGACAAAGATTCGATATATTGTTTCCAATTTCAACTCTTTCGACGGTTTTGCGGACATTTATAGCGGTCTGCGCGACTTGATTCCTTAATTTGGCGAGCCACTTTGTTCAATTGAATCGTAAAACTGTTAGCTTAGGATTATATGTGGGAAAAGTAGAAAATAAAATAAAAGTATGCTAACTAAGCAGAACGTGGAAACCAGACAATTGATATACTACATTGTCATATACTACTATTATTTTTAATACATACTTAAATTGATAACTACACATATACCTACTAGGATTACAAAATGCTTTCCAAGAATTTGTTGTCTCCGGTCAGCGGACTTCTTCAAGAAGCATATCGATAGCATAGGTGAACTTCGATTAAAAAAATGGCCAATTTCATGAATAAAGTAACTAATGTACTTTAGTTAGTCTTAAAGGTAAGATAAATATCCATTCGGGACTCAAATCGTTTGTCCCTGAAACGGATTTGTTAGTCGACTTGTTCTACAACTCGTTGCTATCTTTGAGAGTGCAGTCTTATATGGATCTGCATTAAAGGAATGGAAATAGGTAGCCGTGGTGATCATAGTGAAATATCTTTGTAACATTTGCATTGACAGGAGTTTTTTTTATGTTACTTTTATATGATACAGCTTGATCAAGTGTCTGAATTAAATATTTCCATGGCGTGGTATTACGTAAGGAACTAGTAATGTGTTATATTTTTTTCATGCAATGAATTTATTTTAGACCCATCTCCAAAACAATGTAAAAACTGCCAAAGAACAATCAACTCGATTCATAATTATAGTCCAGAGCTCGCGTTTCCATGCCCACAAAGTTACCATTGTAGTGTTACGCTATTCTAGCGATTGTGCATTGGACTTGCGCAAAATTAGTTGCGCCCTCTTATCACATAAATAAATAAACACTCTGAAACAAACTACACTATTATATTCATTGATCCAAGCTTTTATGAGGGATATGAACCAAATCATTGATATGATATAAACACGCTGACCCAGAAAAAAGCTGCTTCATGGACGCAAATATTTATTCTAAGTAGAATCGAACACTATCTGTAGAGTGGAAGGTATCATCATCTAAGATCCAAGTTAAATGGCCCATCAAAATCGATGGGTAGTTTTGTATATATAGCTCATTACAAATACAGATTTTTCTATCTTGTATACATTGCTATAGGATTCATTTATACACCTTGAACAAGTACACCAACCGGCCTTACAACCTTATTAAACTTATCCTTCAAACAAAAAACTACTTTATTAGTTTGTATAAAGGTATTAAAATCCATAACTTCAATCAAACTATCTTTCAATTAGAACCAAACATTTAAAAATTTCGCAATTCACCAAGTTATTAAATCAAACTATCAAGCTGCAACATCCGCCCCCATATTGCCGAAGCTCTACCATGCTGTAGATTTCATTAGACTTAATTGAAAAATAAAAAGAATTCCTTTACTTACATCGCATTCAGCTCTGTCTTGCCTGCCATCCCGCAGTTTAGTCTACAAATGCTATTCTACCTCCTTTATCTATTCTATCTAAGATCTGTACTTCTTCAATTTTATTATAAAACTTATTATCAGGGTTATAAGATTCACAATTCTTATCACAATTTAGAATCTTGCATCCTTTATGTTTGGTGCTAGACAAACAGTAGGACCTGAGGTATTTTTTCCATTTTGAGCTATGTTTGCTTCAACCGTAGAGTTTGATTTAGTTTGCAAAGATAATGTATAAAAAGACTTTCTAATTCTGGATATAAAGTTTCCACTACTAAGTGCATCGAGATCGCTCTACGTGCATCCGTTCGCAATGTCAGTTGGAAATTTCTCGTTACCGCAATAATCCACCTTCGGGTTGGAATAACGTTTTGAAATATTTCACAATTTTACGTGAGTAACACTCACATAGTACGGAAATAGGAAATATTATGTTTGCTTTATAATGTCTTCGTATCGTTTAACAAAACTCCATATACCCCAACTCTTGTAAGAACAAGGTATGATACAAAAACCTTTCCATATTAATTTATAAATAAGACCTTTAACTAAAACCTGCCAGAAATTTACCAATGGTCAGATTTAGCTCAGCTCGAGCTAAAGTAAACTTCAATATTCTAACAAAATTTAAATGTAAAAATGTTCATGGGGAGCGCAGTGCAGTTTAAAAGGCTCCTGTTTAAACCATAGCTCGGAGCGATGCGTGCGGGAATACGGAATGAGTCGAAGGCGTCGAGCGATGGTCCCGGCACGTTGACATTGCTTCAATGGTATTACGTTATCTATGTATTCACTTTGTTTTTGGTTTTCATACTCGATGGATATTATGTGAAGTAGGTATACTTGTATAAGCTGTTTCACATCGATTAATATTTAATTTTTTTGGGGTATTCTATTGAGTTACATGAGTGGACGCTGTAACTTCACTGTTCAATTTCAACTGTTCTAGTCTATTAGGTATGGTGGTAAGGTATTTGATTTTTTTTATTTATCATAATGGTTCGATGGCTAATTAAGTCTTTGATTAAGATTTAAGAGGTGCTGGCTAAATCTTTGGCCAGAACTAAAAATAGTTTTACTAGTAAAGTCAAGGTAAAACTGAAAGTTCATGTCAAATATATATAAAATCCTGCAGCGGGAGCTGACGAGGATGATTTTGTGGTGAACAAATAAATACTTCATGTTGTTTTCGTCTCTAATATTACATGAGACGCTTACCGAAACACGAGACAAAACTCAAAAACACACAACAACGACTGCACAAATTCTAATCCAATCATTTGCCAAATAAAATGCACCAACTAACAACAGGAAGTCAATTGTTCATAGCACCCATTCATAAACAGCTCACACTCCAGCGCAATTGGTCACGCGTCCGCCGCGGGACAATATTGCTCGCTTGGCCGATAAATGCCTGTTGCCTATTTACTGGAACAACGTGCCTATATTATCTTGAAGCACTGTATACTACACACAAATTTGAGTCTTATGATGATACTGATAGAGTGATAGTGACATCAGATGTTGAGGTTATGGAAAATGAAAATGATGTTGGAGTATTTTGCAGTATCTATCTAGATGGCTACAATAAAGGTGAAAATATGTCGCCAGTTCTCTTCTAAGCTTTAGGTCTAACAAAATCTCTTTTTAAAGAAGTACGTAAATTATTAGGACATAGATTAATAATAAGACCTCGCGCGCCGCTCGGACCGGCGCGATGACCTATTACTAATCTATGTAATAGGATATAAAAAAAAAACTTATTAGACATCGTAAATATTGGCATTGCCATTTACTGTTGTTATTGTATACGTACATGACACTGACATGGCTGATTTGGCATAATATTTTAATAAAGTGTTAGTATGATGTGGATAAGTTGCGTTTGCAAATAAGAGAACATTTTTTTAATGAGTTACTTAAAATAAGACTTAAATCACGTAAGCTGAGAGTTAAAAACCTATCTACTTCTATTCAATAAAATTGATTGCGTTGTAAAAGTCGACTGGCGAAATAGAATTTAAAATAAATCGATTCCCTCATGAACGCTAGGTAGTAGGTACAGTCGAGATGAAATATTAAATGGCGTGTTTTTTTCCAATTGGCCGCCGGAGCAGCTGAGACGGTTGTAAAAACGATACGTGACTTGAAGGCAAGGGAGTAAAGGCTCCACCGCAGTCTTCGCTCTAGATAGACTTGAGATTCACTTGTGTGCTCGATTGATGGATCTACTCAGTTTGGTTTTCTTGATACATTTTTATTTTACAGGATATTCTGTGAAATAAAACTTTAAATTACATTAAATTATTTAGGGTAAAGATAAAGATTATTAAAAGTTTCAGAAACGTTCGAAGTATGCAATATTTAATGGATTTTTCAAACAATTTCTTCTTCTATGTTTATAAAGGCGAAATACTCTCTAATTAATCACGAAATCTCAAAAAGTTTTAAATGATATCAGTTTAAAAAAACTTGAAACTAGACTGGGAGATTCCAATAGGGTGTAGGTAACCGTTGATAAAGGATTAAAAAAAAATGATAAACTTACCTTTAACCAAGAGAAATATATTTTTTCCAGAATGAAATATTTCAGCACAATCACTGACTTTCGAATTCAACCGATGCGTTCAATATAACTATTACATAAACGTTGAATATCATAGGAATGCCCAACATTATTGTTTAATTGTTTTCAGTATGTAATTTGTGTAGCCATTTGTAAAACAGTATTTAAATTAATATTGAATACAAACTGTTATTAGAATTGAAAATAACTTGGATTGTATTACAGTGTTGTTTAAGAAATATTTTTATGAAAATTATCTTGAGAATACGAAGATCGAATGTCAATTTTCAAAACTTTTTGAGATGAAATAATATTTTGTATCGTTGGTATATAATTGTTTTAAGATTTGATTATATACTAGCTTTCTACCCCGCGGTTTCACCTTTGTTCCCGTGGGATTTTATATTTTCCCGGGATGAAAATATAGCCTACATTACTAAGGGATAATATAGCATTTTAATAGTGAAAGAATCATTAAAAACGGTCTAGTCTTATTCGTTACAAACACAAAAATACAAATGTTTCCTCTTTATAATATAGAAACTAGTATAGACGTAGGTATATTGCGACGATCTTGTGAGGGTTGCGGTGTCACGCAGACTGTTCAGCATGGAGGGCGCCCCAGACATTGGGGCACGAACCTTGTGGCACACAAGAAGTGGAGACAGACTTCGCATAAGCGATGGAGGAGTTTAAGGGGATAAAATTTTGAAAATTGGGTCAGCATTTTAATCAAACATACTAAAAATCAAATCTTATCTCTTTTTAATATTATAATACCTATTTGGTAAAAAATTTCAACATTTTTCATAGCCAGTTTAGTATTACACCCAGAAAAAAGAAATATTGGATGATAATTTCCATCAACAAAACAGCGGAGAGCCACTCGCCACCAATTCGCCTCGACTATTTACTTATACTTCATATTTTTCAGTTTCACTCGTCATTTCTATTCCGGACTTTAGCTTCTAGTGAGTCTTTGCACACAGACGCACTTGTTTTAAACCCGGAACCGCTATAGACCGAGTTGTATTATTGAATCTATTGCTGATATTAAAAATAAATTTGTCTTTGAATTCGGCGAGAGAAGGAAGGCAGGTTTTTATACAGTAAGAACCTGGCATAGCCCAGACACTCCTCTACAGCGTGGTTGGGCACTCAGGAGGGTTTTCCAGGGTTTACAAAAAAAGGGCTATTCTTCTATCTACTTGTCAGGTTATTTCTAAATCTGTTCAGCTTAAAATTCTAAGCAAAAATGGCAAAACAACTGAAAAATTTATCAATTGGCAGCAGCATAATAAATGGTATTTAAGAAAAGATTGGAGAAAATCTCAAAACACATTTATTTGATTTATTCATCTAACTTTAACAAAAACCGGTCAAGTGCGAGTCAGACTCGCGCACCGAGGGTTCCGTACTTACAAACTTGCAAATAGTTCGTTCATCACGGTAATGGAGAACGATTTATTTTGATTACGTTTTTGATTACCTTATTTGAGGTTGGTGCCAATTAAGCTAGACCTCTAAATTGTATGAGCGCCGATACAACTCAGAGGTCTATCTTAATTGGTGGCGACTATGTATGTATGGGGACACTCTTTAATTTTAACCCTTTAAATAGCACAAGTAAAGGGAAAATTCCGAAAAATAAAAAAAGTTGAAAATTAAGGAAAATTTTGGTACTTACAAGTTTTCGCGAAAATCTAAATTTACCCATATCTTTTTATCGTGTTGACTCAGGACCTTGATTTTTATACAACTAATAGGATCTATAGACTTCAGTATCTGGTATACATTTTAACTTGCTAGGTCCACCCGTTCCTGAGACAGACAGACGGACAAGAAAGTGATCTTATAAGGGTTCCTTTTTTTACCTTTTGAGGTACGGAACCCTAAAAATATAAAAGAACCCACAAAACCAGTATTTTTAGTTTTTCTGTGAAAAAATAATACAGTTTGCTTTCTTATATCTAAGCATAATATTTGTACTTCTTGGAATTTATTTATTTAATGCTCTATCGCCAAAATAATGTTTAACAAATGATGCGGTTTCGCTTTCACATAAATGAAATATATGGGCACCAGTGTGCATCGGTTGTTAGTTTCTTTCGTCACTTTTATTCCGCACTTTGGCTTCCACCTCAATTCAGCTACTCTCGTCTCGCCCTGCATCTGAATTTACAATAATACTCGTGACGATAAAAACCCAATTTTATTCACCACCGAATAAGGTTGGATTTGCATCGTGTGAAGTTCTATCTGCAATGTTTTTACTTTTCATTGCGACGGAATATGATGCAGAAATGTAAGATGTAAGGACAATTGAGTGGAGAGGGGCGCGCAAATGTGTAGTGCGCACAATTCTTTGTCTCTAACGTGGACTTTTTTTCAGTGTAGTGCTCTTTTTGGTTTCCATTCGAGAATATTCTTTGGGATTTTATATTCGATTCAACGTCGCCTGAGGGAATATGTTGTGATCTCGTTATAGAACGAATATGTGGTAATGCAATTTGACTTTGGAATAACTAACCGTTCGTTTAGGAGAAAGGTATTTTCAGGATGTACGGTCGATCATATTTGTTCTTATTTTTTTATCTATTGCTCACCTCAAACTTAAAACTCATTTATTCAGTTTAGGGCCTGGTTAGGCAATTATGAACGTTACAATTGACTCTACCACCGGTTCGGAATACACTTGAACTGAGAAGACTACGGCAAGAAACTCAGCAAGGCAACTTTTTTTACACAGTGGATATTTCTTTTGAATTCCTTTTTAAGATATTTCCGCTGTTTTGCAGATTTTTATTTCTATCAGACGTTATTTTAATTATCGTAAGTTTTTTTTTCTAATTTCGTATTGTTTTAATCCATAACTTGCAATTATTTATAATATTTGTTTATGTTTTTCAATGATATACATGGGTACAACAATGTCGCATAGCTGTAACTTTAGAACGTAGGTAAGTGGTATAAAAGAATATGGTATTTTTTTAAAGATTTTTTACTAGTCGTTTCTTGATCAGTAACAAAGAATTAAAAATTATTTCATCCTGAAGTATTTTGAGGCCAAGCATGCAATAAACTTATTTTGAATTTTCACCCAATGCAAAAGAATATTTGACACCTGAATGTTATTTTGTTCGCGGAGCGGCGCGGCGGGTAACGTAGACGCTTCAATATACGAGTGGGAGGGTAGATTGTATTACGTTATAACGTTATGTTACACCCCGGTTTGAAGCTAACCCCAGTTTGTTTGTTGAATTCACTACATATGTAATGTATAGATTTCAAAAACTTTTCATAAAAAAATTAAAACGACTTCAAAGACAAATATGTTGCACTAAATTAAATAAAATGAACAAAAAAATATTTCAATAACTAAATAGATCAAAAACTTGACTGAATGTAAATTACCTACGTACATATTCAAATTATTATTCTATGGTTAGGCCATTAAGGAGTTGGACATACAATCATCAGCTCAGCAACATGAGATGATGACTACCAGATGCAAATATCTAAATAGCTTTAGAAAGTATAATATGAATTATGAATGTTAGCCCATATTATTTACAGAATTATCCCAAAATCCTAACCTTTAAGGAGTTATACCTTCCATCATCAGCTCTGCAACATGAGATGATGACTACCAGATAGAAATAGCTTTGATAAGTACGTATATGAATGAAAAATACTGTAAATTCTTATAAAATTTGAGGGTTGCCCTCGTTTTCCCCAGGATTCCATCATCAGATCCTGACTTGGTGACAGTGGGACCACCGCCAAAGTATATTCTTTCACATGAAAAAAGATTTTTGAAAATCGGTTGACAATTGGCGGAGAAATCGATGAACATACATAAAAAAAAAACATACAGTCGTACATATAACCTCCTCCTTTTTTGAAGTCGTTTAAAAAGATAAAATTTGTGAGGTTGCAGGGAGTAATTTCTAGATATACTGAACCGATTAAAAATAATCTTATACCAATAGAAAGCCACGTTATTTGTGAATGTCTTATGCTATATTTTTTCCATGTAAAACATAAGATCCCACGGTAACGCGGGTTAAGCCGCGGGGGACAGCTAGTAAATAAATATACACTGTACTCTTAAAACGCTTTCATAACTATAATTTCTGGTGCCCAATAAAGCTTGGACCATTCCAAAATTCAGCATTTAAGGCACACCATAGACCATATTTCACGCAAGTTCGGTTCTAAGTAAACATGTGACAATGGCCGAGGCGTATTGTTGGTCTGGGATTAGTTACATCGCCCATACACGGCTGGGAGCCTGGGCGGCTGTTAACTGGAGATTTACGATTAAAACTTTATTTATTGTCTGTGGAATTATTTACGATACCATCCTGACTGTAGGTGCAGGAACAGAACTATATGTTTATTGTTTTTGTTTCCTTCGTTTGATCTGGTATTATCTGATTTATGAACTCTAATAAAAGTGCAGGTTTTAGTTGCACTGGCAGTGTTTTTATGTCTTAAAAGTAGTTCTTGTTAGTTTTAATTTATTAATGATAATAATATTATTTTATTTCTTTCTCCTTAAACTAGGTATATATTAAAATTAAACAGTGACTGAAAAATACCATATTTTGTTTGTAGGAGGAACTGGTATCCAAGCTAGGCCGAAATTAATGAAAATATTGTAGTTAAAATCAATGCTGAGACTTATATCTAGCAGGAGATATCACTATAGGCGTTTCTTAATGATGGCCAAACAACCACTTATTTATATATATTTTTTTATTTTCAAATAGTTATTTATGATTGTCAGACCCTAACTCTCGGTTATATAGTTTACTTAATTGCTATATTTTATGATTTAATTATGTTTCAATTTATTAAAGTTTGTCGTAAACAGTTTATTTTGTGACGCATATCGATTTTGAGTAATGGCTGCACTAAAAATAAAATGTTTTTTTTTTTTTTTATGTCACAAGTGACAACGAGGCAGGCGCGTCACCTGATGGTAAGTGACAACCGTCGCCTATAGACATTGGCAATACCAGGGGATTGCTAATGTGTTGTACACCTTATTAAGGCGAACTGGCTCTCAAGTGCAATTGCCGGAACACACCAACAGGTGCTTGGCGACAGATTTTCAACTTGAGGGTGGTAGCCAGCCAGTCGAGTACTACTAAGTACCCTACCACCGTTCTGTGGTTTCCTCACGATGTTTTCCTTCACCGAAAGCTCGAGCTCATTGTAAGGATTCGAACCCACGACCTTCGCCGCGGTATCCGATGTCACTTACCACTGAGCTATCATCGCCTTAAAAGTATATTTTTATTTAAACTTAATCGTACCTAAAAATGATGTTAATTTGGTTTACCAATCACCCTGCAGGTCTACTGGGCTTCGAAACATCATCCACCATTTTACCCATTAAGATACTTCTAAACAGCAATAGAGATAGATTCATTGCTTTCTGACATAACTTAGTTTCTGTTTTCACCAACGTTGCATATCCTGAAGGCATTCTCTTCTGGGCGTGCTTTGGTATGAAATAGTCCAACCGAGTTGCCTCGGGCCGATGCTCACTCGGTGTGATCGTGCTAAAACTTGAGGTGCATTTGTTTACTTAAAGAAAGTCGTATTAAACTTTAATCTTTATTTTCACACTGGGTATTTTTTTATTATT
Organism: Ochropacha duplaris; assembly: GCA_951361185.1. Taxonomy (NCBI): domain Eukaryota; kingdom Metazoa; phylum Arthropoda; class Insecta; order Lepidoptera; family Drepanidae; genus Ochropacha; species Ochropacha duplaris. The sequence goes on along the minus strand of OX592696.1, from coordinate 13,734,904 downwards.
GGATAAGCTTGTGTTTGACCGCAATCTTACCATGCTACTTTAGCCAGCCAGTCGGGTACTTTGTAGTACTCGACTGGCTGGCTACCACACTCAAGTTGAAAATCTGTCGCACCTGTTGGTGTGTTCCGGCAATTGCACTTGAGAGCCAGTTCGCCTTAATAAGGTGTACAGCACATTAGCAATCCCCTGGTATTGCCAATGTCTATAGGCGACGGTAGTCACTTACCATCAGGTGACCCGCCTGCCTCGTTGTCACTTGTGACATAAAACAAAAAAAAGCTAAGTGATGATATGACCAAAGGTGATAAGCATATAAAGCTTAGAATGAAACTGGCTCTCAAGTGCAACTGCCGGAACATACCGGCGACAGACTTTCAGCTTGAGGTTGGTAGTCAGCCAGTCGGGTACTACAAAGTACCTACCCTACCACCGTGTTCCTAACGATATTATACTTTACCGAAAGCTCAAGCACACTGTAGGATTTAAACCCACATACTTGGCGGCGGTATCCGACGTCACTACCACTGAGCTATCATCGTGATTAAACGCCTCATAAAAAATCTAAATTCAATCAAACTGTACACGACGTTTATTTCAATCAATACTTATTTTGCAGTTACGCAGAAACGGATTGGCATGCAATTTTGCATACATTATGATAATTATGTTCTAATTGATTACAAATCCACTCTGTTTTCAAACGAAGATATCAAATATTGATGCATAAATTATGTATTAAATACAGATATTGATTATGAAAAGAAGATAGATTTAAATTACCTGTATTAAAACATATCGGTCGCTAGAATAATATTTTCCCTCTAAAATAAAATCTAGAGTAACACATAAATAAACTAAAACCGCCCACAAAATGTATTACAACTCGATTAACTATCCACCACGTAACAACATTCCCGACTGTCCTCGTTTGATATCTATCTCTGTCTACCCTATGACATTAGATAGAGAGGGTGCTCGTGAGGGCGAGGGGAAGTAAACGGGCAAGTTTAAGGACAGGAAACGGAAGCGGCGACATTATCGCACCAATCAAATAGTCGTTAACACTCGCCTTGATGTACTTAGCGATCTGAGCGAGGCGGATTCTCTCCTATTTTATTGACTTGTTTAATATACTGGTTTTATAATTATATCTGTTTTATTTCATTAATTTACATTAATAAAACTTTACAAGTAAATAAATATTTCATTAATGTGCAATGTTGCCATTAAGCTGTACAAATTAAGGGCTAACTTCACTCAAAACTCTTAAGGTATTTTTCAGTACCCGACTAGCTGGCTACCACCTTCAAGTCGAAAATCTGTCGCCAAGCACCTATCGGTGTGTTTTGAGAGCCAGTGCATGCATCATCACTTACCATGGTGAGCTTACGGTCATGAAACGGATTCGATTATTTTCGAGTATTTTATACATAACATGTTCATATACAGGGTGTCAGGTAAGTAGTAGAAAAAACTTAAGACATTGGTGAGCGAGTCACCTACCAAATATACAAAAATTACATTAGTAAAAGTGTCACCATTTTCAAGATACTTCGATATTTTTTTTTTTTTATTCTGGATAAGCTTGTGTTTGACCACAATCTCACCATGGTAAGTGATGATGTGGCCGAAGGTGGTAAGCACACAAAGCCTAGATGGGAACTGGCTCCCAAGTGCAGTTGTCGGAACACACCGATAGATGCTTGGCGACAGATTTTCAACTTGAGGGTGGTAGCCAGCCAGTCGGGTACTACAAAGTACCCTACCACCGTGCTATGGTTTCATCACGATGTTTTCCTTCACCGAAAGCTCAAGCCCATTGTAGGATTCGAACCCACGACCTTCGTCGCGGTATTCGACGTCACTTACCACTGAGCTATCATCGCCTTAAAATTCTGATATTCTCGAAAATGGTGGAAACCCCTTAAGTTTGTCATACTACATACCGGACAGCCCTAGGGCAGGACAGGACAGGACAGGTATAGTTCGCTCGTTCACTCAACTACAATGATATATGCGAGTTACCTACTGTTCGTCCAAGATGATTGATGACAGATAGCATACGAGTATTGATGGTTGGAGAATCTTCCATTGTTATTTAAGGCGATGATGTGGTAAGTGACGTCGAATACATCGGCGAAGGTCGTGGGTTCGAATCCTACAATGAGCTTGAGCTTTCGGTGAAGGAAAACATCGTGAGGAAACCATAGCACGGTGGTAGGGTACTTTGTAGTACCCGACTGACTGGCTGGCTACCACCCTCAAGTTGAAAATCTGTCGCCAAGCACCTATCGGTGTGTTCCGACAGCTGCATTTGAGAGCCAGTTCCCATCTAGGCTTTGTGTGCTTACCATCTTCGGTCACATCATCACTTACCATGGTTAGATTGTGGTCAAACACAAGCCTATCCAGAATAAATAAAAAATGTAACAATTTAAGTTTGTTTGTAAACTTTATAGACAAGGAGCTATACACTACGTTTGACGATTTAATATTGCGATCGACAAAAATATCTCCGGGAAAAATTATATCCATTTTGAATTTATGAGAACAGTTTTATTCTCTAATAGGACGTCATTTTGTGATTCACTTATAATGTATAGTAATAATTAACTATGCTGGGACATTCTTCATACACGGTCACCTGATCCTAAACAAAACAGAGCCTGAACTATGGAAACTCGATAACCCCACGACCTGTCGCTTGAGAGGCAGTGAGAACCAAAATAAGACCTCATAAAATAAGACATATAAAATCCCACTAATATTATAAATGTGAATGTTTGGATGGATGATGTTTATTATAACTTGGCACACAGGTAGATCATATCCTGGAATAACACATAGAATACTTTTTATCCCGGGAAAGGATAAGATCCCTCGGTAAGGCGGGTGAAACCGCGGAGGACAGCTAGTATTCATTATAAATCCAAACTGAAGTTCATTGACCTTACACTGTAGTTGATTTAAATACGCCAGGCCTGTGAACGTCCACATCGTCAAACTCATTTCGCGTATGTAAAACAAACACACGCACCGGCGCGGCACGGGTGGCGCGTGGCGCTCAAGGTAAACAACATGAATATTTTAGGCGGAGTGTATCAAAGTGGCCGATAAACGTCGGGATCCAATATCGGCGGCCAAACAAAGGCTTACAAGAGTTTAGGGCACGCCCAGTGCACTGCATATTCAACGCGGGGCCAAAGTCAACAGTAGTGCGGGAGCTCGGATACAAAATAATTACTTCTGTACCTCGACCGTCATAAGTGCCGGGGAGTTTGTTTCGCCGTTTCTTCTCCAGACAGGTCTTTATTTGGAAATGGTGGTAACAGTAACAATAGCATTAAAAATAGCAATAAGACGTTCAATAAGTGTTCCTTAAGTGTCGCAAAATTGAATAAAACATTTTGAGTTTGAGTTTGAGCCATCCTAGGGTCTAAACTGAATGAATGGTTTTTACTTTGACTTTGAATATAATTAATAAATTTGTAACTCTATTGCCAAGCACCTGTTGGTGTGTTTCAGCATTGGTTCTTGAGAGCCAGTTGCCATTAAGGCATTGTAAAAAGGTCACAACACAAAAGCAAATCCCCTGGTATTGCTAATGTATATAGGCGACGGAAGTAACCTGCAGGAGGTGACCCGCCAGCCTGGCTGTCACTTGTGGTATAAAAATATAATTAGGTAAGTATACATTTATTTTTCTTGTTTTTCTATTAGGGCATTTTCATGCCAGATCTATTCTTTTGAACATTAAATAATATCCAGTAACAGCTGTCTTGTAGTGATGAAATGTCTCCCAGTCTAGTCTCCTGCTCCGTAAATGACTCTAAATATGAAAAAAAAACCTTAATACTTATTTCTTAAATTATTTTTTATGTATTAGTTTAAGAATAAAATTGTAAAAAATTTGGAAAAAAAAGCCAATATAGTCATATGGTCCAAAAATATTTGAAAAACGTAATCTTGCCGAGTTTCTTGCCGGTTCTTCTCAGTTGAAGGCTGACTTCCAAACCGGTGGTAACTTCTGTAATAAGACCTTCATAAATGCCCTTCTAGGACCTAAACTGAATAAATGGTTTTGACTTTGACTTTACAAAATTTTAATATTACTGTTTTTTCTAAATCCATCTGCTAACCCTGAGCCCTCGGAACAATAACTAACATGGAAGCCGGGCTAAAATAAAAACTGAGTACTATACAGTTTATTCATTTATGTCAATTAACATATCGTAATGTGGGAATGAAACAAAACATGGCTGTTTGTTTTTATTATTTTTGAACGTGTCACAAGCAAAATGTCAAATGGTCCTCTTTGGTCCTCTTATAATGCTAACAAATAAAGTGATGTAAAAATGGTTATCGATAATCATTTCAATACTGTTGCAGATTTCCTAATGATGGTGAAATGAAAATGAAATGGAGTCAGTGCATCAATAGGTTTTTCTCATACAAACTTCGACCCCCTTTTCACCCCCTTAAAGGGTGATTTCTAGGATAAAAACTATCCTATGTTTTTTCCCGGGACTCCAACAATCACTATCCGAATTTCATCTAAATCGGTTCGGCGGTTTAAGCGTGAAGAGGTAACAGACAGACAGACAGACAATATTAATTAGTAAATTAGTATTAGTATGGATTTTAATGATTAATAAAGACATTAAATTAAAAATTGTAGTTTCATTTATACTTGTGTCAAATTCTTATCGTCTCTTTCCTACCACACTTGACTGATATTCTGACGCTGAAGTTCCGTCGTGGTAAATCCGTTAGTAAACCACAGCCACACTTGGCAGATTATCCGTCGACAGCCAGCGCCTATACTGATGATAAATTATAATAACATGGGAATGTTAAGAAAAGGATAAACTATATTAATTAAAAAATATATAGTAGAAAACTATTCTATCCATAGGTACACATAATAAAAATGTAACGGATCGCTATCTGTACATGGAAGATATATGAGAAAAAATATTATTGGGTCCTTTATCAACGCAATAGCACCCAAAACAATGATTGTTAGAATTTTGTCTGTTTGTGCAACCTAATCTCAGAAACGGCGTATTCGGATGTGGTTTTCACTAATATATTGTGGTAAGCTTCACTTAACAAAACACTAAATGTTTGTTTCATGTCAGTCGGTTCTTAAATAAAAAAGTTATGTCAATTTAAAGAATCACGTCAAACATTTGTTAATCCAAAATAAACCAAAAGATATGCTCAAAGTCACTATTCCACGCGGACGAAGTATTTATTTACTTGTATATTAACTATATTTACTTGTTTGCTTTGATGACTTATATCGACACGACAATGGCGATGATAAGCCCATCACTAGCCAAAAAGTAGCTTGTGACAACCTGCATAATAACGAAACAGAACGGTATTATATGTCTCTTTCCCACGCATTATTAACGTCGAAAGTAAAAAAAGGGTAAAGTATATGCATTTCATTTCTTATTTTAGCCCGGCTTCCATGTTAGTTATTGTTCCGAGCCTAAGCCTCATAGTCTTACTTTTTTAAATCACTGACTTTAAATATTGTAAGCATGTATAAATTGATGTCCACTCTTAGACTATGAGCACGCATCACTGCTCGTTGACCAATATAGTGAGCGCGTAGTCACCGCACACGGTACATCGTACCTACTGTGGTACCTACCTCTGCCTGTGCGCGCTACATTTGCATAGTTTCTGCGTGGAAACATTGATTCATACCTATTTTACCTGGAAACTCTCCTTTGATTGTATTTTTAATTACTTTTTTATGTATACGAAAAGGTTGAGCAAAGGTGAAGTTGTCTTTTTGAAAGTTTTGGAGAATTAGAGGGATTGAAATGAAATGTTTATTCATCCAAATAGGCCTTCATAGGCACTTGTGAATAGTCAGATTAATGCACGGTTCGGAAGGTTGGTTTTGCGTAGAAGAGCCGGCATTAATGCGTTACTGAAGGAAAGATAAAGAAAGTCATAAAGACAAAATAATTTCATACAGTTTATTAATATCAAATTAAACAGATAGATTAATATCAAAAGAAAAGTTTGCTACATAGGAAATGACGTCTTAATTTTTTTACATAAAATGAAAAACTTTTCAAAAAATCAGGAAAATGTAATAAGATAGTTTATTTTTTGTACATAAAGAATGATATTGTTTATGAGTCATCTATAGGTATCAATATAAGACTCAAATCGTCATCGATGAAAACCTGTTATCTAATCATCAAACAAAATGAATGACACTTCTATTGAAAATGATAACATGAACATTTGGGTTCTGTAACAAAATAATATGTTTGGGTCATAAAAAAAAAACATTATCACATTATGGTAGTTATGTGCCATTGAAGAAGATTTTCCCAAAACGGACTTAAATCTGATGATATTGAAATACTGACATTTGTAAAGAACTATTTTCGAATATTTTATTTACTTAATTGTAGTGATTTCATTTCATTTCCTACTCACAATTATGTTTATATGAATTTTATTATGAATTAAAAATATTTACAGAATCCTGCTTATCGTTTGAATCACTCATGATATCTTTATCTCTCATCCTCTTGAACCATTTAACTTATATCAAAATATAACCACTTCCATAGTGTTTTGTACTCTAATAAAGTAAAACGGTTAAAAAAATGGCTTCGTTATTTACTTTTGTAGTTCTATCTCTGCTGTTGGTGAATTTGGTAAAAACAGACGATTTGCAATCTGGAACGAGTATTAATAATAAGTTGACTTATCAAGAGAGAGTGAAACTAACCAGTATACCTTTAACGACAAGAACCAAGAACGTGTTTTATAGTCATGAAACTGGAAGCATTATCAAGGTAAGTGAAGTTGATCATCAGTTGAATTTAACAATTATAATTCATATGGAGATTAAAGATAAATTGATAGTTATTCATGTACTAAAGAGAGATAAACATTCAAAGGAAGTCAAAGATAGAATCCCTATTCTCAATGTTAGCTAAACAGCTAAAAATCTCGATGAGTTTAAATCCATAGTGGCTACGTTAATGAAATTGATTGTAAGTATAGAACAGTTACATTACATGCTAATTGCATGCGGATTGAATACTGTCCTGACGTAGACGAACGGTTTTAATTTGATTCATTTGCGACAACTGCAAACTGAATTGAAACAGCCATTTTGGAGCTTGCTTGCACGTATAAAACTTAGTCTAGCTATCACGGTTCTTGAGATACAGACTGGTGTCAGACAGACGGACGGACAGACGGACAGACGGACGGACAGACAGCGAAGTCTTAGTAAAAGAGTCCCGTTTTTACCCTTTGGGTACGGAACCATAAAAAATAAGGACAAGATTACCCAGGATGATAATATTTCTAGAAATATAAAACCTTAAATATTGTTTTCAGGGTATATCAGTAATAGATATGGATAATTCAAAAGCTAAAGCCTCGGTGACTGCCGGTGGTGTGGGATCCTCTTTTGTCAACATAAAACTGAAGAGTGAGAGAGGAGAAGGCCTCAACTATCAAGTGCAAATATTTATTTGATTATAGAATTTTTGATCAGGTGAAGCAGTAAATACAAAATTTATATGTGTGGTAATTCTTTTCATTTCTTAAGGTCAAACTTTGGTGTTGAGCTGTTAGATGAGGGAGTCATAAATGTTGGCAGTCTTGTGAAGGCGTTTGAGTAAACATCATTAGAGTTCAACATTGTAAGCATGAATGAGGAATGGACAATTATTAGGCTTTGAAACTATAAATAAACGATTCATCTACATGTTAATGTTAATAGATATAAAAGTTACATAATATATATTAATTGATCAATTTTACCAACGTCTGATAATCTTATTAGACTATAAAACTGCTTGCAAGGTAAAATCATTTAAAATTGTTATTTGAGTTCTGCTGAGAAATTCCACTGCAATACTAAGGATGGTGAGGAAAATGTTGGCCACGAACATTTACTAAGATCTTTGCTTTTTTTTTCAGAGACATTTCGTATCCGTAATAAAAACGGAATATATGTTAGTTATATATCATTCGCGTATTGCCCTCACGAGACAACTAATGTGTTTTATTGCGGTCTAATGTGTAGCTAGACATTCAGGCCTGTTTTATATATTGGAGTTGGTACTGGCCTGGAAAAAAGTTATATTTATGGAATAAATTGATTATAACTGATAAAATTCGCATGTAGTAATTTTGATTTATCTTTTGCTGTGTATTTTTCACATGACTGGAAGGACAGGATGGTATTCTCCAAGAGGAGAATCCTTCTAGCAGGTGAAAGTGCGTAGAGGAAATCTTATTATAAACTTTTAAGGACAGAGTGAATCCACTTCTTCGAGACAAACTCTGTTTTTAGCTACTATTGTCCTGTGAACTAAAAAATAACATGAAATCATACTGTGAACATAAAATATCAATTCCGGTCCAAACTGCGAACTCCACTTAATCGTAGAACATGAAAAAGTGATTGTTCGTCCTTGACGTCAATTTATTCGGCAAGCACGACTTTATCAACCGTTGGACACATTAACGACAGATGTGACCGGAGGGGGCAGGTTCTCTAACTTTTTGTCCCCTTTACTTGTGTGCTGTAATAGATTGTACCTTCATATATTATTATACTTATTGAGCCGGTGTGGTCTTTGATCGAATGCTTTTTTTACTGTGTATAGGTTCGCGTTTGACCTTTATCTCACTTGATGATACGTGACGATTATAGCTCAGTAGTAAGTGACGTCGGATACCGCGGCTAAGGTCGTGGGTTCGAATCCTACAATGAGCTTGAGCTTTCGGTGAAGGAAAACATCGTGAGGAAACCGCAGCACGGTGGTAGGGTACTATGTGGTACTCGACTGGCTGGCTACCACCCTCAAGTTGAAAACCTGTCGCCAAGCACCTGTTGGTGTGTTCCGGCAGTTGCACTTGAGAGCTAGTTGCCCTTGTCCTTAAGGCATTGTAATAAGGTGTACAACACGTTGGCAGTCCCCCTGGTATTGCTAATGTCTATAGGCGACGGTAGTCACTTACCATCAGGTGACCCTGAAAAAACGATTGGTCTACGATGGTACACACTTATCTAGAAGTAACCTATTCACTCATGACTTGAAGATTCCCAGGTTGTAACTATTGGAAAACAGACTCAAGCAAGGAGTTCCACACCTTTGCAGTACCTACGCGTAAAGAAAGTCGAAATAAATCGCTTCGTGCGTAATATTTTGTCGTACTTACTTCAAAGAAATGTATCAATATACTGCATCACATAACTGAAGAACAGTTATTGTCGTATCAGGTAACCCCTTGACACCCTTGGCAAAAGGGACGGTCGTCTCGAAACATGAACAAGTTTTTTACCCTGCGGATTAGGCATTGATAGGTCAGTCAGCGGCAGTCATTTTACGTGTAAATAATAAGAGACCAAGCTGTCGTCGTCTGACGTTATTTGTATCATTTTTGCATTTATGCCATGCTTTGAGGTAAGGCGATGATAGCTCAGTGGTAGTGACGTCGAATACCGCGACGAAGGTCGTGGGTTCGAATCCTACAATGAGCTTGAGCTTTCGGTGAAGGAAAACATCGTGAGGAAACCATAGCACGGTGGTAGGGTACTTTGTAGTACCCGACTGGCTGGCTACCACCCTCAAGTTGAAAATCTGTCGCCAAACACCTATCGGTGTGTTCCGACAGCTGCACTTGAGAGCCAGTTCCCATCTAGGCTTTGTGTGCTTACCACCATCGGCCACATCATCACTTACCATAGTGAGATTGTAGTCAAACACAAGCCTATCCAGAATAAAATAAATAAATAAACAAAAATCAAAAGCTACCGCAAAGTTTCAACCACGATTGGCTTCAGCAAATAACGAAGAAACCCAGCGGCAACTTTATGCGATAGCAGTTTGATTTACGAGCTTCGCCTGGGAAATTGTATGCTAATTCAGTCAATTGGTATTACCATTGAATACCTAAATAATATTCTAAAAGAACTTACAACAATATTTTCATGTGTAGGTAGGTATCTATTTAAAATTTAAGTAAATGATATCAGTCGTGTCCGCGGCGGCGACAACGGCATTCTACGCGTTGTAGCTAACCGTGCTGACTGCCCAATATTGTGGCATTTAGTTCGATTACATGTTAGTTAAGTAGGTTCCTAATTAAGTTATTATTTGTGGGTTTTTTACTAACATAGGATAAGTTTTACTAACAATATATGGACACGCTTAGTCTGAAATAAATATTTTTGAATTTGAATTTGATATATATATATATTTTTTTTTTATACCACTAGGTGGCAAACAAGCTTACGGCCCACCTGATGGTAAGTGGTTACCGTAGCCTATGGACGCTTGCAACACCAGTGGCGTCACGAGCGCGTTGCCGACCTTGCATAAACCTTCTTACTCCTCTTTTATCATCATAATTTTAGCCGAAAGATGTCTGCTGCTGGACATAGGCTTCCCCCAAAGTATTCCACATCGAGCGATCCTGAAACTTACTAATATAATATAATATTATAGGTTTGTGATCTTACTCTATAATAAAAAAGCCAATGCCATTTATTCAGGTTATGCACTAAGAGGACATTTGGTCGAAGCATCTGATGTTGGTAGTTTGAATTTCAACTGAGAAGAAACAACAAAAAACTTGGGAAGGTTAAATTTGTATAGTTTTTGAAGGCTGGAGTCAAATTGTAATAAATTACCTCTTTCGGTTACTAAGATAAAGATTTGGAGAAAAATAACTGTTTGCCAACATTTATACTCTTTCTTACACGGATTTAAGTTCAAATGTTTGAAGGCTGGAGTCAAATTGTAATAAATTACCTCTTTCGGTTACTAAGATAAAGATTTGGAGAAAAATAACTGTTTGGCAACATTTATACTCTTCCTTACACGGATTTAAGTTCAAATGTTTGAAGGCTGGAGTCAAATTGTAATAAATTACCTCTTTCGGTTACTAAGATAAAGATTTGGAGAAAAATAACTGTTTGGCAACATTTATACTCTTCCTTACACGGATTTAAGTTCAAATGTTTGAAGGCTGGAGTCAAATTGTAATAAATTACCTCTTTCGGTTACTAAGATAAAGATTTGGAGAAAAATAACTGTTTGGCAATATTTATACTCTTCCTTAAACGGATTTAAGTTCAAATGTTTGAAGGCTGGAGTCAAATTGTAATAAATTACCTCTTTCGGTTACTAAGATAAAGATTTGGAGAAAAATAACTGTTTGGCAACATTTATACTCTTCCTTACACGGATTTAAGTTCAAATGTTTGAAGGCTGGAGTCAAATTGTAATAAATTACCTCTTTCGGTTACTAAGATAAAGATTTGGAGAAAAATAACTGTTTGGCAACATTTATACTCTTCCTTACACGGATTTAAGTTCAAATGTTTGAAGGCTGGAGTCAAATTGTAATAAATTACCTCTTTCGGTTACTAAGATAAAGATTTGGAGAAAAATAACTGTTTGGCAACATTTATACTCTTCCTTACACGGATTTAAGTTCAAATGGGTGGACATTGAAAATAACCTATAAAAGAGTCTTCTAGCCGTTTATGGTTAATATCATTAACCGAACGAGCGACGCGTCAACGTTTCAGCTTGGGCAAAAATGCTTTCGTATTTCTGTTCGTCTGTCCGGCTGTTCTCTTCTACAGGTCGCATTTCTCAACCGATTCTCGTGAAATTTTGTCAGGAAGTTCGATAATTACGTGGATTTTTTTTGTCTATTCAGTTTTTAATATTTTTTATAATGGCGGAACTGTATGGGTTCAGAACATCTGAAAAATTCAAAAATATGAAAAATCTTTCGCGTGATCTACAACAGCTCTCAGAGCCACTAGCCATATCATTGGTTGTTGGGTAAAGTTGGTACAAATGTTTGTCATATTTGGCAACGATTCATCGCAGTACTAGTGATGAAATATAAGCACACATCATAGAGATATATCTACGAAGTTGTACGCAAATACAGCGCGCCACGCAGCGTAATCATTACTTTTGTTTTACGATGTGATAACGTAGTACACTTGTATAGCACAACTTTTGGGGGAGGTTGTTGTGTTGTATTTAGCTCACAAATGTAACGTAGATGTAAAGTTTTGGGCGAATTATTTACATAAATAATTTTTGATGGTATTTTTCATACTGATTTTCTCTCAAAGGCAAATAAAGTAATTAGTCTTTTTTGTTGAACCACTGGCCTGGAATTATAATATTACACTACAATGGAACAAGAAATAACGGCAAAATACCAGGCGAGTTTATGTAGAACCAAGCATTAATTAGTACTTTAACTGTTTTGAACACAAAGTCAAAGTTGAAAAACCGCAAATTGAAGCGACACGGTATAATCGATGAAATGTTGTGTTTCTTGCCGGAGTATTCTCAGTTTAAGAGTATTCCGAACCGGCGGTAGAGTCAATTGTAACGTTCATAAGTGCATTACCAGGGCCTAAACTGACGTCATCTTGAGGATGGTAGTCAGCCAGTCGGATACTACAAAGTACCCTACCACCGTTCTGTGGTTTCCTCACGATGTTTTCCTTCACTGAAAGCTCAAGCTCATTGTAGGATTCGAACCCACGACCTCCGCGGTATCCAACGTCACTACCACTGAGCTATCATAGCTTTGCAATCCTTGGAGAAGCTATGATAGCTCAGTGGTAGTTGTAGTTTAAAATTACGAGCTAAATGTACGCTATTACCTATGAAATTGCCGTTTTGTATGAAAATTTTTAAATGATTTTTTTTTTCATGTATTTTTTATTTGTATTAATCGAAGTAATCACCATAGTGTTAGCTCCGTAAACGTCGTTGATGTTGCGTGCCGCTTGTGCCGCGTTGCTGCCGCGACGGTACTCATATTCCATAATTACTCGAATTTTCAACGTATCCATGACGACGAAAAAGATTGAAATGCGATGAAAATGTTACACTAATCAATAAACAAATGACTACTTTTGGAAAAAGAAATCCACGTTTTTTAAATAAAATTAATTTGAAATTAGAATTCTTAGCCAAACAAAAATTATTTTGATTTGAAATGGCCAGTACTGCAGAACGGCAATTTCATAGGTAAAGACCTATTATTTGAACTCTATAAACACTTGAAAGATATACAAATTAATCAGACACTAATAATACCACAAACAGTTGCTATAAAAGGTCGTGAGAAACGTTCGAGAAGGCTTCGTAAAAATTACAACGTTATCAAATAAATAAGGATTTAAGGGGGCATCAGAATAAATTCCGTCGGGATATGGGCAAAGCTCATAGTATTATTTTACGTGCAATTTGTTTGTTTTTTATTGCGGCCGCTAGACGGGGATCTTGTCGCCTTAATACTAGAGTGGGGGCATTATGTAATATTCAATACCTTAGATGATTAGCTCTAGGTTGAATGTGATATAACCTTCCTTTATTGGGACCAACCTCTTTACAACTGAACTCAATCATAATAGAATCATAAAAGGCGATGATAGCTCAGTGGTAGTGACGTCGGATATCGCAGCGAAGGTCGTGGGTTCGAATCCTACAATGAGCTTGAGCTTTTGGTGAAGGAAAACATCGTGAGGAAACCATAGCACGTTGGTAGGTTCTTTGTAGTACCCGACTGGCTGGCTACCACCCTCAAGTTGAAAATCTGTCGCCAAGCACCTATCGGTGTTTTCCGACAGCTGCACTTGAGTGCCAGCCTTACCATGGTGAGATTGCGGTCAAACACAAGCTGATCGCGTAAAAAAAACACTTTTGCTTTTTCTGTGGACGTAATTATTTTGCTAGCAATACTACTCAAATGACATTTTAGCATGAAATAATATTGTTCCTTAGCAAATAGTTTGAATAACGGAGACTATCAGAAATACTTATTTAGTAATGCAAAAAAAAAGTTTTTTGACCTATTAGGTACGTGTTGATTTTTTTCCTTCCTGAAAAATCCTAAGTAGACAATGTAGGGCATTGATCGAAAAAATATGCGAAAATATATAAGTATTCGATAGATCAGTCAACCAGTACAAGTATTTTTTATATATTTTATGTATAAAAAGATCAGGGTTGGATATTAACAAAAACATGAAGTAATCGGCAACTTTGCCTCTTTCGGAGTGCGCCAAGAGTTCCGCATAATTAAATAGTGATTAAGGATGCTTGAGGTGGTTCAAATTGAGAGACCTTTCTTGACTTGTAATTATTATCATTATATGCTTTAAAATGCTTGTATTACGACTCATATTTATTTTTATTTGAGAATTAAGAATAAAGTGCAAATGTAAGTATTGTTTTGAGAAAATTTCCGTGTCAGAATGCTGGTCCGCTATGAATTTCGATCGTCGTGAAACTTGGCATACAAATAAACTTAATCCTGGAATAAGAGATGGAATACTTTTTATCTCGGGAAAAGATAAGATCCCACGGGAACGCGGGTGACACCGCGGGGAACAGATAGTTACATTATCCTTTATAATCAATTTCTTCGTTTATCTTAAAATCCTTTAAATTTTGAATACTCAAGACACTCCTGTCGAAATATCATGTTTTTGTTTGTCAGGATAAAAATTATGAGGCCTTTTTGAAATCGGTATACAAGCGGCCGCAAAACAAAAATATGTGTATTAGTTGGAACACTTCTCAGGGTGCACACCATTTATTCAGTTTAGGCCCAAAGAGGGTATTTATGAAGGACGACCTACAGAAGTTACCACCGGTTTGGAAGTCAGACAACAACTGAGAAGTACCGGGAAGAAACTCAGCAAGGTTACATTTTTGGAACGAAGTTCCTTATCGCGCGTTGTGAAAGGGGGCTAGACGGAAAAAAATCTTACGACACTTTTAGTGTCACTGTCACTGTCGGTGACAGATGTGTGTAGTAAGCTATTGTGAGCTGTGCGGCGTGCGCATGTCTGTCTGTCTGTCTCTCCCTCTCTCTTATAGAAAGCAAGCCAGATATTTTCATTTCTATATATAAGTATATATAAATATATATATATATACTCTCTCGACTTATATAACTTATATAACTTCGTTCCATCCGGGTGTCCCTTGACACCTCTCAAGTTATTTTTTTAATCTACTAAATGGCCTTTTAAATATTTTTACAATATTTTAATAACATTGTTACGTAGTCCAATGTGTACAGTAGTAATGCGAACCGAGTAGCGTACTTAATGCTTACTCGCGATGACTGATTCGCGGACACGTCGCAAAGTTGCTTTTCACATTACACCCCAAGCTGGGGATAATTAATTAATTACACCTATCCCAGTGTTTACTATGTGATGAAATTCTTGTATTTACATACTTTAATCGATACAGGATTCACCTAGAATTAATCATCTGTAAAATACATCATATTTAACTACTTTTTTTAATAAGGAAATGTTAAAGTTTGTTGTTAAAGGCGGAAGTGAAGCTGTTTGTTACTCTTTCACGCAATAATTAATGATCGGATATTAATTAAACTTGGCACACATGTAGATCATATTCTGGAATAAAACATAGAATACTTCCTATTCCGGGAAAAGATAAGATCTTTCGGAATCACGGGTGAAACTGCGGTGAAACACTTAAAAATACATTTGCAGAATGAACTAGCCCTTTTGGACGAATTTTAGAGCCAGGTTATTTTATAATAGACAAATCACTGAATTATAATAGGACAGTACAATAATAATCAAAATGAAAGTGCATTAAAAATGTATTCCAAAATAAGTTTCCAATTATTATTTTATAATAAACAATTAAAAATATCTCGACCCTATTTTTTCAGATAAATATTTCCCATCACTATTAAACCAGAAAAATTATCGATATAATCCTAATAGTTCTTGTAACTCCAACAATGAAGAGGGTTGACGGTGGAGGCTCTTCAACTAAGGACCCTCCTGTCTAGAGCGGTCGAGAGCCCAATAATAGCAATAGGCCTAAACACCGTAACGGCATGGCCCATCCTACTCGCACAACTGACCTATTCTATGCCAAAGAGGGAGACGGATATTAATGTAGTTTATTTCAAGTGTTATGATACTCGTAAGTTAACTATTCACCTATATTTTATGGCAATAATTGAATACTGATTTTTAGGGTTCCGTAGGTACACAAAGGGTAAAAACGGAAACCCTATTACTAAGACTCTACTGTTCGTCAGCTGTCAGAAATACTAAAAACAAAATAAAATAATTAAAAAAAAAAACTCGTATCCACCTAAACTATACTATACTGTGTCGATAATTATTTCACAGTAAAATGAGTGGTCAATCACACGTTAACATCATCATCAAAAAAGTATTTAAGTACAGCCTAAGATTTAATTTAAACTGATCACACAAAAAATAAAGGACTATAAAAACAGATAGATGTCTAGTTCTAGATAAACAACATAAAGAAGACAGGTTATATTATTAAAAACCAGACGAAAAGCAGGTAAACGAGTAAATAGCTGATAAGTATCTTGTTTGAGACAAAGGAGGCTTCAACAAAAGCCGTATCGTTGTTTTTCAGACATTTTCAGTTCCCCGAAGCGTAAAAGATGTCGACAAGATACCGAGTGGAGCCGGGAAGAATGCAAGTCACTCCTGTCTCCTGTCTCCTGCTTTAAAAGGAGATACATTTAATTATCCTTATTTTTCCAATGATGAAGTTATTTTTATCACGTACATAGTGACCAAAGAGACGTCTATTTTAAAGTATATTTCTGTACTCGAATTGTAAAAAACAAAAATAAGTTGCATTGCAACTTTCATACGGCGTGAAAGATTTGTAAAACTCAAATACCTCAGTATTTTTTGTTATGGCTTTAGAATGTGACGGGTGTAAGAAAAAGGTTTATGTTTTAAACTATTTCTTATTATGAGGCTCAAGTTTAACAACTAAGACCGCATTGTAACTAATGCGGGTCATAATTTTTTATGTATTTTTCTATTATTTTAAGAATTATTGTTAAACATTTAAAAAAAGCCAACATAGTCATCTGACTAAAAAATATAAGGTCCAAAAATATTTTAAAAATGTAACCTTGCTGAGTTTCTTGCCGTTTCTTCTCAGTTGAAGGCTGCCATCCGAACCGGTGGTAACTTCTGTAATTCGACCTTCATAAGTGCCCTTCTAGGGCCTAAGCTGAATAAATGGTTTTGACTTTGACTTTGATTGTATAGAAATACAACCTAATAGACAAGACATCTTTCGTCGCAAGAAAACAAATCGCTGAAAAAAAGAATGTTACAAGAGGAACGACAGAGCAATCGCAACTTGTCAGTCTCGTCAATCAGCCGCGCGCGACGCAAAAACAACTGAACGCTACAAACAAACAAGTGAGAAGCGAAAATAGGAACCGTTGGATTTGTTTCGTCATCCCAACTGATTTGTTAAATAAGTTGCTGGCTGTTCAACGTGAAAACAATGTAATGAACATTTTTGGAACACGACGTTCCTTATCGCGCGTTGTGAAAGGGGGCTAGACGGAAAAAAATCTTACGAAAAACTGACACTTTTAGTGTCAGTTGGTCTCAAACTCAAAACTCATTTATTCAGTTTAGGCCCTGGTAAGGCACTTATGAACGTTACAATTGACTCTACTACCGGTTCGGAATACACTTAAACTGAGAAGACTCCGGCAAGAAACTCACCAAGCAGCTTTTTTTTTTTTGGTCGGGTGACAGTTGTGTGTAGTAAGCTGTGCGGCGTGCGCATGTTTCTCTGTCTGTCTGTCTCTCTCTCTCTCTCTCTCTCTCTCTCTCTTATAGAAAGCAAGCCAGATATTTTCATTTCTATTTATATATATATATTTTTTTAAATATATATACTCTCTAACTTATATAACTTCGTTCGATCCGGGTGTCCCTTGACACCTCTCAAGTTTTTATTGTTATAACATTCATCGACATTTTATTCATAATACAAATTGAATTTAGTTATCGTCATTATGTTTAGAGTTTAGATACTAATATTATAAATTTAATCGTTGGTTTGTTCTTTTTTCATGAAGCAATGGATTGACATCGTTTTTTCAAAAATATGTTATTGCGCTGAAGTGGGTACTTTTTATCCAAAAACATACTTAGTCAGTTAGCAATTACTATATTAAAAAAAAAACTCAAAACTAAATCTGCGAACGCGGGATATTAATTTGTTACTGTACATAGGTACGTATAATATTATAAAGATATGTCTTCATTTTATAAGCCATGCTTAAAAGATTCTATACTAAGATAAAAACAAATCAATTTTCATTTCAATTTCATTTCATTTCATTTCATTAAATCATAAAAACAAATCGTCTATATTCACATTCAAACTTTTAATAGTAAAATAATAAAAATGATATTTACTATGTTTTACAAAACAGCAATAGATACCACAATACAATATAAGCAAGCGAGGGTTCAATTGACTAGACCACAGATGACAAACGCTCTCAATGTAAAACAATAACAGAAACCAGTGTACAAAAAATGATCCGCGTATTCATCTACACTGTGTCAATAATGAGATCTCAATGGTACAATGAGAGAATGCGCGTAATTTCCATTTCATGATTGCGACTTCCTTGCGACACCTGAGCCTGCGTTTGTCAAACTGCTGACAGATATAACCATTCCACGTTTTTGTGTAAACATCAAATATGTAAGGAATTATTCATCTCGGCTGGTCTCGGAATTTTACGTTCCAAGTTTACGAGAGTTTTGAGTGTTGTGGCCATATGAGGCCGGTGTTCCGTTCGAGTACAAAGTAACTGGACTATGTCGTGTTTTCTTGACAAGTTTAAGAAACTCAGTTTAATATTACATTTGTGTAATGGGTTAAAGGTTCTTCTAGACTAATGCTAGCTGATCACCTGCGTTTACGAGGGAAGAAACATTTCTTAGAAGATTTTAGATTACATTTTTAGTCATTCATCCAACGGTCAAATTTGATGTTTATGCATTTATACTTTCTGAGGTCTTGTGATTAATCAGTGAGTGGTATTTGGCTTTTATATATATAGTTGCAATTTAATTGGAGACTGTTTTTATATAAGTACTTTTTATTCGGAAATTCCTACGAAAACGGGGATTTCATAGCATTTTGTGAGGTTCAGTTATAAAAATAGTTACCATGACCATGACCATGCCAAAATAGTAATAAGTCTGTTTTCAGCGCGTTATTTTATTACATTCTCCTTCGGTCCTCATTAAGTATTCATTGCGAGACTTTGTACACACAAATAGGTCCCTAACTACGCCAATTATAATAAACCTGCGTAATGTAAGGGATAGAGATAGTTTTATTTAATATCACACGTAATATTAAGTGTTTTCAAGTGACACTTAATGTGACAAGCCAAAGAAATAAAGAGTAAGCATTGCTAAGAATTGTTATGAGGCAAAAACAAACGCAAACTAAAATAATCTTCAAAAAAAAAACATATAAAAGTACAAAATAATATAAAAAGTAAAGGCATTCAATTTAATAGTATCATGAAAAAATCGACTAAAACGCCTGATACAGACAGTTCAGAGAATTCAGTAATTCTTTATACATTTCGATAAAATATGCAAAAAAAAAGGATTTTTATGTCTAACCTTCACCTATTAGATATACTTATTGCTGACCTTTTACAATGGCTATAATAATTAACAAGGCAACTGGCTCTCAAGTGAAACAGTCTGAATACACCGGTGCTTGTCGATAGATTTACAACCTGAAGGTCAGCCAATCGATATAAAGTACCCTATCACAGCCCTATTATGGTTTCCTTACAATGATTTCTCTCACTGAAAGCTCAGACTCTTTGTAGGATTCGAATACACGTCCCTCACAATTGTATCTACCGTCTGATTTAGTAATTTTAATATAACTCAACTCATTATTTTTTGAAACCAGTTAACTATGCTAAAGATAAACGTCCCAAAAAGCCGATAAATATCATAATTGCGATTACCATCTAAATGGATTAACTTATACTATAAAGTCTTGCAAATAAACCAAAAACCGTTGCAAGTTCCTTTGGAACCGGACTCCAGACTATCGTAGTAAAACCTTTCACTTGAGGTGAAACTCCGTTAACTCAGCTTGGTAATCCTCTCAATAATAAATGAGACGACCTAACTTGGCGCCTGTACCGACACTCCAGGTCTCTGCTGAAAAACTTTCAAACGATCCCATCTGAACGATTGGTGCAAACTAAAATAAACTTTAAAGATATTATCTTAAAGTATTACATTGTTCGTGAGCAATGAAAGGGTAAAACTGCGGGGTTTTGGTACATAAACCTGAATTAGACATGTGTTAAAAGCATAATGCAGTTAATAGGCAAATGCTGGCTTGCAATTGCTTATTGTGGTTTTTATAATAATTATTATAAATATTAAAACATGGTAAAACGATTCATTTGGTTAGTATTTTAGGGGACACCTTAAAATACTGACAAAATGAATAAATTAATAGGTTACTTCTAGGTAAGCCTGCACCATTGTAGACCACATCATCACCTAAGATCAAGTGAGATGGTGGTCAAACGCAAACCTATTTAACATTAAAAAAATATGCAGGAAACTTGCAAGAAAATTCTATTAGTTTTCCGCCCCTGTAATTTTACCTACTTTCCGCTCATAAACTCCGTTACGGGTTGGATTTCGGTAAATCCTTTCTAAGTAAACCTACATGGTTGACGTGGTTGATAAGAACTCATGCCATAGGTTGTGGGTGCGATTCCATTTGTGCTCATGAACATGTACCTATGTTTGTCCAGAGTTTGGGTGTAATTAACTATTTAAGTGGCGTATCTTGGATTGGAATCAGATGGCAATGAGAAGTAAAAAACGTTCCAAATATTAGTTATTGGAACGAAGTTCCTTATCGCGCGTTGTGAAAGGGGGCTAGACGGAAAAAATTCTTATGAAAAATTTTTCACGACACTTTTAGTGTGAAAAGAGCGTTGACCTGTCTCTCTCTCTCTCTTATAGAAAGCAAGCCAGATATTTTCATATATATATAAATAGAAATGTTTTTTTTTATTTTTTATATATCCCCTCTCGACTTATATAACTTATATAACTTCGTTCCATCCGGGTGTCCCTTGACACCTCTCAAGTTTTTTATAACTCTCATGGTTCTTTGACCAGTTTAGATTTCATCTTTCATTTATCTATTTTTAATCTTACCGGTGTTCACATAAGAGCAATTTCACATAATCCTGATTTAAACATGTTTTTAAGATACCCCTCCAATAGCGACCAAGCTAGCAATTTTTCTACATTTCTTATCATTTTCCGTAGCTCCTATAAGCTTATAATCCTCCCTTTAAAACGTGCGAGGTAATGTAAACGCGTCGTGCTACGGGTTTGTGGCCGGCTTTATTGCTCGCCTTTTGATGTTACGTCACGAGCGACTACCCTCACTCTTCCAGCATCCCGGTAGCTTTTCATAATTATTCACGGGAACTCGTTATAATTTCGAGCGCTTACTAATTAGACGAGGCGGGAATACTTGGAAGCGTTATGTTGTACTGGTTTTACGCATTCCACAGACGTGAAATGAAATGTAGTTTTTTTATAATTGGATTTAGTTAGATATATAATTTAGTGATAGTGGAATAACATTTTTGAATTTCCATTGACAATTTGGCGGAATGTCTACGTGATGTGTAATTAACGAAGTGTTTTTATTCATTTCTGTCCCCCGCGGTTCAACCGCGTTCCCATGGGATCTTATCTGTTCCGGGTTTAAAATATAGCCTTTGACACTCACAAATAACGTGGCTGTCTATTGGTAAAAGAATTTCAGAATCGGTTCAGTAGATCCAACAACCTCACAAACTTAACGTGTCTATAATATACACACTTCAATTTAACAGTTTTTAGAACAAAGACATTAGATTATAGTAACATTACGCAGGGTAGTTATTTGGCCCTAATTTTCTGTTTGTCTTTATTTTAATGTTAGTTATTCATCCTACTATCCCAATAATATTATAAATGTGAAAGTTTGGATGGATGGATGTTTGTTACTCATTTACGCCAGAACGGCTGAACGGATCAGAATGAATTTTGGCACAGAGATAGATTATAGTCTGGAATAGCACATAGGCACACTTTTTATCCCGGGAAAAGATAAGATCCCACGGGAACGCGGGTGAAACCGCGGGGAAACAGCTTACTTCATATAAGTGTGAATATTTTCCTATTCATTATTAACCTGACAAAAATCACCAACTACCTTAAAATTGCGGTACAATATGTACAGTGACCGAATGAAAAGGTTCGTCGATTTTCAAATTGATTCGTTCAACGTATCTATAGCACATATTACCTTTTGAAACTATGTTACAGAATAGACTCGAGTTAGAGAAAATAATGTTTAACTGTCCGTTAATAAAGCTCAAAATGATTTAGATCAAAGTTGTTTGACTATTAACTTGTCAACAAGATTATTATTTTTGATAAACTAAAACCTTCTTGTTGGTTCAACCTGCCATTATTATTTCAGTTAAAACTATTGTCAAGCGGTCAATGTCATCATTGCAAAATATCATAATTGATTCTTGCAGTACTTACTAGTGCAAGCGAAAAGCGACTCTAAGGTGTCGAACCTTTTCATTCTGTGACATACGTAGTACAGTATATTTAGTCAAACCACGACCTTATTTTAAAGCAAATATCGGTACAAAGACAGGGATAAAGTTCTAAACAAGATTTACCGAAACAACAATAACAGCGCGATAACAAACGTTAACAATAAATTGATAATACAGCTAAATTCCAAAGTAAACTCATCCCCGGCTTACGTTAGATTATACGGGCCTCGCGTAACTGCCGGATAATTACATTTTAGGACGATTACAACCATTCGAGTTGTATAAGCCCAGCGCAAACGTTTGGTAACGAATGAATTATTGGTTAAAGTTAATTTTAGGTTTTAAAGTCACTTGTCGTATTTGAAAGCATAATATTTCAGTAAAACAACAAATCCACATAATTATACATATAATTTGGTGAATTGTAGAAATACAATTTTATAGTGACAAACTTGTTTAGGTACCTATAATACATCTTCTATTGTCTAATGATAACACTTCGAGCACTTTACTTGCACTACATGATATATTTTTTTTAAATATTTTGTGAACTATCCTAGCGAAGGCAAAGGGTTCTAGCTAATACAGCCTAGAAATTCATGAAACCCTTGTTTGATATTGTTGTTGAAGAATGGAAACGGTTTTTAAAGATTTGCCAACATTATATGCGGAAAGCCAAGGCTTCAAATTGTCATGATTTTTATGTTTATCGTATGATTTTAGAGCTACTTTATCTTAAAATAATAATTTATTGATAAAATTAAATAAAAGTATCAGTTTCAAAAATGGCAACACCGTCATTAAAAGTATTTCATAAAGTACCTAGTGATGAAAAAAGAAGGAAAGATGGCGATGGAAGGGGGAGCGTTTTAGCGAATGGATAGCAGAGCCGTAGCTCGGCATTCTAACTCCGGCAGCTGAAGTTAACAATAGTAGGGTGAAACCTCTGCCCAAACTACATTCTTCACATTAGTTAATAGATATTTATTCTTCTTAACAAAATATATTTTTGACATGGTGAATGTTTGATTAATGTAAAACTCTATATAACGCACGGTTGGGAAGTCATCTGTACAATGACTGTAAAAGTTAATTCAGTCATCATCCGTACAAGTCCTATCTTATTAGCTCTTATAAAAAAGTTTAAATATGACTTGGCATTGGCTCTCATAGACAATAAAAAAATTATAAACATGATTTAGGATTTAAATCTTTTCAGTTCCATCCTTTGAGATGATAAACAAAGCAGTACTAAAATAAGTTCCCGAAAAAAGTTAATGTGGCATAGGAAAACTGTACTTAACTGTACTTTTCAGCTTTATGTCTATCTATAGACAAAATTCTTTGCCAGAATTCGCAGAGTGCTTGGGAAGAACTGCTCACATTTTCTTACAGGGTGCTGCATGTTCCTAATCGCCAGCAAAATGAGATCTCTCTAACTCAAAAAATAAAAAATAATTGTTCACATCCAGAATTGGCCTCAATTCCAATATATTCGAAAAGTCAATTTATTAATCAGGCAAACCCTATTAGAAAAATTGAAAATAAAGCCAACGACGGCGATTTCAAGGGAGCAACACAGCTTTTATTTTCAAGCGATGTTGTCGCTGCAGACACACCTGAAACCCTCTGTGCTTTAAGGTCTAAACATCCACCTCCGCTCCCAAATATAATTTTTCCGGATCCCCCTTCATCTGACCAAACCTGTCTAAATTGTACCTCCAAAGATCTTCTAAATGTAATTTTATCCTTTAAACCTGGCTCTGCTGGCGGCCTCGACGGTTTTACACCACAGCATTACAAAGATCTTGTTTGTGGTGCCGCCGGGGACGCTGGCACTAAATTGTTATCGAGATTAACCTCTCTTATAAATTTTATGTTGTCAGGAAAGGTGCCGAGCCCCATCACCGAGATCATTTATGGGGCCAACCTTTGCGCCCTTTCCAAAAAAGACGGTGGTATAAGACCGATCGCGGTGGGTAATACTATCCGTCGTATGGCTTCCAAAATTTGCTGTCGTCACATTCTCCCGATAGCTACTGATTTATTTCAACCAATTCAACTTGGTTTTGGCTCAAAGGGAGGTTGTGAGGCAGCGGTACATGCGGCTCGGACCTTTCTTTTAAATAACGGAGGTGATGTTCTGCTTAAGGTTGACATAAAAAATGCATTTAACTCTGTCGATAGGGCCGCTATGTTGACACAAATTAGGGATATTTGTCCTGACATATATTCTTACTTGTGGCAATGTTATGGCCATCCTACAAAACTTTTTTATAAAACACAACCGATCATTTCCGGTGTAGGTTGTCAGCAGGGCGATCCTCTCGGTCCTGCCATTTTTAGTTTGGCCATTCAACCAATCATATCTAAATTACAGTCTAAATTTAATGTTTGGTATCTAGACGATGGAACTCTTGGAGGTGATGCGAAAAATTTAAAAAAATTGGTCTTGATTTTAACTGCTCCAAATGCGAGATCCTAGTTTCAGATTCTGTTCCTGAATCTGAGAAATCCAAAATTATTCAAGATTTTAATGATTTGGCACCAAATATTAAATTAATCTCAAGGGATTCGCTTCTTCTTCTCGGAGCCCCCGTCTTAGATGAATCCATTCCGGGGTTTTTTGAGCAAAAGATACAAAATTTTAATGAATCCTCTAATCGACTTTATGACATAAATGCGCATTATGCATTTTTTATTGTACGACTATGTCTTTTTGTGCCGAAGTTTACGTATTTACTCCGCTGCACCCACTTATTCAAATTCGATCAATTATTAGAAACTTTGGACAACATGATCAAAATTTCTCTTTCTAAAATCCTAAATTGTTGCCTAGACGACAACAAAGTGTGGTCTCAAGCCACCCTACCCGTACGATATGGTGGCCTAGGAGTGCGTAAAATTTCTAGCGTATCACTGCCGGCATTTCTGTCCTCGGTATACAGTGTGAGTGACCTCGTCAGATCTGTTTTGGAACCAACTATTGGATCTGTTGAGGTTTCTTACCTATCCGATGCCAGAAATGCTTGGCAGGTAGCTTGTCCAGGCACAAGTATTCCGACTTTGAGTCACTCTCAGAGAGAATGGGACAAACCTCTTTGCGAAAAAACTTGGCAAATTTTATTTTCTGATTTTTCTACTGATTCGGACCGGGCACGTTTATTAACTGTCTCTCAGAGCGAATCAAGTCACTGGTTGCAAGCCATTCCATCTAGTAATATTGGGACTTTGTTAGACCGCATAACATTAAGCTTGTGCATTTGTCTTCGTCTTGGTTCCAGGTCCAATCATCCTCATCGCTGCCGCTGTGGGGATCTTGTCAATGAGCTCGGCCATCATGGGCTTTCGTGTTCTCAAAGCGCCGGTCGTATTTCACGTCACGTGGCTCTTAATGATATTATCCGTAGGGCTCTTGTTGTCGCCGGCGTGCCTTCTGTACTCGAACCAGTCGGTATTTCGCGTGGCGACGGCAAGAGGCCGGATGGTATGACTTTGATCCCGTGGAGTGTCGGCAAGCCGTTGGTGTGGGATGCCACTTGTGTCGATACACTTGCGCCATCTCACTTACCGGTGACTTGTAAAGCCGCGGGAGCGGCTGCGAAAGGTGCGGAAAATTCAAAATTCAAAAAGTACGCCTGTATTGGTCCAAATTATCAATTTATGCTTTTGCGGTTGAGACCATGGGTTCGTGGGGGTCTGAAACTCGTCGTTTCGCAAATATTTTATGTAAAAAATTAATCGAGGCCTCGGGTGACCGGCGGGCGGGGAGCTTTTTCCGCCAACGCATCAGCTTGGCCATCCAAAGAGGAAACGCTGCCAGCCTTCTGGGAACCTTGCCGATCGGCAGCAGCGGCAGCCTCGAAGAAGTTTTTTATGTATTGTAATTGTACATTTGCATGTATATTTTGTACATTTGTTGATTATAACTACTCAATTTTTTTACTTAAATGTACTTCAAAATTATTTTTGAGCGATTCTTTTTCAAAAAGTGTCTCATTCTACTTGCGTCACCACAAGTAGGTACACGTCAGATCCTAATGCCTATTCTAAAAGATGACATTATAATTCACATAAGCCTCGGCTTTACGTCAAGCACCGTGTAACGGCGGCGGCGGTTAAGTAATGAACGGGGTTACATTCCCGTAATTTCCTGAATTAAACATATTCACCGCGTATTTGACAATTATATAAATACTTGGCAGATATGAAATTTGTAACTTGCTTTAGTAGTATTAAGTTCGTAAAAATTTACAAGCGACTGTTAATAATATTGTCGATAGACTTGTTGATTTGACTCTTATCTAAAAAGCCATAAGATTTAAAATCCCTCATAGAGTTCTCAGGTTACTTCTTCCGCCAACTGCTGGGAACCTTCATCAGTAGCAGTTTTGTTGTATTAAACTATCGATTATTTATCACTCTTTAAACGGAATCTCAAAGAGTATATAATATAGATTAAAAATTTAATTAAAAAAAACCGGCCAAGTGCGAGTCGGACTCGCGCACGAAAGGTTCCGTGAAAAAGGCAAAATAATCACGTTTGTTGTATGGGAACCCCCCTTAAATATTTATTTTATTTAAATTTTATTATTGAATATTTCAAGTGGCTACCTGTCGCCATTATTGATATCGAGCAAAAAAGGGCAAAAAATAGCGTTTGTTGTATGGGAGCCCCCCTTAAATATGTATTTTATTTTGTTTTTAGTATTTGTCGTTATAGCGGCATCAGAAATACATAATTTGTGAAAATTTCAACTGTCTAGCTATCGCGGTTCTTGAGATACAGCCTGGTAACCGATAGACGGACGGACAGAAGGACAGACATGCAGATGGATGGGTCTCGTTTTTACCCTTTGGGTACGGAACCCTAAAATCATAAAAATCGACATTTTTACCCGCGCACGATCAGGCTGTGGAATGAGCTCCCTGTAGAGGTGTTCCCTAAAGACTACAGCATGGGGTTCTTCAAAAAAGGAGTAAGAAGGTTTATGCAAGGTCGGCAACGCGCTCGTGACGCCTCTGGTGTTGCAAGCGTCCATAGGCTACGGTAACCGCTTACCATCAGGTGGGCCGTAAGCTTGTTTGCCACCTAGTGGTATAAAAAAAAAAACACGTTTTATGGCATTAGAATGCATTGTTATCGAGTTACCCTGAAAGTTTCAGCCAAGACTTAGTTTAAACGTAACAATAATAATTTAAAACTGGGTAAGAATAAAATCAAAACATATATAAATCACTGCTCCTAAAAGAAGTACAATTAAAAGAGTCAAGAAGATTGATTCTTGCTAACAAATTTCTCAATGTTCACCAATCAGCATAAGCCAATAAAATAGCCGAAAAACAGAAAACGAAGCAAAAAATCTCGTCTCAATGACAAATTACAACAACTTAAACTTTCAAACGAAACCAATTTCCGATAGAATTGAGTCGAGTTCAGGACTGAGCGGCAATTTCTCATCGGCCACCTTGATTACACGGATCTTGGAACACCTGAGTGTTACCAGACGGAAAAATATGAGTTTGCTAATGAAATGCTAAGTAGGATTTACATCTGTCTCACCAGTGATTGATGCTAAGAAAATGCTTACAGTATTACGACAGGTCATAATGAGTTTATCTCTATTTATAAAATGGATCCCAGTTTTAGGGTACCGTAGCCTAATGATGTTACATAAAACAAAACATTTTTATTATCACAAGGAGCGACGCAAGAAACACAACTAGATGCCCTCTCACCTCTCTTTCTACACCGATAGCGCGCAAAGCCAAAATTCATTAGGCGCAAAAATTGCCAAATCGCTCTAAGGTCTTAAAAAACAAATATTTTAGATTGGTAATCACTTTTTTTTTAAATATGTGTTTATAATCACAATATATTAAGTAAAATCCATGCGCAATAAAACATTTTTTTTTTGTTGACTGATGTTATCTTTGATTTGACTTACAGAAACTGGTGGTAAGCTGCTGGTTTATTTGTTCAACCATCACAACTCTCTATCTCGTCTGATAAGATAGCTAACCTACTGATAGCAGTCTCAAGAAAAGAAAGAATATTGTAGTTTGAACTTTATCAAATACTACCTACTCCCTTATCTAATTTACTCAAACACTAATCTGATATCAGATTAGGCTCTAGCATGTTATAATTTGAGACTTATATTGATTCGAATAAGTCGTTATAAAAACGCGAATCAATTCATGTCTTAAGACGAAAATGAAGCAATTAAATTTTGAAAAGCAATCTGTTATTGAATCTTGAGTTCTCGTTCACAAAAACAAAACGGAATCCCTCATTGCGTAAGGTAGACGCGCTTTGCTATTTTCTGTGCTTTACTATTAAACATATTTTTTAAATTCTATATCACGATTTAAATAATAGACATGAGAATATAATTAATTATTTACAGTAGAATGTCTATTGAAAATAAAAATGTTGGTTATTATTAGTTATTTACTTGGTAAATATTTCCCGAGGGATCTTATCTTTTGTTGGAATAAAAAGTATTCTATGTTTTATTCCAGGTTCTACCTGTGTGTCAAGTTTCATCAAAATCCGTTCAGTGGTATTTGCGTAAAAGTGAAACAAACATCTTGACCTCCAAACATACATTTACATTTATGATATTAGTCGGATAGGATAAGGATAGGAAAATAAGATAGATAGGATACGATAGGATAGTTGGTTTGTAATTTTGAAAAAATTGTCTTGAATTCGAAAATCTGGTAAAGTAATATTTTTTTGGTGTGTTTGAATTTATCGTGATTATTTCTTTATCATATTCTGTAGGTAATCCATGCTTAATAAACTTTTAAAAACATCCTTTGTCTGTGTAAAATATTTAAATTATTTACTAGAATCGATTTAATTGTCTTAATGTCTCAAGGGCCCATGTTAAAATGAAAATCTAAACTTAAGATATTGTGTGAATAAAAAATAACCCATAATAATTAGAAGAGGCCTAATTAAGATATATATTAAGATAACAATGCAATATTCATTAAGTATCAATACAGATTGTAACTGTATTATTTGGTTACAATTTTCCGTATCATTGTATCGTTTAATTTAAATCAGTGATGGCGGCATTCCCCCTTTTAGATGTAATGTACAAAATTTCCTTAAGCCTAGCATTAGAGCGATAGGCCAAAAACCTTCGCAGACCTAATTGCGAGCTTTCCAGTGATATTTTATGAATATAGATGAATGTTTTGTTTTAATATTTATAAATAACTAGATGTCTCGCGTTCCCAAGCGATTTTAATTTTCCTGAGATAAAAAGTTTTCTATGATTTATTCCAGGATATTATCTACCTGTGTGCTGTTTCATTAAAATCCACTCTGGTTTTTTGATATTATGATTGAATGGTGCTTATTGTCCTTCTGAACTATGACTTAGAGACTAGACTATTCATTGGTGTAAAAATTTGAATAAAAACGTTATATTTCAAATATTACGTCTCTATCTCGTAAGTCTCTGATCGGAGATTTTCAAGAAGAATGTTAGTAGAGTTTCTCATCTTGAGATGTTTATTTTTCTTTTTAAAGTCAGATTAAAGTGATACACTGTCCAATTTACTTGCAACTTTGTTTTGCTACAATTCATGTTGAAAAATATGCTTTTAAAACATAATTCAGCTACTACCAGATTTGAAATTCAAATGAATATGGTTTTCGGAATGTTGCAAAGTTTGTTTATAATTTTAGTTGATTTTTTTTAATTTGCACGCCTTAAAAAGAAGGTATATTTCATAGATCTTTTCATATAAAAGTTATTTTCGTGACTGACTGACCTAGACCGCTAGTAGGGCTATAGACTTGAAATTTTGCACTATGAACTATTTTTTCGGAGCAGGGAGTATATTATTCACAAGTAATATTATTAAATAGTAAGTGATAATGACTGTAATTTATTTTTAAAATGAGATTCATAAAAAAACCGTCTATATTCACAAAGTCATAAAACATCAACTCTGCGGAAAAAATAACCAAAGACCAAAACCCGCCTTTTTTAAAATCGAGAAACTGTCTTGCAATCTCTTTAAATAGCTCCATAGATTTTCAACTTTATCACCTCTAGTGAAAGTTTGTTTTCAGCTGCAGTTTTAGTTGGTGTTGAAACGGCCATTTTACATGGAAAAATAAAAATGTCTGTGTTTTATCTAAAGCGCAATGAATGGCAAATGTGGAGTTGGATTATTTTACATGCAAGATAGCTGCGTTGGCTGCCGGTTGGATTTCATTTGAATTCGATTGCACTGTGAGCCTAACCTCAGCCAGAGACATTTTATCTCGCTATAGACTTATTTTTTAATTTCTTTTGCATTTGTTTTTTTTATGAAAGATACGGATGAACATTAATTTATTTATCACGCAAGACCAATTTAGCCATAAAATAAAAGTTCACAAGTCTACATAATTGTTATTTCAATAAGCTATTAAAACCGAGTTCAAATTAATTGATGTAGCACAGAACAACAAATTGTATTTATTCACATTTTTAATTAGCATATTAAAATCTAAAATATTTCATAGTGACATAAAACACAGTTTTCTCTCTCATAATTATTAAACGCCAAGATTCTTTCTTTGTTAGTGTGATTATGACTTGGTAATTACTCTACGGATTTTGTTGCGATTTCAAATTACCTAATAGAGATTTTACAGTTGTCCCTATAGTGTGTTTGTTGTTTATTAAGTCAGTCATAATTAAATTCTATAGATTACTATTTTTGCCGCCATAACACGCAAATATTGTCAGTGAGACTAGATAAATAATAATTATTGAA
The DNA here is from genome assembly GCA_951361185.1 of Ochropacha duplaris. Taxonomy (NCBI): domain Eukaryota; kingdom Metazoa; phylum Arthropoda; class Insecta; order Lepidoptera; family Drepanidae; genus Ochropacha; species Ochropacha duplaris. The sequence goes on along the minus strand of OX592696.1, from coordinate 13,703,560 downwards.
TGTAATAGGTGTAAGTTGTTTTTGAAAAGAGTAATTGCTGAGTTTATTGCCGGCTCTTCTCAGCAAAAATAACCTTCCGAACCGAGCATTTAGAGTCTGACTATTCATAAGTGCCTGTGAAGGCCTATTTGGATGAATAAACAATTTCATTTCATTTCATTTCAGTGAAGGTAAGTAAAAAACAGCCTATAATAAATTTACCGCTGTTTTTAATTAAAATTATCCAAAATATTTCAAACTTAAATTAATTCCAGAACTCTTACAGAATATAATGTTTAATAAGCGGACGATGCAACCACAATCTTATGAATAGGCAGTTCAAAGTTAGCCATAAATAACCACTAAGTCGTCCCATGGTTATCTTTTTAGCGCCACCTTGTTGTTACAAAGTAATATAAATTTTATTTTATTGCTATAAAACAAGGATTAAATAACGCTAGATGCTCGTAACAATTAATAAACTTAGTAATAGAGTCCCTTTTTTACCCTTTGGGTACGGAACCCTAAAAAGTATCCAAAGATAATTAAAAGAGGAACTTTTGAAATGTCATTTATTGCATGTGTTGGGGCCTATTTTAAGCCCTTTAGGGTATTTTAAAAAAAAAGTTGTTTGACTGTAGCCAGTCTGTTTAGGGGAACTCCTTATGATTTGAGTGTATTTTCATTACACATTTCATAAAAAACAATGTTCTGCTGTTTAGACGTGAAAGCTAAGCAAATGGCAGACAAACTTCATATGTAGAAAATATATGAAGTTAGTCTGCCGTTACCAAGGAATCTTATCTTTCTTCTTATCTTATTTATAATACAAAAATAGGTTTCCTTTTAGTTTGTCCGTTATTTCTATGTAACGCGTTAAAATTCGTACACATTTATACCTTCGTTGAGCATCTAGTCTATTCTACATCGATGATGATACGTAAAATTTTGCAATTGTACCCCTCGGTCGGGGGCGAGCGTAATGAAAACATCGGATAAGATAACGCAGTGGAATGTCTTGTTCAAATTCGTAGGGTGTCTCTGGGGTGCCATTTTTTAATGTATTTTGACGACGGTATGCATTTATTAGGGGCCATTTTAAAATGTGTCCCAACTAACTATAATATAATAATAATAATAATTATATTAATATAAAGAGGAAAGATTTGATGGTTTGTTTGTTTGCATTGAATAGACTCTGAAATGACTGGATCGATTTCAAAAATTCTTTCACCATTAGAGAAAGCTACATTTCCTGATAAATAGAGATTATATTTTGTACCGGGAAAAGATAAGATACCAAGGGAACGCGGGTGAAACCGCGGGGGACAGCAATTTTTTTATAAAATTACTGAAATACTTTTAATTGGACGCAGCATGTAGGTACCTTAATTTAAATAAGGAATCTTCCACAAGAATTTATTTTTCAAGTACCTACAGTAGAAAAAGTTGGTTTTACACATCGATTGCAAAAACAAGTAATAAGTATCTTTTTGAAAAAGGGCATTGTGAATTGCAAAGTGAATTTCAGTAGTAGCCAATCTCCATAAATGTCAATAAAGGTAATTAAAATAATACAAATGGAACTTTGAAAACCATCGCAAATAGGTCTTATTTTCAAAGCCAATAGACAATAGACAATAGACAGAACTTTATTTGACATCACAAAACAGGTAGATACAGAAAGAAGGCAGAAATACAACAAAAACCAAAAGCATACAAACTTAAAAGAAAATAAAATAATATGCAAACAAAAGCTTACAGAAAATAATTAAAGGTAATACAATAATTTGAATAGCATATAGTGTAGTACAAGAGAAAAAGGTAATTACAAAAAACAAAACAGAATAAATAAATCAATCACCTGTGATGTGATGCCAAAAAGGACACCGACTCAGTGTATGCTGTTGGCTGGCACCATCAGCACTGATTTTCAGTGGAGCCCTTTGAAAATTAGAGATGCGCTCGCGGGGTGCTCCAGACAGAATAGAAAAAAATTTTACAGTACAGGACAAGACAATACAATCTACTAAACTGGCGTAGACGCAGTGTTCTTCTATAATATTCATAACCAGAGACAATGTAGTTGAGAACTTGGATCCGACTATGTGGTACAAGTGTTAAAAGAATAACTGGTCGGTATATTATTAATGTCTTTGCTAGAAGGCTGACGAGCCATCAAATTTAAGTGACCAATGTCGCTTATTAGGTTGAAGTGCGGACCTTTTCAAACCCTAGGATGCACAAAGGTCTACGCCAACAAACAATAGTTTCACTGATTTTTACGAAATTTTCGTCTCGTCAGCTTTCATCTTGCTACAATTCTATTAGTTAATAAAATTGTAGTAATCAACTGACTGGCTACCACCAATCTGTCGCCAAGCGCCTGTTGGTGTGTTCCGGCAGTTGCACTTGAGAGTCAGTTGCCTTTACGGCGTTGTATAACACTTTAACACATTGGCAATCCCCCTGGTATTGCTAAATAATATATAATAATATAATAAATTGTTTTATTCAGACAACTAGGCCCACTTGTTAGTATTACAATTTCTCAAGGACTATGTTAGTAGGTAATTAAAATTCAATGTAATAGAAAAATATATAAATTAAATTAAACTAATGTCTATATGAAATGAAATGAAATATTTATTTTGCTTTAAATGTGGTTAAGTACAATAATGTCTTAACTCAATTAAAATTCAGCACATTTAGCTTTAATATAAGCATGCAAATATCTATATATAAAAGGATAAGTCCTGACTGATCTATCAACGCCCAGCCTAAACCCTTACACCTAGAAAGCTGATTCTTTTTCCAGGTGTTGTTTTTAAAACTTGACCGAGGAATGAGAACGGATTTTTCAAAATTCAACCTTAAAGGGGGTGAAAAAGGGGTTGAAAGTTTGTATGAAAGTTGGTCATTTTTGAAGCTAGAATCATGAAACTTTGTTTTTAGACTATTAATTAAAAATAAAAAAACACATGTATCAGCGTTATTTAAATTTATACCTAAGAAATGAAAAGAAAAATGAGAAGGACTGACTCATCAACGCCCAGTGTTAGACCTAGAAAGCTGTTTTTTTCACAGGTAATGTTTTTAAGATGTAGACGAGGATTAAGAAAGATTTTTTTGAAATTCAATCTCAAAGGATACGCGGGTGAAACCGCGGGGCGGAAAGCTAGTTTAATATAATCTGGTATCGCGTTATACACTTTTATATACTCGTACATTGCAAAACATTGTTTCTGATAAAGAGCAATTCGAGGTGGAATGTCACAGACCAATCGATTTGGATTCCTCGTGTTTCTAGGGAAAATGTCCTGAGCTGTTCTAAAATACCCATAGGCGTCTCAGGTGACCTGCCTGCCTAGTTGTCACTTTTAGGGATCACTGTTATTGTTCGACTTACCGGTCACCAGCTCTGTGAAAATTGGACACAAGTTTATAGCTTGGACCAAACTCTACTTTTACTTTATTCTCATGTGCGCACTTTATCATATTTTATAAAAATTTTAACTTGGCTTTGGCACATTTCAGATACGAGTCTGTTGTATGTTTTATAACAATTGTCGTTTAATCTTTTATAAGGATTTGCTGTTCTGAAATAAGCCTAGTTTTTAACATGTATCATTGTGTGTAATACGGCCTCAAATATTTCTCAGTTTATCGAAGTTTATCTAAGAAAGTCTATTATCGAATATTGGCTGTTCTAATTTCTGTTATTTTACCCATTTTTCATTACTCATTTAACATTATTTTATTTAGGCGTACTCCATAACTTTTAAAAGAGGTAAGCAAAAATATCTTAGTAGCAGTGACGTCGGATACTGCGGTGAAGGTTTGAATCCTACAATGAGCTTGAGCTTTCGGTGAAGGAAAATATCGTGAGGAAACCATTACTGGGTAGGGTACTTGATTGGCTGGCTACCACCCTCAAATTGAAAATCTGTCGCCAAACAAATGTCGTCCCCAAATTGCTAATGTCTATAGGCGTCGGTACTCACTTACCATCAGGGAATCCGCCTGCCTTCTTCACAGACTTCTGACATTAATTTCAAGTAAAATGATCATATCTTAAGTACAATCTTCAATATAAAAATCTTGCACATCAATCCAATGTTACTCCAAGATATTATGTACCACAAAAAGCCACATGGGATTCAGCGGAGCTCAAAAGATATCGCTTGTCAAATTATTATCCATCGCAGTTATCGAATAAACTATCGCTTATATCGATTGCCTGTTAAGAGGATGGTATTTGATTGCACTACCAATTCATATTCGACTAATCAATCAGTGAGGCTTTATATTTTCCTATAACAACTCTACCACTGACTAACTAATAGATTTATGGTTGTAGGGTACAAGATTAGGTACGAAGTTCCTTATCGCGCGTTGTGAAAAGGGGCTAGACGGAAAAAAATCCTTACGAAAAATTGTCACGACACTTTTAGTGTCAGTGTCACTTTATTGTAAGCTGTGCGGCGTGCGCATGTTTCTCTGTCTGTCTCTCTCTCTCTCTCTTATAGAAAGCAAGCCAGACATTCATATATATATATACTCTCTCGACTTATATAACTTATATAACTTCGTTCCATCCGGGTGTTCCTTGACACCTCTCAAGTTTTTTTATTGATTTTTGAATTTCGGATATTTTAACATCTGGAAAATGGTGACACTTTTACAAAGGCCTTTTTTGTATATTTGATAAAAAAAATATTTTAATTTTTATAGGCATGCAAGTATTTTTGTTAAGTAAATTAAATTTTCAATACGTTATTTCAGTTTAATTTAGTTAACCTGTATTTATCATAAATATTTTTCCAAAGTTGATACGATTTTGGTTTTGGTATCGGTCCCATTTTGAGTTCATCGTCAATGTATAGAAAATTTAGTTTTTCTTTACTGCTCGGCGTCCATTTTACTGGTACTTTGGTTTCTGAATCAGGTGTAGGATTTCTGAAAAAATGAGATTCAAAAATTTATGTCAAATAATTTGAAGGATACCAGAAACATATTAATTTGCCCCCGATTTAACCCACATGATTATTTTAAAATCTCAAAGTACTTCCTAGGTGACTGTGAAAAATTGCTTACGGACAGACAGATAATCTGAAAGCCATTGTGTTTTATGTAAGATTAAGAATATGGGATGTATCCCAATTAAAAGCATTACATATTCTACTGCTGATTTTTCCTTATGTATGACATACTTTTCCAGCACATGCCTTCGCTTGCCATTTACACCATATCGAAAATATCTTTAAGGCGATGATAGCTCAGTGGTAAGTGACGTCGGATACCGCGGCGAAGGTCATGGGTTCGAATCCTACAATGAGCTTGAGCTTTCGGTGAAAGAAAACATCGTGAGGAAACCACAGCACGGTGGTAGGGTACTATGTGGTACTCGACTGGCTGGCTACCACCCTCAAGTTGAAAATCTGTCGCCAAGCACCTGTTGGTGTGTTCCGGCAGTTGCACTTGAGAGCCAGTTGCCCTTGCCCTTAAGGCATTGTAATAAGGTGTACAACACGTTGGCAGTCCACCTAGTCTTGCTAATGTCTATAGGCGACGGTAGTAACTTACCATCAGGTGACCCGCCTGCCTCGTTGTCACTAGTGACATAAAAAAAAATATCTTACTTATGCAAATGTATTATAATGTAGTAACATACCCATATTTTGCGAAATTGGTCCACATTATTGTCATCCAATCAATAATCTTTTGATCTTCTTTTGTAATCCTATAAGGCCATACAAGTGCTTTAAATAGATACAAAATATCATCGCCATGGCAAGCGCCATTTTCGTCGGCGAACTTGTTTATTGATTTCAGTAAATTTCTACCTCCCGAATATTTGAAATAGTAATTGTATATTGGTGAATTACTTTTAGGCAATAATATTTCGGATTCTAATATTACTGGCATTTCGAAATATAACTCTCCATAGTAATTAGATAAATTCATGATCGTATTTGTATTTACGCGTTCATTTCCAAAATAGTACGTTCTTATACTTCTGTCAATTTTTGCTTCATCTTCTTTAGAGTCAAACTTTAAATCAAAAGTTAGAAAACTGCGTGTATTCCATTCTTCAAGTGTTTTTTCATTTTCGTCATTTATGAAAAACAATCCTTCATTATCCGTTGAACCATATATAACAGATATATTTTTAGAACTTTTGCTTAACGAATTATATGGCACATCTGTTAAAAACGATTCAACACCAGGCATTTCTTTTTCAACACACGGCAAAATCAACAAATTCATAAGAAACAGTCGCGTTATAGGATGTTTCGCTGTGAAGGACGTCAATTCTTGAGCTGACATTTTCGAGAATATTTCATAGATCTCTAAAGGATCTTCGGTATTGTAGCCATATTCTTTTGCTATGTAAGTGGCTATTTTTATTGGATCTTGATTGATACCCCAGTGTGATACAGCAGCTCCACTCTGAACAATAACTTTATTGAACAGCCCGTCAGTTACATCACTAGCCATCAGTAGAGAGACGGATGTTCCACCGGCGCTTTGACCAAAAATTGTAACATTATCTGGATCTCCACCAAATGCAGCAATATTCTTCTTAACCCATCTCAAAGCAGCTACTTGGTCTTTTATGCCAGCATTGCCTGGAGCTTCTTTAATGCCTAGGCAAAGGAATCCTAGAACGCCAAGACGGTAGTTAAAAGTTACTAAAATAACTTCATGTTTTACTAAAAAATCTGAAGCGTAAACATCTTTTCCTCCGCTTCCTAAAATGAATGCTCCTCCATGAATATAGACCATGACCGGCAAGGGCTTTTTTGTTCCAGCTGGTACATAAACGTTGATCTTCAAGCAATCTTCATCACCAAAGACACCAATGGCAGGTGATTGCGGACATCGGTACATTTCATCGATTGCTTTATAAACTCCTGTCCACGATGGTGGAGGTAATGGTGCCTAGAAATTAGCAATATTTAGATTGTGGATAAATAAAATAAAATATCCTCGGACATTTTTCACACACGGCTATCTGATCCCAAACTAAGCAGAGCTTGTAATATGGAAACCAGATCACTGATATACTACATATACTACTTTTTTTTTTGTAAATACATACTTAAATAGATACTTACACCCAGACTCAGGACAAACAGACATGTTCATGCACACAAATGTCTGTCCTGGATGGGAATCGAACCCACGACCTGCGGCGTGATAGGCAGTGTGTTAACCAACCAACCGGCCCGTCGTACTGTTGCTATTTATTAAGAACAGTAATACTTTAAATTTTGCGATAATTCTTTGAAACATGTTTCCTAAACTAGGAACGAGGAAAATAATGGAAAATATAACAATGATTCATTTACTATTTGCACTAGTAGATACCAGTCCCTGTATAAATTTTTTTGTGTCTTGAATGTATTTATATGACAAAATACCAACGTTTGTGTGATTTTGTATGAAAAAAATAAACATAATGAACTCATAAATTTTAAACCAAACATAATTTGTACATGTAATAGTATCAATGTTTACAATCAGTAGGTACACTGACATGGTGTATCTAGCATAAAATCACACACTGCCATGTGATAATCAGCTAAATGAATTTATACTAAGTATTTTTTATTGTTGACACCATAAGACATAGGATATAAAACTATGCACATTAATGACGTAGTCAAAAATATATATATATTTTTTTTTTTCAGTTAATCATGACTTGACTCTATATTTTTGCTTCAAATTAGACATTATACTCTTACAAACTAAACTCCAAATAAAATATTATAAATAAACAAACCTGAAATCGATTGGAGCTATTAGCTGTAGCGTAGGGTATTCCAACGTATTCAAAAATGGACCCATCTGCACTAATTTTACCGCTTACAATCCCTTGCTCAATTGTGACTTCTGGAGTCGGTTGGTCCACCAAGTTCATGGCAAACAACGTGAACAGAACCAGTTTCTTTCCATATTTCATTTTGGAACTTAAACAACTCTTTCAATATAACCATGCATTTGACTAAAATCACTGATAGTCCGCTATCTAATTTGTTATCATTAATTTTAGTATAGATAGTGTACACGTGCATTTTATCATTTTTGGGTTGTCAAATTTTATCTACTTATTATTTTTAAGTCTATATTATCCGTATAGGTTTGTTATTATATTGTAATTATTGTAATGAAATATCCTTGGCATCTACGTATCGCCTTCTCTTATTTTTGGTACCATGCACATAAGAAGGCATGTAAATAATATGAAATAATACCGAGCGCAACATACACAAATAATGTAATTAGAAAATGATTCTGATGTCCGTATCAAATCCTTACTTATCTCATGAATAGATTGTGCAAATAAGCCATGTTCAGGATTTGAATTTAATTATTTCAATTGAATTCAAATCGTGACTGAATGCTTGGTGTATACGGTCTTGTGTTATTAACTGAGCTCTTTTTATGAATGCTTGGTGTATACGATCTTGTGTTATTAACTGAGCTCTTTTTATGCAGATAATGTATGGTTAGAAAGTAGTCCAATAATTGATGTTTTTTTTTATTAATTGTAAGTTATACAATTTGTAATTCAGTTCATAGGTTTTTTTTACTACATATTAATGTCTTAAAGAACTACAGATAAATGTAATTTATCCTTATATTTAAGACCAAAAAATAGTGATGACTTAACAAATCTGGTGGTGAATTAGAATAAAAAAAAATAATTTCAATTACAATTTATTTGAAGCGTTTTCTTCGATATTTTTCATATACATCTTTCCATAAGCGGTACGATTCCGGGTTGGGTATACGATCCATTTTGAGTTCGTCTTCTATGTACAAAAATTTGAGGTTCTCTTTAGTACTTGGGGACCATCTTACTGGAAGGTCACTTACTGATCTGGGAGTAGGGTTTCTGGAAAATATAAAATTAAGATTTTAAACTTGAAATGTTTAAATGCAGACAAGAATATAAAAAGAAAATAATACATAGTATTAGCTAGGAAGAAATAATTAAGTTAGATTCAGATCCATACTAAAATTTAATCTCCAAAACTACAAATCCTTTCTTTCATTCATCGATTTCTTTCATTCAATAAATATTTATGTATTAGGAAGCTGCATTATCCTTATTATACATAGACTACTTTTCAAAACGTGGGTGCAACCGCGGTCCGAAAGCTAGTCAAGCTATAGGTAATTTTATTCTTGGATAAGCTTGTGTTTGTCCGCAATCTCACCATGCTAATTGATGATGTGGTGGGTGGGTAAGCCCACAAGGTTAGGTAAGGTAGAAGGAAATTGGCTCTCAAGTGCAACTGCCGGAATACATCGATAGGTGCTTGGCGACAGAGTTTCTACTTGAGGGTGGTAACCTGCCAGTCGGGTAGTACAAAGCACCCTACTATGGTGCTATGATTTCCTTCACCTAAAGTTCAAGCTCATCGCCTTCAAATTTTAAATTAGATAGAATAGAGGAACAGAATAAAGCTAAAAACTATTTAAGTACATACCCATATTTAGCAAAATTGGTCCACAGTGTAGTCATCCAGTCAATCATTGTTCTATCCTTACGGTTAATAGGAAAAGGCCACAGAGTGCCCTTAAATAAATACATAACTTCGTCTGCATGACATGCCCCATCCTCATTTTGATAACCAACTAAATATTTCAAAAAATTTCTCCCACCAGCGTAATTAAAATAGTAATTATAAACTGGTTCTTTGATTTTATTAATGTACGTTTCTGTCTCTAAAATTGCAGGTATCTCAAAATAAGATTCAGTATTCACTTTTGAGACGGTCATATGTGTCTTTAAACTTATATTTTTACCACCAAAATAGTGTTCTCGTAATTTTTTCGAGACATTAGCCGCTAATTCTTCAGATGGAAATTCTAAATCAGATGCAAATATATATTGGCTATCTCTTTCTGCGAGTGATTTTTCTGTATCTTTAACTAATAAAAATAAACCTTCTTTACTTGTTGTTCCGTACATTAATGGTATATTTTTGGGATTTTTATTAATTAAATTATACGGCAAATCTTTGAGCACCGCTTCTTCTCCAGGTATATCATTTTCAACACATGGTATATGTAGCAATTGTGTGTCAAAATATAAACCAATTGGTTTCTCAGGTGTTGCTGTTATCAAATCTTTGGCTGGCAATTTGGAAAATATTTCAAACATCTCTAAAGGATCTTCAGTATTGTGACCAAGTTCCTTAGCAATTAAACTTGCCACCCACACTGGTTTCATATTAATTGCCCAGCTAGATAATGAAGACCCACTCTGAACAATTGCTCTATTAAATAGCCCCTCAGTTGCGTCACTAGCTATAAGCAACGACGTGGATGTACCTCCAGCACTTTGTCCAAAAAGTGTGATATTATCAGGATCTCCACCAAAAGCAGCAATATTACTCTTAACCCACTTCAAGGCTGCTATTTGATCTTTAAGACCGGCATTGCCTGGAGCTTCCTTTATTCCAAGGCAAAGGAAACCCAGTGCACCTAGTCTGTAATTAAATGTGATTACGATAACTTCGTGTTGTACTAAGAAATCTGCTGCATACATTAATTTTCCCCCACTGCCAAGGATGAACGCTCCTCCATGTATGTAGACCATGACTGGAAGAGGTCCTGGAGTTTTGGCTGGAACATATACATTGATTTTTAAGCAGTCTTCTTCGCCTACTACTCCCATCATAGATTTTTGCGGACATTGAGAGGTTTCGTCTACTGCTTTGAATACTCCTTCCCATGATGGAGGTGGTAATGGTGCCTGAAAAATATTAAAATTTCATTGAGTTTATAATTATAATTCAAATTCACTTATATATATACTAAATTCAATTGCTATCTTATTGTTTAAGTGGGATGCGCGTCCTTCCAGCCAACCATATCTAACAGCTTAAGCAACTTTTTTTTTGTATTATTCATATCTCAAATACTTTTGTTTGTATTTTTTGCTCAACATAAGTCGACGATAATTATACCTACTACACCAGACATGGACAAGGAACCAGTAATGGATCACAAATAAAAGAAATAATCTAGAATAAAGACATGAACCAGTTTTTTTATATTGGCAACACTGTGACATAGACTATACATATACCTTTATAAATTAAAAGTACTTTTTAAATGAAACAAAATATCTATAAATATATTATGCAAACTTCTATCATTAACAATACTAATTCGTGAATAATCTTTCGTTTATTTATTGAAATAATTTTAGAAGTAAATATTTTGTTGAAATATAATATTATTGATATGAGTTTTAAAAGAAGATAATAAAAGTATAATGTAAGAAATAATAATTGAAGATAAGATAAAAAAATATTTAGAAACGAAAATGTCTTATCGCACCTAGATTCAATGTGTAAAAAAACAAAAATGACTCATAACGATTATGACGTAAGCTGTCACATAACGTAAGAATAAAAAAAATCACACGAATATTTACCTTGAATCGCGTACTACTATTGGTTGTAGCGTAGGGTATACCGACGTATTCAAAAAACGTTCCATCACCACTTATTTTACCGCTCAAAGTCCCTTGAGCGATCGTCACTTCTGGAGCCGGCTGATCCACTAAGTTCATTGCAAATAATGTAAACAAAACTAGTTTCTTCCCGCACTTCATTGTTGAATATTTAAAAAAGTTCTATATAAAATCACATAATGTGGCATGTAATACAGCAAAAATTTAAAGTCACGTTATTTAATCTTCGTTTTATTGTACTGTATGTTATTGACTACATCCGGGTAACCTTGGCGATTAGGCGAGCGTTGCGTGCGCGCTCACGCTTTTGACTGAGGAGCAGAAACGTCATTTGATAGAGTGAGACAGCAAGAGGTATTGATCGCGTGTGTGTGTCTAGCGTATCATAGATAAACCGTTAAACATGTTTGACTAAAGTATTTTAGCTACTCGGTGTTGCTAACCAGTCTCTCTATGGTCTCTCTTCATTTTACTACTCTTCAATACGTCCAGCCACAGTTTGGTGTAACAAATTATGTTTTTACAATAATCTTTACCTTTTTTCTTAGTTATTAATCTGTTGACTCGCGACATTAACTTGTCAAACAACTCGTCAACTCGCGCGTAGTTATCAAAATTTCAAAATTCGCGCCCAATTTTCAAGTAAATGTCAGTGTCCCGATTGTCCCATTTGAGAACCAAGTGGTGCGGACTCTGAAACCCCGACTGTCCCAAAAAAGAACTGACAGGTTAAATGTTCTGAATTATTTATTGAAAGTCTTTATGAAAAAACTAGGCAGAAATATTTTTAAAGTCAGCTTCAATTCAAAACCAAGACTGGGTACCTACATACAAAGTGAAAAGGTTGAAATGAAATGAGCATCAAAACATTTTAAATACAAGTTTCCACCCCCAAGTGTACAAGCCATTTTCTCAGCTTGTCGCATGTCTAAAATTTATTTGAATAAATTACTCAAGAGAGGCGCTAACTGTTGAATTTTAACCCGTTCTAGCGCGTGACGGGTCGCCGAGGCCGTCCCTTGGACAAACACAGAATTTTAATATTTTTTTCTAATTATTAGCATAAATTATTATAATACCATTATAATTACTCAAAAGGTTGTATTGCTGGAATATAAATAATATAATATACATTATAATTATTTTATGAATTCATCAGAGCTGATGCCAGAAACTTTTCATTAACAAATAAAATGAACATTTGAAATTAGCTAGTGGTACAACTATCTCTTTTAATTAAGATACAAAGATATACATATTGTATTTACATCACTATCAATGTAAAACACTGTAGCTATGAAAAGAATAGAAGTAAGAAAAAGAAACAAAAACATTAAAAAAATATTAAAACATCTCTCGTGCCGCCACCATGTAGGTACCTACTCCAGATTTATACCACTGGTGACAGATAAAAACCGTGATATAAATATAAAACACAATGTATGACAAAAACGTATAAGAAGATCGCATTGCCCGTGAATTTTTTTACCAGATTTTCAAATTGTAGGCACTTAAAATATCCCATTGAACTTTTCCATAACGGCGGTCAATTATGAATGCAAAGTGTTAAGTTCCCTAAAGTCGATCGGGGGAGGTCCTTGAATTGATTTGAAGTCAGATCATTTGCATGTCAGACGGAGACGCCGCGTCAGCAATTACTGACGTCTTAGAACTAATCCTTCGAGTGCTAAGTGAGACTAAGTGGCAGACGTGGAATATGAAGTCATAATTAATGTTGTTTGACAGATGTTACCGTATTTTGCATGATTATGATATTTAGTTAGTATTTTAATTATAATTTTAGGGTTCCGTCTCAAAAATGTAATAAGTCTAAGTTGCTTTTTTAAAAGAGTAATTGCTAAGTTTATTGTCAGCTCTTCTCAGCAAAAGCAACCCATTGAACCATGCATTAGAGTAAAAAAAAAAACCTAATATATCAAACATTTTGACGATTAAAAATACTTATAATGAGTTAGTTCACTTAATAAAAAGATTTTTGAATTCGAAAAAAAAAAAGCCCTATAACTCAATTTATCCTTCCGTCCATTCAATTGTTACAGGATGTAGCTGTAATAGGTAGCTAGTTCATATCGTATCATAATTAGTAGCATATGGTAGGTAATTGGTCATCGTTTTTGTTGTGCCCCTATTACAAAAGCGCTAAGGAGTCTGAACCGGTGGTAGAGTCAATTGTAACGTTCATAAGTGCTTTACCAGCGACTAAACTGATTAAATCTTCGCGAATCTTTTTATTCCATGGTCAAAAACATTGTACCACACCTGTCTATACCAGTCATAGATTTTATTGAGCATCAGTGAAAAACTACAAGTAAAGGGTTAAATCTATTAGTTGCGGTATTAAAGGAATATTAATAGTTAAATGTCATTCGGGACTCCACCGTCCGTGGTCTAAGTCCTAGGGTCAACTAGACGTTCATATTTGACCAGCCATGACCTTAGATACACTTAAATAGACTACATAAATGTAAAAACATAAGTCCACAAGATTTTATACTAAGTATTTGCGTTTGTTTATTCTGCGAAAATATTAGATTTTTATATTATCTACCTTTTTTTTCTACCTTCTTACAACTATTACAGATGTGAAAGTTTGTATTATTTCACGTAAAAACTAATGAATGAATTTTGATGAAACTTCGCACTCAGGAATAATAATAATAATAATAATATATATTTATTTGTATAAATTTGGGTTACATAAAGATGTTAAAATACAAGTACATCAGGAACATTCCAAATTTTGCCCTTCCGAGCTTACAAAATTATGATAGAGTCAAATAACAGTTGACGACAAGAGAACATTTAACACAGTCAAGTAACATAGACAACAAACATATTAAATCATAAATATTCAACATCATACATTAAGGCTTATAATTAAAATACTCTTGAATGCTATAAAAACATTTGTCACTCAACCAGTTACCTAGCATTTTTCTAAATTTAAGAAGCGGTAAATCTTTAAATATGTCAGGAAGATTGTTAAATATTTTAATTGCCATTATGTAGCTATTATTTGATACGACTGTTAATTTGGTAAAAGGTCTGAATAGATTATTCTTGTTACGTAGTCTTGTATTATATGGTATTGCCTCTCCATTTTGTTGAAATATTTTTTTGTTTTTGTGTATGTACAAACAAGCAAGTATGTACTCGGTACTGTAAAGATTCTGTAGTTTCTGAACAAAGTCCTACACGATTCACTTTGTTTTAAGCCAAAGACAGATCTAATGTAGCGTTTCTGCATGATAAAGGCTCTGTCTATGGCTGAAGAACGCCCCCAAATTATGATCCCGTAACGCAACACAGAGTAGACATATCCATAATATGCATTAATTGCAGCTTTTTTAGAGATCATCAAACTGACACGCCTCAACGCGAATATAAAAGAATTTATGCGAGAAGAAATATTTTCGATATGTTCCTTCCAATTACAGTAGCAATCTAATAGTAATACCCAGAAATTTTGTGGAAATAACTTCTTCAATTTGTTCTCCTTTGTATGTAATATCTAAGTTTTGAGCTTTACTTTGGGGCGTATGAAATTGCATAAATTTAGTTTTTTCGATATTAACTTTCAAATTATTTATTGTGAGCCAATTTATTACTTTGCTAAGAGTATTATTTATTTCCTGTTCATATGCTTATATTGCTTCCTTTGATTATAACAGTTGTGTCGTCTGCAAACAAAACACGATTATGTTTTATTACATTTGGTAAGTCATTAATACATAACAGGAACAACAACGGACCCAATACGCATCCTTGTGGCACTCCATATCTATTAACTTTATATGAAGATTTATATCTTTTAATGGTGTTATTACTATTACAGTATTTTTGAATCTCAACACACTGTGTCCTATTACCGAGGTGAGCCGGTCCACGTATTCCATACATTAATAATTTATCGAGTAGTCGCTTATGACAAACAAAATCAAATGCCTTGCTCATGTCCATATATAATACTGTTACAGGAATTTTGTTTTCTAAGCAATCAGTTATATTTTTAACTAATTGAAATACTGCCAAAGATGTGCTTTTATTCTTACGAAAACCATTTGAAGATAATATCTTGGAATAAATCAAAGGATACTTTTATCTCAGGAATAGATAAGATCCCTCAGGACCACGAGTAAAACCGCGGGATACAGTTAGTATTCGTATAACACTCCATGGGTATAATTAAAATTTATTTTTAAACTATGTGCCTTTGATTAACTTATTTTATTTATGGTATAAACAAAAAGGATTTAAGTACTTACATAAGATAATCTATTTTGGCGTTATATCGACTACCGTAAAGTTGAATATACCGACACTATTATTAAGGGTAGCTATCACAGAAGTAACAGCAATAAAGCAGGAACAGAACTCGTGTCCAATTTAACACGTGCCACTTTAAAAAATGCCCGAAATTAGTTTCATTTCGACGTGCCTGTGTAAAGCTTAGTGTTCACTGTACAAATTCATACTTATTTATTTAAACCTTATTAATTAACTCCGTGGAAGTGATGCAACCGCCAAGCTGCCTACCATCTTTAAGTTGAAAATCTGTCGCTGTGTTGTAGATGTACTTGAGAGCCCGTTATTTTTGTGTATGGACATTTCTATTTACCCTGAGGTTTTCTGGGTGTTGTCTACTTATCATCATCATCTTGACCTCCCCAAAGTTTTCCATATATGAATATGGATTTTTTGATGTAAGTAGTAAAAATATTGATTTTCTATGGTACCTACAAGCTCTACATAATATTATGGATCAGATGGGTGTGTGTGAATAATGTCCTAGAACATTTATTTGTATATCACTAATCGATCCAGTCACAGACCTATTAAGTCACCTACAGGTCTTTAATAGGTCTAATAGGTCCTATAGGTGTCCTATTAGATAATAAGTCTGTGGATCGTCTGTGCTTTGAATACGTAATATATAGGCGAACAGGAAAGTAATAGAATTTACTTTTTTTAAATATCAAAATTACATTATGTACCTGCGTCCTGCAAGAGCGAATGCTACATACACCCAAGCATTGTTACCGTTCACATAATGCATTATTTATGTTTTACTAGTTTTCCGCCCCGCGGTTTCACCCGCGTTCCCAAGGGATCTTATCTTTTCCCGGGATATAAAGTATTCTATGTGTTTTTCCAGGATGTGAACTACTTGGGTGCCAAGTTTCATTAAAATCCGTTCAGCCGTTTTTGCGTGAAAGAGTGACAAACATCTTCACAGACATCTTCACATACATCTTTACACACATCCAAACATACTTTCACATTTATAATATTAGTAGGATAGGATAGTTTGCTCTTTTTCTATTCTTACATTTTTGAAATAAGTAACTATTTAGCAAGAGTGTATTGGTTTTTTGGTACTAAAAATAGGGTTGTAAATTCATAACAGTTGTTTCAAAAAGCCATAAATATCTTGTAACCACAAAGGTTACAGAGCCAGAGCAACAGTGTACACCCAACTTTACCCGCACGGGCCGCTACTTTTGTATGGACGCGGACGGTCGCAAGTGGCAATATTAACAAATGGCAACTTTAATTTCGTATTTTGAGTGACTTGATGATATATGGATGACATGACATGTGGATGTGGATACTTATATAAGTTCGTCTGACTGGCCAGTTGCCGTATTCTCCATATCCAGGACAGACGTGTATATGAGCAGATAATATACCATCTCAAAATATCCATTTAGGTACTTGGTTTTTTCAAGAACTTTTTTTTTTATATTCTGGATAAGCTTGTGTTTGACCACAATCTCACCGTGGTAAGTGATGATGTGGCTGAAGGTGATAACACAAAGCCTAGATCGTAACTGGCTCTCAAGTGCAACTGTCGGAACACACCGATAGGTGCTTGGCGACAGATTTTCTACTTGCGGGTGGTAGCCAGCCAGTCGGATACCACAAAGTACCCTACCACCGTATTATGGTTTCCTCACGATGTTTTCCGTCACCGAAAGCTCAAGCTCATTGTAGGATTCGAACCCACGACCTTCGCCGCGGTATCCTTTCAATTAAGATACTTATTTTTTATAATCAGAGTCGACAAAAATATACTCTAGCCTTAAAAACGATAAATCAAACCGTGAAAAGCTTAAGAACGCATGCCACACCCCATGCTGCGGTTAACCTAAGACAAACAATAAATCTAATGTTGGTGACGTCATTTTATCTCGTTACGACGTTGATTGATCATCCGCCGCGGCTCTTTCACGTTTCATTTATTTGAGTAATGCATTAAAACTTATTTGTTATTAATGTTAGTACTGTGGAAGTGAATTACGAAGCGCGTGTTAAATATGTATAGTAAAAAAATGTCATGCGGTCGGGGAACCCCCGTCAGGACCGACGTTCCTCACCTTTTTTGAGCTAAGTACCTAAATTATTATCAATGTTTGATAAATGTACTTACAGTAGAATTATAAAAAGAAAATTGTAAGACAATAATGTTCTACAGCATTTGTTCACCGAATAGTTCACACACAACACAATTAATATTACTACAACTTACATTAGACTAAGATCTCTAAGTACCTGGGTGGGATTCGAACCCACGACCTTCGGCGAAGCAGATAATGTTCTTACCAAGCACGCCAATCCAGCCTGTCATAATAAAGATGACGTTTGTCAAAATTTTAAACGAACCGTATTGCAAATGACTGCCAAGATCAGAGATAAGATATAATTATCAGATAATATTGTACTGTAAATAAAATGCAAAAATAAAATTAACTGAGAATAGCTTAGCATCATTTTAAATCCAGCGGAGTAGCCAATTAAATAACAAGGTTAATGTCTCAGGGAAAAATGGAATCCATAACATGAAACAATAGGTCAAATTGAAATGGCTAGAAACACAGCTAATATGTTACATTACTTTATTTATTAAAACAATTTTCGATAACAAAGCTTTAGTAATCACATTAAAAAAGCAGAAAACAGACTAATATATTGAAATAAAAATTAATGCCAAGATTCCATCTTACTTGCTTTAGAAGTTAGGAGCCTATAACAAACAGACCCTATTTCCTTACACTAATAAGAACCCTAAAAAGCATTAAATAATCGAGTTAAGTGTGTAGCAATACCTCAGAAGCATCATAAATCTAAAGAGATATTACAAAATGGCGTTTTATCTCGGTGGATATGACGTTGACGAATCGCCCAGAGCGGACAATCTTCCGAGCATGCCATTCATCTGTTCGCGTGAAGGGCTGGAGGGCTGGAGGGCTGGAGGGCTCTCTCCTGTCAGCAACTCCTCAATGTCCATTAAAAAAGTATGCTGATAATAAAAACTTTAAGAGTTGCTTTTAGATTATTTTATTAGACGTAGCGTGCTTGTTCATTTGATATGATTATCTAAGGATAATAAAATGAAGAACTTTACAGTCGGAATCCATACCAATATTATAAATGCGAAAGTGTGTCTGTCTGTTACCTCTTCACGCTTAAACCGCTGAAACGATTTAGATGCAATTTGGTATGTAGATAAATGAAACCTTGGAGAAGGACATAGGATACTTTTATCTTGAAAAGATAAGATCCCTCGGGAACGCGGGTGAAACCGCGGGGCGTAAAACTAGTAATGCATAAAATACCAAACCATCTCGACGGGCCCTTTGGCGTGGTTGGTAAAAACACTGCGTATCACTCCACAGGTCGCGGGTTCGATTCCCGCCTAGGATAGAATTAGCGCATATCTGTTTGTCCAGAGTCTGCATGTATCTATTTAAGTTTGGTTAAAAACAAAACAAAAATGTAGTATATATCAACAGATATCGCTGTCCGGTGTATTTTCTTTATTAACCATATTATTTTCATTATAAAAATTTATTTAATCGTAATTGCATAAAACTTTTACTATAAAACTATATAATAGTTATTTGTTATACGAGAGTGGAAAGTTGTTTATTAACCGCGTGCTCAATTTTGATGACCGAGCAAGCGAAGGATTCTAAAATTGAATCACGAGCACAGCGAGGGGTTCAACAATTAGAATCCAGAGCGTAGGTAAGCGAGGGAATCAAAAGAGCACGAGGTGAAAAATCTTTGCACTCGAGTGCAACACGTAATTTTTCATCCCACCTCAGCGAGAAAATAACTAAATGCAAAAAAAGATAATGGCGACCGACAAAGCAAATTAAACAAAACCACCAAGAAGATCCCGAGTCTGAGTTTTTAAAAAAATAAAAAAGGATGTATGATAAATTCGGCACCATGGAGGGAGAAGTAAATAGGTTTAATGATGTTTTGAATTCACAAACATAGTGCACACGATGTTCTATTTACTTTATCCTCTAGAGGATAATAACGGCTTTTACACTCAGATATCGAAGAGCAAAAATTCTCTTTCCGAGATGGGGGGATGAAAAAAAACTTATCATTCTTGTTTATTGTGGAATAAGTACCTCCATTTCACAAGCTTGTATTTATTTCTTCTGACACTTGAGCAAGGAGCCGAAAGACCTTGCGCCACAATAATTGAACGGCTGATGTAAACGTCATAATTAAAAAGCACAAGACATTGCTGCATAGGCTATATATGACGGAGGATTTCTAAATTAATCTACTAATAACACATTTAAGAATATAACGTACGAGACTTGTAAGCGTAATGGGAAGACACACGTCAGAGCTATGTGTGATTAATTAATGGGAATGTAGATTGTTCCTAATGATATTCCAGTAAAATGACAGCGCGAGTTCTGCAAGTTACATTGAATTGAGAGAGTCGTTTTAAGTTTCTAATTACTAAGTCTATATGAATAAAAATTAATGTTTTCTGTCGTATTATACCTTATTTGATAAGTTTACACACACCAACAGTACACATTGAAAACGTTACATATTCTATACTTATCTATTTTATTGTAATATTATAAATATTTTTGTACTATCAAATTATATTTTAAATAATATTTAATTATTTAGCATTGAAATTAATTTAAACATAAAAACAACACGAAAAAGAAATCTTAACTTCAAAATTGTAATAAGAAATGATTAGATTTTTTGTATGTTTCTTTGGAATGGAAAAACTCCAAAATAATATAAATATAAATATCCTCGGACATTTGTTCACACACGGCTATCTGATCCCAAACTAAGCAGAGCTTGTAATATGGAAACCATATGACTGATATACTACACATACTACTTTTTTTTTGTAAATACATACTTAAATAGATAATTACACCCAGACTCAGGACAAACAGACATGTTCATGCACACAAATGTTTGTCCTGGATGGGAATCGAACCCACGACCTGCGATGTGTTAATCAACCACGCCAACCGGCTTATAATACTTAACTAATTTTAAAAATGCGGCAAAAGATATACTTTCAGTGAGTAACATGGGCTATAATTGTAAATCCTTCGGAAACGCGAGTGAAACTGCGGAGCGGCAGCAAGTTCAAACATAACATTTTTCGCTATGAAAATTTCAAAACTGATTGCAAAATTATAATATTGGTATTTTGTAGTACCCACGTGGGTGGCTACTACCCTACATACCTGAAGTGCCTACCTACAGGTATGATCCGGGAGTAGTACTTGAAAACTCCTACCTCCTAGGTTTGGCTAGTTGACAGCAACATCAACTGTAGCTGACCATCAGGTAACCGCCTGTACGCTTGTCGGACTTCTGAAATAATACGCTTAGTACAGCTTCGTTTCATCCCCTTAATTTGGTTGCTAATGATTTCTTTTTTTGAAAATACGAGTATAAGAAAATTTAGAGAAATAAATTCATTTTAAAGGAGCAAAAACGTAATTTTCATACCAAAGCTTTTTAAAATGAAGTTCCACTGACTTCATTATTTTTCACAGCAAATGAAGGGAGGTTCCTATTCAATTCCTTTTGCCTGCAACTTGTATAAAGGATGCAACTTGTTAACAAAATTCTTTACCCACAATCTCATAGCGGTGGAAAAATATTTGTACATTTATACCATAATATAGTACCTATGTAAATACAAATAGAGTCCGTTGAACCGTGTTTTTCTTCGAGCCAATTTACGCTGCTTTTTTACACAGATATTTTCAAGTTCATTAAGTAAAAAGGTATAGGTTATCTACACAACATTCGATCTTAAACGCTTTTATAAAAAATGTAACTGAAAGGTAAAAAATAATTTTCAATAAATTTATATTAAGGATAGTCTGATTAGCAAATAAAAAAAAACTTGAGAGGGACACCCGGATGGAACGAAGTTATATAATTCGAGAGAGTATATATATATAAAAAAATAATATATATATATCTGGCTTGCTTTCTATAAGAGAGAGAGAGATAGAGAGAGAGACAGACAGAGAAACATGCGCACGCCGCACAGCGGTCGGTGACTTTTGTCACCGACACAAAAAATCACCGACATTAAAGTGTCGGTGATTTTCGTGAGAATTTTTTCCGTCTAGCCCCCTTTCACAACGCGCATTAATTTAAATGTAAAAAAAAATAAAATTTATTGTAAAAAGAAGCGTGGGGTGCTTTTTAAGGTATTTTTCAAAATGACTACTTCCATCAAGCATATACCAAGCTAATAAAAGCGTATTAATTAAAAATGGCCGAGAAATGGCACTCTAACGCACACATAAATAACTTAATACCAATATCCACTCTACATTACGATATCTCATAACACACGATGGCATTTTTGCTTGTTTCGGGTCACTTTTACTTTTAATTGCACTCGGTACGTGAATTGCATTCGTTAATGCCAGCGATGTGACACAGGTCAAGTTAGGCTAATTAACCACTCTTTAGCCTCCCGTTTTTAGAGCGCTTATAACCTATCTAAACCTTTATACTTATTTTGGATTTTTTATATCGTAGACAAGACAAAGAAGACTAAGAAAGAGTTTTATAAAAAAAACCTTGAGAGGTGTCTGGCTTGGAGTATATATATATATTAAAAAAAATAATTATAATAATATATATATATATATAAATAGAAATGAAAATATCTGGCTTGCTTTCTGTAAGAGAGAGGGAGAGAGAGAGAGACAGGTTAACGCACTTTTGACACTAAAAGTGTCGGGACAATTTTTCGTAAGATTTTTTTCCGTCTAGCCCCCTTTCCACAACGCGCGATAAGGAACTTCGTTCCAAAACGCAATCCCTGAGGGGGTAAAATAGGCGATCGTGGGTGAAATCGCTTTTCAAACAATTTGATAGTACTCGTACCTACGATAGGATGAGTTTGTATGAAAATACAAAAAATGTTAATCATTTCATTAAAAAAGAACACTTTCTTTTAGTTTTCCGTATGTTCCGAATTACTTCTGAGAACTTGATCCTTATTAGCAACATTATCGGATGGTGTAATAATACAGGCTGTGTATTTTTTTTCAAATTCATCGGGTTCGATTCCTGGCTTGGGAAAACATTTTTTCGAAAATCGAATGATGCAGTTTTAGCTTTAATCAAAATCGGCCTCGAGACTCCTCTCAGCATTTTTCGATATTCCCTTTAGTTTAGGATTTGGCCATCCACGCCCACCTGAAAAATTCAGCCTGTATACTAGCTGTCATCCGTGGTTTCACCCGCGTTCCCGTGGGATCTTACCTCTTCCCGGGATAAGAAATATAGCCTATGTTACTCAGGGATAATGTAGCTTTCTAATAATGAAATATTTTTTTAAATCGCTCCAGTAGTTTTTGAGTTAAATCGTAACAAACAAACAAACAAATCTTTATTCCTTATAATATTATTACTCAGGGATAATGTAGCTTTCTAATAGTGAAAGAATTTTTTTAATCGGTTCAGTGGTTTAGGCGTGAAAGCGTAACAAACAAACAAAGTCACTTTCGCATTTATAATATTAGTTAGGATTAGGCCATCAACCGCAGTATGTTTACACCCTTACGTTTACTGAACTGCATTGAACTATCCACAATTTAGTATAGAGGGGGGTGGGGGCTGCATTAACAAGACGTGCATTGTACCAGAACAATGGAGGCTTAACGCAAACCCGTTTATCTATCCTCGGGTACAACATCAACGACGTTTCATTGTTACTAGTCAAGTGCTGAAATAATGTTGTTGTTGATAGAGCCTACTAATATGGATTGGTTTGTTAACTGGGGCCATTGTAGGTATTGGAACGAAGTTCCTTATCGCGCGTTGTGAAAGGGGGCTAGACGGAAAAAAATCTTACGAAAAGTTGTCACGACACTTTTTGCTATAGTAAGCTATTGTAAGTTGCTCTGTCTGTCTCTCTCTCTCTCTCTCTCTCTCTCTCTTATAGAAAGCAAGCCAGGTATTTTCATTTCTATTTATATATATATAATAGAAAAGATTTTTTTTTATTTTTTATATATATATATATATATAAATAGAAATGAAAATACCTATATATATATATATACTCTCTCGACTTATATAACTTCGTTCCATCCGGGTGTCCCTTGACACCTCTCAAGTTTTTTCTTATAGATTACCGGGTGGTTTTATACAGAGTAAATTGTTCGTTGGTTGATAATATTTTTTTTATTCTGGATAAGCTTGTGTTTGACCACAATCTCACCATGGTAAGTGATGATGTGACCGAAGGTGGTTAGCACACAAAGCCTAGATGGGAACTGGCTCTTTCAGAACATACCGATAGGTGCTTGGCGACAAATATTCAACTTGAGAGTGGTAGCCAGTCAGTCGGGTACTACAAAGTACCCTACCACCGTGCTATGGTTTCCTCACGATGTTTTCCTTACCGAAAGCTCAAGCTCATTGTAGGATTCGAACCCACGACCTTTGCCGCGGTATCCGACGTCACTACCACTAAGCTATCATCGCCTTCAAACTTAAAACTCATTTATTCAGTTTAGGCCCTGGTAAGGCACTTATGAACGTTACAATTGACTCTACCACCGGTTCAGAATACACTTAAACTGAGAAGACTCCGGCAAGAAACTCAGCAAGGCAATGTTTTAAAAGTTAAGTTTATATTAATTAGTAGAATTTAAATATTATAATAGAGCTGTGTTAGAGTAGAAAAGGTGTTTTCAATAAACAATTGTACAGGTGAAACTTAATCATTTCAAGCTTTCTTTATCAAACTCAAACACAAACTAAAACTAAGTATATTTATTAAATTAACTTATCGACGTGAAATACATTTAAACCTCTATAGTCTGATCTATATGCATGTCACTTGATGGTAAGTGATTACCTTCACCAATAGACACTAGCAATACAATAGCAAAATAGAGTAGTTTGACTTTCCAAGACAACAGAGGACGTATTTCCATTTAAGAGTAAATAGTATTTTCCTCTCAACTAATTTCCGCAAAACATCCATTATACGTCAACTGTAAGCAACACGATTCAGCCAGACGCAGAGCTAACGACATTTTGTCGCGTCGCCGTCGCAAATTAGTCGCCGGCAACATAAAATCGCTTGTGATAAAGCAGTTGTACTCAATTAATATTCAGCGTGGGACTCTTGAATAATTTAACCTCCTTTTTTAAGATGGAACTTTTAGTTTCTGAGACTGGAATGAAGTTAAAATGGGGATGAGCTATTAAGTTCTAGTTAAGTAAAAGCAATTACATTAAATAAGTAAGACTAAGTAAATTTTAATCTAGGATAAAGTGTTTAAAACGTTAAAGATGATAGTATTTTGCCTGCATCAGGACCTGTCTGTTTGTTCGACTTCGGGCAATATGGTAAAAATATACCAAAGAAAATTCCAGAATCACTCGACTCTACATTAATACTGGACTTAATAAGACCTAACATTTCACATTCGTACGAATGAAATATTAGCAGCATAAAAATTGCCTCTTATAAAATCTAATAACATAAAACGTATGAATAAATTACACCGTATAGAATCCCTACAGTTAGAATTGCGTAAAAACGGAGGAAAAAATTACCCAACACTTGAAAAATAAACTTACATAAACGCAGGCTTAAATTTTCCGCGACAGCGTCTCAGAAAAACCTTGCTTTTTCACCTACCATCATACAAATTACAAGTGACAGCGGTTGAAATATTAACATTTATTTTGATTGTCTTTTTGGAACGAAGTTCCTTATCGCGCGTTGTGAAAGGGGGCTAGACGGAAAAAATTCGTACGAAAAATTGTCCCGACACTTTTTAAGTCACTATGTATGTTTATTAAGCTGTGCGGCGTGCGCATGTTTCTCTGTCTGTCTCTCTCTCTCTCTCTATCTCTCTCTCTTATAGAAAGCAAGCCATATATATATATATTTTTTATATTTATATACTCTCTCGACTTATATAACTTCGTTCCATCCGGGTGTCCCTTGACACCTCTCAAGTTTTTTTTTAATTGAAATTTTTATTTGATTTTTATATCTTGGATTGATTGTCATTCCAAATTGTGATGGTTTTTTTTTTAAATAAAATGTTGTCAAATGAAAAAAAATGCCTACCTGCGAGTCAGGAAAAAAAATTGAATTGAATGAAATGAGTTATGTCTGAGTAACAACTCATTATTGAGGCCTTAGTTTAAATTCAAACTCAAACTCAAAACTCATTTATTCAGTTTAGGCCTTGATAATGCACTTATGAACGTTAACAATTGACTCTACCACCGGTTCGGAATACACTTCAACTGAGAAGACTCCAGCAAGAAACTCAGCAAGGTATTTTTTTTTATTAGAAGTGAATCAATGGAACAATGATAGTAATTTTCTTTATTTCAAAAAAACATCAGATCACCATTATTATAGCTCTCACTTACACCAGACACCATAACTCTAGCACGCCGCACTTCTAGCACCACGTCGAGAGTCACCGGTAAAAAAACACCGCGACTAGTGCTCTTAAGATGTGGTAATTATGATTTACTTTCGCTTGGCAAATCACAAGATCTTAAAACATTGCTATGCGCCGCTGCGTTGGGACGTCCTTTCGTTGGAAATATTTCTTTTGCTTTTAAACTCGCTCCTGAAATTAAATTGAAAAGTTGGATTATTAAATTCTAAATTGTACGTTTTGATTGCAACGTGATGTTACAACTGTATTTATTTAGTCCAATGCAATTGAAAATGTAAACAAGAATATTACTCATACTCACTATTTAACTAATACATTATTGAATTAACCTAACCTAACCTATTATAAAGTTATTGGTTTCGTGAAATAAATAAATTAAAAATACTTGATTTTGGAACGAAGTTCCTTATCGCGCGTTGTGAAACGGGGGCTAGACGGAAAAAAATCTTACGAAAAATTGTCACCGACACTTTTTTTTGTGTCGGTTTAAGCTATTGTAAGCTGTGCGGCGTGCGCATGTTTCTCTGTCTGTCTCTCTCTCTCTCTCTCTTATAGAAAGCAAGCCAGATATTTTCATTTCTATTTATATAAATATATATATATAGAAATGTTTTTTTTTATATATATATATACTCTCTCGACTTATATAACTTCGTTCCATCCGGGTGTCCCTTGACACCTCTCAAGTTTTTTTCTAATTACTTCCACCCACGTACAATCATTTTGATCTTTATGATTTTAAAGTACCTAATAAAAACTGAAGAGGAGCTGTTTTCCTGCGTAGGTAATTAGCTTTCGTCGCAGGTAAACCCCGCTTTATCAACATACTTTTAGAGACATCATACCTATTTATAATGAACTTAAATTGTAGGTTTAAGTTCGTTATCATTATAACTTTGGGACGGCCGTCCCATCCATGAGGTTAGCTCATTGATGGGGTTAAGCTAAAGTACTTTTAAAACTTTCGCGAACTAAATTCAATATAAGAATAATCAAAACATAATTTCGACTAACCTCGACGTTTCGATCAAGTTACATTGACCGTGGTCACGAGTGAACGATTCTGTGCGCGAATAGACCCGGTATAATCTACGAATAAGGGGTTAAGCTATGCCTACAAATTAATATGAAAATTGTTTTTGTGCCGCGTAAAAAATACTATACTTGCGAGCAATTTTCAAGTCCAAGTCTATGATTGATATCGTAACCATCACCTGACCATAAACAATAAAACCGCAGTAATTCAATCCGCCAACAATATAAAAAGCTATTTCAACTGATAAAGTATGTCGAATGCTATTTTTACAGCTTTAAATCATTTTTATGGATGTCTCCGTGTGCGTAGAGCCAGCACCAGCACCAGCGCCAGCACCAGCACCCTTATCGCAATGGAACGTTAAAACGTTATTTGTATCTTCGAATTCAGCAAATTCTATAGTGTTACGGTGGGCAATATATTTTTTATAGTTCCGTTTCGAGGGTGAAAAACGAACGATACCTAAAATGTGTTTAGTGGTTTTTTTGTAGGGTGAAGAGAGAATCTTTACCGATATTTTTTATTTGTTTTCTCATAATTTTCCTTTTTATAGGTAGTTCAGATAATTTTCCTAGTACTGTATTTAGAATAGGGATTGTAAGTAGTTTTTAAGGTTTAGTGTCAATCGTCGGATACCGTGACAAAGATCGTGGATTAATCCTAAGATAAAAAACTTGAGAGGTGTCAAGGGACACCCGGATGGAACGAAGTTATATAAGTCGAGAGAGTATATATAGATATATATAAAAAAAACATTTATATATATATATATATAAATAGAAATGAAAATATCTGGCTTGCTTTCTATAAGAGAGAGAGAGAGAGAGACAGACAGAGAAACATGCGCACGCCGCACAGCGGTTGGTGACTTTTGTCACCGACACAAAAAATCACCGACATTAAAGTGTCGGTGTTTTTCGTAAGATTTTTTTCCGTCTAGCCCCCTTTCACAACGCAAGGTCTTTCGGTGAAGGAAAACATAGTTAAAAACCATAGAACGGTGACACTTTGTAGTACCCGACTGGCTGGATCCTCAAGCATCTATCGGCGTGTTCTTGCAGTTTGCTCTTAAGATCTAGCCTTCAAGGTGATCCGCCTGACTGATTTGACAATCAGTGACTCAATGACAACGAGGCAGACGGTTCACCTGATGGTAAGTGACAATCGTCGCCTATAGACATCCTCTGGTATTGCCAACGTGTTGTACACCTTATTACAATGCCTTAAAAGCGAACTGGCTCTGATGTGGAACAGTCGGAAAATACCAACAGGTGCTTGGCGACAGATTTTCAACTTGAGGGTAGCAGGCCAGTCGAGTACTACAAAGTACCTTACCACCGTGCTGTGGTTTCCTCACGATGTTTTCCTTCACCGAAAGCTCAAACTCATTGTAGAATTCGAACCCACGACCTTCACCGCGGTATCTAACGTCACTTACCACTGAGCTATCATCGCCTTAAAAATTTGTTATTGTTACCATAAAAATCACATAAAATCTACCACCTCTAGATCGGGTGCCGTTAAAATAAAATGACGCAGTTTGAGATACACCAATCACAAGGTACGTGCTTCAAGGAGCGAGGAGTACTCACTAGGGAATACGTTCAATAGATTCTCCTTGAATTCCAGTCATTGACCAGTTCCTGTAACTAGAAATGTTCCGGTATCAGTATTCTTGGTTGGTTCTCTTTGGTTCGTCTGGGATCTTAATTTGAGCGTGGAAACAGTGAGCTCTGAAGCGGTAGCGATTTTTGTTTGAAATATAATTAATGTCTAATTCTATTTCTGAAATAGTAACATTATTAAGATTATTAAGTTATCAGAGTAGTGTAATCAACATAAAAACCTCATATTGCAATTATAAGTGTGATTTTTGCCTCTTATGTTTGTCAACGTTTTTAGTGATTGTGTTGGTTTGTATTAAAAAAAAATGGTTGAATTCAATCAGAGGACGAACACTAATTTCAATTATTACGCAATTTAACTAAGTTATAGTGAAAGAGTGGAGAATACAAAAGATTAATTTTGATTTCAAATATCACTATTCAAAATTAAAGTTACAGGGCATTATTTACCAACGAGCACAGTCTATAGATAATTCCATCCACGAAGAACGCGCCCGCTTCTTGTTCCTAATCCTTTACAGCAAGTGTACCTACATCATTTTGCAAGTGTTGAAGTACTGCGTATGGATATACAGGGTGAATTTTTCAAGTGGGCGTGGATGGCCAAATCCTAAACTAAAGGGAATATCGAAAAATGCTGAAAGGAGTCTCGAGGCCGATTTTGATTAAAACTAAAACTGCATCATTCGATTTTGGAAAAAATCTTTCCCCAAGCCAGGAATCGAATTTAAAAAAAATACACAGTCTGTATTATTACACCATCCGATAATATTGCTGATAAGGATCAGATTCTCAGAAGTAATAACATACGGAAAACTAAAAAAAAGTGTTCTTTTTTTTTAAATGATTCCACCACATGAAAACTTCATCCTGTATATATATATTAACATCACTACAACACTACTAAAATGATCATATGGACTTAGATTAAATTCAAAGTCAAAGTCAAAACCATTTATTCAGTTTAGGCCCTAGAAGGGCACTTATGAAGGTCGAATTACAGAAGTTACCACCGGTTCGAAAGTCAGCCTTCAACTGAGAAGAACGGCAAGAAACTCAGCAAGGTTACATTTTTTAAATATTTTTGGACCATCTGACTATATTGGCTTTTTTTTCAAATGTTTAACAATTTTGTTCTTAAAGTACCTAATGCAAAAATACATAAAAAATTATAATTCCACAGAAAATGACATAGATGAAGTTGTTAGTTGTATAAAACAGTAAGTAAATATAATTTATGAGCCATGTAAGTCCACATTTTGTGACGGGTAACTACGGAACCGTACACTGCGTCGCCCGACATGCACCTGACCTGCTTTTATGTATTTTAGCGTGAGTTCAAGCATAAATAACGACTGCTCACATAATCGCTCCCGCTAACTCTCCGCCTATACCATGACGCCGTCTCATACATATAAAACATAAAGGTAGTTAGCCATACAGTGTAGCATAGTATCAAAAGAGTTATGACAGGGTACAGGGTACATCTTGCAGGCAGAGCGAGATGCAATAAAGTGAATTATGCACAACTGTAGCGATACTTTGTTCTCGGCCCTCGAGAATGTGGAAAGGTGATGGCTTGTTGATAAGATGACGCGGTTTTTAGTGCAGGTACGAAGCAGCTTGCCGCCATTGACATTTAAATATATTTTGTGACTAGGTACTAGCTGTCCCCTGCGGTTGTCACTTACCATCAGGTGACCCGCCTGCTTCGTTGTCACTTGTGACATAACAAAAAAAAATCTTATCTTTTATCGGGATAAAAAGCCTATGTGCTATTCCAGACTATAATCTATCTCCATGCCAAATTTCATCCAGATCCATATAGCTGTTCTGGCGTGATTGAGTAACAAACATCCATCCATCCAAACTTTCACATTTATAATTGTAGTAGAATGTTTATGTAAGACAAATAATTTAATGTTTATTATATATTATGCTTTTTTTTTTTATGTAATAGGGGGCAAGAGAGCATGCTATCATGTGTATCTAGAGTATGTATTAATGTTTACACTTGGCATATAGGTACTTATATTTATTTATTTTTATACAGAAAACCAATCCATATTATTTCTCGTAACTCTTCTCCATGCATGGTTGTCTGAAAGAGATCGCTCTAAACAATCTAGCAATATAGTTCGAATGTAATATTTATATCTCTTTTCCATGATATAACACAATACAACTCGCTATCGCTCATCGCTCATCGCTCATCGCTCCTCTCGCCACAATGCACAGAGCGGCACTTGTCTTCCCACCGGACTCCTAATGCAGACTTACACCGAGCCGCAGTGTTCGTTCAATTTAAACTTTAATATGCAACCGACTACGCGCTAAATTGGAAATAATAATCTGTGCTCAAAACCGTTTGCACTTTTCCGCGCGAGTAGGTACTTTAACGTAGTTTAATAAATAAATTAGGGTGGATAGCTTGTATTGCGGCCATGGTGAGATGGAGGTCAAACATAGTCCCCTATAGCATATTAATTTCTAATGATATTTGTGCTAATAGTACGGAACCCTGCTACCTACTGATATAAATCATAACCCTCCCTATTGCTTTGCTGTAGTCTGATAGAAATCAATCAACTCAAAATATCATCACAATATCTCAAAATAAAAATCAACTCAAATAAATAGCATCTCGAAAGGAGGTAATATACCATTATAAATATACTAGTTTTCTGCCCCGCGGTGTGACCCGCGTTTTCGAGGAATCTTATCTTTTTCCGGGATAAAAAGTATCCTATATTTTATTCCAGGATATATCTGTGTGCCAAGTTTCATCAAAATCCGTTTTGCCGTTTTTGCGTGTAAGAGTAACAAACATCTTCACATACATCTTCACACACAAAGGCGATGATAGCTCAGTGGTAAGTGACGTCGAATACCGCGGCGAAGGTCGTGGGCTCGAATCCCACAATGAGCTTGAGCTTGGAGGTGGAGAGCTAGGTGAAGGAAAACTTCGTGAGGAAACCATAGCACGGTGGTAGGGTACTTTGTAGTACCCGACTGGCTGGCTACCACCTTCAAGTTGAAAATCTGTCGCCAAGCACCTATCGGTGTGTTCCGACAGCTGCACTTGAGAGCCAGTGTCCATCTAGGCTTTGTGTGCTTACTACCTTCGGCCACATCATCACTTACCATAGTGAGATTGTAGTTAAACACAAGCCTATCCAGAATAAAAAAAAAAACATCCAAACATACTTTCACATTTATAATATTAGTAGGAAGTAGGATTACATAATAAAGACTTGTCGCCTGCACTCGGCACTATGCTACTGCATTATTTACCTTGAGAGCATAGTTTTAGAACATCATTTTTAAAGCAAACATGCCATAATTTCCAGTAGGTATATCTATCAGTAGGTGTATAGTAAAGCCCACAAAGGTGGGTCACACAATAAGGCCGGCGGGCTCTCATATCGGAGGCTTTGCGTCCCAGCGCGGTATTAATTAGTTAATTCTACAGGCTTCCCTATGAGGCTTACTTTTGATGCTGGTATGAAAGAGCGATGCGTTTGTAGTTTCAAATTTAGAAACTGCATTCAAAATTGATAAAATAAAAAAAAAAAACTCGGCAGCCGTGAGATTTCTAAATTTAAACACAGTGAACTTGCATTTTCGATTAGTTAAACACAATATCATGCTTACTGCATATAAAATAAAGTTAAAAGTTGTTTGCAATGTATCAAACAGTCTACATTTGAGAACCAATTCTATTATAACCATTTTCAGTTATTTCTTAATTTTTTAATCAATATTTAACATATTATATTTGGATGCGTAGATAAAACCCGGGTATAACCGCGGGGGAAACCTATTGCAAAATAATGTATTGAGTAAGTGATACAGAGAAAGTTAATTTATTAGCCTGTTTGCGTTTAGGTGCCCACTGCTACGGCCCTCATCGCTGTCAATGTGGTTTTTCCGTCGACGCTTTAGGGCACCCTGGCCTCTCATGTCAGAGAGGCGCATGCAGAATTTCTAGGCACGCCAACCTTAATGATATCATTCGTCGGTCGCTTGCAAGCGCTAACTTATCGGCCATTCTCGAACCGAATGGGCTGGTGCGTGATGACGGCAAGCGACCCGACGGTATGACTTTGATTCCTTGGAAGATGGGTCGGCCTTTAGTGTGGGACGCTACCTGTGTCGACACTTTGGCACCGTCTCATCTTCCAGAGACCGCAGTTAAGGCAGGCGGCGCCGCTGCTTGCGCTGAGAATCTCAAACGGCGCAAATATGGCAATCTTGATAGTTGCTACATATTTGAGCCGTTTGGGGTTGAGACAATGGGGCCGTAAGGGCCAGCTGCTTACCGCGTTTACCGTCTCATCGCGAATCGCCTCATCGAAGCGTCACGTGACCGGAGGGCTGGCGAATACTTTGCCCAACGTATTAGCATTGCCATCCAAAGAGGCAATGCTGCCAGTGTTCTGGGCACGCTACCACCTGACAGCGATCTGGACCAGTTGGCCTATTTAGTGTAGTCAAGTTTTTATTTTTTGTTATTTATTTTTATTTGTGTAATTAGATTATCTGTAATATATTATTTATAATCAAATACACTGCTGTCTTTATCATTTACTTTGTCATAGAAAGAGAAAGTACACTTTTAACAAGAAATGAACATTTCAAAAACTGAGTAAAAAGCAATGTGATACAAAAATATTGCTATTTTACTAAAGCCTTTTGAAAGTCAACTCACATTCTATATTAACAAGTGGTCGCAATAAACGTTCGATCGAATTTTAAATTCTGCACGTTATAAACGACAGTTTCCGAAGTTTCACGAGCGCATCGTGTAGCGTACAATGCGCGACAGCATTGCAAATTGTCGATTTTCTCCATTCCAAATGATTGTAAATAGCCAATAAATAGCTTACAACACTAGTTGTGCGCTGAACAACATACTGGTTATTGGCAGATCGTTTACAAACATACGAGTACCTTCTGGTTCCATAGCCGGTGAATATTATATTAAAAAAACGTTCATCAAAATTTCTTCTACTCGCTTTCCTGCAATCTTGTGAGTGATTTCGTGAAAAGGGACGGAAATGTGTAACAGAAAGCCGGGTTGTCAGATAGAAATGGAAGTGTGTAATTTTATTTCCTCTATTATAATGCAGGCAAAGGGTTTTAGTCCATACAGCTTATACTCAAACTCAAAACTCATTTATTGACCAATGATCGTGGGCGGTGGTAGAGTTGGCTGTCAGATAGTACCAACTCATTTTCCGATAGGTCTGTACTTTATTTATTTACTTAGTAACAGTTAGTACCTACTCTAACAGAAGTCCTTTACAAAAAGCCCATAATTTATGGAGCGTAATCGCTCCCAATTTCCGCATGTATGTTTTCAAAACTATTGGCAGTTAGTTGCAATTCGCGCCACGGGCCTCTCATAAAATGTTTGGCGCTAGCGACGCAGGTGGCTCTATATTGCGCCTGCTGCTCTACAGACTACGCCTCATAACTTCACTCAAATATTATGCACCAATAATAAATTAGATATTTTCCTATCAAGTTTTCGTAATTATTTTAGAAATATTATGCATGAGACACAACTCATAAGCCGGAATTTTAATATAAGTAGAATCCATGGAAGCAGTTTTATTATGAAATTGAAAATAAACTTTTGTTTTGTAATCCCCACATGTTTCATAATATCAGCTGGAAGACGTCCACTACTCAAAAAAGGCTTCTCCAAAGATCTCCACGAATGGCCTTGGTCTTGCGCTACCTGCATCCAGTGGCTTTAATAACTCCAAAATCTACAAACAGTTAAATGAAATGTTTATTCAACCAAATAATCCTTTACATATGAATTGTCAGACTCAGTCAAAGTCAAAGTCAAAACCATTTATTCAGTTTAGGCCCTAGAAGGGCACTTATGAAGGTCGAATTACAGAAGTTACTACCGGTTCGGAAGTCAGCCTTAAACTGAGAAGAACCGGCAAGAAACTCAGCATGGTTACATTTTTTAAATATTTTTGTACCATCTGACTATATTGGCTTTTTCTTTTCAAATGTTTAACAATTTTATTCTTAAACTAATACAAAAATATTATAACCCGCATTAGTTACCTACATAGTAAACTAAAACAAAAAATACCAAGCTAATAAAAGCGTAGGTATTAAAAAAAGTCAAAACTAATGCACGGTTTGGTGGTGCTTTTACTGAAAAGAGCTGGTAATAAATTCGGCAAATACCTTCTCTTAACAAAACAAACTTAGATTCTTTACAGAAGAAGTATCCAGCAAGCAATTAATCTACAATACAACTCAAAGACCATACAAAATATGAAACTGCGGTTAGATATAATAAACCAAAGAGGGAATACTGCAAAAACATATTCGATTGGCAGCAGCGGCAGCCTTGAAGAAAATATTCAACACATACTAAAAATTGTTGGAGGAATAAACTTATTAAAAGAATAATGTTAGAAGAAATGAATTTAATATAATAGAACCGAACAGCTTTATAAAGGAACAAGGAAATAATGATGACAAGAATAGAGTAAAGAGTACAAACCATAACTTTTTGTACATAGGTACACACCTAATAAGTATAACATACAACAAAAATACATATTAAAAACGATATAAAGTATATTGCTACCAGTAGTAATGGACTTGACTTACTTAATTTGAAGAAAGAATGGCTATGGAGAAGAAATACTCTCAACAAGGATAAGGAATTAGATATTACGGAGAACAGGATTACCAGTTAATAATTACGAGCGAACAGGGTTAAATATGTATCTGAGAAGCATCAAAAATGATTTAACAACACAATACTTTTGTTCACATATTTGGCAGGGAAACCTTTCAGTGTAAGTACGTTGGTCCGCATTTTTCGCAACAGCGCGTGCCGTATATTAAAGAAGGCAATTTTGAAATTTCGCGTGGCTAACAAAACGTAAAGGTCGAAACATATGTGGAATTGGATTTTATCAACGTGCCTCATAGGTTTGTCGGTGTTTGTAATACATGATAGTAAAAAAAATGTCCAAATTATTCGTAATAAAATTGTCGAAAAATAAAAGTCAACTACAATTTGCATTTTAGCAGAATATTAATGTTTCCTGTTTTTTAAACTACATTAGCTATGAAATATTTTAGATTAACAGATGCCAATAATTGAAATTCTGTCGCCAACCACTTACTGGTGTTTTCAACGGCTGCGAGCTAATTTCATTATTTGCTTTGTATGCTTACTTACCGTGGCCACTTATTACTTACCACGGTCAAAATGATATTATGGTCAAACACAAACCATAGTCAAAACTGTACTTTTTTAATAAGTAAAAAGATCTTACCGAGATTATTTCAAAACATGATTCTTGTATTTAAATATGCTATCGTCAGCTTTAATAATCCAACTAATATTAGAAGTACCCAGAGTATCAAATATCTCGGAATTGTAATAGATGCAAATCTAACATTTGAAAAACAAATTCATTCAGTATCACAAAGAGTACGCAAACTCAGTTATATTTTTAAGCAACTTCGCGATGTAGCCGATGGTAGGACTTTGAGGCTGGTGTACGATGCTTTAGTGCAATCCATCATAAGTTACTGTATCACAACATGGGGAGGTGCTGCCAAATCTAAACTGATAGAACTAGAAAGAGCCCAGAGGACGATATTAAAAGTAGGCTTATCTAAACCTCGTTTGCTATACGAAGAAGCTGAGACGCTTACTGTGCGTCAGACTTATATATTGTTAACATTATTGCGTGAACACTCAACCCTGTCTGTGGAAAAGATAAATTCTGCAGCACAAACTAGAAGACACTATGCGGTATGTGAACCGATTGCAGTTAAAACATCATTTGCGCAAAGATTTTATCTGTTCCGTGGTGGGATATTGTATAACAGAATCAATAAAATACTCAATTTACAAAACTGTTGTAAACGAGATGTCAAATCAATATTAAGTAAATGGCTGATAAGTTAAGATTATGAGGAAACAGAGGAAATTATGGAAATTAAAACTTAAATAGTGGGTGTGAAATTATAATTCTTTATTTTTATCTTTTTTTGTTCGAAC
Organism: Ochropacha duplaris; assembly: GCA_951361185.1. Classification (NCBI taxonomy): domain Eukaryota; kingdom Metazoa; phylum Arthropoda; class Insecta; order Lepidoptera; family Drepanidae; genus Ochropacha; species Ochropacha duplaris. Next base: position 13,666,572 of record OX592696.1, on the reverse strand, counting down.
ATTTTTCTTTTCTCCACACTTTGTTCTTTACAGAACCCTGCACCCACCATAAACACAGTATCTACACTGTGTATATGATGGGTGCAGAGTAGAATAAATTGAAACTGTTTATGTCATGTGAATAATTTATTATAGGGGGGACCTGGTGTTCTGAAATACAGACTGCGGCTTAGTTCAGGCTCCTGATCTCCCACAAATAGCATTTTTTTTATATATTGTAATTTGTTTCAAAATTGTATTTCGTGTATGTGTAATTTGTGGAGATGAATAAATTTTTATTATTATTATATTATTATAACTAGATTTCCTGCAAAAATCTTTAATTTTACAATCATATTCATTTAGATTTCGATCGAACTGCAAATAAAAAAACTTTTGTTTGTTTTCAATGTTTGAGGTTTGGAAATTATCTTAATCATGTCATACTTGTTACGCAAGCATCACCGTAGTATATCGCTAGCTTGCATTGCCCTCAATACGAACATCAACAATTGCAGTGGACACGAGGCGCTGACGCTGACGCTGCGCAACGTGAGAAGCCCGTGAACCGACGATATTCCGAAACCTTAAACGAGCGGCATTCTTGTCTCACACTTCGAGCATTTATCATTGTAATTTAAATATTCTAAGTAATCATTTCTTTTGTAATAGTTTTATTGGAAATAAATTGATTTTTTTTGCATCCTTCGCTGTGACCACGCTTAATTGGACACGAGGCGCTGACGCTGACGCTGCGCAACGTGAGAAGCCCGTGAACCGACGATATTCCGAAACCTTAAACGAGCGGCATTCTTGTCTCACACTTCGAGCATTTATCATTGTAATTTAAATATTCTAAGTAATCATTTCTTTTGTAATAGTTTTATTGGAAATAAATTGATTTTTTTTGCATCCTTCGCTGTGACCACGCTTAATTGGCGCAGTCGGTAGGATAGTCAAGTAGTCTTTCAAATCAAGTTACTTCACCTGACTATCACGAATCTACAGTGGTTCCAGCAAGGAGAATCTAGACATCGATTCCGCATAAGATATCAAAAATTATGCTGTAAGTACCTTGAATCTTTCAAGTTCTTATTCCCTAGTTCCTAACTGATTTTATTCCCTATATTACTATATTAGTATATACGTATTTAATACGTTTCTTATTTTTGTGTGTCTTAGTTATTATAAACTTCCAAAATTTTCCATCCGAGGGAATCGCGGAACGCCAGTTTAGGTAGTAGGCCGTCTAGTAGGCATAGCGCATTAGACGAAGCTAGGAATTTAAGTACATCTAGTAATTTAGTTATAAATATGGCAGTTAGCCCAGACGAAATTTTTAAGTCACTTAGATTATTGCCTGAGTTCGATGGCAACCCCCACGTCCTCACGCGTTTCCTAAATTTATGCGACCAACTTATCCTAAAATATTTTAAGGTAGAAGAAGGACATGAGCTCACTAATTCAGCCCTTTTAAACGGTATTTTAAATAAAGTAACAGGGCAAGCTGCGCGACTAATAAACTCTAACGGAATAGCAGACGATTGGAATGGTATAAGAAACGCGCTCGTAAATAATTTTGCAGACCATCGTGATGAGACCGCTTTGTACAATGATCTATCTTTACAAACGCAAGGTTCTAATACTCCACAAGAATTCTATGAACGTTGCCAAAATTTATTTAGTACAATTATGACTTACGTTACATTGCACGAGACCGTAGACACCACTATAGAAGCTAAGCGCACCCTTTACCAAAAATTGACATTACAGTCTTATTTGCGTGGATTAAAGGATCCCCTAGGTTCTAGAATACGTTGCATGCGTCCCGAAAATATGGAAAAAGCCCTTCAGTTTGTGCAAGAGGAACTTAACACTCTTTATATGCAACAACGCAGTGAAAGTGGTTCTAATAGAAAAGATTGGCAACAACCCCTTAGTTCTAACCATAACTTGCCTTTAAATAACTTTGTGCAAAGACTTCCCTCACTTCACATGCCTGGTCCTTCAAGACATCAACCATTCAATATGCCTGGCCCCTCACGGCAACAGCCCATGCCTTCTCAACCTATGCAGGGTTGGAGATCCAATGTGCCTCAGATGATTCAATCTCGCGGACCTTCCCGCACTCAGCAAATGTTCCGTGCTCCTCCACCAAATTATAATGCTCATAGCAATTTGTTCAAATTGCCAAATAAACCCCAACCAAATTCGTCTTCCAATGGTCCCCGTCCGATGAGTGGCGTCAGCCATTTTGTTCCAAAAGTTTTACCCCCATCCGGACATGATTGGAGAAAGTTTGGTAATCCACAACCTACCAATTACTTTAAAAGTAGAGAACTTAATATGAATGAATTTAACTATGACTATGACTATGATCCGCGTTATGACTATGATTATAGCTACACTGATTGTTATCAAGATTATTACACCTGTGAAACATACCCTGATTCTTACGAACAATACCCCTATTCTGAAGCTCCATTAATTGAAGAGCTAGATAATAATCCTAGTACATCTCAAGATGAAAATTTTCAACAGGCTTCCAAGTCCGACAAACCAAAATAGAGTTAAATTTTCACATACAAAGACAACTCGGATATATTCAAACGAGTAACCCACCATTGAAATTTCTTATAGATACTGGTGCCAATCAGTCTTTTATAAGTCCTAAAGCCGTACAGAAATATTTCAGTCATATTCCCTTAAATTATGAACCCTTTGAGGTTACTAATGTGCATGGTACTACTAAAAATGATCACTCAATTACTTTACCGTGTTTTTCAGAGTTTAAGGAGGTAAGTGATATTACTTTATATGTCTATGATTTTCACAATTATTTTGATGGCCTTTTAGGTTTTGATTTACTTGATACTTGGGATTCGAATATTAATCTTAAAGATAAAGTGTTATCCACTCGTAGTGCTGAAATCCCAATCGAAATTTATGATTCTCGTAACGTGAACTTATATGAAGAAATAATTCCAGCTCAGACTTCCAAATTAGTTAGATTACCGATTAATACTAAAGACGGAGAAGTGTTTGTTCAAAACCAAACCATATGCAACTGTCTTATTTCAGATTGTTTTACTAAAGTTAAGAATAATCGAGGCTGGGTTGAAATTTCCAATACTTCATCCAATGATGTTATATTTTCCATGGATCGCCCGGTTTCAGCTGAAGTATTTAATATTGAATGTAATCGTACTGAAATCTCGTCGGACCGTTCTAAGCAAGTTTTATCGCGACTTCGTACTGATCACTTAAATCCGGAAGAATTAACTAACTTAGAAACATTGTGTGCGAGTTACGCTGATGTGTTTTATCTTGAGGGAGAACCCTTAACGTTCACCAACAAGATCAAACACAAGATTAAGACAACCGATGAAATGACAGTACATACTAAAAGTTATAGATATCCTTATATCCACAGACAAGAAGTCAAAGATCAAATAAATAAGATGCTTGATCAGAACATTATAAGACCTTCAGATTCTGCCTGGAGTTCGCCAATTTGGGTTGTACCTAAAAAGGCTGATGCCTCCGGTAAAACTAAATGGCGTCTTGTCGTGGACTTCCGTAAAGTAAACGAGAAAACGATTGATGATAAATATCCCATCCCTAACATTACAGACGTACTAGACAAACTTGGGAAATGTCAGTATTTTACTACCCTTGATTTAGCAAGCGGATTTTATCAAGTAGAAATGGACCCCGCCGACGTCCATAAAACAGCTTTTAATGTCGAGAATGGGCACTACGAATTTTTAAGAATGCCCATGGGTCTGAAAAATTCACCATCAACTTTTCAGAGAGTAATGGATCATGTGCTTAAAGATCTGCAGAATGAAGTTTGTCTCGTATATCTCGATGACATTATTGTCTTTAGTACCTCCCTTCAGGAGCACATAGTAAATTTGGAAAAGGTTTTCAAAAAGTTGCGTGAATCTAACTTCAAAATACAAATGGATAAATCAGAATTTTTGAAGTTAGAGACAGAATTTTTAGGTCATGTTATATGCAGGGACGGTGTCAAACCAAACCCTAACAAAATTAAAGCTATTCGTAACTACCCCTTACCTAAAACACCGACAGATATCAAACGTTTTCTCGGATTACTAGGGTATTACAGGAAATTTATACCAGATTTTGCCCGTATCACTAAACCGTTTACACAGTGCTTGAAAAAAGGATCTAAAATAACTCTTGATCAAAACTACTTGAACTGTTTTGAGCATTGTAAGACTCTTTTAACCAATGATCCAATTTTACAGTATCCAGATTTCTCTAAAGAATTCGTTCTTACAACTGACGCTTCTAATGTTGCCATAGGTGCCGTTTTATCGCAAGGTACCATAGGATCAGATAAACCTATTGCATACGCCTCTAGGACTCTTAATTCCAGTGAATTAAATTATAGTACTATAGAGAAAGAGCTCTTAGCAATAGTTTGGGCAACAAAGTATTTTAGACCCTATCTTTTTGGACGAAAATTCAAAATTATAACAGATCATAAGCCCCTTCAGTGGATTATGAACCTTAAAGAGCCTAACTCGAGACTTACAAGATGGCGTCTGAAATTAAGTGAATATGATTATACAGTAATATACAAACAAGGCAAATGCAATACTAACGCAGATGCTTTGTCGCGAATTGAAGTTAATAATGAGGAGTTAAGTTCTATTGTAGTAAATCCATCTGAAAAAGCACCATCTTTGAATGATTCCAGAACCATTACAGCTCCGGAAGCTGCGGATGATTCTAGAACACTTACTGTACATACAGATAACGAAAATCCCATCTTAGATGTCCCGATTACAGATGATCCCTTAAATAAATTCAGTAAGCAAATAGTTTTCAATATAGTCGGTGATATTAAGAGAAGGCCAGTTGTAACGAAACCATTCGAGACACATACGCGAACTTCCATACAGTTATCCGAATCTAATCTTGAAGAAGATGTTATAAATGCAATAAAGGAATACGTTCATCCTAAAATTAAAACAGGCATTCTTATCAATCCACCATTAGGCATGTATTCTATAGTCCCTATTATACAGAAGACATTCAAAAATTCGGCAATGAATCTTATGTTAGCTAAAACGGAATTAGAAAATGTTAGAGAATACTTAAGGCAACAGGAAATAATCAATAAATATCATGATGGTAAAACAAACCATCGCGGTATTAATGAATGCTACCTAGCCCTATCACACAAGTACTATTGGCCTAAAATGCGAGAGCATATTACCAAATTTATAAACGAGTGTACGGTTTGCGGTCAAGCCAAATACGATCGTAATCCTATTAAACAACAGTTCCGATTAGTTCCACCCGCTAGCAAACCCTTTGAATTAGTACATTTAGATTTGCTGACTATACAAGGTGAAAAATTTCTGACTATAGTAGATTCATTTTCCAAATATGCTCAAGCCTATCACTTAAGAGATGGAACGGCAGTAAGCGTAGTTCAGGCGTTACTTAAATTTTGTACCCACCACGGAATTCCTATCACTATTGTTACCGATAATGGTCCGGAATTCACGAATCAACTTCTTGCAGAATTTATCCGGTTACATAAGATTCAGCATCATAGAATTGCAGCACATACTCCTAATGAAAATGGTATTGTCGAACGTTTCCACTCAACGATATTGGAACACCTCCGTATCTTAAGAGTCGAACAAAAAAATGAATCAGCTATAATTCTCATGCCCTATGCTCTTTTGGCATATAACAACAGTATTCACAGTTTCACGAAATGCAAACCAATAGAAGTAGTGACTGGACATTTTGACCCACGTGACCCTTTTGACATAGACCTTTCAACACATTTACTACAACAATACGTAACTGATCATAAGACTAAAATGAGTACAGCCTACAACTTAATCCATGAATCGTGTTCATCTATGCGTAAAAACCTGACTGACAATCGTAATAAGTCACGAGAAGCTGAAGTTGAATATTCCCCTGAACAACAAATTTATGTACAAAACCCTCTCGCTTCGCGACAGAAACTAGCCTCGCGCTTCACGCACGATATAGTAATGGCAGACCTCCCGATTCACATTTACACTAAGAAAAAGCGTGGCCCCATTGCTAAGTCTAGATTGAAGAGAGTACCTAAAAGCGCACAATTGTTACAGGACTCTCCTGGTACTTCATCTCCTTCTACATCTGGCCCTAATGCAGGAGATAAAACTTGAAAACCTTGACGATGGACCCGGTATATTACCATTTAAATTAGGTCCTTCTTATATTATCTCTCATCATCATTCATTTTTACAATATGTTAACCTCCAGGATATGCAAGATAAAATTATTTCAATTAGTAACCAATTAGAAGATGTTAGCCCCAACCTTAACAACAAAACGATGTCTTTATTCGAACCTCATATACATTATTTGAAGAATAAACTACAGACAGTCCTTGAGCAGTTACAGACATTTGAGATAAATCGTGTAAAAAGAGGACTCATAGATGGTCTCGGTTCCGTAGTTAAAAGTATCACAGGCAACCTTGATTACACTGATGCGATAAATTATAACAACGCTATTAAAACCCTTCAGGAAAATGATAATAAATTAGTTACAGAGTTTAATTCTCATGTTAGTTTAACTAAAGATTGGATGGTTCAACATTCTAAAATTATAGATAGCATAGTAGATAATCAAAATAAGTTGGCGGCCATTATTAATAAAATAAGTCAAAGTATAGCAACTCAAGATCATGATTTAGTTAAATACGCACATCTTGCACAGATTCTTCTTATTTTAGGTGATAACGTAGATTTAATTTCTCAAGAGATTTCAAAATTACAGAACGTTTTAGCTTTTATAAAAACTTCAACCGCTCATCATTCTATCTTAACTTTTAATTCAACTAGGAATTTAGTTAGCAGATTAGTTAGTCTCTATGGCAGAGATAAAATAGTTGATTTAGATATTAGAGAATACTATGACGTAATACAGTTAGGTTCATATTACTTAGGAAATAAAATAGTAATAGTATATAAATTCCCTATTATATTACCCCAAGTATATGATTTATATAAAATATCTATAGTACCCAATAGAAACCATGAAATCCTTACCCCTAACTTTCCATTCCTTGCTATCCATTCGAAAGATTTCAAGTATATAGAGGCTGAATGCCCGAAGACAAGTAAAGGATATCTATGCGAGGAAGTTAACAATCTGCAGAGCCGAATGTATGAAGACTGTATCCAGCAACTCATCTCAACACAGCAGAGGAACGCGGCGTGTCATCCAGTTACCGTAACGCTAGAGAAGCCAGCCTTTGAGAAACTCGACGACCGCCACTACACAATTAGCATCCCGAATCCTACAAAAGTACATCTATCCTGTGGACAAGATCTCTACAAGATGCTGCAAGGAAGCTACTTAACCATGATCCCAGTTAACTGTTATATAGAAACTGCAGAGTTCGTGATTTCAAATACTAACGACCGAATCAAAGGACAAGCCTTGAAGATAATAGACATACCTAGAGAAGATGCAGACATCCCGCAACTACCTTCAACTTTCAAACTCAACTCTATCAATCTCGATCATCTCCATGCTACTAATACCAAAGTATCGCTGCAATCTCCAGTGGACTCAAGAAATTACGCAGACAACAGCCTATACCACACTACATTACCATTGTACATTATTATACTTTGCACTTGCGTATTAATAAGCGGATTAGCATACCGAAGATATCATCTAAAGAAATTAAGATCCAAGACGGATGAACAGCCTGAATCCAGTCCACCAGAACACCAGAGGGTTTACGCCATTCCTGCCACGAGAAAGGTTGACCCCAATCAACTCCCAGCTCAATTTACGACTTCCGTCTTTAGTCGCTGTTCTACGGGGGGAGGTGTTACGCAAGCATCACCGTAGTATATCGCTAGCTTGCATTGCCCTCAATACGAACATCAACAATTGCAGTGGACACGAGGCGCTGACGCTGACGCTGCGCAACGTGAGAAGCCCGTGAACCGACGATATTCCGAAACCTTAAACGAGCGGCATTCTTGTCTCACACTTCGAGCATTTATCATTGTAATTTAAATATTCTAAGTAATCATTTCTTTTGTAATAGTTTTATTGGAAATAAATTGATTTTTTTTGCATCCTTCGCTGTGACCACGCTTAATTTACTTGTAAACAACCACCTCAAATATTTATTCTCAAACATTACTTTATCAACTGTCACAAGAGAATGAAACTTCATCAAGAAAGAAAGTGAAAAATAATAATTTCGTGACCTTTCCCGGGTAAATTCCTTTATTAGAGTGTGCCGTAAGGGATGCCCCACCGTAGTCATAAATCAGAAGTTTGCACAAAAACTAACTAAAAGTTCGCCACGCGAAAATGATGAAACGCTGCAGAGTTTTATTCAGTTAGAGCTAAAGATAACGACCTAATTGGTTGAGGGAATTCGGAGAGGATTTTCTATTTTGAAGCGATTTCCTTTCGACACGGCCATAATGGAAGTTTCCGGTATATAAAAAACTTTTCTTTTTGGAATACTTGATTTAGATGATTCATTTATATGCCTTTAATCCCGATTTAAATTACAGACAAAATCAAACTCAACTCAAACTCAAAACTCATTTATTAAGTTTAGGCCCTGGTAAGGCACTTATGAACGTTACAATTGACTCTACTACCGGTTCGGAATACAACTGAGAAGACTCCGGTAAGAAACTCAGCAAGGCAATTTGTTTTCAGCAGTGGATCTTTCTTAAATTTATTTTACATGGACACTCAATGGTAACGATTTTAAGGTGATAAATAAATTATCATTGTTATTTATAATTATTTCTACTGTTGAAAATTTGACTTCGATTCCTGGTCTCCAAGCGCGAACACTCATACTCACCTAACACCTACCTAAAAAGTAAGTAAAACGACCTCCAAACTTCAATTTAAAGATGGATGGAGACGAGTTAGGCGGGCGTTTTTATACCTGTGTTTACGCCATCTTAATAATGTATGTTTGGTTCAATCTTAGTAATTGACGCGATCAATTTCTTTACAGAGAATCTCTTTAGCTCGCGTCTTATGTAATGTTTGACGGCTTCATATTATAACCAAGGTTTCTGTGAATAACCATATTTAATATATAAAATTTGTTTATTTTGTTAGAAAAACTCTGAGCTCAAGATCGAAACTAAGGAGTGGAAGACATTTTATAAATCTTTTTTTATGTTTCAACTCTGACAAGCAAGCAAGGTGGGCGAGTCATCTGATGGTAAATGATTACCGTCACTTATGTTCGTCGTGGCGAAATGACTCGTTGACACAAAGCCGTTTTCTTCAAATTGCCTTCTCATGTCAGATTTCTGTGCAGCGTTAAGAATAGGACGGCGACCAGAATTATTGTGACGATGATCGACTAGTGCACCTTCTTCGCCATGTCTCCTTATCCAGAATCTCACACTATCTCTGGTCACATTTAGACGACGTGATATCTCGGAGATGTTGTAGCCAGCTTCATGTTCGGCAATAATTGCTGCTCTTTCTTCAACACTTAAAGATCTTGGCATTATGAAATCGTTAGGTATTTAGGAGAAATTATGATCCCACCAAAAACATTATCATGTAAAGAGTGCTGCCAAGACACCACATGGCTCGCACTGTCAAAAAGTAATCAGATCTCATGTTGATCCAAGCTTCTAACTCTACACGCCCTAACTCTACAAGCTCTAACTTCACAAACTCTTATTTGTGAAAATATATAACTTGGCCATGGAAATAGGTGCCAATTAAGCTAGACCTCAAAATTGTATGAGCTCCGATACAACTCAGAGGTCTATCTTAATTGGTGGTACTATGTATGTATGGGGACCCCCTTTAATTTTAAACTATTTTTACTTTTTGGAATTTTCCCATTATTTGTGCTGTAAGACCTTGCTTTTTGCCAAATTTCGTGATTCTAGGACAACGGGAACTACCATATAGGTTTTCGACCCAAAACCTATAGGGTACTTCCGGTTGACCTAGATTTATCAATTTTGGTTTAAAGCAAGGTCGTACAGCACAAGTAAAGGGAAAATTCCGAAAAATAAAAAATGTTGAATATTAAGTTAAATTTTGGTACTTACAAATTTTCGCGAAAATCAAAATTTGCCCATATCTTTTTCTCGTGTTGACTCAAGACCTTGATTTTTATACACCTAATAGGGACTATTAGACTTCAGTATCTGGTATAAATTTCAACTTGCTAGGTCCACCCGTTCCTGGGATAAAACCGTCGAAAACCTATAGGGTAGTTCCCGTCGACCTAGAATCACAAAATTTAGTTAAAGGCAAGTAAGACCTTGCACAAACTAAGGAAAAAATTTAAAAAATAAAAAAAGTTGATAATTAAAGGGTGTCCCCATACATACATAGTTGACGCATTCCCTATTTAAGGGGTTCGGGGATAAAAGTTTCAAGTTTTAAATTTTTTTTGTTGTTTGTGTACTAATATTAGCCTAAATACCAAATTTCAGCTTTCTAGGACTTCAGGAAGTACCATTTATGAATTTTGATGATCATCAGTCAGTGACGAAATCGGGGGTTTTTAGATATCAATAAAATCTAAAGTATAACAGCTACGCAAATGAAACTTTATATGTTTAATAAGTTTGCTATAGGCATCATATCCTGAGAATTTTGTTTACCTGGTATAATCCAAAGCGAAGTTATGAGGGTTCAAAAATACGACGAAGCGCTTCGAGAAAAGGTAGGTAGTGCCCCTGCGTTTTCGCTTCGCTGGCTTGTCTTGGCGGGGCACTGCCGTGCCCCCAGATATTTTGCAATGATGACATTCACCGATTGACAATAGTTTTGAATATTATTGAACTGAAATAATAATGGCAGATTGAACCAACAAGAAAGTTTTAATTTATCTAAGTCTTGTTGAAAAGATAAATAGTCAAACAACTTGATCTGAATAATTTTGAACTTTATTAACGAACAGTTAAACATTATTTTCTATAATTCGAGTCTATTTTATAACATAGTTTCAAAAGGTAGTATGTGCTCGCGATACGTTGAACGAATCAATTTGGAAATTGACGAACAATATACCAAGAGGATCGTCATTGTATACACTACACACCTGCGGATGTCTGACGGCTGATCTTCAACTTCAGGATGGTAGCCACCCGGGCGGGTATTACTATCCTTACACCGTGCTATGGTTTCTTTACGATCCTTTCATTCACCAAAAGCGTCAAGGTCTTCGTTGGATTTGAACCAACCATCTTCATTACCGCAGTTGTCACCATTACCATCGGTTATTGTCATACGTCCCGTCCATACATTATTCCAAAAGATGCATAATAGTTAACTGAATTACATTTAAAGTATTCTTCAACAATAAATGGCGTCTTATCATTAGATAAGTCGCACGGTGGTAGGGTACTTTGTAGTACCCGACTGGCTGGCTACCACCCTCAAGTTGAAAATCTGTCGCCAAGCACCTATCGGTGTGTTCCGGCAGCTGCACTTGAGAGCCAGTTCCCATCTTTGTATGCTTACCACCTTCGGCCAAATCATCACTTACCATGGTGAGATTGCGGTCAAACACAAGCTTATCCAGAATAAAAAAAGACAGCATTATCATCGTCTATGTTTCAAAATGTCCCGTCCATACAATATTCCAAAAGGTGCATAATAGTTAACTGAATTACATTCAAAGTATTCTTCAACAAAAAATGGCGTCTTATTATTAGACACAACAGCAAAATCTAAAGCGGTAACAATCGAGTGTTTAACATCAACCAGCTAGGTAGCAAAGGCCACATTTCCTCAGGACAGTTGAAGATTTATTCCACGTCTCACCCTCGCGGCTCGCTTCGCTGTGAATATTTTAGAACAAGACACGTGCCCCTTGCAGCCAGCGACTTGCTGAATTTACTACGGAGTACGGCTCACAGAACGAATGGGAAATAGTTTTATGTGAATTTCTTAAAGGATACTGGCATATTTAAGTGGCTAGGACATCCAATACGCAGATATTTGTTTATTTAACCTTCCTCGTAACATGGGAATTGAAATTAAATTCTATTACAATTTGCTTGTGTTCAAAATTTTGAGGTAGCTGATCTGGATGAATAAAGGTCATGAATAATAATTGTTAATAATGATTTCTAGTAATAACTTTGGTCTAAATAGTTTCTGTTTTTTTTTGTAAATGATATTCCTGTGCAGTAAATCATTGCTCCCATTCAGAGAGAATGGTCATCTCTGTTTTTAGTAAAGGTATAATAATGAACAAGGCACGTAGGTTTTAGTTAGACACATTTGACTATGTTAGTTACGGAACGTTTGAACGAGTGTGTATAAGGAAACGATTTGCGAGAGAAAGAGAGAAGATAAATGGACGAACGAGTTGTAAAAAAGTAATTTCCAGTACATTTCGAATATCAGTACCTACAAGTTGTGTATCCAAATGTTCGAATGAAGAATTCATAAAGGATATCTAATTAATAGGGTTTAGTAATGAAGGCATATAAAATCAAAGCAGCAAATTAATTTCGAAAGACTTTTGTGAACTTGACTTGTCATATTTAATTTGCATAATTACACAAAAGGACGTTTCGAGTAAAAGTTCACAAGATGACCGAAACGAGTGAGGTACCGCTGCGGAATGCTCAAAAGTTTTACGAAACAAACTTTCCAAATTAACTGATTTCATCAGATTTTTACCTTGTTGTTAACCAGCATTCTATCCCGCGTATTCACGCGTGATCCTTCATAATTCCTCTATAAGGTTTGAAAGGCTTACCTTAGTTGATTTACGCTATTAGAAGTTGGTTGTGACGGGGAATAAGTAACCTGGCTACTACGCCACAAACTAATTTTTTTCAGTCATCAGTCAGAGTTTCTTCTATGACAAGGTGTTTTAAAAGAATTGTAAAAGTGTATTAGAAATTACAACATAGTAATAATCTCTACTTTTTTAGAAATAATACGGCCATGACTATGCCAAAAATGAAAACATTACTAAAGAAGTACTTCCTAATTAAATAGAGTGTCATGATATTTCGTATTTTCTTTATTAAATGTTTATGAAATACAGTCAAATACAATTTTGCCATTAAAACCCTAAGAATCCGGGTACAAGTCCTTCCATAAAACTAAGTACCATTAATTCCTCAACAATTCGCAAGTGAAACCAGCAGAAGGCAGGGGGCGCAGTAATAACTTACTTGGGTTAAGTGTACCCCCATAAGTTGCGGGGAACGACCGCACATTGAATATTTAAACCGGCTTCGTCAAACTGCTCCGTGGGGTACTTTGATCAGAAGTTCACAGTGGAAACTAACTAAACCCTCTTTAGTAATCTTTTAAGAGTTTTTTGCGGCTCATGTGATGTTGTTATTAAAACTCAAGCAATAATACTGGATACAATAGGCATGACGACAGTAACTAAGAATCACTAAAATCATGTTTTTATCTATATAAATATATTTATTCTAAAATTTGTTAAATAAGAACTCTTAATTACATGGCCATATCCAATGCAAGACTGCTCTCTTCAAGCTGCAGATTATGATTTCCAAACAAAGAAACGAATGCTCCATAGAAAATAACATAAGAGTTGGCTTTGTAGGTAACTCTAAAATTTAAGATACAAAATATGAAGAATAGAATATAGAACATGTTTTATTTTTATTGGTTCCAGTTTTTCCTCTTTATCTCTTATAACTAGAAACCGGATTATATGCAACTTAAAAAGCTTCTTGAAAATATGCATGAAAATATGCATGAAATATGCATGAAAATACAAAAATATGCAAAATTAAATGATAAGTTTTAGGATAATAAAATGTAATTTTAATTTTTTTATTTCAAAATTTGCATATAATTAGTAAATTATTATCTATTGTTAGACGATAATAGGTGAAGAAACATAGCATTATATTACATTGCAAATGTTTTCATATTTTTGTAAACGTTGACAATTAAGTTTTGTTCCAAATGTTCAGTATAAGTAGTAAGATTGTGTCGTCGATCAATCACGTATATTTATAAGTGGAAAAGGATCGCTCCACATCCACTGAGCACTGAGGTAACTGGGCAGAATTTGAACTTTGGTGCTATGTTAGCACTTATAGTTTCTGGCAAAAGTTGTGCCGTCCCATTAATAAAGATATCAATTTGAGCTCGAAAAATATTGTAAATGTATCAATAAGATGCATCATAACTAGATTTTAAGTAAAATATGCTATTACCTTAAATATAGGCTTAAATATGCAAATGCATATAATCCGGTCTCTACTTATAACTGTGACAAAATTCATGCATTAAATATGCGTTTTACGCTGTTCCTCATTTCCATTGTTCTCAATTCTTAAATAAACTGAAAAATATAAAGGGTTTGTTGAAGCGTATATTTTTCTTCAGCTCATATTTTCAACGAGCGACATGATTTTTCCAACAATTTCGCATAAAACAGTAACTGGATGCAGTTCGTCAGGTGTCGCCGTAATCAGGGACGATGCGCGACATCGCTATGGAACATTTGGATATGGTTATTAATAAACTTAAATAAGCTGAAAATCAGCCAAAGAGCTATGGAAAGAAGTATGATCAACAAGAAAAGAATTGACCGAATTAAGAACAAAACCTTGAGGAAACGCACTAAAATTAAAGATGCTACAGTCTGCGTCAAAAAACTGAAATGGAGATGGTTAGGCCATACCATACGAGGAACAGACAAGTGGAGTAGAAGGGTAATGTATTGGTATCCCACATACATGAAAAGAAGTAGAAGACGACAACACAAACGATGGGAAGATGAGGTAAAGGAAACAGCCGGGAGCACCTGGAGCCGGAGAACATGGGACAGAGAGGAATGGAGGAAGTTGGGGGAGGCCTTTGCCGAAAAAAGGCAAACAGATACAGTTGTCGATGTCGATTTTTAATTGTCAAACAGTATAGATTTAAATTTAGTATATAAAAAAATGTGTCTGAATAAAGGCTATTTACCAAATGTAGTGCAAAAAGTCATCAAATCTTTTTCACTGTATTAGTCATAACAATTCTATCCAATCTTACAATGATAATAATCTCACTAATGTGTATCTGTTTTATGAATTTCATTCTGTTTAATAAATATGGTGTTGGACTGTGTGTTGTGTTACTTTTGTTATTTCTTCTATTTGTTTCTTTTTCTCTTGATCTTACGGCTTTTTGGTCTGGGTAGATGACCGTTGGGTTGGCTTTATCTGATCTAGATGACAATTACGTCCGAGATCTGTCGTTTCATATCTACATGGATAGGATATCGGATGTGGCCATAGTTTATCTGTAGTACTTTACTTAGTACATGCGTTTCATTTGATCCTTAAATTATGTCATCTTTTAAGGCGATGATAGCTCAGTGGTAGTGACGTCGGATACCGCGGTGAAGGTCGTGGGTTCGAATCCTACAATGAGTTTTCGATGAAGGGAAACATCGTGAGGAAACCTTAGAATGGTGGTAGGGTACTTTGTAGTACTCGACTGGCTGGCTACCACCCTCAAGTTAAAATCTGCCGCCAAGCAACTGTTGGTGTGTTCCGCCAGTTGCACTTGAGAGCCAGTTGTCTTTAAGGCATTGTAATAAGGTGTACAACACATTGGCAATCCCCTTGGTATTGCTAATGTCTATAGGCGACGCTAGTCACTTACCACCAGGTGACCCGTCAGCTTCGTTGTCACTTAGGGTATAAAAAGAAGTCTTACTCCTCTTTTGAAAATCCTTCAAAGATCTCAAAAATCCGTAGGCCTAAAATCGCCCTCAGCGAGCCGGATGACCCCATAACTTTAGCTCAAATTCAGGATAGGGAGGCTCGCGCAGCCCTCGAGAAACAACGCCCGCGTTTCCGCCCTCGCCGGAGAGGCCCGTCGCGACGTCCCACTCAGATTCAGTCTCGTCCCCCCGTTAGTCAGTCGTTAACGGCCCGAGCCGCCACAGTCAGCAATCCGACCGTCCCCTAAAACTCCTCTAAATCGCTTAGGCGAAGTCCGTCCCACTTTTTGTGTCCCCCGACGACGCCCTGAGCCGAGGTTCGGGCCCCAACTGGGGCGCCCTCAGCGGTGAGTCGTCACAAACAAACACGGCTGAGAGCCCTAAGCGCTCGCCGAAACCTTTAAGTCCACCTCAAAAAAAAAAAACTTTTGAAACGATTGCAATCAATGTCGTTGGTTTCACAATTCACACAACATTTACGACAGTAATAAAACGCAAACGGTCATCAAACCCACAGTATAAATGTTATTCTACCTCCTCCACAATATTCTTTCAATTCGTAATTCCATGGTGTTCACTTCGTTACCCTGTTTACATAATCCCTCAGCAGAGAACTGGCTTCAGTTAGCGTTTCTTAATTTGTAACTGCGATTTAATTGAGCAAAATACTCAGCTAATTGGTTGAAAGTAGGTTTTATTAGGCCATTTGTCTTTCGGTAGTGTACAAGTTCCGTTCAAAATACTTTTGTAAGTCTGTGTGGGTTTTCATTGAACTGGTATTGTTTCATGGATTTGTTTTTATTTGCAGTAAATGTTTGAATTACTAATTGGCGTAGTTGGTAAGTTACACTACCTGTTACATGTTCGATTTCCACCCAGGAAAGGTCAGCAACTCTGGTATTTTTTTTTTAAATATTTATAAGCGACAGACAAAAAAACATATTATAACAATACACGAAGAAAAATCTTTGCACCCCTTTTTAGGGTTCCGTACCCAAAGGGTAAAAACGGGCCCCAATACTAAGACTTCGCTGTCTGTCCGTCCGTCCGTCCGTCCGTCCCTCTGTCGGTCACCAGGCTGTATCTCAAGAACCGCGATAGCTAGACAGTTGAAAGTTTCACAGCCGCTATAACAACGAATACTAAAACAATATTTAAGGGGGGTTCCCATAAAAGAAACGTGTTTTTTTTTGCCGTTTTTACGTGTATGTAACCCTTCGTGCGCGACTCCGAGTCGCACTTGGCCGGTTTTCTCCTTTCATCAAGCAATTTTGTTTTTTTATCAGCTATTGACGAGTTTTAGTGTGATAAAAAACTTTTTATAAAAAAATAAAAACGACTTCAAAAACCGAAAAATAAACTGAATAAGACATAAAATAAAATGGACAAAAAATATTTCAATAACTAAATAGACCAAAAACTTTACTTATGTAAACTACCTACGCACCTATTCAAATTATTATTCTATAAATACCTTTTGATCTGTTTTAAGTCGGTGCCAAGCCTAATAGGTTTAATAGGCTTCGTACGGTTTGTGGAGGTAGGACATAGGAGAACATCTGCTCATAATTGGGGCCGTCTGACTGGGCTAGTACCTCAACCTTACAGAATATCGCAGCCAAATAGGTAACACTGCCCTCAAGTGGTGTTGTGTTCCTGCGGTGAGTAAGATTGCCAGAGTTCCTTAGAGGAGGCACTGTGCTGACGGCGGAGGGACCGGCGGTATTGTGGGTATTGTGGAGTCGCTATTGAGTAGTGCAGGCGCAGCATGTTGGCGTGCGGTTAGGGAGACCCGGTGAAACGGTTGACCGCTGGCCGCGCGCAGATAGAATGAGTTCCCGAACCCAGGGATTAATTAATTTCCACCCTGGGAGGCTGAACTGCCATCTGGCGAAAGTAGGTAATCTTACAATTCATAAGTGCTTGTGAAGGCATTTATTATTTCTTTCATTGTATTTTTGGGCTTGGCACCGACTTCAAACAGATCAAAAGGTATTTATAGAATAATAATTTGAATAGGTGCGTAGGTAGTTTACATAAGTAAAGTTTTTGGTCTATTTAGTTATTGAAATATTTTTTGTCCATTTTATTTTATGTCTTATTCAGTTTATTTTTCGGTTTTTGAAGTCGTTTTTATTTTTTTATAAAAAGTTTTATTTTTTCATTTTTTATATTTCAATGTTTTCAAGAAATATTTAATTGTTTTCGAGCAAATTAAGCCTATTATTAATTTACATTATCTATACTAATATGAGAAAGCTGAAGAGTTTGTTTGTTTGTTTAAACGCACTAATCTCAGTAACTACATAAAATATATTAGTGTTGGATAGCCCATTTATCGAGAAAGCCTATAAGTTAAATAACATCACGCTGTTAGATGAGGGAATACATAAATAGATTAACTTTTAATGAAAATAAAGAATATTCATCCTAAATGATTAAGGCTTCTTTCTCAGCAGCTACTTATTGCGTTTCATTTCATATCTAGGACAACGTATATTCTAACTCCTAACCGATAAAGAGTTTACCTTCTATCATCAGCTCATTTGAATATACAAAGAGACGACGATACGAGTCTAAACGTGACTATAATATTTAAAGAAATATCCCCTAACTCCTAGCCGTTAAGGAGTTTGACCTACCATCATCAGCTCAGCAACATGAGATGATGACTACCAGATGCAAATATCTGAATAGCTTTAGAAAGTATATGAATTATAAATATTAGCCCATAATATTTACAGATTTTTGCCTAAATCCTAACCTTTAAGGAGTTGTACCTTCCATCATCAGCTCTGCAACATAAAATGATGACTACCAGATAGAAATAGCTTTGATAAGTACGTATATGAATGAAAAATACTGTAAATTCTTATAAAATTTGAGGGTTGCCCTCATTTTCCCCAAGATCCCATCATCAGATCCTGACTTGGTGACAGTGGGTCTACCGCCGAAGTATACTCTTTCAAATGAAAAAAGAATTTTGAAAATCGGTTGACAATTCTTATAAAATTTGAGGGTTGCCCTCGTTTTCCCCCAGGATCCCATCATCAGATCCTGACTTGGTGATAATGGGACCACCGCCGAAGTATACTCTTTCAAACAAAAAAAAAAAAAGAAAATCGCTTGACAATTGGCGAAAAAATCAATGAACATACATAAAAAAAAAAAAAAAAAATACATACAGTCGAACATATAACCTCCTCCTTTTTTGAAGTCGTTTAAAAAATGGAACAGATCTTTTTCTTTTCCAAAATTGTATGGTCGTATTTAGATCAGTGACTAACTTTATCGTCAAAATATTACAGCTTGTATAGAAATTATTCGATTTATTCTAAAACTCTAGCTTCACCTTTTACAGAGGATTTCATATTACATTTTCATACACATGAGTGCGATATATGCAGTAGTAGAGACCTTCGAGTGTGATTCAGCTGAAAATCAAACATGGCTCCCACGATTCATACTTTACGATGGGATCGTGAGGAGAAAACTGATCGTTTATTTTATACATTTTTAATAGACACAAAAATACTACTGTATTTATGTATGTTACACTATTGCTTTGGTATTTTATAGTTAGATCTATGTGATGTATTATATAGTTTTCAGCTGTCATTATTACTAGTTTACGTCCGCGACTTCGTCTTGTATTTCGTTTATCACAAATTGTGCCATAATTATTAATGTGTATTCTTTTTTACACAGGTGTCTTGTCTGTGATATTATATATTTTTGTAATGAGAAATATAATGTAATGAACTTTAAAATACTGCATAAAAAAAATTACAGTTTGTATATAATCGAAGCCACTGGATGCGAGTGGCGAAAGACCGGCCATTGTGGAGATCCTTGGGGGAGGCTTTTGTCCAGCATTGGACGTCTTCTAGGTGACATGATGATGATGATATAATCGAATTAGTTGTACAAAAATATGGAGTATTTGGAAAATAATCAGTAGGTACTTTATTTTTACCTTACAACAAATAAATTTCATATCAGCAAAAATAAACAAAACATCGTTTTTTGAGCGGCACACACACATATCGAATCGTGTATCGAGAAACCTATCGACAAAAAACACCAGTATTTTATATTTCTGATCACGACTTAATCGTAAATATGAAGGGTTGGCCCGCACCTTCTGGCAGCTATTGCAAAAAGAGCGTTCCGCACTCTCCATAAAATATATCAGAACTGCCACCCCTATTTCCACCTGACACCGTCTTATTCGACACGATACTCCTATCTCTTACCGACATCGTACGCGTGAGTGAGACGCTACATATTTGATAGCGCAAGACCAGGATCATGCTGCAATTGGGTATAGGTGTCGTTTTACGTATTTATATATGTGGAAGCCAGTTCTTCGCATGTGTTTCTTGGTGTTTTATTTGCCTGAATAAAGTGCGTCTCGCGAACGAATACTTTTTCTTGAAATTGTATTTTTGTAAATTTATTGATTGTATGTTTTTAGAAATCACTTATAAGCATGTGAGAACAAGTCTCAACGTACCAGTAGACTTTCCATACAATAAAAATAACATACAATTTTGTGTACTTCATACAAACAGTAAAATTACTGTGTTATAAAATTGTTTTTTTATGACAAACGATTCCAAAGCCCAGAGCATCTGCTCACAATATTCGTCCAATTAAAGCCGGCGTGGCGTCTGCGACGAAATAATCACAAACTGAGGCCATCACAGAGATGCCCGCGATAAATTCAACGCCAGCTACAATGGCGCTTTTCTTAACTTTTCGCCCGCGAATAACGAGTTTTTAACTTTGTGGCAAAGCGAAAAATGTCTCTATCTCCTTTACGCACTGGCTTAATACATAGGGGTAAGCGAGAGTAAATTAGTTTTTTAAGTAAGGTGTGTGGAAAATTTTATCCAGATCTATTCAGCCATCAAAGCATGGTTTAGTAACACATACCTAATGAAAGAAATTCAAGGAAACTCCAATTGCATGTAACTCCAAATTTTATATTAAATTAATAACACCACAGATAATCAGTAACAGACTTTACTGTTTTACACCTTGTAATAATTTCAATCTAAACTAATACCGAATGTCGCTCCCTTTTTATAACAATAACTATAGCACTACTCACGAGATATCCCCACACACAATTTAGTCATTCTCATTGGACGGAGCAACTTCAGTGTCAACACAATTACTTATAAAACATTTTTTTATACAAAGTTCGTAATCAAATATTGTATAAATAATTATTTAATTCTTAAAATATCATAAACAAAATTAAGAAAAGTAAAATTAATTATAATGATTCCTAAAATAAATTAAACAACTCTACTTCTATGATAATTAAGTCAAAACAGTATTATTTTAAATAAATATCTAACACTACCAACAAACAAACAAAAACAACAAAGTAATATATTATATATGTTAACTGCATAATCTAACACTTTTTGTTATTCCAATAATATGCAATTATTGCAGACGAACAGTAGATCTATTCACATTATAAGCAATTTTTTTTTGTATTATCTATATGAAAGTGGAATTCTTTTTCACTTATTTTAAATGTAGAATAGCTTAAGTTTGTGATGTGTGATAAACAAAGCATATAAACCCCAGAAAAAAACTATCTTGAAAAATAATCTTCAGACATACTAAAAGTAAAAGACTGATCATAAAACTGTCAGAAAGTGTAAAACATCGTAATCGCCAATAGTTTATAACTTAAGCCACAGGTCAAGGGTATCCCGAGAAAATTACAGAAGGCAAACGGCCCTACTTTCAATAAAACTGTCGTCTTTATTTAACAGGGCAAAAGTTATCTCGCTCCGTCTCCCCCTGTGCCGTGAACTCCTCGAAATGTTACCAGTTTTTTCTGGCTGATAAAGAAAGACAAACCATACGTTTCAGGGATTAAGCTGTGAATTCTATTTTTTTTTAAGTGGTTTGACTTTAAGGGGTAACGAAAAATTTTGTAATTCAAGAAATATTTCTACAAAAATCTGAGTTAGTTTATTCATCAGAATTCAATATCGAACAAAAATGTTAACGGTAAATGACTAGGTGTCATAAAATTGGATGTTCATGTTGTTTGCAGTTGCACAAATAAAATTACTGATTGGAAACCAGAAACCGCATCGCGTGACATTGAATTATTCAAATTATTTTAACGGCAATAACTAATTGAATGTTTTTCTGTAAACATATATTTTTTATTCGATCTGTAATATGGGGAATAATATTCGAGCACGATTTTTTATGAAAGTGAGAGTAAGGTACTTAATCTAGTTTTGTGGCATGAATTGAAGAAGATCACCATTTTGATCTTGATTGTGATCAGTGAAATCTGCTTTTACGATGATAAATTCGGTATTAGAATCTTATAAAGGCCTACGTTTATTGACATAACGTTAATTGTTCTAACAATGGATAATCTGCAAGGGGTCCATCGAAACAATTCAGGTAAATTCATACTTATTTCGCCAATTCTTTAGCTTGTAGTATACTTTAGTTTAGTTATTTAACCATAACAAAAACACATAAATTTTATTTGATTTCTGTCATTTAAAAATTTGCAAGTGGTTAATGAAAAACAGAAACATCGGCAAGCGGTATGCGAGACAAAAAATATTAGTAGCCGCTGCTTTTAATTTAGTCTTGATGTAGGTATGTCTGTAACAATTAATTTGCTTTTTTCCCTTAGTAATTTTTTCGGAACACCAGAGATGGATTTCTCAAGTTTTTTTTACTATAACTAAGTAATCAAAATATATTTTTTTGATTTCATACAAACTGATCAGGACTATAATCGATTGAAAGTATAAATCAATTAAAGCCTGAAGCACGACAGTTTTTTAAGGAACTGTCGACGCGCCTCATTGATCTGTCTGGTGACCAGAGGGCTGGTTCTTACCTCGGACAAAGGATAAGCCTTGCTATCCAACGAGGTAACGCTGCCAGCCTTCTGGGCACTTTACCTACGGGCAGCGATTTGAACTCGATATTCTATTTATAATATTATATCGAGTTTAAAATGTATAATAGAATAAGCAAGGTATGTATAATTTGTAAATATTTTTATTTTATTGATTATATTATACGTAATTATAAGTTTTATTATAGTTGTATATTTGTTGTTAATTAATAAATCGGATTATAGAGCGCAATCTCCATTGCAATAATCTTTTAAAATGTTTTATCGAGGTGGTCAGCCATCGTAACGATTAATCCGACCAAATGAACAGTGTCCGTCCGAAAGCCGCAATAGTATTGTTCACATTAATGTTAATTTTAATCGTTTCACAAACAAATGACTGAACGACGACCCCGTGGAACACGATATTGAATTTTAATTGCGTAAGATAGCTTGGCGGATTGAAATATTTAACGAAATAATTTTGTGTAAAACATTCGCCAAGTTCCCAGTGTAAACTCGTAGCGGCTAAATTAAGGAGGTGAGAAGTCCAAAAGTTTTTATTGTTACGCCCCTCGGAATTTACCCTCAGGCTATCGAGCGGCAGATGGTTAAAATTTTACTTTTCATTATTTTGTGCTCATTTATGTTTGGGTGGGGCATAAATTGTTTTCTTAATTCGTACCCCAAAGTTTGTTTGTTGGAGGATTAGTGAGGGAAACCTTACATATGTATTTTGGGATTTTTTATACTGCGCGGTGCCGAAAAAGATTTTATCGGAAATATATTTATTTAGGAACTTCTTCAACGAATGGTTCGTAGTACGCGGTTGACACTCGAAAATCTTTCTTATCATCACAAATTATAGAAGCTTATATTTTTAGCTCAAAATTTTACTTTTCCAAAATATTCTCAGAATGCTTTTTCCCAAAATGTCCATTTCCCAGAACTTCCCTGTAGCTATTATTGTACTTTGATTGTTTCTTTAGGATCAACTTACCTAAAAATACTCTCCTACTGTCCTGGTTATCAAATAATTTGAAACCAATTTGTTTCTTCATTTATTGGAAATTCATTTCAGAAACCAGTTTTAGAATCATCTAGATCACCATTACCGATACTGTTCAAACATGATTTAGAATTTTTACTTAAACCAGTAAATCTGTGCACTCAAACGCGTATTATACTCGTTACAATCCAGTGTGGCTCGTATATTCTGTAGGCAAACGACCCGTATAAATTTACCCGTTGTGACATTGCACAGTCCAACTTTGCATTTTGGTTGCGGCGCACACAAATATTGCAACTTTAGCGATGCAGCGGTAACTAGCAGTTCATTAATGAATTTATTTATTGCGCTAGTGTGTACGGGGCGTAAATTTACGTTGGGTAGATAATTTTAGAGAGGTAGGCCATAACGAGATTTACCTTTCGAATTTTGGACCTTACAGATCGCAGCCTATTTGGCAATATCGATTTAACAACATAAATCGTGATTCCTGGAATTAGTTTATTTGTTGTTCGTTTTGGGACGGCTGTCCCATCTGCGACTCAAGGGGCTAATGCGAGTAAGGTCACCAGAGCTCCAGGAGGAGATGCTGTGCTGGCAGTAGGAGCACCAGCATTGTTGTACTGTAATAGCGATGAGCAGAGCAAACCTAGCGTGTTATTGGGGTGGTTAGGGTAGCCCGGTGAAATGGCTGTCCGCTGATTACCCACGAGAGGTCCCAATCTCAGGGATTTCTTAATTTCTACCTCGGAAGAAAAGGGCAAATAAGTAAAATAAACAAAATTTGAAATGCAAGATGATTTATAAAGGCATAGGCAAACATTTTGTAGCATTAGTTCTTTTCACATCAACCTAAAGGGAGAGCTGTTTGACAATATTTATTATTTTGAGACATAAACTGCTATAAATTGTCATTTAATTATAATAAACAAAAGAATAAAAATACATTTTAAATAGGATTTGCAAGCGACATGCATGTTAAGCGATGTGCTTGTCGAGTGGCGGTGTTGAGCACCCTCGAGCGACTCTGCCGGAACCGGGTCAAATCGCTCGCGCGCAAGTGAGCGAGCGACGCGCGACATTTTGGTATCCCTGTTTTACAAGCATTTATTTAGCTTCACCTGCTTGTATGTTTGGGTCATGCAATTGAATTTAAAACCAGTTCCACTCAACCGACTGAGCTGGAATGTTGCACACACTTCTGGTGTTACTGTACTTATAAATACTGTTTTGGGAAAAGATTTTTTAAAACATTAAAATTTATTTATTTCGAATTCAACTTTCTGATTCAATGGGCAAATTTTGGTTTGTTGATATGTCCTCCTTTCTCGTTTCAACGGAGGAGCGGATCAACGTGAGTTTTTGCATTTTGTCTATGGGCCGGAGAATAACATAAGCTACGAACGTGAATAAAATAGTAGGGCTGAACCTTGTCTACCAGACGTATTCTTTAAGTATCTGCCTTTTATCTAGTTGCCATGTCTGAAATACATCTAAAATAATGTTCTTAAGGTTTTTTTCAGCTTGATAAGCGTGCCAAAGTCAGCCCACGTAAAAATTGTTAAAACTCCACGGTGGAAGAGTTACGGAGCGGAGCGGAGCGTAACAAGTCTAGTATTAGTTTCACGTTGAATATTAAAGGAGGTAGCGTTACTAAGTTGTTGCAGCCACACTTAGCTGGCTTAACTTCCATGAGAAAAAGTTGTTTTACTATTTCAGGCAACGAGATGGTAGTGTCGTTGTTTTTTTGTTTTTTTTTTTTTTTTAACTATACACTGTGTATTGAGTCTTTAGAATACCCGAGGCTCAGTACTATATGGCTTTATTTATGCCAGAAGTAACCACTAAGCAGGCGGTTACCTGGTAAATGACTACTGTTGTCATAGCAATACCAACAGGATTGCCAATGTGTTGTACCCCTTCTTACAATGCCTTAAACGCAACTGGCTCTCAAGTTTGACTACCGGCACACACCGATAGGTGCTTGGCGACAGAATTTCATCTTGTGGGTGGGTAGGCAGCCAGTCAAGTATCACAAAGGACCCTACCACCGTGCAGTGGTTTCCTCACGATATTTCCATTCACCGAAAGCTCAATATTAGGATTCGGAAACACAACCTTTTCTGCGGTATCCAACATCACTACCACTGACCAATAACATCGCCATAAAAAAAGAAGCCTTCGAAGAGTTCGGTGCCTCCCGTTTAGCTGATTTCTTCAAGAGCATTGATAAATTTCCTTTACGCTGGCAAATATTCATCGATAGCATGGATTAATACTTAGATTAAATCAAAAAGATAAAAAATGCACTCTAGCTTTTTGTACTTAAAGCAATTCCATCGGTAAAACCTATTATTTGCCTGTCTAAGGATATAATTATTGAGCCTTAAATTACTAAGGTCATTTCACATCGTCACAGTAATTCACAATGTTCACAAGACATTGTAAAGCCCTCCCCACACGTGCAGTCCCTACGTCACAGAAACAAAGATGTCTGTGTTGTAATCTCAACTGGCTAGACCACGTACATAATGAAACCAGTCTGAGAGGTACGTGAGGTGGTAGCATGCCTTAAAAGTACTCCAGCACTGGACATGTTAAAATAGAACGATGATGTAAAAAAACTGTGTTTAAAAAATAGTATTCCTACGATCTCATCAGCAACGTTTGTATCAATCTGATATAAACGTTGCTGAAAATTCAAATGTTACTGATGTCACAATGAAAGACAAATAATATATAAAAATAAATACTTTAAAAATACTTAGTATAATGATTGAAAACTTAAATAATAATTGTGTAGATAAAATAAATAATAAATATGTAATTAACTAATCAATGTAATTTCTAAATAGATATTAAATAAATGCATGCATATGTAAAAATATTAATTGTAATTAATTTGAATTTAATTTGTAATTGATTATTGTAATGAGAAAAGAATGTCAGAAATAAAGGCTTTTGTTTGTTTGTTTGTTTATTCCTACGATAGATCTTTGACCGCCTTATGATCAAAGTCTTTTCATGCTCAAAATCCGTACAGCCGTTTTTCCGTGATTGCGCAACAAACATCCAAACATTTATACTAGTAGGATAAACGATTTATTCCTAACTTAGTCTTAATAATAAAAAAAGCTCTTCTTATAATAAATAAATACTAAAAACTCTTCAATAATAAAAGTAAATACAGTATAAGTTTATATATAAATAAACTATACTGAATATTATGAGTATAAAAAGAAGATATTATTATTATTATTATTATTATAGAGTTATGTTTGAAAAACGAACAATAAAAATACATCATAATATCAAACAACCAATAAATGGACATAAATTTGTAACACAATAATAAAGAGAGACCGCCGAATTTACACGAATAACACCGATTTATAACGATGTTTATGGCACTTTTCCTACGAGATAAAATACATTGAAATTCCGAATGAATACAGGTATCGCTTCCGTTACGCGCCTTTTTCGCGCCTTCTTGATGTACGTATTCTGTTAGGGGATCTCGATCAAACAGTTCGATGGACAGACAACGAGGAAAACAACAAAAATCATAGTCACGTTTTATTTACAAAAATATTAGTGTATAGGTGATGATCAGGGGTAAGCTACGTCGGATACCGCGGCGAAGGTCGTGGGTTCGAATCCTTACAATGAGCTTGAGCTTTCGGTAAAGGAAAACATCGTGAGGAAACCACAGCACGGTGGTAGGGTACTTTGTAGTACTCGACTGGCTGGCTACCACCCTCAAGTTGAAAATCTGTCGCCAAGCACCTGTTGGTGTGTTCCGGCAATTGCACTTGAGAGCCAGTTCGCCTTTAAGGCATTGTAATAAGGTGTACAACACATTAGCAATCCCCTGGTATTGCCAATGTCTATAGGCGACGGTTGTCACTTACCATCAGGTGACCCGCCTGCCTCGTTGTCACTTGTGACATTAAAAAAAAAAAGAAAAAAAAAAGGTTTTTTTATTTGCATAGGCTATTGTTCCACAATCTTGCACCATACAGCCTATTATACTTCGGGCTTCGTCCGAAAAGATTAGCAGGATAATAAACACTTGTAGTAACGCACAGAACTACCAATCTCACACTTTAGTTAAAATACCCTCGTTATTTTTATACACAATAAAAATATAAAAAAGAGAGGGTACTTGTACCCCACTTGTTCGACACTTCGACTCTGCTAGTCATTCGCGTTTCAGTGCCTGGCCAGTCCACACGTTCTACTTAATAACATCTTATATATTGTAAAAGTATTTATAAAACTAATTAAATTATGTCTAAAAGACAGTGTTCTATAAAAATTACTAAGGAAAAAAAACGCCGACGCTCCGTTGTTCCAGATTCTTCAAGTTATTTAGACAATACTTTAGAAGGTATGTTAAGTTATTTATTGGTGTGCTCATGCTATTATTAGCAAAAAATATCACCTTACTTACTCAGGTGGTACCCAATATTTTTAGATAATTGCCATAAAAATTAAATCCGATTTATCTGGCTTACGTCATAACGACTCTGAGGTATGACATGCCTATATTAAGATAAATTATTATGCACACTAAACAGTGTTTGATGGTAATTCGCATTTCTCTCTATGGGGCTCATTGGTTCTATTTCTTGGAGGTAACGGGATTAGACAACTTACGTAACAATAGGGCTCACGTCACAAAGTTTTCTGAGGTGTGACTTGCATTGCTTATCAATATCGATTGAAAGAGTTCACGTTACACCGATTGGAGGGTAACTTACTCTTATGATGCTGGGTTAACAGTACTACCCTATTGAGTTTTACTTTACCCCTTGCTGAATCTTATGTCATTTTCAATATCGATTGAAAGAGTTCACGTTACACCGATTTGAGGGTAACTTACTCATATAAATTTCAATATCGATTGGAAAGAGTTCACGTTACACCGATTTGAGGGTAACTTACTCTTATGATGCTGGGGTTAACAGTACTACGCTATTGAGTTTTACTTTACCCTTTACTGAATCATAATGTCATTTCGGATGACAAATTTTCAGAACCAAAATGAATACGCAGAATCAAGATACATTGGAATCTTATAATTCACCAACACCTGGGTGACCCACTCCACCGATTCGAACTGAAGGGGTGTTATCACCGCCAATTTCAGCCAATCAGGTACAGTCTCATCCGACTCCAGCCGCTATTCGCCTTCATCGTTAGCTTTGGCAGAAAGGGAGCTATCACCTTAGCCTGGAGCATCGGAGATCACCTGTTACGTTATACCAGAAGGTATGGAAGTTATTGTAACAACAGAAGTTCAGCCGGCAAGTGTTGTTGAATTGGATAATTTTACACTAGCTATGAATAACATTATCCATCAGCTATGAAATCTGTTCAAAAGAACATTCAAAAAGACCTTGCCTTGCAATTTGAATCTATTCACTACGGTGAAAAAAAAAAAAAAAAAAAAACTTCGTAAAGAAATTATAAGCAAATACCTTCCTCCTGAGAATTGTATACCTACATTTATTGCGTCGCTCTCTGCGAATTCTCTAAAGCACTCAGTATGAGTGCTGTCAGAGATAATGGTATATTTTCTGTTTTCATAATAATATTGACGTGTTTGAGGCATCGATACGTAATATATATATATTTATATTTACCAGTATTTTTTTTAAGAAGGTGCCCAGTATGGTACCCTTAATAGTTGTAGGTCAGCAGAGCTCTCTCTTCAATAATATGACATAAGCGTCTCTTCGTTTGCGGCCGCCGTTACCACGATACGATTCTACATGGGACATTTCTGTAGTTTCAGATAGATTATCACTTTGGTTTCCCAATGAAGATCTATCGAACGATAGATTAACCAAGAAGTTAATCACCTTGTTGGCTATAGATACAGCCCATAAAGTGGGTACAGACATTTTCAAAAATAAGAGTACAAAATATAGTTTTCTTTTTTCTCGTACTGAGATTTCTACTAAATCCCAGACCTCATTAAAACGTAAAAAATTTGAAACAAGCGATGCTTAGTTTACCCTTTTATGAAGGTTGCAAGAGCGTTAAATAATTATTTAAAAAAAAAAAAAAAAAAAACTGAATTTCTGTTCATAACTTTAAAGAAACCATATAAAAACGTGACATGTCAAACTCTGAGTAGTTAGATCAAATCCATTTTAAACATATGCGGTATTGACGTCTCTAAATTATCTGCACATAGCACAAGACATGCTAGTACCTACTAAACATTAGGAGGACTACATTAGGAGTCAGCTCGGATTTAATTAGAAAAACTGCAGGTTGGAGCGGTTCTTCACTGACATTCGGAAGATTTTATAATAGAGTTGTTGCAGTTAATTCAAATCTTTTGCTAGCAATTTTTTTTTTGAAAATCATTAAGGCTATTTATATCTCAATTGAGATTCTCAAATGTTATAATTGCAAGGTATTGCATATTATGTTATTTCAGGGTATTGTTAAAGTACCTAAAGTAAATAAGTGATTAAAACTAAATACTATTTTTAATGATACCTACTTCTTTCAACGCTAATTATTTCACGATGTCTCTCAATATCTACAAGTGTTTATTATCCTGCTAATCTTGAGGACGAAGCCCGAAGTATAATTAGTGATTAAACGAACTTACCTGTAAGTGAAGTTCTATCATAATTATACGAAGGGCTTCGTCCGAAAAGATTAGCAACCCTCCCTACCCAGCTTTAATTGCTACCCTATCTAATCGTGAAATACTATAAGCGTTTGTTTCAGCTCTGAACTAAATGACTAGCAGAGTCGAAGTGTCGAACAAGTGGGGTACAAGTACCCTCTCTTTTTTATATTTTTATTGTGTATAAAAATAACGAGGGTATTTTAACTAAAGTGTGAGATTGGTAGTTCTGTGCGTTACTACAAGTGTTTATTATCCTGCTAATCTTTTCGGACGAAGCCCTTCGTATAATTATGATAGAACTTCACTTACAGGTAAGTTCGTTTAATCACTAAGAATATAGTAATGGAGTTTTCCTTTACGGCATGTTTAAGTATTTTACAAGGTTGGCAACGCACTCGTGATGCCTCTGGTGTTGCAAGCATCTATAGGTCTCCGGTAACCGCACACGCCACCTAGTGGTATAAAAACAAAACTTGGGACAATATGGTTAAGAGTATTTTTCGCGAATTTAAATTTAAATTAGCTTGGCCATCCAAAGAGGAAACGCTGCCAGCCTTCTGGGAACCTCACCGATCGGCAGCAGCGGCAGCCTCGAACAAGTTTTTATATATTATAGTTGTACATTTGTTTGTATATTTTGTACATTTGTTGCAAATAAAATTATTTTAATGTTAATTTCTAAATAAATCGAACGTGACTTTTAATTAAACCATCTTTAGTTTTCTGGCTATAATGGTTTAAAAACAGAATACGTCCGCGCATTCACGACCCTGTCGCTTGTCTCGACGCGCCAAAGAAAACACACTTTTATTACAAACACATAAAAATCTAGTACACGTTTATTATAGCCCGTTTATGTAGCCTAATAATATTCCATGTTTACTGATAGCGACTGTGTTATTTTATCTTTTTTTGAGAGCTTCCTTTGTGGAACCATTTGAGATGGAGATTGGCACGCGATGCCTTTTTCCACTTTTACTTCTACCTTATTATCTAGCCATAAGGATCGATGTGTAAACAAAGGATAATAAATATTTTAGTCAATCATACCTATATCTAACTAAAGTCTTCTCAGTTTAAGTGTATTCCGAACCGGTGGTAGAGTCAATTGTAACGTTCATAAGTGCCTTACCAGGGCCTAAACTGAATAAATGAGTTTTGAGTTTGAGTTTTAAACATTAACTTAATGTTCTACGATCGACACCTAAGCCGTTGCGATAACAAACGTGATATTTTGAATAATTAGGTAGGCATCAAACTATGTAAGGTTTTTTTTTCTACCACGAGGGTAAAATAGAGGATCTCTGGTAAGGAGGAAAGCTAGTTATATTAAATTGAGTGAGCGAAGCGTTTCCGTTTCAGCTTGGGCAAAATGCTTTGGTATATCTGTTTGTTCAGCTGTCCGTATGTCCGGTTGTTCTCCTTGAAATTTTGTGAGCATATTTCAATAAATAAGTTATTTTTTTGTTTATAATGTTTTTGGGAATTACATATTTAACTTTTTTAAGTATGTTAAAAGATAATTGCACCCATACACGTTCATGCATATAAATTTCTGTCCTAAATGCGAATATTATAGGTTAAAAAATATATGTTTAATGTAGACCAAAAACATAGCCACAAAGTACACTAAAACGCGCGTAAAATGGTAAAAAATAAATGTTAACATTCAAAGGTGATCGAACAGTCCGGGCACGTCTTCAATATTGGGATTGGCTTCGGATCGCTATCAATTTTTCTTGAGAACAGTATCTGATTTAATTATTCAATGGCCCAATAGCACGTTATGTTTGCACAGTATATGGTTGCCCTTATTTATTTGTGTAAACCGTATTTATTTAGGCTGGACAAAAAATTAATCGTACGATATCTTTTTTATATAAAAATCTCGTGTCACGATGTTTGTTCGGGCTAATTTCCGAAAATGCTACCCCGACATTGATGAAACTTGGCACACAGGTAGATCATATCCTGGAAAAAATATTTTAACGCGGGTAAAACTGCGTGGGACAGCTAGTAAAAGTATAAATATCCCTCGCCGCAGGACACATGCGCTTACCACTTTTGACCACATCTCTTACCACGGTGTGGTGTGGTAAAATTCACGCTTCTTATCGACAGTAAGAAAATATTTCGTAAATATATTTAACACTAAACAAACATCTAAATAAAAAATTGCTCAAAAATAGAGGTTAGTTAACATCACTAATTGTTATTATAGTAGCTAACTGACCTAACATAAAATCTAAACATGGTTCTAATATTCAATGTCACATTATGCTAACGCAGTCCTTATTTCAAAGACGAAGCCATCTTCTCGTCTCAAAGTAATGACGTCATTACAACAATGAAACACTTTTACTACTAAGTAAATTTATATTTTATAAAACTTACCTCGCCCAGCTCTGCATAAACACTTGCTTAGGATGCCCACTCGTAAAAATGCCACCTAATTTTAAAATGGCCGACATAAATTCAAAACTTTGAGAAAGTTAGGTAAGTAGGCGTGAAAAGTTTCTCGAGGTATAAATGAACGTGCATAAAGATATAAATGGCAAGTTTTTGTTATTCTTAAAATCTGTATGCGTACCCACCCTATAGTGTGAAGAGATAAACTAATCTCTGTATATTTCTGATATCCTGGTACATTGAGTCGATATAATTGAATTTTTTATTACTTGTTACGTGGTTTTTTCCTTTCATTAGAAGTTGTTTTTGAAGCTTTATATTTTACACTAGCTTTCCGCCCAGCGGTTTCACCCGCGTATACTTTGTGGCGTAGGTACACATATTTAACAGACAAATACATATTTTATACACTTAATAAATAAATATATTATATACTTAATAAATACATATATGATATACTTAATAAATACTTTATTATAATAATACACTTAATTTATGTATCTGTACTGTACTAACATAACACTACACTACACGACACAATATTATATATATTTAAACTAGAATCTAATATTTACATATTTACATTATAATAATATAATACCATATTTTATTTATAATACTAACATAAATATTACATGCACGATATTATCGCTGCGAGTCAGTGGAAGCGCGCTCCGTACGATGACGTCGATCGACGACATCGCCTACCTACGTCGCCTACCTACATACATCGCGCCCGTTAATATCGTACGGAACGAACTCAGTCGACCTTACGCTCTGCTACAAGTTGTTGATATTTTTTGATTCGCATTTGTGTTAAATAATTTTAGTGTCTGTATTTGTAATTCTCGTGTTGTGCTGTGAACTGTCTTTCGTATTGTGCCGTAAGGCTATACATATTGTGAATAACTGTACTGTATATGTGTTTCGTGTACTGAAGTGCCTACTACCATATATGGACACTCAATAAATAGCTGTGAGTACAAGAACTGAGGCATATTAATTACGCCGATATCCTCCTTCCCAATAACTAAAATTAGTGTTCCACCACTTGAACACTAAAACTTTGAGATTGAATTTCAAAAAATCTTTCTTTATCCTCGTCTCCATCTTAAAAACATTACCTGTGAAAAAAAATACAGCTTTCTAGGTCTAACACTGGGCGTTGATGAGACCGTCCTTCTCATTTTTCATACCAAGAAACGGAAATAACTCCTAACTTTGAACCCCCGTTTCACCCCTTCAGAGGTGGAATTTTAGAAAACGCTAAAACACGTGATTCTTTATTTTTAATTGTTAGCCTAAAAACAAAGTTTCATGGTTCTAGCTTAAAAAAATCGCGGACTTCCATACAAACTTTCAACCCCCGTTTCACCCCCTCAGGGGAATAAATTTAAATGACGCTGATAAACGTATTTATTTATTTTAATTGATAGTCTAAAAAAATATTTTTAAAAATAAAAAACAAAAACCGACTTCAAAACTGTAACCTATACCTATGTACAAACATAAACTAAAAAGTAAAGAATAATATTTTAATTTCAAAGCAAGAGCCTTAAAGGACAATCAACAAAATTATTGATATTTATATATCTATTTAATATTTATAAACAGTTCTTTTTGGAGTCGGTGCCAGTCAAGAAGTAGGACAGTTTTGAACTGGACACGAAGTGTTCATACGAGAAAACGTCTTACGACACCTCTCCTTACGGTAATGTTCCTTAGGTCTGCGCCGTCGCTCCCCTACTTTTCGAAAATTTGTTACAAAGGCTGAATTAAACTGTCCTTCTTGGCTGGCACCGACTCCAAAAAGAACTGTTTATAAATATTAAATAGATATATAAATATCAATAATTTTGTTGATTGTCCTTTAAGGCTCTTGCTTTGAAATTAAAATATTATTCTTTACTTTTTAGTTTATGTTTGTACATAGGTACAGGTTACAGTTTTGAAGTCGGTTTTTGTTTTTTATTTTTAAAAATAATTTTATTTTTTAATTTTTAAAGTTTATTCCTTATTATGTGTTATCCTAGGCAAAACTAGTTTGTCCTGAAATCGGGTCTGGTCGGTAAAATATAATATATAACTTGCGGGCCCGGCAGACGTCGTCCTGCCCTGAAATTAAAACAAATCTTGGAACTCGATTCCAGCGCCACCTACCGGGTCCAATTGTATTTTAAAACCATCGAAGAACCCATTGAAGTATACACACGAAATTTCATCCAAATCCAAAAAGTCATGCTCAACGACTCAGTTTGATTCACTAAGGTTTATCAAACGAGACATAATTTTTTTCGTTTTTGTTGATTTTCTCAAAAAGTGCTTAATCAATTTCGACAAAATTTAAATGGGACCACCTCTGAAGTATGATCTACCAAACAAAAAAAGAATCATCAAAATCTATTCATAATTGGCAGAGAAATCGAGTAACAAACATACAAAAAAAAAAAAAAAAAAAAAACATACAGACGAATTGAGAACCTCCTCCTTTTTTTTGAAGTCGGTTAAAAACAAAGTTTCATGATTCTAGCTTCAAAAATGTCTAACTTTCATACAAACTTTCAACTCCTTTTTCACCCCCTTAAAGGTTGAATTTCGAAAAATCCGTTCTTATTCTTCGGTCAAGTTTTAAAAACAACACCTGAGAAAAAAATCAGCTTTCTAGGTCTAAGGGTTTAGGCTGGGCGTTGATAGATCAGTCAGGACTTATCCTTTTATATATATCGATGAAAAAAATAGAATAATTTATATTTATTTATTTCGACAGAGGCCCGGAGCGACTATTGTTAAAATAACAGGGGAAGTTTAGGGCCGCGGTCTGGACGAAAAGTGGAATTTGTAGTTAGATGTTAAAAATCCTCATTACTCTTAAGACTATGTTTTCCCATGAAAAAAAATAGAATAATAAAATAATTGCTACAATAAAGATATTGCTTATACTCAAGAAAACATGACTAAAGCTAACTAAAGTACCTAAAGTAATATAAATCATCTAAAATACTCGAAGATTTAGCAAAAATACTTTTCATCACCAATTTTTTAATGGTAAATTAATTGATGGCGTCACAAGCCAGTATGTAATACAAAATGTCGTGTCAACTATCGTTTTGTCATTAAATAAAAAGAAGCTGATTTTGTATCAAAATTTCTATTGTTTTAAAAACAAATAACTGTACATCTATATACAGCATGCGACATCTGTAGCATCACGCACGTCACGCCCTCCACAGTTTCTCGACCGTTGTGAAAATTTAATTCCACCCACAAACATGGCCGTCCCTTCGGTTTACAGAAACGTGATCTTACGTACGTGATTTATTCCGACTGATTGTACATTTGGTATATTAGTAGAGAAATAAAAATTCTAAGCGTGTGGCTTGTTCTCGCACCACGATGTGGATTGGATATTTTAATAAAAAAAATTATTTCTTTTTTTAAATGTATGGAAATTGTACAACGTAAAATTTTTTCGTTATGTACATTATAAAATATCCTCGGACATTTTTTTTTTCACATACGGTTATCTGATCCCAAACTAAGCAGAGCTTGTAATATGGAAACCAGATGACTGATATACTACATATACTACTTTTTTTGTTGTAAATACATACTTAAATAGATAATTACACCCAGACTCTGGACAAACGGACATGTTCATGCACACAAATGTGTGTCATGAATGGGAATCGAACCCACGACCTGCGGCGTGATAGGCAGTGTGTTAACCAACCACGCCGGTCATATTTATCAGCTCAGAGCGAATAGGTCATAAATGTCCTTAAAGATAAAAAATATGAATTATAATATAAGAGCATTTATTTAATACTCAGTATCTGTTATCATCTTGGGGATTGTTGTTGGTGTTATGTACTTATTTTTTTAATATTAACGCCATAGTTAAAATAATGAAATTTTATTTTATAAAAAGTATAACAATACCATGAAAAAAATTAACTACAAAAAAAAAACTGTAACATGCGTCGGTGAACTCTGTAAATACAGGGTGTACAAATATATATGTTCTTTATCGTGACGACGCGTACGTGACGGAGGGAGATATTTTCTTTTCGTTTCTTATTTCGTCTCGCTCACGAATCGCGAATAACAATGAGATGCAGGTGTAGCATAACATATCGTGTTACACGATCAACTTATTGTTGATTCACATGAATTTACAGGTAAGCATTTGTTTTTTGTTTTTTGGCAGACCAGATATCGCAGGAGCTGGAGATGCCGGTTAGTGCTGCAATGCACCAAGCTAAGGAACGAAACCGATGGAGACAGCTAGTTGACAAAATCAAAAGGAGCCACGATCCTCAGCAGTGAGGGATGCGACTAGAAAGAAAGAAGATTTGTTTTTTATGTATTATTTCGGAAAATAACGCGACGTCTGCCATAGAATGTAAGTGCGATGCCGACCCTGTATAAACTTTACTACCTTGTAAAAATATCACCTGAACACTTTTTCATGTTTATATGAATGGTTCTTTGTTAATAGTATTTGTTTAAACTTAACTTAAGGCGATGATAGCTCAGTGGTAAGTGACGTCGAATACCGCGACGAAGGTCGTGGGTTCGAATCCTACAATGAACTTGAGCTTTCGGTGAAGGAAAATATCGTGAGGAAACCATAGCACGGTGGTAGGGTACTTTGTAGTACCCGACTGGCTGGCTACCACCATCAAGTTGAAAATCTGTCGCCAAGCACCTATCGGTGTGTTCCGACAGCTGCACTTGAGGGCCAGTTCCCATCTAGGCTTTGTGTGCTTACCACCTTCGGCCACATCATCACTTACCAAGGTGAGATTGTGGTCAAACACAAGCTTTTCTAGAAATGAAAAAAAAAATTACAATTTATAAGTAATAAATATATCAAGGTAGTAGGTACTTAGATAAACGCCAAGAAAGATTTTTCAAAATTCAACTCTTCAAGGGGATCGTGGGTAAATCCGCGGGAAACAACTGGTAGCTACTTACATAAAATTATTGAAATCCACAGCAAAAAGTTTTTATACGTATTTCAATAATTGAATAATATATTGAATAATAAAGACAGACAAAGTGACTTTTATTTCCAGCGCCACCTATCATGAAACTTTTACAATAAAAGCCTTAATTTCTGAGCCACTCGTGGTTCCATCCACCATTTTCGTCAGACGTTTTCCTTTGGTTCATACAGTAGGTATGAAAATTATGAAACTCTACGGATTCTGTTTTAGTTCTTTGTCAGCTCAAAAGATGACGTTCGTAGTATTCAAATAAAACAATAAAATAATTCTTGTTAGCTTGTTTATTTATACAATTTTCTTCTTTTATTTGTTGAAAAAATATTTACCTGTCTTTTCATTGTATTTAAATTTATTACCTTAGGTATATTTTAGCCTTTGTTCTTACAACAAGAAAGTTAAATAAAACTAATACCTATAATTAATTACAAAATCATTTTTCTCATATTTTTTTAAACTATTGAAATATAATTGCAAGGAAATCCCGTTTTTGACATACCCCTTTGTACCTAACCATTATGTCGATTTGACGAGCAATTTTTGTAAAGCGTTGTTAAATAAGTAATAACACATTATTTAATAACTTTTAATACATTAATATGTAGGCAATATTATGTTTTTGAAAATAAAACTAAAATATTTTACTATTTGAAACAAAATTATTTATTTTATACCTTAATGTCTAGTACTAGCTGTTCCGCGCGGTTTCACCCGCGTTCCCGTGGGATCTTATCTTATCCCGGGATAAATTATAGCTTATGTTCATCAGGGATAGTGCAGCTTTCCAACGGTGAAAGAATTTTTGAAATCGGTCCAGTAGTTTCGGAGCCTATTCAATGCAAACAAACAAACAAATCTTTCCTCTTTATAATATTAGTATAGATATAATAGTCTATAATATAATTATTTATCAATATAGGTACTGATTTTCTAAATAAAGCTCATTAAAAAAAATATTATATCTAACTTTTTCGTAATTTCAGAGGAAACAGTGTAGCGGCCATAGTAGCAGCGCTACATGTGAGTCGAGTCAGCGGAACAGTAATAGAAGCGCGTCATCACAACAACATGGACGTCATGAAATATGACACAGGAATTCCTGCATCGCGCTGGCAAAGTTTTCTCAGCACTTTGCATATACCTACGAGTTCTCAACAAGAAACGTTGGACTGCAGTCCCCGGCCATTGATACCTAGCCCGGTGGAAGATCGTCCCTTTTCGCGGTACCTATTATGACTATCCAACAACATTAAAACTCTGTTACTTGTAGCAACGCCTCATTTAATCAAAAACGTTTCTAAAACTTTCATCAAGTGTACCTAACTCGTCAAAAACAAGTACTCCCTTATCCCCGAGAATGGTATTACGTTGATATATGAACAAATTGCACATTCTGCATGCTTCTTCATAATAATATGTGACACGAGAACTACGGATTAATTTAGCTTTTAAATATACATTTTAAAGCGTCTGGTTTAGTTTTTGCGATGATAGCTCAGTTGTTGTGACGTTGGATATCGTAGCGAAGGTCATGGTTTTGAATCCTAGAATGAGCTTGAGTTTTCGGTGAACAAACGTATAGCAGGATTGTAGGGTACTACGTAGTACCCGACTGGCTGGCTACATGGCTACTACTGGGTAGCTGATGAAAGGTGAATATCCTGGGACATACACCTACACCATCCCATCTGCGAGGCAAAGGGATGATGTGCAAAAAATGAAAATAAATACAAAAAGTAGCCTTGATTTAACTGATTTTGAATAATGAATTGCCCAAAAAAAAAAATGTGTTTAATAAATAGTAAAAACATATTTTTAGCGATAAAAGTTAGGTATTAGATTACCGAATATTGAAAAAAACATTTCATAATTTTAATGAAAATCTTTTCGGGGCAAAAAGGTTTTGGTATAAATTAAAATATTTTTTCCAACGTAGGCATCTGCTAAGGAATATGTTTTTCTAAATTCAAACCCTAAAAGGGTAAAACAGGGGATCGCGGTAAAATCCGTGACGTGAAAAACTGTTATTAAATAAAATCAAATATACCTCAAACATCAAATACATTATATCAAATTGACCAAACTCGTTGTAAAGTGGTTTCTCGGTCTTCCTGTCTTTAACTGGAGTGTCACTTGAACTGTAAAGTTGGCTGGCTGTGATGTGACACATGAATTACTGTTTTTATGGGCAACTGCGTATAATTTGTCACCAGAAAACAATGGTGTCTTATGTACACAAAAATATATAAAATATTTATTTATGTGCATTTTGCCAAAATTTAAAAAGTATAAAATAAAAGGTGTCCTTAGCGGTTTCTCCCGCGTGCCCGAGATAACCATTTAGAGGTTGGATTATTAAAAATCATTTATTAGCGGATAGGTTTACATATTAGGAAGTTACCAGCCAAAATTCAAGTATATAGTTCATCTATACTTTCTGAGATTTCATGAATAATCAGTGTCCTTGGGCTACCCAAGTATCCGTGGTGATCATTGTTAATTCTCAATGATCACAAGAAAAAAAGGAAAATAGCGTTAGGTGGATTTTAATTAATAATAATAAATAATAGCAATAATAATAAACTCTTTATTGAAAAACGCCACAGATAGAGAAAAACATAAAAGATTTTTACTATTGTTATGGTCACTATAAGATGTTGATAGGTTAGCTAATTACGTAATAACATAGACAGAAGGACCTTTAAGTAGGTACTGAAAAAAATTAACCGACTTGGTATTACATGGATCTCACAACTTTTTACGGTAGAAGAACTGAGTTGTGAGACTTGGATTTTTTTACAAGTTATGTTTTTGATGGCATTAGTTGTACAATGGCTCTTATCGCTTAGAGCGATTTCTTCCAGACAACCATGTCTGTCTAAATCTGTCTGTTTTAACTAGATTTTTCTAAATTTTAAGTACCTCTCTATATTAATCATTCTTGAAAGCGTATAAAATACATGTAACACATACTTTAATATTCAAAAGGCTAAATACATTGTACGTACATATATAATCCATTATAAATTAAACATGTACAGAAATTTATAAAATATTCATGAATGCTTTATGTACGTAAATTTATTCGATAAAAATTCTAAGTACCTACTAATAAAAATAATGAGGATATTTCAAGCAGACTTCAAGGAAGATATTTTGAATCCCAACGTCACAGCTTACGTCATCAATAATAAGTGCCTAAAGGAGTTTTTGGCGGGTATTTGCGAAGTGACGTAGCGTTTTTTTAAATATTATTTTAATTGAATTAATGTATTTTGAGTTTTATTAAATAATATCGGTGGTGTTTTGTCTAATAAAAATCAATCTAAGTAAGCAAGTGAAGTGAAGTGAAATTAAAGCATGTATAATACTTTTGAGGTTGTCCCAAAAAGTCCGTGAAAAGTTTTAGTGGAACAGCCGCCAATTTCACTGAAACCTGACCGGACTTGTACGGACGAGGACCAGACTTTACTGTGAATGTGATGTAACGTGCGTGACTATTTAACATACAAGAAGAATATTATATACCTACTTGATACTGGCGAAATACACAATTCGTATGACGCCAAACGAAAAAAAAACATAATTTTTTGAAAATTTCAACTGTCTAGCTATCGCGGTTCTTGAGATACAGCTTGGTGACAAGACAGACGGAGCAAAAAAGGCCAAAAAATCGCGTTTGTTGTATGGGAGGCCCCCTTAAATATATATTTTTTTTTTATTTATTTATTATTTTAAATCAGACAATTGTCCATATGAGATTAGTATAACAAAACTTACAGACTATGTTAGTAACCTAAAACTATTTTACATTAAATAACTATTAATTTAAAAAACTATTAATTTAAAAACCTGTGTCCACCATCTGGTGCACCAAACCCGCGGCAATGCATACGGGTCCAGTGCCACAGAAGTGGACAGTCAGGCTTCTCGCTAGTTACTCTCAGGATACTGTTGGCGCTCCCGCGTATACGACGCATCAGGGATGCAGACCTTTTTCGCATTATAGCCTGGAAGCTATCCGTGCTAGCTTCCGCAAACATACCTGACGCGCTACAATACCGCGGGAGTCCCATCAGCATCCTGAAAGCATTGTTATACTGAACGCGGAGAACGCTATAGGCCCCCTGTGTATACCTAAACCACAGGCTGCACGTGTAGAAGGATTGGCAGAATGCTTTAAAAAGAGTGACTTTCACTTCCTTCGTACATCGTGCAAACCTGCGGGCCAGCATATTGCAGCGGACCGACAGCGCTCTCCGCTCCCTTTCAATATCATAGTCATCCTTTAAATCCTCTGTAACTATGTGACCCAGATATTTAAAGCGCGACACCCTATTTAATGCTCGTTTATTTATTTTGTTTTGTTTTTTTGGTATTTGTTGTTATATTTTTTAAATTTAAAATTTTTATTAAACTTAGGTTAATGAACAAAGCCTACTATAAGGTGGCTCATTACATGGAAGACAGAAATATATGGTTGTAGTAGCTTCTCTCTGCACCTGGGATGCAGGTGCAGAGAGAAGCGTAGTGTAAAATATTTGAAAATCCCCCTGGCGTAGTGTAAAATATATAAAAAAAAAATTGCCTTGCTGAGTTTCTTGCCGGAGTCTTCTCAGTTTAAGTGTATTCCGAACCGGTGGTAGAGTCAATTGTAACGTTCATGAGTGCTTTACCAGGGCCTAAACTGAATAAATGAGTTTTGAGTTTGAGTTGAGTTTTGAGTTTATAGCGGCAACAAAAATACATAATTTGTGAAAATTTCAACTGTCTAGCAATCGCGGTTCTTGAGATACAGCCTGGTGACAGACAGAAGGACAGACGGACAGACGGACAGACGGACAGACGGACAGACGGACAGCGAAGTCTTAGTAATAAGGTCCCGTTTTTATCCTTTGGGTATGGAACCCTAAAAAAGAAAGTGCCTAGAGATATTTATCTACTCCGAATTTAATTCTGTTTTTGTTATAACAAAGAAACCTTGACAGAAACCTCAAGATCTAGTACTCACCTAATTTCACGAGAATCGGTTGAGAAATGCGTCTTGTAGAGGAGAACAGTCGGACAGACGGACAGACGGACAGCCACCTAACATAATATATGAAAGCATTTTTTCCCAAGCTGAAACGGAGTCGCTTCGCTCGCTCGGTCAAAAATATTCTTGGACATACCTTACTCGGACTCAGGACAAACAGATATGTTCATGCACACAAATATTAATATTTGTCCTAGATGGGAATCGAACCTACCGCCTGTAGCGTAATACTGTACTACTGTTTAACCAACTACCCCGGCCCGTCAAACATAATTTTAGTAAATATTTTACTGAAACTGTAATTTATATTTCAGTACAAACTTAAACGTTCGAATGCATACCCGATGATTGGTGACGATGTTGGTACGCGATAAACTCAGAAACTACTAAACCTGATGAAACTTGGCACACAAATAGATTATATCCTGGAATAAAAGATAAGATACTTTTTATTCCGGGAAAAGAAGATCCCTCGGGAAGGCAGGTGAAACCGCGGGGGACAGATAGTTAATCTACACATTTTCTCGCAAGTTCATTAAGTTTAAGGAATAAACATCGTGAATGTAGGCACATTATGAACTAAATGTTTCAGTTATCATAAATGTTAACAACATCTGAAGACAATAAGTCGCCTACGGTGTCAAATTTCGTTGTAATTCGCGGCGAAACAGTTTCGTGAAACTATTGTTCTCTTAGTTACTTATTGCGTAAATTAAACCAAGCAATTGCTTTACAACTGGTTGTTTTAATAAAGGCGATGCTAAAAATATTAATAAATAATTAATTTCATAAATAACATCAGCTTTTAACAATAAAAAGAAAATTTCACTTCTTTAGTTATTAGAACGGCTAAACGGAAAAAAATATTAAGAAAAATTGTCACGACACTTTTAGTGTCAGTGTCACTTTATTGTAAGCTGTGCGGCGTGCGCATGTTTCTCTGTCTGTCTCTCTCTCTCTCTCTCTTATAGAAAGCAAGCCAGATACTTTTTTCATTTATATTTTTATATATATATATATATTTTTTAATAAATATATACTCTAACTTCGTTCCATCCGGGTGTCCCTTGACGCCTCTCAAGTTTTTTTTGTTAATTAAATATGGAAATTATTTCGTTATTGTTAGTTTGATGTTATCTAACTGTGAATGCTGTTACAAGTCTTATTTTAGGTGTATACATCAGATGCAAGACATTTTGTACTCTTCATACAAACTATAGATGATTCAAATAAATAAACAATTGTTTTTGGAACGAAATTCTTTTACGCGGCTTACAGCAGTAGAGTATACTGGCAGAAATCGTCACGTAAGAAAAAAGCGTTAGCTTTCATTCTGATATATATTATGTGATAAAAATAAAATAAAATATAGGTATATGGAGGAGCGAGGTGTTAGACTTCTCCATTGAAAAGGGAAGATCTTCCGCCAGGCTAGGTCATCGTGCCTGGGGACCGCGGTCCAACTGTACATGTTGGAATCTTGTATATATGCAGATCGCATGGAAAACTTCGTAAGCGCGATGTAGGTTATTGAAGCGCCATCTATCTAGGAGTCGTGAGAACTATATCTATATGTAGATAAATGTCGCTACATCACTCCCCTCCAAGACCAGAGGTTGATATGTTGTTGCTGCGTCGTGCTGAAGTAGCTTGCAAGTGCTAGTGCTGCTCGTAGTCTACGGTGAGTCGAGACTGAGCAAGGTTGCTGCGATGGGTTGAGCCAGTAGTCCACGTAGCGCAGAGACTGCCACGCCGGAGAGTGAAGAGCCGGCCGATGAAGATCCGGACGCGGGCTGCGGTGAACTGTGTGGCGAAAAATTTTTGTTGCAAAAACAAAGCAAGGAACTTCGTTCCTGACAGGGTTCCCCCGACCGCAGATTTTTTTCTTTTTTTCAATTTGAGCCAAACAACCCCTTGAGGCTTTATAGGATTTTGAGTGACAAGCTCGCCATATAAAATTATCCGTAGTATAACCGTAAGTGAAAAAGGTTGAGATACGTTTATTGGATATATTTTTTTTGGGGAAAATCCTATCATCCCTT
Organism: Ochropacha duplaris; assembly: GCA_951361185.1. Lineage (NCBI taxonomy): Eukaryota > Metazoa > Arthropoda > Insecta > Lepidoptera > Drepanidae > Ochropacha > Ochropacha duplaris. The sequence goes on along the minus strand of OX592696.1, from coordinate 13,621,791 downwards.
GAAACATGATTAAATCGTAGCAGAAACGTATTTGATACTGTTTGATATTTTTTTTCCGAGACTTTTCACACACGGCCATCTTGTCCCAGCAGAGCTTGTACTATGGTAGTGACGTCGGATACCGCGGCGAAGGTCATGGTTTCGAATCCTACAATGAGCTTGAGCTTTCAGTGGAAACATTGTGAATAAACCATAGCACGGTGGTAGGGTACTTGGCATTACTCAACTCGCTCGTTACCACTATCAAGTTCAATTTCTGTCGCCAAGCTCTTGTTGGTGTGTTCCGGCAGTTACACCTGAGAGCCAGAGCCTTTATGTCATTGTAAAAAGGTCGACAACACATTGGCAAATCTTCTAGTATTGCTGATGTCTATAGGCGACGGTAGTGACTTACCATTAGGTGACCCGAATTCCTGGTTGTGACTTGCGGTATAAAAATCCAGTCAAGTGCGAGTCGGACTCGCGCACCGAGGGATTTTGTATTTTTTTATTTTGTAGTTTTTTTTGTATTTGTTATTATACCTACTTAGCAGCAACAGAAATACATCATCTGTGAAAATTTCAACTGTCTAGCAATCACGGTTCATGAGATACAGCCTGGTGACAGACAGCAGAGTCTTAGTAATATAGTTTTTTTTGTCTTTTTACAGACTTAGTGAGTATCTCAACGACTAAAACGTGTTTTCACTCGCATTCCCGAAGAATCTTTTCCCGGAATAAAAAGTAGCCTATGTGCTATTCCAGACTATAATCTATCTCTATGCCAAATTTCATCCAGATTCGTTCAGCCGTTCTGGCGTAAATGAGTAACAAACATCTATCCAAACTTTCACATATATAATATTAGTGGGAAGATAAATATTGTTTATGTTTACACCACACTATACAAAAGTAAACAAACGAAGTACAAATTATAGAAATAGAAAGGGAATAATAAAGGAGGACTTATGGCTTTAACGATTTCTTTTAGATACCTTTGTGTACCAAGATAAAGAAATATGACACTCATGAATACGCATACTTAATAAGAAACAATACATAAATAACCACGTCTATACAGAGGTATGTTTGAAGTACATACTTCAAATATTACCTCGGTAATCTCCAAAAATACTGATCTGATGTAGAAAAATCGTTCAATATAGAAAGCTACATATTTTGGAGTATAGCTCAAAAATATGTATGTACTTTTAATCTCCAAAAGGCAGGTAGAATCGCGAAGCGAAAGTAGTAATCTATTCCATAGGTAAATACCTACTATAAAATAGTAAAGACATCAAATAACAAGACTAGAAAAGAAAGAGAGCCAAAAAAACTTGAGAGGTGTCAAGGGACACCCGGATGGAACGAAGTTATATAAGTTATATAAGTCGAGAGAGTATATATACATATATGTATATAAAAAAACATTTCTATTGATATATATATATATATAAATAGAAATGAAAATATCTGGCTTGCTTTCTATAAGAGAGAGAGAGAGAGAGAGAGACAGACAGAGAAACATGCGCACGCCGCACAGCTTACAATGTGGCATGCTGCTAAAAAGTGTCGTGACAACTTTTCGTAAGATTTTTTTTCCGTCTAGCCCCCTTTCACAACGCGCGATAAGGAACTTCGTTCCAAAATGAAAATTGTATTGATACTGAGAATTAAGGTTGTTTAAAATAAAACTCCTTACGAGTAAACGTTGACTTTAAAAAGTTCCCAGTTAACTGTACTAGTACAATTCCTTAACTTCGTTCTTCGCTCAACGCCGGCCATAAATTTGATCATAAAGGTTTTAGGGATGATAATAATACTAGCTATCTCCCGCGGTTTCACCCACATTCCTGAGGGATCTTATCTTTTCCCGGGATAAAAAGTTAAAAGTTATTCCAGACTATAATCTATCTCTGTGCCAAGCAATCTTTAGCCGTTCTGGCGTAAATGAGTAACAAACATACATCCATACATCCATCCATCCAAACTTTCACATCTATCTATATATATAAAAGTAGTATATATATAAAAGAAAGTCGTGTTAGTTACACTAATTATAGCTCGAGAACGGCTGGACCGATTTTTATGGTTTTTGATTTGTTAGATTCGTCTCCACCCGGAATAGCAGAATAACTATTAAAAAATAAGAAAAATGCACAAAAAAAGAATAATGAAGACAATTATTTTTGTCATACATTTTGTATAGAACGACTTTTTGACATGTCTCGATATCGGGCTGACAGATGACAGATGGTTTAGATTCACAAATTGGACACGGTAGGTGTCGTTGGAATCGGGTTCAATGTTTTTTTTTTTATTTCAGGGCAGGACAATGTCTGCTGGGCCCACTAGTATATAATATCAGTAAGATATAGTAGGAAAACTAGATTTTACTCGATTACAGGCAAACAGAAAAACGGTGACTTTAAGATCATGTCAGCCGGAAGACTTCCACTGCTGGACAAAGCACCACCCTAAGGATCTTCCCCCCTATTTCTTGCGAAGGGACAGCGAAGCAGAATGCAAATTTTAGTATAAACTTATAAAATCAGGCATTCCTATGACACGCCTGATGTTTTAACGGAACTGTATCTTTGTATAACATGTTTCCAGCAAGTCTCCCCTTCATGGTCATTTGCATGTAACTCGAAAAAGCCGCGCGAATGGAGGCCCAATTGAATTTATATTACATTTTTACGTCAAAGTTTAGCAAATATAGGAAATGGATAATATTGGTAGACTGTTTTTTCTGCTTGACTGCGTTCCCATATTTTTAAAATTTAGATTTGAATTTGCCTAGTTAACAGTTACGGTTCATTAGATGACATGGTTTAAATAAAGTTAAGTTAAACAGAGGCTTCAATTATATGCGTCTCTTGCTAACTTTATAATACAGAAAAAGACGGGGCTATCTTAAAACATGGGGTTTAAAAGATACTTAGGTACTACTATTTCGGCTGCGAAGGTTGCGGAAATTCTAAATTTAAAAATACGCCTGTATTGGTCCAGATTATCAATCTATGCCTTTTGCGGTTGAGACCATGGGTCCGTGGAGGTCTGAAGATCGTCGTTTCACAGGTATTTTATGTAAAAAAATAATCTCTGCCTCTGGTGACCGGCGGGCGGGGAGCTTTTTCCGCCAACGCATCAGCTTGGCCATCCAAAGAGGAAACGCTGCCAGCCTGCTGGGAACCTTGCCGATCAGCAGCAGCGGCAGCTTCGAGGAAGTTTTTTATGTATATAGTTGTATATTTTGTACATATGTTGTAAATAAATAAGGACAATAAACTACCTACCTATCTCAAAAAAAAGGAACTACTAAACTGATTTGTATTTTTTTATCATATTAGATAGGTATCCCGTTTATGGATGTTGGTTATAACTTATTATATCGAATATACGAGTGAAATCACGAAGTTCCTAGTAATATTTAAAAACTAAAGATTTATTAATATATTTGATTACGCTTAACTAAGAAAATAAAAATAAATTGCCTATTTATTATAGAAAGTTATTGATCACTTTTATCCCATGAACGGGTGAAACCGAAAGGGATAGGTAGTTTAGTTACAGGGAATAAATAATAAGACAATGCGTTCATTCAAATGTTAGAAATCCTTTGATCGCTATGACAAGCAACATAAATATCCTCCAAATAGCATTCAAGAAATACAATTTGTATTGAAATGCTACGTCGTAGACTTTCGTAGGAGTTGGCAGGCAAATTGAATCTCGTAGCCTTCTCGTAGCACTTGAAAGTAATACATCTACCTACGTCATCGCTTTAGCTTAGACAAAATTCCACATTTTTTAAAATATTTTTTTTAATACTTTTATTTCTTGAGGTTTATAGTCGAATTGCTTGCTGGTCGTATAATTACAGAAAAAAAATGTTAGTACCTACGTCATACAAATACAAATACATTTATTTGCTTGAATATGGTTGGTATACAAGATGTCACACAAAATAATGCAGTTCCACATATCCTGCCAGTAAGGCGTACAAATTAAATGAAAATAAAATACAGGAATAGGTAACTTATACGCATTTTATGAAAAGTTACTTAACCAAGATATTGTTTAACGATTTGTATTAAAAATAAAGAAAATATGGAACATTTTTTAGGGTGCCGTACCTCAAAAGAACAAATGGAACCCTTATAGGATCACTTCGTTGTCCGTCCGTCTATTTAGACCCTTTTTCTCAGGGACGCGTGGAAGTATCTATTTGAAATTATTATCAAATAAGACGACAGCTTTTCATCTTGGAGGACACACTACCCATCACGACACACGTATTTGATTCTCATCCAGGACCACCATTTGTACTCATGAACACAAAAAAGTTGCAATGTAGTATATCAGTTATCTGGTTTCCATAGTACAAGTTTTTTATTGAACGAAGTTCCTAATCGCGCGTTGTGAACCCTTTCACAACGCGCGATAAGGAACTTTAGTCGTAAGATTTAGTATAAGCCCCCTGGCTAGACGGAAAAAAAACTTACAACACTTTTAATGTCACTGTCACTGTCGGTGACAGTTGTATGTAGTAAGCTATTGTAAGCTGTGCGGCGTGCGCATGTTTCTCTGTCTGTCTCTCTCTCTCTCTCTCTCTCTCTCTCTCTTATAGAAAGCAAGCCAGATATTTTCATTTCTATTTATATATATAAATAAATAGTTTTTTTTTAATATATATATACTCTCTCGACTTATATAACTTCTTTCCATCCGTGTGCCTTGACACCTCTCAAGTTTTTTTTTTATTATGGATAGGCTTGTGTTTGACTACAGTCTCACTATGGTAAGTGATGATGTGGCCGAAGGTGGTAAGCACACAAAGCTTAGATAGTAACTTCAACAATGAGCTCTGTGCGTGTGATCGTTGGCTTAGGATATTCTAAAGTCGAACATATACCTTCTCCTTTATTGAAGTCGTTTAATAAGATTATCCTACATCCGTGAAAGTCATCACGTTTAAACGGCTGAATGGATTTTGATGAATCTTGGCACACGTATAGGTCATATCTTGGAATCTGTATTAATATTATAAAGAGGAAAGATTTATTGTTTATTTGCATTGAATAGGCTCTGAAACTACTGACCTGAAACATAGGCAATTTCTTGTCCCGGGAAAATATAAGATTCCTCAGTAATCGGGGCGGAAATCTAGTAATTGTATAATTTAACTTTATCAATAACAACCACTTGTCTGTAAATGTAACAGAACTATAGCACGTGGTACGTGTCACGAGACCTCAACACGCGCGGTTTGTATAACACGATAATGTAGTTAAGCTGTAATATAATATCTACATTCACATTATATCCTATGGCAGGGAACACCAAATAGTTTTATTTTGGGTCCGTTTTTAAAAATAATATCACTATTGCTGTCGGCTTAGTAGATGATTAGGGGTCGTCTAATTACGTGAGGTTTAGGCTACTTTTTACACTCCTCTTTCTCCCGCGGTGAGGTTTTAACTAAGCCAACTTTAAACTTTATATTTATCTAGCTTTCCGCTCCGCGGTGTCACCCGCGTATCCTTTTTTTACCCATTTAGAGATTTAATTTCAAAAAATCCTTTCATATTCCTCGTCTACATCTTAAAAACAATACCTGTGAAAAAAAAACAGCTTTCTAGGTCTAAGGGTTTAGGCTGGGCGTTGATGAGTCAGTTAGGACTTATCTTTTTATATTATATGTATATATGTACCTATAGATCACATAATTATTAATAAAAAATATACACTGGGATATTTGTTCACACACGGCTATCTGACCCCAAACTAAGCAGAGCTTGTAATATGGAAACCAGATAACTGATATACTAAGTAAACAATTTTGTTTTTTTATACGTTTATTTATTTCCAATATTAAATTTACATATTATGAACTAAAATTATCCACACGGAAGCCTCGTGGGGATAAATACATTCTTGAATAGATAAATAAAACCTAAACACAAGACAGACAGACATGTTCATGCACACTAATGGTAATCAAACCCACGACCGGTGGCGTGATAGGCAGTGTGTTAAACAACCACGCCACCCGGCTCGTCTAATACGGATTAGGTATCGAGAAAGGATTTTTGAAACTTCAACTCGTAAAGGGCACCCTCAGGAACTCGAATAAAACCGCGGGAGACAATTGGTTTTTAATAAATACTTAATCTATAAAGTTTACTTAAGGTCCGCATAAAAAAGGTCGATCCGGGACTGGACCGCGTTTCGCCATTTGGTGACTCCTGTCCTTTGGTATTTGCTTAAGGGAAAGTTTCAAAATTGACACAATTTCTTATTTTACAAAGCTGTGTGGGCTATTTGTACATCTAAAAGGCTTCTGACTGACTAAATGACCTATCAACGCAAAGCTTAAGCCGCTGGGGCTATAAATAATGCGCACACGCTATGTAATAAGGCACAGACGTAACAATTATAGTTTCTTAGCATAGTTTTTTTTACCGCAGTATCTCAAGTCGAAAGTCTTCGACCAGTGTGTATTGCCCGCTACGCATACTGTCGGCCTGTTAAGAAGGCCCAAAGTACCCAAAGAGCAATGGAGAGGGCTATGCTCGCAGTTTCCCTGCGAGATCGAATCAGAAATGACTAAATCCTGCGGACCAAAGTAACCGACATAGCGCGAAGAATTGCCAAACTGAAGTGGCAGTGGGCGGGGCACATAGCTCGTAGAACCGACGGCTGGTGTGGCAGAAAGGTTCTTGAGTGGCGCCAGAAAACGCAACGTGGGCAGACCTCCCACACGGTGGACTGACGATCACGTGTGGGTCGCGGGATGCCACTGGATGCGGGTAGAGCAAGACCGGTCATCGTGAAGATCCTTGAGGAAGGCCTTTAAGGAATTAACCGTCAGTCAGCCCCATAAATACGTAAGTACCTACTTACGTAGTACTACAAAGTGTTAGCAGATAATAACTTCCTGAGAATCAATATTAAATTTTACTCCAAGAAACCAAACGAACCGAATCAGGATCCTCTCTGAGGTAGATGAAAGTTGACTTTAATCCGAAAATGGATATTAAATAAAAAATACGCAATCAAAAAACAGATAAAAACCATTGTTGCGCAGAAGGAGGATTTAAAGAGGATTTATTTTAAAAAAATGTTTGTAATAAAATATGAAAATAACTAGCTACCTACAGCTACCCCACGGATTCACCCGCGTTACAAACGAATTTTGGGATATGATCTACCTTTTTTACCAAGTAACACAGAAACTTTCGTATTTTATACATTTTAGTAGGATAGTAGATAGAAATTCTATTCTGTTATTTTATAGAAACACTTAACGAATGCAATGTAATGAATATTCCAAATGTACTGTACTATAAACAAAGTAAAGTAAATAGTTTCTAGTGAGTTTGTTTAGGAATACTAACAGCGAACTAGCTCTGAGCTAATCTTGAGCATTCTAGGAATACTAATTCATTTACATACATCAACTTTAATTAATTGTTAATGATACAACGTATCTATCTTTATATAATTCTGGCCGCCTCGCGGGTTCACCCTCGTTTACTAGAGAATTAAAAAAAAATATAATTCAACCAACTACCTATCTGGATGCCAAATTTGAACTTTCTAGGTCACCTGGAACTGGGATATAGTTTTGATCAATAGGTCAGTGATAAAAATGACGTTAATATCTAAATAACCGTTTGAGGTGTGGTTATGAAATTTGGAGCACATATTGTTCTTGCAAGTCTTAATACATGAGCCACATTGGACATGTTTATGTCGAATAGTTTTTGAGTTATGAGGTGGTCAAAAGTGGCTCCAAATGGTTCGTGTGAATATACACACGGTGCGCATCTGTCAGCTTGAACCTTGGCTTGGCTGACACGCTACCTTTTATGTATCCTCCGCGTTCTCGACAGATGCTATCTTCATTTACCATCAGGTAACCTGCCTCCCTGATTATCACTTGTGGTGTAAAGCTAACACAGATGGCGACAGATTTTCAACTTGAGGGTAATAGTCAGCCAGTCGAGTGCTACATAGTACCCTAGTGCTGTGGTTTGCACACGATATTTTCCTTCATCGAACGCTCAAGCTCATTTAAGAATTCGAACCCAGGAACTACGTCGCGTATCCAACATCAGTACCAGTGAGCTATATCACATTTTGTTGGAATAAAAAGTATTTTATATTCAATAATAATCTATTTATTTGACAATTCTGTTATTTTATTAAGATATAATAATTAATTAACAAAAACCACAAGTGCAGAGAAAAATTAGCTTATTAAATTTGTCTTATAAAACCTTCAGTTGACAAATTTATACTGAACAATGTTTGATGCTCCAGAACTTTTTGTATAATCATTCGATAAAGTAAAGACTTTATTACGTTTTTTATCTTTGGTCCACGACCTCACCCGTTCTTTATTATCAATGGTATTGTTCTTTGCTCCAATGATAATTGAGATCAGCATGTCTATAAGGTACCACAAGAGCTCTATGACGCTGATGATTGAACCTCCTAAGCATAGACCAAATATTCCTCCAAGGTTTGCTGTGAAATATAAAAATACGTTACGCTTTCACGCTAGAACTACTTAACGAATTGTAGATTTAAAATTAATCGATAAACAACGTTTTATGGATTAGAATGCATTGTCTGATAGTTGTGAGTTACCCTGAAAGTTTCAGCCGGATAGCTAATTGGGAAATGCTTGAAATTTTAGTTGAAAGATTCTACCCGGAACAACAGACAGACAGACAGACAAGAAAGTGACTTAATAAAAACGTAGTAAAAAATATACAAATTTTAATATCTTTTGCGAGATTGTATCTCCTGAAAATATAGTTTAACTTAGTCTTTAATATTATAACTATGAAGTAGGCGCTAGTAATATTTTTTACCTTTCAACGAGCACTGATAAAATCCAGCAATACACTATAATTTTAGCTTTTATTGTCACATGATTATTACAAACATTTCAAAGAATGTAACTCTTTGTAAAAAACATACAACTTGGAGGTCTATCTTAATTGGTGTTAACTATGTATGTATGGGGATAGGTACCCTTGAATTTTCAACTTTTTTTAATTTTTGGAATTTTCCCTTTATTTGTGCTGTAAGACCTTGATTTTCGCCAAATTTCGTGATTCTAGGTCAACGGGAACTACCATATAGGTTTTCTACCCAAAATCTATAGGGTACTTCCCGTTGACCTAGAATTGTCAATTTTGGTTAAAAGCAAAGTCTTCCATGGTATGTACTTACAAGGTTTCGCGAAAATCTAAATTTGCCCATATCTTTTTATCGTGTTGACTTAGGACCTTGATTTTTATACACCTAATAGGGACTATAGACTTCAGTATCTGGTATAAATTTCAACTTGCTAGGTCCACTCATTCCTGAGATAATCGGTGAGATAACAGACAGACAGACAGACAGACAGACAGACAGACAGACAGACAGACAGACAGACAGACAGACAGACAGACAGACAGACAGACAGACAGACAGACAGACAGACAGACAGACAGACAGACAGACAGACAGACAGACAGACAGACAGACAGACAGACAGACAGACAGACAGACAGACAGACAGACAGACAGACAGACAGACAGACAGACAGACAGACAGACAGACAGACAGACAGACAGACAGACAGACAGACAGACAGACAGACAGACAGACAGACAGACAGACAGACAGACAGACAGACAGACAGACAGACAGACAGACAGACAGACAGACAGACAGACAGACAGACAGACAGACAGACAGACAGACAGACAGACAGACAGACAGACAGACAGACAGACAGACAGACAGACAGACAGACAGACAGACAGACAGACAGACAGACAGACAGACAGACAGACAGACAGACAGACAGACAGACAGACAGACAGACAGACAGACAGACAGACAGACAGACAGACAGACAGACAGACAGACAGACAGACAGACAGACAGACAGACAGACAGACAGACAGACAGACAGACAGACAGACAGACAGACAGACAGACAGACAGACAGACAGACAGACAGACAGACAGACAGACAGACAGACAGACAGACAGACAGACAGACAGACAGACAGACAGACAGACAGACAGACAGACAGACAGACAGACAGACAGACAGACAGACAGACAGACAGACAGACAGACAGACAGACAGACAGACAGACAGACAGACAGACAGACAGACAGACAGACAGACAGACAGACAGACAGACAGACAGACAGACAGACAGACAGACAGACAGACAGACAGACAGACAGACAGACAGACAGACAGACAGACAGACAGACAGACAGACAGACAGACAGACAGACAGACAGACAGACAGACAGACAGACAGACAGACAGACAGACAGACAGACAGACAGACAGACAGACAGACAGACAGACAGACAGACAGACAGACAGACAGACAGACAGACAGACAGACAGACAGACAGACAGACAGACAGACAGACAGACAGACAGACAGACAGACAGACAGACAGACAGACAGACAGACAGACAGACAGACAGACAGACAGACAGACAGACAGACAGACAGACAGACAGACAGACAGACAGACAGACAGACAGACAGACAGACAGACAGACAGACAGACAGACAGACAGACAGACAGACAGACAGACAGACAGACAGACAGACAGACAGACAGACAGACAGACAGACAGACAGACAGACAGACAGACAGACAGACAGACAGACAGACAGACAGACAGACAGACAGACAGACAGACAGACAGACAGACAGACAGACAGACAGACAGACAGACAGACAGACAGACAGACAGACAGACAGACAGACAGACAGACAGACAGACAGACAGACAGACAGACAGACAGACACGGTCAAGGTACGGAACCCAAACGAGCCGGATGCTAACATTATATAAATATTTCTTTGATATAGACATCGAAATACCAGTCATACGTAATACATACCCAACATTTGATCCCAAGTGTACAAAACCTCTCGTCGATATTTAATACACGTATTATCACTGAAGTGTACCGAGACTCGGCTGTAATTCGCGTTAAATTCTCTGGAAAGATAGCAAAATAGCGCTTTAACTTTATGCTTATTATTTGTACACACTATTTGGTAAAGCTGCTGTAAAGGCTGATTTACTTTGTTGAGGAGATACGAGCGCTTTTAGTTTAAGGAGAAAGTGATGGCAGGATACTTGCACCTTCATAATTATGTAGTTTTTACCACGGCCATAGCACCACTAATGAGGTTTGCAGTTTGCTCCAACTTGAGAGATAGTTTACTTTTTAACGGGAAGATAAGATCCCACGGGAACGCGGCTTGTAAACGGGGGACAGCCAGTTTTAATATATAAAATTCCCGTGTTAGTTCGCGATGAACACCGAAACTACTAAACCGATCTTGATAAAACTTGGCGCATAAATAAATTATATCCTAAAATACGAGATAAGTTACTTTTTATTCCGGGAAAAGAAAAGATCTCTCGGGAATAAAAATGTGTAAATATTATTTATGTGACCGTTTAATATTTTTCATAATCGAGTACTACAAAGTACTTTTCCACCGTTATGGTTTCCTCACGATGTTTAAAGTCATCGAAAACCCTGGCTCATTGTAGTATTAAAACCCACAATCTTCGCCATAGTACTCGACGTCGCTACGTCTCTGTAATAACTAAGCAGCATTAATTTTCATGAATAAACATACAAAAATATAGGAAGTTCTCACCTCACGTTCCTTTTATTTATGATAGTCTCTACCTCAGTGTCATATTGAACATAATCACATTTTTGATAGCATTCACTGTTTGATATGATATGTCGGAAGTCTACTTGAACTTTCTCTGGAAGAGGATATTTCTTGATTAGGATTTTATGAATATTGTAACAACCCTGACTTGCTTTGAACATCAACTTCCTAATATAGGATTAAAGTAGTCGAGTTTATTAAATTGGTGAAGGAGCACTTCTGGGCAAGCTTGCCATATTCTATTAGTCTGTATATCTATGAGTTTATGTCTGATCGTAAGCCGTTTCGAGATAAAAAAGCATTCAATACGAATCACAAAACCAAGTAAAATCAATTTTAATAATAACCAAAAGCTATAGTTATGTTGTAGATTACTTAAATTTATTACAAGGGCACAAATTCTGGGCATTCCCTTTAATGTGGCAAGCTTGCCCAGAATACTCTGAGAAGTCTTTCTATGTTTGGTTTATGACCATAAGCCGGTTAAAGTCAAATACCCTTTGTATAAGTATTAATAAAGAAAGAAAAGAAAAGAAAGAAAAAAAAATTATTCTGATACAACAGCACACAACAACAAACATAATATACACATTGAAAACAAGACAATAACAAGAAAATAACACACAAAGAGAATATTAGTGTATGCAGATAGCGCGCAGTGATGTCAGAAAAGGCCTGAGCTCAGCATAATGCTGCGGTAAAACCACAACGCTGATTTTCAGCTCATGCCTTTGGTGACGTACGGACGAATTAAAAAAAGAAACAAAAAAAAAAAAAAGTAAAACTTAAAGAATTTCTAACAACCTTTCTGAAGACATTCCCGTAAGTTTTATTAAAATTCTCACTTACCCAAAGTTTGGTGAATACAAATTAGTTTGTCCCAATTACATGGCGCGTATTCTTCTACGTCTATCTCAGATGCTGTAACAGAAACCTGACACTGATACTCCAATCCAAAACAGGTGGTAACCACACAAAGTCTATGATAGCAAATTACGTCTGAGCCTACGTAACATACCAACAGGGTTGATTAGATTCGAATGTTATGTTTATTTATTATTTTAATTGTAGCATTATTTAAATAGGTTTTGTTTTATTTATTATTGAGTCAATGTTTATTTAATTTTAATAATAGTGATGGTCTATTGGTTAAGCGCCAATTACTCTAACACCATTAGATTTTTTATTGATTATAAATAATCGATCTCTATCTATGAATCAATACAGGCCATTTGAAATGTAATTTATGTATGGCTGGCAATATATTCTAAATTCAAGTGAATTTTAATTTATAAAAATATGGAATTCTATTTTCAAATTCAGTCAATTGTTTAATTGGTTAGTGTTTTGATTTTACTACATTTGTATCTCTTTCATCAATGCGGGCTCGATAAAAATACGAGTAATTATGGAATACGAGTTCCGTCGCGGTAAAATGTGGCACAAACGACTCGCAACATTAATACAAACGACTGTTATTGGTTTGAACGCTTCCGACATGGAAATTTTAATTTGAAAAATGATCCCCGTGGTCCCCGGAATTTAAATTTTAAGGCGATAAATAACAGTAAATTGAAGGTAATAGTCGAAGCAGACGATACTCAATCTATGGGCGAGTTAGCAACAGCTTTCGACGTAAGCATCAAAACAATATTGATCCATTTGTATCAAATTGGCAAGGTAAAAAAGCTTGACAAGTGGGTGCCGCACGAACTGAACGATCACCAGCGCGACGAACGCGTTGAGGTATGTAATCAGTATAAAATACTGTAACTGTAAATTTTCCAGGGATCAGGTTTTGTCGCAAACTTTTATTTTATTTTTAGTGCTACTTAAAATGTTGTTGATAAATCGTCTTGTTAAAAGAGAATTTCTCTTTAACTTCGAACAACTTTACACAGATTGATATTCTCAAATTTTCTATATGAACGAAAACTTTTCTTGTGATGTCCCCTTTAATTATATTTAAATGACACCTTTAATTATCCTTATTAATATTATTATAAAAAAAACTCCCGGATGGAACGAAGTTATATAAGTCGAGAGAGTATATATATATTTAAAAAAAAAAAAAAACATTTCTATTTAGAAATGAAAAAAATATCTGGCTTGCTTTCTATAAGAGAGAGAGAGAGAGACAGACAGACAGAGAAACATGCGCACGCCGCACAGCTTACAATAAAGTGACACTGACACTAAAAGTGTCGGTGACAATTTTTCGTGAGCATTTTTTCCGTCTAGCCCCCTTTCACAACGCGCGATAAGGAACTTTGTTCCAATAAGTACCTCCGCCGCGTCTGTCTGAACGCAATAAACTCAAAAACGACTGAACGGATTTTCATACAGTTTTCACCAATAGACGGAGTGATTTATAAGGAAGGTTTAAAGTTTTTGTTCCAATACCACGTAATAAACAAAAATGGACATAATAAGAGAAATAAAGTTAGTAAGGAAAATGTTAACACAAATATATATTTAAAATAATTGAAATTAAAAATTAATCGACTTATCTGACTAACATCATAATTAAAATGAAAAAAAATGTTAGTCAATCACATGACATGCACAGATTGTATCACGTTAGAAAAATATGGCAAAATTAGAAGAAAATCAGAAGCCTCGGAAATACGAATAGAAAGATAGGTCGAAGCTAATAACTTCTATTGCCAAAAAGTAAAAGAATAAAAAAAAAGTGCTGCCATTATTATAGGCCATGACATAATATGAAGATAAATGTCTACTCTTTTATTCGTGTCATGGATGTCACTAGATATGGATTTTATTCAGCTAACGAGACAAAAAACGGCTCAACGTGGGCAACACTGGCTGGGATCCGATATTATTATCGCATAAAGTTTTTACTTCTGACTTGTTACATTATATGAACATCTGTATACAAAAAAGTTTAAGAGTATGTATGTTTGAACGCGTTAATCACATAAAATGTTAGTATGATTAGTTTTTTTTGCGTTTGACAGGCTGTTTATAATGAACGGTAATAGATTATATAATAATATCATCCTGTAACATCTCCGTTGACAGTTTGACAGCTGTATTGCCATTCCCATTTTTATAATTTGACACTTTTCATGTTTGGAATAATTTAAGTTATTTACAGTAGCCCCTCCCATAATCTATTCGCCTCCCCTTGTAATCCGACATTCCTATAACATGTACAGTTGAGTTGCGTTATGAATAAAAAAAATATTTTTGATGGGATCATACCTCTTTGATATGAATTTGTCGGATTACAAGGTTCTCTTGTTCAAAAAGTTCCGGACTACAGGGGGCCTGTAGCAATCTTTGATTATTATTAAACCAGCCTAATGCTCGATACTCTATAGTCCGACAAAATTAATATTCCAACAACGCTTTGCTAAATATTTGTCGGATTACAGCGGGTCAACTGTATTAGTAATTATTATTCTGAAATCGTTTACTGTTGTGGTGGATTTTGTAAATAATGGCAACACTAAGAACAAAAAGACTGTTATTTAAAAAGTTTATTATTGGAAGACTTTTTGACGGGAACTTGCGAAGTGACGTTGCGTTTTCATTTTATTTTCATTTTAATTGGTGTATTTAGTTGGAGTTTTGAATAATATCGGTGGTGTTTTGTCCAATAAAGATCAATGAATAAAAATCCAAGTGCAAATGTGAAGTGAAGTGAAATGAAACCGTGTATCGTGACTTTTCAGGTTGTCCCAAAAAGTCCGTCAATGTTTTAGTGGAACAGCCGCCACTTTCACTAAAACCTGACTGGACATGTACGGACGAGGACTAGACATTGCAGTGATACTAGAATGTGACTATAACGTGAAAGAAGATATTAAAACTGATGAAAATGAAAATTATTTAAAAAAAATTTAATGACAGTGGCCGAGAGAGTATTTGTATTGCTTTTTAAATAACAGATTTTTTTATTTCCACACGAAATAAAGATTACTATCTTGAATTACGATTCCTGGAATTCTATTTTCATTTCAAATATTTTTTTTTATTCATCCAAATAGACCTTCACGAGTACATATGAATAGTCAGACTCCAATGCATGTTTCGGAAAGTTGCTTTTGCTGAGAAGGGCCGGCAGTAAACTCAGAAACTACTGTTTTCAAAAACAACTTACACCTATTACATTCAATAATTATTTATCTAGTCTCATTGTCAATATTTGCGTGTGGCGGCAAAAATAGTACGTAATAGAATTTAATTATAACTGACTTAATAAACATCAAACCTTATGTACCAACTGTAGCCACCCTAACAATCGGTTTTACCAGCGCCTATAGATGTTTCACATCAAAAAACCCTTAAGTATTACTTTTCACATATTATTATATCAAGCACCTATCGACGTGTTCCGACAGTTGCACTTGAGAGACAGTTCCCATCTAGGCTTTGTGTGCTTACCACCTTCGGCCACATCATCACTTACCATGGTGTGGTTGTAGTCAAACACAAGCCTATCCAGAATTAAAAAAACTTGAGAGGTGTCAAGGGACACCCGGATGGAACGAAGTTATATAAGTCGAGAGAGTATATATATATATATATAAATAGAAATGAAAAAATATCTGGCTTGCTTTCTATGAGAGAGAGAGAGAGAGAGAAACAGAGAAACATGCGCACGCCGCACAGCTTACAATAAAGTGACACTGACACTAAAAGTGTCGTTAAAATTTTTCGTAAGATTTTTTTCCGTCTAGCCCCCTTTCACAACGCGCGAGAAAAAAGATGTATTAGGCTCTTCTTTTAATTTTCAGCTTATACAAAACGCACAGCGTAAGATATAAAAGTTTTAACTTACGTAAATAATCGAAAGGTAGACACCGGCAGTGGTCAACGACCTTCTTCAGTATAATTCGCATCATACACGCGTGATACGACACTCCAACGCCTGCGTCCTAGATAAAAGTTTACATAACATTATTAGGTCATAGGTTATTAGGCATACTGCCCACTGGCATTGAATGTTGCTATAAATAAACATCGCAAGGTAACTTAGCTTATTTTTTTATAGCACTAGGTGGTAAGCAAGCTTACGGCCCACCTGATGGTAAGCGGTTCAAACTCAAACTCAAACTCAAAACTCATTTATTCAGTTTAGGCCCTGGTAAGGCACTCATGAACGTTACAATTGACTCTACCACCGGTTACCGTAGCTTATGGACGCTTGCCGCACTAATCTGGTAAATGAGGCGCCCCTGACGCGAGCGCTTCGCACTCTTAACCTTGTATCGGAGGACATAGACATATTTAATTGTGCACTGAGTGAATTCACAAAGATAACTTTGTACA
Source organism: Ochropacha duplaris (assembly GCA_951361185.1). Lineage (NCBI taxonomy): Eukaryota > Metazoa > Arthropoda > Insecta > Lepidoptera > Drepanidae > Ochropacha > Ochropacha duplaris. Next base: position 13,604,765 of record OX592696.1, on the reverse strand, counting down.
TTCTAAGTTATAGGATTTAAGATATATTCATTTAAGATATTATTATGCTACACTATCGAATTAGGTCTTGCCTGTTATGATAGTCGTAAGTTTTTGGTATAAATAAATAAAAATATAAAATCAGAGGCGTCACGATCGCGTTGCCGACCTTGCATATAAACCTTCTTAAGAACCTCATGCAAGGAGATCATTCCACAACGTCGTCGCGGGAGAAAGTGCCCTTGAAAATATGTAGGTATAATTAAGATTTGGGACAGCCACTCCTACAATCGATGAAATTAATTCGCGCAACGAACCATGTCCCTATTGTACTTGGTGATCTATCGTCTGACAATAACCTAGACAGATATTACGATGTAAATTTCAAATACAATAAGTTATTCCAAGAATAGTTAACCTTTGTTAATAAGCGTATTCTAGCCAAATGGGTTGGCACGCGACGATGGCAAGAGACCTGACGGAATGTCATTGTTTCCATGGAAGATGGGTAGGCCTCTAGTGTGGGACGCAACGTGTGTCGACACTCTTGCGCCATCCCATCTTCCTAGCACAGCGTGTCTTGCCGGCGGTGCCGCTGCATCTGCTGAGAACCTCAAGCGGCGAAAATATAATAGCCTTATAGGTAATTATATTTTCGAGCCGTTTGGGGTTGAAACTCTCGGGTCGTGGGGCCCGAGTGCTCATTTCCTATTTAAGGATATTTCCAAAAGATTGGTTGACGCTTCCCGTGACCAAAAAAAAGGCTGGCTTTTACTTTGGCCAAAGATTAAGCATTGCCATTCAACGTGGCAATGCTGCCAGTCTTTTGGGAACGTTACCAGTCGACGGCGATGCGGAGGAATTCTTCGACGCACTTTTATAGTTTATTTTAGGTAGTTTTTAGATTAGAATAGTTTTAATTTAGTTATAATAATGTAAATATTTTATTGATTTTTAAACGACTTCAAAAAAGGAGGAGGTTATATGTTCGACTGTATGTTTTTTTTTTTTTTTTTTATGTATGTTCATCGATTTTTCCGCCAATTGTCAACCGATTTTCAAAATTTTTTTTTTGTTTGAAAGAGTATACTTCGGCGGTGGTCCCATTATCACCAAGTCAGGATCTGATGATGGGATCCTGGGGGAAAACGAGGGCAACCCTCAAATTTTATAAGAAATGTCAACCGATTTTCAAAATTCTTTTTTCATTTGAAAGAGTATACTTCGGCGGTAGTCCCACTGTCACCAAATCAGGATCTGATGATGGGATCCTGGGGAAAATGAGAGCAACCCTCAAATTTTATAAGAATTTACAGTATTTTTCATTCATATACGTACTTATCAAAGCTATTTCCATTTGGTAGTCATCATCTTATGTTGCAGAGCTGATGATGGAAGGTACAAATCCTTAAAGGTTAGGAGTTAGGGGATATTTCTTTAAATATTAAAGTCACGTTTAGACTCGTATCGTCGTCTCTTTGTATATTCAAATGAGCTAATGATAGAAGGTAATATCTTTATCGGTTAGGTGTTAGAATATACGTTGTCCTAGATATGAAATGAAACGCAATATCAAGTAGCTGCTGAGAAAGAAGCCTTAATCATTTAGGATATATATGCTTTATTTTCTTTAAAAGTTTATCTATTTATGTATTCCCTCATCTAATAGCGTGATGCTATTTAACTTATAGGCTTTCTCGATAAATGGGCTATCCAACACTAATATATTTTATGTAGTTCCTGAGATTAGTGTGTTCAAACAGACAAACAAACAAACTCTTCAGCTTTCTAATATTAGTATAGATAATGTAAATTAATAATAGGCTTAATTTGCTCGAAAACAATTAAATATTTCTTGAAAACATTGAAATATAAAAAATGGAAAAATAAAACTTTTTATAAAAAAAATAAAAACGCCTTCAAAGGCAAATGTTGCACTAAAAACCGAAAAATAAACTGAATAAGAGATTAAATAAAATGGGAAAAAAATATTTCAATAACTAAATAGACCAAAAACTTTACTTATGTAAACTACCTACGCACCTATTCAAATTATTATTCTATAAATACCTTTTGATCTGTTTGAAGTCGGTGCCAAGCCCAAAAATACAATGAAAGAAATAATAAATGCCTTCACAAGCATCGCCAGATGGCAGTTCAGCCTCCCAGGGTGGAGATTAAGTAATCCCTCACTCTATCTGCGGGCGGCCAGCGGTCAACCGTTTCACCGGATCTCCCTAACCGCACGCCAACATGCTGCGCCTGCACTACTCAATAGCGGCTCCATAATACCGCCGGTCCCTCCGCCGTCAGCACAGTTACTCCTCTAAGGAGCTCTGGCAACCTTACTCACCGCAGGAACACAACACTTGGCAGTGTTATTTGGCTGCGATATTCTGTAAGGTGGGAGGTACTTCCCCAATCAGACGGCCCCAATTATGAGCAGATGTTATGCTATGTCCTACCTCCTCAAACCGTACGAAGCCTATTAAACCTATTAGGCTTGGCACCGACTTCAAACAGATCAAAAGGTATTTATAGAATAATAATTTGAATAGGTGCGTAGGTAGTTTACATAAGTAAAGTTTTTGGTCTATTTAGTTATTGAAATATTTTTTTCCCATTTTATTTAATCTCTTATTCAGTTTATTTTTCGGTTTTTAGTGCAACATTTGCCTTTGAAGGCGTTTTTATTTTTTTTATAAAAAGTTTTATATAGTGTTCTTATTATGATAAATTAAATGTATATTACCATGACAGTTGGTCTAGAAAGATTTCAAGGCGATGATAGCTCAGTGGTGAGTGACGTCGGATACCGCGGCGAAGGTCGTGGGTTCGAATCCTACAATGAGCTTGAGCTTTCGGTGAAGGAAAACATCGTGAGGAAACCATAGCACGGTGGTAGGGTACTTTGTAGTACCCGACTGGCTGGCTACCACCCTCAAGTTGAAAATCTGTCCTTCCCATCTAGGCTTTGTGTGCTTACCACCTTCGGCCACATCATCACTTACCATAGTGAGATTGTAGTCAACCATAAGCCTATCCAGAATTAAAAAAAAATTAACATTAATACCACTATTGAATTGTACCGCTTACATTTAGTAACAATAGGGTTGTGTACTAAAAAATCAATTAAGTCCGTCAGTTAGATTACCAAAAAATATTGGACACGTATTTTTTATTTTGTTCCGTAAACGAAAAAGACGAGGCTACAGTGCGTTGAAATTTCGCGTGACGTCACACCGTGGTCCAAATTTTGCCACGAAGTGACGTCGCAAGCCTCCACTCCTATACTTTGATGCGCTATAACTTTGTATATTTTTATTGATTTGATAAAGCAAAAAATACGTGTCCAATATTTTTTGATAATCTCACCGACGGACTAATTAGAATCCATTTTTATTGACCCATGACACTACCCTATTAAAAATATCCAGGTCAGTGAAATACTTCCAGTAAGCGAGCTATTAATCAATCTAATTAAATTACTGTGCATCCACGTAATAACCATTTAAAACGTAGCCAAAACCTTGGTATTTCACCCTTTAATATAATGCCTTTGAAACGTCTACGAATAATTTGTATCTTTGTATTGTATTTTGTACTTTTTCATTAAAATTCGGACCGTAACTTATAACTTACTAAAGGGCAGATCTAATTAAAAACAAAGCCTTTGTTTTTTCTCAAGGTTTAAGGTACTGCTTATTGAAACATTAAAATCAGTTGAACTAATTCAGTCATCTAAAAAACACAGAGATAGAGTTAAGTTTGCAGTCTACTGTTGCAGATAGACGCTTAGTAATGAATAAAAAAAAAACTTGAGAGGTGTCAAGGGACACCCGGATGGAACGAAGTTATATAAGTCGAGAGAGTATATAGATATATAGATATATATATTTATATATATATATAAATCCTTACTATTTTTATATATATATAAATAGAAATGAAAATATCTGGCTTGCTTTCTATAAGAGAGAGAGAGAGAGAGAGAGAGAGAGAGAGAGAGACAGACAGAGAAACATGCGCACGCCGCACAGCTTACAATAGCTTACTATAGCAAAAAAGTGTCGTGACAACTTTTCGTAAGATTTTTTTCCGTCTAGTCCCCTTTCACAACGCGCGATAAGGAACTTCGTTCCAAAAACATTAGCTGTTTCGCTAGCGGTAAGACATAAGCTTTATCTATACGAATGCCCCAAGTAAAGACTTACCTGTAACTTCAAAGGTTACCTTTGTGGTTACAATTTCAATCTAAGTTAAGCTTAAATTATAGTTTTAATTTTAACTTAGAATGGTCTGGAATGTTTCAATATGTATACTCATTAAGACTGGTTTTAAAAGTATTAACTATCTTATGTATTTTATTTTTCAGTACTCCCTTGGAGTTATTTTTTGTTTCATTATTGTTTTATAGACGTGGGCGTGGATTAAGTAAGTTATGTTTTAAACAAGTATTTCCTTTTTTTCTCTTTTAAAATAAAATATTGAAACATGTTGAAAAGAATATTATCTAAATATCTACTCTCGTTATTTATACATTTCTGAATTCCCGAGAGATCATTATCTTTAACAACTCAGACAATCTGGACTCTACAAAGGCATACCTATGCATTTTGTACCTGCTTCCTGTAATTATTTTATTTATTTATTTATTAGGACATATTTTATTATTACTGGTTTTTTCTTTATTCGGAATGGAAAGGTAGTCGATTAGGGATATCTCTAGCGAGAATGGAGAGGTGTTCAGAGATTTTGTAATATTAAAACGTATTAAATGTGTTACATAGTTTAACTTCGAATCTTGAGCCCTACAAGTTTTACTTAAAGTAGGCAACGAATACGTTTGTGACTTTAAATAAAATATAATATCCTAGGGCATTTTTCACATGGCCATCTGATTCCAAACTAAGCAGAACTAATATTATGGAAACCAAAAAACTGATAGATAAATATGATCACTCACTCAGGAAAAATAGAGATACTTACGTAATTTGCTCAAAAAATCAAAGAAAACAAATGAAACAATAGCAACAAATAGAGTTTCTATCTCCTTTTTTGTCTCTTTTAAGATAGCTACTTACAGTTTCAAGAATACAGCTCCTGCTTCTCACCGGCAGCTGTTTGACATGGCTGGAAGAGTCTATTGTCCAAACATAGACGTTGACATCAAAGAACGCGCCGGGGGACAATGCTATATAACCATCTAAAATAGTTATTTTCTCATCTTTGTCGAAAACATAAAGCTGAAAAATAAATTGAAGTATTGGTGTAAAGTTTTATCATCTTAACTAATATTATAATGAAATTAAGATGTTAGCTTTGGTATGTTAATTAGTTTGGTCGTCTAAACTAAAATTACAAAGAGGAAAGATTTGATTGTATGTTTGTTTGTTACGATTTAACTATAAAACAAAATTGACTCCAGGTCAACCGAAAGTACCCCATAGGTTTTAGGTTGAAAAACTATATGGTAGTTTCCGTTGACCTAGAATCACGAAATTTGGCAAAAAGCAAGGTTTAAAGCACAAATAATGGAAGAATTCCAAAAATTTTAAAATTTGAAAATTACTATACATAGATGACGCCAATTAAGATATTCCTCTGGGTTGTATGGGGCTCATACAATGAAGAGGTCTATCTTAATTGGCACCATCCTCAAATAATAATAAAACGTAAACGTAATCGAAAACGATTTGAAAAAATCCTCGAGACTCCATTACCGTGATGAACGAATTGTTTACATATCTACAAGTATGTACGGAACCCTCGGTGCACGAGTCTGACTCGCACTTGACCGGTTTTATTCTACCCTCTCAAAGGACCACTTCTTTTTTTTATTTTACGCTCTCAAAGGACCACTTCTTTTTTTTATTTGACACTTCTCAAAGGAAGACAAGGATAACATTTTATAATTTAGGGATCGGAATATTATTATCTTATCCCAAATCACCCGTAAAATTAAAATGTTAATATTTTTGTTTCTTATCTATAAAAATATAGTACCTACCCACGCGGCACTATCGTGGAGTAGAATCTATTAGAATACTTGATTTTCTCAACTGATTTGCAAGTCAAATCAAAGTGATTTAAACCAATCACTGCGTACTTTAACCCGTAAAGTGATTAAAATACACGTTTTTATGAACTACCCTAGAAAATAAAAGTGATTTTACATTTTTCTACACTAATATTATAAAAAGGAAAGATTTGATTGTTTGTTTGTTTGCAATGAATAAGCTCTGAAACTACTGGACCGATTTGAAAAATTCTTCCACCATTAGAAAGCTACATTATTCCCGCTAAAAATAGGCCATATTTGGTCCCGGGAAAAGATAAGATCCCACGGGAATGCGGGCAAACCGCGGAGAACAGCTAGTGTTATATCATTCTGTAGAAAAAGTTTATAACTCACGAATGTCATGCCATTAGCAGTGGTTCCATCAACGTATTTCTTTTCTCCATTTACGAGGATATCTAGAGCTTCGTTTACTTCCACACCAGACATGAAATTCGTTTCTTTATCTGTGTTTTCCCTAAAAAGTTATCTAATTAGCTCATTTGGACAACAATGACTTAGTTGTTCGTACTGCTGAGCTGATGAGTGATCTCATTATGCATGTTTGTTTTAATAGAGCTGTTTCCGCACTTAAGGTCATAGCCCATTTAAACGACTCTGCTCCTACATCGCCCTATACTAAAAGTCAACTACCGAGCAGTCTGATGGCGGTAAGCTGTCTGCTAATTTATGTTGCCAATATAAACTATATCTAAAGTGCACGACCTGAAGTCCATATTTTAATGATATTTTATTTGTCGGGTGGGAGCAGAGTTGTGTAAGTCAGCTACGACCTTTAGCCTCTTGATTGGGCACTTTTACGTATTCAAATTTCTGTATCTTTTCACTCCAACCAACCCAGGTCATTCCAGAAGGCTAGCAGCCTTTGTAGACTGCTGAAGGCTTTCGGAAGTGACGCTGGTGATAGGACGCTCATTATTCTTTTCCCTCATCTTAACAATATCAGAGATATAGAAAGATCAGCAGCAATTCGGTAATTCCCCCGTATTGTAGAACTGTATATAACCATCAGGTCAACATTAGCTGAAGGAAGACATCGTGAGGATACCTGAATCTGCAATCGCACAATGGTAGTCCTGGTACGTGATACTGAGAACCTGCATGCCAATGAAGTTGAGTTAAAATCTCCCTTGCTATGGTATTCCCCCATTTTATCAGGGGAATCCCGTTTCTTTACACTGGCGAATGTTATAAGCGTTGTAACTTACCTAAAATAAGAAATGTCGAATTGACAGCAATGACCAGCAAAAGTAAGAACAGGTCTAAACATTTCAGAGCAGTTGTGCACACGGGATCTCCAAATGCATTCCATTATTAAATCATCACAAGGTTTCTTGAACTGAAAGTACATATATTTATTCTGGATTAGCTTGTGTTTGACCACAATCTCACCATGGTAAGTGATGATGTGGCCGAAGGTGGTAAGCACACAAAGCCTAGATGGGAAATGGCTCTCAAGTGCAGCTGCCGGAACACACCGATAGGTGCTTGGCGACAGATTTGAGGGTGGTAGCCAGCCAGTCGGGTACTATAAAGTACCCTACCACCGTGCTATGGTTTCCTCACGATGTTTTTCATCACCGAAAGCTCAAGCCCATTGTAGGATTCGAACCCACGACCTTCGCCGCGGTACCCGACGTCACTACCACTGAGCTATCAGCGCCTTAGAACGGTGTATATTATAAATCCATTTCATAAAATAATTGTGTGGTCGGCATGGGTGGTTAGGTTAGTTAGTAACAAGGATTGTATTGTGAGTAGATCCTACGTAAGTGATTGAAAACAATCCGGTACTTTAACTTAACCCGTAAAGTGATTAAAATACCCAGGGATAACTTAACCCGTAAAGTGATTAAAATACCCAGGGATAACTTAACCCGTAAAGTGATTAAAATACCCAGGGATTGTTAGGTATATGTGCGGATATTTGCTGATCTAATAGGTCTTAAAAATGTAGCAATAAAATACCATATTGAGTAACATTTCCAATGTAAGTCCGAGGTCTTCGAGCAAAAAATGCATTCTCTTGATATAACTTTCTGGTGTATAATCTCTTTCTTTAACATTTGTGAAGCTGCTGAAGAATTCGGACACCTGGGTCATGTTGTAGCCACGGAGAAGTCTGAAATGTTAATGCTTTAAGAGGTTCTTTGGATACATAAGGCGATGAGAGCTCAGTGTTGGTGACGTGGGTTCAAATCCTACAATGAGCTTGAGCTTTCGGTGAAGGAAAACATCGTGAGGAAACCACAGCACGGTGGTAGAGTACTTTGTAGTATCCCATTGGCTGGCTACCACCCTCATGTTGAAAACCTATCGCCAAGCACCTATTGGTATGTTCCGACAGCTGCACTTGAGAGCCAGTTCCCTTCTAGGCTTTGTGTACGTACCACTTCAGCCACATCAACCAACTCTACCACCGCGAGTGCTCATTGGTCAATAAAAGAGTTTTGAATTTGAGTTTGAGGCTGTATGGGCTGAAACCCTTTGCCTGTACCTACTACAATAGACGTTTTTGTTTATGATTGTGATTACTTACAGCAGCTCGCTAATGTTATCAGCTTTAGGTCCATAAACCAGTTCTGTATCACATACTGCAACTGCTGGGAAGGGTATCTTTGAGATTGAGTAATGAGTCGTCTCCACCTGTTGATGTAAAGTGCAATCAATTTTAACATTATTTCCTATATATTAACGCTATAAGTCGACGTGGACAAATTTTCGTTCAAAAAACATAGAAATAAAAACTTGAGAGGTGTCAAGGGACACCCGGATGGAACGAAGTTATATAAGTCGAGAGAGTATATACATATATAAAAAAAACTACTTATACCGACCCTACCCGACCCGACCCGAAAACTGACACTAAAAGTGTCGTGACAAATTTTCCGTCTAGCCCCCTTTCACTTTCACGCGCGATAAGGAACTTCGTTCCAAAAATCCTTCAAACGTTGTGTGTTTTAAAAGAGCAATAGGCTACACCAAGATGTTGAAAGACATTCACAAAACAAATGCTAGAAAGGTGAAACTTTATTTTTTATAAAATACTACAAAAAATTGTTACATCAGAAAAAATGTCGGTTTTAAATATTTAAATTCTAAACGGGTGCTATCCCGGTCGGTTTGCGAAGCTCGGTCATCCAGGTACTATATTATTATATTTACAAGTAATATGGCAACTGATCTCCTTAGAATAAACTCCACTTAATCACAAGACGTCGTGAATTTTGTGGGTAAATAATCTAGGAGTAGAAAGCAAGCAACCCGTATTTTTATCTATGCACGTGAAACATAGATAGGTTAGGTATGTATTAGGCTTAAACGTACGTTGATCTGCGTTTATCTGCCAAATGCCAGTTACACGCAGATAAAATCTATATCCTTTGGATTCAAACAAATATTCGATTTACTTAAACCCTCCTTTGTTTGCAGAATTTATGTACAGTTCGCAGTTTCGAATTTCATTCGTGTGAGGCTTTGGAGACTATTCGAATTTCCCCAAAGGCGCTCCCAAAAGATATAATATAAAGAAAAATAGCTTTGATTCAAATAAAGAATACTATACCAAATAAAATGAAAATGTAGTTTAAAAATAACAAAAAAAAAAAACTATATTTAAATAGGTATGTTTTTAAAGCATTAATATCCGAATTTCAAAATACGACCTTGTTTTGGGGTAGGGTAAAAATATAATTATACTTTCAAATCAAAGGTTGGCCTTTAAAACAAGTTATTCAAGTTTTCACCTACAGTAAAAAAAAAACAGCAAATTTTTTTGTTATAGAGATAGATAGAACCTTGGAAAAGGACATAGTACTTATAGTCTTCATCGCAGAAAAAGAAAATATCCTCGGGAACGCGGGTGAAACTGCGGGGGACAGCTAGTATTAATAAAAGTGATTACAAAGGGCTAATGCGATTTCTTCAAGACAACCTTGGGTACAGAATACTAAACAATATAGGTGAGAGAACACTTGTACATTTTGATGGTGAAAAGAGATAAAGAAAGAAAGAAAGAAAAGAAAGAAAATCATTTATTTTGGACTCACACAATCACAAATTACACACACATATACAAATATAGAAGACAACAATACAATACAGTCATACAATGCACTGTGTAGCTGTGTGAGGCCAAAAAGGCACCTATCTCAGCATTAAGCTGCGGCCGTACGTACCGCAGCGCTGGTATTCTGATAGGGCCAATGGTGCCACGGACAGTCGCGGCACAGGCATCCAAATAATCTATAATATAAAAATGAATCGCAAAATGTGTTGGTAAGCGCATAACTTAACAACGCCTGGGCCAATTTGGCCAATTCTTTTTTTTAAATGTTCGTTGAAGTCCAAGGATGGTTTTTACGGCGAGAAAAATTCGAATAATTGCCGGGAAAACTCTAAAAACAGCCCTTTTATTTTTCTCATACAAACCCCCAGCTGTCAAACATTTGACGTCAATCGAAACAAAACAAAGACGCATTTTAGAGAAATAGGGCAGAACAAGGTCTGCCGGGACAGCTAGTATTACAATAAAATTATAATTACATAATACATATAACATCAAGATAAATAATATAAAAAGGAATATTATACTTACATAATACATATATTTATATTATTATATAATTAAATATTGTTTCCAAACGCAACGCACTCAGTTTGACTGTCAGTTGGCAACAAGGTACTAGTCTATGGTTGAGGCACAGTTCAAAATGGAAGAAAAAATAAAAATAATAAAAACAAACGTACATGAATTATTTTAAAAGTGAATCTAACTGTAGACTTATCAAGTAAAATAACTCAACTTGCTTATATACTAGATTCGATTGTCATCTTAATGTTTTCTGGGACAGCAGTCCATATTATCAACAGGTTGTTTGTAAACAACGCGCGAATGAGAAATTTAAATAAACTGATAATCATGGAGTAATAATTTCCGAGACGGCCAAGTTTTAAAAATACAGTTAGAAATATTCAGCTGTAAAACCTAGTGACATAGATAATGAAAATAACATTACACAAGAAGTAAACTGGATTCATACCACAGTCAATGTAGGATCATTGGAAAACTTTTCCAATATCATTTGACTCAAAAAACAGCACAGCGCAATACTCGAAGCAATGATGAGGGCCCATACGAAGTGCACCCACCACTTCTGGCTGCCATAGAAGTAGTATACACCATGGATAGAAGAATGCTTGCTATACAACCTCGATTTTGTCGCTATAACTCTTTTAATTCTTCTATTTAAGCGCATTTTGGATCTGCAAGAAAACAATGGATATAGACCGGTGTTCTTCCACAATGATATTATGTATGTGATAATAGGGTCGAAATCCCCTGGTATTGCTAATGTCTACAGGCGAAGGTAGTCACTTACCATCAGGTACTAGTGCTAGGGGAATCGACAATTTGTTGTTGACTTTTTACAAAGAATTTATGTACCTATTTTACGTAACTTTTACCTACTACATACAGTAGATAATTATTATGATAGAAATCTGGTTATGAGATTATAGGTTTGACCTAGTTTGAGAAGCAGGGTACTAATTTATAGTTTAAGTTGTTGTAATATAATACTTGTTGCTCATAATTAAAGTTCATATTATATATAAATATATAGAGCAATCTACTATGTATTGATTTTTGAATTTTAGATATTATAGATACATAATAATGTCAATGTCCCAGGAAAACAATAAGATAACAATAGAACCTAGTATATAAGCAAGTCGAGTTGTATAAAACGAACAATTAATACATTCTGGGCAGTTCTATCTTAAATTAACTAGTCATTATAAACAGACAATCAAAGGATAAATAAATCTAAATAAAAAAGTGGTTGTCAGTAGGCAACGTACCCAGAATGCTGGCAGTATTGCCACGTTGGATGGAAATGCTGATTCGTTGAGCGAGGTATATGCCAGCATTCTGGTCACGAGATGCGTCGACCAGTCGTTTTGACATTTAAGACGTATAGGTTAAGGTTAAGACATGAAAAACCTTTTATCACAAACTTCTCCGTTCTTCAGTGGTTTTGGAGAAACACGTCTACTGGAGTGCACCTGGTGGACTTAAAGTAGGTATCTAAAAACCTGCCTTAATGTTCCACTTATGCAATGGGAAAAACCTATTAAAATCGACCCAGCCGGATTAGAAAATATAGTAACATATTATATAGACCCACACACACACGCACACACAAACAACCTTTTATCGTACATTCCCCGTTTCGCCGTGAGTAAAAAAATGATTTTTTTTCGTCATAGTTTCAAAATGTTTCTCTGATCTGCATTCTATAATACGGAGCCTAGAGTTTGTTTTAATATATAAATAACATACCGTTTTAAAAATTAATAAGACCTTTCGAACAATAAAAGATTATAAATCAAAGCTAAAATATACCACTATAAATTGTATTTGACCAACAATCACTGTATTGAACATTAAAGTGATAGAATCGAAGTCACTTTGTAATAGTACCTAAATGTATCAAAGCAATTAAATGTATCATAAGTGAATTGAATTTTAACTATAGATTAAAAGTGAAGTCAATGTTAAGCCCGCGGCTTCGGCTGTGATGGTATTTTATCTATACCTACTTAATATTATAAACAGGTAAGGTTTGTTTTTTGTTTATCTTTGGAACACTGAACCGATTAAAAAAAAAAAACTAATAATAAAAATAAATAAATATCCTCGGTCATTTCGCTGCTTTAATTTGATACTGGCACATTACAAAATGTGGCACTTTTTTGATAATGTTATGATTCAACGCAAATCAACCTATATTATGATGTGAATAAAACTCACATTCCTATGTATAAATTTGGCCTGGTGGCGTGATTGAATGACGTTATCTAATTGGTCGAAATTTACCGCAATTTTGATGGTACATTGACACAACGCCAATTGCTTCGAGTATTCGCAGGGTGAAACTCGGAATTTCTCTAGTATAAGGGCATAAAAATAAATAATTCATAGTTATTTGTGGAATGATTTCTTAAATAAGGTTATATTTCGTATTGTGATAGTATTCAAGAAATTTGGTATAATAGTTGTGTAGTATTGCGACGGTATCAAAACAAGTAAGTAGTATAAATAAATAGCATATTTCATAATAGATTTTTATTCAAAAAAAAAGTTTTTATTATAAAGAAACTAAAACAAAATGTGACTATTTCGTAACGAAAATCGTGTGTTTACGATGATTTTTTGCAGATTATGACACTTTTTACGTTATTCGCTCAATGACTTTATATATTATGTGCCATTAATCAACATAATTTCGATACATTATTTTTAATGTCCCATTATTTTTAATTGCAATATGTCTCTAAATTAAATATTATTATGATTCTCATTAGTCTGATTATGATTTATTATTCCGTATGAGTATTCCAAACCGGTGGGAGAGTCAATTGTAACGTTCATAAGTGCCTTACCAGGGCCTAAACTTAATAAATTAGTTTTGAGTTTGAGTTTTTGAGTTGATAGTCCCGAAATATACCAAGAAAGGAATGTATCACCTTTGCCGATTCAAAACGATAAGACTGAACGAATTTTCAATGGAAGAACAATATTTTTGTTCAGATGATAGTGTCAAAGATCCCGACTACGTAAAAACCAAATTAAATTTGAGTGAGTCCACTAATTCTGAAACAAATGCTGAAAAACATCACACAGCACAACGTCAGAAAAAGTATTCAAAAACCTGATGACAAGACTAAAGAATCTGATGACAACAATATTGAACAGAATCAACTTAATTTGGCAAGCAACTAATCTGCAACAACTAATCTACACAGTTTAAGCAGTTTAGCAGCTAAGTTTAAGCAGCTCTCAGCAAAATATTAGTTCAAATATGAGCTATATATTGAACTTATCCTCTAGTTCTAGCAGTTCCTCAGATTCAGAAGCAGTTTTCGATTTCGAATCAGAAAGATGTGACGTAGCGGGCGTTACCATAAAATAACATCTCCGGTTGTCTTTCAATAGAGACTGTGTTATCTAGCCAGACCCTTGAAAGCTTGGATTTGTCGACCAACTCTGGAACCGTATTAGACACCACTGATGTTGAAAATTCTTCAAGCCTCGTTCAAGATGGCCCACATCACACGGCATCCGATAATCCATCACCGGAAATGAAAAGTGCACGAAAACGCAAACTAAACTCAGAAAGATGGGCATGCGTACAAGCAAATTTATTAAGAAATAAAGGTCATGAATACAAATTTGACGGGCCGGTTGGCATGATTGGTATCAGGCCGCAGGTCGTGGGTTCGATTCCCATCCAGGACAGATATTTGTGTGCATGAACATGTCTATTTGTCCTGAGTCTGTAATTATCTATTTAAGTATGTATTTACAAAAAACTTGTATATGTAGTAAATCAATCATCTGTTTTCCATATTACAACCTCTGCTTAGTTTGGGGTCAGATAACCGTGTGTGAAAAATGTCCGAGGATATTTAACATTATTTATTTATTTATTATTTAAATCAAAATATGGTAAAATTGTTCCTGAAAAATCAATGCAGGCTCCACTCCCGATATTGAAACAAAAGTGTACAAATAAAATAACAGAAACTCAGCGAAAAGAGATTTTTGATACCTATTAGAGCTTAGGCGACCTGCATGGGAAAGGGAGTTTATATTGCGACACATTTCAACTATTAAACCAAGATAATATTCTTACAAAGTTCATAACAGTAACCGCGGCAATAATAATACTTTTTACATGACAGAGGACAGTGAACGTATAAGAGTCTGCAAACAATATTTTAAAGCCATATTGAAAAAAGTCAACGTGGAAAATACAATAATCATCGTACTGTGGACCCAGCCATTAAAGACTTCATCGATATAAAAAGTTTAGCAACATCCTTAGGCAAGAATATAGAAAATGACGCGGTGAAAATAACAGATATTGTCATATTAAATGTAGAAGCAGGTGATACGGAAAATTACTCAGATTATTATAAAAATTCATACGAAAGCGATATTTTCAAGAAAGTGATAGTTGAAAAGATGTAACCTTGCTGAGTTTCTTGCCGGTTCTTCTCAGTTGAAGGCTGACTTCCGAACCGGTGTTAACTTCTGTAATTCGACCTTCATCAGTGCCCTTCTAGGGCCTAAACTGAATAAATGGTTTTGACTTTGACTTTGCATTTTGAGAAACTTTGTTACACAATTTTCGAAACCAAAGTAAGGTTTGATTTTGTAGGAGATTTTTAATTAATTTTGTTTATTATTTGGATGAAATGAAAGTAAATAATGTTTTAAAGTTGTTATTTTTAACTGTTTCTGGTATATTCTGTATGAATAGATATTCCTGTACCTAATGATACAGTTTTTTTTGTGATGTTGAGGTTAGCAAGTTAAGTTATATTCTGTTAAAGATATATTTTATACTATATAGTATTCTTTGTGATCTCGTTAACTTTGAAAATTGATATAATTTTAGCCATACAAAACCAAAAAAGACATTATATAATTCAAATATTCCAGTTTTCAATTTCGGTTTACTTGGAATAGTAATGTAATTGTAAATGTGACATTATTCAACAAATAAAATACTAGAAGACTTTCTTACAAATATAAATAAGCCGTTGTTTCAAAATTGTGTAGATGAAACATTTGTTCTATTAGGCATGATGTCATTGTTCTCGAAAAGATGCTGTTAAATTAAAGGTCATAACATAGTTTATGCCAATGTCAAAAAGAATAAAACAAAAGCTTCTTTGACGTATGTCAAAAGCATGTTAATTTTTCGTGAGTTTTAAGGGGTTTTTTTTACTAAAAAGGCTATGTTGGTCACTAATAACGGAATTCTATTAGATTATTCGTTGCTTTAAGCAATTTCCAAGAGATTATCATAAATAGAAAAAAAGATATGAATAATTACTTTTTTTGGTTTTCTTTAAACTGGTCTCCTGAAAAAAGTGTATTTTTGAGATGTGTCACTTTAAAATTAAAGCAGCGATTTGTTCACACACGGCTATCTGATCCCAAACTAAGCAGAGGTTTAACAACCCGCAAAATGCTGAGTTGGGCCAATTTGTAACATTGTTCGTCAATCGTTTAATTAATGACTTTTCTTTCTTTTTTTATATGTTATATGCTACAAATAAATAATATTTCATTTCATTTCATTTTCATTTCATTCATTTCATTCATTTCATTCATTTCATTCATTTCATTCATTTCATTCATTTCATTCATTTCATTCATTTCATTCATTTCATTCATTTCATTCATTTCATTCATTTCATTCATTTCATTCATTTCATTCATTTCATTCATTTCATTCATTTCATTCATTTCATTCATTTCATTCATTTCATTCATTTCATTCATTTCATTCATTTCATTCATTTCATTCATTTCATTCATTTCATTCATTTCATTCATTTCATTCATTTCATTCATTTCATTCATTTCATTCATTTCATTCATTTCATTCATTTCATTCATTTCATTCATTTCATTCATTTCATTCATTTCATTCATTTCATTCATTTCATTCATTTCATTCATTTCATTCATTTCATTCATTTCATTCATTTCATTCATTTCATTCATTTCATTCATTTCATTCATTTCATTCATTTCATTCATTTCATTCATTTCATTCATTTCATTCATTTCATTCATTTCATTCATTTCATTCATTTCATTCATTTCATTCATTTCATTCATTTCATTCATTTCATTCATTTCATTCATTTCATTCATTTCATTCATTTCATTCATTTCATTCATTTCATTCATTTCATTCATTTCATTCATTTCATTCATTTCATTCATTTCATTCATTTCATTCATTTCATTCATTTCATTCATTTCATTCATTTCATTCATTTCATTCATTTCATTCATTTCATTCATTTCATTCATTTCATTCATTTCATTCATTTCATTCATTTCATTCATTTCATTCATTTCATTCATTTCATTTCAGAGCTTGTAATATGGAAACCAGATGACTGATATACTACATATACTACTGTTTTTTTGTAAATACATACTTAAATAGATAATTACACCCAGACTCAGGACAAACAGACATGTTCGTGCACACAAATGTGTGTCCTGGATGGGAATCGAACCCACGACCTGCGGCGTGATAGGCAGTGTATTAACCAACCACGCCAACCGGCCCGTCAATAAAATGTTGCATTATCACAAAGGCTATATTTTATTTTAATTTTCCGAAACCGTGGAGCGAGGGATTATATTGGCATCCACCCTGCTAATGACCAATATAAAAACATCAATTGCTTTAGTATTATCCAAGGGAATTTCTGTCACGAAATGACAAAACTTCAAGTCATAATATTCCTAATCAAAGAGATTTAAAGATAGATACAAAGTCTTTGTTCCTAATGAATTTAATTATATTTTACAACATAATTCTTTATATTTACAACAAATGTACAAAATATGCAAACTTCCTCGAGGCTGCCGCAGCTGTCGATCGGCATGGTTCCCAGCAGGCTGGCAGCGTTTCCTCTGTGGATGGCCAGGCTGATGCGTTGGCGGAAAAAACACCCCGCAAACCGATCTCCCGAGACCTAGATTTTTTAGGTAAAATACTTGTGAAACGACGAGCTTCAGACCCCCACAGACCCATGGTCTCAACCACAAAAGGCATAAATTGATAATTTTGACCAATACAGGCGTATTTATTAATGTCATGCAACATACGGACAAGCCAACTTCATATTAAATAAAAGTGGACTATTGTAATTATGAATCCTACAAACCGAATCAAAACTTGTTTGGCTGTCAAACAAAACAATTAATAGAATATTGATAGAAAAACTTTTATTTTAAATAAAAGAAACCATTAAGAAACGCAATTAAACACAAAACAGTGAAAAGAGAAAAGGTTCCTAATGATGACGAATCATATTATTAAAATATTTTATTATGGTAGTTTTAATTTTACTATAATTGATGTTATAAGTGAATATCAACGATCCTCCTGTACTCGTACACTTCAGTCGCTGTAAAACAAACAAAAAGGTAGATATTGTTTTTTTGTGGACGTGGTAACTAATCATATACAATGTATTATTAAAATACAACAATTTCCATACACCAATATGGTGTATTCAGTTATAGTTTTTTTTTTTATAATTGATAGGCTTGTGTTTGACCACAATCTCACCATGGTAAGTGATGATGTGACCGAAGATGGTAAGCACACAAAGCCTAGATGGGAACTGGCTCGCAAGGGCAGCTGTCGGAACACACCGATAGGTGTTTGGCGACAGATTTTCAACTTGAGGGTGGTAGCCAGCCAGACGGGTACTACAAAGTACCCTACCACCGTGCTATGGTTTCCTCATGATGTTTTCCTTCACCGAAAGCTCAAGCTCATTGTAGGATTCGAACCCACGACCTTCGCCGCGGTATTCGACGTCACTTACCACTGAGCTATCATCGCCTTAAAGTAACCGAACTATGCACGTTTGTTCCGATAGACTGTTCATGAGAAGCCTGTGAAAGCCTATTTGGATGGGTAAATATTTCATTATAAAGAATATGTCTGTTTGGATATTAAATATCTATTTTAAGTATGTATTTTAAAAAATAGGAAATAGGTATATGTATGTTGTTTATGAGTTATCAATATAGTAAAAACTCTGCTTAGTTGGGCATCAGGCCATAAAATTATCGTGTACTGTTTCACAATCCTAAAAGTAGGGATCCATCAGGATTTAGCTGAGAATAAATTTTATTTTAGCCATATTGGCTTTCCTCCATTCCGACGTTCATTTACATATTCGACGCGTCTCTTGCTATGAAAAAAATCCCATTCAAAATGCTTAAAAAGTAGGCCCCTAGTCAATTTAATATAGATTTTTTGGCTGGAATTTTTTGCATTATAATGTTCCAGCGGTTTCACCCGCAATCCCCTAGTTTACCCCCTTAAAGGAATTTACAAAAACTTTTTTTTACACCAAATACGTTTGTTTTTTGGTTTCTTTGTATATAGGCCATAATTTTCGGAACTACAGAATTATTTCACCAATAAAAAGCTACACTATGCACATACATAGGCTATATTTTAAAGCGCAAGCTATTCTGATATAACTTGATGTTTTTTGTAGGTGTATAATTCCATGTTGACTAAACTTTAATTTTGAATTATAATTCCCAGGCACAATGGCAAAAAAAATATTCAAGAAGCGTATTCCAGACAACGCCTTTATAAAGTCTTTCATTCAGAAAGTGACTACGATCCATGGAACCAGTCAGCTTACCTTGATGAGAGGAAGGAATCTGAAGCTCTGGATAGCTGTCATGATCTTCAATTTGTTTCTGACGATCACATTTATCATCATAGTGAAGAGGAAATTCGATGAGACCCAGATAGTTACGCAGGTGATAATTATTTATTCCTAAACTTAACTCTTTTTTCAGAATTAATTTTTATATGAACTAGCTAGCTGTCCCCTGCAATTTTACCCGCGTCTTTACATCGGATTTTGTTCACAATTTAATGGTTCCGTTCACGTTTTAGAGATAAGATGAAATAAACTCATAGACAGACCAAAATTTAGAAAAAGGTTTTTTTATGAGTATCTACCGTATATTTTGTATGCATTTAGTAAAAAGTTGATAATATTTGGACATTATAAAAGACACTTCAATTTATTTTGTATCTATACACAATTTCTAGCAAATTTACCTTTTATTTATTTTTACCTTTTATTTTAACTTTTATTTCTAAAAATAACATGAAGAAAGGAAGAAATATTTTCAAATCAAAAATGTATTTTACCACTATCAACATAGAGTTAATAAATCAATAGAAATTTGTAATAATGAAAAATTCCATCTCTATTTATCAGATAAACGCGAATTGCAAAGTAAGCCAAGTTCCATTTCCTGCGGTGAGCATTTGCAATTTCAATATGGTATCGCTGAGGGAGAGCAGCAAGATTGTCACTATATTGTAAGTATTAAATACTAGCTTAAGTACATATTAAACACATGTCACAAGTGACAACGAGGCAGGCGGGTCACCTGATGGTAAGTGACAACCGTCGCCTATAGACATTGGCAATACCAGGGGATTGCTAATGTGTTGTACACCTAATTACAATGCCTTAAAGGCGAACTGACTCTCAAGTGCAATTGCCGGAACACACCAATAGGTGCTTGACGACAGATTTTCAACTTGAGGATGGTAGCCAGCCAGTCGAGTACTACAACCACCGTGCTGTGGTTTCCTCACGATGTTTTCCTTCACCGAAATCTCAAGCTCATCAAATATAATATTATTATGTAATCAATCAGGTCTAAAGTCTGATATTATAAAACTTATATCAAGTTTGTGATCAAAATTTTATAATTGAATTCATCCGTTCCCATGGGATTTTCGAAACATAACGGGATGTTGTATTCTCTATATGGCCTTTCTTGATAAATGTCCTATCTAACATTAAAATCATTTCAATTTCAATTCGAACCTTCTGCTTCCTGAGATTAGCGCGTTCAAACAAACAAACTCTTTTATACTATATTTGAATAACACAATTTATTCCTGATACTTGATTTAACGTTTGATTCGTTAAAGTTTTGCCTCATTTAATTGTCTTCACATATTTGGTGAACCAAAACCTATTAAAAAAAAAATTGAACATAATGTCGCACTTTTCAGAAAGCACTACGAAATAATGGATCAAGAAATAGAAGCATTCTTAAGCGCTTTACCTGTATTAAAAGCGTACAACCATAGAGTGCAAAACCTCAACAACTTTACAAGAATAATGGCTATTTTAAAGAGTCATTTCTTTACCATGGACACTATAATGGAAGAGGTCAGTACCTAAAAGACTTTTAGGTTTTCAAGTTACTCTAGCATCTATATTAGGAAAAGACTGCAAAATGGTATTCTGCAGGCAATATCTACAACACTGCGGTTTACCACAAATACCAAATACATAAAACACTGATGATCGAACCAGTAAAGGATGGGATAAAACTTTCCACTGCCGACAAAATACCTTAAAGACTCAGACAACGAGCAAGCAAATATTGCCCAAACGCCCAAAATATTGATACACGGTGGTGAGAATAAAAGTGTCACCAGTAAGAAGACTGTTTGGAGAAGCACTACGGAAAAAAAAATTGTTTTTTAATATTACAGGTTCATCAAAAATGCGAGAACCTCCTATTGTACTGTTCATTCAACAGGAAACAGAAGAACTGCGACAATATTTTTAGCCTCATCAAGACTTATGAAGGATATTGCTGCGCTTTTAATTACGCAGCTCTTAATGATCCTAGCGAAGTGTACGTATCTACTACTCATAAGTACTTGTTTCCCATCTCATAGAATTCTACATCGCACTATCAAAGTTCTCCAAGGGATCTGCATATACATATACAAGTTTCTAATACCCACAGTTCCCAGACTACTGTTCCCTGACTAGATGACCTAGCCTGGCGGAAGGTCTTCTTTTTTCATGGAAGAGTCTATTATCTCGCTCTTCCATAGTTTTAATGTTACACCAAGATAAAAGAACTAATTTTTCACAATGATAAAAATATTATTTATTTTTCTACATAATGTACCTTTCAGCCATTTACGGAGTTATTGAGTCCAACTGAATTAACCATTTAATGTATATTTTGCTTGTAGGGTTTCTCTCAAAGTTTTCAATTGGTGTGATCAAAGATAAATCAAAGCTACTTGAATCGCAAGTATCACGTAGCATCCATGAATATTAAAAAGCAATAGACTTTTAAATATTTAATGTGGCAAAAATAAGTTGGAATTTCAGTGAATTTTGTCACTTTGAGCTTTAAGTGAACAAAATCAGTGAGGATACCATAATAAGGCGGTAGTCACTGAGATTGCATTGTCTAGTACAAAGCAAATTAGGTAGATGAATTCTCAGATTAGTAGGAGTAGCTTTGAAAACGTCTAGTTCTTTTACCGACAGACTAATAAAGTCAAAAGGGGCAACTAAATGCCTACAGATAGATATCTAGTAGCAAGGCGTTGTGCCATAATTATGTAGAACGAAACAGTACATGATTAGTGGTAGTGGTATCGCATGGTTGGATTTTTTTTTTTTTATGTCACAAGTGACAACGAGGCAGGCGGGTCACCTGATGGTAAGTGACAACCGTCGCCTATAGACATTGGCAATACCAGGGGATTGCTAATGTGTTGTACACCTTATTAAGGCGAACTGGCTCTCAAGTGCAATTGCCGGAACACACCAACAGGTGCTTGGCGACAGATTTTCAACTTGAGGGTGGTAGCCAGCCAGTCGAGTACTACAAAGTACCCTACCACCGTGCTGTGGTTTCCTCACAATGTTTTCCTTCACCGAAAGCTCAAGCTCATTGTAAGGATTCGAACCCACGACCTTCGCCGCGGTATCCGACGTCACTTACCACTGAGCTATCATCGCCTTTTCAAATTCTCAAGTTGTAAATTTCTGTAGCAAGTCTTGCCGATTGGTTCCTATAGTTGTAGTTTCCTAGGATTAATATACTTTCCACCTTTGGGCTCATCGTGAAAGCAGAAGCTTATTATAAGAGAGTCAATCACAGATATTTATTAATCTTTCAGACCTCTATTGCCATTGGATGAAGACCTAGAATATTATGATGATCAGAATTCAGACGCAGTGTCCCGAGCAGGAGGGATTATATCTACATCGGAAACTGGAAAGTAAGACTTTTTATTTAATTCTCATCTCTTAGGTCATAATATTGAGCATCGTTTTTATTATATCTTTCCTTATAGATAAATTTTCTGGTCATGAAGTCTTATCTCAATTTCATAAAATCTACTTGCTTAGACCAAATTGAAAATCGCTCCGTAGGTATAACAACAAATAAACCAGATAGTTTATTTTTTATTACCCTAGTAAACTCTAGCTCAATATTTGTCTAATAAATTTTGTGGTTCACAAAACCAATAATTTTATTACTCTAACATCAAATGTTCGGAACTGTCTTGGGTTTTATGTCTTCTACGTCTACCTTTATTATTAAGGATTCGCCCAGTGGTGACTTTAATCCTTTTTTTAGGAAAACATATTGTAATAATGATATGAATTTACAATTAAAGTTGAAAAAAAAACTATTTTAATTTTTATTACTAACACTAAACCTCGTCAATTAAAAAAGAAAGAAAATCGATTGAAGAACCTATCTATTTTGTAGTAAAAAAGACTAAAGACCAATTTATACGTGACTACTATAAGGAATAGCGAATAATAAGCAGAGCAAACCAAAGCAGCATCGAGCCCGATTTTGATGAAAATCAAAACAGCATCAAAAGACAATATTCCTAGCCAGGAATCGATCTCGGTGATATTAAAAAACACACACACAGATACTAGCATAAATTTCTGGGAATTTTATTAAAACTGCAAATAACTGAAGTTACGCTGGGATTCAATAGCTTCCAAGTATTGCCATGAACCTACACAGATTTTGAAAGTAATTTATTAATTGTTTCGCAGGAGTTCAGGGCTAAGTGTGGTGTTCAATGTGGATCCCTACGACTACCCTAGCTGGTCTCTTCTACCTTATTATGGAGCTAAGGTAAATAATTTTTTTATGTTTTAATTTTCCTGGAAGTTCCTTATACGACATTCAGCTGGAATATATTAAAGTATTTACATTTGAATTCAAACTCAAACTCAAAACTCATTTATTCAGTTTAGGCTCTCAGTAAGGCACTTATGAACGTTACAATTGACTCTACCACCGTGCACCGGTTCGGAATACACTTAAACTGAGAACACTCCGGCAAGAAACTCAGCAAGGCATTTTTTTTTTAATTAGATCTTGTGGCGCCGTCTCCTTATTCTTTTGATTGTTGTACCAGGTCTCTTTTCCATTAGGTTCCTTGCAAGTTGGTTTGGGTGGTTTTGCATACGCTTGTGTTAAATTTGCAGTGAATTGGCTACTTCTTTCTTGATAGTTTTTCAGACGGTCGTTTCCAATGTACCATGGAGCATTTGTGGTCATGAGAAGCGTTTTGTATTGAAACCGTTGCAGTATTTCGAGATTCGAGTTTGAAGCTGTACCCCACAGTTGCACCCCGTATGTCCATAACAGTTTAAGTACGACCTTGTACTGTTGAAGTTTGTTATCTAGTGATAGTTAGGATTTTCGAACTTATGAGCCAATACATCTAGTGGTAAAGATATATATTAGCTAGTTTTAGACATGTTTGATGGTAAGTGAATAAGGACGCCATAATTTTGGACTGACGCGTAAAGGTCTATTTTGATTATTTTTAAAGATGACAGTCGTAAAATCTTCCACGTGATTGTAAAGGGCTAATATCTGGACATTTAAACTAATATTATAAAGAGAACAGTTTTTTTATTTGTAATGGATAAACGCAAAAAATAGTTAACCGATTTTAAAATTATTTCAACTTATGGGCTATGTTTTATTTAGATTGCCTCGATAATACGAGTGAAACCGCGGAGTGGAAAACTAGTTAGTATAATGGGAATAAATAATAAATAAATGCTAAAGTGTTGCCAACCTTTTACTGCAATAATGGCAACTGGCTCTCAAGTACTTCTCAGTTCCTAAAATCAATATACTATTGCTATAACTGTACAACATTTTTAAATACCTCCAAGAACTATTATCAGAAGTAATAAATTTTAGTTAACTCAGAGTAAAAAAATAACAAAAGAAAATCTTAACAAGCCTGCAAATCATATTTATCGCATTTTTATTTAAAGCTTCAAGCAAACTTTCTTTGCTTCATAACAATACAAGTTGATCGCTATTGAAAATAATAATCACGTTTTAAAACGGTTAAGAGTTGTTTCATAGTTTTTATTTTCGTGTGCTGAGAGAAAAAATACAAGTTTTGTCAATGGTGAATATAATTTATTGAAATTGTCATTAGGACATTTTTATTTCAACGTTGAGAATTCCACTCACGTAAGAATTCATTTTTAAATTCGAATCTTATGTAAAGAACTGTCCCAAAACTGCGTGACTTGACTTGACAAAATAATTTATTTTATCTAATAAGTAGGTATAGTATTAATCTTTTTTCTAGAATTTATGAATAAAATTGCAATTTTACATCTGTTTTAATTAAATTTCCTCTGGTGATGCGAAACTTTTTCATTAGACTGGCATTTTAGTTGGCAACTGGCAACAAAGTTCGAGTAAGTATGCCAATTATGGGAAACCAGAAATAAATGATCTTTAAAATCCTATTTGACGTAATTCTATAAAACTTAAAGTGCAATTTATGTGTTCTTTCTCTCATTAAGCTAACAGAGATGGCTAAATTAATTGTTAAACATAAAAAAAGCCAATATAGTCAGATGGTCCAAAAATATTTAAAAAATGTAACCTTGCTGAGTTTCTTGCCGGTTCTTCTCAGTTGAAGGCTGACTTCCGAACCGGTGGTAACTTCTGTAATTCAACCTTCATAAGTACCCTTCTAGGACCTAAACTGAATAAATGGTTTTGACTTTGACTTATCTAAACCTCAGTTTTCTAGTATTTTTCTCCCTAGTTGAAAATCACTCGCAAGTACCTACCGGTATATTCCAGTGGACAGTTGCACTTGAGAGCCAGCATTCCCCCTGTGATTGCAAACATCACGCTTACCATTTCGCACGGTGGTAGGGTACTTTGTAGTACCCGACTGGCTGGCTACCACCCTCAAGTTAAAAATCTGTCGCCAAACACCTATCAGTGTGTTCCGACAGCTGCACTTGAGAGCCAGTTCCTATCTAGGCTTTGTGTGCTTACCATCTTCGGCCACATCATCACTTACCATGGTGAGATTGTGGTCAAACACAAGCCTATCCAGAATAAAAAAAAAAAAAAACAGAAGATAATCCTCCATCTGGAATCAGTAAAACTTCCACACTTTTAAATCCACATACTAGGCGTTCAGAAATACAGAAGATACCTTTTGCAGATATTGATAAACGACCCGAACGATTACCCAGAAATCACTATACTATACAGATATATAACCTTGGGACAATCATTGGACATCAAAATAGAGCCGATGGTATTTCAAAGTGAATCTGATGTTAGACGTGTGGACGTCAATAAAAGATCTTGCTTCTTCTTCGACGAGGTCAGCCTGGCTCATACTGACAGGTACAGCTATGAGACTTGCCAAACCGAATGCAAAATGAAGACTTACTTGGAACACTGTGGATGTGTTCCCTATAAATATCCTCGAGGTAAGTTCAGTAATGGAATTTCTCTACAAGGGAAGTTTAAACTCAGATGTTTATAACATATATCCCAACATTTTTAG
Source organism: Ochropacha duplaris (assembly GCA_951361185.1). Taxonomy (NCBI): domain Eukaryota; kingdom Metazoa; phylum Arthropoda; class Insecta; order Lepidoptera; family Drepanidae; genus Ochropacha; species Ochropacha duplaris. Next base: position 13,578,401 of record OX592696.1, on the reverse strand, counting down.
GGTTTCGTATTTCCATCGAAAGAAACCCATATAATATCAATTCATTTTCAGTCTTTCTATCAAAATCCTTCTTCTCAGAAACGCGTAGATCTACGGTTTCTTTTTATAAAAAGTAGGCTTCAAATCAAGTGCAAATTGCAAATAGCAACATCTCAAAACAGTAATAATTGGAAAATCGTTTATTTGTATAATAATAATAAAATTCATTTATTCAGGCAACACAAAAAAAAACCATTAGTGTTAGTAAAATATGTATATTTAAATCTTAAAAGATATGTTTGATTTTGTCCTCTGTATGAGTTTCCACATCAGAGGACAATCCGCTTTATTAGCGACTATACTTAGAATGATGTTGCTACTCCCACGTACTCTCCCTATCAGTGAGGCTCTCTTCTTACGCCAAACAGCGTCAAACCCATCTGTACGTGCATTGGTAAGCATTGATGACGCGCTGCACAAACGTGGCAGTCGCAACAGCATCCTAAATGCGTTATTATATTGGATCCGTAGAGCATTGTAAGCCCTTTGGGTATAGCTGAACCACAGACTCGCCGAGTACAAATGCTTTAAACAGCGTTATCTTAACTGAATCCGTACATCTAGCGAATCTACGAACCAGCATGTTTGCCCGCACTGACAATGCTCTACGTTCCCTTTCCATGTCTGCATCATCTCCAAGGTCATCAGTTACCACGTGCCCTAGGTACTTGAATAATGTACCTGACATAACTTCAAGACTCGATTCCCGTAATGAGGAACTATCTAAATCAAGCTTGTCCGGAACTCGCGGAGTGCGAGTAAAGACTTAAAAATCATGTATCGGTTATTTCAGATTTTCTTGTTTCACACGTAAGTTTTTGTACTTAAATTTTTTGCACTCGGTACGGAGTGTATCCGTTGACACCCGGCGACTATGGCTAATTAGCCAGGTTAACTTACCGCTGGCAGAGCGCTTCTAACCTAGCTACACCTTTTTAGTTATAATATAATTGTAATGAAACAATAATTTCAGAACTATCAGTCCGTATTTGCGAGTTTGAGGATTTGCTCTGCCTCAACAACGTTACAGGTATGATTTTATTATGTGTATTTTATGTCCGCCAGACCCCCTAGACAAAATAAATGATCAAAGATAAACTAATGAACTAAAACGATAAAAATAATTACAATCTAAATATATAAAATTCTCGTGTCACAGTGTTAATAACCAAACTTCTCCGAATTGGCTTGACCGATTTTTATGAAATCTTTTGTATATATTTGGTAGGTCTGAGAATAAGTCGTAAAGTATATTTCATACCAATAGATCCCACAGGAACGCGGATCCCACGGGAACAAGCCCTCTGGTCGATTATAATGATCTTGCTGTTGAAATTAAAACCGTATGAGGTGATGAACGTGTCGAAGACTCCATTGAAAAGGGCAGATCTTCCGCATTTGCATTTTTTGATATGATATCACACACAAAAAAACCCATGTCTATAAATAAAGGAAGAGCTTACGTACAATATATGCAGAGCGATCTCTTCCAAGAAAGCTTTGCGTAACAGGAAATGTCGCGAAATAATAACATGGCCGAGTTTGATTAGATGTGCCAATATATTCCAGAAGGTTCTTATCTTTTCCGGGACTAAGAAGTATCCTGTATTTTATCTACCTACCTGTGTATCAAATTTCATGAAAATCCGTTCAGCCGTGTTTGTGTGATTGAGCAACAAACATCCAAACATACAAATTTTCACATTTTATAATATTAGTAAGATTACGTTAGTCGAATAAACTTCGTTACTGGCAACTCCGCGTCTAAATTGAATTTGCAATGCAATTGAATCAATTATAAGCTTACATGTATTCACATAATATTGTTTTTATTTGTGTATTCTTGTTTTTGTATTTATAACTCCAACCAAATTAAGTGTAACTAACGGTCCTCCGCGGTTTCACCCGCGTTCTCATGAGATCTTATCGTTCTCATGAGATCTTATCGTTCTCATGAGATCTTATCGTTCTCATGAGATCTTATCGTTCTCATGAGATCTTATCGTTCTCATGAGATCTTATCGTTCTCATGAGATCTTATCGTTCTCATGAGATCTTATCGTTCTCATGAGATCTTATCGTTCTCATGAGATCTTATCGTTCTCATGAGATCTTATCGTTCTCATGAGATCTTATCGTTCTCATGAGATCTTATCGTTCTCATGAGATCTTATCGTTCTCATGAGATCTTATCGTTCTCATGAGATCTTATCGTTCTCATGAGATCTTATCGTTCTCATGAGATCTTATCGTTCTCATGAGATCTTATCGTTCTCATGAGATCTTATCGTTCTCATGAGATCTTATCGTTCTCATGAGATCTTATCTTTTCCCGGGATCTAAATATAGCTTATAACACTCACAAATAACGTGGATATCTATAAGTAAAATAATTTTCTAAATAGGTTCAGTAGATCCAGAGATTACCCCTCACAAGCTCACTAACTTTATTATATTAACATAGATAGAGATACAATTCTAAGTCAAAGCTATGCCAAATTTCGTTCAAATCCAAGAATAATAATATGAATATTTTATTTTGCATGAAAATGTGGTATGCAATTAGCGTTATTTATATATAATTGTGTTATTTATAATGCGTTCTCACCTATCACCAGTAACTGGCAGCAACATTTTACACAATTATTAAATAGTCTTTAATTCATACAATATTAAGACATCATGATTTTTCCTAAATATCACTTAATACAAGCTTAACTCATAACTTTGTCTACCAGCATATACATTTGCATAATTCAATTTAGTACATTTAGAAATTAATATTTTAATGTCAACAAAATATTAATGTAAAAAATTAATCGAGGCCTCGGGTGACCGGCGGGCGGGGAGCTTTTTCCGCCAACGCATCAGCTTGGCCATCCAAAGAGGAAACGCTGCCAGCCTTCTGGGAACCTTGCCGATCGGCAGCAGCGGCAGCCTCGAAGAAGTTTTTTATGTATTATAATTGTACATTTGCTTGTATATTTTGTATATTTGTAGTATAAAGCAATTACAATGAATAGACTAAAGGACGATTACGAGCAAAAAATAGATATGTAATGTACAAGCTTTCATATTTCAGTTCATAAATCAATTGAAGAGATGCATTGCAATCCGTTGTGTTATATTGAATGTAGAGACAAGAAGTATAGCGCTACGAGTGATCTAGTACCATTTTTGCCTGAAAATTTTCCTCAAGATATCCTGTAAGTATTTTTGAGCTACAAATAGAAATATATGCTTAAATTTTTTTTTTTTTGTTCTGGATAAGCTTGTGTTTGACCACAATCTCACCATGGTAAGTGATGATGTGGCCGAAGGTGGTAAGCACACAAAGCCTAGATGGGAACTGGCTCTCAAGTGCAGCTGTCGGAACACACCGATAGGTGCTTGGCGACAGGTTTTCAACTTGAGGGTGGTAGCCAGCCAGTCGGGTACAAAGTACCCTACCACCGTGCTATGGTTTCCTCACGATGTTTTCCTTCACCGAAAGCTCAAGCTCATTGTAGGATTCGAACCCACGACCTTCGTCGCGGTATTCGACGTCACTTACCACTGAGCTATCATCGCCTTAAGAGGCTAATTATTAAGGCTAATTATTAGGACTAAGAGTTGAAATTCCAATGTCATGAGATGAACATGGTGAACAACTTTATGTTGGTTGATTAAAATGATAACTGTATCATTGAGTAGCTGTCCCCCGCGTTTTCACCTCCGTTTCCAAGGCGTTTTATCTTTTCCCAGGATAAAAGGTATACTTTGTTTTATTTCTACTTGTGTGCCAAGTTTCATCATAATCTGTTGAGTAGTTTTTGCATAAAAGAGTAAAGAACCTCAGCAGTAGCGGATCCAGTTGGGTTCCTCCGCACTTAAAGAACCATTTGAAAACTCCCTTGACAAAACACCCCAGCGACTCCAATCCCAAACTAAAATCCTGAATCCGCTACTGGTACACAGGGCAATATTGAATTGCTTAATTAAAATCTATACATTACATTATTAAAAATAATTTCCCGATCTTTCAAACAATAGAGAGTCTTGCTGGGGTTTCAAACTTATTTTGCACATAACTTAGGTATCTACTAAAGAAAGCTTCTTCAAAATTCAACCCTAGGGGTAGAACAAAATAAAATTAGGGCATGCCTAGATTAAGGTTGAAGAGTCGGCAGTAAAAAATATTGTTAACGTTTTTTGAGATAAGCTTAAAGAAAGGATTTCTTCCAATTTACTACGTTTGTTATCGGAACTTAACAGTCTTCTGAAAAACGTGTAAAATGTACGTACGCACCCAACAACAGCCCCAAAAACTTTCTACCTTAAATTTTATTCTTCTCATTTGGGAGCGTATTTTTACAGCTTCCTTCGTAAGTAAAGAATAATTTACGAAACCCGTTTCAGGGTTCCGCATGAAAAGTTATAATAGAAGAATATAAAAGTAATCTGACTGAAGTGTCTGACGTCACTATCAGCATTTGTGTCCTCATAAAATGACATTTCAGTTCTAAGCATTGACTTCATATTTCTCTAATAAATAATCTTCAGTTACTCCCTTCCAATGGTTCTCAGCGACTATGTCCAAATTAAATGTAAGATTAATTTTACAGAATAGACAGTCATTGTTCGAAAGTCAAATGATACCTCAAAATACCGCACAAGACAAATCATCGCACAATCTTGAAAGGCCCATGTAACACTGAAATTGCAAGAGTTGATTTTATACCGTCATGTCAAATGCCTGTAATAAAAAAGAAAATTATTTGAAAATGGCGGGTTGAAAACGAACAGAATATAATATTTAAGCCACTTCGAAAAAAATTCAAACATTTAAACAATCTTCTTTTGAGGTCTACAGCACAGGCCCACTATTATATCTCTGGTCTTTTCAACAGTTCACCAACTATTCCTCCACCGGCCAGTATTCAATGGACTAATATGGTAGCTCGTAGTCCTCAAACGTAAGTATTCTATACCATCTAATATTATAAAGAGTGCCTACCTCTTTTTTGATTATTTGTAGGAGGTTTTTAAGTATTCTTTTTGTAACTTCTGAACCGAGTCCAAAAAAAATCATCAATAAAAAGCTAGGCACATTATTATTTTCTGTTATTTCAACGTTGATGAAACCGTAATGCGGAAAGGCATATTCTGGATAAACTTGTGTTTGACCACAATCTCACCATGGTAAGTGATGATGTGGCCGAAGGTGGTAAGTACACAAAGCCTAGATGGGAACTGGCTCTCAAGTGCAGCTGTCGGAACACAACGACAGGTGCTTGGCGACAGATTTTCAACGTGAGGGTGGTAGCCAGCTAGTCGGGTACAACAAAGTACCCTACCATCGCTTATGCAGTATGTTTAAAGATAATTCTTATCTTGAATATTTTAATAGAGATATTAATAAAGTACAGAACCTTATATTATTATGACACAGTTCGTAGGACGATCCCCGATTACAATACGGTGTAGGCGTTTAAAAGAACTCAAAGCGATTCTTAGGGTTTATTTTTCTTTCATAATATACAAAAGGTTGTTTTGTTTTTTATTGATTCATGAATCTAACAGTACAGGGAAAAGCCTCATAGGACATCAAAGTGCTATTTATCTATGTATCATTCGATCTCAAACTAAGCAGAGCTTGTAACTATTGAAACCAGATTACTGATACTACATTTACCAATTTTTTTTAAATATATCTACATTTTTATTATTACATAACATATTAAAGTTAGGTATATACCCAGCTGGGGCTTAGAATAGCAGCTACGGTGCTCCCCTGCCTGTCGTAAAAGGCGACTAAACGGGGACCTTCGGAGTCGTGGGCAATCGGGGTGGGGGCCCCGAGCGCCCAAAAGCGGCCCCGAGGAGGACGATGGGTCGTCGTGGTTACGACCCATCGTGTGATAGCACAGCGAGGGTGCTGGGGGGAGGTATCACACCTCCCCCGGGACGGGCTATCTCAGCGCCGCGCGTGGAGGGGGTTGAGTATGAGTTCTGAACGAGAACCCGACACCCTCTACAGCGCAGATGGTGACCACCGTGGGGTTTAAGCCAGTAAGAGTCTGGCATAACCCGGTCGCTGTCCCCCTTGAGCGGTCGGGTATCCTATGAGGATTTCCCCACTTAAAAAAATAAATATAAAAAAACACTAAATAAATACACATTAAATTAGAAATAAAACTAAAATACCTATAAATAAAACACAGAATTTAGATCGCTGTCTATGGGTTACGTGCCCAAAAGACTGGCTACGTTACCTCGCTGTATAGCGAGGCTTATTCGTTGTCCAAAGTACGAGCCAGCCCTTTGGTCGCCGGAAGTTTCTATAAGGCGCGCCGATAGCTCTTTAAATAATTTACGCGCTTCCGGTCCCCACGGTCCTAGAGTTTCCACTTCAAACGGCGCTAATATATAACCATCGCCGATGGCCGTATACTTGCGCCACTTGAAATCCTCCACTGTAGTCGCCGCTGCGCCCGCCATGCGCCACCCTGGATGTTGACTCTAGGTGGGATCGTGCAACGGTATCAACACAAGTTGCATCCCACACTAGAGGTTTACCACGACACCAGGGCAACAACTTCATACCATCGGGCCTCTTACCATCGTCACGTAAAATATATACATAAATAGACAATGACACACACAAAAAACAGACGTATTCATGCACACAAATGTGTGTCCAGGATGGGAATCAAACCCACGACAGGTGTCGTTATAGGTTATCTAACTAAGTTTTATTAAATTTAAATGTATCTATTATCTTCGAAATCCAAACTCATAGATAAATAAGTTAATAAGTTGCGAAACTTAAGTAAAGTAAAAAAAAAAAGATATAGAAAATATTAATTTTAAAATACATACAGACTTGAGATTAAGCTGATGGAATTACTTAGCTGCTTTAATGGAAATATAAAATTCTTTAAGGAAAATGTAACATAAAAATATTTGTAGTACTTTATAATTTAATTTAGAAAACGTAAAGGTTTATTTGCGGAAATAAGGAATGCCTTAGCGGGGGTCTATACTTAATAATTTGATGAAGTATTGATGAAAATAAAATATAATTTACTTGCGAAAGGTGCGGAAAATTGAAAATATCAGTATTGGTCCAAATTATCAACTTATGGCTTTTGCGGTTGAGACGACGGGTCCATAGAGGTCTGAAGCTCGTCGTTTCATAAGTAGGTATTTTATGTAAAAAATTAATCAAGGCCTCGGGTGACCGGCGGCGGGGAGCTTTTTCCGCTAAAGGATCAGCTTGGCCATCCAAAGAGAAAACTGCCAGCCTGCTGCAAACCTTGCCGATCGGCAGCAGCGGCAGCCTCGAACAAGTTTTTTATATATTATAGTTGTACATTTGTTTGTATATTTTGTACATTTGTTGTAAATAAATAGTTATATCAATTTAGATCTAGAGAGAGATTTTGCATTATAATTATATTTGGGTCGGCAATACGCAAACGAACGTCAGAAGGGGCTTGTTTGCTTGTCGGCAATGCGCGAGTGGCACCTCTGGTGTTGCCAGTGTCAATTAAAGAGACTAAAAGTACCATCAGGTAAAAATTGGCAGTATCAAAAAATAAATCAATATCCAATTCGATAGAATAGAGCATTAAATTAAACTACAAAGAAATTAAACAAGTTTATAATAATAAATTTACCATAAACAAACAGTTTTAAAATTCAATTTACTATTTGCATTTCTTAGAAAGCGTTTACAGATCACTTTGCGTTTCAAACTTTTTAATTGATTCAATACAGAAATAAAGTTTGCCCGAGTTGTTAAACAAAGATCACGTTCTATTTATTAATATATATATATTTTTTTTTTATGTCACTAGTGACAACGAGGCAGGCGCGTCACCTGATGGTAAGTGACTACCGTCGCCTATAGATATTAGCAATACCAGGTGGACTGCCAACGTGTTGTACACCTTATTACAATGCCTTAAGGGCAAGGGCAACTGGCTCTCAAGTGCAACTGCTGGAACACACCAACAGGTGTTTGGCGACAGATTTTCAACTTGAGGGTGGTAGCCAGCCAGCCAGCAATGCAATATCTACTTTGACGAAGGGCCGAAGTGATAGGTACCAATGACGCACAGCTCGTGGGTTCGATTTTCATTCAGGGACTGGCCAGATAGTTTGTTCTAAGATTTTGGGTAGGTAATTACATAATATGTATTATTTTTTCCGACATCTTCATTCAGTTTTTGAGTTTATCGCGAACATACAGGAAGACAGAGATTGTTTTATAATTTAAGGATAAGTAATAAGGCATAATTGTGTTCAGCCTTAACCCCCTTTAGGAGAGATCTTCTCCGAATAATGAAACCTGTTGGAGAATATACATTACTAATATTTCCACCGCGCAGGTTCACCCGTGTTCCCGAAGAACTTATAACAAAACAGATTATTCCATATTATTTGCTGATAATGTAGCTTTTTATAGTTTTTTTTATCGGTTATGTGTTTTCTGAGTATTACAAACAATCAAAACTTTTCTCTCTAAAACTGGATGTGCTTTGGACGTGCAATTGATACTATAAAATTAATTTTAAAAATAAAAAAAACAAAAACTGTAACCTATACCTACATAAACTAAAAAGTAAAGAATAATATTTTAATTTCAAAGCATGAGCCTTAAAGGACAATCAACAAAATTATTGATATTTATAATATCTATTTAATATTTATAAACAGTTCTTTTTGGAGTCGGTGCCAGCCAAGAAGGACAGTTTTGAACTGGACACGAAGTGTTCATACGAGAAAACGTCTTACGACACCTCTCCTTACGGTAATGTTCCTTAGGTCTGCGCCGTCGCTCCCCTACCTTTCGAAAGTTTGTTACAAAGGCAGAATTAAAGTGTCCTTCTTGGCTGGCACCGACTCCAAAAAGAACTGTTTATAAATATTAAATAGATATATAAATATCAATAATTTTGTTGATTGTCCTTTAAGGCTCTTTCTTGCTTTGAAATTAAAATATTATTCTTTACTTTTTAGTTTATGTAGGTATAGGTTACAGTTTTGAAGTCGGTTTTTGTTTATATTTTTATTTTATTTTTTTTTACTTTTTAGAAAAAAGCAGAATATAAGCCAGCTGGCGTCCCTGCAAGTATATTTTGGCAAATCAAACTGCAACTGCTATAAACTGTCTCTTGTCATTGATTATAATTATTTTATTGGTGAGTATTTTATAGCTATTTTTATGTCAGAAGTCTGGCCAGGCAGATGTGTCACCTGATGGTAAGTGACTACCATCACCTATAAATTTTTTTAATACCAGCAGGAATTCCAATGTGTTGTTCAATTGCCAGAACACAGAGAAATGCTTGGAGGCAGATTTTCAACTTGAGAGTGGTAGCCAGCTAGTCGGTTACTACAAAGTACCACCGTGCTATGGTTTCCTCACGATGTTTTCATTCATCAACAATTAGGCTCTTTATAGGATTCGAAGCTCCGACCTTCGCCGCAGTCACTACCACTGAGCTATCATCTAGACAAAAAATAAATCAGCGTACTATTTTTCTGTTATTTTTTTTTCATTTAGAAAACTTTTTATCTTAGGAAAGCAAGTGAAACCGCGGGAAACAGCTAGATTACTCGTAATAATAACTATTTCGTTCAACAATTTATAACTAGGTCGTTATCTAAGTAATTTCCTCAGATTCCATTATTAATCAAACTTCCTAGAACATGTTTGTTTTCAAGTACAATGAATGTAATATTAACTAGACTTAAGTTGAGGGTTTACTTTACAATTGTTGATGAGGGTTAAATCATATTTGACCTTAAAACCTTATGATAAGATGTATTTTGCCTTACTTACCAAAAATATAAGCCATGTCTGATGCCAAACTATGCGGTGCTTACCACCTTCGGCCATATCATCACTTACCATGGTGAGACGGTGGTCAAACACAAGCTTATCCAGAATATAAAAAAAAAACAGAGTCTGTACTTACACTTTAGTTTTTTTAAATACGTTTTTAATCTGGCTCAGGGCAAAGCACTTACAGGTATATTACTTAAAAGTTATGGCAAACATTAGTTTTTCAGAATAATATAATCATAATTATGTTATCTTTTTCAGCCACGTACGGGGGCGTGTTTTCACTAAGTTTCGGCGGTTCAATTCTAACATTGGTAGAGTTATTGTACTTGCTGCTATCTCAGATAATACCGCTCATATTGAGGGCAATTGTTCGTATTGTGTATAGAAGAAGTTAAATACTACGTATTATATTCATGTTTTATTCACTGAAATCTCCAACTTATTGATCAGGATTTTAAACACACAATAGAATAGAATATCATCATGTTTGTAAAGTAATAAATGGGCCGACGACGTATTCTACCATTATAGATGGTGTATCACATCGATATAGGTATAGACTAGATTTAGGGTCGGCGCAAAAAATACGTCTCGGTAAATAAGAGCGCATTTGAAAAGTGAGCTCTTATTTTGTTTAGTTTCGTTTGAACACAGCCAATATAAACACGTCTCACAATGCCGCAGTGTGTATTCAAAAGTTGCAAAAATAATGCTCGAAAAAGCAATTTAACGGTCGGAGTATCTTACTTTCGGTAAGAACATAAAGAATAAGAGATATTTTAAGCTTTAAAGTAACAAATAATATAAAATTTTGAACAAAATAACATATTTTAAACCACGCTACCAACGCTACAAATGTTTGGCCAAACTCGCCAACACACGCACAAACTTCGAAGAAGAAAAAATAAACGAAACAAAACGATGTAGCTCTCAAGGCGAGAACGGGAAAACATACTTTATTCGTTGCATGTTAAGGTTGATTTCACACTAAATGTTCTTTAACTTATGTCTATTTCTTTTAAGTGACAGGAGTAGTTTATTGCTTTGCTCGTTTTATGTGACTAATGATCGTAAGTATTAGATAATATTTTGAAGATTTGTGACTTTATTACTGGGTGCTATGGTTGTAATTAGGTTGAACTTAAAACTGTTTTAAAACATTTCTCTCCCTTTGTTAATAAACAAATGTAGCTGTAAAAGTATATACTCACGCGGATAGCATTTAGCTTGGATTTTGTATGTGACCCAGAATCTAGTCTATACCTATATCGATGGTGTATCATATAAAATTATGAAATTATTGAGTACAGCTTCAATATTATTCAAGCGAGAAGAATATCAATTACGAATAAAAAAACGATTGATTTTAAACGCCATTATGAAACATGAAATAAAAATGGCTGATGATTATTATTTGACACTTATAGTAAAGTACACTAAGTAACTTTAAAAGTTCAAAATTCGCTTTATTTGCATAATGTGAAGGGATGTTATATTATGATGCATTAAAACTTTATTAGTACTTCAAATCATCAACAATGTTACAATATTCCACATACTGAGCTATGATCAACTGTGTGTGTACTGTATGCTAAGAAAACCCTGCAAAACTCACCAATGCATCAATCCGGGCCCAGCTCCAGATACATTAACAACTTAATGGCAACAACTAATTCTTTCGGCCACACAGTGCGACGAACATTTGGAAAAACTGACTGTGGTTGGAAACACGGAAGGCAAAAGATCACGTGGTCTTTCACCAACAAAAGACAGGCCATCGCTACAGATGCAACCCTAACGCTGATCCCGATCCTCAGACACGACGGAACCCCAGAGAGAGTATGCGAGGTGGGCTAGTGGACCCCATTCTTGTCAAGTTTTGAGTGAAATTCCCACCCAGAATTGACATTTATGTGTATTTATTTTGTCCTGAGTATATTTATTCGATTATAATATATCAGTTATCTGATTTCCATAGAACAAGCTCTGTTTAGTTCAAGAGCAAATGGCCGTGTATGAAATGAAATGAAATGTTTGTTTATTCATCCAAATAGGCATTCACAGGCACTTATGAATTGTCAGATTCTAATGTCTCTAGTGCTCGGTTCGGAAGGTTGCTTTTGCTGAGAAGAGCCGGCAATAAACTCGGCAATTACGAAGCAATTATGAAGAATTTCCCAGAATTTTTATTTGTTTATCAAACATACAAACTTATTCATACTAAATATCGTGAGGAAACCGTAGCAGGGTAGTGGTTGTTTCACCTTCAAGTAGATATATCGTTGATGATGATGATGGAGTCCAACAGCTGCACTTGAGTCAGTTACCTGCTAAGTTTTGTGTCCACACCACCTTATCACATCACTTACCATGAGATAATGTTAAAACACAACCCTATCCAAAAAGAACAGTATATTTTTTATCAACAGATTTTTTTCTGTTACAACCAATTATTTAAATAACGTTTGATTTTTCCCGTATTACAGCGAAAAACCAAGGATAACCATATAAATAATGACTCAACTGAGAGGAAAATATGAACTGTCTTTCTTTATCAATTTTCCTCTATCCATCAATACGGAAATAATCAACAAATATTACGTCGGGAAATTTAATCAGGCCTTCATTATTGGGATATTTTACAAATAAACAAGGAATATCTTTTTTTGTTTATTTTATTATTTTGTTTTTTGTTATGGCGTGACATTCAGACTCAAACTCAAAATAAATGGGTTTTGAGTTTGAGTTTGAGTTCAGTTTAGGCACTGATGTAAAACTTACGTGACGTTACAATAGGGTAGTGTCCTAGGTCAATACAAATTAATTGTAATTAGTCCGTCGGTAAGATTATCAAAAAATATTGGACACTTATTTTTTGCTTTAATCAAATCAATAAAATATACAAAGTTATAGCGCATTAAAGTATAGGAGTGGGGGCTTGTGACGTCACTTCGTGGTAAAATTTGTACCACGGCGTGACGTCACGCGACATTTCAACGCACTTTATCCTCCGACAAGAAACTCAGCGTTGAAGTAGTGTTTTGAATCCTAGAATGAGCTTGATATTTTAGGTAACTTTTTAACCGACTTCAAAAAAGGAGGCGGTTCTCAATTCGACTGTATGTTTTTTTTTTTTAGATCTCATGTTGAAAAGCCAGTTTTCTTGAAGGTTTTTATGCTTGTCGCTTTTGGCCAAATTATTAGACACTTATTAAAAAAAATGTATTAGGTACTACTCAAAGCAATTTTTTCATTGCATAAAAACTAGTATTGGGCGGTTACTCAAGAATTTAAAGAATATTTGAGCTTGAAGAATTCCGCCATCTTTTATATGTATGTATAATGTTACTAGCTGTTCCCGGAGTTGCAATGCCACATATTTCTTATCCACAAGTTTCATGCAAATTGCTCCAGCCGTTTTAGAGTCCATAGGGAACGTGCATACAAACGTCGACTTTTTTTATAAAAAGAAAGAAGAAGTTAATCAATATTCTACAAACAAACGGCAAAGGAGTACAAACTTACATTGAATCGACGCGGAGTCTGTTTCCACATACGTTACAAGTTCTAAAGCTTACAAGCTTAAGTTCTAGTTCTAGCTTGAAAGTTTTCCAAGCTATGTAGCTTTATAAGAGTTAACTGTTTACTCAATCATTTTGTAAGTTTTTTATAGTATCTCACAAAATCTCTACAATGTCACAATGGGTTTTGCGATGGTTGCTAATTGGTAGTGGATTTGACTTTTTTTAATGGGGTTCAACTACGGGTAAAGATAATGTTTTGAAAAAACATTAAGTTACGTGGCAACATATAGGTAATAGCTAATCAGACAAGACCGGCATAGTGTGGCAGGTCACTCCCCTAAAATACGGCGAGGAAGGCGGTGGCTGCCACACGCGTCATACAGGTGCCTCTTATGACAGTCTATGATACTAGATAAATAATTTTATTGCATGTAGTTAATAGGTCTGTACGAGTTTAGAAAAGATTTTTCATAGTTTATTCGGTGGCTGCCACACGCGTCATACTTATGAAAAGCGCTGCTTGTGGCTGCTGGACTATTTATTATCTATGATACTAGATAAATAATTTTATTGTATATAGTTAATATGTCTATACTGCTTTTGAAAAGATAAATTTTCTGAGCTTATTCCTAGCAAAAGCAACCTTCCAAACCGTACGTTAGACTTACACCATAAACAAAAATAAAATGAATTTTCACGGCGAGTAAAACTGTCGAATAAAACATGTCTATTTAAGCAAAGAAATGGTTTTTTATTAGCTTGCGACCTCGCTTTGATTAGAAACGTGATGGTGTCGTTCCGTACGGAATGGGAGGGAATTTTCTTCGGATATCGAGTCTGTTTACTTTACTTAATGTGAAACGTTTATGAGAAATCTTTGTTGAGGATGTTATGTAAGAGCGAGCCATGTATCTTATTTTAATCTTTGTTGAGGATGTTATGTAAGAGCGAGCCATGTATCTTATTTTAATCTTTGTTGAGGATGTTATGTAAGAGCGAGCCATGTATCTTATTTTAATCTTTGTTGAGGATGTTATGTAAGAGCGAGCCATGTATCTTATTTTAATCTTTGTTGAGGATGTTATGTAAGAGCGAGCCATGTATCTTATTTTAATCTTTGTTGAGGATGTTATGTAAGAGCGAGCCATGTATCTTATTTTGGTTCTTTGAAAAGTAAATGTTCAATCAAAAGCTATATAACAAAGATGTAAGTAATAATTTTTTCTGATGTAATTTTGTGTGGGATTACTTTTACATTGCACATTGCTTTATATTAAACACATGAACATATTTGAAGGCGATGATAGCTCAGTGGTAGTGACGTCGGACACCGCGGCGAAGGTCGTGGGTTCGAATCCTACAATGGGCTTGAGCTTTCGGTGAAGGAAAACATCGTGAGGAAACCATAGAACGGTGGTAGGGTACTTTGTAGTACCCGACTGGCTGGCTACCACCCTCAAGTTGAAAATCTGTCGCCAAGCACCTGTTGGTGTGTTCCGGCAGTTGCACTTGAGAGCCAGTTGCCTTTAAGGCATTGTAACAAGGTGTACAACACATTGACAATCCCCGTGGTAGTGCTAATGTCTAGAGGCGACGGTAGTCACTTACCACCAGGTGACCCGTCAGCTTCGTTGTCACTTGTGGTATAAAAAAAACAAACGTTCCTGACTAATTGATTTTCTTGTTCCTATCTTTTGCGTAATCAATTTTTTATATTTATTAAAATATTTAAAAAACTTAATTTTAATGACGTACTAAAATTGAGTGTGATTTATTATTTATATTGATTGATCTTTAGTTAGTTTAGTAGACTAACTGTACTTAAAATGACCTGATGATAATATTCAATTATTTGCGGAATTATTTTCCTTCCCGGGAGATTTTTACTTTTTAAACGACATCATAAAAGGAGGAGTTTCTCAATTCGACCGTTTAATGTTTTCTTAGATAAATAGTATTATTCTACACAGAAGCATGTAGGTACCTAGGTAGATATAACATGAAGAATTAATAAAGTTCCATTTATAGATCACATAATTTTATTTTTTCTCAATGTAACCTTAAAATACAGTACATTTAAAACAAAAAATGCAAATACTTATTAGAAAATAAATAGTACGTTCGTTACCTAAAAGTACATATATTAATAAATGTATTTCTTTTTACTGTCCAAAATTCGTAAAAAATAGAAATAAAGCTAAATGACATTTAATTTTGTACGTATATGTACCTATATTATTATGACACACATACTGCATACTTGAACTCGAATCAGTCATTACTAACCATTCATTTTTGATTATATTTTTACTATTGTTTATTTTATTTACAAAAATATTGTACAAGTTATAAAACACTTATAATTGATTATCAAATATAGTACATTTGTATGGAAATACACTTAATAAAATGAATTTTCTTTTTTCCTAATAACTACTTCTTTGTTTACAACTAGCTGGCCTCCGCGGATTCACTCTCTTTCCTGAAGAATTTTGTCTTATCCCCGGATAAAAACTATCAACTCTGTGTATGTGTTTACCAAGTCTCATCAAAATCCATTCAGTAGTTTTTACGTGATAGAGTCACAAATATCCTAACGAACTTTATCAAATTTATAATATTAATCTCTATTTGAATGATCACTTTGGACCTTTGATATCTAATAACTAAAGATACACAATCAGCGACAAAAAATGGCCGTACCGAATGTCTACCCACTCGAACATTTGGGTGGTCTTTTAATCTAGTAGCATTCCAACGCTCCGACGGTAAACATGCCTCAGTGCTCGTTTAAGATATATTTTGGCTAGCAGGTATGAGTCGTATTTTATTGCCTTTGTACATAGCTTTGTGAATGAAACTTAAAAAAAATAACTAGTATTACCCAACACAATTTGAGAGAACTTTTGCTAGGGATTGTTTATCTTTAGTTATTATATATCAATGCTTTGGACAAATATTTCATGCAGATTTGTGTACGGAATTCGTATCTTATTTAGTTAAAGTTAACGTTTAAAATCAAGATGGCCGTGTCGCTGTAGCATCTCGACGGAGAGGGCGTGCGCGGGCGCAGTCCGTCGCGAGGATCTCGTCACCTGGCTGAGCTGCGTGGTGTGTGGGCGGACCTCGATGCCACGCGGTACTTGCGTGCTGTACGCATGCCCGTGACCATTGCAATGTCCGTGACGCAGGTTGTTCATCTGCGAATAAGTTTTGTCTTTTTAAAAAGTTCATGAGAAAAGACAAAAAATTATCGAAGATTTTTTATTTATTTTTGTTTTTGAAATTGGTAGATACTTAGCCAAAACCAGACAGACTGTAGGGACACACACACATACGCTCTATGTAAGTGCACGTACATGGATGTGTGAGTGAAGTGTCATTTATACAATTCCTTCCCCATACCTCAGTCCGGTTATTTAGACCAAACCTAGAGCACAGTAAATTTGTTGCAATTTAAATTAAATTAAATATTGTGGCCCTAATATTATATTGAACGTTATACGATACCGATTTTTATTTGGAACACCATCCGACCGGACTCATTAGGTACCCAATACCTAAACAGACGTAGCCGAAAATCGAAATTATCTAATTTTTATGAGTTAGAACTTTTTGCTATAAGTATTTCCAATTAAAATAAGTTACGAAGTAAATCATTTGGCTTGGCGCCGACTTGAAACAGTATGTAAAACAAAATCAGACAAAAATCTTACTTGCATTTTTGTCTTTCGGATTAAAACCTTATTTAGCTATTTTTCGCTTTTGTTTGAAGTTATTTTTTTATGTAACAACGTAGTAAAATATATTTAAATGCAAATTAGTTTTTGGAAATTACTATACACAAACAAAGTAATCTCATCGTGAAACAATAATGTGCACTACTTTAAACTCGATGGAATTGAAGGATGTTGTTTGTTAACTCATTCATGAATTCACAAAACAGCCGCAAATTATTAATAATAAAAAAAACAAACATTTTTTTAACTAATATTGGTAGGTACATACTTCGCGATCATTTAAAAGTGCTTATCTCTCTCCCTTAGTTGTTTTAATTATGATTAATGTTAATCTCATGCTAAACTTTAAATACTAGATATTTTATTACATAATATTGAAAAAAAAAAAAACTGTCTGCTTCTATTTTTACTCTTTCTGATAATTATAAATAAAATTGTAAATTAAGAAAACCTGTCATTTTAATAGTAGTAATTGTTACTAGTTTTTTTTTTAATTTTGTCAAATTCTTAATTTACAGACCTATCTTAAGACCTTAAACAGAGGTTTCAAGGCAGAACTGTTTAGTAAAATCCTCGCATCATTGTGCTAACGTCACCTGCAAATAACACCTTTTATGTGGTTCGTGATAGAGCTCGTAATCACTGGATGATCCCTCGGGCTTTTGATTGCAGCGCCACTGGAAATGAAAAAAGGAAATCATTAAAACTTACAACCTTCGGGACAACACAGTTATTTTATTTCTTTGTTCGGGCAGAGGAGATTTTTCAACTGTCACTGTCGTAAGAATAGATGGCTTTCGTAGTTTTGATATTTGCAGTATGTTTCAATGTGGTTGTTTGTCTAAATCATTTAGTAATTATTAATGGTACCTAACCTTCATATGTTTGGCGACACATTTTCAACTAGAGGTACGATTTCCCCGGGCAGCAACTTAAATTCAGTTTTTTATTTGTAGTTTAGTTGTTATTTATTTTTAAGTTATTTAGGTTTTAGTTTTATGTAATCTTTTTTTTTAGGCGATGATAGCTCAGTGGTAAGTGACGTCGGATACCGCGGCGAAGGGCGTGGGTTCGAATCCTTACAATGAGCTTGAGCTTTCGGTGAAGGAAAGCATCGTGAGGAAACCACAGCACGGTGGTAGGGTACTTTGTAGTACTCGACTGGCTGGCTACCACCCTCAAGTTGAAAATCTGTCGCCAAGCACCTGTTGGTGTGTTCCGGCAATTGCACTTGAGAGCCAGTTCGCTTTTAAGGTGTACAACACATTAGCAATCCCCTGGTATTGCCAATGTCTATAGGTGACGGTTGTCACTTACCATCAGGTGACCCGACTGCCTCGTTGACACTTGTGACATAAAAAAAAAAAGATAACTTTTTTTTACGTCTTCAAGACCACTGAGCCATCGTCGCTACTTAAATGCCTTTGTGATAGAAAAAGAAACGTCTTAATTACAGGTGTGATTTAAGAAATGCCTATCCATAATTATTATAACAATGAAATATTGTTCGACAACTCCAATGTAAGCGTAACATGAATTACACAAACACGTTATGACAAGAGCAAATAATATAGTATCCTTCACACGTGCGGTTTAAAATGATGGTAGGTATGTTCGATTCCGCGGCGTGCAATTACGGAAGTTTCCCTCTGAAGTTACCAGATTGATTAATGATTTCTCACTGGTTATTGACGGGCCGGTTGGCGTGGTTGGTTAATACACTGCCTATCACGTCGCAGGTCGTGGGTTCGATTCCCATCCAGGACACACATTTGTGTGCATGAACATGTCTGTTTGTCCTGAGTCTGGGTGTAATTATCTATTTAAGTATGTATTTACAAAAAAAAAAGTAGTATATGTAGTATATCAGTCATCTGGTTTCCATATTACAAGCTCTGCTTAGTTTGGGATCAGATAGCCGTGTGTGAACAAATGTCCGAGGATATTTATTATTATTATTTATTATTATTATTTCGATACCCTTGCCCTGACGTATTGTAAAACGTATCGTCTCTGTTTGTCCGTTGGGTGCTTATAAGATTTCCAAGTTAGGAAGTTTAGGTAGTAACTAAAACTACTTTTTTTAAATTGTTATAATTTAATATTAATAAACAAAACAGAAAAAAAAGAAATTGTCTGATTACTTTAAATTACAGTACCTACCTTAGATATTTAATTTTGATATAATTCATATTTATTGCAAGAGAAAGGATGCACATTTGCATTGTAAGGAATTAGAAAAAAAGTGTGGCGCGTCTCACGAGTATCTATATAAGTCTATGGATTGTATTCGGTCGATGAATATTCAGGCATGGCGAGGCATGCGTCTGAAACGTCACGTTCCAAACAGTACGTGTAAAGGCGTTAATTACGTCAAATGTGATTTACACCGATATGGGCATATCGGGATGTTTGTTTACGAGGTAGGACGTTTTCACAGATCAATTGGCAATCGTGAGAAGAGTCGATTCAAACTGTTGTGTTCGCGTCTTAATTTAATACTATCTATTTAAGAAAACGGTGAGTTACTATTGTTTTCTGTGGTAGGGGAGAGGTGGCATGAAATGGTTTTTTTTTGAAAGGGACAATTATTTCCGGCATGATTCTGACATCGGAGTTTTTTTTTAAATTCTGGATAAGCTTGTTTTTGACCACAATCTCACCATGGTAAGTGATGATGTTGCCGAAGGTGGTAAGCACGCAAAGCCTAGATGGGAACTGGCTCTCAAATGCAGCTGTCGAAACACACCGATAGGTGCCAGCCAGTCGGATACCACAAAGTACCCTACCACCGTGCTGTGGTTACCTCACGATGTTTTCCTTCACCGGAAGCCCCAGCTCATTGTAGGATTCAAACCCACGACCTTCGTCGCGGTATCCGACGTCACTTACCACTGAGCTATCATCGCCTTAAATGTTGGTTGTCTTACAACAGAGATAGCGTTGATTTGAAACTATTTTTATTTGGCCTGAATTTTGGATTGTCCCTTTCAATACGTGTCCCTTTCATCCTCATATTAACTACTCTCAAGACCTTTCTATCCTGGGTTGGTTAATGTGCTCTTTTTCTTTAGCTATATCATTATTTACCACGGTCAGAATGAGGTCAACAAATTCTAATAAATGAAAATGTGACCATAGTTTTTTTTATGTCACAAGTGAAAACGAGGCAGGCGGGTAAGTGACAACCGTCGCCTATAGACATTGTCAATACCAGGGGATTGCTAATGTGTTGTACACCTTATTACAATGCCTTAAAGGCGAACTGGCTCTCAAGTGCAATTGCCGGAACACACCAACAGGTGCTTGGCGACAGATTTTCAACTTGAGGGTGGTAGCCAGCCAGTCCAGTACTACAAAGTACCCTACCACCGTGCTGTGGTTTCCTCACGATGTTTTCCTTCACCGAAAGCTCAAGCTCATTGTAAGGATTCGAACCCACGACCTAGTATTTAGGCCTTTAACAGATGACCGACTTCTGTCACCATTGTCGATAATTAGGTGAATGATCAGTCGCCGACGTAACAGACGTCTTTGTCACTAAGGATTTATTAGGAATTTTTGTTATATAAATTAAGTATTAATAAAAAATATATATTTCGTCATCCATTGTCTTCACTCTTTATAACATGCAACAGCAAAGGACAGAATATCTGTAATATTACCTCGTCTACTACTACGTTATATTTACCGTAAATTTAGTCTGCCGACACACGCCTCGCCCACAAAGCAGTTTCCGCGCCGAACGCTGGAAATTTCTCGTCATTAGGCAGTATACTATTGGGTTGATTGCTGAATTTGCATGACCTGTACGCAAAACAGAGTTTACATATTAAAAACCAACATCCATTGATATCTAATAACTAAAGATAAACAATCCCAAGCAAAAGTTCTCTCAAAACTGTCTCAAATTGTGTTGGGTTATACTAGTTATATTTTTTAAGTTTTATTCACAAAGCTATGTACAAAAGGCAATAAAATACGACTCATACCTGCTAGCCAAAATATATCTTAAACGAGCACTGAGGCATGTTTACCGTCGGAGCGTTGGAATGCTACAAGATTAAAAGACCACCCATAAGTTCGAGTGGGTAGACATTCAGTAAGGCCATTTTTTGTCGCTGATTGTGTATCTTTAGTTATTAGATATCAAAGCCAACATCCTACGGTTTCACCTGTGTTTTTTCCATGTCAAAAGACCGACGGGTCACTTTATGGATAGTGAATACCGTTGGCTAAGGTAAACGCACACTGTCAATATAAGGCACAAAACAAATAAAAAAGGTAGAAGGAGCGTACGTAAACAATAGCTTCCAATGAAGTGACGCAACGTACACGAAGTTGTGTGCGTGAGTTGCGTCGCACAGGAATGCGATCGGCTTCCTTTTTCAAATTTGGCTTACTTTATTGTGCTTCACTTTAAGTGCGCGGGACTTTGTGGTAGCCAAAACGCGAGTACTAAGTTCAAAGTACCCTACCATCGTACTATAGTTTCCTAACCATGTTTTTCTTCACCGATCAAGCTCAACTCACTTTCCTGAATAAGTTATCATTGCCTTTATTATAGGGTTTCAATATTTTCATTGTACAAAAATACCTTGTTTTTTATGAAACCAGCTTAAATCAGATACAAATACATAGACTATACATTTTGTATTTTTTAATATTAGTTGGTATATTTCATGCCCACAATATGTAAGGGAACTTTGTAAACTAAACAACTTTTTCAACTTAACTTTATGATAAACAAGAATGGATTTTAGGATCATCTTGACCAAAGTAAGAAAAGGTTTTTTACTTCGAAAAGAGTTTGCCGAAATACATTCATATTGTTACTTATCCTAAAAATACCTCTTACTTTGATCATATTTGGGCATTGGATATTTTATTTAGTTTTCTCCTTTGTTTTCATAGACATCATAACATTATTGTTTTCTGAATAAAGATCTAAATATTACATTGGAAAATACATAAAATCACAGCAAAATATTTCAAGGCAATAGATGAAATTTGCAGAGAGCACAGCTTGTGCTACAGAGAACTGATTACTGATATATACAACTATTATTAAATACATAGGTAATTTTTTTTTATATTTTAAATAGATAATTAATTTATGTATGCATTAATAATGATAAATAGATAATTGACGGGCAGGTTGGCGTGGTTGGTTAACACACTACCTATCACGCCGGAGGTCGTGGGTTCGATTCCACAGGGTTCGTAAATAAGTAGTATACCTATCAGTCATCTGGTTTCCATAGTACAAGCTGTAGTAGTTTGGGATCAGATAGCCGTGTGTGAAAAATGTCCAAGGATATTTATTATTTATTTAATTACACCCATACTCAGGGTAAACTGACATGTTCATATCCACAAATGTCTGTCCTGATGAACAACGCATATTGAACCGTCATGACACATCACACAGTTCAGTTTCCTATGATATTAAATACAAAATTAAAATGTTTTCCTTCACCAAAACATACCACGACCTTAGGCTTTCTTTCAGGAAACATGGACAATAATTTATTAACTGAACCATTAATAATGCTACATTCAAAAAATACAGTAGAATCCGTTTAATACGACGTCGCTTATAATGACCGACCGCTTTTAGTGACGAAAGTATAGGCATATGTTCTTAAAAAATGACTTCTGTAGTACGCCGTCCGGATAGTACGACGGAATTCACCAGTTTTTTTAGCGTCGTTATAACCAGATTCTACTGTATATAGGACATCTTTATTGTCACTAAAATCCATTGAAGTGGAAAACTAAAATGTGTATAAGCAAAATGAAAAATGAAGGCCTATTGTTATCGTGAGATCTTTTTTATTCCACTAATGGAGCAACTAAGCATACGGCCTGTCTGATGGTAAGTCCGTAGCTATAGATGCTTGTGGGATCAGAGGCATTGTGCGTTGCCAACCATGCAGTAATGTTTACACATCCGTCTGAAAAGATGTCCTACTCGCTAGGGAAAATCACGGGCAACTCATTCCATGACCTGAGTGTTCATAATAGAAAACTTCTATGAAATCACACAGTGTTGATTTATAGGTAAAAAAGTTAATAGGTTGTTTTCGCGTTGTTAGCTTGTTTTTAATATCGCCGTTTCTGTGACCATCGAAATTGTTCATTCAGAATAGGCCGCGGTGACCACTTACCACTTACCATCAGGTGGACTGTCTGCCTGCTTGTCAACTTGATGACATAAAAAAAAACATAAGCAACATCCCTATTCAATGAAGAAAGTTAATTTAAAAAATAAAATATCGACGTGGTTGCACATAAATAAATGTAATTAGCATTCAAAATTGTGTGAAATTAAGGTACATACATTTTCATGGAATACGAGATTTCTTGCGTTTTAATTTACTACGCCTATTAATGCCTAGATGAAATTTTGAGATTTGCCCAAGTGGCGATTCACATTATGCTAAATACTTACCCAAAAGCAAGGCATAGGGCAATATGCCCAAATCCTTAGGATTGACAGCGTTGATGTCCAGCAATAGCTGTATAATATTGTACGGCATCCAGCACACAGCGAATAAAACTGCTAGAAGAAGTAGTATCCACGCCACTCGTTTCCTCTCTTTCATTAGCCTGAGACCCTGTGAGACAAACATACATTAGACATGTCTGTTTGTCTGTGCCTGAGTGTTATTTATAATCCTGCTAATCTTACTAATCCTACAAATATTATAAATGTGAAAGTTTGGATGGATGTATGTTTGTTACTCATTTACGCCAGAACGGCTGAACGGATCTGGATGAAATTTAACATGGAGATATATTATAGTCTGGAATAGCACATAGGCTACTTTTTATCCCGGGAAAAGATAAGATCCCTCGGGAACGCGGGTGAAACCGCGGAGGGCAGCTAGTAATAAAAATAATTCATTCACAAAATATTTTGTAGATGTTTACCACGATAGTAATCAATCACTTATTTCAATTCTTTACACTTGGAGTTAGTGACAACGAGGCAGGCGGGTCACCTGATGGTAAGTGACAACCGTCGCCTATAGACATTGGCAATACCAGGGGATTGCCAACCTGTTGTACACCTTATTACAATGCCTTAAAGGCGAACTGGCTCTCAAGTGCAATTGCCGGAACACACCAACAGGTGCTTGGCGACAGATTTTCAACTTGAGGGTGGTAGCCAGCCATTCGAGTACTACAAAGTACCCTACCACCGTGCTGTGGTTTCCTCACGATGTTTTCCTTCACCAAAAGCTCAAGCTCATTGTAAGGATTCGATCCCACGACCTTCGCCGCGGTATCTGACGTCACTTACCACTGAGCTATCATCTATTCGAGTATTAGTAACGTCCATGAGTGCCGACTCCACCCTCTAAATGACTTTCTATTTGTTGGTTGATAACAATATAAATATTGCTCAGAGATTCCCAAAGTTCAAAGCAATAACTACTGACCGTAAATAAGCGTGTTAGCTTCAGATAACTCTGAGCGAAGTACGATGGGAACATAAGTTTATAGAAACATCCGAGGAATGGAATGGTTTCTCCAAATTATAGAATATTTTTTTGTCCTTAAGAACATTTTCTGGGAACCTTTGAGGAAATTGGTTAAACAATAAAGTTTCTGAAGGACCATAGCTTGATACGAATAACTTATATGTTGCTATAAATGTTATAGGATAATTTATAGTGCACTAAATCAAAATTCAAAATGTTTTATTCAATTTTGGGACACTTAAGGACTTATTGAATTGAAATATTAGTGCCTTTATAGAACCTAAAGTTTTTAAATTACAATAAATATCTTCTAGCTAACGTATAGCGCTTAATATTATCACAAATAAAAACTTGAGAGGTGTCAAGGGACACCCGGATGGAATGAAGTTATATAAGTTAAGAGAGAGAGAGAGAGAGAGGGAGAGACAGACAGAGAAACATGCGCACGCCGCACAGCTTACAATAGCTTACTACACACAACTGTCACCGACAGTGACAGTGACACTAAAAGTGTCGTAAGAATTTTTTCCGTCTAGCCCCCTTTCACTGTTAATATTAGGTCAATGTTAGTTGGGATGTTTTACTTGATCATAATCATGCGAATAATATTTAATAGTAATAAATGTCACCTAGTTCACACATTTACATGCATGGACATGTCTGTTTAGACGTAGTTTAAGAATATGTTAAATATACTTGCCTGTTGCATGCTGACATTCCCTTCGTCGATATCGAAGGGTGGTCGCACGGAGCACAGCGTGCGACCCATACAAGCATATGACATTATCGTGATCGAACCTGAAGACAAGATAAATCTTTAGCTGCCGATAAACAATGTATTTTGTACCATATATCTGAAGTTACAAGTCTCAGATTCGTCTAATTTATTATTATAATACAGTAGATATTTTATTTTGAGTAGTTTACAATTAAATATTTATTAAGTTAGAAAGTTACAAATATAGAATTTTAGGATATTAACAATAAATAAAGTATACTATGCTATTTTTACAAAAGTAAATCAAAGAAAAAAAAAATCTAATTAAATACCTAAATAAAAATATATTTACAATAAAAGATTTTCCAAATGGTCCATGGTACCCATAATGCTAGCAGCGTTGCCCCGCTGAATGATTAAGCTTAGCCTCTGGGCGAAAAAGTCCCTAGCTTTCAAGTCCCCAGAGGCCAACACCATGCGTTTGCCTATGTCTTCAACTACACTTTTGGTGTCAGATGACCATGGGCCCATAGTTTCTATAGGTGACGTTCATTACATTCATTCATTTGTAAATCCTACTAATATTATAAATACCTACGCAAAAACGGTTGAACGGATTTGGAGGAAACTTGGCACACTACCTGTCACACCTAAGGTCGTGGGTTCGATTCCCATCCAGGATAAACATTTGTGTACATGAACATATCAGTTTCCTGGGTCTAAATGTAATAGTCTATTTAAGTAAAAAGTTTATAGTACATCAGTGATCTGGTTGTCCATATTACAAGCTCTGTTTAGTTTGGGATCAGATAGCTGTGTGTTGAAGAATCCAGGATATTTATTTATAATGATAGCTAAAGTCAATGATGCCTGCAGAAAACGGATAGTATCCTAATATTAGTCATGTTATACTACGCATGAAAATGTGCCTTCTGACAGCTTATGTGGGTCTATTACTATGATGTAAGGATCATAAAGTCGTTTGTGGGTGTGCCATTATTATTAATGTTATTTAAAACAAAAACAAAACTGGTATTACATACAATGGCGGTATATATTTTTTTACTTTGGATTAGCCTGTGGTTGAGCGCAATTTCACCATGGTAAGTGATGATGTGGCCGGAGGTGTTAAGCACTCAAAGCCTAGATGGGAACTGGCTCTCAAGTGCAGCTGTCGGAACACACCAATAGCTACTATAAAGTTCCCTTTTTTTTTTTATTATTCTGGATAGGCTTGTGTTTGACTACAATCTCACTATGGTAAGTGATGATGTAGCCGAAGGTGGTAAGCGCACAAAGCCTAGATAGGAACTGGCTCTCAAGTGCAGCTGTCGGAACACACCGATAGGTGCTTGGCGACAGATTTTCAACTTGAGGGTGGTAGCCAGCCAGTCGGGTACCACAAAGTACCCTACCACCGTGCTATGGTTTCCTCACGATGTTTCCTTCACCTAAAGCTCAAACTGATTGTAGGTATAATTCGAACCCTGAGCTTTCATCGCCTTTCATCATCAGACTTTGATTCTACTATGTGGCTTAAAATCCACATTGTATGGATGGATGGATGTATGTTTGTTACTCATTTACGCCAGAACGGCTGAATGGATCTGGATAAAATTTGGCATGGAGATAGAATTATAGTCGGGTGAAACCGCCGTGCACAGCAAGAGCTAGTATTTTTATAAAAATTGGGCTAAGGACATGTTAGTTTTTAAATCAAACCCGAATCTACTAGAAAATAGGGTGAAAAGTTACTGTTTCACAGTAAAAGAGTTCTACGCGGACATAGTCACGGCCAAAAGCTAAGTACAGAAGAGCAAGCAATAAATTGGTCAAGTGTATATTGGATCATACATACCGTAGGGTTCCGTAACACTTTTACCCGATACTAAAATGAGTTTTCATCAACGTAGATCGAATATAGCCGTGAAATATGAGACTCATTGGATTTCTATGAAGTTATTTTAGTTTATTGACACCTATTATTTTTGCTGTGTGCATGTAACTCAAGCAAAATGACTTTTAGTCTAAACATTTGCATTTTTCCAGTGCTGAAAAAAAACATAGCCTTGCTAAGTTCCTTGCCAAAGTCTTCTCAGTTCAATTGTATTCCAAACCGGTGGTAGAGTCAATTGTAACGGTTTATAAGTGCCTTACCAGGACCTAAACTGAATAAATTAGAGAGAGAATGAGAAATATTTCATTTTAAAAAAATAGTCGCAGCTTTACTTGCGCTCGAATTTCGACTCGCGCGGCAGCCAGACTAAAAGCCTAACAAAATCCGGACAGGCCAGTGGAGAATATATTTGGCCGGACACGTCCGAAAAAACCCAAACATGCACACCACCAACCCATACTACGGAACCCTAAAAAGGCAATTTATATTAAACTAAACCGCACATCTCATTATAATCTGATAATAATTTAGAGAGTAATATTCCAACATATTTTGTGAACATAATATTATTATCAGACATCATTATTTGCCAAAATGTGAACAATAATGTTCCAAATAATTTTCTTTTACGTTATTCCATTCTTATTTCCAATTGGAGTGTGGTAGACATTCTGTTATGGATTCATCTCACAATGCCTGAAAGAGTTCCAAGAAACTAACTACAAATTATGTTTGTCTCTCCTGGTTTTCTTTTACGAGTACCCCTTCAGAATTTTAAAACAGTATCTTATCTACGTTTTTTAGAGCTCAAGATATTAACTATCCTGTGATTTGAGCCTCATGTTTATATTACACGAAGACAAGAGTTATCAATATAAAAAGTTTCAGAGTTTAAAATACTCATGGATAATAGAAAAAAACACAAATACTTTTACTAGCCTAACTCTGCAATATTTTTCATATCAGAAGTCTAACAAAAGCAGGCGGGTGATGAGTCTCATCATCTATCGACATTAGCAATACGAGGCCAATGTGTTACAGATCTATTAAAAGCCTTTTGTGGCTCTCAAGTGCAACGGCCAGAATACAGGTCCAAAAATATTTAAAAAACGTAACCTTGCTGAGTTTTTTGCCGGTTCTTCTCAGTTGAAGTCTGATTTCCGAACCGGTGGTAACTTCTGTAATTCGACCTTCATAAGTCCCCTTCTAGGGCCTAAACTGAATAAATGGTTTTGACTTTGACTTTGACAGAACAGGTGCTACGAGCTACAGATGCTACTGGAAGTGACTATTACCGTGGCTTATAGAAGTTAGCAATACCAGAGGGATTACCAATATGTTGTCGACTTTTGCAATGCCTTGAAGGCAACTAGGGCTCGAGTGAAAGACCAGACTACACCGATAGGTACTTGGCTACAGATTGACTTGAAGGTAACCAGTCAGTCAAGTTCTACAAAGTACCCTACCCCTGTGGTTTCCTCACGATGTATGTCAAATTGACTACGCTTCTCTGTGAATATTTTTATTCAATTATGAAACTGTTACGGTAATGTACACCTTAAAGTAATTGTATTTGGCACACAATCAAATTGAAAACGATATTTTTGGCAGCAGCTGACCTTGCTATTATTTAGTTTTCGTAACACAAATAACAATGAGTAATCGCGATCAACAATTATTTTTATGAATGCCTGATGTTGCACGTGGTGATTAATTAAATACTCTACCATGGTCGGGTTCGATTCCCAACAAGAACAATGCCAGTTTTTTCTGTGACGTGTAGAACATGCATAACATTTTTGTAATAATACATTTTCTATTTAGTTTGGGAACTAGTGGTGAGGAGTTAATTATTATTAAATATTGTTTATTCCACCATTCGAGTGAATATCGAACCCGAAGCGTCCCCGAGCCGAACCTAGCCCAGTCTCGTTGCAAAAATTGACACCATTCAATTGTCGCGACACAATTTTTCACGCACACTAGCATCCTTGCAATACACACAAAAATATTGAGTAGCCGCATTTTTAGAGCAGTCACGGAAAGGGAGCGCTCCATCTATGAAGGAGTGGCGCGACGTTTTATTAGTCTATGATATAATGTTTATTGTTAATCGTAAATGCACAAAATACCAGTAATATTATCAAGCTATCTTCGATAATAAATAATGGAGTAATATTTATGTCTTCATAAAGGACAGGAGAAGCTTTTTAAGTATTTTGAATTATGCCATAAGCTCGATCGTAAATGGCAAGGAAAAGAATCTTGCAATATGGAAGATTAATATGTCATTATTATGATACCTGAGAAAATATCAATAACTGTAACCGTACCATAAAAATAGTGAAGGAAATAAAACCGGTATTGATCGCAACGTCAGAAACCATAAACCAAAACTGTAACTCAACTGCTATCCACTGAAGCGATCACGTAATTCACCAGTGAGTGATGGTTTTCGGATGTCTCTTGAGAGAACCGGTATTTTCGGTAATTCCGGTTTCGTGACTATTGCTTAAGATTCACTGTGACTGGAATATTGTAACTTGACTCTAAGTTGTTATTTTAACAGTATTTTTATTTGTTTGAAAACATATTTCATTAAATATGAAATTTGATATTTGATGCTTAAAAACAAGAAGGTATTATTACATAAAACCGGTTCTCATAAAAAGTAAGTTTAGATAGGAGATTTTCGTTTGTTGTACAGAGATCTTCGATGGTATGGTGTGTTTAATTTTATTATTTCCTTTCTATAATATGAGATTCAGCACTTTTTGAGAAAATCAACAAAAACAAAAATTTTAATATCACGTTTGATAAACCTTAGTGAATCAAACTGAGTTGTTGAGCATGAGTTTTTTGATTTGGATGAAATTTTGTGTGTATACTTCAATGGGTTCTTTGATGGTTTTAAAATAAAATTAGACCCGATAGGTGGCGCTGGAATCGAGTTCCAAGATTTGTTTCAATTTCAGGGCAGGACGACGTCTGCCGGGCCCGCTAGTTATATATTATATTGCCAATCAAATGACTCCAGAAAGAGTTATGACAAGGCCGAGGATATAGCAAGTTTGCCCAGAAAATACCTATTCTCTGGCTTTGAAGAAATTTGAAATAGTTGCTCTTATCCCGTAAAAACAGGTTTATCGATAAAACCGAGTTTATGGGTAAAACCGGTTTATCAATACTCCTGTCAAGTTCCACCGTGAATTCAATAATACGGTAAATACATTGCAAAGCGCCCTTTATTACTCTGGAAATGCCTTATGGAGTCCTATTCTTCCGTTGTGTTCGTCTTAGTACTGTTTTATATACGGTTATATTGGAATTGAATTATGTCATGAAACTAATAACAAATAATATGAATGACCACTGATTCGTGAGATAGCCCCAAATGACATAAATCTGCCACAAGTGACTATACGTCAAGGATTGACGATGGATAAGGATAAATTTGTGTCGAAATTGCCCCCACCGTTGGGAAAGGAACAAGAAGTGAGAATGTTGCCGGAGCAATTGCCCCTAATTTGCCACCGGGAGGATTAGTTGGCAAGAAAGTAAAAAAATCCACACTTCAAAGGGAATTTCCAATCTCCTGTTGAAGGTAAGATTTTTATATATTGTTTTTTAGTGATAATATCCTCGGACATTTTTCACTCGGCCATCTGATCCCAAACTAAGCAAAGCTTGTACTATGGAAACCAGATAACTGATTTTTCGCCAGATGTACCTAGTATGGTACATGTATACAATAGTACAACTGGCGAAAAATTGTAAAAAATAGATATACATTTTTCCGTCGTATCTGAACCAAACCAACTGTGTACACATTCATCTTCTAAAATTCACTATTTTAACATAATCTCATTTTCATTTCTAATTTATAATTTAAATAAAATTTTGTTTTCATTTGTAATAAATTTATAATTTAATTTTTAATTTCATTTGTAATTTCTTATTGTTTGTATCTTTTAAATTATGGACAATCTGTGTCTGAAATAAAGAATTTGAATTGAATTGAATTGAATAAGGCATTATCATGTCAACTTGAAATGAGATAAGTTTTTGACGATTCAGATTTTCCGCAGCTGTGACGATATCTGTTATAAATTAACATAAATATAATATATGCGAATTGTGGAAACTTTACTCTCACACACGATGGTGTTAATTTACCAACTTTTGATGAATGTTCTTTGTATTTCAATTATTGAAATAGGACGTTGCGTTTTCTATTCGTCTTATTTTCATTGAAATCGTGTATTTTGTGTTTTATTGAATAATATTGGTGGTGTTTTCTCCAATAAAGATTAATCTAAGTGCACCAGTAAAAAATTAAATAAAAGCGTTTTTTCAGGTTGTCCCAAAAAGTTTTCGTGGAATGGCACCACACCAATTTCACTAAAACCAATTTCTCTAAGACTTTGCTGTTAATGTGATATAACGAAAACATAACAGAAAAATACTAAAACAGAAGAAAATGTATGCGACTGAAATACTTTGTATCCACGGTCATGAATAAAAAATCATTAAAAAAAATAATAGCTACTAAACGAAACCCACGAAACCAAAACAAACACAGGAGAAAGGGAACTGAACTCTTTTGTTGTCTTTGCCTATTGATACATTTTTGTTATGTTTTTATTCATAGAATTTGTAAAACGTGCAGATAATTGTTTCTTTATCATAAAAATATATAAAAATTGTAGCCTTTACTGAGGCTGCCGGCTAAACCAGCTGATTTGATCTTCATAGGTGCTCCCGCAAACAATGGCTTTGTCTTTGATCTCCTTTGCTATTTTATTTACTTCCATGGAAACAAAAGATTTATTTGAAATTCATCGAATAAAATATTTGCAAAGCTAATATACTCAGATGGTCCAAAAAATATTTAAATAATGTAACCTTGCTCAGTTCCTTGCCGGTTTTTTTCAGTTGAAGGCTGACTTCCGAACCGGTAGTAACTTCTAAAATTCGACCTTCATTACTGCCTTCCTAGGGCCTAAACTGAATACATGGTTTTGATTTTGATTTTGACTTTGAAATTGACATTAGCTTTGACATTACAAATATTGTACCTCTAAAAATTTTAAATTATATACCCTTACATTTAATTAAAGCCTTCGCAAAAATAACCATTTTTCAACCAATTACGGTGAACCAATCAAAACGTTGGTTAAAAAGTGTCAAGTCACGGTTTTAGATGACTCGTTATCTAAACCTCGACCCGCGTTACTGACACGCTAATTGGTGTTATAAATTAACTGTCAGATACAGCACGGAAGGGTGTAACACGAAGCGAAGCCTGACAAACATTTGAACTGATTGAAGACGTTTGTTAGTCTTTCACGCAAAAATTACTTAACGGATTTTGATTAAACTTGGCGCACTGGTAGATATCCAGTATAAAACAGGATACTTTTTATCCTGGTAAAAGGTAAGGTTCCAGGTTTTCTTAGGGGGGTTCGTTTGGACAACATTTAAAATTTTCAAAAAAAAGTTAACTTGCTTGACCTTCGTAAGTGCCTTCCGAGTACCTAAACTGAATAAATGGTTTAAAATTTGACCAACTAGTTATTCCAATACGCTACGAATAGCGTAGCCTCGTAGCCTCGTAGCTAAAACCTCGTAGCAAAGTCAATATTTTTGTAAATGTATCTAACAAATCCAATATTATTTTTCGCAGAAAAAACGTATTTTTGCAAACAGATCACTAAAAGTTAGTTTATTGTGTTAATTTTGATGTCCCTTGATTACGTTTGACACAAAGTTATTATTAGACATAGCGAAAAAAAAATACGATTCATAATTTCTGCAGTATTATAAAAATTATTCAAGTTAACATTTTTCCAGTTATAATTTCAACAGAAAGCCAATTCTCTATTTTTAAAATTTCATCAAAATTCGTTCAGCCGTTTTTGCGTGATTGAGCAACTAACATCTAAATATCCAAACGTTCTCATTTTTATCGCCATTAAATAACAATTTCTTTTGAGCATAATTTGTCTTGAAATAAAAATCATTTGCTTTTGTGAAAAGCACTTTATTTCTGGCATATCATCAATCAACAAAGCTGAAATCTACATTTGTTTTAAATAAATTGTAAACATATAATTATTCCGTAATCAGTATTGAATAATAAAGCAAGAATCTGCGCACATAAATTCATATAATGTAGGTTTTTTTAATTGAACACCTGAGGCGATACAAAAGTAAAACCCTCTCCTCAGATGACGATTGACCGTGTATTCAGAATATAGCAGTAGCATTATTAGTATTTGACAAATATTTAAAAAAAAATTATGCATTAAGTATAAAAAAAAATTGCTGAGGGACCTTATCCTTTTTCTGTAATTAAAATTATCCTATGTTTTATTGCAGGATATGATCACCATGTTTGCCGGCGTGAAAGCGTAACAAATATCTTCACATCCATCCTAACAAACTGTCACCTTTATAATAGTGGCAAGATTTAATTCCAATGTTTTTTTTTACAAGTGACAACGAGACAGGCGGGTCACCTGATGGTAAGTGACAACCGTCGCCTATAGACATTGGCAATACCAGGGGATTGCTAATGTGTTGTACACCTTATTAAGGCGAACTGGCTCTCAAGTGCAATTGCCGGAACACACCAACAGGTGCTTGGCCACAGATTTTCAACTTGAGGGTGGTAGCCAGCCAGTCGAGTACTACAAAGTACCCTACCACCGTGCTGTGGTTTCCTCACGATGTTTTCCTTCACCGAAAGCTCAAGCTCATTGTAAGGATTCGAACCCACGACCTTCGCCGTGGTATCCGACGTCACTTACCACTGAGCTATAATCGCTTTAAAATGCCTATAGAGAATGAAGGATCTATACAAACAAGTTGATCCCATCTAGTTTCTGTAGCAGGGATCAAAAGTAATTTATCTTTCTGATATCTAATCACGTTTCTCAATCTAACGGTGACACCTTGTTATTGTGCCTACGCTAAGGCTTTTCGATGTTATAATTAGAATTCTAGGCGATGATAGCTCAGTGGTTAGTGACGTCGGATACCACGGCGAAGGTCGTGGGTTCGAATCCTTACAATGAGCTTGAGCTTTCGGTGAAGGAAAACATCGTGAGGAAACCACAGCACGGTGGTAGGGTACTTTGTAGTACTCGACTGGCTGGCTACCACCCTCAAGTTGAAAATCTGTCGCCAAGCACCTGTTGGTGTGTTCCGGCAATTGCACTTGAGAGCCAGTTCGCCTTAATAAGGTGTACAACACATTAGCAATCCCCTGGTATTGCCAATGTCTATAGGCGACGGTTGTCACTTACCATCAGGTGACCCGCCTGCCTCGTTGTCACTTGTGACATAAAAAAAAACACTACTGAGTTTACTTATTTGTTAAATAAATACAAACTAGTGGCTCTGTGAGCTGCAGAACAGTTTTTTCTAAATGGTTGAATATCTCCTAAAAGTGAATCGACAAAAAAATATATAACTTACGGTAGTGAATAGATACATCACGATAAACGGCCCGTCAGAATGTCAGACTTTGGACTTAAAAAGAAAAAAGGCCAAGTCCGAGTCGGACTCGCGCACCGAGGGTTCCGTACAAACTTGTAGGTGTGTAAATAGTTTGTTCATTACAAGAATAAAGGGAAAAAAAACAGTTTTTTCCGATAATGTTGTTTTTTTTTCTGATTAAGCAAAAAATTTATAGTGTTCGGATTTTTCCTTTACTTGTACTACATGACATTGCTTATTGCCAAATTTCATGGTTCTAGGTCAACGGGAAGTAGGTACCCTATAAATTTTGATTGAATTTGATTATCTTCTTTTACGTTAACTTAGAAGTTTGATGTTTTCATAGCTTCAAAGGACTTTAGACTTGAGTATATCGTTTTAATTTCAACTCGATACCTCCACGCGTTCCCGAGATAAAAGGTCTTGACAGACAGACAGATGGACGGACGGACGGACGCACGGACAACAAAGTGATGATCCTATAAGGGTTCCGTTTTTTCCTTTTTCGGTACATAAGGTGTACAACACATTAGCAATCCCCTGGTATTGCCAATGTCTATAGGCGACGGTTGTCACTTACCATCAGGTGACCCGCCTGCCTCGTTGTCACTGGTGACATAAAAAAAAAAAAAAAAAAAAACAAAAAAACATCGAATGACCAGCAACAGAGTTGAACTCACTTTTAAATGATTACCTGTTTAAATGTAGGACCAAAAATCGTGACTCACCAGGTATAGCATAAACTAACGTGAAGCTGAATACTCCGAACTGTTTCTTCCTTTCTGAGCTCGGCCACTCTTCTGTGCAAAAATGGACGTTTCTTGTTTCTATCTAGAATAAATAAATAAATATCCTCGGACATTAGTTCACACACGGCTATCTGATCCCAAACTAAGCAGAGCTTGTAATATGGAAACCAGATGGCTGATATACTACATATACTACTTTTTTTTTGTAAATACATACTTAAATAGATAATTACACCCAGACTCAGGACAAACAGACATGTTCATGCACACAAATGTGTGTCCTGGATGGGAATCGAACCCACGACCTGCGACGTGATAGGCAGTGTATTAACCAACCACGCCAACCGGCCCGTCGCAGAATAAAGATCACAGTATTAGTTTCAATGATACTTGTTGATAAGAGCCGTCGTTTCTAAAAACATTCTGTATCGCAACCTATAAGCTAAACAATAAGGCTTTATCGCTTACTAGCTATCCCCCGCAGTTTGCGTGGGATCTTATCTTTTCCCGAGACAAAAAATATAGTCTATGACACTCACAAATAACGTGGCTTTCTATTGGTAACAGAATTTTCCAAATCGGGTCATTAGATCCAGAGATTACCCTGCAACCTCACAAACTTTACCTCTTTACGATATTAGTATAGATTACAAAAAGGTAAAGTGTGTTATTCAGTTTGGATGTTAGATTTAATCTCCGGAATTATTGATTAGATACATACATGGAAAGAATGCGAAGAAATGTATTAAGCCATGCGACTATTCGGAAAATTATTAGGGCAGAGTGTAATGGCGGCCGATGCCTGCCCGAATATTGGTCGCTTATTTGTCACTGACCAACGCAGCAAGATACAATTTTTGGTTGACACTGGCAGTGACCTTTGTGTGTTTCCGCGATCGAAATTTGTTAAAAAACGTTGTCAAAAAACGAACTATGAATTATGTGCTGCCAACGGTTCAACAATTAATACTTACGGATATATACATTTAGTATTAAATATAGGTTTACGTCGCGACTTTGTTTGGCGATTTATTATTGCTGATGTAACTAAGGCAATAATTGGTGTTGATTTTTTATCTTTTTATAATCTTATTGTAGATGTTAGGAATCGACGTTTAATAGATAATTATACTACGCTCGCTGCCCCTGCTTTGTCTGCGAAATTTTCTGACAATGTTTCTTCAGTGAAGGTGGTGTATTATATTTTTCATCACATTCGAACCACACCTGGACCACCTGTATCGTGTACACCACGTAGGTTAGCACCAGATAGGTTAAAGATTGCGAAATCTGAATTTGAAGCAATGTTGCAGATTGGTACCTGTCGACCTTCAGAGTCTCCTTGGGCGTCACCTTTGCACTTGGTGCCTAAAAAGGACAACGGCTGGAGGCCCTGTGGTGACTACAGGATGCTTAACGCGCGTACTATACCTGATCGTTATCCTATCAGACATATCCACGACTTTGCGCATAGCATTGCTGGATGTAATATTTTTTCTACAATAGATTTAGTAAAAGCCTACAATCAGATTCCGGTTTTTAAAGATGATATTCCAAAAACTGCCATTACTACACCATTTGGACTTTACGAATTTCCTATGATGACATTTGGTTTGAGAAATGCTGCTCAAACATTTCAAAGGTTTGTAGACGAGATGACAAGAGGTCTTGATTTTGTCTATTGTTATTTGGACGATTTTTTAGTATTTTCAAAATCAGAGGCAGAACATCAGCTTCATCTTCAACAGCTATTTAACCGCATGAAGGAATACGGTGTCCTCATCAATACTTCAAAATGCGTCTTTGGAGTTGAAGAGGTAACGTTTTTAGGGTACAAAATCTCTTCATCCGGTACCAAACCTTTAGAATCTAAAGTTCAAGCTATAAAGGATTTTCCCGTACCTAAAACGGTTAAGGAACTCAGGCGATTTTTAGGAATGCTAAATTTTTATAGGAGATTTTTACCGCACTCCGCTAAAATACAAGCCCCACTTAACGCCCTTCTTACCGATTCGGTAAAGGGATCTCATCCTGTCAGCATTACTGATGAGGGACTGTTAGCTTTTAATCAGTGCAAGGAGAGTCTGTCTAATGCTGCATTACTCGCTCACCCAAATTGTCAAACCAAGCTCGCCCTGGTAACAGATGCGTCTGACACGGCAATGGGTGCAGTTCTACAGCAACTTACAGACGGTGTATGGCAACCCCTCGCGTTCTTTTCGCGGAAACTGAGTACTTCTCAGCAGAAATACTCAGCATATGACCGCGAACTATTAGCCATATACGAAAGCATCAAACATTTTCGTCATATGCTTGAGGCGAGACATTTTGTGATCTACACTGATCATAAACCGCTCAGTTATGCTTTCCGTGACAGGAAATCTAACTGTTCACCGCGACAGTTTCGTCATCTCGACTTCATCTCGCAGTTCACGACCGATATTAGACACATATCGGGTAAAGATAATGTTGTTGCCGATACATTATCTCGTGTTGAGGAACTGCAGATGCCAATAGATTTTGACGCGCTTGCTACATCTCAAGCTTCCGATCAGGAACTATCGCAACTGCTGAGAGAAGATTCTTCACTCCGGCTATTAAAATTGAAGATTCCTGATACACAAACAGAGCTTTACTGTGATGTAAGTACTACATCACCCAGGCCTTTTGTGACAAAGCCCTTGCGAAAGCAACTCTTTGACAGTCTGCATAGCCTTAGTCACCCTGGCGCTAACGCAACAGCTAAGTTAGTAGCTGAGCGTTTCGTTTGGCCTGGTGTGCGAAAAGACTGTCGAGAGTGGTCACGAAAATGCCTGGCTTGCCAGCGCTCCAAGGTGCATCGTCACGTGTCTTCTCCATTTGGCACGTTCGAGCTACCGCGGGCACGATTTGCGTTTATCCATGTGGATATTGTTGGCCCATTACCACCTGCACAAGGCTATCGCTACTGCCTTACTGTGGTGGATCGTTTCACACGCTGGCCTGAAGTCGTACCAATGGCTGATATGACAGCTGAAACAGTTGGGAAGGCATTAATATCGTGGATATCCAGATTTGGATGTCCAACAGATATAGTCACCGATCGCGGGCGACAGTTTGAATCTGCACTTTTCAAATATCTTGGAAAAGTAATAGGATTCAAACATCATCGCACGACCGCATATCATCCGGCTTGCAACGGTCTAGTGGAACGGTTCCACAGACAGTTAAAGGCTGCAATTATGTGCCATGCAGATGTTAACTGGGTTGATACCTTACCTTGGGTACTTTTAGGCATTAGAAGCTCATTTAAAGAGGATCTTAATACCTCGTCCGCTGAATTAGTGTACGGTGAGCCCTTACGTCTACCAGGAGAATATTTTCATACTTCTTTTCCTGATACCACTGATATATCAGACTTCACCAGTCGTTTAAATCAGATCATTGCTAAACTTCAGCCTTCACCTGCAGCACGCCACAATAAAGGAAAGATTTTTATTCACAAAGACTTAAATTCATCCAGCCACGTCTTCTTACGGGATGATACCATACGAAGTTCTTTAAAACCTCCATATTCCGGTCCTCACGTGGTAATAGAGAGAGGTGATAAAATTTTTAAAATTATAGTGAATGGAAAACCGGTCACAGTATCAATAGATCGCCTCAAGCCGGCTTATATACTGGTAGACCAATCATCATCAACGCCTATTCCTATAACTACTACCTTATCTGATCCCATTCCACATCTAAATGCCCCGGTTCAGGATAGTCCAAAAAAGACGCGTTCTGGCCGTGTAGTTAGGTTTCCAGAGTATTATCGTCCATGAGACGATTTCTGGAGGGGGGTAATGTGGCGTAAATAATATTTTATATTAATTTAGTTTGTAAATAGTTAAATGTTTGTCATTACTACATTTGTACAGAACGTTTATTTTCTTATTAGATAATTCAACCCGTTGCGCGCATGCGTGACATGCGCGCGGCTCGGAGAGAATATTTTGATATCTGAATGTCATTGTTGTTATTTTTACTGGAGTCAATTATAATTTAATTTAATTTCGTTTCTATTACACTATTTTAATATAATTTGTTTCTATATACATCCATCTGCACCTTCTATATCGTAACGGCTTACAGCCGCTTCAACTCTTTTACTGAGAGTAAGCTACATTTGCCCAAAATGTTTTTCTATTTTTTTTAATGTAGATAGAATCTGAGTTTGATAAATATTTCCATAATAATCAGTTAAATCTACATAGTATGAATGCGAAAGCAACTCTGTCTGTCTGTATGTTACCTCTTCAAACCTAAATCGCTGAACCAATTTTTATGAATTTTGGTATACAGATAGATAGGACCTTAGAGAAGGGCATAGGATCTATGTTATCCCGGGAAAAGATAAGGTCTACTGAAAACGCGGAGGCAAATAGTTATTAAAAATACAAGCATAATTAATAATAGTACCTACAAGAAATACTTTTAACAAATAATTATTACACCCAAAGGGAACTTCAGAAACAGTTTTTGCTTAGGTTATTAATAGAGCAATTCATTGTCTGCTCTGCAGGTGTTGGAATACCTGACGAATTACTATTGTCGTTGAGTCTATTGTCCTTGTTTCTAATCATTTGTCCTTTACGAAGCTCTCTATTGTTGAGTGGGCGGTGCGTCTAGAAAATATCACAATGATAAATCGGAATGTAATAGAACATTAATACAGGGTATTTTCATCTACGTAAATAATTAATTTTCGTTGCTTGTGGGTTTCGCTCATGTCTGTACTGTACAGTCAGGGTCAAAAGTAAATGATTAAAACCATAATTTTACCGAAAAGTGTAAAGCACGACAGTTACTCAGCGAGAATATTTATATTAATTAGTTAATTTAACGGTTAATAGTTTTTAGATACTTTTGAGAGGCGGAGTGAGCAATTCATTCAAATAATAAAATAAAAATCATACAATTAAATTCATCAAATAATAATACTAAGGAGGTATAGAAAGTTCTTGAATTTCTATGGTATCTTTATATTTACTAATTTCTATGGTATCTTTATCTTTACTAATTTCTATGGTATCTTTATCTTTACTAATTTTCAAAAAGTCATCTACTACTTTCTGACTGTACCTAAAGTATTATAATAATATTTTTATAGAAATAATGAATTCTGTATTGAGAAATAATTAATTTCATAGTCCCTAAGGATTGAGAGCTTGCCAGTTATTTAAAAAACACTACTGAACAAAAACCTTAGTTTCAGTAATAATGAAAAAAATATCATTCTTTTGGTAAACCTGATGGTAAATAACTACCGTCGCCTATTAGACATTAGCAATACCAGGGGGACTGCCAATGTGTTTTACACCTTATTACAATGCTTTAAACGCTATTATGGAACCACCCGGTTTTTTTTAAAACATATTTTATCTTCATCTAGGACCTTGAACGAATAAACCACCGTCCAAGTCTATCTACCTATGATGCTATAAACATAAAAAATATATAATTACGTCATTAACAAAGCAAAGTAAAGAACATATTTATTCATTGAATATAATTATTTTATTTACAATAAATGTACAAAATATACAAGCAAATGTACAACTATAATATATAAAAAACTTCTTCGAGGCTGCCGCTGCTGCCGATCGGCAAGGTTCCCAGCAGGCTGGCAGCGTTTCCTCTTTGGATGCCCAAGCTGATGCGTTGGCGGAAAAAGCTCCCCGCCCGCCGGTCACCATTTTATTCATTGTATAAAACCTTTTTAATTTATGTACCAAACATGTTTCCTTGAACGAGAAAGATGGCAATTTAACTAAAACCGTAATATTTTTTGCAATGACCTCATTTTAAGGCTTCTCCTTTTGTAAGCTGACATCAAAAGGTATAAAATAAAAAACGAATGTTTTGCTTTGGGTTCTACAACGCTGAAGATTTTTGAAATACATAATAATTACCCCTAGTCCTGGACAAAACAAATGTGTGTCCTGGATGGGAATCAAACGCGTAACCTATGGCGTGTCAAATGTATAAGATCTTTTCACTGACTGCTGGCGATTACCAATTGACACTTATTATCCTCAGTGACTCATATCTGATTATTTACTTGGTTTGGTTCACGATGGGATGCTGCAGTGAAATAAGTACCTTATTATCATCGGCAAGCGAGTGATATCACGGTGAGAAAACTAGGCTAAATTAACTTTAAGGCGATGATAGCTCAGTGGTAAGTGACGTCGAATACCGCGGCGAAGGTCGTGGGTTCGAAGCCTACAATGAGCTTGAGCTTTCGGTGAAGGAAAACATCGTGAGGAAACCATAGCACGGTGGTAGGGTACTTTGTACCCGACTGGCTGGCTACCACCCTCAAGTTGAAAATCTATTGCTAAAACACCTATCGATGTGTTCCGACAGCTGCACTTGAGAGCCAGTTCCCATCTAGGCTTTGTGTGCTTA
This sequence comes from Ochropacha duplaris, assembly GCA_951361185.1. NCBI lineage: Eukaryota > Metazoa > Arthropoda > Insecta > Lepidoptera > Drepanidae > Ochropacha > Ochropacha duplaris. The sequence goes on along the minus strand of OX592696.1, from coordinate 13,536,468 downwards.
CCATCTTCGGCCACATCATCACTTACCATGGTGAGATTGTGGTCAAACACAAGCATATCCAGAATAAAAAATAAAAAAAAACTAATATTCTAAAGATTAGATTTTTTGTGATTCATAAGCTCAAAAAATACTCCAATTTCAAAAAATCTTTTATATGTAGAAAACTAGATAATCAGCGAGTTATACCGTGGGGCAAAATCTATTAAATCAGATATACAAACATTCAAACTGTATGTGGCAAATGAACTCCGGAACGATTGAAGTTTTAATTACTTTTGTATTATCCTACTAGTCCCACTATCCTACTAATATTACAAACTAGCTGTTCCGTGCGGTTTCACCCGCATTCCCGGGGGATCTTATCTTTTCCCGGGATAAAAAGTAGCCTATATGCTATTCAAAGTCAAAGTCAAAACCATTTATTCAGTTTAGGCCCTAGAAGGGCACTTATGAAGGTCGAATTACAGAAGTTACCACCGGTTCGGAAGTCAGCTTTCAACTGAGAAGAACCGGCAAGAAACTCAGCAAGGTTACATTTCTTAAATATTTCTGGACCATCTGACTCTATTGGCTTTAATTTTCATGTTTAACAATTTTATTCTTAAAGTAATACAAAAATACATAAAAAATTACAACCCGCATTAGTTACCTACATAGTAAACAAAAACAAAAAATTATTACAGACTATAATCTATCTCTATGCCAAATTTCATCCAGATTCCTTCAGCCGTTCTGGCGTAAATGAGTAACAAACATACATCGAGCGAAACAGGTAGTATTATAATATGTGAAAGTTTGTTTGGATGTTTGTTCCTCAATCACGCAAAAATGGCTGAACGGATTTTGGTTAAACTTGGTACACATGTAGATCATATTTTAGAATAAAATATAGGATACTTTTTGTCCCAAGAAAAGAAAAGATCCCTCGATAACGCGGGTGAAACCATGGGCCTACTAGCTTATAAGTAAATGTGTACCCATAGAAGAGTTATTTTTTGTTCGATACATATCTTGTACAGATAAATTTTATTTTCAAAGATCTTGTACAGTATAGAACTGCAAATCTAATACAAAAAATAATGAAACAGTATTTCTGTATCGTCCGCTAAAGACTGCTCGTGCGGAAGCTGAATGCACGGTTCATAAACTTCACTTCTCCTGTGGTGTTTTTATTCAGCGCGTATTTTATTGGAAATTCTGTACTGATTCGTTTAAAATGATTGAGTATTTATTTATTTGCAAACCAAACTTATAACAATATGAATGAACTAAGCCCAAAATAATATAATTTTATAATACAGGTTTTATTTACAACAAATGTACAAAATATACAAGCAAATGTACAATTATAATGTATAATTATTTATAAAACAAAAAATACTATAAAACTTAACTTTATTAGGTAGGCCAACCAGGTCCAGGCGATGATAGCTCAGTGGTAAGTGACGTCGAATGTCGCGGCGAAGGTCGTGGGTTCGAATCCTACAATGAGCTTGAGCTTTCGGTGAAGGAAAACATCGTGAGGAAACCACAGCACGGTGGTAGGGTACTATGTGGTACTCGACTGGCTGGCTACCACCCTCAAGTTGAAAATCTGTCGCCAAGCACCTGTTGGTGTGTTCCGGCAGTTGCACTTGAGAGCCAGTTGCCCTTGCCCTTAAGGCATTGTAATAAAGTGTACAACACGTTGGCAGTCCCCCTGGTATTGCTAATGTCTATAGGCGACGGTAGTCACTTACCATCAGGTGACCCGCCTGCCTCGTTGTCACTAGTGACATAAAAAAAAAGGTCCTATCAAGTAGTAGCGTGCCCAGATTGCAGGCCACACTTAATTCCAATACTATAAGTATGGGCAAAGTATTCCACTAGGAAATTACGTACGTACTCTTGTACGGTATAATTTATTGCTATAAAATATCTATAATTAAAAGACCTTATCTCTATTGAAACAGGAATAACTGAAACACTTCAATTTCATATTTCCTACTATACCTCGAAAGTATGGATTTAAATAAAAATAGCCGGTCAAGTGCGAGGCGCACCGAGGATTCCGTAATGGAGTCTCAAGGATTTTTTAATTATTTTTTGCGATAACGTTTTCGATTTCCTTATTTGAGTTTGGTGCCAATTAAGCTAGACCTCTAAATTGTATGAGCGGCCATACAACTCAGAGGACTATCTTAATTGGTTAAATGAAAGGTAAATTGCGGTTTACGATTTATGACGTATTAAAAAAAACTACTTACTAGATCTCGTTCAAACCAATTTTCGGTGGAAGTTTGCATGGTAATGTACATCATATATTAAGAAGTTACAGGGGTAGGGCCACACATTTTTTTTTTATGTCACTAGTGACAACGAGGCAGACGGGTCACCTGATGGTAAGTGACAACCGTCGCCTATAGACATTAGCAATACCAGGGGGACTGCCAACGTGTTGTACACTTTATTACAATGCCTTAAGGGCAAGGGCAACTAGCTCTCAAGCGCAACTGCCGGAACACACCAACAGGTGCTTGGCGACAGATTTTCAACTCGAGGGTGGTAGCCAGCCAGTCGAGTACCACATAGTACCCTACCACCGTGCTGTGGTTTCCTCACGAGGTTTTCCTTCACCGAAAGCTCAAGCTCATTGTAGGATTCGAACCCACGACGCCTTTTACCACATTTTACCACTTTGGAAGTGTCTCTCGCGCAAACTATTCAGTTAAGAAAAAAATGATACTAGAAACCTCTATATTATTTTTAAAGACCTATCCATAGATATACCATACGAATGGGTTTGATGAAAAATTTTTTTTTTAAATTCAGTTCTAAGTATGGGGAACCCCCAAAATTTAATGTTTTTTTTTCTATTTTTGTATGAAAATCTTAATGCGGTTCACAGAATACATCTACTTACCAAGTTTCAACAGTATAGTTCTTATAGTTTCGGAAATAAGTGGCTGTGACATACGGACGGACAGACAGGCTGACAGACATGACGAATGTATAAGGGTTCCGTTTTTTGCCATTTGGCTACGGAACCCTTAAAACACGCTTTTATTTTACTAACGCCCACTACAGTTGGGCCAATAACGATGCCAGTGACGATTGTCTAAACTCAAAATCAAATCCATTTCGTTTTGACTCTAATAGGCTAATAATGAAATGCAATGTTACTGAATTTACCGCCGGCGCCGTTTCGAACTAAATAGAACCGGTAAGAAGTTTTACAAAGATTCGAATTTATTTTCCTATTTGAATTTCATTTTTGTTCCTTTTAAGGATTGAATTTGGAAAAATCCTTTCACAGTGGATACCTACTCCCTATAAAGAATCTACCTGCCCATGTTTGCAGTAATCATCATAATCCTCACGATACAGGTTTGTTGCCTAGTGTGAAAGCCATTGTCCTATTGAGTTTAAAAAATCTTCCACGGCTTTGCATAGTGTAAAATCTGTACATTATAAATGTTTAGGTCATATGTTTTCTGAAATTTCGTGATCAGTGAGTGGTATTTCGCTTTATTAAATAGGTCAAAAAACAACTCCTTAAAAATATATACCTAAGCAAATGGCATAAGTAAAGCTATCTTGGATGTAAATACATTCAAGTATATAGAATTATATATGATATCGTAAAATATATATATGTAGACGCCTGCGCCATCTAGCGTGAATAGAAGGAATCTTGTAAACTACACAACGCCACCGAGCGCGTCATTCGATGCCACCAATCTGTAATCTTTATAAATAGACGGGGCGATCGCCGTAAAGTCAGTACATTGAAGCTTCGGTCTGCAGGCTCGGCATGACTGGCCACGAGTCAATCATTCTGGTCTCAGCCTACGTTTCCCCAACTCGCTCTTCAAGCGACCTCCAACTATCACTCAGAAGAGATTTGAAAACCCTTTTCGAACTAGGAAGCTCTGTCATAGTGGCGGGCGACCTAAACGCGAAACACCGCCTCTGGAATTGTCATACGAACAACTCCAGAGGTATTGTACTAGAATCCCTCCTCGGGCCGCTGAACATCGATTTAGTCGCGCCCCTGGAACCGACTCACTACCCCAACGTACTTGACCACAGACCCGACATCCTCGATGTGGCACTGTTGAAGAATGTAAGCCTAGGCATACACGACTTGACAGTGCACCACGAGTTAGTCTCCGACCATCGACCTGTAATCTTAGAACTTACACCGAACTCAGGCCCCCCTGATTCAGGTCGGACCCCTCTCACTAAAGTCGTGACGAACTGGGACAAACTGGGCGAAAGCCTCAAGTCTGCCTCATCCGTTCACCTCGACCAAATCCCTAGCAGCATAGTCACCGCTGACGAAGCTGTAGGCGCAATCGACTCCCTGACCAGCCACGTGCAATCGCTTATTAGCGATTGCTCTCGGACAGTTCCGGTGGAGAGCAATCGACACTGGCGCTTGCCCGACGACGTACGTAACCTGATTAGGGTAAAGAACGCAGCCATGCGCGAATACGATAGACGTCCGACCGAGGACAACCGAATCCGCTTACGCACTCTCCACCGCGCCGTCAAGGAGCGAGTGGCCGAGGCCCGCGAAAAAAGCTGGGATCAGAAACTGATCGACATAAAGCCCTCCCATCGAGCCTTTTGGCAACTCTCACGTGCCCTAACCAAGGACACGGTTGCCCATATTCCACCTCTCAAAAGGCCCAACCTTCCACTCGCCTTCGAAGACGAGGAAAAAGCCGAATGCCTGGCCGAAAGCCTGGAGCTTCAGTGTACACCCAGTTCCCTCCCTATCGACCCTGTTCATATGGAGGAAGTAAATTCGGAAGTAGAACGGCGAGCTTCTCTCCCGTTACCCCCACCCCCTCTCAACGAAGAGGAAGACCCCGTCCCTCCCGTGACCCTGGACGAGGTCAAGCAGATCATCCGGGACCTCCACCCGAGAAAAGCCCCGGGCTCGGATAAAATCACCAACAAAGTGGTAAAGCTGTTCCCGGCTACCCTTATCATGCTCCTGACAGCGATCTTTAACGCTGCCTTATCCAATAACATTTTTCCACATCAGTGGAAAAAAGCCCATGTAATTGGGATCCATAAGCCCGGCAAACCCAAATCCGAGCCCTCCAGTTACCGACCCATCAGCTTGCTCAACGTCATGGGCAAGATGTATGAAAGGTTAATATACCTCCGTCTCAAAGCGTATGCCGACGCTAATAAACTCATTCCCGACGAGCAGTTCGGCTTTCGAACTAGACACTCGTGCGTCCAACAAGTTCACCGTATCGTTGAACACATCGCCTCCAACTTTCAGAAAGGTCAGATGACCGGAGTCCTGTTCTTCGATGTTGCAAAGGCATTCGACAAAGTCTGGCACAACGGCTTAATTTATAAGCTGTACAAACTCGGAGTGCCAGTCAGACTCGTGACCATCCTACGAGACTTCCTGTCGAATCGCCAATTCAACTACCGAATAACAGGAGCGCTATCCTCAGCCCACCCCGTTTTAGCCGGAGTCCCTCAAGGCTCTGTGCTGTCCCCCTTATTGTTTACACTCTACACGAGTGACATCCCAAAAACTAGCAAAGCGCAGCTAGCTCTATTCGCGGACGATACCGCAATATATTATTCTGGCAGGAGCCCCACGGCAATTGCCAAAGTTCTCCAAGCCGCGACTCACACCCTAGGTCCCTGGTTTCGGAAATGGAGAATCGAAATTAACCCCACCAAGAGTCAGGCGGTGCTGTTCTTCAGTCCCGCCAAGAAACTCATCCCCACTCCCCCCCCTCCAGTCACCATGTTCGGCGAGCCGATCCCTTGGGAGAGGCGAGCCAAATATCTCGGTGTTACCCTGGATGATCGTTTGTCCTTTGCCGACCACATAAAACAGGTACGTGCACGCGCCTGTTTTGTGTCCAGTCGCCTTCAGTTCTTGTTAAATAAAAAGTCTAAACTTGCCCTAAAAAGCAAGGTGAGACTCTACACCGCGTGCATCCGCCCCGTTATGCTATATGCATGCACTGTGTTCGCACATGCATCCCCCAAGCTGATCCATAGACTCCAAGTGGTTCAAAACCGCTTCATGCGCAAAGCCACGGGCGCCCCGTGGTACATGCGCAACTTAGACCTCCACATAGACCTCAATCTGCCCACGGTTAAGCAATTCATTAAGCGCGCTTCACGCCGCTATTACGATCGTGCCCTAAACCACGCGAACCCATTAATTGTAAAAACTGCAAACTATACTCCTTCAGAGATTTCAAAAATCCGTAGGCCTAAACTCGCCCTCAGCGAGCCGGATGACCCTACAACTCTAGCTCAGATTAAGGATAGGGAGGCTCGCGCAGCCCTGAAGAAACAAATACAACACCGCCCGCGTTTTCGCCCTCGCCGGAGAGGCCCGTCGCGACGTCCCACTCAGTCAGTCTCGTCTCCAGTAGTTGGCCCGAGCCATACCAGTAATCCGACCGTCCCTTAAAACTCCTCTAAATCGCTTAGGCGAAGTCCGTCCCACTATTTTGTGCCCCCCGACGACGCCCTGAGCCGAGGTTCGTGCCCCAACTGGGGCGCCCTCAGCGGTCAGTCGTCTAAAATTTGTAAACTCGGTTGAGAGCCCTAAGCGCTCACCGAAAAGTCCGCGTAAGGGTGTCTATGGTCCCTCAGACCTCCACCTTTAAGTCCTCCCCAAAAAAAAAAAAAAAAAGCCGTAAAGTCAGTCTTTGCTCTGGCGTGGCCCGATACACTTGTTGGCATAGTTAAATTGTGCAAACGAATTAATTATTATTATCCTGACCTACCCTATATCCGTCATACATATAATATAACAATGTTCTAACAGAATACACTTAAGTAGCTAAGGAAATTCAGGTAGATATCCTAGAATAGAACATAGTGTATTTTTGTGTTTAGTGTAAAAAGGAAAAGAAAAGATCCTTTAGAAACGCGGGAGGACAGCTGGTTTACCAAATACATGATGATTTTAAATACGCTCAGAATTGTGCGTGTAGAACATCATTGTCAATAATTCCTACAAAAATAAGAAGCCAGAGCATATCCTTTACGAAGTTAAGGGAACTAGAAGTATCACTCAAATCTCTGAAAAACCTTGGACTCAAAAATGTAGTGTTGGAGAAAGATTACGATTTAGTATTCAAATATGCCGCCAATACTGCCATTATAGTTTGATTCTCGATCTATTCCATGGAAAATATTATGCATTGTTTTCCGTTGTATAGTACATTATTATGACCTATAATGCACGGTACAGTACGCTTTAATACCCTTTAAGCAACGTCCAACCACAATCATCCTTGCTCACTACATTGTATACAACAATAGCTGACGGGTCGGTTATCGCGGTTGATTAAACACTACCCTCGTCATAGTTCATGGGTTCGATTCCCGTCCGACAGACATTTGTGTGCCTAAACATGTCTGTTTCGCCTGACTCTGGGTGTAACTATCTACTTATTTATACCAAATGTACAAAATATACAAACAAATGTGCAACTTTAATATATAAAAACTTGTTCGAGGCTGCCGCTGCTGCCGATCGGCAAGGTTCCCGGCAGGCTGGCAGCGTTTCCTCTTTGGATGGCCAGGTTGATGCGTTGGCGGAAATAGCTCCCCGCTCGCCTGTCACCTGAGGCCTCGATAATTTTTTTACATAAAATACTTGTGAAACGACGAGCTGCAGACCCCCACGGACCCATGGTCTCAACCGCAAAAGGCATAAATTGATCATTTGAACCAAAACAGGCGTATATTTTAAATTTTGAATTTTCCGCACCTTTCGCAGCCGCTCCCGTGGCTTTACAAGTCGCCGGTAAGTGAGATGGCGCAAGTGTATCAACACAAGTGGCATCCCACACCAACTACTTATGTTTGTATTTAAAAAAGAAAAAGTAGCATATCAGTTATCTGGTTTCGACAGCACAAGTTTTGCTTAGTTTGAGATCAAATGGCCCAGAGTAATATTTAAAAATACATACCTTATAAGCCTTAGAAAATATTGGAATAGGTTCTTTTCGGACAGTAGCGACCAAGACCAGAGGCATGAATATCATCAGTGCCAGGATCCACAGTAGAAGCAGCAGAAACAGAGCTTGCCTCCTTCCCGGTGGTCGGAGTCGAGGTTCTGGAGATATGGACAGCCATCTATCGACTGACATGGCTGTTAATGTGAATACACTGGCTGCTACCGCTACACCTGACAACAAAAATAATAAAATAATAGGTTTTTTTTCAGTTATTTAAGGCGAATCATAGCTAGCAAGCTCATTAACAGTGAACTTGAGCTTTCGGTGAAGGAAAACATCGGGAGGAAACACCATGATGGTAGGGTACTATGTAGTACTCTACTTGCTGGCTACCACCCTCAAGATGAAAATCGCAGCCAAGGGCTTATTGGTGTATTCCAGTTGCACTTGAGAGCCAGTTGCCTTTATGGCATTGTAGTAAGGTATACAAAACATAGGCAGTCTAAAGGTGACGGTAGTCACTTATCATCAGGTGACTCGCTTGCCTTATTGTCATAGGCAATGTTCTATTTTTACTCAAGATAGTAAATTCACAGGTCAATAAAAATAGAGCAACAAGTGCTGTTAATTGTCGTGAGCAGAAAAACTATTAATATAGTTACGATCTCCATATAACGGACAATAAAACGCATAATGGCGACCTAAATTCGTGTATTCAACGATGCGGAACATGGTTAAGGCAAAAAATTAATAATAATATATTTATTCACTCCCAGCATACATATTGATTACATTCAGAAAATATAATAGAAACTAATGAAAATACAATTAAATATGTAGCGGGAGACAGGAGTCCACACTGAGTAGGCCCCGTACTATGGATCTCCTGGTCCCCGCCTCTCAAGATTTGCAATAATTAAATGCAGGTAGTTCTTAAAATAATGTAAAACAAACAATTAAAGCAATGTAAACATTTAAACAAAAATACAAACAGAGAGTGTGTGCGTATGTGTATGTGTGTATATGTGTGTGTGTGCGCGTGGGTGATGTGTGTGTGTGTGTGTGTGTGTGTGTGGGTGGGTGAGGTGGGTGTGGGTGGGTGTATGTATTGAATCTACATAGTCGCCAAAAGATTTTCCGTATTTCCATAATTTAGAGTAAGAAGCCACTGGATTATCACTTTTTTACATTCAGATCTGTTCAAAGGATATATTTTTAGTAATTTATTTGCATCGTTATATAATTTTGAACTAAGATAAGAAAAAAACTTTTGAGCAAATAATGTTCTGACAGCTGGTACTTGACAGACCATATGACTTCTCCTTGTATTTGATCTGTCGTGGTCTTTGTCATATGCTGTAATAGAATGTTGACGAAGTAATATCGCAAGAATAAAAAGTTGTCTAACCGTAAGTACTTGAACGTCTTTATATAATAATTCTGTAGAGTATAGTCGCGGCTTACAGAAGCTGATTTTTAGGATTTGCCGTTGGGCTATTTCAACTTGTTTCATGCATGTCTTCGCAGTACCTCCCCATGAAGAGATGCAGTAGGATAATATGGACTGACATAATACAAGGTAAACAGTTTTTATTAGTTCTTTGTCAGCAACATTTTTAAGTTGTTTAAAAACATACGTCAATTTTCTCACTTTTTGTGATAAACTGTTTATGTGATCGCGAAAATTTAGATTTTTATCTATAATCACACCTAAATATTTGATATTTTTTGTCATGGCAAGTGGAGAGCAAGTGCAGCTTGAAGAAAAACATGAATGTGCAGTAATTTTGTAATCGTTATGTATATCAGTATGGTTATCTCGCAAAGAAAAAGGAATATATTTTGTTTTATTAGCATTTAGTGTTAACGTATTTGCAGCAAGCCAATGACAAACCATATCAAGACCTCTCTGTGCATGCTTATAGACATCATGCCAAACATCAAAAATTGTGGAGTTAATGGACAAATTGTTGGGTTGAATTCATTTTCAGTTTGATAATAATATTTCTTTCTTTAAAGTTTTATGAGGTTCTTCTCGAGATGGCTGTAAAATTGCGCATCTGGCAGTAGTGGTAGAGTCATACTTTCATGAGTGCTTTTTTGAGGCCCATGTGAATAAATAAAAAAAAAAAAAAAAAAAAAATTCTTTTATTTCAGACAACTTCAGTCCATATATTGTTAGTACAATACAAGTGCTTAAGAGCTATGTTAGTATCATCATCAACCTGGGTATTTGTCACAAATTATGTGAAGTAGCCTAAATCTGCCCAAAGTGGGACCATCGAGTATCTCCGCAAATATCCTCAGGACGCTGTTGGAGCTCTCCCTCACCCTGTGCCAAATTGATGCCACATTATTGCGCATTAGTGCATAAAAGTCATCAGTGTGCGCATTTGCAAACATAGCTGATGCACTACAGAATGGAGGAAGCCTCAACAACGCCCTGAAGGCATTATTGTACTGTATATAAACGATTTTGATTTGAAACTTAAGATAATTCTAAAGTTATTAATTCATGGACTTAGTATGTTTGAGTTATGTCAAAAGCTTCTTTGTGTTTCAGAAACTACACATAAGACCCTGATCCTTTCTTAGCTTTGTGTTGCTAAGTTACCTTATCATCAAGTAACACTGGGAGATAGTAGTTATGGCGAAGTCAAACAGAAGCCAGTTGTTTTGTTCCAAACTGATGGATAAAGTTTGAAGTCAATAAAAAAAAACCATTTGGCAACACAAATTTAAATAATAGTAGGTGGCTACGATATTGAGGCCATTAGTGTGTGAGATAGCCAAAGAAAATCTATTTTTTTTAAGAAGAACAAGCATAATCTAAGCCGTAAAACCTCAAACGAAACGTAAATATGGGCAGATTTAGAACCGAATTTCAATTTTGTTTTATCATTCTGCTCTTAAATAAAAAAAGATTTTTCGAGTAGCCAACCTCCGTTGGACAACCTGCCATTAATAGCAACTTATATTGAACAGTGAAAAAAAATTGACGAAACATTTCATAAATTTCTGCTAGAAGTTTGTTAACTGAAATAGAATTTTAAGTAGATATTATCATACCAAGTTGATTGAAAACATCCTTAAGATTGCAAGCTTTTTATAAAAACAGACTAAATTATTATTCCAAATGAAATTATATTTGAGTTTTTGTTTATCATATCACAGTTTTTAGAGTCTGACTATTCATAAGTGCCGGTGAAGGCCTATTTGAATGAATAAACAATTTCATTTCATTTCATTTCACAGTCGTATTTATTTATCTATTGGAACGAAGTTCCTTATCGCGCGTTGTGAAAGCGGGCTAGACGGAAAAAAATCTTACGAAAGTCAGTCAGTTGGTCGGGTGACAGTTGTGTGTAGTAAGCTATTGTAAGGTTATATATATATATAAATAGAAATTAAAAAGAGAGAGAGAGAGAGAGACAGACAGACAGAATAAATTAAAATATCTGGCTTGCTTATAGCAACTTATATTGAACAGTATATATACAGCTATATATATATATACATATATACTCTCTCGACTTATATAACTTATATAACTTCGTTCCATCCGGGTGTCCCTTGACACCTCTCAAGTTATTTTATAACAGGATTACCAACAGATGATACACAATATACATTACTTATAACTAACACAAAGAGACACACACGATGCTTGGTGTTCATACAATTACAGCCAACCACAACATACATAAGAAAATAACTGTCAAATGCTCTCAAGATACACATAAAATTATTTGTAGATAATATTAGTCGAATCAAACATAGATATAACATACAAAAACAGACAAATACAAAAGCCAAACAGAAAAGAAAAAATAACTTTAGTCAATATTGTTAATTAACTACTAATATTATATAGAAATCAAAATAAAATTTTGATAAAGAATTATAATATAAGATTAAAAACAAGAAAATTCAATTTATATGCGAATTAAAACTAAAATTATCATAAATAAGCCTTCTGATCGTCTTAAAAATAAATCATTATAGTCGTATTATAATAGATAATAAATATTTAATGGCAATTTGGCAAAATGTTTAATAAACTTCCTAACTTATTTAAAGATCTACCGCTTTTTAAAATTACAAAACTGCTAGGTAACTGATTGAATGACACATGTTTCTTATAGTATTCAATAGTATTTTAATTATAAGTCTAATTAAAAAATTAATCGAGGCCTCGGGTGACCGGCGGGCGGGGACCTTTTTCCGCCAACGCATCAGCTTGGCCATCCAAAGAGGAAACGCTGCCAGCCTTCTGGGAACCTTGCCGATCGGCAGCAGCGGCAGCCTCGAAGAAGTTTTTTATATATTATAGCTGTACATTTGCTTGTATATTTTGTACATTTGTTGTAAATAAAATAATTATATTTTTAAATTATAAGTCTTAATATAATAATATGATGTTAATTATTTATGATTTAATATTGGTATGTTACACGCCTGTGTTTCATGTTCTCCTGTCGTCAGTTCGAGCCTATCATCATTATGTAATGTGTATGCTCAAAAGGGCAAATCCTGATGTAACATTATAACATCTCTATGTAACCCAAATTTACACAAATAAATATAACATAAGTTTCCCTTACTGAACATGAACAACGTCTTGAGTCAGCTTTTTATGTTAATGTTATATCAATATATCTGCTATTATTAATTGTACTTGTATCACAAGTACTTTAACGTGTATTCAATATTATTGTATGTACAACCTACTTTTATAACTTTTTATATTGCTTTGGCTTAAAAGGTCAAGATTTTTGTTTGCCTCTAATGATATAGTAGCGCCACCCACCTATTTTATAAAAAAATACCGGTCAAGTGCGAGTCGGACTCGCGCACCGAGGCTTCCGTAATGGAGTCTCGAGGAGTTTTTCATTTTTTTTTTGATTATGTTTTCGATTTACTTTATTGAGGTTGGTGCCAATTAAGCTAGACCTCTAAGTTGTATCAGCGCCGATACAACTCAGAGGTCAATTGGTGGAACTATGTATGTATGGGGACACCCTTTAATTTTCAACTTTTTTTATTTTTTGGAATTTTTCCTTTATTTGTGCTGTAAGGCCTTGCTTTTTGGCAAATTTCATGATTCTAGGTCAACGGGAACTACCATATAGTTATTCGACCCAAAACCTATAGGGTATTTCCGGTTGACCTAGAGCTGTGAATTTTGGTTAAAAGCCAGGTCTTACAGCACAAGTAAAGGAAAAATTCCGAAAAATAAAAAAAGGTGGAAATTAAGGTAAATTTTGGTACTTACAAGTTTGCGCGAAAATCTAAATTTGCCGATATCTTTTTATCGTGTTGACTCAGGACCTTGATTTTTATACACCCAATAGGGACTATAGACCTCAGTATCTGGTACAAATTTCAACTTGCTAGGTCCACCCGTTCCTGAGATAATCGGTGGTGACACACGGACAGACAGACAGACAGACGGACAAGAAAGTGATCTTATAAGGGTTCCTTTTTTTTACCTTTTGAGGTACGGAACCCTAAAAAATGCTCTTATAAATATATGTTTTTTTATATTATTACAACTACAAGATTTAGAAGAAGACTGAGAAGCTTATTTGATTAAGCTTTTATTGAACAATGAAACCCTATTTAATAAGCCTACCTATCTTATTATGGACTGGCTTGTTATTAGAAAATAAGAAAGAACAAACGCTTTATTTTTGCCCTATTTTGCTCGATATTAATAATGGCAACACAGGCACTTGAAATATTCACAAAATACTCAGTTGTATTTTTACTTTAATAAGGATAAATAAATCTAAATAAAAAAGTGGTTGTCAGTAGGCAACGTACCCAGAATGCTGGCAGTATTGCCACGTTGGATGGCAATGCTGATTCGTTGAGCGAGGTATATGCCAGCATTCTGGTCACGAGATGCGTCGACCAGTCGTTTTGACATTTCTCGGAAAAGGTGGTGTGCACTCGGCCCCCACGGACCCTGAGTTTCAACCCCAAACGGCTCAAATATGTAATTTGTAATAAGAAATTAATTTTAACTAATAAATTAGAAAAGATTATCTATCTGAGATTTCAAAATAAAGGGTATCCATATGTTTGTATGTTATTGTTGTCCGGGCTAATTTCCAAAACAGCTGAGTTTAGTATTGAGAATTTAAAGAGCAAAAATGGATCTTGTTCCACTGAATTTAATTAAAAAAGAATTAATCAAGAATCTTCGATATAAAGCAATAAAGACCATTTTAATTTTCTACTCAGCGATCTGTAATGAATGAATATTGTTAGTCATTTCCATTGGGTAGTGCGCGTCGATGATTGGCCACTTTGATGTCGTTTTATCTCTAAGAAATTTGAAATTAAAAGCACTTAATGAAAAAGGATCTGAATCGAGAATTGTAGCGGAAATATTCGATATCACTGGATAAAGAATCCTTTTAATTTAGTGGGGTAACAGGGTGAAGTGAAAAGATTTTTGCAGAATCACCAACTGATGTTGCAATCGTCTATGGGCTATGGTAACTGCTTGCCATTCGGCAGACTATATGCTTATTTGGCACTTTAGTGGTAAAAGTCGAATGCGAGTACAAACTTGTAGGTATGTAAATAGTTCCATCACGGGAATCGAGTTTTTTCCGTTTTTAACAATTGTGTTGTTTTTTTTCTGATGTAAGTACTTTTTTTTTATGTCACTAGTGACAACGAGGCAGGCGGGTCACCTGATGGTAAGTGACTACCGTCGCCTATAGACATTAGCAATACCAGGGGGACTGCCAACGTGTTGTACACCTTATTACAATTCCTAAAGGGGAAGGGCAACTGGCTCTCAAGTGCAACTGCCGGAACACACCAACAGGTGCTTGGCGACAGATTTTTCAACTTGAGGGTGGTAGCCAGCCAGTCGAGTACCACATAGTACCCTACCACCGTGCAAATATTTACGGTTTCCGGATTTATTCCTTCACTTGTGCTACACGATATTGCTCCTTGCCAAATTGAATGGTTCTTGGGACGAGGTTCACTACTTTTAGGGATTGCAGACCGAGTATTTGATATTCATTTCAACTTGACTCCACGTATTCATAAGAAAAAGTATTTTTACAGACGGACAACGATGTGATTTTATAATGGTTCCGTTTCTTCCTTTTGAGGTACGGAACTCTAAAAATCAAGAAATCACAGAGCAAGCAACCTTCCGAACCGTTCACTAGAGTCATATTAGAATCTGACAATTCATAAGCGCCTGTGAAGGCCTATTTGGATGAATAAACATTTCATTTAAGTTCAAGCTTTGAGTAATAGTTACCTTGTATATAATTGACAACCTTGCACACAGTCTCGCCGTAGTACCAGACGAGGGTGATGGCCTTGCTGAGCTGGATCGGCATGCAGATACCTGTCACCAGGAGGTCTGCTGCCGATAGGTTCACCAGGAAAACGTTTGTGACACTGTAACAAATAACAACACTTTTTGTATAGGACATCAAAAATGTTAAAACAAATCAAAAAAAATATAGATTTCAAAGGCAAACACCGCAGACTTGTAGATAATAAAATTATTTAAAACAATAAATGTACTCTTATAAATTTTACCCCTGCTCGCATTGAGACGGTCGTTCCAAACTTTATACTGAAGAAATAAAATTCCAGGAAACCCGATTCTTAGACTACGGACTTTCTTTCAACCTATGGTTTACGGGTATTTCTTATATCTTGAAAACACAAAACTTGAGAGGGAACTGGCTCCTATGTACAGCTGTTGAATTATTCATACATAATTATATCAATAGCAAAATTTTATATAACTAGAAATATATCAGTCCCTTTTCCACTAAATTTGCGCGGTGGTAGGGAACTTTGTACTACCCTACTGGGTGGCTACCACCCTCAAGTTGAAAATCTGTCGCCAAGCACCTATCGGTGTGTTCCGACAGCTGCACTTGAGAGCCAGTTCCCATTTAGGCTTTGTGTGCTTACCACCTTCGGCCACATCATCACTTACCATGGTGAGATTGTGGTCAAACACAAGCTTATCCAGGATAAAAAAAAAAAAAATTCAGATAGTACAATTTTTAATCCAGTTAATTTAGATTTGTGCGAAATATTTATCCAAATAGGCTTTTATAGCCTCTTATGAATAGTATAAATAGTCATTCTCTAACGCACAGTTCATATGGTTGCTTTTGCTTTAGCCACCAATAAAATCAGCAATATTCTTTTCAATACAAACTTAGTGTCCAGCAAGAGCAAGCGGTATTGTCGTCATTTAAATATTCGTTAACGGCGATGATAGCTCAGTGGTAGTGACGTCGGATACCGCGGCGAAGGTCGTGGGTTCGAATCTTACAATGAGCTTGAGCTTTCAGTGAAGGAAAACATCGTGAGGAAACCATAGAACGGTGGTAGGGTACTTTGTAGTACCCGACTGGCTGGCTACCACCCTCAAAAATCGCCAAGCACCTATCGGTGTGTTCCGACAGCTGCACTTGTATAGCCAGTTCCCTTCATCACTTACTATGGTGAGATTGTCGTCAAACACAAGTTAAACAGAATTAAAAAAAAATGGAAATGAAATTAAATAATCTGCCCCAACTCAGCATATAGCCAGTTGTAAAACTAGGACTGATCATCTGTTGGAGCTAGTTGATGTCGTCACAGTGCCGATAAGAAATCCTACGACCTACTTCATTCAAAACTCATCTTTGTAAGAAATAATGAGGATAATAACAACACAGTTATGTTCCTTCTCAACTAAAACAGTCTTGATACATCCCTTAAACTTTTGTAAAGGTAAATAAAAGAGCAGGAACCGTGCACTCGCTCCTAAAAATGAATCATAACAACATGAAAAGAGAATCTATTTTCATTAATTTTAAAACATTTTGTTAGATCTTTTTATATTAGCATACAAAATAAGGTATGCAAGATAATTTGCATATGGCTAGAGTTAAAATCGACCTTATCGCTTTATACATAAACTATAGTTCACAACGAAACTGGCAGCCGGTTAAAGGTCACGTCCAGTAGACAGTCTAAAACTAGCGAGCACTTTGAGACACTTTGCATCGATTAAAACTGGCGTGACTATACTGACAGGGATGGACTGTGGAAGGTAATTATTAAATTGACTATCGTTTGACCTCCTTTATACGCTCCTTGAAGTATGAAATTGGAAATGATTCTATTTTATGCTTACTTTCCAATAAATCAAACAGAACATTAGCAAATCCAGAGGCATTGTAAAGTTACCTTGTATCAAAAACAATCCTAAGTATGTACCTAAAATAAGGCACTTCCCATAAAGATCGATGGAAAAACCATATAGAAGAGTTCCACACGCTAATGTTAAAAATGCAATATCATTGAATGTTATGCTATGCTATGCTAAAAAAAATATCTAACACTAACTATTATATCTTAGAATTTATTTACAACAAATGTACAAAATATATAAACAAAAGTATAAAATATATAAACAAATGAACAACTCTAATATATAAAATAGTATATTTCATTACAAGTGTGGAAAGGCTGTCACTGCAAAGAGTCCCGACAAATGTCTACCCGAGCCGAAGCGCAGCCGAAAGCGAGGGTTGACAGTCGGAACAAGTTGCAATGACGGTTCCGCAGGTGTACTGAACGACTATTTTTAATACAGTTGCGAAAAAATGAAGTAATTTAATAAAATAATAAAAACACAATAAACTCAACTAACTAATCATTTATTTCTTATAAAAGTTATAGTACACATGTACATTGAAATTGGTACAGTTTTTTAAACTAACTGGGGAAGTTTTAGGTTGCATATTTACTGTTTGAGACAAACTATTATTTATGATTGTTCATGTATATTTGTCATACAATGTTTGTGCAATTATACTGAGTTCCGGTGGTGTTAATTAAAAAAAAATACGGTCGAAATTACTCATTTTGTGCAACAAACAACTAAACTCGCAAAGAAAATTTCTGGAAAATGGCGCTAACCGTAGAATATAAGCAGAGTTTTTTTTTCTTCACGCATTTTGGTAGGCAAAGAGGGAACTATCCATACAGCTTAGTCTTCAGTATATTTTTTTGATTGATATGAAATGAAAATGAAATTTAATGAGATGAAATGAAATGAAACCTAACCTAACTCGTTCAATTAAATCTGATATTGAAAAAAAATTGTAGCTTCTTTTTAGAAATATACGTATTTGTATGAATCACAAAAACTCTTTAGTAAAAACTTCATGGTTGGTTTTTCTTTAGACATTAGATTTTAGGTTAGACATTATTTGGACAGTTGGGAAAGAGACACACGAGTTCGGGAAAGGTAAAAAAAGCACTAGTATGTAATAGCCCACATCCCAAACGCTATACGTCCCTGCAATACACCACTTTTTGAGCAACTGCACGGTGGTAGGGTACTATGTGGTACTCGACTGGCTGGCTACCACCCTCAAGTTGAAAATCTGTCGCCAAGCACCTGTTGGTGTGTTCCGGCAGTTGCACTTGAGAGCCAGTTGCCCTTGCCCTTAAGGCATTGTAATATGGTGGACAACACGTTGGCAGTCCACCTGGTCTTGCTAATGTCTATAGGCGACGGTAGTCACTTACCATCAGGTGACCCGCCTGCCTCGTTGTCACTAGTGACATAAAATAAAAAACTGTATTAAAAAAACTTGTTCTAGGCCGCCGATCGGCAAGGTTCCCAGCAGCCTGGCAGCGTTTCCTCTTTGGATGGCCAGGCTGATGCGTTGGCGGAAAAAGCGCTAAGCTCTCCTATCACTAACTTGTGTATGAAACAAAGTGTCATAAATAACAAAACCTAGTAAGTACTCGAAAAAAGGAAAACGTACGTACATTTTATTACTTTGTGATTAGTATGGTGCAACACATATTTATGACGTCACAACTTCACAAGCTAAAACTATAGTTTTGACATTGAAAAATAACAATCTAATTGAACATGTCAGTCAACATCCCTATTAATAACTCGTGAAATTACATTTTTCAGCGTAGCCTAATTAATTAACCATTGACTCATCACAAGCCCGTTTAGTGATCGCTTTTACTATCTGGTCCAGCAATAAAAAAAGTGTTCTACTTAGTCGATGCCATATTTTCCATTAATTTAGGGTTCCGTACCCAAAGGGTTTATTACTAAGACTTCACTGTCTGTCCGTCCGTCTTGTCTGTCACCAGGGTCTCAAGAACCGCGATAGCTAGACAGTTGAAATTTTTACAGATGATGTATTTCTGTTGCCGCTATAACAACAAATACTAAAAACAGAATAAAATAAATATTTAAGGGGGGCTCCCATACAACAAACGTGAGTTTTTTGCCATTTTTACGGAACCCTTCGTGCGCGAGTCCGACTCGCACTTGGCCGGTTTTTACTACCTCCATCACCTTATAAACTGCAATTCGTGTCAATTGTAGAGTTTATATAAACATCGCTTTGTTTGATGTCAAGATGTTTGTCTTTCACGCAAAAACTGCTGAACGGATTTTGATGAAACTTGGCACTCAGGAAGATTAAAACCTGGAATAAAACATAACATACTTTTTTGTCCTGGGAAAAGATAAGATCCCTCGGTAACGTGGGAAAAACCACGATGGTGAAGCTAGTCAAATAAAATTATATATTGTTGTATACTGTTTAATTTGACTTTTGTTTAATCATAAACGTAAATCCGCTGTCTGGTTTTCATAGCATAAGCTCGGCTTAGTTTGGGATATATCCCAAGTGTGAAATATATCCCAAGACATTACTAGCATTAAAATTGATATTAAAAGTAACGTATAGAAGCCAATATACTCATGATTACTGTCAAATAGTATTACAATAAATACTTGAAAAGCCACTAAAGCTTGTTAGAACTTGTAGACATTCTGAATGAACTCAATTATTTGTAATTAATGTAGTATTTAAGCTCATTGTGTGTTTCGAACAGACCTAACTTAATTTAACGTTTTAATTAAATAGTTGCAATTGACTTACTTTAATTTCATTTATATTTGAGAGACCTTTTCGGAAAATTGTATTTAAAAAAACGTATTCATTTTTTTTATTTTTTAACATCTTAAGCTAAGATATTCAAAAAGTTTGATGCTATTTCGAGAACCGTATTATCCAGATAAATAAAGACAAAGACATTTTTTTTTGTTATAAAGGAACCACTCAAGTTGTATGAGTATCTATTGAATATTTATATATTTTACACAAATATTTTGTTTTGTGTACACCTTTTTAAATTCTATGATAAATGCCTACAAGAATTCCAATGTTTTTTTATTTCTCAAGAAACGAAATATTTAAAGGCTTTACAGGCTTTGTAAAGCCTTTAAATATTAAATATTAAAAAAAACTGCCTACAGTAATATTGTAGTCTATCCTACGATATTTCTCTCAAACAATTCCTCGAAAGGAAAAATAATAGACAAGAAAGCGTTGAAATTCCAACAAGTTTTCAACAAAGATATCTCTCACACACACACACACACACACACACACACACACACTTAGTGATAACATTCTTTTAACGGAAATTATATATTGTATATATAATATTGTAAAAAATATCCCCAAATCACAAAATCCATTTGAACTGATTTAAACGCGAGAGGCGTCGCAGCACACATTCGAGTAGATCATATTCTAGCATATAGTAGCATAATACTGAGGTGTATATAAAAGTAGAAGTCCTGACTGATCTATCAACGCCCAGCCTAAACCCTTAGACCTAGAAAGCTGATTTTTTCCCAGGTGTTGTTTTTAAAACTTGACCGAGGAATAAGAACGGATTTTCCGAAATTCAACCTTTAAGGGGGTGAAAAAGGGGTTGAAAGTTTGTATGAAAGTCGGTAATTTTTGAAGCTAGAACCATGAAACTTTGTTTTTAGGCTAACAATTAAAAATAAAGAAATACGTGTTTTAGCGTTTCCAATAACTTCACCTCTGAAGGGGTGAAACGGGGGTTCAATTATTTCCGTTTCTTGGTATGAAAAATAAGAAGGACTGACTCATCAACGTCCAGTGTTAGACCTAGAAAGCTGATTTTTTTCACAGGTAATGTTTTAAGATGTAGACGAGGATTAAGAGAGATTTTTTGAAATTCAATCTCAAAGGATACGCGGGTGAAACCGCGGAGCGGAAAGCTAGTGATCTAATGAAGTTGGTTTTACAAAATACATCAGTCACTTCTAGAGTCAGTCTAAAGTTATTAACAAAAAAGAGATGCGGCTATCCAAAAACCTAACTTTTACGAGTATCGCTTTAAATAGTCGCATAATAGCTATACATTTATTGGCATACAAATTCAATAGAAATTAACACGTACATAAGTACGGTCACTACGATCCAATCAACTTTGACTAATGACCAACAGAGATATCGTCAAACAGGGAGTGATAGCCCTAGCGATAACGGTAGGGTTGGCAAGAACGTTGTTGATGATAATGGTAACCCTTTTAAGATTTATCGTTTCCTTTTCAAGATACCGCTTTGAGGCGCTTTGTCGCAGTTGCAAAACGAGCGTCATTTCTTCATTGAAATAGAGCCTGCATTTTTAGAAAAATAAATGTTTTATTTGTTTGTTTCGTCAACGCTTATTTAAGCATTAAATAATGTACTCAATTAGAAAATAATAAAAGCCACAATCTGTATTAAATATATACGGGATGTCCCGTAAGTAGTATGACAATTTTAAGGGGGAGATAGGTCACATTACCAATAAAAGGGGATAATACAGCATGTTCGATGTGGACGAAATTGTTGGGACTCATTAAATGTTGTATTTTGCATTTGAATGAATTACTCGCCTCGCAAGCTATTTTATATGAGTTTCATATTTTGTTCTATGTGAAACAATTTTTAAAAATTTAATGTTACATGTCTAAGTTGCTTTTTTAATAAGAGTAATTTTTGAGTTTAATGGTGGCTCTTCTCAGCAAAAGAAAACTAAAGAACCGTGCATTAGAGTTAAAAAAAAATTTTTTTTATTAAATTTCAATCGTGACGATTAAAAATACTTGTAATGAGATATAGAAAATAAAAATATTTTTGATTCTGTAGTATACAAAATTATGCAATAAATTGTTTCTGATTCTAAATATATTTTCGACCTTTTATCATAGCTAGAAGGGAACTGGTTTTTAAATACAATTTTAGTGGGCGAGTAGGTACTACAATTTACGATGTTTTCCTTCACCAAAAGCTTAAAGCTCATTGTAGCATCAAAAAAACGAACTTCTATAATCACCATAAACAATAAACATTCTACAAACAAACATGAAAGTTCTAGTTATAACGTATTATGTTTTGTTTGCTGAAAATTAGATCAAGCTCTCCCGGCATATCAAGTTGATTATGTTAAGTTACGTTCTAGTTGTTTACTTATAATTAATTCCACAAAATTCAAGTTGTTTATAAGATTAAGTCCTAATTGCCGCTTGCTGTTCATTCAAAACTGATCCTTATTTACATAACTAAAAAGTTTATAAGTTTGAGTGGATTTTAGATATTAAAACAGACTAAAATTAAATGAATTTAGATCACACGTGACATATATAGCGGGATGGTATAGAAAATATCTGTCGACTTAAAGTGAAGCACAGTAGAGGAAGCCGAATTTGAAAAAAGAAGCCGATCCCGTTCGATAACCCTACATGCAAGTCACGCACACAACTTTGTGTTCGTCGCTTCACTTCACTAGAGACTATTGTGTAAACAATAAGAGCGTAAATAATTACGCTCTTTTTACGTTTTTATTTGTTCTGTGGTCAAACAGAATACTTTATGAGGTAACTGATATACAGCATGTACCTACTAATTTGCAAATATGTAAAATATTGATATATGTATACTCAGACTCAGAACAAACAGAAATATTCATGCTTTAACATTTTATCCAGTAAATCCGTCTTCTCAATGAATAAATATCCCTAAAGCTGATCAGTTTTATAACACATTCACAATAACGTATTCAAAGACACGAAAACGAACACAGTTTTTTTTTAACATCGGCGTATAAGTACCTAACTCGATTAAAGCGATTGCCGCTTGAAAAATAAATGAATTCAATAGCATGAAAATGCTACATTTCAAAATGAAATTCTTTCAGGAATGCTTCATGAGTAACCTTTGATCATAAATTGCCTGTGACTATATTTACATTATTTCTTGGCAGAATTTCAATTACCATGTCTTTGGCGCTATTTTAGAATTTACGTCCATTAAGTGTTTACCTGATGTTTTGATCGTTAACGCTGGTAAATACAGGCTGTGCAAACATGTAAGTAGTAGTCATATTTTATATTTTGAATGTGCTCTTCAATATGTACAAGAGAAAATCTTTGCAGAGAACAGAACCTTGACTTGTAAAATAAAACCGACTGGGACCTTATTAGGAATTATTGATATTGAACATAGCCTAAACTTAATCTTTTTTGTGTCGAAATACAGTAAATTTGCTTTAGCAAATGTTACTTTTTTCACATGAACAATTCACTTTATTATTATCTTTTTGTTCACATAAATGCGAACTCTCTTCATAAAATATGAATACACCTTTTTGTTACATCCTGTATAGCGCTTTATGATTGAAGTTTAATGTAGACAGTTTTAACAGCATTTTTATTGCGAGCAACATTACACCATGTTCGTGTTTCATTCGATTCAAAAATCAGGTGATAAACGGTTGTTTGTGTAGATAAATTGCTTTTTGAAATTGCGTCTGTTAAGTTCACGAACTGAGTTGTTAGGCGAAAACAAGAAAAGTACAACATTTATTCAGTAAAAAGGACAATGAAACTTCAGAAATAATGTATTTTCAAGCGAAATTATAGTGTTGCTAAAATACAATTAAAGGGGTAAAAAACTACTTGCAACCACTTTAATGATAAAAACAAGGAAGATTGTTCTTAAATTAAAGGTTTCTAATGCATAATTTAAGCTTTGTTTTTAAGCAAATATTATCGCTGTACAGAAGTTTATTAGACTTAACATTTTCCTCATATAATATAAATTTGAAAATTCATTCGTTATTTTATTCCTTTGTATGTCCCTTTCTGACAAGAGAAGCTTTTCTTAAGCAAGTATGAGATGTTAAAATAAATAATTTATTGTGAAAAAACATCTACATTTAAAAAAGTCGCTGACAACCAAAATAGTTTAAACTATAACTTTCACCCCACATGTCAAATATTATCTTTATAATGAGAAAGAGAATAACACATGGGTGTGTCAGACCAAGTTTAATAATTCCAGCGACAGACGTTGTCGATGAATTCAGAACGCGCTGACTTGATCTATGGTCTGAATTGAGTTGTCTTCTTTAGAAGCCATCAATACTCACTATTGTTTCAGTAGTTGAAATAAAAGTAACTGTCGGCGGTTTGGCTTTACGAGTAGAAGACATGAGCTTAAGATTTATACCTTTACTTGTACTATGCAAAAGATAATAACTGAACAAATTGATAGTTGGTTTAAATGTATTTTTTTTATTCTGGATAAGCTTGTAATTGACCACAATCTCACCATGGTAAGTGATGATGTGGCTGAAGGTGGTAAGCACACAAAGTCTAGATAGGAACTGGCTCTCAAGTGCAGCTGCTGGAACACACCGCTGCTTGGCGACAGATTTTCAACTTGAGGGTGGTAGCCAGCCAGTTGGGTACCTACTACAAAGTAGCCTACCACCGTGCAATGGTTTGCTCACGATGTTTTCCTTCACCGAAAGCTCAAGCCCATTGTAGACGTCACTTACCAAAGGCCTCACATTGGAATTCCAATCAATGGTGTTGCTAATGTCTATTGGCGGTAATCACTAACCATTGGATGACCAGTCTGCCTACTTTTCAGATTTTAGATAAAAATAAAAAACTGAGGTGGAAAAACTTGGCCAGTTTTTACATTTATGTTTTTGTTCGTTAGTTTTACTGTGTCATATGTCTGCCCTAAATTGATGTGTCATATTGCTCTGTCCCCACGAAAGTTTAATCTCTAATTGAGTTAGGAGTTCTTGAAAGAAGTTTTGTTATAAGGCGGTAAGTTATTGTAGGCACGCTTCTGACCCAGTTTGTGTAAGTTAATGCTTTTATATTTGTTGATTTAATATCTGTTATATATAAAACAAAGTCTGGTTAGTTACACCATTTATAACTCAAGAACGGCTGAACGGATTTTGGTGAAACTTAGCATATAGGACATATCCTGTAATAAAACATAGGATGCTTTTGATCCTGGGAAAAGTAAAGATACCTCGGGAATGAGGGTGAAACCGCTGGGGGTAGCTAGAGTAAAATTAGATGTTGTGAATGTGTCTTTGTTGCGAAATTAATTTTATTATTAGGCCTAACTCTAAATTGCAAACGCCCCTATAGGGTACAAGTACAACAAGTTTTTTTTTTATCAATGTGTTTTTTAGCAATCAAAGAAATTTAAATATAGTAGTATAATTTTAAAGTCTTTGACTGCAATAAATAAATAAAAAAATTATTATATATAGATGCATAGTATCAATAATAATAAAAGGTATCAATAGATACATATACATGAAGTAAATAAAATCAGATAACTATTTTAAGAGCACAATTTTTATTTAGCTTTCAGTATCGCTTTTGGAATATATTTCACGTTATTTTTCCTTCACAAAATTTTAGGAAACATCTACACCCCAATACGCGCTGTATCTAATTAGAGCGCTGAGACGCCAATCACACTTTTTATTTTCAACAAGCAAAATTTGCGCATTTAAAAAAATCGCCTACGTAATGTTGATTATATTTTAAAAAATCTTTCTTAATGCATGTATGCACTAAAAGAATTTGTGTGCAACATTTCAAGCTTCTAACCGCAGATTATTAGAGTGTAAGTACTTTGTTAGGTCAATCAGTCAGACAGGGCAAGACTTTTCAAAAATAACAGATTCAAATCTTGAATTTTATAAGTCCAATGAATTTTCTCTAAAATATACCAAATTTTCAAATATTTGAATGTTTCTTTGATTCACATTTAGTGACACGTGCATGGACAGGTGTTATTCGCGAGTGCAGTTCGATTAAAGTGAAATTGAATTTGAGTTTGAAGATCTCATAAATCTATTTCTGACCGATTTCACTATAGTGGCGGGCAATTGTTGGTAAAAGAATAATCTTACTAATAAAATAAATAAATTAAAATGTAATTTAATACTAATCCTACTAATATTATAAATGTGAAAGTTTGGATGAATGGATGGATGGATATATGTTTGTTACTCATTTACGCCACAACGGCTGAACGGATCTGGATGAAATTTGGCATAGAGATAGATTATAGTCTGGAATAGCACATAGGCTACTTTTAATCGCGGGAAAAGATGAGACCCCACGGGAACACGGGTGAAACCGCGGAAGTCCGCTAGTATTATAAATGTGAATATTTGGATGGATGGATGTATTTTTCTTACTCATTTACGCCAGAACGGCTGAATGGAACTGGATGAAATTTGGCATGGAAATAGGTTATAGTCTGGAATAGCACATAGGTACGCGGGTGAATCCGCGCGGAACAGCTAGTAAGCTATAATTATGATAGAAGGTAAGAAAAGACAACACCATACAAAATGGAAAATACTTGCTTGAATAATAATGTGCTTGAGCTTTCGGTGAATGAAAACATTATAAGGAAACCACAGCACGGTGGAAGGATACTTTGTAGTACTCGACTGGTTGGCTACCACCCTCAAGTGGATAGTATATCGCCAAGCATAGATAGCTGTACCCATTGCCTCTCCCCTCCTATAGTTCAACGCCAGCTTTGACTTGATCCATTTTGCTTGGATACCGAGTCAAGTTAGGCACCGACCCCTAAAGACTGTAATTTTATAAAGCAATTTCATAAATAATTATAGCCCAACATTTGATGTGCTAATTACACGTCTACGCTCAAATTTTGAAGATGCTAAGATCGTTTGCGCAAACTAATTAAAAAGCGAGTGTGATGGAATGAGGAAATTTATGGCATTAAGGATTGAATTCCGCCATATTTGGTGTTAATGAGAATAATTTGGGTTAATAACACTTTGATACAATTGCGATTCTGAGTAAAAGTTACTCATATGAAATGAAATGTTTATTCATCCAAATAGGCCTCCACAGGCACTTATGAATAGTCAGACTCTAATGCTCGGTTCGGAAAAGGTTGCTTTTGCTGAGAAGAGCCGGCAATAAATATTCATTATTATATTCCAAACACTATATAGGTACCATTAAATCATATATAGGTATAGAAGTTCAATTTTCGTATGTTTGTATTCGCAAAACTCAAATAGTCGATAGATTGGCTTGAATATTTTACACAACTTCGCATTTAAATAGGAAAGTATTTTTATAAAACCTACCTTTTATTTCGAAACGGGAATTTTACAGCGCGTTTTTGAGGTTGAATTATCACCTACGAATAAATAATAAGTCCTTATAGCAACAGGTTATCAAAGCAACGGTCATTTAAATACTATCAGATAACTATTCCTTTTGTTAATGGTATACAGTAAAATAAAATAACTTTGAATTTTAATTTATTTTTCTAATAATGCGTTTCATACGGTTGGCGCTTCGAAATAAAGATGATTATTTTTCCGACCCAAATATCGACCAATAGAATTGCACCATTCGACGTCACGTGGTACAACCTACATGGTATTATACTGATAATTTTTTGAAAATTTTCTCTGGTCGTTGCTATGTATAAAAAACAATCCAGTCAAATTAACCTTTTCGTATTTGTTAACTGTACATTTCGTCTCATGGTGCAATTCTATTGGCCGACATTTGGGACGGAAAAATAATCGCCCGAATACCACACGAGCTTCAAAATTATCTGGCATTTCCCTCAAGGTTCCCTGCAAACAAATAAAGTCGTCAAGTTTTTCAGGTGAAAAACTTGACTCCTTCATTTGTTTGCAACGAACCTATCGGGAAATAAATACCCGATAATTTTGAAGCTCTTGTGGTATTTATTATATGTGAATATTATTTCATTTTTACCCCAAAGAAATAATAAGACTTTTAGAATGCTGGTACAACCGGGTTGAAAACTAGTTTAATGATAAAATGATTTCGAATAAAACTTAGTAGTAGCCATTTTCTAAAATGTAGAAAAGTTCTTTTCGATAAAAATAAATTAGTCCTACTGTATTTATAATCTGTGATGAAAACTTAAGTCTGGAGCCAAGATTAGATGTAATTAAAAAAAAACGACTCATTGTTTTATTCTAAAAAACTATCTCCTTTTGACTTTTATTTTATTTGATTTTAGTCCTTCCAAAGGGAGTTTTGCATTGTTACTAAAATGTATGGAAACCTGAATCAATAAAGAAATCTACCCAAAATTAACATTTTATCATCATTATAATCATCATCCTGCATTGACGGGCCGGATGGCGTGGTTGGTTAACACACTGCCTATCACGGTTCGATTCCCATCCAGTACACAAACAAACCAAACAGTAACAATTTTTTTTTATTTTTGAAAAAGAAATATGTCTACTTAAGTAAAAGAATACTCTACTACTATGAATTCGACAATACGATTAAGGCGATGATAGCTCAGTGGTAAGTGACGTCGAATACCGCGGCAAAGGTCGTGGGTTCGAATCCTACAAGGAGCTTGAGCTTTCGGTGAAGGAAAACATCGTGAGGAAACCATAGCACGGCACGGTGGTAGGGTTCATTGTAGTACCGGACTGGCTGGATACCACCCTCAAGTTGAAAATCTGTCGCCAAAACACCTATCGGTGTGTTCCGACAGCTGCACTTGAGAGCCAGTTCCCATCTAGGCTATGTGTGCTTACCATCTTCGGCCACAACACAAGCCTATCCAGAATAAAAAATATATATATACATTGGTAACTCCCTCAGTATTACAAAAAATGTCTATGGGTAGCGATTGTCAATATTATTATAACAAAAAAAAATACGTAATGATTTACTTAAATCTTATAAAACGTGGTAACCGATTATGCAACGAGTACCAAATTGTTTATTCATAAGCCAGATTATTACCTATTTCGTACTACCAATATAATTACATTGGCCAATATTTGCACGTGAAATTGGGTACCATACCAGTTTGGCAAATATATTACGATCCGGTCAACAAAGGAGATGATTAAAACATATTTATGTTGGTGTTGCAAGGTCAATTCAAGTTAGAGATGCTGTTTTTATTTATACTTTGGCTGTACAGGTGGATATTTTGGTATGACCTCTGTTTTACCTATCGCGTTGTGAAAGGGGGCTAGACGGAAAAAATTCTTACGACACTTTTTACGTCAAAAGTGCGCACGCCGTCAAAAGTGACGGCGTGCGCATGTTTCTCTGTCTGTCTCTCTCTCTCTCTCTCTCTCTCTCTCTCTTTTATAGAAAGCAAGCCAAATATTTTCATTTCTATTTTTATATATATAAATAGAAATTTTTTTTTTATATATATATATATATATATATATACTCTCTCGACTTATATAACTTCGTTCCATCCGGGTGTCCCTTGACACCTCTCAAGTTTTTTTATTTTATTTTTTTACTTTGTTAAAAGAACTTTCTCAAAAGCCAGCATTGTTCAATTTAAAAGTAATGTAAAAAAAGCTAATTTCCGAGTTCGGGTTTCATCGTAAAATTGAATCTGATTGATAAACCAAACATCATTTCAGCTCTAATTTCCATATTCAATGTCAGATAGTAATTATCGATATCTAACCAATTTAGAATTGCTTAAACTAGACTGTTATAGTCGATAATTTACATAACATAATGTAACTTACACATTACATTTTAAAATAAACATCAGCCATAGCAGAATTATACTTAGTACCGACATTTTTCTGAGAGTTTTAAAATATTTTTTTACCTTCCATATTCGCCATTCAATTCGGCGAGTGGCAATTTACAGAATATCAGAAGTAAGACATTTATCTGACTTAAGTATATTGTTCGAAGCTTCAGTTATTTTAGGGTTTACAGGATAGATCAAGTACTTATTTTGATGTTTTTTTTATAAGTAAATTAATTTTTTAGGGTTCCGTACCCAAAGGGGAAAACGGGTCCCTATTACTAAGACTGTCCGTCCGTCTGTCTGTCACTAGACTGTATCTCAAGAACCGCGATAGCTAGACAGTTTAAATTTTCACAGATTATGTATTTCTGTTGCCGCTATAACAAAACATACTAAAAACAGAATAAAATAAATATTTAACGGGGGCTCCCATACAACAAACGTGATATTTTTGCCATTTTTACGGAACCCTTCGTTTGCGAGTCCGACTCGCACTTGGCCGGTTTTTATTTACTTGAGTATAACACAATAATTATTGGCTTGGTTAAACTCTGCCTTCATAACAGGTTTTGTGTTTGCATGAAAATATCTTTTGCTCTAAACCTGGATTGTAGTTTGGAATCAGATAGCCGTGTGTGAATTCCAATAAGTATCTTAAAAATAATTCAAAACCTTTTAAAACCAAAATACCAATTTCTATCATACCTTTAGGAAAACTAAAACTGAAAGCAACAGAAAACATAAAAGATTTGAAAACAAAAAAATTGTTACGAAATTAACTTTGAAGTCTGAAAAAATCATTATTAATTAATTAAATTACAGATGAAACAAATTTTTCCTTATTTACCTGGAATACAAAGCATCGATAAAACTAAGAAATTCATCATAATGTTTTCATAATTTCTTTATTTGACGCTATAACACAAAATATTGTTCATGTACTTAACTCAAATTTATTGTAAAATTCTGATAAGCAGGCAGACGGGTTAAATTAAGGTAAGAGAGTAATATGTATACAGGGTGTCCGGTAAATAATACCTACAACTTAAGGGGGAGATAGGTACCCGCACACCTATCTCCTACCAAATATACAAAAATGACTTCAGTATAAAGGTCTCCATTCTCGACATATTTAGTTTTTTTTTTTTGTTCAAATAAATATAATATTATTACAAATTAACTCCTTAAATATACAAAACTTACATATACATATAATTTTAAACACTAACTAAGCTATTATAATAATATATACAAAAAACAAAAAGTGATTAAGTATTAAAAAAAAATATATAAATATAATATATTATAATAACTAATTAAAAAAGAGACAGCTGGTCAAAAATGCTGCCAGTTGGTAGCGTGCCCAGAATGCTGGCGGCATTGCCACGCCGTATGGCAATGCTTATTCTTTGGCCAAGGTATTCGCTAGCCCCCTGGTCACGGGTAGCGTCAACCAGGCGCTTTGAAATATCCCGAAACAATTGATGGGCTCCTGGCCCCCACGGGCCCAGCGTTTCTAGGCCTTGTCGAGGTTTCCATATTTGCGCCGTTTGAGGTTCTCAGCATAGTCAGCCGCGCCACCGGCTCTCTTTACAGTCTCTGGTAGGTGGGACGGTGCAAGAGTATCGACGCAAGTTGCGTCGCATACTAAAGGCCGTCCCATCTTCCAGGGCATCAAAGTCATTCCGTCGGGTCTTTTACCACCGTCCCGCATCAGTCCACTCGGTTCACGAATAGCTGACACATGGGCGCTGACAAAATCCCGGCGGATAATTTCATTGAGGTCGGAGTGGCGCGGAATTCTGCCTGCACTTTTTACGCAAGATAGCCCGTGATGACCAAGCTGGTCAACAACAGAACCACACTGGCAGCAATGTGAAACATAAATATTTGCACCAAGACGAAGACATGATGCAACCCGGAAAGTGGATGGATCGAGTAATGTTTCAACGTTTGCAGAAGGAAGCGCCTGCAACCAAAGTCCTGATTCCCATTCTGAGACGGCAATGAGACGGGCGCGATCAGAGGAACTAGTTGTCGTGTCGAGAAGATGTTTCGGAACTAGCTCGTTGAGCGGCCAATCCCATTGCTTCTGTGAAGACGGTAATGAGGGTAGACTATAATTAGGGCAGGCTAAAGTCCAAGCCTTCGTACTTACCGGACACCATGTATATAATACCTAAAATGCGGGTGAAACCACGGGAGGAGTGTTATTTCCTATGTATTTAATGAAAAGATTTTAAACTAAAATAACATCGTCAGACAGCTTTGCTGAGACTTTTCATAACTTTGTTTTTAGAAAGTTCCTCAAAAGGAACGACGTAAATGCTTGTACACTTCAGGAATAATATCTTGTTCATGTCACTTATTTTTACTTTTTAATGCTGCCTCTCGCTTACCAGTTTCATTCATTATAATTTTTAAAAAGTAGACCTTTAGCTAAGATTTTACCAATCAAAATTGTTATACTTTTTTTAACTTAACCGACTATGAGACGAAGTTCCTCGTGAAAAGATTTTTTTTTAGGGTCAGCAATGCGCAAGCAACAAAAGAAAATAAGTCGAGAGATAGAAATGAAAATATCTGGCTTGCTTTCTATAAGAGAGAGAGAGAGAGAGAGACAGACAGAGAAACATGCGCACGCCGAACAGCTTACAATAGCTTACTACACACAACTGTCACCGACAGTGACAGTGACACTAAAAGTGTCGTAAGATTTTTTTCCGTCTAGCCCTCTTTCACGACGCGCGATAAGGAACTTCACGATAAGGTACGGTAACCGTTTACCATCATGTAGGTATGCTTGTGTCATAAAAAATACATTAAAATGCCATTCAAACATATTTTCCATGGATCAAAAGCTTGGACCAATAAACCACATTCGTCCAAGATCAAAAGGTATTCCCATAGGTACATTGAACAATTTAAAAGTTTTATAGACTAACTAGCTTTCCGCCCGCAGCTTTGCTCGCGTGGACTACACGATTTTAGCTAATTCGTTTTTTCCATAGCAGCTCCATCTATTGATTACTTACTCAACCCAGTCGAAAGGTATCGACATCTGTTAGAATCATTTGGAGTTAACAGATAATTGCGACTGTCAAATAATAACAGACAAATAATTAGCAATAAATTAAAATTGCGACTATAATTTGAGATTTAAACTATCCTATCTCTCAAGTTGGATCGAACTGCACATGGTGTGCGAATTTTATTATAATCGGTTAAGTGGTTTAGGAGTCCATTGAGGACAAACATTGTGACACGAGATTTATATATATTAAGATAAATGGACATGTTAGGCTGTTCTTTGTAAACAGTCATAGAGTCATGTTACAGACTTCTAGACATTGTTAGTTTTAGCTTGTTATAACATGATGACGTCGGGAGAAGATCCATCTACACACAGCCGACATTCCAGTTGGTACTATCGACGCATTTTTTTAGTATCTGTTTTACAAGTAAAAAATGGAGTAGTTATGTTCGAATATACATAAACTGTTCCGCGCGGTTTCACCCGCGTTCCCGTGGGATCTTATCTTATCCCGGAATAAAATATAGCCTATGTTAATTTGGAATAATGTAGCATTCAAATGCTGAAAGATTTTTTAAAATCGGTCCAGTACTTTTGGAGCCAATTCGTTACAAACATACTTACATTCAAATCTTTCCTAGGGTAAATAGGGTTCCATATTTTTACACATCGTATAGGTTTTAAAGGGTTGTAAAATGGGCTATCTTTTTGTTCTATTATTATGAAGTTGGAATATAATGGATATTAGGTATATAAACCAAAGTTTTCGAGTCATGAGACTGTTTGTTTCAATAACTGATGAATTTTATTCAATAAGTCGTCATTATTTAAGACTACCATAAACATTGAAAACTGTATATGTCGCTTTATTAGCAGTTCATTTCACATCCTTGATTCCTTTACAAAATGACGCCGTTCAACTGGCGGCAAATCCATTCAAATTGGAATTTACGTAGCAACTCAATCGGAGCGAGAAAATAATTTTGACATTTCGTCATGGAATTCGAGAATATTCAATTAAATTCACACAAATATATTACAATATTTTCTGATAAAAAAATATACACGGTTCATTTTACCATTGAAATGGACACGTGTTGTATCGTCATTATTTTTGAACATTTTACTAAATAAAAACATTATAAAAGTGGTTTAAAATAACTTATCGACATCATACAATATTACGTAATCATTTCATATTTTTTTGTTCTTTCGTTGCTTGTATATTTCTACTATTTATAATGAAAGTTTGTTTGAATGTGAAGATGTTTGTTACTCTTACCCGCAAAAACCAATTAACATATTTTGATAAAACGTGACAGACAGATACAAAGTTGCAAAGTTTCATCAAAATTCGTTCAGCCGTTTTTGCGTGATTAAGCAATGAACATCCCACCAAAAACATAAATGTAAAAAAGGAGAGCCAAGTTCAATACAAAAATTATTCTCTGCTGTGGGCTTCGCCGCAAAAAGAATGGAGATCTGAGATTGAGTGCCAAGTTCTATGCAAAATCCAAATATGTAGTCTAAGGGCTGACTTGGCTGGTTTTCCCGTTGTGCACGTTTCTGTTTTGATGTTCCACCGAGAAGTCATGTCACCCCCTTTTTTAATAATGCTGATATGAAGTATCGGAGGGACTTACATCTGGCCACTTTTCTATTTGGGGTAGTTTGCACGGAGAATCCAGAGTATCTCTTCTCTAAACTTGTTTGGTTGAGTGAGAACAGTAAATGTGCCTCTCGTGCACCAGCTAGTGTGCTCAGAAGTCCTCGCCATAAGTCAGCAGCTTTTAGAGGTAGTTTTAAATATAGCGCCACTAAGTGTTGGAATAATATACCTCCTCGTCTACGTAGGCTAACAAGTATTACTGCATTTAGGTCTAAGTTTAAAAATATACTCATCAGCATTCAGAAATCTAGCACTTAGAGGTTTACGTTTAAATCAACACTATATACTATTACTTTATATTAATTCCTATTTTATTATATTATAAATATTAAGTTCCCGTATGAGTGATATTGTTTTGGTTTTATATAATTATTATTATTATTGGTAGGTAGTATATAAGTTTACTAGTGGACCCGATAGACGTTGTCCTGCCCTGAAATTAAAACAAAACTTAGAACCCGATTCCAGCGCCATCTACCGGGTCCAATTTTGTTTTCAAATCATCAAGGAACCCATTGAAATACACACACAAAATTTCATCCAAATCGGTCCTGTTACCATACTCCTCCGAAACGGCTTGACCGATTACTCAAATTACTAAAATGGCTATTAAAAAATAAGGGTTGATCGTAGAAGGGTGAAAATTGGGGATTGTATGTATTTTTGTATGTTGTATCATAAAAAAATAGAAATTAGAAATTTTGTCTCAAAAATAAAAATAAAAATTTAGGGGTGGACTACCCCTAACATTTAGGGGGATGAAAAATAGATGTTGGCCGATTCTCATAGATACCGGATAAGCACAAAAAATTTCATCAAAATCGGTTAAGCCGTTTCGGAGGAGTATGGCAACGAAAACTGTGACACGAGAATTTTATATATTAGATGTATAGGTATCGGTATTGTATATTATAATATGGACAATGTGGTTAGTCGTATGCGTACGTAAGCGCTGTCCGTCCGCACGTCCGTGAATCAACCGTGGCTTCAGCCGAAAATCAGCGCTGTAGTTATCTACAGCATAGGCTGAGCTGGGGCCATTTGGACCCACATAATATCCTATTGTGTTACTTTTCTATTGTTTTTTTTTTATTGTGTGTCCAATAAATGCTTCTTTACCTTTTATCTTATCTTATCTTTATCTTGTATATTACAAAAAATATCAAGCTTATTATTATTATTTTTTTATTCTGGATAGCCTACCCAGAATAAAAAAAATAATACTAATAACACAAGCCTTGTGTTTGACTACAATCTCACTATGGTAAGTGATGATGTGGCCAAAGGTGGTAAGCACACAAAGCCTAGATGGGAACTGGCTCTCAAGTGCAAATGTCGGAACACACCGATAGGTGCTTGGCGACAGATTTTCAACTTGAGGGTGGTAGCCAGCCAGTCCGGTACTACAAAGTACCCTACCACCGTGCTATGGTTTCCCCACGATGTTTTCCTTCACCGAAAGCTCAAGCTCCTTGTAGGATTCGAACTCACGATCTTAGCCGCGGTATCGGACGTCACTTACCACTGAGCTATCATCGCCTTAAATGTGATGCATGATGACAGACAGCTAATGTAATAAATTCAGAAGTTTGTCTGTTTGTCATATTGGTATATTATGTTATTCTATTACGTCGTAATGTCAAAATCATAATGTTATAAATGTGAAACTTTTGTTTCATGAAAAAACTACTGAACGGATCTTGATCAAACATGGCTCACAGATAGATCATATCCTGGAATAAATCAAAGGATACTTTTCACCTCAAGTAGAAAATCTGTGCCAAGCATATTGGTGTGTTCCGGCAGATGTATTTGACAGCCAGTGGCATTCCCCCTGGTATTGCTAATATCTATCTATAAGCGACGGTATTCACTTACCATCAGGTAACCCGCCTGCCTGGTTGTCACTTGTGGTATAAAATTGCTACAAATGTTTTCATGACGCGTAGAGAAAACTTCTTATACTCATTTATAATACCGGGTCTCGTCCCTAACGAAAATAAATTGAAATCGTCTGAGATTTCCATAGGTTAAATGGCGGCCATTAAAAAAGGGTCTAATGTCCAGCTGCCATAGATTTTTGAAACCATTAAGGTAAGTTTTATGTATTGCTATAGGCAGATGTTGCTTATAACGGCTTCTTTTTACTTTTATTAATATACTTAAGTTTCAAGAATACATAGAATTATTTGAAAATAGTTCTTTTCTCACGAATTCAACATTCATATTCAATAATTTCAATCTCATCTCAAAACTCATCTTAAATTCTGATTGATGTTCTACAGCCTCGGGCTTTTTAATACCTTTATGTACAAAATCAACAACAATGAGATATCCTATTCTTAGTACAATAGCAGCACAAAGTTTTGGGGTCGTACATCATCTATATACCTACCTTTCGTAGTGACGTTGAATGCCGTGGCTAAATTTGAAAGGAACAGGAATCAAAAGATCAGTTTAAGCCCTATTAGATCTTTTTTTTATACTCAAGTGACAACGAAGCTGTCGGGTCACCTGATGGTAAGTGTCTACCGTCGCCTATAGACATTAGCAATATCAAGGGGATTGCCAATGTGTTGTACACCTTATTACAATGCCTTAAAGGCAACTGACTCTCAAGTGCAACTGTCGGAACACACCCGTGCTTAGCGACAGATTTTCAGCTTGAGGGTGGTAGCCAGCCAGTCGAGTACTACAAAGTACCCTAACACCGTGCTATGGTTTCCTCACGATGTTTTCCTTCACCAAAAGCTCAAGCCTATTGTAGGATTCGAACCCACGACCTTCACCGCGGTATCCGACGTCACTACCACTGAGCTTAAGATCGCGAGTGACCCCGCAGTTTGCATCTAGTTTATCCTATAAATGGAGTAAAATAACAAATTATATTTACCTTTTCGTATAGTTACATTTTACCGCAACAAATATTAATAACACATTAGCAATCAATGAAAACAGTATGACCGGCACATATAAGCTGATCAGGACCTTTTGGGGTTGAAAAAACAAATCGTCTAAATCCGTTCCTAACTGGAATGTACCATTCATGGGATCACTTAAATTTAGACCCTGTAATGGGCTCACGTCACTCAAAGTCCCATTAGAAAACATGGCTTTATGTCATTTTTATTTACACGTAAAACACTTCACCACTGTTTAGTTTAAAAACTATTTTAGTAATCATAACATTTCTATTTTACATTTATTAAAAGAAAGTTTAATTCACGACATAATGGACCATTAAAATGATTCCAATCGTAAAACACTTCAAATATGACTTTCGAATACCGCAAAAAGAATAAATGCTTCCGAAACTTTCGCGCGAGGTCAAATTATTTCAGCAACGTCCAGAATGCTGAAACGCTAGCAACCAACTGAATGGGCGGTATTCTACTCGAGTGGGATAAAGAGGTGAATATTGTAGAAAGAGAGGAGAATACAAATCGCTGGGTGTTTGGGAAAATTTGTCATTCACAGCTCATAAAGTTGGCAGCTTTTAGGCTTTAGTTTGTTTTCTTGCGATTCATTGAAGTGTGTTAAACAAATATGTTTATAGTTATGTTTTTCGCGTGAAAATATGGTTTTTCAAATGATGTATTTTTTTTTTCGGGATGACTAAAAGGTGGAAACTGAGGGGCCATGTACACCCTAACGCAGACGGGGGCACAAAAGTGGGGTCGGACTTCGTATAAGCGATTTAGTGGAGTTTCAGAGGATGGTCGGATTACTGAATGCAGCTCGGGCCGCTAATTACGGGGGACGAGATGGACGTCGCGACGGGCCTCGTCGGCGAGGGCGGAAACTCGAGCGGTTCTATTGTGTGTTTTTGAGGGCATGTCTATATAAAAAACTACGTGATTTTTTTATAACACTAGGTGGCAAACAAGCTTACGGCCCGCCTGATTGTAAACTGTTACCGTAGCCTATGGACGCTTGCAACACCAGAGGCGCCATGAGCGCATTGCCAACCTTGCAAAAACCTTCTCACTCCTCTTAAAAAATAAATGAATAGGTAACTACAATAATTTTGAATTATTTTAAGTTGACCGCCCTAGAATACTAGGAATTTCTGTGAAAAAACTAACTGTGGCACTCGGGGACTGCCGCGGTAAAGCTATTGCATAGCATTATTCTTTTCATCTCATCTATTCGAAAAGGACGACTTGGCTCGCATTTAAGTGCACCCAAAGGTGGTGTTTTCTATAAGAAACTTTTAGCGGGCAATAATGAGTTTTTAATCCTCTTTATTTTATAAGTGCGCCGGAATTATCTTTGCCACGCACTTATTGAATTTGGAACATCTTAGTGTTCAGCGCCAAAGAAATCGAACGCAAATATTGTTTGAATTAAGACTGGCTGGTACGACGGCCCATAGTCGCGCCGCCGAATAATAGCTGAATAATAATATTTAAAAAAAGTGTGTTGTCGTTGGACACAGTTTTTTTTTTTGCTTTTGCATTCGGTTGTCGGCGGCTGCAGTCGATGACGACAAAAATATGATAGAAAATGCGATATTTGAAAACAAAATACGTGGTAAGGTGTTAGGTTTTTTTCGTTACGGAATTTCTTGATTCAGTCGCCGCGCTCAAAGCCCGCGATAAAAGCTTTACAATAGCTTAAAAAAAACATATATTCACTTGCACTTCAAAAAAATAAATACAAGGTCGTATGGATGACAGTAGATATTTTCATGATCATGTAGTCACCTACAAATTATACAAAAATGTTAATGTGTTAAAGTGCCTATTATCGAGATATTTAATAGCTAAAATTCAAAAATCAGTACATAAAACTTAGTAATATTAAAATATCTCGAAAAATGAGATCTTTTTACTGAGGTGATTTTCGTATATTTAATGGG
The DNA here is from genome assembly GCA_951361185.1 of Ochropacha duplaris. NCBI lineage: Eukaryota > Metazoa > Arthropoda > Insecta > Lepidoptera > Drepanidae > Ochropacha > Ochropacha duplaris. The sequence goes on along the minus strand of OX592696.1, from coordinate 13,497,170 downwards.
TGACCACCTATCTCCCCCTTAAGTTTGTCGTTTGTATATCACACATTTACACTAAATTAAAAAAAAACACACATCCTTACCTTCTCGCCCTTACTGGCATAAAGGTGCCCGTGGAATCCAAAGGCTATTTCGTGAAAGGATTAATTTGGTTTCCTTTTACCTTACCGTGCGGTCGTTTCATATTGTTAAGTTAATTAAATTTTAAACATTATTTACTTAACGTATTTAATGTGGAACGGAGGTAAATATTACGGTCTTCTGTTAATTAATCTCAATAAATTTAATTCAAATCTTTGTACTCACCGGAATGAATGCGATAATTTTTAATGAGTTTCTATTACATAGGCGATGATAGCTCAGTGGTAGTAACGTCTGATACCGCAGCGAAGGTTGTGGGTTCGAATCAAACAATGAGTTTGAGCTTTTGTTGAAGAAAAACACTGTGAGGAAACCCCAGGACGGCGGTAGGGTACTTGTAGTAATCGACTCAACTGGCTGGCTACCACCCTCGAGTTGAAAATCTGCCGCCAAGCACCTGTTGGTGTGTTCCGGCAATTGCACTTGAGAGCCAGCTGTGAATAATGTGTACAACACACTGTCAATCCCCCTGGTATTGCTAATGTCTATAGGTGACGGTATACACTTACCATCAGGTTATCCGCCTGCCTGGTTGTCACTTGTTGCAGGTTGTAAAAAAAAGACCAACAAAATTTCCATTTTGTAGCATTTATTATTTTTGAGATTTCAGTGAGTCGCATTAGCATTACGCTTTTATATATAGAACTAGCTGTCTCCCACGGTTCCACACGCGTTTCCATGGGATCTTATCTTTTCCCGGGATAAGAATATAGCCTATGACACACAAATAACGTGGCTTTCTATTGGTAAAATAATTTTCAAAATCGGTTCCTAAGATTATTCCCTACAACCTCACAAACTTTACCTCTTTATAATATTAATATAGATAAGTAGAAGAAGATTGCATTTTACAGTTCAAATAAAATTTTCAAAAAAAATCAAATCATCAAAAGTTATTTATTTGCTCCCACAATGGTTGATCATTAACATTAAGTATATGATTTTCAACTAAGGAATACATTTTATTGTGAGAGTCAGTAGCTCAAACAAAGTTTCCCTGTGCTATGAGTCTCCTGTCCCCCCCCCCACCCCCTTATTTAAAACACTTACAGAACATTGCAGATTTTACTCTAATGATAGAGCAGAGTGGAAGAGGAAAACATGCGGCGACTACGCCTAGCGTGGGATAAGGACAAGAAAAAGAACAAGATTACGGCCAGTTGCACAAATTGCCAAAATTTTCCTGATGGCTAATCTTGTAGATACATTTACGGGTTTCCTTCTGTTTTTTCCCATTAAATATTTAGTATCAGTTAAATATTTATTTTTTATTCTGGATTGGCTTGTGATTGACTACAATCTTACTACGGTAAGTGATGATGTGGCCAAAGGTGGTAAGCACACAAAACCTAGATGGGAACTGGCTCTCAAGTGCAACTGTCGGAACACACCGATAGGTGCTTGGCGACAGATTTTCAACTTGAGGGTGGTAGCCAGCCGGTCGGGTACTACAAAGTACCCTACCACCGTGCTATGGTTTCCTCACGATGTTTTCCTTCACCGAAAGCTCAAGCTCAATATAGGATTCGAACCCACGACCTTCGCTATCGTCAGTTGATGGAACTGGCAAGAATTGTGATTGGTATAACGTCAGTTTTCAGTTGGTAGCACTCAGATATATTAGATTTAGACGGAGCCAATAAACTCACGGGATTGACACCTATATCTATCTCGGTAGATAGATTGACCTTTGCGGGCAATACCATTATATTTTCCATACATAAAATGTCTGTGCCTTTTTGGAACGAAGTTCCTTATCGCGCGTTGTGAAAGGGAAAAAACGGGCTAAACGGAAAAAAATCTTAGGAAAAACCGACACTTTTAGTGTCAGTTGGTCGGGTGATAGTTGTGTGTAGTAAGCTATTGTAAGCTGTGCGGCGTGCGCATGTTTCTCTGTCTCTCTCTCTCTCTCTTATAGAAAGCAAGCCAGATATTTTCATTTCTATTTTTATATATATATACTCTCTCGACTTATATAACTTATATAACTTCGTTCCATCCGGGTGTCCCTTGACACCTCTCAAGTTTTTTAATTCATACTTTGATATTATAACACTAGTAATCTTTACTAATATTATAAAGAGGTAAAGTGTTGTGAGGTTGTAGAGGGTTATCTCTGGATCTACTGAACCAAAACTCAAAACTCATTTATTCAGTTTAGGCCCTGGTAAGGCACTTATGAACGTTACAATTGACTCTACCACCGGTTCGGAATACAATTCAACTGAGAAGACTCCGGCAAGAAACTCAGTAAGGCATTTTTTTTTCAGCCGTGTGAACCGATTTTGATTTTGTTTTTAAAGAGTGGAAATCCTTAAGTATTATTGAAGATACACCTCATTCAGACATCAGCAAAGGTACGTATATGCCACATCATGCAATATTTAAATTGTCAAGTGCTACTACTAAAATTCGTCCTGTCACGGTCGCCAATAAATGTTGGGAACAAATTAAAAGGGAGAAAATATTATATTTGGTTCTTTATTATTTCTTACAATTTTACGTAACCATGACAACAATAAAGTCATTAGGCACCTACATATCTTTCTTTATAAAATAACTACGAAAAGGAGTACCTATTCATGACACCGATAGAAAGCCAAGTTTTTTGTGAGTGTCATAGGCTATATTTGTATCCCGGGAAAAGATAAGATCCCGCAGGAACGTGGGTGAAACCGCGGGAGACAGCTGGTTATAAATACATTATTGGATTTTCAGGAGACTCTCGTGTATTTTTTTTTTGCTTTAGTTTACTATGTAGGTAAATAATGTGGGTTATAATTTTTTATGTATTTTTGTATTAGTTTAAGAATAAAATTGTTAAACATTTGAAAAAAAAGCCAATATAGTCAGATGGTCCAAAAATATTAAAAAAATGTAACTTTGCTGAGTTTCTTGTCGGTTCTTCTCAGTTGAAGGCTGACTTCCGAACCGGTGTTAACTTCTATAATTCGACCTTCATACGGCCCTTCTAGGGCCTAAACTGAATAAATGGTTTTGACTTTGACTTTGATATTCAAATTGAAATTGAGCTTGCATTAAAACTCATTATTATCAAATGAAATATTTGTACTTTGTATTTTACCAAAATTATTGTTTTGATAAAATCCTTACATCACAAATTGCGAGACCATTATCAGATTCATGGAAAAGGTTAATAAAACTCATTAGTACAGCTGACGATGTACATTACAGATTTAAGATTAAATTTCACTGGCAGCATTCGTATTTTGTTTTATTTATGAGAACAATTAAATATACCTACGCTTCGTAATTTCTTCGTAATTCCTCAAACAATGCGTATTATTGATGAATATAACATTTTTAATTCGATAAGTTGTAGACAATACGGAATAACTAAAGTTATCAGATATCTCAATTTTAGTCTTTATTCAAATTGAGTATAGAGTCGAAAAACGTATTGACTTGAAAGTATTCATCCCACTAATATTATAAATATGAAAGTTTGGATGGATGGATGGATCTTTGTTACTCAATCACGCCAGAACAGCTGAACTGATCTGGATAAAAATTGGAACAGATATAGATTATAGTCTGGAATAGCACATAGGCTACTTTTTATCCCGGGAAAAGATAAGATCCCTCGGGAACGTGGGTGAAACCGCGGCGGACAGCTAGTCAAATCATATAATAAATAAGGGAATTAATGTATAATATGAGTTTTTATAATACTATCTAAACTCGCTGTGGTTTTGTCTCATAATATTAACCGTAGTCTGTCAAAATAACAGCTTTTTACTAAAAGTATATAAAATTTATGTTACCTACGAGTACTAATAAAAAATATGTGTGTCTGTTGTTTGTTACAGCTAATCTCCGATACGACTGGACTGATTTCTACAGGACTTTCACTGGCAGATAGGAGTAACATAGGCAGATAGGAAATAATCAAAACCCATGAAATCATGAACAAAATCTGATTCAAATAGAAAACAGTTACAGCTAGTTCTGCATGTTTTTACGCCACAAACTGTACGTACATATCTAATACTTACTTTTTACGTTCCACATCAGACGGGCTCAGAGATGTGGCTAATCGCTCCTCTACACGTAAACAGATGCATCCGTCTTGCAATGCATCAGCAGATGGATCTCCACGAGCCGTCCACACGTCTGTAAGTCAATCAGTCTGTGTTGGTTCTCGGCAGACGCAACACGTACGTACGTACGCAAAATGAACATTAGGACCGTAGCTGCCGCAGCTATTTATTTATTTAGTAGTAGAGTTATAAAAGTCAAAATCATTTATTCAGTTTCGGCCCTAGAAGGGCACTTATGAAGATCAAATTAAAAAAGTTACCACCGGCTCGGAAGTCAGCCTTCAACTGAGAGGAACCGGCAAGAAACTTAGCAAGAAGAAGAAACCATCTGACTATATTGGCTTTTTCGATCGCTCGCGCTAAAACCCTTTGATCCGTGCCACAAAAACCGACAACAAACGGATTAGTGCCGGACGCATCTGCCGACCATAAATACCTTCCATCAGATTACTATTAGTAATAAGGCCGCCCATTGTGACACTCTTAATGGTATAATTTTATTTTCTTTTGTTATTTTATTGTGTGGTTTACCAATAAAGAAATATCTATCTATCTACTACAGACGAGCAGATCACCCCGTCTACCGTGTAGACGGTATGACATCCGCAGACTCGTTCGCCGACGTGTAGATGAGACATAAGATGAACACGCGAATGATCCAAGTTATTGCCCTTTGAGTACAACCCGACTAACTTCACAAAGGTTACTAGGATATCAAATAAAAGCGTGAACTTATCAAAGGAAAGGTTAAACTGTTAATGATAAAGCCGTGAAGGTCATGGGTTCAAATCCTACAGTGATTTTGAGCTTTCGGTGAAGGAAAACGTCGTGAGGAAACCATAGCACCCTCAAGAAGAAAATCAGTCGCCAAGCACCTATTCGTGTGTTCTGGCAGTTGCACTTAAAAGCCAGTTATGAATAATGTGTACAGCACATTTCTAATCCCCTTGGTATTGCTTATATCTATAGGTGACAGTATTCACTTACCATCACGTGACCCGCCTGCCTGGTTGTCACTTGTGATAGATATAAATAAAGTTAATGATGACGCATTATCCAGAACATTTTTGCTATAACAGTATTGTTTTTAATTCTCCTTTGACATAACGTACGGCGTAACAAAGCTTTCAGCTTGTAATGCGGATCATTTTTCATTCCCAACACGTAGAATGAGCGTGTAACACGCCTCGCTGGAAAGACTGCTTTGTTAATATTTTGTTCGTATGTAATGGCCTTTGAAATTTTGCCAAGGTGCCGCTCGGTTTCAAAGGGTACATGTGTATTTCACGAGATTTCTGTGACTGATATTTTGGAGTCCACAAAAATAGTGAAATATGTTTTGTGTTCGAATGTAGATTGACGCATTAGGGAATTAATTTGAATAAAACTTATGACAGTGGCTGTACATAAGGTTTATAATATTGAACTTTTTAAAAAATAACCCTCTGAGGTGAAATGTTTTGTCATAAATAAACGTGCTATGGAATTTCAAGGATAAATTTAAACCCATGGTCATAGATGAATAAATCGTCGCGCCCCGCGGAGTGAGGACCAATCCATGGTATTTATTTATAAAAACTTAGCGTCCGTATGTTTTTGGACACAAAACATTAAAAGTAGTCAATGGACTGGCTTGAAATTTTCAGATATACGGATACGGGAATTTCATAGCGTTTTGTGAGGTTATAACAACGGTTACCATGGAAACGGTTGCCATGGCAACAAAGCATGGCCGGGTTTAGCTAGTTTTTGGCGGGAACTTGCGAAGTAACTAATAACATAAAATAAGTATGTTAAAACTGAAGAAATGGCTTAAAGGTCTAGAGATACCAAGCCGAAAACCTTTAAAAAAATATTAATAATACCCTTATTATAGCTTCTCTACTATCCGGGTACTATCCGTTATTAAAATACACTTTATTATTGCATTTTTTAGCTTTTTTATTAGAAATTCACAATTTAAAATAATGAATAGGCGTATTGGTTTTTTATTTCGGCTTCAAAGTGGGTTGTTTAATATTAAAAGAGCCTGGATACAGTCCCGTGGGATGAGATTAATTTTGGTCGAGAATCGAGACACATATTTTTTGAAGTTTTTTTTTACATAAAAAAAAAATCTTTATAATCTCTTTTGCTACGTTCCATAACTATTTAATTAATATCAAATTAAGCTTTTTGAAAGCTTTATTCGTTTCAACCAATTTAATTGAACAAATATTTTTGGTCACTTATTAAATCATCATTAGTTAGTAACAGTAGAAGTGTGTGGTATTCAAAAACATATGTTTTGCTTTTTTTAGCACTTATGGTAAAATTTACATGTTAACATTTCAGAATAAACAATTTAGCGCATATCTGCACTGAAATCTATTGTAATAACAGATCAAATAAAATGTTTTCTTAACATTCTTAGCCATAACATCTTGTGAATTATTACAATCAACAAACGGTTAATCACTTTGCCGTACTTTGTGGAAAGTATTGAGAATGTTAACAAATAAATATGATAAATACCACACACTGAGGTATTTCTGATGAAAAATTTAATGGGTATCGATTCATCGATGGCATTTTGGAATCAGACTTTTGACTTCAAAGAATTTTATCATCTCATAAAAAATATGAGAAAGCTTTAAATAAATTATAGAAAAAATATAAGATTAGTTAGTTAACAGGAATCAGACTTTTCAGCAATATAATAAAAAAAGCTATCGCCGATCTCCTATCACTGTGTACCGGCAATAGAACTTGAGAGCCTACTAGGCATTAAAGTCGACAACATATCACATATATCAGGGCGATGATAACTCAGTGGTAAGTGACGTCGGATACCGCGGCGAAGGTCGTGGGTTCGAATCCTACAATGAGCTTGAGCTTTCGGTGAAGGAAAACATCGTGAGGAAACCATAGCACGGTGGTAGGGTACTATGTAGTACTCGACTGGCTGGCTACCACCCTCAAGTTGAAAATCTGTGCCAAGCACCTGTTGGTGTGTTCCGGCAGTTGCACTTGCCCTTGCCCTTAAGGCATTGTAATAAGGTGTACAACACGTTGGCAATCCCCCTGGTATTGCTAATGTCTATAGGCGACGGTAGTCACTTACCATCAGGTGACCCGCCTGCCTCGTTGTCACTAGTGACATAAAAAAAAAAAAAAACATATTGGCAATCCCTCTGTCTCACTAATGTCTATAGGTAACAGTTGTCACTTACCATCAGGTGACCCGTGCTTTATAAACGTAGTATCTTACTAATACATATATAATATACAACTACAGTATGGCTACCGTTTTCAACAATTTTTTTTTTTTTTTTTAATACCACTAGGTGGCAAACAAGCTTACGGCCCACCTGATGGTAAGCGGTTACCGTAGCCTATGGACGCTTGCAACACCAGAGGCGTCACGAGCGCGTTGCCGACCTTGCATAAACCTTCTTACTCCTCTTTTGAAGAACCCCATGCTGTAGTCAACAATTTATTTATTCTAAGTTACATACATACATCTGCAACTCAATACGAAAATTATAAAATTGTGTAGAATTTAATCGGTTACAAAGTTAGTACGAGTTCCGTGTGATCTTATCTTATACCGGGATAAAAATATAACCTATGTTACTCAGGGATAATGAGGCTTTTTAATGGCTAAATAATTGTTTAAATCAGTAGTCTTTGAGTTAAATCGTTATAAACAAAGAAACAAAAAATCATATCTTTCCTCTTTATAATATTAGTAGTAGATAGCTCAGTGGTAAGTGACATCGGATACCGCGGCGAAGGTCGTGGGTTCGAATCCTACAATGAACTTGAGCTTTCGGTGAAGGAAAACATCGTGAGGAAACCATAGCACGGTGGTAGGGTACTTTGTAATACCCGACTGGCTGGCTACCACCCTCAAGTTGAAAATCTGTCGCCAAGCACCTATCGGTGTGTTCCGACAGCTGCACTTGAGAGCCAGTTCCCATCTAGGTTTTGTGTGCTTACCACCTTCAGCCACATCATCACTTACCATAGTGAGATTGTAGTCAAACACAAGCCTATCCAGAATAAAAAAAAAATATAGTTTAGATAAAACGTCTGAACGTCTGTATAAGTACGTCAATATAATATCTCGAAGAACTCTTCAGAATTAAAGTACCAAACCTGATCGTCGGATAGACTATAAGCTCGGATCGAGCTCTTATGTCGCATCGAGAACTATTAATGCCTCACTGGAGCTCAAAGTTAAGGTCAGGAACTGAGAATTATCTAGCTAGAATATTAGCTTGTTTGGGATTTAATATCTTAAAATATTTGCACCAGTTGGCTATTCACTTATTAAATCCCACTAATATTATAAATGTGAAAGTTTGGATGGATGGATGTTTGTTACTCTTTCACGCAAAAACGGTTGAATGGATTTTAATTAAACTTGGCACACAGGTGCTTTTTATCCCGGGAAAAGATAATATCCTACGGGAACGCAGGTGAAACCGCGGGGGACAGCTAGTGATAGGATAAACATTTGAGATGTGGTTGTGCACTCGAGATCACACTAACTAAGTGTCTCTGATAGGGTCGACTCATAAGTCTCTACATAGATATCCGGCTAATATTATAAATGCTAGTTTTCCACCCCGCGGTTTCACCCGCGTTCCCGAGGGATCTTTTCTTTTCCCGGGATAAAAATTATCCCATGTGTTATTCCAGGATATGATCTACATGTGTGTCAAGTTTCATCAAAATCGATTCGGCAGTTTTTGGGTGGAAGCTTAACGAACATCTTTACATCCAAATAACCATTCACATTAAATAGTAATAAGATTAGAATCAAGTTTACTTTGAATGACCTTTACCACAGATTAGATAATAGTTCCTTTATAAGATCAAGTTTCTTTTATCTAGTGATTAGATGATTGCACAACTTCCCAGACCACGTCGTTTCCTTTAGGACAGGTGGCTTTAAAACTTTGTTGGCCGCAGACATTCTGTTTGCAACATGTCTACGTTTGTTTTAGGGTAGGTGTCTACTTGGAATCCTACCATTTTAGGGTTCCGTACCCAAAGGATAAAAACGGGACCCTATTACTAAGACTTCGGTGTCTGTCCGTCTGTCTGTCACCAGGCTGTATCTCAAGAACCGCGATAGCTAGACAGTTGAAACTTTCACAGATGATGTATTTCTGTTGCCGCTATAATAACAAATACTAAAAACAGAATTTGACTGCGTTGACCACCGTACTCTGCTCCTAAAGCTTAATTATTATGGTATTCGTGGAACTGCTCATGAACTTGTTTTGTCTTATTTAACTAATCGCCAACAAAAGGTACGAGTTGAAGGTACAACGTCCAATGGTTCTGTAGTCAAAATGGGGGTACCTCAAGGTTCCATACTTGGGCCATTTCTATTTCTAGTATATATTAATGACTTACCGTCGGTCGTAAATGGTCTCTCAGATGTAGTCTTGTTTGCTGACGATACTTCATTCATTTTTAAAGTAGATAGAAAAGACAAAGAACTTACTAGAGTAAATGATACTTTGTCAATAGTTTCTAAATGGTTTGCTGTAAATAATCTTTTATTAAACTCAAAGAAAACAAAATGTTTAAGATTCGCTCTTCCAAACGTACCGCAAGTAGACAGTAGGGTATTAATAGATGACAGCAGCCTGGGACTAGTTGATAAAACTGTATTTTTGGGTATAACACTTGATATTAAACTACAGTGGGGTTCTCATGTAAAATCTTTAGCTAGTAAATTGAGTTCTGCTGTATTTGCTGTTAAAAAAATTAGACAATTGACGAATGTTGAGACGGCCAGATTAGTTTATTTTGCATATTTCCATAGTCTTTTATCATATTGCGTTTTACTGTGGGGAGCTGCTGCAGATATTGAAACAATTTTTGTATTACAAAAAAGAGCCATTCGTGCAATCTACAATATGGGTCCACGTGAATCATTAAAGGAAATATTTAAGGAAATAAACGTAATGACTTTACCTTCACTGTATATATATGAAAATATTATGTTCATTCGAAAAAATGTAGATTTGTATAAATCAAATGTAGAGATTCATAATTTCAATACAAGACAAAAAGATAAATTAGTTGTTCCGTATTTTAGATTAGCTAGAGTTAAAAAGTCATTTCTTGGGAATAGTGTTCGCTTTTATAATAAATTACCAGCATCTGTTACCAAGATGACTGATTCTAGATTCAAATCGTACATAAAAAAAGTTTTGAAAGAAAAAGCTTATTACAAGGTAGCCCAATATATTGAGGATAAAGATGTCTGGAGGTAGCTGCACTCTGTACAAGTACCTACACATTGTTTTTTTTTTTTTACTGTTAATTACCATTTTTTTTTTAATACGCTGTTATTAGCTTGGTATTTTTTGTTTTAGTTTACTATGTAGGTAACTAATGCGGGTTATAATTTTTTATGTATTTTTGTATTACTTTAAGAATAAAATTGTTAAACATTTGAAAAAAAAAAGCCAATATAGTCAGATGGTCCAAAAATATTTAAAAAATGTAACCTTGCTGAGTTTCTTGCCGGTTCTTCTCAGTTGAAGGCTGACTTCCGAACCGGTGGTAACTTCTGTAATTCGACCTTCATAAGTGCCCTTCTAGGGCCTAAACTGAATAAATGGTTTTGACTTTGACTTTGACTTTGAATAAAATAAATATTTACAACCATACAACAAACGTGATTTTTTTGCCATTTTTACGGAACCCTTCGTGCGCGAGTCCGACTCGCACTTGGCCGGTTTTTATATACGTCACCGATAATTTTCGGCTATATTATTACAGCCAGTTGCTTTCAAGGCATTGAGTTCGTCAACATATTGGCGATTCCTATCCAGTACCTACACATTTGTGTGTATATGAACTTGTCTGTTTGTCCAAAGTCTCGCTGGCTAGATGGAACTCCGTCCAAAAGTATAGGTACATCCATGGTTATGATTTTTAATTGATAGGTAATGGTCCGTGTCTTATTTCATCTTCTATTAAACCTACTTATTCTATCAAAATAAAAAAAGAACACCAGTGAATACTCACCTTTAAACGTGTTCTAGACGGATGTAATCCAGCGTTCCATCAGAGGTGACCTTGATTGTTTCCATCCATCTAGACAACAGATGCAATCCAAATTTTGATTTGACCTTCATCGTCCTTGGATTGTGGGCGCGTGATGCCATCCGAAGATGGAGCGAAGAGGAATAAAATATGCTTCCAATATTATAAATGTGAAATATTAAATCCCTCAGTAACACGGGTGAAACCATAGGCGGAAAAGCTTAGTAACATATAAAGGGCAAAGCAAGGGTATAAATAACCTATCAATTTAAAGCCTCTGAATACATTCTACCCTTATTACTATACACATTTTGTAGAGTTTTAGGAGAGAGGAAAAATAGTAGATTGTTATACAGGGAGCTAAAATGACCCATTATATACGAGGTAGTTTTACTCCCGAGCGAGGGAGTAAAAAGAAACCGAGTTTTAATGGGTTTTAGCGCCGTGTGTTACACTATACTTTTCACTACGATTGCGAGAATATAAAACAAACCAATACAATATGAAATATGTAGTTTATAATGTCTTTTTTTGTTTCTTCTGTAGCCGCAACACATTGCATGCATTCTACCAGAGATCGCCGATTTTAGTTCCATTTTCAAAATTAAAATGAAGTTCTTTTTTTATGAAACAGTAATAAGTCGAGTCTTTATTCATGATTATTCTACTTATGACTAAAGACTATTTCGTTTTTGTAGGCTCATTGTCAAAAGTTTTATTTTTTTATTTTTGTGTGTCAAATACACACAAAAATAAAAAAATAAAACTTTTTCCCCTAGAGGAAGAATTGCTATTTTTTCTTCGCTCTGGTACACCACAATGACGGTCTTTTTGAGCAAGAGGAGTGAAAATACTTTAACGCCACTTGATTTTCAAATAAAATTTAATAAAAAGAGAAAAACAAAACATATTTGACAGGTGAAATAAAAAAAAATATTTAACGAGACCAACATATATAATTGTTTTGAAAAATAAAAAAAACTTAATACTGAATTTCCTGTAAGTACTTAAATTGGTAACAACTAAATATTGAAATGGGATCGCGATGGGGTTATTATTGCTAGGAAGCTTCGAAGCAAAAATACCTAACACTTATCTTTCTTAAAAAATCAAGAGTAGAGTATTTTAAAATAATTTAAACATTTAGAATAAAAAATCAGGAACATCTTTTCTTTAAAAAAAAAAAAAAAGCCTAGTGGAAATATTGAATAGGACGGAGTGAGGAACTCCGCCAGCGTTAAATAAAACTGTTAGATAATACCTTGACACCGAAGATCACATAAGTGGTGATAATCAATTATTCAGTATCAAGCAACGTCACCACTGACGAAATCACGTTGACTATCAACGACTATGACCAAGAACCTGCGCGCAGAACCACGTGTGGGGAAACAGGAGCCCAGAAGATGGCGGGATCCAAAAGCATAAGTAGGAGGTGAAAGGAGAGGGGGGGAGATCCTCTTCACTGGTATAAACCAGGCAAAATATAACAATGTTTCTTACATTGATCTTCAATAATTTGATAAAAAATAACTAGAGAAGCGATTTAACCCCTTTGTATTTACACTTTTATAAATTTTGTTGTAAAATATCGAGATTTTAACATGCTTCTTCGGATTTCAGCTCAAGAAAAAAAACCATCAAACTCTCTTTGTCAGAAAATTATCTATCATTTTAAACGTGAATTCTTGACAATTTAAAAAGAAAAAATATCCGGCTTTCAGTTTCCATACCAGTTTTTTTTTTAAAGAACCAAAAATGTTTAAATGCAGCGTGTAATGCTGCAATTTGTAATACAAGATGGCATTAGTATTCTAGACTACATGTTCTCTGGTAAACTACAAAATATAGTGACACTTCGTGAGGTTTATGCTTGGGATAGGTGTGAAGTAAAACATTAATTATACGCTAGGTGGCGCTTAGTGGTAGAACATACATTTTGTTTTTAATACCACAGAGGCCCTTAGTGACCAAGGATTCAAAAGTATTATTGGAACGAAGTTTCTTATCGCGCGTTGTGAAAGGGGGCTAGACGGAAAAAATTCTTACGAAGCTTATAATTGCTATAGTAAGCTATTGTAAGCTGTGCGGCGTGCGCATGTTTCTCTGTCTGTCTCTCTCTCTCTCTCTCTCTCTTATAGAAAGCAAGCCAGATATTTATATATAAATAGTTTTTTTTTTATATATACTCTCTCTCCTCATATATACCTTCGTTCCATCCGGGTGTCCCTTGACACCTCTCAAGTTTTTTTTTGTTGTTATTTTACGGTTTAGCTTGTAGGATTCTAAAGGCAACATATCGGCAATCCATAAATTTAAATGTGTGGCCATTTATACAGGATGGTAGAGACAAACTTAAGGAGATAACTGGGCGAGTCACCTATGTAAAAATGACCTTAGTAAAAGTGTCATAATTTTAGAGATTTTAAATTTGTAGTTTTCCTATTTGGTTAAGTGCATGTATAACCTGATAAACTCATAAGTATCAAGATTTGAAAAAGTTATCAATGAAAGAAACGAGTAAATTATTTAAATCTCATCCACTTTATTTTATATTTACACTCATTATTTATCTTAAGCGTTTAAATAAGTTTACAATTTTGTCTGCAAGTTATCATACTTATTAAATATATTTTTTTTAATTAAACAGGTGCTGAATATTATAAATCAATTTGTATTTACTAGTACTAGTAGTTTATACAAATGAAATATGTTTTGGAACGAAGTTGTGAAAGGGGGCTAGACGGAAAAAAATCTTACGAAAAATTGACACGACATTTTTTTACGTCAAAAGGTTATTAACCCCACAAATCTCAATGTTTCTCTGTCTGTCTCTCTCTCTCTCTCTCTCTCTCTCTCTCTCTCTCTCTCTCTCTTATAGAAAGCAAGCCAGATATTTTCATTTCTATTTATATATATATATATATATAAATAGAATTTTTTTTTTATATATATATACTCTCTCGACTTATATAACTTCGTTCCATCCGGGTGTCCCTTGACACCTCTCAAGTTTTTTTTTGTGTCAGAAGTTTGAAAAGTAGGCGAGGCAGGCGGGTCGCGTGGTGGTAAGTGTCTATCGTCGCCTTTATACATTAGCAATACGATAAAAATTGCCAATGTAATGTTTTGCAATGCCTCAGTGCAGTCTCACCAACTTACAGCACCTGCATATTATTTTGTAAATCTTAATTATGTATGTAAATAAAAGCTCTCGATGTTTATTTGTCATTTTACTTTCTATTCTATTGACCATTATTATCTAACTACTTTGTTTAGAATCTAAACAGGGTTGGGGAATAAAACTTACAAACTGGTGGATAAACATAATTAACTTAATAATGAATGTTAATCAATACATCTTTATAAACAATCAGCATTATAAATAGAGTTACCTATCGAAACAACTGAAAATCAGTATGGTACCCTTTTTTTCTTACATAATTTATAGATTATGCTATTAAATACATCTTATTTATAAAACTTTTAAGTCTACAGTTGGATATATTACAGATATACCTAAAAATTATCATGTCTGACATGCACTTTTAATATCCTTAATTATTCCATAGATATTGACTAGATATTTTACAATTTAGGCCAATGACTAGAATTATAATAATTTACAACTTGTTCACGTCGATCACTACACAATCATCAATTTTTTTTGTCAAAGATCGAAAACTATCATTCAAAGAGTTAAGCCTCTAGATTACATTGGGCTTTGGGGTCCAAGAGGTGCATAAAATGCATATTATCATTAGAATTGTAGGTATCATTAGTTGCATATAATGGTTTATGTTCCATCACGACGTACTAGCTGAATGAATTTAAATGAAACTTGCCAAATATAGGTAATGATCATTCTTTTTACTAAAGTGTAAACTGTACTTATTAAGCAAAACTGCGTGGCAAAAACTAGTTGAGATATAAATGAAACATTATTAACAATGAAGAATGTTAATTTTGAATATTAGCTCTCCATATTCTCTGTCAGAAATAAAAAATACAAGTGAAAGAATTACTTCGATACGTTAATTAGTTTCCGATTTATAGAAGTAAACGTGCGATGCGGACTCGTACTCGATTTGACGTGACTGTGTGACGTCATCTTGCAACACTCGCTCATAGCGGAGCGTTGCAAATTGACGTCACATGCGGTCACGTGACTGTTAGCGGGACTCGATTTAATCGTAAGTTTTAATGCCAGTAAAATCAAAACTAATAAGTATTTTTAACTGCAACAAAAACTAGTGTATTTGTTTACATACAAGCTTTACTGTAACAAATTTTCAACCGATTTGGCATACCTAGTAACATTCTCCATTGTCACAGTTTATTCGTCTGCTTACGTTTCTTTTTACATCTTTACAAAAATTGTGGTGCTTTTTGATATCTATCTTTCCATCCGTTATCTTTGAATGAGCTAGCTCTATTGACCTTGCCATATTGAATGTTCGGAGTCTGCCTGCCGAGCTGATTGTTGCTACTCCTGAAGGTTACTGTGGTGCCGGTGCGCATACTAGAGGTGTTGGATTTTTGACGCATCCCTTGCATCTGTAAAAAAGTAAAGATATTAAGAATTTGCTCGCAAAATTTTAAGCAGTAAGAAGTTTTATTCAATTTAATCCCCAGACGACGATAAAGGACATGCAAAATATTTTTTTCCATAAGTTATTTGGAAGAAATTACAATTAGATCAGATTCCCTGACTGTATTTAAAGCTCTAGAGAAAATTGATACATATTTCGTGAAAGAGAAAAGAAATAAATTGAATATGAAGAATCTAAAAAGCTAAAACGACGCGGTCTCAGATATCATCTACGTACCGTTACAGTCCTTAGGAGTTCCCGCTTAAAAAGAAGACAAAATAATTTAAATCGGAAATCTCACAAACCTAATAATCAGCAGTAAATGTGAGAAACGCCTCCATAGTTTCTCTATTCCGTAATTTTTTTGATTTGGCAAAGTAAAATTATTTTCAGAAACTGATCTCTTATTTCAAACTCTAACTCATTTATTCATTAATCAAAGTCAAATCAAATTTTGGCCCCTATGATGTCACTTATGAAAATTTTAACTACAAAAGTTTCTATCGGTTCAGAATTCAAATGAAAATAACTGTCTAAATATCAGTAAAGCTACATTATTTTTTTAAATCTTTCATAGAAATCTTAGCACTATGGAGTAATTTGAATTTTAAAACAAAACAGTTTAATCTATTTACTATTGTTCACACTTGACCTGGACAGAAACCGCATCGTTCGATCACAGCCCAATATAATTATGAGGTATTCAAAAGCATCATAATATCAGTATATTTAGAAAATACTAAAATTTCATGCAAGTACAAAAAGCATAAAAATATCAAAGCAAAAAAAAACTAAACTAAGATGCACTTCTCTGTATGCTTGAAAACATGCTCGTTTGATTTGTTGTGGTTCTATTTTCCTGAAAAATTATTTATTAAATACTTCACTTTGAATCTATTTAACTTTAGGCAAAGGAATCATTATTTTTGTACCCGACATTTTAACTGAGTTCAGAATTACTGTACTAAAATATAATGGTTTAGTCCTTATCAGACTCCTAAAAATAGACCAAAAATTATTTATTATTAAAAAATCACAATTATTTATATGGTACAAGTAATAAAATATCTATTTTTGTTTTAGAATTCAGGTTCAAGACAAAAATCGGATAGAGAGAAGTAGTAGCCAAATTTATTTTAATTTGTATGCAATTTTGCACGAATTTTAAAATACTTGATGGATCTGTCCATTTATAAACTTACATGGAGATGAGTACTAGAGTTTATGTTACCGGGGTCGTGGCAGACGAGCTTGCGTAGAGAGCGACGAAAGTTGCGCGTCATCAGGCAGTACACTATAGGATTGATCGCCGAGTTTGCGTGTCCTGAAAATTATATTAACAATAAAATTATTTAACGCGATGATAGCTCAGTGGTAAGTGACGTCGGATATCGCGACGAAGGTCGAATCCTACAATGAGCTTGAGCTTTCGGTGAAGAAAAACATCGTGGGGAAACCATAGCACGGTGGTAGGGTACTTTGTAGTACCTGACTGGCTGGCTGACCCGACCACCCACAAGTTGAAAATCTGTCGCCAAGCACCTATTGGTGTGTTCCGATAGCTGCACTTGAGAGCCAGTTCCCATCTAGGCTTTGTGTGCTTACCACCTTCGGCCCCATCACCACTTACCATGGTGAGATTGTGGTCAAACACAAGCTTATCCAGAATAAAAAAGAAAAAAGAATACTACATTAATTTTAGGAACATTCCCTTGTTTGATACTATTTTAAATGCAGTCGGGCTTTTTTTTTATTTAATAATTTGCGATATTTCACACATTTTAGTAAAAAAAAATTATAAATTTACGCATTTTTTCTTCGATTTTCTGGCACTCAAAACTAAAGCAATAATACCTTCAGCTACATTTGATGTGGTAATTGTATTGTCAGATCAAAACAATTCATTGCATTCTCCGAACGATGTATGGCTTGGCTATTGACAGATTTTAATGGAACAATTCCATAGGTTCATCCAAGGCTTAGAATTTGGTAGAGCATTGTTTATTAGGAATCCATTACATCTAATATCCAGATAGTTTTGGAAAATGGTATAATGAGTGATATGGGGCATTGGAATTATGAATTTGGTTTAAAAATCTATTTAGATGATATATTAATAACTATGCATTTGCGCCAGGTAGGTGCATATTCACATCCACTAAATAATAAAGAAAAATTGAAAACTCTTTATTCAATAGCGAAACGTAATTTTATTTTATAACTTTATTTTTTAAACATATTATTGAAAATTTAACAAGGAATTATTCTTATATCCAACTTGAACGATAACGTTTGCAAAAAATAATCAAAAAGCTAATTATGATAAGGAAAATGAATACAGGGATCATTCTTATTCGATTTTATAAAATCTATTACCACTGTTTGGTTCCCAAAGCATTTCATAAAAGAGATAATTCTGCTTTCAAAGAACATAATTGTACTTAATATAAAAACATGCTAAAAGGATAAATTTAAGTAATGTGGCTACAAACCTAATAGCAGTGTATATGGTAGAATCAAAGAGACTGACTCCCCGTGAACAGCATTCATGTCAATCAGTAGCTGAAGAATGTTGTATGGCAGCCAGCATAATGCAAATAGAACTGCAAGAAGCAGCAGTATCCAAGCCACACGTTTCCTTTCACGGACGAGTCGGAGTCGCTGGAATTAGAAAGATAAGCAAGATAATACTTAATCTATTTATATTTATTAAGCCTTGATATTTGCCTTAAATCTAATAGCTCAATGGTAGTGATGATAAATGCTGTGGCAAATACCATGAATCCAACAAGCGTGATGTTTTGGTATTTATAGGATAACAATATCATGAGGAAACCAGAGTTCAATGGTAGCAATTTTTTTTCTAGGTTTTCTTTTCTTACCACCTCCAGCTACATTATTTACTTTATTGTATTGAGGTCAAATATAAGGTTATCCAATGAATAAACATAATATTTTTTTAATCCGGATAAGCTTGTGTTTGACCACAATCTCACCATGGTAAGTGATGATATGCACACAAAGCCTAAATTGGAACTAGCTCTCAAGTGCAGCTGCCGGAACACACCGATAGGTGCTTGGCGACAGATTTTCAAGTTGAGGATGGTAGCCAGCCAGTCGGGTACTACAAAGTACCCTACCATTGTGCACAAAGTACCCTACCACCGTGCAATTTTGAAATAATATCACCACCAAATGATGATGTAATCGTGATGGTAACTGAATATCAAGTGCAGCAGCCAAAACACATTATTAAGTCAAAGTCAAAGTCAAAACCATTTATTCAGTTTAGGCCCTAGAAGGGCACTTATGAAGGTCGAATTACAGAAGTTACCACCGGTTCGGAAGACAGCCTTCAACTGAGAAGAACCGGCAAGAAACTCAGCAAGGTTATATTTTTTTAAATATTTTTGGACCATCTGACTATATTGTCTTTTTTTTAATAAAATATATCTATAAGTATATCATCTTATATCCGATACGACTAATGTACCCGAGAGACAGCAAAAACTGTGATACTTGACAATAAACATGTTATTATATACCCTTGGCGTAGACTATAAGGCTTATTTTACAATACACGTGGGAGGGTAGAATAACATAACTAGCACTCATATGAGAAAAACAATAACCGCTTTTATTTCAAGCTATTTTTATTTTGTCAGTGAGTGTAGTAATGTTTTAAAAGATGGGTTTCTATTTCACCACAATCAACTTGGTAGGTGATGATGAGGCTGAAGGTGGAATACCAGAACTTGGATATGGCTGGATTCAGTTGCCGGTGGATTTTTGGCGCTAGGTTCTATCGCCGTATAATAAAAAAAAACTTGAGAGGTGTCAAGGGACACCCGGATGGAACGAAGTTATATAAGTCGAGAGAGTATATATATATATTTAAAAAAAAAAAACATTTCTATTTATACACACACAAAAGTGTCGGTGATTTTCGTAAGAATTTTTTCCGTCTAGCCCCCTTTCACAACGCGCGATAAGGAACTTCGTTCCAAAAATAAAAAAATCTTTATTAATTTTGTCCTAAACCACGCAATAATTATATTTAAGTTCAATTTTGCTTGATCTTCTCTTATCAGTAATTATCGACATCAGTAATTATCAAAACCAAACAAATAAGGACCTTAAATGATTGCCTCAACATATTAATTTGTATTTTCTGATTCATTGTCTAATTAAGATTTATATTAATTGAATCATTCAGTCAGACCTCTTATACCCTGAAAATAAAAGCAATTAGTTTTTATTTCGTCGAAGTTAACTACACGCCACATGAGTAAATAACTACCAGAGATCAAGCTCTAATTTCACTTGGATTATGACATAAGGATAAAAATACGCAATGGGGAAATAAAAAAGGGGAAAACTGACATACTGAGATTATCCACTATCAATTTGTCTACTCATGCATGAAATGAAATGAAATGAAATGTTTATTCATCCAAATAGGCCTTCACAGGCGCTTATGAATTGTCAGATTCTAATGACTCTATGACTCTAGTGCACGGTTCGGAAGGTTGCTTTTGCTGATAAGAGCCGGCAATAAACTCAACAATTACTCTTTTCAAAACAATCTTAGAATTATTACATAAATGTATGTCCTGCAAGAGCGAGCGCTACACCCAAGCCTTGTCGTCATTTAAATATTCGTTAATATGGTAGTACGCCTTCTGTATTAAAACATTCTTAACACGTTCCTTAAATGTATGTATAGGCAAATTTAATAGTGTAGGTGCATAGTGACATGATATATTAATGAGTCTAAAGTCTGGAGATTGAGCTTTCGTAAGTATACCATAGAGTAAATTAGTGTTTTTTATATACTCTTTTCACAAGGCGATGATAGCTCAGTGGTAAGTGACGTCGGATACCGCAGCGAAGGTCGTGGGTTCGAATCCTACAATGAGCTTGAGCTTTCGGTGAAGGAAAACATCGTGAGGAAACCATAGCACGGTGGTAGGGTACTTTGTAGTACCCGACTGGCTGGCTACCACCCTCAAGTTGAAAATCTGTCGCCAAGCACCTATCGGTGTGTTCCGGCAGTTGCACTTGAGAGCCAGTTCCCATCTAGGCTTTGTGTGCTTACCACCTTCGGCCACATCATCACTTACCATAGTGAGATTGTAGTCAAACACAAGCTTATCCAGAATAAAAAAAAAAAAAAAAAACATGGGTAATTAATAAAATAGTATTACATACACACAGCTGAGCAACATACGAACTCATTATGTTTAAATAAAACTTGGACTCTGGTAAGTTTTTACGTACAGATCGTAACACCATTGCCACAATAAAAAGATTTTATTGCACATAAAACGACTAATAACTTATTTTTACCTTTTGTTGACTCAAGGTTAATGTTTGGCGAACGTTACAGTGGGTAATAAACAATTTGGGAGTAAAATATACTTGGAAAACCTTGCATTTGTCCATTAAAGTTGAACTATTTAGTTTTCACCTTTTAATACTTGGGAAACCGTTACTTAAACATTACGAAATCCAATTACTAAAGAATTTTCTAATTTAAAAAATAGTTTCGAATATTCTTTTTGTTATTTTTTTAAAATGTTACGATGAATTTGTTTGGCGAAATATATTATATTTAGTTACAAATAAAGTAAGACTTTACTTGCAGTGAGCAAGCTATTTATTTTTAAACCCTTGACTCGCAATAGGGACCGTCATCCAGTTCTAATCATACTAATATTATAAATGCGAAAGGGAGTTTATAGGTTTATGTTTTTTAACACATCAATGGAGCAACGTATCAACAAGACTTTTTCCACACAGATAGTTTACGAATAGGATAATGATAAACCTATTTTTTATCCCAGAAAAACCAATTAAAAAAATTGTCTATAACGTCAAGATTAAGTATTAACTAAAATCCTACTATCCTACTAATCCTACTTCCTACTAATATTATAAATGTGAAAGTTTGGATGGATGGATGGATGTATGTTTGTTACTCATTTACGCCAGAACGGCTTAACGGATCTGGATGAAATTTGGCATAGAGTTAGATTATAGTTTGGAATAGCACATAGGCTACTTTTTATCCCGGAAAAAGATAAGATCCCACGGGAATGCGGATGAAACCGTGGGAGACAGCTAGTAAGTTCATAATACTCATCACCTGACGTCATCAACTTGTAGCTCGTGACGTCTACAAAATAACGAATGATTACCTCACTAAGCAGACTAATAATATAAAAGATAAGATCCCACGGGAATGCGGATGAAACCGTGGGAGACAGCTAGTACGTTCATAATACTCATCACCTGACGTCATCAACTTGTTGCTGGTGACGTCTACAAAATAACGAATGATTACCTCACTAAGCAGACTAATAATATAAAAGATAAGATGCCACGGGAATGCGGATGAAACCGTGGGAGACAGCTAGTACGTTCATAATACTCATCACCTGACGTCATCAACTTGTTGCTGGTGACGTCTACAAAATAACGAATGATTACCTCACTAAGCAGACTAATAATATAAAAGATAAGATCCCACGGGAATGCGGATGAAACCGTGGGAGACAGCTAGTACGTTCATAATACTCATCACCTGACGTCATCAACTTGTTGCTGGTGACGTCTACAAAATAACGAATGATTACCTCACTAAGCAGACTAATAATATAAAAGATAAGATCCCACGGGAATGCGGATGAAACCGTGGGAGACAGCTAGTACGTTCATAATACTCATCACCTGACGTCATCAACTTGTTGCTGGTGACGTCTACAAAATAACGAATGATTACCTCACTAAGCAGACTAATAATATAAAAGATAAGATGCCACGGGAATGCGGATGAAACCGTGGGAGACAGCTAGTACGTTCATAATACTCATCACCTGACGTCATCAACTTGTTGCTGGTGACGTCTACAAAATAACGAATGATTACCTCACTAAGCAGACTAATAATATAAAAGATAAGATCCCACGGGAATGCGGATGAAACCGTGGGAGACAGCTAGTAAGTTCATAATACTCATCACCTGACGTCATCAACTTGTTGCTGGTGACGTCTACAAAATAACGAATGATTACCTCACTAAGCAGACTAATAATATAAAAGCACTCCCATTAGTTTTACTATTGACTCTGACAGTAATAAATTAATTGAAAACTCTGAGCCTGACATCAATTAATTACTTATCATTATGATATATCTAATACTGCATATTAATAGCATTGCCATTCTGAGTATTAAATTTTGGAATATTAAGATGCGAACAATAGCGATGATGCCTATATTCAAGAAAAAATACCTAACACTAACTAGGGTATAAAACATCTAAAAATATTCAAAAATAGCGAATACAAAATTTCACCTTTTTATTATTGGAAAGAAGTTTCTTACCGCGCGTTGTGAAAGGGGGCTAGACGGAAAAAATGCTCACGAAAAATTGTCACCGACACTTTTAGTGTCAAAAGTGCGTTGACCTGTCTCTCTCTCTCTCTGTCTCTCCCTCTCTCTTATAGAAAGCAAGCCAGCTATTTTCATTTATATTTATATATATATATATATATACTCTCTCGACCTATATAACTTTGTTCCATCCGGGTGTCCCTTGACACCTGTCAAGTTTTTTTTAATTAGAGTAGGTCTTTTGATTTTGTATATTCATGACGTCACAAGTATGTATTTCATACAAAACTTCATGTAAACATGTGTTTTGACATTTAATAAAAATAATCTAATTTGATATGTCAGTCGCCATCCCTATTCCATGATGTAAAAAAATCGTTTCACATTTTTAGACGGTAAATTTAATACCTATTGCAAAATGTTTATGATATCGAGTAAGGAATCCTAGGAATTTTGATCGGATATGGCATCTGACTGAATTTTGATTAATATCATATCTTTAGTGACACTCGCGCAATAAATACGAATCTAATGACATATCATTCATTAAAATCTGTTCAGCCGTTTAGTAGTTATGAGGGAACATAGGAACGGACATACATACAGGTCAAACTTATAACCTTTATTTGTGTCTTCGCCAGAAGTCGAGTGAAAAAGGTTTGTTGAAATGTAGTAAAGTAGAAGAAACATCGAGGTATTCATGTAAACATAGATCCCACCAAAAATATTCTCATGTAAAGTGTTGCCAAGAAACCGTATGGCACTGTCAAAAAATAATTAGATCTCATGTAGAGCCAAGCTTCTAACTCTACACGCCCTAACTCTACAAGCCCTAAATTCACAAACTGTACACCTTAGTCAAAATATGTGACTTAGCCGTTTCGTTACTACAAAAACAGAAAAGTAACGAACAGTGAATAAATGTTTCACCTTACGCCCATGTGAATGTAGCGAAACGGCCAAGCCACAAGAACAGACATACATACAGGTCAAACATATAACCATTATTTGTGTCTTCGTCAGGATTCGAGTGAAAAAGGTTTGTTGAAATGTAGTAAAGTAGAAGAGACCTCAAGGTAAACTTAATATATTCATGTAAACATACATTTCTACGATCTATATTTTGATATTTTGACTAAAATCTAATTATACCTACTACTTATCAACTGTCAAATAAATTTAGTCACAAAGTAATTAAATATAAATTGTCTGGATAATACTATTAGGTATCAGGTCAGGTCTATCATTTCAGATGACAATTAAGTATTTACTTTAATATAAAGTTGAAAGTCATATTAAAAATAATTACGAATCAGAAAAAAAAAATCTTAGCATATTCATTTTTTTTCCAATAAATTAGGTTTTAATTTAAACTCAAATTATTTTTTTCATACATGGTTCATAAAAAGTAGGTAAAGTACTTGATATTTAATAGTTTAAAATGCAAAAGGAATGATTTTACAGAATCAACGAGTTTTATATTTATTTATTTTACTTTTTATTAAGCTTGCGTTTAACCGCAATCATACCATACTAAGTGACGTGGACGACAAAGGTGGTAAGCACACAAAACCTAGATGGAAACTGGCTCTCAAGCGTACCTCCCGAAACACGCCGATAAGTGCTGACTTTCAACTTGAGAGTAGCCAGCCACGAAGTACGAGTACCCACTACTAACTACAAAGTACCCTAACACCGTGCAAAATTCGACTGCTGGCTGTATAGTGTAGGTTACTTGTTATCCCTTGCTTAAAGTTATCTATATATATAAAAGGATAAGTCCTGACTGATCTATCAACGCC
Organism: Ochropacha duplaris; assembly: GCA_951361185.1. Classification (NCBI taxonomy): domain Eukaryota; kingdom Metazoa; phylum Arthropoda; class Insecta; order Lepidoptera; family Drepanidae; genus Ochropacha; species Ochropacha duplaris. The sequence goes on along the minus strand of OX592696.1, from coordinate 13,472,123 downwards.
CAGCCTTAGACCTAGAAAATTGATTTTTTTTTCAGGTGTTGTTTTCAAAACTTGACTGAGGAATAAGAACGGATTTTTCGAAATTCAACCTTTAAAGGGGTTAAAAAGGGGTTGAAAGTTTGTATGAAAGTCGGTCATTTTTGAAGCTAGAATCATGAAACTTTGTTTTTATACTATCAATTAATAATAAAGAAACACGTGTATCAGCGTCATTTAAATTTATACCCCTGAGGGGGTGAAACGGGGGTTCAAAGTTAGGAGTTATTTCCGTTTCTTGGTATGAAAAATGAGAAGGACTGACTCATCAACGCCCAGTGTTAGACCTAGAAAGCTGATTTTTTTCACAGGTAATGTTTTTAAGATGTAGACGAGGATTAAGAAAGATTTTTTGAAATTCAATCTTAAAGGAAATGCGGTTGAAACCGCGGGGCGGAAAGCTAGTCTATATATACTGGGTGTCCCAGAAAGTAGTGTCAAGCGGAAGCCCAGAGGTAGAGCACCTTTAGAGGTACCCGTATCACTCCATGTATGTTCCGCGATTTTTCGTAGTTTACGAGTTATAACTTCTTTTAATTTTTTTTACTCAATTCCGATTTTCAATATATTTTTAGTCGCAGTCACGCGAGTAGTTGAGATACAGGTCTGAGTTTTATTTCTTAATTACCTGAATAATAGACCTAGTAGATGCATAAACATTTGTTACTAAAATTGTGACTATTAAGCTTTAAAAAAAAGCTATTTGCAAGAAAGTGGAAATTTAGATTTTATTTAAAATGTTTGAGGACATTTTAATAATAAAAGTTACATAACTTTTTTCTTTAAAACCAATTTCAAAAACTTGTCCATTTTATCAGCTATGTATCCTGTAAATTTCATTGAGCTATCTTTACAGCTTCCGACTCAAAATTTGATCTAATTAACACAAATTCGAAATTTAAAATTTTAATGGGTGAATGGAAAAGATATTAAAACTTAATAATTGTTGTTTAATTTCATTCTTCCTGATCTATTCAGACTCTACATCTTCTAAAGAAGTTCTCTTTTGGTCTTATGAATGCCATTCTTTTGTTTTTCACTGTTTTCTCAGCATCTCTCAATGTCGATCTTAATTCTGTTAAATTTCTTATTTCTTTGGCATACACTCATTCTTTATAGTAACCCTAAACGAAAAAGTCAATGGGGTTAAGATCGGGTGAAGTCGGTTAAAAAGTAGAAGTCCTGACTGATCTATCAACGCCCAGCCTAAACCCTTAGACCTAGAAAGGTGATTTTTTTCCCAGGTGTTGTTTTTAAAACTTGACCGAGGAATAAGAACGGATTTTTCGAAATTCATCCCTTAAGGGGGATGAAAAAGGGGTTGAAAGTTTGTACGGAAGACCATAATTTTTGAAGCTAGAACCATGAAACTTTGTCTTTAAACTAACAATTAAAAATAAAGAAATATGTGGATTATTGTTTTTAAAATTTCTACCCTTAAGGGGATGAAAAAGGGGTTGAAAGTTTGTACGGAAGACCATCATTTTTGAAGCTAGAACCATGAAACTTTGTCTTTAAACTAACAAATAAAAATAAAGAAACACGTGTTTAGCGTTGTCTAAAATTCCACCTCTGAAGGGGTGAAACGGGGGTTCAAAGTAAGGAGTAATTTCCGTTTCTTGGTATAAAAATGAGAAGGACTGACTCATCAACGCCCAGCCTAGAAAGCAGATTTTTTTCACAGGTATTGTTTTAAAGTTGTAGACGAGGAATAAGAAAGGATTTTTTGAAATTCAATCTCTAAATGGGTAATAAAAGGATACGCGGGTGAAAACGCGGGGCGGAAAGCTAGTATAAAATAATAACCTGTTGGCTGTTTGCGCTTCCCTCCGTCTGGTCGAATGGTGGCAGCACTGAGCACAGCCTTCTGCCCATCAATGAATACGACACCACGACGATACAGCCTGAAATAATAATAAATCAATTAGTAAGTAAAACTTTAATATCATTGGATAGTTTTTGGCTTGTAAGACACATTGGGTATTTTGTGGTGGTGTTGGTTGGGTATTGTAGATTGCTAGGGCATTGAATCACCCTTACATAAGACAACACGCAAATATTGTCAGTGAGACTAGATAAATAATATTTTTTGAATGTAATAGGTGTAAGTTGTTTTTGAAAAGAGTAATTGCTGAGTTTATGCCGGCTCTTCTCAGCAAAAAGCACCTTCCGAACCGAGCATTTAGAGTATTTCTATTCATAAGTGCCTGTGAAGGCCTATTTGGATGAATAAACAATTTCATTTCATTTCATAAATAAATTGTACAACGGAAACTTAAAAAAAAACAACATTCAAATTTAAAAGTAATAAAAACTTTTTTGTTAACCCTAAACAACTAAAATAAACATTATCGAGGTATGGCATCATCGACTGACTGAACTACTGTTGCCCCATCACTACATTGAGTTGTAATTACCAAAGGTTTTACGCTAAACTTCTAATTGCTATAACTTCACTCAGGCTCCTGAGTTTAGTAGGATTATTGATGAGGGTTTATTACTGTTTGCAGAATCAGCTCTATAATATAATTTCTAGTCAAATTTCAAAATAACTTGCTATTAAAATAAGGTTCATTTGTATAATGAGAACAATAAAGTGACCGTTCCACAAAAACTTTTCAGGAACTTTTTGGAACCACATGAAAAGCCATAATACACGCTTTCATTTCATTTCACTTCACTAGCGCACTTATACTGATCTTTACTGGACAAATCTCCACCGATATCATTCAATAAAACTAAAAATACACGATTTTTATAAAAAAAAAACAACAATATCACTTCGTAAGTTGCCACAAAAAATCCATACATTAACTAGAGTCACTGTAACAAAGAATACAGATAAAAGTCGCAAAATTATAAATGACTGGGGTAGGTACCCCAGTCATTTATAATTTTGCTACTTTTAAGTAGGTACTTACCTATGTAAATTGCGGTTATTTCCAAAGTAGCTTAAGTGATTAATGAAACGAAGTTCCATGAAATATTTCCGCAATCTAAGTCCTAATTAACATTTACAAACTTTCGACTAGTTTAGCTTTTGTAACTACAATATAGTGTTCATCCCCCGCGGTATCACCCGCGTTCTCGGGAACCTTTCATAAATCCGCAGCGAAAGGATTCTTAGCAACGTCCTCTCTTAGAAATCTACTGGCCAAATTTCAAGTTTGTAGTGGGCAAAACCACGGGTTGGTACTTATTATACTATTAATAGAACGGAATTTTTCAATTCCGTTTTTTTTTTCAATAAAAGTTCCGTTCCCAGAATAAAAAGCAAAATCATATCGATTCGTTGCTCCATTGTTGCGTTAAAGGTTGTTGCATAGAGATAGTTTATGGGGTGGAAAAAGACAGCTACTTTCTATAATAAATAAATAAATATCCTCGGACATAAATAAATATCCTCGGACATTTTTCACACACGGCTATTTGATCCCAAACTATGCAGAGCTTGTAATATGGAAACCAGATGACTGATATACTACATATGCTACTTTTTTTTGTAAATACATACTTAAATAGATAATTACACCCAGACTCAGGACAAACAGACAGTCATGTTCATGCACACAAATGTCTGTCCTGAATGGGAATCGAACCCACGACCTGCGGCGTGATAGGCAGTGTGTTAACCAACCACGCCAACCGGCCCGTCAAAATTGTAATGTATTGTAGAAATAGACAGTGGTTATAGCAGATTCAGTCGCAAGTAATAGACATAAATACAAGGAGCAATTATGAGATAAGATCAGGCAGAATCAGGTCTTGTACAGACTCGGAGATTAATTAATTAAGTCTCGTAGGCTGAACGTGAATAAGTAGGTTGATACAGATTTAACGGTATTTTTATTTTTGTGAATGTGTATGTAAATTTCTTGTTTCGATTAGATATATGTTATAGTGTTCGCTCATGTGTCGAAGAAAATAATCATATTTTTAACATATTTTTTTATTTTTTTATTAAGTGTTAATTTTTTCATCGAAAATTAACAGTAATGCTTGTCAAGTAGCTGACTATTAAAGAAAAAAAATATTTTTTAATTAATGTTAAAGTTCAATTTGGCTTTATCAAAATTTATAAAAAAAAACAAATTAGATACTATTGTAAAAACCAGATAAGTACCTATGTTACTTTACATACGAAAAACATCAACGTCAATTCATAAATTAAAAATACCAAAACGACACTTACAAATGTCGTAGACTGTGCTACGAGTGCTACGGTGCTACGTGCTACGTGCTACGAGCTCTACGGTTTACTTGAAATGCATTCAAACAAAGTTGAACTTTAATTTCATCTTACAAAGAGGTGAATTTAACTTATCTCCATTTAATACAAACAATGTGGTAAAGATATGCTATATATCTTGCACAGAGAATGCAGCTGTTAATGTAATTTCAACCTTGTTGCGGTGTTGAGTGTAGAATTCACAACTAGATGCTAACTATGCTAACCTGGAAATATTATCTATTATTATCCATACTTTTATTATAAACTAGTGGGCCCAGCAGACGTTGTCCTGCCCTGAAATTAAAACAAAACATTGAACCCGATTCCAGCGACACCTACCGTGTCCAATTTGTGAATCTAAACCATCTGTCATCTGTCAGCCCGATCTCGAGACATGTCAAAAAGTCGTTCTATACAAAATGTATGGCAAAAATAATTGTCGCCATTATTCTTTTTTTTTTTGTGCATTTTTCTTATTTTTTAATAGTTATTCTGCTATTCCGGGTGGAGACGAATCTAACGAATCAAAAACCATGAAAATCGGTCCAGCCTTTCTCGAATTATAAATAGTGTAACTAACACGACTTTCTTTTATATATATAGATACTAAACATTTGCCTTTGTCTATGAATTTTACTATAGAGATAAGAGGAACCTTGGCAAAGGATATAGGATAATTTTTATCCCGGGAAAAGATAAGATTCCTCGGGAACGCGGGAGAATCCGTGGTGTGGAAAACTAGTGTTCTATAAATATTAAAAATAGTTTAATTCTTTTCCCGGGATCAAAGTATCCTAAGTCCTTCTCCAAGGTTCCATCTATCTCCATACCAAATTTCATCTAAATCAGTTCAGCGGTTTAAACGTGAAATGGTAACAAACAGACACACATTCGCATGTATAATATTAGTATGGATAAACTGAATGTATTTACTTAAATCCTCGACAAATATGATATTCCGTCAGTAAACATCAGAGACATGATTAAAAGCCAATCTTATATGAAGCGTAAATCCTCCACTTTCATTCGCATTCGTCAATATTAATAGAGATGTAAGAAACAATCATTATAACTAACAAAAGATATGGTAAAACAGTAACTGTAAGTACTGAGAAAAATGCAATCATCATTCGAAAGTTTTACTTACAATACAATACAATACAACAAATACAATATCAAACGCATACTAACAGAATGGTTAGTAAAACAAGACTACGCCTATACAGAATCCTTACTCACCTTCATCGCTTAGCAACACACACACACACACACACACACACACACACACACACACACACACACACACACACACACACACACACACACACACACACACACACACACACACACACACACCCACCCACACCCACACACACACACACACACACACACACACATAATATTATTTTAATTTGTTTTCTGTTATTATCTTATTTAATGGTAGATTGACACTGTTTTCTCCATGTATTAATCTTAATAAATAGAAATATCCGCTTAGCCGAACACTGTCTCTTAAGATACAGGTTACCCTAGTTTAAGAGGCAGGGTTGTAATCTTCTTGTGTACAGATTTCTACAGCATACCTTGTAATTGATTGATCTATCATTGTTTTTACACTTGTATATATTTTTGGTGAAATGCAACATAATGTTTATCTGTAATCTGTAACCTTTGTAATTAATAAATTATTATTATTAAATGAACCGGTGCGTGTTTATTCTACTTTTTGATTTACTATTTGAAGGTATGATCTATTTTTTATGAAATTTCATCATTTATGACCAGTCAAAAAAAAAACATTTAAAGAACGTTGACTATTTAAAAATTAGTTGAAATAGCATTTTTTTCGGATTTATTATTGTGGAATGTTTTTAATTGACGTTTTGACGAAAATAAAGCTTTTGGACAATGTCTCATTGTCGAAGGTTGACTTCTAAACTTGCTATACCTAAGTAAACTCAAACTCAAAACTCATTTATTCAGTTTAGGCCCTGGTAAGGCACTTATGAACGTTACAATTGACTCTACCACCGGTTCAACATACACTTAAACTGAGAAGACTCCGGCAAGAAACTCAGCAAGGCAATTTTTTTTTTAACTGTGGATCTTACATTTTTATAAGTACATTTAGATACATTTTCAAATATTTTACACTACGCCAGGGGGATGCAGGTGCAGAGAGAAGCTACTACAACCAAATATTTCTGTCTTCCATGTAATGAGCCACCTTATAGTAGGCTTTGTTCATTAACCTAAGTTTAATAAATTTTTTAAATTTTATATAAGACATTTCAGCTACCTCACATGGGATCCTATTGTAAAAAGTACTTTAGCTGAACCCGTTAGTGGTTTTGACCAGGGGCTTTGATGTGAAACTATTTAATTTTAGTAAGATTTTTTTTAATGGTTTTCGCAAAAACCCAATATAAATGCCACATCCAAAAGTACGTAAAAAAACATTGATTCATGTAAAGGTCAGGCCTCGTTCACCATTGATTGGTTCACGGTTCAATGTATTTTTTCATTAACTCTTACCTTAACGTAAAATTAGTCGAGTTAATGACTGGATTCTAGGATTAAGTATTGATGGGAGGGTTCCCTCGAATTGCGGTCATTAAAGTGATTTATAGATTCAAGATTGTTAGTTGTTAGTATTATATCTTACTATGGTGTAGTAAACTATACTTACTATGGTGTAGTAAAGTTTGTATTTTCACGTAAATACTACAGAACGAATTTCTATGTAACTTTGTTTTTTTTTTTCAGGGAAAATATAAGATACCCGGTGACTCGGGTGAGACGGCGGGCGACAGCTAGTACTAAATATAGCAATAAGATGAGCATTTACAATAGCATTAAAAAATAGCAATAAGATGACGTTCAATAAGTATTCCCAAAATTGAATAAAACATTTTTGAATTTGAATATGAATATGTTATTGGGTGTATTTGAAAATGTTGGGTGTAAAAATTAACAAATGACGCTTATTTAAAAATTAACACAATTATTGTGTTATTCATAAAAAAAATACTTGAGAGGTGTCAAGGGACACCCGAATGGAACGAAATTATATAAGTCGAGAGAGTATATATATATATATATATATATATATATATATAAATAGAAATGAAAATATCTGGCTTGCTTTCTATAAGAGAGAGGGAGAGAGAGAGAGAGAGACAGGTCAACGCACTTTTGACACTAAAAGTGTCGGGTCAATTTTTCGTAAGAATTTTTCCGTCTAGACCCCTTTCACAACGCGCGATAAGAAACTTCGTTCCAAAAATCAATAAAATAAGTATCTTGGAAAAACATAAACAGTAAATGAAAGCTAAAATATATTAAACACAAATAAAAATGGACACATAAAAACGTCACAAACAATGTATCATCCTGTATGTCTCATGAAACAATGTATCATCCTGTATGTCTCATGAAACAATGTATCCTATCCTATAGGGTAGGTAGTTAAAAAGTTGTTAAAAATTTACAGTCACTCACCTGGCACTGCGTAAACAAGGATGAAACTGAACACGCCGTATAATTCTTTTTTTATCGTATCTGGCCATTTTTCCGTGCAGAAATCGATGCTTCGCTCCATCAACACCTATAAAAAGCAAAAACAATTAATTATTATAGGTACTTACAAATGGCTATGTTAATCATCTCGAAGATTGATCTGTTAATGGAAGACGTCGTTTTGAAGGGTTTTTAAGCATCTTGACCTAAATTAATCCCATCTTATGGCACGACTTGACCCGGAATTTTTTCGTATTAATTCGATCTACAGTCACATCGAAATATTTTATTTTATTCGGAAGACCAATAGCCCAAATCCTCTGTATATATAAGTCAATCGTTACTGACTGACTGATCTATCAACACACAGCTCAAACCACTGAACTGATTACACTGAAATTCAGCACACAGATAGTTATTATGATGTAGGTATCCGCAAAGAAAGGATTTTCCCAAATTCACCCGATAAAGGGATGAAATGGGGTCCAAAGTTTGTATGGAGAAACGGGTTCGCGGATGAAACTGCGGGGCAGAAATCTAGTCTTATAATAATTAGCAACATTAAAAACAGAAGGCCAATAAAATTATCTATATAAATAAAAGCTTTTGCCATACCTTAGATTTATAATTCTATATTCTATATTCTTTTCTAGTCTTCGATATTCATCAGAGATGTAAAATCTAGTGGCTTTCGACAGCGTTTATTGACATACAAATAGAAAACTTTGCTTCTCGATTTTCCTCAAACGATGTAGCCTTCAAAACACTTTACAAGTCTCTGTTATAATAAACTGCGATATAATATATAGGTCTATTTACAAACAAATTATTCTAGAGCTTTGGGCTAGGCGTGTAAACATCGTTACAACCAAGGTCTGTTATTCTCAATTTTATTGTTCGCTCGAGGTTTTTATAAAATGACATCATGAATATTTTTAAAGATTTTTTAGTTACTATAATTGTTACCATTATTATAATATTTTAGTTTAGTTGATTATATAAGCACGTATTTTAATATCTGATTGATTTATCAAAGACTATCTTCCGCCACGTTCCTTAAGGAATTAGGGTCAGTTCACATCGAGACGCGACTGCAAGAGGCCGCAGCGCTGTGTGGTGCAACGTATTCTGTATCCGCACAATGAAATGTCTATCTTGTCTTGTAGTAAATAAAGTTGTATTTTGAGCCATGTGAATTGACCCTTAAAATCAAATATAGCCTATATGTAACACAGAAATAGATAATGTAGCTTTCTATTGGTGAAATAATTTTTAAAATCAATAAAGTATTTTTTCAGTTTATCCACCACAAATATAAGAACAAAAATCTAATCTTTTCTCTTTATAATACAATGCAATACTTATGGTTATCTACACTTTATTATACTAATAATAATATTAGTAAACATTATTCCAAAGTTATTTATCATTCTTCGAAGGAATATTTAATGGATTAGAACAATAATAGTTAACTGTGATTTTAAAGCGGTACCGGTAACCAGTAAATGCCTGGAAGGCGTATAAAAGCATTTAGTTGGCTTATTGTTGCAATAATAATACCAATTTGTAACTAATAAAGTTTATATGGTTATGAATAGAGAAACGAAACTTACAAAAATAATAATCTCATACAGTAATATCATATAGAAAACTTAAAGGCGTTCAAACTGTATGTAGTTTTATCTCGCAAAACCATCCAAAATTCGTCAACTAAGTTAAACTACTGAGTTGACTTTTACTATGAAAATTCAGAAATTGTTATGCAAAAACGGAGCATTAACCAGCCATATCTTTTGATTGCGTTGACTTAGAAGTTTGATTTTTTTACTTCATCTAGGGATTGCAGACCTAGGTATTTTATATTAATTTTAACTTGATACCTCCACGCATTCTTCAGAAAAAGGGTCTTGACAGACGGACAGACAGACGGACAACAAACTGATCCTATAAGGGTTCTATTTTTTCCATTTGAGGTACCCTAAACATAACAAAAGAATATATTTTTTGTTATTTTTATTAGCCTTTTTGGTTTGGATTTTCAATACTATTTATTATCAACAAAACTTTAACAGGTAGGTAAAAGAAAATTTGCTCTAAAAGCATCTCTATCACCAACATGTAAGGCATCAAATCCATAAGCTATTATTTGCAAATGACATTCAAATTGGCGTTTGTTAGCCTACCATTCATGAGGCTATGAATATCAATTTTCAATTAATCGCAATAAAGTTGATTTTTCGTTTTAATCAATCACTGGGGAACTTTTGTTATTTAGATGAGGTGCTGTATTTGAATATTTTTCTTTGTATTTTTGATACAAGACAGAAGCAAGAATATTTCTGTAACAAGCCATCTAATAATATTATTTACATGAAAAACATGCTGTAAATAAATACCAACCGCAGAGCAAGTGCTTGAAGACAGAAATTAAATTAGAATACGATCGCAAACTCAAAAAAAAAAAGGTAAAATTACTTCTGTAACTTATTAATGCAATGCCCTATATGCACGTAGAACTAAGTCTTTCTCGGCGGCATGGGCGTGTCGCACTTTGAGAGCGTATATTTCCTAAAGTCATAATCTTAGGATACTGAATCAAAAGAATCTGAATAAACATTGATTTATTGTTTTTTTTTATTCTGGATAAGCTTGTGTTTGACCACAATCTCAACATGGTAAGTGATGATGTGGCCAAAGGTGGTAACCACACAAAGCCTAGATGAAAACTAGCTCACAAGTACAGCGGTTGGAATACACCCATAAGTGCTTGGCGACTGATTTTCAAATTGAGGGTGGCAGCCAGCCAGTCGAGTACTACAAAGTACCCTACCATCGTGCTATGGTTTCCCCACGATGTTTTCCTTCACCGAAAGCTCAAGCTCATTGTAGGATTCGAACCCACGACCTTCGCCGCGGTATCCGACGTCACTACCACTGAGCTATCATCGCCTTAAATTGATTATTGTACACCAAGTTTCAACCTTTTATCTTTCATTTCTTAAATACAGCAGCATAAAAAATAAAATTCTTATTTTTGCATGCCTCAGTTACTTTTTAGCTAGTTTTTTTTTGTGATAACTCTTTAAAAATTGGCAGAATCGACAGTTTGAATCATCAAAAAATCTCGATATTTCATATCGTTTCAATTTTATGTCGCAGTAACCTCTAACTTTACCCACACTCGCCGAGGTCTGCATCATATTTGTATACATGGGGTCGCGTTTTGAATGATTTATATCCAATACAACAAGTACAATGGCATGGCACGAGTTTATCGTCTACATTGTGATTGGTTTGCTAGTTTTATGTGTTTTAGCTACAATGCTTTGCAAGTTCTAGCCTGGAAAATTTTCTAGCTACTTGCTTCATTAATATTACTAGCTGTCCTCCGCGGTTTCACCCGCGTTCCCGAGGGATCTTATCTTTTCCCGAGATAAAAAGTATTCTATGTGCTATTCCAGACTATAATCTATCTCTGTGCCAAATTTCATCCAGATCCGTTCAGCCGTTCTGGCGTAAATGAGTAACAAACATCCATCCATCCAAACTTTCACATTTATAATATGCTATTTCAGACTATAATATATCTCCATGCCAAATTTAATCCAGATCCATTCAGCCGTTCTGGCGTAAATGAGTAACAAACATACATCCATCCAAACTTTCACATTTATAATATGCTATTTCAGACTATAATATATCTTCATGCCAAATTTAATCCAGATCCATTCAGCCGTTCTGTCGTAAATGAGTAACAAACATACATCCATCCAAACTTTCACATTTATAATATGCTATTTCAGACTATAATCTAACTCTGTGCCAAATTTCATCCAGATCCGTTCAGCCGTTCTGGCGTAAATGAGTAACAAACATACATCCATCCAAACTTTCACATTTATAATATTAGTAGGATGAAGGATACATTGTTTACAACAATATATTTGACGGTCAGTGAATTGTCCAGCAGGCTGGCAGATGGCCATGCTAATGCGTTTACGGAAATTGCTCCCCCCAGCCTGGTTCCTAAATAAGTTATTTTTTGCTAAAACATGAGCACGCCTCAACTGCAAAACGCTAAAACTGATATGGATGCGTATTCTTAAGGGTAGTTGCTTCTCTTTCACGTGTATAATGCCGTGTCTTATCGTATTTAGCCAATAAACCGACCTATGGATCAACGTGAATTTTTAGACTGGGCTATTTTGGGTAAAACAGGTAGAAAAGTAATTGTATCTCACTAATATTATAAATGTGAAAGTTTGGATGGATGGATGTTTGGATGGATGATGATTGGATGTATGTTTGTTACTCATTTACGCCAGAACGACTAAACGGATCTGGATGAAATTTGGCACAGATATAGATTATAGTCTGGAATAGCACATAGGCTACTTTTTATCCCGGGAAAAGATAAGATCCCTCGGGAACGCGGGTGAAACCGCGGGGAAACAGCTAGTTATGTCATAAATGGTTTTTTGTTTGTTTTTATTCTGGATAAGCTTGTGTTTGACCACAATCTCACTTTGGTAAGTGATGATGTGGCCGAAGGTGGTAAGCACACAAAGCCTAGATGGGAACTGGCTCTCAGGTGCAGCTGTCGGAACACACCGATAGGTGCTTGGCGACAGATTTTCAACTTGAGGGTGGTAGCCAGCCAGTCAGATACTACAAAGTACCCTACCACCATGCTATGGTTTCCTCACAATGTTTTCCTTCACCGAAAGCTCAAGCTTATTGTAGGATTCGAACCCACGACCTTCGCCGCAGTATCCGACGTCACTACCACTGAGCTATCCAGCCTTCTCAAGTATCCTCAACATAACCACTCAAACAGGCCTGGACACGACCTTTCATTCTACTATAATAGGATCTCATCAGGATTAATTAATGAATCCTTGTAAATACAAAATCCCTTCTAATCCTGTCATAGTACTACTAATATCGGGACAATAGCATTGGGGTCAGAAACTTAGGACCAAAACAGATTTCGCGTCTGAGATTGTTCCTAAAACTTATCATGTTAAATTAAATGTTAAATTGAACATGTCTAGGCGATGATAGTTCAGTGGTGGTGATATCGGATACCGTGGTGAAGGTCGTGGCTTCGAATTCTACAGTGAACTTGAGCTTTCGTGAAGGAAAAAGTCGTGACGGATCCATAGCACGGTGGTAGGATACGTTGTAGTACTCGACTGGCTGGCTAACACCCAGTTAAGTTAAGTTAAAAGTTATTATAGTTTTGTCAAAATAGGTATCTATTAAAGGTCGAAGCCAAAAAAAGTTACCACCAGTTTAGAAGTTGGTAGAGTCAATTGTAACGTTCATAAGTGCCTTACCAGGGCCTAAACTGAATAAATGAGTTTTGAGTTTGAGTTTGAAGCCAGACAACAATTATTTTTAAAATGTGGTTCTTGACAAATCTATATTGTAAATTTTTGTTTTTCAATAGTAAATAAATAAATCAACAAAGAAAAATAAGTGTAAGTACCTAAATCATAAATGAATAAAGTGTCGTAATTATTTTAAACTTCAGACATAACGAACAACTGCATTATACTTCCAATGATAGTGTTTTTTTTTTAATTTTTTATGTCACTAGTGACAACGAGGCAGGCGGGTCACCTGATGGTAAGTGACTACCGTCGCCTATAGACATTAGCAATACCAGGGGGACTGCCAACGTGTTGTACACCTTATTACAATGCCTTGAGGGCAAGGGCAACTGGCTCTCAAGTGCAACTGCCGGAACACACCAACAGGTGCTTGGCGACAGATTTTCAACTTGAGGGTGGTAGCCAGCCAGTCGAGTACCACATAGTACCCTACCACCGTGCTGTGGTTTCCTCACGATGTTTTCCTTCACCGAAAGCTCAAGCCCATTGTAGGATTCGAACCCACGACCTTCGTCGCGGTATTCGACGTCACTTACCACTGAGCTACCATCGTGTAAAAGTACAAGGTTTACAATATAATAATAAAAGCATTATTACGTGAAATACCTACTCAAGTTTTTGAAGTCTGAGTAAGTGACGAATATTTACTCTTTTAAACCGTCTGACGTTAGACCCTTCTATCTAGAAAAGCATTTAAATACTAAAACTATAAATATTTAAACATGTACATCCATTTAATAATCATTAGAATATTATCTCAAGTAAGTCAGCTTAATTATATTATGAAACTTTTGCTTTACTGTTAATGCACTATTATTTAATAGTCCGAAACTAAGTTCATTTGCTTTATAAGTTAAATTAATCAGTAGTGGAATACTTTCTTGAATTAACAGAGATTTTAGTCTTCAAATATCTAGATGTGACTGGCTGGACAGGTTTTGTTTAAGTTTGATTTAAACCATATATTTTGCAAGATCAGCCCCAAAAACTTAGCTGGCGACCGCAACAATTGGAAGAAGTCTCGGATTGAATTTATATTTTCAATTTCTGATTGAAGGATGCAAAACCCCAAGGTAGGTACTGATTTCAATATCTAGCAAACAAACGTGAGAAGTGACACTTGAGTGCGAGAGTCGAGAGTGCCAAAAATGTGGATGCTACTGTTGCTCCCATATCAGAATGTACAGTCTTACTAGAGCCTGCCACATAGTCCTATTTAGAACATCTTGTTTATCTCAGTTGTAATATTTACACTGGTAACAATATTAATGAATAGATTTGGCGGCAAAATCAAATTAAAGGGAATGCTAAGTTATTGTCGAGGATATTTTTTTCCACTTGACAAAATAAAAAGTTTATTTTACGAGTACAAATAAAAATGCTCACAGAATTTATTTTTGTACAAAAATAATGCATAAAGGTTTTTTTTTTTTTTTTATCTGTTTAAAACTTATTGTAGCACATTTAACAGGGCCGGATTTAAGGTCATAGCTCATTTAACGACTCTGCTCTAACACTGCTCCCACCCAACACCGCCCTATACTAAAAGTCAACTACCGAGCAGTCTGATGGCGGTAAGCTGTCTGCTAATTTATGTTGCCAATATAAACTATATCTAAAGAGCACGACCTGAAACCCATATTTAAATGATATTTTATTTGTCGGCTGAGGCGTCTAAGTGAGCTACGACCTTTAGAGGTGTGGAGGCCAAAAGAGTGGAGACCCCTAATTATTTTACTAATAATATTTTTCTTGCAAGTGTTTAAACATTTATCGTGAGATTAATCTTTCTTTTATTCTTCTTCTTCTTCCCTTCCTTACCCCACGCTAGGTGTGGTCGGCACAACATGTTTTCCTCTTCCACTCCACTCTATCACTAGTCGTCTCTGTACTCACACCTTTTATTATTTTTATTATTTGTGATATTGATATCTGATATTTAGTTCTTTAGGTTTTTTTAATATGGTATTTTTAAATAAGTACAATTTATGAGGGGGCAACCGTTCGGGGCCTCCACAATAGAGGGGCTATTGTGGAGGCCCCGAACGGTTACCCCGTTTGCTCTCCCTTAAATCCGGCCCTGACGTTTAAATGTTCGCCAGCAAAAATAACACTGCTTTAAAGTTCTCTAAATAAATGATGTGCACTTTGTTTTCGCTACAATTTAGTATTTTGCAGGGATTTTGAACTTTGTGTTCAGACATCAATTTATTCTGCTTTAAAAATACAAGCATGTTATGTTGAATGTAAAATTATAAATTTAAATTCCACTTAATATTATAAATGTGAAAGTTTGGATGGATGGATGGATGATTGTTACTCTTTCACGCAAAAACGGTCGAATAGATTTTGATGAAACTTGGCACACAGGTAGAACATATCCTGGAATAAAACATTTTTATTCCGGGAAAAGATAAGATCCCTTGGCCCTCGGAAATGCAGGTGAAACCACGGGGGACAGCTAGAGTATTATAATTTATTCGTATAATTGGTTCATTTGTATACATAATAAAAATAATCAACCATCTTCACCAATTCTTGTAAGAAGATTAAACAATCAAATGAAAACGAGAATCACTCGAAACAATCTTCATTTGTTGAGAACAATCCGTACCCGAGAGGTTCGGGTCCTTAAGTGATACCCACCTGGGTCTTAAGAGATTTTATCTATCGTTGGTTCAAATTCATTGGTTTTCTTAGCTTTAAGTAGTACATAATTAATTAATACCAATATTTATTTGAATGTAAAATTTAACAAATTAAAAAAGTATATTCTTCATAAGAATTTCTTAGCTTAATTGCTAAATAAATAAATACATTTTAAATCTAATTTCAAATCACAAAATTATATTAATTTTAAAAAGAGACTGGGGACCGTCGGTGGGGAGCTTTTTCCGCCAACGCATCAGCCTGGCCATCCAAAGAGGAAACGCTGACAGCCTGCTGGGAACCTTACCGATCGGCAGCAGCGGCAGCCTCGAACAAGTTTTTTTATATATCCTACTAATATTATAAATGTGAAAGTATGTTTGGATGTGTGTGAAGATGAATGTGAAGTTGTTTGTTACTCTTTCACGCAAAAACGGCTAAACGGATTTTGATTAAACTTAGTACCCAGGTAGTTCATAACCTGAAATAACACATAAGATACTTTTTATCCCGGGAAAAGATAAGGTCTCTCGGGAACGTGAGTGAAACTGCGGGGCGAAAAACTAGTAGATTATATAATAAAAATTTCAAAAAGTCTAAATCCAAGATAAATATTTCAACGTATAAGTACCTACCTATAATAAATTTAGGTTTGAAATAACAGCTTATTTCTAGTACCAGATAGTTTAGTTTGCGTTGATACCATGATTTATTCTGTACTGTACTGTGGATAGCATAATTGTTTCCCAGGAGGGTCAAAAGCAATTTACTTCGAGCGCTTGCCAAAACTTTTATTTTTCGACGTGAGTTTGATACAAAGCAACTATCATTTCAGGCTCCTTAATTTGGTTTTGGATTTCTTCCAAGTCTTCCTTTCAAAGATTATAGCATAATTTTGATTTTATTTAAATAAACTAAGCTAACTATAATCTCGCTAGCTATTATATAAGTTTGTTGTTTTAATATTTGTAAATTTTGTAATTTTATTTATGCCAATCAACTGCAGTTTAATTTAAGTCAAACTAATTTAGAAAATTAAAACAATTTTCAACTAAAACAGATTTCTTAAAAATCCTTATGAAATAAAATCAAAAGTTTCAGCCTCAATTGAATTATTTTCTACTGCATTTAATTAATTCAATATTTTCATTAGGTTTAATAAGTTTTTATAAAAGTTTTAATTACACAATCCTTTTTAATGGCCACGAATTTAAACCTAAAAATATATAAAATTCAAAGACAATCCTTAAAAAATATGTAAGCCCGTTTGTTATTAAATATAACCGTTGCCGCTATGAAATTCCCGTTTCCGTAAGATAATTGAAAATGAAAACTGTATAAAAACACTGACCTGATAAAATGCAATGTTTTTTTTTTTTATTTGCCAAACCATTTACAACTTTTTTGAGTTTCACTGACACAAACATACGTCAGCTGAATTTTTAATATAAAATAACAAACTAATTAATTCAGTACGCACTTATAAAATTCTATAAATTCAACATAGACATTTTGACTTTTTTAGAGCCTCAAAGGCGCTTAAGAACTTCTTAGGCAGCCTTCTAATTAAGAGTAATGTATAAGTGGTTTTTAAACATAATTCATTTTCATTAAGCTGTTTACGAGACCTTTACAGACTTCTTAACTAAATAATATCTTGAGTAAACTTTTACTTTCAAAGGGAATAGTGTATCTTTTGACTTTTGACTTTTCATAGTTTAAAAATAGAGTTTAAAACATATCAAATCAGCTTCTTTTAATGAAATTGACGGGCCGGTTGGCGTGGTTGGTTAACACACTGCCTATCACGCCGCAGGTCGTGGGTTCGATTCCCATCCAGGACAGACATTTGTGTGCATGAACATGTCTGTTTGTCCTGAGTCTGGGTGTAATTATCTATTTAAGTATGTATGTACAAAAAAAAGTAGTATATGTAGTATATCAGTCATCTGGTTTCCTTATTACAAGCTCTGCTTGTGTGTGAAAAATGTCCGAGGATATTTATTTATTTATTTAAATGTCAAAACGATGGTTTATATAGAGGGTTATATGAAATACTGCCATGCCATAAAAATACACCATCAAAAGATGACTCTTTGTTGTTAAATTGGTAATTAAAAACCTAAAAATGGTTGAATTTTACAAAGTGTTCACTATTTAAGAGTAACGATGGAACGGAGACGGTATATGCGTTTGGGGTGAGAGGATGTTTGTTTGTTTGTGCAAATCAATGATGCCATTTATCTCCAAAACTACTAGTCTGATTTTGATGCGGTTTTCACTGATGGGTTAAGATTTGATTGGTGCATGTTCTTAGATAGGTGTTACGGTGACAACTCACCAGGGGGCGCTGCAGTAAACATTTTTTATGCAAATCAATGATGCCACTTATCTCCAAAACTACTAGTCCGATTTTGATGCGGTTTTCCGTGACGGGTTAGGACTTGATTGGTGCATGTTTTTAGATAGGTGTTACATTGACAACTCACCAGGGGGCGCTGCAGTAAACATTTGTTTGTGCAAATCTATGTTGCCATTTATATCCAAAACTACTAGTCTGATTTGGATGCAGTTTCCAGTGATAGGTTCGAATTTAATCGTGGTGCATGTTCTTAGATGTGTTACGGTGACAAACCAAATGCTTTTTTTAGGTGTTTTATAATACAGTACAATTTAGTGTTACATATTGTTATTGAATATATGCAACATCCCCATTAATAAACTCCACATAGACAATCCTTGGATATTTCCACACTTAAAATTTAGACTAGAATACTGTTGGTAGGACAACTTCTGTTGCAAAATTGAAAAAGTTGGAAGCAAAACGTTCGTCGACTTACTTTTGTCCGGCGCCATCTTGGGAAGTTTGAAATTTGTCAGGCAATGTTTTACTTCTAAATTAAAATGTGGATTGAAACGGAGGATGTTATTTCAATAATAAATTAAATTGGCAAATAAAACAGTAAGGCGATGTGATGTAATGGTGACGTCGGATACCGCGGCAAAGGTCGTGAGTTTGAATCCTACAATAAGTTTGAACTTTCTGTGCAGCAAAACATCGTGAGGAAACCATAGCACGGTGGCTCTTAGATATAGATATAACTCTTTATTGGTACACCCATAGATTAAGAATTGGTCCTCGCTCCGCTCTGACAAGATGCCCTCCTCGTACTTGTAAAAGTGGGCAACAAATAGTACGCCTTATTCTACCCGAAGCGTACCCGAGCCGAACCGAGTTGCAAGAAATGACAATTCAGTGTTACCGCGTATACGAAAATTATTCCCCGTGGTTGAGATTTCTATATATACTTAAACTTATTGTTACTAGATATATTTGATAGTATAACCTACTTCAATTATTTAACCTAGTTCATATTATTTGACGTTAATTTTTTTGTTATTTTTCAAATGTCCTAATATTTATTTAATGCCCTTATCTATATTTTTATTATTAAAAGGACATTTTAGGTAATCATTATTATTTCACTATACCAGTGGATGCCCGCGGCTTCGCTCATGTGGTAATAGAATGTTTTTTTTAAATGTAGCCTTATATAATTTTCGAAGAAATTTATGTCCTTTTCGAAGTTTTCAAGTACTTCCGTACAAAATTTTACCAAATTCAGTTCAGTGGTTGATATGTGATATGATTTGATATGAAAATGTTACAGACAGACCTACTTTTATATATATCTGTAATGTAGTATTATTACTATCGTATTATATTTGCTTGGTGTAGATTTCTTCAGCGCACGCCGAGATACCTAGCTCTCAAGTAAACGGATTTTCTAACTACTTCAACTATCATCGTCATATTTCACCCAATTTACACAAAACCTAAATGAAATATATACGTAAACCTTTATCAATAGTTACTCCGTCCATTGGTGAAAAAATAAAATAGTATAACGCGTCCTAATACTTGATATACCCGAAGAAAATAAACATACCTACATCATATACAGTAATACATATATTGATACATTCGCTATTAATTAATTGTTAAACTAACCAATAGAATTAATATAAAATAATAATAAATGTAAAACTACTAAAATACTATCATAATATGGATGGATAAATTGCGACACCCTATCAGGGTTGATGTACCTACCTCTTAACTATTTATATAATTGTGTTTGTGTACAGTCATGCAATAAATAAATTGAAATTGTTCATTTTATGTAAAGTATTTTCATAAAGCATTATTCAAAACTTAACTACATACTAGACCATAGCAAAAAATATTTTTTCCTATTAATCGGGTAACAGTTCAGGAGCTGGCGACACAATTTTTTATCCTTTCATAATTGTCTATACATACGACAATATTTAGTTGCCCCATGTTCTTAGCTGTCACATAAAGAGAGTGCGGCATCTACAGGAGCGGGGCGCGACGATTCATTCATCTATGGGTACACCATTAGATAAGAAAAATAAGAAAATAGAAAACATAGCATTGTCAGTGTCACAATGGGCGGCCTTATCACTAACAGCGATCTCTACCAGCCAACCTTTGGATGGAGAGGATTTGATTGACTATAAAAGATGGCTGAGCATGCTTAAAATAGTATAAATACATATTTTGCACATTTAAATACACTACTCATACACTCTACTTTTAGTAGTTCGTTAAGTGGCTGGCTACCCACAAGTTCAAAATCTCTCGCCAAGCACCTGTTGAGAGCGAGCAGAGCGAGAGCCAGTTGCCTATAAAGCATTGTAAAAAGGTCAACAACACCACCATCAGTTGACCCGCATGCTTGCTCGTCAAACTGGAGGTATAAAAAAAGATTCAATCAATAACAATATCCTGGGACATTTTTCACACACGGTTATCTGATCCCAAACTAAACAGAGCTTGTACTATGGAAACCAGATGTACAACTTTTTTTTTCTAAATACATATTTAAATAGATATATACACCCAGACTCAAGACAAACAGACATGTTCATGCACACAAATGTCTGTCCTGGATGGGAATCGAACCCACGACAGGTCGTGGGCAGGCGGCGTGATAGGTAGTGTGTTAACCAACCACGCCAACCGGCCCGTCGATAGTCACTTAATGTAATAGCAGAGCAGAAAATTATAGTTTTTTTTATTTCAAAAGTCAAGAACTGCCATATAATTTACTACCACTGAGCTGCTATCGTGCTACGTTCGAATATGCTCTCTGGTTAGAATAATCGGATTTTTACGATTAAAAGTTTAGTAGTCATAAAAATTCATTGAGCAATGCGTTTATTAATGGAACTTAAATATCACGAAAAACTGACACTTCCAAAATGCACAGTAAAATCTTTTTAAATCGGTCTATGAGATTTTCGCCAATACCTCGTCAAATTCACTTCAGTAGTTTCGAATACATACGTTAAATCTACACAAAGGTATAATATCTCCTATATTTCACATCATGGCGTCGACAGAACTGATTCAATATAGATATGCGATGATAAATCCACAGAATATGCTCATTTTACAAACATATGCAGGAAAATCACATGAGATGAGAAACATTGTGGGAAGTATTTCTCTACGGCTCTCTTGAACTTACTTCACAATACTTTTAAATCTATACTTAATATTATAAAGAGGAAAGATTTGTTTGTTTGTTTGTTTGTTTGTTTGCATTGAATAGGCTCCGAAACTACTGGACCGATTTCAAAAATTCTTTCACCGTTGGAAAGCTACACTAACCCTGATGAACATAGGCTATATTTTATCCCGGGATAAGATAAGATCCTATGGGAACGCGGGTGAAACCGCGCGGAACATAAAAATAAAACAGATATCCTACCCTATTCCTACTTTCCTGTTCCTATCCTGCTTCTCTATTATAAATCTGAAAGTGTGTGTTGGATGTGTGTGAAGATGTTTGTTACTCTTTCAGACAAAAACGGCTGAATGGATTTTGATGAAACTTGGCACACAGGTAGTTCATATCCTGGAATAAAACATAGGATTCTTATTATCCCAGGAAAAGATAAGATCCCACAGAAACACGGGTGAAACCGCTGGCCGGAAAACTAGTATAAAATACATGTAAATAAAAATTAAATTCCGTTCGTTGGTAATCGCATCACTTGAGAACGGCTGCACCGGTTTAGAGACATTATACAAACCTATTCAATGGCATGGATTTTTAAAGAATATTTTTATTTAAGGCGATGATAGCTCAGTGGTAAGTGACGTCGAATACCGCGGCAAAGGTCGTGGGTTCGAATCCTACAATAAGCTTGAGCTTTCGGTGAAGGAAAACATCGTGAGGAAACCATAGCACGGTGGTAGGGTACTTTGTAGTACCCGACTGGCTGGCTACCACCCTCAAGTTGAAAATCTGTCGCCAAACACCTATCGGTGTGTTCCGACAGCTGCACTTGAGAGCCAGTTCCCATCTAGGCTTTGTGTGCTTACCATCGTCGGCCACATCATCACTTACCATAGTGAGATTGTGGTGAAACACAAGCCTATCGAATATAAAAAAAAAACATCTCATTATCCTCTCCGTTTCCCGTTAATTCGCATTATACAAAACACACAGGCTGCTGCGTGTCTGATCTTATGTATCTAACCATCTTAACATAATCGGATAGCAAGAGTAGCATGACGTCATAGTGAGCAATCACACTATTGCTTTGCTAAGTTATATTGCATAGGCAGACGGGTCACCTGATGATAAGTGAATACCGTCACCTATAGACATTAGCAATACCAGCGGGATTGCCAACGTGTTGTACACCTTATTACAAATCCTTAAGGGCAACTCGTTCTCAGTGCAATTGCCGGAACACACCAACAGATGCTTGGCGACAGATTTTCAACTTGAGGGTGATAGCCAGCCAGTGGAGTACAACACAGAGCTATCACCGCCTTTATTCGTTGCAAACAAACAAAAATACAAATCTTTCCTTTTTATAATCTATCTATATATATACAGAGAAGTCCTGACTGGCTCATCAACGCGGCTAAACCCTTAGACCTAGAAAGCAATTTTTTTTCACAGGTGTTGTTTTTAACACGTGACCGATGAATAAGAACGGATTTTTCGAAATTCAACCTTTAAGGGGGTGAAAAAGGGGTTGAAAGTTTGTATGAAAGTCCGTGATTTTTTTAAGCTAGAACCATGAAACTTTGTTTTTAGGCTAACAATTAAAAATAAAGAAACACATGTTTAAGCGTTTTCTAAAATTCATCCCTTAAAGGGGTGAAAAAGGGGTTGAAAGTTTGTAGCGAAGTCGCATCATTTTTGAAGCTAGAACCATGAAACTTTGTTTTTAGACTAACAATTAAAAATAAAGAAACACGTGTATCAGCGTTATTTAAATTTATACCCCTGAGGGGGTGAAACGGGGGTTGAAAGTTTGTATGGAAGTCCGAGATTTTTTTAAGCTAGAACCATGAAACTTTGTTTTTAGGCTAACAAATAAAAATAAAGAAATACGTGTTTTAGCGTTTCCTATAATTCCACCTCTGAAGCGGTGAAACGGGGGTTCAAAGTTAGGAGTAATTTCCGTTTCTTGGTATAAAAATGAGAAGGACTGACTCATCAACGCCCAGTGTTAGACCTAGAAAGCTGATTTTTTTCACAGGTAATGTTTTTAAGATGTAGACGAGGATTAAGAAAGATTTTTTTAAATTCAATCTCAAAGGATACGCGGGTGTAACCGCGGGGCGGAAAGCTAGTATTAAGTATATAAATGGTGTAGTAATGTTACCTGCACAACATTCGATCTTCAAAAAATTACACACTAACTCACATATTTGCACGGTGGTAGGGTACTTTGTAGTACCCGACTGGCTGGCTACCACCCTCAAGTTGAAAATCTGTCGCCAAGCACCTATCGGTGTGTTCCGACAGCTGCACTTGAGAGCCAGTTCCCATCTAGGCTTTGTGTGCTTACCATCTTCGGCCACATCATCACTTACCATGGTGAGATTGTGGTCAAACACAAGCCTATCCAGAATAAAAAAAAATTTATACATATACATATATATATATGTATATATATATGTGACAGCAATCAAATAACTCTAAAGTATTAAAATAAAATTTTAATTGACTTAGTTTAACACTCTAAAATCGGTATCATGCTCCATCACAAAAAAAAAATAAGGAGTAAAACGCGAGGCGAAATACTAGTAGCTTTATATAATATAAAGAAAGTAATATTTGTTAAACATAACAATTGAGAGAAGAAAAAAGCAATTTACTTTAACCCTTTGTTTTGTCAGAGATTAACCAGATTGCCTAGATATTTGACGAGAGTCCTACTATTATAACAAAAAAATGTGATATTGGGTTTTGCTCATGCTGAATCTGAGCAGAATTTTGGATTAAAGGTAATAAAAAGCTTTGTAGTAAAGAAGAAAAGAAAATTAAATACTTTTATTCAAATAAGTAAGTACTTATAGGTACAAGCAGATATAAATTTTGATTCTGACGCACGGTTCGGATGTAGAAGAGCCTCTATAAAATCTGCTATTACTCTCAAAACCACATGTTACGTATAATTGTACATTTTTCCACTAAAATTTGATTCGTATTAATGGCGACTTTAGCAAACTCAAGCAGACAAGACCTTTCATTAAATTCGTGTATTTCGTTGTGCACAACATATCAGCATTGCGATACAGCGAGGAAACGCTGCCAGCATCTTCGGAACCATGCCAAAGGGGCCTAACTTTTTAAATTTATTTTAGTTATTAGTTTTAGCTTTAAAATGTATTTATTTAATTATTATTAGTATTTTATCTTTATCTGAAAATTATATATTCCAAATTTAGACCTTTCATTACTTTTCAAGTATTGTAAATTACAATTTATTATGTACTTGAACTTGAGCATCAGCTAAACGAAGCGTTGAGAATCAACACAAGTCACCTACCGTTGTGTTAGGAAAACTGCATTTTGAATTACTATATTTTTCACTCCTCTTGCTCAAAAAGACCGTTATTGTGGAGTACCAGAGCGAAGAAAAAATAGCAATTCTTCCTCTAGGGGAAAATGTTGTTTTTTTGTGTGTCAAATGACAATGATCCTACAAAAACGAAAAAGTCTTTAGTCATAAGTAGAATAATCATGAATAAAGACTCGACTTATTACTGTTTCATAAAAAAAAATTGAAAATGGAACTAAAATCGGCGATCTCTGGTAGAATGCATGCAATGTGTTGCGGCTACAGAAGAAACAAAAAAAAAGACATTATAAACTACATGTTTCATATTGTATTGGATTGTTTTATTTTCTCGCAATCGTAGTGAAAAGTATAGTGTAACACACGGCGCTAAAACCCATTAAAACTAAAACTACCTCGTATATAATGGGTCATTTTAGCTCCTTGTATAACAATCTACTATTAATCACGTTCAATCAATAGATATTGGTATCCAACGTCAATGCCACTGAGCTATCATCGCTTTAATAAATGCCAAACAGTGTACTTCACAGGTCTCGAGCGTTTATTGTAACTTATATATACAAGTGGTCTCCGTATTTTTAGCAACGTTACGTTTTATTGCCGCTTATTGCTAAATAGGCTTTATTACAATAACGTTTAGCTACATTATTCTTCTTACATTATATAAGGTTTCATATAAGTACCTACTATGAAATAAAAAGTAAGGTCACTTGCTGGTTGAGTTTTGAGAATGAAATAAAATTTTGTATTGTGTCTACAGTTACTGTTATAACCCGATTTCTCAAAATGGCTGCCAATAATGGATTTCGCTAAAGTTAGTCGAAAATCTGGTTTCACTATTTATAAATTAGAAATTGTCTGTTCATTATAATACTCATTGAAACAGTTTTAATAAGCGCACGATTAGGTTTCAATTGTCTAGACATAATTAAAATAAAATAATACTCTTTTTTCTGTTATTAAATAGGTTTAATTAGAATCTATGTAAATCATGTTATTCCAAAACCTTTATTCAGTTTATGCCCTAGGACGTACACTTTGCCCTGGAAAGTACAGGAAGTCTTACACTTGGCCCTAGGAAGGGTACTTATAAAAATCAAGCTCCAGAAGTTACCACCGGAGAGAAGAATCGGCAAGAAAAAGACGGGATAAGAACCAGCAGGTTATACAACTTAACTTATTCAAGCCAATTTTCAGATTTTTTTTTAAGTTCTTACCCCTATTGCAGTAGATGTATGAAGTATTAAATGATGAGAGCTTTCTTTTTTTGCAATATGGCTACGGAACCTTAAGAATTTTTGTCATGAGAATATTTCAATAATTGGTTAAAGAATTAGTCCTGGGTCAATAAAAATTAATTCTAATTAGTCCGTCGGCGAGATTATTAAAAAATATTGGACACGTATTTTTTGCTTTATCAAATCAATAAAAATATACAAAGTTATAGCGCATCAAAGTATAGGAGTGGGGGCTTGTGACGTCACTTCGTGGTAAAATTTGTACCACGGTGTGACGTCACGCGAAATTTCAACGCACTGTATCCTCGTCATTTTTCGTTTACGGAACAAAATAAAAAATACGTGTCCAATATTTTTTGGTAATCTAACTGACGGACTAAATAGATTTTTTTAGGACACAACCCTATTATATTAGTACAGTTACATAGGTAGGCAAAACTCCAATATAATAGATCAATAGACCATTATTCAGGCCCCTCAAGCATCCAATCTGAGAAAATTGGTTTTATCTTCCAACTTCTGAAGCATTCTTGAATAGATTCAATTAAATTTCCAACTCCAAAGGTCAATTTCATTTTCTTAGAAGAGTTCATGGCTTATTTATTTACAACTAGCATCTAAACCACGGCTTTTCGGAGTTCAATACGGATGTAAAAACGTTTTTTTTTGGAACGAAGTTCCTTATCGCGCGTTGTGAAAGGGGGCTAGACGGACGACGACTTGTCACGACACTTTTAGTGTCAGTGTCACTTTATTGTATTGTTTCTCTGTCTGTCTCTCTCTCTCTCTCTCTCTCTCTCTCTCTCATAGAAAGCAAGCCAGACATTTTTTCATTTCTATTTATATATATATATATATATATAAAAATAGACATGTTTTTTTTATATATATACTCTCTCGACTTATATAACTTATATAACTTCGTTCCATCCGGGTGTCCCTTGACACCTCTCAAGTTTTTTAATACAGTAACTGTATAGCTCCGTTTTTTACTTTGGATAATGTATTTGCCGTAACCTCAAGGTAAGTGATGATGAGACCGTAGTTGGTAATCAAAGCCTAGATGGAAATTAAATGAGCCCCTAATAAAATACCCCTAAACATAGTACCTACTTGATAAATATAGTCATTAACCGGAGTCTCATATTTTACAAGCTTTATTAGGGTTCCGTACCTCAAAAGGTAAAAAAAAACCCTTATAAGATCACTCTCTTGTCCGTCTGTCTGTCTGTCTGTCTGTCTGTCCGTGTGTCACCACCGATTATCTCAGGAACGGGTGGACCTAGCAAGTTGAAATTTATACCAGATACTGAGGTCTATAGTCCCTATTGGGTGTATAAAAATCAAGGTCCTAAGTCAACACGATAAAAAGATATGGGCAATTTACCTTAATTTTCAACTTTTTTTTATTTTTCGGATTTTTTTCTTTACTTGTGCTGTAAGACCTTTGACTCGCACTTGACCGGTTTTATTAACTTGCAATGTATGTATCTTGCAACTCAATTTTGAAGCAGATATCGTTAACTGATTGAGCTGTTTGTATACACGTTTAGTTTGGATGATAATGCATGGTCAGCTGTGTGACGTCATTCTAAATCCAACATGGCGGAACACCTAAGATAGCGGACTATTATTTTTTAATGCAATCCTACAATAGGGGCATCAAATGAAAGGGCTTGCTGAGAATAACTCAAAAAATTAAGTGACGTCACTCTAAAGCTTGTTTTTAAAAAAGATTTTTAACTTGTAACTACTCGATAGAAAAAAGAACATTTTGGAATATTGTATGTCCATCGTGTGGCATTGCCTTTACTGTAAGGAATTGTAAAAGTTATTTTGTTATTGTGTTCTTTTTCTCAGGGTTGTCAGCTGTCAGATTAATAATTAAACTGACAACCCTGAGAAGCAGCGCTAAGTATAAGTGCTATGTAGATATTAATTTATAATTGTATTTAATTATAATTTACTTTACTGCACGTGACAACCCTAGACTTTGCTACAGTGATTCGTTTTCATAGTTTCAGAAGTTATTTTAGCGTTGTAATAAAATACATGTTTTCGAGTTGTTTATTTTGTATTCGTAATATAACTTCAATGGGGATATTAAGAATGTTGAAATTAAAATGGTCAGATGAACTGTTTTCAGTTAAAATTTAGTTTCGCACATTTTATACATATATAAAAAATATCGGACAAGAGCGAGTCGGATTAGCACACGTGGTTGACACGTGGGGTTGCGTTCAATTATAATAAAAACAACTTAATTTGGTAGTTCTACTTTACCCTTTTTTATGCAAAAAGATATTAAAATACATTATTTATTGGCGTTATTGATATAGAATCTGAAAATCTAGCCATTTTTTGATATAATTATTTCGATTTTTTTTAAAGCTTACTACCATGTTGATTCAAATATTAATTTATTATTTTGTGAAATACAATACCAAAACTCCCATTAAAATTTCGTATCAATTTTCAAAAGAATCATAATTACAAATGAAATAAAAAACAGAACAAACTCCTCGAGAACTTGTTTCCGAGCGTAATTAACAAACATTTCCAAGAAACCTTTTTTTTGCCTAACTAAAGAAGTCAATAACAAAATCTATGAAAGGTTTTTATTATTTTCAGAATATTTTGTTCAATTCAAATTTTTTTGCCTGTATTCAAATTTTGAACAGACGGTCGATGGAGCAAAGTTTTAAAGTGGAGAGGAAGTCTTTGCAAGTGTAATGTGGAACGCTCCTCAGCCCGATGAACAGCTCTCAAAAAAGTCAGAATGACCAGAATACGGGTGGCAAAGAACCAGTCGTGGGGAGCTTTGTAACATCCAATTTATGGCGAGTACAGTGGAAGTGACGTTTCGGTGAAGGAAAACATCGTGAGGAAACCATAGCTCGGTGGTAGGGTACTTTGTACAACCCGACTGGCTGGCTACCACCCTCAAGTTGAAAATCTGTCGCCAAGCACCTATCGGTATGTTCCGACAGCTGCGGGCAGTTCCCATCTGGGCTTTGTGTGCTTACTACCTTCGGCCACATCATCACTTACCATAGTGAGATTGTAGTCAAACACAAGCCTATCCAGGATAAAAACTGTCTACTCTGTTCTCACTCATTATGAGGTCAGCCTAGCACTTGAAGTTTAAAAACAAATTGAAAATCTGTCGCCAACCTTTCGATCTGTTCCGACAGCTGCACTTGAGAGCCAATTCCCATCTAGGCTTTGTGTGCTTACCATCTTCGGCCACATCATCACTTACCATGGTGAGATTGTGGTCAAACACAAGCTTATAGAGAACTGAAAAAGGCTCATAATAAAACTCACCGTTCCATTCCTGGTCCTCAGCAGAAAGGGTATAAACTCGGTCTCGACAGCTGCCACGGCCAGCAAAGGCGCGAAGATGGCCAGGGACACCAGCCACAGCCCCACGAGCAGGCCACAAGCTCCTCGACGTGACGGCATCCAGGGTTGGCGCAATGACTGCGTGATGGCCAGATATCTGTCCACTGACATCGCTGTTATTGTAAATACGCTTGAGGCTACTGCTACACCTGTGGAAATAAAATTGTACTGAATTTATGCCCCGAATCATCTTAAGCAATTTAAGGATGACCTTGAAAGTTGAAAATGTACCGCAAAGCCCTTTTTGGTGTTTTCTGGCATTGTATTTGTCAGTCAGTATGGTATCTAGGCTTGTGTGCTTACCAACTTCTACCACATCATATTACCATGGTGGATACTGGTCAAATGTCAAACTCAAATAATTATAAAGCCGCTACACAAGAGACCTCTCCTCGTTACCGGTGGTAACTTCTGTAATTCGACCTTCATAAGTGCGCTTCTAGGGCCTAAACTGAATAAATGGTTTTGACTTTGATAAAGTAGCTTTCCAATGGTGGAATAATTTTTAGAATTGGTTCAGTACAACAAATAAACAAAAAAAATAAACAAACCTAATATGTGTTAGTCATAGATTAAGAATTGGTCCCTCGCTCCGCCGCGACTTGAAAAGTAGTCGATAATATACTATATGCTTGGGAGATATATTCTGCAATTTTTTTTTTTATGTCACAAGTGACAACGAGGCAGGCGGGTCACCTGATGGTAAGTGACTACCGTCGCCTATAGACATTGGCAACACCAGGGGATTGCTAACGTGTTGTACACCTAATTACAATGCCTTAAAGGCGAACTGGCTCTCAAGTGCAATTGCCGGAACACACCAACAGGTGCTTGACGACAGATTTTCAACATGAGGGTGGTAGCCAGCCAGTCGAGTACTACAAAGTACACTACCACCGTGCTGTGGTTTCCTCACGATGTTTTCCTTCACCGAAAGCTCAAGCTCATTGTAAGGATTCGAACCCACGACCTTCGCCACGGTATCCGACGTCACTTACCACTGAGCTATCATCGCCTTAAATTTGTGTTGTGAGCGTTTAGAGACAAGCGTGAGCAAATTTCCGTACATAGGATGCGTTTAATCTAAACGCTCACAAAGGAAGATTCTTACAATTGGATGCACACCAGCAATTTTTGCCTTTAACATATTATGTAGATTGAAGGGGACCTCTCTGAAGAGATACATACATTTTAAATAACGATTTTTATTCCTAATAATTGTTTATCTATACTAATATTATAAAGAGGAAAGATTTGTATGTAAGTATGTTTGTAACGAATTGGCTCAAAAAGTACCGGACCGATTTTAAAAATTCTTTCACCATTTGAATGCTACATTATTCCAGATTAACATAGGCTATATTTTATCCCGGGATCAGATAAGATCCCATGGGAACGCGGGTGAAACCGCGCGGAACAGCTAGTCTCATATAAATAAGTATCATAATAGGGATGGTGACTGACATATAAAATCAGTTTAAATACTTGTGACGTCATAAATATGCATCATCATAAGATCTACTCTACGATTAGTTACTAGTCGTACCCGCGGTTTCACTCGCCTTCCCGAGAAATGTTATATTATCCCGGTATAAAAAATATCCTATGTTTTATTCCAGTAAATGATCTACCCGAGTGCTAAGTTTCATCATAATCCGTTTAGCCGTTTTTTGCGGGATTGACCAACAAACATGCAAAAATACAAAGTTTTATATAATTACTAGTGGACCCGGCAGACTGACGTGAACCTGGCAACGAAAACTGTGACACGAGAATCTAATATATAAAATTCTCGTGTCACAGTTTTCGTTGCCATACTCCTCCGAAACGGCTTAACCGAGTTTGATGAAATTTTTTGTGCTTATCCGGTATCTATGAGAATCGGCCAACATCTATTTTTCATCCCCCTAAATGTTAGGGGTAGTCCACCCCTAAATTTTTATTTTTATTTTTGAGACAAAATTTCTAATTTCTATTTTTTTATGATACAACATACAAAAATACATACAATCCCCAATTTTCACCCTTCTACGATCAACCCTTATTTTTAACCGACTTCAAAAAAAAGGAGGAGGTTCTCAATTCGTCTGTATGTTTTTTTTTTTTTTTTTTTGTATGTTTGTTACTCGATTTCTCTGCCAATTATGAATAGATTTTGATGATTCTTTTTTTGTTTGGTAGATCCTACTTCAGAGGTGGTCCCATTTAAATTTTGTCGAAATTGATTAAGCACTTTTTGAGAAAATCAACAAAAACGAAAAAAAATCTATCTCGTTTGATAAACCTTAGTGAATCAAACTGAGTCGTTGAGCGTGACTTTTTGGATTTGGATGAAATTTCGTGTGTATACTTCAATGGGTTCTTCGATGGTTTTAAAATACAATTGGACCCGGTAGGTGGCGCTGGAATCGAGTTCCAAGATTTGTTTTAATTTCAGGGCAGGACGACGTCTGCCGGGCCCGCTAGTTATATATTATATTTTACCGGCCAGACCCGATTTCAGGACAAACTAGTTTTGCCTAGGATAACATATAATAAGGAATAAACTTTAAAAATTAAAAAATAAAATTATTTTTAAAAATAAAAAACAAAAACCGACTTCAAAACTGTAACCTATACCTATGTACAAACATAAACTAAAAAGTAAAGAATAATATTTTAATTTCAAAGCAAGAGCCTTAAAGGACAATCAACAAAATTATTGATATTTATATATCTATTTAATATTTATAAACAGTTCTTTTTGGAGTCGGTGCCAGCCAAGAAGGACAGTTTAATTCTGCCTTTGTAACAAACTTTCGAAAAGTAGGGGAGCGACGGCGCAGACCTAAGGAACATTACCGTAAGGAGAGGTGTCGTAAGACGTTTTCTCGTATGAACACTTCGTGTCCAGTTCAAAACTGTCCTTCTTCTTGACTGGCACCGACTCCAAAAAGAACTGTTTATAAATATTAAATAGATATATAAATATCAATAATTTTGTTGATTGTCCTTTAAGGCTCTTGCTTTGAAATTTAAATATTATTCTTTACTTTTTAGTTTATGTTTGTACATAGGTATAGGTTACAGTTTTGAAGTCGGTTTTTGTTTTTTATTTTTTTAATAGCCATTTTAGTAATTTGAGTAATCGGTCAAGCCGTTTCGGAGGAGTATGGTAACAGGACCGATTTGGATGAAATTTTGTGTGTGTATTTCAATGGGTTCCTCGATGATTTGAAAACAAAATTGGACCCGGTAGATGGCGCTGGAATCGGGTTCTAAGTTTTGTTTTAATTTCAGGGCAGGACAACGTCTGCCGGGTCCACTAGTTTTATATATTAGAAGATAATATTAGTAGAATACTCTGATAAATTCTAGCACAAGATATTTTTAAATATAAGCAACATCCATATTCAGAAATCAATTGCCTTTACAAAAATATTGACTAGCATTTTTTTTAAATAGTTATTTCAAGCTCAAATGCCATTGACACCTTATGCCTCATTATTGGAATCTAATTCGTGTAAAAGCCTACATCCGGTCAAAGTATACAAAGCCTATCCGATAATTATCAGCCATCAAACCCCTCTAATTAGGAGCTTCAATCAGCCTCGAGATTTATTAGAAAAAAGTGATTAGACGTAGTCAAAGGGTTCTATGCCTCAGGAGGTGCTGATTGGCAGCATTGAATCATTGTAGTACAGTGGTGCCAACATTGCGGTTCGAAGGAAATTGGATTAGGAAAACGTGTCGGAGGTAATGAACGTGAATACGTCTCTATATATAAATCTTTTGTACGTGTATATGTCATTGAACTCTTCCTAAACGGCTGGACCGATTTTGATGAAATAGTTCGTGTGTTTGAGTCCCATGATCTAAACTATATTCACAATTGGAACCGGTAGATGGCGCTGCAATCGGGTTCTAGGTTTATCAGGCGAGGATAAGGTCTATCAGGACAGACTATATCATATCATCAGAAAAACCGCTTTCAATATGTATGCCCGTCAGTTGGTTCGGGGTAATCTCCTCAACTGTAGAGCCAATTTTGATGGGACCTTCATTGATATATAGCATTCGAACCCACGACCTTCGTCGCGGTATCCGACGTCACTACCACTAAGCTATCATCGCTTTATGTAGCCACACACTTTTTGTTACTCAGAAAATAAGTAACGTCTGGGAGCCTGGGATCTTCGATTATAAATTTCACTGAAACCACAAGTAAATTCAACATTTGTAGATTTCAGCCAAAAAGTACTTTAGTTAAACTTTAGTTGCGGTTGAGACCATGGGTCCGCGGGGGTCTGAAGCTCGTCATTTCGCAAATATTTTATGAAATGAAATGAAATGAAATGAAATTGTTTATTCATCCAAATAGGCCTTCACAGGCATTTATAAATAGTCAGACTCTAAATGCTCGGTTCGGAAGGTTGTTTTTGCTGAGAAGAGCCGGCAATAAACTCAGCAATTACTCTTTTCAAAAACAACTTACACCTATTACATTCAATAATTATTATTATTTATCTAGTCTCACTGACAATATTTGCGTGTTGTATGTAAAAAAATCATCGAGGCCTCGGGTGACCGGCGGTCGTGGAGCTTTTTCCGCCAACGCATTAGCTTGGCCATCCAAAGAGGAAACGCTGCCAGCCTGCTGGGAACCTCACCGATCGGCAGCAGCGGCAGCCTCGAACAAAGTTTTTATATATTATAGTTGTACATTTGCTTGTATATTTTGTACATTTGTTGTAAATAAAATAATTATATTTAGTTAAACTAAGTTGGTAACTACTGACTAAAATTACACTAGAGAATCACTTTTACAGGAATAGGTACTTTAAGTGTTAATGAACTCTTAAGCAGTTTAGGGTACCGTAACGGGCAACTAGGTTCTTAGTTTCATTTAATTATTAAGTAAAATGGTGCTTAGCTTTTAGTCTGTAGTTAAAACTAGGTTTGATATGTTTAATGTAGAGTACCTATTTAGTGACAAAATGTATAAAGTTTTACAATTCTAAAATTTTCTTAAAAAAAGTTTTAATACTCAATGTAGGTAAAGGAGTTTAGGGATTTGTTTAGCCAAGGTATTATTTCTTAAATGCATCCGCCAGAACACATTGATAAGTAATTTAATTTTTTTGGAAATTTGTGTTTGACCGCAATCTCGCAAGGTAAGTGATGATGTGGCCGAAGGTGGTAAGCACACAAAGCTTAGATGGGAATTGGCTATCAAGTGCAGCTGTCGGAACACATCAATAGGTGTTTGGTGACAGATTTTAGTACAGCCTTTAGCACTCCAAGCCAAAAAACTGCAGCATTAATGACTGAAGTAATAGAGTAAGATACCTAAGAGTGTATCTGACATGGTGGATATGAAGGTCGAATGTACGAAGAGCACATAATATAAGGCTGACCTCGTAATGAGTGAGAACAGATATACAGGGTGTGGTGTAAATAGTGGTCCAACGTTCAGGGGTCGATACACTGTATGTTCAGCTATCACATACCAAAATTAGCTACACTCTTTACCACGGGTTTCAGAATTATATTTTTTATTATTTATAAAAACCATATCTTGAGCCACTAATTTGGCTGTAATTTCTACTGATGTTTTTTTTTTAAATTAAATTGTTGTTTGTGATCGTTGAGCATACGGTGTATCCGACCCCTTTACGTTGGACCACTATTTACGCTACATCCTGTATAGTGTGATTGAATCCGTCTCGTTTCATTGAATACAGTAAAGTTGTAGTTGAATTAAACAACTTTATTTTTATGTATAGGCTCGAAAAGGACATTTAGCAACCCCCCTGGTATTGCTAATGTCTATAGGCGACGGTAGTCACTTACCATCAGGGACCCGCCTGCCTAGTTGTCACTAGCGGTATCAAAAATTGTTACGCGATATCTTCGCCAATTGTAAACCGATTTTGATGATTCCTTGTTTGTTTGGTAGAATAGAATTTTCACGGTTGCACTATTAAAATAAGGAATTATAATCACACCAAAATACACCTTAGGAAGTGTTAATAACATTGTTGATCATGGTAAAATATAAGCGGTAGGTATTTAATTTAGTAACAGAAGTGTTGTACTATGCCTATCCCTTTTTTTTTTTATGTCACAAGTGACAACGAGGCAGGCGGGTCACCTGATGGTAAGTGACAACCGTCGCCTATAGACATTGGCAATACCAGGGGATTGCTAATGTGTTGTACACCTTATTACAATGCCTTAAAGGCGAACTGGCTCTCAAGTGCAATTGCCGGAACACACCAACAGGTGCTTGGCGACAGATTTTCAAACTTGAGGGTGGTAGCCAGCCAGTCGAGTACTACAAAGTACCCTACCACCGTGCTGTGGTTTCCTCACGATGTTTTCCTTCACCGAAAGCTCAAGCTCATTGTAAGGATTCGAACCCACGACCTTCGCCACGGTATCCGACGTCACTTACCACTGAGCTATCATCGCCTTAAACTTTAGGGCACCGAGTCTGCAACACTAGGTAATAAAGAAGTGACGTGCCTACAGCGTATACTTAGGCATGTAGGCTTACTGTGCTCATGAAAATTATATCTAGATAATAGTCTCCATTTTGGGTACAATGTGCGTTTATGACGTAAGTTATGATGCGTAAAAAAAGTGTTTTTAAGGCGATGATAGCTCAGTGGTAAGTGACGTCGAATGCCGCGGCGAAGGTCGTGGGTTCGAATCCTACAATGAGCTTGAGCTTTCGGTGAAGGAAAACATCGTGAGGAAACCATAGCACGGTGGTAGGGTACTTTGTAGTACCCGACTGGCTGGCTACCACCCTCAAGTTGAAAATCTGTCGCCAAACACCTATCGGTGTGTTCCGACAGCTGCACTTGAAAGCCAGTTCCCATCTAGGCTTGTGTGCTTACCATCTTCGACCACATCATCACTTACCATGGTGAAATTGTGGTCAAACACAAGCTTATCGAATATAAAAAAAAAAAAAAATGTTTCGTATAATATCATCCTACTATCCCACTAATATTATAAATGTCAAAGTTTGTATGTTTGTTTGTTACTCATTTACGCCAGAACGGCTCAATGGATCTGGATGAAATTTGGCATAGAGATTGATTATAGTCTGGAATAGCTCATAGGCTACTTTTTATCCCGGGAACGCGGGTGAAACCGCGGGGAAACAGCTAGTATTTTTATATGTCTCTGGATATTTTATTAAAAGTTTACTGACGCTTGTCTATTAATTAGTGGTATTAAGTATACAATGTTTCATAGCCACGCTACGTTAGAATTTTCTAGAAAGCTTCTATATTTTTTAGTAGATATTTATTATAAAACTGTGGGGAATTCCATCAAAATTATTTCGATTTAAATTCAATACCTGCAATGTTAAATAAGCACTTATATTTGGGAACTAATAGAAGTATTAATATTTCTTACTATTTGTTGTTTATAACATTACTAACTAACTATTATACTAATGATATTAAAATCCCTTCCAATTTAAAATACTTATTTAAAAAAAAAAAACTTGAGAGGTGTCAAGGGACACCCGGATGGAACGAAGTTATATCTAATATATAAAATTCTCGTGTCACAGTTTTAGTTGCCATACTCCTCCGAAACGGCTTAACCGATTTTGATGAAACTTTATATTTACATTCAGTAGGTCTGAGAATCGGCCAACATCTATTTTTCATCCCCCTAAATGTTAGGGGTAGTCCACTCCAAAAATTTTTTTTTTATTTTTGAGACAAAATTTCTAATTTCTATTTTTTTATGATACAACATACAAAAATACATACAATCCCCAATTTTCACCCTTCTACGATCAACCCTTATTTTTTAATAGCCATTTTAGTAATTTGAGTAATCGGTCAAGCCGTTTCGGAGGAGTATGGTAACAGGACCGATTTGGATGAAATTTTGTGTGTGTATTTCAATGGGTTCCTCGATGATTTGAAAACAAAATTGGACCCGGTAGATGGCGCTGGAATCGGGTTCTAAGTTTTGTTTTAATTTCAGGGCAGGACAACGTCTGCCGGGTCCACTAGTAAGTTATATAAGTCGAGAGGGTATATATATATATATATATATATATATATATAAAAGAAAAAACATTTATATTTATATATATATATAAATGTTTTTTTTTTATTTATATATATATATATATATAAATAGAAATGAAAATATCTGGCTTGCTTTCTATAAGAGAGAGAGAGAGAGAGACAGAGAAACATGGAGATTTGTGGGGTTAATAACCTTTTGACGTAAAACGTGACAATTTTTCGTAAGATTTTTTTCCGTGTAGCCCCCTTTCACAACGCGCGATAAGGAACTTCGTTCCAATAATAACATTTGGGTAAGTACGGAAATATTTGAGCTGTACCATGAACAAAACTTTTTTCAGTCTCGAGACTGATCCATCATGGAGAATCAGCATGTATAACCTATTTTCGTAATTTAAGTTGCCTGTTATATTAATTTACCCGTCGATAGGTGTAGCTTGGCCAAACAGTTTTAGTTATCGGAAAGCTAGCTGGAATAAACTTTAAACGTTGAGGCGTTTAAAGTAATTGGTAACCTTCTTTTAAAGGTTAAGTTATAAACTTAGGTGTTCGATCTAGAACACTCTAGATAGTTCTAGTGTAATACTACCCATTACAAGTTTGTATCCACGTTATTTTTATCTTAGAAGTCATAGGCTGGTCAATTGATGGAAACTTTGCACGGTGATAGGGTACTTTGTAGTACCTTACTGGCTGGCTACTACCCTCAAGTTGAAAATCTGTCGCCAAGCACCTATCGGTGTGTTCCGATAGCTGCACTTGAGAGCCAGTTCCCATCTAGGCTTTGTGTGCTTACCACCATCGGCCACATCATCACTTACCATGGTGAGATTGTGGTCAAACACAAGCTTATCTAGAATAAAAATTTTTCCAAAATATTTCGAAAATGTTAACACAATTATTGAGGCATTTTTGTGTATGTGGTAGGATACCCGCCGACCTATCTCTCCTCTCCTTAAGTAAGTCTTGATAC
Organism: Ochropacha duplaris; assembly: GCA_951361185.1. NCBI lineage: Eukaryota > Metazoa > Arthropoda > Insecta > Lepidoptera > Drepanidae > Ochropacha > Ochropacha duplaris. The sequence goes on along the minus strand of OX592696.1, from coordinate 13,433,709 downwards.
ACTATACAAGTCTTATAACACTTTTCAACTAAGCCTAGATACAATATTTATGCAAATCACGAACCATAGATTTGTAATGGAATTCAATAACACAAAATTATGACCTTAATAAATTTTCTATTAGAAATTTCACCATGAACCAGGTGAATATTTCAATAGATTTTATCAATTGAACGGTTAAAGTAGTACTGGGTACCATTTTTCAGTTCTGGCAGTATTTCAAATACTTTACACGTCTTTTGAAACATGCCTTTTGATTTCTACATTTATCATTTTGTAAATAGAATCTACTTATATTTTGTAGGCTAAATGTTAGTTTAATGTATTGGCTATTTTAATCTAAATTTATTAATTACAAAGAGCAAAAGTTTGGATGTAGGAGGTAATCTCCGAAACTATACTGATGCAATAGGAATGGTGACTGACATATCAAATCAGCTTCTGTTTATTAAATGTCAAAACGATGATTTGTGACGTCACATGTTTTGTATTTCATACACCATCAAAAGACCTACTCTTTGTCGTTAAATTGGTTATTAAAAATCATAAAATGGCGGAATTTTACAACGAGTATTTCAGATGTTTTATACACTATTTAGTGTTAGGTATGTTTTGCTTGAATATAGGTATCATTCCCATTTTGAAAGTTCTTTCAGTAATAGGCTAAATTATTCTTTTCATCTCAATAATGTGGGGCGGAAGCAGTTACAAATGAAAAGGTAAAATACAGCCACATTCATAATTAATTTAGTTAAAAAGCAAATATATGTTTAAAGTTATTTATTAGCTATGACATAGGCTAACAGACGGATATGACGAATCTATGTTTTAGGGTTTCTATTTAATTAATGAAATTTAAATATTTTAATATTCAATTAGGTACACGAATAAACCTAACATAAGAATCAGACTTTATGACACGGTTCGGAAGATTGCTTTTGTTGTGATTTTATTTAGACAGGTTTCACTAAAAAATCCTGGAAAGATGAAAATATTATAAAGAGGTAAAGTTTGTAAGTTTGTAGGGGGTAATCTCTGAATCTACCGAACCGATTTTGAAAATTCTATTACCTAGTGGGCCCGGCAGACGTTGCCCTGCCAAGAAATGAAAATAAAAAGAAACTTGGAACCATTAGTTTTAAACAATATTTGCGCCAACTGTCACACAACTGGCAGTTATGTCAAACGCCGTGTTTATATTAAGGTTAGGAAATTTAATATGGCCGTTAAGTTTTCTTAAATTTTCTAATGTACCGCGCAACTTTCATACTTTTTTGGTGGTATGTGGTAAAAGACAGATATCTATCTTTTTAAGGCATCTTAATATTTCAATTTTCAATTTAATTATTGCATGACTGTACACAAACACAATTATATAAATAGTTAAGAGGTAGGTACATCAACCCTGATAGGGTGTCGCAATTTATCCATCAATGTGAGTTAGCTATATTTATGATAGTATTTTAGTAGTTTTACATTTATTATTATTTTATATTAATTCTATTGGTTAGTTTGGTTATTTTAATAGTTCAATCATTATTCTATTGAGTACTAACATATATAATTTAACTAATATATAATATTTGTAACCCTGCAAAATTTATCAGGTTTCATTAATAATTTTCGAATGAAATAACCTGTTTGACTACAGAACTAATAACGACAGAACTATAAGTTGTTATTATTATTTTTTTATTCTGGATAGGCTTGTGTTTGACCACAATCTCACCATGGTAAGTGATGATGTGGCCGAAGATGGTAAGCACACAAAGCCTAGATGGGAACTGGTTCTCAAGTGCAGCTGTCGGAACACACCGATAGGTGCTTGGCGACAGATTTTCAACTTGAGGGTGGTAGCCAGCCAGTCGGGTACTACAAAGTACCCTACCACCGTGCTATGGTTTCCTCACGATGTTTTCCTTCACCGAAAGCTCAAGCTCATTGTAGGATTCGAACCCACGACCTTCGCCGCGGTATTCGACGTCACTTACCACTGAGCTATCATCGCCTTTAAATGCCATAACTATCTTGCTATTATGGTCCCAAAGGATATTTTATGAGCTAATTTGTCTTGAGACTAACTGAGGCACGCGTAATTAATAACAGTTCTAGCTAAATAAGTGATATTATGTAATGATACTGACAGGATAGACCCATTTATTTTACAAGCTTATATTAACTTGCAATGTATGTATGTTTTTACGGGGTGAATCTTGCAACACAATTTTGAAGCAGATATCGTTAACCGATTGAGCTGTTTGTATACACGTTTAGTTTGGATGACAATGCATGGTCAGCTGTGTGACGTCATTCTAAATCCAACATGGCGGAACACCTAAGATAGCGGACTATTATTTTTTAATGCAATCCTACAAAATTGGTATCAAATGAAAGGGCTTGCTGAGAATAACTCAAAAAATAAAATGACGTAACTCTGAATCCAAGGCTTGTTTTTATAAAAGTTTTTTTTAACTTATATTGGTTTTATGTACGTGCTTTTAACGTTGATCAGAAAAGAGATCTATAAATCTTTATACGATTTATAGATCTTAATAAAGGTGCTTTCACAATGGTTTAATAGTTATTAAGTGTTTCTTTTGTTACAAGAGCTGAGTTTCAGTCTTGATGGATAGTTCCCAATGAGACGTTAATGGATTGAAGGAAATAAATATTTGCAGTACCCGGGGTAGGGCGTTTTTAAAGAACCGTAATTATACAAATAAAATGTATTTATTATTGTTTTTCTAGTGATAGTTTTACCTTTATCTCACTTTATCAATATTGAAAATAATTATGTAGCCGGCAGTAGTGGCAGCCTTTATAGAAAATTGCAAAAAGGTCCTAAAAGATAAGCGCTTGGTAGCCAGGTACTAAACCAACATGCAATATTTTAAATGTAAATCAAAAATAGTACACTCGACGCACCAGTAAATTTACATCCGCGTCACATAAAAGCAGACTAAATTAATAACCAACAAGTACACACGCAAACACGCAGCAAGCGAGGCCATTGGTCGGTTGGCGGGGTAAAGGTCATAGCCCATTTAAGCGACTCTGCTCCAACACCGCCCTATACTAAAAGTCAACTACCGAGAAGTCTGATGGCGGTAAGCTGTCTGCTAATTTATGTTGCCAATATAAACTATATCTAAAGAGCACGACCTGAAGCCCATATTTGAATGACTTTTTGCACGGTGGTAGGGTACTTTGTAGTACCCGACTGGCTGGCACCCTCAAGTTGAAAATCTGTCGCCAAACACCTATCGGTGTGTTCCGACAGCTGCACTTGAGAGCCAGTTCTAATCTAGGCTTTGTGTGCTTACCGTCATCACTTACCATGGTGAGATTGTGGTCAAACACAAGCTTATACAGAATAAAAAAAAAATAAAAAAATTGTCGGGTGGGAGCGGAGTCATGTAAGTGAGCTACGACCTTAATATTACCAGGGGTACTATTACGTTGTGGACAACGACAGGTAGGCTTGAATTGGTGGAAGGGTGCGTCTATTCATAGTCATAGTTCCTACGACGAAACAACTACGATCACTTAAAACGAAATAATTGTGTAGTTTCATACAAAAACAAACTATTTACCTTGTAAAAAATTGACGGTCTTGCACATAACCTCACCGAAGTACCATAGAAGCGTGACAGACTTGGCGATCTGCACCGGCATACAGAACAGCGTCACCAGGAGATCAGCCACCGATAGGTTCACCAGGAATATGTTTGTTACACTGTAACATAAGAAATGGTGGTATTTAGTTATCTATAAACTTATGGTATCCTAGTACCTATTGAACGCTTGGCATCATAACAAATTATTTGAGAACTGATTGATATATTAAGTAATACAATTCTAAAAGACCTTTTCTAGTCAGGTTCTTTACAAACGATTCGGATCGTTGCTTTTCAATGTCAAAGTCAAGCAATTTATACTTCTCAAAACAATATTATCGTTCTTAAGAGTTCCCATTCAACAACATCAACAACAAACAAAATAATTCATTTTTTGTCTGTTTTTCTTCGGTAACGTCTACCGTAAATTTGATTTTCACAAGAACAACACGCTTTCTACAAGAACCAAAAACATAATTGTGACACCTTGATTCAGGCCAACTAAAGTCAATAAACCTATATTTGGAAATTGTGTTCGTTTCTACAATAAGGCCTCATGATGTAACTGGAATGTCTTATTTTAAATTTTAAAAAATCTTACGTTAGTTAACAAGGCCTATTTATTACATTTTTTTTAATTCTGGATAAGCTTGTGTTTGACCACAATCTCACTATGGTAAGTGATGATGTGGCCGAAGGTGGTAAGCACACAAAGCCTAGATGGGAACTGGCTCTCAAGTGCAGCTGCCGGAACACACCGATAGGTGCTTGGCGACAGATTTTCTATTTGAGGGTAGTAGCCAGCCAGTCGGGTACCACAAAGCACCCTACCACTGTGCTATGGTTTCCTCACGATGTTTTCCTTCACCGAAAGCTCAAGCCCATTGTAGGATTCGAACCCACAACCTTCGCCGCAGTATCCGACGTCACTACTACTGAGCTTTCATCGCCTTAAAGACACAAAAGACTCATGGAAGACAAAAAAAATGATGTAGTAGCTTATCTCTGCAATTGAATCCCCCTGGCTACATGTCTAATATTTGATTTAGATGGATTTGCTTTTTATAGAAAAACAGTTGCATTGCATTTCCTGCCGGAGATTCCAAACCAGTGGTAGATTAAATTGTAAGTACTGTACTTATACAGAGCCTAAATAAATGATTTTTAAGTTTGAGTCGTAACTAAGCTATTACTGCTTTGATTCCTAAAGAAACTTAAATACCGCATTGAAACCACAAACAGTAATTGCAATCATCGCGCTTGAATATACAGCAATAAACCAAATGTCAGGATGGATTACTTCTGGGAACCGCTGCCAGTTCTTGGCGACGCGCCACATAAGCCGTTGCACGAACTGTGTTAGATTAAGGTACGTTTTCTAGCCAAGGAAATATATTTATCGAGCGTTAATAAACTGAAGTGGCACATAAAACTACGCCGAAGATAAATAAATGGACCGACTGAAAGACGGAAAGAATGGAATGACCACGTAAATGCACGTAGATCTCACGTAGTCTAGCGCGATGATAGCTCAGTGGTAGTGACGTTGGATACCGCGGCGAAGGTCGTGGGTTCGAATTTTGGCGGAAATTTTAAGTGTCTCTTTCAATAGGCACGTGCCACTTTCATGCAATCACTCCCTACAATAGGACCCAACAGGCGTTAATACATCTAATTAATTTATTCTTTATTTCTCTCTTTGTCTATTCTGCTTTAATTTTATAAAAACCGGTACAAAGGACTCCGTTATTAATTATTGTGGATTACAATGAAAAATAACATGAAGAAGAAAAGAAACTCCTCAAAATACCTTTAGATTATGACAGAGGCTTTGGAAGGTCATAGGAACTAACCGCTTATCCGTCATATTATCGGTATTTAATCTTTGCTTATTCAAATGATAACATCCTACTATATCTATACCTAATATAAAAATGAATCGCAAAATGTGTTGGTAAGCGCATAACTCAACAACACCTGGACCAATTTGTCCAATTCTTTTTTTTAAATGTTCGTTGAAGTCCAAGGATGGTTTTTACGGCGAGAAAAATTCGAATAATTCCCGGTAATACCCTTAAAACAGCCCTTTTCTTTTTCCCATACAAACACCCAGCTGTCAAACATTTGACGTCCATCGAAACAAAACAAAGACGCGTTTTAGAGAAATAGGGCAGAACAAGGTCTGCCGGGACAGCTAGTAATATTATAAATGTGAAAGTTTGGATGGATGGATGGATGGATGGATGTATGTTTGTTACTCATTTACGCAAGAACGGCCGAATGGATCTGGATGAAATTTGACATGGAGATAGATTATAGTCTGGAATAACACATAGGCTACTTTTTATCCCGGGAAAAGATAGGATCCCTCGGGAACGCAGGTAAAACTGCGCGGAACAGCTAGTTATTAATAATTTTTGGTGGGTACATATTATTTAAAACTTTATTATAAATGTGGCATGATACAAAATGCATTTGGCTTTAAAATTGCGGAAAAAGATACCCAATTTATAAATTTATAATCGAGTAAATATTTTACAAGTGATATTTCAGCGCGGCTAACAAACAAAATAAACTTTTTTTCCTTGTTATTTCCTTCACGAAGTTAAAGTTAAAGCAATTTCTCGGATTTAATAAGTTTAAGCTTTGGAAGGGCATTTATGGGCGAAGAAACTGAACCCGAAATTACTCTTCAACTTAGTAGGACCGCTAACAAACTCATCATGGTTACATTTTTTACCCTTTGGCTTGCAAATGGGATGGGTAACAGGCCTGCGTCACTCGCGCAATGCCTACTGCTATGTAGCTCGCCGACCGGCAATCGCACTCAAACTCAAAACTCATTAATTCAGTTTAGGGCCTGGTTAGGCAATTATGAACGTTACAATTGACTCTACCACCGGTTCGGAATACACTTAAACTGAGAAGACTCCGGCAAGAAACTCAGCAAGGCAATTTTGGCACTTACGTGGTATACGAGATAATCTTTGTAGGCTTATAAAATGTTGGTATTTTAGCTTTTGTATAGCTATTATCTAATCAGTGAGTTCAAGTTATTAAATATTCTTTAGATCACTGCCTTTTCTTTTTAGAGTTCCGTACCCAAAGGGTAAAAACGGGACCCTATACTAAGACTTCGCTGTCTGTCCGTCCGTCCGTCTGTCCGTCTGTCTGTCACCAGGCTGTATCTCAAGAACCGCGATAGCTAGACAGTTGAAATTTTCACAGATTATGTATTTTTGTTGCTGCTATAACAACAAATACTAAAAACAGAATAAAATAAATATTTAAGGGGCTCCCATACAACAAACGTGATTTTTGTGCCATTTTTACGGAACCCTTCGTGCGCGAGTCCGACTCGCACTTGGCCAGTTTTTTTAATGTTTAACTATTCCAAATCAAATTGAAAATAACAAGAACAATAAATGCCTGAGCACATTTTTGTTGTGGTTGACCGATCCTTGGCATACCCTCCGTTAAAGGCTTATATTTATTAGTGGCCAGATAAATAAACATGTTTTTACTCGGTAACCTTTAAATGTTATATTTACAAACATCTGTCTGTTATTTAATGCAATGAAACGAAGCGAAGAAAGGGTATTTTGAATTTTAACATTCGAATATTTAAATAGGTTGAGTTATTATTTCCCAATATTTTTTAACAATTAAGCTTGTGTTTAAGTGTAGATAAAAGTGCTTTGCCAAATTCTATTGCAACCGGAACGCAGTATTTAAAAAACTAAAAGCTAAAACTTACATAACAATAAAGATCTGCCTTAGGAGTAAAAACAGTTTGTTATTTTCCAAAAAAACATTTCCGTAGACCCTATGTAAGCCTATAATCGAAGTTGTTTAGAGACCGGAATACCAAATCACCCGATTTCCATCCCTATTTCCGACCCTGTGTTTTCACAGTTTATTTCACTGAATAGTTTTGTATGGAGCGTGAATTATTTATCAATAAGTACATCTTGGCTTCGGAAGCGGAAAAAATCTTTCAAGCCTCCAGGAAATCAGACGCCAGAGAACAGATGCTAAGAAAAAGATAACTTTTTTTTTTTTTTTATTCTGGATAGGCTTGTGTTTGACTACAATCTCACTATGGTAAGTGATGATGTGGCCGAAGGTGGTAAGCACACAAAGCCTAGATGGACTTAAAGATGGAGTATAATAATATACAAACATAGTATATACAAACTTAAAGATGGAGTATAATAATATACAAACATAGTATATACAAACTTAAAGATGGAGTATAATAATATACAAACATAGTATATACAAACTTAAAGATGGAGTATAATAATATGTTGGGAACAAGTACGGTAGTTATACAGAAAATTTGAATTAAGAATCTGCTAAGCAGTTACTAAACATCGACGATTTTTTTATGAATAAGCCCATATATGTTTATACATTATAATTCTTATTAATATGCTGAACTCCTCCTTTATGCTGAATTTTGTGTGTGTTGAGTTGATCCCTTGATGGTTTATATTCATAATTGAACCCGGAGATGGAGGTGTAATCGAATTTTCAGGGCAAGACAACGTCTATCAGGTCAGATAGTTTTTTTAAAATATCGCCGAAAATATTGGAACGAACTTCCTTATCGCGCGTTGTGAAAGGGGGCTAGACGGAAAAAAATCTTACGAAAAATTGTCCGACACTTTTAGTGTCAGTGTCACCAGTCTAGTGAAACTTCAAACAATTTTTTCTTCTATGGACCTTCAATCGAATAATAATGGCGGATATAGCTATCACTCTCCCTCAGTGCAGTTTCTCTTTCTTGCTTCTTCTGTCAAGTGTCAGCCATGTTGTTTGTCAAAACTTCATTTCGAACCATTTGTGTTTTCATATAAATATTTCTTTGATTGTGGATTATAATTGCTAAAAAAGTTAAATTTCTCTTAAAAATTAGTGACGGGTGATCACAGGTGTACTTTAATTAATAATTACTTAAAATGCCACTGAAAATACGGTTTATTACTTGTGAAATATGCGGGAATCGAGCAAGTCGTTCAAATCATGAAAAAAGGATGTTTATGGCAAAATTTCCTTTAGATGAAGCCTGGTAAGCACTTAAATATGATACTTTGCAGCCATATGTAAGTAGAACAGGCTAAGAACAAATAAAATTAACATATTTAATTTATTTCAATTGTTTGCTAGTGATGTACTACAACTTTAATATCCACATATCGATAACAACGTTATTGTTTATCATTGAAAAGAAATAAGAAATATAATGTTACGTAAAAGAGTAGGGGCAGTATGTTTTATATATTTGAATGGCGTGCCTAAATATAAATGAGCAAGGATCGGAATAGGTTATGCAATTTTTCAGGATTTAGAAACATTTTTGTTGTTAGTTTTGACGGGGCTATTTCAGCACTTAGCCTCTTGATTGGGCCATTGCACGTATATGATTTATAAACATAATCTTTATAAAAATTTCAGATGCAAACAGTGGGTCAAGTTTGTGGGCAAAGAAGATTTAATATATGTTCCCGTTGAAAAGTTGCATGCATTTCGTTTGTTAAAGCTGAAGATTCTAATGCCTACATTATTAAAAGATCACAGCAACAGGGCATCACAAAATAATTTTAAAAAAGAACAGTTTTTATTTTCTTAGAAGACTTATTGTTGAAGTATTAAGTTTAGAGAGTAAGCTTTAGAGCAACATGAAGAAGACTGATTGTTAAATTGTTAAGTTTAAAAAGTGAGCTATGGAGCAAGATGAAGAATGCTAATTGTTGAAATATTAATCTGTTGAATCCCTTATATATTTAATTATATTGTTATGTTATTGTTATGCCACTTGGGAGGCAACGGGTAAAAAGTGAGCTATAGAGCAAGGTGAAGAAAATTGATTGGTGAAGTATATAATTTTGATTATAATTGATTATTATCATTGATATATGATACTGTAAAACAAAACCAGTGATAATTTTTTTTCTTAGCTCTATAAATCTGCATTCTCAACGGTTTACAATTGATTGTTTCATTTTCGCTGAATAAGTAATTTCATTTCAGTATTAAAATTTTAATTAAATTAGCAGAAAGTTTTTTATTTTATTTCGGGTTCGCATTTAAGTCCAATCTTGTATTAGTACCAAATATCCCCTCGTCAACATTGGACTCATAAATACGGATTCGATACTTACCTAAAATTAATAAAAAATATTATTTAGTAGTAGCCTCGGTTTCTACCCTGCATATTTTATCGATATCGATAAGAACTATTTGTCAAGCACTATTTGGTTCGCTAGGTTGGTACTCCTGTTGTTTGACAAGATGTCAAAAGATGTTTGTGGTGTCGGTGGTATAGAATTCCACGCAAAGGTCGCAAAGGCTAGTACAAGAGCTAGTATGGGAGTCCCGTCTCTTAATATATTACATACTCTTTGGTGTCACTTTATTGTAAGCTGTGCGACGTGCGCATGTTTCTCTGTCTGTCTCTCTCTCTCTTTTATAGAAAGCAAGCCAGATATTTTTTTCATTTCTTTCTTATTCTATTATTTTGAAGTATGTCTACGTTTTTCCATCTCATTGTAGGTGTCACGAGACTGAGGATTTCCAATTCCTGGTATTGTACAATATTGTAGTGTACTTCATCATTATTAATTTCTAACTTTGGTTAAACATTGTAGTAATGTTGTGTTATATTTATCTTTTCTTCTTGTTTTTTTTTAAACAGAGGCCAATTGCCAGGGGGATGTGTTATAGACATTTTTTTTACAATGCCTTGAAGGCAACAGTCTCAAATTAAGTTTCTTTTTTATAAGTCGAATCGTGATTTCTAGAATTTCATTTTTTCCAGTAAATATGCAAGAGTTCCGACGTAAATTACTTGTACTTCCCGAATTTTTTTTTTAGATATCCATTGGAACAACAAAAACTTTTTGGTACAACGTAGAAAGAAAACATGCAAAAAAAAAACTTGAGAGGTGTCAAGGGACACCCGGATGGAACGAAGTTATATAAGTCGAGAGAGTATATATATAAAAAAAAACATATAATATATATATATATATATATAAATAGAAATGAAAATATCTGGCTTACTTTCTATAAGAGAGAGACAGACAGAGAAACATGCGCACGCCGCACAGCGGTGTCACCGACACAAAAGTGTCGTAAGATTTTTTTCCGTCTAGCCCCCTTTCACAACGCGCGATAAGGAACTTCGTTCCAATAAAACATTGATAGTACTCTACTCGTTTCCTTTCAGTACTCGAACCGCATGTTTGTTAAATAGTAAAAAGGTCTGTTTTATTGCAAAGGCTTTCCGAAGAAACGTCGAGTCCGTCTGCAAGGGCCTATTACTATGTTATAAGGTCAGTTCGGTTGAGATCTATCACTTACAGTAAGTAAAGCTATGTAGGTTTTATTATCTTTGTAATAAAGATTAGTATGGAAGCGCGATAGTATTTTTTTTGTGTTCACATTTAATGAAAGGATAATCAAAATCTTTTGACTTACTGTTTGATAGCCTCCAAGATGTTATATTAAATTTTACTTAATAATATTGCATTTTAAGGTGAAATCAAAATATAACGTAGTTTAAATAAAAAGCCATGTAGAAATAAATTTTAATCATAATTATTTCATAGAGTAGATGATGCGCGAGCCAATGTAATACGATGTAGTGATGTCAACATGGCCACCGCAACCATAGACACGATCCTGAACTAAGAAGTATGATTTTTAGTTCAAGGACACTCCGCTAGATGACTTTGCCCTAATGTCAAACTTTCTATTAGACTTTTTGGCGGGAACTTGCAGAGTGACGTTGCGTTTTCGTTTTATTTTCATTAAATTCGTGTATTTTGAGTTTTATTGAATAATTTCGGTGGTTAAAACACCATCCAATAATGATCAATTTAAGTGCACAAGTGAAGTGAAATGAAATGAAAGCGTGTGACTTTCCAGGTTGTCCCAAAAAGTCCGTGAATGTTTTAGTGGAACAACCGCCAATTTCACTAAAGCTTGACTGGACATGTACAGACGAGGACTGGACATTACAGTGAGTTTGATAATGTGACTATAACATAAAAGAAGAAATTGAAACTGAAGAAAATGTATGCGATTGAAAGACTTTGTATTGACTAAATACTAAAACTGTGACAAATAGACCAAGACCATTTCAAATACTTTGACATTGGCAGAAATATCCTAAAAGGATGATTGCCAGCAAAAAACAAAAAAAAAACTTTCTATTAAATTTTCACGCATGGTGTTACCATAGTGTAGTCATATTTATAGGATAGTGGTATTATCTATAAATAAAAACATTGTTTACCGTTTGCAAGTTGAAGTAATAAATTTAAGTCGAATTTTCAAAATCAAATAACATTAAAATCGACCTATGTATATCACCCGTCAATATTAAGTGGTGCACATTTTAAATTATCTATCAATTCAATGAACTAAACAAGTTCTAATCTAACAGATGGACAAAAATAAATATCCAACTCTTACTATGTTTATAAATTCTTCAATTCCCGTCAGAGATTATGAATGATTTCATGCGGTATGAATGTACGAATTGAAATATATTTGATAATTTTAATACATACTTACCTAGTTATTTTGTGATTAGATACTTTTGATTCTTAATTCAAATCGAGTTTTTGGTGTCACTTATTTTGTAAAATTATTTTTAAATTTTGAGTTTTTTTTTTCCTGGATAAGCTTGTGTTTGACCACAATCTCACCATGGTAAGTGATGATGTGGCCGAAGGTGGTAAGCACACACAGCCTAGATGGGAACTGGATCTCAAGTGCAGCTGTCGGAACACACCGATAGGTGCTTGGCGACAAATTTTCAGCTTGAGGGTGGTAGCCAGCCAGTCGGGTACTACAAAGTACCTTACCACTGTGCTATGATTTCCTCACGATGTTTTCCTTCACCGAAAGCTCAAGCTCATTGTAGGATTCGAACCCACGACCTTTGCCGCGGTATCCGACGTCACTACCACTGAGCTATCATCGCCTTTAAAGTATTTATTTTTATGTGTATTCAATGCCTCTCAAGATATGCCACTGACCGAGGGTATGAATATTATTAATGACTCTACCTTCAATATTGAATTTAAGGTACATAAATAAAGGACTGATATAAAACCCTCGATAATTTTTACGTTTTTAGTCCGTTGTTTGTCTTTATAGTAGAAGTTTTTTTATATATATTACAAATGACAACAAAGCTGACGGGTCACCTGATGGTAAGTGTCGACCGTCGCCAATAGACATTAGCAATACCAAGGGGATTACCAATGTTGTACACCTTATTATAATGCCTTGATGGGAACTGGCTCTCAAGTGCAGCTGTCGGAACACACCAACAGGTGCTTAGCGACATATTTTCAACTTGAGGGTGGTAGCCAGCCAGTCGAGTACCACATAGTACCCTACCACCGTACTATTTCTGGAATTGTCCTAAACTTTATAATACCTCTATTTCTATACGTTTCCTACTTAATGAGAATACTTTGGAGCTATACTGGATACAACGCAAAAATAATCATAAAAAAATTGTTTCTCTTCCATCAATATTTCTAATTCTAATAGAAAAAAACTTGAGAGGTGTCAAGGGACACCCGGATGGAACGAAGTTATATAAGTCGAGAGAGTATATATATATAAAAAAAACATTTCTAATAGAAATGAAAATATCTGGCTTGCTTTCTATAAGAGAGAGAGAGACAGACAGAGAAACTTTTGACGTAAAAAGTGTCGTAAGATTTTTTTCCGTCTAGCCCCCTTTCACAACGCGCGATTATTTTTCCAATAGACAGCCACGTTATTTGTGAGTGTCATAGGCTATATTTTTATACCGAAAAGCTAAGATCCAATGAGAACGCGGGTGAAACCGCGGGGGACAGCTAGTAAATTATAAAAATATCAATTGCCTTGTAGCGTGTTTTTTTGAAGTCGTTTATAAATAGCAATAGCAATAGCTGCTTGCCTCGCAATTTAAAGATGTCGTTTTCAGGTTTCTACTTTATTGAAAAAATCGCACACTAATTTATTCTGTAAGAAAATCTAGGTTTAAAAATAGCCCCGTATTTTCTCGTGTGACATTGGAAAGTGGCAGATATAATTTAAACTTTGCTTTAAATAACGATAATTTTAGTTTTGCTACTGTTACTAAATTACCTATTTAGCATGTATGTGAAGCGATTCTGAAACTTGGGCTTGGTTAATTGAAAGTTGATACTTTAATGGAACGAAAAGTGAAATTTCCCAGAAAAACGTACTAATTCAAAAGGTTGGGGTTTCCAAGGTAAATTATTGATGATAGACCTGTTTTTTTTTTATGACCATAGTACATTAATGGAAAATGAAATATTACCTACTATGTGTTTTGATGCAAAAATAATAATTTAATAAGTAATAAGTAGTAATTAAATAATAATAAGTCTCAAGATAATTTTAGTGCTATGTTTTAGTTTTATAAATGCTCCCTTTGGGCATACATGTTGGTCCTGGCACCAATTCTGACCCACAACCTTGCAGCCAGGTTAGTGGTACATCGCATGAAAATTTGCTGAGATGTGGGCAGTGTTCTCATCCTCGCTATTTTCGTGGAAACCGTGGTCTGAAAATTCATATTGGAAAGGTACATAAACCTGTTTCAGTATTAATCAATCAGACTAGCTCTGCTAATTCTGGCATTTTAAATTCGACCACAAATTCAAATACTTCCGAGCAACCGTTTTGGCAAAGGATTTGTTTTTTAAAAAATAATGTTCCGGTATTAAAGCGAATACCTCGCGGAGCACGTACACAGAAACGTGCTTCAGCTTTATGTCTATCTATAGACAAAATTCTTAGCCAGAATTCGCAGAGTGCTTGGGAAGAACTGCTCACATTTTCTTACAGGGTGCTGCATGTTCCTAATCGCCAGCAAAATGAGATCTCTCTAACTCAAAAAATAAAAAATAATTGTTCACATCCAGAATTGGCCTCAATTCCAATATATTCGAAAAGTCAATTTATCAATCAGGCAAACCCTATTAGAAAAATTGAAAATAAAGCCAACGACGGCGATTTCAAGGGAGCAGCACAGCTTTTATTTTCAAGCGATGTTGTCGCTGCAGACACACCTGAAACCCTCTGTGCTTTAAGGTCTAAACATCCACCTCCGCTCCCAAATATAATTTTTCCGGATCCCCCTTCATCTGACCAAACCAGTCTAAATTGTACCTCCAAAGATCTTCTAAATGTAATTTTATCCTTTAAACCTGGCTCTGCTGGTGGCCTCGACGGTTTTACACCACAGCATTACAAAGATCTTGTTTGTGGTGCCGCCGGGGACGCTGGCACTAAATTGTTATCGAGATTAACCTCTCTTATAAATTTTATGTTGGCAGGAAAGGTGCCGAGCCCCATCACCGAGATCATTTATGGGGCCAACCTTTGCGCCCTTTCCAAAAAAGACGGTGGTATAAGACCGATCGCGGTGGGTAATACTATCCGTCGTATGGCTTCCAAAATTTGCTGTCGTCACATTCTCCCGATAGCTACTGATTTATTTCAACCAATTCAACTTGGTTTTGGCTCAAAGGGAGGTTGTGAGGCAGCGGTACATGCGGCTCGGACCTTTCTTTTAAATAACGGAGGTGATGTTCTGCTTAAGGTTGACATAAAAAATGCATTTAACTCTGTCGATAGGGCCGCTATGTTGACACAAATAAGGGATATTTGTCCTGACATATATTCTTACTTGTGGCAATGTTATGGCCATCCTACAAAACTTTTTTATAAAACACAACCGATCATTTCCGGTGTAGGTTGTCAGCAGGGCGATCCTCTCGGTCCTGCCATTTTTAGTTTGGCCATTCAACCAATCATATCTAAATTACAGTCTAAATTTAATGTTTGGTATCTAGACGATGGAACTCTTGGAGGTGATGCGACTTCTGTTATCAGAGATTTAAAATCTCTAACTGAAAAATTTTAAAAAATTGGTCTTGATTTTAACTGCTCCAAATGCGAGATCCTAGTTTCAGATTCTGTTCCTGAATCTGAGAAATCCAAAATTATTCAAGATTTTAATGATTTGGCACCAAATATTAAATTAATCTCAAGGGATTCGCTTCTTCTTCTCGGAGCCCCCGTCTTAGATGAATCCATTCCTGGGTTTTTTGAGCAAAAGATACAAAATTTTAATGAATCCTCTCATCGACTTTATGACATAAATGCGCATTATGCATTTTTTACTGTACGACTATGTCTTTTTGTGCCGAAGTTTACGTATTTACTCCGCTGCACCCACTTATTCAAATTCGATCAATTATTAGAAACTTTGGACAACATGATCAAAATTTCTCTTTCTAAAATCCTAAATTGTTGCCTAGACGACAACAAAGTGTGGTCTCAAGCCACCCTACCCGTACGATATGGTGGCCTAGGAGTGCGTAAAATTTCTAGCGTATCACTGCCGGCATTTCTGTCCTCGGTATACAGTGTGAGTGACCTCGTCAGATCTGTTTTGGAACCAACTATTGGATCTGTTGAGGTTTCTTACCTATCCGATGCCAGAAATGCTTGGCAGGTAGCTTGTCCAGGCACAAATATTCCGACTTTGAGTCACTCTCAGAGAGAATGGGACAAACCTCTTTGCGAAAAAACTTGGCAAATTTTATTTTCTGATTTTTCTACTGATTCGGACCGGGCACGTTTGTTAGCTGTCTCTCAGAGTGAATCAGGTCACTGGTTGCAAGCCATTCCATCTAGTAATATCGGGACTTTGTTAGACCGCATAACATTAAGCTTGTGCATTTGTCTTCGTCTTGGTTCCAGGTCCAATCATCCTCATCGCTGCCGCTGTGGGGATCTTGTCAATGAGCTCGGCCATCATGGGCTTTCGTGTTCTCAAAGCGCCGGTCGTATTTCACGCCACGTGGCTCTTAATGATATTATCCGTAGGGCTCTTGTTGTCGCCGGCGTGCCTTCTGTACTCGAACCGGTCGGTATTTCGCGTGGCGACGGCAAGAGGCCGGATGGTATGACTTTGATCCCGTGGAGTGTCGGCAAGCCGTTGGTGTGGGATGCCACTTGTGTCGATACACTTGCGCCATCTCACTTACCGGTGACTTGTAAAGCCGCGGGAGCGGCTGCGAAAGGTGCGGAAAATTCAAAATTCAAAAAGTACGCCTGTATTGGTCCAAATTATCAATTTATGCCTTTTGCGGTTGAGACCATGGGTCCGTGGGGGTCTGAAGCTCGTCGTTTCGCAAATATTTTATGTAAAAAAATAATCGAGGCCTCGGGTGAGCGGCGGGCGGGGAGCTTTTTCCGCCAACGCATCAGCTTGGCCATCCAAAGAGGAAACGCTGCCAGCCTTCTGGGAACCTTGCCGATCGGCAGCAGCGGCAGCCTCGAAGATGTTTTTTATGTATTGTAATTGTACATTTGCATGTATATTTTGTACATTTGTTGTAAATATTAAATGTTTTTGAAAGAATTATATAAGTTAAGTTTAGACCACTCGTACTTTATAAATTATCTAAACATTTTCTTTGAAAAAAGTTTGCTTGTTGTATATACGTACGCATAGCCCTTTAATTTTTTTTTTATGTTACTTGTGACAACGAGGCAGGCAGAGTCACCTGATGGTAAGTGACTACCGTCGCCTATAGACATTAGCAATACCAGGGGGACTGCCAACGTGTTGTACACCATATTACAATGCCTTAAGGGCAAGGGCAACTGGCTCTCAAGTGCAACTGCCGGAACACACCAACAGGTGCTTGGCGACAGATTTTGTGTGGGTGGTAGCCAGCCAGTCGAGTACCACCTAGTACCCTACCACCGTGCAAAATTTGTGTAAGTTATATTAAGAACGACATAATTAATTTATTTTTAAACTTAAATATAAATTAACTATCTATCAAAATATAGGTACGATATTATATGTGTAGTATATCAATTTAGTGCATTTAAGTTCAAATCTGCAGCCGGTGTCACACAAGAATTTAAAAAAGCAAGTGTCAAATTTTTCCCTGAGTCTAAAACATTTTGTCAATGTTCCAGGATTCAGATTATGTATGTTGATTCACCTTTTAACGTTATAAATATGAACTATGGGCTTATTATAGTATCTAGTAGATTTATATTTTTTTTAATTCATTTAACTTAATTTTGATTTTACAACTACAACTAAAACTTATTTCTTATTCCATTTTATTTAAATAAATCTAAATAAAAAGTCGTTGTCAGTAGGCAACGTACCCAGAATGCTGGCAGCATTGCCACGTTGGATGGCAATGCTGATTAGATTGTGTTAATTGAAAATAAACATTATGTTCTAATACCAGGTTTCCAATTCAATTGTTTCAAGCGCGGTTCAAAACTAATAACATAATTATCATGACAGGTGTGGTGACATACAAAGTGTGAACGACAATTTTTTTTTCATAATTTTTGGCCTCGTATCGAGACCTATAAGCCATTTCTTTATTTTAAATATTCATATTTTATGTTAAGTCACGTTTTATTGTCAATTTCACTGTAAAGTCTAGTCCGTACAAGTCCGGTCTAATTTTAGTGAAATTGGCGGCTATTCCACTAAAACGTTTCATGGACTTTTTTGGACAACCTGGAAAGTCACGATACACGCTTTCATTTCATTTCACTTGACTAGTGCACTTAGATTGATCTTTATTGGACAAAACACCACCGAAATTATTCAATAAAACTCAAAATACACGAATTTAATGAAAATAAAACGTAAACACAACGCCACTTCGCAAGTTCCCGCCAAAAAGTGCTTATAAGTCAGCAGATAATTATATCTACTTATATAAACTTGACAGGTGTGTTATAGGTCTATCTATTAGTCACGTGTCGTAGATAATTACTTAAGTAATATTATAGGGGACGTAATATACGAAATGTGGTGACGACAGTATATCGACATTGATTTTAATAGTAGACGGAGATGACTACCTATTTAAATAAATATTTTTGACTTGGTATCTAGACCTTTAAGCCATTTCTTTATTTTAAATATTCTTCTTTTATGTTATAGTCACATCTGTAAAGACTAGTCCTCGTCCGTACAAGTCCGCTCAGGTTTTAGTGAAATTGGCGACTTTTTCACAAAACTTTTTCACGGACTTTTTGGGATAACTTGAAAAGTCACAAAAGAAAAAAAAACAACGTGATCGAAAAAATCCTCAAGACTCCATTCCCGTGATGAACTCACTATTTACAATCTACAAGTTTGTAAGGAAACCTCGGTGCGCGAGTCCGACTCGCACTTGACCGGTTTTTTTATTTCTATAAATGCGGATGTAACTGACTGTCTGAAAGAAAAGGAAAAAAATGTGTACGATTTTACAGTAGAAAGATTCATGACGCTTAAAACATTCCATTTATTAGGATGTAACTTTTTTTTTAAAAGCGTAAATCGTCTAAAATGTCGCATAAAAAAATTAATTTTACCTCTCGCTACATGTTTATTTGTCCTTCAATTAAGCACTCATCCACTCATCGCATCTGTTCAAAATGGATGAGCTCAACTACGAAATACTTACAATAAAAAAAATGAACGTCCAATTTGTTTGTAAAACTTCGCGTTCAATTTTTAAATTTCCTATTCGTTCTCAATTACGACAAACGTTGAGTATTCTAAATGGAAAACTTTTAGGCACATACTCATATTTTTCCTAAAATGCTTTATTTTTAATATAGCTAATAAAATTAAATCTATATCTTCTATTATAATAAAAATGAATCCCTATTTCCTTGGTCACGGCATCACGCGTGAACGGCTGGACCAATTTCGCAAATTCTTTTTTTGTGTGTTTGTTATTGTTTAAGGAGAAGGTTCTTATGAAAGAAAAAAGTATGAAAGTTGCGCGGAACATTAGAAAATTTAAGAAAACTTAACGTCCATATTAAATTGCGTTTGACATAACTGCCAGTTGTGTGACAGTTGGCGCAAATATTGATTAAAACTGATGGTTCCAAGTTTCTTTTTATTTTCATTTCATGGCAGGACAACGTCTGCCGGGCCCACTAGTATCCTATAAAATTCGTCACATAATAATCATGGTAACATAAGCCTAGCTTGTTCTAGAATATTACTTACAAACTTGTACGAAAGACAACAAAGACACCTGTCCAAGAATGTCCTGAGACTTGGCAGTCAGTGTATTCAACCCCGAAGGATAGTATTACTACTTGGATGTTTGTTACTCTTTCACGCAAAAACTACTGAACGGATTTTGGTGAAACTTGGCACGCAGGTAGATCAAATCCTGTGCTAAGACATAGAATACTTTTTATCTCGACAAAAGATAAGATCATTCGAGAACGCGGATGTAACCGCGGGGGACAGCTACCTACATAGATAAAATAACAATGAACTTTTTTTTCGGTCGAGTCAAAAGACGATGGTTAATTTGCGTAAACAGTAGAAAAGCTGTGTAAACGATCACTGATAGATGATCAGCTCTCCCTTTGAAACGGACATAGAGACAGTACCGATGGAAATAAATTGGCTCGCAGCGGAAACATCACGGAAATCAGACGGATACTATCTCTTATACAGAATGTTCGGTAAATAGTACGAGAAACTTAAGGGGGAGGATAGGTGAACGGGTCGCGAAATAAGACAGAGTATTTTTTTATATATATATTTTTTTTTTATATATTCGATAGGCTTGTGTTTGACCACAATCTCACCATGGTAAGTGATGATATGGCCGAAGATGGTAAGCACACAACGCCTAGATAGGAACTGGCTCTCAAGTGCAGCTGTCGGAACACACCGATAGGTGTTTGGCGACAGATTTTCAACTTGAGGGTGGTAGCCAGCCAGTCGGGTACTACAAAGTATCCTACCACCGTGCTATGGTTTCCTCACGATGTTTTCCTTCACCGAAAGCTCAAGCTCATTGTAGGATTCGAACCCACGACTTTCGCCGCGGTATTCGACGTCACTTACCACTGAGCTATCATCGCCTTATAATATAATTATATAGAAAAATCTCGACATATCCTTTTAATGTTTCCTTTTTTTTACGTTGGATAAGCTCATTGTAGGTTCAAATTCACGACCTTCGCCGCGATATCTGACTTCACTACCACTGAGCTATCGACACAAAAAAAAACATAAAACGCAATAAAGATTTCTATAATCTATTTCTTTGTAGTAGGTACTGGACATGGTTACCTACCCACACCCATTTGTATATTCCGTCAGTTGCACTTGAGAGCCAGCTGCCTTGTTAGCTTTCCTCTTGTCGCTAATATCTATAAACAACGGTAGTCACTTCATTTACCATCAAGTGCTTGTGGGGGCTGGTCTGCTTGAGTTTGTTGTTTATTAAGTCAGTCATCATTAAATTCTATAGATTACTATTTTTGCCGCCATAACACGCAAATATTGTCAGTGAGACTAGATAAATAATAATTATTGAATGTAATAGGTGTAAGTTGTTTTTGAAAAGAGTAATTGCTGAGTTTTTTGCCGGTTCTTCTCAGCAAAAACAACCTTCCGAACCGAGCATTTAGAGTCTGACTATTCATAAGTGCCTGTGAAGGCCTATTTGGATGAATAAACAATTTCATTTCATTAAACAATTTCATTTCATTTCATTTCAGTGACCCACCTGCCATTCTGTCAGACATCTGATATGAAAATAACAACAAAATCAATCACTCTATCAAAGTTTTTATAAGTCTAGGAAAATCTTCTCGATAAATATATGAACACTATAACGAAAGCCTTTACCAGCTGTGAACCAGAGATATTACAGCTTAAACATCGAATGACAAGACTGATGGTAGTGACGAAACGCCTAGGCGAGGAATGATTAATTGTGTTCTAGAATCTAGTTAGATACCGAGACTATATTAAAAAAAATAGGCATAGGCAATGCTAGTTACTTACCATCACGTGACTAGGCTGTATGCAATTATCACTTTTGCCATAAAAAAAATTGAAGATGACGTTTATTTCAAAATGGCGAAAAGAACAATATTTTTGCTATTTCAATATTTTGTGGACTTTGTTTTGTGGTGTTTTTAAAGTGTAAAAAAGCTTAATTACCTAGTGAAAAGGGTATTTTTGCGTGCCCCTTAACTTATTTTATCCCGGAAATACGTATTTTTGGCGTGATGATATTAATCACGCGTTAAAAAGCCCTTGTCGCCGCAGGTTTTTTAGCGCGGAAATGTCAGTTAGTCTGGCGATTTAAAAAGTTATAATTAATCTGTTGACTCGCGAGATTAATCTGTCAAACAACTCGTCAACTCGCGCACAGTATTAAAAAAACCTAAATTCGCGCCCAATTTTCAAGTAAATGTCATCATCCCGATTGTCCCATTTGAGAACCAAGTGGTTCGGATTCTGAAACCCCGATTGTCCCAAGAAAGAACTGACAGGTTAAGGTCGTTAATATTTGGAAATCAGACTGTTTCATACAACAAAAACATATGACATTCGAGTAACTTATTATAATTATTTTAAAGTAATTATTAAGTAGTATTTGAGTACAAATTAGCTCATAGTACATTTTTTTTTTCAATGTAATGTAGGCTTGGCAGATATATATTTTAATACAGACTCGAGAAAAGGCACATATTGTAATAATATCACCATTACAAGTTAGGTACTTAATTTTGAGTATTAAATATAAGCGATAAGTCGGTAATATTTATACTGCATACTCTATAGCACTCTCTTAGTATGGATTATTATCATTTTTTTTTATTATATGAAATTAAAACCAATCTAATCATCAAATAAGGCCAATCAAAATATAAATAGTTAATAAAATTAATAATTTATATAACCCTTCAGAATAGTATAAATTATACTAGACACCATATTTTTGAGCTACGTAAAATATTCCAGTTTGTTAATTTGTTGAAAAAAAAAAATTTAAGAGTCGTTCGCTCCCAATAATACTACACAGAGCATAATGACCATTACGAAGTTAAAAAATCTGAGAAAATATTTTAAAAAACGAACCCTGCATTTAAACAGGTATTCTTTTTTTAAAACAAAATTCGCTACTACGCCTAATCAACCTATTAATGTAGGCAGAGCTCATCACAATTTTGTCACTCGTTGACATAAAAAATCAAATCTCACAAAAACGTTGTGGTAATTTGACAACAATTTGTGATCACGTTCCATTTTTATTTCGGAACGAAACGAAACAAAATGGGCATCTCATTTGAAAAGAATTGGAATGTTTCGGTATAACGGCAGAAAAAAAATCTGCTAAACAGCAAAATTTTCGGGGCGTTTTTCCACGTTCGCACATAGTTTCGCACGGAGTGCTACACAAATAAATTTTCCTCGACCGCTATTTAGGAAAGGAGGTTACGTACCTTTGTACAAGCTATACGCACTTACTCTAAATCTGTCTGTAATACGTAAACATAATGGACATATATTATCAAGGCGATGATAGCTCAGTTGTAGTGACGACGGATACCGCGGTGAAGGTCGTGGGTTCGAATCCTATATACGCTTGAATTTTCGGTGAAAGAAAACATCGTGAGGAAACCATAGCACGGTACTCGACTGGCTGGCTACCACCCTCAAGTTGAAAATCTATCGCCATGCACCTATCGGTGTATTCCGACAGCAGAGCTGCTCTCACAAGCTTATCCAAAAATTTAAAACAATCTAAAACTAACCAAACTAATATAATCTCATCATCGTAGGATACATAAGAGTATTTAACAAAAAAAAAACATGAAAAAGATAGAAGAAAAGTAATAGGGCTGTAAGGGGTTGAAATAGGGGATGAAAGTTTGTATGGAATTGACGTCCTTTTTAAAGCTAGAAGCTTGAAACTTATTTATAGGCTTTTGATTAGATATATATATTTATTTAAAAACGACATTCAAAGTTTGTAATTTTTCACTAAAGGGGGTAAAAATAGGGGATGAAAGTTTTCAAAGTATATTTGGATGTGAAGATGTTTGTAACTCTTTCACGCAAAAACTGTAAAACGGATTTTGACGAAACTTGGTACACAGGAAGATAATAACCTGGAATAAAACATAGGATACTTTTTAGCCCGGGAAAAGATAATATATCTCCAGAACGCGGGTGAAACCGCGGGGGATAGCTAGTTATTAATAATATTCAAATAAAACAAAATATTGTAAATCAATTTTTAACTACGTGAAAACTTACCCATATCTATTTAAATTAAATTAAGGTTTGAGTTTAATTAAAGCAAAAGCGGGTCCAGCCACGAGGATTTATAGGCCAAATTAATTGTGTTCGAAAGTTAAACTGTTATGTTGATTTTAAGCCTAAAGTGACACTTCAACAGCTTCGCGGGAAATTGATCTCAGAACCTATAAGCCAGTAGGTATAGATTGCAGTTTTTTTTCGTATTTTCAATATTGCTGATGATTAAATCAATCTGAAATCGGCTTCCGAATCTTTGTGTCCATAAAACTCGAAAAGTGGTTGATGGATTGGTTTGATTTATTTACAAAGCCTCGCATTTTAAATGGAGATTGGTTTTATATCCTTTTTATTTTGAATTTTCTTCTGAAATGAGAGTTACAAAGCCTTTTGTGAGATTGAGTTTTAACCATAGTTACCATAGTTACTGTTATCAAAAAAAAAACGTAACACTAAAAATTTGAGCGATCTTTACCACACCGAGAACAGCTATGAATAAAAAATAGACAATATGGAAACGTGAGATTTTTCGGAAAGGAATTTATTAAAATTAACCCAAAATCCTGATTGAAATTGTGACCAGACTTAATGCTAAGTATAACAATATTTGTCATAATTGAATCTTTTGCCTACTATTCCAATAGTTTATGAACATGAAGATTTATTATGAAATTCTCATCCTCATTACTGATAAAATCCTTTTTCCTCTTAAAAATACGTTTTTCAAACAATAAAATAAAGCCCGTGGAAAGCTTATCTAGGAACTTGAGGTACCTTTTCTTTTCCTAAATACCATACATATTTTATCTCAAAGCGTTGAAATAAACAGACTTATTCAAATTATCAAGTCACGCACTAAATTATAAAAGGCATTGTCCTTAACAGAGGTGAGTTACCAAAGGGCTTCGCTTTAAGGCCTTCTTCCGAAATAACACTTCGCCTCAGACTATTACCACATACTGTGCTATTACATTTAAAACAAAACGAACCAGATGCGCTTGGCCTTAAATTAACTTGGTGGTGGAAGAGAACCATCAACTCGAAAATCAGTCACCAAAAACATATCAGTGTTGTCAGTTCTTGAGAGCACTTTAAAGCTAATTTAGTTCTTCTGAGCATATTGAAAAGGTTGGTGATACATTGGCAATCCCCTGTTATTGGTGTATCTATGGGCGGTGCTCACTTACCGTCAAGTTTCAATTCAGTCTTCTGTCGTAAAAAGGGACACATGGTTGAGAAGCCCAGTCTTAATGCAGCTGTCGAAACAGGTAGGTGCTTGATGATAAAAACGGTATTTATTACAGAAGACAGCACGCAGTTTGTAATTTAAATAATTAAAAAACTTGAGAGGTGTCAAGGGACACCCGGATGGAACGAAGTTATATAAGTCGAGAGAGTATACATATATATATGAAAAAAAAAACATTTCTATTTATTAGAAATTTAAAATATAAATGAAAATATCTGGCTTGCTTTCTATAAGAGAGAGGGAGAGAGAGAGAGAGAGAGTCAGGTCAACGCGCTTTTGACACTAAAAGTGTCGTGTCAATTTTTTCGTAAGTTTTTTTTTCGTCTAGCCCCCTTTCACAACGCGCGATAAGGAACTTCGTTCCAATAAAATATTCTCAAGCAGCAACTAAGTACGGTAGAGCTTGTAGCTAGGCATAAAAACACTATAAAGGAATTTAAAACAAATGAAGTTTATAACTCAGACATTTTTCCCAGAACCAAATCCTATTACTGATTTTCTACGAAATAAAACACAATATCGAGGTACTAGAGTGCAAACTCATATGAAAACTCCCACTCAAATAGCAAATATCCTAATTTATATTATTGAAGGAGCTGTGGGACCTATTTCAATGGTTAAAGGATGTTCACTTTGTAAATTGAAAAGCATTGAAATACAAAAAGAACGTATACAAGAGTCAGAGATAAAGAAACTGACATCAGAAATAAAGACAAAGGTCGATAAAATTGCAGAAATAATTGAACTGAAGTGGAGAGTTTTCTTTAATGATGAATCTATCTATACAAATAAATAAAATTATGTTATGTGTGATGGTAATGTCAAAATAACAACTTTTTACTAAAGGCATATCAAAGTATATTAAGTACCTACATATAAAAATAAACTTTATTTTTTAATTAATGTATTGCCTGTCTATATGTTTGTCTCTGTTTATCTCCGAAACCTAACCGATTTGGACGGGACGATTTCACTGGCAAATAGCTTATGTTATAAAAAGTAACTTATGTTCTTATTTTAGAAAATGAATAAGGGTTCGCTTTAAACCATGAAATTGTAAAGAAGATCCGCTTCAAATAGAGAATGCGGTTGAAAACAATAAGCTTCACTGAGAGATTCACTATATTATGTATTTGTACGGTGAATCCCCTTTGTTTTTGGCACTCTGTAAAATAAACAGTGACCTTACTTCTATTTTGGTTGCCGGCACTTCGTTAAGGCTAAGCGGGTCACAAAATACTAATCAACGTTAATTCTACAGGTTATATTAAATAAACATCCACTGTCCAGCTTGTTAGCTCGGTTCTTTGCCGGTCCATTTTGCCGTTTTTTCACTAAGACATGGAAACCAATGATTAAAAAAGTATTATAAATTAAATGAATATCTCGGGACATTCATCCTAAACTAATACAAGCAGAGCTTATACTATTAAATCTAGATTCATATTCGTAGATTATACCGGGTCTTTTCACGCACAGAATAATCAAAATATAATTTAGACTAACCTCGACGTTTCGATCAAGTTTTTTTTTTTTTTTTATGTCACCAGTGACAACGAGGCAGGCGGGTCACCTGATGGTAAGTGACAACCGTCGCCTATAGACATTGGCAATACCAGGGGATTGCTAATGTGTTGTACACCTTATTAAGGCGAACTGGCTCTCAAGTGCAATTGCCGGAACACACCAACAGGTGCATGGCGACAGATTTTCAACTTGAGGGTGGTAGCCAGCCAGTCGAGTACTACAAAGTACCCTACCACCATGCTGTGGTTTCCTCACGATGTTTTCCTTCACCGAAAGCTCAAGCTCATTGTAAGGATTCGAACCCACGACCTTCGCCGCGGTATCCGACGTCACTTACCACTGAGCTATCATCGCCATGAAGTTACATTGACCGTGGTCACGAGTGGACTGAACTGGCGGCTGGCGGGTATCAGCGTCTTGAGTGGTGAGAGTTATCTCCAACTACCCGCAAATGGTCTTGTGAAACGTAACAATCGATTATCTACGAATATGAATTTAGTTCGCGAAAGATTTTAAAGTACTATTAAATCCAGATGACCATAAACACTACTTTTTTATGCATACTTAAATAGATAATAGGGTATAGTGTCCTAAAAAAGTCCGTCAGTTAGTTTACTAACAAATATTGGACACATTATTATTTATTTTGTTCCGTAAACGAAAAATGACGAGGATACAGTGCGTTAAGATTTCGCGTGACGTCACGCCGTGGTGCAAATTTTACCACGTAGTGACGTCACTAGTCCCACTCCTATACTTTGATGCGCTATAACTTTGTAGGTATATTTTTATTGATTTGATAAAGCAAATACGTGTCCAATATTATTTGATAATCTCACCGACGGACTAATTAGAATTCATTTTTATTGACCCAGGACTACACTATTACACCCAGATTCAGAACAAACAGATATGTTCATGCACTCATGTCTTAGGTCACTTTTTCTGTTGACGCCAGCTACGCGACCCAGGTCAAAGTTGACCAATGAGTCAGTTTTAACCTACCGCTGGCGCAGCACTTATAACTAATCTACAACTTTTTTCTTATAATATCATTGGACTTCACCGTATTGTTAGCCATCTTTATTTTTATTTAGTCAGTGGTTCCCAGTTCCCACATAGATATCAGAAATGAAATCCCATGAGTATTCTATTGTTTATTCCGAGCTCTTTTATCTCCCCTCTAGTGAGCAGTTAAAATATGAATACACATCAGTTACCATTGTTTATGATACATCACGAGGTGTTTTCACTTTATTTATTTACCACTTTGCTAAAAGGTGAATACATTTATAATTTATGTATGTTTAAATACAAATATTCATAAAGTTTTATTTTATTGTGTACATAATTTAAACAAATAAAACCTTTTAGGAAGTTTTACCCAAATTCATGTTTGTTTTTCATAGGTTTTTTGTATTGTTCGAATAAATACGAAATAAAATAATGGTATAATACACTTGAGAGCCAGTTGTCTACTAGACGCTATTATAGAAGGTCGGCAATACATAGGCAATCTCCATGTTCATAGGTGACGGCAAAGAGTATGGTGATGGCAGTCACTTACCATTAGGTGACCTGCCTGCTTGTCTTTAGGTTTCTAACTAAATATATTATCTATATTTATACCTATTCATCATCATCATATTACAAAGAGGAAAGATTTGATTGTTTGTTTGTTTGCATTGAACAGGCTCTGAAACTACTGGACCGATTAGAAAAATTATTTCACCATCAGAAAGCTACATTATCCCTGATGAACAAAGGCTATATTTTCTCCCTGGAAAAGATAAGATCCCACGGGAACGCAGGTGAAATCGCGGCGGACAGCTGGTGATTTATAAAAAAAAACAATCCTTGCAATTTAAAACATGCTGAGTTAACCAGCTCTTCTAAGGAAAATCAAATCAATCAATCTTAAAAACCATGATTTAAAAGAGTTGTGTAAAGTATATACCTACTTGTGAAGGCATATTTGAATATAACATATTTTTATATAGATTTGCTCGTTACATAAGTATCTTTTGTTATCTCTTTGTTTACTTTAGCCGATTGAAAGTAGCATTGGTTTAAGGAAATCTCTTGAGTAGGGTCGCGGCTTTATGTTTTGAAGGAGGGTATAACGAACAATCCTTCACTCTTGCCTTACAATAAAGAAAAAAATGAATGTAATAATTGAGTTCAAGATCGCCGACTTATCTATATACATACCTAAATTGCCAAAGACAAAACAGTACAGACTTTTTCACCGCGTTTTTTTTAGGTTTTTTTCGCCTTTGAATGGTTAATTTAGAGATATAGGTACATAACCATGTCTTACAAAAAAACTATAGCCCACTTACAAACACATATTCGCGTCCTGCGTTCTATAAACTACAAACAATAGATATATTCGAGCTGCCGACTAAAATGAGTTCAGAGACAGAGTCCGATTATGATTATCAAGTTGTTGCTTGTACTTTCCAGTTTATTGAAGCGTAACAAAATTATGAATTAGTGGAAAAAAACTAACGTCCGCACCCGACACCCGTCGCGCAGTCTACGCAGAAATCTGTGCCGGCTCTACAACGAAGCGCAGGGCAGGACAGATAGTCATGTCTGCGTTGCATATGCATACGCCGCAGCGTACACACCTCTCAGTACGTTCATGCATTACGAAATCAGGCTCTGCCCAGCGCTGAGAGAACCTGTGTCACCTGCGTCTTTTATTTTTTTGCGGAGGACTAAAAGGTGGAGGCTTGAGGGGTCAAAGACACCCTTCCACGGACTGTTCGGCGAGGGCTTATGTCTCTCAACCAGAATGCAAAACTTTAGACGACTGACCGCTGAGGGCGCCCCAGTTGGGGCACGAACCTCGGCTCAGGGCGTCGTTGTCACAAAAATGGGGTCAGATTTCGCATAAGCGATTTAGAGGATGGCCAGATTACTGAATACAGCTCGCTAATTACGGGGGACGAAACTAAATCTTAGTGGGACGAAAGAGGGTTCGCGTGGTTGATGGTTCTATCGAAGAAAGTGTGAAGCGTGGAGCGGAGGTTACTAGCGTGTATGAATGTTCTTCTTCAACATCTAAGACTATAGAGAAATGTTTTTACGTAGCCATCCGATGCGCTCTCGAAACACTTACAAAATCATAAATAACAATGATTTTTATGTACAAAATGAAAAACTAGTAAACATAAAAACTGTTTATGGAACACATGATTCTTGTTTCGGAGGGTAATGAATGTTCGAAACACATTGATTTAAATCGTGCTGGTAGTTTGTGTATTATAGATTTCTCAGGGCCATACGGAGACACGAATAACTATAGTAGAGTTTAAAAAAAATTCAAGTTCCGAAAAACGATTAAAATTTTACCAAAAAAAAAGCGAGCGAAGGTTGGTCATCCAGGTACCTACTATAGATTATATGATAAAACAAGTAAGTCTAAATTTCAAGATATATGCGCACAAATCCCCAAAATATATACTGTAAATAACCGAGAAGCAATCAACCTTTCGGCGATAGTCAAGACTCGTGAGTTTCACCTTAATAAGTGCGTCTCATCACCGATAAGTCTGGCTCGGTGGTCTATTGAGTCAAGGGCGTCAAGCTGGTACTTGGCGAATCCATCCCATAGATGGCAGCAGTACGATGCACGATCGGACTTATGCTTTATAGAGCTGCACCTTAACTAAGGGGATAAAATAGACAATCGGGCGTTAAACCGCGGGGTACAACAAGCATTTTTTTCATCCCACCATCTCGGAAAGAGTATTATTGCTCTTCGATATCTGAGTGTAAAAGCCGTTATTATTCTCTAGAGGATAAAGTAAATAGAACATCGTGTGCACTAAGTTTGTGAATTCAAATCATCATTAAACCTATTTACTTCTCCCTCCATGGTTCCGAATTTATCATACATCAAAGTCAAAGCCAAAGTCAAAACCATTTATTCAGTTTAGGCCCTAGAAGGGCACTTATGAAGGTCGAATTACAGAAGTTACCACTGGTTCGGAAGTCAGCCTTCAACTGAGAAGAACCGGCAAAAAACTCAGCAAGGTTACATTTTTGAATTTTTTTTGGGACCATCTGACTATATTGGCTTTTTTTTTCAAATGTTTAACAATTTTATTCTTAAACTAATACAAAAATAAAAAATAAAAAATAATAATTTTGACAAAATAAAAAAATTAAAGAATCATTTTTTAATTTGTCAAAAACTCAGACTCGGAACCTTCTTGGTGTACTTTTTTTAATTTGCTTTGCGCGCGCCATTTTCTTTTTTTTTTGCATTTAGTCATTTCCTCGCTGAGGTGGGATGAAAAATTACGTGTTGGACTCGAGTGCAAAGATTATTCACCTCGGGCTCTTTTGATTCCCTCGCTTACGCTCAGGATTCTAATTTTTGAATCATTAAAATAAAAATTGAGCACGCGGTTAATAAACAACTTTACACTCTTGTATAACAAATAACTATTTTATCAACAATGTGACACTTGATCACAAAAGTTTTTTTTTTATTGATAAGCTTGTGTTTGACCACAATCTCACCATGGTTGGTGATGATTTGCCGAAGGAGGTAAGCACACAAAGCCTAGATGGGAAATGGCTCTCAAGTGCAGCTGTCGGAACACACTACACACACCGATAAGATAAGTGCTTGGCGACAGAATTTCAACTTGAGGGTACTACTAAGTACGCTACCACCGTGCTATGGTTTCTTCACGATGTTTTCCTTCACCGAAAGCTCAAGCTCATTATAGGATTCGAACCCACGACCGATAAAAAGTCACAAACAGGGATATAATATCCAACTTAGGGTACATTTACGAAGAAACTGAACACATTTGGGAAACTGCCTCTTACATAGAAGATATATTTGTAACATTCTCAAAACGTTTATAGTAATGGGAATATCCTATGGGACATAGAAAGTGATGGCGCGTGAAATTGGACACATTTATCTAAGGGAAAACTGGGTTGTTATGATAACATACATGATTTATTGTATAAAATATACTTTAAACGATGTTTACTGTTTTAAGTACCTAGTCTTACTTTTTATTCATGCAAAATAACTTGCAACTGAAATTCAATTTTGTTGGCAAAAGGAGGCATAAAGCATAGTTTGACATGAGTGCGTGAGTATGTGTAGGCGCCTGCGCCATCTAGCGTGGATAGAAAGAATCTTGTAAACTACACATAACGCCACCGAGCGCGTCATTCGATGCCCCCACTCTGTAATCTTTATAAATAGGCGATCGCCGTAAAGTCCCAACTATCAGATAGTTCGCAACGATAGGCTCAATTCCCGCCTCGGTGGAACCCTACAAAAAGTCCTTGTACTGCTCCCCCATGGATCAGCCCTCTCTCGAATACATTGAAGCTTCGGTCTGCAGGCTCGGCATGACTGGCCACGAGTCAATCATTCTGGTTTCAGCCTACGTTTCCCCCTCCCGCGAGTCTAGCGACATCCAACTATCACTCAGAAGAGGCTTGAAAACCCTTTTCGACTTGGGAAGCTCTGTCATAGTGGCGGGCGACCTAAACGCGAAACACCGCCTCTGGAACTGTCATACGACTAACTCCAGAGGTATTGTTCTAGAATCCCTACTAGAGCCGCTAAATATCGACTTAGTCGCGCCCACAGAACCAACTCATTTTCCTGACGTACTTAACCACAGACCTGACATCCTAGATGTGGCACTGTTGCAAAATGTGAGCCTAGGCATACACGATGTGACAGTGCACCACGAGTTAGTCTCCGACCACCGACCTGTAATCTTAGAGCTTACACCGAACGCAGGCCCCCCCGATTCAGGTTAGTCCCCTATTACCAAAGTAGTGACGAACTGGGACAAACTGGGCGAAAGCCTCAAGTCTGCCTCATCCGTCCACCTCGATCAAATCCCCCCAGCTGTCGGCGCAATCGATTCCCTAACCAGCCACGTGCAATCGCTCATTAGCGATTGCTATCGGACAGTACCAGTGGAGAGCAATCGACGCTGGCGCCTGCCCGACGACGTACGTGACCTGATTAGGGAAAAGAACGTAGCCATGCGCGCTTACGATCGTCGTCCAACCGAAAACAACCGCATCCGTCTGCGTACTCTCCACCGCGCCGTCAAGGAACGAGTGGCTGAGGCACGCGAAAACAACTGGAACCAGACCATGATCGACATCAAACCCTCCCACCTAGCCTTTTGGCAACTCTCACGTGCCCTAACCAAGGACACGGTTGCCACTATTCCACCTCAAAAAAGGCCCAACCTTCCACCCGCCTTCGAAGACGAAGAAAAGGCCGAATGCCTGGCTATTCCCGGCTACCCTCATCATGCTCCTGACAGCTATCTTTAACGCTGCCCTCTCCAATAACATTTTCCCACACCAGTGGAAAAAAGCCCAAGTTATTGGGATCCCCAAACCCGGCAAACCTAAATCCAAGCCCTCTAGTTACCGACCCATCATCAGCTTGCTCAATGTCATGGGCAAGATGTATGAAAGATTAATTTATCTCCGTCTCAAAGCGTATGCCGACGCTAATAAACTCATTCCCGACGAGCAGTTTGGTTTTCGAACTAAACACTCGTGTTCAACAAGTCCAAAAAAAAAAAAAGCCGTAAAGTCAGTCTTTGCTCTGGCGTGGCCCGATACACTTGTTGTCATAGTTAATTTGTGTAAAACGAATTAATTATTATTATCCTGACCTACCCTCTATCCGTCATATGCTTCTTCAAGCTTCTTCATCTTCAAGTCAGGTTTCACTGTCTATTTTTGGATTGAATAATTTTATTTTAATATATATTTTTAGCTTCTGAGATTGTGGTCAAACACAAGCTTATCCAGAAAAAAAATATGAAAAAAATAAATGAATCTTACCGAATAGTTCATACACAAAGTGTTGTGCGTGAAATATTCGGTGAACAATACTGTGGAACATTATTGTATAATCTTCTTACAATTCTACTGTAAGTACATTTTTATAAAGGTATGCAATCTCGTAGCACTGGTAGCTTCAGAGCTTACAGCCCGTACCTACTTAGTTAAAAAATGTTTACTGCAGCGCCCCCTGGTGAGTTGTCACCGTAACACCTATCTAAGAACATGCACCAATCAAATCCTAACCCATCTGTGAAAACCGCATCAAAATCGGACTAGTAGTTTTGGAGATAAATGGCAACATTGATTTGCACAAACATCCTGTCACCCCAAACGCATAAAGGTGAGAAACTTTGTTCTGGACGGGGTCCCCCGACCCATAAATGTTAGAGTATTTTTTTATTTGAATTCTTTTACTGCATAAACCTTGTATTCGAGTACTTGAAATGCAGACAATATACGTCACACAGACTAAACTAAATTCCATCCATGTCCAATACACGATGAGGAGAATATTTGAAGCGTTAACTATTTGAAGCGTTGTCGAGAGATGAAAATTTACGAGTCGCGTTATATTGCAAGGTTTAAAATTATTTGGCTGCGATTTAAACCAGTAAAATTTTATTTTAATTACTCGTTTTTGCCCCTCGGTTCTAATTTTAGGTATTACTAACATAGTCCTTAAGAAAAACATCTGTAATACTAACAAGTGGGCCTTAGTTGTCTGAATAAAAGATTTATTATTATTATTAATCGATTGTTGGGCTGGCTGGCGTGTCTGTTTGTTCTAAAATAAAATATACTAAGTATTAATTTCGTCAACGTTTTGAAACGTGTACTACAAATTATCTAGTTTCCATATTAGTTTAAAATCAGATGGTCGTGTGTAAAGAAATGTCTCAAAATATTAAAAATAACTATGTCTTTAAATATAATACGGACAGTAAGGAAATGTTCTTTGTACAGTTCTCATTTCGAAATCATAGAACATTGGCTAAATAGTGTACCTATTTAAGTAGGCCATTTTAAGGAAAACATACTCGACGTAAGTTCAGTGGCAAACTGACGGGAACGCTAGGATAAATCCAGATCTAAGAGGCTTAAACCGCTTTCATCCGGTTTTCGTTGGATGAGCATTCGCAATATCACATAGAATTAGGGATGTCCATTATATGCAATAAAGTTGCTATCGATGTTTAGGTAGGTACCTACGATACGATTAAATCCTACAACGGCGTTTTCTAAGCTCAATTACCAAGGTTTTTAATCAATTTAGTTTTATTTTAATAAAATTTAATGTGATGTAATTAGGTAGGTATATGGTATTTTATATTCCATATTTCTATCTATATATCCCGCCATTGCGGGAGCAAATCGCCTTAATCGATTGAAAATTGAGAAAAAAATAAGCAAAAGCAATCTAATAATTTGTTTATGACACTAAAAAGCAACTTTAAATCTGAAATTTATTCATAAATAAACAGACACTTTTTCATAGTTTATAACGACGCGTATTGTATCGGTCCATAAGTCATGATGAAACATCTGGAATCTTCCTTCGTTTAATATAAATGCAAATAATCAATCCTGACCGCGACCGGCAGGTGAAACTGGTTCAGACTGGATCAAATTGGATTCCTGCATATATAGAGATGTTTCCCTGTTAAATCGTTTCAGCTGTCCATTTCGTTTATTTAGTGCAAGAAAAATTCCAGTTTGAAAACTCCATCAACGGTGACCAAATTTTTAAAAGAGCTCGCTGCGCGGTGATTGATTGTGCAGAGTTTTCAACAATCCTTTTTTTTCTGGAATCATAAAACGTTATAGTACGATTTTCGCAGGGCCGGATTTAAGGAGGCCAAACGGAGCAACTGCCCGGGGCAGCATACATTCTATATTTTCATAAAGTTCTAGAAGTGTTGTTGGACACGCGGTTGGAACAAAAGTTTATTTCCGCTTGTGAAAAATATGTATTAATAATTTAGGGTCTCCGTTCTTTTGTTGGCCCAGGGCCACCATACCTCTAAATCTGGCCCTGGATATTTGTACTTGTACTATATACATATACTCGTAAACGTTTCTGATAAATAAAAAATATTTTACTGAACGCTGCGCTGTCTATCAAAACGACGCCAGTTTTTTATGCATGTGAACATTGATTTGTGTGTGTGTGTGTGTGTGTGTGTGTGTGTGTGTGTGTGTGTGTGTGTGTGTGTGTGTGTGTGAGTATTTACTTATTTTTGTTTTGTAGTACAGTTCTTTTACTTCACATAAATCGCTGGCCATTACATACAATACATGCTCATAATCGTGAATAAAAACAATTACTTACACTGAGAAAGTAATTAACGTTTCCTTCTTAATAAAATTTAATTATTCGCCATTTCTCTTCCTAAATGAGTTCTCTTTCGTGTGGATTACTAGCCAAGATAGCTTTTTAATACCTACATTACGTGGAGCTTTACAATAATAAACCATTTTTAATCAGATTACTTAATTACATTCCAAAACCTCATTTCTTATCTTAATTCTGTTAAATTTTGAATCGAGGTTCCGATTTGAAAGTCGAACAGATTGCGTAGTCTGCCGAATCAAATGGCTCCTATTTCCCATTTAAACTTAGAGTGAAGTAGTTGATCGGAACACAATCGCGGGAAAAGTCTGCACAGCATCAATATAAAATTAATTAATTAAAATCTTTTGTAATGAGGGCTGGGCTAATATGCCCAATAAGGATTTACTTATAGATTTAATGAAGTTTATAATTTCAAGATAAAAATCATTCATACTTTTTTGATTAGTTGAAAAAAAAAATGGGACAGTGTTGCCAGATGGCAAATATTTTTCCAATATTAGTTAATTCAGCGCCACCTGTCGGTTATCGTGCAAGACTTGCTCGATGGCAGATAGCACTTGATTTCCATGTAAGTTCGTGTCATTAAAAAAAAGTTTGGGATTATTAGTTGGTGTCTCTTTAAGGTTTCTTTTACTATATAACAGTTAATTTTAGTACACATCATTTCATATTTAAGTTATAATCACGGTCATCTTTATTTGTTTTTTTTTCAGAAACCTGACAGTCGCGTAGGAGTGTCACCTGATGTTAAGTGCCTACTGTCGCCTATCATATGGACATTAGTAATACCAGGGAGATAGAGTGTAACCGACTTTTTAAAATGCCTAAAATGACACAGGTTCACAAGTGCAACTGCCGTAACACAACAGTAGGCAGTTTGCGACAGATTTTCTACTAAAGCCAGCCAAACTGATAGAAAT
This sequence comes from Ochropacha duplaris, assembly GCA_951361185.1. Taxonomy (NCBI): domain Eukaryota; kingdom Metazoa; phylum Arthropoda; class Insecta; order Lepidoptera; family Drepanidae; genus Ochropacha; species Ochropacha duplaris. The sequence goes on along the minus strand of OX592696.1, from coordinate 13,396,997 downwards.
TACCTTGCCTAACGTGAACAAATAAATGTGAACAAATATTGGAGCTAACGAGCCGTTATCCATCAAACATCGTATTTATATATAACATCGACATTGCCGCGCGAGCCAACTCAAACAAAAACATTTCTAACATTTAAAAGCATTATTTTTAAACCATATGTTTTAAAATTCTCATTCTACCAATTCTTCTATACCAATCCAGTAAACTTTGTTTGTTGGAGTCTAAATACAATTTCTAACTTGAGAACCGCTTGTCTATCTAAAGAATTATAGAGAAATGATTTGATTTTCTATATTTGTTTGTACTTAATGGATAATCTCAAAAGTTACCCGCGTCCACTGACATGTATAAAAAAAAGGTTATGTTTCTTATCCCAGGCTACCTTTATTCTTTTTTTGCCGCCATAACACACATATATTATCAGTGAGTCTATATAAATAATTATTAAATGTAATACGTCTGAGTTGCTTTTTTAAAAAAGAGTAATTGCTGAGTTTATTTCCGTCTCTTCTCAGCAAAAGCAACCTTCCGAACTGAGCGTTAGAATTGTACATGAATCAAACAATTGTGACGATTAAAAATACTTGTGATGAGTTTATTTCATAAAGATATTTTTGAGTTTGAGTTTAACGTTCCCAGGATAAAAAGTAGCCTATACCCGATCTGTAGCTGCGTGAAATAGAGAAACAAATACACTTTCTCAAAGTATTGATTATTATGGGAAGAGATAACATAAAACTCTGCATATTTATTGAGCTTATCGTTGCATGAGAATAAAAATTTTATAACCAAAATCACAAAATTGAAATCATAAACTTCGTTTTATTAACGAGAACAATGTTTCCGACATGTGATTTTTGAAATGCACGCTTTATTCTACGTAATAAAATTGTAGAAGTAGTAAAAGAGTACAGATAATAAAACAGAAATAGAAATTAAAATTTCAAAAGTACCTAACGTCTAGAAATTCAGGAGAGTAAGGTAAATAAGTACAAACATAAGTCTCGTAAATCCCTATCGTAAATCCCACGGCAAAACATCCAAAATGCGGGATTCTACTAAAGTATTATAAGAATGTAACCTTACGGTAAAATTTTGAAGGGGTAAATATTACTTAAAGCCAAGATTATATTTATTTACTTAAAAATATTTTCCCGCAGTATTATATTATATTATATAAAGTATAATAATAATAGGCATATAATCTCCGGTTTTTCGCGTCTCGCAAATGGTGAATACTTGCACAGGCACAACCAAGTAGCCAGGATAATCCATCAGCAACTTGCCCTGAAATACCATCTTCGTCTGAGGTACCGCACTATAGGTATGTGCCAGAATCTGTTCTTGAAGATGGTCATATCACACTATACTGGGATAGATCTATCGTCAATGACAGGACTATTGTAGCCAATAGAGCTGACATTGTATTGATAGATCGCCAAGAGCGTCGTGCAATGATTGTAGATGTAACTGTCCCTCATGACGACAACCTTGTGAAGGCGGAGAAAGATAAAGAAATCAAGTATCTTGATCTGGTCCACGAGGTTGTCGACATGTGGGACATTGACACGGCAGTCATTGTACCAATAGTCGTTTCCGCCCATGGCCTATTGGCAAAGAGCCTCGACAAACACCTTAAGAGGCTCACGTTAGGTGGCTGGATCCAGATTGGATAAGGGCCAGATTCCGAAGGCAGTACTCCTGGAGACGGCACGCATTGTGAGGAAGTTCCTCTCTCTGGAGTCTTGACCACCGGTCACTTGGACCTTGTTCCCGATGCCGGTTGGATGCTGTTTTTTATAGATTTAAATATAAATATTGTTTTATATATATATAATTATATATGTAGAAATTATAATTAATAGGTTAATGTTTAAATAAATGGAATAATAATAATAATCATTTATTGGCTAAAAACATGGTATACATTGGTCTTAAAAAAAAAATATAAACAGGTCGTGTATGTTTTGCCATGATGGCGTGCAAATAGTCACTACATTTAATTATTCAGATTTAATTCAATTCTATTAATCACACATTTAATACAATTACTAAGTAAACAAGTCAAGTTTAAGCGTGAAGAAGTAACAGACAGACAGACAGAAATTAGTTCAGCAGTAATTTCGCATACAAACTTCCACCCCCCTTTTCACCCCCTTAAAGGGTGATTTCTGGGATAAAAACTATCCTTTGTTTTTTCTCGGGACTCAAACTATTCCTATACCAAATTTCATCTAAATCGGTTCGGCTGTTTTAAGCGTCAAGAGGTAACAAACAGACAGACAGACACACATTCGCATTTATAATGATAATATGGATAGTATTAAGAAAGAAGTAAATTAATATACGGAAGTGTGAATAATATCAAAATTTCATACCCTTTGACGGAAAGCTTTGAAATTAATTTCTCACCATTTTACCGCATCACGGCCTATACGTATTCAACACATGTTTAATTAAAAAAACCCTGAAAAGAACTTGGGAAAGGTCAACTGTACTAAGCTGTTAATATATTATTAGAGTAGAGCTTTTACGTGAGCTTTTAGCTTGACCAAATACAAGTTTTATGTGGCTAGATAGGCTATAATCCCTCTAATTTACAGCCTGAAGTTGTGATGCTTACGACTTCAAGTAGATCTATCTAAAACGTTAAGAAAGTCTAGATTTATGCGGGATCTATCTAAACCTATATTATAAACAGGAGAGATTCGATTTTTTATTTGTCTGTTTGTTACGATTTAACCCAAAACCTACAGGACCGATTTTAAAATTCTTTCACCATTAAAAACCTACATTATCTATGGCACTTTAACAACATTAAACTAATTCATAGATTGATTTTAAATTGCTTAAAAAGTAAGTTATAGTTTTTTTTTTAATCATTATCTTTTTTATTCACGAGTGAGATTACGCAGAGATGCAAATCTATTTAACAATAAAAAAAAGACCATAATCCATTAAAAACGTGATCAATAGCACTTAAGTATTGTTTATTGTCAAAAAAAATTGCACGCGCGGAAGGTACTTCAAGCAACTTCTGCAAAATATTATAATTATCGCTTCATCTTAAATGTTAATCGACAAAACTCATAATTTGCGAGCCGTTTATCGAGACTATAGAAAATATTCATAATTGTTAATTTTCTTTCAGGCCTAACAGCTGAGACAATGAACACGATAAAATGTTTTATCCATCACATCGTTACTTTTTTTGTTTTTCTGTATAAGCTTGTGTTTGACCACAATCTCACCATGGTAAGTGATGATGTGGCCGAAGGTGGTAAGCACACAAAGCTTAGAAGGGAACTGGCTCTCAAGTGCAGCTGTCGGAACACACCGATAGGTGCTTGCCGACAGATTTTCAACTTGAGGGTGGTAGCCAGCCAGTCGGGTACTACAAAGTACCCTACCACCGTGCTATGGTTTCCTCACGATGTTTTCCTTCACCGAAAGCTCAAGCTCATTGTAGGATTCGAACCCACGACCTTCGTCGCGGTATTCGACGTCACTTACCACTGAGCTATCATCGCCTTAAATACTCCAATGCTTATTATGAGACTTTTTTCGATCCTTGTCGATAACGACCTATAAAATATCATCGACATTATTATGTCACTAGTCGTTGTTGCTAAGTAGTAGTAATTATGTATATTTTTTTATTCTATCTTTTATTCAAGGATATGATCTACCTCTGTGCTAAGTTTCATCAAAACCAGTTCTATAGTTTTTGTGTGAAAGAGTAACAAACATCTTCATATCCAAACCAACTTTCACTCTACTAGCTGTCCCCCGCGGTTTCACCCGCGTTGTCGTGAGATTGTTTCCCGGGATAAAAATATCTAGGCTTTGTGTGCTTACCACCTTCGGCCACATCATCACTTACCATGGTGAGATTGCGGTCAAACACAAGCTTATCCAGAATAAAAAAATAATATAGTCTATGTCACTCAGAGATAATGTAGCATTCTAATGGTAAAAGAATTTTTGAAATAGGTCCAGTAGTTTTTGATTTATTGGAACGAAGTTCCTTATCGCGCGTTGTGAAAGGGGGCTAGACGGAAAAAATGCTCACGAAAAATTGTCACCGACACTTTTAGTGTCAAAAGTGCGTTGACCTGTCTCTCTCTCTCTCTCCCTCTCTCTTATAGAAAGCAAGCCAGTTATATATTTTTTTCATTTCTATATATTTTAATATATATATATATACTCTCTCGACTTTATATAACTTCGTTCCATCCAGGTGTCCCTTGACACCTCTCAAGTTTTTCGTTACAAACATACAAAAATACAAATCTTTCCTCTTTATAATATTAGTATAGAATAGAAGAGTAGGTACCTACCTAGGTAGCAAAAAGGATTACTTGAGATATCCGAAACGTATCTCTAAATACGGAAATGGAATTCATAACCTAATGATAAAAGTTTTGATTGACATACAATTTAATATGACACCATGTTCGGAATATCTAAAATTGAGATATTTTCAGTAAAATTTGACAGAATAATTCTGACAATCGTCAGCAAATGTCAGCTTTTCAGAGAGGAAAAGACGCAATATGGAAATCCGACTGTTTTTGGTTGACTTACCCGTTTTATTATAATCTTTTTACAAGCTTTATATTAACTTGCAATGTATGTATGTTTTCCGGGGTGAATCTTGCAATTCGATTTTGAAGCAGATATCTTTAACCGATTGAGCTGAATTTTTGTATACACGTTTAGTTTGGATGACAATGCATGGTCAGCTGTGTGACGTCATTCTAAATCCAACATGGCGGAACGCCTAAGATAGCGGACTATTATTATTTAATGCAATCCTACAATATGGGCATCAAATGAAAGGGCTTGCTGAGAATAACTCATAAAATAAAGTGACGTCACTCTGAATCCAAAGCTTGTTTTTTAACTTATTTGATATATTTTCAGGGCACAGATTTATTCCTTAAATCTTACTACCACAAAATATTAATTTTAAAGTAACGTGAAACGTTCTTATTTATTTTGTTACAAAACAAAATTACAATTATTTAGTATAGTAAATAATGAAAGCTAAATTTATTTATTTACTTACTGCTAGGAACACAGTAAAAGATACGTAAATGGTTACAATTACCTAAGTGCTACATGTTTCGCCTTATATACTGTATGCATGCAAGTACATTATAATTAGGGTACAAATATATGAGTTTATTGCCGGCTCTTCTCAGCAAAAACAACCTTCCGAACCGAGCATTTAGAGTCTGACTATTCATAAGTGCCTGTGAAGGCCTATTTGGATGAATAAACAATTTCATTTCATATGTCAATAAGATTATTATAAAACATTAATAATCAGAAATAATAGCAACAAGTTAACTATAACATTAACAATAATTTAGAAAAAAATAATTCAGGCTTTAGAAACATTAAATGCTCAACCACTCGTACAGTTCTTTCTTAGCTTTCTAACATCTTTAGGAATCTTGGTAAATATATTTATGGTCATATAATAACAGTTTTTTTGGTATAATGTAGTCTTACAGGTGGGTAACAATAGTCTAGTTGGATCTCTCTTTCGTATTATACGTATAGCTCAGTGGTAAGTGACGTCGGATACCGCGGCGAAGGTCGTGGGTTCGAATCCTACAATGAGTGAGCTTCGGTAAAGGAAAACATCGTGAGGAAACCATAGCACGGTGGTAGGGTACTTTGTAGTACCCGACTGGCTGGCTACCACCCTCAAGTTGAAAATCTGTCGCCAAGCACCTATCGGTGTGTTCCGACAGCTGCACTTGATAGCCAGTTCCCATCTAGGCTTTGTGTGCTTACCACCTTCGGTTACATCATCACTCACCATGGTGAGATTGTGGTCAAACACAAGCTTATCAAGAAAAAAAAATTCTTTATCATTATGGCTAAACAAATCTATATATATAAAAGGATAAGTCCTGACTGATCTATCAACGCCCAGTCTAAACCCTTGGACCTAGAAAGCTGTTTTTTTTCCCAGGTGTTGTTTTTAAAACTTGACCGAGGAATAAGAACGGATTTTTCGAAATTCAACCTTTAAGGGGGTGAAAAAGGGGTTGAAAGTTTGTATGAAAGTCGGTAATTTTTGAAGCTATAATCATGAAACTTTGTTTTTAGACTATCAATTAAATATAAAGAAACACGTGTATCAGCGTTATTTAAATTTATACCCCTGTGGGGGTGAAGCGGGGGTTGAAAGTTTGTATGGAAGTCCGCCATTTTTTTAAGCTAGAACCATGAAACTTTGTTTATAGGCTAACAAATAAAAATAAAGAAATACGTGTTTTAGCGTTTCCAATTATTCCACCTCTGAAGGGGTGAAACGGGGGTTCAAAGTTAGGAGTTATTTCCGTTTCTTGGTATGAAAAATGAGAAGGACTGACTCATCAACGCCCAGTGTTAGACCTAGAAAGCTGTTTTTTTCACAGGTAATGTTTTTAAGATGTAGACGAGGATTAAGAAAGATTTTTTGAAATTCAATCTCAAAGGATACGCGGGTGAAACCGCGGGGCGGAAAGCTAGTGTACAATAAAAGTCTTGCAAATACACTAAACTTGCAATTTACATTAAATAATGATGTTCTGTTCATCCGTTTGTACATCTGGTAGCCAGTGTTGCCATGCACACAAATAATGTAACACATGTAATATTTTATAGCTCGTCATAAAGTTATAATTAACGTAACGCATAAAATATAATGTCTTCATTACGTGTACCCAACGGGACTGACACAGCTTCGCAGATTATTTTCGTATGATTAAGGGGCTAGGAATAAACATAAGCTATTATGATAATAGTTCATAAGGTTAGGAGATAGGGAGGTTGATTTAGAAGCCCGGCTTAGAACATCTTGAGCGATGATAGCTCAGTGGTAAGTGACGTCGGATACCGCGGCGACAATGAGTCTGAGCTTTCGGTGAAGGAAAACATCGTGAGGAAACCACAGCACGGTGGTAGGGTACTTTGTAGTACTCGACTGGCTGGCTACCACCCTCAAGTTGAAAATCTGTCGCCAAGCACCTGTTGGTGTGTTCCGGCAATTGCACTTGAGAGCCAGTTCGCCTTTAAGGCATTGTAATTAGGTGTACAACACATCAGCAATCCCCTGGTATTGCCAATGTCTATAGGCGACGGTTGTCACTTACCATCAGGTGACCCGCATGCCTCGTTGTCACTTGTGACATAAAAAAAATTAAAAAAAAACATGCTTTAGACTAGCCTAAAATATTTTTTTTGGTTATGTCGTCTAAAGTCGTCGCTTAAAGTTTATGGTTGTGAGTTCATAATATTTTCTTTCTGATATAGAATACAAGTTAGCGTCTAATTTCAGATTATTAAAATAAAAGGCGGGCGATTTTTCGATGAGTCTGGGTGTAATTATCTATTTAAGTATGTATTTACAAAAAAAAGTAGTATATCAGTTATCTGGTATCCATATTACAAGCTCCGGTTCGTTTGTTTCAGATAGCCGTGTGTGAAAAATGTCCGAGGATATTTATTCATTTAATAAAACGAATCAACAATTTAATAAACACATTTCTTGGTCTACAAAGTTAGTAAGAGTACAGACAGTCAGTGTTGCCAGATGATGTGTATTTCCTTATGTAAATTATTTCAGCACCATCTGTTGGCAATCAAACGAGACTCGATCGACGTTTGTATTCTATGACTGTCGATCCTCTAATGTACTTAGATATAACAAGAAACCAACTAGGTATAGAAATCTTGAAGGCGATGATAGCTTTTTTTTATTTTTTTTTATATTCTGGATAGGCTTGTGTTTGACCACAATCTCACCATGGTAAGTGATGATGTGGCCGAAGATGGTAAGCACACAAAGCCTAGATGGGAACTGGCTCTCAATTGCAGCTGTCGGAACACACCGATAGGTATTTTGGCGAAAGATTTTCAACTTGAGGGTGGTAGCCAGCCAGTCGGGTACTACAAAGTACCCTACCACCGTGCTATGGTTTCCTCACGCTCAAGCTTATTGTAGGATTTGAACCCATGACCTTCGTCTCGTCAATCAATTTCGTAACTATTCTCGCCAAAGTTAAAGTTAGTTTAAAATACATTCTACGTTTACAGTTATAAACAAAGAAAATCATCTCGTTATATTACCTGAATTGTGTCGCTTGTTTTACTAATAACAGAGGAGCCGTTTGTCTGTTTGTCAAAGCAAACCTTCCAACAAATAGCGGGTAATTTGTTTTTGACGTTTGCCGAGTTTCGCGTTTCCAAGCCGCACCTCGAGCGAACGTCTTCTGTGATTAATTAGGTTTGACGCGTTATCAAACTATCCACTTTAATGGCAGTTTCATGTGAAGCTTGAAAATAGGGATGATGTCTTATATTAAAAAGAATGCCTAGCACTAACAAGCATATCAAACAAAATACTTGAAAATAGCCAACACGTTGTAAAATTCCGCCTACTTATGATTATTAATAAAGACAAAGAGTAGGCAGGTAGGTTTTAAGGCGATGATAGCTCAGTGGTAGCGACGTTGGATACCGTGGCGAAGCTGCGAAGGTCGTAGGTTCGAATCCTACAATGAACTTGAGAAACAGTGTTAGTTTATTTTATAGTATGCTACGGCTGACTGGGTGTATTCCAGCAGTTCCACTTGAGTATTTAAAGTACAGTAAAAAAAGGTTTACAACACATTGGCAATCCCCTGGTAATTCTAATGTCTATAGGCGACGGTAGTCACTTACCATCAGATGACCCATCTGGTTGTCACTTGTGCTATAGATAAACAGAAGAAAACTTAGCACTGTTAAATTGTTATTTTTGAAGTTCACAGGCAGCGCTGAATGCTTTTTAAACTGATTTGTGCGGAAAATATACGCTTTTTATAGTGAATCCTATATAGCCAAGCTTCGGCAGTTCGATAAAGATAAACACTGATGATGCGGAACTTTCTACGCAAATAACTTACTATGGCGTTGAGCTCTTGGATTTTTCGGGAGATTTTCTTCCACGATAATGATATACCTAATCCTAATATTGACTACTGTGGCTATAAAATGCAGGATCGGCACGAAAATCTTTCCGGGGTTTTGTATCATTATTGTTTTTATAAAGCCAGGAATTGATGCAATTTGGTTAAAATTTCTAGTTATATGACATCTACCGTCGCCCATAGCCATAGGCAGCTCTTATTAGGTTGACAAATAGACAGAAAATTATTAAATTATTCGAAAGAAAGAAATAAAAAGAAAAATGTAGTAGAAAAGTAAAAAAAAAATTTATGTTACTTACTACGAATCTATTTCTTGTCGTGATAATTTTTTCGGCATCTACTAGGTTCTAAGGACAGTGGTTTAGGCTGTACTTAGGTCATTCAATCAGTCATTCTACCAGGATCAATTTTATTTTTATTGCTATAAGATAAAAAAAAAACGACTTCAAAGACAAATGTTGCACTAAAAACCAAAAAATAAACTGAATAACATTAAATAAAATGGACAAAAAAATATTTCAATAACTAAATAGACCAAATCTTTACTTATGTAAACTACCTACGCACCTATTCAAATTATTATTCTATAAATACCTTTTGATCTGTTTGAAGTCGGTGCCAAGCCTAATAGGTTTAATAAGCTTCGTACGGTTTGAGGAGGTAGGACATAGCATAACATCTGGTCATAATTGGGGCCGTCTGACTGGGCTAGTACCTCAACTTTACAGAATATCGCAGCCAAATAACACTGCCCTCAAGTGGTGTCGTGTTCCTGCGGTGAGTAAGGTTGCCAGAGTTCCTTAGAGGAGGCACTGTGCTGACGGCGGAGGGACCGGCGGTATTATGGAGTCGCTATTGAGTAGTGCAGGCGCAGCATGTTGGCGTGCGGTTAGGGAGACCCGGTGAAACGGTTGACCGCTAGCCGCCCGCAGATACAATGAGTTCCCGAATCCAGGGATTACTTAATCTCCACTCTGGGTGGTTGAACTGCCATCTGGAGAAAGTAGGTAATCTTACAATTCATAAGTGCTTGTGAAGGCATTTATTATTTCTTTCATTGTATTTTTGGGCTTGGCACCGACTTCAAACAGATCAAAAGGTATTTATAGAATAATAATTTGAATAGGTGCGTAGGTAGTTTACATAAGTAAAGATTTGGTCTATTTAGTTATTGAAATATTTTTTTGTCCATTTTATTTAATGTTATTCAGTTTATTTTTTGGTTTTTAGTGCAACATTTGTCTTTGAAGTCGTTTTTTTTTTTTATAAAATGTTTTAATTTTTCAATTTTTTATATTTCTATGTTTTATTTAAGAAATATTCAATTGTTTTCGAGCTAGCCCATTTATCGAGAAAGCCTATAAGTTAAATAACATCACGCTATTAGATGAGGGAATACATAAATAGATTAACTTTTAAAGAAAATAAAGAATATTTATCCTAAATGATTAAGGCTTCTTTCTCAGCAGCTACTTGATATTGCGTTTCATTTCATATCTAGGACAACGTACCTATATTTTAACTCCTAACCGATAAAGAGTTTACCTTCTATCATCAGCTCATTTGAATATACAAAGAGACGACGATACGAATCTAAACGTGACTATAATATTAAAAGAAATATCCCCTAACTCCTAGCCGTTAAGGAGTTTGACCTACCATCATCAGCTCAGCAACATGAGATGATGACTACCAGATGCAAATATCTGAATAGCTTTAGAAAGTATATGAATTATAAATATTAGCCCATAATATTTACAGATTTATCCCTAAATCCTAACCTTTAAGGAGTTGTACCTTCCATCATCACCTCTGCAACATAAGATGATGACTACCAGATAGAAATAGCTTTGATAAGTACGTATATTAATGAAAAATACTGTAAATTCTTATAAAATTTGAGGGTTGCCCTCATTTTCCCCAGGATCCCACCATCAGATCCTGACTTGGTGACAATGGGTCTACCGCCGAAGTATACTCTTTCAAATGAAAAAAGAATTTTGAAAATCGGTTGACAATTCTTATAAAATTTGAGGGTTGCCCTCGTTTTCCCCCAGGATCCCATCATCAGATCCTGACTTGGTGATAATGGGACCACCGCCGAAGTATATTTTTTCAAACAAAAAAAAAATTTGAAAATCGCTTGACAATTGGCGAAAAAATCGATGAACATACATAAAAAAAAAATTAAAAAAAAATACATACAGTCGAACATATAACCTCCTTTTTTGAAGTCGTTTAAAAATGAAAAAAAGCAATAACCTTTATTATTTGAAGTTATAAAAAACTGTACATGATAAAGCTATTTACGGATAAAAGTTATATCCTATTGGGAAATAAAGGGCTTATTTCTTTATTTTCATATTTAAACTTATTCAACTAAAAAAGTTCTTAGTAAGCTTAAGTAATAAAATTGGAAAGTTACTAGGTTATTTTCGGCTAAAGAGATATAAGGCAGAAAAAATATGTAGTTTATTTTAAAGGATAATTAAACATATTTTTATTTTTTAGGATTATTAGACTTATTTTACTTCGACTTCTCTGTCCCTATCTTCATAATATCCTTGATTTTACAATTCGGCTTCACGAAATCATTCTCACAAATAGCAAGAAAGCGTGAAGAAAGATATTACATAGATATCAAAAACTTTTGCAGCTTTGACCTTTATAAATACCTACACTAGAGCTCCAAATAAGCTTTGACTTTGATAAAACTTCTCAAAACATCCACATTGACGTAGGAAATAAACAATAATCCTATGTATGTCATATACAACAGAATATAACTTTGTAGACATTAATAGATACTTACTACACCGGTGGATATTACATTTTACATTAACGACTATGCCTTTGGAGATTAATTTGAGTTCATGGCTTTACATTAGAAAATAATTATTTAAGTAGGTCATCAAAAAGATATGTATTGAAAGGGACACTTCAAATATCCGGAAAAATTGGGGTTTGGGAACGATTTTTATGTGTACCTTTCACGCCACCGCTCCCCTATTCCTATACATTTTAGTATTCTATCGCTTCCGTAACTCACAGTTACAGCAAATGTTAGAAACGACGATCCCGTCTCTATTCAACTTGTTGAATTATAAATTTATAAAGCGATTTACGATTGAGAAGGCCAACAAGTTTCCCTAACTCGAGCAAACTTACTTGCTTAAATACAGACGTTATGTATTCAAAAACTTTGAAGTGAGTGATATGCTCGTGTGAATACAGTATTTACTTATTTATATTGATTAGACACATTCGCGGGGGTTCATTTATATTTAAGTAGGTATTAAAAGGTAGTATTGTAGTGTATGTATCCGGCAATAATAATAATAATAATAACATCACGGTCTGTGCGAGTTTGTTGTTTATTAAGTCGGTCATAATTAAATTCTATAGATTACTATTTTTGCCGCCATAACACGCAAATATTGTCAGTGAGACTAGATAAATAATAATTATTGAATGTAATAGGTGTAAGTTGTTTTTGAAAAGAGTAATTGCTGAGTTTATTGCCGGCTCTTCTCAGCAAAAACAACCTTCCGAACCGAGCATTTAGAGTCTGACTATTCATAAGTGCCTGTGAAGGCCTATTTGGATGAATAAACAATTTCATTTCATTTCATTTCACCCCATACTACAAATACGCACCACAGACTATCCTAGAAAATGACACTCACAAACTATATTACGACCGCGCCAATCTTACAGATAAGACTATTCACTACAATAGACCAGATGTAACCCTACAAGATAAAATAAGAAAAATTACCTACCTTATAGACATCGCAGTTCCTAACACTCACAAAAAACAATAGCTGAAAAAATAAGCAAATACTCTGAACTAGAAGAAATTACAAGAATCTGGAGACAAGAAAAAGTTTATGTTATCCCCATAGTTCTTTCCACCACAGGCGTTATCCCCAATCATCTGCTCAACAGCCTTAAAATATTAGACTTACAAGAATCCATATACATAACCATACAAAAAGCAGCAATTTTAAATACATGCAGAATTGTTAGGAAATTCATGGAATTAGAGGCAACACCATCATAAATCAATAAAACACGCTGCATTTACTTGGCTTAGCCCGTAAATGTTGCTAAAACCAGCTAAAGAGCTGAGAAAAAAAAAGAAACAACAATAATAATAATAATAAACCTCTTTATTGCAAACACCACAGAGACATAAAAAACAAGTACAGAACAAACTTAACAAATATGTGTTACAAAGGGCGGTCTTATCGCTCAGAGCGATCTCTTCCAGACAACCATGCACGGAGAGGAGTAACGAAAAGTAATATGGACGGTGGTTTCCAATACCTATATAAAATATATACATACTCAATAAACATACACACTAATATAAATAATTGCACTTGATAAAGTGTACAACACATTAGTAATCCCCTGGTATTGCCAATGTCTATAGGAGACGGTTGTCATTTACCATCAGGTGACCCGCCTGCCTCGTTGTCACTTGTGACATAAAAAAAATACAAATATCTTCTATCAATATTTCTCAGTACACCTTCAAAACTCTTACACCCAAAAGGCTATTAGTGTAATGTCAACCATAGACCTCGGAGCTCGGATTATGCGTCCCTCGTCCAACTGACGCCTTGTCAGCAACATCCGACATTTCAAATAAAGCGGATAAACATTTGATACGGATATCAAAGCAGTTTTTTCGTATCGAATAAATAGTTATAAATAGAATTACGATGTCAGACGGACATGAAATGGCATGGAGTTTTATCTTAATGGTTGAAGTAACTCGCTTCTTCAGGACATTAACGTTATGGATCTGGTATGTAGTCTATAGGACCTATATATAGGTCGTGTCCGAAAACCTGATACTTCTCAGTTCTCTCCTGGGTACATATTAGTACATTTATAAGCTGATTTGGGTGCATTATACTCCTACAAAATATGAGGAGTCTGAGCATTACTAAGTAATGACAATTAATTTGTTGAGGAAAATTTCTAGAAAATTTATTTATTTATTTATAAAGGAAATCAACAGCTTATTACAAAACAAAATAATACAGTATAGACTTCATATAATTGTAAGGCCAATGACAGATTTCCACAAAACTAAAACAAAAGAAACGGTTGCTTATACGTAATTACAAGTTGTTACTCGTTTAAATTTTGCCTTCTATTTAAACCAATGACAGGTCAAATTGATACTTTACATAATATTACAAAAAAATATGTATAGAAGAACCAAAAAAAAAATAAAAGAACCAAAAAATAAAATAAAAAGATTTAGATGTAAATATATAAAAAATGTATCATACTCATCGTTGTAAACCACCAATGCATCTTTATTTTATTTCTTTAGAGTCCGACACAAACTTGAGTTGGATGTTGGATTACGAGAATGGACAAGATAAGGAATGAGTATATCAGACGAAGATTTAAAGTAGCACCAGTGACTGAAAAGTTGGGGATGTCATGAACAGGGATGAAAAATATATTACGGAATGAGTATTGAGTACAAGTGTGGATAGATATAGAGGTAGAGGAATGCCTGATAGGAATTATATGTTTATTAAAGGCGACATCAAGGCGATGATAGCTCAGTGGTAAGTGACGTCGGATACCGCGGTGAAGGTGGTAAGCACACAAAGCCTAGATGGGAACTGGCTCTCAAGTGCAGCTGTCGGAACACACCGATAGGTGCTTGGCGACAGATATCCAACTTAAGGGTGTTAGCCAGCCAGTAGGGTACTACAAGGTACCCTACCAACGTGCTATGGTTTCCTCACGATGTTTTCCTTCACCGAAAGCTCAAGCTCACTGTAGGATTCGAACCTACGACCTTCGTCGTGGTATCCGACGTCACTTAACTGAGCTATCATCGCCTTAATAAAGCTAACTAACAAAAGCTAGCGCCCGCTCAAAGATAATGAAATATAAATAAAGATATAGAAAACCAGGAATTATAAATAGGGCACGAGCGAAACCGCGAGGCTATTTACACCAACGTTAATTAGTATTGAAATAATTTTATTGGTTTGTTTATCTGACAGTGGGAAAAAGCTTCTAATTTAATCAACGAATGCTAAACAATGCATAATAAAAAAGTAGTAAAACTGTACATTAGTTAAATGAAAATAAATTGAAAAGCTCGTGTCTGGTGAAAACTTTTGATAAAACTTTATGATGAGTAATTTGGAATCTTATTTTATTGATAAGTTAAAAAACTTTTTAAAAACAAGCTTTGCATTCAGAGTGACGTCACTTTATTTTTCGAGTTATTCTCAGCAAGCCCTTTAATTTGTTACTCATATTATAGGATTGCATTAAAAAATAGTCCGCTATCTTAGGTGTTCCGCCATGTTGGATTTAGAATGACGTCACTTAACTGACCATGCATTGTCATCCAAATTAAATGTGTTACCACATTTCAGATCAATCGGTTAAAGATCTGCTTCAAAATTGAGTTGCACGATTCACCCCGGAAAAACATACATACATTGCAAGCTAATATAAAGCTTGTAATAATTCGTTCGCAGTGGGACGGTTGTCCTAAAACAACCTACAATAAAATTGAATTCCAGGAATCACGATTCGACGGTTAGGATTTAGGAATCTAAAGATTTACGAGTCAAATTTTTGAATAAGTTATTCATGCTTTGTGGCGGCGTCGTGTGGCGAGGCGGTCACTTCCCTACATGGGGAGGGCGGTGGCTGCCACACGCGGCATACTTGTGAACAGATGCTGTTTGTGGGGGCTGGTCTGCTTGAGTTTGTTGTTTACCAAGTAAATTAAATTTATTTATTATTTCTTGCCACCTTAACACGCAAATATTATCAGTGAGACTAGATAATTATAGTATGTACCTAATAGGTCTAAGTTACTTCTGAAAAGAGTTATTACTGAGTTTATTGCCGGCTCTTCTCAGCAAAAGCAACCTTCTGAACCGTGCATTAGAGTCTAGCTAGACTATTCAGAGGTGCTTGCACATATCACTTAGTCACACATTCCTACTAAACAAGTTGTTTTATCCCCGCTGAATTAATAACATCTTTATACATTTCCCGCGCCGCCTGTTGGTTCTTAGGTGCTATGATCGTCCAACTTAAACAATAAGATAACAACTGAATCAAAAATCCTGCGATTATTAACTAATTAATATAACCATAGTTATCCCTGTGATGTGAATTCGGAGATGTTTGTGGACCTGAAGTTAAGTGACTGGCTATTGGATAGTTTCATATTATTATAATTGGAACGAAGTTCCTTATCGCGCGTTGTGAAAGGGGGCTAGACGGAAAAAATGCTCACGAAAAACTGTCACCGACACTTTTAGTGTCAAAAGTGCGTTGACCTGTCTCTCTCTCTCCCTCTCACTTATAGAAAGCAAGCCAGATATTTTTTCATTTCTTTTTTTTTTATATATATATATATATATATATATATATTAGGGTGGGTCAATCTAGTATGGTAAAAAAAAATAGTTGATGAATCAAATTCTAATAGTAATTATATTGTATATATTATGTTGTAGTGTACTATAAAAAGTAGTTTTAGCTAAAAAACGGATAATTAAACACACATCTTCAGCCCGCGCATGCGCTTCGTAATCATACGTTTTTGAAAAAAAACACGTATTACAAATTGGCATAGTTCTTATTAGAAATTACTTAAAATACTATTAAAACATAACAAATATTTAGTGACAGATATATATTAACGTTTAAAACTAAAAACATAAACAAAATACCCATAAAGGTTATCAAAAAAAATATTTATTTTTATACAAAAATCCCGCCTTCTATCGAATTTCGGCCTAACTTTCCTTGAAGCAAGTTTTGCATGAATCATGTCGTCCCTTGTTTTTTTTTATCACTTGCCGACATTGCAGCTTCTGTCACTATCTTTACACTTCGTTCAACTACTTGTGTATGACAAGGCAGCCTAATAAACAACCGCCTTTCGTCACCTTTTGCTCTATTATCTGAATAAGTTCGTCATTCGTTTGATTTCTTAGAATAGGTGGATCAAAGTTGGTTTCTTGCCAGTTTATCAGATCAGTGTAACATTTAGCATCAAAATTAAGTTTAGGCACTTCAAAAATTCTAGTTTTCCCGTTGTAGGTGAACTACGCGCTTTTAGAATTCTTCTAGCTTCAAATTATCTTATTCTCTATCTGTTAACATCGTCAATAGTAAATTTTCAGGGTGAGCAAAATATGGGTTTCGTGGAATAAGACGATCTATGACTGCTTTTAATGCACTTGATAGAAATCGCGAACTTTCAATCAATTTCCAAAGGTGCCGTGATCCGTCTTTGCATGATGAGCGTGTAATATTTTTGCATTTGGAATGATAAGCTTTCAGGAGCTGAATGACTCTTATATACGAGACTACAGGGATTGATGCCTTTTGCCATACTCTTTCAACTTTCTGGGTTACAATTTCTGCAATTTTGGAAAACATGGGGTCTTTGTAACTGCTATTTTTAATTTTCACCTGTAGTCTATTCCACTCGTAACATTTCATGACATCCTGATATGTTGGTAACACGTTTTCTTTTATGTCTTCTATAGTTCCAAATTAGGGCACTTGTATGACTGTCTATTATTTGACACGATAGAAAAAAATTACTTCCAAGCTCTAAAACTAAAATTACACAATTTACAATTTCACAAGATTTCACCAGAAACTTGCCACATTGATACATGAATTCTCTGATTGTACTTACCTCAAAAAATCTTCTTTTAGTAAACAACACAGTTTATATAACAAAAGTAACGTTTATTACAATGGATACTAATTAAAATATTAAACTATACCCAACATCAAACGTGTAACTTAAGGTATAAAAGTGGGTACTTGAACTTTTTATTTCAAAACTTCAATGGCGTTGCGCGGGCTGTTCCACTTAAAATAATTCAATAATATTTGAAAGGGTTTATAATGATACCTAACTTCAACATATTTTCGCTATTAGAAATAGATTACTTAAAAAAATTTTTTGACCCACCCTAATATATATATACTCTCTCGACTTATATAACTTCGTTCCATCCGGGTGTCCCGTGACGCCTCTCGAGTTTTATTTAATTTTGTTTGGGTACTACCGCATTTTTGATATCGAAGGAAAGGAAGACGTGAGAGGCACCAAAATATCCTATAAGTACAGTCCACTATTAAGGGCCAAAAATACCTCGTCCCCATCAATCCCACTATTATAAATGTGAAAGTTTGGATGGATGGATGTTGTTACACTTTGATGCAAAAACGGCTGAACCGATTTTGATGAAACTTGGCACACAGGTAGATCATATCCTGGAATAACATAGGAGACTTTTTATTCTAGGATAAGATCCCTCGGGAACGCGGATGGAACCGCGGAGGACAGCTAGTAATATAATATCTTTGTTCTTCATATTGTCTTTGGAATACTTGAAATACAAAAGTTTGCTCATTAACTTTATACCTTGGCATTGTGTAAATTTGAATGTAAAAACAAAATTACAGACTGGCTTTTCGCATTGGACTATCAAGAGACAGAACAATTTATTATGTTCTAGACTTGCTAATTTGTATATTATTATCTATTTTATATAAACACACACACACACACACACACACATGTTTATTTTTATAGTTAGTTTTGTCCTCACATACAAATTATATTGTATCTACATCCTATCAAGAGGGGGGAGCCAGGAGACTCATAGCACAGGGTAACCTAGTTTGGGTCTCCCACATTAAAAATGTATTTACCTAGAGAATAGAAAACGAAAATTGTTGTACTAATTTTGTGTGGGAGTGAATAAATAATTTTTTAATTAAAAAAAAAAGATATAAAACCATAGATACTTACTGTGAGGCCTGACTCGCACATAAATCTACTGTCCGCCTTTCCTATACATTCTAAAAATAAACAGTCTGCGAATAGAGACAGGATCTCAAGTGCTATTTTATAAAGAAAACGAATGGGTCAACGGCTATCTCATTTAAGATTAAAGAGGTCCCTAGAGGCTTACTAGAGGCTTTGAGCTTTGAGGTCTATACGAAAGGATAATGTGTGTTACATAAAAAGAATTTTCCTTATTATTTTATTTATTGATTGAAAAAATTATTTATTTATTTATTTATACATTGCACAATGTACACAAAAATAACAATAGTACAGGTAAACTTATAACTATCATTAAAATTACGTACATGGACCCTGTTAGGGTGTAGCAAAAAAAATAGCGAAATAAAATTAAAATCGAAATAAAATTGAACCTTATTTCTATGCATCATAATATTGGTAATTTACTATATAATTATTATGTATGTATATCATGTTGGCTACCATTTATCTTCCATAAAATCTTTTATGTTGTAATAGCTTTTTTTTTACTTGGGTGTCCTTCTATCAGCTGCATAATACTATTATTTTACAGCTACCAGAACATGCAGGTATATTTGGCTGTAGTCCAGATCCAGTTAAAATTAAGTTTGTTTTTTTTTATATAACAAGTGACAACGAAGCTGACGGGTCACCTGCTGGTAAGTGACAACCGTTGCCTCTAGACATTAGCACTACCACGGGCATTGTCAATGTGTTGTACACCTTATTACAATGCCTTAAAGGCAACTGGCTCTCAAGTGTACGAAATGTGTAAAAATTATGGTAGTGTATGAGTGTTTATGTTCATCTTTCTTGCAATTTCTCTCGCCTTGTCAATATCTTGCTTTGGCTGCTTGGATAGCAGTTTTAGGGTTCCTCTAAATTACAAAAATTGGGCGAACAATATCAGAATTATATTTCAAATTAAGGCCAGTACATAATGATAATAATAATTTATGCTTCCTTATAAAACATACAAATATTAATCATCATATTAATACAAAAGAAGCTGTAAATCTAAAAAAATAAGCTGAATATTTGACACCATATTTGCACTTGAAAACAATAAATTTAAAATAAGACAATCTAGTTACGTTATGTGTACGATCTATTCTTAATTCTTATTTGAGAATCGAACACATTTCCCGAGAAAATATTTATTGACTTTAGCTAACCACAGTTGTGGTCAAAACGCAAATAAACGCAGTCGAATACCGCGATGAAGGTCGTGGGTTCGAATCCTACAATGAGCTTAAGCTTTCGGTGAAGGAAAACATGAGAGGAAACCACAGCACGGTGGTAGGGTACTTTGTAGTACTCGACTGGCTGGTACCACCCTGAAGTTGAAAATCTGTCGCCAAGCACCTGTTGGTGTGTTCCGGCAATTGCACTTGAGAGCCAGTTCGCCTTTAAGGCATTGTAATAAGGTGTACAACACATTAGCAATCCCCTGGCATTGTCAATGTCTATGTGACGGTTGTCACTTACCATCACGTGACCCGCCTGCCTCGTTGTCACTTGTGACATAAAAAAAAATTGTTGTTTAATTAAGTAACCTACAGAACACTCGACCTGAAATAACACACACACTTGACCTGTAGCCCAAGCACGAATTTTTTGACATTTCGTAACGTAACCGTCTCGAGTTTACCATACGATGACGATAGTTGGTAGCACAAGTCACTTACTGTCGACTATCGAGAAATCGATACCATTACGAAGATGACGTCATACTACGTTAATAGGGACAGGCTTGATTGAATGAAAACTATCAAATTGAATGTACGAAGAACGAATCACTCGTTCGAAAACCACGTAAAAATATACAATATGTTAAAATATATACATTTTTTCAATGAAAACACATGCATACATTGAAATGGTTTATGATTTATGAACGATCCATGTTTGACACATTTGATTAGTGGGACATCTCTTTGACATGTATCCCAACAAGAAGAAAAGTTTATTTCCAGCATTATATTAGCAGCCTATGATGAGAACTAGTCACCTCCAGTATTTGACGATGGTGGAGTTTATGGAGAAGTAAGTATATACATATTTTGATTCCTTATCTTGTGATTGCAAATTACATTTGTTTGATAATTTTATTTGGCTTCGTAATGCCATAAACAAACAATGTTTATAAATGTACACTATATATTTTCCAGGCATGGAGATGTATCGAACCTTCTGGGGGTCCTCTCACAACAAGGACAAATATGATAATGTACCAAACTTGCGTGAGCACACTCTTGTATGGAGCTGAAACTTGGACGTCGTACGCAAAGCAAGAAAGAAGATTAAACAACTTTCACATGCGGACAAGTGTGAGAAGAGACACATGAGTGCGAGAGTCACTTCAGCCATCAAGCGGCCCTCAGTTTAGGTGCCAAATATGTGGACGCTGCTGTCGCTCCCGTATCGGACTGTACAGTCACTCTAAGGCCTATCACACGGACGCTGTGTAGATCATCTATTTAACATGTATAAGGGCTTTTATGAGTTTATGATTATATTCCTTTTGTAATAGTTAAAAAATGAGACTTTGGCAGACTGGGACTGCAAGACAGGCAGATAGGAAGTATAATAATAAGTTTATTGATACATTTTAAGTTATGTAATGAATAACCTGTCATGTCCATAAAAATATATTATTATTAATTAAGATTGAGAGAGGAAGAGTTAAGATTGAGAGAAGAGTTGCATGAAAGAGTGAGAGAGAGATGTAGAGCTTGGGTTACAAGGGCAATGGCTGGAATTTTTGAGAGAGGCTATGAATGTTTTTTTTCGCTTTATGGAAAGGCAAGAAAGGAATGAAGTATGAAAGAGGATATGATTGTAATCAAAATTGTTGTATAAAATAATAAAAGGTGTTTAATACATAAATCTTATTTCTAGTTTCTTATTAAGATTGTTTAATAAAGGCTATCAATCATAATGCACATACATGGTTTTATTGTAGGTTTATTTTTAGTTTAACATTATTTTATTAACAAGCAAACATAATCATCAAAACAAAAGTTATTTATTTAAATTAGGCACTTATAAACGTTACAAATTGAATCTACCACCGGTTATTCAGTTATTAGCAGACAAGCATCCTTCCATTCACACTCTTTTTGAAGAACCCCATGCTGTATTCCCTTGAGAAAACCGCGGCAGCTCATTCCACAACCGTAGGCCTCCCCAACGAGTCTTTGATAAGACCCTGTCACAAAGAACCTGTAAGAAATAACCATTGCTTAATACACAGAAACATATCGATAGGCCACTGAAACCCTTAAATATATTATTCGTAGTCTTCATACCTTGAGTTCTAAAGGGATTCTTTCGCTGGAATGAAGTGAAGTTTAAAGTTGCAGCTGCTCACAGTTGCATATACTTAAATGCCACTTTATTGAGGCGATATCTATTTTTTTATTCTATATCCAAGAGCTCCATGGGTTTAAACACTTTCCTTTTTTTGGCTCTACGCCCAATTTCTCTACAAAATTAAATTAAAATAATTAGCCGAGTATAAAACAATAAAAACATACAAGAAATATTATAACCTAAAAAACGAACTCACCTTGTGAACCCATCTCTTTGCTCATTTATCGCTATTTCGGAGAGCAAATAGTAATGTAAAGTGCTCCGTTGCATTATATTTATGAAAAAAACACCAAATGTATTAATTTTATCGATTTATAAACTTGTCGAACCTTTTCTCACTGACAAATTTATAGTGAATAACCTTGCGTACGTTCTCGACAGCACGACGATACCCAGCCTTCGAACAAATGTCAAAACAAAATTCGTGCTCGCGATTTGATACAAAATGTGTCAAGTGACGATACGATGGCGATACGAAAGTAAACCAAAACCCTTCGTGCTGCCAAATTTAGTTCGTTTTACGTCCTGTAGGGGCGCTGATCAATTTTCATACAATTTTTACTCGATGACGTTACGAATAAGTTTTCGAAAGAAATTCGTGCTAGGGCCACTGTTTAGGCTTGCGTGAACTTTCCACGGGAAGTTTAAAGCAAAGTCGACGCTAATTTCAAGATAAGCGTTTTTATATCCGTGCATGGCGTGACGAACTTGATAGTCCAAAATTGCAATTTTACAGGGCAGCGATTTTAAGTTTGACATTTTCTCCGAAATCCGTTTTCATCTTGAACTCATCTTTATATCTTGACTAGCTTTCCGCCCCGCGGTTTCACCCGCGTATCCTTTGAGATTAAATTTCAAAAATCTTTCTTAATCCTCGTCTACATCTTAAAAACATTACATGTGAAATAAATCAGCTTTCTAGGTCTAACACTGGGCGTTGGTGAGTCAGTCCTTCTCATTTTTCATACCAAGAAACGGAAATAATTCCTAACTTTGAACCCCCGTTTCACCCCTTCAGAGGTGGAATTATAGGAAACGTAAAACACGTATTTCTTTATTTTTATTTGTTAGCCTAAAAACAAAGTTTTATGATTCTAGCTTCAAAAATGACGGTCTTTCGTACAAACTTTCAATCCTTTTTTCACCCCCTTAAGGGTTGAGTTTTAGAAAACGCTAAAACACGTGTTTCTTTATTTTTAATTGATAGCCTAAAAACAAAGTTTCATGGTTCTAGCTTCAAAAATGACGGTCTTTCGTACAAACTTTCAATCCCTTTTTCACCCCCTTAAGGGTTGAGTTTTAGAAAACGCTCAAACACGTGTTTCTTTATTTCTAATTATTAATTTAAAAACACAGTTTCATGCTTCTTCAATAATGGCAGATTTCCATACAATCTTTCAACCCCAGTTTCACCCCCTCAGGGGTGGAATTTAAAAAATCGCTAAAACACGCATTTCTTTATTTTTAATTTTTAGCCTAAAAACAAAGTTTCATGATTCTAGCTTCAAAAATGACCGACTTTCATACAAACTTTCAACTCCTTTTTCACCCCCTTAAAGGTTGAATTTCGAAAACTCCGTTCTTGTTCCTCGGTCAAGTATTAAAAACAACACCTGGGAAAAAAATCAGCTTTCTAGGTCTAAGGGTTTAGGCTGGGCGTTGATAGATCAGTCAGGACTTATTCTTTTATATAAATATAGATTTATGGATAATTTTATGTGATCTTTCAAATTATTTTACGTATCCTCGTAAAATCTGCTTCTTTTGTAAGATAAGACTTATAAACAAACTGCCCAGAGACTTATCAACTTATTCCCCATACATTAGTGCTCAAACCAGTGAAAACATTGTGTAATTTAACTCCCAACAAGCAGTTTTCCAGTGTACCTAATTTAAATGTTTAAATTGATTTAAGAGTAATTTTAGATGGTATTTCCAATATGGTTATGTTTTTCATTCTTATTATCTTACTAGTGGGCCCGGCAGACGTTGTCCTGCCATGAAATGAATTTTTTTTTATATTTTTTTTTATATTCGATAGGCTTGTGTTTGACCACAATCTCACCATGGTAAGTGATGATGCGGCCGAAGATGGTAAGCACACAAAGCTCACAAAGCCTAGATGGGAACTGGCTCTCAAGTGCAGCTGTCGGAACACACCGATAGGTGTTTGGCGACAGATTTTCAACTTGAGGGTGGTAGCCAGCCAGTCTCCTCACGATGTTTTCCTTCACCGAAAGCTCAAGCTCATTGTAGGATTCGAACCCACGACCTTCGTCACGATTTCCGACGTCACTACCACATTAACATCGCCATAAATGAAAACCACGATATATTTCGTGAAATTGAGTGTATTTATCCTCCTTGCCAACTGTTCCGTAAATATTACTCATTAAAAAGTTTAAAAGTGTTAGCGAAACCCCCAGAGCGCTTACAATTTATATTTTCGATTATTGCTGTCGTTAACTGTAGCAGAGCTGCTAATTAATGCTATTAAAGTAAATGATTCATTATTACATAATTCAGTGTTTCAGCGGGAATCCTACTAATATTATTAAATGTGAAAGTTTATTATGTCTGTATGTTTTAATGTTTGCAGGCTTGTGTTTGACAACAATCTCACCATGGTAAGTGATGATGTGGCCGAAGGTGGTAAACACACAAAGCCTAGATGGGAACTGGCTCTCAAGTGCAGCTGTCGGAACACACCGATAGGTGCTTGGCGACAGATTTTCAACTTGAGGGTGGTAGCCAGCCAGTCAGGTACTACAAAGTACCCTACCATCGTGCTATGGTTTCCTCACGATGTTTTCCTTCACCGAAAGCTAAAGGTCCTTGTAGGATTCGAACCCACGACTTTCGCCGCGTTATTCGACGTCACTTACCACTGAGCTATCATCACCTTAAAAATGCTTAGCTTAATCATGCAAGAACGACTGAACGGATTTTGAGGAAACCTGGCACACTGGTACCTAAATCATAATAATATGCTGGAATATAACATAGGATAATTTTTATCTTGAGAAAAGATACCGCGGGGCGGAAAACTAGACGTATTATTAATCAAACACTATAGAAATATGTTTGTGTATGACAAGCGATTTCACCAGCGATCCCAAAGTGGGTTGAAATTTCAAATATCCTTTCTTACTCCCTCTATAAGGAATCTAACCAACCTTTCAAGTATGCATTTATACCATCCAAGATTTCGTCATTAATCAGCAAATGGTATTTCGCTTTAATAATAGGTACATAGATTAAGGAATATCTGATATCTGTGGTACAGATAAAAAAAACGTTAAAAAGAACATTTAACATAGTAATGTATATATTTTTTTATACCACCACAAATAAGAGATTTCAAAGAACAAAGAACACACCGATTTAAAAAAAAAGAGATATTTTGACGTGATAATTTTCGATTGAAAAGCACCCTAACTTTTTCGATATTAAGTGTAAGGTGTATGGCATAATAAGGTGAAAAAATTAAGATTTTGAATCAAAATAATTACAATGTGTTTAAGACATAAAAAGGTAAGTTTTCACCAAATGTTATGTACATACCAGAGGGCGGATCACTAGTGGATAAAACACATTCTAAACTATAAATTACCGATTATTGTTCCAGTATGACTATCTTATGCAAATGTCCCAATTTTGAAGTCCACCCCCTCTATCCAATTCAAATATTATTATTGCCGCTCTGAATATTAACTACCGATAAACGCCGAAATTCATCGACCGACGCACTCTATTGCTGGAATAGTGCTGTGATTATATCGATAGTATGTGTGCAAAATTATGTAGGAGTGACGACTGAATTTTAATCTTATTGTTATAAAATTATAATACAAGTACTCGCGGTTTCACCCACGTTTCGGAGGGATCTTATCTTTTCTCGGGATAAAATGTATCTAATATTTTATTTCAGGATATAATCTACCGGAAACTGCATGGTGGTAGGGTACTTTGTAGTACTCGACTGGCTGGCTACCACCCTCAAGTTGAAAATCTGTCGCCAAGCACCTGTTGGTGTGTTCCGGCAATTGCACTTGAGAGCCAGTTCGCCTTAATAAGGTGTACAACACATTAGCAATCCCCTGGTATTGCCAATGTCTATAGGCGACGGTTGTCACTTACCATCAGGTGACCCGCCTGCCTCGTTATCACTTGTGACATTAAAAAAAAAAAAAAAAACCTGTGTGTCAAGTTTCGTCAATTTCCGTTCAGTAGTTTTTGCTTGAAAGAGTAACAAACATATTCACATCCAAACGAACTTTCGCATTCATAATACTAGTAAGGTTGTACGTTGCTTTGTTAATTGATTGGAGTTTATATTCGATTTTGTTTTCCTAAATGTAAATGAATATTATTTTTTTCAAATTGGCCTTTCCAAGCACTTGATGAATAATCTAAGGCGATGATAGCTCAGTGGTAAGTGACGTCGAATACCGCGACGAAGGTTGTGGGTTCGAATCCTACAATGGGCTTGAGCTTTCGGTGAAGGAAAACATCGTGAGGAAACCATAGCACGGTGGTAGGGTACTTTGTAGTACCCGACTGGCTGGCTACCACCCTCATGTTGAAAATCCGTCGCCAAGCACCTATCGGTGTTTTCCGACAACTGCACTTGGGAGCCAGTTCCCATCTAGGCTTTGTGTGCTTACCACCTTCGGCCACATCATCACTTACCATGGTGAGATTGTGGTCAAACACAAGCTTATCCAAATAAAAAAAAAATAAAAAAACTAGCTAGACTCACGTACGGTTCTAAAGGTTGCTTTTGTTAAGAAGAGCCGGCAATAAATTGCTGAATTAATTGCCGGCTCTTTTCAAAAACATCTGTAGGTAGGTACACAATATTCTACTTCCTACTAATATTAAAAAATGTATTGTGTATGATGTGTATGAAGATATTTATTAATCTTTCCAGCAAAAACGGCTTAACAGATTTTGATGAAACATGGCACACTGGTAGTTCATATCCTGGAATAAAACATAGCATACTTATCCCGGGAAAAGATAAGATCCCTCGGGAATGCGGGTGAAACCGCGTGGTGGAAAACTAGGATTAATATATAGTATAGTTAAATTTAAAAGTTATTGTCAAGTTTGGTAGTGAATTTCGATGTACCTAATCCCCGAAACTCTGACCCGATACTGAAACTTTTAGAAACCTATAGGAAGCGACATGATATCTAAGTGCTATTTACTTTAACTGAAAATGAACATTAGCAATAACTTTTTTTATATTCTTTATTCATGACCATCTCTTTCAGTCGCATATATTTTGTTCAGTTTTAATATTTTAGTCACGTTATATTGTCACACTCAGTGTAAAGTCTAGTCCTCGGACTTTTTGGGACAACCTGAAAAGTCACGATACACGCTGTCACGTAGTAAAATCGGACCCTCAAGTAATAAATAAAGAATCGATACATTTAATATTCTTTTCAATTATTCAATCGATTATTCGTTGTATTTTTGTTCGTGGGTTGGTTTGGGATCGATTAATTGACTACAGCTTTTTATAATAGTTAAAGTTGTAACCAATTATCGATTTTTCATTATTTTTAACTTTATTAATGGTCGATTAAACATTATTTTTCATTCGATAAATATTTAAACTAAGTATCGATTAATCGATCGACTCTCTGAGTTCTTTATTCTTGTAGCAACATTTATTTTTCTTCCTGAGGCAACACTGTTAGGATGACAGCTCGTAAATTAAATTTGCCTTGTTTTGTTTTCCCTCAATAACAATTGGATTTTCATTTATAAATCAAATTAGGTTTTAATTATTATATTAGAAAGTGTTAGACTTCGTTATTGTTGGTAAAATTTGGGTTCGGAGTGTTTTTGTTGTTTATCGGTACACATTTCAAGAAATCAGTGTTTGTTTAAATAGTGATTGTGACCGGTATGTCGGAGTTTTTTACCCGATCAGGGGACTTCTTCAAGTTGTGGACACCCTTTTCGTAACTAGGTCAAGATGGTTATTCCGAAGGGATATGCTTTCTTTTCCCTCCCGGCGTCCCGGCGTATACGCACCTATTCATAGGTTATGGTCAAAGTCAATGGCCTAGCCTTATTTTGTGAGTATTCCTTTTCGAAAGCTTAGTTTCATCATTGGAATCAGTGTCTCGATATTTATTATTCGGTGTTCTACAGAATTTATGACTGATTGGCCATCGTTGCCGCGGTCGCTGACCACCGCGTGGCGTGGCCAACCAAATTGTTGGTAATCCTCCTTTCCCTCCGGAGTTGACATGGCCCACCTTTAACCCTAAGCGTGGATCTTATCCTCCCTAAGGTATTTATAGTGTTTTTCTTGTTATTTCGATTATGGTTCGATTACCTTTGTCCGAGTAGGTCCGGACAAGTAGGAAGGCACCAGCAGGCAACTTATGTTGTAATGCTTGTAAGGTTTACACTTTTCCCTTTCATTTAGATTAATTTCCCTGGAAATAGGATTCCCTAGAACCGAGCACATGGTCGACATCTGAGACCAGTGTCCACCCTCTTGTGTGCTCCGGCTTGTAGACCCACCACCCTAACGTCGACAATATTGGTGTCCATTCCAGGAGGTGTTTCGTGGGGGCTTACCAATCCCCGGATGTGACTTACCTACTACCTGTTTCGTGGGGGCTTACCAATCCCCGGATGTGACTTACCTACTACCTGTTTCGTGGGGGCTTACCAATCCCCGGATGTGACTTACCTACTACCTGTTTCGTGGGGGCTTACCAATTCCCGGATGTGACTTACTACTACTACTACTACTACCACTCGTACTACAATCAACGGTGACTGCGGAGTCTGCTGTATGGAGGCACAGTTGTGGCTGCTCCTTCTGCGGCCCTGGCTCAGATAATCATCCCAATTATATGACTCTTACTATTTACTTACTTGACTATTTTAACAATGGAAATTTAAACCTTATTCCACGGTAAAGCAGCCGATCCTGCTTTTGGCGCCCTTATACTTAAGCTACCACTTAACAATAAATGCAATTCATCTCAGGTTGCCCATATTAGTCTCCTTCTGAGAAGCTGTGGCACATTATTATATTAGTGTAATTAATAGTTACTTTTTATATAATTTCATCTAATTATTTGTATAAAATTTCAATTTGTGATAATAAACCCTAAGCCAGTAACTTTTGTTTTCCTTACCGCTGGGGGTTAACGCATCGGATTCTTAGGGGGGGGGGTTAAAATCCGTTACGTTACAACGCTTTCATTTCATTTCACTTCACTTGTGCAAAATATACGAATTTAATGAAAGTAAAAAGTTAACGCAACGAAACTATTCACGTTCCCGCCAAAAAGTCCTTAGCAATACTAAGAAGTATGTGTTGCCAATGTTAAAAAAAGTGATAAAAACCATAATAAAACTGTCGGAAAATTTCACTAACAACTAGATAATTTCCGGCGTTTTTAATTGATATGAGGTGTTTTATGTGCTTTATTTATGTATTCAACTTCCTGACGATATTTTTATAACTTTTTATAAAAGCTTAGATCTCTAGAATTTTAGAGATCTAAATACCTACCAATGTAACAAATAACCACGCAATTATTTATCATTATTAAAATATAAAAACTTGAGTGGTGTCAAGGGACACCCGGATGGAACAAAGTTATATAAGTCGAGAGAGTATATATATAAAAAAAAACATTTCTATATCTATATATATAGAAAAGGCCATCCAAAGAGGAAACGCTGCCAGCCTTCTGGGAACCTTGCCGATCGGCAGCAGCGGCAGCCTCGAAGAAGTTTTTTATGTATTATAATTGTACATTTGCTTGTATATTTTGTACATTTGTTGTAAGTATGAAAAGAAAATATATAGAAATGAAAATATCTGGCTTGCTTTCTATAAGAGAGAGAGAGAGAGAGAGACAGACAGAGAAACATGCGCTAAAAAGTGTCGTAAGAATTTTTTCCGTCTAGCCGCCTTTCACAACGCGCGATAAGGAACTTCGTTCTAAAATTTCCATATTTTTTCAATATTTTTATCCGACCCAAAATTTTGGGAAATTTAAACACCCCAGTACGGGCGGGATCGATTTTTTGTGCTGGGAAGCGACTCGCACTTATCTCTTTGCGATCACAGATAGACACTCGTACAAGGTCCTGTAATTGATAAAAGTAATTTTATAAAGTTAGGCCAAAGGACAAAGGCATGATAAAAACATAAAAAATCTGATCTTAAAAATAAAAAAGACTTCTTGCTAAACTTCTTGCAGGTTCTTCTGAGATGAAAGCTAACTTCTGAATAAGATACTTCTTCACTAAGATAATTTCAGTTTTGACCATTGATATCAAATAACTAATGATAAACAATCCCTAGCAAAAGTTCTATTAAAACTGTCTCAAATTGTGTTGGGTAATACTAATTTTTTTAAGTTGTATTCACAAAGCTATGTACCTACAAAAGGCAATAAAATTTTACGACTCATAGCTGCTAGCCAAAATATATCTTAAACGAGCACTGAGGCATGTTTACCGTCGCAGCTCTCGAATGCTTCTAGATTACAAGACTACCCAAATGTTCGAGTGGGCACTAATTCAGAAAGGCCATTTTTTGTCGCTGATCGTGTATCTTTAGTTATTAGATAACAAAGGTTTTGACCTTCATAAGTTCCTTGGGCCTAAACTAAATAAATGGCTTTGTGGACATTGGAACGCAGGCCAATCTGTATGGGAGAAAAGCAAACTAAATCCAATCGAAAATCAATCTTCAGAGAGTACTTTAGAGGTTCAAATCGATAAGTCAATGGACCGATGTTTTGACAGGTGACAATAAATTAATTACGAGGCTATGTTGAGAAATAAACAATAAATAAACTTCGAAGTGAAGCTGTTTGAGATAATTGCTATCTCTTCACGTAATCTAGACCTTTCAGTTGAAATTAGTTAATACCCACGTCGAGTAATCTGAAGTCAACTTTATGAACTGTAATCATTTATTTTAATTCCGTCGTTAAAATTTTGATGAATGGATGGATGGATGTTTGTTACTCTTTCACGCAAAAACGGCAGAACGAATTTTGATGAAACTTGGCACACAAGTAGATCATATCCTGGAATAACACATAGGATACTTTTTATCCCGGAAAAAGATAATATCCTTCGGGAACGCAGGTGAAACCGCGGGGGACAGCTAGTATAATTATAAATGGGAAAGTTTATTTGAATGTAAATGATTCATTATTACATAATTCAGTGATTCAGCGGGAATCCTACTAATATTATTAAATGTGAAAGTTTATTATGTCTGTATGTTTTAATGTTTGCAGGCTTGTGTTTGACAACAATCTCACCATGGTAAGTGATGATGTGGCCGAAGGTGGTAAGCACACAAAGCCTAGATGGGAACTGGCTCTCAAGTGCAGCTGTCGGAACACACCGATAGGTGCTTGGCGACAGATTTTCAACTTGAGGGTGGTAGCCAGCCAGTCAGGTACTACAAAGTACCCTACCATCGTGCTATGGTTTCCTCACGATGTTTTCCTTCACCGAAAGCTAAAGCTCCTTGTAGGATTCGAACCCACGACTTTCGCCGCGTTATTCGACGTCACTTACCACTGAGCTATCATCACCTTAAAAATGCTTAGCTTAATCATGCAAGAACGACTGAACGGATTTTGAGGAAACCTGGCACACTGGTACCTAAATCATAATAATATGCTGGAATATAACATAGGATAATTTTTATCTTGAGAAAAGATACCGCGGGGCGGAAAACTAGACGTATTATTAATCAAACACTATAGAAATATGTTTGTGTATGACAAGCGATTTCACCAGCGATCCCAAAGTGGGTTGAAATTTCAAATATCCTTTCTTACTCCCTCTATAAGGAATCTAACCAACCTTTCAAGTATGCATTTATACCATCCAAGATTTCGTCATTAATCAGCAAATGGTATTTCGCTTTAATAATAGGTACATAGATTAAGGAATATCTGATATCTGTGGTACAGATAAAAAAAAACGTTAAAAAGAACATTTAACATAGTAATGTATATATTTTTTTATACCACCACAAATAAGAGATTTCAAAGAACAAAGAACACACCGATTTAAAAAAAAGAGATATTTTGACGTGATAATTTTCGATTGAAAAGCACCCTAACTTTTTCGATATTAAGTGTAAGGTGTATGCATAATAAGGTGAAAAAATTAAGATTTTGAATCAAAATAATTACAATGTGTTTAAGACATAAAAAGGTAAGTTTTCACCAAATGTTATGTACCAGAGGGCGGAAAACTAGTGGATATCTATAAAACACATTCTAAACTATAAATTACCGATTATTGTTCCAGTATGACTATCTTATGCAAATGTCCCAATTTTGAAGTCCACCCCCTCTATCCAATTCAAATATTATTATTGCCGCTCTGAATATTAACTACCGATAAACGCCGAAATTCATCGACCGACGCACTCTATTGCTGGAATAGTGCTGTGATTATATCGATAGTATGTGTGCAAAATTATGTAGGAGTGACGACTGAATTTTAATCTTATTGTTATAAAATTATAATACAAGTACTCGCGGTTTCACCCACGTTTCGGAGGGATCTTATCTTTTCTCGGGATAAAATGTATCTAATATTTTATTTCAGGATATAATCTACCGGAAACTGCACGGTGGTAGGGTACTTTGTAGTACCCGACTGGCTGGCTACCACCCTCAAGTTGAAAATCTGTCGCCAAGCACCTATCGGTGTTTTCCGACAACTGCACTTGGGAGCCAGTTCCCATCTAGGCTTTGTGTGCTTACCACCTTCGGCCACATCATCACTTACCATGGTGAGATTGTGGTCAAACACAAGCTTATCCAGAATAAAAAAAAAAAAAAAAACTAGCTAGACTCTCACGTACGGTTCTAAAGGTTGCTTTTGTTAAGAAGAGCCGGCAATAAATTGCTGAATTAATTGCCGGCTCTTTTCAAAAACATCTGTAGGTAGGTACACAATATTCTACTTCCTACTAATATTAAAAAATGTATTGTGTATGATGTGTATGAAGATATTTATTAATCTTTCCAGCAAAAACGGCTTAACAGATTTTGATGAAACATGGCACACTGGTAGTTCATATCCTGGAATAAAACATAGCATACTTATCCCGGGAAAAGATAAGATCCCTCGGGAATGCGGGTGAAACCGCGTGGTGGAAAACTAGGATTAATATATAGTATAGTTAAATTTAAAAGTTATTGTCAAGTTTGGTAGTGAATTTCGATGTACCTAATCCCCGAAACTCTGACCCGATACTGAAACTTTTAGAAACCTATAGGAAGCGACATGATATCTAAGTGCTATTTACTTTAACTGAAAATGAACATTAGCAATAACTTTTTTTATATTCTTTATTCATGACCATCTCTTTCAGTCGCATATATTTTGTTCAGTTTTAATATTTTAGTCACGTTATATTGTCACACTCAGTGTAAAGTCTAGTCCTCGGACTTTTTGGGACAACCTGAAAAGTCACGATACACGCTTTCATTTCATTTCACTTCACTTGTGCAAAATATACGAATTTAATGAAAGTAAAAAGTTAACGCAACGAAACTATTCACGTTCCCGCCAAAAAGTCCTTAGCAATACTAAGAAGTATGTGTTGCCAATGTTAAAAAAAGTGATAAAAACCATAATAAAACTGTCGGAAAATTTCACTAACAACTAGATAATTTCCGGCGTTTTTAATTGATATGAGGTGTTTTATGTGCTTTATTTATGTATTCAACTTCCTGACGATATTTTTATAACTTTTTATAAAAGCTTAGATCTCTAGAATTTTAGAGATCTAAATACCTACCAATGTAACAAATAACCACGCAATTATTTATCATTATTAAAATATAAAAACTTGAGTGGTGTCAAGGGACACCCGGATGGAACAAAGTTATATAAGTCGAGAGAGTATATATATAAAAAAAAACATTTCTATATCTATATATATAGAAATGGCCATCCAAAGAGGAAACGCTGCCAGCCTTCTGGGAACCTTGCCGATCGGCAGCAGCGGCAGCCTCGAAGAAGTTTTTTATGTATTATAATTGTACATTTGCTTGTATATTTTGTACATTTGTTGTAGACACTCGTACAAGGTCCTGTAATTGATAAAAGTAATTTTATAAAGTTAGGCCAAAGGACAAAGGCATGATAAAAACATAAAAAATCTGATCTTAAAAATAAAAAAGACTTCTTGCTAAACTTCTTGCAGGTTCTTCTGAGATGAAAGCTAACTTCTGAATAAGATACTTCTTCACTAAGATAATTTCAGTTTTGACCATTGATATCAAATAACTAATGATAAACAATCCCTAGCAAAAGTTCTATTAAAACTGTCTCAAATTGTGTTGGGTAATACTAATTTTTTTAAGTTGTATTCACAAAGCTATGTACCTACAAAAGGCAATAAAATTTTACGACTCATAGCTGCTAGCCAAAATATATCTTAAACGAGCACTGAGGCATGTTTACCGTCGCAGCTCTCGAATGCTTCTAGATTACAAGACTACCCAAATGTTCGAGTGGGCACTAATTCAGAAAGGCCATTTTTTGTCGCTGATGGTGTATCTTTAGTTATTAGATAACAAAGGTTTTGACCTTCATAAGTTCCTTGGGCCTAAACTAAATAAATGGCTTTGTGGACATTGGAACGCAGGCCAATCTGTATGGGAGAAAAGCAAACTAAATCCAATCGAAAATCTATCTTCAGATAGTACTTTAGACGTTCAAATCGATAAGTCAATGGACCGATGTTTTGACAGGTGACAATAAATTAATTACGAGGCTATGTTGAGAAATAAACAATAAATAAACTTCGAAGTGAAGCTGTTTGAGATAATTGCTATCTCTTCACGTAATCTAGACCTTTCAGTTAATACCCATGTCGAGTAATCTGAAGTCAACTTTATGAACTGTAATCATTTACTTTAATTTCGTCTGAGTATGAATCATTCGTGTATCTCGTACCTACACTGTTGAAACCTACCTATCCCACTAATATTATAAATGTGAAAATTTGCATGAATGGATGGATGGATGTTTGTTACTCTTTCACGCAAAAACGGCAGAACGAATTTTGATGAAACTTGGCACACAAGTAGATCATATCCTGGAATAACACATAGGATACTTTTTATCCCGGAAAAAGATAATATCCCTCGGGAACGCAGGTAAACCGCGGGGGACAGCTAGTATAATTATAAATGGGAAAGTTTATTTGAATGTGAACATGTTTGTTACTCTTTCACGCAAAAACTACTGAACGTATTTTAATTAAACTTAGCAGACATGTAGATAGTATCCTTGAATAAAGCATAGGATACGTTTTATCCCGGAAATAGATAAAATCCTTCTGAAACGCGGGTGAAAGGAACATGTAGTAAAGCCATAAAGCATTAATTTTAATTCGTGACACAAAGTAGGTACACTGGTAGTTATTTATTATTAAATAATGTAATTGTTATCAATATAAACCAAACTTCATGTTGATTATGAGACAAAATCATTATTCATCGTTTCTGACTTATTGATATGACTGTGATTACGTATAATAATGGGTTTTGCGGTACGACAGCTCTTTGAGGTTACGTCGTTGAATTTTGATAAATATTGAATGGGCTTGCGTTTATATCGAATATTGTGACTGTAAAGGGCAATCTGTGAAGTAATTATTCGCATATCATTTCGATCTAAACATATAAGTACCAACCAACTACAACTATTACAAGAACAGCTAGAAATGTACATAGTATATATAGAAATATAATTCAATTTTGCTTGTTCAGTCGTATTTTATGTGCTGTCATATTGTTAATCTAATTGCGATGAAACTTTGGTGAAAAGTTTTCCCGCGAAGGTTTCTGGTAAAAACAAAAAATAAGTGCCATCGCATCGTATGCCGGGCACAGCTGGTAAAACTAAAAATGTACAATATTCCAGCCTGTTACATTATCTGCAAGTAGTAGGTATGTACTTATTATTATTTTTTTTATTTTTTTTTTATTCTTGATAGGCTTGAGTTTGACCTCAATCTCACCATGGTAAGTGATGATGTGGCCGAAGATGGTAAGCACACAAAGCCTAGATGGGAACTGGCTCTCAAGTGCAGCTGTCGGAACACACCGATAGGTGTTTTGGCGACAGATTTTCAACTTGAGGGTGGTAGCCAGCCAGTCGGGTACTACGAAGTACCCTACCACCGTGATATGGTTTCCTCACGATGTTTTCCTTCACTGAAAGCTCAAGCTCATTGTAGGATTCGAACCCACGACCTTCGCCGCGGTATTCGACGTCACTTACCACTGAGCTATCATCGCCTTACATTATAATGTGCTACTGCAGAGATCAAAATAATAGTTATTTGTTATACAAGAGTGTAAAGTTGCTTATTAACCGCGTGCTCAATTTTGATGACCGAGCAAGCGAAGGTTTCTAAAATTAGAACCCTGAGCGACAGCCAGGGAATCAAAAGAGCACGAGGTGAAAAATCTTTGCACTCGAGTGCAATACGTAACTTTTCATCCCACCTCAGCGAGGAAATGACTAAATGCAAAAAAAAGAAAAGGGCGCGCGCAAAGCAAATAAAAAAAATACACCAAGAAATTCCTAGTCTGAGTTTTTAACAAATTAAAAAAGGTTGTATGATAAATTCGGCACCATGGAGGGAGAAGTAAATAGGTTTAATGATGTTTTGAATTCACAAATTCAAAAATTCACTTTATCCTCTAGCGGACAAAAATAGCTTTTACACTCAGATATCGAAGAGCAAAAATACTCTTTACGAGATGGGGGGATGAAAATGTTATTTTCATTCTTTACCATGGTGTCAAAGAAGTAAGCCCATGAAACATTAGAGTGTTGTCGTACTGTACTCAGGTCGTTAAGTTAATATTTGTATAACCCATGATTGTAAGCGTGGGTGATATCTGTTGGTAATAAACGCTTTTATTATTTTTTGTTCATCGTTATTGCTCTTTTGATGTCCAGTATTCAAATATGTGAAAGGTGATTCTTTAATTTTATTTTGACGTGTTTTTGGGTTTATAGTGCCTAGAGATCTCTGTCGCCGTTTAGAAACTTATGTATCAAGACTCGCCCATTTTAAAATGATCACCCTTGAAAGAACTAGCAAAAGACTAGCTTTTCACCCGCAGTTTGTCATCCCCGTTCTCGAGGAAATTAAAATAAAATATGGGCATGTCATTCGCTGACAATGTAGGCCAGTGACATTTTTTTAAAATCGTTTAATTATTTTTCGAAATAATCCATTACACACAAACATACAAGTATAATCAAATATTACAGTTTAGTTAAAAATTTAAACTAGTAAGATTAATTTAGACAGCGTGGTCCTACTTTGTAGGAATCCTTGAAATCATATTGAACCACCAAAACCAAGAAAACTAAAAATATTATTCTTACTCGAAACTCATTTAATCTTAGATCCTGATTTAAGATCCTTATAAACGCATACAATTTACTTTACCACACAAAACCTTGTGTAACTTTTAAAACAAAAGCAGTAAATTATTGCAGCTTTAACAGCTTGCCAACGCTTCACTGTAAGTTATTTAATATAGAAAATTCAAAATGTAATTTATAATATCAAAAATACTTTATTGTGTTTTAATAATAACGTTTACTATAAGTGAATTTTTAACAATACACTCGCATCCATAAAAGTGAAACTAATAAAATATTTCGTACATATTTTATTGAAGACAGACTAGAATGAATTGTGATTCTATTATTCTTTTATTTTACTTGACAAATAATTTTGTTGTCAACGGTCATATTATTTATGATCTTAAGACAGCTTTTAACTCTGAAATTGCATGCCAATAATTTATTTTTCTGACCCCGGTTTCGCCCGCGTTTCCAAGCACATTAAACAGATTATGTCACTCTTCGGCCTACAAACTATCTCTATGCTAAAAATTACGCCGATCTGTTCCTCGGTTGTCGCGTCTGTAGCGACATCTATCTACAATCAGATGTAGTTCGCACGACTCCTACATAGATGGCGCTCCAATAATCTACATCGCGCTATCGAAGTTTTCCAAGCGATCTGCATATATACAAGCTTCCAACATGTACAGTTGGACCGCGGTCCCAAGGCACGATGACCTAGCCTGGCGGAAGATCTTCCCTTTTCAATGGAGGAGTGTCACACCTCGCCCCTCCATACGTCAAAAAAGAAACCAACAAACTGACTTGCATTTATAATATAATATTATAATGTATTTCAATTAGAAAATGGAGGTGAGTAAAGGAAAAATAGCTGAAACTCAAACTAAATAAATTAAGTTTTAACCCTGATACGAGTAAGGCACTTATGAACATTACAATCGACTCTACCACGCCCCGGTTCGGAATACACATAAACTGAAAAGACTACGGCAAGGAACTCATCAATATTTTTTGCAGAACTTTTTTTAATTAAAGCTTTACTTTTAACGATGCTAACAAGGAAAGTTATTTTCAAAGACAACGAATTGAACAATATCAATTGTATTGCTTACACCTGACTAGTGTTCAATTAATCGTTGTCTCCCAATTAAAAGGTTTGATACTCATGAGTTCACGAGAATTCACCTAGAATTCGTAATTAATCAAACTTAACAAATATAAACAGGCTTTTGACAATCAGTGGATCATTTAAATGATAGTATTCATAGTGTTTAATCTGTGAAACATTTTGTATGGCAACACTGTTGAAAGTGAAGAAGACTTTTTCTACCTGTTGGCCCGTAAGTGATACGGCCGTCCCACTTAAACAATCATATAACAATTGAATCAAGAATTTACGCAAGCCAATGTGTAATATTAAAAAAATATGTTGATTTTAGTATGATATTTTAACATGATAAATTATAGATAAATATTTATACATGTCTGTCAATATTTTTATGTCTCCCTTCTCCGTAAAGATTTTAAATATATCGCCAAATTATTAAAAAGAGGCTTACTTTCAATTATCTTTTTAATACGACAGTAGGTGGTTGACAAAAGCTAAACCTATCTCGGATGAAGATTTTTATAATTTCTCTTTTTATTTCATCATCATCATCATCAGCCTGTGTTAGTCCACTGCTGGACATAGGCTTCTCCCAAGGCGCGCCACTGAGCCCGGTCTTCGGCTATTCCTTTCCAACCGCCACCAGCCACCTTGCGTATGTCGTCGCTCCAACTAACTGGAGGGCGCCCTACACTACGTTTACCGAGTCGTGGTCTCCGCTCAAGAACACGTCTACCCCAACGGTTATCGGTTCTACGGCAGATACGACCAGCCCACTGCCACTTCAGCTTACTAATCCTTTGGGCTATGTCGATGACTTTAGTTCTCTGTCGGATCACATCATTTCGGATGCGATCTTTCAGAGACACTCCGAGCATAGCCCTCTCCATAGCTCGCTGAGCGACTTTGAACTGGTATTTTTATTTATCATAACTAAATGACTTACCTCCTCATGTACTGAAACTTGATGACGATGAAGATGAGCAGAGTGTTTGCTGACAGCGAAGTTGTCAGTACTGCTACGTACAGCACAATGATCACTATATCTGGCTTGAAGAACACGTCCAAGTCCAACGAAGGAATCTCTTCGATTTCTGAAGCATTCCAGCCGATGCGGAAAGACGAAATGTTCCGTAGAGGCATCTTTGAGGTTTATATTCACTTGTTTTTAGGAAAAAAAAAACAAGTCATTGTTCGATTAAAATTTCAATGTACACTTTTTCACTTTTGTCATTTTTATCGATGTTTCTTTCACTTTTTGCTGAAGTATTTATTCATTGTTTTCTTTTTTTGTTGTTTTTTTTATTATTAATTATGAAATAAAGAGTGGAAACAGTTGAAGGAGGCCTACACCAAGTTGGTTGAGAAAGGCTAGAGAAAAAGAAGATGAAATAAAAAAATCTTAAAATAAGCAAATGAGACAATCGTCCAAACTCAAACTCAAAACTCATTTTTCAGTTGCCTTGGTTAGGCACTTATGAACGTTACAATTGACTCTACCACCGGTTCGGAATACACTTCAACTGAGAAGACTCCAGCAAGAAACTCAGACTACAAGTCCCAAAACTACCTACAAAAAAATCCAGTTTCATTGCCAATCCATAGGTATGGCATGAACATTTCAATGTTATCAAAAACCAACATACCAACATAATCTGAGATCGTTTTGGCCTGTAATAAATGTACCGTTGTTATAAATGTTAGTTAAGACATTAATTTAATGTTCACGTGATTTCTTGTTACGTTTGTTTGTTTACATCCACTTTGTTATTCATTCTGAAAGAATTTTAGAATCGACTATTTTTACAACGAGCAGGAATGCTCAAAGTTGCTTGTTAAAATATAATTGCATTCAAATTATGAATAAAGTGGCACGCAATCTTTTCTTGCTCTTTTTTGTGCTCGTTTGTATCAAGATTTTTTATTGATGTTACTTTATTCGAGTAAATAGAAAAGGAAGGGTCCTTTAAATATTCTCAAAAATACTCCGAATGACGTTTGTAATAAACTCATCTGAAGTAGATCAATCACCTAGTAGACCTGGTAACAGAATAATGAAATATACAGGGTGTCCTGTAAGTAGTACAACAAACTTAAGGGGGAGATAGGTGGGCTGGTCATCTACCAACATATACAAAAATGACCTTAGTAAAAGTTTCACCACTGAAACCGCAGGTTGAAAGCTTGTCATGTATTATAAAGATATCATTTTTAGGGTTCCGTACCCAAAGGGTAAAAACGGGACTCTATTACTATGACTTCGGTGTCTATCCGTCCGTCTGTCTATCACCAGGCTGTATCCCAAGAACCGCGATAGCTTTCGAAAAGCTTTCGAATAGAAATTTTCACAGACGATGTATTTCTGTTGCCGCTATAACAAACAATACAAAAAAAAACTACAAAATTTGTACGGCTCGCACTTAACCAGTTTTATAAATTAAATAGACATCTGTTTAACTATTCTCACTATGATTATGATGGTTTTAAAAGTACAAACTTATACACTATACAAATTTATAACTTTTCAAACTTTATTTTCTTTCTTTTTTTTATGTCAATAGGTTGACAAACAGGCAGACGGTCCACATGATGGTAAGTGGTCACCGCCGCCTATGGACATTTGCAATACCAGGGTGATTGCCGATGTGTTGCCGACCTTAAAAACTATCTTATTTATATCACCATTGTTTTCACAATTGTCTCAAAATTGCAAAAAAAAAGTATTTCGTTCCGCAACCGTCTACATACAATATTTAGCAGCCAATTCACTCTCCGATTCAGGAGGAATAAAATTTGACTACAATCGTGAGCTCTTATTGTTTTTAGATATGTTCGAATCTCAATTCAAATTGTTACTTACAATTGTCCTAGTAAAAATACATAGGTTTGTACTGACGATGTTATTTAATAATTGTATTGCTGTTCCCCGCGGGTTCACTCGCGTTCCCGTGGGATCTTATTTTTTCCCGGGACAAAATATAGCCTATGTTCATCAGGGATAATGTAGCTTTCTAATGGTGAAAGAATTTTCAAATCAGTCTAGTAGTTTCAGAGGCTATTCAATGCAAACACACAATCAAATCTTTCCTCTTTATAATATTAGAATAGGTAAGTATAGATTGAAGCTGTTTCCTGAAATAAGTAGTGTAGTATTTATTTACACACGCAAATATTATCAGTGAGACTAGATAAATAAATACTGATTAAATGTAATAGGTGCAAGTTGTTTTTGAAAAGAGTAATTGCTGAGTTTATCGGCTCTTCTCAACAAAAGCAACCGTCCGAACCGTGCATTAGAGTCTAGTAAAGTGCATGTAAAGGCCTATTTGAATAAAAAACATATTCATTTTCATTTAAAGGCCTCACATCTGACTATGATGGCTTTTTTCTTTAATTATGTCTATAGTATACGAAGCTGTAAACGTGACATTTATGAAAGATATTTTCTTGCTATCTTGTTTCCGCTGCGTAGCATGACGTCCTTTGCTGGTATCCAAAGCGGTTATTTGGAAAGTCAATGCATTTTTAAGCGACTTTAGAAATAAGTTGTTCTTTTTCAACGCATGTTTTGATGCTTGAAGCAACTTGAGCTAATTATTCACTTAGTCAGATAGTCAGATGGTCCAAAAATATTTAAAAAAATGTAACCTTGCTGAGTTTCTTGCCAGTTCTTCTCAGTTGAAGGCTGACTTCCGAACCGGTGGTAACTTCTGTAATTCGACCTTCATAAGTGCCCTTCTAGGGCCTAAACTGAATAAATGGTTTTGACTTTGACTTACAAAAATTTCGTTATGACTTAATAAAAAAAATAGATGAATGAATCTGAGGTATGCCTGTCTACTTTTTACAATTTTAATCAATGATATCATAAGACCAAAGGTGTAGATACGTCATAAGCGCTAGTCAAGTAATGGAAATTCGGTTTTTAAATAAAAATAACTTTATTTAATAAAAAGACCGAAATACAGTGTTTGTCCAGCAAGGGCTGAGAACAGAATGACATGACAATGGAATTTACATTTAAAAGTTAATTTTACAAAGGTGTCAAATATAGCTTATAGCGCTAATAGGTACATACATTAGTAACTACATAAGCATAATTTATTCTAGAAAGTTTATACACGTGTTAAGTGAATTTGATCCCTTGACTTGTTACTATGCTGTCCTTTTGCTATTGAAGCATATATCTATAGGGTGAGCACCCTTAACTCGCTTAAGTAAATACTAATTAGCCAACTTTGACCTGTGCCTGTGTCGCATCGCCGGCGCCGGCGTCAACGGATGCACCGAGTAACTACAATTACAAGTGACCATAAACAAGCAAGTTGTCTTAAAATGTCGTAATGTAGTGTGGTTCATCTCTGGGACGTTTTCTATGTAGGTAACATCAGTTTTTGTATGAAATGTTATTAATGTAGCTATATTATTACTGGGCCGGTATTGTGCTTTGCTTTTAAGAAAACATGCTTTTAAAAAATACATACAATATTCTTCAAAATTACTTTTCGGTTAGCAAATTAGTTTAAAAAACCTTTCTCCTTAATTTACAGCGAGCAAAA
Organism: Ochropacha duplaris; assembly: GCA_951361185.1. Lineage (NCBI taxonomy): Eukaryota > Metazoa > Arthropoda > Insecta > Lepidoptera > Drepanidae > Ochropacha > Ochropacha duplaris. Next base: position 13,353,670 of record OX592696.1, on the reverse strand, counting down.
CATTAAAAAGAAAGGCTGAAAAAGTTTGCAATTAGTGTCATTTGAATACAAAAAAATCTCGCTCATGAAGTCATTTCAAAATTCATTAAACATAATAACCTTGTTTTAGTGATCTATAAGTTGGTACCTAATAAATTAATTTTATCTTTAGCATATTAATAACTAACTAGACTTCCGCAACTAAGTTAAAAATAAATTTACTGCGGAACCCAGTTCATGAATATCCGACTCACTTCGGTCCGTTTTGTTTAAATAGCTTACTTAATTTTAATTAAAAACAAAAAAAAACCCACGGAAAGAAAATAAAAGGTCATCAGAACATAAAACTATAGGTTTTTTGGTATATCAAAAGTTTTAGTAGAACTGCAGAGGGCGTTTGCCGCAGTTTTTATTTACTTGGTAAATTTTGTCATTAAGAAAAGCTGACCTATGTGATCATAAACAGAACAAAACTAATGCTTTAGTTACCTATATATAGGCACATCTTAATTTATGGCGATGATAGCTCAGTGGTAGTGACGTCGAATACGGCGGCGAAGGTCGTGGATTCGAATTCTACAATGAGCTTGAGCTTTCGCTGAAGGAAAACATAGCACGGTGGTAGGGTACTTTGTAGTACCCAACTGGCTAGCTACCACCCTCAAGTTGAAAATCTGTCGCCAAGCACCTATCGGTGTGTTCCGACAGCTGCACTTGAGAGCCAGTTCCCATCTAGGCTTTGTGTGCTTACCACCTTCGGCCACATCATCACTTACCATGGTGAGATTGTGGTCAAACAAAAGCTTATCCAGAATAAATAAAAAATAAAACTTCCGTGTCACAATAACTATTATTCGCGTTGAACTCCGAAACAACAAAACCGATCTTTATGAAACTTGGCTCACGAATACATTATATCCTGGAATACGAGATAGGATATTTTTTATCCTGGGAAAACAGAACGCTCGGGAACGCCGGTGAAAGCGCGGGGGATAGCCCGTATGTAGATTGTAATAACCATGAAAATAAGACAGAATACCTACAACTTTTTAAATACACCGAATGTATCTTTGTTTAAATGCTTGGCTTTCACTTCTAAATGTTTCTAAAGTCTCTGAGAGGCTTTACGAAACTTAGTAAATAACACCAGAGAAATATAAGATTATCACAATATTATTTGTCGTGGATGAGAATCGAAGTTATGACGTCCTCTAACCCTTGTAACAAATACAAAACATTTCTAAGTGTACTCGTCTGGCCTTGGTAGCCACTTATCGGTGTGTTCCGAAAGGTGCACTGGAGAGCCAGTTCCCTTCTAATGTTTGTGTGCTTACCACCTACCACATCATCACTTACCATTGTGAGATTTTGGTCAAACACAAACTTATCCAAAGCAAAATAAAAAACTCTAGAAACCAAAAAAAATCAGGGTAGGCTTTTAAATTATTTTTAACTGACTTCAAAAAAGGAGGAGGTTATCAATTCGACTGTATGTTGTTTTTTCCTCCTTTTATCCAGGAATAACAAAGAAGTTTTCAACTGGTGTACAAATGTTTTTCTAAAATGTAATATCGCATTTCTCCTTCCTTTATTTGGATAAATAAAACAAATTGAAGTCAATCCTGATTTTGACGTCACAGATATAGGTATAGGTCACTGATCTCTATTAAAATACGCTGGACTGGCTATCCCATACAAAATGACAGCTATTTGCTGTGCCGATTCAAAGCGCCCCCAGTGACAGACGTGAGAGTTCTCAGAACTAATAAGATTGCAAATAGCCGTTGTTTGTTGATTTTACGCTAAGTGTCTCTGCGGAATATATTAGTTCCATTCCCCCACATTGCTTCCGTCAGCGCCAAAATGGCGATTTTCAAATAGACACATGAAATTAATAGCGATAGCCAGTCCAGCGTATTTTAATAGAGGTCAGTGGTATAGGTACTATAACATCGACAATGTTTATGTTTGTGTCGCAGTCGTAGGTCCTAACCGCAACAATTCATTCGGATGTTTCTATTTCACATCATTAGGATGTGGAATGAATCCCCTATTACGGTATTCCCTCAGCGCTGCGACATGAGGGGAACATTGAAAAGGGGCGTGAAAAGAGCTCTTTTAGGTCGATAAGTTCTTTTGGTAATGCAAATGACGTTTGCGGCGTCGGCCTTATGAATAGATTTCCGCCCCGCGGTTTCATCCGCGTTCCCGAGGGATCTCATCTTTTCCCCGGATAAAAAGTTCTTACGTTTTATTCCAGTAAATGATCAACATGTGTGCCAATATCTAGATACATTCTACTTTTAAACACATTCTCAAATCTAGACACGCGGGAGCGTGTCAAGCCGAGTTCAAGAAACAGAACTGGCGGGCCGCACCGTGTGTAATATTACACGAACCATTTGGAGCCACTTTTGACCCCCTCATAAATCAAAAACTATTTTACATAAACGTATCAAATTTGGCTCATATATTGAGACTTGCGAGATACATATGTGTTCTAAATTTCATAAGCTTATCTCAAACGGTTATTTAGATATTAATGTCCAAAATTCCTCATTTTTATCATTGACTGACCTATAGACCAAAACTCTAACCCAGTTCCAGATGACCTAGAGAGTTAAAATTTGGTATGCAGATAGGTAATTAGATGAATACAAAGGACTAAATAAAAAACTAACAATTGTTAAATAATTAGATTCTATTATGAACGCTTAACATAAATACCTAATATTACTTAGGGTACCTACGTTATTAACTGGGATTAATTATTATTTTTATATTTAGCGCACATCAATAGTGTAAATTCATTACCTACTCATAAATAATGATAAAATAATAGGCATTTAGATTTTCGGTATATACACAACACGCGCGCGCCGATTGACGCCGGAGCGGCGCGGGCGGGGTGGGTGGGGCGCTGTGACATCCGAATCGAACCGTTGACGCGAACGTGGCCGATCGAGCGGCAGCCGCGCTCATAAGCGCGAGCACCGTCTTGCTGTCCGGTTGTCTCTCGATATCTGACCTATAAGGTTGCGATTTATGCTGCGAAATTGCTAAGTTTTCTTAAGGATCCTTTTAAAAGGACCCACGGCGTTACGATGATATGTACTTACCTACAAAAAGTAATGATATCCCACCAAAAACATAAATGTAAAAAAGGAGAGCCAAGTTCAGTACAAAAATTATTCGCTTTTTGCGGCGAAGCGCCGCAAAAAGAATGGAGATCTAAGATTGAGTGCCAAGTTCTATGCAAAATCCAAATAAGAAAACCAGCCAAGTCAGCCCTTAGACTACATATTTGGATTTTGCATAGAACTTGGCACTCCATCTCAGATCTCCATTCTTTTTGCGGCGAAGCCCACAGCAGAGAATAATATTTGTATTGAACTTGGCTCTCCTTTTTTACATTTATGTTTTTGGTGGGATAGATAATTACACCTAGACTCAGAACAATCAGCACACAAATGTCTGTCCTAAGCGGGAATCGATTCTACGACCTGTGGCGTAACAGGTAGAGTTCTTAGTAACTACACCAACCTTGCCTGTCAAAAATAAACTTGTTTATGCATCTCAGGTGACAAACTATCACACGTCCTGCCTGATGGTAAGCGGTCATCAACCCTTCTATGATGAATTCATGCATATTTTGTTTGTTCAGTCAATCGTAACTAAATCTGTGACAGTTTATTTAAAATACGTATCTTTCCATACATACCTATTATAAAACAAAGTCTCGCCATGTCTGTCTGTCTGTCTAAACGCGATCAACTCGAAAAGTACTGAACGGATTTTCATACAGTTTTCACTAATGGACGGAGTGATTCAAAAGGAAGGTTTAGGTGTATAATTCATCAAGGTTTTGTGTAAATTGGTTGAAATATGACGATGATTGTTTAAGATGTCGGAAATCATGCCGACAACGGAAGCTTTCCTAGCGTGGGTCGCGTGAGAGAACAAAAGAAAAAAACCCGGTCAAGTGCGAGTCGGACTCGCGCGCCGAAGGTTTCGTAGAAATTTTGTAGCTTTTCGATTTTTTTAAATAATTTTTTTCTGTTTTTAGTATTTATTGTTTTAGCGGCAACAAAAATACATCATCTGTGAAAATTTCAACTGTCTAGCTATCGAGATACAGCCTGGTGACAGATAGACGGACAGTAGAGTTATAGTAATAGGGTTTCCGTTTTTACTCTTTGGGTACGGAACCCTAAAATATGGCGTATACGCTCTGCTAACCAGATGACTGATATACTACATATACTACTTTTTTTTGTAAATACATACTTAAATAGATAATTACACCCAGACTCAGGACAAACAGACATGTTCATGCACACAAATGTCTGTCCTGGATGGGAATCGAACCCACGTGATAGGTAGTGTGTTAACCAACCACGCCAACCGGCCCGTCAAAGTCAAAATCAAAAATATATCCTGTTATTCCAGATTAACATAGGCTATATTTTATCCGGTGATAAGATAAGATCCCACGGGAACGCGGGTGAAACCGCGCGAAACAGCTATAGTATATAAACTGAATACCACAATCAACTTGGACAACTCACAAGCGTCTATATTAAACAACAATATGGACCTTCAACAAAGACAAGGCAAAGTTTCGAATAATCTGCGCCGTACAGTTTCTGGCCTAAAAGATAAGTTCCTTAAGTTGTTTGATTCTTCAACATCGTGAGGAAACCATAGCACGGTGGTAGGGTACTTTGTAGTACCCGACTGGCTGGCTATCACCCTCAAGTTGAAAATCTGTCGCCAAACACCTATCGGTGTGTTCCGACAGCTGCACTTGAGAGCAAGTTCCCATCTAGGCTTTGTGTGCTTACCATCTTCGGCCACATCATCACTTACCATGGTGAGATTGTGGTCAAACACAAGCCTATCGAATATAAAAAAAAACTACTTCTGTTTATTGTTCACATTTATCCCCATACTACATTTCATCAAAATCAGACAACCCAGGATAGACCATCCTGGCTCATCAGAACGAGGAGAGCCGACCTCAAATAATGGGATGAGGCAAGGAGGAAGAATTAAGAGACTACATTTCATCAAAATCTATTCAGGCGTGAAAACAAGCAGAGAAATAAGAAGTCTTTCGCAAGACATATCAATGAGGGCTCTAGATCTAACTATTTCCTTATTTATGACAGAAGTCTGTCAAGCAGGCTTATTGCCTGATGGTAAGTGAATACTGTCACCTTAATGCATTACATATACTACTCGACCTTATTTGGTCTTTATTTGGAAATGGTGGTAACAATAGCATTAAGATGACGTTCAATAAGTGTTCCTGTGTCCCAAAATTGAATAAAACATTTTTATTTGATTTGATTGGCTGATTTTAAAAATTATTTCACCATTAGAAAACTACTTTATTCCTGAGTACATAGGCTATATTTTTATCAAGGGAAAAGATAAAATCCCACGGGAACGCGAGTAAACCGCGGAGGACAGAGAGTATTTTATATTCGCACTCAATTTCATCCAAATCTGTTACTGAGCTATTACCAACAGATACAACATTTTTAATTTCTCGTTTATTTTTATTAATATAATAATATTATATTGAAAATGTAGCGTGGGTGCATTTGATTGACACCAACGAGTTATTGAATTTGTTGACTGAAACACTCTTGCTGAAGATTTTTAGATCCTTTTCACAATTAATGGGGAATTGACGGACCAGTTGGCGTGATTAAACCTATCACGCCACAGGTTGCGGGTTCGATTCCCATCCAGGATATTTGTGTGCATGAACATGTCTGTTTATCGTCTTCTGTCTATCTATTTAAGTTTTTTTTTTATTAATTCTCGATAAGCTTGTGTTTGACCAGAATCTCATTGTAAGTGATGCTGTGGCCGAACGAGGTAAGCACAAAAAGCTTAGTGGGAACTGGCTCTCAAGTGCACCTGAAACACACCGATTGGTGCTTGGCAACAGATTTTCAACTTGAGGGTGGTAGCCAGCCAGTCGGGTACTACAAAGTACCCTACCACCGTGCTTTGGTTGCCTCACGATGTTTTCCTTCACCGAAAGCCAAGCTCATTGCAGGATTCGAACCCACGACCTTCACCGCGGTATCCGACGTCACTAGCACTGAGCTATCATTACCTTAAGTATGAGAAAAACAAGTTATTGGTTTATGTAATAGTTAGGGATCAGACAGCGTTTAAAAAAAATATGTTATTGTTACCAAAATTTCATTGTGAAAAAGAATGATTCTGTAAAAAGGACTGACTCGAGTTCATGAAAGCACAAGTGGTACTGGCGACAGTATGTAGCCAGTAAGGTGGTTAATAAGGTGTGCAACACGTTGGCAATCCCCTTGGTATTGCTAATGTCTATAGGCGACGGTAGTCACTTACCAGCAGGTGACCCGTCAGCTTCGTTGTCACTTGTTGTATAAAAAAAGGTGCAAATCCAAACATTAGCTCGCAATTTTTAGTAAAATTCAATAAATCTTAAACCATTTATTCAGTTTAGGCCCTACACCCACGTTTTATCGAATCCTAAAGATGTTATGAGCTTGCATATCTGTGACCGAAACTTTCGGATATCCGCAAATTTAAATCGATCATAGTTAGCTATGAATATACTGGTTTTTATTTGTTGAAAGTTCTTAAGCCCAAAAACGAATTCTGATGGATCTAAACCTCTTTTATTTTATTTAACTTATCATAAAAGATTAAAAAAATATTCCTGTATCTACACTTAGTAAGAAGTTCGCTTATATAATTTAAAAAAATTGTAGGTCGTTTTGGGACGACTGTCCCTTCCGTGACCTAAGGGGTAAAAATGCTTATTTCATAAATAAACTACTTCCTATATTCCAGACTGCACTAACCATACGGCTTTTTACTAGCTATACAGCATTTTAGGGTCCCGTACAAAAAAATGCTAACTCTATCACAGACCTGTATTTTCATGACCGTAATTGGTCTGTTGAATTCACAGCAAAGCATGACCAAGATATATGGGTATGTCAATAAATACGATTTCATATCTATTAGTCATTTGAGAGCATAGTTGCGTATTAAAATTGTGTTGCAAACCTATAATAAAACTGTGTTGATTTTATTAAAATTGTACGGAACCCTCCGCTCAAGTCCAATACGCACTTGACAGGATTTATTTTTATATACCTTCTAGATCTAGTGGAAAGCCATTTGAAAAACAATAAAAGAGGAAGCTTTTATTTTTATTTTACTTTAAGTTGTGAATGCATTTATATTACGTTTTTATTGATCCCGAATTGATTTTACTCTTATAGGTAGGTATGCTAAAGCTGAAATTTATTTAATATTAAAAAAAAACTGTTTACTATAATTGGCAAGAAGCTTATAGTCATATTTTAGATATTTTACTATAGCATATTTTTTTTATTTTTTTTTATTTTTATTTTAGAGACCAATATTTGTTTAGCAAGCCACAAAATTTATAATAGGAACCTGTTTACTGTTCACATTATTAATATAAACGAATGTATTATTATTAATTGTATACACTCACTGAATACCAAAAAAAATCGTAAAATTTTATGCACTTCTGTCAAATAAAAGCAGTATAAAAAACCAACACTGTCCAATAATTTTTCTCAATAAAAAAAATCACTTCACAAAGTTACACTTTCAGAGTTTCGTAGACAACGATACAGTGCGAGACGTCAGCACAACGACTACGCCGGTCTGCGACTGAAGTCCGAACGCAATGTAGCCCATTGGTATAGTTTAGTTAGTTTTACTTTCATCAATGAAACTAAAATACATTAGGCACGTATTCAAATATTATTAAATGTAAACATTTCTCTCAATGACTGTACCTTTTTATTATTGTTATTATCTCGACCGTGATAATTGTGTTCATAAAGGCAGTCAAAAGCATTACATAGTCTGACGGTTTGAAAAGTAAATTTCAGGAGGTAACTAGAATATTTTAAGTACCTACATAAGTAAGAGGTCTATTAGGGCTTATCTTACTAATAATCTATAATATAAAAATGAATCGCAAAATGTGTTGGTAAGCGCATAACTCAACAACGCCTGGACCAATTTGGCCAATTCTTTTTATTTAATGTTGAAGTCCAAGGATGGTTTTTACGGCGAGAAAAATTCGAATAATTGCCGGGAAAACCCTAAAAACAGCCCTTTTCTTTTTCCCATACTAACCCCCAGCTGTCAAAGTCATTTGACGTCAATCGAAACTAAACAAAGACGCGTTTTAGAGAAATAGGGCAGAACAAGGTCTGCCGGGACAGCTAGTATATTATAAATGTGAAAGTTTGTTTGTGAATTTGCATGTTTGTTACTCAATCACGCAAAATCGGCTACACGGATTCTGATGAAACTTGGCACACTGGTAGATCAAATCTTAGAATAAAACATAGGATACTTTTGATCCTGGGAAAAGATAAGGTCCCTCGGGAACGTGGGTGGAACCGCGGGGCGGAAAACTAGTAGTAAATAAAGCTTTGACTTTGAAGGTTACTTTTGCCTTGATAGAGCCATAAATTCAAAACAGACTTAGATTAATTACATACAAGCTGTCCCCCGCGGCCCCGAGGGAGCCCTTTAAGGATTGAATTTTGAAACTTAACCTTTTTACCTACTCTATGAGGTATTTACCTGCCAAATTTCATTTATACTTTCTGAGATATCGTGATTAATCAGTCAATAGTAGCGCTTTTATATTAAGGCGATGATAGCTCAGTGGTAGTGACGTCGGATACCGCGGCGAAGATCGTGGGTTTGAATCCTACAATGAGTTTGAGCTTTCGGTGAAGGAAACCATCGTGAGGAAACAACAGTGCGGTGGTAGTACAGTAGGGTACTTTGTAGTACCCGACTGGCTGGCTACCACGCTCAAGTTGAAAATCGGTCACCAATCTTCTCAGTTGAAGGCTGACTTCCGAACCGGTGGTAACTTTTTAATTCGACCTACATAAGTACCCTTCTAGGGCCTAAACTGAATAAATGGTTTTGACTTTGACTTTAAATCTGTGCGCTCGAGAGCTAGTTCCCGTCTAGGCTTTGTGTGTTAACCATCTTTAGCCACATCATCACTTACCATGGTGAGATTGCGGTCAAACACAAGCTTATCCTAAAAGATAAAAATAATATCTTCAATTACCGTGTCACGATGTTGGTCCGCGACGAACTCCGAAACTATTAAACCAATCTCGATTAAACTTGGCACACACATTGATTATATCCTGGAATAAGAGATAGGATACTTTTAATCTCGGTAAAAGATAAGATCACGGGAACGCAGGTGAAACCGCGGGGGACAGCTAGTATATGTAGATTTACATAAAAGATATGTATATCGATGGTTTTGTTTAATATAAATGCAAATATTTTCTTGTTACTTGTGGAAATAGTAGATTATGGTACAAGTGTGTAAAGTTGGTCATTACGGCTGAGGCGCAATCGAGAGCCGAGCCGCTAGGTGAGGGTCATAAGAGAGCCGAGGACGGTAATCATCAATACACACGAGTATCATACGACGTTTTTCAACACACTTGTGAAGAAAATATTACAAAAAATAATTTAATTTAGCAGATAATACTTTCTTTTTTTGCAAGTACACCCAGTGATATATTTTTGGCACGGGCGACGTACTTTGAATCCCTCACTTCGCTCTGGATTCAAATAAGCGCCCTCGCCATAAAAATATTATTTTGCTCCCTTAAAAAGTCACAGTTTGATTATAGGTGTCAATACGTGCCTAATTGCGGTGAAATTAGAGTCACTTTATGAGCAAGTGTGTTGAAAAGATAATTATGAATGACAAACACCGGTACGATATTCTAGACAGGTTAACAAATTTAAGGTGGTAGCCAGACAGGCGGGCACTAAAATTTACCATCGCTTTTATCGTGAACAGGTGCTGCTTGTGGGGGCTGGTCTGCTTGAGTTTGTTGTTTACAAAATCACTCATAACTAAATCCAATTTATTTATACTTATTTTTTGCTTATTATTAAATAAATAAATAATTATTTATATATATAATGACCTCCTCCTTTTTTGAAGTCGTTTAAAATGAATCCCTGAAAATGAATTTTCCCTTGGTCACGGCATCACGCGTGAACGGCTGGACCTAATTCGCTAATTATTTTTTTGTTGTGTTTGTTATTGTAAGGAGAAGGTTCTTATGAAAGAAAAAAGAATATAACAATGGCGTTTGACATAACTGCCAGTTATGTGACAGTTGGCGCAATTGACAGAATACGCGCCGAAAATGTAGTTTTTGTCTTTTTATTTTCATTATATGGCAGGACAAAGTCTGCCGGGCCCACTAGTTGTTGTATATAAAATGTCTAATTTGTTTTTGAAAAGAGTAATTGCTGAGTTTATTGCCGGCTCTTCTCAGCAAATACAACCTTCCGAACCGAGCATTTAGAGTCTGACTATTCGGAAGTGCTTCCGTACCTATTTAAATAAAACACACTTTCATTTCCATATCATTTACGCGAAGTGTCTCTTTTTTACAATAATTGTATTCTTCAATTCATTTATAAAACCCAACAGACGTAGTACAAACAATATACTCTATTTTTATTTTTTTATTCTGGATAAGCTTGTGTTTTGACCACAATCTCACCATGGTAAGTGATGATGTGGCCGAAGGTGGTAAACACACAAAGCCTAGATGGGAACTGGCTTTCAAGTGCAGCTGTCGGAACACACCGATAGGTGCTTGGCGACAGATTTTCAACTTGAGGGTGGTAGCCAGCCAGTCGGGTACTACAAAGTACCCTACCACCGTGCTATGGTTTCCTCACGATGTTTTCCTTCACCGAAAGCTCAAGCTCATTGTAGGATTCGAACCCACGACCTTCGTCGCGGTATTCGACGTCACTTACCACTGAGCTATCATCGCCTAAATTCGTATTCGTTTAGAATAACAAAAACCGCTTACCCGTTACTATTTATGTAACAGTAACTGAAGTATGAAGGGAGATCAAACAAAATGCAACTTTATTAATAACTGTTTTCTTACAATTTCAAATGTGTCGAATGATATTTATGACGTGGGTTCGATTCCCATCCAGGACAGACATTCGTGTGCTTAACGTCTAGTTGTAGATATTTACTTGTAAGCGGTTACCATAGCCTACGTATGCTTGCAATACCAATAAAATTGATACAATCAAAGCTTTCGGTGGAATATTGACCGGCCGGTTGGCGTGGTTGGTTAACACACTACCTATTACGCCGCAGGTCGTGGGTTCGATTCCCATCCAGGACACACATTTGTGTGCATGAACATGTCTGTTTGTCCTGAGTCTGGGTGTAATTATCTATTTAAGTATGAATTTACAAAAAAAAAGTAGTATATGTAGTATATCAGTCATCTGGTTTCCTTATTACAAGCTCTGCTAATATTGGGATCAGATAACCATGTCCGAGGTCCCAGGATAAATAAAGGAAGAAAAGGAGATAATAGCTCAGTGGTAGTGACGTCGGATACCGCGGCGAAGATCGTGAGGAAACCATAGCACGTGGTAGGGTAGGTAACCCGACTGGCTGGCTACCACCCTCAATTTGAAAATCTGTCGCCAAGCACCTATCGGTGTGTTCCGACAGCTGCACTTGAAAGCCAGTTCCCATCTAGGCTTTGTGTGCTTACCACCTTCGGCCACATCATCACTTACCATGGTGAGATTGTAGTCAAAGACTAGCTTATCCAGAATAAAAAAAAACCATACCTGTTAGTTGTAATCCTATCGTCAAGCTCCTCCCTACGTGTTTCAACTTGCACTTGAGAACCCACACATGGTGAGATTGCAGTGAAGCACACGCTAATCCAAAGAATACAAATTACATAATGTTAAGGCTATGACAACTCAGTGGTAGTGACGTCAGATACCGCGGCGAAGGTCGCGGGTTCGAATCCTACAGAGAGCCAGTTTGCCTTTAAGGCATTGTAATAAGGTGTACAACAGATTGGCAATCCCCCTGGTATTGCCAATGTCTATAGGCGACGGTCGTTACTTACCATCAGGTGACCCACCTGCCTCGTTGTCACTTGTGACATAAAAAAAATAAAAAAGTACTTTAAGTGAACAGTATAAATAATAATAATAATAAAGCCCTTTATTTCGAAAAAATTACGTTCAAAAATATGAAAACAAAAACTCCAAAATGTCTCTTAATTCGGCTTGCCTATTAGCAAAAGCCTCCTCGAACAATTTCCACTGTTACACTTGAGAAACCCTTCTCCAGTTTGGTTCAACTGTAAATTTAATTTCATCTTCCCACCTTATGTGTTGTCTTCCTTGACTTCTGTTGCCGTCCCTTGGTATACATATGTTTATATAAATTAAATATCCTCGGACATAAATAAATATCCTCGGACATTTTTCACACACGGTTATCTGATCCCAAACTAAGCACAGCTTGTAATATGGAAACCAGATGACTGATATACTACATATACTACTTTTTTTTTGTAAATACATACTTAAATAGATAATTACACCCAGAGTCAGGACAAACAGACATGTTCATGCACACAAATGTCTGTCCTGGATGGGAATCGAACCCACGACCTGCGGCGTGGTAGGCAGTGTGTTAACCAACCACGCCAACCGGCCCGTCAAATTGTTTTATAAACAGACAGATAGTCAACCTTATGGTTTATAGTCACCCCTGCCTATAACATCTATAACACGAAGGACAATGCACTAGCCGTAAAAATGTTTTAAAACACCTTGTTTGTTAGGAAAAACAGGGAATTCTCTAATCTAATATTCCTTCCAAACAAGGGTGTTTGTAAAAATCCTCGAAACTAAGCCCCGATCTCATTATAGATTGCGTCACGCAAACAAGTTTGGAAATAATTATAAAAACTCGAAATCGTGGCGACTGTACGACTTATACACAAAACAGATACGTACAGAAGGTCTCCACAAACAGTACCCTTCGAAAGGAAACACTAGGGTACCAACATCTATCTACAACACAGATATACGCACGTCTCCCAGATAGATGGCGCCACAATAATCTACATCGCGCTTACGAAATTTTCCAAACGATCTGCATATATTCAAGCTTCCAGCATCTGTAAGCATGGCCCCATTTTGAGGCCACCTCTATGTTCACAAAAAAAAATTACAGCCTGACAGCGGTCTACAGGCATGGCATGATGACCTAGTTAATGGAGGAGTCTAAAGGTCGTAGCTCACTTACACGACTCCGCTCCCACCCGACAAATAAAATATCATTCAAATATGGGCTTCAGGTCGTGCTCTTTAGGTATAGTTTTATATTGGCAACATAAATTAGCAGACAGCTTACCGCCATCAGACTGCTCGGTAGTTGACTTTTAGTACCTTTAGGGCGGTGTTGGGTGGGAGCGGTATCGGAGCAGAGTCGTTTAAATGGGCTATGACCTTAACACCTCGCTCCTCCATACTAGCAAAGAAAAACGTTAATTACAAATCCACAATTTCAGGTCAGATAGGACGGTATACGCACTGTAGCTGCGTATACATAAATGTCACTGGTTTTTTTAGGGTTCCGTACCCAAAGGGTAAAAACGGGACTATTACTAAGACTTCGCTGTCCGTCCTTCCGGCCGTCCGTCTGTTCGTCAGTCTGTCACCAAGCTGTATCTCAAGAACCGCGATAGCCAGACAGACTAAATTATCATAGATGATGTATTTCTGTTGCCGCTATAACAACAAATACTAAAAACAGAATAAAATAAATAATCCAGTGATTTTTTTGCCATTTTTACGGAACCCTTCGGGCTCGAGTGCCACTCGCACTTGGCTGGTTTTTTTTATTTTGATTAAGCTTGTGTTTGACCGCAATCTCACCATGGTAAGCGATGATGTGGCCGCAGATAGTAAGTATATAAAGCCTAGAAGGATACTGGCCCTTTGTATCTTCATCACCCGTCAAACATCACCGGGAACTGGGGTAAGTTGAAAAACAGTGCTGTGTACGCACGCAGCACAAGCTTTGCACTATCAAAGTCAAAATCAAAACCATTTATTCAGTTTAGGCCCTAGAAGGGCACTTATGAAGGTCAAATTACAGTTACCACTGGTTCGGAAGTCAGCCTTCAACTGAGAAGAACCGGCATGAAACTCAGCAAGGTAACATTTTTAAAATATTTTTGGACCATCTGACTATATTGGCTTTTTTTTCAAATATTTAACAATTTTATTATTAAAGTAATACAAAAATACATCAAAAATTATAACCCACATGAGTAACTATGCACTGAATGGGTTTTTTTTTCTTTGAGGCAACAAATCTTTTTAATTTCATTTCAATCATACAAACTTCCACATTTATGATATTAGTATAGTAGAACTATAATAGACTGTAGAAGTGGCTGTCAACTGAAACGGAAGAATTATCATTTAACAATATCTTGAGTTAATTACTTAGATTCTTTTAATTTGTTTACAATAATTTTAAGGCGATGATAGCTCAGTGGTAAGTGACGTCGAATGCCGCGGCGAAGGTCGTGGGTTCGAATCCTACAATGAGCTTGAGCTTTCGGTGAAGGAAAACATCGTGAGGAAACCATAGCACGGTGGTAGGGTACTTTGTAGTACCCGACTGGCTGGCTACCACCCTCAAGTTGAAAATCTGTCGCCAAACACCTATCGGTGTGTTCCGACAGCTGCACTTGAGAGCCAGTTCCCATCTAGGCTTTGTGTGCTTACCATCTTCGGCCACATCATCACTTACCATGGTGAGATTGTGGTCAAACACAAGCCTATCGAATATAAAAAAAAAAAAAATACATTTTTATATATTTTGTATTATTTAATTATGTTTTATTTGCTATATTTATTACAAACCCTAACTTATGAAATGTTAGATGCTAACTTAAAATATGTCAGTTGGGGATTATTCTGTCGTTTTAATCGTATCCAGGTCTTCACAATACGCCTGCCTAGTGTGGAGACCGTCAGATTTATAGTGGTTAAATATCTGGTTCTACAGGAACACACAATAATAATAATATAATAATAATAATTAAGCCCTTTATTCAGACATAAGTACAAACCAAAATAATAATAATTGTTATAAATGGTGTCGATACATAAATAAAATACAAACTACGTTAGTGCTTTAGACACCGGCAATCATGTCTGTGTGCCCTTTGGCATAGGCCTCCTCCAAGCCCTTCCATTTCGTCCTATCCTTTGCAATCCTCGTCCAAACACAAAGTGTAGTAAATATTAACGTTCTGCTATAATGTTTTAGCCTTAAGTTATGTAGTAAATAAATCCTTTTTTCATTTTATTTTTCAATATTATAAAATAAAAAAACCAAATGTGAATCGAGAACAATTGAGAATTTCACCGAATCCTTCCATCTTAGAACACTTCCATCCGTACAAGTTTGACGTCTCTAAATAACAGTGTTATTATGCAGTCGTTTAGATATTAAGTCATTCGGAACAAAATCGTTGAACCCTTCGGTCGTGTCTATGGTAATTAGATTGTACCCATAAGATAAAGCAACATTATATATAAAACAAAGTCTTACTCACACAATTTATAACTGAAGAACGGCTGAACGAAATGATCTTTGATTTGTTGGATTCCTCTCCGCCCGAATAGCAAAATTACTATTAAACAAGCTGCAAAAATTCATGAAAATAAATTTAAAATAATTTTCTATTTGTCATGCATTTCGTATAAATAAATAATCTCGAGATCGAATTCACCTGATGGTTTAGATTTACAATTGGACCCGGTAGGTGGCGCTGGAATCGGGTTCTAAGTGTTTTTGTATTTTTAGGGCTCGACAACGTCTTCGGGCCCACTAGTTATGTAATAAAACAATCAGAAAGTACCTACATTACGTAAATATAACATACTCCCTCAATTCAAAATGTAACGTTTCTATTCGAGTCTTAATATATTACGTTTTATTTCACGGTAACACGTTGTTATTTTGAGAATTATTCAGAGTTAATGCGGAATATAATTCATATGTGGGTGGGGTGGTGTTTGAGTTCATTATTGCAGTTTTAAAACATTATTTTGTTTATTGCAAATTCAACATTATCTGAAGTCTGAAAAGCCTAGCAGTGCTGTCACATTTTATGATGGTAAGTAATAATAATAATAATAATAATCTTTATTAGCTTCAAAGCTTAACCTATTACAAATTGAAATATTAATTATAACACAAATAAATGTAGGTTGTGCAACAATAAGGGTTGAAGCTGAGTCTACACTAGGATAGCCTGTGTTGTAGACAACAGCTCGTTCTTCCGTACTACTGAATACCTCATCGATTGATACAGACAGGTCAATTACTAGGTTAAGTTTGGGAGTTAACATTAGCTAAGCAATTTATATAAATCTAAATAGAATCGGAGCATAGAATCTGGACATACAATAAAGTAAAAAGGAAATACCATAATATACTCACATGATTGGATTATATAATAATAAAAACTAGTGTGCATATCAATATCACAAACAAACAAAATAATAAAGACCATAGGCAATGCTTATGAATAGAATACCGTCGCCCATATTAACAATACCAGGGGAAGTTAAGGCGATGATAGCTCAGTGGTAGCACAGTATATCTTTATACTGTGGTGGTAGTGACGTCGGATACCGCGGTGAAGGTCGTGGGTTCGAATCCTACAATGAACCTGAGCTTTCGGTGAAGGAAAACATCGTGAGGAAACCAAAGCACGGTGGTAGGGTACTTTGTAGTACTCCACTGGCTGGATACCACCCTCAAGTTGAAAATCTGTCGCCAAGCATCTGTAGGTGTGTTCCGGCAGTTGCACTTGAGAGCCAGTTTGCCTTTAGGACATTGTAATAAGGTGTACAACACATTGGCCACCTGGTATTGCCAATGTATATAGGCGACGGTTGTCACTTACCATCTGGTGACCCGCCTGCCTCGTTGTGATTTGGGACATAAAAAAAATTAAAAGAAAGAATTGCCTATTATATATGTTGACCTTTTACAATGCCTAGGATGCAATTAGCTTATACTTCTGGTTAAGCTTGTGTTTGACCGCAATCTCACCATGATAAGTGATGATGTGGCCAAAGGTGGTAAGTACACAAACCTTATAAGGAAACTGGCTCTCAACTGCAGCTGTCGGAACACATCGATATTTGCTTGGCGACAGAATTTCAATTTGACGGTGGTAGCCAGCCAGTCGATTATTTTTAAAATACCCTACCACCGTGCTATAGTTTCCTCATGTAGAAGCTTATTGTAGGATTCGAATCCACAACCGTCGCCGCGGTTTCCGACGTCAGTACCACTGAGCTCTCATAGCCTAAAATAGCGACTTTGGTTTTAAAGCGAATTTTAAAATAGAGGTTGGTTTTGTTGAAACAAAAAAAAATATTCAAAAAATTTAGGGATCCATCATTCTGATAGAATAAATTGGTATCGAAGTCTTGCCTTCACACGATTTGTGAAACGAATAACTTTTTACAGTATGTATGTAGTTGAATGAACCCGCTTTTCGGCTTTTATTCGCTACCAATTTTGATTGATAGCAGGTTTATTGTGCTTTAGGTAAAATGTTCTTGATATATTGGTTTTCTTACCTTGGTATTTAAATTATATCTACAAGTGTAGTTCACTTTGATATCTAATAACTAAAGATACACAATCAGCGACAAATAATGGCCTTACCGAATGAGTGCCCACTCGAACATTTGGGTACTCTTTTAATCTAGTAGTATTCGAACGCTCCAAAGTAAAGATGCCTCAGTCACCATGCTCGTTTAAGATATATTTTTGCTAGCAGATATAAGTCGTCAAATTGTATTGCCTTTTGTGCATAGCTTTGTGAATACAATACAATTTGAGACAGTTTTGAGAGAGCTTTTGCTGGGGATTGTTTATCTTTAGTTATTAGATATCAATGGTATTTTAGTAGTTTCTGAACAGTGAAAAGCAGTGGAGTGATTCTGTGAGGAAAACTCAACGATGCATTCGAGTCGAGCTGTCATTTCACTATGTATCTGTTTTTGTTGTTAACAAAGTAATCAGGTACACTCCGCTGTCGGCAACGTTTCAGAATTAATGCAGGAAAATCTCAATGAGATTCAGTTTTCTACATCAAGTTTTTTTTTTTTAATTCAGTTTTTTAGTTTATTTATTTCTTACCGGACACTATATATATAAAAAAATATTTGATTTTTGTAAGTTTTTTTTGTAATGGACTGACTCAAAAAATACAATACAATACAAATATTCTTTATTGTTGACACCACAAGACAAAAAATACAGGTTACATACACAACAGACAAATAACAGTGAAAACAATTTAGGCGGCCTTATCGCTGAAGGTACTCTCTTCCAGTTACTTAAGTACTTAACCGATTTAAAAAATAAAAAACTTGAGAGGTGTCAAGGGACACCCAGATGGAACGAAGTTATATAAGTCGAGAGGGTATATATATATTTAAAAAAAAAAAATATATATATATAAATAGAAATGAAAATATCTGGCTTGCTTTCTATAAGAGAGAGAGAGAGAGAGAGAGAGAGAGAGAGTCAGACAGACAGACAGAGAAAAATGCGCACGCCGCACAGCGGTCGGTGACTTTTGTCACCGACACAATAAATCACTGACATCTTTAATGTCGGGGTTTTTTTTCCGTCTAGCCCCCTTTCATATTTCATAACGCGCGATAATGACTACATTACCATCGAGTAACATGGGCTATATTTTATTTAAGTTTCCTCCAGAACGCGGGCGAAACAGTCGGGAGACAGCTAGTGTTTATTATTTATGTCACAAGTGACAACGAGGCAGGCGGGTCACATGATGGTAAGTGACTACCGTCGCCTATAGACATTGGCAATACCAGGGGATTGCTAATGTGTTGTATACCATTACAATGCCTTAAAGGCGAACTGGCTCTCAAGTGCAATTGCCGGAACACACCAACAGGTGCTTGGCGACAGATTTTCAACTTGAGGGTGGTAGCCAGCCAGTCGAGTACTACAAAGTACCTACCACCGTGGTATGGTTTCCTCACGAAGTTTTCCTTCACCGAAAGCTCAAGCTCATTGTAGGATTCGAACCCACGACCTTCGCCGCGGTATCCGACGTCACTTACCACTGAGCTATCATCGCCTTACCACGAAACAAATAAACAAAATACTTGTAACACTTGACCGTCCCCCAAACCCAATAGCCGATATCACGTACCCAAATGATAACTATGATTAGACCCGAGTTTACGATGATGAGACAATTGCGGTGATTGTTCCACAAAATAGATAATATATTGTTTGCTTTACGCACAAATTGTATTTACTATTGATATAATAAATATCTATCTACGAGATATCTGTTTTATTAGTGGATGATAGCTACGTTATAAGGCGATAATAGCTCAATGGTAGTGACGTCGGATACCGCGGCGAAGGTCGTGGGTTCTAAAAATGAGCTTGAGCTTTCGGTGAAGGAAAACATCGTGAGGAAACAGCACGGTGGTAGGGTACTTTGTAGTACCCGACCGTCTGGCTACCACCATCAAGTTGAAAATCTGTCGCCAAGCACCTGTTGGTGTGTTTCGGGTAACAACATAATTTAGTTTTGAGAGCCAGTTTCTTTTAAGGCATTGTAATAAGGTATACATGTATGTACATAGACAATCCCCCTGATATTGCTATTATAGTCTTATTTAAAATATACGTTTGAACAAAGAAACAAGATTAAATATTAGACTCGTATGGCACGCAATGAATAAAATTGAATCGAATTTAAAATAATTATGGTAAAGCTAAGAATTTTGAGACGCGCAAGAAAATAATTGAATTCCAAAGTGGGTGCTAGATGAAATAAGTTTGAGAACTTCTGTTGTAGATAGAGATGTCGCTACGAAGTATTTGTAGAATAGCAGCATTTTCAAGAAACAATAGGTTCAATTCAACATTGAACCCTAAAATCTCAAAACAATGGTTTGCTTAATCTTTTCATACTTAGGCTTAAAGAACCTTAAAGATACCTACTTCCTGTGATTATTCTCTTCAGCAACCCCAAAACAATGGGGCTGTTGAGTGATTTATTCAAAGTCATGAAAAACCCAAGCTTTGGACGCCACGGTGTAATGAACTGAAATTTAAATGAGAGATTTTTTCAGACAATATATGTATAGTATATCAAAAAAGGTTTCCGTACTAACTACTCTTGCGGGCCGGTTGGCGTGGTTGGTTAATACACTGCCTATCACGCCGCAGGTCGTGGGTTCGATTCCCATCCAGGACAGACATTTGTGTGCATGAACATGTATGTTTGTCCTGAGTCTGGGTGAATTATCTATTTAAGTATGTATTTACCACAAAAAAAAAAGTAGTATATGTAGTATATCAGTCATCTGGTTTCCATATTACAAGCTCTGCTTAGTTTGGGATCAGATAGCCGTGTGTGAGAAATGTCCGAGGATATTTAAGTATACTCTTCTTAGTTTCAGAAAAATAGTGTATGAAGAATTTCGAAAATAGTGTATGAAGAAGCTAAGCTTTAAAAAAAAAACAAATTTGCAAGAAAGTGGAAATGCAGATTTTATCTAAAATGTTTGAGGACATTTTAATAATAAAAGTTACATAACTTTTTTCTTTCAAACCAATTTTAAAAACTTGTCCATTTTATCAGCTATGTATCCTGTAAATTTCATTGAGCTATCCTCACAGCTTCCGACTCAAAATTTGATCAGAACAACACAAAGTCGAAATTTAAAATTTTGTATGGGTGAATGGAAAAGATATTAAAACTTAATAATTGTTATGTAGTGTGTCTTAATGTCACATTTTTTTTTAAATTTCATTATTAATGCTCTATTGAGACTCTACATCTTCTAAAGAAGTTCTCTTTTGGTGTTATGAATGCAATTCTGTTGTTTTTCACTGTTTCCTCTGCATCTCTCAATGTCAATCTTAATTCTGTTAAACTTATTTCTTTGGCATTCTTTATAGTGACCCCAAACGAAAAAGTCAATGGGGTTAAGATCTGGGGACGGTACCTGCCACGCAAAAACCGTGATCAATCCAAATTTCAATTAATCTTTTTTAGAACAATCAAATCAATTCAAAAACTCATTTATTCAGTTTACGCCTGGTAAGGCACTTATGAACGTTACAATTGACTCTACCACCGGTTCGGAATACACTTAAATTGAGAAGGCTCCAGTAAGATACTCAGCGAAGCAATTTTTTTCAGCAGTGGATCTTTCTTTTTATTTACATTTTCAAATATTTCACAATATTTCTACTATGTAGATTTAGAACTGCGCAGAAACATGACATTTAAAAAAGACGGTGCACCTTGCCAGTTGTCGATTGTCAGGCAATATTTAAATTAAAGATTGGTTGAAATGTGGATTGGTCACGGTGGGTCTATTGCGTGGCCAGCAGACTTTTTCGTTTGGGGTTACAATAAAGAATGAGTGTACGCCAAAGAAATAAGAAATTTAACAGAATTAAGATCGACATTGAGATATGCAGAGGAAACAGTGAAAAACAATAGAATGGCATTCATAAGACCAAAAAAGAACATCTTTAGAAGATGTAGAGTCTCAATAGAGCAGTAATAATGAAATTAAAAAAAATGAGACATTAAGACACACTAAACAACAATTATTAAGTTTTAATATCTTTTCCATTCACCCATTCAAATTTTAAATTTCGACTTTGTGTTGTTCTGATCAAATTTTGAGTCGGAAGCTGTGAGGATAGCTCAATGAAATTTACAGGATACATAGCTGATAAAATGGACAAGTTTTTAAAATTGGTTTGAAAGAAAAAAGTTATGTAACTTTTATTATTAAAATGTCCTCAAACATTTTGTATCTCAACTACTCGCGTGACTGCGACTAAAAATCTATTGAAAATCGGAATTGGGTAAAAAAAATTAAAAGAAGTTATAACTCGTAAACTACGAAAAATCGCGGAACATACATGGAGTGATACGGGTACCTCTAAAGGTGCTCTACCTCTGGGCTTCCGCTTGACATTACTTTCTGGGACACCCTGTATAGAGAAGTAGGTAATAGACAACATTTATTATTTATAGAAATACCTATAATTATTTTTAGTTTGTTCTAGAAATGTTTTCGAAATCGTAATGACTGTAAATAAACTAAATATTTTATGTACCTAATTAAAATTTAAAACTAAAATAACTGAATAACTATGTACTACATAAATTAAGTATGCTAAATTGAAACGTAATTTTGCAAAGTTAATGCGAAAACTTATATAATTTAAACCATTCCCAAAACTAGTCATAAATTACACTAACGAAAAATCATGTTAAAAAGCGAATTAAATATTTACTAACTAGCCGTCCCCTGACATTTCACCCGGGTTCCCTGAAAAAAAACACATAAAAGCTTTCATAATAAAGCAGGCCATATGACGTACAATGATTTTTCTAATCGGACTGGTAGTTTCTGAGATTACTCGCTTATTTATTTATTTATTTATGTACACACAATAAAAGAATAGAAAGAAACACAGAACAGATACAAGAGTACAAAGGGACAGCTTATTTCTAGTAGAAATTTCTTCCAGCAGCCCTGCGACTGGAAAGTTTGAAGTAGAAGAGAATGTAGACACAGTGTGTGACAAATAAAAGAAAAGCAAAAGAACAAATATAATATCTTAAATCTACTTAATATATATATAAAAATATACTACTCGCTTAGTAAAAAACAAGTTAAAAATCTGTCGCCAAGCGCCTATCGGTGTGTTCCGGCAGTTGCACTTAAGAGCCATCAAGGTGCTTTAAAAAGATCGACAACATTGGCCTAAGACATTAGCATAGCCCCTGATATTGCTTATGTCTATAGGCGACGGTAGTCACTTACCATCAGGTAACGCGTCGGCTTGTCGTCAGACCTCTGAGAAAAATCCTGAAAGATGTAAGTTTTATAAGACGATGATAGCTCAGTGGTAAGTGACGTCGGATACCACGACGAAGGTCGTGGGTTTGAATCCTACAATGAGCTTGAGCTTTCGGTGAAGGAAAACATCGTGAGGAAACCATAGCACGGTGGTAGGGTACTTTGTAGTACCCGACAGGCTGGCTACCACCCTCAAGTTGAAAATCTGTCGCCAAGCACCTATCGGTGTGTTCCGGCAGCTGCACTTGAGAGCCATTTGCCATCTAGGCCTTGTGTGTTTACCACCTTCGGCCACATCATCACTTACCATGGTGAGATTGTGGTCAAACACAATCTTATCCAGACTAAAAAAAATAATAGTACCTACCATTAATTATTGTTCTGAATTTTTTCATTGTTTTATTTTAAAATTACTACCTAACCCAAATGTATATTTTTTAAAAGAAGGCTATTACATATTCTTAACACATATATTGTAAACATACCCTTAAAGCGGCTGGGTAAAGAAGTGTCGTAACTTTTCCTTCACACTTTATTTTAACAAAACAAAAGTTCAAAAGCTAATTTATCTCAACATGTTTATTAAATTTGCTTGCATCTGACACAAGATTCTTGAAAATCAGAGACAACTTGATGATAATTAAGTTTATTGCATGTTTTGATATTCAATTAAGCTTTTTTCTTAATTATATTTAATGACAGTGATAGCACAATTTTATTAAACGACTTCAAAAAAGGAGGAGGTTATATGTTCGACTGTATGTATTTTTTTTTAATTATATCTATAGTAGTAGTCTACGTACCTACGTAGCGATTTTTCGTCTCTGAGGGTGACCCTCAACTTCTGTTTAATGATTATTTTAATTTGTTATTTTAAATATGGAATCTGAGACAATCTTTTCTCCATGCTATCTGAAGCCACCCTATGTAGGGCTTGTACAAGTTGGAAACAGTCGTGTAAGTATTAAAAACAACTATATGACACTATAAAGGTACTCCAATTTACCTTTTTTTTTTTTTTTTTTTTTTTACGTGGGGAAATCCTCATAGGATACCCGACTGCTCAAGGGGGGCAGCAGTCGGGTTATGTCAGACTTTTACTGACTAAAACCCCACGGTGGTCACCATCTGCGCTGTAAAGGGGGTTGGGTTCTCGTGCAGAACTCATACTCAACCCCCTCCACGCGCGGCGCTGATAGCCCGTCCCAGGGGAAGCGTGATACCTCCCCCCAGCATCCTCGCTGTGCTATCGCACGATGGGTCGTTACCACGGCGACCCATCATCCTCCTCGAGGCCGCTTCAGGGCGCTCAGGGCCCCCGCCCTAATTGCCCACGGCCCCGAAGGTCCCCGTTTAGTCGCCTTTTACGACAGGCAGGGGAGCACCGTAGCTGCAATTCTAAGCCCCAGCTACTGGGCAGGAGGGCCGTGACGAGGCACGCCCGCGCTCGGGCGGCGTCGTCTCCGGGCAGGATCGGTCCGCTCCCGATCCCGCTCAGCAGCCTCCTTAGCTACGACCCTCCACGCCGTATCCCCGCTCAGCATCGCCGACACGACTGCTGGCAGGGAGAGATCCCGTCCGATATGGCCGACCAGGACCCGCCGCTCGTTTTCCCAAGCGGGGCACACTGCTAGGGTGTGCGTTGCAGAATCCTGGTCGCTCCCACCACAGTGGAAGCAGGCCGCCGTCGCCTCTCGTCCGATCCTACACAGATAATCACCGAAGCACCCGTGCCCGGTGAGTACCTGTGTGAGTCTGTAGGTGAGTCGTCCACCTTGTCCCTGTGTCCAGGCTTCAAAGACCGGCAGGACTGCTCTGATAACGCGTTTGCGCGCGTACCGCTCCTCGCGGAGCCTCGCGCGCCACGTCCCGAGCGCAATAATTCGCTCCTGCCGTTTGATCGCCTCCTCTGGTTCGCCTCCACCACTTTGTCGGACGATGCGGATCCGGTCATAGACCCTCGCGTCCATGTCCGCCAGGATGTCCAGCGGCGGAAAGCGAGCCAGAACAGTTGCCGCCTCGAAGGATACTGTACGGTATCCTCGTACGATCCGTAGGGCCATCCTTCGCTGGACGCTGTAGATTTTTGTTCTACAACGTCGGATGGCCAGCCTCCTCGCCCATACGGGCGCCCCGTAAAGGGCTACGGACCGTACGACCCCCGCATAGAGGCAGCGAACTTCCTCTCTCGGTCCCCCGAGATTGGGCAGCAGTCTGTGCATCGCACCCGCTACCCTCTCGATCCGGGGGACAAGGCGAGCAAAGTCGCGTCTACGGTCGAACGCCCCTGCCGGAAGCCGAACTGGCTATCAGCCAGGTCGGGACCGACGCGCGACAGATGCCCGCTGAGACGAGCGGCAATTACTCGTTCAAGCAGCTTGCCGACCTCGTCCAACAGGCATATGGGTCGGTACGCAGAGGGAGAATCTGCGACTCTGCCTTCCTTCTTCAAGAGGACCAGTCTTGCCTCCTTCCAGGCCGTGGGGAACGTGGCATAACGGAGACAGCTGTTGAATAGCAATTTACCTACCTCAATTTAACCCTAGCTTTGACGTGCTATAAAAAAACAATATTGAAATTAGCTGAAAAGAGCACGTACTCACCAGAGTAGACTAGGCACCAAATATAAAATAAATAAATATCCTCGGACATTTGTCACACACGGCTATCTGATCCCAAACTAAGCAGAGCTTGTAATATGGAAACCAGATGACTGATATACTACATATACTACTTTTTTTTTGTAAATACATACTTAAATAGATAATTACATCCAGACTCAGGATAAACAGGTATGTATGTACAGGTATTTCATTCATAAGGTTATTGAAAGCCTCTTATCTTCTAAGAGACTTTAGAATAGGTATAGCGACTCATTCTCATTCTTAAGTTCACGAAAATTTAAAGTGTCAGAAATTGACAATGTGATCTCACAGTGATATCAGAAGCGTGACGAAAGACATCCGTTTAAATCCTACATCTAATGAGTTTGATCTTTTTAAATACTCTGCTACCTATCGTGATAAAGGCTACGTTTCCATCTCAGATACGTAGCGAGGGATGTGTGGTAGCCCGCAAATAGGATTGGTTAATTATTTCTATGTCATGCTAAAACACATCCTCAGTTCGCATTTGTGGTAGAAACGCAGCCTCAAGGTCGTAGCTCACTTACACGACTCCGCTCCCACCCGACAAAAAATAATCATTCGAATATGGGCTTCAGGTCGTACCCTTTAGATATCGTTTATATTGGCAACATAAATTAGCAGACAGCTTGCTGTCAGCGGGCTTACCGCCATTAGCCTGCTCGGTAGTTGACTTTTAGTATAGGGCGGTGTTGGGTGGGAGCAGAGTCGTTTAAATGGGCTATGACCTTTAGGGTGCTTGAATTTAATATTGGGTTATAGTTAAAGACCTATTATAACTTCACTTCAGTAGAAATGCACCCTTATTTCACCAAACTATGCTATCCGTAACGTTAAAAGACACGAAGATGAAAATATTCCAAGTAATAGAATAGATAAAATATTTATCTCTTATTCAATATTTACGACTAGAAATTGTGGAAATTGCTCCGTAAGCGTCGTCAGAGAGTCTTGTGCCGGAACGAGCAATCAAATCTATCATATGGATATGCAGTCGTGTGTTCCATTTCTGAAAGTCAGTGGAAAATATTTTCTTTATTCGTCAGCTTTTATTCCCATCTGCGAAATTTTATGAAGCTACATCCTCCTCAAAATCTATAAACATTATTCATAAAGATTTCTACGATTTTTAGCAACTGCTTAGCAGATTCTTAATTCAAATTTTCTATAGAGAATTTTGGCCTTATTCATTACAAACTCTTAAGTATTTAGTAAGTGCTTAGCAGATTCTAAATTCAAATTCTCAATAGAAATTTCTAATCAAGAATCTGCTAATCAGTATCTAAAAATCGTCGAAATCTCTATGAATAAGGCCATTTGAATATAGAATCTGCTAAGCACTTACTAAACACCGTCGATTTTGTTATGAATAAGGCCAAAACACTATAATGTCGGGTTTTTTGGCGTGCTTGGTAATAACACCGCCTGTCCATAGATCGTGGGTTCGATTTCCGCCAAGGACAGACATTTGTGCGCATGAACATGTCTGCTTGCCCTGAGTCTTATCTATTTAAGTATGTGTAGCAACATGCTTCTTAGGGTGTAAACTGAATAAATTCCTGTATTTAAAGAGATGGTGCTTCAGTAAACTAGACCTTCATAAGTTGTATCCTAGGCCCTACTGAAACTTAGTAAACTGCTTTGATTATGAAGTGAAGTATAAGGCTGGACTTACACTTGTAAATTGAATTTAAAGTATTAAAAAATTACGGTAAGCTACTTACAAAGCGTGTTTACATGAAAATTTATCGTAAGTTAATAACGTAAGCCTTCTTACGTGAGTAAAACTTACAAGTGTAAGTGCAGGCTTAGAGACGTGGCAACTTTTCGAGTTGAACCCCTTGCCGGAAAAATGTCAATATTTTTATATTTCCTTTTAACAAGACTGCATGAACGTAAACAATTCTTGTTTACAAACAGCTCAAACGTCCGGAAGTAACCGATATTGACATTTTCTTATATTATTCAAGCACGAGTTACAACGATGTTGAAGACGGTCGAGTCCATCTGCCACATGATCCTTAGTCGTTTTAAGTTTCTGCACCTTCTATATCATGTATTTTTTTGTATTTATTTCTGGATAGAGTTTAAGTTGCCACTTATGATGCCTCAACCAAAATTAGAAATGTACAGGAGAAATTGTTATTATATGGCTGCTAAAATTTTTAACTCCATTCCACAACATTTATTAAAGCTACCTTATGCAAATTTCTGTCATCTGTTTCATGATTGGCTGGTAATGAGGTGCTTTTACTCAATCAATGAGTTTTTTAATATTACTAAGTCTAGGTATAATGACTACAAATTTTAATAATATAATAGAATATGATATAATATATTTTTTAGTGTTTTTTTTTTTTTATTTCTTTTGTAATTTTTAATAATGTAATGTAATTCGTACGCCTTACTGGCAGGATATGTGGAACTTTATTATTTTGTGTGACATCTTGTATACCATATTCAAGCAAATAAATGTATTTGTATTTGTAAGCATAAAATTGATAAACATTTGAATAAAAAGTAGCCAATATAGTCAGATGGTCCTAAAAATAATTTAATAATGTTTTAGAATACGAGAGAAAATCTGTATTATACATATCTATCTATATATATATATAAAAGTAGAAGTCCTGACTGATCTATCAACGCCCAGCCTAAACCCTTAGACCTAGAAAGCTGATTTTTTTCCCAGATGTTGTTTTTAAAACTTGACCGAGGAATAAGAACGGATTTTTCGAAATTCAACCTTTAAGGGAGTGAAAAAGGGGTTGAAAGTTTGTATGAAAGTCGGTCATTTTTGAAGCTAGGATCATGAAACTTTGTTTTTAGACTATCAATTAAAATAAAGAAACACGTGTATCAGCGTTATTTAAATTTATACCCCTGAGGGGGTGAAACGGGGGTTGAAAGTTTGTATGGAAGTCCGCGATTTTTTTAAGCTAGAACCATGAAACTTTGTTTTTAGGCTAAAAATTAAAAATAAAGAAACATGTATTTTAGCGTTTTCTAAAATTAATCCTTTAAGGGGGTGAAAAAGGGGTTGAAATTTGTATGGAAGTCCGCCATTTTTTTAAGCTAGAACCATGAAACTTTATTTTTAGGTTATCAATTAAAAATAAAGAAACACGTACTTTAGCTTTTTCTAAAATTCCACCTCTGAAGGGGTGAAACGGGAATTCAAATTAGGAGTTATTTCCGTTTCTTGGTATGAAAAATGAGAAGGACTGACTCATCAACGCCCAGCCTACACCCTTATTTTTTTCACAGGTATTGTTTTTAAGATGTAGACGAGGAATAAGAAAGGTTTTTTTGAAATTCAATGTCTAAATGGGTAAAAAATGGATACGTGGGTGAAACCGCGGGGCGGAAAGCTAGTTAGGTATATACCTAAAAATTATTATTATATTAGGTACCTAGCAATATTAAATATGGAAGTGGGTTTATACATCAAGGCCGCCATTATGTATTTCATGAGACGAATTTTTATTTTATTGCCGCTACATAAAGTTGCGATTTGTGTAAGTGCCGCGACAGCTTTGCGTCATAAAAACATTATTAACCTTCCTACACGCGGAGACAATGACAGCTCCAAAGGGAACATCCAATAGCGAATATGCACGTCACTTCAAAATGGACCATTTTTTTTAATGTTATTCTTATTGTTACAAAAACATACCAACATAATTATTTTCAAAAATCATGATTTAATAGCTAAATTTAATCATCAAAAAGTGTCTGTTTTTAAATTCCCTCGCAAATTTCCAAAACGCCCCATGAGCAAATCGTGAGTAATCGTGACGTCACTTTGAAACTCGACCACAGAGTTTGTAACCGCTACGCTTAAATTTATTATAATTTATAAGTTTTCCATGGTAATAAACTGACTTTAGTAACTTAGTGAACCAAACGCTTCATTGTTGACATCGAACTCTCTAATCTCACATCACAAAATAAGCGCGCCAAAATGGCCGCATTCGAATTTAAGCTTAATGGATAAGATTTTGGATGTGTTATATTTTTTTTGGTAATGTAGGTCATCATAGCCCGTAGAAACGTTTAAAACAATAAAAAAAGCACGTATTATTTTTATATTCCCTATTCACTGAGTTTTTTTTATTATTTCAGAACTGATAACCAGGCAAACGGTACATTCCATCGAGCATTAGCAATACTAGAGGGAATGCCAAATTGTTGACCTTATGTAAATTAGAACTAGCTGTAGCCCGCGGTTTCACCCGCATTCCCGAGGGATATTATCTTTTCCCGGGATAAAAAGTATCCTCTGTTTTATACCAGGTTATGGACTACCTGTGTGCCAAGTTTCATCCAAATCCGCTCAGCCATTTTTGCGTGATTGGATAACAAACATCCATCCATCCATCCAAACTTTCACATTTATAATATTAGTGGGATGCTCACCGTATCAAATTGTATACTCTAGGTAATTATGTACCTCGGCTTTTGTTACTTCAAATTAATTTCGTATATTAATTATGCATTAAAATAATTGTTCTCAAAATTTGATGGTTCATGACAGGCATATTAAACTTGTCTAACATAGATAAAATAATTAAATTGTTTGTTGTTGTTAATGAATTGTAACAAAGTTTTGATTATGTATAATGAAATAAGGCTGGCTACAAAGTAAGCGATTATTAATAAATAAATATCCTGGAATATTTACACATGGTCATCTAATAAAGAAATGAATAAATTAAATACCCGTAAATGATGATGATTTGATTTCTAAATTAAGCAGAACTTGTATAGGTATTATTTTAAACTTACCAGCGCCATGCCGTATGCCTGATGCCGTTCTTCAGTTTTCATTAACTCTCATTTCTCTATAGGAACTTGTACAGTGCCTCTCATTTCTTCAATATTTTTCATTGTAAAGGCAAATATGATTGCGTTTACTGAAAAAAAAAGCTATCAACAGGTGATACTAGCTCAGTGGTAGTGACTTCGGATACCGCCGAGAAGATCGTGGACTCGAATCCTACAGTAAGCTTGAGCTTTCGGTGAAAGAAAACATTCTTAAAGAAACCACTGCACGGTGTTAGGGTAGTTTGTAGTACTAAAGCGATGATAGCTCAGTGGTAAGTGACGTCGGATACCGCGGCGAAGGTCGTGGGTTCGAATCCTTACAATGAGCTTGAGCTTTCGGTGAAGGAAAACATCGTGAGGAAACCACAGCACGGTGGTAGGGTACTTTGTAGTACTCGACTGGCTGGCTACCACCCTCAAGTTGAAAATCTGTCGCCAAGCACCTGTTGGTGTGTTCCGGCAATTGCACTTGAGAGCCAGTTCGCCTTAATAAGGTGTACAACACATTAGCAATACCCTGGTATTGCCAATGTTGCGACGGTTGTCATTTACCATCAGGTGACCCGCCTGCCTCGTTGTCACTTGTGACATAAAAAAACAAAAAAAAAAAAAACTCCACTGGCTGGCTACCATCCCCATATTGAAAATCTGACGCCAAGCACCTGTTAGTGCGTTCTAACAGTTGCACTTGAGAGCCAGTTTTACAACATATTGGCAATTCCCATGGACCATGGTATTGCTAATGTCTAGAGGTGACGGTTGTCACTTATCATTAGGTAACCCAACTCATCAAACTTCTGACACACAAAAAAAATGAATAACATGTTGTTTATGGAAATTTAATTTAATACAAATGCATACAATAAATACAACCAAGTGTTTCGTGCTTATCATGTAGCATAATTCACTGTTTAGCCACTATCTCTGCAACTATCGCTTCATTTGAATACGCCTGTAACCTTAAGTAGGTAAATCCTATTAGTCCATTGAAATGTTACATTTTTTAGGCCTTACCTTGCGTTTTTTAGAGGACGCAATTTTATTTTTTTGATGTGTAGGGGGGGTAAGAATAAAGCTAAAATCAAGTTTGTGGGGTCGCCACCCTTGTCCTACGGCCGCCATCTTGAAAATAGGGGTTGAAACGGTTTTTACGATATATCTCTTAAACTGTTTATCTGATAAAAAAAAATTGGTAGCGTTTTTTGTTGCAAATTAAATTCTCTATAACTTTGATCCAGTAACTTTTTGTCGTAGAACTATAAATAAAAAAGTTATAAGTGAAAATGTTGAGAAATTCGAGAAAAAATGTATATTTTTCGATATAACTTTTTTTTTATCATTTTACGAAAAAACGATATCAGACCATTTTTGTAGATCGTTTTTTAAGGAACAACTTTTATAAGCAACATTTTTTCATTAAGTCAATAGCTAAGGTTTTACAGCGCTCCGAAGTGAGTACTATTTTTCAGTACTCTTAACTATACATATTTTATATGTGTCATCAGTTATTTTTTTATTTTGTTATTATAATTCTTTTAATTAGTAATTTTGCAATATTATTAATAATTAATTATTGACTCTTTTCCACTCCATTACAGAATTTTACAATTATTGATTTTTAAAATAATTTTAAATGTGACGGCCGTTACCGAAATTGATCTTTTGCAAATGCAAAGGAAACTGTGGAGCGATGTGTGGATGTCGAAAAGCAGGGCTAAAATGTTCCGCATTGTGCTTCCATTGTTCTGGAGAGACTTGCAGCAACGTAATGGAGCTCTCAGAATTAATAAATGAAAATGACTTTGATGATGAACCGCCGACATTGACACTCCTTCCTTCTTCAGTTCTCCCACTGATATGATTCAGAAAGCCGATCAGATGCTGAGCCGCAGCCTGGTCCATCGAAAAGACCGAGGACGGAGTAGTTCAAATTTATAAAATCACCATGGATTAGGCCTGTTGGGGATACCACGTAAAAAAACGCGCCTCCAGACTCTACCTCGTGGGTGGTGGGGAAAGGAGTCAATAATTAATTATTATTAATAACATAGCAAAATTACTAATTAAAAGAATTATAATAACAAAAAAAAAAAACTGATGACACATTATTAGTACCCACGTATAAAATAATATGTATAGTTAAGAGTACTGAAAAATAGTACTCACTTCGGAGCGCTGTAAAACCTTAGCTATCGACTGAATTAAAAAATGTTGCTTATAAAAGTTGTTCCTTAAAAAACGATCTACAAAAATGGTCTGATATCGTTTTTTCGTAAAATGATAAAAAAAAAGTTATATCGAAAAATATAATTTTTTTTCTCGAATTTCTGAACATTTTCACTTATAACTTTTTTATTTATAGTTCTACGACAAAAAGTTACTGGATCAAAGTTATAGAGAATTTAATTTGCAACAAAAAACGTTACCAATTTTTTTTATCAGATAAATAGTTTAAGAGATATATCGTAAAAACCGTTTCAACCCCAATTTTCAAGATGGCGGCCGTGGGACAAGGGTGGCGACCCCACAAACTTGATTTTAGCTTTATACTTACCCCCCCTACACATCAAAAAAATAAAATTGCGTCCTCTAAGAAACGCAACCCCAAATGTAACTTTTCAATGGACTATATGGAATATCATTAACATCGTGTGTTACATCACATGTAATTAATTTGGTTATGCCTTCATCCCCAGAGTTAATTTGCTTTACGCATCGTAATGTTGCTTTAAGTTTTAGAGTGAATACAGAAAATTAATGCGAAGTAGGTTGTATAACATAGATAACATTTAAGTTTTTCTGGCTTGCAATTGGGCCGGTTGTCTCAACTACACCTACATTTTATTTTTATTCCTGGTAACATATTATTAGTAATAATGTGTAGTAAGTTATAGGTGACCTACACAGCATTCGCTCTTCAAAAATGGCCCAATTATTTCACATTCATTTTTCAGTCACCTTTACATTTAATTGCACTCGGTACGTCTGGTCTGCTTGAGTTTGTTGTTTATTAAGTCAGTCATAATTAAATTCTATAGATTACTATTTTTGCCGCCATAACACGCAAATATTGACAGTGAGACTACATAAATAATAATTATTGAATGTAAATAGGTGTAAGTTGTTTTTGAAAAGAGTAATTGCTGAGTTTATTGCCGGCTCTTCTCAGCAAAAACAACCTTCCGAACCGAGCATTTAGAGTCTGACTATTCATAAGTGCCTGTGAAGGCCTATTTGGATGAATAAACAATTTCATTTCATTACGTGAAGTGCATCTGTTAAATCTGGCAGCGCACAGGTCAAGGTTGGCTATTTAGCCAGTCTTTAACCTACCGCTGGCGGAGTGCTTATAATCTATCGTTACCTTTTTACTAATCATACTAATAAGTAGATATCATAAATGTGAAAGTTTGTATGTATAGATGTTTGTTGCAAAAATGGCTCAACGGATTTTGATCAAACTTGGCACGCATGTAGATCATGTCCTGGAATAAAACATAGGATACTTTTCATCCCGGGAAAATGTAAGATCCCTCGGGAACGCAGGTAAAACTGCGGGGCGGGAAACTATAGTAATATTTATTATAAATCACCATGTACAAAATAACAATAGATACTTAATTATCTCTAAGCAATATTGCGTTTCATATTCCATAAGTGGCGAATTCCACACATAATATGCGTCCAACTAACAATGCATATTTCAAGAGCAAGCTGTCTAATTTAATAAAACTATTATATGTTATTCGCCACTCAAATTTCAGCACATCAATCATGTCGGAAATTCGAGAGTAACTTCGACACGTTTGAAGGTAATTAATAACATTAAATCTATATCTATTCTATATTTTAATCTATTATAATAAAAATGAATCCCTATTTCCTTGGTCACGGCATCACGCTTGAACGGCTGGACAAACGCTGATTCTTTTTTTGTTGTATTTGTTATTAAAAAGAAATAAGAAAATTGCTCAGAAACTTCGAAATTTTAAGAAAACTTAACGACCATATTAAATTTCCTTTGACATAACTGCCAGTTGTGTGACAGTTTCTTTTTATTTTTATTTCATGGCAGGACAACCTGCCGGGCCCACTAGTACTAATTTAAATGTTAAAGGTACTCTGTGCATCAGATGGATTGATGCAAAAATTCTGTCTCAAATTGTGTTGGGTAATACTAGTATTTTTGTAAAGTTTTATTCACAAAGCTATGTACAAAGGCAATAAAATTTTACGACTCATACTTGCTAGCCAAAATATATCTTAAACGAGCACTGACGCATGTTTACCGTCGGAGCGTTCGAATGCTACTAGATTAAAAGACCACCCAAATGTTAGAGTGGGTAGACATTCGGTAAGGCCATTTATTGTCGCTAATTGTGTATCTTTAGTTATTAGATATCAAAGACGCTAACCCACAGAGTACATTTTATATACTGAGAAACCGACCTAGTAGGTATATTTAAGGATTTCATATTGGATAACAAATATTATAGTAGACATTTTAAGACAGAAGTAAGCAGGCAGGTCACCTCACGGTAAGTGTCGCTTATACATCACATTATTGGTTTACAAGAAAAATAAATAACCCTGCAACTGTAAAAAAGGGCTGTAATTTGTTTCATGGGTGTGCTCAGTAATGACTAAGGATACCGCGGCTAAGGTTGTGGCTTCGAATACTATAATTTAGCTTGAGCTTTCGGTGAAGGAAAACATCGTGAAGAAACTGTAGCAGCTTGCCAACGTGACGTTGGTAGGGTACTTTGTAGTAGTGGGTACTCGACTAGCTAGCCAACATCCTCGAGTTGAAATTCTGTTACCATGTAACTGTTGGTATGTTCCGGCAGTTTCACTTGCCTTGGCAATTCCTCTGGTTTTCCTAATGTCTGTCTATAGGCGACGGTATTCACTTATCATCAGGTGACCCACCTGCCTGGTTGTCACTTGTGCCATAAAAAAAAATCACATACTTAGAAAACGATTGGAGTTATTTTTATAGTTTCAGCAATTGATATTATAAACACAATTATGTACACCCTGTAAACAGATTTATTAAACATTTGAGCGGCCTCTGCCGCGCGTGGTAGCTCGCTCGTTAATTATTCCGAGCACACTCTAAACTTGCTGATGTGAACATTCAATGAGGGTTGGACAACTTTGTTTAAAAACTGCACTTTTTAATTTATATTTTATGCGCTAATTTAAAAGTGACTTTTTATTTTTGAAAAAAATTGTGATGACGTACTTTTAAAATCTATGTTGGATTAGTCATGCAGAACAACGTTATTATGGGACACACTCTAAAACTAAAAAAAACTTGAGAGGTGTCAAGGGACACCCGGATGGAACGAAGTTATATGAGTTATATAAGTCGAGAGAGTATATACAGAGTGGTGACGACGTAACGACATTAAATTAAAACACGGTCACTACTAGTCAATCAAAATACTTTGTGATAATTAAATCTGGTATTACATCAACAGACAAAAAGCGAAATTTTCAAACAAACTAATTCCGAATAATCTAAACGAAACACAACACTCTCTATTAATATTACCTATTGACCTCAAATGACCTGTAGGCACTACTGGCACAGTTTTAGGGAAAGACCGGCCGCCGCGGTTCCTTTGTAGGTGTATTGTTTCATTCATGCAAGTAGGCATCGACGCCCGCGCAGCGCGCTAATAATGATTTTAACGCTATGGTTATAAGGTCTTAATTTCATCAACCGACGATTTCTGAGCCGCACATTTTATTTGGTTGTGTTTTAAGCATGTAGGTAAATCTGAATTTTGTTCCGTCTAGCTACTCTAGCTAGGTGAATGACTTCGTTGCGTAATCGTTATGAATTCACAGCATGTGTTAAAATGATTAAAGTGAAAATAATTTCCTGTGGCTATACCGTTCAATGTAATTTGATACGTGTAATACGTCGTACACCCTGTATATAAAAAAAAAGAAAAAAAAAAAAACATTTCTATTTATAAATATCTGGCTTGCTTTCTATAAGAGAGAGAGAGAGACAGACAGAGAAACATGCGCACGCCGCACAGCTTAATAAACATACATAGTGACATAAAAAGTGTCGGGACAATTTTTCGTACGAATTTTTTCCGTCTAGCCCCCTTTCACAACGCGCGATAAGGAACTTCGTTCCAAAAACATATCCATCACCCATACACACCCATCCATAGTAGGTATAGGCCTTTGCACGGTCGTAGAGTAAGTCCCGTAGTATTATATAAATAGTAACATCTCGAAAATGGTGCCCTTTTTAGTGATGCAATTTTTGTATACTTGGTAGGTGACCCGCCCATCTATCTCCCTATAAGTTTGTCATACTTACTTACCGAACAATCATACAGGGTGTTAATTAACAATTATATAAAACAACTATACAGAGTGTAAACGTAATTTAAAAATATTCAGGCTGTATATCAAACAATGTTTAAATAAACATTCCTGTTATTTTTTCATTCATGACCTCGGAAAGTAATTATGTATTACAATAACATCTAATTAGTTACACCTTCTACTTCCCTAAAAGCAAACACACAGATGTCATTAC
The DNA here is from genome assembly GCA_951361185.1 of Ochropacha duplaris. NCBI lineage: Eukaryota > Metazoa > Arthropoda > Insecta > Lepidoptera > Drepanidae > Ochropacha > Ochropacha duplaris. Next base: position 13,316,752 of record OX592696.1, on the reverse strand, counting down.
ATTAATGTGTTATTTTCTCTCGCTACGTAAATACGCATAACCCTGATGAAAAATAATGAGAAACGTATTCCGTAAAGCTATGTGGTAAAGCTATGTGGATTATTAAGTAGCTCTAATAAGGTATGTGTACAGAATTACCTTATATATTACAGTTAATGTATAAAGTCTTATTCTCAAGCCAATGATAGCTCAGTGGTAGTGACTACAAATGTCGTGGAAAAAAGATTTTTTACAAACTTAAAAATTATAACGATTTTTTTGTCAATTTTAACATTTCGGTTATGGAAAACATCGTGAGGAAACCATAGCACCCCCTGTATAAGTGGCTGGCTAACTTGATGGGAACTAACCATAAGAAGATTGCTGTCAACACATAAGCTTATCAATAGTTTAAAAAAATATTGCTACTTTTTAAGTGATTTTGAAACTCAATTACTTTTTTACTATTTTTACTCACTATTTAAGTCAGGTTTAATTAATATTGAGTTGAAAAATGTTTTTATATTTATTTCATTACCATTCGTTCGTAGGATTGAACAAAAATGTGAAATGACAATAGCCGGTAATGATTTCAGGAAAAATATTTACTCATTTGTTCTTTCTTCAGGAAACATCAAATCAACAATTCCCCATTTCATTTTTATGGGAATGATTAAACGTTAATATTTTTCCTTATAAATAATTAATGAAATGGAGTATTACATTTGATGAACATTGGCAATAATTTTTTTGTGTCTTTTGTTTATGAATCCATTTTCTTTTATTTGTCGATAAGGCAGAAAGTTATTCGGTAATATTTTATGGAAACCTTTTTCTCGTATGTTTGTCAACCGATTCTCTTTTTAGGGTTCCGTACCCAAAGGGTAAAAACGGAGACCCTATTACTAAGACTCTGCTGTCAATCTGCCTGTCTGTTTGTCCATCTGTCTGTCCGTCTGTCTGGCACCAGGCTGTATCTCATGAACCGTGATAGCTATTTTTGTTTTGTATTTACTGAATAGTTAATAAAACAAATTTATTGAACATTTGAGAGCTCTTCCACACGAGCAGCATGTTGCCGACTGCAGCCGCCGTCTGCCGTCCACTGCAGTCGGCGTCGGCGGCGCAGCCGTTGACTGCAGTCGGTTGTCGGCGGCAGCAGTTGGCAACATGCTGCTCGTGTGAACGAGCCCTTACTGTATCTGTGTTTTTATAAAAGAAAAGAGTGATTTATGACGCAATTAGTAATAAATGAATAAGTATAAATAAATTATTTAATTTATTAGGTAACGAAGCAAATTCAGCCTAATAGAATACCTATAGATTTGTATTGAATTTTAGTCACTTCAGAGATGCTTGCAAGATATAAAATTATACTTGAGGAAATTTCAGTTGAATTTTGCTGTAATTATTTGTGGTTTAGAGGTAATTGCCCATTGAAAATTGGTTTAGCTTCTCTATATTTTCTTGGAATTTAATTTTGCTATAAAATAAAATGAGGAAATGCTTCCAGGCTCCTTCAATATTAAGCGAAAAGTTTCAACTTTTGTCTTCTTCGTAACATTACAAGACGATTACTAACTAAAGCATAATAGTAAAGGTCTCAATTCCCTGGGTGATAGAATCTCAATTTGAGCTTAGCCTGGATGAAGAACAAAATACTAAAAGGTCACCGTAGTATTCTACTCTAATTAAAAAATTATAACAATGTCACTAAAACATCATTTTGGTTGGTAAACACACTAACTATCACGCCACAGGTCGTGGGTTCGATTCCCATCCAGGACACACATTTGTGTACATAAACATGTCTGTTTGTCCTGAGTCTGGGTGTAATTATCTATTTAAGTATGAATTTACAAAAAAAAGTAGTATATGTAGTATATCAGTCATCTGGTTTCCATATTACAAGTATTAGTTTAAGAATAAAATTGTTAAACATTTGAAAAATTTAAGCCAATATATATACCTATATATATAGTCAGATGGTCCAAAAATATTTCAAAATGTAACCTTGCTGAGTTTCTTGCCGGTTCTTCTCAGTTGAAGGCTGACTTCCGAACCGGTGGTAACTTCTGTAATTCGACCTTCATAAGTGCCCGTCTAGGGCCTAAACTGAATAAATGATTTCGACTTTGACTTTGACAAGCTCTGCTTAGTTTGGGATCAGATAGCCGTGTGTGAAAAATGTCCGAGGATATTTATTTATTTATATATTATCATTGCCATTATAATCTTTTTATTTGCAAGCTTTATAGCTTTAAAACTATGGTCTCAACCTGAGATGGTTTAAAGATGGTCTAATAAAACCCAGGTTTTAATTCATTGCTTTCTAATGCTATACAAAACATAGATATCTCAAACCATCACGTAATAAGATCGAAAATTCTTGAAACAATAAACGGTCATTGAACTTTATCGTGATTGTGTGTTTCATTATACCGACCACCAATTGTTCAGGCACCCTGATCTTGTAAGCCATTTGGAAATTAATTGTCTTTATTACAATTCCATTGTGATACTGCTCTGAGCTACCATCGGCTGACAACAAATCGATTCCTTTTCGAGCGCTCATGTTCTACGGTTTTTACACCAAAATCCAATGAAACCTCACGGTGTTGTTAATCCCAAATCACTTGTAAGAGTGGGCGTTATTTAATAGAAGAGGCTTTAGAATTTGGGCTTTGTTTTAAAATCTGAGAAGAAGAATTGGTTACAATTTTGACGATATCGTTATTGCATATTTTGCGCAATAAGCTTGCGTATTCTACATCACACTATACGGCATGTTATTTTTTAAACTTATAGTTTGTTAAAACAAAGGTGAGCACCAGGAATAAGTTTTCATTCACAAACCTCCGCCCACCCAGACGGTAATGCACAATAAATGACACAAAACACACACAAGCATGTATTGGAGTGCACCCAATAAACTGTGAAGACGGTTTACGGCTTACAAACAGTGCTGAGTTTACAGCTCTGTCATTATATGATACATGGCTGGAGCTGATATTTGGATGTGGTAATGCAATCGACACAAGTAAAAAAAAACTTGAGAGGTGTCAAGGGACACCCGGATGGAACGAAGTTATATAAGTTATATAAGTCGAGAGAGTATATACATATAAAAAAAAAACATTTCTATTTATATAGGTATATATATATAAATAGAAATGAAAATATCTGGCTTGCTTTCTATAAGAGAGAGAGAGAGACAGACAGAGAAACATGCGCACGCCGCACAGCTTAATAAACATACATAGTGACATAAAAAGTGTCGTGACAATTTTTCGTAAGATTTTTTTCCGTCTAGCCCCCTTTCACAAACGTGTGAATTGTTCTGTATATGGTTGGTATCATCCTACTTCCTACTTAAAAGTTTCAGCATCATTTGTTCCTACTTAATTTTACTAATATTCTATAGTAGACCTCGCGAAAGTTTTGTGTCAATTTTCGCATTTTTTACGTTTTTAACCGCCATGGCTCTTTTGAAAATTTTCTTTTGTTAAATACATTGGCAATCTTCCTGGTATTGTAACTTACAAGGTGACGTAGTCATTTGTCATCAGATGATCCGCTTCTACTTGTCAAAATTCTGACATAATAAAATGTCATATCCATTCACTTCATTCATCCGTGTAAAATTACACACAACTCTCAACCTTTTAATGCTTCACACACAATCTATTTTCAACTTTAAATACAAGTCTTAAGATCTATAATAACGTGCAATATTCTATATGTAGATAATAATAACATTAATCTAATGGAAACACATTGATTCACGGAAACGTAAGCAATCTTAATTTATTAGGAGATTTCGCAGATTTACAACACGTGAAATTATAGAATAAATTCCATTTGCGTCTGATTGGATTTATGACTTTATTCTATTATTAATACAGTATGTATTCAGTTGAACCGTATTTGAGTAAAATGTGTACTATTTCAAGTCTTTGTGAAAAGTGCGAGTTACTTGTAGGGGAGATGCGTGTAATACGAATTGGATCGTGATCGAGAGTTCGAGGTAAAATGATTCTACTACTAGCAACATTTATCCAAATACACAACAAACTTCATCCCCGCAATGGCGTCAGTGTCATGGCGGGTAAGCAACGGCGGAACACACCGATAGGTGCTTGGCGACAGATTTTCAACTCGAGGGTGGTAGCCAGCCAGTCCGGTACTACAAAGTACCCTACCACCGTGCTATGGTTTCCTCACGATGTTTTCGTTCACCGAAAGCTCAAGCTCATTGTACGATTCGAACCCACGACCTTCGCCGCGGTATCCGATGTCACTTACCACTGAGCTATCGTTGCCTCAAAAATACTAATGGGGTAATATGATTCTAATGGTGCAGTCGCCAAGCACCTTTTGGTGTGTTCCGACAACAGCACTTGAGAGCCAGTTCCCATCTAGGCTTGGTGTTCTTACCACCTTCGGCCACATTTTCACCTTACGATGGTGAGTTTGCGGTCAACCACAAGCTTATAGGAGGCGTATAGTTCTTCATCACGTAATATTCCTCTAGTTTATAACTACTTAATTTTCTACATAATTTTTGCTTTGCTATATTTTCACTGAACCTTTTTCAAATTTCCCACGGGAGTTAAAAAGTTTAAACCTGTATTTATGTGACATCGGTGACCTGAATATCAAAATATTAATATGTTAGTTTGTGTACCCAACTGGCGAGATTACACAATCTCAATATATATTATTATGTATATGTAGAATAAACACCTACGTTACCCTGGCTGAATAAAAAAATAAATAGTACTTCAAATTTAAATAATTTAATATTATAAAATATCTACCCGAAAATAGCGAATAAGATCTAAAAATCCATCCCATGATATCAAAGAGTAGAATCTTTTGATGGTGTATATTTTTGACGTCACAAGACAGTAGAGACAGTAGTACTACAAAACTCCATGTATGTACAGTGACGGAATGAAAAGGTTCGTCGATTTTCAAATTGATTCGTTCAACGTATAGCGAGCACATATTACCTTTTGAAACTATGTTACAGAATAGACTCGAGTTAGAGAAAATGAAGTTTAACTGTTCGATAATAAAGCTCAAAATTATTCAGATCAAAGTTGTTTGACTATTAACTTGTCAACAAGATTATTATGTTTGATAAACTAAAACCTTCTTGTTGGTTCAACCTGCCATTATTATTTCAGTTAAAACTATTGTCAAGCGGTCAATGTCATCATTGCAAAAAATATCATAATTGATTCTTGCATTACCTACTAGTGCAAGCGAAAAGCGACTCTAAGGTGACGAACCTTTTCATTCTGTACATTACACTATCATTGTCATTAATTAATAATAATAAAAAAAGGAAGCTGGTTTAATATGTCAGTCAACATCTGTATTGAATTCGTCATTTTATTTTTCATACTAATTTCGTTGTTCTGTGGCGGCTCGACACTGGTCGTCGCGCGCAAAATTTCGTGCGAGCTGTCATTGCGAAATATATGTCAATTCCTTTTCTACTGCCAAATATTTTCTGTTGCATCGCTTATTTTAATATTTTAATATAATCTACAATTTTTTTTTTTTTTTTTATGTCACAAGTGACAACGAGGCAGGCGGGTCACCTGATGGTAAGTGACTACCGTCGCCTATAGACATTAGCAATACCAGGGGGACTGCCAATGTGTTGTACACCTTATTACAATGCCTTAAGGGCAAGGGCAACTGGCTCTCAAGTGCAACTGTCGGAACACACCAACAGGTGCTTGGCGACAGATTTTTCAACTTGAGGGTGGTAGCCAGCCAGTCGAGTACCACATAGTACCCTACCACCGTGCTATGGTTTCCTCACGATGTTTTCCTTCACCGAAAGCTCAAGCTCATTGTAGGATTCGAACCCACGACCTTCGCCGCGGTATCCGACGTCACTTACCACTGAGCTATCATCGCCTTATAACGTCTTCATACACATTATTTACTAATTATTTCCTATCTATTTAGATTGGGGTATTTACCCGTAAAACAGCCATATGGGGTATTTACCCCATATGGCTGTTTCTGAATGCAGATTTTGAAATTCTTTACTAACATGGAGTTACCTATCCGCTAGGTAAGGATTTTTAAAAATTCAACCCATTAAGGGTACCCTCAGGAACGCGGGAGACAGAGAGTAAGTTTCATACCAATTACATTCGTTCAGCGTCAGTTTTTCATTTGTATAAAGCTGCAAATGTGAAATGATCTCCCCTATGGCGTCGCTCTAGAAATAAACACGTATAAAAAAGCAATACGAATAATATGATATAATAATAGCGTCTGTCTGTAATTTATTTCCTTGGGTATTAGATCTTTATTATCTGTACCGCCCACACAGGTGCGTGACCTTACTTTTCTCACTCAGTGCCATTCTGGAAGTTATAATAAAGCCATGTATTCACTGAAAAACTATTGTTTATAAACACTGTTTCAGAAACAAAATCTACGTGTTTCTGAAACAAATTAATATGTTTCTGAAACATGTGAAATTTTTTCTGTAAACACTTTTGTTTATAGCATGTTTCTGTGCTCCTCGATAGAATTGGGGAGTACTGAAACAAATCAGTTTCGAAACAGCTGTAAATAAGTGTAGATGTGTGTTTCAGTTGTTTATAAACATGGCGGTAGTGTGGGACGACAATAGCATTTTTAAATTAATATAATTATTTCAAAAGAAGCCGATATTATGGAATACCTCCTCAGGCGACATTGTTTCTGAACATCTACGTTTTGTTCCAGAAACTTTGCATCTGAAACATGTTTCTCAGTGAATACATGGCTTTACTTTTCTCAATACGTTGTTTACGTGGAAGTACATAATATACCTATTACTTGGTTCTCGGGTTATAATTGTTTTTTTTTCGGATAGGTCACCAGAGGGTATGTGAATAAAGTAGATTTTGCTTTATATCGAAAAGTCAGTATGTTGCTACTTCTTAGTTATTTATTCCAATGTTATTATTTCTATTAGCCTTGGTGTAAATTGTTTCCATTTTTAAAAGCTTTGTTTATTTAATGAGCTGTGTACGAGAGCTCTACGAATATACGACTAGGTATGTTAGTTCTATGAAAATAATTAGTTTGATACTATGGTACCAAAAGTATGAAACTAATTTTGGTACTTTTGGTTTTGGTTGTTAAAGTTTTTTTTAATGTAAAGTTGTTTGTTTGTTTCGATGAAACTTGGCCAATCCCTAATGAACGGGAAACAGCTGGTAGATACATAAATATAGACCAATTGAAATAATGTTTATTTCGGGAATTTCCCGTTATATTACAACGTGAATGACAAGTAAGAAATTTTTTATTTCACCAAAGACAGTTGCTATCTAACATTGTAATCGGCTTACGAGCTTTCTTGGAGATCGTAATTGGAGTCGAATGACGGGCTAATTAAGTTAACGCGATGTTGTTTTGAAAATTCAAGGAAAGCATTCAATTACGTATAGTATTTTAGGTATCTACAGGTCCAGGGAAGATCTACAGGGTATCTACAACATATTTTAGTGTCTAAAAAACGGTAGTTTTTTTAGAATCTGTTAAAGAATTGATCGATTTTGTGTTTGACACAAAATTAGTAAAAACATGATTGGATTACGCCAATTAAACCGGCTATAACTTTATGACATTTAATTATTTTTTGCAATTCACTACAGTGAAAATCTTTGTTTTTTTTACTTTGTAATAAACTTTTGTTTCACAAAGCCTAGAAGGAAACTGGCTCTCAAGTGCAGCTGTCGGAACACCATTAGGTGATTGGCGACAGACTTTCAACTTGAGGCCAGCCAGTCGGGTGCTACAAAGGGGTTATTTCTGATTCGATAGATTTTCGTTTCGTCAGAGTTTTGTTTCGTCGCCGCGATATCCGACGTCACTACCACTGAGCTATCATTGTTATAAATCGCCATTCGCCTATTTGGAGTTCTATAGGCAAAAGCAGATCTTTATTTCTTAATTATCTTCCCTGACTTACAATGGTAAAATTCCATGACTCTTTCTGTTTTTCACGTTTGTAAGTGACCAAAATTCTATTTGTTCATAGCCAACTTGCCACTTTTACAAGCCGACCGACAAGGGTCGCAGAAAACCGCTGGATGCAAGCAGCTGGACTTCTTTCGGCTGAAATTATAATGATGATGAGGATGCCACCCTTATATCACAATGTAAACAGTGCTCTGTAATCTAAAGACTGTACTCTTCAACATATAATTGCATCATTTTCACATCATAACTTACCATGAGTGAAAATTCTTAGGTACCTATGTATATGAAAAATACAACCAAAAACAAACACTCAATAACGAAGCACTGTTCTGGCCAATATTTTTGTGTGAGTTCGTAAAGTAAAAATAAACATCTGAGATCGTGACAGGCTAACCGAGAAATTGCACAAGCCGTACCACAACACGATTCACCACAATCATGACAACTCTTATCCATAGATCTTTCTGCTTGAGTTTGTTGTTTAATAAGTCAGTCATAATTAAATTCTATAGATTACTATTTTTGCCGCCATAACACGCAAATATTGTCAGTGAGACTAGATAAATAATAATTGAATGTAATACGTGTAAGTTGTTTTTGAAAAGAGTGATTGCTGAGTTTATTGCCGGCTCTTCTCAGCAAAAGCAACCTTCCGAACCGAGCATTTAGAGTCTGACTATTCATAAGTGCATGTGAAGGCCTATTTGGATGAATAAACAATTTCATTTCTCTAAATCTGAGAGATGAGTTATTGAATATGCTTACTTATTCTCTTACTTTACTGAGTGACCACAATGTCATGGTAAGTTATGGTGTGGTAAAAACACTAAAAAACGTCAGTTGAGAGCCTCAAGTTCAAGGTAATCTCACAATGGTAAGTGATGATTTTTTCATCGGTTGTTGTATAATTATAATGTTATATTATATTTATATTTAAACTACAAAAATAACAGTAGGAAATTCCGTTATACGTTTTGTAGAGCTAATTGAACTGTGGTTCTAGAGAAACGGAATATATTTACAATGACAGTTCTATCAATATATAATCTAGACGGGCCGGTTGGCGTGGTTGGTGAACACACTGCCTATCACGCCGCAGGTCGTGGGTTCGATTCCCATCCAGGACAGACATTTGTGTGCATGAACATGTCTGTTTGTCCTGAGTCTGGGGGTAATTATCTATTTAAGTATGTATTTACAAAAAAAAGTAGTATATGTAGTATATCAGTCATCTGGTTTCCATATTACAAGCTCTGCTTAGTTTGGGATCAGATAGCCGTGTGTGAACAAATGTTCGAGGATATTTATTTATTTTATTTAATTAAATAGTACATAGTAATAACAAAACTGGAATACTCCGCCAGAATTTACTGGTAGATTGGCAAAAATTCACCTCGTTCAGCTTGAGGATACCTAGCAGACAGCCAAACGGGTTACTTAAAAATCTTGTAATTTGTCTATGGATACCCAAGTTTCCTCTATAATTTATCTATGTTTACTCGCTCCTTGCCCCTACAAAACCCGCAATTTTAATAAACCTTTTAAGTTTCGACAAAATTGTAGAATAATATTATATTGAAACTGTCAGTCCAGTCTATGAATATGAGCGTGTCTCGGACCGTTCGAGCCTTATTATTCCTCGCTCCAAATGGAAACTAAACATACCCGTATACAGAAATACCATCCGTATTCAACTTAGCTATAATTTACATACATTCTATTATATGAACATTTTCAGCACGAATGTTGCAGCAAGTATAAGGGCCTGATGGTAAGTTACAACCCTATAGATTTCAAAGGTGGTGGGATAAGCTCTCCAACGTGTAATTCCCTAGGAAGCATGTGGCTCTTCAAGAAGGATGTGATGAGACTTCTTCAGGGTCAGTAACGCGACGCGAAATAAGCATAGCCTGATTGGTGGTTATTAATTTAATGCTTTTATTTAGCTTGCAATGTATGTTTCTATGTTTGTTTCAGTCGAATCTTGCTATCTGATCTTGCAAGGCGATGATAGCTCAGTGGTAAGTGACGTCGGATACCTCGACGAAGGTCGTGGGTTTGAATCCTACAGTGAGCTTGAGCTTTTGGTGAAGGAAAACATCCTGAGGAAACCATAGCACGGTGGTAGGATACTTTGTAGTACCCGACTGACTGGCCACCACCCTCAAGTTGAAATCTGTCGCCAAGCACCTATTGGTGTGTTCCGACAGCTGCACTTGAGAGCCAGTTCTCATCTAGGCTTTGTGTGCTTACCATCTTCGGTCACATCATCACTTACCATTTCATTGTGGTCAAACACAAGCTTATCCAGAATAAAAAACTTGCAAGTTTTTTTAAATGGCCGTTGTCACACTATGGCTGAAGATGTTTTTTTTGTCAACCCCCTTATGACGGTTATCAAATGAAAGGGCTTAAGGCCAGGTAGACCGAGCAAAGTAGGTATTTAACGCTACCATCCTTTACGCGAGGCGAGCCGAGCGCAGACGTTGCCGGCGTGAACTCACATGAACCCAAATTTGTCACAGTATAGGTAAGCGTGTCGTGTAGGCAGAAGGTCAACTTATTTTATTAAATTGTCTGCTTGTTTTATTATAATAGGTAGTCATCGGGAAAACCTAACATTTATATTATATTATTTTGAATAGATGTTGTGAATGAAAAATGTTGTGAGTCATAATTAATTTATTTGAGATTTAAGTTTCTTACATTGTTTTGGAACGAAGTTCCTAATAGTATTAACAGACGTTTGAACTTGGTACGGGCCGGACAGCGGACTTGTACGTCGTACCAAATCCGCTAGTCACAACAGACGGCCGGATCTCGCAGTAGCCGCGTGGCGTGTGCACAGTTCAGACGTCATGCCTCCGACGTTATCCAAGCGCGCTAATATTGCGATTGGTGTTGCGGCAACAGTAATGCCGCTACAAACCTCACTAAAAAAAAAGGAGTGGGAAAAAACGTATTTAAAATACGTATGGTGTCGTGGGACACCGGATAGGAACGAAGTTTTATAAAAAAATATATTCGATAAAGAAAATGTGCGTGTCAGCTCCTTTTTTTTGGAAATACATACTTAAATAGATAATTACCTACACCCAGTCACAGGACAAACAGACATCTTCATAGACACATGTCTGTCCTGGATGGGAATCGAACCCACGACCTTTTTTTTAAAATACATACTTGAATAGATTATTACCTACAACCCAGTCACAGGACAAACAGATATCTTCATACACACCTGTCCTGGATGGGAATCGAACCCACGACTTTTTTTTTGTAAATACATAAGTACTTAAATAGATTATTACCTACAACCTACGAATAAGTAATCAGGACAAACAGACATCTTTATACACACATATCTGTCCTCGATGGGAATCGAACCCATGACCTTTTTTTCGGCCATAGTGCATTAATAGTATAATAGTATTAACAGACGTTCGAACTTGGTACGGTCCGGACAGCGGATTCGGTTCGCTCCGTACCATATCCGTTCGTCTGGAGAGTTGTCTGTCGAACATAATTATTATTATTTCGTGTTCGGTCCGGTCCAATGGTTTGCGCGTCGGATTTGGTCCGCTCCGTACCAAATCCGCGCGTCTGTACGCTCGGACCGGACAAACGCACGGCAGTCACGATCGAAACGTTCTGGAGGTAGGTAGCACGTGCGTCAATGCACTATGGCGGAAAAAAAAGGTCGTGGGTACGATTCCCATCGAGGACAGATATTATTATGTGTGTATGAAGATGTCTGTTTGTCCTGATAACGTATTCGTAGGTTGTAGGTAATAATCTATTTAAGTATGTATTTACAAAAAAAATGTCGTGGGTTCGATTCCCATCCAGGACAGGTGTGTATGAAGATATCTGTTTGTCCTGTGACTGGGTTGTAGGTAATAATCTAATTTTTTTTATCACCATGGTAAGTGATGATGGGGCCGAAGATGGTAAGCACACAAAGCCTAGATGGGAACTGGCTCTCAAATGCAGCTGTCGGAACACACCGATAGGTGTTTTAGCGACAGATTTTCAACTTGACGGTGGTAGCCAGCCAGTCGGGTACTACAAAGTACCCTACCACCGTGCTATGGTTTCCTCACGATGTTTTCCTTCACCGAAAGCTCAAGCTCATAGGTAATTATCTATTTAAGTATGTATTTCTAAAAAAAAGGAGCTGACACGCACATTTTCTTTATCGAATATAACTTGAAAAATATTTTTTTTAAAACTTCGTTCCTATCTGGTGTCCCACGACACCACACGTATTTTAAATACGTTTTTGCCCACTCCTTGTTTTTTAGTGAGGTTTGTAGTGGTATTACTGTTGCCGCAAGATAAATCGCAATTTTAGCGCGCTTGGATAACGTCGGAGGCATGAAGTCTGAACTGTGCACAGGACACGCGGCTACTGCGAGATCCGGCCGTCTGTTGTGACTAGCGGATTTGGTACGACGTACAAGTCCGCTGTCCGGCCCGTACCAAGTTCGAACGTCTGTTAATACTATTAGGAACTTCGTTCCAAAACAATGTAAGAAACTTAAATAGTGATTTCGAAATCGGAGATAAAACACTGTAAAACACTGTATAACACAATAATTTCACCACGAGAAAAAACCCAAACTGTTTATCCAAACATAGATTATAATACCTCAACAATTCTACCAACAGTAAAAAAAGGTATAATGCGTCTAAATCAAATAGACGTTAAGACACCTGCTACCCAAAGGAATCAGTACTCGTTTTAATTTAGTAGGATTATTTTTATAATACAATGTTGGTACAAAGTACGTTCCTAATTTAGCTTGTAAGGCAGTGTCGATGGACTGGATCCGGCCGTCTGTTGTGAATAGCGGATTTGGTACGCCGCACAAGTCCGCTGTCCGGCCCGTACCAAGTTCGAACGTCTGTTAATACTATTATGGGGCGTTGCGGAGGGCTAACAAACACAAAAAGGGGTCGTGGATTCGATTCTTTTTACTTGCATCGAAGATGTAAATTAATTCGTCTAGTAATTTCGTAAATTATAAAGTTGATAATTTTGTGCAGCCGCCATTTTGGATTTAGGTTTTGACAGCACTATCGGCTTCAGCACCCTCGAAAACCATGAAAACGACACCCATGACGAAAAAGTTCATAATTTCACGCAGCCGCCATCTTGGATTTAGATTTTGACAGCACTATCGGCTTCAACACCCTCGAAAACCATGAAAACGACACCCATGACGAAAAAGTTGATTATGTCTTGCAGCCGCCATCTTGGATTTAGATTTTGACAGCACTATTGGCTTCAACACCCTCGAAAACCATGAAAACGACACCCATGGCGAAAAAGTTGATATTTTCGTGCAGCCGCCATCTTGGATTTAGATTTTGACAGCACTATCGGCTTCAGCACCCTCGAAAACCATGAAAACGACATCCATGACGAAAAAGTTGATTATTTCTTGCAGCCGCCATCTTGGATTTAGATTTTGACAGCACTATCGGCTTCAACACCCTCGAAAACCATGAAAACGACACCCATGGCGAAAAAGTTGATATTTTCGTGCAGCCGCCATCTTGGATTTAGATTTTGACAGCACTATCGGCTTCAGCACCCTCGAAAACCATGAAAACGACATCCATGACGAAAAAGTTGATTATTTCTTGCAGCCGCCATCTTGGATTTAGATTTTGACAGCACTATCGGCTTCAACACCCTCGAAAACCATGAAAACGACACCCATGGCGAAAAAGTTGATAATTTCGTGGAGCCGCCATCTTGGATTTAGGTTTTGACAGCACTATCGGCTTCAGCACCCTCAAAAACCATGAAAACGACATCCATGACGAAAAAGTTGATTATTTCTTGCAGCCGCCATCTTGGATTTAGATTTTGACAGCACTATCGGCTTCAACACCCTCGAAAACCATGAAAACGACACCCATGACGAAAAAGTTCATAATTTCACGCAGCCGCCATCTTGGATTTAGATTTTGACAGCACTATCGGCTTCAACACCCTCGAAAACCATGAAAACGACATCCATGACGAAAAAGTTGATATTTTCGTGCAGCCGCCATCTTGGATTTAGATTTTGACAGCACTATCGGCTTCAACACCCTCAAAAACCATGAAAACGACATCCATGACGAAAAAGTTGATTATTTCTTGCAGCCGCCATCTTGGATTTAGATTTTGACAGCATTATCGGCTTCAACACCCTCGAAAACCATGAAAACGACACCCATGGCGAAAAAGTTGATAATTTCGTGCAGCCGCCATCTTGGATTTAGATTTTGACAGCATTATCGGCTTCAACACCCTCGAAAACCATGAAAACGACACCCATGGCGAAAAAGTTGATAATTTCGTGCAGCCGCCATCTTGGATTTAGATTTTGACAGCACTATCGGCTTCAGCACCCTCGAAAACCATAAAAACGCCATCCATGACGAAAAAGTTGATAATTTCGCGCAGCCGCCACCTTGGATTTGAATTTTGTGTCATGTTTTACGAATTTATTATGATCGATCACACAGACGATTACAATTTTAAAACAATAAATTATTCTCTAGCGACAACCGCTTAGTTTATACTGTGGTTGGTACGTAGTGTGAATAAATCGTCCGATCTAAGTCAACGTGACAGCCGTGCGAGAGCAAAAGGAACACAGGTCCTACCTCGTCAAGGCCCGACGGGCGACTGAAGCCACGTCCGCAAGCCGCTGTATTATATAATAATTTATTATTAAAATAATTCAACTATTTTGCAAAATGTAACCGAGGATTATTGTTCTATATGTTATCTTCTTCATATATTAGTATTTAATAAACATAAAATTAAATTTAAATACACTTAATTAAAAGACAAATTCTAACGTACTAGGTAATTAATCTAATAATATAAAATCTAAATAAAAAAGTCGTTGTCAGTAGGCAACGTACCCAGAATGCTGGCAGCATTGCCACGTTGGATGGCAATGCTGATTCGTTGAGCGAGGTATATGCCAGCATTCTGGTCACGAGATGCGTCGACCAGTCGTTTTGACATTTCTCGGAAAAGGTGGTGTGCACTCGGCCCCCACGGACCCAGAGTTTCAACCCCAAACGGCTCAAACATGTAACTTGTATCTAAGTTACTGTATTTTCGCCGCTTGAGGCTCTCTGCTGACATGGCTGCACCACCGGCCCTATCCACTGTCTCTGTTAATATGTTATTAACTTTGCTTAGATATTTTTTTTGGAAGTTAAACTTTCATATGCTTCAAGTAAAATAAGAAAAATAATCGAATTAGACCCCTCTTCGGAATTTTTTTTTATCGAGTGAAGTTTTCGATATCATGTTTTGAACCGAGAATTATCTAAGTACATATAGTGAACTATGATATGTATTTTTATTGGCTTTAAACAATAACTCTTTGTTTGTTAAAAATTGAATCAAAGTGATGTAAAATGGGTCTACCTGGCCTTAAAGAGTAGAAAACTATTAAGTAATTGACATTACATTAAATTCAATATGGCCGCCGCTTTGCTTTTCAGACCATTTAAATAAAATGTTTGTTTAAAAAATAGGTATTTTAATATAAATTTATTGTAGCATAATAATATCGACGCTTGCTGCAACAGAGATATCAATCGCGCTTTGTTATTCCTGCTCAAATATCTGTAGGGTCACGGTTTTGATGAACCGCATTCCAATTTTTCTTTTCTAAAACTTATTCGTACTATGTTCCTAACATTTGAAGAATTACAAATCTTGGTCCAGCCGTTCTCATGTTATGCGATCTTTACCACAGTAGGTTTTTTTTTTAATTATTATTAAATATAGGTATCGCGTTTGACCACTATCTCACTTGATGGTAGGTGACGATGTGGTCTACGATGGTGCACGCTTACCTAGAAGTAACCTATTCACCCGAGACTTGAAGAATCCTAAGTTGTATGTAACTATCGGGAAACACAGACTCAGACAAAGAGTTCCACTCCTTAGCAGTACGCATAATAATTGAGGAAGCAAATCGCTTCGTGCGTAAGGGTGGAATTTACACCATGTAACGGTGCCGTATCGCCGTACGTCTGGTCGTTCGATGATGGAAGGGGCTTGGCGGAATTAAATTGTGTAATTCCATCGCACACTCGCCGAAGTGTAACCGATAGAAGATATAGTTTATCAAAATATTTAGCAGCACTCATGAAAAGGTTTGGTGAGCAAGGGGTTAGGTCACGGAGTAAAAGAGACACATTTAAACAAACAAATGTATAGAAACAGCTATTTACATGTACACTAGCACACAGATGCAAATATGAACAATGACAAATTGAAAGGAATTACGTTTATGAAAGCTTTTGAGGTTTTGAGGGTTGAACAAATTTGTTTGCACCCTTTCTCACGAAACGCTTTTGAGTAATATACAGTTTAATGGATAATGTAAATAAATTAATAATTTATATTAAAATTTGGTGTCATGTTGTGTGTCCGCGATGAACGCCTAAAAAACTGATTTTATGTCAGTTTGGTGCAACTTGAGAGATTTTTACCTGGGAAATGATAAGATCCCACGGGAACGCGAGGGAAAGCTAGTCTTAATATATAGAAGGGGAATTCTGTCACGATGTTGGTACGCGATGAACTCCTAAACTAATATACCGATGGTATTTTTGGTGTTTTGGGTTTTTACTTTTAATTTAATTGCACTGAAACCGGTACCCGTTGTACCCGTTGATACCGGCGACGCGACAAGTAACTAGAAACCTCAAAGGAATTGATTTAGATTCTTGCGTTTCCGCTGACAAAACGCGTTGCGTCTGTGTGCCAGCTGAACGCGATACAGATAAAACGAATAAATTCAGTAATAAGGCAGTATTGCGTATCGTATTCTATTTTTATATTGTATTTTTTGTCTTGTTCAGTATTTGGGGTATAGTATGACATAAAATATTCTATCGTTTTTTATATTAGAGGATGGAAATATGGACAAGTTTTGTGATTTGTGGTTTGAGGGATCGACATCCCAAACTACGATAACAATAAAAATGGAGTATTGTTTTTCAGTAGGTACCTATTGGATAGGTATATGAATGAATCATATGAAAGAAGAAGTGGAGGTAGTCAGCCAGGTGGGTACTATAAAGTACTCGTCTACGTGCTATAATTACCGCGTTCCCGACAGATATTTTTTTTTAATTTTAAATGAATGAAATTTGGTATTTAGCCTCTAAATGTAAAATTATAAAACACGCATTGAAGGATTTTTTGAATTTCAACCCTTAAAGGGGTAAAAACGGGGGTTAAAGTCTGTATGAAAAATATTATTTTTAATATCAAAATTACTTGAAATTTTGTATTTATGCTCTTCAATAAAATCAAAAAAACATGTGTCTAAGGATTTTTTTCAATTTCACCCCTTAAAGGGGTAAAAAGGGGGTTTTAAATTTGTATGAAAAATTAAAAAGCAGTAAGCGAAGCTACGGGCGGAAAGCTAGTCCTCCATAAATAACATAAATCAATCACACCCGTTTCACGATTAAGAAGAAGAAGAAGAAGAACAAAACCGATATTGCCTTTGAAATTAAAACACGAACATTGTGGTTGCACCTTATTAAACTGTCAGGAACCTGGCGGTGTGCGTACCAGACACATATTTGAAAAAATCTAAATCGGTTCAATGCCAAAGACACAGATATACAGATACAATATAAACAATTAGACACATACTTACCCTCAGTCCACTAAAATCCATTGGAAAGATCCATTGATGGATCTTTTCGAACCTTATGCCCAAAGTGGGCAATAAATTTTTATAAAACGCTTTTTTTTCGGAGTTTAAAAACGTCTAGAATGCTGACGCATACGACAGACTCTTTGGTCTTGAATGGTCTTTACCATTCAAGACGAATCTTTAAACAGGTTACAAGGAAACAAATAATATCAAAAATATATTTTATTATAATTTTTAAACAACAATCAATATAAATTACTCATATGAGACCAGATAATTTAGACTCAACACGCGGAACCATACACATTACACTGAAACATAGCACTATAATTCGACCACCAAATGCTGCGGGCTGGCGTTGCAAGAGTTAAAGCTATGCGGTAGAAAAAGAAGCGTTTGTAGTTAAGTTTTAGTAGGTAACGAAACTAAAAGCTAACTAACTTTACCTCATCTCTTTGTTACAAAAAAAGACATAGATAAAACAAACAATAGACTAATTTGACAGGACTTTTCTTGTTTCTTTTTCCTATGTTTTATCTTATAAAGAGATAATATAGTGAGATTAAATTGGTTTAATGTGTAAACAACTTTTTTTTATTAGGAACAAACGACTATATAAATAATTATTAAATGTCATCTAAAGTTGCTTTTTTAAAAAAGAGTAATTGCTGTGTTTATTGCCGGCTCTTCTCAGAAAAAGCAACCTTCCAAACCGAGCATTAGAATTTTACATGAATCAAATTGACGATTAAAAGTACTTGTAATGAGTTTATTTAATAAAGATATATTTGAGTTTGAGTTTGAACAGTATTATTTTTTTGTATTAAATAATGTAGGTATGTGAAAACATTCCGCGAGACGCTGTGCAAATTTCTATAGAAACATCTCTAAAACGCAAATGCGAAAGTAATCATTTACTAACGACCGTTCTTCACATTGCGTATTTCTTATTCTGTGACTCAAATTTCCTTTCCCGCATCACGATTGCATAATATCTGTCCTGCCTTACAGGTCACATGCAGTCAAACTATGGATATTTAACTATCTAAACATACAAAAAGTTTGTACATTACCGCTTTTTTTATGTCAGAATTCCCGTGAATATTTTCAACTTTCTTATACCTAAGGTAAATGAAAAAAGAGTCAAACAAAGCGTGAAATAAAATCATTTCTACCGTTTGTAATGACAACCGAGTCGGTCTAAATAAGGGGGATTAACCGCGGTACGATTACGTATCTCGCGACAGGTTGGCAACAGGCGTAAATTTCGCGATCGCTGCTGTCAAACGTCACTTTTGTATTAGCTAACACCAACAGCAACGCAAACAGCAATCGATAAATTATTTGTTTCCATTTATTGCTACCCTATCGCTAGTGGCGCTAGTATCCATGGGCAATGTGCATTCTGCGATAGGCGTGCGACAGGCTTCCGTAATATTGTAAAATTCTGTTTGACAGCAGCGATCGCGAAATTTACGCCTGTTGCCAACCTGTCGCGAGATACGTAATCGTACCGCTGTTTCTAGTGACAAGTAGCGGTGGCTGTCATTTTGCTACTGCTGTCGCTACTGCTACCTTTTACGTAATAGACCCGCCGTTCTATTTACAACCATCACACATAAACAAGGAGTTAAATAACACAGTTTTTGAATCCGGTCAATAAAACATGAAAGGAATTCGATAAAAATGTACGATTAATCGAATCTTTAATCGAGTATCGTTTATGATTCAGAACGTTAAATCAATTTTATTTGACGTTTTTATGTATATCTAGTCGATACGGTTTAGCAATTAACTGACATGATTTAATATTAATTTCGAATACCTAGCATTGCTGGTTAGTGAAGCCACTTCAAATGAATGATCATGGAGCCTGCAGTGTCATACCAAAATCAAATCTATCACTGATTAATCACAAACTCTCAGAAAGCATCAATGCGTTCCCATCTAGGCCTTGTGTGCTTACCACCTTGGGCCACATTATCACTTACCATGGTGAGATTGCGGTCAAATGCGTAACCAAAAGTAAAAAAAATGCTACAAACTTGAAATTTGGCAATTAGATTCCTAATATGGAGTAGGCATCCGCTAAGGTTTTTTTTAATTCAACTCCTAAACTATAGATGATATACTATAACAAGCCCTAAAATACCTAAAGGAGACAATTAGTATATAAATAAACCTACAAAATCTTTTATGGGAGAAATTATATAAAAATAGCGCCCTCGATGTGAATTATTTACGCTAAACGCGAAACTACATTATTTGTACAAAGAAAAAGACTTGACCTTTTGATAGTCTGACTGGCTACCAACCCAGTCTAAACCGTTGGAGTTAGTGACTTTAAACTGTGTACACAGGTTCTTAATTTCAAATTCAGAACCCTAAGAAGTTAGAATAAGAGTCAAGGATGAAACTGGACAATAACTGAATAAACAGAGTGTCCGGTAAATAGTACGAAAAACTTAAGTCACCTACCAAATATGCAAAAATTATCTTACTAAAATTGACACCATTTTCGAGATATTTAAAATCAAAAATTCGAAAATGGTGACACTGGTACGAAGGTAATTTTGGTAGATGACCTGTCCACCAATCTCCCTGTTTGGTTTGTCTTACTACGGACATCTGTATAAGCGTTACATTTCATTCTACCCACAAATCGACGCAAACAAAAACTTGAATTATCATTACACAAAATAGATGCAATAACTTATGTCACCCCTTCTCAATTGGTGATAAATTCATTCAAATCTTACATTATCCATTCTCTCTAACAACCTTCCTTGCTTCTTTTAGTTGCCCGCTAATACGTAGTTGTCGACTTCTTTTGGCCAGTTGCCTACAGCTTTTCTTATTCAGTACATCGTGAGTTGATACATGATAAAACTGAAATGTTTCGGAAGGTGCTCTCATAAAAAAAAAAAATGCCTTGCTGAGTTTCTTGCCGGAGACTTCTCAGTTTAAGTGTATTTCGAACCGGTGGTAGAGTCAATTGTAACGTTCATAAGTGCCTTACCAGGGCCTAAACTGAATAAATGAGTTTTGAGTTTGAGTTTGAACCATATTTGGGAAAATATTTAATGCTGAGCAAAGAAACTAATAAAAATAGATTCAAGATTTGATTGAGCAAAATATGCAGTCATCATAAACATTTTGGTTTAGCAAGTTTTCAAAATAGCTAAATTGATCTTCCTTTTTCAACGATTCTACAACTATACATAGAGAAAGGACCCTTTATTACTACACACTTGATTCAATTTAACACCATTCATCTTATAGTGATAAATAAAAAAATACATCTTAAATTCTCTATTCAGTGTTTTAGAACTTGCGACACGATTTTGACATTCTGCTCAAAGTAATATCGAATCTCGATAAATTTTTCTCACTACGAATTTCTGCAAATTATACGTGGGCCCGCGTTCGCGATATTTTAGTCGACTTTATCACACATTTTGTTTGAGTGTGTATTGTTATTTTACCTCAGTACAAGGTAGATTTTGTAAGTTTGAAAAGTGAAAGTAAGAAAAGTCTAGAGACGCAGAAATGTCTCTTATATTTCAAAATTTGCTCTACTATACGCTGCCCCAGATTGCGTCCTAACATATCGGCTTATGAAATATTCTCACAAACATTTTGGCGTCCCATAAAATTTCTCATCTCTACGAAATCAGCGAGTCTCTCGTATTTATCAAAAATCTTGTCGTATAATGTTAAAACAACACCGTTTCGTTCAACAGTGTTGATATAAACTAATGAACTCTTGAGTCAGACGGCAACTAACTAATTAACTTTGTGAGTAAATTTCTTAGCGTATTCAGAATTGTTTGGTGTAATTAACAACTTCACAAAGCCTTGTAGGCACATGAAATTGAATAACGTTTAGTTATATCTACAAATGTTTACAATCTATATATTTATTTAGTGAATCTCAGTTGATTTACTTAAAATTGATTCGTCGTTGATTAATCGAGATCTAGAAATGAATCTAAAATAATAAAATGCTGGGCATTTATAGATCTACAGCGTTTATCTATAACTTATGAAAGTTCATTAGATTACCTCATAACCTTATTTGTTTACAGTAGATCAATTAGATCATCAGTATTATTCAAAACCTTTATTAAACTATGAATAGTTCGTGTTAACTGAACATGATTACTATAATGTGTAGAATTATCTAAAATCAGATATACAAAAGCAAATTCTTTAATAAAATGGGTGAGCACCCTAAAGAGCTGTATATCATTTCTTTCCAAGCAAATCATCCAGCATATCCTGATTGCTCATATTGGAATCTCCTAGCAAATTAATTCTAGATTCCTTTGAATTTCTTCTACTACAAATAGACCGCTTTCTAGCAACGGGTATATCTGTAAACGCTTGCTCCGTCAACATATTAAAGTTATTATTTAATTCCAATAGTGTTTTCCCTGGAATTACACCTTCAGAGTTAACTAGATCATTAATTTTATCGACCGCCTGCAACTGTTCTACAAGTTTATCACTCTCGAATCGAGAATGATTGAACTGTTTCACGTGCTTGTCTATAACTTTGTTACTCTTCTCTATATCAAGTATAATGTCTTTACAATATTTTTCTATCGGTTTAGCTGAAAGTTTTTTATCTACTGCACTATTTTCTTGCTTCACTTTCTGTTGTTCAATTTCGTCACCACTTTTATAATCGTTTAATGTTACAGTTGTAGTAGTTTCTTCAATGGTTACATCATCATAAAAAGAAACTGAAGAGTTTCTTCTTCCTCTAGACTTTGGGCGTTCCATATCTATCTCTTCTTCGTCTATTTGTTCTTCTATAGACTCTTCTATAGACTTCCTTCTTAATGCGCTTGTTTTTCTAGAAGACGGTTCACTATTTTTAATTTTATTCAATAGCTCTAACTTCAAGAATTCCATTTTCTTTTGTACCTCGTCTGCAGAAGCATTTTTCAGATCAATAGTATCATCGAATATCGCTAAATCTGCCATTCCATCTTGCACAGTTTTAGCTAGTTCAATAATGTCGTCAGATCCTTTAGAGCTTTTTCTAGTTTGATTAGGAGTTGTCCTAGCACTTGTAGAATTGGACCGACTCCTGTCATATCTCACTGTAGCATATCTTGAGCGAGGTTCAGCTGAAGATGAACTCTCTTCATCATGGGACAAGGCACTGCTAAGAGATCGAGAATTTTCGCACAGCTTCGAAATCAGGTGTTGATCAACCTGTAGGTATTAAGAGAAAATATTTTAAAAATACGTACATTAAGTATACACAGTATACAAACCTGTTAAATAAACTTGAATTCTAATCAAAATCAGTAATTGACTTGACGCGAAAATCCAATTGTTCATTATCTTACAAGATACATGAATAAAAATAACTTGAACTGTATAAAGCATCGAGCATTGGTTACATAAAAACAGACAAACCCGTCTGCAGTATTAATGAAAGATAGGTACTAATTTATTAATACGAAAATTATAACACGACTATTCCAATTTTGATTTAATAATAAATCAACAACAAAGATACCCCTATTGTTACTGTGTAAAGTATTTGAATATCCTATTGTTACTGTGTAAAGTATTTGAGAATATCCTATTGTTACTGTGTAAAGTATTTGTAACTGAACCAACTGCTTTGTTAGTATATTTAGTTATATTTATTAACAGGGTCAAAGTTTGGTGAAATAGAAGTAAAAATATAGATTAACTAGTTTTCCGCCCCGCGGTTTCACCCGCGTTCCTGAGGGATCTTATATTTTCCCGGGATAAAAAGTATCCTATATGTTATTCCAGTATATGATCTACCTGTGTACCAAGTTTCATTAAAACCCATTCAGTAGTTTTTGCGTGAAAGAGTAACAAACATCTTCACATCTTCACACACATCCAAACATACTTTCGCATTTATAATATTAGGAGGATGCTGATTCTATTTGAAATCTCATTCTTACAAAGGATAGAAAATATTTAAAGCTTTGACAGTTTATACATTAGGCTCATGTTTCACTAACATTTAAGCTCACTTTTTTGCCTTTTTCTTTGTACCTAGGTATCTACCTATATTTGTATTCACACCGGAGGTGTTTACACTTGGATTACAATGGAGACCAAAACTAATAAAGTTTTTATTACTGCAAGCACTTCGATGTTACTTCTGTAACTTATGAAGAAGAATAGCAATCGAAAAAGGAATAACAGGAGAATTTAGATCCGTTCGAGGGTGACGGCTAAAAAAGTACTCCCCTTATCATTAAACAAGCAATTCATTTTATCGACCACTGCGAGGTGTTTAGCTACTGAAGAAACTTATTCTAGTTCCCAGTTTACTACACGTATTCCTCAATTTGCAACCATAACTGCTATCATTTTGTTTATGATAGGATAGCATATTAGATCTATGATCATAGACAATATAAGTCTGTTGTTGCTATTATTATATGAGTCACATAATATATAATGCTTTACATATAGGTTATCCACGTTAGCAATGCCCCAGGTATTTTTAAAACTTACGTTGAGCCGGTCATCAATGCCCCTTCCACCAGTTTCTTGACCTGGTCTACCTTTACTTGTAGGTCTTATCAACATATTGGAGGTTGACCCAACTTTTGTGGGTGACTTTATGGATCTGCTTGCAGCCGTACTGAGCATCTTTTCTTTCATCTAAAATAGCGATAGGAAATGTTAGTATAATTATATGAAGGAAAATTAGAATGACATGAGACTACAAGGCAAGCGGGTCATCTGATGGTAATTGAGTACCGTCGCCTATAGACATTAGCAATACCAGGGAGATTGCCAATGTGTCGTACACCTTATTACAATGCCCTAAAGGCAAACTGACTCTCAAGTGCAATTGCCGGAACACACCAACAGGTGCTTTGCAACAGATTTTCAACTTGAGGGTGGTAGCCAGCCAGTCGAGTACTACAAAGTACCTACCACCGTGCTGTGGTTTCCTCACGAAGTTTTCCTTCACCGAAAGCTCAAGCTCATTGTAGGATTCGAACCCACGACCTTCGCCGCGGTATCCGACGTCACTTACCACTGAGCTATCACCGCTTTGAAATATTAGAAAACTGATAGAAAATTAAACATAGGGTAATTGCAGAAATCATGATAGTCGAATTTGATATTTTTTTCTGCACGAAAGTCATTTTACAAAAATAGAATTAGTAGACGCGTGATACAATAGAGTTTAATCGCGTATCACATAAAAAAGTAATTCTCAACAGGGTGTAATAAATCTTGATCTTAATATAGAAAGCTAATAAAAACTAACAATACCAATTACCAATCTTCAATTTCAGAATTGATAAAACAGTTAATACTATGCACTATTTCTAGCACTATAATATATTTTCATCATAAATAAAAACAAATCTAAATAAATACCAAAAACATCGAGTCAACTCAATATCTGAGACATCTAAAACGTAAATCATGAGAAACTGTATGAAGCGTTAGAATAGAATAGCCAATAAATGGATAGGACTGTATTGTAGAACTTGAAAATTTTATGATTTTTAGACATGATAAAATTTACTGTAGAAACAAACTTAAAAAAGATTTAAAAAAATATATTCAAATGAACCGTCCGTATTGTTTAACAAACCTTCCGAACTGGTATAAGAACCATTCCGATTGATTTGGCATCATAATTAACCTAGAGATGTCTACTGCTGAGCCTGTTTCTATAAATTCTCCACAGCTAACGGTCGTGGGTTACTTGCATTAAGCGGCGCCAAGTCTTTGGTTCACCTGATAGGAGTTTGTTCTGCTTAAAGCGTACATGGTCACCTACCTCAATAATTGTGGACAATTTGTCAGCATTATTGATGGCCAGATCTAGGTCAGTTCTGGTGTCCTTATGCTTGTTGATCTCATTCTGCAGCTGGTGCCTGAAGTTCTTCGCTTCGAGCGCTATACGACGCTGCAGCATTGTTATAGTCTCATTTTGCTGATGCACTCTTAGAGATAAATCGTTCACTTGGGATTGCAATTTTTCACGTTCGGGGAGGTTCCTGTAAAAAGAAAGTCGTTTTGGAAACATGTACTCACTACTGGAGCTCCTGCCTCCCTTATTACCGGAATATTTATATCATAGCAGACGTCACATAGCATATTTGCCAGAAAAATTCTGAACTCAACATCTCTGAAAAGTTTTCTCATTAATGACATCTTTTACCAAAAGGCCTGTCATGGATTTGTACCAAGTTATAATGTTGTATGTTATACTTATTAGGTGTGTACCTATGTACAAAAAGTTATGGTTTGTACTCTTTACTCTATTCTTGTCATCTTTTTCTTCCCTTGTTCCTTTATAAAGCTGTACGGTTCTATTATATTAAATTCATTTCTTCTAACATTATTCTTTTAATAAGTTTATTCCTCCAACACGTTATCAGCACGAGGAAGCTCTTATTTTAAAAGAAGATAATGTCAGGGAATATTATGAATTTTCAAGGTATTCAGATGTTAAAAAACCGAGACGGATACCCAACCTGGAAGTTCAAAATGAGGATGCTCCTTATTCATGAGGAGTTGTGGACGTCTATCACTGGGTATGATGATTCTGATAAAACGGCGGAGGATGTGCGCTCTCGTAGTGACCAGAAGGCATTGTCAAAAATATGCCTTACGGTAGATGGAGGTGCAATTTCGCACGTGAGAAATGCGAAAAACGCTAAGGAGGCTTGGAGTGCTTTACAAAAAGCATACGAGGATAAAGGTATGGGTCGAAGGCTCTCTTTGGAGCGTAGATTATATAAATATACCTTGACCGATTTCCAAGACATAGAATCTTATATCAACGCCGTTATGAGTACTGCTCAAGATCTTGAAGATATTGGTAAGAAGATCGACGATGGATCTCTGGCTGCGATTATTCTCGGAGGATTGACATCTCGGTACGAACCGCTGATAATGGCTTTAGAGAATTCGAATGTTGATGTAACCAGTGAGTTGGTTAAGGCAAAACTATTAAACGAGTTTTCGAAGGACCCTCACCAGAACGAGGTGGCTGCGCTACATTCAACAGGTTCTACGAGCAAAAAGAAGAAGTCTATAATCTGCTTTAAGTGTAGACAACCAGGACACAAAAGTCCCGAATGTCCCAATAAGAAGGACAGGAAGGCTATGAGTGTGTCAGGAAACGTTTTTAAAGGTACAGATTGCCATCATAGTGAAAAGGTGGAACAGGCTGTTGTGAAGGAAATGGCTCTCTCTGCGCCGGCTGCAAGTTACGGGAAATGGATTATTGATTCCGGTGCAACCATTCACATGACTCCGCACCGCGAGTGGTTCAGCAGTTATCGGCCAGTACAAAGTGGAACGATTACTGTGGCTAATGGACAAAAACTGGCGGCTGTAGGTATTGGTGATGTATCCATTGATACGGATACTTTGGCGAACAGAATAGAGAATGTAGTTCATGTTCCTGATTTGAACTGTAATTTACTTTCAGTTAGTAAAGTAGTAGAGAAGTGTTACTCTGTAGTTTTCAATAAAGAAGGCTGCACTATTTATGACTCTAAGTGTGATGTAGTAAACAATAAAAATGTTTTAGCGTATGGTTCTGTAAGTGATGGGCTGTATACTGTCGATTGTTCAATTAAAATGTTCAATAATGTTTCAGCTTATGTGCACTCTGATTGTTCCAATTTTCAGCTCTGGCATAAGAGGTTGGGACATCTCTGTCGAATTGGCATGGATCTACTTAGAAAAGGTCAGGCTATCGGCGTGGAGTACACGGAGGTCGACAAGGAACCATGCATACCCTGCATAGAGGGTAAGCAGTCTAGAAAGCCTTTCAAAAGCTTAAAATACAGGAAGGCTACATCGCCACTTCAATTGGTTCATACCGATGTTTGTGGACCTTTTTCTACAAATTCTTTTACAGGTAATAAATATTTTATTATTTTTATAGATGATTATACACGTTTTACTTTTGTGTATTTTATATCTTCTAAAACTGAAGTCAAAAGTAAGTTTTGTTCTTTTCATTCTTATGTCGAGAGACAGTTTGGTGGAAAAATAAAGACTTTGCGGTCAGATAATGGAACTGAGTTCATCAATAAGGAATTGATGGATTATGTTCAGTCACTGGGTATCGATTGGCAAACGACAGCACCTTACAGCCCTCAGCAAAATGGGGTAAGTGAACGGTGTAATCGTAGCATAGTAGAGAAGGCTCGGTCACTATTGTCACATGGTTTCCTCTCAAAAGCTTTCTGGCAGGACGCAGTGGAGACGAGCGTCTACTTGAAAAATCGATCACCACACCGCGCGCTTAGTGGTAAAACACCATTTGAAATGTGGTTTAATAGAAAACCCGATCTGTCTCATCTTAAGGTTTTTGGATGCAGAGCACTTGTTCATGTTCCATCAAGTCAGAGATGTAAATTGGACATGAAAGCTGAGGAACAGATTTTTGTAGGATATTCAGATGATCCTCATACTTATTATTTCCGGAATGCGGCAACTCCTAGACGGTCACTAAAGTCAAGAGATGTTACATTTTTTGAAAATAACTTTACTGGACTGAAGGAAAATATTGAGCCTATAGGTACTGTGAACTCTGATATTGTCAATTTGCTTTCCCAGTCACCATCGCCAGCAGTTTTAAGACAAGAAATATTGCCCTCCACTTCATCTGGGAGATGTGAGGTAGATGCTCCTAGCATAGATACTTCTTTCATGGATGCTGAGGATGCTGATGTTGAAATCAATGAAGCAGTCAATGTAGAGGTCAACAATGTTGATGATCAGCAGTCAAGTGAGGCTACAGATTCCTCAAATGAATCTAGTCGATATCCTTCAAGAGTTCGCAAACCACCGGATTACTTCTCATATAATACTCTGCTTGACGATGAGTGCGATGATCCAAATAATTATCTAGCTGCGATTAACAGCAATGAGAAAGATAACTGGATTTTAGCAATGAAAGATGAGTACAATGCCTTAGTCAGAAAGGGCACATGGGTTTTGGTAGACAAGCCAAATCATAGAAAGTGTATTCCTTGCAAGTGGGTTTTCAAATTGAAACGTGATGCGAAAGGTGGCGTTGTTAGGTATAAAGCGCGCCTAGTAGCAAAAGGTTTTCGACAAAGAGAAGGTGTCGATTATCACGAAACCTTTTCTCCGGTTGTACGTAACTCATCGTTGCGAACCCTGTTAGCGCTTGCAGTGCAGGAAGATTATAAGGTCCGCCATATGGATGTGGATACAGCTTTTCTGAATGGCGATTTAGAGGAAGAAATCTTCATGACACAGCCAGAAGGTTTTGTAAGGGAAGAGGAAGAGTCGAAAGTGTGTTTTTTGAAACGGTCCCTTTATGGATTGAAGCAGGCACCAAGAGCCTGGAATACAAAGTTAAAACAGACTTTGTCAGTTCTTGGTTTTATGCAAACATCTGAGCCGTGTATTTTTAAAAACAATGCGAACTTAGACTCCTTGGTTCTGGCTGTATACGTCGACGATTTAGTAATCTTGAATAAAAATGAAACTACGTTTGACAATTTCAAATGTCAATTTGAGAAATATTTTTCATCAAAAGATCTTGGACAAATTAATTTCTTTACGGGAATTAATATTCACCATGATAATTATGGAATTAAGCTATCTCAGAATACGTATATTGAAAAGTTGCTAAAGAAATTCAACATGCAAGATTGTAAGGGTGTTTCTACTCCAATGGTCAAGAAAAACCTTGAGCCTGGTATTGGTGAGTGTGAGTACCCTTACAGAGAGTTAGTTGGCTGTCTAATGTTTTTGTCTGTAAATACCAGACCAGATATAGCCTACACTGTGAGCTACTTGAGTCAATTTAACTCTAAATTTGATCAGTCACATTGGAATATTGCTAAAAGATGTCTACGTTATCTGAAAGCAACAAAAAATAGTGGTATTACATACAGGAAAGAAAAAGGTAATACTACAACTTTGACGGGTTTTTCAGACGCAGACTGGGCAAATTGTCCAACTGATAGACGATCCTACACTGGGTTCTATTATGAACTTGCAGGCGGCCCTATTTCGTGGGAAGCTAAAAAACAGCCCACAGTGGCTTTGTCATCCGCTGAAGCTGAATATATGGCATTGGCTACGGCAGTAAAGGATGCGTGCTTTTTAAAACGACTAATATCCGATTTAACAGGTAAGTCCCTTAACATAGTTTTGTATACGGATAGTCAGAGTGCACAAAAATTGGCCATGAATCCGGTTCACCACAATAGGACAAAACATATAGATGTTAAGTTCCATTTTGTCCGAGAAAAAGTGAACGATAAAACCGTTGAACTTAGGTATATGCCCACCGACAGGTTACCTGCAGATGTTTTGACGAAACCTTTGGGTCCAACAAAGCATCGCAGTTGTTTGCAAATGATTGGTATATCCTAGTTTTTGTAATGGTTTTCTTTACTAGTTTTATATGCTTTTTGTGTTATGAGTGCAATGCAATTAACTTTTTGAGGGAGCATGTTGTATGTTATACTTATTAGGTGTGTACCTATGTACAAAAAGTTATGGTTTGTACTCTTTACTCTATTCTTGTCATCTTTTTCTTCCCTTGTTCCTTTATAAAGCTGTTCGGTTCTATTATATTAAATTCATTTCTTCTAACATTATTCTTTTAATAAGTTTATTCCTCCAACATATAATAACAATAATGAAACAAGTAACAAACTTACAAATAACTCATATATCGAAATATGGGGCAAACATTTGATCCTACCTTCTTGATGGTTGAAAAGTGGTTTCAAGACTAAGGTCCGTCAAGATTATTCAATTAGAATCAGAATCAGCATTCATTCAGATTTTGACTTGGAAAGCTTTATGACTTATGGTTTATCTCCGATCAACACAATTTTTGAGACCTGATTTATGTTTTGATTCTCTTTCTATTACAAGTCTAAATCACCAAAATACTCTGTTACTACAGTTTCATACCTGGTACTACAGTTTCATAGTAAGGATTCAAATATGCTTTACTTACCTATCTCTACTCAAATCCAGTAAATGTTGATGCTCATCCTTTAACTGTTGCAACTGCATGTCCCTTTCCTTCAGCTTCTGCGTGGATTCTCTGTACTGCTGCTTCAGCTGTTTGAGCTTACTCTGAACAATTCTCATCTCCTCATTATGAGAGTGCAAGACTTGGGGCAGTTCCGCGTTTGAATTCTCGTATCTGAATGGTTAGTGTTTGGTAAAGGTAGCTAGTAGGTAATTGGAAATAACAGTTATTGATAAGTATATGAAAGAGTCGAAGGGGTTATTTTGTCGTGGCATACCTAGGTAGACTGTAATAATGTTACGAAAAGGATTCATGTAATCAAAAGAGTTAAAAAAAAGAAAAATGGATATACAGGAAGAGGTGGACCGAAAAAGAGATGGATGGAATGTGAGAGAAGATACAAGTAAGAAAGGAGTGAACGATATTATAGATAGAAGGGCCGAAAAGAAGAAGAGTTACACTGTGTACCGACCCCAAATAATTGGGAACAGGGAAGGCAGGTGATGATATGAAATTACCATGTACTCCAAGCTCCAAACTATCAGCAATGGAAAATAATTGCTAGGAGGCGGTCGTTATGCAAATCTATCTATCAATTGCCTTTATCGCTGAAGCACCATCGGTTTTAGATGAACATAAATTACAATACAAATTGCTGCACCCTACATGACATTGAAATCAAACCCTCTGGTCTCAACGGCTATGGAACAGGCTTCCTTGAATCATTAACAATTTGATAATGATATGTTTTTAGTGTTTAGTGTTTACCTTTGTAAAGCAATATCTTGTTTCTTTTGTAGAGCGCGTAAGACACGGTTTTCATTACTGAGCTCCTAAAAAGATAAATAGATTACAAATAGGTAGTCACAATGATATACCTAATCATGAAAATAAGTTGATGGTTTTGATGCGAGTTTTCTAGCAATTATACCTAATTTGACACTAAAAATGTTAAATTCTGCTCATCATTATGCCGTTCCACGCCACGTATGCCCGGTGGACTCATTGCGGTTCGCATTATTTTATATAATGTCAGTTGTGTAATATTTAGTAATAGTTGGCAAAATTTGAAAGGCTTTAGTTACAAGACCGATATCTATTATCACGTAGGTAAAGCAGATAATCAAATACATAATTTCACATTTGTTACAAAAAAATTGTATGCACTTACCAATGAATAGTCTACCTAACTCTAACGCACGGTTTGGATAGTATTTTGCTGATAACAGCCGACAGTGAACTCGGTAAAACTCTAATCAAAAGCAACATAGAATAACATTGTAACGGTAGCAAAAAATAAACAAATATAACTTAATTACGAGCGACTTAAATACAAACTCGCACGCAGCCCCCACAAGCAGCACCTGTTCTATAAAAGCTGTTACTAACTTGTAAATGGTAATGAGCATCAGCCAGCTGGTTCTGCAGCTGTTTGACACGATGCGTCTTAGCGGACAGCACCCTCTGCGTAACGTATTTGTCGCCGCTTTTACCGCTGAGCGACTGATTCGACATGTCGGAGTTAAGCGGATTCAATCGCTTACGTTTATGCAGCAGATTAAGTCTTGAATTACTGCTGTATACTGTCTCTAGGGATTCTTTCCTGGAAAATTATAATGGCAATTGAATGATAAAAAATAGGACAAAGTAGTGAGTGATAGATTCTATGATTTAGATAGCATTTAGAATTCAAAATCAGTCTTATTAAGACTAGTCAAGGCTTAAAGTAGATTATTAGAGTGAGTAGATTCTTCCCAGCCTTAGCTTCCTTAGAGGTCAATATTTTTGGATCTCACCATGGTAAGTGATGATGTGGCCGAAGGTGGTAAGCACACAAAGCCTAGATAGGAACTGGCTCTCAAGTGCAGCTGTCAGAACACACCGATAGGCGCTTGGTGACAGATTTCCAACTTGAGGGTGGTAGCCTAAGGGTAAGGGTACTACAAAGTACCCTACCACCGTGCTATGGTTTCCTCACGATGTTTTCCTTCACGAAAAGCTCAAGCTCATTGTAGGATTCAAACCCACGACCTTCACCGCGATATCCGTCGTCACTACCACTGAGCTATCACCACTTTTTACATAAGTACCTAACTGCAGTTCTGTTGCTATCAGTTTATAAAGGTCGTTGCAGATTACCTGAGATCTTTACGTTTATCTTCCCGTACCAAACTCAACACTGACATCCTCTTAATCACAATATAAACACCATTTTCTATACAAACAGATAGAGAAAAGACTCGAAAACCGAGCAGCAAATAAATGTTTTGCGAAAAACTGCACTGAAAGACAGCGAATTGTTGTGATAATTGCGTTGCTATAGCAACCGATAATAATGTCAATCGATAGATTTGAAATGCGATCGGTGATATCGGCCAGCATTTTATCCATATTGCATATTGCATTTTAACTTTTGGCAAAAAAAAACTACGAATGTCATACCATTTTCGAAAGAACATTAAATAGGCTAGTTTTTAAGAGCATTTTGCTCGCTTGTAAAATTTTAGTTAAGTTTTTCGCAAATGAAACAACTTAGTTATTTTTTGAGCATAGCGTACTAGCTTTAAATGAAATGATTACTTGATTGTCTCAACCAACTAGGAAAAAAAAATATTAGTTGAAAGTTATTTATAGCCCAAAACAGGCGAAAAAAAGACCAAAAAATATTTTAAATGGCCATATCTCGAAAACCAGAAAACTTTTACTAAGGTCATTTTGATGTTATCGGATAGACCTGAAGCCAATCTAGCTCCAGTGTCACTCTGGCGTGTTATTTATGGGACACCGTGTATAAGTAGGTAGGTATACCAACCTACTGATTATATTATGAACTAGCTATTTCGCCGTGGTTTCTCCCGCCTTAGTTTAATTGCGCTATAATCATTAGTGGATTAGTCAAATTAGAAGTAACAAGAATATTGTACATTCTGTTCGTATGTTTGTCACTGAACTCCTAAACGGTTAGACCGATTTCGATGTTTTTTTGTGAATTGGAATTGCAATAAGACTCTGAATGTGCATTTCACTTTGGTCTTCAAAACGATCGTTTGACGAAAACTTTAGTTTTAGTTCACATTTCGGCGGAATAGGACTTAGAACTTTATCTCCATAGTGCAAAGTTGATTTCAGAATAAAAGCTGTGGTTTGGTGGAAAATCGAAGAGCTTTACGGCATAGTGTAATCACGGAAAAATTGTCGTACGCAATTAGGGACAAAGTTCAAATTGCAATGTACTTGGCGTTATTTTTTGGAGTATTCTTTGGTCCCTGGACCATGTGCTAGCAACTGACTCCTATCTCATGATTGTGCTTTTTCAAGCAAATCGTTTGACTAAATGTTTGTATTATTATATCTACCAGATAGGTATGTTATCAGTAACTAATTATAAAGCTATCAGTTACTAAGCACCTATTGGCGTGTTACGACAGTTGCACTTGAGAGCTAGTTGCCTTCGAGGCATTTTAATAAGGTGTACAACACATTGGCAATCCCCCTGGTATTGCTAATGTCTATAGGCGACGGTAGTCACTTACCATCAGGTGACTCGCCTGCCTGTTGTCCTTGGACGAATAAATCACTTCGTCCAAGCTGTTGTCAGACCTGATAAAAAAAAGTTGTAACTAAAGGCTTCTAAAGGAAAAATCCTACTAATATTATAAATTTTGTACGTTTAGATGTTTGTTCAGCACGGCATACGGGTAGATCATATTTTGGAAACATAGAACTTTTTATCCCTGGAAAAGATAAAATCCCTTGGGAACAGCTAGTAATAATTAAAATGTTTTCTAGAATGTAGTCTAGATTCTAATTGCTGAGAAGAGCCGCCAATAAACTCAGCAATTACTCTTTTCAAAAACAACTTACACCTATTACACATAATTATGATTTATCTAGTCTCACTGATGATATTTGCGTGTTATTTTTTTTTTATATATAATAGGGGGCAAGAGAGCATGCGGGTCACCTGATGTTAAGTGATCCCCACCGCCCATGCATACCCGCAACACCCAAGGGGTCACAGGTACGTTGCCGGCCTTTTAAATGGGAATACGCTCTTTTTTTGAAGGTCCCCAAGTCTTATACGTTCGGAAACACCGCCGCTGGTGGTATGGA
The DNA here is from genome assembly GCA_951361185.1 of Ochropacha duplaris. Lineage (NCBI taxonomy): Eukaryota > Metazoa > Arthropoda > Insecta > Lepidoptera > Drepanidae > Ochropacha > Ochropacha duplaris. The sequence goes on along the minus strand of OX592696.1, from coordinate 13,281,925 downwards.
TGTAGATTTGTTGAGCTGCGGGTTGCAGGTGTGTTAGCGTGAGTATTTTTTTTTTATTCTAGATAGGCTTGTGTTTGACCACAATCTCACCATGGTAAGTGATGATGTGGCCGAAGATGGTAAGCACACAAAGCCTAGATGGGAACTGGCTCTCAAGTGCAGCTGTCGGAACACACCGATAGGTGTTTTGGCGACAGATTTTTAACTTGAGGGTGGTAGCCAGCCAGTCGGGTACTACAAAGTACCCTACCACCGTGCTATGGTTTCCTCACGATGTTTTCCTTCACCGAAAGCTCAAGCTCATTGTAGGATTCGAACCCACGACCTTCGCCGCGGTATTCGACGTCACTTACCACTGAGCTATCATCGCCTATGAAATAAAACAAGTGTATTTAAACAAAATAATATACTTATTCAACAAGTAACTGTACATATACATATATCAACACGTTATTTACATACAAATTTAAATTATCACTTTTATTTCAAGCATTTCACAAGAGAATCAAAAATGGTTCGATCAAATCTATATTTAAATAATCATTCTGATTTTATTTAGATAAGATTCATACAAGATTAATACTTCAATGCTATTTATGCAGTAATAAGGCAGCCACATTTACCATTTTTAACGATATTAAGGTAATTTACACCGTTTTGATTATATCTTAAGGATCGAAATAGTAACATTTTGTTTGTTAGATTTTTGTATATTAAAGAGCCGGCAAAGGCCTCTTGAAACAACACACTATATAAATAAATAAATATCCTCGAACATTTGTTCACACACGGCTATCTGATCCCAAACTAAGCAGAGCTTGTAATATGGAAACCAGATGACTGATGTAATACATATACTACTTTTTTTGTTGTAAATACATACTTAAATAGATAATTACACCCAGACTCAGGACAAACAGACATGTTCATGCACACTAATGTGTGTCCTGGATGGGAATCGAACCCACGACCTGCGGCGTGATACGCAGTGTGTTAACCAACCACGCCAACCGGAAATATGCTAGAACTAGAAATGATTTTGGTTTTGCATTTTTATGGAGAAATCATGCTCCGCCGGCCTCTAAAATGTCGAAATAAATAAAATAAAATAAAAAATTTCCAACGCAAAAAATGCGTTTTCTGATAAATGTAGCCATACCTAAAAAAAAACAGGTGGTAAAATTCACACTATATTTCATGAGGTAGGGGATAATAACAAAAATATTGATAATTAATATCGATTATTCAACCAAAAATTCTTCTGCTGCGCGGGAGTTGAATCTTTAGAGAAAATAATTCCAAGTAAAATGACATTAAAAATTCAGTGGAACAGCCAAAATAATGACATGATACAGGATGTGATTTTCATTTTCTCCAAATTTATGGATATTGTATAGTAATAAAATTTGATATATTTTTTATTTTATTATTTGTTACACATAAAAGCCGAGCGATTATTGTTTCTATTCCGTACATTTTTCAACAACGTCCCTAAAGGCGAGAATGCAAAACACAACCTGCATAAGTCATTTTCTTAAACATTAAGGCCCGTACACCTACAATATAGTAGGAAAATAAAATGTGTTAATCGAAAATAAACCTTAAACGATAGGGGCCATGTTCCAAATTCAATTATTACGTGACACGTCATCTCAATGAATTTTCACAATTATTTAATTTACCGCTAACAGCAACATTAATTATCTCCATTATCACAAAAGTAAACTTTATTCAGTTGGTGGTAGCGTCTTTATTCTGTTTCTCCCATAGTCTGTAGTACAACGACTTTGGATTCTGTATGAGTGTTGTGTGTGTCCCTCTTTCACTGATGTTTCCTTTCTCAAGAACTAATATTTCATCGGCATCAGCAACTGTTGATAGTCTATGGGCGATACATATAGACGTGCGGCCTATGGTCGCTGCTTTTAAAGCTTGAAGGATAGCCTGGAAAAACAAGTACAAATCGGATTTTTATTTACATTTGGATAAGCAGTTTTTAATTTGTGTTTGACATTGCGGGTTATAATTTTTTATGTATTTTTGTATTAATCTAAGTATAAAATTGTTAAAAATTTGAAAAAAAAACCGATATAGTCCAAAAATATTTTAAAAATGTAACCTTGCTGAGTTCATTGCCGGTTCTTCCCAGTTGACGGCTGATTTCCGAACCGGTGGTAACTTCTATAATTCGCCCTTCTAGGGCCTAAACTGAATAAATGGTTTTGACTTTGACTTTATGATATGACCGAAGGTGATAAGCACACAAAGCTTAGAAGGAAACTCGCTCTCAAGTGCAGCTGTCGGAACACACCGATAGGTGCTTGGCGACAGATTTTCAACTTGAGGGTGGTAGCCACCTGTACCTAAGATTTCCTTATTCTATCAAACATTAAGTATTTAATTTAAACATGACGGGCCCGTTGATGTGGTTGGTTAAAACCACCCCACAGGTCGTGGGTTCGATTCCCATCCAAGACAAACATTTGAGTCTGTAATTATCTATTTTAAAGGTAGTATTTCTGCTTTCCATAATACAAGCTATGCTTAGTCTGGGACCAGATGGCCGTGTGTAAATGTCCCAGGATATTTACTCAAACGAATATAAGATCTGACCCTGATGTAATGATAGTCAAAGTCAAAGTCAAAACCATTTATTCAGTTTAGGCCCTAGAAGGTCACTTATGAAGGTCGAATTACAGAAGTTACCACCGGTTCGGAAATCAGCCTTCAACTGAGAAGAACCGGCAAGAAACTCAGCAAGGTTACATTTTTTTTATATTTTTGGACCATCTGACGTTATTGGCTTTTTTTCAAGTAAGATAAGTAAAAAAATACTTACATGTTCAGTAATAGAGTCGAGACTAGAGGTGGCTTCATCGAACACTATAATGGGTGCGTTCTTGAGAATGGCTCGAGCTATCGCGACTCTTTGTTTCTCTCCACCAGATAGTTTTAGCCCTCGTTCCCCCACTTGTGTTGCATAACCCTGCCAAATAAAAATTGATTCAGTTTACACATGATGACACCACTATGTACGGCTAGTACATAGTGGATCGGATTTAAGTATTTACAATCAAGCATAGAGCTGTCGTCGTCTTTAATAAGGCGATGATAGCTCAGTGCTAGTGTCGGATACCGCGGCGAAGGTCGTGGGTTCGAATCCTACAATGAGCTTCAGCTTACGGTGAAGGAAAAACGTGAGGAAACCATCGCACAGTGGTAGGGTACTTTGTAGTACCCTGGCTGGCTACCACCCACAAGTTGAAAATCTGTCCCCAAGCACCTTCTGGTGTGCTCCGACAGTTGCACTTGAAAGAAAGTTCCCATCTAGGCTTTGTGTGCTTACCACCTTCGGCCACATCATCACTTACCATGGTGAGATTGTGGTCAAACACAAGCTTATCCAGAATTTAAAAAAAAAAAGAAGCTGATTTTAAGTCAGTCAACATTTCTACAGTAAGGAACCGATGGAGGAAACTAAAGTTATAGTTACCTTGGGCCATGTTTCAACGGAAGCATGTAGCTCGGCCATCTTGCTCGCCTTGTATACTTCGTCTTCTGGCCGCGAGAGGTCGCCGTAGTGCAGGTTGTGGAATATCGAGTCGTGGAACAACACGCAGTCCTCAAACAAATACATTCAACTAAATATATTTATTAACTAGCTGTCCTCCGCAGTTTTACCCGCGTTCCCGTGGGATCTTATCTTTTCCCGGGATAAAAAGCCTATGTGCTATTCCAGACTATCATCTTTCTCTGTGCCAAATTTCATCCAGATCCGTTCAGTCGTTCTGGCGTGATTGAGTAACAAACAACCATCCAAACTTTAACGTTTATAATATTAGTGGGATAACGTTAATATAACTTACGAAGTGACGTTGCGTTTGCATTTTCATTAAAAAGTATTTTGTTTTTTTTTTTCCAGAAATTAAAAAAAAATCCTTGGCGGATGCGTAGGTACTCCCATTATGAACTTACCTGGCAAAAAACGAGACTCTAAATTAAAAGTAGAATAGTAGTAACTTAGTAGAAATTTCGTAAAGGACGATTGCCAACGTTAAAAAAAGTTAACACAAATTAAAAAAAAAAACGAGCGAGCCTTACAGTACTCGCATTATAAAATGATGTGTAACATCTGACATCTCACCTTGGTAATACCATACATGTACCAACCTCTTTGAGTTTGAGGCTGTATGGACTAAAACCCTTTGCCTGTACTACAATAGAGGAAATGTCCCGATCTGCTCTATAAGGTGGCTTCGTGATACACACTTTCATCCCTTTTCACGAATAGTCCCACAGATTGCAGAAAGAAAGAAATGTAACACATAAAAAAAATTGTGAATGCTGATGGTTGATCATCACATTAATACGTGAAGCAAAAACTTTGTGCCCCTTTTTACGAAAATTACGCGGACGGAGGAGTATGAAATTTGCCACAGTGAAAGTTTATATGGAGAAGGAAAATATGCTTTAGAAATAAATTAAATTAATAGAAAAATCGTTAAACACACTACCATGCGTTTGACACACACACACACACACACATATCATTATCCTCCTGTTTGTAAACCGATAAACTTTTTTTATTGACAGTTATTGGAGAGCTTTAATGTTATGAATTTCTCCTAAAAACTTTTTGGTCAGATTTCGATCTGAGGCCGAGCACTAGTTTATATAAATCACAAACCTGTGGTACAATCGCGATGGATTTCCTCAAGCTAACTAGATCAACATCCTTTATATTCTGTCCGGCTATCGTAATAGTACCGGACTGTGGCTCGAAGAACCTGAATAGAAGTCGCACCAGGGTCGATTTACTGTAATTAAAAACATTATAATTAATAACATTTATTGCAACAGGAAAAATTCAAGAAAATTATTTAACAGACTTAGTTCCGCCCCGCAGTTTTACCCTCCTTAGGATGAAAATTAATCCGCATTGATAGTGTACGTTCATAATAGCCTTATCAGGAACTAAACTGAATAAATGAGGTTAAAAAAATCTAGGGTACTTCTGTTGTAGTACCCGACTGGCTGGCTACGACCCTCAAGTTGAAAATCTGTTGCCAAGCACCTATCGGTGTGTTTCGATAGCTGCACTTGAGAGCCAGTTTCCATCTAAGCTATGTGTGCTTACCACCTTCAGCCACATCATCACTTACCATAGTGAGATTGCGGTCAAACACAAGCTTATCCAAAAGTTAAAAAAGTCTGTCGGCGAGTTTCTACCAACGCTTTCTAGCAGTTCCACCACAGTTGGACCACATCATAATTTTCCACGTGGTTTAGCAAATAATCTATTTTTTATCTTACCCGCTGCCGGAGCCTCCAACGATGCCAATCTTCTTGCCAGCGGGTATAGATAAAGAGAGATTGCTGAATATCGGCTTGCCGTTTATATATTTGAAGCTCACATCCTGGAAATCTATAGTCGCCGTCTTCGCGTCCACCTTCAACGGCGGAGCTTTGTCTTTCTCCTGAAAATTTGTGAGTTTGTTTAGTCGTAATCAGGTATTTAGTAGTTTCATAATACAAGTTAAAAAGTTATTAAGCATCTACAGCTGTTTTCCGGCAATTGATCTTTCTGGCAAAAAATAAATATTGGTTTTAATTTACTTGCCGGGCGCGGGCGTGTTAGTGTGGTTGGTAAAAGCACTGCATATCACGCCACAGTTGGGTTCGATTCCCGACCATCGTCGCCACAATTGGGATTGACAGCTGGAACAGAACTAACAGAACTAACCGTGATCCTGGACTGCACAGTCATGAGCGTGAACATAGTCTGCATGTCGATGAGAGCCTGCCGCACCTCGCGGTACACGGAGCCCAGGAACCCGAGCGGGATCGACAGCTGGAACAGAACTAACAGAACTAACCGTGATCCTGGACTGCACAGTCATGAGCGTGAACATGGTCTGCATGTCGATGAGAGCCTGCCGCACCTCGCGGTACACGGAGCCCAGGAACCCGAGCGGGATCGACAGCTGGAACAGAACTAACAGAACTAACCGTGATCCTGGACTGCACAGTCATGAGCGTGAACATGGTCTGCATGTCGATGAGAGCCTGCCGCACCTCGCGGTACACGGAGCCCAGGAACCCGAGCGGGATTGACAGCTGGAACAGCAGACCGTTGACCATCACCAGGTCACCCACTGTCATGGTACCTGTACACACAGTACTTTTATTAGCCTCTGAAGCCTCTACCTACAGCTTTGAGAAAACAGGCATTTTAATGCCATAAAAGCAAACGTATTCTTATAAACCCTTTAAATTTTATTTCAGGTAATCAATATCTATAAAAATACGCTGCTATGTCGAGAAAAAACACCCGACTGTATTAAAATACCAACTATCAAAACGTTTTCATTTAAACAACCTCAATCCTTCAACAAAAATAGAACTGAATAAAATCAATATATGTGTCATTTCCGAGGGTTTTGGGGATGCTGATTACGAATATGACATCTATTTTTCGGGATCCATGTCGGACGCGACTTTCTGGATAAACTTTAGGTTTATCCAGAATCAGACTAGGTTTTTGGAGATGCAAGTTATGAATATGATGTCTATTATTAAATACAAAATGGCGGACGATATTTTGAAAAAACTCGATACAGGTGTAATTTTCTAGGTATTTGAGGATGCTGACAACGAATATGACATCTGGACCTATCATTTTTACATAATAATATTGACTATATAATACTTGACAACTTGAAAATAGATCGCAGCACATTGAAACGTATTTAAAAAGTAAACTCCAGTAGCACGACGGAACACAATTATGTTTCTTTGAAATTTCATAAATACCTTACCATTGACAATTTCATTGGCAGCCATAATCATTATAAGACTGAGTCCGCCGCTGAATATCGCATGTTGTCCAAAGTTCAACAAGGCGAGACTTGAAGCTGTCTTCAGCGACGCTTCCTCATACTTCTTCAAACTAACGTCGTATTTTTCTAACTCGTATTTTTCGTTGTTGAAATACTGGAACAAAGAGTTTTCTTATACACTTTGTTTTGAGGAATAAGTCATCTTCAGCTCACTAGATGTCGTTAGTTAGGATTGATTTTAAGGGTCAGCTCACACCGTGATTCGACGCGACGCGACGCTGCGCGCACATTTTAATAGAGCGATTCAAAATACAACTTTATTTACTAGACGAAAAGATAATTTTAAGGCGATGATAGCTCAGTGGTAAGTGACGTCGGATACCGCGGCGAAGGTCGTGGGTTCGAATCCCTACAATGAGCTTGAGCTTTCGGTGAAGGAAAACATCGTGAGGAAACCACAGCACGGTGGTAGGGTACTTTGTAGTACTCGACTGGCTGGCTACCACCCTCAAGTTGAAAATCTGTCGCCAAGCACCTGTTGGTGTGTTCCGGAAATTGCACTTGAGAGCCAGTTCGCCTTTAAGGCATTGTAATAAGGTGTACAACACATTAGCAATCCCCTGGTATTGCCAATGTCTATAGGCGACGGTTGTCACTTACCATCAGGTGACCCGCCTGCCTCGTTGTCACTTGTGACTTAAAAAAATAAAAATAAAAACATTTCATTGTGAGAATACAGAATACGTTGCACCACGCAGCGCTGCGACCTTTTCTAGTAACGTCGCTTCGCGTCTCATCTCGGTGTGAACTGACCCTACGTTATCTTATTAGTTCTCTTTTCTTTCTTTGCGTTTTAAGTGCCTACCGCTATGTAGCTCGCCGGCGAGTCTCGATTCGAACTCACGTAGTGTACAAGAGAATCAATACTGGGACATTCCTGGGACATTTTTGTTCACACACGGCTATCTGATCCCAAACTAAGCAGAGCTTGTAATATGGAAACCAGATGACTGATATACTACATAATATTATATTGTTTTTGTAAATACATATTTAAATAGATAATTACACCCAAATGTCTGTCCTGGATGGGAATCGAACCTACGACCTGCGGCGGATATAACTTAGGTATATTAGCTTGTATAGGAGTGATGTATTACCTTAACAGTTTCATAGTTGATGAGCGAGTCGATGGCCTTGTTCCCAGCCTCGTTCTCCGCCCTGTTCATGTGAACACGGAACTGGGTCCTCCATTGGGTGATAGCCAGAGTGAACGCCGCGTATACTCCCACGCATCCGAATGCAACTCCTGAATACATATTATACTTAGTATATAACTAGCATTCTGCCACGCGGTTTCACCCGCGTTCTCGAAGGATCTTATCTTTTCCCAGGATAAAAAGTAGCCTATGTGCTATTCCAGACTATAATCTATCTCTATGCCAAATTTCATCCAGATCCGTTTAGTCATTCTGGCGTAAATGAGTAACAAACATACATCCATCCCAACTTTCACATTTATAATATTAGTAAGATGGCGGCGACGTGTGGCGGGTCGCTAACTACCCTACAATAGCGAGGAACTCCGAAACAACCAATCATGATTAATCTTGGCACAAAAATAGATTATATCCTGGAATAAAAGATAGGATACTTTTTATGCAGGAAAATAAAATATTCTTCGGGAAGGTGAAACAGCGGGTTACAATTTCTACCTTAATTTCCTAGTTATTAGTTTAATATGAATTTATGACGTTTTCTATAACACCAAAATAACAAAGCGAATATACGCAGAGCGTAAAAATAATGCGAGGTCCGTGGCAAATTCATCGAAAAGATATCTCCTTCAAAATCTTTTTTTTTTATTCTGGATCAGCTTGTGTTTGTCCACAATCTCACCATGGTAAGTGATGATGTGGCCGAAGGTGGTAAGCAAACAAAACCTAGATGGGAATTGGCTCTCAAGTGCAACTGTCGGAACACATATTCTGCAATAAAACATCAGACACTTTTTATTCCGAGAAAAGATTCAGCCGTTCTGGTGTAAATGAGTAACAAACATACATCCATCCAAACTTTCAAATTTATAATATTAGTAAGATGTACTATATAGCCCCCGCCCTCCCTTTCTCGAGGTCCCTCGAGAAAGGGGGGGCGGCTAAATGGATCTGGATAAAATTTGACCTGGAGATAGATTATAGTCTGGAATAGCACATAGGCTACTTTTTATCCCGGGAAAAGATAATATTAAATATGTGTTCTTCAATTACCTGCAAATGCGAAACCTCCTTTCAAGCCGAGTATGGTAGACACTAAGGTCAGCTCGAATATTGTTGGCACTATGTTGAACACCATCGCACTGAGCACGAAGTTGATAGCTCTCGAACCACGGTCTATAGTCTATTAACAGAGTACATAACATTTAGTCATAATATTTTTTTAAATCTGGATAAGCTTGTGTTTGACCACAATCTCACCGTGGTAAGTGATGATGTGGCCGAAGGTGGTAAGCAAACAAAGCCTAATTGGAACTGGCTCTCAAGTGCAATTGCAACACAAACAGGTGCATGGCGACAGATTTTTAGCTTGAAGGTGGTGGGTAGCCAAAGTACTCTAAACCGTGCTGTGGTTTCCTTACGATGTTTTCCTTCACCTAAAGTTTCTACGTATCTAGTGCGGTCGCCTATTTTAATTATATTACTAGCTTCAGACTTACGGTTTAATTCAATTGACCGGCCTTATGGTAAGTGGCTACCATAGTATATGCAACAACACATAAATCTTTTCCCATCCTTCTTTAAAGTCAAAGTCAAAACCATTATTCAGTTTAGGCCTTAGAAGGGCACTTATGAAGGTCGAATTACAGAAGTTAGCACCGGTTCGGAAGTCAGCCTTCAACTGAGAAGAACCGGCAAGAAACTCAGCAAGGCAATACATGGCTTTTTAACAATTTTATTCTTAAACTAATACAAAAATACATAAAAAATTATAACCCGCATAAAGAACCATATAGAAAAATCATGACGGAGCTTACCTTAGATAGTGCACCAGTCTGCCTCCCCAGATGGAAGCTAAGGTCCAAGTTGTGTAGATGTATGAACACGTTGCAAGCAAGTTTTCTGATAGAGTGTTGAGCCACTTTAGCGAACACAGCGTTTCTAATCTCGTTGAAACCTGCTGCTGTCGCTCGGGCTAAACCATCTGAAAAACATGGGCCAGATTCACATGTAGACAATAACTTCTTGATAGTTAATCTGGAAGACTGATGAAGATATTGCAACAGCTATGCGGTTTTCGGTAGGAGTTGCCTGTTAAAAATCGTCACGTAAGGAAAAAGCGTTATGCCTTTGAGACGTTGGATTCCGTCCGGCGTGCTTCGTATATTATCATCAATCGCTGGCCACTTGTTTACATAATCTGTTAGTTAAATGTGACTTTTGTCAGATACAAGACAGAATGAAAACCTAGGCATTACAGGGTGATTTTTTAACAGAACTTTGTAGCTGAATATTTTACTAATGATTATTTTGTATGATACTAGGAAATTGATAACTTTAATTTCCTGTAATTTGCACAAACTACAGAGGTAAAGATATTAGGTAAGGTTGTGTGGATAAAACAAGCCATTAAAAACAAACAGTAAATATCTAGTCCTCAGTTTACAAGTGACTAAGTAAAATCGTTTATCCTATTCCAATAGAATAGACCCGAGTAGTCTCCCACTTTTTCTTATCACACCCATACTATTTTCGACTCTATTTAAATAGGTATGTTAGGGTCGATTATCGCGTAACGAGAAATATGATTTCAGCAAACGTAAAAATGGTCATACTCACATCCAAGCAACAAACTAAAGGCAGTAGTGCCCAACGCTTGCGGCACGGTAGCCATCCCCAACAAGGCGTCTCCGGCCGGCGACATGGCCGCACCATTAACTTCGTCCACAGCGTACTTGAATATGAACGGAACCGATACGTTCATCACCTTCGCACCGAACAGGAGAGAGAGCGACAGCATCACACGTTTGCGTATAGCTTCGTTATCCTGGAAATTAGCAGCAACGTTAAAAGTGATTGAGTTAATCAAGGAATCTTAGATACAAAATATGTGAAACTTTGTTAGGATGTGAAATGAACATATTGTGATGAAACTTGTGACTTAGGTAGATTATATACTGGAATGAAATGGATAAGGCGATGATAGCTCTGTGGTAGTGACGTCGGATACCGCGGCGAATGTCGTGGGTTCCAATCCTACAATGAGCTTGAGCTTTCGGTGAAGTTCGACTTTGTAATACCCGACTGGCTGGCTACCACCCTCAAGTTGAAAATCTGTCGCCAAGCACCTGTCGGTGTGTTCCGACTGCAGCTGTCGGTGGCTTGAGAGCCAGTTCCCATCTAAGCTTTGTGTGCTTACCACCAAAGTCAAGAAAGACAAGGTCTTCCCTTGGAGGCATGTCAATATCATAGGCATTTTTTTTAATCAACCCCTTAGTGGTTGAAATATCACGATTCGTGACAAACAAATTCCACATGGGCATCACTAATAGAAAATATAAGTAAAACAAAAATTTTGGTACTGACCTTGGGCCAAACATACTCCATCATGCCCCGTATCATATCTGTGCCCGTGACCGGCTTCGCATCCGCCAAGTTTATATCTTCACGAGACAAAACAGAGGCACCTGGGTGGAAGCAGTCTCTTTTTTGGATACCTAGGAAGGAGGGTTCAACTTAAGGAACATTTATGAGGAGATAGGGTTAAGAATAAGGATGGGATACAAGCAGATGACAGGATTCGTGCAGGATGGTAACAAAGAGCTGCATTCCAACCAAGTATTAGAAACAAAAATGTTTTAGCATAATTGCATAACAAATACTAATGAGCTAATTCATAAGCTGTGGCATATAGTTGCCGAATTTGTGTAATATTTATCATATACATTAGTTCTTTAGCACCTTTTTAAGTTTTTTTTTTAACATCAACTATTAAATAGTATAATTAATTTTGATGTTTTAGTTTTTTGTAATTTTATTGAATAGCAAATAAAACCTGTAAGCATCTGTAAAATAAAAATATATAGTTTTGTTCCATAGATCCATTTTTATAAGTTTTTTTTACTACAGGTGCATTGCATATGAATTAAAAGAATAGCTTTCTAATGTAAATGCAATGTAAAAAACAATAATTACAATGAAGGAATAGAGAAGATTAGAAAACAATCACAAGTGTAAGCTTCTAAAAACTAGAAATACACACTATATACAAATTAAGATGTTTTTATTAGGAATAATAGGTTTTCTGATAATAAAAGGCATGGTTATATCAAAATATGAGACTTTCAAAGTAGCTCTAAGAGTTATTGCTAATTGTAAATGTAAAATGTCTCTAAGAATAATTACTCAACCAATAGGCCTATTTACATAAAACACACACAGTCTAAGTACTTTAATACAGTCTAAGAAATATGTAGTGTCATCAAATAAAGATAAAAATTAGCACTCATCATAGCAAGGTCAAGTACATAGATTATGTAATTGTCCTTGATATACCACCATTATAAGTTCTTAAGTAATATTATAGCGGAGTTTCCGGGCTTATTTATCATTCTATTGGGCCCTCTTCTTGCCCCCTTGACTTACCAACTGGTATTTTTCCAGTTTTTGGCTTGTTTGCTAACACAGCCGCCAATACATTCTTCGCCGAGTCCTGACCCCCTGTAACACCTTGGGGTTGTGAAGAATAGACCTAAAATACATAAAAACTGTGAGAATTTAAAAATATCTTATTAAAGTCACATATAAATGATGTAAAACAAACAATTTCATAACGTAAAGAAATTTAATAAAATCGTACCCTGAAGTGACTCGTAACCGCGCATTGTTTGCATGTTAAATTAAAATAGGGTTTATTTAATATAACTGATTTAGTACTAGTGAAAGATTTTGCGAATTTTAAATGATTTTTCAACAATTTATCAAATCTTCTATTTGACAACAGTGCGGCCGCCATGATGACAGAGTTGACAGACAGATTTGTTGACAGACTGTCCCAAAGAGTATAGTAACTATACCAAAACGGCAAATAGTGTGACCACATCTACTTGATATTTTAGCCAAAGCTAATAGCTTAGGTACTTGTCTGAAAACTTCAAAAATCTGCTAAACTTTTGAAAAATCGTTCAAAAAATGTTTATAAATTTTCTTAACAAATGAAATAAACTTGAACTTATTACCCATTTTTAAACGCTAAATCTACGCTTAAACGCTATGCACCCATCGGGTTTTTTTTGCTGCATGTAGGTAGCTGGATGGAAATCATACAGCACAAATAAAGGATATTTTTTGAAATATCAATGATGATTGATGACACACGCCCGGACAGACGGACCAAATAGTATATAATCACTACGTTTTAAGAAGGACAAGAGAGAGATCTTATTAGGGTTTATTTTTTACCTTTTGAGGTATGGAACCCTAGAAAATAACCTTTTGTTCATATTAACTTATAAGTACTTACATTTTTTGGTTGGGGTCCATAGCCTTAATTTGCAATTACAGGAAGTATTCATTTATTAGTTAAGTTCTAGTACTTGCTAGTAAAATGAAATTTTATTTTTGTTTGAGTACCTCTGTTCTTACGTATAAGTTTAAACTACCTACTAATTTTAAAGAAATGTTCAAAGAAAAAGTTTTTTTTTTGTTCTGTAAAGTTTTTTCTATTTACTAAGTAGGTACTATTTCAAAAAATATATACATTGGCAGTGAATAGGCTCATTCCTGGCTACTCAATTAAAATAGTAATTTACATAGCAGTGACAAAATTACGTGGGTTCAAAATAAAATATAATTTGATGCACTATCTAACATTTAATAAATTTTTCAAGAATATTAACATATTGATACATTAATGATATACAATTACTTAAAACAACAGATTGATTCTCATAACTCTCTAATATATTGATAGACTGCCTAACACTACTCAATTTATCTGTGACCATTGGTATTATAATATCATTTAAATTTGTATCATTTGAACATATAGCTGCTGAATAAATCATTCTACTCACATCCATACTCCGAGAGTAGTAATACTTTACAACCATCAAAAATCCGTAGAAATTAAAACTCAGGCCTTTGCAATCTATATACAAGTCCTTATTCAGACCGTGGCTATTTATAAAAGATGTTTGTTCCTGTGATAATTTAATTGACTTTGTATTTAAAAAATGATTAACACTTTCAAAGCTAAAGGATATGTAATCCAAATCATTATCAGGTAAAAAGAACCCATATTCAGTAATAAGTTTTAAGTTGTGACTATCTCCGTAACATATAAACACTTGTGTATACGGATCAAATATATTTTTGGTATAAATTGAGAATGTTACGTCTGCAAACAGTTCTCGGGTCAGGTCATGTACATTAACATTTTCAATATTTCTACTTACTAACAATTTTGTTTCATTTTTTGCATTTGGACTATGGTTGATCATGTCCAAGTAAGGACATAGTGATATTTTTGTATTATCATTAATTAGATTTAGAATAGAACTCTCAATATTTTTTAGATCTACAACTTTTGTTAAATCCATATAGACACATCTAGTATTTACAGTAAAATAAGCCCATTCATAAATAGACAGAGTAAATGATTTCCTTAAAGTTTCAACACTTTTATATTTACTTGTACTGTTGTTTACAATATTTTCAAATATTTTATATGATTTATTGATAATATCCTTTTGTTTTGAAATCACAGATTGTACTTCGCTATCTAAATTACATAGTACATCAGTTGGCAGAAAATATGGCACTGTATACTCTTGCGGTAAGCTTTGTAAATAAATACACCATGTAGATATTGTTTCTTCTACTTTTAAAAACAACACATAAAAAGCCATTAATGACTGGAATGACACTGATTGCTTATATTCTACTAAACATTGATTTTTGTTTTCTAAAAATATACTACAAAAAGGAATGTCCATCAAAAGAGTAGTAACATTTATGGTCATATTGAGAGGCAGGCATAAAAATTCTTCCCCTGGGAATATCTTCTTCTTTGTGAGCACTCCGCGCCCAGTCTCATCAAACGTGGCCAATACTAATTTTTTGTTGCATTTCATGCCGTTTTCCTGGAGCCAAGAGTTGAGTAATATTATTTCTTTCTTATCACCACACGAGCAATAATTTCGCGCTTTTCTTTGGCTCCGCTTTCTCCATGTTCGTCCCATTACGTCAACTGCACAATCTACTTCTCACAGGTTTCTGATAGAATTTAATTATGTTTATATCAGTTTAGCGCTGGAAAAAAATATATAAAAAATATTAGTCGAAAACTCAAAAATAAATTGTTTATTTTCATGTTAGATTTTGACATTTGACTGACAGATCAAAGAGTATAAAATAAACTATCCCACTACTGACAGTTGACTAAAAGCGTTTGGTTATTGCTACGCTAGGTGGGGTTGGCACAACTTATAACGTCCTACACAATATGATTTTACTTTTAAATAGTTGAATTATTTAAAACAAGGATTTGAAGAAGAAGTAGCTAGGATGCTTCCAAGGCATCGCAAAAAATCGAAAACACGTTGGCTATCACTCTCGTATAGCTACTCACTTAGCATGTTTTTTTTTGTAAATAGGTTCGCTTTTGTACCACTATTATACTTAAAGAAAGATTTCACTTGATGATAGTAGCTGACTCGCCTGCCCTTCGCCTGCCTGATTGTCACATCTTGGGGATTTACTTAATACTAAAAGGGTTTTTCCAAGGTTTTACCCTACCTGGGGTACCCTGAGATATGACTATGATGATGTGACTCTTGCCATGGAAAATAATTGTAGCCTTCTACCTACCTACATACCTAGGTACAAATACAAAATTAATAAGCCAACATTTTATTAATTTTGAATATTATTACATTTTGTACAAAATTATTTTAATTCAAAGGTTTCTGTTTTTGATTGTATCTCAGGGTCCGGAACGAGGTCCTGAAAATCGAATATAATATAACTGATAGGCTAGAAGTAATAAATTAATTACTTACTCAACTTTTAGATCTGAAATAATTGATCAAATCAACCGGTTTCTTATTTTATTGACATACATATTACAGCAGAGCTGAAGCAGAGATATGAGATCGTATAAAAGTTATACAATCTTATTGCGATTTTATTTGCGTTATTCCAATACATATAGTTAATTTGTTTCCTTTATTAGGTCCATGACTTTAGTACTCCGCGGCTTATTCATAAAGTTCCCTATTTTTTAAAATAAATTGGTGACGAGCTGGCATGCCTAACTGTCATTCAGTGTAGAAGTAACGAAACGAACGAACGAAGTGAGCAGTGAGCATATAAAAAAAAAGTGATCTGTGGAAGTGGTGTTTAAAAAAAAGCATAACGGTTTCTTAGTTCAGTTTCGGTTTGAATTAAAACTTTACTTTTATCGTAGTTTTGCAAGTAATAATTAAAGTGAAAATGTCTCAGCAACAAACAAAAAACTGCATTACCCTTCGTGGATCTGCACAAATAGTGTGTGAATACTTGAGTAAGTTAACAGTACCTACCTATTTAGTAAGAAATTTTCTTTATATTTCCTGTATCGCGTTAATGGAATTGTATTTTTTTATAGATTATGCTATAAACTCAGTGTTATTCCAAAGAGGACTTTACCCGCCGGAGACATTTAAAACTGTACAGCAGTATGGTATAACATTGCTGATGTCTGAAGATGCCCAAATAAAGAGTTTTCTCACCAACCTACTATCACAGAGTGAAGGTAAAAATATGCACATAATATTTAATAATATATAATTCACCCAAATATTGTTATGGTTCTTATTTAACTCCTAGTACTTACTCTATGTAATATTGTAAATAAACCTAGTAAATTTGTGTTCTAACATAGCCATAACAAAATTTATTTAGTAAAATAATTGTTTTAATAATTTCAGAATGGATACTCAACAAAAAAGTTAGTAAAATATCATTAGTAATCCTGAATGTTGCCAATAAAGAAATCTTAGAATGTTGGGACTTCAACGTACAGTATGAAGATGGAGATACCAAATTATCTAAAGAAAAGAATGAAACTGTAGGCAGCAAAGACTTAAAGAAAATCCAGCAGGAGATTAGAGATGTTATGCTTCAAGTTGCTGCTACAATATCATACTTACCGTTCCTAGATTGTAGATGTTCATTTGATGTATTAATTCACGCCAAGACTGATTGTGATGTCCCGGAAAAGTGGGCAGAAGCAGAGCCTATTTCAATAGTAAACGCGCAGAACGTACAGCTAAAAACCTTTTCAACAAGTCTGCATAAAATGGAAACTGTTGTGAGTTATAAGCTTGTAGATTAGTTGTAGATAAAACGGGCACTTATTGTCTAGTTTAGTGTGAATAATGTGTGTAGATCTGTAACGAGATTTAATTTATAACACGCAAAATATTATGCAGCCTAACTATGTTACATAGTGATAAGTCATTTACTAAGATTTTCTTAGTTTTTCAGACTAATTCATTTTAGCATTACATCTGTTGATAACTAACATTCTTGGCTGTATAATGTTTCTTGTGTTGTAAATAAAATAAACTAAAATTTTATTAACTAACACAACTAAATAAATCAATCAACTACACATTTATGTTACTAAATTATTCATTAAGTATGAGAGCACAAAATCATCCCGTGGGCATCAATGTAAAATTAATCGTGCACCATCAAAGACAAACACTGCTCACCATTTCCTCAGTAATAGAGTAGTCCAGTGTTGGAATCGGTTACCCGATGATGTGATATCAGCGACCTCAACAAACGCTTTTAAAAACCGACTGGACAAAAACTAATAAACTGCATAAGTGATCGATGAAGTGCGACCCTTACTTCAACACTGCAAGATGTAGACACATCAGCTCCTAAGCTGCTCGTCTATAAATAAATAAATCCTGATAACAGGTAGTAATTTATATGATTGTGTAATAATATAGTTATTGGATCCTGATCTAGATGTTGAAAACTACCTACATAACAAAAATCATTGCAGATAACGCAACTCAAGTTAATAAAATTATGTAATGTTTTAACAATGGAAGCATTCTTTATTTAACTTAAGGAATATCTACTACTTTTAAAAAGTAATTTTAATGAAGCTGTTGTCAAGAGGTCACAGCGGAGACAGATATATTACTTATGTGGAGTAAAGTGCATGGCCAACTATTATTAACTAAAACAGGATGTTATTTCGTGAGATCTAATTTTTTTAGGTCAATTATCATGCAAGAAAAATAATTCTTGTTCAATTAATGTTTGTTTTTAAGTAATAAGCATTATGAGGTTAAAACAATAATTTTAATAAAGCATTAAGTTAAGATTAAAGTACTTAAGTACAAAAAAGTAAACTGTGATAATTTTAAAATGGCTGCCCTACTATGGTATTTTGTATGCACTTCATTTTGTATACCCTTAGTTCACAAACTAGGGTCTATTTTAATTACCTGGATAATAATCAAACACCCTCTTATTTCAAAACAATCTCACCACAACTAAGGCAACCACTTTAGCACGTGGTAGGGTACTTTGTAGTTCTCGACTGGCTGGCTACCACCCTCAAGTTGAAAATATGTCACCAAGCACCTGTTGGTGTGTTCTCGCAATTGCACTTGAGAGCCAGTTCACCTTCAAGGCATTGTAATAAGGTGTTCAACACATTAGCAATCCCCTGGTATTGCCAATGTCTATAGGCGACGGTTGTCACTTACCATCAGGTGACCCACCAGACTCGTCACATGTGACATAAAATAAAAACTAGTTGTGAGTGAAAAATAGTCAAAATTCAACCCATAATTTGTAATGGAGTATCTTGATTGTTATCTTCCATGCCAGCTTGTCAAAGGTTACTAATGTCTCTATGACTACTATAGATTTTGCCATCTGACGGGCCGGTTGGCGTGGTTGGTTAACACACTGCCTATCATGCCGCAGGTCGTGGGTTCGATTCCCATCCAGGACACACATTAGTGTGCATGAACATGTATGTTTGTCCTGAGTCTGGGTGTAATTATCTATTTAAGTATGTATTTACAAAAAAAAGTAGTATATGTATTACATCAGTCATTTGGTTTCCATATTACAAGCTCTGCTTAGTTCGGGATCAGATAGCTGTGTATGAACAAATGTCCGAGGATATTTATTATTTATCTACGAACACTCGTCCCACTCTTTTTCCTAATTCCTTACAGCCATCAATATGTCTATTGATATGCAGCACTACAACAAAACCATTTCGTGGATGGCAATATCGATAATCAGGTTGGGCTTACATTGTCACCTTTTTCTTGTAATTAGGGGAATCTTATCCCAAGCAAGAGATTAAATGTGAATTCCGCAGTAACAATAATTCTACAGTATTGTAAATATTTTAAGTAAAGTAATTTTAGGTTTATTATAAATTTTCATGTTGCATCTATTTGGATTTTGGTTTTAATAAGTAAACTTATGAATAATGTGTCATGTGTTTTTTTTATACCAATTCATATTTAGCTGTCGAAATAGTCGCAGGTAGACAGCACTCTGAGTTTTCCTGTAATTTGGAGTTCTTATTGCAGAATAAAAATAAAGGGAAATCAATTATATTTTCATCATTCATTTATTATATAACAAAGCACTTACAAAATAGCATATTAAAAGCTACAATAAATAACATCTATTCAGCAAATAATACTGTACACAACTGTTAATACAACTTAACATTTTCATTAAAACTTCGGGCTATTCGAGAATCTCGGGTTTGTGGTGGGAGGACTTTAATTTAATCTACATTAAGCTGATTTTTCAATGTCTTATGGTTAAACTGAGATTAATCACAATCATTATTTTATATGTGGCTAACAGCCACAAACAATAAATACCATGACTACAAAATTGATCGAAAGTTGAAATAGTTAAACGTGTTTTGATGAAATTAGACAATGGAACTTCAGAGCGTTGTCGTATTATTTAGACTACATAAAATGCTGTTATAGTCTGTAAGATCCTTGAGCAATTTCGTATTCATTACAACTGAATAATAATCAATTTAGGAACATTGTTATGGAATCGATTTTGAATGTCATGAAGCACCAGTTCTAGATAATTTTAAGTTTCTTAAATATCGTAATAATAAGAAATATAATACAAAAGTATGAATACTTGTTAAAACTAAATTGTTGTCATTTTGACAGAATAAACAAGAGCTTAGCTGGAGAACTATTATAGATTTGTGTCTAAAATTTTCCGTAAGGAAAGTCATTAGGTAAATTGATGAAAAAGCGTAGTAAAATTACATTTATCGTAGGCTCTAAACACAAAAAGTAGCATATTATAAGGCAATGCGCGGTGTCTTGATATCCTATTTCTAGTTTAAGTTTTCAAATACCATTTTGTAATAAGTCTTATGCCTTTGTAATAAAAACCAACGACTAGATTTTATCGAAACAAACTTGGAAATCGACAGCAGATGTAGACTCAAACAGTGTTCTGAGTGTAATTTTGCATTTGATTAAATTATCTTTAAGAGGTTCAATGAGTATTCAGCGAGAGGCGCTGTACCAATCGTGTCGAAAATGATGTAAACAAATAAAGTTTTCACTCCTCTTGTTCAAAAAGACCGTCATTGTGGCGTACCAGAGCGAAGAAAAAATAGCAATTCTTTTTTTTTATATTTTTGTGTGTCAAATGACAATGAGCCTACAAAAACGAAAAAGTCTTTAGTCATAAGTAGAATAATCATGAATAAAGACTTGACTTATTACTGTTTCATGAAAAAAGAACTTAATTTTAATTTTGAAAATGGAACTAAAATCGGCGATCTCTGGTAGAATGCATGCAATGTGTGCAGGCTACAGAAGAAACAAAAAAAAGACATTATAAACTACATATTTCATATTGTATTGGATTGTTTTATTTTCTCGCAATCGTAGTGAAAAGTATAGTGTAACACACGGCGCTAAAACCCATTAAAACTCGGTTTCTATTTAGTCCCTCGCTAAAGCTCGGGAGTAAAACTACCTCGTATATAATGGGTCATTTTAGCTCCTTGTATAACAATCTACTATTATTTATTACACAATACAGTGAATAAAACCGCATATCGTAGCTTTACTTAAGGCGACGATACAATGTCAAAGTGACAACCAGGCAGGCTGGTCACCTGATGGTAAGTGAATACCGTCACCTACACACTGTTGTACACCTTATTACAACTCCAGGTCAGGCTTTTAAGTACCGGAACACAACTACAAGTACTTGGTGAGGGTGGTAGCCGGCCAGTCGAATACTAAAAAATATGCTGTATCCTCACTATGTTTTCCTTCACCGAAAGCTCCCACGACCTTCATCGCGGTATCCGACGTCACTACCACTGAGCTATCATCGCCTTGAGATATGAAAATATGAAGCTTGAGCTATGAAAATACTTAACTGATTTTTAAAAAATACATTTTGAAAGCTACAGTATGATCGAGTAAGTAACATGGGCTGTATTTTATATCTGTGTTGGTAAATATGGAATTCAATTCGGATTTAAAGCTGCTGATAAGGCATAATTGTAAGATTCCAAATACCTTGAAATTTTATTGGAATTCTTACTTTATCTTATAAGAGAAAAGGTTGTATGTCCAACTTGGCGCTAGTCTATAGGTAGGTATTTAAAAACTTACACTAAAATATATCGAAAATAACAATATAGGAATGCTTATTTTTTTTTTATAATATTTCATAAGTATAGTAATTATCAAGCGAAATTCTGTCTCGTATTCGTTTCGTCAATTCTTCTCAAGTAATTTTCCCGTCACCACAGTGGGTCGCCTTTGCCTGTTGACAGACAAAATATGTATTAATTTTAATTTATATATTCATATGTTATTTAATTTGTTCTGGTGTTTGCATGCATTGTTATGACTGTGCCTAGGAGTAAATGTTATCTCACAACAAATAAGAAGTGTATTTTATGTGTGCAATTTGCATGGTGCATGCTGTGTCCTATATTAGTGTTTAGTACCTATATAAAAAGCATTAGTAGAGTAAATATATTAAATTAAGTATGTTAAGAAAAGTGAAAAAAAAAACTTTGCTATGTAGGGTCAGACATTTTTTTTTCACTTTAATTAATTGGAAAATGAGTGCGGATAGTTATTTTAGTGCACGACAAAGAAGGGATAAATTTCGAATATACATACCATTTGATTTCGAATTTCCATGTTCATTCCATTATGTTTTTTTAGGATTTAAGGAAAATGCAAGAAATAGTATAAAAAAAAAACAAATTGTCGCTGTTCTGTTAATTCCAACACTCATTCTTTTATTGTGATTTTGGTATAATCCATTACATTGACTAAACACGATGTTTCGCGCTTTATATATTTGTTGTGAGACTACATAACTCAGTTCAAGGCGTAATGATGTCACTTAAAGATTTACTGTTTTAAAACTTTGTAAAACAAATCACTTTTATATATTTAAAATAAGATAATAATTAGGTATTTTTAAAAAATATGGATTGTTGCAAGTGAAAATTTGATTTTAATGAAAAAATAAATTAATCACAAATGATGTAAGGTATAATTAATTTAAGTACTTATCTCCAAGTGACTGCACTTCACCTTGGGCATACAAGTGCCCAATTATCGAAATTCATTTAAAATAAATAGTCCCTTTACTTATTAAATTAAATATAAATATTGAACTTAAAAATAATCGAAAAACTTTATACAAAATGCAAAATATAACATAAATGTGATTATAGATTTCTATTGTGTATTTAGTTCGGTCCCATATAGAGAGTGAGAGGTGAGAGAAAATAAAAAAGAAAAAAAAAACAAATAGGTAGAAGTTATCGCTATATCCACAACCATTCGTCCATATTAGCAACACTCATAATATTATATTATAAATTAATTAATTAAAATTCTACCTAGCTATAGATTTAAAACTGCCGTATGACTAGGTGTGTAATGGACCGGCGAAATATTGTTTGGGGAATTGTTTTTGTCTGTAATATCTGTCTGCAATCGCTATGCTTTCGTAATAGTGGATAAAAATTTGGCTAAAATAGTTACCAGTTTTGTGACAGCAAGTGTAGTTCATGTTTTATATATTCAAAATATTGCATAGCGAGCATAGCAAATTATTTTTATTTTAGTTTTTTTTAATCATTAATATTTTGTATAAAACCCTTACCCTAATAGATATGTACATATCTTGCAAGTCTCTTCATCTGAATATTATATAACTAAGAGTTACCAAACCTTATAGTTAATAATAACAATATAATAAATCGCAATATTACAAATATGTGTAAAATATTTACAACTTCAAAATTAGAAGGGCGTAAACATAAAAAAGATTAAGAACTGGCATATAGGCAAGGTACCTAGGCACCTAAAAGAATCAGTGAGACATTTCATCATATTTTTCAGTTTACAAGTGTTCAGTGAATTCGACAACTATAAAATTTTCGTTTAAACATTCGCTATCTAAAAATCGATTTAATGGAGTAAAGAATTAAGTTAGTTTTATTCCAAATAAAATATTGGAAATTTATGCAAAACTAAATAATGTAACTCATAATCTCACTGGGCCTGAAAATAAATAATTTATAATAATTTAAAGCTTCGTAAAATTAAATTGTTACCGTATTATTCACGTATAACCTAAGTAGAAGCAATAAAATGCAAAGGAACGATAGTTAATAAAAAATATCATAATAAATTAGAATCTGCTAGCTTCCTTCTCTTCACGGAGAGATGCAAGAGATTCCTTAATTACAAATTATAGGAAATATATTTACAATAGCCACGCGATAGGCTATAAAAGTAAACTAGTCAAGGCATTATTCGTAATAACGTTAAAATTTGATGTTTTTAAAACGAGCAATTTTGTCCAACTAGTTATGATTAAATGACACACTGGGCAATTTTTCTGTAGAAGCTAAATATTTGGAATTATTAAGAAATAATCGATCGCTATTGATCAAATTTTATTGGAATATAATGTTGTAAAACTATTAATATCACATTGCTATTAGATATTTTATGTTTAATCTATAGTTAATTTTGGATAAGATTCTATTGTAATTTTAGATGTAGGTAAGCTTCTAAATGGTAAGATAATTTAATTTTACTGATATTGTTCCAACTAATTTGTAGTTACGTCAACAGCAGAGCTGTTCTGATGACCTTTAGGTACGGTTACAACCTATACATTTCAAGCATAACTTATTGACTTGAAAACTCAATTCATGAAGCTATCAAAACAAGTCATAAAAATCGTAGAAGCTTCACAGTACAAGATCCCAATGCGTCGAAAAGTCGCGAGCTAAAAGATTTTAAATTTAAAATTGGAACGAGGTGGGTTCATGCGCCGGCGCATCGCTGGCTAACAGTAGTAGGTGCTTGAGAGGCCCAGTTTACACGTGTAGGAATGAGACATACTGCTCCTGTTCGATACGTCCTTGTTCTCGCAGCGTTGCCCGTGGAAACCTTCTGGACATCTGCAATCAAAGAAAATTTGTTACTTTCCAATTCTATACCTACAGTATTTAGATTTTATTAGGAAAAGTAGGTCAAAATTGTAAATTTCCAGGTTATTCAGGTATTGTTAAACTCACTTGCAAGCTTGCTCTTGAACAATTTCGAAGAATAAACATGTGCCTCCATTGAGGCAGTAGGACGATGGATCTGGCATTGGACATGGTGATCCCATCGATGCTGTAAATATAAATAAACCAATTAATGATTGAATAAAGTATATCGATGCATTAAGCCGACAACAGATTTAGACAGAACTAAAATAGTCTTCACTATACAATGTATCAGAATACCCCTATGCCCGACCTTTTGGCGGGAACTTGCGAAGTGACGTTGTGTTTTTCGTTTTATTTTCATTAAATTCGTGTATTTTGAGTTTTATTGAATAATTTCGGTGGTGTTTTGTCCAATAAAGATCAATCTAAGTACACAAGTGAAGTGAAATGAAATGAAAGCGTGTATCGTGACTTTCCAGGTTGTCCCAAAAAGTCCATGAAATGTTTTAGTGGAATAGCCGCCAATTTCACTAAAATTATACCGGACTTGTATGGACGAGGACTAGACTTTACGGTGAAAGTGACAATAAAACGTGACTTAACATAAAAGATGAATATTTAAAATAAAGAAATGGCTTAACCTGTCAGTTCTTTCTTGGGACAATCGGGGTTTCAGAGTCCGCACCACTTGGTTCTCAAATGGGACAATCGGGACGATGACATTTACTTGAAAATTGGGCGCCAATTTTATTTTTTTAAAACTGTGCTCGAGTTGACGAGTTGTTTGACAGGTTAATCTCGCGAGTCAACAGATTAAAGGTCTCGATACCAAGCCAAAAATCTTCTTAAAAAAAAAACCCCTATGCCCTCTATACTGTTTACTAACATCATTCTAAGTATCTGCAATAAGTTTCCCAAGAGCTTACTAGTATTCAACGGTATGCATCGGTAAACAATGATATGACATCGATTGCGAATCGTTTGTTTATGGCCGTGTCAATAAACATCATCTGATTACAGTTAAACTGCAGTGATATTGCCATTGTTACAAATCAGCAAAGAGTGATTGTTCCTAAAACAATTGTTGATTGTCTTGATAATGGAGAAGCATTATTTTCATTAGTAGCGTCTGCATTTGAAACTGTGATTGATAAATCCTTCCAAACTACTAACTTGTCACTCAACAACTTATTAAATGTAAGTGCCGACATATTTCGGTTAAGATTTGCGGACCTTTCAAAGGTTTAACCTTATAAGCTAACCCAAAGAAATCTTTAAATTAAAAGACGCCGTTTCTAGTTCCAAATAAAAAAATAAAGACATTTAAGGCGATGATAGCTCAGTGGTAAGTGACGTCGAATACCGCGGCGAAGGTCGTGGGTTCGAATCCTACAATGAGCTTGAGCTTTCGGTGAAGGAAAACATCGTGAGGAAACCACAGCACGGTGGTAGGGTACTTTGTAGTACCCGACTGGCTGGCTACCACCCTCAAGTTGAAAATCTGTCGCCAAAACACCTATCGGTGTGTTCCGACAGCTGCACTTGAGAGCCAGTTCCCATCTAGGCTTTGTGTGCTTACCATCTTCGGCCACATCATCACTTACCATGGTGAGATTGTGGTCAAACACAAGCTTATCCAGATTAAAAAACATAACTTGAAAGACGGATAAAGGGCTTAATTACCGTTCGATGAAATTACAACCACAGTAACGAAGAGCTGAAAACTGATAAGGTGAAATAGCATCCCGTACTGGAAAGGCTGACTACCTGCTTTAGACTGGATAGTATGATACAAATATTAGGGATGATACTCACTGGTGTCAGGTGCGGCTGTGACTGGAGGCAGCACACTGACATTGGCAGTAGCGATCGCCGGAGGGCCGACCGCTCCTTGCGCCCGGCACTCGTACGTCGCTGAGTCTTCATGACGCGCGTGTCGTATCACTAATACCGAGCGCCTTCTGGAAAACACATCAGGATAATGTTATTGGAAGATTATAACAGAACATTATGAGAAAGTCCCAAAAAAATGTAATTTAATCGTCTCAGTTTATCATTTCTTTTATCTAATTTAGACCCAGACAATGATTGTTTTGGTAAATGATCCGAAAAGTGCAAAATTATCGGCTAAATAAAACCACGACCAAATTCTCAACGACCCGTGAAATTGCTGTCTGCACTACTTCATAATTGCTTCGTACCATTGTCTCTTGCTTGCACTTAGGCAACATTTTCTGCATTGCAATAAGGATCATAATCGTGTGATATTATATCACTTTGTAATGACACCTCCGGTCGGTCAATGACAGTCGCCTGCAGTTGTGATTAGTGTAGTAATCTGTTTGTATTAATTGAACGCGCAATGAACCTTAATGTGAGGACCATGTGAATGCAGGCCCCGTTTGTTAGAGGACAATATGTTACTATTGGCTCGAGCGCTAAAGATACAAACATGATCCCATTTTGGATCAAGATCAACAGTTAACGAGTCATCTGGGTCATTACAATATCAATTTGTGAATGCATCAGTGCATAGATCAATTGATGAATCATGGTCGTTGTTTATTTTGTTCTTTCTACACCATTTTAACTGAGGTTATAATTGTTTTATACGTGTAGGTATAGGAGCCACTCCACACATCAGATCTTAGGAAACATAAGTTTGTTTGCGCATATTTCATTGTTTTTCAGAATGTCTGCCTACTTCCGCCCACTATGCGGTAAACAATACACTCATTATTGCTATTGGCACAGAATATTGTCTGTAGTGGATATTCTCAAAGACTCGTGACAAATAAGAGTATTATTAGTCATTTTCTTCTATTTGTATTGGCTGTAGGTCACTTTAGTTATGGGGACAGAAATTATATTCAAATCGATTTAACAGTCACAAATTGATCCTTGTTTTGGGTATTAAATTCAACAAAACCATCCTAGTAGCGAGTATTGCTTGATACATCTGTTGTACTAAACATTGTGTTTTTCCACTGGACTGAAGAGCGGATAAGATAAATTGTGGAATTCAACATAAGGTCATGGTATCCTTTCACAAAAAAAAACGCACTCAAATCCGCAAGAATTTGGACGGAACAAGTACCTACAAAAATGCTCACCTGAAATTTTGCACCCGGAATCTCCTCAACGCGATATCAGCGACGGGTTTGCCATCCTTGAACCACGTTATCCGTGGCGGAGGCCGAGCGCTCGCTTTGCACTCCAGTCTCACCCGGTTACCTTTCGTCGTCCTCACTGACTGCATTGGCTCCACTTTCGCTGGATTACCTGGGTAGAAGATTTCTACGTTAATATTGGAGTATATAGGAATTTCCAGTAGGTAGGTAGTTGAAATTATTTTTCTTTTTCAGCACCTCCTTTGGGCAGCTAATACCATTAAAAATTTTACTGGTAGGTATAGGCACTAATACTGTATCTGTTAGAAGGTAAGTGGTAGTTAGATATTGTTCTTTTTCTCTATGGTAATAAAATATATGTTAAGAAAAGAGAATCTACAGTAATACATTTTTTAAGATTTATTTTGGGATTCCAGAAGTGGGTCGGGTCATCAAATGAATGAAAATCACAAACTCCCTAAGGAGCTCGCCCTGTCGCTGAACACTTAAATTTCCCTCGAAATGTCCCGCACTAAAAATAAACCGGCTGTCATTAGGCCAATGGCCTTATTATTTTGTGTGACGAGTAACATATGTAAGAACAGAAATAACCTATATTATCTAAACTGGTGTCATTTGGACAACATCCCATCCGCGACAAGAAAAAAATTGGCTGCGATTCAGTGAGTAAAGAGAGAGATCTCTAGTGAATCATTTACTATGTCTTTAGGATATGTCATGCGTAATGTCTGGACGGTATTGCGAAACCTCTAACATATTTATGTCAGCGTGTTCAAATATTTTTATATAAATTTCGACTTACAGTCGTTCCAGCTACAATATATTGCACTGTTCTATTCGAAGATATACTATTTATACGAGTATAAGGAAACTGGCGCAACAAGAGAGTGTCCAATTGAAAAAAACAAATGGAATCTTTACCGTTCGAATTTTCACTTGAAATTTCTTTATACATCAGATATGATTTTCTTCAATGAAACTTTTGACTTCGCACCTATTCTCGCTACATGCAAGAAAATGTATCTTGTCATAATTAATGTATCCATTCTATTCGTAGACCGCCTAATTATAAAATATACGAATTCCCAGCGCCGGTGATGCATAGCGTGATACACCTTCAACACAGCTGGTAACACCGACACCGCGAACTACATTTTAAAGATCCATCAATAAGCTAAATAAATAAAGAGTGGAGTGTTATGTAGAGTTTTGGATGAGCGTGTGTTACGCAACCGGCTGGAAGACTGCGTATTCCCATAAGCGCCCACGTGCCGTGATGGATCACCCGCAGACCATTTACCAGTATGTTGAACCCCAATTATATGGTCATCATCCACGAGCCAATGTTGTGACGTCACCCATTCAGGCTTTTGTGACTCCTACGCGTCGTTTCATTCATAGCCTTGGACGTATTGATACAGCTCTGTGATGAGTTCAGTATTTAGTTTGGCAATCGATATCGTTTGTGTTATTTGGTATTTTCAGTTTCATTTAGGAAATGCAGAGTAATTAGTAAGAGTGGATGAACTTCATGTTCAGGGTCATGTTCCAAGGAGGGTTGAGTGTTTTGATGACTCGAGCAAGTATGTCGCTGGAAAAGTTAGCTTGGAACCTCCACTGTTTATAGTCCCAGCGGTTCTATTTTGAGCTGTCGAAGATGTCGTGGTGATTTAATAATGTAGGTTTTAATTAAGTTTTCAGCTTACGTAAAATTCAACTAAATTTCGATTAAGGAAAACATTAAGAGAAAGCCTACAAGCCGTAAATTTGAACATTATTGAGAAGTTTAGGACATATACATGGGACCAGAAAACCGGGGAGTTTGTTTCGCCGGTTCTTCTCCTGACAGGTCTTTATTTAGAAATGGTGGTAACAGTAACAATAGCATTAAAAATAGCAATAAGACGTTCAATAAGTGTCCCAAAATTGAATAAAACATTTTGAGTTTGAGTTTGGACCGCGTAATGGACTTTGGCTTCATTGGGAAAGGCTAAATAGTAGAATTATCAATAATAATCTTGTCATAATATCTACATTGTCAATCGATGGTTGTCATTAAAGTAGGTATCAAGCCTGGTAATAATTCCTTAGTAAACTGGCACATCTAGTTTGTGGAAAAGAGACATGCGTAGCGTATCACGTATCTATGGGTGTGCATTTTATCATCTTGACGTGGCCGACTCTAGATTGAGCAAACGTTTCTCAGCGTGAGCTACCCTTAAGAAATTCTAGTAGGCACTCAAACAGGCAGTAATGCGATATGAATTATAATGACGTTATCGTCAATAGCCTGTCTTTGCCAATTCCACCGCCCACTTGTCTAGTGTATGTCCAGTAACTGTGACGTCACGGGGAATGACTTGGGGCTTATGAATGGCTTATTGTGTGACGTAAGCAAAGATAATGGAGCTATTTGCTGACAAATATCTATGAGAGGGAAAAACTAGCGTAATAGAACTGTGTGTTACTACATTTTAGAAGATATTCAAAGATACGAGTGGATTGTGTAGCTATTTCATGCTAGGATGTTTTAATTGTTACATCACCAGTGCATAATACATCTAAAAAAAAAATAGCGAATATGTTATGCGAATTCATCCTTTTCATCATTTTTAATCACCAATTTAACGACAAAGTTTAGATCTTTTGATGATATACCTACTTACTCAGTTTACAGTTCTGACTTTTAGTACAATTAATCTTACCGAAAATATGACTAACTTTTTTTTTTTTTTATTTTTTTTTTATTTACTTAACTTTAGGTTCTTTTTACAATTAAGGATTTGGGAATTTCACATTATAACCTGACAAAATCGTGAAGTACTCGTATAATAATAAATTCAAAAAGCCACATATTATGACAAAAGGGTCCTACCTCTCTTTGCCGCTCTATGTTTGTATCATTTGGTTTATGGATATTAGCTATCAAATATGACTTTTTAAATCTCGAGTACCTACTTTAACTCCGACAGCTACAGACCTGATTCACACCGCATGGATAAACCCATCGCTTATCACCACCGTTGCTAATCAAACACTTCGTCACCCCATTATAAATAGTCCGGGAGCTTGGTAGCACATCCTCAACGGAAGACAGAAATGGCACGGCACAGGTGAGGGATCCTGGCTGATGTCCAACTGACTCATGCCACTCCGCCACACTCAACCGATAATGTGCCGAACGTTAATGAAACAATTGTCTAATAAAATTGTTGAAAGCTCGAGGTCAGGACGTCAGGAGCTCACCTGAGGTTTTATAAAGTCCGCAAACAGTTTGATGGGCTCTATATTTGGAAGAGGCTGTTGAGTGACAAATCAAATCAGCAAGGTCGGCGACACATCGACCATCACCCTGGAATTGCAAATGTCCATAGGCGGAGGTGACCACTTACCATCATGTGGACTGTCTGCCTGTTAATCTACCAAATGACATAAAAAAAAAACTAAAGCTTCTTTTTTTTAAATGTCAAAACGATAGATGTGGAGTTTTGTATGAAATACTGGCTCGTGACGTCATAAGTACACCATCAATAGGTATAGTTTTAAAAATCATAAAAATAATGAATTTTACATCGTTACTTATTCGCTGTTGAATATATCTCGTAAGTGATGATGGAGGTACCTATTACAATTCAAAGTCAAAGTCAAAGTCAAAACCATTTATTCAGTTTAGGCCTTAGAAGGGCACTTATGAAGGTCGAATTACAGAAGTTACCACCGGTTCGGAAGTCAGCCTTCAACTGAGAAGAACCGGCAAGAAACTCAGCAAGGTTACATTTTTTAAATATTTTTGGACCATCTGACTATATTGGCTTTTTTTTCAAATGTTTAACAATTTTATTCTTAAAGTAATACAAAAATACATAAAAAATTATAACCCGCATTAGTTACCTACATAGTAAACTAAAACAAAAAATACACAGCTAATAACAGCGTATTAGAAAAAAAAAATTAGAGTAATATGTATAATAATTTGGCGCTGATACTAGTGGTAGTACGTCGGATGTCGTAGCAAAGGTTGTGGGTTCGAATAGGACACAATGTGATGGAAGACATCGTGAAGAAAGTATCTATAGGTGAGATAGGATTGTAGTATCTACTCCTCGGTACCACTTGAACATCTGTCATCAAGCCTCGGTGTTATCCGGCAGTTGCACTTGAGAGTCAGTTGCCTTCAAGCGTAGGTAGCTAATTGAAATTGCTGACACCTAAAAACTATTTTAGACTAACTGTCTAAATAAGCTTTATTTCTTAAACTTGAAATAGGCCTTCTGAACCATAAAATCAATTTACTAAATTGAACATTGTAATAATGTAGGCTTTTAATATACTCTCCGCTACTGGATAAAAGATGTCGCTACCTTGCTTTTATTTAACATATTGGTAGATTGATAAATTAATTTATCTTGATTAATTTGCAAATTTCTTATAAAGTAGTATATATATATAAATTTATAATTTTTACCATTTAATGCAAAATTATTGATTCATTATAAAACCTGAAATTTATTAAAATAAAACCTCAGTAGATGAGGGACGAAAGGCATGTAACAAAAAGAGTATTGAGCATGAGTGTGGATGGATATAGAGGTAGAGGAAGGCCGAAGAAGGTATTGATGGACTGTGTGAAGAATGATATGCGAATGAAATGTGGAAGAGGAAGAAATATAAAAAAGTTCCAAAAACAGTAGGTATTTTTGTAAATCAATTTTCTATCATAAATATCAAGCTTTCAAATAGTTGCAACACCAAGACTAGAGAGCGCTTGTGTGCCTTAAGGATTGTTATAAATATCCCGCGCGGTAATTAAATACGGCCAGACAGGCCGACTGGAATCGAAATAAACCACTTTTACTTAAAATTAACGTCGCCACAATAGGTTAAGCTGTTCTGATTCGTTTGTAAATATATTCAGGATTTCATGTTTTTAGTTGATGATTTGCGTGAAGGGGAATTTATTTAATAGTGTTATTTTTATCATCTCAATGGAAAATGGACGCGAATATTTGAGACCTGTCAAATTCTGTGCACAACCGAATTGAGACCAAGCCATGCTCTGATACCTAATCTGATAAACCAATAATCTGTTACTAATTTACATTGATTCAAAGTAAACTCAAAACTTGAATTTCTCTTTTAGGAACGGGGATAAGAAATTTTAAAAAATTGGTTCTAAAAAAGTATCAAAATACATGACAGATCAAGATAAAAAAACAAAAGCACCGATAAGTACATAATACACGCAATTTAAAAATAATATAGGTAGTCTTATTTCACCTAAAACATACCTACCCACGCGTGTAAATGGAACATCGTGTGTGGCTGCCACCAGGAATTGCGTTACAATGTTACAATCGCCATAAAAATGATGTTTACATCTTCATCCCGTATCGATTGGCTGGGATATAGCATTGCCAAAGTGCAGTTAACGGATTGGCATTGTTAAAAGTCGGTTAGGTAATGTTTATTTGTTTTGCTAGTAAGTCTACACTTTGATTTTAATGCTTTTAGTTTGTTCAACTTTATCATGAATGTGAATACAGTTTTAAAGATGAAAATGAATGAAAAATAATGAAAATATTGGTTCAGAAGGGCAGGCAATTAGGTTTCTGCTCTTTTCAACTTGACCATTCAATCATCAATAACTATCCCAATCTAGGTTTTTTTTTATTCTGGATAGGCTTGTGTTTTTGACCACAATTTCACCATGGTAAGTGATGATGTGGCCGAAGATGGTAAGCACACAAAGCCTAGATGGGAACTGGCTCTCAAGTGCAGCTGTCGGAACACACCGATAGGTGTTTGGCGACAGATTTTCAACTTGAGGGTGGTAGCCAGCCAGTCGGGTACTACAAAGTACCCTACCACCGTGCTATGGTTTCCTCACGATGTTTTCCTTCACCGAAAGCTCAAGCTCATTGTAGGAAATTCCTATCTAGTCTTTGTGTGCTTACCACTTACGCCACATCATCACTTACTATGGTGAAACACAGGCCTATCTAAAAAAAATCTAGTCTCACTGATAATATTTGTTATGGTGGCAAAAAATAATAAATATACATAATTTCATTATGAGTGACTTAGTAAACAACAAAATCAAGCAGACCAGCCTCCACAAGCAGCACCTATTGATGCAAAGTGGTAACGAAACAATTTTTTTTGCTGTGGTACTTATACAGGTGAATTTTTCAACCTAAACTAAAGGGAATATCTAAAAATGCTGAAAGTTGTCTCGAGGCCGATTTTGATTAAAACTAAAACTGCATCATTCGATTTTCGAAAAAATATTTCCCCAAGCCAGGAATTTGAAAAAAAATACACAGCCTGTATTATTACACCATCTTATAATGTTCTAATAAGGATCAAATTCTCAGAAGTTATGACATACGGCAAACTTAAAGAAAGTGCTCTTTTTTAATCAATTGATTAACATTTTTTTGTATATTCTGACAAATTATTACACCTATCGTACTATCAAATTATTAGAAATAATTTTTAATTTGGTACACTCGTTGAACTTGACTCATAACCCACTCGCATTAAGCACCACAACCCGATGCCTTTACTTACTATACAGGTAGGTAAAGTTCTTCAAAAAGGCCGTGAAAAGATCACTCTTTTTACTGTTTTATATTGTGTTGGATGAGGTAGCGCCGTCGTAATAAATACAAGATACTTGTTTAAATCACCACACTTTAATTTATGAGCAGACCTTACTCTAAAACACAAGCCTCTATAAGATAATTCACACCTTTATGACATGAAAAAGAGTTACTGTCCAAGGAAAAAATTATTAATATATTGTAACGTTTCGTTTCCTAATTCAAATCCGCGTGTCGGCTAGAGTTCCGAGTATTGCCAGCACTGAAATAAAGAGCCGCCACACCTGGTATTGCAATGATTGCTAATTTAGTGGTAATAAATGAAATACTATTAAGGATTGTACTGATGTTCGGAGCTCATAGTCATGCATGACATCTTACCTAAACGTTCATACACTACATGGAATCGGGTTGACATATTAAGATTTCCAAAGCTTGAAATTTTAAGGATAAGAAACTTGAGACAAAAATACCTACTTAATTAGTATTTTGTTTGTATCTTTCTACTATTTTAAACGTGAAAGTTTGGGTATGAGGATGTAAAGGTGTTTGTTACTCTCTCAACTAAAAACTACTGAACGGAACTTGGAACACAGGTAGATCTATCCTGGAATAAAACATAGGATATTTTTAAGATATGGGAAACCATTAGATCCTGGAAACGCTAGTACCATAATATAGTTAAACAGAAGCGTATACAAAAATATAACTTGGAATGAAATCTGAAGTTTCGAGAACTAAATGCTTCGACTTGAAGTGGTACACAGGCATGTTTTACTCAATTAAAAATAGTAAGCGAACACGCATAGGGTAATAAACAGTCTTATAACAGCCGATGCCTAGACGGGTAACTATACCACGTAAATATTATGTCTTCATTTAAAATCCCCGGTGGTCGATGGTGTAGATACGTCGTAAAATTTTAAGTGCTCGCACTTAATACTACCGTCATATAAAAACATCATTCAATCATGATGCTCATCATATTCTTTCACATTTTATTGGGCTGTCGTCGGCCATTTAAATGTAAATATTAAATTTAATTCAGTTTAATGGTTATTACGTTTTGCTGAAACGAATGATTAAAACAGTTGACTG
Organism: Ochropacha duplaris; assembly: GCA_951361185.1. NCBI lineage: Eukaryota > Metazoa > Arthropoda > Insecta > Lepidoptera > Drepanidae > Ochropacha > Ochropacha duplaris. The sequence continues at coordinate 13,246,681 of OX592696.1, read as the reverse complement.
CAGTTTTTAAAGAGCGAGACGGAAAAGTAGTTATATAGCTAGTCTAGTAAAATAAGGTTTTTATTTATCCGTCATAGTCTTGACTAAAAGAAACAGGGTGTCAAACCGTAATCAGTAATATTTAAACCTGAGTACCCTATTCAATCTAGCCTTGAAAATCCTAGTAGAAAACAGAAGCAGGAAGCAAAGGAATTTCTATCAGCATGATGCAACTTAGTAAGTGTTCGATATGTCAACAATCACGGATGGAAATTTACATATCAATATTTTTATTAAATGTCAAAACGATGATTTACTGTGGAGTTTTGTATGAAATACATACTTGTGACGTCATAAATATACACCATCAAAAGACCTACTCTTTTTCGGTAAATTGGTAATTGGTCTATTTTTGAATATTTTTATATGTTTTATACAGTAGTTAGAGATAGGTATTTTTTCTTGAATATAGGCATCATTCCATATTTTTGATACCGTTACAAAATAGTTGCAATTCCTCACGTAGTCTACTCGCAATGCTAGGAACTAAAGTTGTTTTTGGAACGAAGTTCCTTATCGCGCATTGTGAAAGGGGGCTAGACGGGAAAAATTCTTACGAAAAATTGTCACCGACACTTTTTATGTCACTATGTATGTTTATTAAGCTGTGCGGCGTGCGCATGTTTCTCTGTATGTCTCTCTATCTCTCTCTCTCTCTCTTATAGAAAGCAAGCCAGATATTTTCATTTCTATTTATATATATATGTGTATATATAAATAGAAATGTTTTTTTTTTATATATATATACTCTCTCGACTTATATAACTTCGTTCCATCCGGGTGTCCCTTGACACCTCTCAAGTTTTTTTTTTTACTTTTTGATGAGCTTGTGTTTGACCACAATCTCACCATGGTAAGTGATGGCGTGACCTTAGGCGCGAAATATTCGCTAGGCGTTGCGAAAGGAACGACTAGATATGGAGACACCATCGAACCACGACCTCTCTGACAAGAATACCCGACTGAGAAGAATAAGGTTTAATTAAGTAGCTTCGTAAAAAAAACTAGTAGCTCAAAGCCTATACAGCCTTGAGAAGGATTTCGTAAGGAAAATGTGACATGTGGAACAAAAAACATAATTGTAAACTTTTACTGTCTTAACTCGAGGGTCGAGTGGATTGGATATGGTAGAGCTTATCGTAGGCCTGACCATTTGCGGGAGGACAAAAGACTGTATTGATTTCTGCCGACTAAAGTACGTTCGGAAGACTTCAGTGCGATAATATAAATAGAAGTTTAATTTGAATTCTCAATGCACTTTTTGGTTAGTTCATCTATCTTCTTACTTTTAAAGTATTCTGCTCAATTAATCGAGGCCTCGGGTGACCGGCGGGCGGGGAGCTTTTTCCGCCAACGCATCAGCTTGGCCATCCAAAGAGGAAACGCTGCCAGCCTTCTGGGAACCTTGCCGATCGGCAGCAGCGGCAGCCTCGAAGAAGTTTTTATGTATTGTAATTGTACATTTGCATGTATATTTTGTACATTTGTTGTAAATAAAAACCTTAATAAATTAATCGAAATATAAATAAGCTTATTTTTATTATTTATAACCTACATAAATAACAGAGTTTGGTGCAATGTTGGTAATTATTCAAACAAAATGATAAAATTAATTAAATATTTTGAAATATTTTCCTGATAAAAATAGTGTAGGTATTTAATAACCAGATTAAACCATAGTAATTTAAGTATTTTAATAATTTGATTTGACATTTAAAACTAGAATACTAAATAAGCGCACTGTAACGCAACGCGCGTCGCATCGTCTGCGCTCGGCGCACGCACACCGCGCAAGATTCACAGGAGTAATTTAAAAACAATTCTGCGGGGTTGCCTCGCAACTGTAACTGTTTATGGAGTTGCCGCACCAAACTGGGAGTAAACGAAAAAACCTGACGCATGGCATGAACAGAAACCCGTACGTGGTAAAAAAGGAACTCATCGGCTGCCCGTAGCGTAGTAGAATGCCCCTTGCCCGCGCGCGCCCTCCCCGTCCTCGATGCGGCGACGTCTCGTACGCGTTACTACTGGGAGCGTAAACAAACTTGATGCAGCTGTGTTTGTCGTACAGCTTTTTATGTGTTGAGGAAAATGATACAACTGTCTTGCGCTGGATTTGCTATATATTATTATTTAAATTAATTAAAAAGTACCTACGCAATGTAATGATTGATGTAAATTAATCGTTAATTGAAACTTTATTGTTATTTATGGAATTTTAAGCAAGTTTTTCCGACAGTTCTGTCTCGTATCAGCAAATTAGGTAGATTTAAAACGTAAATATACCCTAAATCTTACGTCACGGAGAAAGCTCATTTTGTCACGGTGCCGGTGGGCGGAAAGACTTATTTGTTTATGAAAAAATCCCCGATTTTCTCGAAACAAACCTTAATCCAAGATAAATAAGTAAGACTGAGTGGTGACGAGCGCCGAAGGAAAAGTTGGCACTACAAAACTGTTGCAGCGGAAAAAATATCGGCCAGCGAAAAGTTTTCACAGAAACACTGTGAGTCACAAAATCGTATTTCTTACGATCGTTACGTTTAAATTTACGTGCGGTGCGTTGCGTTGCGTTGCGTGGCGTGCGAAACGTAATTGTGTCATATGTTGTCCGCGGTGACTGATATCATTCCACATTTATATATGTTTACAGGTTGGCATGCATATTCGAAGATTAACAATACGCAACATGGGATGTTTTAAAGCGATGATAGCTCAGTGGTAGTGACGTCGGATACCGCGGCGAAGGTTGTGGGTTCCAATCCTACAATGAGCTTGAGCTTTTGGTGAAGGAAAACATCGTGAGGAAACTATAGCACGGTGGTAGGGTACTTTATGGTACCCGTCTGGCTGGCTACCACCCTCAAGTTGAAAATCTGTCGCCGAGCAACTATCGGTGTGTTCCGACAGCTGCACTTGAGAACCAGTTCCCATCTAAGCTTTGCGGCTTGCTTCGGCCACATCATCACTTACCATGGTGACATTGCGGCCAACACAAGCTTAACCAGAATATTAAAAAAAATGATTTGAGTAATTACCTAATTGTTTTAAATGTGTTTTAATGTGACAACTCAGATATTTAAAATAATATGTTTTTTACATCCACCAAGATATCAACAATATTATTATCTATGCATATTATTACGCGGAGAGGCTATAAGGCGGACTGTATGATTGTTTGCCACCAGCTTCGATCAACAATAGCTATAGATTTAGGGTCGGCACAAAAAATACGTCTCGGTAAATAAGAGCGCACTTGAAAAGTGAGCTCTTATTTTGTTTAGTTCGCTTGAACACAGCCAATATAAACACGTCTCACAATGCCGCAGTGTGTATTCAAAAGTTGCAAAAATAATGCTCGAAAAAGCAATTTAATGGCCGGAGTATCTTACTTTCGGTAAGAACATAAAGAATAAGATATATTTTAAGCTTTAAACTAACAAATAATATACAATTTTGAACAAAATTACATATTTTATACCACGCTACCAACGCTACAAATGATTGGCCAAACTCGCCAACACACGCACAAACTTCGAAGAAGAAAAAATAAACGAAACAAAACGATGTAGCTCTCAAGGCAACATAACGGGAAAACATACTTTATTTGTTGCTCTTTAAGGTTGATTTCACACTAAATGTTCTTTAACTTATGTCTTTTTCTTTTAAGTGACAGGAGTAGTTTATTGCTTTGCTCGTTTCATGTTACTAATGATCGTAAGTATTAGAGAATATTTTGAAGATTTGTGACTTTAATACTGGGTGCTATGGTTGTAATTAGGATGAACTTAAAAATGTTTTAAAACATTTCTCTCCCTTTGTTATTAAACAAATGTAGCTGTAAAAGTATATACTCACGCGGATAGCATTTAGCTTGGATTTTGTACGTGACCCGATATCTATGGCTATACCTATATCTATGGCCACCAGTGTTATTAAATATATTAAGTATTATCACCAGCCTGTACCTATTAAGTCAAACAATCAGTTTATTTTTTCAAACAATCAGTTCGCACTACGATTGCTGCACTTGAGTCGCACTCGCTGACTGACATGTTATTTAATCTATACATATAGGTAAGTATATAAAAAGAGAAGGTCTGACTCACTGACTAATCAACGCCCGGCATAAACCCTTGGACGTAGAAAGCCGATATTTTTCACAGGTCTTGTTTTAAAGTCGTTAGACGAGGAATAAGAATGGATTTTTCGAATTTTTATTTATTTATTATTACAGAAACAAACGGTCATACAGATGTTAAGGATATGAATAATTGAAAGACCTATAGTTTCCTTAATTTTTTAAAATACTGACTTTTGAAGTGAGTTATGTACTAATCATAAAAAACACAAAACATAATCTATACCCAGTCGGTTGAAGTTTGTTACAGTAAAGCTTGTATGTATACAAATACACTTATTTATGTTGTAATCAAAAATACCTATTAGTTTGATATTACAGGCATTTAAACTTATGATAAGAACGGGTCCCGCTAACAGTCACGTGGCTGTATGTGACGTCAACCTGCAACGCTCCGCTATAAGCGAGCGTTGCAAGATGACGTCACACCGTCACGCGAGTACATCACATCGAGTACGAGTCCGCATCGGACGCTTACTTCTATAAATCGGAAAGTAATTTACGTATCGAAGAAATTCAACTCCTAAAGGGGTAAAAAGGGGTACGCAGGTGAAACCGCGGGGCGGAGAGCTTGTTTCCATCGTTTTGGAATAACTGGGCAATTTAATATTAAATTCTCACGAAATGATTTCAAATGTCATCCAAATCACTGCAGAAATTATGTTTTTTTTTATTCTGGTTAAGCTTGTATTTGACCACAATCTCACCATGGTAATTGATGATGTGGCCGAAGGTGGTAAGCACACAAAGCCTAGATGGGAACTGGCTCTCAAGTGCAGCTGTCGGAACACACCGATAGGTGCTTGGCAACAGATTTTCAACTTGAGGGTGGTAGCCAGCCAGTCGGGTACTACAAAATACCCTACCGCCGTGCTATGGTTTCCTCACGATGTTTTCCTTCACCAAAAGCTCAAGTTCATTGTAGGATCCCACGACCTTCGCCGCGGTATCCAACGTCACTACCACTGAGCTATCATCGTTCTTTATCATGGATAAAGGGATCATCATATGACTAATCCAATTCTGTAAGCCGCGTGGGCAAACTGGCAAAGTTAAAAGTATGATACGATCATTAAAAAAAATGTAAAGAATCTGCTCAGAATGTTGCAAACGCCACTTCTGTATGTAAATACGAATTCTTTGAATGTTGCCAGTGAAATAATAAAAACCGGCCAAGTGCGAGTCGGACTCGCGCACGAAGGGTTCCGTAAAAATGGCAAAAAAATCACGTTTGTTGTATGGGAATGGGAGCCCCCCTTAAATATTTATTTTATTTTGTTTTTAGTATTTGTTGTTATAGTGGCAACAGAAATACATAATTTGTGAAAATTTCAACTGTCTAGCTATCGCGGTTCTTGAGATACAGCTTGGTGACAGACAGACGGACAGGCGAAGTCTTAGTAATCTTAGTAATGGGATCCCGTTTTTACCCTTTGGGTACGGAACCCTAAAAATGGTATAAGATTAGTGAAGCTGTTATAAAGTAGTTGATTGACATAGTTATGTTTTCATACAAATAAAATAAAATAATGTTGGTATGCTAATTACTAAATTAGGGTATTATTTATTTAATTATGCAACATTTCAATTGGATTGTGTGTGTAAGCTTGTATAAACTCATGTGTAATTTTTGTATTTAGCTGCAAAATTATCAATATTATAAAATTGTTTAAAAAAAAATTGTTCAAATTCCGCATTTATCTCATAAGCTTCCATGAATCATTCGCCTAACAGTAACCCTATTAATTTATTATTCGATTATAAAATGTTGTATGAAATAAGCAAGCCCTAATTTCATTTAAAATATTCAGCTTCAGGCAGTTTACAATTTAAATATTTATATGGCATGCGTGGTAGCGGGTTTGCTGGATTCCACTCATTTTGATAAGTCTAGATGGTGATCGCGTGATAGTCTTCTGTAGGGTTACCAAGTCACAATTTTTTTTTTTTTTAAATTTCTGTGCAACATTTTTTTAGAGGGTTAACATTAATAGATATTTGATTTGATTTTCTTCAAAACTGCCTAAGTAAAATTCTAAATTTGAAAAATGTTTGCTTAAGCGTGTAGATCAGGCAAACTGAACTTAGCAGTTGAAATTTAAATAGGTATCTTTAATGTTTTCAATAGTTAAGGTATTTTGAATTTTTGATTCTGTTCTAAAAAGCACAAGACGTGAGAATTTGTGGTATGTGAAGTTTAAATTGGACACGTATAATTGCATGCAAGACTATATAGCATGAGCGATATTTAGAATAATTTTATGAAATTTACATTAATATCTCAGGTTATGATTGATCAGAACCCTGAATTGACGTGCGTGCAATATTTAATAACACCAGGACTATCCCATTTACTCGATTGCTTAGCATCCCTCCCTCCGGGAGACTGGGACGTTAACCGTTTTAGGAAATATTTTAAAAGTTCGATGACTTATGCTTAGAGGTCGAACTGTCATGTTGCCATGCGATACACTTTCACAGGATGAAAGTAATCTCAGCATTAGCCGAATTAGGGTAAAAATGGGGACAACGTTTTGAAACCATCAAATACTGGGCTAAGGAATTAAGTAAAACAAGAAAGTGGAGATAAAGATCATTTTTGAAAACAGTAATCATAGCAAAGATGAAAAAGTATGTATACATTTACTTAAGTCTTTAAGTAAACTACAAATTAATATTGGATCAAAATAGTACTTAAAAATGATATTGAAAATTTCATAAAGCCAACTAGAAAGCACAGTGTTCATTTTAAAAATAAAATTGTATCTGAAACGCGTCCTAATTTCCAAGAATTAGTCGTAATGCGCATTCAGTTAGGGAGGATACATAAAATTATATGAGTAAAAAAGCGATAGTGGGTCTCATTAGTAGGAAAACAAATGATGGCGTCGAAATATATAAAAAGATTATCCAAATACATGATATTAAAAAGATAATTATAAGAGTTGAGCAAAAAGTTGTAAATAAACTAATGGGTGACGCCAAACAATGTGTTTAACGAAATACGAGTGTCTGAGCCAGATCAAAGGGCTTTGAATTCATCTTCACGTATCTATACGGTCAAAACTTTGAAATTTGATACAAATTTTGCGCAAGATAGATTTTTTTACGAGTACACAACTATTTTCAGTAAAGTTTCTACTTCGGCAAATGTTCCTGTTTCAAAAGATCTGAAAAGCATTGTAATGGAGATGTCATCATTAAAACAGTGGAATGTAGAGACAAACAATTGTACCAATAAGAGATAAGAGAGAAATTCAAACAATGTCACCGGCAAACATTATAAATTATTAAGTAGTCCGAAATCAAAGACACCGAAACATTCCCTGAACAAACAGCAATTGTTACCGAAGACAAATATACAACGTATCATATTTGAACAAATTGATCGCAAAGCGAAAGCTTCAGTTTATTTGTTTTCCGATAGTGCTACGGATTGGGCATATTATAAAGAAAGAGATGAAAATATGATTGTAAATAAAGATGGAGTGAAAGGAGGTGTAACACTTGAGACCACAGCGGTCCGTGATGAAAGAACGAGTGGAATACAAATGAGGTATGGTGACAATGCGCTGGAATCCAGAGCCGTCCCAACAAGTAGGTTAAAAGGTGAACCTGACAGGTATTACTGTAATTAGAGTTGAGTTGCCATAGTGATGCAAATGTAACATGGCGATTCCATTATATGACGCGAGGAGGAATTTACAGATAGGCGCACGAGGCTTCGGAATGTCTAGTACTTATTGATGCATCATAGACCATTACAACATTTGCTGTGTGTAGAATGTTATTGCTAATGTCTAACTACCAAATTGTCATTGGGTTTAAGCTACTGATTAATTAGGTAGGTATTTGATTTTCTAAGTTTAAACACATTTCCTAAAGCCATCATAAAAATACTTTAGTATGTTTAATGTCAAAGAAAAATTCAAGCGGACAACCCAAACGCTACAAAACTCGCAGAAACATGTGTTTCTTTAAATTCTGATACTGTAAGCCTTCCTAATTCGTCCACTAATAAGGTAATTTGAAGAAAAACTCGGCCTCACAGAGTTTCGGCGCTACGTGTCGGCATGTCTCACGGCCTTAAATCGATAACAATCACTTTAATTATCTGCGATTAAATCCGATTATGGGATCAATTACAAAAACTCCGTCAGAAGTCTTTTTGAACTGTTTAATTAATCTTTTTGGTGTAGCCGCTCGCATTTAAACGAGAAATGTGTATAATGCAGGAATTTAAGTATATTATTCTTGTTTACAAATAAAAAATATTTTTATAATTTATGTTAGCCTGTCCTTAAAGGGAAAAGTTACAAATTACACAAACGTTTTTTTATTCGATTCCATAATTCTCAACAAAACATTCTCTGGATTTCTTGTTAAACTTGGTATTGTGAATGTTCACGAGTTGGACGTAACTTTATAAGTTCGAAAAGTTAGTGCGAAAACCTGTTGATTGAAAGTATTTTTCTGAGACGTACTGCGTTGTCCAACTCTAACACCGGCTTGGAAGGTTATTTTTGCTGAGAAGAGCCGGCTAACTTTACGATAACTATTTTCAAAATCAACACATTTTATCTAGTCTAACTGACAAAATTTGGTAAATTTGGTGGCAAAATAAATATAACATACTAATAAGTGACTTCATAAATTGTAAACTCTTGCAGACCGCCCCCCACAAGTAGCACCTGCTGACATCACATAATTTACAAACGATTTTGTGCACATATAGCTTAATAGCGATAGTAAATAATTGAATGAATGATCATTACTTCTAACGGTACAAAATTTTATAAGGCCGGCTACTATATAAATGCGTGAGACTAAGTAAAATGTTAAAGATCTTAGTGTCATTTATGTAAAAGTTATAGCAGCTTATATTGACTTTGTAGTAGTTGAAGAAAACTAGATAATTAAACTGTAAAATGAGCTGATCAGCTCTAAAGGTGATACTAGTCGCCCTTTTGAATCTGAAGCTACTAGAAAGTGTTTCAAATCTTGTAGTGATTACGTAGACGATATCATTTGTTCTGACGTAAACCGATGATCAAGATGTTTGTTTGTGTAAGTGTAACTACCATTTCATTTTATATCTGTCGATGTTTTTATGATCGGTACCCTGACGCCGCAAAAGTTTATACATACAAAACCAATACAGATAATGAAAATATTGGCGCTGCTCCCAAACTAACCGAGACGTTCTTTTTAATTTAAATTAAGTTTCAGACGTAAATTATAATTATGCAATTTTTATTTCAGTAATTTAAAAAGGATAGCTTAGTTTAGTAAAAACTAAAAAAGTAATGATAGAAAAAAGAAAAACAAGAGAGAATCTGTAACACATAGATCAGCAAATAAGCAGATAGAAGCATCGTAATCCCACTTGTAATCCTAATAAAGCACTTGAGATATAAATGACGAGCGCGTAGTCAAAAGCCAAGCGCATCATGACAGAAGCTCTTACAAACATCAAATCTATGTTAGACAATTTAAAATTTACTGATGAAAGGAAAAGTAACAAGGCACTTTTAGTTGTTGTGATAGGTTGTCACGTGTCAAGACAATATGTGACTGTCCTTTTGTAATACCTAGATAGATCTCAAGTGTAGCTGCTAGACATCAATCGGCAACAGCTCAGTGTTTGTGACGTCAGAAACCGCGGTGAAGACCGTGGGTTCAAATCCTACAATGAGCTTGAGCTTTTGATGAAGGAAAATATCGTGAGAAAACCACGCCCTACCCTATCACCCGGTACATTATAGTACTCGACTGGTTGGCTACCCTCAAGTTGAAAATCTATCGCCAAGCACCTGTTGGTATGTTCCGGCAATTGCTTGTGAGAGCATAATGGTGTACAAAACATTAGCAGTCCCCTGGTATTGCTAATGTCTATAGACGACGGTAGTCACTTTCTATAAAGCTTGCCTGGTCATCACTTGTGGTATAAATTAAGAAAAAATCTTGAGGGTGATAGCCACCAGCCACCAACTGATACACAATGAGGTTTTCTAAAGAGAGGTCATTAAAACAAAACACGTAGTGTCAAGGCTAACGCCCACTCAATTATCTAAACTCGCTTCTGTCCATCTCGTAGGATTTAGGCCACTCGCAACACTATTTTGAATGGGTTATATATAAAATATATGTCAGTTTGTTTGTACGGCTCTCCACTTTCCGTCGTTTCACAATAATATATAGTTTATTGTGCGTTTTTACGCTGTTGGTTACATAAAAATCTTTATTTGAGTCATTGTCTGTACCCTTCGATTTTATTTGGTTGTTTCCGCATCTACTTTGTTTGATCTGTCTCTTTCTGCGTTTACGAGCATCTCATTTTCATGAATGTTTTCTTTTTATCCATACTTATTTCTAATTCATTCACGGCGGGGTAAATTTTCTTTCTCTTTTGTTTTTAATATCATAAAATTAATTCATACTTTGGTAATCTTCTATCACTTTCTCAAAAGCTGTCAATAAAAAAAGATAATAGCTACCACAAAATCCCTAAATCACCGATCGGGATGTTCAAAGAGCAGACACAAAATAAAACCTTTAAAAAGCAATGGACAATAAAATTGAGATACTGTTAGTTGTGCAAAAAGCATTCCGTTAGTCCTTGCCAGCGGCGCTTGTGCAGTCAAGAGTTGGGAGTAAAAAAATGTTTAGTGCACTTTAAAGGGCGTTTTGATCGCCCATTGTATTTATGGACAAATTTTATTGGGTTCACTGATCTAGTATTTAAAAATCTAAATTTAATCTTCTTGGATCCAATATTTTGGAAATCAAATTACATTATGAATTATTTGGTAGTGAGAAAATTAAAATAAAAAATAATTTCAAGCTATCATGGTCATCATGTCAGCTAGAAAACGTCCACTGCAAACTTTAATGTCCGCAAATGACTTGAATGTTGACGAAAAATACAGTCTTACATTTAGTTGCAGTCAAAAACATTGCAAGTTCTTTTCCTTTCAATATATTGCACCTACAAAAGGAAAATAAGAGGTAGTTTTCTTTAAGAATTCAAAGGAAATTTCCCTTTACAACTACAGGTAATGTTGACACGATTCCCAGCTCGCCGTAATCAAGACACTGCTTGCAACGTAAAAGAGTATAACTCGAAAAAGCGAAGATTCGCATGTGCATTTTTTTTGCCACGTCTCATTGTTTTTGCCGATGGTTGCTGGCATTTTCGGAATTCAGCCATTTACATAAATACCTTGGGGTCTTTGTTCAGCCGCTATGGCGCCGCAGAGGGAACGGGTTGAGTTTCGTTGCGGCTTGCGTACGCGCATACGAGCCGGCCATGTCGTAAATGGCGAGGTCCAGTGTATCGTATTTGTTTTCTGTTTTTGCGTGCGGATTTCCAAAAGTTGGGACAGTTATTTATTAATATTTATTCATTTCATTACTACATACATTTGCACATACTACATTTTGCACGGTGGTAGGGTACTATGTGGTACCCGACTGGCTGGCTACCACCCTCAAGTTGAAAATCTGTCGCCAAACACCTATCGGTGTGTTCAGACAGCTGCACTTGAGAGCCAGTTCCCATCTAGGCTTTGTGCGCTTACCACCTTCGGCCACATCATCACTTACCATAGTGAGATTGTAGTCAAACACAAGCCTATCTAGAATAAAAAAATTGTTTATATAGTTTACGAGTTATTTTTGCGGTAAGTAATTTATTTAGGTAATCTGAGTTCGGTGTTTACTATCCTTATTGTTTAAATAACTACGCAATAATATTACACCATATCTGATAAATCTAAGTTTCAATAAAATATAATAAATTTAATAAGTTGAACCCGGGAGTCCAATACAAAACAGCCCATCAATCTTAACAGCCGTGGCGCCGACTACACTGACCTCAACACCCCATTTTTGTATAAAAAGGTAAAAAAAAGAACTATCCGACGCTTCTATAAAGAATGGCCAGCAAAAACCTTAATATTCCCCAAAGAATTAGGCAGCAAAACCAGGGGAAATCGAACTTTAACTCGTTATAATAAGAGTTCTGTAAGCGGCATATAAATCTCGTAGGTTTGGTAATTAGATTCTGACAGTTCAGTATCGGCAAAGAAGCCGACTGTCAAAAAGCCGGCGCCAGAATCAACGTGTTGTAAATAAAACATCGAGAAAGTTAAATTTACGATTTTTAGCTTTGGCACATTTTGCTTTAAAATATTCTGGCGGTAGTCTACGAGTATAAATACTGCAAGCCACTTTATTGGAGATCGTTATTTTAAATTTTGAGAGGTGTTATGCGTATTTTATACCTATTCATTTATCTTTGGCTGGTAATTACATTGTGTGGTCACATAGCAATGATTTTTATTTGCGGTTGTACTTTTACAGAAACCCTTACAGTTACACACTGTAAACGAATTTTTTTAAGAATGTTACAATCTCAGCTAGAAATAGTTGCGATATGGTGGATATTTTTATCTACATTTAGCTAGACTATAAAACGCAAGGCTAAATGAATCCATTTATTTTATTATTACAAAAAGATATTCACATTAAATTTATTGGCAACACATACCAAACTTACACTCAGAATAAAATAGGACAATCTGTCGATCTATTGCAGGTATGCTATTGCGTTTTTTATATTTTTACATGATATACAAAATTGGTTATTTATATAACAAAAGGTCCAACTGATTATATAATCACCTTATTTTGAATCTTGCTAATCCTTGTGCTAATAAATTATATAAGATTTATAGGGAAGAATAAAAATATCTAGTTATTAAAAAGATCTAAAAACTCTAAGAAAGCAACTACAAATTCTAGAAACTGAAGTCACAGGAAAAATATTATGCTGAACAAAACTTGGCACTGCGTCCCATGCAAATTACTTTCTTTACAACTCTTCCGTACTATATATTATCATGAATCGTATATAAATGCATTATTGCTATTGTAAATCATATGACGAAAACTCTGTCTGAAGTGAACGTAGTAAAAAGTTAAAGAAAATCAAAGAGAAGCCAGCAATTGAAATGATGTTTTGGGACACGTTTGTATTGAGAACTGAAGATCATCATCTATTTAAAATAGTAAAGCCGTCATTTAGTGACAAAAATATATGATCTTATCTTTTCCCGGGATAAAAATTTGCACGGTGGTAGGGTACTTTGTAGTACTCGACTGGCTGGCTACCACCCTCAAGTTGAAAATCTGTCGTCAAGCACCTGTTGGTGTGTTCCGGCATTTGCACTTGAGAGCCAGTTCGCCTTTAAGGCATTGAATAGGGTGTACAACACATTAGCAATCCCCTGGTATTGCCAATGTCAATAGGCGACGGTTGTCACTTACCATCAGGTGACCCGCCTGCCTCGTTGTCACTTGTGACATAAAAAAAAATAAAAAAATATAGCCTATTGTTACTCAGGGATAATGTAGCTTTCTAATGGTGAAAGAATTTTTAAAATCGGTCCAGTAGTTTTGAGTTAAATCGTAACAAACAAACAAATCTAATCTTTCCTCTTTATAATATTAGTTTAGATGACATTATGATAGAATAAACTTTATTTAAACCCCACAAGATGGAATTGGAAAGTTATGTACATTTCGCTAATAAATAACACATAGATAGAATAACTACAAAACAGGACGCATTGCTGCTAAAACGATTTCTTCGATTCAATCTTTGACTAAAAGGATGCAAAACGAAAATGACAGATGTAGCACACATTATTCAGTAAAATCTAATTGAATAAAAAAATCATAAACTACTTCCATAGACATTTGTATGTAGTAAAAGAAATAGTAATAAAAGTCGAAATGAAAAAAAATATCTAGGTGGGGAAGTATAATGATTAAAGAGGCGAAAAACCGGTTTTATTTAACGTACCGTAATTTTTATATTTTTCCACAGAAGATTTTAAATTCTAATTTAGATTGTATTGTAATTGTATAAAATTTATTCGTTACGTTTTTTTGACGTTATTTAATTATCAAATAACCTTTGAAATACAAACTTTAATCATTAGCAGTCATTCGCTACATTGAACAAAAAGTAGTTCGTGTTAAAACTCCTTAATGAATGGGTTTTGGATTTTTTGCCCGTCTCATTTTAAGGGTTGGTACAAGAGCGTTTAGCTGTTTAAGATCATGTATAACAAGACAATCTATTAAACGGTAATAATCTTTTATTTTTACATAAACAGTACATACAAGAAAAATATAATAACATATTTTTTTTGTAATAAAAGACGATACTGAAAGAAAGGTATTTACATAAAAAATACACAAGAAAATATTTTCTGAACAGTGTCATAAAAAAATTAAAGTTAAAGCTAATTTTATTGCGGTATTCCAATAGATTGGAAAATTTTGGACCAAATAAATGATGTATATAATTATAAGTGTAAAAACTATTAAACGTTTCTAAACCAAAATTCGAGAATTTTTAAATTCTTAACATAATAGTGTACCTATTATTCCTCCTTGAGAGATTTCATGTAACTCAGTTCACCACCATTCGATATCCACAAGACACTCCATAATTAACTCATTATAAGTTATTTTTATACTATCTTTTTTTCAACGTCAAAACCAAAACCATTTATTTATTTTTTTGTTACGATTTAACTCAAAAACTACTGGACCAATTTTATAAATTCTTTCACCATTAGAAAGCTACATTATCTCTGAGTAACATAGGCTATATTTTTATTCCGGGAAATGATAAGAACGCGGGTGAAACCGCGGATGAAAGCTAGTAATATATAATTTCGGTTAACATATCGCTACCCTATTGCAGTAACCGCGCGTGGCGATCGCGTGACATTAAAGGGTTGGATTGTCTGACAGGTGCGCAAGAGTCGATGCGGCGTTGTTCATTCCACGCCTTTTGAATTCGTTGGCATTTATTTTTTGCTGTAATTTACTTACGTTAGCTTATGATTTTGAAAATAACACATATCTTTAGTATTGATTATCTTGCATTTATTAAATACACAATGTAATTTTTACAATCAATAATCATAACTTAATATTTTAATTTATTTTAGGATAAGCTAAGCTTGTGTTTGACCGCAATCTCACCATGGCAAGTGATGATGTGGCCGAACAAAGTCTAGATGGGAACTGGCTCTCAAGTGCAGCTGTCGCAACACACCGATAGGTGATTGGCGACAGATTTTTAACTTGAGGGTGGTAGCCAGCCAGTCGGGTACTACAACGTACCCTACCACCGTGCTATGGTTTCCTTCTCGAAAGCTCAAGCTCATTTTAGGAGTCGAACCCACGACCTTCGACGCGATATCCTACCACTGAGCTATCGTCGCCTACTTACTATGGTGCAGAGTGGTTGCAGAAGTTATCATATGACCAAACTGAAAATGTGATTCTTGTTAATTGTTAATACTGCTTGTAGAGATTTTCCATTGTTTATTTACTATTATATCAATTTGCTATTACGATCTTAGTCGCCTATGTATCTTTTTATTTCACCGAGTCTTATATAGAGTTGTTAATAAATTTATATAGAGGAATAAAGTCGACTACTACGACACAGGTTCATTTATAACCAACTGTAGTAGCCCGCTGTTCATTTTTTGTTTAACGTCAATTGTTTTGTACAACTTGTGACAAATAACTTTATAACTTTTATGTATTTAATGTATGTTTGTGAGTACAAATAAATGATTATTATTATTATGTCTTTAAGCTTTAGCATGTAGGAGATAGAGCCATCTATCATTTTCTCCATGTATCCTACTAACATTATAAATGTGAATATATGTTTGGGTGTGTGTGAACATGCAAAAACTGAACGGATGTTTTTTTTTTTATGTCACAAGTGACAACGAGGCAGGCGGGTCACCTGATGGTAAGTGACAACCGTCGCCTATAGACATTGGCAATACCAGGGGATTGCTAATGTGTTGTACACCATAAGGCGATGATAGCTCAGTGGTAAGTGACGTCGGATACCGCGGCGAAGGTCGTGGGTTCGAATCCTTACAATGAGCTTGAGCTTTCGGTGAAGGAAAACATCGTGAGGAAACCACAGCACGGTGGTAGGGTACTTTGTAGTACTCGACTGGCTGGCCACCCTCAAGTTGAAAATCTGTCGCCAAGCACCTGTTGGTGTGTTCCGGCAATTGCACTTGAGAGCCAGTTCGCCTTAATAAGGTGTACAACACATTAGCAATCCCCTGGTATTGCCAATGTCTATAGGCGACGGTTGTCACTTACCATCAGGTGACCCGCCTGCCTCGTAGTAACTTGTGACATAAAAAAAAAAAAAAAAAACCTTATTACAATGCCTTAAAGGCGAACTGGCTCTCAAGTGCAATTGCCGGAACACACCAACAGGTGCTTGAAGAAACTTGGCACCCAGCTTATATCCTGGAATAACAATAGGCTACTTTTTATCCCGGGAAAAGATAAGATCCCTCGGGAACGTGGGTGAAACCGCGGGGCGGAAAACTAGTATTAAATAGTCCCTTTAGTTTACGTTTACGTGAATGATCTAAAGCGGCATCGCTCGGGGTGACTTGTCTATTTATCGGAATAAACTGATTCACATGTTATTTAGTTTTTCTTACCAATACCTAGTATAAATAAGTGGTTCATTCATATAATAATATATTATATGAGTAATATTTAATTTAAGCTACAAAAAAAAATTTGCTCTCCCACCCAGTTTTACCTGCATTCCCGATCTTTTGATATGATCTACCTGTGTGCCAAGTTTCATCAAAATCCGTTCAACCGTTTTTGCGTGATTGGGCAACAAACATCCAAACATACAAACTTTCACATTTATAATATTAGGTAAGATATTAACCCCATACCTAGAAAATCGTGCAGATGTTTGTCCTTAGTGGGAATCGAATTCACGACCTGTGGCCTGACCTCAGGGTATCTATAACACCAACCAGCCCATAAATGTTACGTCATACAAAATAATCGGAATTTTATAATGTAAATAGGTATATTTTCCATTATTTTATTTTATGAATCACCACAACTATATCATATTTTTGTACAATTTCAACCGTTGGCGAGTACAACTGGGGTAAAAAACCCTTATGTAATAACAATAACTTTCATTCACAAACGTCTATTCTGAGTTGCAGTTCAGTATTTCTAAATTCCGCGACGGTCACCAAGTCCAGACGTGTTATATTTAGATACGCATAAACTTTTTCGTCGCGTCAAGGTATTTTGGTTGCAAAATACAGTTACTCAAAAATGTTAAGAAAAACATAAACGCTAGTTGAAACTCCAGACGTTTCATACGTCAATAATAATTTTAATGAGTTGCTAATTTAAACGAAATCTTCAAAAAGAAATGTTAGGATTAAATGGCTGTACGCAAATAAGCCTCTCCCAAAAGTTATGAGTCATTAAGATTATTCCCAGAGTTATTATAGTATAAAAATAAATCGAGACTAAAATAAGGAAACAGTTGAAAAGTTATTATTTATAATTATCCCAGATTAAATTTAAGAAGCTGTATTTATTATGTTTCAAAAGATTTTTTAGTTTACAAACATTTTGTTTATGAATGAAAAGTGAACCATTAACTAGTTTACAAAGAAAACTGTGTATCACATTATTTATTAAACTAACGTTTTTTTTAATGTAATTTTCAGGATTATGCTGATCATTGAACCTGAGTATATTTTAAATGCATAATTGATGATATTTACCCAAATCTAAACACCTTTGAATATGTCGCAGAAAGTGTCGACAGTTGTCAAAAAGCTTATTGCGACAGGGTGCAAGTATAGTAACATTTTGCGTTAACATGTAAAAATTATTTCCACGAGTGTACGTTGTGAACTGGATTTTTGATATTTATTCAGAGGATTCTGAATATTCAGAAGAAGTGACGAAAGTGTAGGCTGATACATTGCAACATCATTGAAATTTTCAGAGTTAAAAGAATATTTTTTTTTACTAGCAGATATTTAAAGACGTTTAGAGATTTCAAACACATTTATACATAATGTTTTTATATGGATCACAGTTCCTAGGCTTATATTTATCCGTTCCATAAGGATCTAGAAAGCTAAATTTATAGAACTGACGTAGGTAAGTGTTAATTCCACAGCCACTTTATCATCACTTTTACTGAATACTTAATCACCCACCGATCTACATTCAAGTGATCACTTTTTTTTATGTCACTAGTAACAACGAGGCAGGCGGGTCACCTGATGGTAAGTGACTACCGTCGCCTATAGACATTAGCAATACCAGGGGGACTGCCAACGTGTTGTACACCTTATTACAATGCCTTAAGGGCAAGGGCATCACTATCAAAGATTCACGAACGAAGTGCAGTGTTACACCTGGTGTTGCAAGCGTCTATATGATACGGTAACCGCTTACCATCAGGCGGAACGAATGCTTGTTTGCGACTTTACTGTTATAAAAAAATAATACTTTTTTAGGGCTTAAACTTGTGCAGATTTGACGATTCTGCCGCCTGAAATTTAACTTCCCTTCCCAATGAGGTTTGTTGAATACTATGACTTAAACGCTACACAATAAGCTGTATTTATGAATATCATGTGTAACGAGACACCCACTTACCTCCTATTTGTATATGAAAGTATGTAATGTCTCAATTCGAATGGTACTTGCTATGGGAAAAAGAAAAAACATCGGTACGGTCTGCAGGTGTTGTTGCATGAAAATTATTTATTATAATGCATTTTAAATTTGTTATTTACTTAGTCTTTTGTTTTTTTTTTAATTATTTATTATTGTTGCTACACTGATAAGTTTCAGCAGTTTTTTAATTCATTAGCAGCATGTTTTTATATAACATTTTTAATTTGATCTTCACTGAAGTTGTTTGAGTATCTACCATGAGTTTGTTTCCTCACGATATTTCCTTCACAGAAAGCTCAAGCTCATTTAAGGATTAGACCACGACCTTCGTTATGTTATTCGGCGTCATTGAGCTATCATCGCTGTAATTTTTTTTTACTGACAAAGGTATGAGAAGAGAATTTATTTTACAAAATTAATTTAACTAGTGTTCTTCCATAATCTTTTTTTTTATACCACAAGTGACTACGAAGCTGACGAGTCACCTGCTGGTAAGTGACTACCGTTGCCTATAGACACTAACAATACCAGGGGATTGCCAATGTGTTGTACACCTTATTACAATGCCTTAAACTGGCTGCAATTGCCGGAACACACCAACAGGTGCATAGCAATAGATTTTGAACTTGAGGGTGGTAGCCAGCCAGTAGGGTACTACAAAGTACCCTACCACTGTGCTATGGTTTCCTCACGATGTTTTACTTCACCGAAAGCTCAAGCTCGTTGTAGGATTCACCCACGATCACCGCGGTATCCGACGTCACTACCACTGAGCATTTTTTTTTAGAAATAAACCTAAAAGATTCCATTTTTTTTTACATAGATTACACTAAAGTTCGTCAATAGCTATGTAGGTAGGGGTAGATCTAACAGAGGGGGAAAAGGTGTTTTTTTTTTCACAAACTTCAGAATGACCAGTAAAGTAGCATGCTGTCTGTACTATACGACGCGCCCGCGCCGTCTCGCCCGTTCGCTATTTCTAGCCGCGCCCGCCCAGCCAAGTTTATTGACACGACCTAACGCTCACTCTAAACTACACCCGGATTTTACTACTCCAATACCTCACACACTTCACACTTTCATATTTCACAATATTTATTGAGTCCTGAGGTAACCGGCGGTAGAGCTGGCTAAATGTTCCGTTGATTCCTTGCCGCCACATTCAATAACCTCTTTTAATTGTCGCCTTTTCATGATTACCAACGGCGCATTGAGTCAGAACTTTATCAGTATTTAAATCATCAATGTAATAACGCTGTCTCGGTAGCAATTACAGTTATTACCTCGACTTGCCATGAGACGATAGTCTTAACTAATGCTACTTACAAAAAAAAAACATTCAAGTAAACAGAATAATTGATTCCTTTTGACAAAATGCTGATAAGCAACCAAACATTTCACCGGATGGTGACTACAATCAGTGAACATTACCGATATCGGAGATTTTCCTTGTGTTTCCGGTTATTAGGTTTAGAAGGCAGTACACAAAATTCAATACACCGGTCGATGTAAATTCTTGTTCAATACCTTCATTCAACCAATATTTCGGCTTTTGTGGTCTATATTTGTTACTTTAGTTCTTAATCCATTGATAAAAAAAATCTGCTCAATCGAATATAGGGAAGTGGGTCAAAAACATGCAAGTTTGAAAGCGGACAACTTACATACGAACATTGCAAGTTAAATAAAAGCTTGTAAAAGCTTCGGGTGCTACCGTATCTTCAAATAATGATCCATGTTCTACTCATCGTTCATGATTTCATTCGTCACTGAATTTTCTAGATTTTTTCCATTCATTAATTTAATTAGGGTTCCGTACCCTAAGGCTCTACTGTCCGTCTGTCTGTCTATCACCAGGCTGTATTTCATGAACCGTGCTCGCTAGACAGTTGAAATTTTCACAGATGATGCCGCTATAACAACAAATACTAAAAACTGAATAAAATAATAATAAAAAAATGTACGGAACCCACGGTGCGTGAGTCCGTCTCGCACTTGACCGGTTTTTTATACTTTTATCAAGATAGATGTTCAGAGATCAACCTCCCGTACGGTGCGTTAAAGTGTAGACCTATTCGAATAGACAATATTTTATTAAATATAATAAATACCTCCGCGGTTTCACCCACGTTCCCGAGGGATCTTATCCTTTCCCAGGATAAAAAGTATCTTTTGTGTTATTCCAGGATATGATCTACCTGTGTGCCAAGTTTCATCAAAATCCGTTCAGCCGTTCTGGCGTAAATGAGTAACAAACATCCATCCATCCAAACATTCACATTAAAATTTTTTGTGGGATTTATGTGTAAATGAGGTATTTAAAAACTGCCAAAGAAAAGCATCAACAGAATACCGCCCAAATATTAACCATTTACAATATTTAAACATACAATTAAAACTAGTTAATCCATTAACGTGTATCTAACGAGCTACAATAACGTCCAAAATATCTTTATAGTGGGTAGTCGGAGGAGTGAGCCAGTTGCTCTATAATGTGCATAGTCTATGGCGCGTGTCAGGACGGCAGATGCTTTGCAGCTGCGCACACCGTTTGTTGCGAATATTGTAGACACCGGCCGGCCATAGAGTTTTTGTAATTGCCAAGCACCTATCGGTGTGTTCCGACAGCTGCACTTGAGAGCCAGTGTCCATCTAGGCTTTGTGTGCTTACCACCTTCGGCCACATCATCACTTACCATAGTGAGATTGTAGTCAAAACACAAGCCTATAATAAACCGGTGAAACCGCGGGGCGGGAAACTAGTAAAAAATATATTTAAAATAATATTAACGTTAATTAACGAGGAGCAGTTAAATCGAGCTGCATGAGTCAAAACTACCAGAGTCTAACAGAAACTACAATGCCCTCGCTGACAGCCGTACGGTGGGTGACCGAGGTACCTGCCTACCAATCGTCACCCACCGTATGGTGACGTACCGTGCTGTGGTTTCTTTCACCGAAAGCTCAGGCTCATTGTAGGATTCGAACCCACGACCTTCGCCGCGGTATACGACGCCACTACCACTGAGCTATCATCGCCAAGATAGTACCTACTATCGGAGGATACTTAAAACTTAAACGCGATCGGCTTCCTTTTTCAAATTCAGGCATTGCTAATGTAAGCTTGAGCTTTCGGTGAAGGAAAACATCGTGAGGAAACCATAGCACGGTGGTAGGGTACTTTGTAGTACCCGACTGGCTGGCTACCACCCTCAAGTTGAAAATCTGTCGCCAAACACCTATCGGTGTGTTCCGACAGCTGCACTTGAGAGTCAGTTCCCATCTAGGGTTTGTGTGCTTACCACCATCGGCCACATCATCACTTACCATAGTGAGATTGTAGTCAAACAAAAGCCTATCCAGAATAAAAAAAAAAAACATTGAACTCTGATGGTATTCATTCATGTAATCGAGCTAAGTAAGACAATTAGCAGTAACAACCGGTGCAAAGCGGTTTTTACTGGATGCCATTGTCTCGCGTATCGTCTATCCCCACGGCCTGTAAAATACATACAAACAAACAAACAAAATATTATATTAACAGTACCAGAATTAATATTTTATTAGTATGTAAAATATTATCTTATTATTTACAACAAATGTACAAAATATACATGCAAATGTACATTTACAATACATAAAAAAACTTCTTCGAGGCTGCCGCTGCTGCCGATCGGCAAGGTTCCCAGAAGGCTGGCAGCGTTTCCTCTTTGGATGGCCAAGCTGATGCGTTGGCGGAAAAAGCTCCCCGCCCGCCGGTCACCCGAGGCCTCGATTAATTTTTTACATAAAATATTTGCGAAACGACGAGCAATTATATATTAACTATGTTGACTTTTTATAATTTTTATTCGATTAGCACAAAGAAACCTTGAAAGTTATTGAGTTTGTAACTTTAATAGTCAATATAGGAGTGACCACACACTACCTATCCACCGCGGTTTCACCCGCGTATCCTTATTTTTTGAATTTTTGAACTTTGAATCGGATTTTCTTGACAATTTCATGGGTTTTAATTATTTTACGCAGATCCCTAATTCATTTTTTAATATAGAAGTAGCAACAGTTACTTATAACATCAGCTATCTGCCAATTAAGTCTAAATTGGTTTCGGAGATTAGCCGGAACAAACAGACGGACAGACGAAAATTCAAAAAATTGTTTTTATGTAATAAGTACCGTATTTTATTTATTTGTTATAGACTACCAATCGACAAATGCATTCCTATAGAAATGTTCATAGCCAAATGTGATAAGTCCAACATCCTACTAATATTATTTATAAATGCGAAAGTATGTGTGGATGTGTGTGAAGATGTGCAGATGTTTGTTACTCTTTCACGCAAAAACTACTGAATGGATATTAATAAAACTTGACACACAGGTAGATCATATACTGGAATAACATATAGGATACTTTTTATCCCGGGAAAATATAAGATCCCTCGGGAACGCGGGTTAGGTAAATTAGTCATAAATAAATAGGTCTTCAGTTTAGGGTTTGCATGTTCAAATACAGAATCTCTCATTTCATCTGCCTACCTGACACCACAGAAACTTCAATAATAGTGTTCAACGTATTTTGGAATCAATGCCAATAGTAATTAGGATGTAGGTAGGTCAAGGTTGGAAAATGGATGGCGCTGCCAAATACATAAACATTGTAATCACTGTTTTTTTCTTTTTATTTCCGAGAAAATTAATGTTTCAAACTGTACCTATTGTTCATAATTGGTACGAGGGAATTGATGGTGTTTATTATTGAAAATTTGGATACTAAGGTATGACTGTACTTAAAAAAAAAACTTGAGAGGTGTCAAGGGACACCCGGATGGAACGAAGTTATATAAGTCGAGAGTATATATATATAAAAAAAACATTTCTATTTATGTATATATATTATATAAATAGAAATAAAAATATCTGGCTTGCTTTCTATAAGAGAGAGAGAGAGAGACAGAGAAACATGCGCACGCCGCACAGCGGTGTCACCCACACAAAAGTGTCGTAAGATTTTTTTCCGTCTAGCCCCCTTTCACAACGCACGATAAGGAACTTCGTTCCAATATCAGACAAATTAGATACCTATAGATCCACGAATAATTTTTTTAAATTATTTTTAAGATTTACATTTTTTTTTTTTAAATATTTTTTTATATTCGATAGGCTTGTGTTTGAACACAATCTCACCATGGTAAGTGATGATGTGGCCGAAGATGGTAAGCACAAAGCCTTGATGGGAACTGGCTCTCAAGTGCAGCTGTCGGAACACACCGATAGGTGTTTGGCGACAGATTTTCAACTTGAGGGTGGTAGCCAGCCAGTCGGGTACTACAAAGTACCCTACCACCGTGCTATGGTTTCCTCACGATGTTTTCCTTCACCGAAAGCTCAAGCTCATTGTAGGATTCGAACCCACGACCTTCGCCGCGGCATTCGACGTCACTTACCACTGAGCTATCATCGCCAAGATATTTGTGATTCGACTACATTGATATCTAATAACTAAAGATAAACAATCCCAAGCAAAAGTTATCTCAAAACTGTCTCAATTTGTGTTGGGTAATACTAGTTATTTTTTTGAAGTTTTAAACACCAAGCTATGTACAAAGGCAATAAAATTTTACGACTCATACCTGCTAGCCAAAATATCTCTTAAACGAGCACTGAGGCATGTTTACCGCCGGAGCGTTCGAATGCTACTAGATTAAAAGTCCACACAAATGTTCGAGTGGGTAGACATTAGGTAATTTTTTGTCGCTGATTGTGTATCTTTAGTTATTAGATATCAAAGTTCGACTAGTGACTGAAGTGTGAGTGAGTGTCAATGATTACTTATAAATGTAAACATGAGACAATTGAGAATGTTTACAGTCTAGACCTCAGGCAGACAGGAAATTCAGTCGTCATGTCATATGATAGTATGCCACAGTATAATTTGAAACAGTAGCACGTGTATGTAAGTACGGAACTATCTCTATACAATTGCTTTTCAATAAATGTTTGGTAAAAACAAATAATACTGTTTTTTTTAAATAATGTTTTGTTTTTCATTTGAGTATTTTTAAACCTTACTTGATCTATTGATTTTGAAAAATTGGTATCTTGATCGTATGTAGTTGACTGCCTAGGATATATACTGTGTTAATTTTAGGAGACACTCGATACGCATTCTTTGGATATGTTTACACTCATAATAATTTATGTACCAGAAAGTAAATTAATCTTTTAAGATCTAGCTGAAGTTATTTTAAAATAGTTTATAAATAAATTAATACTGGTTCCTAATTGTAGAACAAAATGCATTTAATAATTACTCTTTTAAGGCGGCGCACAATTTTATAGATTAACATTTTCGTCGTAGTTCAACGACCTCCCGCGCGCGACTTTTATGCCTATCATAAACTAACCTCACCGAGGCGCGAGGCCTGATTAAAGACAAGCGTAATTCGCTTTTAACGGCCTCGAGGGACGTCGACCGATGTATTTGTGTTTGTTTTACCCCAATTGTGTAAATCTCAACGCGTCCAATAATGACCGGAGATAATGGCACTTCCTTTTGATGCCCACAGTTGTCTTCAATTAATTAATTTACGGTTTCTTTCTCACTATTTCTTGTTGATCTTAATTGATTGCACTTGGTGGGAAATGCTATGCGTCATTTTTTTTAAAACGTATTGTTTTTTTTTTACTTTTGGATAAGCTTGTGTTTGATCGCAATTTCACAATGGTAAGTGCTGATGTGGTCGAAGGTGGTTAGCACACTAAGCCTTGATGGGAACTAGCTCTCAATGCATCTCATACTATGTCTCAAGGGCATTAACGTATAATTCGTTCGTAGATTTTGGTTTATAAGTATGTTAGGTTAGGTTAAAAGTAGTTACAACAATTTGATCGTGTTTTATTTTATGTAAGTAGTCAATAAGACATAAAATGCTTTGCTATCATCTTATTTACGTTTCCATTCATAACTCATGACTTTTGTTTCACAAGTTTTTCATGTCTATACTAATATTATAAAGAGGCAAGGTTTGTTGTTTTGTTTATTTGGGGGTAAATCTTTGGAACTACTCAACCGACAAAAAAAATAACAAATGGAAAACTATATTATCGCTGTCTAATAATAAAATCTATATTTTGATTTAATGGTGAAACCGCCGAGCCGATATTATAAAGAGGAAAGATATGATTTTGTGTTTGTTACGATTTTACTTAAAAACGACTCAACCAATTTAAAAAACTCTTCCACCATTAGAAATCTGCATTAACCCTGGGTAAAATAGACTATACTTTTATCCCGGGAAAAGATAAGATCCCACGGGAACGCGAGTGAAACCGCGGAGGACAGAGAGTATAAAATAAAATAGTAATATTTAATTTATGATCTTCTATTGTATTTCCATATTTTTATTTAAGTATGTGTTTATGATGTTTTGATAGTTCATAACAATTTAACAGCGCGATCGATCAATTTCATATTAGATGTTTTCACAAGTTGTTTATTGGTTATAAAAACGATTTACCATTCTGATTTACGATTAATCTATGGTCGGCGTGTTTTGTATGAATTATTGGCTACCAATCGAATGAAGACGATTTATTATACGTAATAATTGAAGTCTGTCTGTAAATACTGAATTACTGATAGTTAAACGAGTGATGTATTCGCTTATGGTTTGAGTAATACGTCATCAAATAAATCGGTTCCTGAATTCTATGCTTACAAGCAATGATATTTTAAAAAGGTGTAGATAGGTTACCTAAATAGCATTCGCTTTTCAAAAATAGGCCAAAAATTGCACCTAACATGCTTACATAAGTATAAATTACCTACATAATATTGCAATATGAAGAAGGTATGGATGGACTGCGTGAAGAATGATATGCATATGAAAGGTGTGAGTACAGAGACGACTAGTGATAGAGCGGAGTGGAAGAAAACCATGTTGTGCCGACCACACCTAGCGTGGGATAAGGAAGGGAAGAATATTACGAATTCTCATAACACACACCGGATTTTTTGGTTGTTTTGGGTCACTTTTAGATTTAATGACGGTGACGCGGTGACGCGGTGACCGGTGACCGGTGACACGACCCAGGTCAAAGTTGACTATCAAGCCAGTTTTATTACGTATCTACGTTTTTACTTATATGTATATCATTGCTAACAATTATTTTTATACATACGTATAGACTGATACATTTGTGACACAATCAAATAGTAAGCGGCTTTTTATGATATATTTTTTTGTTGCATTTAAAAAATGAAAAAAAAAACTTTTTTAATTTTTCGGTTTAGGCCCTAAAAGGAGCTACTGAAGTAACATCTTACACGGGAGAGGAAGATTAAATGTCAAAAGATGAACAATAGTAGGTACATCAAAGAATAAAAACAGATGTGTCATAATAATACACATACCTAAGGGATCGTCCAATAATCACTTGAGGCTCAAAAGGGGGGAGGGGCTCACGAAATATCACAAAGGGGGGTTTAGTGAGATATCACGTGTTAAGGCGATGATAGCTCAGTGGTAAGAGACGTCGAATACCGCGGCGAAGGTCGTGGGCTGGAATCCTACAATGAGCTGGAGCTTTCGGTGAAGGAAAACATCGTGAGGAAACCATAGCACGGTGGTAGGTAGTACCCGACTGGCTGGCTACCACCGTCAAGTTGAAAATCTGTCGCCAAAACACCTATCAGTGTGTTCCGACAGCTGCACTTGAGAGCCAGTTCCCATCTAGGCTTTGTGTGCTTACCATCTTCGGCCACATCATCACTTACCATGGTGAGATTGTGGTCAAACTCAAGCCTATCCAGAATAAAAAAAAAAAAAACGTGATTTTATTTTTACGTTGAATGCGCGATTTTTAAACCGAAATTTTAATTATATTAATTGTACTTAAAGATAACATCCACAACAGATTTAACATACTCTGTGACAAATATAAACTTGATTTTGAATAGGGGTTAGTCTAAAGCCTCACCATGTATCACCAGGGGGGAGGGGGGAGTTAAAAAGTTGCTAAAAATATCACGTGATTAACGGCTTTCCTAACATAATTATGTAAGGTGTGTAATTTACTAACAATAATATGGATTTTAGTTGTCCGAAATAAATGGATTTTATTTATTTTATTATGATTTAACTTACAACCCACAGATAACCAAACAATAAATAAACACCAAGAAATATGTATAGTACCTGGATAGGTAACTCGCAAATACCTATCAATTGAGAAAAAGGGAAAGATAAAAACTACGTTGGGATGGTTGGGACAATCTCTCTTTCTAACCTTACTTAATCTCAATGAAAGAAACAGAAGTTGTCCCAACGTATATTTGTTATCTTTCTCTTTTTCTCAATTGATAGGTATTTGCTTCTAGTAGGTATTAAGAGTTACCTATCCAGATAGTATACATAATTCTTGACCAAACACCAGTGTGTTTTGACATCTGCACTCATAAGCCAGGTATCTTCACAAAAAAAATAACAATATTATATGAGTTAAAATTATATTTGAATACAACACAGGCTAATGTTAAAATATATGCACGGTATTAACTTAAGCATGGATTCACGGTTATTTATTACATTACATTGAGATAATATTTGTAGGATCGTGAGTAGCCATCTTTAGAGCGAAGTTTAAACTGTGAATCAGCTTTTGAGTTCTGACTGAGTAATAAATAGTTTGAACTTTTGATGTATTTTTTTTTAGCATCACCATGACAGACTATAGTGCCGATTTTCTTAGAATTAATAGGTAATATGATTGTCTACATCCTACACCTAATCTTCAAAATGACACATGCCAAAATCTCTGTTATTTATAACTGAAAAGGTTCTCAATTCGTCTGTTGCTTTATAATTATATTTTATTATTATTGATTGAGCAGCTCCCGCCAGTGAGAATAGATTTGGATGGACAGTAGACGGGTCGGTTGGCGTCGATGGCGCAGGTCGTGGGTTCGATTCCCATCCAGGACACACATTTGTGTGCATGACCATGTCTGTTTGTCCTGAGTCTGGGTGTAATTATCTATTTAAGTATGTATTTACAAAAAAAAATTAGTATATGTAGTATATCAGTCATCTGGTTTCCATATTACAAGCTTTGCTTAGTTTGGGATTAGATAGCCGTGTGTGAACAAATGTCCGAGGATATTTATTTATTAGAATCTGACATTTCATAAGCGCATGTGAAGGCCTATTTGGATGAATAAACATTTCATTTCATTTCATTTCATAACTAGGCTTACTAAACCCAGTAGTATCGATAAGGTAGCTAGGTGTGAACATGTTTGTTACTCTTTCACGCAAAAACTATTGAATAGATTTTTATGAAACGTTGCACACAGGTAGATCATAATATCGTGAAATAAAATATTGGATACTTTTTATCCTGGGATAAGATTAGGAACGCGGGTGAAATCGGTAGTCTAATATATTTCAGGAATTAAAAATGATTCACGAATCAAAATCGTGCTAATTAAGCTTGTTAACTATAGGCTCTTCAATCACGTTACAGAATGAATCTGAGAATATGATTTTTTGTAATTCTATAACATCAACAATAGCGTCGTTATTACATGTCTTGATAGACATTGTGATTCGTAATGGCAGTGGAATGCAAAAAAGTGATTCACACACAAAGAAACTATTAATTAAAATCTAAACCATTAGCACTTTTTACCTACGTAAACAAAACGTCAACAACCATTAATATTATAAGTTTTCAAACAGATAGACAGTTTTTAGGCACGAATCTCTAGAGCCCTCTCCTAAAAAATGATCAAAAAAAGATATAAACAAGCAAGCATTAATAATTAACCTATATTTAGCAAACAAATCTGGTCGTTATTTATCTTTTCGTCAAATAGTGATGAGAAGAATTTTTATCGATATAAAAATTTGTGAATTCTCGATGAAGGTTCTTCCAACAGCCTTTGTCAACCAAGGGAGTACCTTCCTATTGAAATAAATGTGAGCATGAGTGGCATATGATGAACCGGTCGCACACCACCACTTGATTGCCACCAGTCAATCCAGGTTACAGCTGTCTAGGTACCTAACTCATGATTTTATGAAAACAAAACGCTATCATCCGTTTCTGATTTGTAACTGTCAGCCAGTAGATGGCCAGCTAATATATGGAATAGAATAAGCCATCCTTTTTTTAATGCATAATTTTTTCAACTATGATTATGACTCTCTTCCAGGATAAATTAAGAGGAATCGAAAAAAAAAAACTATCGATAAAAATTATCGACATTGCATCATCACCATGTAGGTGTCACGTTACAGCACTTTTGTCTGTGAAACGTCGTCTGCGCCGTTTGTTGTGACTGAACAACGATGTTTTTTTCGCGCGACCGGAAACTGCCGACCGTCAGCCAGCCACTCGGCACTAATTACTATCCGCCGCCACCTAGTGGCGCTAGTAGATATATCTATTCTGCGCTCGTAGCTAATCATTACGTTTAATTGTAACTCAAGTATTTTTGTAGTGTAATATAATAACCCTTCGCTATAACGTAGTATAAGAGAAGATGGTTGGAAGATAATTGTGTAAATTAGTTATATCTTAATAGCAAAAACCATGGGATAGAAATCTAAGATTTATTTTATTAGTTAGCCCATTTTTGACGTTGGTATTTTATAGTAAATTAAAATGAGAGATGTAGTCACATATGCTACTACTCAAAAGCTTACAAGATTCCAACTCTAATCGTTTGGTCACTGCTCAGCATCGTGTTTTTCCAGCTCTCTCTCACGTCAGAGCCGCTTCCACTGCTCTCGGTCTTTGGCTTACAAGATGACAGTGGCAATAATTATTTATACCATATCTGCATTTTTTACTCAAATTATAAAGAAATTGGTTTCTGTCACACAGAAATAAGATTTTTCACGTATATTTTTTTGCAATTTAATTAACTATAAAAATCCATTGTATCAGGTCATTCGCTACAAAGTGAAGGAGCATCGCCAGGTCAGTCCAACGAGTTTTTATTATCTCAGTTCATAATTAGCGCTGTGGCGGTGTGAACGAAATCGATAGTCGATGCGGCGGAGCGTGGCGCAACACTTTTTGTGCATTTTGAGCTATTGAACTCAAGTTAGAGGATTGAGCGGTGCTGTTGGGAAAATTTAAAACAAATGATTTTATCTCTATTACCTTTTGAGCGATCTTCTTGGTAGGTATTGCTAATATCAAACTGCCACCAGTTGTACTTGAGAGCCAGTTGTACTTGAGAGCCAGTTGCTTTCAAGGCATTATATTATCAAATTGCTAATTTTTGTGGGCTTTTTAGCCTTATGACAAAAATACTAAACAAAACACTGTCTTTAAGTTTATTTACACTCGTATCTATTAGGATGTTTATTACATTTATATTAAAGCAAAAAATCTATAAAAAGTTGCTAAAAACAATAATTAAATAAAATACATAGTTTTATTCAAAGATCCCGCTAACCTACGTACGTACGATAAGGAAAACATAAACCAAACGTTTTTGCCGTTAGCTGGTTTTGTAGAATCAATTATATAAGTATCCAAATCTTTTTGGATGTAGTCCTTTATTTCTAGCACAAGATTTTTCTTCATGCCAAAAATTCAAGATGTCTACCAACCGAGAGTAACATGTAGGTTATGAAGACTCATAGAGGTATTTTTAGTATACCTATAATAAGTTTACGCACTGTTTTATGAAGGCTGTATTTCATGAACTATGACAGCTAGACAGTTGAAATATTCACAGATGATGTATTTCTGTAGCCGCTATAACAACAAATATTAAAAAACAGTTTGAAAAAAAAAAAGATAAATAAATAACTACAAAATTTGTACGGAGCCCTCGGCGCGCGAGTCCGACTCGCATCTGACCGGTTTTTTATTCATCTATCAAACAAACCGATTATACTTATTTGGTATCAAAAACAATGGGACCAACTAAACCAAACAATCTAAATAATTTACCAAAATGTTATTAAAATTGACAATCATAAAATACTAGGAGCAAGTGGTGTTATCAGTTGCTCCAAAATCCAAATACTTCAATATGTGTATTACGCACGTTTCGGCTCTTTGATCCTTCGTCGAGTGCATAAATCAGAGTGCGGAGGCGTTGAACATGTGCTACATACTTCTCGATAGTGCACCTGATTTAACAAGTACCTTTTATCGCTGTGTTATAACTCGGCTTACGAATAAGGTATATTTGACTAAATTCAATGATAATGACAACACTGAAGATATAAAACGGAAGAAAATGTATGCGACTGAAAGACTTTGTATCTATGGTCATGACTTTAGATTATAAAGATATAATTGCGACTTTTTGGCAGGAACTTGCGTTTTATTTTCATTGAAATCGTATATTTTGTGAATAATAGCGATGGTGTTTTGTCCAATAAATAACAACCTAAGTGCACCGGTGAAGTACACGCTTTCATTTCATTTCACTGACTATTCAGGTCGTCCCAAAAAGTCCGTGAAAAAGTTTTCACGGTACGGCCAATAATTTCACTAAAACTTGACTGGACTTGTACGGACGAGAACTAGACTTTAATTACTGTGAATGTGATATAACATGACTATAACATAAAATAAGAATATTGAATCTGAAGAAAATGTATGCGACTGAAAGACTTTGTATCTAAGGTCATGAATAAAAATTATAAAAAGGTGTTCGAACTGTGAAAACATCGCGAGGAAACCACAGCACGGTGGTAGGGTACTATGTGGTACTCGACTGGCTGGCTACCACCCTCAAGTTGAAAATCTGTCGCCAAGCACCTGTTGTTGTGTTCCGGCAGTTGCACTTGAGAGCCAGTTGCCCTTGCCCTTAAGGCATTGTAATAAGGTGTACAAGACGTTGGCATTCCCCCTGGTATTGCTAATGTCTATAGGCGACGGTAGTCACTTACCATCAGGTGACCCGTCTGCCTCGTTGTCACTAGTGACATAAAAAAAAAACCTACGTAAACAATAGAATTTCAGGAAGCGCGACTCAAGTTAGTTATAATTTTTTTTATTATGTAATTTAATTTGCTGAAAATCATCCTTAAAATAAATGATATAATTGATGAAGCAATGGCCATTATAAGTGTAGGAATTAAGGCAAATAAACTAAAGGTTACTGGGAAAACTTGCATACTTGTTAATCTTTGGTTGGTTATTTCAATAGGAGTCTTCACTGATATAACAAATCAGCTTCTTTTTGGAACGAAGTTCCTTATCGCGCGTTGTGAAAGGGGGCTAGACGGAAAAAAATCTTACGAAAAACCGACACTTTTAGTGTCAGTTGGTCGGGTGACAGTTGTGTGTAGTAAGCTATTGTATGCTGTGCGGCGTGCGCATGTTTCTCTGTCTGTGTGTCTCTCTCTCTCTTATAGAAAGCAAGCCAGATATATACTCTCTCGACTTATATAACTTCGTTCCATCCGGGTGTCCCTTGACACCTCTCAAGATTTTGTTTTTTATATAGAGTTTTACTAAGGTGTGACGTTATAAATTTTTTATCTTAAGGTTTACTCTTGGTTAGATTGGTAATTTAAAATCATAAAACTTCTTCGATGTCATTTTCCTCTACATAAGGTTGATTATTCGTCATAAATACATACTAAATTCCACTAATATTATAAATGTGAAAGTTTGGATGGATGTTTGTTACTCTTTCACGCAAAAACGGCTGAACGGATTTTGATTAAACTTGGCACACAGGTAGATAATATCCTGGAATAACATATAGGATACTTTTTATCCCGGGAAAGGCTAAGATCCCTCGGGAACGCGGGTTAAATCGCGGGGCGGAATAACTAGTCCCTAATATGAGTATATTTATTTAATATAAACATTATTATTTGCTAATAGGATTCACAAGTCAGTACCCTCTACTGATTCTTAGGATGATTATAATTGTCTGCAAGAACTTTTTGGCGGGAACTTGCAGAGTGACGTTGCATTTTCGTTTTATTTTCATTAAATTCGTGTATTTTGAGTTTTATTGAATAATTTCGGTGGTGTTTTATCCAATAATAATCAATCTAAGTGCACAAGTGAAGTGAAATGAAATGAAAGCGTGTATCGTGACTTTCCAGGTTGTCCCAAAAAGTCCGTGAATGTTTTAGTGGAACAACCGCCAATTTCACTAAAGCTTGACTGGACATGTACAGACGAGGACTGGACATTACAGTGAGTTTGAGAATGTGACTATAACATAAAATAAGAAATTAAAACTGAAGAAAATGTATGCGATTGAAAGACTTTGTATTGACTAAAAGTACTAAAACTAAATTTCAAATACTTTGACATTGGCAGAAATATTCTATAAGGATGATTGCCAGCAACAAAAAAAAAAACAAAAATTGCTGCAGACTCGAATGATTATTGCACTTTGACAAGTGGTATGGTAACAATAGAATGAGTTGGTTACTCACTAGCTGAGCTGTTTCACCAATGACTTGTTACGCGTTAATTTTAGAACATTGACTGTAATGGTCGCCTTTAGTTCGATGCGTATGTATTTATAACTTTGCAGTGTTACTTCAGATTCTTGAATTGGCTGATGTGCAATTTCATCTTCAGGTGAAGCGTATTTTATCACGTGTTTATATATATACTTTAATTTATCTATGTGTTTACGAATTTTGGTAAATCGAGGCAAAGATAAAAGAACAATGGGTACTTTATATGAGTTTTATTCTAAATTTAAGTTTATTTATTCGCCAGGATTTTTAGTTCAGCCTCGATACTGTGATTACTATAGATATTTAAAACTTTTTTGATTGTGGAATAGATACGAAAGATATAGATTCATTATAATCTGTTGTCCTTTTTTTAAATATGGATAAGCTTGTTTGACCACAACCTCACCATGGTAAGTAATGATGTGGCCGAAGGTGGTAAGCACACAAAGCCTAGATGGGAACTGGCTCTCAAGTGCAGCTGTCGGAACACACCGATAGTTGCTTGGCGACAGATTTTCAACTTAAGGGTGGTAGCCAGCCAATCGGGTACTACAAAGTACCCTACCACCGTGCTGTGGTTTCCTCACGATGTTTTCCTTCACCGAAAGCTCAAGCTCACTGTAGGATTCGAACCCACGACTTTCGCCGCGGTATTCACCGTCACTACCACTGAGCTATCATCATCTTAGATTGATAATAAAATATGATCTGCATAATTATATGTACCTACATATACTTCATCATCGAGACATTCACTCCTTTCTTACAAAAAAATATCAATTAAATCGTTTCTTCTATAAAGCTTCTGTTACCGACCCAGCTAAAACAAGTTTTAACATGACGATACAATCATATCGAGAATTTTAATAAATTGTATCCCCTCGACATTTAGAGGCTGTGAATCCTTCACCCACATTGCGTCGGATAATACATCAAACGTGAAAATTACCCTGTATTACATCGTTAACATGATCTGAAACCGTTTATACAATGCAATTTGCAACTACGTTTTTGATAACTTTACTATGATTTAAGTCGCCAGATTGGCACATCTCGATCTTCATTTTAACTCAAAAGATTGTAGATCAAATAATCTTAGGGTTCTTCAGTCGGAGACGTTGAATGTCGTGGCTAAAGTCGTCGGTTTGAATCTTACGATGAGCTTAAGCTTGTGAAGAAAAGCATAGTAGGTGGAACCGGGGGTGATACCTGGTTTCTCTTATGTTGCCTGCCTTCCGACATAAAAAAAAACTTGAGAGGTGTCAAGGGACACCCGGATGGAACGAAGTTATATAAGTCGAGAGAGTATATATGAAAAAAACGTTTATTATATATATATATATAAATAGAAATGAAAATATCTGGCTTGCTTTCTATGAGAGAGAGAGAGAGAGAGAGAGAGACAGACAGAGAAACATGCGCACGCCGCACAGCTTACAATAGCTTACTACACACAACTGTCACCGACAGTGACAGTGACAGTGACACTAAAAGTGTCGTAAGATTTTTTTCCGTCTAGCCCCCTTTCACAACGCGCGATAAGGAACTTCGTTCCAAATCGTCTCGTCGAGAAATTACTCAATGAAATTACAGAAAAACTACTTAAAGCCAGTGAATAGTAAAATCATATTATTTTTATGAGAAGTGTCATTGTACCACCCACACTACGAAATATTTGTTATGAAACTTATCTTATGCATAAATGACAAATCATTTTAAATCCTACTAATATTATAAACGCGAAAGTTTGTATTTATGGACGTATGGATGTTTGTTACTCTTTCACGCAAAAACTGCTGAATGGATTTTAATGAAACTTGGCACACTGGGTAGGTCATATTCTGGAATAACACATAAGATACTTTTTATCCCGGGTAAAGATAAGATCCCTTAGGAACGCGGGTGAAACCGCGGGGCACAGCTAGTATTATTATAAACGCAAAATCTTGTTGATTTATTTCACGCACTAATGAAGGAATAGATCGGCGTGATTTTTTTCTTAGAGTAATTAATGAGGTGAAGAGTGACATGGGCTACATTTTTGTTCCAGAGAGAGACGCGGGTAAAACTGCGGGTGGAAGACGGTACTAAAGTATTAACATAAATATTATATGTTACTATATGTCTTGTATCTATTGGTACGCATTTGAAATCTGCTGCTTTGTTTCGTATTTGTAATGTTTACAATGATGTTTTATTTATGGAGATCGAAAGTTCACCTGCTGGGATCTGAGTATCATGTCCGTAAACTCCATATGGTATACCTTGAACTAGTAATTATAGAAGTGCAGAAAATATGTCACCGTGTATGATTTTACTGAGGAACTACACGTTTAAGATTTTTTTTATTCTCGATAGGCTTGTGTTTGACCACAATCTCACCATGGTAAGTGATGATGTGGCCGAAGATGGTAAGCACACAAAGTCTAGATGGGAACTGGCTCTCAAGTGCAGCTGTCGGAACACACCGATAGGTATTTGGCGACAGATTTTCAACTTGAGCACCGACAACTTGAGTACCCTACCACCGTGCTATGGTTTCCCCACGATGTTTTCCTTCACCGAAAGCTCAAGCTCATTGTAGGATTCGAACCCACGACCTTCGCCGCGGTATTCGACGTCACTTACCACTGAGCTATCATCGCCTTGTATGTAAGATGTTACAGAAATATGAATTTGTTTAAAAAGGATACTGCTGGTAATTTTCTGCTATTTAGTAGAGTAGGGCGTTGATAGCTCAGTGATAGTGTCGGATACCGCGGCCAAGGTCGTGGGTTCGAATCTTAAAATGAGCTTGAGCACGATGGTAGGGTTCTTTGTAGTGCTCTACTGGCTGGCTAAAACTGTTTAAAGGTTCCGGCAAATGCATTTGAGATATACCTTTAAGGCATTGTAATAAGGTGTACAACACATTGGCAGTCCCCCTGGTGTGTCTTATGTCTATAGGCGACGGTAGTCACTTACCACCAGGTGACCCGCCAGCCTGGTTGTCACTTATAGTATAAAAAAATAAACTAACAAATATTATCCAATCATTCGATTGAATTACTTTAAAATATGTATTCATTTTATTTTAATATGTTGAAGAGTTGGATTGGAACCCTATTGAATGTGTTTGTATCGCTTTGCTATAACACATATTAAACTACATTTTTTTTTTATACCACTAGGTGGCAAACAAGCTTACGGCCCACCTGATGGTAAGCGGTTACCGTAGCCTATGGACGCTTGCAACACCAGAGGCGTCACGAGCGCGTTGCCGACCTTGCATAAACCTTCTTACTCCTCTTTTGAAGAACCCCATGCTGTAGTCTTTAGGAAAGGTTTTCAAGTGAAAATGAGGTTGGCATTAGCTAACAGCATAACTCTCCTGTCTTCCCAAGGAAAATGATTTCAGTGCTAACTACAAATACTAACTGAACCTATAATAATGATTTGCTTGGTATATTCTAAGAAGTAGCGCGGCTCTACGGCGCCAATATTCTGTGTAGTTACTAGATAAATAAACAAGCCAAAACGAGCGGAGATTCACTTACAATAGTTAGAAGATCCAATATTGGGTTAAAAAGCTGTGACCTAGAGAACTCATTTGATTTTAAATAGAGAAGTAACGATCTAAATGATGAGGTTACAGTTTTCGGTGTTGTGTTTACTAGATACCCTTGATTCATTAATGATGAGGTGACTGCTGATATATTGAATATAAGAGATCAAAATAATGATATGCTAGACAGAAAATCACCTAAGGATTTACCTATATGTGTTCTTAGCAAGGGGTTAAAGTAGAGTTTAATTGCAGATAATTTTGTCATCTAATACTGTGTCTGACACTTATTTATTTCTGATTTATTCAAGACTAAGTATTTTTATAAAAATATATACTCTAGATTTCGAGTTAAAATGTATCCTTGTAGTGACTAATATGGAATATAGTTTATTTTTTTGTTGTTTTCTGGTAGGTTAATAACAAGAAAGTCATTTGACATACCTTCATTGATAAAACTGTGACTAATAATTATTAAGTATCAAAATATACACCACAAAATACCTACTGATATATTTTTGCTACTACTTTCCTTAATTATTGAATTTGGGTTAAGGAAAGATTGAGACAATGTAATTCGCTCATTCTTGAAAACGTAACTGCATAATATAAGGTAGAACCTATAGAGAAGGAGGACTATAGAAAGTTTAGTGGCAAAATGTATATGCCATATAAATCTGACCCAAAATTTTACAATATTGAACGTCTTTTAGACTGGCTTAGCAATGCCATCTATTGCTTCAGATGTTGCGATTCCTCTCGATAAACTGACGTCATTTATTTTCAGATAGCTTCAGGCAATCGGCTTACCTTGATCGTGGATTGGCAAACAAATCGAGCATGTGATTTAGCGTTCGCGGAATCTACTGAGGCCACAATACGTTGACCTGTCTGTTTATGTTATGTATAATCAGCCCCATTTTACAAAAAAGCTCTATAGATATTTCAAACACTAGTTAGTGTGTCTAGACAGGGAAATTTGGCTGCTACTAGTCTACCCGATTCATGATTAATATCTTTCTTTGGTATATTAGTTTGGTTTCTAGAGCTATTTTTATATTTATTATACCCACTTGCTCTCATAATTAACTATGGTTTACTATATCTACCAATAAATCAAAA
This sequence comes from Ochropacha duplaris, assembly GCA_951361185.1. Classification (NCBI taxonomy): domain Eukaryota; kingdom Metazoa; phylum Arthropoda; class Insecta; order Lepidoptera; family Drepanidae; genus Ochropacha; species Ochropacha duplaris. Next base: position 13,207,773 of record OX592696.1, on the reverse strand, counting down.
GATAAACTTTGAGCTTACTTTAAACGTGAACGTGAAAAATTTTAAACATCATCACTAATTGAAAAGTGAGAATAGAACAAGGAATTCAGAAATCTATATTCGATCGGTGAAATATTTCAAGGCACAATACGAAATTAAAATTCAGGTTCACTGGCATTCGCAAATAGTCCAAGAATTTGTTCAGTGCTGGGTAGCTACCAGTAGTACGGATCTCAAACTAATGCAGTCGAGTTTATTTGACGCATCGTAGTTATGACGCATACGTTTAGGCAGACTTGTGGTGATTAAATCTCTAATTAGTTTAATGATGATCTATTTAAAAGTAATTTGAGTTTGTTTTATTTACTTCTAATCAACTATTTTGATTTTCGTTAGCTTGTATGTTCGCCTGCGAAGAACTCCGACACAATTAAACCCATCTTGATGAAACTTAGGCACATAAGGCACACAAGTAGATTATATCCTGGAATAAGAGATACAGTTTTTTTCAAGAAAAGATAAGACTTTATTTATTTTATTTTTAATTCTGGATAAGCTTGTGTTTGACCACAATCTCACCATGGTAAGTGATGATGTGACCGAAGGTGGTAAGCACACGAAGCCTAGATGGGAACTGGCTCTCAAGTGCAGCTGTCGGAACACACCGATAGGTGCTTGGCGACAGGTTTTCAACTTGAGGGTGGTAGCCAGCCAGTCGGGTACAAAGTACCCTACCACCGTGCTATGGTTTCCTCACGATGTTTTCCTTCACCGAAAGCTCAAGCTCATTGTAGGATTCGAACCCACGACCTTCGTCGCGGTATTCGACGTCACTTACCACTGAGCTATCATCGCCTTAGACTCAAATTTTATAGCTTTTTGAATTCAAGGAGTTACAAAACTGCTTATACATGAAATACCACATAATGCTACCACCCCAGTAGACGCAGGGAAATTCCTTTCATGGTTTGTTTACGAGTATAGCAGACAGCCCAGGACCAAATGTTTAGTCTAGCCTTTGTACAGTCTAGATGTCCGGAAGCAACAGCGATGGATGTACATATTTAGAAATTCTTAATAGTACACAAGAGATCCGAGTCTTAATGGAATCTTAGAATTATACGGCAAATGAAAGAGAAAAGCTAGGAGGTCGACTTTTGGATTTGCGAATTATTTGTTCGTGGATAAGAATAACTATTAAAACATTGAGTAATAATATACGTTTTTTTAATAAGCTACCTCGAGAAATTACAGAATTACCTTTTGTAAATTTTAATCGTGTCATCAAACACAAATTATGTCTAAAAGCTTACTATACAGTAGCAGAATATATGAATGATGGCAAAGCATGGCAATGAGTTGCTCCTCTTAAACGATATTATACAATGTATCCATTATTATATTTAAAAGAGAAAAGAGGGACTATTGTAAAAAAAACCGGGGAGTTTGTTTCGCCGTTTCTTCTCCTGACATGTCTTTATTTGGAAATGGTGGTAACAGTAACAATAGCATTAAAAATAGCAATAAGACGTTCAATAAGTGTTCCTTAAGTGTCCCAAAATTGAATAAAACATTTTGAGTTTGAGTTTGAGCAACTTACAATACATAGAATAAAGCAATACTAATGTTAAATGAAAAGTAAATGGCATAATGTAAATAGAAGAAATCAATTTGGGTACATAATATAGGTAGAATAAAATACAAGTTAGAGGATATAACAATAAGTTCCACAAGGCGATGATAGCTCATTGGTAAGTGACGTCGAATACCGCGGCGAAGGTCGTGGGTTCGAATCCTACAATGAGCTTGAGCTTTCGGTGAAGGAAAACATCGTGAGGAAACCACAGCACGGTGGTAGGGTACTTTGTGGTACTCGACTGGCTGGCTACCACCCTCAAGTTGAAAATCTGTCGCCAAGCACCTGTTGGTGTGTTCCGGCATTTACACTTGAGAGCCAGTTCGCCTTTAAGGCATTGTAATAGGGTGTACAACACATTAGTAATCCCCTGGTATTGCCAATGTCAATAGGCGACGGTTGTCACTTACCATCAGGTGACCCGCCTGCCTCGTTGTCACTTGTGACATAAAAAAAAACTTGAGACACCCGGATGAAACGAAGTTATATAAGTCGAGAGAGTATATATATATATAAAAAAAAACATTTCTATATATATATATAAATAGAAATGAAAATACCTGGCTTGCTTTCTTTAAGAGAGAGAGAGAGAGAGAGAGACAGACAGAGAAACATGCGCATGCCGTACAGCGGTCGGTGACTTTTGTCACCGACACTAAAAATCACCGACATTAAAGTGTCGGTGATTTTCGTAAGAATTTTTTCCATCTAGCCCCCTTTCACAAAGCGCGATAAGGAACTTCGTTCAAAAAAAAAAAACATAAAATTATGAACATCCACTGCTTACCCGTATCACGTATTCATCTAAATTCCTACATACTATATAATATATAAATGATGGTTGTTCAAGTAACTAAGCTGTAACTGAATTTGTTACATCTCATGGTACTGCAATAAAAACAACTTCTATCGAACTTACAATGACTTCTAATCAATGAACGTTTTAAACTTACTCATGATATAGAAGAGAAACAGGTGCCAAAATATGGAAGCGCCACACTGCTAACTATAGAACTTATTAATAAATAACAAAACGCGCTTCAAAATATTTAATGTAAATCATTATAATTTATCACTCGAATTCATAGTAGATGGAAATAGATCCAAGTCGCGTTCAGCTTGTTGTCATATTTTTAGAAATTATGGTAAGTAGTGGATGTTTATAATTTAATGTGAAACTTATTGTTATTAATTTAACGTGTATTTTAGCTAGAGATGAAAGTGAATAGAAGATTTTCCTGGATTCACCGAGAGTACTGCTGAATCAAATGGCTGAATTCTTTCGCTATCGTTTACTTAGTACTATATCAGAGGAAGATTAAAAGTAGCACCAGTGACTGAAAAGATGAAAGGAAATAGATTGGCTCGGTATGGGCATGTTATGAGGAGGGGTGAAGGACATAAATAACGAAAAGAATACAGCGTAGAGTATGGAGGATATGCGTATGAAAAGTGTGGGTACTCAGTACCCACACAACTAGTAATAAGCGTAGTGGAATAGCAAAACTTGTTATGCCAACCTCACCTAGCGTGGGATAAGGACAGGAAAAAGAAGAAGAAGACGTATTTAAATCTACTAACATAATATCCTATTCATATTAAATTCACAAGCTTGGATATTAGTACTTCAATTGCTAATTGAATGCTATTGACTATCCCTTAGTATTGTTAAGGTACAAACCTGATGGAAAGTGATGGTAAGTGACTACAGTCACCTACCATCAGGTAACCCGCCTGCCTTGTCAAACTCAAACTCAAAACTCATTTATTCAGTTTAGGCCCTGGTAAGGCACTTATGAACGTTACAATTGACTCTACCGGTTCGGAATACACTTAAACTGAGAAGACTCCGGCAAGAAACTCAGCAAGGCAATTTTTTTTTAACAGTGGATCTTTTTTACATGTCAGACTTCAAAGTTGATATAGCGTAAATTAACCAAGTAAAGATCTACACAAACAAATTGATAATGACGTTTAAAATAATTTGTCGCTGAGATCAGACAGTAAAGACATATAAACCGTTCGTATTTATGTAAAAGATTTATGTGTTAATGTCAGTTTGTAACTCTATAAACGTTAGATTGATTAGAACGTGTTAATGCGGCACAGGTTATAAGAGATAGCGTATCAACAAACAACTTTGTGATTTGTCAGAACGTGTTTTTTGAAAAAATAGCATCAATGGCAGATAAAGAAACTGATTGTGAATTTTACGTAAATAAATAAAAGTCGACAATCAATGACGAAATTATTGATGATAAAAACGTTATACGAATGAATAAGTTGAAAAATTTAACATAATTAGCACACCAAACTAATAGTTGGATTGAACATTGTTAGCAAATGGACCATTACATATTAATTTTTTTATTAAACTTAGGTTAATGAACAAAGCCTACTATAAGGTGGCTCATTACATGGAAGACAGAAATATATGGTTGTAGTAGCTTCTCTCTGCACCTGCATCCCCCTGGCGTAGTGTAAAATATTTGAAAATGTATCTAAATGTACTTATAAAAATGTAAATAAATGTAAGAAAGATCCACTGCTAAAAAAAAATTGCCTTGCTGAGTTTCTTGTCGGAGTCTTCTCAGTTGAAGTGTATTCCGAACCGGTGGTAGAGTCAATAGTAACGTTCATAAGTGCCTTACTAGGGCCTAAACTGAATAAATGAGTTTTGAGTTTGAGTTTGAGGAATATTAACAGCTTGATAATGTATGCAAATTAATATGAAGTCGCGAAATAAACTTTAATTACGTTACTCATTAAGCGTCGCCACTAGATGACGCAGAAGTTCTGCAGTCAAACATTTGCGGTGAACAAAAGAACAAATCGAATAGAACCTTACGACTTAAACCATCGTCTAAAAGCACAGCCGAGGCCGACCTTAACGTATTAGGTTGTGGCCAGAGTATGTGAGGTGCGTAAGCAACGAGCCCTACTGCACTACAACGTCTGCAGGTTACAATGAGGTTGTAAGAGCGCTGGTATCTGGTGATTTGTTATAAATCCTACATTATTGTGTAGCTGCGTCAAATGTTAGTCACCTGTCAGTAAATTGTGCTATGAAGTCATTATGACGTCATTAAATAGTGCAGTAGTTTAATTGCAATTTTGGATTTATACTTTAAATATCGTTGAACACTAAATATATCAGAATTCATTACACTTTATTATTTTAGTACACATATTGATAATATCAAAAGTGCAGAAAAAGTTAATGATAACGAAAGATTGTTTTCGACACTTAAGGTACATATTAATCTTGCCACGCTAAATGAAAACGTAGTCAAAGCGCACAAAGTTTAAAATAGTTAAATGATGAGGACAGGGAACAATTTTATAGCCTACTGCTATCATAATAACGTAGGATATATTTCTTCCTAGTTCCGCCAACGGTATTAAACTGTAAGAAACCCACAAAATAAATGACTTCTATAGAGATGCAGTTGTGGCACCAACTGGATAAGTGCTCGTGGGTTTTTTTTCCAATTTAACAATTAATTTCAATTGACAAGTTTAACTGCTATTTTTATTAACTATGTCTTATTTACGTCTACTGTTACGTCCCAGGCTTAATGCATTTCATAATAGTTGGACCTCTCTGTCATTGTGGATAACTTGGTAACTAGATATTGCAACAAAACACTTGAAATTGATATGAGCTCAAAATTAATTAAGTGAGCGTTGTTTCAGATTGTCCACCGTCTGTTCATTTCTCATTCTGTGTTCACTATTTTTGATTCTTCCATATTGGAGTTAATTTTATCTTTTCAGGTTTATGATAAGTTATTAGTTGGAAATTTTATCTTCAGGAGCTACGAGTTGTTTTATTAGAAGCAACTTTTTGCGATATAAGAACAAAGCTGGTTGGATGACGATATTTTGAAACAAATTTGAGGACATATAGTCCAAATAAAATCCCAAGGGTCTCATAAAGTAATGGATACTTATATTCTTAATACTCAACAGGATCTGGATACAATTTAAATTGAATAGGTTACAGTATGTGATGGTTAAGTGTATAGTTTCAGCTAATTGGACATTCATTAAATAAATAGGATCATACAATGGGATTCAATCGAAGAAGAAAATAATGCACCATTTGATAACACGAGCCCAGTTCGTGCATCTCCGCATTCGGTCGGGTTAACTCGGGTAATAATCGTTACCCACGAATATGGAAGCAGCTACTTTTTATCAGGCCCAAGCGTCTGCCATACATACTTAGCGCGCTCATGGGTCCGTTACAGTGGTACAAACTTGTTAACTCATTTGACACGCAATTATATACCTTATTCATTAGGTGATCTAAATTTGACAATTTCTTGGATTGTACGTATCTGTTAATAGGATGCAGAGTATTGAAGAGGATATTTATATTGCAAAGAGTACCTTAAGCTTTTGAGTTTTAGGGTCACAGATCAGGTTAATCTGTGAGGGTCAGTTTTGTTATACTTAGGTCTTTTGAAAAAATACTTTTGACTACAGTTTCGCTGTATACATCCTATTTTCTCAGGATATCAACGTTACAAAAGTTACCACCAGTTTGAAAATCGACCTTCAACGAATCAAAGGTTTGAGTTTCTAAAAGCCTAATCTATATTATTGGTTGTTAAATATATCCTTCCACTGTCAATGACAGACAGACAGTAGTAGATAATCACATAAAACTCGAAGGGAATTTGCTTTTTAGCGGAACTACCGTAACACTGTGTACCAGTGTAAATGCTTACCTATTGAAATGCTTTGGTAATAAATATTAAGCATTTAAGACTGCACATCCTGACTCTATTGATTAATCTGAATGCATTAACAGATCTAAAGTGACAATAATAACTGATAAGAATACACAGCTACTTTTAAATGCTCTGTTGATAACACACACGGTACACAATACAAATAAATTATCTACAGCATTAGAAGAAAATTGATCTTCTAAAGATACTCTTAGCTCCGAAATGTCTCACCTTTAAATTTCAGAATCAAAGCAGTCTCGATACGAGTCGCGTTCGAGACTTTTTTCTTTATTATTGTCCAAAAGGAAGCGACTCGCTGAGTGATATGCGACACGTGATGCAATATCGAACACAAAACGACACAAATACAAGCATTGGGAACATCGCAAAATAAACTTTATCAGGTAAAAGACAAGGTTGATAGTCAGTGCGACGGTGGGAGCAGCACGGTCTCTGAACTCCTAAAATAATATTTCAGTTCGAGCCACTTCAGTCGTTACGTAACCGGTGTTATAATTATAAAGTTAGGACGAAGTTTTAAGGCAAAGTTGACGCGAATCGTCTTCTTGATACACGTCGGTGATTATCGATTCTCTGTGAATGTTATTGGTAAGCATACTTTATCATCAGAATCTCATAAAGCTTTTCTTAGAGCTGCTCTCATATCTTCAACAACAAGACACGGGGTTTGAATCACCACTCGGACAATGTTATTGGATGCAATAAATAATTTATAATTTGATATTTAATTGAATTTGATAAAATGAGTAATTTTTTTTACCAAAATAATATTGTGATGACTTAAAATCAGAACCGGGTCGAGTGGCCATTTTCAATTAGCAGAACTCACTACAAGCAGAGACATGCCTAATATTTACGTTGAAAATATGTACGTGGAAGACCTGCGAGACCAATCCAGGAGACAAGAGAATTAGTTGATTATGATGATTATTAAGTGGTTGAAGATACAGTCACAGCTTTAAAGAAAATGTTGACATAACAATTCTAAGATTTATGTTAGTCATTATTATGATTACCCCAAATGCCCATAAATCTGTTGAATTCAGTTCTAAAATAGAGGAAAAATAGCCTCAATCACTGATCAAAGCGAAGGTAATGACATTAATTTCCGAATGATTAGAAAAACCACACTGGCCTCTTATGGCGTGGCGCCATGACAGGATCTGTAGATATATCTGTCTGCTACGTGCGGTGCTTGTTTATTTATATTGAATATGGATATTGACACAAAACCGATCTGGATCTTGTGGATATGATGGACCAATGGTTTGTCTTCGTTCAGTTTTGAAATTAGAAGTCTGACAATCAATCAGGCACCAGGTAAGTGAATACCATCATTGAGATTGCCACCTTCAGCGAGCCACATCATCACTTACAATAGTGAAATTGCGATCAAACAAAAGCTTATAAAAAAATAGTAAAAAATATTAATCAGGCCATTGGTAGAAATCACTTAAGTAACAAAGTTCATGCGTTATCAGGTCAGTACTCTCATTTTTATAATTGTCTTCACCTCAATTCGCAAAAGTCAGCTATTTGCAAAAAGCAACGCTTTCTTCGCCGTTACATTATATCGCTCGACATTTTCACTCATTCAACCGCGCCCTCCAATTAATTCTAAATGTCATATGATTCGAGATCTTTAATTTCGGCTAAGTTATAAACGCTTGGCGTGATATTTTTTTTTTTATTTTTTTATTCTGGATAGGCTTGTGTTTGACCACAATCTCACCATGGTAAGTGATGATGTGGCCGAAGATGGTAAGCACACAAAGCCTAGATGGTAACTGGCTCTCAAGTGTAGCTGTCGGAACACACCGATAGGTGTTTGGCGACAGATTTTCAACTTGAGGGTGGTCGCCAGCCAGTCGGGTACTACAAAGTACCCTACCACCGTGCTATGGTTTCCTCACGATGTTTTCCGTCACCGGAAGCTCAAGCTCATTGTAGGATTCGAACCAAATATTATGTAAGTTTATTGGGTGGTTGAAGTGTATCAGCCAGTATCCAGCAAATTTTAGGTACCTTCGGTTAAATTATTGTAACTTTCGTAGGGATCTCTAATTAAACATTTCTATTGGTTAAAATCGGTTTAGTGGTTAGGTATGAAAGCGTAACAAACAAACAAACTCACTTTCGCAATTATAATATTAGTTAGAATATTACGAGTAGGATTACGTAAGATTATACAGGCTGTCCGGTAAGGGGTACGACAAAGGGGGAGATAGGTAGGCGGGGCACGCTGTATAATATCGTAATGATGGTGCTGATAAATCCATTTCTAACCGTGAAGTTAAAATTAGATATAGGAAATAATATTGTGGTTAAAAATAAGTAATTAGAAAATTAATCAAAATACAATTTTTTAAGGCGATGATAGCTCAGTGGTAGTGACGTCGGATACCGCGGCGAAGGTCGTGGGTTCGAATCCTACAGTGAGCTTGAGCTTTCGGTGAAGGAAAACATAGCTCGGTGGTAGGGTACTTTGTAGTACCCGACTGGCTGGTCACCCTCAAGATGAAAATCTGTCGCCAATCACCTATGCTTTGTGTGCTTACCACCTTCGGCCACATCATCACTTACCATGGCGAGACTGTGGTCAAACACAAGCTTATCCATAATTAAAAAAAACTGCTTTTTGACCAACTCGCTGGTCGCTTGTACCATAAGCCGTAGTGAAATGCCCTCGACATTTGACTTCGGTAAAATTTGCCGAATCCACCCGAGCGTCGGTCATTGCGCAATATTCGGACACAGGTTATCATTTGCATTCATTAAAACGATGGCAATGTGGAGTGAAACCATTGACAATTAATTTAAATGATTAATGTTTCAGTGAAGCGTTTACTTGAGATCGTTTTATGAGTGTCTGATTTGGGGGTTATAACTTTGAAGTTAAGTACTTAATATGCCCGTTGGTTGAAGATGTAGGTACATACCTATATGTGAAGTTTGACATCGATTCATATTAATTTAGAAATATTAACGATTTGTTTTGTTTCTTGAGAGGGGTGTAAAATTGAAAAAAAAAAGTACATTGTCCAAAAATATTTTAAAAGGTTCTTGTCAGTGCTTCTGAGTATGATTATATAGGTACTTATTTCATGGTTATATAAACCTATACAAACACTTATGTATAGTTTTAATACCTAACGCATGGTTCCAAAAATCCCCTCTGCATTTTGTTCTGTTAATATATCACAGTCACAACATACAAAAAAGTTATGGCAAATATTTTCAAATATACACATAATATTAATAAATATAATGCAGTCTATCAAAGATGACATAATAATATGTTTGGAGTCTTCCTTAGTGCGGTAGGCATTGACGGAGGCAATAATCATTGAGGTACTTAACGGCCACCCGCGACCAGTAATGAAACCTCGGATTTGTGATCGCACTTCTGCGCAAACGCAGATGGGCTGTCGATTTGCATGCAACTGTATTATTCAAATTTTAATTTTGCGCCCAAACTTTTCCGTTTGATGCCTCAATTTAATGCGGCGTTTAATGCACATTTTTTAATAAAAAAAAATTAATTGTTATTCTTAGATGCCTTAATACACTCGTAATTAGTTTTGCTTGGGCATCCTGAATGTTCCTTTTTCAATTCTGCATAATAATCATTAATTATGACTCTATTAGTTTTCTCTTTGTTCTAGCTTAAGCCTCTATGCAAAATTCGAATAGGTTCAATCTACGAGGATAGCAAAAAATGGTGTGTTCGTAATAATAATTCATTTTTTATTCGTCAAGATAAGATGAAAATACGTAAGATCTATGGTCAGTTATGCATACAAATTGGAAATATATTTTATTTTATTTAATGAAAAATGTATTTTTAGAGTCTACTTTGCTGTGCCCTAACAGGGTTTCATGTTTGTACCATCACCAATTTTGTACCATCTATATGTTACCATGAACGCAATAAAGTTTGAAGTTTGAAGTTTAGATCTCAAAGCCACTTCTCTCTAATAATGGTAGGAGGGCAATGGCTGCCACACAGGTCATACTTGTAAACAGGTGATGTTTAAAGTAGCTGGTCTGCTGGAGGCTGCATTAAATTGATTGCTTACTTTGTTCTTCGTAACGTTACTAATAATAGTAAGTAGTCTCATTGAAGGTTTGTAATTCTAAAAGGCGGTGCCAATTGGAACGAAGTTCCTTATCGCGCGTTGTGAAAGGGGGCTAGATGGAAAAAATTCTTACGAAAAATTGTCACCGACACTTTTTATGTCACTATGTATGTTTATTAAGCTGTGCGGCGTGCGCATGTTTCTCTGTCTGTCTCTCTCTCTCTCTCTCTTATAGAAAGCAAGCCAGATATTTTCATTTCTATTTATATATATATATATATATAATTTTAAACATATATATATATAAATAGAAATGTTTTTTTTTAAATTTTTTTTTTATATATGCTCTCTCGACTCATATAACTTCGTTCCATCCGGGTGTCCCTTGACACCTCTCAAGTTTTTTTTTATGAACTAATTCGAAATTTCATCTATGTGTGAGTTAAAAATTCAAAGACACAGGCACTTGGATCCATTTGGATATTATTAGGCTTGGCACATAAATTGTATTTTTGTAATAATACTTATCGTTTTTCCTTTAGAATTACAACCCTTCAACGCAGAGTTTATATCGGCTCTTCTCAGGAAAAAGAACCTTCCGAACCGTGCTTAAGTCAAACTATTCTTTAGTGTTTTCATTTTTTTTAGCGATATTGAAATGATTCACGTATCAAATATTGTGTTTGTTATTCCGTACACTTTAACTGTAGACGCGGTTTAATAAAAATTCTCATATACGGTAAGAGCGCAGTTTATACAGTTCTTTGTATTGTAGCGTATAATGAATCGTGGGAGTATAATTAGCTTTGTAATTGTTTGTTTAATATAATAGGAGTTAAGTTTCGGCTATATTACTTTATTAATATTTTGAGATGAATCACCGCTCTTGCTATCGTATATTATTCCCGAATGATCTGAATTTTTCTTGGAGTAAGTATGTCTTATTTTAATAAGACCAAAGATTGTTTGTAATAAAGTATTAGAAAATAAAATAGTGTGGGGGGATAGGAATCCTGGTCAGATTAATAGTTATAACAAAGAGTGTCATGAGAGATTAAAACTTATTGATTTTCCAGAGGGGGTAAGATATTGCTGCGATCATTTATGTAACCTGGCGGATCATAAAATAATTATTGATAAAATGTATCATGAGATTATATCTGCACTTAGTGAGTCAGCATTTGTAAGTTATGGGGAAAATAGGTATAGGAAACATAAATATGTGACAGGATGGAATAGGCACGTTCAAGAAGCGCACAGGGAGAGTAGGTTACTTTTTAAAATGTGGATATGGTCGGGAAAACCTAGAAAAGGTCGGATCTTTGATGAAATGTGTAAAGGTAGGAAAATATTCAAAAGTAAGTTAAAATGGTGTCAGAACAATAACGAACAAATAAAAATGGATATAATTGCTTCTAAACATGATAATAATGATTTTCGCGGTTTTTGGAAAAGCACAAATAAATCAAACATCCGACCTGGCCTACCTGTGAGTGTGGAGGGTGTTAGCAATCCAAAAGATATTGCCGACTTATTCAAAAATCTTTTTGCGGTGCGGTCACCATTGGGGCCTTCAAAGTTGGGTGGTAGTTTTGAGAGCCGTCGTGGGGAGCTGGGAATTAGATTTACTGCCAAGGATGTGTCAATAGCTATTAAACGAATGTCACGAGGCAAGTCTCCGGGACACGACGGTCTCAGCGTTGAGCATTTACGGCACGCTGGTCCTCACTTGGCTCGTGTATTGGCTATGCTTTACACCCTCTGCATAGGCCATTCTTACATACCAGCACCTATGATGGAAACAGTTGTTGTCCCAGTTATAAAAAACAGAACGGGTGACATATCAGATGGGTCCAACTACAGGCCTATATCGCTGGCGACTATTGTAGCGAAGGTTTTTGACAGTTTGCTTAGTTCGCAACTAGATAAATACTTACAATTGCATGATAACCAGTTTGGGTTTCGACCTGGACTGTCGACAGAAAGTGCCATCTTGTGTTTAAAGCAAACTGTTGGGTACTATACAGATAGAAAGACACCGATATATGCCTGTTTCCTGGACCTATCAAAAGCTTTTGACTTGGTTTGTTATGACATACTATGGAAAAAACTAGAAGAGTCCAGCTTACCTCCAGAATTCATTAATGTCCTTCGTTACTGGTACACAAACCAAGTCAATAGCGTGAGATGGTCGGGATCTCTATCGGAGCCGTACAGACTGGAGTGCGGGGTGAGGCAAGGGGGGCTGACCTCACCCAAGCTCTTCAATCTGTATGTGAACGCACTGATCGTTGCGCTCAGCAGTCAGCATGTTGGATGCCATATTGACGATGTTTGCGTCAACAATATTAGCTACGCAGACGACATGGTGCTGCTGAGCGCGTCGGTCGGTGGTATAAGGCAGCTGATAAGTACATGTGAGGAGTATGCAGCGAGCCACGGTCTTATGTATAATGGCAAGAAAAGTGAATACATCGTATTCAAGGCTGGTAACAGGTGTCCAGCTAGTGTTCCTCCACTTAATTTAAATGGTGTCCCCCTTAAAAGAGTCACTCATTTTAAATATCTTGGACACCTGGTGACGGAAGACCTAAAAGATGATGTCGATATGGAGCGAGAGCGCAGGGCGCTGGCAGTAAGATCAAACATGATAGCTCGTAGATTTGCTCGTTGCTCGAGACAAGTTAAAATCACACTCTTCAGAGCTTATTGTACATCTTTCTACACGAGCAGTCTGTGGGCAAATTATACTCAGAGATCTTACAGCGCCCTGCGCGTTCAATATAACAACGCGTTTCGGGTGCTGTTGCGGCTGCCACGTTTCTGCAGTGCATCGACCATGTTTGCTGAGGCGCGTACAGATTGTTTTTATGCCATAATGCGCAAAAAATGCACGTCTTTGCTCTGCAGAGTGCGGGCCAGCACCAACAGTATCCTAGCCATGTTCGCAGACAGGTTTGACGGTCGGTACATGAATCACTGCAGCATGATTCATGTGGCCTACTGTACCTAGGAAATAATGTCTTGTCTTAGTAATGTCCTATTTATGTTTCTGTGTTCTACTAACATAGTCTTAAGGTATATACTGTAATACTAACAAAATGGAATTTTAATGTTCTGAAATAAATGATATATTATATTATTATTTACATAATTTGATCGTAATGTACCTAATGAAGTTTTAAAGGCTTTTTCTAAGCGTCTGATGACTTATCGCACAGCCAAACTACTTTTTTTAAAATTCTGGATAAGCTTGTGTTTGACCACAATCTCTCCGTGGTAAGTGATGATGTGGCCGAAGGTGGTAAGCACACAAAGCCTAGATGGGAACTGGCTCTCAAGTGCAGCTGTCGGAACACACCGATAGGTGATTTTCGATTTGAGGGTGGTAGCCAGCCAGTCGGGTACTACAAAGTACCCTACCACCGTGCAAACTTAGAGCTTTAATATTTGCACAACGTACAAGTTTTATATTACTGCAATTAAATTGCACAATATATTAGATCCGATAAAAACAAGTATATGTAATATGTATTATCACACCCAAACATATTTAATAAGGAATCACACAAATACCTAGACGACTCTTATGTGACATAAAAATTCCACTTTGGATATATTGAGATCGTCTGGCAGTTAAAAACCTATTCTGTGCAAGCCGGATACGTTTGGATAGTAAAAATGAAATATTATTTTCTTTCAAGACGTCTCCTGAGAATTATTGGAAAGATAAAACGCTTGGAAAAACTAAAATCGAACTATATTTAGTTTTGTGTGCTTGTGCTTCAGGAAATAAAATTAAAGATATTATTAGTGTATTCATTAATCGCATGCCTTATTTTATAATATTTACAATTTCATTACACCAGTTAAGTGATGCTCAAAATAGTAATTATCACTACATAGTATAAAACAAAGTCGCTTGCGCTGTCTGTCCCTATGTATGCTTAAATCTTTAAAACTACGCAACGGATTTTAATGCGGATTTTTTTAATAGATAGAGTGATTCTTAAGGAAGGTTTATATGTATAATACATGCATAATATAGTAGCGAAACACTGATAAATTTAGAGGTTTCTAATGTGATGTCGTAATTAAGCATTTTTTTGCGCTTATATTGCAAACACTGGCTGAACCCTACGAGATAGACCAAAATAATGTACTACAGTATTGTCCACCTTAAAAAGTTCAACAAAAAAGTCCGCGATGGTATATGTCTATCTCTTAGGGATAACCCACCATAACCATATTTTATCCTTTACTAAAAAGTGATTATTTACGAAGTGATTTTAAACAATACAATATTAATCCTTATCCAATTAAGTACCTCTAATAAATTGTACATTTATTATAGATCAATATGCTTATTACAGCATGTTATTTAAGTGAATATTTCCGAAGATATTACAAATTTAAAATGCAGGGACGTAGTTGTCTTGCGCGATATAACGTGTAGTCCACGCGGGCGAAGCCGCGGGCGCTAGTAGCGAATAAACGGCAAGTAATGTATGTGAAAACATATTTATTTTAAAGCTCACTAAGCCAATAAGGTTATTTACGAGTTATGCATAGCTAAAATCTACTTTTATTCCAGAAAACTATTTATAAGTGTGCCAAATTTCATCACGATTGCAACAATCAAACAAAATCCCCAAGTAAGAAACCAGTAGAATTATTGTCCCCCAGTTGCAATTTAAATCCCTAAGTCAATATCAGCACCGTCCAATGACAAATAAGTACAATTAATCTAGTCGGGCATCGAATCGAGAACTCAGGGCGGGTGCGGATGTACGCGTTAATTACAAGGCTACCGGTCCAATAGACCGCTATTGTCATCGCAGCGTGGGCCCCATGAACCATGGCAACTGTTTTCAAAGCATATTGATTTATACATCGATCATCCATCAATACTATGTTTTAACAAATGGGTGGGACTGTCACTCTGGATGCTAAAATGGTCTCTGTATCGCGCAATTCAAATTATAATTTCCTAAAGTCGAATTTTATGTAACGTAGCCATTGCCTGTAAGTAAAGAAGAATCTTGTGTTTGATGATAATCTGAATATGATCCTAAGTGATAATGTGGCGGAAGGTGATCCTACAAGGGTAATATCTGATGATTATTATAACAAAAGACTGTCATTAATAATTTCAAGAAATAAAATAGCCATGAACTAGTTACCAGATACGCTGCAGCATCGTAAAACAAAAATGATAATTAATATTGTTAAATACAACATAACAATGATATATGAAGTAACTACAGATAATAATCAAGGAAAAAACCTAAAGATAACACCGATCGTAAAATATAATAATTCAAAATATGTTAATATTTAATAGGACAGTAAAACCATCAGAGCATTGCGTCCATAATGGAGGTCTGCAGCCCGTAACGGCAATGCTTACAGAGCTATTATAATATTAAAAGATCACTTTAGTACTGATAAATACAACTATCCATCTTCACTAATTATCCTTTGAGGAAAGTATGTTGGTTAAACACATTAAATAATGAAAGTTTCCATCATATTATTAGAAAATTTATAGCAAATTGTTGAAGGATTTTTAACGATTCAAATGGATTAATTTAATTTTGTATTTTTATAGTTATAAAAAAGAAAATAAAAGAGCTCAGATCTAAACTAGGAGGTAAAGTTTGAGGTGGTAATCTCTGGATCTACTGATCCAATTCCGAAAATTCTTTTACCAATAGAAAGCCACGTTATTTGTGAGTGCCACGGGCTTTATTTTTATCCCGGGAAAAGATAAGATCCCACCGGAATGGGTGAAACCGCGGGAACAGCTAGTAATTTATAAGTATGATAATTAAACCTTTCGTTCGCGAAAATAACGGCCTTATGAAAATTTTACAAAAAAATAATTCCAAGTAATCGCAAATCAAGTTATCATTAAAAACAATATTAGTAACCAAATATAGAATTAAATCAATCTAGAAATTGTAGCAGTCACTAACGAAGCTTGGATTAATGAACGAAAACTGTGAGCTAATCCTACTACCTTTAACAATTATAAATAATCCAACACACTAACTCCAATAGAACGTACAATTACCAATACATAAATATTCGAAACCATCGACCCTAAACCCCATGATTTACCCACAACGCACATCAAAACCGTCGAGACAGATTTACAAGCCAATAATGAAAGCGAAACCGACATTAACAAAGGAAAAAACGACAGAAGATATCCAGAAAGATAAACATTTTGCTAACAACCAAGCAGTGAGTGTAAACACATCCAAGAATCCAAGCGCCATACTCCCCAAGTGTATCTAACCTAACTATATTGAAGACAATTCTATAATTTATATTCTATATACAGCTGCTAGTCAAATTGAGGAGAATGTTTTCACAGATTAGTTTAGTAACTAAGTAGGTTAGATAGAATTTGTATATGCAAAAGAAAACTGCTAGATAAGAAAATGTTTTTTAAAAGCGGTTGAACAACTTTCCTTCTGCTAGGAATTTTAATCATAATCATTATCTTAATAACAAACTGCTAAATTTGACGTGTTTTTTTAAAATTTAACATTATGTGAACCTACAGGCCATTAAATTTCACTCTATCTACACATATTTCTGAATACAATTTTAGACGATAACGCGGCAAAATTTAATATTGCAAATTTTTCCTCTGCGATTATTGATAATATGATCTTCCAAAGTAGCTGGTATTATCCATGGCACCTCAATGGAGGTGACGTAACGACACGCTCCAGTTGCGACCTGTCAGTGCTCGTCTGTCAAATGTAGCGTTACGATCTATTACGTGAACTTAGATCTGTCTCATTGTTTTTTGGCACTTGCTTTCTCATTTCCGCTGTGGGAATTCGGACGATGGAATTTCTCTAAAACTTAACTTAATTAAGGATAGCTTTGAAATAATCTACCAATTTCAATAACGTCTTATTTGAGTTTTGAACATACTTGTTGTCGTTGCCTTCATTTAAATAAAACATGCAACGTGCAATAATGAGTGTCGGCTAAAACTCAGTCATGTGTACTGGACATCGTTTATCGCTATCCGATCTTAAGTAGTTGTTAAATAATTCCTCCACTTTCGATATCATCTCAACACGTCCATTTGTGACTTCAACAAAGGGCACTTTATCTGTTTCCTTAACCACCTGACCGTTTGTGAAGGGTGCATAAATGATGATCGCCTCTATACGTTGTGCGCGCTTACTATGTTTTGCCGCGACGACTCTAGTCTCGACTACTATTCATTCCTGAGCCTAAAATGGACTCATAATGGCTACTTGTTCCAACGATACACCTGCTGCCGTCGCATATTAGTTAACATTGAAATTTATCGGTATTTTAAACTCTATTATGATTATGTGCAATGAATACTGTAATTTAATTTCAAATATTGATACGACTCAAATCTTACAATTGATCATGCAACCACATGGAAGTTGATATGATACCGTCTCTGGATATTTGATTTTAAATGTACCTTTCTAGTATCTCCAAATTCCATGTGGTGTTGCGGCTCGCATCACACCGCTGCTACACTATAATCACCCTTATTCACTAGACACTCACTGTAACCAGGTTTGTAGACCGCCTTTATCCTCTTAATCAACTTTCCGGTCCTCTTGAGCGGTGGGCCCAGCGCGACGGCTGCGTGGCCCCGCTTCTCCGCGAACACGATATAGTTACGTCTATTTTTCAACGGCACTTCGAAACGTCCCGAGCACTCGAGATGGTCCTGGGGCAGCTTGAGCCTGATGACGGCGTTCTGGGGCGGCCAGTCTCCCTGGCGGCGCAGGACGCGCTTCACCTGGACGGTGGCGGCGTCTTTGGCCAGGGACTGGACGCGCGCCTCGAACGCGAACGGGGCGCGGTAGGCCCGCCAGGCGACGTCGGCGCGCTCGCAGTAGAGGCGGCGCGGCGCAGCGAGCCCGCCAGCAAGGATCCACAGCAGAGCCCAGCAAAACGCCGCGCGGCCGCGAGTATTCATCGCGCCATCGCCACAGCGCTCGCTCGCTCCCTCGCAGACGCTGTCGCAGACGCGCTATGTGAACCCGTCACCGTCAGCGATCGGCGCGCAACTGGCCCCGCTACATTGAATCATGCCCACCGCGGACTACACTACACCGCCTGCCGCCTACACCGAAATAGTCTCGATACTCGGCCCGAGCACGCGTCGCTCATTTATCTCGTTCGATGATTAATTTGCGCTTGTTATACGTAATTAGTGGGTACCATGTCGATTGTTCGATTAGCGACCGATTAGGGGTGGGCTTGTAGGTTAACCTTGTTATTTATTTATCTGTGTAGGTACTGTCGCATCCATTTAACATGTTTTATTTGTTTTTTATTGGATTCATTAGATGTATCATCGAATTTATTGAATATTAAACTTTTTGTCAAAAAATTTAATTAGGTTTGTGTAAAAAAAAATTGAAACAATTTACGTTTAAGATAATTATGATGATTGATATTTGTATCAACCTAAGTTCTTTCTTCCTTACATAGCTTTATTAAAATACGAGACCTAGTGTAAGAATATCGAAATTATCCAAAAAAATAAGTAATAAATTAAAACAACCGTTACCTACTAACATTTTATCGTCGTAGCAAAGATTTTCATTCTAATAACTTTCGCCTCGTAGAGCCCGCTACGCCGTAGCACGTAGTCGTAGCTATGACCTCAGTCGTAGAGCCGCGACCTTGCAGCGACGTAACAAAATGAAAATTCTATTCACAAACTAGTTTACATTCAATATTTTCGA
Source organism: Ochropacha duplaris (assembly GCA_951361185.1). Classification (NCBI taxonomy): domain Eukaryota; kingdom Metazoa; phylum Arthropoda; class Insecta; order Lepidoptera; family Drepanidae; genus Ochropacha; species Ochropacha duplaris. The sequence continues at coordinate 13,188,551 of OX592696.1, read as the reverse complement.
CAAGGTGAAATACCTTTTTTCATTGACACCTATGTAATACATAACAAACTTACGGGAATTAACTAATTTGTTTCCCCATAGGACGTACAAAAACTAAAATGTCTGTTTAGATTATAAAAATTCTCACTAAATATTCCCACAGTTTGTAAAGATGAATGAGTGAATGAATGAACGAACGCCTAACGGTGCTAGACACCAATTTGCCTCACATCCGGCCAAAAAAAGGTAAACAGTAAAACAACCTTATTTCGGCACCCTTAGATCGCCAGGTAGTCACTTCATTCATAAAGAGTATGAATGACCCGAGACTCTTTAGAGATCCGTTCGGTCTCGTAGACGTATGTAAAACGCTTACGAATTTTAAAATTATTCTTCTAAATAAAAATAAATCAGTATTTATTAATAACCGATTTTTAAACCGAACCAGTATTATTATTCGGGTTTACTGTTCGATTCCCATCCGGGACAGACATTGGTGTCTGTGTCAACATATCTGTTTGTCCTGAGTCTGGGTGTAATTATGTAATTTACAAAAAAAGTAGAAAGTAGTATATTTTGTACCTAGTATCAGTCATCTGGTTTCCATATTACAAGCTCTGCTTAGGTTGGGATCAGATAGCCGTGTGTGAAAACTGTCCCAGGATATTTATTTATCATATTATAACCTACACTAGATGTCCCCCGCGGTTTCACCCGCGCTTCCATGGGATCTTATCTTTTCCCGGGACAAAATACAGCCTATGTGCATTAGGGATAATGTAGCTTTCTAAAGGTCAAAGAATTTTTCAAATCGGTCCAGTAGTTTCAGAGCCTATTCAATGCAAACAAACAATCAAATCTTTGGTATATAGAGAAATCCCAAAATATGAAAGCTATGAAACCCTTACATTACATCTCGATACACACTTGGCGACTTTTTGTCGACCACAAAAACCGTCGGTCCCTGAGGCCACGCCGTAGTCCGGAACTTACCTTTTGTCGTGTACAGACCATAGACCATACCTTTGATAGTCGCACGTGCGTTACGTAGTTTAGAGCATTGTCACATTCTGCCTGCGCCTGGTGGACTGACGGTGATTTGTTACTAGAATTTATGACTCACACTAAATCCGCTTATACTAAGTAAGTATGACGTTTCAAAGTAAAGTGGTCAGTTATTATAAAGTAGATACTAGTTTTCCGCCCCGCTGTTCCTACGGAATTTATCTTTTCCCGGGATAAAAAGTATCCTGTCCTTTTCTAAGGTTCCATTTATCTCTATACCAAATTTATTTAAGCGTGAAAAGGTAACAGACAGACAGACAGAATATTTCAGCAATAATTTGTCAAAGTCAAATTCAATTTTAACTAATTAACCTGACAGTTCTTTCTTGGGACAATCGGGGTTTCAGAGGCCGCACCACTTGGTTCTCAAATGAGACAATCGGGACGATGACATTTACTTGAAAATTGGGCACGAATTTTGAAATTTTGAAAACTGCGCGAGTGGACGAGTTGTTTGACAGGTTAATGTCGCGAGTCAACAGATTAAAAATCAATCAGAATTGTATACAAATAAATACGTTTCATGTGTATGAAAAAAAAAACAGATTAAATTTAAAAAAAAGGATTGTTTGTTTTACCTGTATTCAACAATAGTTACAAACTTTTAGTTGTTTTGTTTTGACATCTTTTGTTTGACAGCACGTGGTAGCAATTACTGAGGTGTGGGAAAGCTTTTTTTTAAAGAATTGTTTGGAAAGACCCTTTTACTTTTGCTTAAGCAAGATAAGGTCTAAGCTTACGTTTATTGAATTTGCACGTGTTCTATGATACCATTCACTTATCTGTTTTAATTTCAGTGATTTATGTTTTGTTTTGTCGAAATAATATATTTTTTTACTAATTCGACGTGGTATTTATTTTATTTTCAAATTTCGACGCGTGCTTTCAATTGGTGTAAGTGACAAATTGATTATACTTTTTGAGAGCTGAATAAAAAAAAGATCTGAATTTATTCAACCATCATGAAAAACATTTATTATGTACATTTTTAATAGCTTGCAATTAAATTCAAATAAATAATTGAACATTGATTTTGCTCTATATGTTTCTTTTGCAATTCCAATCTTCTATTCATTACAAATAAAGTTTAATTTATAAATAAAACCTCTTTGTTTCTTGACTTTTGTGTAGATAATAAAAACTGGTGAATAAAATGGGTCCGATCAAAATTGAAGACTTCATTATGCAGCCCTCGGTGGGTATTAAGTCATCGCGATACGAAATGACGAAATAAATTATAATGTACCGCGCAAACCGACATTATTCGGGTGCATCTGGAAACGGGGGCAGAATATGCTCTACTTACGTTTTATTAATTTTAATAAATATTAATTAAATATTTTTAAAAACATTATACGAGGTATATGTATGTACTTTTTTTATCACCATTTTTTATGATATTCTTGCAAATAAAAATATTATTATTATATTATTATAGGTACAACGAAAGAGAAAAACAATTACATATGTGTAAAATGCAAAATAAAAGTGCGATAATTTTGCTTGTCATACGAGCACTGTAAAATACAGTCTTAATTGTATTATTTTATTAGTGAGCTTTGTTTCTTAACCGCCTTTGTGCTCATTATCATTTACCATACTACTAATAGGTTTTAAAATGCCTTACATTTTTTGTTTCTGTTTCATTTCTTGTTGTTTAAACTCAAAGTAATTTATTCATTTTAGGCCCCATGAGGCACTTATGGAGGTCAAATATATAGTACTTCAAACTCAAACTCAAACTCAAAACTCATTTATTAAGTTTAGGCCCTGGTAAGGCACTTATGAACGTTACAATTGACTCTACCACCGGTTCGGAATACACTTAAACTGAGAAGACTCCGGCAAGAAACTCAGCAAGGCAATTTTTTTTTAACAGTGGATCTTTCTTACATTTTATTTACATTTTTATAAGTACATTTAGATACATTTTCAAATATTTTACACTACGCCAGGGGGATGCAGGTGCAGAGAGAAGCTACTACAACCATATATTTCTGTCTTTCATGTAATGAGCCACCTTATAGGGCTTTGTTCATTAACCTAAGTTTAATAAAAAAATTAAATTTAAAATAAGACATTCCAGCTACCTCATATGTACATATATGATTAAATAATTAAATTTATAAATACGTGAAGAAAAAACTTTTCTCTTTTGTATTTCAACCAATTTCCTTTTAATTAGTGTTACCTAGCTATAGACGAGCTTCAGTATTATCAATAAAAAAATACTACCAGTCAGAAAACACTAGTTTAAATAAAAACAAGGTGGTCAAACACAAGCCTATCGAATATAAAAAAAAAAAAAAAAAAACTCGAAAAATTCAGTTTTTTTTTTAACTTATTAACATCGTATTTGTTGCTCATTACCATTACTTACCTAATTATAAGCATTTTTTCTAAAAATGTAGAGCAACATCCGCCACCGTAACGCTCGGCCACCCTCGGCGAAGTCCACCATTTCTCGTTAACCGCATAATTGTTTAAATTGTGACAATTTCGCCCGCATAATGTTGGCACATAAATATTTATTTATCGGCGTGTCCCTTAATAACGGTAATTGCGGATCGCCAGCCCTTCCCGATGATTTATTGGAGTTTTGTATGAAGCATGCCACACGGACGCTGTTTAGATCATCTATTTAATATGAAAAGACCTTTATACATTTTTCAGATTTGTGTTTACCTTTATTTAAATTCTCGCTTTTTTTTTTCTTTTCGTTACATAACCTTTGTGTGTTTAAAAAATATAATATTGTCTAACTTGTGTAACCCTGTCATGGCCTTACTGCTTAAAATTATTGTTTGAATATTATATTGTGTATGTACGCTGTTAGATTACCTAATAAATAAATGATGTATTATTGCTAAAATTGTATAAATTATGACGTATTTTAATAAAATATTGGCATCTGTGGCTTACGTAGAAAGCAGTCGGCCATTATTATACATAGTCACTTTGTCTGTTTGAATTTCACGGCTAAAGAAGAACATATTTTGATGAAATTTGCTATTAAACGATACACCCTGGTGAAGGAGAAAAGCAACTTTTTTTAATCGACCTAAATGACGGGCCGGTTGTCGTGGCACAGGTTGTGGGTTCGATTCCTACTCAGGACAATATTTTTGTGCATGAATATGTCTTGTTTATCCTGAGTCTGGGTGTATATCTATTTAACTATATATTTACAGAAAAAAGAATGTAGTCTGGTCTCCATAGCATAAGCTCTGCTTAGTTTGGGTTCAGATATCCGTATGTGAAATCGAACTTTTTTCATTAGTAGCAAATTTTAGTGAACCATCTTACCCAAATGTAAGTTGTATAAGCTAGCACCCTGTTTCAGGTAACAGGGACCTTTTACATCAAGTCCAAGCTGCTTTTCCTACAGCAAGGTTGTCGATCAAGATTCAGAGCTGCGGAAAGCCGCTATAAGTTCGTCATTGACCACCATGCACGACGGTAGGGTACTTTGTAGTACCCGACTGGCTAACTACCACCCTCAAGTTGAAAATCTGTCGCCAAGCACCTATCGGTGTGTTCCGACAGCTGCACTTGAGAGCCAGTTCCCATCTAGGCTTTGTGTGCTTACCACCTTCGGTGAAAAAACAAAAATACGACATTATCGATGCCACCAGACATAAGATACTTTTAACAAATAATACCGAACAAAAATGTTTTTTTTTCACCTGATGGTAAGTGACAAACATCGCCTATAGACATTGGCAATACCAGGGGATTGCTAATGTGTTGCACACCTTATTACAATGCCTTAAAGGCGAACTGGCTCTCAAGTGCAAGTGCCGGAACACACCAACAGGTCCCTCATCGGCAAATTACCACAACTAAGCGTCAAGAGTCCAACTCGAAGCTGCTGCGTAATAGTATTTCTTCTCCTGACATGTCTTTATTTGGAAATGGTGGTAACAGTAACAATAGCATTAAAAATAGCAATAAGACGTTCAATAAGTGTTCCTTAAGTGTCCCAAAATTGAATAAAATATTTTGAGTTTGAGTTTTGATTCATACCAGATTGTATTGCAGTCATACTCATACCCAAAAAGCATAGTAACAAGTAATCATTTGGAACGGTAGTCTACATCGGCCGCCAAAAGTATCCAGTCGGTGGGTCGCGTTTGGTTTATTTCTTTCACGCCTCAGAGTAAATATAACTCGCGCGTTATGGGTATCATAGTGAGTTACTATTGGCGCTCACTGCCATCTCGATCGTGTTCCGCAGTGTTTTTCAAAGTCAAAAGTCACAGTCAAAACTATTTATTTAGTTTAGGCCTTACCTTACCGTGCCTTACCAGGGCCTAAACTGAATAAATGAGTTTTTTTTGAGTGCCCTAGCAGGGCATTCAGAGCTACAGTTACCACTGGTTCGGAAGTCAGCCTTGAACTGAGAGATATTTTAGAATCATCTACTAAATTGTCTTTTTAATCAAATGTTTAACAACATTAATGATATCCTTGCTGAATTTATTTTTCTTTTTTCTAGGGAGTACAGAATGCAAGATCGGTGCTCGTGACGGCATCATGTTGCATCATCCATAGGTATACACCTACATCTATAAAAATCTATCGAGTGAATATCACAAATTCGACATAAATCATTTTCTCTATCTCTTTTGATAACAATAACGTATGCGATGTTGTTTAACCTTGTCAATGAGAATGCTGGTTGGGTGTAGAAAATATTTGCAACAATTTGCTCATTTATTGCTAAAGTTGAAAGCCAAAGTAAATTTTTATTCAGTTTTGGTCCTATGAGAGCACTTAATGAGGGTTGAAATTGGCTTTCTCAGAAGAACCTAAAAAACTCAGGAAATATGGCACAAAAAAACGAGCGAGCCTTCCAGCAGTCGCATATGATGTGTAACATCAGACATCTCACGTTGGTAGTATCATACATGTACAAACCTCTTAGAAAATGTGTTGGTACCACCTGACAGCCAACTCTACCACCGCACGCGTTCATTGCTTAATAAATGAGTTTTGAGTTTGAGGCTGTATGGGCTAAAACCCTTTGCCTGCACTACAATAAAGAAAACAATAAAGGAAGGCGATGATAGCTCAGTGGTAGTGACGTTGGACACCGCGGCGAAGGTCGTGGGTTCGAATCCTACAATGGCCTTGAGCTTTCGGTGAAGGAAAACATCGTGAGGAAACCATAGCACGGTGGTAGGGTACTTTGTAGTACTCGACTGGCTGGCTACCACCCTCAAGTTGAAAATCTGTCGCCAAGCACCTGTTGGTGTGTTCCGGCAGTTGCACTTGAGAGCCAGTTGCCTTTAAGGCATTGCAATAAGGTGTACAACACATTGGCAATCCCCTTGGTATTGCTAATGTCTATAGGCGACGGTAGTCACTTACCACCAGGTGACCCGTCAGCTTCGTTGTCACTCGTGGTATAAAAAAAAAATACACATCTATCTGACAACTCGTCTTCGTGTTCACAAAAAGCGAGAGGAATAGAAAAGTGTTTTACTTATCACTTTATTTATGTTATACTGTGTGCGAGTTTACCATGAATTTGTGTACAATGGTAACTCGCTTGCTCTCACCTGTACCACGTGACAGTCTCGTATGTTTTGTCTCTACTTCTTAGCCATATGAGGATAGTAGATTAGTAGATTTAACAATTATATCCTTACTAGCTGTCTCCGCGGTTTCACCCGCGTTCCCGAGGGATCTTATCTTTTCCCGGGATAAAAAGTATCCTGTTTTATTCTAGGATATGGATCTGTGCTTCCTTGTGTTCAATTCCTTTTTTGCCGCCATAACACACATATATTATCAGTAAGACTATATAAATAATTATAAAATGTAATAGGTCTAAGTTGCTTTTAAAAAAAAAGTAATTGCTGAGTTTATTGCCGGCTCTTCTCAGCAAAAGCAACCTTCCGAACCGATCGTTAGAATTTTACATTAATCAAATTGACGATTAAAAATACTTGTAATGAGTTTACTTAATAAAGCTATTTGAATTTTAATTTGCTGAGTGCCAAGTTTCATCAAAATCCGTTCAGCCATTTTCTGCGTGAAAGAGTAACAAACATCCATACATCCAAACATACTTTCACATTTATAATATTGGTAGGATTATTTGAATTGAATAACACCATTTAAAATAACAATCTTTAACTTCGTACTGTAGCACAAAAAACTTGAGAGGTGTCAAGGGACACCCGGATGGAACGAAGTTATATAAGTTAAATAAGTCGAGAGAGTATATATATATAAATATAATATAAATTAAATAGAAATGAAAATATCTGGCTTGCTTTCTATAAGAGAGAGGGAGAGAGAGAGAGAGACAGGTCAACGCACTTTTGACACTAAAAGCGTCGTGACAATTTTTTCGTAAGAATTTTTTCCGTCTAGCCCCGTTTCACAACGCGCGATAAGGAACTTCGTTCCAAGTAAAATGTCTTTCAGTTCTTGTGTAACCACCCAAAAAGGTTACTTAATTAAAAAATATTAAGTCATCATACGTCTCAGGCTTGTCTCAGGCTCAAAGTATTTCCATGCTAAATTTGATCATAATTTGTTCAGTTTTTTTTATCGTAAAACCAAGCACACAGATCTTTTTAGGTAGGCGGGTCACCTGATGGCAAGTGACTACAGACGCCTATAGACATAAGCAATACCAGGTGGGATTACCAATATGTTTTCGACCTTTTTACAATGCCTTGTAGGCAACTGGCTCTCAAGTGCAATTGATAGAACACAGAATTTCAACTTGAGTGTAGTAGCCAACCAGTTGAGTACTACAAAGTACCCTACAACCGTGCTATGGTTTCCTCACGATGTATTCCTTCATCGAAAGCTCGAGCTCATCGACTGTTACAGATTATTCTGTATCCAAGTCCTTTTTCAAACTATAAGATACTAACTCGCGGTGTAAAAGTAAGGCGATGATAGCTCAGTGGTAAGTGACGTCGAATACCGCGACGAAGGTCGTGGGTTGGAATCCTACAATGAGCTTAAGTTTTCGGTGAAGGGAAACATCGTGAGGAAACCATAGCGCGGTGGTAGGGTACTTTGTAGTACCCGACTGGCTGGCTACCACCCTTAAGTTGAAAATCTGTCGCCAAGCACCTATCGGTGTGTTCCGACAGCTGCACTTGAGAGCCAGTTCCCATCTAGGCTTTGTGTGCTTACCACCTTCGGCCACATCATCACTTACCATGGTGAGATTGTGGTCAAACACAAGGTTATCTAGAATAAAAAAATAAAAAAATCTACATTTTGTAAATTTTACAGGAGAGCAAAAATACTGTGAAAATTCGCCACGTCAAACTTTACCAGCTAATTAATAGAGATAATATGCAGTTGGTGAAATAAAAATATATATTGATATATTGTCCTACTATTAGAGCTTTGAAAAATATAAATATTATTTGTTTATAAATGCTTACATAGACACATTATATATATTTTTTGAATTCGGTTGACATACGTTAGTGTGGCTCTTTATTTTGGTTCATATGATCTTTTGAAACAATATTCTACGAAAAGGAAATAAATAATATTGTTTTTGCAAATTTTATAGCCCTAACGGATAGTATAATAAATAAAACTAATTTAACGGTAGATACTCTTAATACGTTTTTCTGGTTCAATCAAAAGTGGTTCTTATGTTATTTCGTTTTGTTGGAATTTGTGAAATGTTGAATATAGCGTTACGTCGTAAAAGATTTATAATTTCTTCTTATTTGACTCTAAATAATTCGGAAAATTAACTTCAACGGAATACAATTACCTAAGGGCTTAATAATAATGTTGGACTCGCGAGTTGAATATGCAGAATAGACTACTCTATTTCCTTTACTTGGCTAATCAAATTAAAAAAATAAACATAAAGGCGTCTACAGGCGGGCGGCGGCGGCTGCGTCGCGAGCGCATCTGCGTACGGTCGCGTGTCGCCAACTTAATTAGACTCGACTATGTCGACGAATCTGTGGAGACGAATTCACATTTGTTTTTCTATTTTAAATCTTTTAAAATTTGTGTATGGACATTTTAAAATAAACTTTACTGTAATTACTCTTCGTGCTGTGTAAGTCCTTTTACGAGATAATTTTTTTCACAAGTTGTTTAATTCAAAAAATAAAGATTAATTTAACTGTTTATATAACTACAAATATGTTAATTAAATTAATATTGTAAGCCATATTTTTTGGAATCTTTATCTCTTCGAATAGTTCTAAAACGTTTAGCATCTCCACAGACGTCTATATTCTTAAACGGCCCGAGCACACCTGTACATTGAATGACGGCGCGGTGGAGTGGAGGCAAAATATATAGAATAATACCTTAAAAAGTCATTTTAATAAATTCGGCGGGTGGCCGCTGTGGTGCCGCCGCCGCGGGCGATACTGGCGACGTGCGTGTGTACACTGCCTGATATTAGATGTAGTCTTGTTCAAAAAGGATACGGTAAAAAATTTTGCATTTAATTTTTGATGATGACGACAATAGCGTGATGTTATGGTTAAATATGTGTTTTATGAAGGTACTTATAAGCTAATGTACAGCTTTTATCGCCAGCTTTGAGCGCGGCGACCAAATCCAGAAATCCCGTAACGAAAAAAAACCTAACACGTATTTTGTTTTCAAATATCACAGCGACTATCATATTTTTGTCGTCGTCGACGCGCCGAGGGCAGCCGACTGCAGTTGCAATAAAAAAACCGTGTCCAACGACAACACACTTTTTAATTTTCATTCGTTTTTTTTTCATTTCTTCTTTATTATTCAGCTATTATTCGGCGGCGCGACTATGGGCAAAGATAATTCCGGCGCACTTATAAAATAAAGAGGATTAAAAACTCATTACTGCCCGCTAAAAGTTTCTTATAGAAAACACCACCTTTGGGTGCACTTAAAGGCGAATCAAGTCGACCTTTTCGAATAGATGGGATGAAAAGTATAATGCTATGCAATAGCTTCACTGCGGCAGTCCCTGAGTGCCACAGTTAGTTTTTTATTAAATAAAGTTTCTGGCTCGTTTACTAATTAAGCAGTTACGTTTTATTAAAGTCTAAAAAAGTTGTCTTATTAGGGTTTTTCTTTTACTGATTTTTTTAAATTACATGTCAAAAATAACAATTCAAACCTCTTTATTATTTCGATTCATGTAGCTTTAATTCATGTAACGTTTTGAAATTGATAAAGTAGAAAATATATATTTATATATTTTTTTTAAATCTACTTTATTACGGCCTGTGATTTTGGCGACATCCCAAAGTTAGGTACCTACTTGCCAACGCGACTTTTACTAGCTTAGCTAGCAGTGTATCCAAACCTTATCTTAAGGGAGGTCATCAGTAATTCGGAGCGATTTTAATCGAACATTTCGCCGATCAATTCAGATCGACATTTAAAGATTTTAATATTGATTGTTCGCCTCGATTCACACGTACCAATGTTTGCTCCAACATATACCAACACCTATAAACTAAAGGTTGACCATTCTTTTTTAATTCTTTTACCATTTTTGGACAGCGTTGCCACCTAAGATGAAAATAAAAGTTTGTGCAGATTTATTAGTCGACGAATCAGCGACAAAGTATTTTAATTAGGTCAGATTTAACTTTTCTATAGTGGCTAGAATGTAGTATTGTTTATTTGTTTTATTTAACGTAAACTATTGAACATTATACATTTTTATTATCCTGTATTTCGTACACTATGGATGGAAATAGGAATAATGCTTTAGAAAGAATATCTATACTCAGCGACTCCAAAACAAGAAATGCTTAGGGATAATACACATAAAAAAAAAAGTTTTAATAATAAGTGAATATTTTTTTTTTAATTTTGGACAGGCTTGTGTTTGACCACAATCTCACCATGGTAAGTGATGATGTGGCCGAAGATGGTAAGCACACATAGCCTAGATGGGAACTGGCTCTCAAGTGCAGCTGTCGGAACATACCGATAGGTGTTTTGGCGACAGATTTTCAACTAGAGGGTGGTAGCCAGCCAGTCGGGTACTACAAAGTACCCTACCAAATATTCTTCTCACGACCATCTGATACCATACAGCAGAACATATTCACATACGTCTGTCCTGGGTGGGATCCGAACCCACGACCTGAGGCATGACAGTGTTTTACCAGCCACAATAACCGGTCGTCATTGCTACATAACTGTGGCAAAATCATCGTGCTCTATATAAAACTTGTTCCCCACGGTTTTACCCGCTTTTACAAGGGACAAAAGTAGCTATGTGCCAGTGAAAGTCTCGTCAAAATATGTCCAGCCGTTTCGGAGATTAGTCGTAGTTAAATTAAAAAGCTGTTAATTTGACATTTACAAACAATCTTAAAATTTAATTATTTGTATAAGATATAGATTTTCCCTGTGAATCAGTTGGTGGTAATTTAATCGATTGCAAAACAGCGAGCGAAATAAAATACTACGATTATCGAAAATAATTAAATGTTGGAATTCCACACATATTTTAGGAACTTCATTTAATTTATAAACCAGACTAAAACCTAGAACTCCTTGTTAACTAATAAATCTTTTATGGGTTTACTTTTTGCATGCATTTAGGTGGTAGCTGTTAAGGGAAATACCCTCGTTATTTAATTGTTTTTCTCAACTCTTGGGCTATTTTTGGAGTGATGGTTTAGGGTTTACGCAGTAGTTTAGGGTTCGATTCTCACCCAGACTTACATTTTTCTGTCCATGAATTTCTGATTGAGTAAGTATTTAGTACATTTTAACAAGCGGTATCTACCATGCAATTGTTACCTATCCAGCCTTCTAATTGGATTTCCTTCTTGACAACGAATCTATACTAATATTATAAAGCTGTAGAGTTTGTTTGTTTGAACGCGCTAATCTCAGGAACTACCAGATCGAATTTTAGAAATATTTTAGTGATAGATAGCTCATTTATCGAGGAAGGCTATTAGAGGCAATAACATCACGCTATGTTGCGAAAATCCTACGGGGACGCGGGTGAAACCGCGCGATACAGCTAGTAGAGAATAATATTTAAAATTTTATGACTGCGTAAAGGGTGGATGTAAAAAAAGTGTGTAAGGGCTATTTGAAGCAAACACCTTCTAGTCCAACACAAACAGCTTAGGATGTGTAAAACAAAAACAGTTTAAAATTACTTACTGCTCCTTAATTTTAGATCATTTGCGAGTCAGCCCAGGCGCAGGCCTCGCGCTAACAATAAAGGTTAGAGAAACAAAACAAAATGGATGCACACGAAAGAGGATAAAAATAAAATTTTGGCAAAATGCACACGGTATGCGTGGGAGCTGGAGCGGTGCATTCTATTGTGTATTATTCACACATTGGATTGAATCACATTGCAGTAGTGTTTTAAAAAAAAATCTGTAAATAAATTAAAGTGAGCCCTAATTCTATAAGTGGGTACCTACTTTACTATCCTAGTTTTTTATTTTTTTATTTTAATTGACGCATAAGCTTTGCCTTCCAAAGAGGGAACACTGCCAGCTTGCCAGGATCTTAGCCGATCGGCAACAGCGGCAGCCTCACAGATTTTTTATATACATAAAGATTTTGTATATTTGTTACTTGCTTGCTTTCCTCCCCGCGGTTTCACCCGCTTTTCCGGGGGATTTAAAATAAAATATAGCCCATGCTACTTGCTGATATATTCTTCCCCCCTTTAAGATAGATAAATCCATTCCGTTACATCCTGTATACGTGAAAATTTAATCGGTTAAGTATTTTTTTGAGTTTATCCATTACAAACTAACGTACAAACATTTAATATTTCTCTTTATTATGTTACAAAATTACAACACATTCTACCTATATAAAGTTTTTTTTTCAGTTTTTTTTGTTAAATAAACCTGTACATAATGAAACACTTCAATTGCCGTCACTAAATTCGCTCCACACTGGAGCTGGGTGGAAGCGCGTCGCAGTCGGCCGCCACGCTTCGCGGCGCACGCCCCCAGTTGTGCCCAGACGCACTAATTACACACCGATGATAACATTCATAGACCAACGCCGTGGAGTGAACGCAGCAACCGTAACGGGCATCTTGATCCCGCCGTGCGTCCACGCCGGCCAGCGCCATGTGAAAGTAAGAATCACTTATTAAATAATAATATAAAACATTTTTTTTTTACTTTTGGATAAGCTTGTTTTTGACCGCAATTACACCATTGTAAGTGATGATGTGGTTGAAGAAGGAAACCCATCCCGTTCCTGTGCGACGCGATTCACGCGGGATGACGTACGTGCAGGTCACGCACCCAACGTGCACGTTGCTTCACTTCATTGGAGACTATTGTTTACGTACGCTTCTTCTAACTATTTTATTATAATCAGAATAAAGCAAAGGATTTTATCTCGCGAAAAGAAAGGATCCCTACGAGATCGCAGAGAACAACTTTACTAGTCTTATGCAGTAACCTTAATCCTTATAACGAATCACAGAATGACCCTACAGATTTCATGTCATGATCAGTTCTAACAATACCTACCATTTTTTTTAACGGCTCTGGCATTTTTAGAAAAAAGCACTAATTGAATGATGTACTTTGAACCTTGAACTGTGTTAGCAAAACGTTGATGCAGTGAAAGCCGTAAAGGACCCCTAGGACCTATCAGGTTATCCACACGCGAATCTACCCCTCCGAAGTCCGCTGCGAAGCGTTACGTCTGCCACTCACGCAGTCATGCAATATTGAGGATATTCTGCTTTGTTGACTCAGATGAGTGTCTGCGACTTCTGATTACATTTTGTTATTGTATGCAGATGTTTATTACACTATACAGGTTGTTGTTTTGAGATGTTATCTTTTTATTACAACTTATATTGGGTATCGTCATGTTGAGTGATTATTATTATAGGAACAATTCTGAAACGGAGACAGTTTTTTATAATGTTTTTTTACAAACTGTAGGTGCTTACTCGATGAAAAAACGTATCTTTATGATTAAAAAGGTATTTTGTACTGCTTCTTGGGTAGTTAATTTTTTTTCCTACCGAGAATTTGTTCAAATTCCGTAAAAATGTGTTAACCAAACACGCCAAACGTTGAGCTTAAATAGTGGCAATTCAAACCTATCATCCAATGTATGGAGCGGTCTTTAGTCGCAAAAACCTTCGAAAAGCAGTTTGACAAAACACTCATAGAGTGGAGTAGTCATGTCAGTTTTACCGTCTTAGTTAAAATGTTATTGTTTGCTATAAAATTGAAGTTATGTTCAATATGATATCGATATTGTTAGCTATTGGTCATTTATGATGATAGCTCAGTGGTAATGGCGTCGTACATCGTGACATCCGTGACAAAGGTTAAGTTCTTTATCGCGTGTTGTGAAAGGGGGCTAGACGGAAAAAATTCTTACGAAAAATTGTCACGACACTTTTATGTCACCATGTATGTTTATTAAGCTGTGCGGCGTGCGCATGTTTCTCCGTCTGTCTCTCTCTCTCTCTCTCTCTCTCTCTCTCTCTCTTATAGAAAGCAAGACAGTTTTTTTTATATATATACTCTCTCGACTTATATAACTTCGTTCCATCCGGGTGTCCCTTGACACCTCTCAAGTTTGCTACTACTGTTTCTATGGACATTTGCAATACCAGGGTGATTGCCGATGTGTTGCCGACCTTGAAGAGCTCTCTTTAAATAAATGATGAAAACCATGCAAGATACATTGCAGCTACATCTTATTTTTCTGGCGCCATAGCATGCAAATGTCATCAACGAGCCTAGATAAATATTATTGTATCTAGTTAGGTAATTGGTCTATGTTGATTTTGAAAAGAGTAATTGCTAACTTTATTGCGGGTTCTTCTCAGTAAAAGCACACCGCCGAACCGCGTTTTAGAGTCTAGACTATTCATAAGTGATTGTTAAGGGCTATTTAAATAAAAATATATTGATAACTTGAATTGAGATTCATGGAAATAGTATATTTCATTACAAGTGCGGAAAGGCTGTCATTGCAAAGAGTTCCGACAAATCCGACAGTCGGAACAAGTTGCAATGACGGTTCCGCAAGTGTACTGAACGACTATTTTTAATACAGTTGCGAAAAAATTAAGCAATTTAATAAAATAATAAAAACACAATAAACTCAACTAACTAATCATTTATTTCTCATAAAAGTTATAGTACACATGTACATTGAAATTGGTACAGTTTTTTAAACTTACTGGGGAAGTTTTAGGTTGCATATTTACTGTTTGAGACAAACTATTATTAATTTCGTATGATTGTTCATGTATATTTGTCATACAATGTTTGTGCAATTATAGTGATTCCGGTGGTGTTAATTAAAAAAAATAGGGTCGAAATTACTCATTTTGGGCAACAAACAACTAAACTCGCAAAGAAAATTTCTGGAAAATGGCGCCAACCGTAGAATATAAGCAGAGTTTTTTTTTCTTCACCCAAAGGGAACTATCCATACAGCTTAGTCTACAGTATATTTTTTTTATTGATATGAAATGAAAATGAAATTTAATGAGATGAAATGAAATGAAACCTAACCTAACTCATTCAATTAAATCATTAAATCTGATATTGAAATAAATTAGTAGCTTCTTTTTAGAAATATACGTATTTTTATGAATCACAAAAACTCTTTAGTAAAAACTTCATGGTTGGTTTTTCTTTTTAATAGACATTATTTTGACAGTTGGGAAAGAGACACACGAGTTCGGGAAAGGTAAAAAAAAAGCACTATTATGTAATAGCCCACATACCGAACGCTATACGTCCCTGTAATACACCACTTTTTGAGCAACTGTATTAAAAAATAGATTTTGGGCGACCGATTTGCGAGCCAAGGAGTAATAGACCTATTACTAACATTCCTAGAAGGCAGATTAAAAGGGAGCTGTCTCTCATGTGAGTGTCATGGCCCAACAGCCTTCTCGGCGCCGGCGGCACGGTTACTAGGCAACGCGGCGCCATTTCGCCGTCCAACTGCATTTTACATAGATCTATTAACTTACTAAATGTTCAGTCGGAGCGTACTTTAAAATATTAGATCCCTTGGGTAAAGTTAAACTGTACTTTACAATAAACCAATGATTGGATGATTTTTAAAATCACTTCAATAATAATTATATATGCTAGTTTTGTATAATTTAGATAAAATTGCAAGGATATACATAACTGCAGTGGTTTAGATAGCTTTGACTTAGAAAGTGAAGATAAGTATTTTGATGGTGTAGGTTATTTTGGTAGCATAGAAATTTATTTACGTATTGTAAATTTCTACGCTGGTGCCATCTGCTCAGTAGCTGAGGCTCTGCCCAGTAGCTGAGTCTCTGCCCAGTAGCTGGGGCTCTTCCCAGTAGCTGGGGCACTTCCCAGTAGCTGAGTCTCTGCCCAGTAGCTGGGGCTCTTCCCAGTAGCTGGGGCACTTCCCAGTAGCTGAGTCTCTGCCCAGTAGCTGGGGCTCTTCCCAGTAGCTGGGGCACTTCCCAGTAGCTGAGTCTCTGCCCAGTAGCTGGGGCTCTTCCCAGTAGCTGAGGCTCTTCTCAGCGCCGCGCGTGGAGACAGCACAGATGGTGACCACAGTGGGGTTTTAGCCAGTAAGAGTCTGGCATAACCCGGGTGCTGCCCTCCTTAAGCGGCCCGGTATCCTATGAGGATTTCCCAACGTTAAAAAAATATGCAGCCGATAGCTTCACTTGAGAGTCAATGCTTTTCTAGGTTTAATATAAGGCAAATAAGAAATAAAGAATATGGATTGACCCATTACATAAGAATAACATGTTGCGTGAAATTAAAAGGTGCAACCCTGATAACATATCTAGAGACTTTATACCGTTGATTGTATCAAAATAATGTTCCGAATTTTACTATCGGTTTTATATGAATTGCAAGACGACGTCTGCATCGTCACTTATCTATGAAATTACATGTTTCATTACCCAGTTAATGCGTGTTCAACACTTAAGTTCTCTTAAGACTTAGCTCATCGTAATCTACATTTATCTTCCATAATAAATTAAGGCGATGATAGTTCAGTTGTAGTGACGACGGATACCGCGGGCGGCGTAGGTTCCAATCCTACAATGAGTGAGCTTTCGGTGAAGTAAGTTATGTGAAATGGTAGGGTGTGTAAGGTTGAGTGAGTGTGGAGTGTGTGTGTGTGTGTGTGTGTGTGTGTGTGTAATGCTATATACTTAAATATTTATTTTTATTTTAAAACATTTTCAGTTTCTTCATATGTTAACGTCTTTAGCCAGTTTGTTAGGTTTTTTTTGCATTCATGGTGGGCCAAAGTGTAGATTCTAAGTGTTCTATTTATCCTGTTATATAGATTAGTCGACTGGGTATTAAATTGTTTTGAAGCAAATACAGTTTTCATTATTTTTCTATTTATTACAGAGTGGGGACTCTGAATTTCGCTTCTTAAGGATGTTAGGGTCTACCGAGATTGTTTTATGTATTTTAAGGATACACTGTAAAATATATAGTTGTCTGACTGTCAGAACATTTGCCTCACTATATAGTTTGGATGTACTGTATATTCTTTTCTTTATGTAGGTAGTAATATCAGTTATCAGCCCCAGTAAAACTAATGGACTTATGTTCAACTATCTGTCTCCGCTTTCTCGTGGGGTTTTATCTCTTACCGAGATATAAAGTATCACAGTGTGCAAATTTTATTAAAATAAATAAATAAAATATTCTCGGACATTTGTTCACACACGGCTATCTGATCCCAAACTAAGCAGAGCTTGTAATATGGAAACCAGATTACTGATATACTACATATACTACTTTTTTTTTTGTAAATACATACTTAAATAGATAATTACACCCAGACTCAGGACAAACAGACATGTTCATGCACACAAATGTTTGTCCTGGATGGGAATCGAACCCACGACCTGCGGCGTGATGGGCAATGTGTGAACCAACCACGCCAACCGGCCCATCAACATCTAGGTTAATTAGTTTAGGAGTTCATCGCGGACCAACAACGTGACACGTTTTTATGTGATACATTAATCAATCGTACAATGGTAATACATTTTTTTTAAATTCCGGATAGGCTTGTGTTTGACTACAATCTCACTATGGTAAGTGATGATGTGGCCGAAGGTGGTAAGCACACAACGCCTAGATGGGAACTGGCTCTCAAGTGCAATTGAGAGATTTTCAACATGAGGGTGGTAGCCAGCCAGTCGAGTACTACAAAGTACCCTACCACTGTGCTATAGTTTCCTCACGATGTTTTCCTTCACCGAAAGCTCAAGCTCATCGTAGGATTCGATCCCACGACCTTCGCCGCGGTATCCGACGTCACTTACCATTGAGCTATCATCGCCTTAAATCTATAGTGTATTATTATGGTTCTAAAACTTACCTACTGTGCTTACCTTATCAAGCCATTCATAATGGTGGACATAATAACTTATCACCCATGAAAGGATTAATAAGTTATACTTAATATTCTATGTTCATATCTATTTGCGGTAAACACATAAATTCTCTACCATAATTGATACAATACTGTAAGATATTTTATGTAAAAAATTAATCGAGGCCTCGGGTGACCGGCGGGCGGGGAGCTTTTTCCGCCAACGCATCAGCTTGGCCATCCAAAGAGGAAACGCTGTCAGCCTTCTGGGAACCTTGCCGATCGGCAGCAGCGGCAGCCTCGAAGAAGTTTTTTATATATTATAGTTGTACATTTGTTTGTATATTTTGTACATTTGTTGTAAATAAAATTATAATCCATGTATACTGTAAGATCTCATAAAAACTACACATTGTTATTAAATGACAAATAAGTAAATATTTTATACAGAAATAACATTGGCAAACTCCCATACAATGTAGAATATGAAGGTTTTTTTTGTTATTTTAAACGTTTCTACGGGTTATTACATTACCAAAAAAAATATAACACATCCAAAATCTTAAACAATAAGCTAACAAAAATATATTAAAATCACTATCAGTTCCGGGTGATTCAAACGCGGCCATTATGGCGCGCTTATTTTGTCATGTGAGATTAGACGACTTCTATGTCAAAAATGAAGTGTTTGGTTCACAAAGTTACTAATATCAGTTTATTACCATGGAAAAGCACAGAAAACTTATAAACTATAATAAATTTAAGCGTAGCGTAAAAAAAATACGTTTTGGAACTTTGCGAGGGAATTTAAAAACAGACACTTTTTGATGATTAAATTTTGCTATTAAATCATGAAAATAATTATGTAGGTATGTTTTTGTAACAATATGAATTACAATAAAAAAAAAACAAAAAAATCCATTTTGAAGTCATATGCACGTGACTTCAAAATGGATTTTTTTTCTCCATTGCTGCGTCTGTTCATGATAAATATGTAAAAATATTGAGTTTGAACTTCATATAGGGAGGGAAAGCTAGTATTACTTTTTACTAAAGAACGATTACTCTATGACTAAGAAAGCCGTGAGATGACAGTTTTAAAGTCATCATTATCAATAGAGACACTCATGTTCTTTACTCGCCCCGAGAATTGAACCTTATACCTTCAGGTCTCTAGCCTAAGCTAGTAGGAATGTATCCGTAATCAATGCCACGGTAAAACAACTGTACTATATAAAGAAACTTGACACCCAATATGTCGAATTCCCACGTCGTTTAAATGTATGTAATCGTAAAGTCGTCAAATTAGGCAAAGCCTGAAATGACCGGTCTGCCCCCCCCCCCCGCGAAGTTCCCTTCCCCCTTCCCCGCGACCACCCAGCGGCATTGTCCAGTGTCGTTCGACCAAGCAATTTACACTTGTGCGTGTATGCTGATTTGGGTGCAGACAAGTTGTGTTTGATAGCGGTTAGATAGAGAATATTAAAATGGTTGGAGTTTTTTTTTTGCCTTTTACTAGGTGTAGTTTTGAAAATAATTTAAGTATTTTTGTTGTTGATAAATAGTGAATTATTCTCATCCAGAAAATGATTAAGTAGGTATCCTTATTTTAACTGTGTTAATTTACTGACATTTTGGTTATTAAAAAAAAGAAAAAAATATATAATAAGTCAACATAAACGTTAGGCAGTTATTTCATTTCACATTGCTTTATGAAATAAATGGGACAATTGTCAATATAAAAAAAATACATTAAAAATGTCACAGGCGATGATAGCTCAGTGGTAGTGACGTCGAATACCGCGGTGAAGGAAAACATAGTGAGGAAACCATAGCACGGTGGTAGGGTACTTTGTGGTACCCGACTGGCTGGCTACCACCCTCAACTTAAAAATCTGTCGCCAAACACCTATCGGTGTGTTCCGACAGCTGCACTTGAGAGCCAGTTCCCATCTAGGCTTTGTGCGCTTACCACCTTCGGCCACATCATCACTTACCATAGTGAGATTGTAGTCAAACAAAAGCCTATCTAGAATTAAAAAAAAAAAAGGTGAAAAAAATATCACTTAATTTACAGGTAATTATACCTTTATGTTTGTGTGTAAAAAGAACAATACTAATTATAAAAAAAAGCTCATAAATAACATTAAAAGAATCTATAAAATTTAAAAATCTCTATTGTATCTACACGGTGTCCATTTTTGATATCGCTACCGTCTCTCGACTGCGCACTGCAAGCCCCACTCCCGACCGTGAGAACTCGCGGATTCCGCAAGATTAATCCATTGGCCGGCCGCTTCCCCACTTTGCATAGTTTATTTATGTCTCCACTCCACAAAGTTTTTGTTCAAGTCCAGACCTTCTCGACGTGTGATGTAATATATAGGCAGGCGTTGGAGACGAGCGGTCTACCTTTGTTGACCAACTTTTATTTTATTCAGTTTAATTGAGATTGCTTATCGAATGATTACGGTGAGGTCAGAACGTAAGGTTACATTAAAGGTGGTAGCGTTTATTGAGATAATAAAATAAATATCCTCGGAGATTTTGTCATAGTCGGCCATCTGATTCCAAACGAAGCCGAGTTTTAAGGCGATGATAGCTCAGTGGTAAGTGACGTCGAATACCGCGGCGAAGGTCGTGGGTTCGAATCCTACAATGAGCTTGAGCTTTCGGTGAAGGAAAACATCGTGAGGAAACCATAGCACGGTGGTAGGGTACTTTGTAGTACCCGACTGGCTGGCTACCACCCTCAAGTTGAAAATCTGTCGCCAAATACCTATTGGTGTGTTCCAACAGCTGCACTAGAGCCAGTTCCCATCTAGGCTTTGTGTGCTTACCATCTTCGGCCACATCATCACTTACCATGGTGAGATTGTGGTCAAACACAAGCCTATCGAGAATAAAAAAAAAAAAGTTTGTACTTTGGAAATAACTGATATATCTTCCACATTTTTTTATATACATACATACTTATATAGATTATTTTAGATACATACTTCACTACACCCAGACTCAGGGCTAACAGACATGTTCATGAACACAAATGTCTGTCCTGGATGGGAATCGAAACCACGACCTATGGCCTGATAGGTAGGCAACCACTACAACCGGTCTGTCAAATTAAAAGGAAATAAAAATTAGGTCGAATCATACCTCCTACGAATCATAATATTTTTTAATAGTTATATTTTATGTAGGCACCTACCAAACAATGTTATGCAATATTATATACATAGTTTATTTTTAACTTATTTACTACATACTAGCCAAATCGAAAGTAAGAAATTAAATTGAAGTTGTAAAAAACACAGGACTAATGAAGCATTATCGTAAAATATATCATTATAATTAAACAAAATCTAGAAGGAAACAGGCTCTCAAGTACACACCAGTTAGTTGCAGGTGGCAAAAGTGACAGTATTTAATTTTGACCCGCTCGCTAACTACAAATCTATCTCTTTTCAAATAGATTTAAAATAAAAAAACGCAAACCAAACTAGTCGTTCATTGTCCCTTATGTAATGACATAAGCACATACATATAAATGCTACGTAATGTACCTATACAAATAAATATCATTGTGTGTAAAGTAAAAAGAAATTGTCTATCTGTATATTTTATTTTTGTAATCTCCAAACGGCGATTTTGACGGAACTTTCATTGTTATAAGAAAAAGACTGAATTGTAGAAAAAGTTTTAAGGTTTCACGCGATGAAATAAGTGAACAAAACCACGCGAGTGAAACCGCGGGGGACAGCTAGTGATAAATATAATGATATACCACGTAATTACGACCTTTTAGATGTGTTCGCACGCATACCGCAAAGTAAAACAATCGCAATTCGATCCCATAATCCTTCATTCGCTCGCATCGCTATTTAAAGTCGGGCCTTACACCGTAGAAGCGAATATTGCATTCCTCGCATACCATGGGCGTTGGTGCAATTGATGGGAGGGTAGCGATTTGTGTCATTAAGACAGCTGTCATTAAGACAGATGTCAACAAGACATGTGAAAACAGCGATGTCTGTCTGGATGGGTGGATAAAGAAAAACCTTAATAGTAGATTGTTATACAAGGAGCTAAAATGACACATTATATACGAGGTAGTTTTACTCCCGAGCTTCAGCGAGGGAGTAAATAGAAACCGAGTTTTAATGGATTTTAGCGCCGTGTGTTACACTATACTTTTCACTACGATTGCGAGAAAATAAAACAATCCAATACCATATGAAATATGTAGTTTATAATGTATTTTTTTTTGTTTCTTCTGTAGCCGCAACACATTGCATGCATTCTACCAGAGATCGCCGATTTTAGTTCCATTTTCAAAATTAATTAAAATGAAGTTATTTTTTTATGAAACAGTAATAAGTCTAGTCTTTATTCATGATTATTCTACTTATGACTAAAGACTTTTTCGTTTTTGTAGGCTCATTGTCATTTGACACACAAAAATTTAAAAAAAAAACTTTTTCCCCTAGAGGAAGAATTGCTATTTTTTCTTCGCTCTGGTACGCCACAATGACGGTCTTTTTGAGCAAGAGGATGATTGATATAGTACAGAAGATGACGGATTTTGTTTTTTAAATTGTTGATACATATTAAGCCGCCTCCAAAAGAATGGGATCATGACATGATGATAAAACGAAAAATGACATGTACATTTTTAAACGACTTCAAAAAAGAAGTTTCTCAATTCGACCGTATATTTATTTTTTATGTGTGTTCCCGGATATCTTCGTCGTTTATGAACCGATTTTGATGATATTTTTTTGCTGGAAAGGAGATATCCCAAGGGTGGTACCATGATAAGGAAACCAGGATCTGATGATGGCATCTCAGAGTAACCTTCGAAAATCGTAGTGGCGACTTGTGCGTTTGTAATTTTTTTTCATTAAGTATTTTAAAGCACTGAACTATTTAATGAAGGTCTGGAGTCGATCTGATGATGGAGCCGAAAGACCGAGGGAACTCCTCAACGATTTACTTGAGTTTGAGTTAGAATATTTTTTACTCGCCATCCGCGTTTACTTTACACAAACAGAAGAGACGGTCGATGTGAGAATTTGCATCGAATGGAGTTGGGACGCGCCGACGCGACGCAGCCTCTAGTGATGCAAAGTTTGTATATGTATATCTTGTGTTTGCTTATCTCCGCCATATAGAATACATAATTTCTCCATTTAACAGCTTTATGTAGGGTTAATTTAAGGGTCAAAATGGTTTGT
Organism: Ochropacha duplaris; assembly: GCA_951361185.1. NCBI lineage: Eukaryota > Metazoa > Arthropoda > Insecta > Lepidoptera > Drepanidae > Ochropacha > Ochropacha duplaris. Next base: position 13,164,933 of record OX592696.1, on the reverse strand, counting down.
GATTGGGTCATTTGTCTATATTGATTTTAGAGAGGTCTATATTTTAAAGAAGTAGAGGTAGAGTAATCTTTGGAACTACAGAGCGGATTCTAAAAATTATTTCACTGATAGAAAGCTACCATTATCACTGTCTAACATAGGCTATATTTGATTTTAACTATCACAACTACATAAGGTACGCTCTTAACTTGCCGTACGGTTGGCGTGGTAAGTAAGAACACTAATTAGCCTATCTCCATCCCCTAAAAATCCTCTAAATCACTTAGCTGAGGTTCGTGCCCCAACTGGGGCGCCCTCAGTGGTCAGTCGTCATTCCGTTTGAGAGCCCTAAGCGCTCGCCAAACAGTCCCCGTAAGGGTGTACCTACGTGACACCTCAGGCCTCCAGTTTTTAGTCCCCCCCCCCATCCGCCCCAACAAAACAAAACCAACAACACTAGCTGGACTATCAAAAGAATTAAAACTATTTCACTTATTAAACAATTAAAATTGTCGGTAGTCAATTAATTTTTAGAAGAGTATATTTTATATATAATTACTTACGCTATAAATATAAATATGTACTTAATTAACATTCCTATGAAAATTTTGCAAAAATTACTCATCAATAATTCCTACGAAAAATATTTTGCTGATAATTTTAATGAGCTTCACCTGAAGTCAAGTTACTAGCGTCCGCCTCTCAGTTTCACCTGATTTCCTTAGAGCTCTTACCTGAGATAAAAAATTATCTTATCTCTCACTCTAGGATATAATCTATCTGTGTGCAAAGTTTCATCAAGATCGGTTAGTAGTTTCGGAGTTCATCGCGGACACTGGCAGTTTGTATTTTTTTATGTCATAATAGGGGCAAGAGAGCATGCATGTTTGTATGCATGGATGTTTGAGTAACAAAAACTACTGAATGGATAAAAGTGATCCAAAACAACCAAATATACCATCGTGTGTTATGAGATATCGAAATGTAGTGTGGATATTGCAATATCAATTTAAATACCGAATGGAGAATGTTAATAGGTATGCCAAATCGGTTGAAAGTTTGTTACAGTAAAGCTTGTATGTATACAAATACACTAGTTTTTGTTGTATTCTAAAATACCTATTAGTTTTGATTTTACAGGCACTTAAACTTACGATAAAATCGAGTCCCGCTAGCAGTCACGTGACCGAATTTGACGTCAATATGCAACGCTCCGCTATGAGCGAGTGAAATTGACGTCACACCGTCACACGAGCATCGCACGTTTACTTCTATAAATCGGAAACTAATTGACGTATCGAAGTAATTCTTTCACTGGTAATTTTTATTTTTGACAGAGAATATGGAGAGCTAATATTCAAAATTAGGTAACATTCTTCTACTCTATCTACGCACTCGTGTCTCTTCTGGCGACTCGTGCGAGAGTCGCTTCACCAACTCGGTCATCAAACAACCCTCAGTTTAGCCAAGAATGTGGACGCTGCTGTCGCTCCCGTATCGGACTGTACAGTCAATCTAAGGCCTGCCACACGGACGCTGTTTAGATCTATTTAAGATGTAAAGGCCTTAATACTCTATCTACACTGTTATATCTTTGTAACAACACATAAAAACATTCCCTTAACTTTCGCTAAATTACTCACCTCAATTCGTGACTACCGACAATCGTCAAAAAATCCAAAAAATACCGACAAAGACGTGTTCCTATACATTTTACGGACACCTTTTGACGGTTCCCAGTAGAGCACATACTTACTATTATTGGTTAATCCCCTGTTCTTATTGAAGGACACGTTTTGGTGAGTAATAATTTATGGATAGGTTGAAAAGTTTCATTTCGGGTTGTGGGAATTTACTGGAAGTGCAATCTATCCTTTATAGACCAAAGAACAAATGAAAAAGGTAGAAGGAGCGAACGTAAGCAATAGTTGTGTGCGTGACCTGCACGTACCGTTATCCTGCCTGATTCGGGTCGCACAGCAACGCGATCGGCTTCTTTTTTCAAATTCGGCTTTCTTTTCTGAATCTGTCTACCTTTTTTATTTGGTCTGAGTTATAGACAAAGTACCTAAGTTAAATAAGTCTATTTATCTCTACGTCGTAGCGCATTTCACTAGTAAGTACGTCTGATAGGGTACGTCTGAAGATTCCTCAAGATGTTTTCCTTCACCAAAAGACCAGTGGTTAATCTGCATGTAACTTTTCAACAAGGTTTTCGGGGATTTGAACCTTCGTACGAGTACTTAGATCTCATCCACTACGACTTTTGTTATAACATTATACCTACCACTTAAATGTTAATACACACAAGACATGGGTCTTGCAAATTAATCGGACTCCCAGTAATCCGGCCTCGTTAGGTGCGAGGGGCCAGCGGGGGGCGAAGGGGGGGCTAAGGAGGGGCGAGGGGACGTGCGGACCACCGCGGCGCGCGCGGCCGGCGCGGGCGCTGCTCTGTAATCTGAGCGTGCGCGCAGCTTTGTTGTGGGCCTTTCTTGCTGTGCTCATGGGGTAAGATTCTTTAAGTTTTTGATAAGCTCGTGTGACCGCAATCTTTCCATGGTAAGTGATGTAGTGTAAAATATTAGAAATTGTATCTTATGTATTTTTGAAATTGCAAATGAATTTAAGAAATATCCAATGCAAAAAAAAATGCCTGGCTGAGTTCCTAGGTGGTAGAGTCAATTGCAAGCGTTAATTCACAAGTGCCTTACCAGGGCCTAAACTGAATAAATGACTTTTTAATTTTGATGATGTGGCTGTAGGTGGTTGGCCTAGAAGGAAACTGGCTCTCGAGTGCAGCTGTTGGAACATACACATATTTGAGTATGATATTATTGTAAGGAACATAACACTAGGGCCCTTCTAACAAACTTTTATATACTTAAACAGTAACTCGTGGCAACCGCATGCTTAATATTTTTCAGTCCCAGTTTTACTGGGTTTACCTAGGCTAATTTATGGATAAGTAAGATACCTTCCTATTGATGCCTTTAGATAGAAGGTCTGATAATAAATGTACCACGAAAAACTAAAAATAAATATTTTCAAATGCTAGATCGTATATAATATCACTGTCTGTTTATCTTATATTATTTTTGTATGAAACTCTTAAAATATTTGTGTAAAAAAAAATGTATTAAACAATCTCATTACAATAATTTTCTAGATTTCTCCGTGTAATTGCAAAAAAAAAACAATAATTACCCTCTTTAGTTTATTAAGCAACGTACGAAAATAAATATGAAGGTTCAACTACCTTGAGTGAAGTTATGAAATAAGTTGATTGAAGTAATTTGTAACTGTCCTGTTTTTATTACTCGACAAAAACAAACGTAATTAAATTATTACATTAAAAACAAAAAGGTAAAAGTTTTTTTAGTAAAAAAAGGTAGTCGTCGCCAACAATACCGTTTCGTTGCACACAAAAAAATGCCCCGGAGCGATTTTTTTCGACTTTATTTCCACCGCGCTCTGCCTCCAAAATTGAGTTGTACGGCTTTCGCGGATTTTTTTATTGTTTTATTTTGTCAACTTTTTGTACCTCACCGGCGGTCCTCGGTCGTCGGTAATCACCGTCATGTTTATTTATTTATTAAGTTTAGCGCGACGCTCGGCTCGCATCAATATTGCGTAATTATTGTCAAAATTTATACTTTGTGATTATTATAAATTATCCCTTTTATTAATTGAGACGTTTGCGATGCTTTATGGTTTAATGTTATCTTATTTTATGTTTTTTGCTCTAACAACCAAAATTTACTGACATCCTTATCTCATGGTATAGATGGAATTTGAGAGCAAAATAATAATATAATTTTTTGTCTCGTCTAATCAGAAATTGCATTAAATGTCTCTATATTATAAAAATATACCGTTACTTTAAAATATAAAATCGAGAGATAAAAAATATACGAACTTAAAACAGTAACCGTTTTGCTGCGATGTTGGTGGCATTGGCGTTGTTTTTTTCTTCGAACACTCCCCCCCCCCCCCCTTCGCCCTGGGAGGCAATAAATCATTTGAGTAGTTAATTATTTTGATTAAAAGAGAGCGGCGGTGAAATTTGTAATGCAACGCATTTCTGGGCCACATTCCGTGGGTGCAAACTTAAGGGCAAGTACACGTGTCGTTCCTAAATGTTTCGCGTCAATATTTCACCGATAATTGAGACTCAAATGGAAACAGGAATAGACAAAAAATCCACAAACTTATTTGACTATCATACACACCGCGGCGAAGGTCATGTCACCAACTTGACGTTTCTGATGCCGGGAGAGCTAGTGACTAATTTAATATAGGTCATAATTAAAGAAAGGTAACTTTAATCTCGATTCCATATTTGAACAGACCATTAACTATAACCAAAGACAACAGACTAACAGTTTCGGGTGCATTCATAATAATGGATTATATAAATTAAGATGTAAAAGTTGTTTTTGAAAACGGTAATTGCTGAGTTTATTGCCGGCTCTTCTCAGCAAAAGCAACCTTCTGAACCGTGCATGAGTCTAGACTATTCATAAGATCTTGTAAAGGCCTATTTGAATAAAAAAAAACCATTTTCATTTCATTTCTTACACTCTCCCCTATTCCAACTTTTTCAAGGCGATGATAGCTCAGTGGTAAGTGACGTCGAATACCGCGGCGAAGGTCGTGGGTTCGAATCCTTCAATGAGCTTGAGCTTTCGGTGAAGGAAAACATCGTGAGGAAACCATAGCACGGTGGTAGGGTACTTTGTAGTACCCGACTGGCTGGCTACCACCCTCAAGTTGAAAATCTGTCGCCAAAACACCTATCGGTGTGTTCCGACAGTTGCACTTGAGAGCCAGTTCCCATCTAGGCTTTGTGTGCTTACCATCTTCGGCCACATCATCACTTACCATGGTGAGATTGTGGTCAAACACAAGCCTATCCAGAATAAAAAAAAAATATCATAAAAACACAAGTAAATTGTAACCTGCATCTGCAGTGTTATCTCCGGTGCGGTGACCCAATTCACGCCCGGTGGCACACATCCACCGAAATAGATCTAACCAATCGTATCTGATGTTGTGTCAAGCTTTTATAAGGATTTAAAATGTTTATTTATTTACTATTGTCTGTAGCAATATTGATCCACATGTAGTGATGTTAAATATAATGTTCTGTAGTAACTTTATCGATAATTCGTTTGTTAGTGGACTGTATAATAAGACTAGCTGTCCCCCGCGGTTTCGCCCGCATTCCCGAGGGATCTTATCTTTTCCCGGGATAAAAAGTATTCTATGTATTACTACAGGATATGATCTACCTGTGTGCCAAGTTTCATTAAAATCCATTCAGTAGTTTTTGCGTGAAAGAGTAACAAACATCCATCCATTCAAACTTTCACATTTATAATATTAGTTGGATTAACGAAGATCGATGTTTTTACTAATAAAAAATACTAATAAAAAACACTAATATTAAATGCAAAATTAACATCTGGAAGTCTTAATTTGTTTGTCTGTTTAGGCTACATGGGCATAGGCTGATACAGGCTAATTATTGTTTCTTAATACTAGATGTCTTCCACGGTTTCACCCGCGTTCCCGGGATATAAATAAAGCCTATGTTACTCAGGGATAATGTAGTTTTATAATGGTGAATTCTTCGTGAATATCATCTACTTGAGTTCCAAGTTTTATCAAAATCCGTTCAGACCTTTTTATGGGATTGAGCAACATCAACAACAACAACTTTAGGATTTTCCCGCGAGAAAACACACGAGCTAACAGTCAGTGGCAGATACCCTACCCGCAAGCCGCAAATATTAGAACTATATCTACGTAAAATGTAGAACACCGATCTAAATTTAGCCGACGCGATCAAAGGAGGGTATTACTTGGATACGGAAGTTACGGATAGATATTTTATCGAGTCGACACCATAATGGCCCATTAGCTTTTTAGGGATCCGTTGCTATTAAATAAATTTAAGAAACAGACACTGCTGAAAAAAAATCGCCTTGCTGAGTTTCTTGCCGGAGTCTTTGTCAGTTTAAGTGCATTCCGAACCGGTGGTAGAGTCAATTGTTAACGTTCATAAATAAGTGCCTTACCAGAGCTTAATCTGAATAAATGAGTTTTGATTTTGTTTATTCTTTGGTTCAGTAGTAGGGTAATTTGTAGTAGGTACCCAGCTGACTAGATAACACATTCAAACTCAAACTCAAAACTCATTTATTCAGTTTAGGCCCTGGTAAGGCACTTATGAACGTTACAATTGACTCTACCACCGTGTATCGGTTCGAAATACACTTAAACTGAGAAGACTCCGGCAAGAAACTCAGCAAGGCAATTTTTTTTTAACAGTGGATCTTTCTTACATTTTTATAAGTACATTTAGATACATTTTCAAATATTTTACACTACGCCAGGGGGATGCAGGTGCAGAGAGAAGCTACTACAACCATATATTTCTGACTTCCATGTAATGAGCCACTTTATAGTTGGCTTTGTTCATTAACCTAAGTTTAATAAAAATTTTAAATTTTAAACAAGACATTCCAGCTACCTCACGTGGGATCCTATTGTAAAAACGAACACAATTCCCGAGAAAAGATTTATTAACTTTCGCTAGCCTGAATCTAGGGGTCACAATTACTAAGCACATAAGTTGCACTTGAGAGCCAGTTGAATTCAAGGCATTGCAAAAAGGTCGACAACATATTGACAGTCCGCCTGATAATAGGCGACAATAGTCAGATTCTAATAAAAAATATTTGTATTCATAACTAACTTTGAATGTTATAACATTTTTTTATCTGAATAAATTTTATAAAAACCGTCATTAAATTCTCACAGGTGTATAAAGAACTCTATTAATACAATAATAATAGCTATAGTTCAGCATGTGACCTGTGTGATATGTGATATTATTTTCTTCAATCATGCAGTTTTCTTTAATATTCAGGATTGAGTCTACAGAACTCACGATACCGCGCTCTGCGGCGGTGCATGGACATGAGTCATAATAAGTTATAAGTTAAAAAAACTTTTTTAAAAACAAGCTTTAGATTCAGAGTGACGTCACTTTATTTTTTTTATTATAGGATTGCATTAAAAAATATAATAAATATAAATAGTCCGCTACCTTAGGTGTTCCGCCATGTTGGATTTAGAATGACGTCACACAGCTGACCGACCATGCATTGTAATTGTAACTAAAAGTGTATACAAAGTTTCAGCTCAATCGGTTAAAGATATCTGCTTCAAAATTGAGTTGCAAGATTCACCCCGGAAAACCATATATACATTGCAAGTTAATATAAAGCTTGTAAAAATATAAACTTACAAAATTACCTGACTTCATGGTGACGATCAAGCCTTTGAATACAAGCGACTATAAGCAATTCTAGGCAATTATGATAGATGTGGTAACAATAAAATGTACTGAGCCCTGCTCTATTCGTGTCGAGCACACTTAACCAATTCACTTTTTAATCCCGAAAGTTTGGGCAAATATTATGATTTGTTAGTCAATGGTATACCATTAGCCAATGATTGGTTATGGATCTGGCTAAAATCGATATTGATCTTGATTTAAAAATTCAGGAAATACTGTGACCTTATTTAGGATAAGCCATAATGGTGAAACTCTAACTCGAAACCCATTGATTTAGTTTAGGTCCTGATAAGCACTTATGAACTTTACAATTGACTCTATCACCGGTTCGGAAATCGGAATACACTTAAGACCACTTGCACCGAAATTTAATGATAGTTAAATAACTCGAGCAGGGCTAGCATGGCCGGAAATATTTTATCCACGGGGAGAGGACAAAATGCTATGTCCCCCTGTCAGTTTTATCCACCCTCCCGAGCATGGTGACATGGGTGGATAAACTATCCATTTTATCCCCGGGGAGAGGACAAAATGCTATTTCCCTCTGTCAGTTTTATTCACTCTCCGAGCATGGCGATATGGGTGGATAAACTATCCCCGGGGAGAGGACAAAATGCTATTTCCCTCTGTCAGTTTTATCCACCCTCCCGAGCATGGCGACATGGGTGGATAAACGACTGCCGTCGGCACACATCGGCGGCAGCGGTCGACTGCAGTCGGTGTCGGCAGCTGCCGTCGGCGCGTCGACCGCTGTCGTCGGCTGACGTCTCCGAGTGTCGGCTGCAGCCGGCAACATGTTGCTCGTGTGAACGAGCCCTTAGCTGGTACTTATGGTAAATATACGATACGATTACGGGTTCTTACTTTGATGTGCACTGATAGTCCATCTGCTGTGTTTGATGGTTTCAAAGCCTCATTTAATTCCTGGCACAAATAATGTACACAATCCTTGTGCATTCGAAATCGAACGCCGGTGCAGTTTTCGCTCGATTTATCCCTTTCCAACGACAACACTAAGCTCCAGTAAGCACGAGACATTTTTAAAATATGTTTTTTCAAAGTTTACTTTGGAGAGAAACTTAAACCCACCTCCTAAGATGAGGATAAATTTCTCCATGCTATAGGCGGGGGGTGAATATCCCCGTCTAACGTGTATAATTCTCTTTCCCCCTGTTGCCATGCTATGACAGGTGGATAAAATAATTTTGTCCCTTGTCAGTGGACATAACCGGTGGATAAAATTTTTATCCCCTGCCCATGCTAGCCCCGCACGTTAACTAACTTGGGGTTAATACATGAATTTTTTACTCTGAGTTTATCTTGCACATAAGGAAATTAACCCAAGGTTTACTTACCCGTAAACTTTAATCTGAATGTTGACAATTATTTTGTCAATTTCAAATTCATTCACTTTGTCAAATAATAATATGAGAGCGAATAACGATCGGTTAGCAGTTAACTTTGAATTATATAAATTAACTCTAGACCGCGTCATTTACCTCGGATTTCAAACTTTGCCAGGGGGATGCAATTGCTGAGAAAAGCTACTACAACCTTATATTTTTACCCGACTGCGCGAGACGCAAAGGTTGTACCTAAATAGATCTTTGAAGATATCTCCGACAAGAGATTATTTACAAAGTATTAAGTTTATTAGACCTCTAAATAAATCTGGAATAGATCTAGCTAGAATATGGTTTTCTGGTCTTTTCTCCTTCAATTGGCGAGGGGGCCCTAATTTTTTTGTCTTCCACAGAGCCACATATAGTGAGGGCTTTTTTGATTTAATTAAGTTTTATATAATTGTGTATTATAATGACAGTTCAATAGCTAAATAATGGCTTTATGGGTTTATAGAACGATATTTGTCCGGTAGCATTTTTATAATCTATCTTTTTGTCCGTATTATCGGTCACGATCAATATCTATAGATAGCAAAACAATATTGTTTCAGCTTAAGCTTAATATATATGCAAGTTTTTCAAAACACGTGCAATGGTTTAGGAGATAGTCAAAATAGATGGATAAAGAAAAGTTTCAATGTAGGTATCATCATCACATAATAGAAATATAAATTTATTTATAAGAAATTAAAGTAAGTAGGTACCTACATATTATTTATGACCATCAAATTCCTGGAAGCCAGTTTTGCGAGTACACGGAGTACAGACTACAAAGTACCCATAGGTAGATTTTCTTACAAGATTTATTATACTTTCCTTACTAGATTTATTATAACGTTCCAAAACAGTGACATCTAGCGATGGATAGGCAAACTACGTTGAGTATAACCGCAAAAATTACCAACACTTCAACTGATTGTTTTTCAATTTACAGTTAAGATGGCGCTAGTAAAAGTTTCTCCATGGGAAATTCTCGTTTCAGGCGCTTGCTGATAGATGGCAGCACTTATGTAGAAAATATTAGATTTTTGTCATAAAACACTAACTTAAACCCTCGGGTTTATCTATATGATTGTCTTTTCGTATTACATAACTTCGTCACAATTACTCAGCGCATTTATTTCAGTAAAAAACAAAACAATTTAAACCAATTAGTTTGATATCAGAAATCAAACTTATCAATACAGATATCGATAAGTTTTTTAAAATTTTCTATTTTTTTATTTCCTATTAGTGTACCTTCCTTTCTTAATTAGACTGGTAGGTTCCGAGATTAAATCCAACATCCAAACATACGAAATTTACCTGAATAAAAAAACTTACAAAAATCAAATATTTTTTTTAAGACTGTTTGGTTGTGTTGAGGCACACAAACATTAAAAGAGAACTGACTCTCAAGTGCAAGTTCTGTGTCGATGCGGAGAGTTCAAGCCAGATGAGTTAATATAATAATATGTAGGTATTTTACCACCTTTGCAATACCTACTATCCAAAATAACGACCTCAGAGTTCTAAAATAAAACGACCCTCAACAATACAAAGTAAAAACTTAACACTTGTTTACCCATCCCGTAGAATAGCGCGATAAGCACTTACTGCCAGCGAACAACAACAACCGACACAAATAATGAAACCAACGACCACTTTCTACACCAATAAGTTGTCAAACAAAACACATAGGTTTGCTCGAGAATATTCAGAGTAGGGGAAATGTTGGTGATGGCTTGTTTACAGCTTGCGATGCGGATACGACACGATGTAATCTGTTAAGACGTCATTATAAACCTGAAGACAGTTTTTTTTTTTTTTTTTTATGTCACAAGTTACAACGAGGCAGGCGGGTCACCTGATGGTAAGTGACAACCGTCGCCTATAGACATTGTGCTTGACGACAGATTTTCAACTTGAGGGTGGTAGCCAGCCAGTCGAGTACTACAAAGTACCCTACCACCGTGCTGTGGTTTCCTCACGATGTTTTCCTTCACCGAAAGCTCAAGCTCATTGTAAGGATTCGAACCCACGACCTTCGCCGCGGTATCCGACGTCACTTACCACTGAGCTATCATCGCCTTAAAACAGTTTTTAGGTATTATTGACGTACCTACTCACCATAACCGGTTCTGTGCACTTCTTTGTTAGTCAGAGGATACAAGAAAATATAGAATAATGACGGCGAAAAAATTGTGCGTATATGTACGTAAGAAAAAGGTATGAGTATCTATATCTACTAATAATAAAAAGAGGTAAAGTTTGTCAGACTCTGGTAAGAAATATGTATTTAGCTTAAATTAGCATCACGTTTTACTATCCGACACGATTTATAAAAACACCGTCAAATATAAAAATGTAAAGTTTTTGACGCTCGGTTCAATTCGAAGCTGTGAATAAAATAGTGCTGCGACAAGAGTACCTACCTATATTAAAGTAAATATATTTTAGATTTAGCTATTTTGAAGTAATGTGAAAAAAATCTACCGACATTTTCCGACAGACTGTGCTCCTTTAGAGTGGTTTCTAACTTTGTTCTCATCCCACTTAATTAAGCTCAAATAATCTTACTAACTATTATTATAAATGTGAAAGTTCACGCAAAAATTATTAAGCAGATTTTGTCCGAAACTTGGTACACAAGTAGATCATATCCTGTAAAAATATAGGATACTTTTAATCTCGGAAAAAGATAAGATCCCTCAGGAACGCAGGAGACAACTAGTGATAATTTAAAAAAGGAATATCGATAGTTCGAGTCGCGTCACTATAGGAACAGTAGTCTGGTGTAGATTGGTTTACGACTGTCCCAATCAAGCGGCGACGCTGCGGCTAACTGCCGCTCTCCTGGGAGACCTTACGAGGGGCTGCTTGCACCAACTGCCCGTTAAGGGTTAACGTTTCCTTTTGAGCTGTTAAGTCAATTTAAATGTTCAAAAGTGCTTTATCAGAGTCTAAAAATTAATAAATTAATTTTGAGTAAAAAAAAAAAATTAATTTTCACAGGTATTTTATGTAAAAAATTAATCGAGGCCTCGGGTGACCGGCGGGCGGGGAGCCAACGCATCAGCTTGGCCATCCAAAGAGGAAACGCTGCCAGGCTGCTGGGAACCTTGCCGATCGGCAGCAGCGGCAGCCTCGAAGAAGATTTTTATATATTATAGTTGTTTTTTATTATTTACTTATTATGTCACTAATTAGAATCAATAAAAAATTAACATCAAAATAATTATCTTGGTTTAAAATATTGTATCCGAGTTGAAACTAGATCAACTGTTTTTCTTTTTTTAAAACTTGCACGTGATTTTTGAATACTACATATTCTGGCACATGCACCTCATGTAGGTATAATATTTACTATCACTAATGTTCTAAAGCTGAATATTTTGTATGTTTCATCATTATCATCATCATTACATTTACCGAGTCGTGGTCTCCACTCAAGAACACGTCTACCCCAACGGTTTTCAGTTCTACGGCAGATATGACCAGCCCACAGTCACTTCAGCTTACTAATCCTTTGGGCTATGTCGATGACTTTAATTCTCTGTCGGATCACATCATTTCGGATGCGATCCTTCAGAGAGACCCCGAGCTTAGCCCTCTCCATGGCTCGCTGAGCGACTTTAAACTGGTTTTTATTTTGTATGTTTGAATGTCACAAACTTTATAAATTGAAGAAGCCTTTTTATTAAAGTCGGTTATTAATTATAACTTATAGAGACTATATTCTCGGGAATGTAGATACAGCTAGGCTTAAAAAAAAAAGAAAAAACTTAACAAAATGTAAATGCTAATCGTCAGTTTGACAACAACAGATTAAACAAACTGGTGTAGTTGGTGCCACCAACCCTGCCAACCCAATATTGGTTAATAAAGCAATAATCATCAAAACTTGGCGACGGATCCGACGCCATAATGTAAACTCTCTCCATTAAAACGCTCGCGAATTATTACTTCTTTCAACAACACCCTTCGATAAACGAAATATTATATTTTGATAGTGTTTTGTTTTTATTGTTTTCGTGTAACTCGCTTATTCAGAACTAGCTGCGTTACGCGGTTTTGCCCGCGTTCCAATTAGGGATAAATGTAGTCAGTAACTCTCTCAAAAGTCCTCTACCTGGCCTGTGACCTGGCCATGAGTCCTGTCGGAATTGGAAATTAATCTGGACAAACCTCAGACCAAATAAAAAAGGTAGACAGAGCCCCGCGCACTTTATAGCAAAGCACAGTAAAGGAAACCGACTTTGAAAAAAACCGACAGTTTACAGTTTAATTCTGCCTTTGTAACAAACTTTCGAAAGGTAGGGGAGCGACGGCGCAGATCTAAGGAACATTACCGTAAGGAGAGGTGTCGCAAGACGTTTTCTCGTATGAACACTTCGTGTCCAGTTCAAAACTGTTCTTCTTCTTCGCTGGCACCGACTCCAAAAAGAACTGTTTATAAATATTAAATAGATATATAAATATCAATAATTTTGTTGATTGTCTTTTAATTCAAATTCAAATTCTTTATTTCAGACAGATAGTCCATATATAAAAGATACAAACTATGAGATATACAGATTAAAATAAAAATTAAATTACAATACAATCAATGAAAAATTACAAATAAAATTAAATTACAAATGAGAATTAAATTACAAATGAAAATTAGAATTAAATTACAAATGAAAATTAGATTACCTATGTTAAAATTTAAAACAAAAATACTATTAGGCGTTCACCTTTCTGCCAACATAGGGCGAATGCACAGAGACCCAGTGCCTCAAAATGGGACTGTCAAATTTGTTGGCTAATACTGCTAGAATGCTATTGGTGCTGCCCCGCACTCGGCGCATCAGAGAAGCTGTTTTCTTACGCACAATGGCTTGAAAGCCATCGGCCCGAGCTTCAGCAAACATTCCAGATGCGCTGCAAAAATGGGACAGCCCTAGCAGCATTCTAAAGCCATTATTAAATTGAACACGAAGGGCGTTGTATGCTCGCATCGTGTACCTACACCATAAGTTGCATGTATATATATAACGATGTGCAGTATGCTTTGAATAGCGTTATTTTAACATCTCTGGTACACCTGGCGAATCTTCGAGCTAGCATACAACACCTCACAGCCATCACCCTACGTTCTCTGTCTATGTCAAGATCATCAGACAAAGTTTCGGTGACCCAGTGCCCCGAGTACTTAAAGGTGGTGACCCTGTTAATACTTATGCCATTTATAGTAATATCTGGTACATAATAGGGACACTTACTGCCGGCTTTAAAGATCAACAGTTCACTTTTATTTGCATTGTACTTGAGGCCATGAGACGCCGCATAGGTCTCGCAGATTAAGAGCAGCTTTCTCAACGCACTGATTGACGGAGCCAGCAACACCATATCATCTGCGTAGCTGATATTATTAATGCACTTACCATCAATTGAGCAACCGACACCAGCATTGCTGAGTTCATCAATCAGCCCGTTGACATACAAATTAAAAAGCGTGGGCGAAGTCAACCCTCCCTGTCTGACCCCACAATCTAGCCTATATTCACTAGAAAGAGACCCTGCCCACCTCACCTGGTTACTCTGATTCCCATACCAATATTTAAAGACATTGATAAGTTCCCCAGGCATTGCAGTCTCTCTCTCCAATTTCCCCCACAAAAGATCATATGCCACCAGATCAAATGCCTTCGACAGATAAGACACTTTTAAGACTCTTGCTTTGAAATTAAAATATTATTCTTCACTTTTTAGTTTATGTTTGTACATAGGTATAGGTTACAGTTTTGAAGTCGGTTTTTGTTTCTTATTTTTAAAAATAATTTTATTTTTCAATTTTTAAAGTTTATTCCTTATTATATGTTATCCTAGGCAAAACTAGTTGGTCCTGAAATCGGGTCTGGCCGGTAAAATACAAAAAAAACTAGCGGGCCCGGCAGACGTCTTCCTGCCCTGAAATTAAAACAAATCTTGGAACTCGATTCCAGCGCCACCTACCGGGTCCAATTGTATTTTAAAACCATCGAAGAACCCATTGAAGTATACACACAAAATTTCATCCAAATCCAAAAAGTCATGCTCAACGACTCAGTTTGATTCACTAAGGTTTATCAAACGAGATATAAAAAATTATGTTTTTGTTGATTTTCTCAAAAAGTGCTAAATCAATTTCGATAAAATTTATATGGGACCACCTTTGAAGTATGATCTACAACAAAAAAAAAGAATCATCAAAATCTATTCATAATTGGCAGAGAAATCGCGTAACAAACATACAAAAAAAAAAAAAAAACTACTCCTTTTTTGAAGTCGGTTAAAAAGGAAGCCGATCGCGATCCTGTGCGACGTGAGTCAGGCACATAGCTTCCTGCTCGTTGATTTACTTTACTATGACGATTAAGTTATACAATCGCCCTGCTAGAGAAAGACATTGGCAACTTTTTTTAAATCAACAGCTTTTCACTCAAAAAGGTGCAATTTAGCTCTAAACGGATTTCACACGGTCATATTAACAACAGTTAGTATTCCGTAATATTTCAAAGCTTACAAGTAAATCTATTTAAAAATATTTTTATCCATATTATAAAGCGGTAAAGTTTGTGAGTATCTGAGGTGGTAGGGGGTAATCTCTGGAACTACTGAACCGATTTTGAAAATTATTTTACCAATAGAAAGCCACGTTATTTGTGAGAGTCATAGGCTATATTTTTATCGCGGGAACGGATAAGATCCCACGGGAACGCGGGTGAAACCGCGGGGGACAGCTAGTTAGTTAATAAAACCGTAGCAAACAATGTCAAGGAAAAATGTGATGTACAGCCTATTTTTGGGGTATTCTGCAATGATTCATCGATTGTTTTCGTCGCATACTTAATAAGGCATAACGTAAGCTTTGTTAGCAGAATGGACCTCATAACTTTAATAATTATTATTCATGGTGTATTTTTGTTTTTGTACCTTTCGGCAATCGTATATTTTTCACAGGTCAACACTGTGAAATTGTAAATGACAAATTTATTGATGGCTCTTATCAGAAAAATCAACCTTCCGAACCGTGATGCCAATTAAACAAGAAGTGAAGTGAAGTGAAGTAAGACTAGAATTTAATGTTTTTTTTAAATTCTGGATAAGCTTGTGTTTGACCACAATCTCACCGTGGTAAGTGATGATGTGGCCAAAGCTGGTAAGCATACAAAGCCTAGATGGGAACCGGCTCTCAAGTGCAGCTGCCGGAACACCGATAGCTGCTTGGCAACAGATTTTCAACTTGAGGGTGGTAGCCAGCTAGTCGGGTACTAGAAAGTACCACCGTGTTATGGTTTTCTCACGATGTTTTCCTTCACCAAAAGCTCAAGCTAATTGTAGGATTCGAACCCACGACCTTCGCCGTGGTATCTGACGTCAGTACCACTGAGCTATCATCACCTTAAAAGGTTTAGACTAAGGTACCTATTCTAGTCCAAAGTTTGCTGAGAATGAGAATGTCGACATACACATATCGATATATACTTATAGACATATCGATAAATAAAATAGCTTTATTTTTAACACAAGTTAGTTACGTATAATATAATCAATAAAATAAAAATATTTACAAATTATACATACCTTGCTTATTCTATTATACATTTTAAACTCGATATAATATTATAAATAGAATATCGAGTTCAAATCGCTGCCCGTAGGTAAAGTGCCCAGAAGGCTGGCAGCGTTACCTCGTTGGATAGCAAGGCTTATCCTTTGTCCGAGGTAAGAACCAACCCTCTGGTCACCAGACAGATCTATGAGGCGCGTCGACAGTTCCTTAAAAAACTGTCGTGCTTCAGGCCCCCACGGTCTCATAGTTTCTAGTCCAAAAGGTACAAATATGTAGCCGTTGCTGAGGGCTGCATATTTGCGCCTTTTGGAACTCTCCGCAGTTGAAGCCGCTGCACTTGATGCCCTGGAGGTGGACTGAAGATGCGACGGAGCTAGTGTGTCTACACACGTTGCATCCCAGACCAAAGGTTGTCCTCTACTCCAGGGTATTAAAGTCATCCCGTCGGGCCTCTTGTCGGGCCATCGTCACGTGCGATACCGTTCGGCTCAAGCAAAGCCGACACGTTGGCGGTGGCAAGGGCCCTGCGGATAATGTCATTAATGGCAGCGTGTCGGGACAGCCGACCAGCGCTACGGTGACAAGAAAGACCTTGATGGCCGAAAACATCGATGCTCTCCCCACACGGGCAGCGGTGGGGCTCATTGATGGACGATATCGATATCGATAGCACCCCAACACTAGCGAAAGGATGCACACTTGCACTGTAAGGGATTAGGAAAAACTATCCTACACAGATTACGAGCACATAAATAAGCTTACTAAAGCCAATCGTATAATTTCCATCGATACCTCATCAATCAAAAATGAAATAATAATCATTATTATCGCCAATGTTTTCCTCCAATGTGACAAAACTGCTCCTCCATAGATTTTATCCGTCAATGGGGGAAAAAACACTGTATCTACTGATTGACCGTATAAAAAACGAATGATTTATCATTTTTATTGCGAGAAAAACATGTTTATGAGCATCTTAAGAGGGGCGAGGACTGTAGCGGGTGTATTCGAATCAGCACCCTAAATATTATGATGATATTGTATATGGAAAGCTTATAATCTCTTTTTTATCTTCCCATATTTCCCAAGAATTTTATAACACCAGAAAGTGTATTTTTTTCTTAATAGGTGAGCTAATTTTGATGTATCTACTTTCATATTCTTCATCAGAAAGTTGATGTAACTCTGAAAACCTCAAAACTACCTCAACTGTAATGTAAACTCTGTGCGCTCGAGAATAAGGGTGATCCGCAGTTGGTTTTTCATGTACCTACATACGTATTATTGGGAGAATATCTTTGATTACAATGCAATTTTTATGGATAATTATTGTGATTACTGCAAAGCCTGCACTTCGCTGATATGTACCTATTTTAATTTCATTCCATAAAACACAACCCCACTAATACTGAAGAATGTTATCTAAGAGAATCTATATCTATCTATACTAATTTTCACTCACTGATTAATCACGAAATCTCAGAAAGTATAAGGCTGAGACATGGAGTAAAGAATGGGCTGAGACTCCACCAAAGCTGAGCGGAGTCGAGCGGAGCGGAGATGTGTTTTAAACTACCAATAGAATTTCGTTACTCGCACATCTCGTCACCGCTCAGCTTTGGTGGAGTCTCAGCCTAAGTATCCGCTAAGAAAGGATTTTTGAAAATTCAATCCTTAAAAGGTTCTTTCGTGAACACAGTCGAATCCGCGAGGGACAGCTAGTTCTAAACGTACCACTAAATAGATATACCACAACAATATTATAAATATCCTCGGACATTTGTTCACACACGGCTATCTGATCCCAAACTAAGCAGAGCTTGTACTATGGAAACCAGATGACTGATATACTACATATACTACTTTTTTTTGTAAATACATACTTAAATAGATAATTACACCCAGACTCAGGACAAACAGACATGTTCATGCACACAAATGTGTGCCCTGGATGGGAATCGAACCCACGACCTGCGGCATGATAGGCAGTGTGTTAACCAACCACGCCAACCGGCCCGTTGAATAACAAGTTGATAATTAATGTCTTCCAATTATTTGAGTAAGTTTTAAATTAGACTACGGGAATTATTTCTGGAAGGTTACTTTTGAGAAGAGCCGGCAATAAACTCAGCAATGACTTTTCAAAACCAACATAGATTTGATAATTATGGTAGCAAAAAAATAATACGTAGTTGTTTCAGGTCTTCAGAGGTAACTTGATGGTAAGTAACTACCGTCACTCATAGACATTTGACAGCGTAGGAAGCTTTTGTTGTTTTTAGGTCTCCATTATCTGAAATCGACAGAATAGTAAATAACATTGAGAGGATGGAGTTGGTTAGCATCCCTCTCAGAATCAACCCCCGGCTCAACAAAATAATCATTGGCTAGTTATAATGTCCCGGGGGGATTGTCTCGCAACTATAAACGAGATATTGTCGCCGATACTGCCCTGCAATTGTACAAAAGTTTGCTCGTTTTTTGCTTATTATTATTGTACCTACTTTTTTGTGAAAAGTTCCTTGGCAGTTAGAATTAGTTTGTGAATTATGATTTTGCGAACTTAATTATTAGTCACTTATATTTCGTTGTTATTTTAACAACTTGAAATCTGCTGAAAGGTCGTGGGTTCGAATCCTACAATGAGCTTGAGCTTTCGGTGAAGGAAAACATCGTGGGGAAATCATAGCACGGTGGTAGGGTACTTTATAGTACGCGACTGGCTGGCTACCACCCTCAAGTTGAAAATCTGTCGTCTGTCGGTGTGTTCCGCACTTGAGAGCCAGTTCCCAACTAAACTTTGTGTGCTAACTACTTTCGGCCCCATCATCACTTACCATGGTGAGATTGCGGTCAAACACAAGCTTAACCAAAAGTAAAAATAAACAAATACACAATAATAAACGGATTTAAATCAAATAAAGTCAAAATAATTTTTATTTAGTTTAACTTTTAGGACCTAGGATCCGGCAAGAAACTCAGAAAAGTTTTTTTTTTAATTCTCTGATCATTCGCCTATTTAAATGTTCTTTCATAAAATGTTTCTTGGTATCATTACTAATAGGTCTTTACCTATGAAATTGCCGTTCTGCAGTACTGGCCATTTCAAATCAAAATAATTTTTGTTTGGCTAAGAATTCTAATTTTAAATTAATTTTATTTTAAAAACATGTTTTTTTTTCCAAAAGTAGTCATTTGTTTATTGATTAGTGTTACATTTTCATCGCATTTCAATCTTTTTCGTCATCATGGATACGTTGAAAATTCGAGTAATTATGGAATATGAGTACCGTCGTGGCAGCAACGCGGCACAAGTGGCACGCAACATCAACGACATTTACGGAGCTAACACTACAAACCAACGCACCACCTGTTATTGGTTTGCTCGCTTCCGTTCTGGAAATTTCGACCTGAAAAATGAACCTCGCGGTCCTCCGAAGACTTTGGTCGACAATGACGAATTAAAGGCAATTGTGGAAGCTGATGATACACAATCTACGGATGAATCAGCAGCAGCTTTCGACGTTAGCGTCAAAACAATATTGGTCTATTTGCGTCAAATTGGCAAGGTAAAAAAACTTGACAAATGGGTGCCCCACGAACTCAATGATCGCCAGCGCGAAGTACGCGTCGAGACGTGCCTTGCACTGCTCAACAGACACACAAATGAAGGAATTTTGAACCGCATTGTTGCCTGCGATGAAAAATGGATTCTGTTGGATAACCGCAAGCGCTCGGCAAGTTGGTTGGATCCTGGTTCAGCACCTAAACAATGCCCTAAACGAAAATTTACCCCTAGAAAAGTGATGGTCACTGTTTGGTGGTCTAGCGCCGGTGTGATTCATCACAGCTTCTTACCAAACTGGGTGGACATTACTGCAGATGTGTACTGTGAAGAACTAAACACAATGATGGAGAAGCTGGCACATCTCCAACCAGCATTGGTCAATCGCTCGTCTCCGCTGCTCCTGCACGACAACGCGCGACCTCATACTGCACAGCAGACGGTCTCCAAGTTGCAAGAACTGGGGCTGGAAGCTCTCCGTCATCCGCCCTACTCACCAGACCTTGCGCCTACAGACTACTACTTTTTCTAGAATTTGGATAACTTCTTGGCGGGAAAAAAATTCAATACCCGAGAGGCAGTACAAAATGCCTTTGAAGAATTTGTTGCCTCCCATCCAGCTGATCATCAATAAACTGCCACTGCGTTGGCAAAGATGCATTGATTGCATGGGTGATTACTTCGATTAATACAAATGAAAAATACATGAAAAAAAAACGTTTAAATGTTTTCATACAAAACGGAAATTTCATAGGTAAAGACCTAATATTTATAAATTACCTAATACATCCAAAAATAATAAATACATCCTTATAAAATAGCTTACCCTTACAAATGTGAGTGTATTCAATTAAGCACAAAGACAGCAAGGGACACAGATATAACAACAGTAACTGAGTAGAATAGAACAAATGAAATCTCTGTTCCGCGCAATTAATTTATATAAAACGATAAGGTTTAAGAGCGAGGAATATGCAAGGCGCGGGCTCGATTCGTTACGTGATCTAGATAAAGCGTTCGCGAACGTGCGCTTCTTGTGATGTAGGGTTGTCACTGAATTAACTCAATTAGTTTTCTGTATTTTTTTCTAGCACTAGATGCAAGGGCAGGCCTGAATGGAAAGCATACGTGATAGGGATGCCGATGATCTGGCCCTGCTTGGAGTTAGCAGCGGTGAGGTGCAGGAGTCTGCAAAGGAAACTGAAGCTCTGAAGGTAAGTTCAGCTTGTGCATGAAAATGTGTGCGCAGCGCTGTTTTTCAACATACCCCTATTCCCGGTGATTTTTGACGGGCCAATTAGGCGATGCGGACACAGAGCGGATCAACTAAGATTATACGGTGGGGAAGTACTAGAGTCATACAAAATTAGAAATATAATTAAAAGAATATCCAGAGTACCCACCCACCCGTTTATTTTTACAATAGCAATTTAAAAAACACACAAAAAAGTGTATAAATAAAGTGATAAGAAATAATAATATATTTTTCTGTATGTAATTTTGGGACGACCGCCCTCCGCGACTGAGAAAATAACACAAAGCTGTAAACATTAATACAACAATCTTGAATACATTATCCAAATTAATTACAAATATACAAACTGTGGCAACCCTATCGTCCACCGCGTTCGCCGCGAATCTTGCGCTAATAAAATATTAAATGCTTGCTTAAACATCTATATTGTCGCGAGTAATGACTAAGAACACCTTCTGAATACCAGAGCAGAGATAGACGTTGCGAGACCTACACTTAAATAACTCCTTCGCGGAGCTGATAAGGGAATTGTGACTTTTATTTCTATTTGGCGAAAGGTCGGAATATTTTAAGGGTTTGTAGACACTCCTACTAACAATTTGAGCCTTAAAGACAAGATTGCTGAACTATTGATTTTTCTTGTAGAGAAATAAAAGCCGTTCGTTGACATGTATGATATTGATTTCTTTCTGTTTTTAATTTTATTCTTAAGGCTTTAGCTACAAGACTATCAGCCTAAACTGTTTTCTTTATTTTCAATATTCCTCTTTTTTTTCAATATTCCTCATGTTATGGTCACGGTGTCACTCACAGTAAAGTCTAGTCGTTGCCTGTTCAAGTTGGAATTATTATTATGATACCTACACTTATTTTTATTATTATTTATTTACTTATTATTTTACATTGATATATACATATATATATTTTTATGTCTGTGCCGCGATTGACCGTGCTGAGGGCACTATCTGAAAACCAGCGCTGCAGCATCATACGCTGCAGCATATGCTGAGATAGTTGCCTTTTTTGGCCTCACACAACTGTTTTGTATAATGTGCATCTGTTTTTTGCCGTCTTTGTGTGTGTGTGAGTCCAAAATAAATTTATTTTTCTTTTCTTTTCTTTCTTTTTTTCAAATGTTCCTCATTCATCAATAATATAAATATACCAGGATATTATTCAGACTCGGCCATCTGATCCCAAACTAAGCAGAGCTTGTTACTATGGAAACCAGATAGCTGATGTAACTACGTATACATGTGTACAACTTTTTTGAATACAAAACTGAAATAAGAAGGTATTAAAAGTAAAGGACGACGAAATATTTCACAAGGACTGTTTTAGAACAACACGAAATGAAATGAAATTGAAATGAAATGAAATGAAATTGTTTATTCATCCAAATAGGCCTTCACAGGCACTCATGAATTGTCAGACTCTAAATGCTCGGTTCGGAAGGTTGTTTTTGCTGAGAAGAGCCGGCAATAAACTTAGCAATTACTCTTTTCAAAAACAACTTACACCTATACATTCAATAATTATTATTTATCTAGTCTCACTGACAATATTTGCGTGTTATGGCGGCAAAAATAGTAATCTATAGAATTTAATTATGACTGACTTAATAAACAACAAACTCAAGCAGACCAGCCCCCACAAGCAGCACCTGTTCACAAGTTAGGCACATGTCACGCTTAGGTACTACAGTATAAACGAATATAATATTATGAATGACAACAATGCTTGGGTGTAGCGCTTGGTCTTGCAGGACATAGATCCTCATAGATTACCCGGCCGCTCAAGGGGGGTCAGATTTCTACTGACTAAAACCCCGTGGTGTTTCTACCTGGTACTGAGTATATGGGGACGCGGAGGCATTTGTCCAGCAGTTGTACCCAGCAGTGAGTGACGGCCCGGTGGCAGGCATCTACTGCTACTAGTGAGGATCGGAGCTCGTTTTCGCACAGTCTTGCCTAGTTAGGTCCAACACACACAACAATACCCGAGTCTGACTGTAAAGGGCTCTTATATTTTTTTTAAAGTCAAATCTGAAAAGAAGGCACGGTCTCCTGATGGTAAGTGACTACCGTCGCCTATATAATAGTAATTTATAATAAGCAATAATATTGTCGACTCTTTACAATGCATTACTCGCTCTCAAGTGTAATGCCGGAACACACCGATAGGTGTTTGGAGACAGATATTTACCATGAAGGTGGTAGCCAACCAGTAGAGTACTACAAAGAACTCTACCATTGTGCTGTTGTTTCCTCACGATGATAGTAGGATCTGAACCCATGACCTTCGCCGTGGCATCCAACGTCACTACCACTGAGCTATCATCGCCTTATATACCAAACCACCACTACTTCTTCAACATTAAAAGACAGAATTACCTTTACAAGCAACCATCAAAAAACAATGGCGTAACTTATATGGTCAATAAATCGTCATGATAGCAAACGGAATCAGATTCGCGGCGTCGTCTCATATCTGTTGAAGTTTCACAATAAATACCGACGTCATCTGCATAACTCCCGAATGAGAGCCGAGTTATGGCGCAAGTGGGGCGGTGCCACGGAAATGTACGAAGATGCCCGAAGGTAGTGACGAGGTGGTTTCAGAGCAGAGTATAAGTTGTTTGAGAGGAAGATGACATAGGAAGAAACACGCTAGGTGTGGTCGGCTCAACATGTTTTCCTCTTCCACTCCGCTCTATCACTAGACGTCTCTGTACTTACACTTTTCATATGCATATCATTCTTCACTCAGTCCATCTATACCTTCTTCGGCCTTCCTATCCAATATAAATGTGAAAGTTTGTCAGAATTTGAGGATGGAGTGAATATAATGTTTGTAAGACTTTTACGAGGACCTACTGATCGCCCGTCACAGTTGAAACATCTCAGTGGCGTTCATGGGATTTTACAATAACTCATAGATTTCTGAGGGACATAAACCATTTTTTAATTTCTTCTTTTGTAAGCTTTTTAATAATTGGTAGATATTTGATTAATAAAGGCGTTTGGCATCGAAAAAGTATTATATTTTTGTTTTGTATGTAGATGGTTGTACGACTAACGCTTTCTTATCGGTTTTATAAATAAAACCTAGTCTATATGAATCAGCTACAGAATTTATTTACAACAAATGTACAAAATATACAAGCAAATGTACAATTACAATACATAAAAAACTTCTTCGAGGCTGCCGCTGCTGCCGATCGGCAAGGTTCCCAGAAGGCTGGCAGCGTTTCCTCTTTGGATGGCCAAGTCTATATTGAGCGTTCAGAATTAAATATTCGAATCGCAATTCCTTGGTGGTTGGGTACTTTGTAGTACCCGACTGGCTGGCTACCACCCTCAAGTTGAAAATCTCTCGCCAAGCACCTATCGGTGTGTTCCGACAGCTGCACTTGAGAGCCAGTTTCCATCTGGGCTTTGTGTACTTACCACCTTCGGCCACATCATCACTCACCATGATGAGATTGTGGTCAAACACAAGCTTAGCCAGATAAAAAAAAAATATATATGTAGTTAGTTTTCGGATGGCCGTCGGATCGGATCAATAGTTACGGAGATTACTTCCTACATCCAAACTAAAAAAACTTTGTAATATTAGTTTAAATTAACAAAGAAAGCAAGTATTACAAGGTTGACAAAATCGATGAGCGAATATAATAAAGGTGTATATTTTTTTATTTTGTGTCCTAAAATGTTTCTACTAAGACGCAATTTGCCTCCTCCATATTTCAAGTGACATGTTCTAGCATCCTAATAAAGCAACTCGGTTGAACATAAGACCGTGTGTATGGGACCCCTCTTCCTGAGTAACTCCCGCTCGAACAACTGTTTGTTTGTCACAACCGTACGTACTCATATGTACGTACATATATTATGCATATACTAGCTATGCCGCGCGGTTTCACCCGCGTTCCCGAGGCTTTTCCCGGCTTTTATCCCGGGAAAAGATAAAATCCCCTATGTGCTATTCCAGACTATAATCGGTGAAGGAAAACATCGTGAGGAAACCATAGCACGGTGGTAGGATACTATGTGGTACTCGACTGGCTGGCTACCACCCTCAAGTTAAAATCTGTCGCCAAGCACCTGTTGGTGTGTTCCGGCAGTAGCACTTGAGAGCCAGTTGCCCTTGGCCTTAGGGCATTGTAATAAGGTGTACAATACATTGGCAATCCCCCTGGTATTGCCTCGTTATCACTAGTGACATAAAAAAAAAAAACTATCTCCATGCCAAATTTCATCCAGATCCATTCAGCCGTTCTGGCGTAAATGAGTAACAAACATACATCCATCCAAACTTTCACATTTATAATATTAGTAAGATACAGGTTGTGGCGTAAATAGTGGTCCAACGTTAAGGGTTCAATACACCGTATACTATAGCTATCATATACCACAATTTAATAAATAAATAACAAAAAAAATGACATCTGTTGAAATTATAGCCAAATTAGTGGCTCAAGATATCGATTTTATAAATAATAGCTGTCCTCCATGGTTTCAACCGCATTCCCATGTTATTCAGGGATAATGTAGCTTTAAAATGGTAAAATAACTTTTAAAATGTATCCAGTAGTTTTTGAGTTAAATCGTAAAAAACAATCAAACAAAAAAATCTAATCTTACCTATTTATTATATTAGTTTAAATAAAAAAACGAATTCTGAAACCCGTTGTAAAAATGTGGACCAAATTGTGGTACTTGATACGGTGATCGGCCTTTTAACGTGGAACCACTATTTGCACCACACCCTGTATTTAACTATTATAATTTTGAGTTGATCGGAAATTTTGATTACAATTACTAAATATGTAGTAGGTATCCTTCCATAGTAGGTAGGTAGGTAGGCTTCCATAGTAGGTAGGTAGGTAGGTAGGTAGGCTTCCATAGTAGGTAGGTAGGTAGGCTTCCATAGTAGGTAGGTAGGTAGGCTTCCATAGTAGGTAGGTAGGTAGGCTTCCATAGTAGGTAGGTAGGTAGGCTTCCATAGTAGGTAGGTAGGTAGGCTTCCATAGTAGGTAGGTAGGTAGGCTTCCATAGTAGGTAGGTAGGTAGGCTTCCATAGTAGGTAGGTAGGTAGGTAGGTAGGCTTCCATAGTAGGTAGGTAGGTAGGCTTCCATAGTAGGTAGGTAGGTAGGCTTCCATAGTAGGTAGGTAGGTAGGTAGGCTTCCATAGTAGGTAGGTAGGTAGGCTTCCATAGTAGGTAGGTAGTTAGGTAGGTAGGCTTCCATAGTAGGTAGGTAGGTAGGCTTCCATAGTAGGTAGGTAGGTAGGCTTCCATAGTAGGTAGGTAGGTAGGCTTCCATAGTAGGTAGGTAGGTAGGCTTCCATAGTAGGTAGGTAGGTAGGCTTCCATAGTAGGTAGGTAGGTAGGTAGGCTTCCATAGTAGGTAGGTAGGTAGGTAGGTAGGCTTCCATAGTAGGTAGGTAGGTAGGCTTCCATAGTAGGTAGGTAGGTAGGCTTCCATAGTAGGTAGGTAGGTAGGCTTCCATAGTAGGTAGGTAGGTAGGCTTCCATAGTACAAGCTCTGCTTAGTTTAGGATCCAAGTGTGAAGAATATCCAAGGAGTTGCGATTATATTTTGCTATTTTTATTTCTATAAAGTAGTCCTGCGTTTATTTTTACTCAATTTGTCTGGCTATCGAACAAAACTCAATATTGTATCGAGGGTAAGATTGTGCATAAATTGGATTCGATGTGGACGGACACCCCAATTTATTTTCTGTACATTTAATACTTTGTTTGGATAGTGAGTATCACTTTTGAATACGTCTATTACTTAATCGATCAGTGGGTGAACATTAGATCTATAAAATCACAAAAAAATATAGTTAAATTGTGATTGATTAAGAAAACTAGGGATTTCAACTCACAAAAACCTAAATTTCAGCTAATAATCATAGTAAAAATCCAACCATAACCTTTATAAACCTATCTATGTATATAATGTAGAAGCATAAAAAAACTACATAGTGGTCCCGGGAAAGTATAACGGTAGTCAATATGGCCGCGCTAGCACCTACCCAATATGGATATTACATATTTTACGGGACCGGGACCTCGTCATATTTTTTATTCTCCACGCCGTGAATACAAACGTATAAAATTGTTTTACCTGGAAATAACATTAGAAACTAATTTAACATGGAAATCACCAAAGGGGTGAAAGGCAGCTGAGATTTAAAAACATTATACCTAATATAGCCAAAATTTTAAGGCGATGATAGCTCAGTGGTAACTGACGTCGAATACCGCGGCGAAGGTCGTGGGTTCGAGTCCTACAAGGAACTTGAGCTTTCGGTGAAGGAAAACATCGTGAGGAAACCACAGCACGGTGGTAGGGTAGTATGTGGTACTCGACTGGCTGGCTACCACCCTCAAGTTGAAAATCTGTCGCCAAGCACCTGTTGGTGTGTTTCGGCAGTAGCACTTGAGAGCCAGTTGCCCTTGCCCTTAAGGCATTGTAATAAGATGTAGAACACGTTGGCAGTCCCCCTAGTATTGCTAATGTCTATAGGCGACGGTAGTCACTTACTATCAGGTGACCCGCCTGTCTCGTTATCACGAGTGACATAAAAAAAAGCCAAATGCAGGTCAACGAAAAAAAGTCGATACGTGTAAGTAAAGGAAAATACTAGTCACCAATTTTGATTGCGATAAAACCTATGATATTATGATTTGATATCACAAAAATTTTAATATTCTTTTCTTATGTTTTTGTTATTCGAAGCTGGAACCGAAGCCAAGCCATAGTCACGTCATAGCCAAGCCGTAACCAAACCGTAGCCATGCCGTAACCAAACCGTAGCCATGCAATAGCCAAGCCGTAGCCATGCCGTAGCCAAGCCGTAGCCAATCCATAACCATGCCGTAGTCAATCATTAATTGATTTTGGGTTTTATTTTAGCGTATAGTAAGTTTAGCATAGGTTCAAAGATTCTCTCGACTTCTCTAGATTTCTGTTTTTGTGGCATAGTACCAAAAAGCAAATCGTAAAAAATAATTTCATGATCATATCGTTTTCGTAGCTCGTCTACAGGTTATTAAGTTGTTAGATCTATGAAACGCCACAGAGTTATCTTTGTTGTTCATTATTGCCACTTCAATGATATTTATATCCATGTTATTTCGATGTATTCATAGAACCTCGGGCAGTGAGGTAATAGGTAGGCGGGTCCGAGGCGTAAAGCTGTGCTACGGACATCTCATTTGTTGCTATTTTACTATGGTAATAGCATATTTCAGCCTTTTTACTGATGTTAGCCTCTACTCTACTCTAGCTTGCGAATACGTGGATGCAATTATTATTTACAAGAATGTAATGGTTTTCTTTGTTTAAAATAAAAATGTTACGGTCATTACTATAATAGTAACTATCTTTGTTTTATCACATGTATAGTTTTTTTTATGATACTAAGCTGTCAAAAATGCAAACGAGTTATGAGTTGTGAGTCAATGATAATACATTCCAATGTAGCTAATGCTTCCAATTAAGTCAAAAAATTATTCTTATTGCGAAGGTCGGAAACGATGGAAGTAATGATCTATTGATTACTTCCATCGTTTCCGACCTATTTTTTATATTCTGGATAGGCTTGTGTTTGACCACAATCTCACCATGGTAAGTGATGATGTGGCCAAGATGGTAAGCACACAAAGCCTAGATGGGAACTGGCTCTCAAGTGCAGCTGTCGGAACACACCGATAGGTGTTTGGCGACAGATTTTCAACTTAAGGGTGGTAGCCAGCCAGTCGGGTACTACAAAGTACCCTACCACCGTGCTATGGTTTCCTCACGATGTTTTCCTTCACCGAAAGCTCAAGCTAATTGTAGGATTCGAACCCACGACCTTCACCGCGGTATTCGACCTCACTTACCACTGAGCTATCATCGCCTTAAAATCTTACAACCTTGACCTTTGACCTTCGTTATATTATCAATAAAGAGTATGGATGGAAATAAAATACTTCTTCCATCGTTTGATGAATCATACACATCGTCCCATGGGTACCAACACCACGAAGAGCAAGCATACCACCCCCATAAAAATAAGCTGCCGAAGCGTCGAGCCGGTGCCGCCCTCACTTCCGGAGCGGGCGCCGCCCAAACACCGCGTATGTAAATATTACCAGTTCAGATATCAACTTGTTTATATGATTTAATGTCAGTGACATGTAGTGTATAGGTACACACATCAAAAAAGTTTGTGATCTGCTTAAGCTGATATAATTTCTTAGATTGAACTTTATTAAGAAAAAAACCTTGTTATGTGTTTTCTTTAAATAGAAATAGGTACCTTGTTTGAAATTTAAAATAAAACGATTTAAATTTTTTATAAAAAAAATTGAGTAGGATTTTTCAAAGTGATCGCAAACTTTTTTTGATATGTGTATGTGTAATCCTACTATCCTACTAATGTTATGAATGTGAAATTTGTATGTTTGATGCTCAAACGCAAAGTCAAAGTCAAAAATATTTTTTCAGTTTAGGCCTTAGAAGGGCACTTATGAAGGTCGAATTACAGAAATTACCTCCGGTTCGGAAGTCAGCCTTCAACTAAGAATAAACGGCAAAAAGCTCAGCAAGGTTACATTTTTTAAATATTTTTGGACCATCTGACTATATCGGCTGTTTTTTCAAATGTTTAACAATAATGGCTGAACGGAATTTATTATCTATTTCAGTTTATGCGTGAAAAGGTGACAGACAGACATTTATTTTCGCATTTCAAATATTAGTAGATAAAAACGTACAAAAAACTACTCGGCTTGATTCTAAATCGAATAATACAAAAACACAGACGTTGCACTGTTTATTATTCAGTTATGTACCTCTTGTTATTGAATTACTTAAATATGCCATTTAAAGTACATTATTTTCGCTTACACGAGCATTTTTATGCGCATATCTCTGACCATACGGGAGGCTTTCAGGTTGGATTGAGTATACATATTGTAGCCAAACTACGGACTGAGATGTACGAAGGAGTCATGAAATTAAATATACAAAACCGTTAGATAGGTAAGTATCTATACAATACAATACAATACAATACAATACAAATATTCTTTATTGTTGACACCACAAGACAAAAATACAGGTTACA
The DNA here is from genome assembly GCA_951361185.1 of Ochropacha duplaris. Taxonomy (NCBI): domain Eukaryota; kingdom Metazoa; phylum Arthropoda; class Insecta; order Lepidoptera; family Drepanidae; genus Ochropacha; species Ochropacha duplaris. The sequence goes on along the minus strand of OX592696.1, from coordinate 13,134,653 downwards.
TACACAAAAGACAAATAACAGTGAAAACAATTTAGGCGGCCTTATCGCTGAAGCGATCTCTTCCAGGCAACCTAGGGTAATAGGATATATTTAATATGGCAAGCAAACAAATTAATAAAAATGTGAAACACATAAACATATGTATATACATCATAATTTAAATCCTAATACATTCTAATAAAATAAAATAATGTATAAACTAACAAATATCATATAAATGATAAACTAATAAATATGAGCTAAAATAGAGTAAGAAATAAGTAATACTAACAGAGGACAATGAGTAGGAACAGAAATGCAGACAAAGTTATCTATATATGAGAATCTTGGAGATTTAATTCATACACATATTTAACGATAACTGATTATACTTACTACACTTTTTATTTATTATGTAGTTTTTAAAATAGATACGTAAATAAATTATATTTAGACTTGGTTGGGAATGGAACTCACTCTATCGTATACCTACTCTTATCTAACACACCATTTGACCAAATCAAATGCCAGCCTCATATCCCGGACTGTTACTACGGGGTGTGTGTGTAGGCGATGATAGCTCAGTGGTAAGTGACGTCGGATACCGCGGCGAAGGTCGTGGGTTCGAATCCTACAATGAGCTTGAGCTTTCGGTGAAGGAAAACATCGTGAGGAAACCACAGCACGGTGGTAGGGTACTTTGTAGTACTCGACTGGCTGGCTACCACCCTCAAGTTGAAAATCTGTCGCCAAACACCTGTTGGTGTGTTCCGGCAGTTGCACTTGAGAGCCAGTTGCACTTGCCCTTAAGGCATTGGAATATGGTGTACAACACGTTGGCAGTCCACCTGGTATTGCTAATGTCTATAGGCGACGGTAGTCACTTACCATCAGGTGACCCGCCTGCCTCGTTGTCACTAGATGGCATAAAAGTGTGTATGTGTGAGTGTATGTATGCGTGTGTGTGTATGTGTGTGTGTGTGAACCAATGCAGAGTTACTTATTTATCTTAAGTTGGCAGGCAGAAGGGTTATCTGAAGACTACCTTTGTCTATAGACATTAGGAACACCAGGATTGCCATCACCTTGTCGATGTTTCACAATGACTGAAGGCAACTGGATCCGACGTCACTAACTACCACTGACCTATCATCGCCTTGAGCCATCTAAACCGGTAAAACAATAAAAAAGGCTACAATGTCTTCTCCATTTAAAACTGCATCTATGTTTCGGCGTATTGTCGCCTACCCGCAACACTTCATAGCGAAACTCTTAAAGTTATTGCCCATGTTTAGTTCGGTTCGGCGACAAAACGTTCCATTCCATATTATTTCCATTATTTATTCCACTGCGATGTTATGTGGCGTGTTTGTTTCCAACACAGATTGTTGGCCGACGAGCGGTTTGTGGTGTTTCTTTATCACCTTTTGTATTTGGAGGAAAACAAGACAAGTTGAGAATAGAAAACAAGATTTTGTAATTTTTTTTTTAGATATTTTTCTAGCTTTATGTATGTTTTGTTGCCCAGTTAAGGTCAGCTATCGTCTGCGGAGATATTAACCACAATCTAGTGAGATCATAGATCGATTAGTAATTCTTGTATTGTATATTCGAGACATGCTTGCCTTAATGATGTCGTCCGTCGGGCCCTTACCAGCGCCAACGTAACAGCTATTTTAGAACCAAATGGCTGGTTTCGTGACGATGGTAAGAGACCCGATGGAATGACACTTATACCCTGGAAGATGGGTCGGCCTTTGGTATGGGATGTCACGTGTGTTGATACCTTAGCACCGTCTCATCTTCCAGAGACAGTGGATAGGGCCGGTGGTGCAGCCATGTCAGCAGAGAGCCTCAAGCGGCGAAACTTATTTCGTCATTATTCTATGTCATCGTCTAATGAATCCACAATCAATAATATTCACAAGACTGTATTTATTGTTAATATTTTAAAGTGTCATGTCATGTAGTCTATGCTCACACCGGCCGCATATTTCATGCGCCCGTCGCCACTTGCCGCTCGCCTGCCATGCGACCCTATTCTGATATTACTGTCCCCACAATATTTAAAAAAAAAAACAAATAGTACGCCTGTATTGGTCCAAATTATTAATTTATGCCTTTTGCGGTTGAGACCATGGGTCCATGGGGGTCTGAAGCTCGTCGATTCGCAAATATTTTATGTAAAAAATTAATCGAGGCCTCAGGATATGATCTACCTGTGTGCCAAGTTTCATCGAAATCCGTTTAGCATAATTGCGCAGTTAATTAGGAGTGATGCGGGCTGCGCGGTCTGAGCTCCATTTGAGTCTTTGGGAAGACCGCGCTAGTCCCGCTACTAAATAAAAAAAAAACAATCAAATTAATTATTAAATCTACAATTTACAGTTCACTGTCTCATCGTTTTCATAGTGTAATAGTTTCCAGCAGTTCGTTCAGTAAAAAATCAAAAGTTCTTCAAAAATTGATGGTGGCGCTGATTTTTTGTATTTTTTTGTGTTAATTTTACGTAACTAAATACGTAATAATATTAATAATTGTACTTAAATCGTTTTCATAACACTGTTGTTCATTTTTGATTCATATTTTCAGTACAGAAAATATGTATTGGGCATTAGTTGAAATGTAAATTTTAAAACAGTTAACTTATTTTTTATCTATAGATTACTATTTTTGCCGCCATAACACGCAAATATTGTCAGTGAGACTAGATAAATAATAATTATTGAATGTAAATAGGTGTAAGTTGTTTTTGAAAAGAGTAATTGCTGAGTTTATTGCCGGCTCTTCTCAGCAAAAACAACCTTCCGAACCGAGCATTTAGAGTCTGACTATTCATAAGTGCCTGTGAAGGCCTATTTGGATGAATAAACAATTTCATTTCATTTCATTAAATAGCTTTACTATGAACACAAAACCAATCATTTTTCACAACGTCTATCATCCAAGCGATATCATTTAGCTATCGCAATAGTTAACCAGAATAAGCCGCACTACCCGTCCGGCAGTTACCATTATTTTGATTGAAATTTACTGCTTTATCGTACAGTGAACAACAGAGGGCGGTGCGTAATAATGTTACTGCAATAAGGCACTTTGGTGATTAAATGCTAGCCTGTTATCTCTAATATATGGCTGTCTTCAAGCTTTTTACTACATATATAATTTGTTTAGGAGACAGGATGAATAGCGGCTCATATTTTTGTAAAAGTGCTCTGACCAGCTTTTATTAATTTTGTTGTAAAATTATCACTAAAATATGAATTTAGCACGGTGGTACTCGACTGGCTGGCTACCACCCTCAAGTTAAATCTGTCGCCAAGCACCTGTTGGTGTGTTCCGGCATTTGCACTTGAGAGCCAGTTTGCTTTTAAGGCATTTTAATATGGTGTACAACACATTGCAATCCCCTGGTATTGCTAATGTCTATAGGCGACGGTTGTCACTTACCATCAGGTGACCCGTATGCCTGGTTGTCACTTGTGGTATAAAAAAAAAATCTTTACCCATAGGGACTACGATTTATCAAAACATTTAAGATAATTGGCAGAGAGCGCGACCTACCTCGTATGTTGATAAACAATTTCAGCTTTTATGTAAGTAACTGAAATTGCCAAAATGCATGGTAGGTACATGTAATAGTAAAAATGCTGAAAAATATCAAAAATTGCTGAAAACTTGGCAAAAATAATTAAATTGGACAACGGTACGCAGTGGAGCTGTCATTCTATGCGATGTGGACTGACGAGCTACGATTTTTTTTTCGAAATAGTCATTTGGCTTTATATTTATTTTTATGGCTGATGGATATAATAGTTAAAGATAAAAGAGTTTAGCAATTTTTTCTCCTCTTTTTGTCAACCGATTTTTTTCTAGCCATTGACAAGTTTTAGTGCTATCATTAAAATAAAATTGCAAACAATTATTTTTTGTCACCTTTAAATGTGATTTTACATAAAATGTTATTTTTTTTCCAAAAAAAAAAGATTATTGTCATATTTCGACCAGCGAAAAAGAATTAGTTATTTTGGAGAGTGAGCGATGGAATTACACGACGTAATTCCGCCTAGCCCATTCCATCATCGGACAACCAGACGCACGGCGATGCGCCACCGCTACATGGTGGACGGAATGTCCACCATGTAGCATCTTTACGCACGAAGCGATTCGCTTCGAGTTTCATTATGCGTACTGCGAAGGAGTGGAACTCCTTGCCTGGTTTGTGTTCCCCGATTGATACAACCTGGGAGTCTTCAAGTCACGAGTGAATAGGTTGCTTCTAGGTAAACGTGCAACATCGTAGACCGCATCGTCACCTAACATCAAGATAGTGGTCAAACGCGAATCTATAGGTACTCAAAAAAGTAGCAAGGTCCATAGTCCTATCTAGGCTTTGTGTGCTTACCACCTTCGGCCACATCATCACTTACCATGGTAGATTGTAGTCAAACACAAGCTTATCCAGAATAAAAAAAAAACTTTTCAATTTCCTCGCCATTCACATAAAAAAAAGTCACATTTAACAAGAGGGTATGTCCTTTTGCCGCAGTAATTATGTCGGTCTGTCAAAAGTGTCCTGTAAAGATGACTCTAGTTTACTAAGTCCCTTCCTAGCTCCACAGAACCATTAAGTAGATTGCATTGACGTCACACAGCGACCTGTCACATATGCGAACGGACTAGAACGTAACCAAGTCTGCAATATGAACATTCAACAAATATTGGAGCTTGTTCTCTGGACATGATGGATTCGTATACAATATTGTATTAGGAGGGGATAGATTTGAAAGAAAGATCCTGTCTTGTTGGTCTTCTCAGTTTAAGTGTATTCCGTACCGGTGGTAGAGTCAATTGTAACGTTCATAAGTGCCTTACGGCATCGTGCGGGTTATAATTTTTAATGTATTTTTGTTTTAATTTTAGCATAAAAATGTTAATTATTTGAATTCAGATGGTACAAAATTATTTCATATATGTATTCTTGGCGGCTCTTTTCAGTTGAAGGCTGACAAAAGTGTCCTCTTAGGGCCTAAACTGAATAAATAGTTTTGACTTAGATTTTTTTGGAGAGTTTTTAGTTTGAGTTGATAATGTCAGATAACACTAGTCACTATGTCACAAATTGCTATCTCTTTTCTTGTTTAGCAGAAAACACATAACTCAAAGGTATCAAAAATATCTTTTTTAGTTTTCAGGTTCAAATAAGTAAGTTGAAATTCAGTAAGTATCTATTTAACATAGGTTTTATCTATTTAAAAATGAAAATAAAATAGACTCACTTTAATGTCAACAAGATTAGAAGTTGACGATCCAGTTGACAGTAAGTGTTCACCGATGTATTTAGACATTTACGTTAGACAAGACAATACATAGTATTACCACAGTGTAAGTTTATATAGACTGTGGTATTACTGTTACATATTTTTCAACAGCCCATTGTACTTACACACGTCAAAAAAAGTTTGTGATCACTAGCATAAGCTAATATAATTTCTTAGATTGAACTTTATCAAGAAAACATCTTTGTTATGTGTTTTCTTTAAATAGAAATAGGTACCTTTGAAATTAAAAAATAAAACTTTTTTTAATTTTTATTAAAAAAAAAATGAGTAGGTAATTAATCATAATGATGATTTCGATTTTTCAAAGTGATCGCAAACTTTTTTTGATGTGTGTATACCTAAGCTCTACTTTTCTTGTTTCTTGTTTTTTTGTGTTATTTTAAGTTCTTCATAGGTTTATTTATACATACACGGCGATGATAGCTCAGTGGTAAGTGACGTCGGATACCGCGATGAAGGTCGTGGGTTCGAATCCTAAAATGACCTTGAGCTTTCGGTGAAGGAAAACATCGTGAGGAAATCATAGCACGGTGGTAGGGTACTTTGTAGTACCCGACTGGCTGGCTACCACCCTCAAGTTGAAAATCTGTCGCCAAGCACCTATCGGTGTGTTCCGACAGCTGCACTTGAGAGCCAGTTCCCATCTAGGCATTGTGTGCTTACCACCTTCGGCCACATCATCACTTACCATGGTGAGATTGTGGTCAAACACAAGCTTATCCAGAATAAAAAAAATACAACTCCTAGGCACTCTTTGTCTTTATGTAATACATATTGTTAACAACAAAAATTTGTAAATATTGACCAAAATAAATAAAATAATAAAATTATGTCACGATAAAATTCAAAACACTATTTCATATTAAACTTCACATAAAGGTCCGTATCCACATACGCACATACTAACGCAGCGTTGATCGCGCAATCTGCGCCGAGTGGTGGTAATGAATTGGCTGCCTATGATTGATGCGGTGGCATCGCATCATCCGCTAATGGTTAGTATTACGCACTAGGTGGGGGAAAAAGCTGCGGCAAATGCACACCTACCTATATGGAAGTTTCGGAAGAATTCGGTATAAAAACGAGAAGTCAAGAAAAACACCGTGAGGAGACTATAGCACGGTGGTAGGGTTTCAAATCAAAATCGTTTATTCACAGGGGCCTCAAGAAGGCACTCATGAAAGTTAATGACTCTACTGCCAGATTCGCAATTTTACAGCATTTGCCGGTACTTTGTAGTACCCGGCTAGCTAGCTACCACCCTCAAGTTGAATATCTGTTGCCAAGCATCTATCGGTGTGTTCCGACAGCTGCACTTGAGAGCCAGTTCCCATCTAGGCTTTGTGTGCTTACCACCTTTGGTCACATCATCACTTACCATGGTGAGATTGCGGTCAAACACAAGTTTATTCAGAAAAAATACTAATCTATTTTGCTAAATGAATATGATATAAGCTCTGCTTAGTTCAGGATCAGATTGCCGTGTGTGAAGAATATCCCAGATTATACTAAAATAACAGGAATCCGCCTTAAAAATATTATGGCTAAATAAATATATTTTAATTACCGATTATAAAACTTAAATAAACACCAATTTAATAAAAAAAGAAATTATGATTTATAAATCAGAAATTTACTATTGACTTTATTTTATACACTCATATTAGGTACAAAAATATCGCAACGTTTCTCCAGGCTAGTGCGTATAAATATTGAGAGAGCTTTGAACGAATTTCATTACGTAACAAAATATGATTCACTGCTGGCCAGTGAGACGGAAAAGACGTTTAGGTCAGTAATACCCCTGTTCATATGTAGGTATTTTGTACGTCTGCTTTTGAGGGTTGAATTTAGATATTAGCTTTAGTTTTTCAGGGCTCTAATAATGTTCATTTTTACTGGTAATTTAAAACACACACCAAGATCGGAAGATCTAAGTAAAACGATTGCCGCTTCCGAACTTCACGGCTTTGGGGAAATTTGGGCCGGTAACATCCTTTATTTAAATTCAGATCCCAAGGAAGACAGTTGCCCTTGCCCTTAAGGCATTGTAATAAGGTGTACAACACGTTGGCAGTCCCCCTGGTATTGCTAATGTCTATAGGCTAAGGTAGTCACTTACCATCAGGTGACCCGCCTGCCTCGTTGTCACTAGTGACATAAAAAAAAAAAAAAACAGTATCAAAAATACCATTATTTTGTCATACAAAAGTGTGCAATTATTAAAGGTATCTAGATTATAAAGATGTTTAGATACGATTATGTTTTTATTACTGTGTCAAACGCAATAGTGTGTGTAATGATTTTTTTTTATTAATTAAATTAAAATTTCTAATTCATATTCAAAGAACAAATAAAAAAGCCAAGTGCGAGTCGGACTCGCGCACGAAGGGTTCCGGCAAAAAAATCACGTTTGTTGTATTTATTTTATTTTAATTTTATTATTAAAGTAAAAATACAAATGAGTATTTTGTGAAAATTTCAAGTAGGCTGTTGCCATTACTGATATCGAGCAAAAAAGGGCAAAAAAATCGAGATTGTTGTATGGGAGCCCCCCTTAAATATTTATTTTATTTTGTTTTTAGTAATTGTTGTTATAGCGGCAACAGAAATATGTACATCATTTCTGAAAATTTCAACTGTTTAGCTATCGTGGTTCTTGAGGTACAGTCTGGTGACAGACAGACGGACGGACAGACGGAAGGACGGCCAGACGGACGGACGGACAGACAGCGAAGTCTTAGTAATAGGATCCCGTTTTTACCCTTTGGGTACGGTACCCTGAAAAGGTAGAAAGCGTACGTAAACAACAGTCTCCAATGAAGTGAAGCAACGTGCACGAAGTTGTGTGCGTGACCTGCACGTACGTTATCCCGTGTGACTCGTGTCGCACAGGAACGCGATTGGCTTCCTTTACTGTGCTTCACTTTATGTGCGCAGGGCTCTGTCTACCTTTATTTATTTATTCTGAGAGCATATCATACAAAAATATAAGATTTGGCACAGTCAAAGTTTATATAGAGAAGGAGTTTCCATCTAGGCTTTGTGTGCTTACCACCTTCGGCCACATCATCACTTACCATGGTGAGATTGTGGTCAAACACAAGCTTATCCAGAATTAAAAAAAGGAGTGCATCTTCTCCATAATTTTCCGGGTACAAAGTTTTTTCTTAACGTACCTATTTATTAATATTATGATAAACGGTCCAATAAAACATACAAAAGCTTACGTATAATAAATTAGATATACAGCCATAGGCTGTTTTCATGCAAATTGTACAACCATAAAATGCACGTAAAGCCATGTAAAGCTGTTTAATTGGCATCCCTTCAGTTGATGGGTTCAAACGTACCGCGGTGTAGGCGCCGCCTTAATGGGCGGGCGATGCCGTTGGGGTTGTATGGGAAAATGGATTTGATACTTTGTCTTTGTATACATAAACAATCAGGAAATGTTGCATATATTCCTAAAATTAATATTAATTTTTTATCACTAGATAAACTTTTAAGTTCAGTAAAAAAAAGAGTTTTTTTTAAATTCTTTAAGTTTTATTCTATGAAAATGAAAATGTTTCTTTATTCAAATAGGCCTTTACAAGCACTTATGAATAGTCTAGACTCTAATGCTCGGATCGGAAGGTTGCTTTTGCTGAGAAGAGCCGGCAATAAACTCAGCAATTACTCTGTTCAAAAACAATTTACACATATTATTATATTTATCTAGTCTCACTGATAATATTTGCGTGTTTGGTTGGCAAAATAATAATAAATAGAATTTAATTATGACTGAGTGATATTGCTATTAAGGCAAGAAATTTTACATTCTACTTAGAAGCTTTTTTTATGTATTACAATATGTTAAAGCTACATTTTTGATATTTTGAAAAGGGATGGAAGTGTGTTACAGAAATCCACCTGGTAGAGTTGGTTGTCCTCTATTTGTAGTGTAGGCAAAGGGTTTCAGCCCATACAGCCCCAAACTCAAAGAGGTTGGTTACATGTATGGTATTACTAAGGTCTAATGTCAGATGATACACACCATATGTGACGGAAAGACTCGCTCATTTTTTAAAATAAAATTTTAAGAGAGCTAGTTTCCATCTAGGACTTTACCACCTGCGGCCTCATCACGGTGAGATTGTGGTCAAACATAAGCTTATCCAAACAAAATAAAAAAAGGTTCATTATTTTCCCTCCCGTCCAGCAACAGTGTCTGTCCTATAATAAAATGGTCGTCAGTCGCTCGCCGGGGTGGCCGTGGTGGCCGTGGTGGCCGTGGGCGCATCGAGATTGGTATGCTAATATCTGATCCGGTTTAACTTCGACAACTGCTGTGAGGGTATTTAGACTTAAATATGGATTAATGGAAGGGGCTTCTTTGGGGATGAATTTGATACAGGTATTGTTTCGAAATAACTAATTGGTATTGCCACGACATTACATCCGTACTAATATTTTTGTCTGTTTGTTACCTCTTCACGCTTAAAGCACTGGAGCGATTTAGATGAAATTTGGTATAAAAATAGATGAAACCTTGGTGAAGGACATAGGATACTTTTTATCTCGGGAAAAAATAAGATCCGTTGGGAACGCGGGTGAAACCGCGGGACGGAAAACTAGTTCTGTTATAATATGTACAATACTACGTAGCAAAGTCAAAATCAAATCAAAAACTCATTTATTCAGTTCAAGCCCTGGTAAGGCACTTATGAACGTTACAAGACTCTACCATAGTCAACAATAGCATAAAATCCTACTAAAATTACATGTTTGTATATTTGGATGTTTGTTCCACAATCACGCAAAAACGGCTAAACTGATTTTGATGAAACTTGTCACACAGGTAGATCATGTCCTGGAGTCAAACGTAGGATACTTTTTATACCGGGAAAAAATAAGATCCGTCGCGAACGCGGGTGAAGCCGCGGAGCAAAAAACTAGTATTATATAAAATACCACGGAAATTGGAATATCATTTCTATCTGAGATCTATTTTATTAAAACAAAATTCCAATATAAAAAAGTTATTCCAGAGTTTGTATCCAGTGAGAATGGTACCCATGTAGAGTGTAAATCAGTTAGTGAAGATTGTTTGCGAAGATGACGCCGTAACTCGGTTTGCGCGGATACGCTACCGTTTAGCACTTTTCAGTTAGGGTTGCCAACTGAAATAAAAACAGCACTTATTTTTAGTCACATGTTATTTTGATAGTTCAGTCGTAATCAAATGCCGGTCGAAAGGCGTGGTTTCTGCTGAAGGAAAATATGAAAATATGCGCCCCACTCTTTTTCCTAATTCCTTCAGAGCAAGTGCTTATTTTTGCTAGTGTTGTAGTGCTACATATCGACATATACATATCGATAGCACTACAATACTAGCGAAAGGATGTACACTTACTCTGAAGGGATTAGGAAAAGGTATATGTTAAAAAAACTTTTTTAATAACAAGCTTTGGATTCAATGTGACGTAACTTTATTTTTTGAGTTATTCTCACCAAGCCCTTTCATTTGATACCCATATTGTAGTATTGCATTAAAAAAAATAGTCCGCTATCTTAGGTGTTCCGCCATGTTGGATTTAGAATGACGTCACACAGCTGACCATGCATTGTCATCCAAACTAAACGTGTATACAAATTTCAGCTCAATAGGTTAAAGTAATCTGCTTCAAAATTGAGTTGCAAGATTCACCCCGGAAAAACATACATACATTGCAAGCTAATATAAAGCTTGTAAAAAGAGTACGGCGCGTCTTTGTGAATGGCATTATCTAGAACATGGTTATAGGGTACTACTTTGCAGTATTTAGCTGGCTCAAGTTAAAAATGTGACGCCAATCACCTGTTTGTCACCGGTATGCACCAACAGTGCGCTTGAGAGCTAACTTCTTAAGATTTATGCGCTTACCAATTGTTAGATATTTATTTAAAATAATACTGTTTTGACTTGATTATCATAAAAGTAGAGATGTTTAATTTATTTTAGGAATCATTATAATTTTGTTTATGATATTTTAAGAATTAAATAATTATTTATACAATATTTGATTACGAACTTTGTATAAAAAAATGTGTTATAAGTAATTGTGTTGACACTGAAGTTGCTCCGTCCAATGAGAATGACTAAATTGTGTGTGGGGATATCTCGTGAGTAGTGCTATAGTTATTTTTATAAAAAGGGAGCGACATTCGGTATTCGTTTAGATTGAAATTATTACAAGGTGTAAAACAGTAAAGTCTTTTACTGATTATCTGTGGTGTTATTAATTTAATATAAAATTTGGAGTTACATACAACTGGAGTTTCCTTGAATTTCTTTCACAATATTGGTCAACAATCAACCAACATCATAAATCGCTCGCCAACCCATATTATATTCTATAAAATTATTCTTTTTTTTATGAAATAAGTTCAATATTTGTTTTCTATGTTAGACAACCCTAGCAGCACCCAACGCGGTAGCCTAAAGGGTTTCGCTCCCGTCAAATTGTCGCTTAAAAACAAAGCTATTAAACAAACCGCACGCTGATGCGTTTTGCGAAACTCATAAATATTAAGCAGATACTATTTACGTTTAAAGTATATTTATTTTGATACGGTTATCTTTTTGTTTTACCACTTTCACTTGTTTGTTTCATCTATCTATATGTTTGTTGAACGCGCTAATCTCAGGAACTACTGGGGCAAAATGAAAAATTATATTAGTGTTAGATAGCCCATTTATCGAGAAAATATTACAAACCTCACAATTTGTTATAAAATATGTGTTAACCCTAAATTAATAATGTACAATGTGTATAGTATTAAGATAGCTTATAAGTGTCTCAACATCCGGACAAACCTATTGAGGTTTTTGTGATGTTTTAATATTAATATTTTGCTTTGTTCTTTATTTTAATTAAAAAAAAAAAAAAAAAAAAATGAAATTGGTGCAAAGGGATCATCATAATGAATTAATAATTGTTTAATGACAATATGAAATATTATTTTACTTACTTTTATGATCGAATCTTTGCTGGCAGTAATCATTGTAAAAACAAAACAGTTTCCATATCATTTGAGACTGGGTTTGAAAATGGAACATTACACATATCTGTGCATTAACGCATCGGCAGTCACACTTCGTCGTTCGAAACGTACAAACGTACAAAATATTAAATACGACAGTTCCAGAACGCCGATCCATAAGCCATTAGCAGGTGAGATTTGTTAAAGTCAAGTAAGTAGCATTAGGTTTATTTTTTAGTTTTTAGTTTAGTTTTAAACGCGATGATAGCTCAGTGGTAAGTGACGTCGAATACCGCGGCGAAGGTCGTGGGTTCGAATCCTACAATGAGCTTGAGCTTTCGGTGAAGGAAAACATCGTGAGGAAACCACAGCACGGTGGTAGGGTACTTTGTAGTACTCGACTGGCTGGCTACCACCCTCAAGTTGAAAATCTGTCGCCAAGCACCTGTTGGTGTGTTCCGGCAGTTGCACTTGAGAGCCAGTTGCCCTTAAGGCATTGTAATAAGGTGTACAACACGTTGGCAGTCCCCCTGGTATTGCTAATGTCTATAAGCGACGGTAGTCACTTACCATCAGGTGAGCCGCCTGCTTCGTTGTCACTAGTGACATAAAAAATAAAATAAAAAATGTTTTTTAATATAGTCAATTAATCAACGATTCAGATTGTAATAAGTGTTAAACTTAACAACAGGTCTTATAAAAGTGTAGGCATGAGTCATGCTCCAAATAAAGATCATATTCTATTTTATACTCTAAATACTATAGTTTAAAATGGTTGGATTTTTGGTTTTTTTTCTATAATCAAAATCAAAGTCCAAACCATTTATTCAGTTTAGGCCCTAGAAGGGCACTTATGAAGGTCGAATTACAGAAGTTGCCACCGGTTCGGAAGTTAGCCTTCAACTGAGAAGAACCGGCAAGAAAGTCAGCAAGATTACATTTTTTAAATATTTTTTGACCATCTGACTATATTGGCTTTTTTTCTTCTAATGTTTAACAATTTTATTCTTAAAGTAATACAAAAATACATAAAAAATTATAACCCGCATTGTTACTACAATGTTACTTTTAGGACAGTCATTTATCGAAATGTGAATATTTATTTAAAATTCTCGATTATAATACTTTTAAAAATATTAGACACAATTACCTACGTTTAATGTTCAAAAATAACGTAGCCTTAACAACAGTTTTTAGAATTCCAATTTTGAAACGTTGCCGAGCAAAACTTCGGGCGCGTTCGGAAACCAGCCGTAACTCGCGTGCTCACTGATTCGTCGAGAGCTCGATAAGATAATGGTGGTGAGTAAATGAAGAGACCGCCCCGGGAATAGTTACTCGTTCGAAATTTAAATACTTTGCCATCATGTTTTAGGGATATTTATTGCTTGATATACTAGAGTGAAGGAAGTTGTAGAAGCTGTTGTATGTTATTTTGTATATACTATCTCAATTTACGGGATGAGATTTAACCGTCAGCTTTAAATCTTTTTTTTTAAATTTATTTATCACAAAGTTATAAATTTTTTACAAAAATAATAACCGTCAAACCGCAGTGCGGTTTGTCGACAAAATAGCCCCCGTTTTTTTATTTTAACATTATTTTTAACACTCGTACGTATCCAATAAAAAATACTAATTTACTAACACTTAAATACATATAACAGTTTTATCCTCTTCCTTTAACAAAAACTTTTTTATTCTGCTCTTAATCTGTACCCTAGATTTTGCTGCGTTAAACAAATCATATGGCAGCTGATTAAATAACATCGGAGTTAGCCAACGTCGCGTTCGTTTGCCGTAGTAGCTGCATATCCTCGGAATTACATATTTAGGTCTATTTGGATTCACAGCTTGAGTGAATGCCGATGTCCAATATTATGAGCCCATATCATTTTTATTCGCATTACATTGTCACTAAGAGCGGCGTGCCAGCTAGGTAAATGGCATAATTTTTAGTATGAGATTTCTGACTTTTCTTTATTAATCAAAATCAAAACGTTTATTCAGTTTAGGCGATGGTTCTCTCAGTTCTCAGTAAAGGCTCTTATGAACGCTACAATTTCCTCTACCACCGGTTCGGAATACACTTAAACTGAGAAGACTCCGGCTAGAGACTAAGCAAAGTATTTTTTTTCTGTATTCTTAATTGATTTTATAGGTCCGAAATAAAGATTGAATTTTAATTTCATTTATTCAGGTATAAATCACATAAAAAAATAGGTAGGGAAATAAATGTGTGTATTATGCATAACCTACTAAAACATCATCAAAATCCATTGCAGTTTCAAAAATAAAAACTAAAAAGCAGTTCATAAAGTTCCAAAAAGTTTGCAATCTGCATAAGTCATTAACTCTATTTGCTAATTACTTGACGTAAACGTAAAAGTTTTGGGTTTTCATTGGACACTGATGTTTTTATCTGGCTAGCGGCGCGAGAGGGGATATTGGCCATGATTTGTGTGATGGCAACACTGTTCGAAAAGTTTCAGATTATTCCCGTTTGGGGGCGTCCGGGCGAGTTCATTTTTGGTTAAGTAATGAGTTATTAACTAAGGAGGACAACTTTCAAGAATGGCAATAGAGAGTGAAATTATTTAAGTACTTAAAAGATTTTCATAAACAAAAAGCAACATTTTAGCTCTGTGGCGAGGGAACGCCTGCCTGCTACATCCAAATATAAAACTTTCACATTTAGAATATTAGTAGGATAACTTTCACATGTAATAACTAAACGCTATCACAATAATTATTTATTTTAATATAAGAACGACCAGTGTTATTCAAGAGTGGCACAGTAAACAACCGAACAATTTAGCGGGCCGTCGGAATTTGGGCGGAACACTTAATGATCGGAACGAGGCTATGGGCTGTTCGTTCATTCTAATTTCGATCGTTCAGACCAGACCGGATACCCGGGTATGTCCGGAACAGCCTATACTCGACTAATGACCGGGTGCCTATTTTCAAATTTGGAGCTTCACTCAACTGGAAGTTTATTTTAATGTTTTTTAGAGTAATAGCTGCATTATAGTCTAGACATAAATGCTTGAAAAGACATATTTATTTATCTAAACTTTATATTATGTTAGATTTGTTTTTTATTTGTAACGATTTAACACAAAAACTACTCGACTGATTTTAAAAATTCTTTCACCATTAGAAAGCTTCATTATCGCTGAGTAACAGACTATGTTTTATCCCGGGAAAAGATAGGATCCCACGAGAGCGCGGGTGAAACCGCGGAGGAAAGCTAGGTATCAATATATTTTTTAATTTCGACGTGACTTAAAGTGTGTTTCACATCAAATATAAAAATTCAGCTGGAATAATTAAAAATATTAACGTGACTGGTTTTTAATCTGAAATGTTACATCAAATCTCTACCACCAGGGTTTCCTTACTATATTACCCATTACCATTTGTTCACAAAAAACTTTTTAATTTAGATCCTGAATCGAATCTACTAATATCGTTCGTTTTAATTGCTGCGACAGAGGTCATCCACTAATATCCGCAGGTGAGATCCGAACGAACCACGCGGGTACACCGCTGGCTATTGTTCTACTGAAATATTGCCAAAAGCAGAGGTCCTCAATTTCAGGTTAAAAAATACCTAAAAAAAATTTTCGCAGCAAATATTTTCCCCTTTCCTCGGCTTCTTCTTCCTTATGCAATTGGACCAATCATAATCTATGCTTTATTCGTATTCTATAGAGCAGTAGTTACTAAGGACATTATTAATCTATACTATACCTACATACAAACTAAAAATGTAATTATAAATGTTATAAATGCGAAGGAATTTAATTTTGATATAAAGTTAGGTAGGAACTTGGAATAGGACATGTACACTTTTTATCCTAGAAAAAGATAAGAGATAAGACTCCTCAGGAACGCTAGCTAGTTTAACGATATTTGTTTAAAACAAAAACGATCATATTTTATGTATGTACTTGTAATTGTATACTATGCTAAGTATAACATTGTGTAAATTACTGTAGGCAAATAAATATTTTTTAAACTGCATTCAAATAATAATACAACCAAAGACTATGCACCCCTGACACTCGGGCCGCGCTGTCATTAATTCAGCGAATCGAGTATTGTTTCCTGTGGGGCTACCATCAACGACACCACATTCAATTTTCGCTATAAAACCGTATCTTCATCCTTATCCAACATGCAACGTCGGAGCGAGACAGAATCATTTGTCAATTGCGAATATTAAACGAGCTCGTTGCCTTGGATACCGCAGCGGTATCCGGCGGCTCGCATCCGGTGAAAACTGAAAAAAGCTTTCAGCACAACACTGTACTGTCCTTCTATGGACGAGATTTATAATAGGCCTGTTTGTTTTATTTACTCTCAGATATCGGAGTTTCGAGTTGTTCGGAATTACACATAGGTTTTTCATAAGTCTTATTTTACTCAAAAACTTGGATGTTATTATAATATTAAAAGAAGATAGTTATCTAAATTGTAAAAATCATCTAAACATACTCGAAAGGATACTAATACTTTGTAAATCTCTTTCTTTTTATGATTTTTAATTACCAATTTATGACAATGAGTAGAGAAGAGTTCTGTTGATGTTATAAAATACATGATATTTGGGTTTTTTATTTACCTATCTAAACTTATTTACTTTACAATTGTCTCTATCACCAATTTCCTTATTGAGTTACCAGTAGGTATAATTAACTGAGCAAAATATGATTCAAGTAGGTATGTTATGATACGTTTAATTTTACCTCGAAAGAACTGATGTCTTTTTTCTTAACTGTCAATATAATTCAGCTTGTTCGAAACTAAGCATAGATTTGGTAAGAGCGTTGTTTATTTACGTTCAAATATTTCACGCTTCTGTTCGGGGTATCTTTATGCAATATTTACATTACAATTGTCAATATTTTATTGGTATCAGCGCAATGCTTGGATGGTTTTATGCGAGCGGGAGACATTCCGGAATAAATCTAGTTGAAACAATATTTTGTTTTCGACTGTACATGCGGAAATTTATGTCTTTCGGAAGTGTTGGCTGTGTACAGTTTTTTTCTTTATAAAAATAAATATCTTTCAAAGTTTGGTAGTAGGAACGTTTTTTGAGTAAGTATTTTGTGTTTACAGGTAATATAATAAACCTCGGATAAGTTATAACCTAAACTAAAGCAAGATATAAAATAAATATAAAATACATACTTAGTATAAAAATTATATAATTAACAGATTATTTATAATAAAATTATTTAGATAATTATTTATAAATACTAATAATAAATTAATGAATATAAATTATAAAAGTGCGTCGAAGAATTCCTCCGCGTCGCCGTCGACTGGTAACGTTCCCAGAAGACTGGCAGCACTACCACGTTAAATGGCAATGCTTAATCTTTGGCCAAAGTAAAAGCCAAACTTTTGGTCAAGTGAAACGTCAACCAAATAATTAAATAAATAAGTACCTAGCTTTTATAATATTAGTGAGACTAGATAAATAATTATTGAATGTAATAGGTGTAAGTTGTTTTTTAAAAGAGTAATTGCTGAGTTTATTGCCGCCTCTTCTCAGCAAAAGCAACCTTTCAAACCGAGCATTTAGAGTCTGACTATTCATAAGTGCCTGCGAAGGCCTATTTGGATGAATAAATAATTTCATTTCATATCCTTATCTTAATTTATAAAGATGGTGGATGTAATCTCCAAAAGTTCTGATCTGATTTAGAAAATTCTTTGACTAATATGTTGCCACATTATCCGTGATACTTTTCGTTTTGAAATTGCAGGTGAAACCGCGAGACTAAAGATAGTTTAGCTTGAAAAACAAAATTTTTTTTTTTTATAATTTCCTTACCTAATATAAGTCTTCTGGTAAAAATTATTGAATAGTAATATTATGGAAAGGATTGAAACTAAGTAAAATGAAGTGTTATGTTCTTGTAATAAAGTTAAGAATCAATTACATGAAGAAGCTCTTCGTCATATGAACAATCAAGTAAAGCACATTCTCAAGTAATCTATAAATCAGTGATCAGACGACATTGCGATGCGATCGTTTGACAATAACCAATCATATTTTTATTTAAGGTCTAGTTACAACAGAAATAGTACAGGTCAATTATTATTCTGGGAACGCAGGGGATAGTTAATCTCTACTTCTATACTAAGATTATACAGAGGTACGGTGGTAGGGTACTTTGTAGTACCCGACTGGCTGGCTACCACCCTCAAGTTGAAAATCTGTCGCCAAAACACCTATCGGTGTGTTCCGACAGCTGCACTTGAGAGCCAGTTCCCATCTAGGCCATGTGTGCTTACCATCTTCGGCCACATCATCACTTACCATGGTGAGATTGTGGTCAACACAAGCCTATCCAGAAAAAAAAAAAAGGTGAATTTTGTGTGTTGGTGAGTTTGTAGGGGGTAATATCTGGATCTACTGAACCAATTTTGAAAATTCTTTCTAAATTCTAGAAATCCACGTTATTTGTGAGTGTCATAGGCTATATTTTTATACCGGGAATGATAAGATCCTACGGGAACGCGGGTGAAACCGCGGGGGACAGTAACAATGAAAAAAAACTTGAGAGGTGTCAAGGGACACCCGGATGGAACGAAGTTATATAAGTTATATAAGTCGAGAGATTATATACTTATATATATATAAATAGAAATGAAAATATCTGGCTTGCTTTCTATAAGAGAGAGAGAGAGAGAGAGAGAGAGAAAGACACCCGACCAACTGACACTAAAAGTGTCGGTTTTTCGTAAGATTTTTTTCCGTCTAGCCCCCTTTCACAACGCGCGATAAGGAACTTCGTTCCAAAAACATATTGTGATAAAGATTATCCTATGTTTTAATCCGTTCAGCCGTTTTTGCGTGATTGAGCACCAAACATCGAAACATACAAACCTTCATAGTTAAAATAGGTATAAGCTTAGATTATTATTGAAGGCGATGATAGCTCAGTGGTAAGTGACGTCGGATACCGCGGCAAAGGTCGTGGGTTCGAATCCTACAATGAGCTTGAGTTTTCGGTGAAGGAAAACATTGTGAGGAAACCAAAGCACGGTGGTCGGGTACTTTGTAGTACCCGACTGGCTAGCTACCACCCTCAAGTTGAAAATGAGATTGCAGTCAAACACAAGCCTATCTAGAATAAAAAAAAAACTAGTACAAATTTTAATAAAGCCAGAGCGTCTCCTTAAAGGACGCATATAAAGCTTTACCGCGGCGTCACTCCATACATCAAGCTAATGTGATATTGGATTTATGGATCCAAATTGAACCTTAATGGATGACATACAATTCAATTCTATAAGCGACAGACGAATGTAGGCGGGATATTAGTTACGTTTATATATGTTTACGATGGATAAAGATTTTAAGGCGATGATTTTTATTTATTTATTTATAATAAGATTACCAACAGATGATACACAAAATACATTACTTATTACCAACACAAAGAGATACATGCTTGGTGTTCATACAATTACAGGCAACCACAACATACATAAGAAAATAACTGTAAAATGCTCAAGATACACATTTACACTTACTACAATTATAATATAAGAATAAAAACAACAAATTAAAAATTATCAGAAATAAAATGATTATAAATAAGCCTTCTAAAATTATGGAACTTGTCACAGAAAACATCATACTCAACTGATCTACCAAGGTCATTATATAATCTAACAATCCTGGTTGACGGGGAGTTAAAACCAATGTTAGTTCTATGCGACCGAACGCTGAACAGTTTGTAGACACTTGGACGCGGCAATCTGTTTGGAGCTGATATACTAACACTCGCCAGCAATTCAGGACAATCGATTCCATTGTTACAAAGCTTGTGAAGAAATGAAAGGTCCAAGAGCCTTCGCCTGTCACTGAGCGAAAGAATTTGAAAATATTTCAGTCGATCGGAATATGATTTTAAGGAATGATAGCTCAGTGGTAAGTGACGTCGAATATCGCGACGAAGGTCGTGGGTTCGAATCCTACAATGAGCTTGAGCTTTCGGTGAAGGAAAACATCGTGAGGAAACCATAGCACGGTGGTAGGGTACTTTGTACCCGACTGGCTGGCTACCACCCTCAAGTTGAAAACCTGTCGCCAAGCACCTATCGGTGTGTTCCGACAGCTGCACTTGAGAGCTAGTTCCCATCTAGGCTTTGTGTGCTTACCACCTTCGTCCACATCATCACTTACCATGGTGAGATTGTGGTCAAACACAAGCTTATCCAGAATAAAAAAAAAAAAAAAAACATTATTATTCATCAATACCATTTTCAAACTTTAATACCTACGAGTTTCAGATTTGGGATTTCAGATTTCAGATTTTTTTATGTCACAAGTGACAACGAGGCTGGCGGCTCACCTGATGGTAAGTGACTACCGTCGCCTATAGACATTAGCAATGCTAAGGGGATTACCAATGTGTTGTACACCTTACAGGCTTTCAAGTGCAAATGCCGTAACACACCAACAGGTGCTTGGCGACAGATTTTCAGCTTGAGGGTGGTAGCCAGCCAGTCGGGTACTACAAAGTACCCTACCACCGTGCTATGGTTTCCTCACGACGTTTTCCTTCACCGAAAGCTCAAGCTCATTGTAGGATTCGAACCCACGACCTTCGCCGCGGTATTCGACGTCACATACCACTGAGCTATCATCGCCTTGGTAGGCCTAAAATATATCATATTAATACATGAGAGCTCAGTCAGTAGTGTTATCTGATGACGTGACGAAGGTCTGAAACCTGAACTTGAGCTTGAGGTGTTGGACAATGTACAGTCACAGAATGAAAAGGTTCGTCACCTTAGAGTCGCTTTTCGCTTGCACCAGTAGGTACTGCAAGAATCAATTATGATATTTTGCAATGATGACATTGACCGCTTGACAATAGTTTTAACTGAAATAATAATGGCAGGTTGAACCAACAACAAGGTTTTAGTTTATCAAAAATAATAATCTTGTTGACAAGTTAATAGTCAAACAACTTTGATCTGAATCATTTTGAGCTTTATTAACGAACAGTTAAACATCATTTTCTCTAACTCGAGTCTATTCTGTAACATAGTTTCAAAAGGTAATATCGATGGCCCCACAGAATAAACGTGTAAGTCAAAAACCACAACTTTTCAGGAAAAAATAAAAACGATTAAACTTGAATAACTGTTGTTTGGAAGTATATAGGGTTAAACAAATTATATCAAATTAAAGATAAAAAAATATATTATTATATTAGATTTTTTATTTATTTTTAATTTAAACGGTTTTCCGACAATTTATGAAAAACCATTTTATTTTTTTATTCTTGTTAATTGCTATGACTAGATAACAGTAAACTTTCATAACACGGTTATTCGTGTAAAGTGTCAACAAACAAAACTAATAATATTATATTACACTATTATTCGACAGTAATCAAGTTTATTTAATACCTAGTTACAAGCATAAGCACGATTGTTTACAGTAACTTACTGTATTGTTTGATTATTGTAAAGATAAAATGCATTTATATCAATGTTCATAAGATCGATTCTCATTTATGTAATATACTTTTGTTATTGCATGGTGTAATAGTGTAAACTTCATCAATTAAGTGAAAGGTTGAAATAAAAGAAAAAGGTTTAATAGAATAAGAATATAATAAAGTAATTATCAACTAGCATAAAAACTAAATAATAATCACAAAGTAAAAAACTTAAATCTCTTTCATGATTAGGAAATAGCTACCTATTAGCCTGAACTGATAACAAAAAAAACTAATCATATCGTAATCTGAAATACTTAATCTTCTAATCTCCGTCACTATCATTGGTGACAGAGATCGAATTGTCCAAAGGAACTAAGTTTCTATAAAAAGTTTGGTAATAGTCTGGTATGGCTCCTGAATCACACAAACTTATCAAATCCTTATGTAAAGGGAGAGGTATGGGCAGCAGTTCAGCGTATGCAAGTCTTAAGTTTTCAGGATCGTCAGTAGGTTCTCCCCGCCGCCTTCTTGAATTGGTTCTTACTATGATTTGCATCTCCCGTAATTCGTCTTCAAAACTATACCTGAAGTAAATTGAATGAGGATGCTCATGAGAGAAGTTTACTTCTTTTATTTTACTCCAGTAAATTTTATCGCCGTTTATGTCTTTTAACCAATTCTTCCCTTTTATCAGCTCTTTGAAATCTATAAAATTATTCTGTGTCATTTGTTTTACTTGGTATTTAGGCTCAGTAACTTTGGCATTCTCTATCAAGCTATACATTTGATCGGGCGTGTATATAGTATGCCTTTTCTTGGAACGCTCGATTGTAGCATGCATAGAGTCGCCCTCCGATTGGCTATGACCTTTTTCAAAAAATCGATGAGTTATTTTTATCTTAAATTTTTGCGACGCAAAAGCAAACATGGCAAACACAAATCGATTGCGATTTTGCCCGGCACATGAATCGGAATAAAAAGATATATTTTTTATCCCTAACTCAACGTGAAATTGAATAAATGACCACAGGCAACTTGCTATTTCTATGGCTCCCCTCTTCGCAATCTGGGAATGCCAAAGGTAACAGTATCCTTTTTTATCTAGAATATTATAAACTGTAAAGTTATATACGGGATATTTTCGTTTGTAGTGAAATATTCCTACTTCACTTTGAGGGATACTCAATACTTTTTCGAGATCAAAACATGCCACAACACTATGCATTTTATCAAAATTATTTTTTTCTTCTTCTTTTAGCTGCCTTACTAGTTCCTTTTCTCTTAAATGTTTTTCATAGTCAACTTTTAACTGTTCTTGTCTTACATTGTCAGCTGTTTTATATATTGAACACACTTCACATAAATCTTTTTTAGGTTTGTGGAAGGAAAGGTTAAATTTACTATTAAATGTGGTTTCATATTGCCGTTTAGTTGCTTTACATGCAACATTATACCGCTCATTTGTATCCATCCATTCTAAGTACAGTCTATGCATTTTAGATATATTCAATGTTTCACAAAGGTATTCTTTCTGGCTATCTTTTCTAACATAGTGTGCTTCAACTCTTTGAAATAAGTTTATGTGGTCAATGATGCTGCTCTCAGTCTCTTCTGACATCTTTCTAGGTCTATTTTTATGTCTTCCTCTGTTATCTTTTACATAATTTTCATCTCCTAACTTCTCAATAGCTGTATATACTACTTGCTGTGTAATAGACAAAGTATTTAAAAACATGGTTTTGCAAATTCTAATATTCGAATCGTTATCATCAGGAAATTGGTATATTAATGTTTGAGTACGATTATTTTTGCGTTCTACTGTAATTCTTTTAACGTGTTCCTTCTTTACATAACGAGCAATGAAATCCCATTGTCTTTCATGATCACCAATATTCCAAAACTTCATAAAAATGTTCATCCTCGTTTCTTCATTTATCTTTTCATAACATTGTAATTTGCAGTTGCAAGGCGGTCCAATCGATTTTTGTTGGTTTTTTTTCTTACTTCTAATACTCTCATAGCTTTGACCAGAATTTTTTAATTTTTTGTTTTGGTTATCTTTCCATAAGTCTCGATTTACTTTTCTCTTTCGTGAAAGTTTGTCAGTAGGAGTCGTCATTCGAGTTTCTGGCTCTGTAGGCACAGCATCGAGTGAATTGTTCTGTGTTTCAATAGAAAGTAAAATACCCTCCAAATTAGAAACGCTTAAATCATAGTCCTTATTAATGTATAGAACAGTCGGAGAAGCTATAAAATTTATTTTTTGCTGGGTTGATGGCGTTAACAGAAGATCATCAGTGATTTGTAAAATGTTATTGACAGATGATGATGTTGTAAAATTAACCATCTCCGGTACGAATGGTCTAATAACATTATTGTGAGAAATATCTAAAAGTTCACTAGCTGGAACATTAATTGGTGACATAACATTATTTAATTTTGTTCCATGTGGCGATACCCTAGTTATTAATGAGGTGTTAGAAATAAAACCGTCATCTTGAACATTTACTCCACAGAGCTCTGATACACCATCAATAGGAAATGAAGTTCGCGACAGATGTGTGAAACTCTCTGAAACAAATCAAAGAGATTACTTACTACCTTTCTAATGATTGCATATTTTACGGAAACTAATAATCAATCGAGGTGAGTCTTATAGCAGATAGATAAGAACATGTCTGCGACTATCGCCGACTATGAGTACCGTACCCGTCCACGGTACGTCACTAACCACTAGAGCAACAGGCCAGAGACCCTTATATTTTTCCAATTATATGTTCCTATATAAATATGTACCTAGGTACCTAATTTAGTGCCACGTAATTCAATAGTCAAAGTAGGTATATTAACAAACTAGGAACTGCTACTAACCATTTCTTAACAGAATAACTAACATTTAACGGAATCCTTGGACCACGAAGGTATAGGTAGGTACCTACTTAATAAAGTAATTATGAAGCTTAATTGTTAAGTACTTACCTAATGATGAGGAAGCAATAGCATCAATAGCCTCACTTAATCTATTTTCGTCCTGTTCTTTACAAACAAGATTACTATTGTCACCTTCATTTGGGTTACCTAAAAAATTGAAAAACATATAGGAACACCCAAACACTTCATAGAAAAACCCAATAAGTAACACTTTGCTCGACCTGGGGATCGAACCCAGGACCTCTAACGTAGCAGTCGCGCTTGGGACCACTAGACTAACGAAGCATAAGCATAAGTACCTAATAATAATAATCACACGCTTTTTGTAGGTACACTTACAACACTTAGGAGACATATAGGAATACATACCATCACGCCTGTATTCCCCGAAGGGTTCGGCAGAGGTGTACTAAGGTACACCAACAGTTCGCCGGTATGTTTTAGGTCCCATGTAATAGGGGGCGAGCCTATTGCCATCACATATAGGTATATTTACTTTAAATTCAAAATTATACCAAGTTTATGTGTTGATTATAATTACAAATTAATACCTATTTATACATAATATTAATACCTATGTGGGCAAGTACTTACTTTTACAATTCGCCAAGTCTAATATCCTTCTGCAGCGACTAGAAGTTTTTGTATTTCTATTCATCGTTGCACTAAATCACACATCAACAAAAAATCTCGATAATGTAGAATGCCTGCGTAATAATCAAAATTACGTAATTATGCGCGTAGAATCACACAACAAGACTGACCTTCGCTTCCGGACGTCTTGTTGTCTAATGCCACTCGCATTGCACCCCCCGCGCCCCTTTCTAATGTTACGTACAATTACATTGAACGGATCATTGATAGATTTGTTTAATTGATGTTACTATACATGCACTTTAACTATTAAGACCAAAACACTAGTATTTGAACACTTAATGCTATAAACAATCCGATTAAATACCGTAGGAGGCAATGCAATACTTTAATTTTAAATAAAAATATATTTTAAAACTTTCATTCCACAAAATGACACATTAGGAATAAAAATTGAGTGCGTCATTACACGAATAAACGTGTAAGCTGCTATTATACAAACTCGAAGAAGTGCACAAGTCCTCTCAAACGTTTGCTTGTTTTAACACGTTTATTCGTGTCAACTCAGGGACCTAAAAAGCGTTTAACAATAGCATATACTTTTATTCTTGTGATATAATTGCATGATTTTTCCCTAGAATAAAGGAATCAAATGATATAATAGGCGTATATTTTAGTCAAAAATTAATACAAAAAATTGAGAAGGTGCTGCATGGGTCAAAGAAACGAAAAATGCAATAAAAAAATATTTGTGTAAGAGCTCTTGCACGTTTATTCTGTGGGGCCATCGATATGTGCTCGCGATACGTTGAACGAATCAATTTGAAAATCGACGAACCTTTTCATTCCGTCACTGTACTTCAGCCTTAATTCACCGCATTCTACAGTGATGATCGTACCCCAGCAGTACAATAATGAAAGGTGATGATGAATTCAAAAATAGAAAAACGAACTCACAGAAAAACACCTAAATAAAGCTATTTAATCCATGATGGCACTTGATCAACCATTGGGCATGGGTGTCCAAGGGTTAATTTAATATTCAAAACCTTGTATATAGTATAGTTTATAAGCCAAACAAAAGGTTTAGATCATAAATAATGTAGAAACTAACGCACTTCCCGCGTTACATCCGCTGTGACAAACTAACGGACATTGTTCTATGACAATGGAGAGCAAAATATTTTATAACAAAACCCTTTCAAGGAACACCTTCATTGTAAATCTTTATAATTATAATTCTGAGTTTTGTAAAGACGACCTGAATTATATGACGATCTGAGTTAAGAAATTTAAAATTTCATGTTGTTAAATGAGCCAGTTAATTTAAAAAAAACCTAGTAATTAGATTCCATTTTACTTTTCAAATGAAATAAAAAAAATTACACGACAAATAGCAAAAACATCTTATCAAGAACAGTACTTTACTATTTTTTTTATGTCAATAGGTTGACAAACATGCAGACGGTCCACATGATGGTAAGTGGTCACCGCCGCCTATGGACATTTGCAATACCAGGGTGATTGCCGATGTGTTGCCGACCTTGAAGAGCTCTTTTTACGCCCTTTTTGACTATGTTTAAAACTAGGTTTATTTAACAAAGCAAATCAATAATTTTATAATAGTACCAAAGTCCTTTCGCTAGTGTTGTAGTGCTGCATATCGACATACACATATCGATATATACATATAGATATCGACAGTACTACAACACTTGCGAAATGATACACACTTACACTGTAAGGGATTAAAAATAAAAAACCGGCCAAGTGCGAGTCGGACTCGCGCCCGAAGGGTTCCGTAAAAAAGGCAAAAAAATCACGCTTGTTGTATGGGAGCCCCCCTTAAATATTTATTTTATTTTAATTTTATTATTAAATTAAAAATACAACTGAGTATTTTGTGAATATTTCAAGTGCCTACCCGTTATCATTATTGATATCGAGCAAAAAAGGGCAAAAAAAATGCGTTTGTTGTATGGGAGCCCCCCTTAAATATTTATTTTAATTTTATTATTTATTATTAAATTAAAAATACAACTGAGTATTTTGTGAATATTTCAAGTGCCTACCCGTTATCATTATTGATATCGAGCAAAAAAGGGCAAAAAAATGCGTTTGTTGTATGGGAGCCCCCCTTAAATTTTTATTTCATTTTGTTTTTAGTATTTGTTGTTATAGCGGCAACAGAAATACATAATTTGTGAAAATTTCAACTGTCTAACTATCGTGGTTCTTGAGATACAGCCTGGTAGACGGACGGACGGACAGACGGACAGACAGACAGACGGACAGACAGCGAAGTCTTAGTAATAGGGTCCCGTTTTTACCCTTTGGGTACGGAACCCTAAAAACCATTATAATAAAAATACCAATAGTAACAATATTAAAAGAAGTGGCTGTAAGTAACATTCAATACACAATTGTAAAGTAAACCTATAAAAATAAATAACATTTAAATGTCTGTTTGTCATGTCAAAATAACAATGTAAAAAAAAACAATTTTCAAAAATTTTGACTGTCTATTTGTTCCGGTTAATCTCCGAAACGGCAGGACCAATTTTGACGAAACTCTCACTGGAAGATAGCTGATATCATAAAGAGTATCTTCGGCTAATTTACTTATAAGATCCCTAGGTAAGGCGGGTGAAACCACGGGGGATAGCCAGTTAATAAAAGCAATTTGTGTTTCCCCTGAATTAGCAGATGGGCGCCGCTCGCTGAATACGATGGTAACTAAGACAGATTTATATTGCCTTATTTAAATTAACCGGTGAATTATATCTCTACTAAATTGTTGCTGTGTAACAAAGTAGAGATTGTTGAAAATTTAATAAAACAGGCCCATAATACATTTTTTTCAATCCCACTAATTTTATAAATATGATTATTTTTCCGACCCAAATATCGACCAATAGAATTGCACCATTCGACGTCACGTGGTACAACCTACATGGTATTATACTGATAATTTTTTGAAAATTTTCTCTGGTCGTTGCTATACAAAACATGATCCAGTCAAATTAACCTTTTCGTATTTGTTAACTGTACATTTCGTCTCATGGTGCAATTCTATTGGCCGACATTTGGGACGGAAAAATAATCAAGTTAATTTTGAAGCTCTTGTGGTATTATAAGTGAAAGTTTGGATGGATGGATGGATGAACGGCTGAATTGATCTGGATGAAATTTGGCATAGAGATAGATTATAGTCTGAAATAGCACATAGACTACTTTTTATCCCGGGAAAAGATAAGATCCCTCGGGAACGCGGGTGAAACCACGTGGCGGAAAGCTAGTTGAAAATAAAACTTGTGTTAGTAGGTATACATTTTACCACGCCGCAAAATGTGTCTTGGGTTTCAATTGATGTTTTTTTTCAACTTTTTGTTCTCAGAGACCTAGGCTGTCTCATTTCCTAAAGAAAACGTAGTGTACCAGATTATCAGGATGTTGACGACGTAGGCAACATTTTTTTTTTTTTTAATTCTGGGTAGGCTTGTGTTTGACCACAATCTCACCATGGTAAGTGATGATGTGGCCGAAGATGGTAAGCACACAAAGCCTAGATGGGAACTGGCTCTCAAGTGCAGCTGTCGGAACACACCGATAGGTATTTTGGCGACAGATTTTCAGCTTGAGGGTGGTACCCAGCCAGTCGGGTTCTACAAAGTACCCTACCACCGTGCTATGGTTTCCTCACGATGTTTTCCTTCACCGAAAGCTCAAGCTCATTGTAGGATTCAAACCCACGACCTTCGCCGCGGTATTCGACGTCACTTACCACTGAGCTATCATCGCCTTAAAATTATTAGAGCATTCCCATCTAGGACAGACATTTGTGTGCATGAACTTCTTGATTGTCCTGAGTCTGGGTGTAATTATTTAAGAACATAATGTATTTAAAAATACTCCTTTAAACTTCTAACACCCTGGTACACGGCATAACGCAGTTTTCTTACGTGACGATTTCCGCTAGTTCACTCTACTGTAAGCCGCGTAAAAGTACTTCTTTTAAAAAAAAGTTGTGTATGTAGTATATCATTTAATTTTATCTGGTTTCTATAGTACACGCTCTGCTTACTTTGTGATCAGATGGCCGTAGGTGAAGAATGTTCCAGGAATTCCAGGATATTTAAATATTTAATTTGTACTTCTAAATAGAAACACGGAATATTTCCTGGATTTTCATCTAGATTTGTGATATGACAATATCCTATTAAATCTTATTCATACCTTGTTATAATGTTTATGTTATCAATAAACAATCAAAAACTAAACAACAATAAAGTGGCACACAAAATACCAAACGGTTGACAAAGCTCCGCATCTATTTAGCATATGAATTAAATACAGTGAAATATGGTTTAAATTAATATGGATATATGCCGCCGCGCGGAGCATCAACTGTTTTATTCCACTTGGCGCTTGGCAAGCGAAAAAAAACATAACATATATTTTTTACTCCTCTTGCTCAAAAAGACCGTCATTGTAGCGTACCAGAGCGGTGAAAAAATAGCAATTCATCCTCTAGGGGAAAAAGTATTATTTTTTTATTTTTGTGCGTCAAATGACAATGAGCCTACAAAAACGAAAAAATCTTTAGTCATAAGTAGAATAATCATAAATAAAGACTCGACTTATTAATGTTTCATAAAAAAAGAATTTCATTTTATTTTTGAAAATCTCTGGTAGAATGCATGCAATGAGTTGCGGCTACAGAAGAAACAAAAAAAAAGAAATTATAAACTACATATTTCATATTGTATTGGATTGTTTTATTTTTTCGCAATCCTAGTGAAAAGTTTAGTGTAACACACGGCGCTAAAACCCATTAAAACTCGGTTTCTATTTAGTCCCTTGCTAAAGCTCGGGAGTAAAACTACCTCATATATAATGGGTCATTTTAGCTCCTTGTATAACAATCTACTATTTAACGACTTCAAAAAAGGAGGAGGTTATATTATGTTCGACTGTATGTATATATTTTTTTTATTTCACGTAGGTAAAATGTTTTTATAATAATAATTTTTAGCCATAAAGTTGCCGGCCATAAATTCTAAATCCAAATTATTTTTATTTTAAAGACAATGGAATTATATTTTCAAATTTAGTTATTAGTCAGTTATCAGTACCTTTTTATTACACCTGATTTCTTCTAGAACGGTATTAAAAAATTACTACTGCCCTGGCAGAGATGCATAGACTGCATGTACATATTATTTTGATTAACAGAAATAAACAAAAATATAATTTTGCTCCGCCGTAGTCGGCTGAAAAATAACTAAGTTTTTGTATAAATGAAATGAAATGAAATAGTATATTGCGCTAGAAATGTCGTACAAATGATGGTAGGTAATTAAAAAGTATCTACACACTTCACTATATAATAGCATGCACAATTATAAAGTTATAGAATGTCAAAGAATAAAAAATTACAAATCTAATAAAAAAAAACTTAATTCAAGTCAATTCACTACTTCCACCGAACCTGTCTGAATCTGTCCACTCATTTACCATTATATTTAAAGTAATCATCTAGCTAGGATGTAAAAACATCTCTCAATAAGCCACTCAGCAATTACAAAAACAGCAATTTTATAGGTGATACCTGAAATCGTTATTTGAAATAATTAAACTGTAAATATGAAAGTCACATGCGACTTGAAAACAGTCAAAAGTGGAAAACACTTGAAAGTAAGTCGAAAATAATAAGCGGCCTCCCACGGCAATATTCACTGAATACATTATATTCTGTCTTACTTCGCTCTTACAGTTGCTCCCAAACTTTCAGGCTTTGAATTTAACGGGAAATAATGTGAGTTTAAGTTTCCGCATAGGTATTACTTGAAAATATATGTTTTAAGAAGATATAATTTTTTTTTTATGTCACAAGTGACAACGAGGCAGGCGGGTCACCTGATGGTAAGTGACAACCGTCGCCTATAGACATTGGCAATACCAGGGGATTGCTAATGTGTTGTACACCTTATTAAGGCGAACTGGCTCTCAAGTGCAATTGCCGGAACACACCAACAGGTGCTTGGCGACAGATTTTCAACTTGAGGGTGGTAGCCAGCCAGTCGAGTACTACAAAGTACCCTACCACCGTGCTGTGGTTTCCTCACGATGTTTTCCTTCACCGAAAGCTCAAGGTCATTGCAAGGATTCGAACCCACGACCTTCGCCGCGGTATCCGACGTCACTTACCACTGAGTTATCATCGCCTTATTACCTATGGTTGTTGTTTTAAAAGTGTGTCTCAAAAATATTTAGAATATATGTTGGGATTTGAACTTATCTTCGGTAAAACTTAAAACTTACTGATGTACAGATATTTATAACAACTAGTTTAATACTAAGTTATTGTCGTTCGATTATTATTGTATTAACAGCGACTCCATTCTCTCAAAATCTTTGTATTTGTTTATATAAAACTAAGTTAAGAAAGCTCTTTAAATTATTTTATTGCATACCTACTTGAACAACTGAAGAGACCATTGTAATCCTAATGCTGTTTTTAAATGTACGTAACAAAATGGTTTTTCGGCTTTCGGCTGATGTGATCATGATGAAGAAAAATTGGTTAAAACGTCGGGAAAATTTTAAAATTCGGGTAACATTGAAAGTGTTTTTTGTATGAGATATTTTTGATAGCACATATTTACTTTTTGATAGGGTAATCGTTACGTAATTATAATATAAACTTAAATCAATTATGTTTTACACAAATTGTTTCACCATCCACAGCATGGTAGTAGGGTACCTACTTTGTAGTACTCTCCTGGCTGGCTACCACCCTCAAGATGATAACCTATCGCCAAGCACCTATCGGCGTAGTTTGTAAGTTGCACTTGAGAGCCAGCTGACTTCTAGGCATTAAGGAAGGAAAAAGACAATGCATTGGCAATCCTCCTGATACTGCGTTAGAATGTTTTCATAAAAAACGTAATCCTTTTTACTATTTTAAAACAAAATAACAAAACAAACTAAAATTTTAATGTATATATCATAGAAACATCCAGTCCGGCGACTGTGACCAATGCTTTCCGTCTGTTTGTCTGTCACATTGTTTCCTACAATCCTACCCTTATGTCTCGGTAGGAAGTGCTTGCTTATTATATTTGTTATCCCATTGTTTTATACCCGACTCTGCTGTAGTAGCATATTTAAATAGTTGCTTGTATTTTTTAATTAGTACTCTACTCATTTGAAGGCTATTGTTTCAATTGTAAAAAGAGATTTCTCGCTTTGAAACAAGCTTTAGGAGGTACCAAACTATAGGTATACCTATAATAAACAAAATAAAATAGTTTTTTAATTAGCAATTTATATCCTTGCGTATTTTTGGTGTTGTTGTATTGATGCTTTTATTCGAAATAGCTCATTGGTATTGGTAGTCGAATACCGCGAAGGTCGCGGGTACGAATACAGTAAACTTAAGCTTTCGGTGAAGGAAAACATCATGAGGAAATCGTAAGTTTGTAAATTGTAAATCAAAGCCAGGCAAGCTAGTTTCCTTCTAGGCTTTGTGTGCTTACCACCTACGGCCACATCATCACTTACCATGGTGAGATTGCGGTCAAACAAAAGCTTATCAAAGAGTAATAAACACAATTTAAGGCACACAAGTTTTATTTTTATAATTAAATGAGTAAATACTTTATAATAAAA
This sequence comes from Ochropacha duplaris, assembly GCA_951361185.1. Classification (NCBI taxonomy): domain Eukaryota; kingdom Metazoa; phylum Arthropoda; class Insecta; order Lepidoptera; family Drepanidae; genus Ochropacha; species Ochropacha duplaris. The sequence goes on along the minus strand of OX592696.1, from coordinate 13,101,640 downwards.
GCGATGATAGCTCAGTGGTAAGTGACGTCGAATACCGCGACGAAGGTCGTGGGTTCGAATCCTACAATGAGCTTGAGCTTTCGGTGAAGGAAAACATCGTGAGGAAACCATAGCACGGTGGTAGGGTACTTTGTAGTACCCGACTGGCTGGCTACCACCCTCAAGTTGAAAATCTGTCGCCAAGCACCTATTGGTGTGTTCCGACAGCTGCACTTGAGAGCCAGTTCCCATCTAGGCTATGTGTGCTTACCACCTTCGGCCACATCATCACTTACCATGGTGAGATCGTGGTCAAACACAAGGTTATCCAGAATAAAAAAAAAAAAACTGCTAAAGTCACCACCCGTTGATAAATATAAGAGAAAAATCTCAACGGCCGTAAAGGATGCCATAATCTCTAAACGCCAACACTTAATTCAATAAAAGCGATCCCTATCAATATCACCCAGTTATCTCATCGCCCCCAAACACACCAATTTACATACAAATACATACAAATCTGTACGGAACCGTAATCGGTTCCGGGTCACGTGTCTGCCGTGGAGAATCGGTTAAAGAGACCATTCGTTTACGGTTAATAAAGTCACAAGCTTCTAACAATACGAAACAGGCTGGCAGAATGACTGGGTGCCTTTGCTTCGAAAAAAATAACGGAGGGTAGAACAGATTCCAAATTTGAATTTGATTATCGAAGTGTGCCGACTATTTATCATTTGTAATGACGCAGGAAGGACGCTCTCTCGCTAATATTGTAATCTTGTAAATGCGTTCACGGAAAGTAAATACATAATTTAATATTTCATATCGACGAAACCGTTTGAGTGGAAAATATTGAGGCTTAAATGGAATATGCATGACTAATAAATTTTCCATTTGACGTACTAACATCAAGTCGTAGGTATATTTTCTGCAACCCCTTGACTTGCAAATGGGACGGTCGTTTCAAAACTACCTACAAGAAACTCCAGGAATCGTGATTCAAGTTATTAATTCTCATTTGGATATCTCTACCTTCTTCAAATCCTGCCAACTTCAAGTTTCACATGCAAATATACCGGATAACAAACTTCTTCCGAGTCCAAACTAATGTAAACGCAAAAGTTTTAGTTTGTATAACTAATAACAGGGTATCGAAGTAGAGGCTACAAACCAGAGTCTTTATATGCCCGTACAACGTACGGAACAAGTCGTGACTAAGCTCCATATCTTCAGGACGCGACGACTTGGTACCGAGCAATATTCAAATGTGGCTCGCTCTGTATTACGGGTCACATCCGTCATAAGGAGCTCTGCTGCCGTCTGCAAACATGCTTTTTGCTTATAGGATGTTCAAAATTTTTGTTTGTTATTTTTTTATTATTCTGGCTAGGCTTTGTGTTTGACTACAATCTCACTATGGTAAGTGATGGCCGAAGGTGGTAAGCACACAAAGTCTAAATGGGAACTGGCTCTCAAGTGAAACTGTCGGAACACACCAATAGGTGCTTGGGGACAGATTTTCAACTTGAGGGTGGTAGCCAGCCAGTCGGGTACTACAAAGTACCCTACCACCATGCTGTGAATTCCTCACGAGGTTTTCCTTCACCGAAAACTCAAGCTCATTGTAGGATTCGAACCCACGAACATCGCCGCGGTATCCGACGTCACTTACCACTGAGCTATCATCGCCTTAAAGAAATTTAGTATTTCACTAGGCTATTACAGGCACTTGTGAATGCTTCGACTAATGCCGAGTTCTGAAGGTTGCTTTTACTGAGAAGAACCGGCAGTAAATTCAGTTTTTAAAACCCAGAAAGAAAAAATCTGTTCAGTTCTTCTTTTCATTTGCCTTCCACTACGGTAATAAAAAGCGTGAAGACGTTATTTTTTGTTTAGGCAAGTACAATTATTGCAATTGAGAGTCAGTTGTCTCCTAGGCATTTAAAAAGGTTGGCAACACATTTGAAATCCTCTTTGTACTGTTAAGTCTTTAAGCGACAGTCACTTACTATCAGGCGACAAAGTCAAAATTGAAACTTTTTTCCGTGTAATATTATCATACACTGTCCGAAGGATTTTATCTTTTCCCGGGATAAAAAGTATCGTATGTTTTTTTCCAGGATTTGCACTACCTGTGTGCCAAGTTTCATCAGAATCCGTTTAAGAGTAACAAACATCCATACATACAAAATTTCGCGGTTATAATATTAGTAGGATTTAATACTCTTGATATATCAATTACTTAGAGACTTCTAGTTCAATTAGTGTAAATAAAACAGTTTTTTTTGTGAAAAGGTATGCTTACATATTGTAATAAACGCAGTGTTGATGATAGCTCAGTGGTAAGTGACGTCGGATACCGCGGCGAAGGTCGTGGGTTCGAATCCTTACAATGAGCTTGAGCTTTCGGTGAAGGAAAACATCGTGAGGAAACCACAGCACGGTGGTAGGGTACTTTGTAGTACTCGACTGGCTGGCTACCACCCTCAAGTTGAAAATCTGTCGCCAAGCACCTGTTGGTGTGTTCCGGCAATTGCACTTGAGAGCCAGTTCGCCTTTAAGGCATTGTAATAAGGTGTACAACACGTTGGCAATCCCCTGGTGTTGCCAATGTCTATAGGCGACGGTTGTCACTTACCATCAGGTGACCCGCCTGCCTCGTTGTCACTTGTGACATAAAAAAAAAAAAAAAAAACTAAAAACAACACTCTGTAGGTGGTCTACGGGCGAGGGGCGCCGCGCCGCTCACTGTCCCCAATATGAATATTTTCTATTGAATTACTCACGGTTCGGCGGGCGAGCAAAAATATTGTTCTCCTCGCACTTATCTTGGGACACCCTGTGAAGTTTCCACATTTACGTACCTACGTATGTAGTTGTGTGTATGTAAGAGATACAGTTACAGTGTTGGTTAAAGTTTTATACTTAATATTATGCAACATAGTTATATTTTTAGAACATCATTTTTAAAACGTGACACATACACATACCTACACCATATCAAGATATGATTCTATAATCTGACCTCATATCGCATCAGTTCAAACTCGAACTTAAAACTCGTTTATTCAGTTTAAGGCCGGGTTAGGCACTTATGAACGTTACAATTGACTCTACCACCGGTTCGGAATACACTTAAACTAAGAAGACTCCGGCAAGAAACACAGCTAGGCAATGTTTTTAAGCAGTTACAATTGTATAATCAGCCACCTTATAGTAGGTTTTGTTTATTGGAACGAAGTTTTGGAACGAAGTTCCTTATCGCGCGTTGTGAAAGGGGGCTAGACGGAAAAAATGCTCACGAAAAATTGTCACCGACACTTTTATGTCGGTGTGCTATTGTAAGCTGTGCGGCGTGCGCATGTTTCTCTGTCTGTCTGTCTCTCTCTCTCTCTCTCTCTCTCTCTCTTATAGAAAGCAAGCCAGATATTTTCATTTCTATTTATATATATATATATATATAAAAATAAAAAACTATTTATATATATTGTTCTTTTTTTTATATATATACTTTCTCGACTTATATAACTTCGTTCCATCCGGGTGTCCCTTGACACCTCTCAAGTTTTTTTTTTTCAAATAAGTTAATTTTATAATCCATTTATTTTTATTTATACCCACTAGGTGGCTATACAAAAATCAAACCAAATTACCAGCTCCAGATTTCCCAGATGAATTTACCACGGTCACCCATCCAACGGTCTGTACTAACCTACATTCATAGTATGTTAGAGCCGTCCACCCCCAATAGGACGTATTCATAGAATCGGGTGCTCTGGGAACAAAGTGGTTCGCAGGAATTTTGATACGCCTGTTTAGATACGCTTCAGTCCTTATATGCTATGGAAGGGTCGTTTGATAGAAATATTTGATGTTTTGATGCATAGGTTGTTGATAAGGATAGCATGAAATGTGAAGTAAAACATTTTAAAGCCACAGATGATTCTAAAGAGGTGGCTAAAGAGTTGGCTAAAGAGTTATTTTAAAACTTTAGTAATACCATAAAAAAAAATAAGATCAAATTCAAAAGGAGAATGATTAATTTTGTGGAAAAGTGCTGGCTATAAAAATAAGGATTGAAAATATTCAAGGTATTATAAGATATCAACAAATGTGAAAATTATAGTTATCATTGAAAGATACATGAAATCACTGGTATACATTTTTAATTCAAATATAAAACAATAATCAATATAATAGATATCCACTTGCAGTCGTTTACTAGAAGACAATGACAAAATTGAAGTAATATCTTTAGTGCCCACGATGACTTTAATAGCTTTGACTTTCTACTAGCATTATTCAATAAATTACCTTAATTTAATCCTCACAGATAAGGAAAAAGTCGAACAAACTCGGAGTAAAGAGGTGAAATTAATAGATAGACACTTTACTGTTACGTCAAGTATGATTGCTAATAAATAACCTCACGTTTACTAGATTCTAGTCTAAAGTTACAATATTTGATAGCAAAATGTGTAGTGGTTTTATTTAAACTGGATGTTGAGTACAAAGATGAAGTTAGGGTAATTCCTAGTCATCCAGGGGTGGTTATGATGTCTCTATCGATCACACTCATAATTAATTGGATATGCTACGGCTTGTTAGCGATTTGAATGCCATACATGAAGCTATTAGCAGTCGTGTTCTTCTAATGTTGTCGGAACAAAAGTGACTGTGTCGTTTTGAATTTAATTTGTGACGTTCTTTTATTTTGTTTTGTATGTTAGGAATGACTAAATGTCAATGAATACTCATAATCAAATTGTCTGTAATATCTTATTCATTAATCATTACTGCGTATGTGAATTTATTGAAGTGATACTAACGTAGATTATTTCCTAAAAGAAATAAATAATTACTAATCAAAAGCCAAAAATATTAATTTTTGATCTTGTGTAACCAAAATTACAGGTAAGTGTAATTTTATTATTAAATTTAAATACAGGAAATAAAACCAAACATCACATATTCTTAAATTATTTAATGATCATCCGCTACTATAACTAAACTATTTACAAAATAAATACATAACAACTAATATTGCACATAGAGAATATACTTAATTATATAACAACAACTTTCTTAACCGAATAAACGAATTTAAAACAGAGCTTGAATTTTGAAATCGTTCAAAATTTCCTAATATCATTCATAATAATTGAAATGCAACTTTGTCCAATTAAATAACTTATTTCGTAGCTCAATTTGTACAAACATTTCATTTGTGAACGACTGAGCCATTATGAGGATAAAAATGCTTTGATTTTTTGTTAAAACTCTGCGAGGGTACATCATCCATATCTCCTGCCTTGTCTTGATGAGCAGTCATGTGTCTGGTCAAATGATGTCTTTCTCTGAAACTCTCATTACAAACGGGACATTTTAATTTTTCTTCTCTTTTCCTCCTATTTGGATCAGTTGTTGTCTCACTTTTATGATGAGTACGCATGTGATACACCAGATCTGATGTCATTCGAAAACTGATACTACACTTTGCACAAACATTTTGTGCTGGCAAAGAAAAGGCGGCTAAAGTCGGTGGCAGTAGTGTACTTAGAATAGCTGCTGCAGGGTTAGCGATGAGTGGCTCTCTCGGAGGCCCGGAAAACTTCATAAAATCTGGATTGGGTCCTTGAAAATTCTGTACACTGAACGGATAAGATGATCCTGCTTGTAAATACGGTATTTCTGGTCTAAACGGTAGAAAATTCAATTTATTCGGTGATATCCGTTGGACTTTTGGGTCTGCAGTTTTATCTTGGTAGTCCATTCCTTTTGTAAATCCGGTTGACCGCTGTTGCATAGCTTCTGGGTAATTTGATGAAGAAGATGAAATATTCTGGCCTTTGAAGAAATGATTACCGTTTATCAAATGAGCGGGTGTAAGTAAATGGTTAAACCCCGTTTTGGTGAAAGAACTGGGTGGAGGGTTAGCAGCAGAAAGTGGTGGGCTTACTGAGTTTTGATACAAAAGATTATCTGGACTCACTGACGGGTTTGGAGACCGCATCGAAAAGTTTGAAACTTTTGTAAACGCACTCCTAGGCGACATTTCAGCTGGTTTATCGGAGTACCTTTCATATCTTGCTCGTGTCTGCATACTTATCAGTGTTGGATCATCAAAAATTTTGTTTTTATACTCAGGCAGAAATTTTGGTGGTCGCGCCGCACTTTCATTAGAATTGGGACGACTTCGGGACCTTTCAGAATTTTCAGAATCACTGCAGTACATAGATTTGCTGGGAAACTCGTCTGTTCCAACGTCAATATTAATATCGGACCCAAAACCTGGTGAAATGTTGTTGTTGACACGAACTCTATCTTCATCCTGGTCTTTTAAATCCATTGTGTTCTCGTTGGAATACTCATGATGTTTGTAAACTTCTGGAATTCTTTTAGGTGTATGCTCCCACTCTTCGTTATTAAACAGCTGTTTGGAGACTCTCAGTTGTCTTTCCGGTTGTTTTTGTCGTAGTTTGTCATCAGGCATCATCAGAAAAGCGACGTCAAAGGACCTCTTTGAAGTTTTGCCTTGGTTTAGCACAGTTGGTTGCATTTCTGACTTAGTTGCCGTCGTCCTGGCACTTTCAATACTCAAACTATGTTCTTTAGAATCAGGTGACCCTTCTTTATAATTTTGATAACTATTTTGGATGTCCATTGTCATTGTTTAATCATTTAATTTAACGCACTCGAACAAAAACTTTTATACACTTATATCGCGGTAGTGGAATAAAGATGCGTGCGTGCTGCTCAGCGGGTACAATACGAATGCGAGCGTAACATAAGGGTGAAAATATATAAGTGGGGTTTTGAACTACCCTTAGCAGAGACTTGAAAGTTGGGAAGGCGTGGCAGCAACGGCCAATGAGCGTCGAGCGGGAGGCGTGAAAGGAACTCGCTCACCAATCGGATGGCTTCGCGACGATACAGAGCAGGAGAGCTCAATCACCAGGTCAAGATAATAATAACTGCCGTGAATTGAGAGCGCATTGAGTTGTAGTAGGGTCAGCACGACAATGGCGGTGTGATATTGAAAACTGTGGTTTATTTCACTTTACAATGTGTACGGTTAACAAAATGGTTCTGCTTGGATATGGATGAAATTATTTGAAATTTCAGTTCGGGATCCATATAAATAAAAGTGATTTGCTCATGAAATAAAATTGAAATTACAAAACTGTTTTGCACTGTAGGTTTTTGTACCTAACCACATTTTTTACATTTTACCTTACTTCATAAATATTAAAATAGTTCTTATAGCAAAACACACAAAAATAAAAGTAATTTTACCAATAAAAAAACTAAGTTCACCCATTATGCTCTATTTATCTCGCTCAAACATGGTTCTAGAAAAACTCAAACGATTATGATTGCAATAAATATGTTTTATATGTCGCATAAAAAATGATACTTCTCCCATAGTCGGCCTAACCCCGAGTGTATGGATGAGATTGCGAATAATGCTATTAACACAGACGCTTCTTCTCAAATTGATATCCTACTCAACAATCGTACAAACAAAATTGAACTTTAACGTTCAACCAATAACACTAAAATTCCTATAACTAATGTTAAAGTTAATACATTAGATATTGACAAAGTAAATTGTATCTTATAGCGTACAGTTGAAAGTTGAAGTTCTAACATTGAATTAGATATAGAAAAATAAAACGACCCAAATGAGTTCTGTTCGGTAGTCGGTAACGATAATAAGATGGGCGCAGACGTTAAAGGAAAGCCATTTGTCAGATTTTAGCCATTTTTTGCCCATTCGTTTGCTCTCAATGAAAATCTGTTCCATTTATTTTGCTTGGGGTGTTAATGAGATTTTTTGAGAAATATTTTTAGATTAAACTGTGGATGGAATTACCAAATTTTTGACCTTTGAGAGACTAGCGTTTGGCATATTAATTCAGTTTAGGCCTTAGGAATACACTTATTCGCTAGCAGGCTACAGAAGTTACCACCATTTCGGAAGTCAGCCTTCAACTGAGAAGAACCGGCAAGAAACTCAGCAAGGTTAAATTTTTAAAATACTACAATAAAGACCATCTATAGTTACATTGTGAACCTTTAAACCTTTTTTCATTATATTTACGGGGAAGTACCTAATTATGTCGGAATAATAATATTTATTCAACCAATCGATTTTATATAGGTTCCAGCCCCTGAAGCCGTTCATCCATCAATCTAACAAACAGCCAGTCCCATCAGTGACATTTTATTAAGTGGACATCGACAAATGCTCTCCAGAAACATCAGTGGTTGCGACATGTTCGGACTTGTGATGTAGACTGATAATGTCACCTGTTTCTTGTGACATGTTTCGACTTAATAGAAGTAAAATAGTGTGAATTTAGTTTTAAGAGTATGGGATTTGGAAATGTTTTTTTTTATCGTTGAATTTTTCAGATAGCTTTTTTTCTTTTTTACAATTATTACTACCATGTAACTAAGTAAATATTTTTTTATAACTTACTTATTGGCACTGTAAGTCTATAATCTACTATTATAGCACAGTGTGACCTAAACCCGCACTTTACGCACGCTTTTCCGTGACCTAAGTTGCTTATTTCTGCACGGAGAAGTGTGCTTAAAGTGCGGGTTTATGTCACACTTGCTATAAAATAGTAAACGATACTTGTGCCCGAAGTTGTCTATTATTGCACGGCGTTTAGCATCCTCGCTGCGCTCGGGCGCTAACTTCATACCGTGCAATAATAGCCTACTTAGGTCACACGTATCGTAATGTACTATTTCGACAGAGCAACACAAGAATACTTTTAAATAAAATACCATTATCACGTTGTTCTTGAGATTTATACATCTTATAACAACAGCAATAATAACAGAAGACAAAATAGAGCTCTACAAAAAGTGGCATATTTTGTTATGAACATACACTTGGTATTCGCTTACGATTCATTTTATATTGTACCAACGACATGATAAATGATCGCCCTCGGGCGGAGAAAACTGATTTTCGGTTGTTTGAAACACATTTTTTTATTTGTAGTCCTTGTTTTGGTAGACTGCTATATATTTATTTGAATGTACTTGTAAGTATGTGGCCGTATTTGCTCTTATTTTTCTTTCATTTGAAATCTTCTTAGGTAAGCTTAACTGTACTATCTTTTAGCTACCTGATCGATCGATGAAGCATCATACTTACACACTAGCTCTGTCCATCGCAGCTTCACCCACGTTCCCAAAGGATCTTACCTTTCCCGGAGATAAAAAGTATCCTTTATTTTATTCCAAGATATATTATTATCTTCCTGTGGGCCAAGTTTCATCAAAGTCTATTTTGCCGTTTTTGCCTGATTGAGTAAGAAACATCTGAACATATAGGTAATCCTACTATATTGTAAATGTGAAAGTTTAGATTGATGGATGGATGTATGTATGTTAATCAAAAACGAAAGAACGGCTGAAAGGATCTGGATGAAATTTGGCCCAGAGATAGATTATAGTCTGGAATAGCAAATAGGCTAATTTTTATCCCGGAAAAAGATAGGATCCCACGGGAACGCGGGTGAAACCGCGGAAGACAGCTAGTCTTTCATATTTATAATAGTAGTAGACATTAGCTAAATTTTATGCAACTTACATTGATTGTAACAGTTATTCTGAATCAATAAGTTTAACTAACTTGGTGATAGTTGATAAGTAATTGACGACACGTGTCTTACCAATAACACACGTGTTCAGGATAAAGGGGAGTGATAATACTCTTATACGTTAAAATATTATTTTGTTCTGATAAAAATCAAATGAAATATACAAATTCATTACTGACTACTGTAGTTCCAATTTATTTTGTGCTTCTAGATAAATCAGGGCTGATATTTCAATAAATGCCATTGTTTCATTCTCACTCAACAATTAATTATCTTATTTTATTATTTTCGTATGATGTTCAAATCTTGCCTAGCTAAGTGAATCGGAACGTCGTAATTCGACGGCACGCGCGTATTGGTTGCAATTTGGAGCGACCTGTCACTGTAAGTCTGGTAATCCTTCCGTCAAGACCAACGGTCGCTTCCTCGGAGTTTGATCGGGACGCGCGCGCCATTTTTCCACATACTTTAACACTAAGGGAGCAAACACCAATAGGGGAGTTCAACGAGTGCTGGTCGCAGTCCAAGGTACGTGCGTGCATTGTATGGTTTGCTAACTAGCCTAGAACAAGAATTTGAACATCTAACTCGTAAATCGTCAGACTTCACGTCTGTCCCATTGTAGCAGAAGGCCATCCCTCATTCAGGGGATGCGGATGCTACATTTTTTTGGTGCCGAAACCCGGGATTTTTCACCTATTTTGTTTAAATCGTAAATCGCCATCGTAATTTACTTGTGGTATTTCTGGTTAAATCGTATCTTAGAATACTTTCAATCAACATATCGTTTCATTTTATAAATATAGCTATCGTATTCTAAGTTGTTATATCCATCCAGAAATAACTAAGATAATTAAACTATTACTATCATCTATCGGATTACCTACTTATCACCATCGAACAGGGATACATTTCATAAGAGTAAATATTCCCTTCATATCGTACCTATTCACGACGTAAATTATTGTGAGATCAAATTGTGCAATCACTTCATATAATTATCGTTAAACGTACATGTTTTCATGTTTCTATCGTAATATAAGTCTATACCATCTATTACTGACTAAATTATTGTAACTAAACTCGCGAGGAATTTCTAATCAATTGTTATGCTAATGTTTGATTGGTACGGCCGTCCCACTTAAGAACCAACCGGTATATTCATTAAACATAAAATAATTTTATAAAACTATCACATAATTCGGAGGTAAGCTGAAAAAACTTTCGAACGGTCAACCAGCGATCGGTTTGTGCCGGCTGCTAACGTAATATTCTCGGTTACTAAGTGAGTGATATATCTGTGTGCGTACATACTATTCAATACACTCATAAAAGGAGTTTCATCTATAATCATTTGAGTGTGCATTTACGGTGATCGTTGTTTATAGTTTTATTGAAACTTGTTTAAATTTTTTCTTTAATAAATTCATTAACGTAGTTGTGTTCATACAATGTCGCTCCCAATTAAGCATTCAACTCGTAAAGTGAGTACTTTAAAGAAATCTAAGTCTAAATCTTTAGATATCGAATATACTACGCAGGATTTGCCATCATTACGTAGGAAGCGATCTATCGCTTATAAACGGTTAACCAAGGCTTTAGAGATCGGCACGTTAGCGGTGAGTGATCCGTCTCAACGTGATTTATTCTTATCCTATCATCAGGAAATAAAGCAAGTTGCCGCGAATTTTGAAGATGCACATTTCACAATTCAGGAAATTTTGGATGATGATCCCGAAAACGAGGATAATACAATCCAAGAAAGTTTTGACGAAATGTATTATAAGATTTTATCAATTAATCGAAACTTATCAAAAAGTGACTCGTGTCGTTCAAACGTTAGTTTATCATCCAATCTTCGGTTACCAAAAATAGTGCTTCCTACCTTTAGCGGTGATATAAAAAAATGGCCTGAATATTTTGATACGTTCAATGCTATGATACACAATTCTACTTTACTTAACGATACGGAAAAGTTTCATTATCTTATATCGTCTCTTAGCGGGGATGCGTTATCCGTGGTAAAGACGTTCCCGATGACTCATGAACATTATCATGACGCATACCAGGCACTTACTATGCGCTATAAGAGTAAACGCGACTTAGCTTTCACATGTTGGCGGGACATTTTGAACATCGAATTTAAATGTACTGACGCTCACGAATTTCGAAAGTCACTCGATCTATTCGAAGAGAATTTATGTATTTTAAAAACGATTAATTTACCAATCGGTCACTGGGATTTTATTTTAGTGTATCATATTTTATCAAAGTTAGATACCAGAATGCGTCGTAGCTTCGAGGAAAAGTACTCAAATATTGAACTACCCTCATATGAGCAACTTAAGAGTTTTTTGCAATCCAAATGCGAGGCATTATTACGCGATACCCACTTTTCTGAGAACACAAAAACAACAAAGCCTCCGCAAAGGATTCCTTTCACGCCACCGCAACCCAAACGTACTACTAATGCATCATATTCAAATGCACTTATTGCTGCTACTGATCAAAATAAGAATGATAGTAATTCAACTACGAATCAGTACACTAGCAAATGTTCATTTTGTGATGATTTACATTCGATTACGTCTTGTTCTGATTTTCTCAAGAAATCCATTGATGAACGCATAAAAATCGCTAACGAAAAAAACTGGTGTTTCAACTGCCTGAAGCCATCTCATCAATTAAAAAATTGTAATTCAATTTTCACCTGTCGTACATGCAAACGAAAACATCATACCTTACTTCATCGCGATAAATCTATCGAATCAAATCAAACTGAATCGTCTTTGGTTTCAAGGTCTCCTTCTCATACGACTGTTTTGTTAGCGACCGCCATAGTGCAGGTGAGGGATGCTTCCGGTACGATGCAATCGTTCCGCGCCTTGTTTGATACGGGAAGTCAGAGCAATTTTATCACCGAATCAGCGGTGAATCGTTTAAAATTAAAATCTATTCAATCTAATGGTAACGTAAGTGGACTCGGAGAATCAGTAACTTCTATTTTAGGAGATGTTGCTTGTTCTATAGGTGCAAACAATAAAATAATTTTTAATTTGCATATGCATGTCATTGCAAAGATATGTGGTGATCAACCTATCGCAAAATTAAATACGTCGGATTGGTCTCATATAAATTCATTACCGTTAGCTGATCCTGGCTTTGATATTCCGGGTCACATCGATTTACTGCTTGCGGCGGATGTTTTTGCCGATTCGCTTCTTCACCAACATATTAAGGGAAAATTGAATCAACCCACCGCCTTTAACTCTCTCTTCGGTTGGCTTCTTTTAGGAAAAACTCGATTGGCTTCAAGCGCTTTACTGCATACATCGCTGGATTCTGATAGCGAATTGAATACTTTAGTTCAAAAATTTTGGGAATTGGATTCTATTCCGACTTCATCTTCCTTAACACCAGATGAATCGCTTTGCGAACAATCTTTTTTAATTAATCACTCCCGTGACGGTTCTGGACGATATATTTTGTGCCTACCATTCAAAACCGATTCAGGACCCAACTTCAACGGCTCACGTAACGTTGCATTACGACGATTTCATGCCATGGAGCGAAGACTGTCATCTGACTCAAACTTACGTTGTCAATATGCGGACTTCATGTCAGATTACATCGAGTCTGATCATATGTCAATAGTTCCAGCACATGAAGTAGGTATGGGAAAGTATTACATACCGCATCACTGTGTTTTGCGCCCTGACTCAGCAACCACGCGTCTTCGAGTTGTGTTTGACGCTTCAGCCAAGGATCTTAATGGCCGTTCTTTAAATGATACTCAACTTATTGGTCCTAAATTACAACCTAACATTTTAGAAATTCTATTGCGATTTAGGGAACATGAAATCGTTTTCATGGCCGATGCAAAACAGATGTACCGACAGATTCTAATATCACCGGAACATCGTGACTATCAACGTATTTTTTGGAGATTCGCACCGGACGAATGTCTTCAAGAATATCGTTTGAACACTGTCACGTATGGAGTAGCTTCATCTCCCTTCCTTGCTTGCCGTACATTGAGACAGCTTGCTGAAGATGATGGAGATTCATATCCTATGGCAAAGAATATCGTATTGTCAGATGTGTATATTGATGATGTCGTATCCGGCTGTGATTCCCTCACAAATGCACAACAAGCAAAAGATCAACTGATTGCACTCTTTCATTTAGGCGGTTTTCAGCTCAGAAAATGGGCAAGCAATGACTCACGTCTTTTATCGGATCTTTCCAGTCAAGATTGTTTAACTAGTTCAGTTTCTCTTGATGATTCTGAACAGTCTGTTTTAAAGGTTCTTGGCCTGAAATGGGATCCTTCATCGGATGCTTTTCTCTTTGAAATAAAACCATTGGAACGGCCATGTACAAAACGTTCAATCCTAAGTGAGCTTGCTAGAGTTTTTGATCCGTTGGGATTCTTATCCCCTATCACAATTCAAGTTAAATCTCTAATCCAGAAACTTTGGATCCTCGGTGTTGGTTGGGATCAAACTCCACCCAATGAAATTATTAGTACATGGAACACTTATAAGGATCAACTATCGCAATTAAGTCTACTTCGAATTCCTCGTAAACTTGTAAGTGCAAGGCGAAAATCGTACGAACTTCATGGGTTTTGTGATAGCTCTGAAATAGCTTATGGCGCTGTGATTTACTTACGAGTCACTGAAGAGGATGGCACAGTATATGTTTCTTTAATTTCGTCTAAAGCTCGAGTAGCTCCTCTAAAACGTACTTCATTGCCTCGTCTTGAGCTTTGTGCGGCGGTTCTCCTTGCAGACCTATCTAAATCTATACGTGACACTTATCTTGCGCGTATTCCAATTGATGCTCTCTATTTGTGGTCGGATTCCACCGTAGTACTCTCGTGGTTACGTTCGCACTCGTCTCGCTGGGTCACATTCGTAGCAAATCGGGTTAGTCAAATTCAAGACATAACATCTACTGAATGTTGGCACCATGTACCTTCCGGAGATAATCCTGCGGATATTTGCTCGCGTGGACAATTTCCTACTGAACTTCTTCACAATTCATTATGGTGGGAGGGGCCTGGCTGGTTAACTAAGGATCATACATTTAGGCCTTCACACTCAGACAGCATATCGCATGACGACGAAGTAATTATACAAACCGAGCAACGTAAACCGATCGTCTTAGTGTCCGGATTAGCTGATGAAATTATCAACAACGAGCCTACAATAATTGAAAACTTACTTAATAATTTCTCTTCTCTTCAAAGAATTATTAATATAGTCACATATATTTACCGTTTTATTAATAATTCTCGAAACCCTAATCAGGCAAATCGTAATAAGTTTCTGAATAACGTCGAACGCCATAAAGCTTTGATGCGAATCGTTAAACACGTCCAAATTCGTGTTTTTCGGGATGAAATTTCCAATTTACAAACTAATAAAGTGTTAACGAAACCATTTCGAAAATTGAACCCATTTCTTGATGATCAGGGTGTCCTCAGGGTGGGCGGTAGGATTTCACGATCGGGATTGCAATATGCACAAAAACACCCTGCCTTTCTACCTTCTGACCATCCACTTACGTTCTTAATCATCGACTTCATTCATCGTAACCATTTACATCCAGGTATAAACACCACTCATTATTTACTACTCCAACAGTTTTGGATTGTTGCTGCTAAACGTACCGTTCGCCGCCGTCTTTCTAAGTGTATCAAATGTTTTCGAACAAATCCACAACCGTTACAGCCTTTTATGAGTGATCTTCCGTCCTTTCGCATTAATCAAATAAAACCGTTTTCTATAGTAGGAGTAGATCTGGGTGGACCGTTTCGAATTAAACTAGGTTCACATCGCGGTGCTAAGATAGACAAGGCTTATTTATGCTTGTTTGTCTGTTTAGCGACTAAAGCGGTTCACCTCGAAGTTGTATCGACTTTGTCGACTGAGAGTTTTATCGCTGCTTTACGGCGTTTCGTTGGACGTCGAGGACGTTGTAATGAGATTCATGCTGATTGTGGAACCAATTTTGTTGGTGCTAGAAACCAATTTTTGTCCTTAATGCAACAAGGTTCTAGCGCGGAAAAAATTGAGTTCAAGTTTAATCCACCAGGCGCACCACATTTTGGTGGTATTTGGGAAATACAAATAAAAGCGGCTAAATCACACTTACTCCGGGTAATCGGTGATCAGGTGCTAACTTTCGAAGAGCTAACTACCCTTTTTGTTCAAATCGAAGCTATGTTGAACTCAAGGCCTCTCTGCCCTGTAAGTTCTGATCCCAATGATCTCTCTTGTTTAACGCCTGGTCATTTCCTGACCTTAGAGCCTTTGACAGCTGTTCCCGATGTTGATCTTTCTAATGTTAACATAAAACGGCTGCCTCGATGGCAAATGGTACAAGCCTTCCAACAATGTTTTTGGTCTAGATGGAAAACAGAATACTTAAATTCATTAACACAACGTGCCAAATGGACAAAAGATTCAAAACCGTTACCTATAGATTCGATGGTGATAATCAAGGACGATAATCGTGCACCGTTGCACTGGACCTTAGCACGGGTTATAGATTTGCAATATGGTGGAGATGGGATAGCTCGGAGTGCATTAGTTAAGACTTCAAATAATAATATTATTCAACGCCCCTTAGTCAAACTATGTCCTTTGCCAATCGAAGACTAATTCGTCATAATCTTCAATCGTATTATAAGTAGTTTTTATCTATTTAATCGTATAGTTAAGTTCGTAATCGTTAATTAATTCTTTTCTTTTTCTAACCAGAAAATACCATAGGTATTTTGGTGGGCGGGATGTTTCATTCTCACTCAACAATTAATTATCTTATTTTATTATTTTCGTATGATGTTCAAATCTTGCCTAGCTAAGTGAATCGGAACGTCGTAATTCGACGGCACGCGCGTATTGGTTGCAATTTGGAGCGACCTGTCACTGTAAGTCTGGTAATCCTTCCGTCAAGACCAACGGTCGCTTCCTCGGAGTTTGATCGGGACGCGCGCGCCATTTTTCCACATACTTTAACACTAAGGGAGCAAACACCAATAGGGGAGTTCAACGAGTGCTGGTCGCAGTCCAAGGTACGTGCGTGCATTGTATGGTTTGCTAACTAGCCTAGAACAAGAATTTGAACATCTAACTCGTAAATCGTCAGACTTCACGTCTGTCCCATTGTAGCAGAAGGCCATCCCTCATTCAGGGGATGCGGATGCTACAGCCATCGTTTCCAGTATTTTTTTTCTACTGTGGATCTTTCTTTTAAATTTATTTACACTTCTTTGAACACTATTTTTTCAAATTTTTGACTGTTTGCCTGGGGGATGCAAGTTAAGAGAGAAGCTTCTACAACTAATATTGTCGTCCTTAAAATGACCATACAATAAAGTTTTGCTCATTAACCTAAGTTTTAAATTTTTTACCAGTTACATCTAGATTAAAAGAATAACATACAATAAAAATATTATTGTCCAATTAAAAGCGCAAGCCATCAAAACAGAAATCAGAACAAATATTTCTCAGCCAATCGAACTGATTGAAGACCGTCGGCCAAAGGTCGCATCTGCAACTTTGATTGGAGTATACACAAGAGGATACATAGAATGTCGTCGCACACGACAGATTAGTTGTACTTCTTGAACAATTGCTTCTTACAACATGTCCCAATGGAACGGATTGTTGATTAACTTCGCTCAGACATTGACAGTGACGTATCTATTGAAAAGGATTTTTGTTAAGCGTTTGATATGTTGAATCAAAAAATAGTAATTCAAAAATGTGTTATTATTTCTTAGTAAGTTCTTGTAATAATCAAGATCATTAAAACAATAATTGACTAACTCATTAAAATCGATTTAACACAAATGTTATTAGGAAACATACTTTTCATTGCTATTGTTAAACTATAATGAAGTCCCCATAAATCAAAATAGCACCTGCACTTATATTAGAATCTGTTTGACTTAATCCCTCAAATGCAGAATAGAGGACTAATACAGACCTACCATATGGTGTCCTGATCTTCAACAATAGAGAATAATATAACCCGACTTACTGTAATCATCCCCTTTATACTTTCAATAGTTTTCTCTTTTCGATCATTCACCCTATTAATTGTCAAAAGCTCTTTTGTAACAGCCTCCATTGCAAACCAAACTTTATTACCATCGCTATTTGGATGTATATCGTTTGTTATTTTTTGTTCTACAAGCCCGTTTATAGCAGTTCTATCGCATTTAAAACTAGCACCAGCAGTTTTTGCTTTTACGTTGGCAATGTTATAACGATCGGTCATTTTGGATTCTATTACGATGTGTTTGAGTTGGTATTTGAATATTTCTTGAGATTAATCAGAATTCGTTTTATATTAAAATTGGCTGTAGTCTTTATTTCAATTGAAATAGGGTCGTATTTTGAGTCATAGTTGCAGCAAATTCAAACGAGTAATCGCAAAGCATTAAAGTGGGATTCGGTGAACACTTGTTTACGAATTTTTGAACCATATGGTATAAAAGCTGCCTTGGACAATACGCCCCCATGCTGGTACCCTATTACCATATGGGGCACGTTAAATGCGTTTTCAAGAGAATTGTATTGGGTTAGATGACCTCCAAAAGGAAAATCAATGATGATCGTGTTTAGTAAGCAACCTGCTGTATTAAATATTTTATAGAATACATTTATTAAGCCCCCGTCGACACATTTAAATTGAAACAAAGTTCTACTTATCGTTTATTAGTGGCATTAAGTTTGAGGGGGGAAATACACTTGATGGCAAGTTAAGATCGCCTTCAAAAACATACACTTCAACAGCTTTATCACACTTTGATTTCAAAGTTTTTGATTGTGTTTTTTTTAATTATCTTGTTTCGGCACTGATATTGTAATAGCTAACTTAATTATATAAATTCGCAAGTTGCTAATAAATGTACCCACTTGTCGAGTCGTAATGTTATTGTTGAGCGCATGCGCAAATAAACAAGTATTTGCACAAAGCCAAGCAATAATACATATTGTATAGCTTGACAATGACAAACATTTTGTAGTTTTACTAAACAGTCTTGATACTTTAATTTAAAAATTTCACCGTACAGGATTTTTTAACTTGTCTAAGGCACAATGTAGAATTTGATGATAATAATAAAGTTTCGTCATATTATGGATTTACTCTTTCAACTCTATCAGTAAAAAACTTAAATAAAACCACCATAGGTACAGATATCCACCAGTTAGGTTTGGCGACGGCAAATAACTAATTATTACATAAATTTTTTACATACTCTAAAAATATAACTTGCATTACTAAACCTTAGAAAGAAATATTAAACCAAATAAAACTAATTTATAAAGCTATTTCATTCGTGTTTCTAATTTAAGTACGTCTTGCTATCTCTGTTACGTATCATTTCAAAAAAATAAAAAAAAATCGGTGTCTTTTAATACTAAAAAACGTACCGAAAATACTAAAGAACCTACCGAAGACAAAGCTATTATTTTTGATGTCACCAAGAATTACTATCGATAATAAGTAATTAATTTGGTCCTGGTACCACATTAAAATGACCTTGTAAAATACAAGTATCAAGATTATTAAATCCATCTATTTTTCACAATGACACAACATATGCACTAGTGGTATTCTGGCATGTGATCACAATAACTGTAACGATCATCCCCTACACACTTACTACAGACAGACAGGCAGTTATCTGTCTGTAATCAGAGCTCCACTTGCAATTTATAACTAGCACTAAATAGCTTATATGTATAAACCTTTGTGGTTTTTTTGAGCTATTTTATATTGAAATTGTAAAAATTATTAAATCGATAAATAAATTAAAAAAAAAAAAAAAAAAAAAATAGCAAAAGAAAGTAATGAAATGTGAAACCAATTTGTGTAGTTATTGATTGATTTTCGAACATCAAAGAGATGTATGTACATTTAGATTTGATTTTGGTTTTTTTGATAAAAATTTAAGCATGTTATTATAGCAGTTTTTTTTAAGTCATATTGTGAAGCTACCACATTCAATACAAGTCAATTGTGCTTTTTTAACCGACTCAAAAAATGGAGGAGGTTTTATGTTCGACTGCATGTATATTTTCTCCATCAATGAAATTGTTGACTGATCTTGGTTTTAGTATATGTACATAGGTTTTTAATTCATATTAGTTTAACAGAAATGTGAGTATTGTACGAAAGTATTTAACACTAACCAGTGCATAAAAGATTTCAAATACTCAAAAATAGCGAATACTTGTAAAATGCATCCTTGTATGAATTTTAATTGCTAATTTAACTACAAAGAGTTGCTATTTTGATGCTGAATACATTATAACAATCGTTTAGACATTTAATAAAAATCTCATTGAAAAGACTGTCAACTTCCATTAAATATATGATGCAAAAAAAAAACTGGATCAAAATTAACACCCCAAAGTATCAATAATATAGTATTGAACTGAATTCTCAAGTCTTAATTTTTCTAACTTAACCACAGTAAAGCAGACGAGAGACCACATCGATATTTTTATTATTTAAACAGTCAAAGGCACTCCATCGAAGCATGGGGTTAGCGTGCAATACGATGGGCATTTACACGCCATATGTACCTTTGGGCTTACGTTGCACTCATGGGAGTAGACCCCTTGCTAATGAAAACGGAGTACTTAGGGTTTTTACCATTGTCGAACTGTTCTCCCAATGCGAAATTGATACAATCGCATTAAATGATGTTTTATTTGATTTAGATGTTTCTTTTGATGTTGCAGTGGTTAAGAAAATGTTAAATTTAGTGCTAACTAATTTTTCGTACTAAACTGTAAGTAATGTTTTAAATTTAGATAATATGAAAATTTTTTTTATGTAAGAGGAGAACATTACAGTGTTTATGGTTGGATTAGTTAATGCTAAAGAGAGGTTAACATAACAACCTAGAAGTAGACGAAGACAATAAAACAATTTTGGTCACAACAAAAAGATGCCACACCAAAATTATCATGCTCAGTATCTCTTAAAAAACCGCAGGCGTACCCTATTTGTAAAGACCCGCTTTAACCGCCATATGTCGCGAAAAATTCAACTGTAATTGCATTAAGTTACCCCAGCAGTATGCCTCGGCTTTTAATTACGACGTCCCACTTAGACATATGTGGTGTAGTTGGTATTCATGGCCACCGATCATTGTGTATACGACGTTTATAGATTCATGATTATATCGATGTTTTTAAAGAAAAAAAAAACAATTTGCTTCTTGTTTTTCTTCTGTATTGTAGTACAGGCAAAGGGATTTAGCCCATACAGCCTCAAACTCAAAAAGGTATGGTATTACTAAGGTGAGATGTCACATGTTATACATCATAATAATAGAAAAAAAAAAACAATTTGCTTGTTGTTTTTCTTCTGTATTGTAGTGCAGGCAAAGGGATTTAGCCCATACAGCCTCAAACTCAAAAAGGTATGGTATTACTAAGGTGAGATGTCACATGTTATACATCATAATAATAGAAAAAAAAAAACAATTTGCTTGTTGTTTTTCTTCTGTATTGTAGTGCAGGCAAAGGGATTTAGCCCATACAGCCTCAAACTCAAAAAGGTATGGTATTACTAAGGTGAGATGTCACATGTTATACATCATAATAATATGCGACCATTGTAAGGGTCGGTCGATGGTAAGTGAATACCGTCACCTATAGATTAGCAATACCAGAGGGATTACCAATGTGTTGTCGACCTTTTTACAATATATAAAGTTATTGTCGTTAGATGCTTACCACACTGTTGGAAATACAATAGATTTGATGATGTATTATAATCCCAAACACACAATGCTATATTTACTAAAGAAACGAATTAAATTTAAAATCCAATACCTTCGCAGATACCATGAAGGAAAAGAAACAAAAAATAATTAAAAATACAGGTAAAAATTCAAAAGGAAATGCTTAACATAAATAAAGAAAAAGTACTGGAGACTGAGAATGGTAATGTTGGACAATATGAACGTGAAATATGGGTTCAAGAAATCCTGCTTGAACAAAAAAATGAAAACAAATGAAGAGAAAAAGTTGTTGGAACACAAAAAGGCCACAGTGTCGTGAACACAGGGCAGGAAGTACCGCGTGAATAAGTGGCTCTCTTTGTTCGTGGGGAGGGATTTTCTTTTGGTTTTCCTATCCTTAATACAATTATTTAGAGTATTAACCATTATATTTTACTTACCTCACGGTTTAGTTCGTGTTCCTGATGGGTATATTTTTCCGAGATAAAATAGTCTGGTCCTTTTAGTAACTTGAATCTTGATTATGTCTTGAATGTAGTTAAAAATGGGTTAAAAACAATGTGAGCGTTTATAGGCTTCCAGACCCTTACATGGGAAACTCGGTGAGTATTGAAGAATATTGTAAAGCAAATATTTAAAAATGTGGAGTTGAAAATTCGAAAATTCTTTCGAACTTTATTATAGAAAGAATCAAATGAATTAAGCTTTTCTTATTTTGTAAAACTAAATAAATGACAATATGTTTATTGACCTTGAAGAATGTTCTAGGACATTTATCTATTTAAGTATGAATTTACAAAAAAAAGTAGTATATGTAGTATATCAGTCATCTGGTTTCCATATTACAAGCTTTGCTTAGTTTGGTATCAGATAGCCGTGTGTGAAAATGTCCGAGTATATTTATTTATTCATAAAATTATTTGATAAGTCCACGTATAGCCGATTCGGACAAAGAAAAATATTAAGACTGTCAATCATAAAGTATTTTGCATCAGAGAAAAGCATGATCGGATATTATTATGATGTAGATGTTAATGTTACAAAAATGTTGTAATTTAAAACCAAGATTTGAATTCGACTTCATGTAAAAAAGCATAGAAAAGTACTTCGTTCAATGTCGACCTGGTTCATATAAAAAACAAATGAAACGATACATTACCGTCAGATCAATGTTACAAATTACGCAAGCGAAAGAAGACCATGCGAGATAATAAAAAAAGAAGTAACCCCCAAATGAATGGGGGCTCATTACATATTCCGAATCCAGTGGGCCCGCCCGTCTGCCTTCCATGATTTATGAACTATTTTTTGTAAATTTTCCCTCGGATCTTGCTTAAGCCAAGATTTTTTAAGTTCTTTGCCAAGTTTGGTGTATGGTGAAGCATATTGATAGAACCGAATTAATTAATAAGGACTTTTGGCACAATACACTGGGATATGACAAGGTTTTATATTCTGACCTATATCTTCTAATAACTCCATATTTTTTCCAAGATGTTTCCACGGTGTTAAGAATCGATTTTTTTTAAATATTCAATAAATTGTCTTAAATCTTTTGGTTTTCTTTGGAATCCTCAGAATATACTTAACTTTAATAAATAAGTGCATTTTGAAATTAAAATTCTTAGAGGAATTTCAAAACAGCCGAATATCAACTCTTTACCTTAAATTTACGATTGCCAAGTCGTTTTGATCCCCACCGACCATTAGGCTAAACACTCAATGTTAAATGTCTCAATTTAATGTTACAGCCGTGTCGCCCTTGTCTGCTATAGCCTTTATTACCCACCGTCGGTTGCGAAGGGTTAATTCGATGGAAAGATTCAGTTGTCGCGTTTAACCCTACAATACTAGATGGTTTGTAATGTCTTTTGTTTAATCGAGCTAATGTGTTTGTGTCATACGAGGCACAATCAGTTGGTGTGTTATTTATGGTAGAGTATTGTCTATGTTCACTGATAACTATTTATCAGCTGTTATCTGGTCTCTGTTTTCTACAATACATATTTGCTCCAAACTTACCTTTTTTTTATATGTGCTTGAGCTGAATTCAGATCAATACCTTATTTTTTTCTGTTGTTTAATCTGGGATTTAATTGGTCATTCTACCTTGCACGGCACGTTGGGACAACTACATAATGGACTTTTAATAGATATTATTTATAGAGTGCCCTAAGCGATCGCCGAACAGTCCGTCCAACTACCTTTTTCCTTTTTGTCCTTTAAATAAAATATGAATTCAACATATTTTACAATATCCTTAGTTAAGTCACAGAGCATCTTCACCTATCATGCAGAGGTTGTAATATTGGTCACTATGATATTCCACAGACTTACTATATAAAGCGTAAAAACACTCACTGATCACGAAATATCAGAAAGTATAAATGCTAATAACTTAAAATGCAGGTAACTTTTTCATAGAGAGTAAGTATCCGCTAAGAAATGATTTTTAAAAATTCCTCTTCTAAGGGTTCCCCCGGGAGATAGCTTGTATCCTCTATTCTTTATTAGAAATACATTCATCACTGGTCAACATAATAGACTAAGTGCTATGTTTAGTTTGACCAGCATTTGCACCAAATTTAATTTCTCTATCGTGTAGTCTACTACATAATGCTGGTATCAAAACACAAGTCAGCATTGTAGCACTGAGTGAGTGAACAAGCACATTTATCAACTACGAACTACATCTTATGGCAACCGTGAATTTATTACTGTGCGGTCTGACTGCACCGTGAAATGACGCCATTGTGGTTTGTAGGAGCTTTTGAAATTATCTTCACTAGACGACTTTGTGTGCATGGTATAGTCACGAAAGATTTTGTAACAATTGTTAAGTCTGAATTTTCTAAAATATTATAAATAATTCATTTCTAATCTAAATTAGGTTTATGGGTACAACAATTTTCAAATAAAATCTTCAAATCCTAAATGTTTCGCAAACAACACACACCTATGTCAAAACGTGGTACTTTTATTAAGACATAATAATTATGTAGGTATGTGTGGTAGTTTAAGAGGAAGATAAGTTTTCTAATTATAATAGATCCAAAAGCCTTACAATTCGTATTCATAAACTCGGCACATTTTACGGCAAACATACCGCTTCACACGAATAGGCCGCTGTCCTCCACTAATTAAAGGAAATGGTCCAGAAACAAGATTGCGATATTGTTCTCTCCAACACTGTTTCTATCTCTTACTAACACATATAACCTTCAAAACGCCCGTCTCCCTCCCCCTAAACGTTCCGGAGATGTCACTCATTATGCTAAATATCTCCCCCTTCGCTTTGTGGAAGATCACAGATAAGGTGGGTGTTTTTTGTCTTTTTTTCTTGTGGTCTGACAGTTGGTATATGGAGCCAGATTAAGATAATTCGGTCGAGGTGGTTTTATAACTCCCATAATTGTTTCAGTTGCTCTGCGAAGATTTTTCTTTGCGAAGAAAATTCCGTTTTTGTGTGAACTTGGACATAATTTTGTGTTTTTATTCGTATATTCTTACTTGTCTCTTGCTGCCACAGCTTTTGTTCGGTCCCGTGAAGAGTAGCCATCAATAATGTCATCTACAGGAGTCGAGAGGCTTCTGGTCTCTGATAAAATTTCAGTCAATATATTGACACCATCACAGTTTTACAGGGAGTTAGACAAAGATCGTGTCGAAAGATTTTGCTTCAGCGGTTTTAGATCTGAGTTTTAATTTTCTTGTGGTATGGAATTAAAAGAAGTTAATCAGTTCAATATTTTCAATTACATTACGTTGTTTTTTATACCTCATTTTTTGTCAAGCAGAGCATCAACTGATGGTGAGTGACTTCCGCCGCCTACTAGCCAACACCAGGAGGATTGAGGATTGATAACGTGTTGTCGACCTAAAATACCGATATACCCGAGGATACTCTCTGGTTCAAGAGAATTTTTGGATTCCTAATTTTCGTTGAAATTGGTTTAGTAGTTTAAGCTGTCCGCATTAACAAACAATCTCACATACACAGAATTAATTTATAAGCCAGTAAAATTAAACTCTTCCTCTCTTCCGTGGTCGGGTAAAGAGTTGAGCATATATCATAAAATAAAAGGTTAATTTGTTTCCAATGAAAATAATACAGAAAATCCCCATCTCTGGCGCTCGCATATTGAAAAAACGGCCATTTTTTAATAAATCGTGCAAAGCATTCTGCCATTACGAGCAAAAATACCTTATTTCATTACACGAACCATTCCATTAGTAAGATACGACGAATTCTATTAAACTCTTTTTACAGTAAAGCGCTTTCAGCCATCTAGCGATTTTGCTTTACCACGTTGAATTTGGACCTTAACACGATGGAATAAAGACCATAATGTGATTAGGTAGTCAGTATTGTTTGATGATTTTTGAAATACACAAAGGGTGCTATAAAAGGGTGCGGTTTGAAATTTAAATTTATGTTTTGTTAGATTTGATCGCGCTTAGCGGCATGCACCATTCCGAATGCGCGATACGATATTTTTAAATGATTTATTTCACCAAAGGGTTTCTGTACGATTCAATTTGGTTTGGAACAAACAAAGAAATAGTTTCAATATTCAAGTACTGCTAATGACTCCAATTGTAATAAACGTATAGGTAACTAGCTTTTTCCTGTGACTTCGTCCGCGTGAAATTCGTTGTTACCTACCCCTTAACATCGGCCCATTAGGGTTTGATTTAAAAATAAACTAAATTTTTGGCATAAAGACAAAGTAACTTTTACATTAAAATATATAGGAAAATATTTGTATCACGTGACAGCCATTCATTTAATCAAAGTCCCCTGAAAGCAGTGATAAAGGTCAAAGCTTCGGAATCCACAGTGTGGAACTCAAACTTCAACTGAGAAGAACTGGGAAAAACTCGGCAAACTTTACCAGTTTTTCTACTCCGACTGTTTATCGTATCTAGCTACGACAGCGCAGTCGTAGGTTCGAAGGCTACGATATCGATAGCTACGATTTTCGTAGCCAAGCTGTCTGTAATGATTCTTGGTAACAATTTTCTTGTCCAGTCAATAAAGGAACAATATTTACTGTTTAAGTAATGTGAAAGGTTAATTGGCCATTTTGCATGAGTTACGTAAACAGCTAAAACCCTGAGCTTGAGCTAGAATTAAAACTATCACGTCTTATAGTTCACGAGTTGTATTGAAACAACATATCGTTGGAACCGCAATAATTTACATAGTCCATGGTTTTTTTCAGTATTAATAATTTATAAATTCAGGAAATTTAAAAAAATATATTTTATTAGTTTTAAAGTATAATTATGGTAGTAAGTATTCATGGTTAATATTTTAAAACGTTTGTTTTATTCTATTTATTTATGCTTATTTTTTATCTTGACCCTAAAAAAATACATTGGCCACTTTGACTAACATGTCCTTTATTGAAACGCGGAGAAAAAGCTCGATAACAGTAATACTCATAAAAATATGGTGCATTTTGAATTAGCACAGAACTTTAAAAATAAATTTGACTTTATTACAGATTTAAAACTACCCGAACAGTTGTTTCAAACATTACCTATAATAATCACCATTAAATAACGCTCGATTGCTCGCTCAACTAGAAATTGACAATATCACATCGATTTTAATTCGATTTCATATCGATATGGGAACATTTGCTCGGTGTTTGGGCAGACAATCGAATCGTAATGAATGGTCGTTTCAATCGATTATGAAGTTCTGTGGGGTTTTATGATATGTTTGTGTTTTAATGCAATTTTAGTAGTGTATATGTATTTGAGATTCCAATGGATGACAGTGTCTATTTTAGTTGAGAGAACGACGTGGGTTCGAATCCTAAAATGAGGTTGAGTTTTTTTTATGTATTTTTGTATTACCTAGTTTATGAAAAAAATGCCAGTATAGTCAGATGGTCTGATTGATGATTTAAAAAATTTAACCTTTCTGAGTTTCATGCCGGTTCTTCTCAGTTGTTGTCTGACTTCCGAACCGGTAGTAACTTCTGTAATTCGACCTTCATAAGTGCCCTTCTGGGGCCTAAACTGAATAAATGGTTTTGACTTCGGTGAAGGAAAACATCGTGGGGTAACCATAGCACGGTGGTAGAGTACTTTGTAGTACCCGACTGGTTGGCTACCACCCTCAAGTTGAAAATCTGTCGCCAAGCACCTATCGGTGTGTTCCGGCAGCTGCCCTTGAGAGCCAGTTTCCATCTAAGCTTTGTGTTTGCTTACCATGGTGAGATTGCGGTGCACAAGCTTATCCAAAAAAAAGTGGGGTGCGTCTTAGTGGATGGCACCACCTATGGCGGGGAAGTAGGTACCTTATCCGTTACAGCTACACGAAAATGGTCTTAGGAGACTATCCATATTTTTTTATGGAAATTTGATCCCCATTTACAGATTTTCAAAAAAATGTACAGTTAGCAAGAAAATTGCCATTTTACACAAAAAGTTTTTTTGATGCCAATCGATCCTGTTTCTAATACTGATCAAAAACTTCAATGAGATCTACCATCGTTGCAGTACTCAAAAAGTCACAAATTGCAAAAAACTTTTCCCTTACATTTTGTAAAGAATTTGTGTAACTGAAATACAAAAAATAAAATAAAAGACAAATGATCAAGTAGAATTTTACACAATATCAAAAAGTAGGCGTATTCATTTTTTTTTATTAACTAATATAAAATTATATTAGTTAATAACTTTTATAACTTGATAATGTTATTCTTATTTAAAATCTTGCTGTTTCTTGCCCTATGATATCAAGTGCTTGAAGTGACCGCCATTTTGACCGAATACATAAATTGATTCGTTTCTGTACCGAACTAGGGGCTGCTGACAATTTATTTGGATGAATTCCATAAAAAATGTGGTTAGTGAGTCTTTAAGTTCTTGAACACTATCGTATTGCTTTTTTAAACCTCAGTTTTCAGGTAGCGCCACAAAAAGAAATCTAGAGGCGTCAGATCTGGACTACGCGCTGGCCAAGAAATAGGACCATGTGTTCCTATCCATTGATCACCAAACTGTCAGTTCAAAGTAGAAAGCGTACTGCGGCTGTTGTGAGGTGGAGCGCCATCTTGTTGAAGAAACATTCTTCTTGATTCCGACAGTAGTAAATCATCGACGAGGTTTTCAAGATTCTCTAATATTCTATTGTTATAAATGTTGGAATTCAAGGTGCCTTCATAAAATTTCAACATTACGCCACACCAACAAATAAAAGAAAATCGCACTTGATAATGTGTTTCGCGAAACCTGAGATATTAACCGTCACTAAAAATACTTTCGCGTAAATTTTACATACAAAATGTACGGGAAAAGTTTTTTGCAATTTGTAACTTTTTGAATACTCCAACGATGGGAACAACCATTGAAGTTTTTGATCAATATTAGAAACAGGATCGATTGGCATCAAAACAACTTTTTGTGTAAAATGGCTATTTTCTTGCTAACTGTACATTTTTTTGAAAATCTGTGAATGGGGATCAAAATTCCAAAAAAAATTATGGATAGTCTTCTAAGACCATTTTCGTGTAGCTGCAATGGATAAGGTACTTCACCTTACTGCCCCGCTGAAAGTTTCCATCCTGTATACTGAGCTATCATAGCTTGAAATTTCGATTAAGTTTGTAATGTACTTAGTGTAGATTATACAGGATGGTCGACCGTCAGGTGTGGCAGGACATGTGGCTCCCACCGTCTTTGAGCAGTTTACATAAACCGTTGTGGCCATGGAGTGTTGTGTCTTATTGTTTTATACAGAATGCTCTGTTTGTGTGAGTAACTTATTAATTTTACATTTTACACTTTGGTACCTTTGTAAAGTTTGTGAGGTTGAGAGGTTGTAGGGGATAATCTCTCTCTCTCTCTCTCTCGCTAATGAATTGATTTTGTAAATTAGAAAGCCACGTTATTTGTGAGTGTCAGAAGATAAGATCCTATGGGAACGCGGGTGAAACCGCAGGGCGGAAAGTATGTAGTAAATAAACTTTGTTCATTGACCTAAGTTTTAAATAATTATTAAAATTTTAAAATCTCAGATTAAATTAAAGTAAACAATAAAAACACTCTGTATACCCCTCCATGCATATGCGATGGAGTTATGTATGATCTAAGCTCCATCAACAACGGTATTCTAATTCAATCTGGGATTAACATGCTGAATACTGATCTGAGATTTGGTTAGTTTACTGTATAACACAGTATAATTATTAGCAGCAGGCCAACGTTTCAGTTAAATATACTTTATTTGGCATTTGGCATGTGAAATTTGGCACAGTTAAAGTTTATATGGCGAAGGAGTGCAGAAAGCACATATTTTTGTAAAATATGGTTTATATAAAATATAAATAAAAAGAAACACACACACACTACCATGCGTTTTACACACACACACATACATATCATTATCCTCCTCTATTTGTTAACCGATTAACATTTTTTTATTGACAGTTATTGAAGTTAATTTTTTTGGTCTAATTTCGACCACTGGGCGAGCACTAGTAATAAAAACTTGAGAGGTGTCAAGGGACACCCGGATGGAACGAAGTTATATAAGTCGAGAGAGTATATATATATATATATATATAAACATATAAATAGAAATGAAAATATCTGGCTTGCTTTCTATAAGAGAGAGAGAGAGAGAGAGACAGACAGACAGAGAAACATGCGCACGCCGCACAGCTTACAATAGCTTACTACACACAACTGTCACCCGACCAACTGACACTAAAAGTGTCGGTTTTTCGTAAGATTTCTTTCCGTCTAGCCCCCTTTCACAACGCGCGATAAGGAACTTCGTTCCAATAAATATCTGAATTTCGTTATATCACTCACATTTTTTACAAACGGCATCTGACCCTTAAGCAGTGCTTATGCTATGGAATCTTGCTAATATACCATGCATACCTACTATTCTTGAAACATACAATTATAATTAGACGCTTTTGTACGTCAATACAACCGGCCTTTTAATATAATTATCAATAAAAATAATTAATTTTAAGTAAACCACAATGTCCGCATATCCGCAATAAATTATCCGCGTGGCACTAATCCGCACTCTTGCGGCGCAACACTATCTGTTCAGCGCACGCCGCAACCTTCCGCGCATCGCGCCAAATACGTCGCAGCGGACCTCTGCTTTAGATGGGAGGGTTAGCAAAAAAACTATCAATTAGGATGATGCATATATTCAAGAAAAAATACCTAACACTAACCAGTGTATAAAACTTTTTTGATTTTTTTATATAGGCGATAGGCTGTGTTTGACCACAATCTCACCATGGTAAGTGATGATGTGGCCGAAGATGGTAAGCACACAAAGTTTAGATGGGAACTGGCTCTCAAGTGCAGCTGTCGGAACACACCGATAAGTGTTTGGCGACAGATTTTCAACTTGACGGTGGTAGCCAGCCAGTCGGGTACTACAAAGTACCCTACCACCGTGCTATGGTTTCCTCACGATGTTTTCCTTCACCGAAAGCTCAAGCTCATTTTAAAAATCGAACCCACGACCTTCGCCGCGGTATTCGATGTCACTTACCACTAGCTATCATCGCCACTGAGCAAACATCTAAAAATATTTTAATATAGCGAACACTTTGTAAAATTCTACCTTTCTATGATTTTTAATTACCAATTTAACGACAAAGAGTAGATCTCTTGATGGTGCATATTTATGACGTCATAAGTATGTCATTTCATACAATACTCCATATAAATAATCGTTTTTAACCGACTTCAAAAAAGGAGGAGGTTCTCAATTCGACTGTTTTTTTTTTTTTACATTTCATAACAGGAAGCTAATGTGTCAGTCACCATCCTTTTTATAAGCAACTGAATATACTCAGCTGTTGTCGCCATGATTATTTCAGTGGCAACATCAGACAGCGCGTGACGTCACAAGCTATTTACCTACGTGCCTGACTGCTATGAATGATGAATACAACATATTTTTTACTCCTCTTGCTCAAAAAGACCGTCATTGTAGCGTACCAGAGCGGTGAAAAAATAGCAATTCATCCTCTAGGGGAAAAAGTTTTTTTTTTTTTTTGTGTCAAATGACAATGAGCCTACAAAAACGAAAAAGTCTTTAGTCATAAGTAGAATAATCATGAATAAAGACTCGACATATTACTGTTTCATAAAAAAAGAACTTCATTTTAATTTTGAAAATCTCTGGTAGAATGCATGCAATGTGTTGCGGCTACAGAAGAAACAAAAAAAAAGAAATTATAAACTACATATTTCATATTGTATTGGATTGTTTTATTTTTTCGCAATCGTAGTGAAAAGTTTAGTGTAACACACGGCGCTAAAACCCATAAAAACTCGGTTTCTATTTAGTCCCTTGCTAAAGCTCGGGAGTAAAACTACCTCATATATAATGGGTCATTTTAGCCCCTTGTATAACAATCTACTATTGCATCTCCAAGTATTCCCGATTGTCAGTTCATAATTATATGCGAAAGTTAAGACCAGCCGCTTGCTTAGTAGGTACTAATAATTTTTAACTTCCAGCAGCTGTTTGATTCAATATTCGGATGGAACGGTTGTCCCAAAACTATAAACACAATATACTGTCTTCCAAAATCTCGAATTGAATAATTTCATGTAATAATTATAAAAATAGTATGTAATTTACTAACAGATAAAAGTATTGGATAATCTCTACTTAATAATGTAAGCTCATAATGTTCACTAAAAATAAAATTAATTATATTTTTTTACAACTACCACAATTATGAACCAATTTATTTTTACCAATGAAGCACTTATTATAAATCAACATTATGCCGTCATTGAATATGTTGTGTTTTTGTGGACGGTACGGCCCGTCGGCGGCGCCATTAATCACGGTTTATCGAGTGCTAATCCAGGTTTAAATAGATAACTATTTGAGCCGTGCCATTGTCACACTCCGCGCTTTATAGGGTTGGTGCATGACCGTTTTATTAATTTGTTTTGCTAGCTTTAGAGAGACAGGGTGAAGCAGATACATGAGGATCTGTTAGTAGGTTAAATTTGAATACTCGTTTCTTTTTCTAACATGTTAATGATAGTGAAGAGTTAATTCTTATTTGGAGATATAAATTGATATCCTAAGTATTGCTTATAAATATACAGGATGTCCCATAAATAACACGCCAGAGTGACACTGGAGCTAGATTGGCTTCAGGTCTATCCGATAACATCAACATGACCTTAGTAAAAGTTTTCTGGTTTTCGAGATATTGTCACCTTTTAAAAAAAATCTCTATGAGTAATTTGGCGACAAAACGCGCCTGCACCTTTTATTAAGTATTATGGAGGAGCGAGGTATTAGACTCCTTCATTGAAAAGGGAAGATCTTCCTCCAGGCTAGGTCATCGTGCCTGGGGACCGCAGTCCAACTATTGATGTTGGAATTTTGTATATATGCAGATCGCATGGAAAACTTCGTAAGCGCGATGTAGGTTATTGGAGCGCCATCTATCTTGGAGTCGTGCGAACTATATCTATGTGTAGATAGATGTCGCTACATCACTCCCCTCCAAGACCAGAGGTCGATATGTTGTTGCTGCGTCGTGCTGAAGTAGCTTGCAAGTGCCAGTGCTGCTCGTAGTCTACGGTGAGTCGAGACTGAGCGAGGTTGCTGCGACGGGTTGAGCCGGTAGTTCACGTAACGCAGAAACTGCCACGCCGGAGAGTGAAGAGCCGGCCGATGAAGATCCGGACGTGGGCTGCGGTGAACTGTGTGGCGAGGGGTGCTGTCGCTGGGTGTGCCTTGCAGGACCAGGAAACACGGTGCGTCGGCTGCGTTGGACCTGAAGAAGGCGAAACTGGCTTGCTGTGGACTGCTGCAGAGACCTGGTGAGGAGTGCAGGGATGCGATGCTGCATACTGCTGACATTCCAATAATGTCGGGGTCACCAATATGGAGGAGCGAGGTATTAGACTCCTCCATTGAAAAGGGAAGATGGAAAACTTCGTAAGCGCGATGTAGGTTATTGGAGCGCCATCTATCTAGGAGACGTGCGAACTATATCTATGTGTAGATAGATGTCGCTACAGTATTATTTTTTAACTGTAGAATTTCTCAAGCAGCACGACTTAAATGACAAAAATTGGAATTCTTAAAATTTTGGCAAAAAAAATACGAATGTTATACCATTTTCGAAAAAACATTAAAAATAATAATAATAATATATTTATTGTTCTTTCACAAAGGTAGTGTTTAGTGGTACATTAAATAAGATCTAAGAATTTTAAGATCATTTTGCTGATTCAGTCCAGTATAAGCCGGAGTCTTCTCAGTTTAAGTGTATTCCGAACCGGTGGTAGAGTCAATTGTAATGTTAAGTGCCTTATCAGGGACTAAACTGAATAAATGAGTTTTTGATTTGATTTTGAGAAAATTTGAAATAACAGGACTTAAGTTTGAAAACAAAAAACAAAAACGCATTCGATTATGATTCTTAAACGGTTGAAAAATGTTGTCAATTCCATTGTATGAGTTTGCGAACTCACTCTCACCTACTTATTTAAAATCTGATCGAGTTTTACAGTCTATATAACAGTTAACATTTTACTCCATTTTATCAATATTATTACTATTTATGTAAGAAAATTGTAATTATGTAGGTAAGTAATAAATAAACAAAATTTTGTTTTAAATATTGAATAATTGACGTCCCAGCCCTACTCCCTTGAACAAAAAACGGCCATTGTTTTGAGCTAATATTGTTATTCTCGTTGAAGCAAGTCAAAACAAAGTTTTTTTCTTCATTATACGTAGGTAATTCATTGATTCATTGGTACTAATTAATCTCCGTGGTAGCACACGAAGTGGATGTTAAATTTTTTTTTATCCGCATTATCTTCAAGGCGATGATAGCTCAGTGGTAAGTGACGTCGAATACCGCGACGAAGGTCGTGGGTTCGAATCCTACAATGAGCTTGAGCTTTCGGTGAAGGAAAACATCGTGAGGAAACCATAGCACGGTGGTAGGGTACTTTGTAGTACCCGACTGGCTGGCTACCACCCTCAAGTTGAAAACCTGTCGCCAAGCACCTATCGGTGTGTTCCGACAGCTGCACTTGAGAGCCAGTTCCCATCTAGGCTTTGTGTGCTTACCACCTTCGGCCACATCATCTCTTACCATGGTGAGATTGTGGTCAAACACAAGCTTATCCAGAATTAAAAAAAAAATAAAAAATTTATGAACATTAAAAAATAATACTTACCTGGCCTGTAGAATACATAGTTGCTATTAAAATTAGGTCTTAAATTGAGTAGGAGCGGTATTCAGCTTGCAAGCAAGCATGCAAATACACCATACCTACTTAGGTACCATAAGACTTTGTAGGCATCATGAACCAATATTGGTTGGTCAGATTTAATATAATAAACAGTTAAAAATGTTGCTTTCGAAAAACCAGAAAAAAGGCTTAACTTTGAATGACAAACACTACCTTTTTTCTTTTATTCTGTATAAGCTTGTGTTTGACCACAATCTCACCATGGTAAGTGATGATGTGGCCGAAGGTGGTAAGCACACAAAGCCTAGATGGGAACTGGCTCTCAAGTGCAGCTGTCGGAACACACCGATAGGTGCTTAGCGACAGATTTTCAACTTGAGGGTGGTAGCCAGCCAGTCGGGTATTACAAAGTACCCTACCACCGTGCTATGGTTTCCTCACGATGTTTTCCTTCACCGAAAGCTCAAGCTCATTGTAGGATTCGAACCCACGACCTTCGTCGCGGTATCCGACGTCACTTACCACTGAGCTATCATCGCCTTAAATACCTATATAAGAATTCACTATAATACCAATCCACTGCAAAAAAAATAGCCTTGCTGAGTTTCTTGCCGGAGTCTTCTCAGTTGAAGTGTATTCCGAACCGGTGGTAGAGTCAATTGTAAACGTTCATCAGTGCCTTACCAGGGCCTAAACTGAATGAATGAGTTTTGATTTGATGTATTTTGTTTCAAAATCTTGACTGAATTACCTAGCAATTAAATATGGACCCAAAACTTCTTCTTTCTAGAACATATGCGTAAAGTAACAAGACTGATAAAGTTCACAAGCCAACCATCGCACGGCATGTTTTCATGTTTATTCAGTTAATATTACCTACTGACATTTTATATTGTTTGGAACTAGCGTGAGATGTTAGCTCTTTTAGACAATAACTTTATTCTCTACTAATAACTTAAAGAACGCTATAATTGACTTAGCTTTGAGTGATGAAGGATGATGAAAGGTACTTTGAAGCGTCCAACATATCATTTATATAAGTTTCCTTTAATACTTCAACACACTTATTAATTTTCTCAAAATATTATTTCAAGCATATTTCAACAAAAATAACAAGATGAAGCACATTTCCCGCGCTAAGCTGCTTACCGTCGGCCATTTTCTCGAGTCGCACGATGACGACAAAATGGCGGCGGTCGCGTTTGGTGTCGTTCAATTTGAATATAGAACAGCATACGTCGCCCGCGCTCCGGGACACTAACTCATCGGATTGTGTGAGATGGCGCGAGAATCGTAAAAATATATTCCTTTATTAGAATAACAGTTTACTAGAGAGGTTTCTTGGAAGAAAGTTTTTGTATGATTTTTATTCAAATATTTCTTTTGTCACAATTTTTTTCATTAATATATACGTAACCTATCGTTTTGTACTTATGTACGTTTCAACGCATTATTGTATAATTTAATGTCATATTCGTAAAAGAATATTTTTATTATAAGAACTTCTCAGCGTAGTTTGTAATTTATCTAAGTACCTACATGTTCATCTCAGTTGAGGGCTGAGTTCTATAAGTGCTTTCCTAGGGCCTAAACTGAATAAACGGTTTTGACTTTGACTTTGTCTACAAAACTAAAATAATTGCGATGATACTTAAAAATAAAAACTTGAGAGGTGTCAAGGGACACCCGAATGGAACGAAGTTATATAAGTCGAGAGAGTATATATATATATATATAAAAAATAGAAATGAAAAAAAAATACTTTTCTATTTATGTATAAATAGAAATGAAAATATCTGGCTTGCTTTCTATAAGAGAGAGAGAGAGAGAGAGAGAGACAGACAGAGAAACATGCGCACGCTGCACAGCGGTCGGTGACTTTTGTCACCGACACAGAAAATCACCGACAGTTTTATGTCGGTGATTTCGTAAGATTTTTTTCCGTCTAGCCCCCTTTCACAACGCGCGACTATCCTAGCTATAACTATCTTACCTGCAATGTTAGATGTCAATTTAATAAATGAATAAGACATAGCCATATCTTTTTGGGCCCTGTCTACGCTATCTCCGTATATTTTAACAACTCCAATATTTTACAAATATAACGTCTCTACATAACTTGTATCCAAGAACTAAAGATCGTAAGGCAGCGCCATAGCGCTAAGAATATGTCGGTCAAAGCACGGTGGCGGGAGATAGCGGCAAATCCCCACAATTCTCGACAGTCCGGGCGAATGGCGGGCAGCAGCCCTCGT
The DNA here is from genome assembly GCA_951361185.1 of Ochropacha duplaris. Classification (NCBI taxonomy): domain Eukaryota; kingdom Metazoa; phylum Arthropoda; class Insecta; order Lepidoptera; family Drepanidae; genus Ochropacha; species Ochropacha duplaris. The sequence continues at coordinate 13,064,756 of OX592696.1, read as the reverse complement.
AAAAAATATATAAAGTTAATAAGCTCGGTTTGTGATGAAGATCTCGTCTTCGTTTATAACATATCGACACTTGATGGTGCTGTTTAAGTCTTTACATTCTCTAGAATGATTCGATGTCTAGCTTTATTTACTCTTTAGAGTCAGAGATCAGTCGTGCTATGGTTTCCTCACGATGTGTTCTTTCATAGAAAGCTCGAGCTCATATTGAAATTCGAACCCACGGGCTTCGATGCGGTATTTGACGTTACGAGGTCACTGAGCTATCATCGCCTTATATGCAAAAACTTCTTTTTTTATTTCACTTTCTAGTTATTTTGTACACAATTGTTAAAGTCAATCAGAATTTTAAAATATGTGTATAAGAATCGTAGCTATGCAAAACTTCTAGACAGTTAGAACAGTAGATAATAACTTCAATCAATTTGAATTTAAAATTGCCCTCAATTTCCACCAGCTTACGATATATCTAATAACCACAACGTTTAAAGAAATATTAAAAATATAATCGTCAATTTAATCAAACTTGTAATAAAGCTCTACTGACTAATAATATGTCGATCCTAAGTCTATCAATAATTCTCACAATAAAAATAACACGAAACAATACCGCCGAGTGTAGTATTAATTTTCAAAATGGAGTTGTCTTGCACAAAAGGCTCTCGACCAATATTTCAAGTGTTCTTAAATACGTTGCTTTATATCAAGCCATTTTTCCGATACCCACTTACACCCCCTTTACCAACATAAATTCTAGCTACACAATTTAATAATCACCCTTATTGGTATTCATATAAAGCTTAAGATTGATTTTTGCAAGTGTTTGTATTGTTTGTAAATTTTCAACCGCGCAACACGATAGGCTCTTGACGTATTAAAACGATCAAAATAATAGAATGAAATATATATTTTAATTGCAAGAGACAACGGTTCAGTGGTTATTGAAGTTTTCTATTATTTTTTCGTGTATTTCGTTCCACTGTTTTCTGTTAAGTGGTGACCGCTGGTTTTCCTGTGAGAACATTAGTTTTTGAAGCATCAGGGGTATATTTGTCCAGACCAGAGACGAATCATAGTTTTATTTTGGGACAGATTGAGTAGGGACATAATTCAAGTGCCTTTATGACATGTGAAGTGTGAATGGTCACCAGAAATTTTATTATGTTTAAAACTTACCACATTCATTGGTCTAAAAATAGTCTCGTATTTTGTTATGATTTTACCATAAGCCTTGAAGGAATATCCGATTAAAAATATTTTATTACAGTCGAATCTTAATATTAAATATGTCGGGGCATTCTTCACAAATGTGTAACTAATACAAGTACTTTTAAAAACAAATGAGTACATATTTTAAAAAGATAGATACGAAACAAGTGACGATAAAAAATAATTGTAACTATATTTTTTTAGTTTTATATAGATAGGTACGTAGTTTACACACAGTCTATTATTTAATATATGCACTATATTTTGTCGCACACTTAAAATACATACTGAAAAAATGATTTGACTCAAAATAAGATTGCAATAAAAAGTATAAATAAATGATGATGAATATAAGAATTGTTAATGACACTTAAAATTACATATTATGTTGAATGAAACTATAGATTAATACAGTTAATTTTTCACCCCTAATCTTCTTATGGGTTCTTTTAAGAAATTCGGACGAACGGACGGATAGAGTCGCCACAGTAACAGTATTTCGGTTGTATCCTCTGGCTACGAAAAAAGATTTTGAAAATACTATAAGACTTTTTTATGGTGATGATAGCTCAGTGGTAAGCTTGAGCTTGAAGGAAAACATTGTGAGGAAACCATAACATTGTGCGTGGTAGGGTACTTTCTAGTACCCGACTGGCTGGCTATCACCCTCAGGTTGAAAATCTGTCGCCAAGCACCTATGTTCCGACAGTTGCACTTGAGAGCCAGTTCCCATCTAGGCTTTGTGGGCTCACCACCTTCGGCCACATCATCACTTACCATAGTGAGATTGTAGTCAAACACAAACTTATCCAGAATAAAAAAAAGATTAATGGTGTCATGATAAGGACAGTTCAATAAAAAGTCAATCAGGCCACATTCGCGTGTAAAAGGTTGAAAGCCCAATATTTGGTAGTGTCGGGTGACAGAGCCCTGCGACCACTAAAAACTCAATACAGTATTTTTTCACAGCGAAGTAGCTGTGCTAAGTCAGTGTGGATATACCCAATATATTTTAAAATAATTGTACAAAAAAGTCGTGAGAGTATATATACATATATAAAAAAAAATTATATGTATATAAATGAGATGAAAATATCTAGCTTGCTTTCTATAAGAGAGAGAGAGAGAGAGAGACAGACGGAGAAACATGCGCACGCCGCACAGCTGACAGTGACATAAAAACTGTCGTGTCAATTTTTAGTAAGATTTTTTTCCGTCTAGCCCCCTTTCATAACGCGCGATAAGGAACTTCGTTCCAATAAAAACTCGGATTTGTATTCCAATAACTTTGTACATAAATTCTCGTAAGGTACGGTACCTTGGTAATCCACAAAGATCTCTGGTGGTGCAACAGTAGGCGCTCATTATCAGGTTGGCTATGTTTGCTACCTAAGCGGTATAATAATATGGAAAGCACTCAAAGCCATGGAAACTGATTTTCCAGTGTAACTCCGAGAATACTGATTGATTGCCATTATCGTTTATCCTCTTGGGGAAACCTAGCCAAGCTATAGATTCATCATAATATACTTCTCATCAGATAAATCGAAACGCTTCCGTTTTTAAACATACACATTCCTAAATATAGTCATTTTTCTGATAATCCTTTTTTTTTTTATATATTCGATAGGCTTGTGTTTGACCACAATCTCACCATGGTAAGTGATGATGTGGCCGAAGATGGTAAGCACACAAAGCCTAGATGGGAACTGGCTCTCAAGTGCAGCTGTCGGAACACACCGATAGGTGTTTGGCGACAGATTTTCAACTTGAGGGTGGTAGCCAGCCAGTCGGGTACTACAAAGTACCCTACCACCGTGCTATGGTTTCCTCACGATGTTTTCCTTCACCGAAAGCTCAAGCTCATTGTAGGATTCGAACCCACGACCTTCGCCGCGGCATTCGACGTCACTTACCACTGAGCTATCATCGCCTTAAACAAAACATAAACTTGCAAGGTGTTTCGATTTTTCTGATGAGAAGTGTATTATCCTTCGTAAAAAACTGAAGGTTGACGAAGACCGTTGTCGACGTATGAATCCTCCATTTTTGTTTTAGTCCCGGTCTTATCCACAGTATAGTAGCACTTGCCAGGTCAGCGCGACAAGGCGTGGACACATAACGAGTTTAACAGAATATGATTTTCCCCTCTCACTCACTGAGAGACGTTTTAGCGTCGCTTTATATTTCCCCACGAGACTTGTGCTGCAGACTGTACCGTGCGGAATATGCGGGAAGGGTACAAATCTATTTAGTGTTTCATAGATGACGGCTTAAACATTCGCGAAAATTTGGACGAGACTTTTTGGTGATGTTTTATTCGAATTTATTTCTTACGGTTTCAAGCGTTCGGCTATCTGTGTGCCAATTTTCCTTAAATTTGTTTCAGCAGTTTGGTAATTTAGGTTTACCTAAAAGTTTTCTTGCGAATATCTTCATTAATCCCTTGGCTCGAAGAGATGGTCGTCCTAACACTACCTAGGTACTTACAAAATAAAATTCCAGGAATGTAACCTATAAAATATAGAATACCTACCTTAAATATCTTAACAATTAATTTCACGCCCAACAATGTTCATAAAATTAATATCAAACTCCACAAACAAATAAAAACACCTGTCCCAAAAATCCCCTAAAACATTAAAGCCGGTGACATACTTAAAGCGATAATCTCCCCGGGCGACACCGCAAAATCATAACACGGAGATATTGTCCTAAGCCGTTAATTTGCACCCCGCGACACTAGCGCCGCACCGCGGTGGCCGAGCGCACGTCAAATACAATTTTACGCCACGCTGGACTCTGAGCCGATTGGGAGACACGAGACAAGCCTGCTGGGGATGTTCGATGGATGTTTGAAATATTGGATGTGGTGCTTTGTAGGTTGAAGAGGGATTTTTGTTTTTACTGAAATACTTGACGTCACTGAAAGGGAGAATTTTTTTTTGTTATTCACAATCAGTTATGTACAGTTTGGGAAGACGATCTGCCAAAGGGTCTGATCTGCTAAAGAACAGCGCTGGACCAAAAAAAATGGAGAGAACTAGAGGAGGCCTATGTCACAAGACAACCTGACCTGCCGATAGCCTAGTTATAACCATAAGTTTTTTTTGTGTTTTTAATTTATAAGTTAATGTATTATTATTATATATATAATAGTTATAAGATGAAAATGTTCCGTAAAAAAGGCAAAAAAATCACGTTTGTTGTATGGGATATTTGAATATTTATTTTATTTTAATTTTATTATTAAAGTAAAAATACAATTGAGTATTTTGTGAATATTTCAAGTGCCTACCTGTTGCCATTATTGATATCGAGCAAAAAAGGGCAAAAAAATTGCGTTTGTATTTGTTGTTATAGCGGCAACAGGAATACATAATTTGTAAAAATTTCAACTGTATAGCTATCGCGGTTCTTGAGATACAGCCTGGTGACAGACAGACGGACAGACAGCGAAGTCTTAGTAATAGGGTCCCGTTTTTACCCTTTGGGTACGGAACCCTAAAAACAAGTTTACCACTCTGGATATGGCAAAAACGTGAATTGATTTCACTGTAATGATGATTTATGCGTTGTTGTGTGTGCTTAATAAATAATAGTCTCATCCACATTTCTTCCCACATCACTCCACATAATGGTGCGGTCACGTATTGGGTTAAAGGGTACGGTTGCAAATGTTCACAGATTATAGCGGCAGCTCACAGCTCACAGCTCACGCGATGCTATCACATAGCGAAACAAGTGCACTGGATTACAGGAATATTGGAATTTTATTGTAAACTAGTTTTTCGCCCCGCGGTTTCACCCGCGTTCCTGAGGGATCTTACGTTTGCCCGGGATAAAAAGTATCTTATATGTTATTCCAGTATATGATCTAACTCTGTACCAAGATTCATTAAAATCCATATAGTAGTTTTTGCGTGAAAGAGTAACAAACTTCTTCACATCTTCACACACATCCAAACAGTAAATTTACAAGGTAGGAAAAAAGTTCATGAAAAAAGATCAGCCAGTACGACTATATGCTAGATTCCTGAGAGAATGCAATCGAAATGTTCGTCTTTGGAGCATTTCAAAGGCCTCTTGGCTATCAAACATTGTAGGTAGAATATTAGCGATCGTGCATTTTGACTTTGCGCCCCCTTTTCTCAATAACATTTATTAAATTCACCTTATTCCTTTTAATTAAAGCAATAAATAAAGCTTTTTATCACTCCATCAATAAATACGATCCGAATAAAAAACGCCTCTTCATACAAAACTATAGCAGCGTAAAAACACATCAGCTTACTGCTGCAGGAAATTATTTCATTTTATTTTCTCCAACCGAAAAACCGATAAAAGATAATCAGATGACGGTTTTAATTCTGTGTTTTATTATATTAATAAAACACTTTTTGAGTGGGAATTGTGACACTTGCGACGATCGCTGTGAGGGAGATGCAGCGTGAAATAAGTTTTGATTTAGTTTAGTTTTAAGGGGTCAAGTATGTATAGTGGTTCTATTAAAAAAATATGAAAGTTTGGTAGGTTGGTAAGATGTTTGTTAATCTTTCACGCAAAAACTACTGAACGGATTCTAATGAAACTGTGCACACAGGTAGATTATATTCTAGAGTAGCACATATGATACTTTTTATCCCGGTAAAAGTAAAGATCTCTCGGGAACGCGGGAGGCACCGTGGGTGACGGCCAGTTATTTTATTATAAGCATTTAGTTTGAAATCAGTTCTGGTTATTTTTTTATACTTCTTTTTTCTTAAATAAGTGACAAAAGGGCTGGCGGGCGTGTCACCTGATAAAATGTGAAGAATTTCCCAGGATATATATATATATGTTTTTACTAAAGATTTCGATTCAACTGGTCCTTAAAGTTTGACCAAACAACGTCAAGACAACCCTTTCATCACAAAGGCCACTATTGCAATAATCATAATACTGTATTTAGACGCCCAAATCCTTTCAATATCAACTCAATAAAATCCTTCGCTAATCACCCGCAAACTAAAGGGCGTATTCTGTAAGCGGTTTATCACTTGGCAACAAAACGTAGTTGATCGAGTTAAGCTCCCAAGATTCGAACAATTGAGATAGAAGATTCGCCCGCGTTAGCTTCGCGGTGCACTCGTTTACGACGCGTGTTTCGGTTACTAATGTGACACTTGAATAGGGGCCTTTAGTTCTGACGTCGGCGTGACGGATCCGATATTGTTCTGGGTTATTTTATAGGGATGTTGTACATCTTTTTCATTATACAGCGATTTGATCCCAAAAAAAGCAGAGCTATTAAAATTTTGAACTACAGTCTCTACCTTATTGTAATTGGTGTCCAACCGTAATAATTAAATTAAATTAAATCACGACGATTTTTTTTGTATGGCAACAACATGGTTTTCGCAAAATAATTAGTATTTTCCTCACAAACATTAACCTTAATATTATCAACCTTATAAATTTTAAGGCGATGATAGCTCAGTGGTAAGTGACGTTGAATACCGCGGCGAAGGTCGTGGGTTCGAATCCTACAATGAGCTTGAGCTTTCGGTGAAGGAAAAACATCGTGAGGAAACCATAGCACGGTGGTAGGGTACTTTGTAGTACCCGACTGGCTGGCTACCACCCTCAAGTTGAAAATCTGTCACCAAGCACCTATCGTGTGTTCCGACAGCTGCACTTGAGAGCCAGTTCCCATCTAGGCTTTGTATGCTTACCACCTTCGGCCACATCATCACTTACCATGGTGAGATTGTGGTCAAACACAAGCCTATCCAGAATAAAAAAAAAAAAAACCCTGCTTGATATAAAATAGTCGTAGATAGTAAACGTCCTGAAACACTCAAATGGCTTGAATCGGCTCAGCGCTCGGACAAACTTACCTTACTGAAGTGTCTCTAAAATTGTACCGCAGTGTTCCGAAATACGGATTTAGTTAAGTTTGTCTCCACCCTATACTTTCTAAGTGATGTTACATAAAGATTTTGAGAACTGTTTTTTTCAGAATAGTTGCTTATTAAGATACCTACCCACGTAGGTAATCCCACTATCTAATATATAAAATTCTCGTGTCACAGTTTTCGTTGCCATACTCCTCCGAAACGGCTTAACCGATTTTGATGAAATTTTTTGTGCTTATCCGGTATCTATGAGAATCGGCCAACATCTATTTTTCATCCCCCTAAATGTTAGGGGTAGTCCACCCCTAAATTTTTATTTTTATTTTTGAGACAAAATTTCTAATTTCTATTTTTTTATGATACAACATACAAAAATACATACAATCCCCAATTTTCACCCTTCTACGATCAACCCTTATTTTTTAATAGCCATTTTAGTAATTTGAGTAATCGGTCAAGCCGTTTCGGAGGAGTATGGTAACAGGACCGATTTGGATGAAATTTTGTGTGTGTATTTCAATGGGTTCCTCGATGATTTGAAAACAAAATTGGACCCGGTAGATGGCGCTGGAATCGGGTTCTAAGTTTTGTTTTAATTTCAGGGCAGGACAACGTCTGCCGGGTCCACTAGTAATATTATAAATGTCAAAGTTTGGATGGATGAATGGATGTTTGTTACTCTTTCACGCAAAAATGGCTGAATGGATTTTGATAAAACTTGGCACACAGATAGATCATATCCTGGAATAACACATAGGATACTTTTTATCCCGGGAATGGGTAAGATCCCTTGGGAATGCGGGTGAAACCGCGGGGGAGATATATCTAGTATAATGTATTTTTTAAATCTATACTTAATATTATAAGGTTGTAGGGGTCTACTGAACCGATTTTGAAAATTCTTTTACCAATAGATAGCCACGTTATTTATATACATACCTATCTTCTAAATGAGTTTTCTTGATACACCATTATTTAATTAATATTACTAAACGTTTTTTTTTTATTCTGGATAAGCTTGTGTTTGACCACAATCTCACCATGGTAAGTGATGATGTGGCCGAAGGTGGTAAGCATACAAAGCCTAGATGGGAACTGGCTCTCAAGTGCAGCTGTCGGAACACACCGATAGGTGCTTGGCGACAGATTTTCAACTTGAGGGTGGTAGCCAGCCAGTCAGGTACTACAAAGTACCCTACCACCGTGCTATGGTTTCCTCATGATGTTTTCCTTCACCGAAAGCTCAAGCTCATTGTAGGATTCGAACCCACGACCTTCGTCGCGGTATCCGACGTCACTTACCACTGAGCTATCATCGCCTTTAAACTAACTTAAACATAATAACTTTGATGTAGCTATACAATTTCACAAAAAAAATAGACAAATGCCAAAAATAATATTGACCTACGTATTTTCTATGTATATTGCGTTAACTACCTAATTATCGACTCCAAACTGACGGTAAATACTCTTCAATAAACATAGCAAACAATTTGGCACGTTTGCCTATGCTAATCATAGCAAATCGGCAAAGGTCCTGCCTGATAAAATATATACCTTTGATATTATTGATTGCTCCACCTTTAAAGGTTCATTATACTTCAAAATCAGAAGCGGAAAGGCGAGCGAACCAGCCAAATTTGAATTTCCTCCCCGCAAATTATGTAGAGACGAAAGATGCGATTCTACCACCTCAAAGGGAGATAGAAAATGTTTAGAAAATGTGACTGACAAATTCCGCTACTTACATATTTTTGTACCATCAAAAGAAGCGGCTGAGGAATATTTTTGAATTGAGAATACGCTTTGGCGCCAAGTGCCTTTTGTGCAATCAATATTCAATGTTGGCAGCACTGCTCGCCACGTTTGAATTTGGAATCAATCATTTGGAATTCTAAATTTCGAAGACGATCAGTGTGTAAATTCAAAGATACGAATACGAATTTCTGATGTGTAGGTAGGTACTTATGAAGCTGATGTGGATTTTAATAGACATAAAATTTTAGTAAAGTTAGAGATTATGAAATTTAAAAAAAAATGTTTGTGAGTAGGTACATTGGCTTTGATAGTAATGATAGTGGAACTGTGGACCCTAAACAAGGTGGATATCTTTATTAACCGACTTCAAAATAGGAGGAGGTACTCAATTCGACTTTATGTTTTTTTTTTAAATATTAATCTTTAATAACTTGTTTGAAATGTTTATATAGCAGTAGTAGCTAAATATCTTATTATTAGTAGTTTAGTCAAATGTTGAAATGCTGAAACAGACCTCATGGATTTCTCTATAATGATTTGACTACCGCCGCCTATAGACATTAGAAGTACCAGGGGAATTCCTAATTTGTTGTAGGGACTTAGGTACACCTCATTACAATCAGATTTTCAACATGAGGGTAGTAGCCAGCTAGTCGGCTACTACAAAGTACCCTACCACCATGCTATGGTTTCTTCACGATGTTTTCCTTCACCGAAAGCTTAAGCGCATTGTAGGATTCGAACCCACGATACAAAGAATTAGAAATTGGGTAAGTACCTAACTATTACATTCAGATAATTCAAGTAACGTCATCTATGCTAAAGCTAAGTAACTAATTTGTGTCATATTCAAACCCATTTTATGAAAATTTGTTTTAGCGCCATCTTTGAATACAAATTGGAACTACGTAGACATGGACCGGGACAAATAAATGCACGGATGAAATTATCCAAAAAACGACATCTATGAAAAGTTGGTGGAACTAAACTGTAAGCCTTATTATAATAAGCTTTCATACCGAGGAGTGCTTTTTAGAAGCGTTGTAATAAAACCTTGAGTTCTACTAGTTGTAGTGTGTTAATAGATGGCGTTACAAGTTTTAAAAGAAGTAGATTTAATAGTTTAAAAAATACAGTCTGTTTTTTTAAACTTACACATACGTTTTTATAATCATTATCAATGTTTTTAGGCTAGTGTTAATTGTTGGCAATATTTAAATCAAACTAGAAATTGAAAGTTAAACAATTATTTCTTTCACTTATGTCAAAAATTGGAATAACACAAATACTTATCAAAAATTCTTAGTTTAATTTAGTACGATAAAATAAGCCAAAGTAAAACTAAAAAAAAAAAACTTGAGAGGTGTCAAGGGACACCCGGATGGAACGAAGTTATATAAGTTATATAGGTCGAGAGAGTATATATAAAAAAAATGAAAATATCTGGCTTGCTTTCTATAAGAGAGAGAGAGAGAGAGAGAGTGACAGCCAGAGAAACATGCGCACGCCGCACAGCTTAATAAACATACATAGTGACATAAAAAGTGTCGTGTCATTTTTTTGTACGATTTTTTTCCGTCTAGCCCCCTTTCACAACGCGCGATAAGGAACTTGTTCCAATAAATGTATCTTTTACTAAATGACTTCGCCACATCAAATAGTTAGGTAGGTAGGTACTAGTGAGTGGGACTCAACGACGTAATGTAATTGTACACTAAATTACATCAATTAACAATACATTGAAGCTCCCATACCACAGTATGTTTTCCAATGTAACACCATAACATAAATGGATGGGGTGCCATCGGATCAGTGTGACGTGAGCCCCCGCGCGGCGTGCACGTGTTCCATTCATTCGAAATTCAAAAACACGTGTTCGATATAAACAATAAAAAAGTACACGGTATATTTGATTATAACAAATTCGAACGAAAGAGTTTTGAATTAACGTAAAAAAAACTGATAATAACCAACATAACAGTGAAAAATCAAGTTTGTTATTGATGTAACGTTTAAAGTGATACAGTGATGTTTTTGAAAAATGTTTATGGAATGACTATTGTTATTAATATGTTTATTGGACCTGTTAGGAATGGAGGTAAGGCTTATAAACATGTTTATTAATTTATTCCTTTCTAGCTGTCCCCCGCGATTTCATCCGCGTTCCCAAGGGATCCCATCTTTTACCTGTATAAAAAGTTTCCTATATCCTTCTCCGAGTTCTCATCTATCTCTATACCAAAATGCATAAAAATTGGTACAGCATTTTTGGCGTGAAAAGGAAACACAGACAGAATTACTTTAGCATTTATAATATTGATAAGTATGTGTAATCATTAGTAAATATTGCCTTTTAGTATGGATATGGATGGCAACGGTAAAGAAATGCACACGTGTTTATTTATATGGTTCATGGGATATTGACCATGGTGGAGCCGACCGGCGCGCGGCGGATTAGTCATCGCATCGCATAGCGAGGATCCTTCGTACAATTTGTCCATCGATATAGGTCTATATCGATGAATTTGTCCTTACTTTTCAACGCTTTACCTCGCTAATGGGACGGTTTTCCTAAAACTATTGAATAATCAAATTATTGATTGATGATTCTTAAATAATACAAAAAAAATGTCGAAGATTTTTGCATCAGCCTGTATGTTTAATTCCAGACCGGCTAACGTTTATTTTTTATAATGCAGCTTTAGTATGGTCAAAAATAGTCTAGGAGTTGATGTGATTCTTGAGATCTTGTTCTCAAATTAATGGGTTTCATCGATATTAGTATGATATTAGTCCTTGACTTTCTCAGCAGATAGGTTACCTATACTTATTATTTATGCAATTCATAAAATCCAAATCTTATTTTATTATTTGAAATTCTATGAATAGTACCTATCTATCTACCCAGATACTATTATTTAGCATTTTATTTATATTATATTATTTTAGCATACTAGCAACATTTTTTTTTATTTGTAGGTTTATTTATTTATTCAAGGACAGCCAACAAAACACACACTTACACAAGAAATAATACAATTAATCACAAATAGTACTTGAAGCTAAGTGCTGTTTCAATTACAGGCTATCACGACATGGTTAAAAGACTAAAAAAAGAACATTATACATTTTATTGTAGGTTGCGATTTTCCAATTGCGTTCCCTAAGGAGTGAATTGTTAAAAAATATTTCTTAGTTAGTGGTTAACTTAGCAAAAGCAAACATTCCAAGCCAAATTTCAAGTTTGTACTTACCTGTGTGTATACTTTGTAAGATTTCGTTAGTAAGTATTTTACATTATTTCACTACCCTACATGAAAAAAAAACCGGTCAAGTGCGAGTTGGACTCGCGCGCGAAGGGTTCCATAAAAAAGGCAAAAAAATCACGTTTTTTGTATGGGAGTATTTTATTTTGCTTTTAGTATTTGTTGTTATAGCGGCAACAGAAATACATAATTTGTAAAAATTTCAACTGTCTAGCTATCGCGGTTCTTGAGATACAGCCTGGTGACAGACAGACGGACAGACAGCGAAGTCTTAGTAATAGGGTCCCGTTTTTACCCATTGGGTACGGAACCCAAAAAAAGTGACAAAATTTTTAAAATTTCAGATTATAAACAAAGAAAGCGGATTTTGTAAGTTCGTTTATATGTGGAGGATATTTCTCCGTAACCACTGCACCTATATCAAAAATGATTTATTTTTAAAAGGTAAATTCTTCCAGATGGCCATAGGTAGGCTTAAATTATGTATCTATATTATGTTCAACTCGGACAAATTCGGGGCGACTTATTAATATATTTATAAATGAAAATGTACCTCTAAGTTAGTACTAAAACGATTTCACGATAAAAGTATTAGAAGCGAACGTAGTCGCGGGTAAAAGCTAATGGTACCATAAAACCGTTAGATAAATTGTTTAAAAACATAGTGAGCAGCTGTTTGAGCAAAGGGGTTCTTTCTTAGAATGCGCAGTGTGGGGTGCCTACTGTAGTTGATTAGTTCGCTTTTTTTTTAACCGGCTTGACGTGTCTTGGACAAGGTTGCTTGTTACAGTTTTTTTAAAATGATTTCTAATAGGTACCTATTCCAAAATTTTAATTATTTGCTTTAATCCAAACAAATCTATGTTTTATTGGGACAGTTTTTTTTTTATTTATGTAATAGGGGGCAAGAGAGCATGCGGGTCATTTAGTATCTATAGCTCTTAGGGAAGACGTATCTTGCTTTAAGTAGAATTTTCAAAATCCTATCAGTAAAAAAATAAGCGTGCACTACTCTAGTGTTATAGTGATGTCGATATGTCTATATAGATATTTATATTGATATACATCACTACTACTCTAGCGAACGTATGTTATGGCATATATCTATGATGAAGATAGCCGCAAAATACCACCCCACCTAGCAGAGCCGGATTTAGAGGTGTGGAAGCCCTGGGACAACAAAGGAGTGGAGACTCCTAATTATTTTACAAATAATATTTTTCTTGCAAGAGCTTAATTATTTATTGCGAAATTAATCTTTTTTAGGGTTCCGTACCCAAAGGGTAAAAACGGGACCCTATTACTAAGACTTCGCTGTCTGTCCGTCCGTCTGTCTGTTACCAGGCTGTATCTCAAGAACCGCGATAGCTAGACAGTTGAAATTTTCACAAATTATGTATTTCTGTTTCCGCTATAACAAGAAATACTAAAAACAAAATTAAATCAATATTTGAGGGCTCCCATACAACAAACGTGTTTTTTTTTGCCTTTTTTACGGAACCCTTCGTGCGCGAGTCCGACTCGCACTTGGCCGGTTTTTTATTATTTGTGACATTGATATCTGATATTTAGATCTTTAGGGTTTTTTAATATGGTACTTTTAAATAAGTACAATTTATGTGGATCCCCTCTATTGTGGAGGCCCCGGGCATCGGGCAGTGCCCCGTTTGGCCTCCCTTAAATCCAGCCCTGCCACCTAGGTATGGGTGTTTAATAAAACTAAGTACATTTTGATATAAAAACTTATTTGTTTACAAATATTTTGATAGCTTCTATACCAAAAATAGTTTATTTTATAGATGTGTTTACAGTAATTTGATATGATATTTTAGTACCGTAGTAGCTTGCTCTTAGTTGAGGTAGCTCAAGTCAATATTACTGAGGACTCGGAGTTTAAACGTGGTTATCATTATGGTAATTTTGTACTTGAAGCTTGCTTACTGCTGTGTAATATAAAATAATAGTGATTCTTGAACTGTTGGAGAAAATATTACTGACTTGTTAGACGAGATTGTTACTGCAGTTTATATTTTTAAACCAGCTGAACTGAGGTTCTACTGCACTAACATGCAATAACCGATACAACTGCTCACAAAATTTACGTGAAGTAAAATCGGTGAATTACAATTTTTTGCATTAGGTAGGTACGGTCGGCCAAGAAAGTGGTGTGCCAGTTTTGATTTAGTTTCCTAGTCATCGAAAATTGCAACAACGTTCAAACTAAAAAGATATCACTGAAAGAGATGTATAATAATGACATAAGTTGTCAAAAGTTGTCAGCTTGATCTGCAAGCGAAACTAGGTACATTTTAATATTTCAAAAATAATGTAACGAGTATCATATTTCGTTTGTTTTTGCCTGTTAGAGCAATAACAAACTGCTAGAACAATATTGTGTCAAGCTAATTTCGACGTTTTATCTTTTACTACCTACCGCCCGCGGCTCCACCCGCGTTCTTGAGGGAATTCAAATAAAATATAGCCTTTGATAGACAGCGATAATTTATTTTTTAAATCTCGCTATGAAAATGACTTGAAAAACTGGATCTTAAGTGCAACTGCCGATATGCATCGGTAGATGCATAATGACAGATTTCCAATTTGAAGATGGTAGTCGGCCAAGCAGGTATAATTCTTACCTATAGTCTCTTATAACCACTGTACTATGATTTTTCTACGATACATATTAGATTGTTTTATACTTGTTGCAGACACAGAACACACAACCAAAGAAACTAGACCAGAATACATACATCCAGATGGTCTATTAAACTTCGATCCTTACCTCTCTGACATCAAACCTGAAGTGGAAGACGACGACTACATACCTCTACCAGAAAACGATGAGACCATTGACGGTCTACCAATATTTTTATTAGAACCTAAGAATTCTTATGTATTAAGAACAAAACCTGCAACTCTTTTATGCAGAGCTGCAAATGCTCTCCAAGTCTATTATAAATGCAATGACGAGAGGGTTGAAAAGACTACGCAGTTAGATCATGTGGATCCTCAAAATGGAGTGAGGGTGGTAGAAACTGAACTGAATGTAACTAGAAATGAGCTTGAAATGTTCTTTGGTGAAAATTATAGCTGTGAGTGTTACGCTTGGAACAGCAAAGGGAGGATCAGGAGTCAAGCTATTTATATTGAGTATGCTTGTAAGTATCTTCAAATTTTTCTGACACTTTAGTAAGTTTTCGGGACAGGAATAAAATTATTGCATTATAAACAGTAACTTTAAAGCCTTTACTAATATTAGAAGAGTAGAAGTCAGTTTTCAGTATATTTAAGGACTCACTCATTTTTGGCGATGATAGCTCAGTGGTAAGTGACGTCGAATGCCGCGGCGAAGGTCGTGGGTTCGATTTTTACAATGAGCTTGAGCTTTCGGTGAAGGAAAACATCGTGAGGAAACCATAGCACGGTGGTAGGGTACTTTGTAGTACCCGACTGGCTGGCTACCACCCTCAAGTTGAAAATCTGTCGCCAAACACCTATCGGTGTGTTCCGACAGCTGCACTTGAGAGCCAGTTCCCATCTAGGCTTTGTGTGCTTACCATCTTCGGCCACATCATCACTTACCATGGTGAGATTGTGGTCAAACACAGCCTATCGAATATATATAAAAAAAAAAAACATTAAAGGTTCTTCAGGGAAGTAAAAAGGCATTTTGTGGATAGATGTACGTAGTATATTTTCATTCGGACGCAATCTTTTAGACGGCAAATAAATAGAAGGCAAGAACAGAGTGAATTGGCATGTTTGGACATGCATGCTGCATCCTTGATCTGGTCAGTTCTTCCCATGATGTGACAAAGGAAATACACGTTTCATAAAAAATGCGTTCAAACGAACACAATCAAATATTTTCACTAAGAATAAACATACCAGTGAAAATGCTAAAGCCATTGTTTTGAATTTTGTTAACAGTAAACACATACGTAGTGACAAAAACTTGGCTCCGTCCCGCACTAGCTTGCTCATAGAAATGCTGTGTGCATCCACATTTGGCGACACATTTTGTAAAGTGTTTTCGCAAGCCAACTGGGCTAAGTCGTTTACTTCTAACGATAGCTTAAAATTAGCTCGGCCACGCTGTAGTTTTGTTTCGTATGCACTTTTAATATCAAAATTTTCATTAAGTTCTATTATGTTATGAACATTTTGATGATTGCACCTAATGGGCAAATTTTTCTTTTGTCTGAAATTTAAAGTAATTACAAATCTAAGCTTTATACTCATAGTCTTAGAGCATATCATCAGCAATTTCTTGCCATGATTTTGTGACCATGTCTTTATTTAAATTAAGAATGGATTTGCATTTAGTTAGTGACTCACTCTGGAAGAATTGATGGGTCTAAAGCCTACTATCCACGGAGGCGTTACTTCATAGACATTTCTTAATATGCCAAACCTCCTAGCGTACTAAAGTTTGTCCGCAAAATTATTGAAAACAGATAAATCTAACAACACTGACTGAAGGCTGGAGTGTAGGTATTATGAAGTCCTTTGAAAGTTTTGTATGTATGTAAGCTGCTATCCGATGTATAATAACAGTAGGCTTAAGGGCGTACCTAGTACGTTTGAAACAAATACCATTTCAGTCATTCCTTATAAAATTTACTTATTATTATCTCAATATTATTGCCAAGAAAGATTGCTATAAGCCATAGAAAGTTTTATATCTTCCACCGACAAATTTAATACCCGTAACAGGATGGGCGTACTTCTCTATGAATATGTAAATCACATCATTAAGGGTACCGCATAATCATCAGTCCATAGATATTATTTATTCATGCACACAGACTATTAACCGTTTAATTAAAACTTTTATGAATATCGGGCGGATGTCTTAAATGTCTCATGGTCTATTTACGAGTTAATTGCTCGAGCAATTAATATTTTTTTCTTGTGTAGGCTTGAATTTGATCACAGTGTTATTGGTAAGTTGTCTTTAAGTGTATGGCTTGTTATAGCATGGGCTAGTGACTACCGTCGCCTATAGACATTAGCAATACCAGGGGATTGCCCATCTGTTGTACACCTTATCACAATGCCATATGGCCAATGACTCTCAATTGCAATTGCTGGATCACACCAACAGGTGCTCGGCGACAATTTTTATACTTAAGGATGGTAGCCAGCCAGTCGAGTACTACAAAGTACCCTGACGAAGTTTTCCTTCACCGAAAGCACAAGCCCACTGTATGATCTCATTGTTTTTTTATTACTTACATTTTAAAATTATTTTTTTACGAGTGATTAGTTTACGTACGTAGCGCAAAATTGATAAAATGCCTAGCTAAATTATATTTGTATCTTAATGAAGATGGAAGAAAATATTGACGTCAAAATAGATGTTGACATCTGACACAAAAGTAACAATTCATTCAAAGACAGAAAAGTCGAATCCCAAAATAATGACGAACCCTCGAGGCACCCGAAGATGAAAATAAAGAGGAGTGCACACAATTAACGGTCACGCTCATTGTCTACAAATAGACGACCCACGCGCGCGTCATCTGGATAAATTATGTGACATTTCAACATAAAATAGCATACCTAGTTCCAATTTTATAAGATCAGTTGGTAATAGAAAGATGTTGAGTTACTCTCTTTCTTTCTATTTCTTTGAATTAGCTTGACCACAATCTAATCATTTAATACCTACTGTGACAGCTCAGTGGTACCGAGGTGAAGGTTGCGGATTCAAATTTTACAATGAATTGAGCTTTTGGTGATGGAAAATATTATAAAACCACAGCACGGTGGTAGGATAGTTGGGGGCAAGTTGAAAGTCACTTGAGAGCTTTTAAGATATTGTAAAAAGGTCGACAACATAGTGACAATCCACCTGGTAGCGACGATAGGCGACGGTATTCACCTATCATCAGGAGACCCGGCTGCCTGATTGTCACTTATGGTATAAAAAACATGGTAAGTGATGAAGTAGCCGAAGATAATAAGCATGCAAATCCTAGAAGGCAACTATCTTTCATCACTGATGTCCTTGACCTATTTTATACAAGAGCCTTTCCGTATCAGTTTACTTCTCCACTTTCTTCTGAAGTTTCTTTCGTCAGTTCTTCTAAATCCAAGGCAATAACTCACTAACCTTCAAACAACTTATCATAAATCCAACGTTTTTGATGGTGATATTAAAAAAATCGTAATTTTTAACGAGTGTTTTTATTTTCATCCCCCTCTCGAGGGGTTGGCAGCGGAACCATTATTTAGAGGAAACATTATTTCCGCCCGTTAACTCGAGCACTTTGCCTTTTGATAAATGCTCACTAGCTTTTATTTGAGATGTTTTGGGGTGTGAATCTAAATAGAGACGTTACGTTAAGTACGCTTTAAGGAGTCTTCATTTATTATTCGATGAATTCTTGAGAGATACTAATAACTGCACGAAGGATATGTATTACAGGAAATGCATTTAGAGTCTGACTATTCATAAGTGCCTGTGAAGGCCTATTTGGATGAATAAACAATTTCATTTCATTTCATTTCAGTACACCGAGTAAAGAATCACTTGTAAAGTATAGAACTGAAATAAGTGACAACCAGGCAGGAGATTGCCAATGTATTGTACACCTTATTACAAAGCCTTAAAGGCAACTCGCTTTCAAGTGCAACTGCAAGAACACATCAATAGGTGGTTGGTGACGGATTTTCATCTTGAGGGTAGTACCACCCGTGCTGGGTTTCCTCACGGTGTTTTCCTTCACCAAAAGCTCATTGTAGGATTCGAACCCACGTCTTTAGCCGTGGTATCCGACTTCAATACCACCGAGCTATCATCACCTTGATTGTTCTGATCCCTTATAATAAATAGGATCAAATGGATTGACGTCAGCCACGAGTGTATGTACGACAAACGAAGGAATGATTATTAAAATTTTAATTAAAATGTTTGAAACTCTCTGATTCTGTTTCATTAGACATATTGACATCCAAACAATTTTGCTTATCTCAAACAGTTATAAAGAAGCAATTTATCCAGCAACCACAATCAGCGACGGTGGAATCAGGACGAGGAGTGAGCTTACGATGCGTTCCACCACCAGCTGCTCCACCGTCTACCCTCAAATGGAGCAGAAACGGAGTAGTCATTGAACCAACAGATGAAACCCTAGTACTTCCCAATCTTGGATTGCAGGTAAGGTTCTTTTTTAAATTAATGCTTGTATACAAAAGCATTTTATTTATCTAGTCAACTGCAGAAACGAATGGATAGCTGAAGTAACTAAACAATATTATCTAATGAATTTAATGCGGTACAAGGAATATCATTCAAGGAATCATGATTGGTTTTCTACTGAGTATTGTTATAAGTACTTTTTTTTTATTATTTTTTTTTATATAATTTCTTAGATTGAACTTTATCAAGAAAAAATCTTTGTTATGTGTTTTTTTAAAATAGATATACCTTGTTTGAAATTAAAAAAAAAACACTTTTTAATTTTATAAAAAAAATTAAGTAGGATTACCTAATTATAATGATGATTTCGATTTTTCAAAGTGATCGCAAACTTTTTTTGATATGTGTATCTAACCCTTAGGAGACTCCTGACATATTAGGTGCTGAAAGTGGTCAATATTATAGTCTATCTATTTAGAGACCTAATTTAAATAATGATGTTGTCTAAGCTCTAATGGCAATTAAGATTAACAATGAGGTTTCATCGCATTAATTTGTTCTCTTTAAAAAAGCATACAATATTAAATTTATAGCATAAAAGTTAGAGCCAAATAAAAAAATTAATAAATAGAGTATTGATATGGTCATCATTATTTTATCCACCTCTACTCTCATTACAATGCAGAGTTTCGTTCGACTAGCAAGCAGTTTTTCAATTTCTACATAGTCTGAATTTTGAAATGATTCTCTAATCATAGCAAATATATTTTCTAATACAACATTGTTCTTAGGACATTGCTAACTACACGTGTATAGCAGAAAACATCGCCGGTCGACGGCTGTCGGATGTAGCTGTTTTGTCTGTCTACGGTATGTTGTAGTTAATCTTCATGTTTTGTGTTATCATTTTTTTTTTATGTCACAAGTGACAACGATGTATGCGGGTCACCTGATGGTAAGTGACAACCGTCGCCTATAGACATTGGCAATACCAGGGGATTGCTAATGTGTTGTACACCTTATTAAGGCGAACTGGCTCTCAAGTACAATTGCCGGAACACACCAACAGGTGCTTGGCGACAGATTTTCAACTTGAGGGTGGTAGCCAGCCAGTCGAGTACTACAAAGTACCCTACCACCGTGCTGTGGTTTCCTCACGATGTTTTCCTTCACCGAAAGCTCAAGCTCATTGTAGGATTCGAACCCACGACCTTCGCCGCGGTATCCGACGTCAGTTACCACTGTGCTATCATCGCCTTAAATTAGTGCAATTATTGTAAATGTTACTGTATAGTCAAATGTTTTGGAAAAGTTAACTGTATAAAATCATATTTAACACATGTACCTACCTATTGTCACCTCTTTTCGTTGAGGATTTGTTTCTTCTATGACTCAAAAAAGAAAATGTATCACACTAGCTGTCCCCCACGGTTTCACCACCATTCCCGAGGGATCTAATCGTTTCCCAGGATGTGTGCTATTCCAGACCATAATCTATCTCTGTGCCAAATTTCATCCAGATTTGTTCAGGCGTGATAGAGTAACAAACATACATCCATCTATCCATCCAAACTTTCACATGTATAATATTAGTGGGATTGTACTTCAATAGATAAATATCCTCGAATGTTTTTCAAATACGGTCATGTGATCTCAAACTAATGGGCTTTACTATGGAAACCAGACAAGTGATTCACTGGATAATACAACTTGTTTTTAAATACATAGGTACAGCTTGTCATACATTAAAAAAACTCCCATAAAATTTTGAATAATTGTACTTCTCATTCTGAATGAGTAAAAATATTGTTTTAAAATGAAGGCGTCATAATATTTCCCACTAGTGAACGGTGGTTGGTCAGACTGGTCTCCCTGGATCCCATGTAGATGTGGGACACAATCTAGTGGAAGACGGCGCACCCGCACATGTACGGAACCCTCGCCAGCCAATGGTGGAGCTCCTTGCAGAGGGCAGTCATCGCAGAGTGATGATGACTGCTTGAGATGTCAAAACGGTATGTTTATCTAGACTATCAATTACTGAAGACAAAGTATTAAAAATATTTAAAATCAACAAGGTTGCAACTAGAAATATGATAACAAAGAAACTAAACATAAGACAGGGCAATGGAATTCCCGAAATAATAAATGAGCTACTGGTTTTTAACTTTAAAAATATGAAAAGATTGGTTAGAAACTGGTGTAAATATAAACTATAGGTAAAAGATTTTCAATCATATTTTAACATGAATCAAAAATAAAAAATCGGTCAAGAGCGAGTCGCACTCACGCACCAAGGGTTTCGTACAAATTTTGTAGTACCTTTTCAAATTACATATTTAATTCTGTTTTTAGTATTTGTTGTTATATAGTTTAGTATAGCGGCAACAGAAATACATCATCTGTGAAAATTTCAACTGTCTAGCTATCACGGTTCATGAGATACAGCTTGGTGACAGACAGACAGACAGACAGACGGACAGTAGAGTCTTAGTAATAGGGTTTCCGTTTTTACCCTTTGTACAAACAAGAAGTACTCGCTGTGATAAATATCTTTTGAACGATAAAATCAATATTTCCTCACAATAGCTAAAGTTTTCCACAAATCGTTATTGTTTAACATCTAATGTACCATGAAGGTACCATGTAAGAATGAAGCACGCAGCCCACAATAAGGTGGTCCATATTTCCTAGAACAAACTGAGGCAGGAAGTACTAATCCATTGTTGTCGACACGCTCATAAGAATGTGGAAGTGTTGCAGAAAAAACTTGTCGATTGCTTCATGTAGAATGCGATATTCCTATAATAGCTTATTGATAAGAGTTTCAAATAGGATCGATCAAACTCCTTTTAAAGCTATTAGATTTATTATTATTATTATATTGCGATAGAAAAAACAATATTAGGTGTTGAGAAAGAATTTGAATTAAATTCTATAGATGATTTTTATCGATTTCATCAGTTTAGGAAATTGTGTAATTTATGCCCACTTGTGAACTACAAAAGACAAATGCTGATAATGATTTAGTCTATCAACACTTAGATAATTTGATTGTGTGTAGGTACGATAGGTAATGAGAATGTCAGAGCATTACTTTTTGCACTGTTTTTGGAAAAATAAAATTGTTCAGTTCAGAACAAAACAACAGCTAGAACTGGAATCAAAAAACTCCATCCACATGAAACTTTAGTCCTGTCAGGTGGTTCCTGGTCTTCATGGTCTGCCTGGTCTTCCTGCAGTGGAGACTGTGTCAGGGTCCGTCGTAGACAATGCACGGGTGGTTCATGCTCTGGCTCCACGCTGCAGCATGCGTCTTGTGTCGATGGATTATGTGCTGCCGGGATAAGTGAGTTTTGTGAAAAAGACTTTCTTTCTAATAACCTTTTTTTACAACAAATAACATGGCAGGCGGGTCACCTGATGACAAGTGAATACCGTCGCCTATAAACATTTGCCAATGTGTTGTTAGGTCAGGTGGAGTAGCCAGAGCCAGAGTCAGTAGAGTGACAAAACACAGTTGAAATTATTCAAAGCATACGGGTTTTTCCTAATTTATCAAAAGTCAGTCGGCTCGCTTGATAAGTCCAAAACGTTTGAACGTCAGGACTACCAGGGGCCAAAGTATTGTCTTTTTCAATGCCTAAAAAGTTACTGTCTTTCAAATGCAATAAGAAAAATCCGTACGTTCTTGGTCCATCGTGCTATTGTTTCCTCACGATGTTTTCCATCACTCAGAACTAAAGCTCATTGCAAGATTCATGGCAATCCATGGCATTCTAATTGCTATTTTGTGAGAATTTGCTAAACTGATGCTTATTAGGTATATGTACCAACAATTTTATTAACATCAATATTTTCCCAGCGAGATAAAAACCATTGATACCAAATGCTATTCCTTCACCATCTCTAGGACTATACAACAACAATACGACTCTATACGTCGGCATTGGCATCACAGTTGCCATGCTGGCTTCTGGAGTAGCCATTTTGTACGTGTGGTGTAAATACAAGAGCAGCAGACCCGGTTATGCTGCTGCAAGAATTGGTAAGTTATTTTTTAATACAGTTGCTCAAAAACTGGTGTATTACAGGGACGTATAGCGTTCGGGATGTGGGCTATTACATACTAGTGCTTTTTTTTTACCTTTACCGAACTCGTGCGTTCTCTTTCCCAACTGTCAAAATAATGTCTATTAAAAAGAAAAACCAACCATGAAGTTTTTACTAAAGAGTTATTGTGATTCATACAAATACGTATATTTCTAAAAAGAAGCTACTAATTTATTTCAATATCAGATTTAATGATTTAATTGAATGAGTTAGGTCAGGTTTCATTTCATCTCATTAAATTTCATTTTCATTTCATATCAATAAAAAAAATATACTGAAGACTAAGCTGTATGGATAGTTCCCTTTGGGTGAAGAAAAAAAAAACTCTGCTTATATTCTACGGTTGGCGCCATTTTCCAGAAATTTTCTTTGCGAGTTTAGTTGTTTGTTGCACAAAATGAGTAATTTCGACCCTATTTTTTTGTAATTAACACCACCGGAATCACTATAATTGCACAAACATTGTATGACAAATATACATGAACAATCATACGAAATTAATAATAGTTTGTCTCAAACAGTAAATATGCAACCTAAAACTTCCCCAGTAAGTTTAAAAAACTGTACCAATTTCATTATAGTAGATTATACCGGGTCTATTCGCGCACATAATAATCAAAACTGTACCAATTTCAATGTACATGTGTACTATATAACTTTTATAAGAAATAAATTATTAGTTAGTTGAGTTTATTGTGTTTTTATTATTTTATTAAATTGCTTCATTTTTTCGCAACTGTATGTATTAAAAATAGTCGTTCAGTACACTTGCGGAACCGTCATTGCAACTTGTTCCGACTGTTTCGGAATCGCATGTCGGAACTCTTTGCAATGACAGCCTTTCCGCACTTGTAATGAAATATACTATTGCGTTTATGTCTTTAATGTAATCCTCGTAATTACTGTTACGTTATTTGTTACATACTCATTGTACGATGCATATGGTGTAGTTGATAAAGGTAAGCTTCCCTGTTGAAAGGATATCTCTAAGGAAACTGACGATAAATTCTCCACGTTTTTCATTAACCAAAATCTTTAAGTCTCAATTAGACCTGATCCTGTCGTCACTAACGGTATTAAAAGTTTGACAATCCTATAAATATTCCATATTTTTGCCGGTTCTTGGTTATATTCTTAATAGATTTTTCTCAATTATCGATCGCTATGTTCTGGTTTCAAGTCCTTCAAAATGATTAGCATAAAATATTGTTGTCTTGAAAGATATTAAGCATAAAGTACTGTTATAATCTAGGTATACCAAAATCACATCCGAGTCGTGACAAAAGTAATGCGGCGCCGGATCTGACGAGGGCTTGCAACGAGTACTGGATGCAGGGACCTGATAACCATTATGATATGCCGCATGTGAGGGACAGGTAATATCATATTTTCAAACTAAATTGTAGAGGACTTGCTCAAGAAATTTTAAATATTATAAATGTCGAAGTTTGTATGCTGGGATGTTTGTTGCTCTACCACGCAAAGATGGCTTAACGGATTTTAATGAAACTTTGTATACAGTTAGATCATATTTTAGACTAAAACATATGATACTTTTCATTCCGGGAAAAGATAAGATCCCTCGAGAACGCGGGTGAAACCGCGGGGCGGAAAACTAGTCATAAATAAAATGAATAAATTTTCATGTTTGATTGAAAACGTTCGGTACTGGCCGGTTCTGAAGTGTGACGTCACCTGCTTGTAAACATAGTAATATATTTTGTAATAATTATTTTTAAACTTGTACGATATACGAGCAGGTGATGTCATGATATCACGTGACCTTGATACCACGTTTTGGTTGCCTTTTTTTTATTAGGTAAAATAAACTTTGATTGAAATTAAAGAAAATAGAGAAATTCACAAATAATTGCAAATGTTTATGCTATAATGATCTATATTAGATACTTTTCTAAAACCTGTCAAATACCCTATTGTCCAGTCTATAGGATTTCATCGTACCTCTGTATTATCCCTACTCTGTGGTATAACTGAACCGTATTAGGTGGTATTAGCTTCAATACTCGTCTGCCTTTACTCAGCCGTTAACTAACTTCTCCGAACAGCTACTCATCCCCCTTCGGCAACCGAAGTAGACACCAATCATCCGTCGGAAGCAACCATTACGAGATGAAGCCCTACAGTCCTTCCGGAGATTCCGCTTCCAGTTGTTACACGAATTGTGAGTGCCTTAATTGGATTTTCTCCCATTGTTGGTTTTGAAGATTTTTTTGATATGATGTTGATATTGAAATGGCTAGTAAAATTAAAATCTGTTTTCATAAAGATAGGAAAAAAAATTTATTGGATTTAATTACAAGAATTCTTGTTGAATGGCACAAAATTTATTTAATTTTATTTGATATTTTGCTGCAGTAGCTTAGTATGTCCACCAAGGTTGAAAAACGGTGACGGACCTGTAGTGTATATTAAGAAGAATCATTTCGGCCTACTTTCGAATTCAACCCCTCAATAACTCAAATTTAATAAAAATTTACACCGTATTTCTAACCTCATAAAAGTTAAAATCTTTTTTGAAATATTAAAATGGTGTAAATGGTAAGTAATTATTTTATTTACAACAAATGTACAAAATATACAAGCAAATGTACAACTATAATATATAAAAAACTTCTTCGAGGCTGCCGCTGCTGCCAATCGGCAAGGTTCCCAGAAGGCTGGCAGCGTTTCCTCTTTGGATGGCCAAGCTGATGCGTTGGCGGAAAAAGCTCCCCGCCCGCCGGTCACCCGAGGCCTCGATTAATTTTTACATAAAATATTTGCGAAACGACGAGCTTCAGACCCCCACGGACCCATGGTCTCAACCGCAAAAGGCATAATTTGATAATGGTGTAAATTAATCTGTAATCAATCATGTTTCTAACAATATCTGTATCCACAGCACGCACAATGACGTCACGCTCTAGCGAATGCTCCTCGTCTCAACTAGCGGAGTTGATGACGTCATCGCCCGCCTCCGTCTCGAAGGTTGACGTGGCTGTCACTTTACCGACTGCTACGGGGCCAGTCGATACCAGCTATAGGGACAAAATATGTTTAACTATCCTCAAGTAGTTAAGATTTTATTTGCATTGACATCTTTATCTTAGTTTTATTTATTTGTCTTGTTCATTCATTAAATTAGGAAAGAAACTTTTTTTTTAGTTAGTCCACTTTTTTTTACGCAAAACTCTTGCGTGCTTTTGTTGACAATTAAAATAAATTTGGGCAGATTGTCCGGTAAGTAGTACGGAAAACCTAAAGGGGGTACTAGTGGGTGGGTCACCTGCCAAATATACAAAAATTACCTCAGTAAGTGTCACAATTTTCGACATATTTCTGTTTTGGTATTTCATACACTTCTCACGCAACAAAACTCTTGCGTGCATTTGTAATAATTACTTATATAGATTTCCCGGTAGGTAGTAGTAGGCACGAGAAACTTAAGAGATAGGCCACCTACCAAATAAACAAAAATTTTCTCAGTAAAAGTGTCACAATTTTCGAGATATTTCTGATTTTTGAAATATCTCGTACTTAGGTACTTACCGGACACCCCCTATATTATTCAAATTGTTTTATAAACGCACAAAAATATTCAATTGTAATGATAATATTTAAACATTTACATCAACTGAATATTGTTTTTTAAAGACTGAATATAATTCAATGAATAATTGCCGGTTTTCGATGCATTTATTATTGTGCTGATCTTTGATAAGGATTATCATTTGTATTATCTTTCATCTAATTGTAAATATTGTATTGTAATCTGTGATATTTTATTAAAATTATGCATACCGATATTACTGTTGTTTAACTCTTTCCGATTCCATTTACAGATACCGACAAAAATAATTTTATTTTGTACTTTAATTAACATTTTACAAGTCAGTATTTTACTTGTCCATAACACACTAAAGTAAAGGTTTGTTTTAATTTGATAAAAATCTACCAGTGTATTTTTATGACAAGTTTTCTTTTACACCGCTAGGTGGCAAACAAGCATACGACCCACCTGATGGTAAGCGGTTACCGCAGCTGACAGCATCATCACCTCAGGATCAGTGACTACTGTCACCTATGGACATTAACAAAACCAGAAGCATTGCTGTGTTGCCAACTTTCTTTTATTAGGATTACGATCTATCTGTTTGCTATATTTCATTCAGATTCATTGAGAAAAATACCCATGTAAACACACGCAAAAGTTGTCGCACAAAAGTTGTCAGATAATAAGACTATAGTATAAACAGTGCTCTGTCACTCCTTACAAGCGAAATATTGATTTAGACATGCTTTGAATTATACACATACACAACGAACGGAGCAACCATTGGTCTAACTATGGACTGCGCAGTATTATCTGGTATATTCGCATGATAAACTTAAAACTAGCAGGGGTTATAAGTTTGTCTAGTCCAGAAGTTTCTTTGGTATATGTAGTTTTTACGCTAGTTTGAATGGAGAGTAATTTTATTTAAACTTACAAATGAATCAATATTGTCTTGATAGGCCCTTGAGATGCCGATGCATTAAGTTATCAGTCAGAAGCGAGAGACCACTTGAATAAATCGAGACCACCCAATAAAGAGTAGCTATCTCATTACTCGAATCCGTTTATTAAAATGCTAGTCTGTTTTAAACATTACGATATTTTGTAAATATTTTACGTGGTTATTTATGCTAAACATAATTTTATGGTTATTTCTGTTCAAAACCCTGCTACTATTTTTGGGTTTTTTCGTGCTTTCAAGTTGCTTACTGCAGCCGTTCATTGATAAATTTGTCAGTCATGGCAATATTTTTTTTACTAGCTAGCTTAGCGTAGCTTAGGTTTCACACGCGATTTTGTCTATGATATTTCTAAAAAGAAACTATAAAAAATAAATATCCTCGGACATTTTTTTCACACACGGCTATCTGATCCCTAACGAAGCAGAGCATATGTAATATGGAAACCAGATCACTGATATACTACATATACTACTTTTTTTTTGTAAATACGTACTTAAATAGATAATTACACCCAGACTCAGGACAAACAGACATGTTCATGCACACAAATGTGTGTCCTGGATGGGAATCGAACCCACGACCTGCGGCGTGATAGGCAGTGTGTTAACCAACCACGCCAACCGGCCCGTCTATGTGCAATATTTAATGATTCTATCCTCATCAGTTTAGCTGTGCATTGATTGATCAGTCAGTTAATAAGGTTGTGTAAGGTTGGTACTTGACAGACAAATATTTCACAAACATAAAACTAATAATTACCAATATTTACACACCGGCTGAACGGTAGAACAAGAGGAAATCAACTCAAATATCATCTACAAGTGCTATATCTATACCACAATATTCTTGTAAATAAATTATTTTTAAATCGGATCGTCACCGTATCGTACACTCTAAATGTCATACGTTAAGTAACAAATCAAAGGGTTATTTTTGTCAAGCTATTAGTCAAATTGTGGGAGTAAAACAAGTTCAAAGTTCCCTTTTTAACTGTACATTTGTCACTTAAATGTACCTAATTGGGACAGTTTAAGTGCCTTTCAAATTAACTATCTCCTGAGATACTTATATGGACAGACAAAAAAAAGATGACGCCTACTAATAGTGTGCAAGTACTTACTTCAAATGCATTTACTTTCCAACTAGATCTTTTGGTAAAAAAAAACTTGAGAAGTGTCAAGGGACACCCGAGAGAGTATATATATATATATATATATATACATATATATAAACTCTGGCTTGCTTTCTATAAGAGAGAGAGAGAGAGAGAGAGAGACAGACAGAGAAACATGCGCACGCCGCACAGCTTACAATAAAGTGACACTGACACTAAAAGTGTCGTGACAATTTTTCGTAAGATTTTTTTCCGTCTAGCCCCCTTTCACAACGCGCGATAAGGAACTTCGTTCCAATAATTAATAGTAATAATATCATAAATGCCAAATTGTGTCTTGGTTAATCCTTCTTACAACGGTTTATGATACGCGTAATTCACATATCCATACTAATATTATAATTGCGAAGGTAACTCTGTCTGCTTGTCTGTCTGTCTGTTTGTTACCTTTTCACGCCTATACCGCTGAAACATATTTAGGTATGATAGGTATAGTGATAGATGAGACTTTGGAGAAGGACATAGGATAATTTTTATCCTGGGAGAAGATAAGATCCATATAATAGATACATACTTAAATATATGCTACTCTCGAGAATCGAACTCACAACGTGTGACGTAACAGGTAGAGCATCTAACCAACCACGCCAACCGACCCGTGTCATATTCATGTCACTACATAACATGTTTATTTCTATCATCCCTTCTCTGACTCATTTAATGAAGTTGTTTTTAAGAACAACTCATCGTTTTCTGCGAATAGTCAAGTTAGTTCAGATTTAGCCAGAAATTAGATCATAATTTTAGTGACTCAGAGTCTAGGTAACAGGGTGATAGGATAACACAGCAGTTAAACTCTAGCGAGAAGAATATAAACTACAACGAAAAAAATGGTAACATATTTTAAACGTAAATTACCCATTTAAGGCGATGATAGCTCAGTGGTAAGTGACGTCGGATACCGCGGCGAAGGTCGTGGATTCGAATCCTTACAATGAGCTTGAGCTTTCGGTGGTAGGTACTTTGTAGTACTTGACTGGCTGGCTACCATCCTCAAGTTGAAAATCTGTCGCCAAGCACCTGTTGGTGTGTTCCGGCAATTGCACTGGAGAGCCAGGCATTGTAATACGGTGTACAACACATTAGCAATCCCCTGGTATTGCCAATGTCTATAGGCGATGGTTGTCACTTACCATCAGGTGACCAGCCTGCCTCGTTGTCACTTGTGACATAAAAAAAAAACCCATATCGGACCTTGCCACATAAAAAAATTGGCTTTGTTTTTTTCTTAAATGTGATTAATAAACGACCCCTTAGGTCGTTTATTAATCACGTTATGTTTTTTGGCAACTTTTCAGCCGTCGGTTCTACGAGCTATGTGCTCCGCCCACTGCCACTTCAGTTTGGCAATTCTTCGTGCTATGTCGGTTATTTTGGTTCGCCTGCGGATTTCCTCATTTCTGATTCGATCTCGCAGGGAACCTCCGAGCATAGCCCTCTCCATTGCTCTTTGGGTACTTTGAGCCTTCTTAACAGGCCACGTTTCTGTTCCGTAAGTCATCACTGGCAATACACACTGGTCGAAGAATTTCGACGTTTTCAACATACTTTAATCATTTATTTAACCAAAGGCAAACTCTAGGTCAAAATAAATGCAATCTGTTAAAAAATTGGATCAAATCTAATTTCAAATCGGCAGAAGGGTGGGCCTTGTTTTCATCTTAATTTTGGACTTAACTTAATCGTTTTACTCTATTCCTTCAAGGTTTTGTAAGTTTACCATCGGCCACATTACATAGCATAGCTCAATCACTGTAACAGTGAAATCCTTGATTGATTTTAGTAATGTAATATTGAGTTCGTCAGGGGACAGTAACCTCCAGGCCAGTGGAAACCACTAATCAACCAATTATACGTAATCGAACAATGCACTGGCTTTGAGTGACAGATATACAAGTAACTGTATATTATTTATATGTAGTGAATGGAGTTTATAATAATAGTTTATTTCAGACTTCACAATCCATATTTGATATTAGTAACAAATTTACTAATATCAAATATGAATATATGCCGCTAGCGTCCTCGGCAGCATTCAGTTTTTTATTTGTAGTTTAGTTGTTATTTATTTTTAAGTTATTTAGGTTTTAGTGAAAAAATAATGCAGTGAGCACGTACATTATTTTATTTTATTTAAGTATCCGCACTCGCTCTCTTGACACTGTCTCAAGAGCGGGCCGTCCACTCGATTCAGGAGGTTGTTCCGGTTGAGCCGCTCGCGATCGAAACTGCTCTCCTCCACATAAATATATAAAATTGAAGTATCCGTAAATCAGAAGAAATTTTTGCAACGAATTAAGATAATACATGCTCAAATTTAAAATAGACAAATCGGTCCAGCTATTCACGAGTTTTGCGATAATAATATCTACAATGTAAAATATCCAAGTTCCATACACACCTTTTTTAAAATAAATAAGCTTGTATTTGACCGCAATCTCACCATGATAAGTAATGTGACCGAAGGTGGTGACACAAAGCCTAGAAAGAAACTGTCTCTCGAATGCTACTGTCGGAACACACCGATAGGTGCGACAGACATTCAACTTGAGGGTGGTAGCCAGACAGTACTACAAACAAAGTACCTACCCTACCACCGACCTACGGTTTCCATACGATGTTTTCCTTCACCAAATGCTCAAGCTCACTAGGATTTTAACCCAAGACCTTCACTACGGTATCCTACGTCACTACCACTAAGCTATCATCGCCTTAAAATAAAAATACCAATAATTTTCATAGGATCTCTTAAACTAAAAATAAAAACTAGTGAAATATTTACATCATCTTTTCTGTATAACTATACTAGCTGTCCCCGCGGTTTCACTCGCGTTCCCGTGGGATCTTATCTTTTCTCTGGATAAAAAGTTCCAGACTATAATCTATCTCTGTGCCAAATTTCATCCAGATCCGTTCAGCTGTTCTGTCGTGAATGAGTAACAAACATATATCGAAATGAAATGATATTGTCTATTCATCCAAACAGGCCTTCACAGGCACTTATGAATAGTCAGACTCTAAATGCTCGGTTCGGAAGGTTGTTTTTGCTGAGAAGAGCCGGCAATAAACTCAGCAATTACTCTTTTGAAAAACAACTTACACCTATTACATTCTTATCTAGTCTCACTGACAATATCCATCCATCCATCCAAACTTTCACATTTATAATATTACTAGGATAACAAACATAAATGCAACCTATAAGGCTACGTACATACAGACGGACTGATGTTTGCTAAGAACACATCACCTACCCACATATTCATTAAGCTAATTGTTCTGTCGGAGTGCTCTGCTGAATCTATTACCTTAATTCATGTATTCGTTGTCACTATGTCGACTCAGTACTTTACTATTATCCATTTGTTGGTGTCTTCTTTAATAGCCACAGTTCATTCATACTTTTTTTTTTTATGTCACAAGTGACAACGAGGCAGGCGGGTCACCTGATGGTAAGTGACAACTGTCGCCTATAGACATTGGCAATACCAGGGGATTGCTAATGTGTTGTACACCTTATTAAGGCGAACTGGCTCTCAAGTGCAATTGCCGGAACACACCGATAGGTGTTTGGCGACAGATTTTCAACTTGAGGGTGGTAGCCAGCCAGCCGGGTACTACAAAGTACCCTACCACCGTGCTATGGTTTCCTCACGATGTTTTCCTTCACCGAAAGCTCAAGCTCATTGTAGGATTCGAACCCACGACCTTCGCCGCGGAATTCGACGTCACTTACCACTGAGCTATCATCGCTAATGTTATAAGCGGTATTTGTATGTAGTATTTATCTACTTGGTATTTCAAATGATGACAATGCTTGGGTCTAGCGCTCGCTCTAGCAGGATTTATGAAATAATTATTAAGTTTGTTTTGAAAAGAGCAATTGCTGAGTTTATCTTCTCAGCCAAAGCTACCTTCCAAACTGTGCGTTAGAGTCTGACAATTCATGAGTGCCTGTGAAGGCCTATTTAGATGAATAAATATTTCATTTCATTTCTTAACAATTAAAACGATTCTGATGATTTTGACACGGATTTTGATACCTGAGGAGGGACAAGTTACTTTGGATAATCTTTTGTTTAACCGTAATTTCAACACGGTTAATGATTCCGTAGGCGGTAAGCATACAAAGCCTAGAAGCTCTCAAGTGCAACTGTTGGAACTCACCGATAAGTGTTTGGCGACAGACTTTCAACTAGAAGGTGGTGGCCAGCCAGTCGGGTGCTGCAAATTACCCTACCACCGTGCTATAGTTTCCTTCATTGAAAGCTCAAACTCATACTCTCGTAAGATTCGAACCCACGAACTTCGCCGCAAAAAAATAGATAAACGTCGAAAATAAAATTTGTTACAAAACCTTACCCGTTCAGTATAGGAAATCTGATAGTAATTTAGACTTGATTGAAACACCGTTATTGCAATTAACCAGGCAAAAAAAAAGCTGAGATTGGCACGCATGAAGGAAACGTTACAGGCAAGGTAAAGCAATAGCCAATTGCCAACTATACGAGTATATCCTCCACGAGCATTCTGATATGCGCCACATTCAAATGGTTTTCAACCCTATTCCTTCAGAGATATGGTCTAGGGTTGCATGGAAGTCTCAGCTAGGGAGATGTCTGTTATTCAGTACTCTAGCCTGCAGAATGCACCGGAGATGTTCAATCGCTGCGAATACGACGTGCCGTCTACGAGACTATGCGTTGTGGCTCTAAAATGCTGCTGAATTATAAATATCTAATATTTAATTTGATAGGCCGGTTCGCGTGTTGCTACGTCACAGGTCGAGTATGTTTCACCATCATAACAGCCGGAAGACACCACACATCAGTTCACTGATGGAAAGCCTCCCCCAAGGATCTCGTGTATGTTTGTGCGGGTGTAATTATCTATTTAAATACCTATGTAACAATTGAAAAAGTGGTAAGCATGTCGGTTATCTGATTTCCTACAAGCTCTGATTATTTTGGGATCAAATTGCCGTGAGATTTTTACAAAAATAAAAAGTCATAAAATTACACGTATTTTTGTAGAGGTTTGTAACATTCTAACTGAGGTCAAACCTCGGAACAAGTCTTGTAATGAAGGTTAAACCTCGGAAAAAAAATGAATATGGCATGGGTTTTAAAAACGACATTAGTAAAAGTTTACCGCCGGCTCTATTCAGACATGATAATTCATAAATGATAGTAAATGCCTTCTTCTTCTTCTTGTCTTTATCCCACGCTGGGTGTGGTCGGCACAACATGTTTTCTTCCACTCCGCTCTATCACTAGTTGTCTCAGTACTCACATCTTTCATATGCATACCTTCTTCGGTCTTCCTCTACATCCCATACCACTAATATTATAGATCTGAAAGTTTGGATGGATAGATGTTTGTTACTCAATCCCGCCAGAACGGCTGAACGGATGAAATTTGGCACAGACATAGATTATAGTCTGGAATAACACTTAGGCTACTTTTTATCCCGGGAAAAGATAAAATCACTCGGGAATGGGGTGAAACCGCGGGGACAGCTAGTGCTCAATACACTTTAAGTAAAGACCTATTTCAATTAAAAAAAATCATTCTAAATAATTAGCAACATTTTAGCTACCCATAACCGTACGTCCGATTCTCAGACATCCGTCGCGGACACAGACGCCGGACGGCATGCGTCGCGAGGCAGCCGAGAATTCGCAGACATTCATACTTGACTGCGGTGGACGTCAATATGTGAACTTACGTTGCAGGCTGGCGATACTCTGTAAATCGTTTTGCGATGTTTAAGGGTAGGTAAATCCTGGACATTCACACACGGCCATCAAATCCAAACTAAACAGGACTTGTTACTATGGAAACCAGATAATTGATATACCTACTTAAGTAGTAAGTAATTTTTTTTTAATAAATAAAACTAACTTTCCGCCCCGCGGTTTCACCCGCGTTCCCGTGGGATCTTATCTTTTCCCGGGATAAAAGTATTCTATGTGTTATTCCAGGATATGATCTACCTGTGTGCCAAGTTTCATCAAAATCCGGTCAGCCGTTTTTGCGTGAAAGAGTAAGAAACAAACATCCATCCATCCATCCAAACTTTCACATTTATAATATTAGTGGGGTTAGTATATTATTCGCCTTCACCTCTCCTCTTCACCCATGATATATATCACGCGCACAATAGGTACACACACACACACACACACACACACACAAACACACACACACGCGCGCACACACACACACACACACACACACACACACACACACACACACAAACACACACACACGCGCGCACACACACACACACACACACACACACACACACACACACACACACAAACACACACACACGCGCGCACACACACACACACACACACACACGCGCACACACACACACACACACACACACACACACACACACACACACACACACAAATAAAAAACACAAAGGCTCAAGTCAGGAGAAACAAACGTGAATGCACTGAAATGACTTTCTCTCAACTCAAAAAACTCAGTCCTGGATGGGAATCGAACCCGTGACTAGTGCCGACAAATCCAAAGAACGTAATTTACAGTCAATATGTCAATAGATCATTAACCAAGCCTATGTTTCTCAAATACAACAAAACAATTCAATTTGCGAAATCGATTCAATCGCATCTCAGACGTACGAGGGCATCGAAATCGATCATGTTCAGTTATCGATTGTACTGTATTCGATTGTCATGTGCATGCCAATTGATGCCGATGCATATGATGCTAATAATTCCATGTTTGCTGTGCGATATTGAAAGCTGCATAATCTACAGCCTCTATGTTTCAGTGGAGTGAGTTGATGTTTATTTATTTACTGATTTGGCTGAAAAATGGGGAGGTAGCTCAAAAAAAAAAAAAAAATAATAATATATATATATATATATATATATAGAAATGAAAATATCTGGCTTGCTTTCTATAAGAGAGAGAGAGACAGACAGAGAAACATGGGCACGCCATACAGCGGACACAAAAAATCACCGACATTAAAGTGTCGGTGATTTTTTTTCCGTCTAGCCCCCTTTCATATTTCATAACGCGCGATAAGGAACTTCGTTCCAATAATGAAGAAAATTATTTTTGTCATACATTTTGTATTTTTTTTTAATTATTTTTTCAATATACATCAAGAACGACGTTTTGACATGTCTCGAGATCGGACTGACAGATGGTTTAGTTTCACAATAGGTGGCGCTGGAATCGGGTTCTAAGTTTTATTTTCAGGACAGGACAACGTCTGCCGGGCCCACTAGTTATTCATAAATTCAAGATTAACTCTGTGTGTCTGTCTGTAATCTTTTCTCGCCTAAACTGCTGAACCAATTTTTATTAATTCTAGCTCAGTGGTAGTGACGTCGGATACCGCGGTGAAGGTCGTGGGTTCGAATCCTAAAATGGGTTTGAGCTTTCGGTGAAGGAAAACATCGTGAGGAAACCATAGCACGGTGGTAGGATACTTTGTAGTATTCGACTGGCTGGCTACCACCCTCAAGTTGAAAATCTGTCGCTAAGCACCTGTTGGTATGTTCCGGCAGTTGCACTTGAAAGCCAGTAAGGTGTACAACACGTTGGCAGTCCCCCTGGTATTGCTAATGTCTATAGGCGACGGTAGTCACTTACCAGCAGGTGACCCGCCTGCCTCGTTGTCCCTTGTGGTATCAAATAAAATTGATTAGTATGGGACCTTGGAGAAGAACATGGGATAATTTTTATCCCGGGATAAGATGAGATCCCACGGGAACGCGGGTGAAACCGCGGGGGATAGCTAGTTTATTTTTAAAAACAAAACACTTCTCATGGCTGACTCTACATTCAACTCTCAATGAACCGTGCAAAATAACACTTCATCATTGATGCGTTTGAATTTGGTGTGTCTGTCGCTCGCAAACGCGTAATTCGTCATATCAATAGCGCCTAATGACCTGCAGCTCGTTAATTAGACGTCATTTCATGCATCGAAAGCTTGATAGAGTCGAATGCGATGCCTGTACACTGTGTGTTACAGTTTTAGACAGTTTTTTTTTAAATATGAATATGACTTGGGAATTCTTGAATTTTTTATTTTATTTGTATAAGCTTGTGTTTGACCACAATATCAACATGGTAAGCGATTATGTGGCCGAAGGTGGTAAGCACACAAAGCTTAGATGGGAACTGGCTCTCAAGTGCAGCTGTCGGAACACACCGATAGTTGCTTGGTGATAGACTTTCAACTTGAGGGTGATAGCAAGCCAGTCGGGTACTACAAAGTACCCTACCAATGTGCTATGGTTTTCTTACGATGTTTTCCTTCACCGAAAGCTCAAGCTTATTGTAGGATTCGAACCCACGACCTTCGCCGCGGTATTCGACGTCACTTACCACTGAGATATCATCGCCAAAACCCTATCTGACCCCAAACTAAGCAGAGCTTGGAACTAACATACTATGGAAACCAGATTTATTTCTTCATTCGTTAATTCCTTCTAAGCCTGGCTGTCTCTCAAGTGCAGCTGTCGGAACACACCGATAGTTGCTTGGTGACGGATTTTCAACTTGAGTGTGGCCAGTTGAGTACTAAAAAGTACCCTACCACCGCGCCGTGGTTTCCTAGCTAATCATTAAACACATCTATAACTTTCCTTATATAAAACTTTGAAAGGAAAGCCAAATATGAATAATACGTACGTACACCAATATCCAATGCTTCACAATGGCCCAATGAATATTTGCTTGCCGTCCATACGGAGAAATTGACGTTATTTGTAATGAATGCACTGTTTGCCCACTTTACTTGTGGCAAGAGTAGGTAGTGGGGTGTTTTAATAAGAAATTAAATAACTTGAAGATAGTTTAGTAACATGCCTAGATTTTTTTTAGTATCGATGCATGTAATCAATAGTCAAAAAGTTCTTTCAAAGTTTAAAAAGATTTTTTATTTAGAAACTAGCTGTTCCCCGCGGTTTACTCGTCAACCCGAGGTGTGTTATTAAGGTTAGTATTTATTTTTACTGATAACTGATTAAAATATTATTAAACACGAATTTTCATATATTTCCCATTAATGATTGCCTCATTGTTTGAACGATTTTCAGCATTCTTCTTGATTTGGTCGAATTTTACAAGCTTTATATTAGCTTGCAATGTATATATGTTTTTCCGGGGTGAATCTTGCAACTCAAGTTTAGTTTGGATGACAATGCATGGTTAGCTGTATGACGTCATTCTAAATCCAACATGGCGGAACACCTAAGATAGCGGACTATTATTTTTGATGCAATCCTACAATATGGATATCAAATGAAAGGGCTTGCTGAGAATAACTCAAAAAATAAAGTACCGTCACTCTGAATCCAAAGCTTGTTTTTAAAAAAGTTTTTTTAACTTATAACTTTTTTTATTGACTGCTTAATTCATGAAGGTTGGTCTGTACTTACATTTGCCAAGTTAACAAAACACAAAAGTTCACAAGCAAAACTCAATTTAAAATGAAGATCAACTCAATATTCGCTAAATAAGTTCATAAAATGATCGTAAAACATTTAATTTATATCTTACATTCAGTGCCTATTCAGGAGAAAAACCAAGGCACCTTCGGCATGGTGGCATGACATTTATGCTCCCATAAACTTCTTATGGCATCTTTTGGTGTAGACGGCCATATTGATGTGCTGCGCTGAATGAAATAACTGTTTTTGAGAATTTTAATAAGCTGTTCTGCGAACGATATCTGTTTGCAATAACTTTGAGATACTGAGATCATAAGTTACATCTAGTTTTATATTATTTAAGTAATATAATAATCCATGGGTCCGTGGGGGTCTGAAGCTCGCCGTTTCACAGGTATTTTATGTAAAAAATTAATCGAGGCCCCGGGTGACCGGTGGGCGGGGAGCTTTTTCCGCCAACGTATCAGCTTGGACATCCAAAGAGGAAACGCTGCCAGTCTGCTGGGAACCTTGCTGATCGGCAGCAGCGGCAGCCTCGAAGAAGTTTTTATATATTATAGTTGTACATTTGTTTGTATATTTTGTAAATTAATTTTGGAAAAACTGCAAAACAACAATTAGACACAAACAGAAATTCGCATAAAAACATCTTAAGTATGAATATGTGAAATTAGCATTCATAGCAATTCTACGTTAGCTTCAAATTAAACCATCACTAGATCCTTTAATAAAGACACCCCTATCTGCAATCCCTACATATCAATAGGGACGCTGATTGCAAAAACCCTTCAAAGTATTCGCAGAACCACAAATTATGTTGTTATTTTTTTCTATTCCACGGAGTAATCGCTTTCTTCAGTTCATTAGAAATCTTTTCTCATGTTGATTGAAAGCGAGGAACAAGTTTTATATAGAAACTAGCTTCCACACCGCGGGTTCCATTGGTGAAATATTTTTTTGTATCGGTTCCGTAGGTCCAAAGAATACCCATAAAAACAAAACTTACCTTTAAATTATAATATTAGTAAAAATGAAGATAACATTTTATTTCAATCGAAACTAAATATTTAACTTTCTATGTCAGTTTCTAAATTATTAGAGTTTTTATTTCTATACTCAGTAAGTAGTAATAAAACTCATAAAAGTGTAAGTGGGATGCCTTGAGGATGTACTATAATTAATTATGCCATAATATGTACATAAAATTTATATTTTTATTGATAACATACAAACATATCTACAGCTCTAAAACTATTGTTAACTTTTAATATCCTTCGTATTAAAACGAAAGGCAACCCAAAAACAAGTCGAGTTAAATAACAAACCGTAAATAACACAAAAAATACTGTCAATTAACTTCATAACAAGGAAAAATAAAAAGAAATCTCAGACATTTAACGGAGGAAATCGCACTTCCGAGTCCACCGTCTAAATAACATTAAGTCGACAAACTTTTTTAACCCACCCCCGCTTTGAGCATGGTAAATAACACCACGACTAGCTACGAAACCGCGGTCGCCAATAAAACACTAATTCTTCCTTGTTAGGGCTGTGTTATAGAGGCAGCGAACTAATAAGATATAACTAAGACATTAAAGATTTATATAGCTTCAAAACTTGAAGTGAAAACTAGCTTGAAAATGAAAATAGTACCTACCTATGATTAGCCACACGATACATTATTTTTGCTCGACTGGCTTGCTACCCTCAAGTTGAAATTCTGTTACCTAAAACCTGTTGGTGTGTTCCGGCAGTTTTACCGGCTAGTCGCCTTTAAGCAATTGTAAGAAGGTCGACAACATATTGGCAATCCCCTGGTATTGCCTAATATCTATAGACGACGGTAATTTTGGTGTTGTGACTGCAGGGGATGTTACCGACCTTGCTCTTTTAACTCCCCTTTTGAAGAGTCCCATAAAAGAGAGACCCTCTATCTCTACAAAGGATGAGGTTCTATTCCGCCAGAGTTTGGAATGTTTTGCACTGAGATGCAAGTGGATCAGGCTTTCAGAATTCTGTGAAAAGTGTTCCTACAGATGGTATGCACACGATATTTAGAAAGGACAAAAAAACAACGTTTTTTTTAAATTATTACCTATAATATCCATAGTTTAAGTAAGTAGATATGTAAGGAAGGTGATTTGTAGTAACTATCTGACTAGGCCTCCATCCTGAAGTTGAAAATCTATTGGTTAACTATGTAGGTAACTAATGCGGGTTATAATTTTTTATGTATTTTTGTATTAGTTTAAAAATAAAATTGTTAAACATTTGAAAAAAAAAGCCAATATAGTCAGATGGTTCAAAAATATTTAAAAAATGTAACCTTGCTGAGTTTCTTGCCGGTTCTTCTCAGTTGAAGGTTGACTTCCGAACCGGTGGTAACTTCTGTAATTCGACCTTCATAAGTGCCCTTCTAGAGCCTAAACTGAATAAATGGTTGACTTTGATTGTAAACAAATTTATGACTTTGACTTTGATTGTAAACAAATTTAATTTTATAGATTCTTTCCAAAGGTATAAACGTAGCAATCATATCTTGTACTAGCATAGCATCTATTGAAACAGATACCTCGTGTTTAGACCGGACGAAACAGGAAATTAACTTTCGCCGTCTCGCGTGACAACTTTATCAACAATACTTTCGTTATTTATTCTCCTTATTTTTCTTCTTGTTTCATTAATGTGTTGAAGGCGCCGGTTTGGGATTTACATGTTTTTTTTTTTATTTGAGATATCTACTATGTACATAATTAATTGATAATCATTTTTTTTTATTGTATGTTATCAAACACGTTATTTAGTTAATTCCTAATTTATTGTTTACTAGTTTTCCGCCCCGCGGTTTCACCCGCGTACCCGAGGGGTCTTTTCCAGGGATAAAAAGTATCCTATGTCTTTCTCCAAGGTTCCATCTATCTATATACCAAATTTCATCTAAATCCATTTAGCGGTTTAAGCGTGAAGAGACAGACAGACAGAAAGACAGACAGACTGACGCACTTTCGCATTTATAATATTAGTATGGATATGGATAGTATGGACTAGTATGGATGAATGGATAGAGTGCTGACATAATGATGTTTCTTATTATATTTATGTAGGCTTTTCAGCTATAATTAACTACAAAAGTTAAATGGTAAATTACATATTATCACCTTATTTTACGTTCTGTAATAAATTTCCAAAATCCTAGTAGCTAATATTATATAAATGTGAAAGTTTGTATATTTGGATGTTTGCACGCAAAAACGGAAAAACGGATTTTGATGAATCTTGGCACAAAGGTAGATTATACCCTGGAATAAAACATAGGAATAATATCCCAGGAAAAGATAAAATTCCTCGGAAACGCGGATGAAACCGCGTGAGATAGAATATAGAAGTTCTTCAAGAAGTGAAGAGATTTCTCCAGAGTTGGCAATGCGAGAGTATCCCTGGTGTTGCAAGCGGTACGCAAGGCTACGGTAATCGCTTACCACAATCTCAAACATAACCGAGTTTACGAACTAGGATGTAAAGAATTCGAATAAGAAATGAGGAGATTCGTAGACGAACAAAGGTCACCGATATAGCCCTACGGATAGTTGACTGAAGTGGCATCGGGCGGGGCACATAGCTCGAAGAACCGATGGCTGATGGGGCGGGAAGGTTCTGGAGTGTTGACCACGCACTGGAAAAATCTGGGCTCCCATAATGTGGACCGACGACCTAGTGAGGGTTGCGGGAAACTGCTGGAAGCGAGTAGCACAGGACCGGTCGTTGTGGAAAACTTTGGGAGAGGCCTATGTTCAGCAGTGCACCTCTTTCAACTGAAAGTATGGTTATAGTAAAGAATAATAAAGCATAATAATTTGAATAAGTAGTAGTAATAGTGCCAAATGTCATTGACCATCGCCTGTAGGTAAGTTCTTCGAAGGAGACGTAAAATTTGATTTACGATGCGGAAGCAGGCCAATTCGCACTAACCTGAGTGTTTATCCAAAGAATAAGTAAGGGCAGATGTGCCTCTAAAAAATCTAAATAATATACCTACATGGTCGTAGTAGACGCTCAGCTAGTATATCAGGTGGCCGTGTATGGAGAATGTTCCTTGTTATTTAAGTGTAGGTGGGTTTGTAGCTAATTGGCAAATACTAATAATCTATTGGTGAGTATCCAAGCAAGCCGCCCGCTCGGGAAGCAACACCATCCAGCTGTCACCTCTTTCGACCTACATAATAATCTAATGTCAGTTGCTTGTAGCTGTTTTCATCATTATATTCAAATTAAATCCTTACATCTACTCATAACTAATGTGCAAATAGTAATAAATAATCTACAGGTACGTTGAGAATCAAAGCAAGCCGCCCGCTCGGGAAGCAACACCACCGAGCGGGCACCTCTTTCGACCTTCATAATAATCTAATGTCAATTGCTTGTAGTTTTTTTCATCATTATATTACATCTACTAATTTTAACCATCACCAACCCGATATTAACACATGTATAAATAAATATATTCAAATATATAAAAATAAATGAAAATAGATTCGCTAGTACTTACATACGACTATTATGACTGAGTTAGTGAATTTAAAGATGAATTGAGTAAAAGAAATCCATACTAATATTATAAATGCGAAAGTAGGTCTGCCTGTCGGTCTGTCTGTCTTTTACGTCTTGGTGCTTAAACCGCTGAACCGATTTAGTTAAAATTTGGTATAGAGATAGATGAAACCTTGGAGAAGGACATAGGATACTTTTTATCTCGGGAAAGATAAGATCCTTCGGGAATGCGGGGTTTACAGCTTGTTTAGTATAAAATTCAGCTAAATAAACAGCTCATAAAATGCCTATTTTCGCATCTGCAACATACCATCAACAAAATAAAGATTATACGTTTAACCGTGAACAAAAACGCTTAGAGCGCACGATGTTCAGAAGTGGAAATCTGCGAAACGACAATGTATACGCTTACAACAATGTTAGTAATGCGTTTTACGGTTGTAAATACGTTTACAACTTGTACA
The DNA here is from genome assembly GCA_951361185.1 of Ochropacha duplaris. Taxonomy (NCBI): domain Eukaryota; kingdom Metazoa; phylum Arthropoda; class Insecta; order Lepidoptera; family Drepanidae; genus Ochropacha; species Ochropacha duplaris. The sequence continues at coordinate 13,021,213 of OX592696.1, read as the reverse complement.
ATGGCCGTTGGATGTTACATTGTAATTTTTTTGTTATCATTATTTTAACGATTGCAACGGTTTTTGTGTCCACGCATTTATTGCACAGTATTAAAAGTAATATCAACAATAAATTATAGTTTAGTTTTAAAATTAAGATTTACTATTCCAAAAGAATTATGTGAAACGAAACTCATTTTACGTCAAATTGAAATGACATTGTCGATGAAATTAAATAAATATAACCTCAAAAACATATTTTTTTCTCAAGATCTATTTGAGTCCAAGTGAAAATATTTAGTAGATGTTTTTCGCTTAATGAAATAAGTTCGTTGACATAAGTCAAATATAACGGGGAGTAGGTAACGGATATAGAAAATTATTGATTATTTAGTTTCTATTTTAAACTTGGTGTTGCCTATGTCAATAGGCGACGGTAGTCACTTACCATCAGGTGACCCGCCTGCCTCGTTGTCACTTGTGACATAAAAAAAAATGTATATCCGGGAAAAAACATGCAGTAAATAATAATACTTTGACCAACGCTACAGGAGAATGGAATTAAACAGTCATAAAATATAATTTATTTTATATGTGCCTATATTTATTGTTAAAACAAATATTTATCAAACAAAACGAAATTTTGCATCCAACCAGTGTGTTCCAGATTTTTCCAGCTTTTCACTGAGTAAGACAAACGAACGCTATCTGTTCATATTACGTGGCTTACGGATATTAATTCTGGTGTTACTGCGTTCTGCTTTATACTGTGTACATTGACGAGACGGAAAATTGTGGAAATTGTAATTTGTAATAATTATTGTGACAGGTTTTCATTGTACTTTTTAAGATTTTTAAAAGTCTATTTTATTCGTTACGATTTTCACACCTATATAATATATAAATCTTTAATAACTCCAGTGGTAGTGACATGACAAAGGTTGTGGCTTCAAATTATACAATTGACTTGATCAAACTCGTTGAAGTAATTAAAAAAAATGGTGAGGAACCTTAGTAAGTTGGAAGGGCCTGGTCTGGCTACCACTACTTACCATGGCGAGATAGTGTTCAAACTCTCAAACTCAAAACTCATTTATTCAGTTTAGGCTCTCAGTAAGGCACTTATGAACGTTACAATTGACTCTACCACCGGTTCGGAATACACTTCAACTGAGAACACTCCGGCAAGAAACTCAGCAATGCAATTTTTTTTTCAGCAGTGGATCTTTCTTAAATTTATTTTCATTTTCATAAGCACTGGTTTATTCAAAATAAAAATAGATACTGCATTTTTTTTGTCGTCTGTACAGAGGGGTCAATGTGAATCCTACCTAGCAAGAAGTAAGAAATTATCGATGTAACAAATTAGAATTTACTATAAAAAATCACGTCAGGTTTCAAACGCATCGTTTCAACAATTTTTCATTATTAACAACAAATTACAAGCAATATGTGAAACAAGGCGATGATAGCTCAGTGGTAAGTGACGTCGGATACCGCGGCGAAGGTCGTGGGTTCGAATCCTTACAATGAGCTTGAGCTTTCGGTGAAGGAAAACATCGTGAGGAAACCACAGCACGGTGGTAGGGTACTTTGTAGTACTCGACTGGCTGGCTACCACCCTCAAGTTGAAAATCTGTCGTCAAGCACCTGTTGGTGTGTTCCGGCAATTGCACTTGAGAGCCAGTTCGCCTTTAAGGCATTGTAATAAGGTGTACAACACATTAGCAATCCCCTGGTATTGCCAATGTCTATAGGCGACGGTTGTCACTTACCATCAGGTGACCCGCCTGCCTCGTTGTCATTTGTGACATAAAAAAAAAAAAAAAAACAAAGAAACTGAACTCGTTAATACTTGTATCACGATCGTTGTAAATAGAAAGTAGTGCGAGCTATTAGTACTTCATAAAGACCGATATTTCAGTGTATGGGTTCTGTGTTAGCATTCGTTTACATTTAAGAAACAAAGGGTTCTAATTGAATGCTAGTGAGATGGTAATTACATTGCATCCAAAATATATCTATACTGTGAAATTGTGAAATTGTTTATTCATCCAAATAGGCCTTCACAGGCACTTATGAATAGTCAAACTCTAAATGCTCGGTTCGGAAGATTGCTTTTGCTGAGAAGAGCCGGCAATAAACTCAGCAATTACTCTTTTCAGAAACAACTTACACCTATTACATTCAATAATTAATTATCTAGTCTCACTGACAATATTTGCGTGTTATGGCGGCAAAAATAGTTATCTGTAGAATTTAATTATGACTGACTTTAATAACAACAAACTCAAGCAGACCAGCCCCCACAAGCAGCACCTGTTCACAATTATGACGCGTGTGGCAGCCACCGCCCTCCTCGCATATATTATAGGGAAGTGAGCGACCCGCCGCCCGTCACACGATGCCGCCACAAGCAAAGGCCTTAAAGCGAGCATGACTAACTTAAGCTTGTTAGCTTTACTAAATATTATAAAGAGGAAAGATTTGATTGTTTGTTTGCATTGAATATGCTCTGAAACTACTGGACTGATTTGAAAAAATATTTCTTCATTAGAAAGCTACATTTTCCCTGACGAACATAGGCTATATTTTGTCCCGGGAAAAGATAACTTACTTGATTAATAAATAACTTGATTATTTTCCTATTAGACTAATTCTGATGATCTGAATTCGTTTTGTAGAAGATATACTTTTTTCACGGTTTAAATTTTTACTGGGTCATTACCACCAACTGAGTTAATCAGCTCACGGATGGGACGGTCGTCCCAAAACTACTATATAAATAATAGAATTTCAGAAGTCATCAACCGTTTCAAATTTAGTTTTAATGTTTGAAATAATATAGAAATACACGTCTATAAAACTTAAATGATATCAATCAATACTGTACGAAGTGAAATGCAAGCTTTTCAAACAAAAAGGGCACGGGATAGCAAGGTAAATAACGGGGAGCGCACTGCGGGTAATTTACCAATTTACCCCGATGGAGGTGAGCTATCGGTATAAACACGCAGACACTTTGAACTTAGGAACATTTATGTTAGGGTGGGAAAGGGGATATAATATCTATACCAAGAGTTTGTTTGTTTGAACGCTCAAATCTCAAGAACTACTGGTTCGAATTGAAAAAAATATTTTAGTATTGGATAGCCCATTTATCGAAGAACGCGGGTGAAACTGCAGGGTACAGCTATTACACTATCCTATTGTACTATGAAGTTATTTCAAATAATTTTTAATTAAAACACTCGTTGGACTTATAATCCACTCGCATTAAGAACCACAACATCAACTTCTAATTTCATGATAAATGGTAATTGTTTCGAACAATAAATGGTAATTGTTTCGTAATGTATAAAAATATAAAAAATATTGAAAAAAAAAATAAAGATAATGTAGCTTTCTGATGGTGAAAGAATTTTTCAAATCGGTCTAATAGTTTCAGAGCCTATTCAATGCAAACAAAGAATCAAATCTTTCCACTTAATAATATTAGTACCTATATATGAACAATGAGCCTCGAGGCCTGAAAATTCTGATATTTTTCAGCTATTTACAGCAGTCCACGGTTTAAGTAGTTTCGATTGAAACGAACAAGGATAGGCAAACAGAATATTGTCGACGCATGACTGACGTCGGTCCACCGCGCACCAGAGCCGAACGGAGGCCGAACGGAGGCCGAGCGGAGGCCGAACGGAGGCCGAGCGGCCCTCAAACAACCCACCAACTATTTTAAATATTTATCGCATAGGTACAGTACATTGTATTTTAGTTACAGTGGTATTCGTGTAACAGTCATTTGATTTATTATTAATAATTAATTTAATGTGTTACTGGTAATTTTGTGATGCGTAAATTGAAACGTGTGGTCTACATTGTTTATGGTTGGACTGTAAGCTCATTGGTTAAGCTTTTATATGTATTTTATTGATGCTGTATGGTTTCAGAATTCGTATATGTGTACAGTTGGGACAAAGTTCCTTATCGCGCGTTGTGAAAGGGGGCTAGACGGAAAAAAATCTTACGAAAAATTGTCCGACACTTTTAGTGTCAGTGTCACTTTATTGTAAGCTGTGCGGCGTGCGCATGTTTCTCAGTCTGTCTCTCTCTCTCTCTTATAGAAAGCAAGCCAGATATTTTTTTCATTTTTATTTATATATATATATACTATATACTATATATAAATATAAATGTTTTTTTTTTTTTTAAATATATATATACTCTCTCGACTTATATAACTTCGTTCCATCCGGGTGTCCCTTGACACCTCTCAAGTTTTTATTTAATTAAAAATATAATGTAACTTATACATTAGCAGTATTCATCCATACTAATATTATAACTGTGAATGAGTTTGTCTTTCTGTTTGTATGAAGTTATCGATAATTTCCAATCATTATCATACAATGTGACTCTATTTACGTGATAGTGTAAACAGTATTTTGATTAAATAGCGCCAAGAAATGAAACTATTCAAAAATTTTAAAATAAAACTATAACGGTGGTAGGGTACTTTGTAGTACCCGACTGGCTGGCTACCACCCTCAAGTTGAAAATCTATCGCCAAGCACCTATTGGTGTGTTCCGACGGTTGTACTTGAGAGCCAGTTCCCATCTAGGCTTTGTGTGCTTACCACCTTCGGCCACATCATCACTTACCATAGTGAGATTGTAGTCAAACACAAGCCTATCCAGAATAAAAAAAAAACATATCAAGAAATGTATGTTGAGCATAAAATTGCGGAGAGATTTTCAGTTTTATTGGTTCACATATCCGGTGCAATAATGAAGTCGACCGCCCGCGCCGGGCCGGAAGTGCGGATTGCCGAGGAAACGACGCCATGTTGGAAAACTTCTATTGATATGTAATGAAGATAGTGTTATTGCTTTTATTTTTATTATTCCCTAAATGCGGTCGTTTCCTTTTTATGAAAATGTTGTGAAGAGGAAATATTTTGTTCATTTGGTTATTTATTATTTTATGTTTCGAATTATTGAAGAGATTTTCCTTGGATTTAATAGTAGGGTCAAAAGGCTGAATAGCAGGTTAGAATTCTATATGGGACGGTCGTCCCACAGGTAAGCCAAGGGGTTGAATTTAAGAATGTTTTTTTTATATCTAATGTAATTGTGTTGTCTCCTTCAGTTGAAAGACGTTCGTGTCGCTAAACTATTCAATATAAATTTGAACTTTATTTACACTTTATAAGAAGAACCAAGGACTAAATGCAGGAGAATACTTTGCGAAAAGCTCAGTCCAAACATTCGGCAATTACCAATTCTAGCTTTAAATTAGATAGCATTTCTTATATCCATAATGTAGACAACTGAGTAAATACAATTATCTATTTACGTGAATATTTAATCAACCATATATTATTATATCCTAAACTGGGCTTATTTATAATCTGCGAAACTGTCGACTATTGTTTACGAGTACCGTCGGAGCGAAAATAAACAAAACGTTATTCAATCTACCCTCCTACTGTAAGCAATCACTTGATGGTAGGGAGGCGACGGGCTTGTTGGGCTCTGAAATTAGCGATTTTACTCCCATAGCCGAAGTGTAACGTGTAATGTAAGATTACGTGTAATTTAGCATCAAATGTGTGGACGGCACACGAACTCAAAGCGGATTCTGTACGCGAAACTATTTCCAACTCAGTTGCTACGAACATGCCGAATAGGAAGGTCGTGATAGCTGGTGCATTTTGTTTTTGCATTCTCCTACATCTCTTTCCAATGAATGAGCATCGTGTTTCAGATTTTTTTTAAGTAATGCGAAGTTCCTTATCGCGCGTTGTGAAAGGGGGCTAGACGGAAAAAAATCTTACGAAAAATTGTCACGACACTTTTAGTGTCAATGTCACTTTATTGTAAGCTGTGCGGCGTGCGCACGTTTCTCTGTCTCTCTCTCTCTCTCTTATAGAAAGCAAGCCAGATATTTTTTCATTATTTCAATATATATATAAATAGAAATATTTTTTTTTATATATATATATATACTCTCTCGACTTATATAGCTTCGTTCCATCCGGGTGTCCCTTGACACCTCTCAAGTTTTTTTTTTATCCCAAATAACAGGTTTTTCTTGATACAAACTAATAAGTTCAAGCTATTGTTCGTCATCCACATCATGAACGTACATACGACACAACCGTCACTAACACCGTCCAAACGAGCACTGCGAGCGCCTTTGTGTTCGCGCGAAAAACCGACAGCCGATGGATCAACCCCGAGCGCCGCGCGAGCGTTACAAGTAATGCTCGTAGTGCCGTCCACACGTAGAATTCATGTTACATTACACGGTGGATTACATTACACGTTACACTCGTCTGGACCCGGCTTTATAGCAGCCCAAGCTGCCGACAGTAATTTGACCGCCCAGATTAATGTAGACTATTGTATTCTGTGGGTATCCCCGGCAACGCCGTAAGCCAATGTTCATGCCTCATTTGGCTCGTCGTCTAAAACGGCTTTGACCTTCAAATAAGTAGGCATCAGAAAATCGCTCTATTTTACTATGCGCTAATGTTGGCAAAGGAAAATCTCATGATGAATACTTAGTTGGTAAGTTCTACTATCTATTGAAAGTACTAAAGGAAAAAACTAATAAAATAATTCTACTAAATTGTTGATAGTTTCCGTCCTAGTTGCTATTTTTCATCGCCGATTTCCTAGCCCCAATCTCCCCTGTACTCCAAACATCTGACGTGACGTTCGCCCGCGACTGACATATCCGAAATCGCTGCGACATTCTTCGAAAAACGTCTCCTCAAACAATGCAACAAGGGTCCAGTGACGTACCAACTTAATTTCACAGTAAAGTTACCTTTAATTTCATAGGTATAAGGTTTAATATTGAGCGTGGGAGCTACATTATAAGTTTGCATGTCTATTTTTGAATTCAATTGACAGCAGTCTTAACGTTTAGACTATAAGAGTCATTTTTACTTGTCTTGTGAAGATTCTTTGGGGCGGTAAGAAATGTTAGGTACATTTTGTAAAAGTTTAGATTTGTACTGAAGTGACGGATTCGATCTGAAATTTGTTAATTGTTAGGCAGTTTTACTTGGGGAGGGTATTCGTCTTGGCAGGCGTTTATTATCAATTTATTTATATACCTATCTATCTTTTCAAAAATACCCTACATTGACGGGCCGGTTGGCGTGGTTGGTTAACACACTGCCTATCACGCCGCAGGTCGTGGGTTCGATTCCCATCCAGGACACACATTTGTGTGCATGAACATGTCTGTTTGTCCTGAGTCTGGGTGTAATTATCTATTTAAGTATGTATTTACAAAAAAAAAGTAGTATATCAGTCATCTGGTTTCCATATTACAAGCTCTGCTTAGTTTGGGATCAGATAGCCGTGTGTGAACAAATGTACGAGGATATTTAAATGCATTGGGGTTGATATTTTTAATTTGGTCCAAATTTTTAACAAGCGAATATTTTGATGTATTTTTTCACACTATGTAGAAATGTTTTTTTTTTAATCTGGATAAGCTTGTGTTTGACTACAATTTCATTATGGTAAGTGATAATGTGGCCGAAGGTGGTAAGCACACAAAGCCTAGATAGGAACTGGCTCTCAAGTACAACTGTCGGAACACACCGATAGGTGCTTGGCGACAGATTTTCAACTTGAGGGTGGTAGCCAGCCAGTCGGGTACTACAAAGTACCCTACCATCGTGCTATGGTTTCCTCACGATGTTTTCCTTCACCGAAAGCTCAAGCTCATTGTAGGATTCAAACCCACGACCATCGCCGCGGTATCCGACGTCACTTACCACTGAGCTATCATCGCCTTAAAAGGTATGGTATGTTATAGGTATTTATATATTTAATGGTTATATGATGAAACCGTGAGACACATTAAGTATCTTCTTTATAGCAGATACATATACGCCATCAAATGCTGTTGATGTGTTTATTGTACCCCTACTTACTGAGTACTGAGTTACTACTTGAGTGTCTCCCTACTTAATCGACTAAACTCCTCATACTCCGCAGCATTCACCAAACGACACTGAAAAGGCTTTATTTTTAACATCAATTTAGTCAAACGCAAAATACTTACTTCCCTAAACTTTATTTTCTAAAATCCGACCCATTTGGTACCAATGAAAATTTTGTATTTTTGTTTTTTAGGGTTCCGTTCTTCAAAAAGTAAAAAAAGGAACCCTTATAAGATCACTTTCTTGTCCGTCTGTCTGTCCGTCTGTCCGTCTGTCCGTGTGTCACCACTGATTATCTGAGGAACGGGTGGACCTAGCAAGTTGTAATTTATACCAGATACTGAGGTCTAATGAAATGAAATGATGAAGTTGTATCGGCGCTCATACAATTTAGAGGTCTAGCTTAATTGGCACCAACCTCAAATAAGGTAATCGAAAACATAATTAAAAAAAATTAAAACATTACGGAACCCTCGGTGCACGAGTCCGACTCGCACTTGACCGGTCGCCAAAAATACTTGTTTGAAAACTTTTAGTGAAAATCCTTTTAATATCAAAATGAGTAAGTACAATATTTCATACGCAAAAACCAAGAACAAGGCCTGATTACTCAACATAAAATCGACAGTTTAGATCAAAAATTAGTAATTTTATTAAATTGCCACACTTTCGCATTTATAATATCAGTTATTTAAAATATTATAACCGATTTAATATTAACTAGCTGTCTTTTCCCGGGATAAAAAGTATCCTATGTCTTTCTCCAAAGTTCCATCTATCTCTATACCAAATTTTATCTAAATCGGTTCAGTGGTTTCAGTATGAAGACTTGAAGAGGTCACAGACAGACAGACACACTTTCGCATTTATAATAATATATTAGTATGGATTAAAACTCCCAAATACGAATCGATAAACACAATAAAAGTAGGCAGAAAATTCAGTACACTTATTTTTTTAGTTCGCCATACTAAAAAAAGGTACTGAAAAGTTCCATCAAGGTGGCAGACAGTAAACATAGCATTTGTATGCATTTCCTTGCATTCAATTCCGCTGTACGCCTGAATACATTCACCTACGTGAAATGCTTAAGCGCTGCATTTACTATGTAAGCATTTTTGTATCATCGCTGCTTTGCTTTGTTTCAAATTGCAAGGATTAATCTAAATTACAGAACAATATTTTTTTAAATTTCATGGCTTATAGATACACTACTCCAAATTCGTCTCTATCCAAAAGCTGTGTCAAAAAACTTCTTAGACTTCAACCTTTCACGGACAATACTATTTATAATTCAGACTAAGTATTTGTTTATTTTAAGCTTTATTGTGATATCCTGTTATTGGCTTTAGATATATATATTAGAATAGACCATGTTAAATTATATAAAAACTGCTGTTGGATGTACTAATAAATAAATTAAAAAAAAAATACATTATTGAGTTATTTATTTTTATTATATGTCATTTGTTATTGAAATCTTAGATTTATTTTAAGTATACTAACTTTAAGTATAATTACGCACGTTACAGAAGATATGAGTATCTGTCATTATGACATTTTTTTACGTCTGAAGTTAGGCAAATGTCCACCAGCTGTAAAGCGGCTTTCGCTTATCACTTCGCGTGGAAAAAATATCAGATTGAACCGTTATAAAGATGCTAGAAGAAAGCACCTGGCTGTCAATAACCTACTAAACGTAGCCCAGATACCCAATGTAAGCCTCCCACGGCAAGTTTGTAAAATTTTGCTATAAAAATTATCACAATTGAAAAGAAGATAGAAAGTATGAAAACCTGTTTCAAATGATTGCAATCATTCTTCACACAGAAAAAAATGTTAAACACCAGTTGAATTTAGTTCTGAACTGTTGCCTTGAGGCAAAATGGCGTTTTGACTTCACTTGGACAATTTGAGGTGCGCAAATTGCTGGCTCTTGTTAATTAGCGTTTGCTATATTATATCAGTTTGAAACGTGGCCATACAAATGGCGATAAGCGTCGCGAAGGAGAGAGCGTTTTATGATTTTTGTAACAGCACAATCAGCCCCATGAGTAGATGATCACTTTCTTACCATTTCTTCTCGACATTCCTCGATACTTTGTATTATGACCAAAGTAAAAGACTAAAGACACAGTCCTTTTACATAATTTTGGGGCTAATTCTAGGTTTATGTCAAAGACTTTAAACTTATATTATCTTTGGTTTATGTAAACGATTAATTTTTTGATGTAGTAGAATTCAACTGTTGAAAGCATTTACTTTAAAAGAATTAGCTACCTTGGTCTAATTTCAATATGTTTTAACAATTACCTTTGTCGTTTACAAAACAGAAAATATTCTAGATTTATCAAGCATCTACAATCACTCAATTTTCAATCACAGAAAAATACGAAAACAAAGTTCAAACCATTTTCTTTTTTAAAACCAATATTTAAAAGATGACTACACTAGCAGCACTTTATGATGGCAATTTGACAATCCGATCTATTTACGTGCCATTAATCTATTGACTCGCGAGATTAACCTGTCAAACAACTCGTCAACTCGCGCACAGTTTTAAAAAAATTAAAATTCGCGCCCAATTTTCAAGTAAATGTCATCGTCCCGATTGTCCCAAGAAAGAACTGACAGGTTAAGCGACAAGCATAGCAAGCTACTTGTCAAAACGGCGATCCCGGCATCCCCTGAAACTCCTCTAAATCGCTTATGCGAAGTCTTTTGTGCCCCCCCCCACAGTTTAGCAATCCGGTTGAGAGCCCTAAGCGCTCGCCAAATAGTCCGCGTAAGGGTGTACATGGCCTCTCAGATCTTCATCTTTTTGTCCTACTCAAAAAAACTTACCTCAGTGAAACATTTTAATTATCACAGAACATCTCCAGTTTTGGGGCCCAATCATCCCAGTGACACAGTAATTGATAGTTCGGAGTGGTATTCGTACCTCAGGACATTCCTTACCGTTTCACTTTGACAGGGTGTTATTTGGGACGGACATGTTGACAGAAGGTACAATAATAACATAAATACAACCTTGTTTATTTAAACAAATTGTTAGTTTTGTTTAAATGGCGTTAAGAAATATAATTTGTAGTTTCGAAGAGCATTATTTTGGTTCCATCCAGTATATTATTATTAGTATACATTTCACCGAAATAAATATATCCTGAGACATTAAAGTATGTTATGTTATATATCCAGGATATGATCTACTTGTGTGCCAAGTTTCATCAAAATCCGTTCAGTCGTTTTTGTGTGATTGAGGAACTTATATCTAATCATATAAACTTTCACACCTTTCACATTTATAATATTAGTAGGATATACACACATATATGATAGCTCAGTGGTAAGTGACGTCGGATACCGCGGCGAAGGTCGTGGGTTCGAATCCTACAATGAGCTTGAGCTTTCGGTGAAGGAAAACATCGTGAGGAAACCACAGCACGGTGGTAGGGTACTTTGTAGTACTCGACTGGCTGGCTACCACCCTCAAGTTGAAAATCTGTCGCCAAGCACCTGTTGGTGTGTTCCGGCAATTGCACTTGAGAGCCAGTTCGCCTTTAAGGCATTGTAATAAAGTGTACAACACATTAGCAATCCCCTGGTATTGCCAATGTCTATAGGCGACGGTTGTCACTTACCATCAGGTGACCCGCCTGCCTCGTTGTCACTTGTGAAATAAAAAAAAAAAAAAATATCCTGTATATGTGTGTATATGTCCGGTAAGTAGTAGGACAAAAGGGGGAGATAGGTTGGCGGGCCACCGACCAAATATACGAACATTTGTTCAATAAAAACATCGATATTTCTGATTATTATGTAATATTAATTTTAGATATTAAATATCTCAAAAACGATCACACTTTTACCACTGTATACGCCGCAGAATGCGAGCAGCACAGGATCGGTCGATGTGGAATACTTTTTCGCTAGGCCTTTGTCTAGCAGGATGTCTCTTTCGGCTGAAATGATGATGAGCTGCTTGTGGAGGCTGATCTGTTTTAAGTTACTTATTAAGTAACGTAGTAAATAACTTTTTTTTTTTTTTTATTCTAGATAAGCTTGTGTTTGACCACAATCTCACCATGGTAAGTGATGATGTGGCCGAAGGTGGTAAGCACACAAAGCCTAGATGGGAACTGGCTCTCAAGTGCAGCTGTCGGAACACACCGATAGGTGCTTGGCGACAGATTTTCAACTTGAGGGTGGTAGCCAGCCAGTCGGGTACTACAAAGTACCCTACCACCGCGCTATGGTTTCCTCACAATGTTTTGCTTCACCGAAAGCTCAAGCTCATTGTAGGATTCGAACCCACGACCTTCGTCGCGGTATTCGACGTCACTTACCACTGAGCTATCATAACTAAATCAGCCTGTCAGATAATACAGATACAAAAAACCTTAACATATTTCTTCGATTAACCTCAATTTTATATCAATTTCACCATTATTCTCCTCCGTTTGTCAACCGATTAACTTTAATAAACAGTTTTAGAAGAGCCTTTTAGCCTAAAACTTTTTGGTCGAATTTCGATCAGAGGGCGAGCACTGGTCTATCAATGTACCTATCTATCTAAATAAAAATGAAGTTATTCGAGGCCTCGGGTGACCGGCGAGCTTTTTCCGCCAACGCATCAGCTTGGCCATCCAAAGAGGAAAGGCAGCGGCAGCCTCGAAGAAGTTTTTATATATTATAATTGTACATTTGCTTGTATATTTTGTACATTTGTTGTTAATAAAATAGTTATGAATTATTTCGTACACATTCATTAATTAAAAAATCATCATGCATAAACGGAGACACACAAACAGATTTACGTATAGATGTAGCTTGCATCACAGTAGTAGAGGGTCAGTAATCCGTTAATTGATGCAATGCGACCGTCCGGGCGTCCGCCATTTGATCCCACATCTGTGAGCAATGAAAATGCGCAATTTCATTAGGTACCTAGGTGTGTTTAAATTATTTTTTTATACCACAAGTGACAACGAAGCTGACGGGTCACCTGGTGGTAAGTGACTACCGTCACCTATAGACATTAGCAATACCAAGGGGATTGCCAATGTGTTGTACACCTTATTAAGGCAACTGGCTCTCAAGTGCAACTACCGGAACACACCAACAGGTGCTTGGCGACAGATTTTCAACTTGAGGGTGGTAGCCAGCCAGTCGAGTACCACATAGTACCCTACCACCGTGCTGTGGTTTCCTCACGATGTTTTCCTTCACCAAAAGCTCAAGCTCATTGTAGGATTCGAACCCACGACCATCGCCGCGGTATCCGACGTCACTTACCACTGAGCTATCATCGCCTTACCTTGATTTTGAGTTTGATATAATTTATCTCTCGCTAACAGTATATTTTCGTTAAGTTCTTGAAATTGTGAACCACAATAAATAATAACTAGATACAAATCAAACTTTATTTTTATTTCCGAGTTCTATCATACAATACCTGCACACAACGTGACAACACAGCATGTCTAACTTGTGCGATTTATTGTACACTATATGAGATAACGGAAACACTGGAGAAAATATCAAGAGCAGATATCTCAACGTTAAGGAGCTTGTTCAATTCCAAAAAAAAAATATTATACGGAATAAATCTTAAAAACTCTATTTTCTTTTTTGTTAAGTCAAAAGTTATAAGAATAAATTATAAGCAGAATATAAGATTCGGAAAATATTTTTAGAAAACAGGTATTTACACACCTTCATAAGTGCCCTTCTAGGGCCTAAACTTTTTTTTTTATACCACAAGTGACAACGAAGCTGACGGGTCACCTGGTGGTAAGTGACTACCGTCGCCTCTAGACATTAGCAATACCAAGGGGATTGCCAATGTGTTGTACACCTTATTACAATGCCTTAAAGGCAACTGGCTCTCAAGTGCAACTGCCGGAACACACCAACAGGTGCTTGGCGACAGATTTTTCAACTTGAGGGTGATAGCCAGCCAGTCGAGTACTACAAAGTACCCTACCACCGTGCTATGGTTTCTTCACGATGTTTTCCTTCACCGAAAGCTCAAGCCCATTGTAGGATTCGAACCCACGACCTTCGCCGCGGTGTCCGACGTCACTACCACTGAGCTATCATCGCCTTATAATAAGAATAAATGGTTTTGACTTTGACTATTCATAAGCATTTAATAAATATCAGACTCTAACCCAAGATTTAGAAGGTCGCTTTTGCTGAGGACAGCCGGAAATAAAAACACAGATTTATCATAAAATGTGTCCTGCAAGAACGAGCGCTAGATTGTACCTATATGGTATTTTTTTAAGTAAAATAAAAATGGTTTATGAAACTCACTTTTATTACGAAGCTTTAAACTAGTCTTGTCAGAGAATGTAAAGTCTATTTTAGATACATATCTACGGGTTGCACACAATTCAGTTTGTAGGCTCGGTCCACGATTTATTCTCATAATACGCCACACTCTGTATAAAAATATAGTAACACAATGTTTAAGAAGAATCATATTATTATTATTATTAAAAAAATAAGTAAGTTCATTGTAAAGTAGGTAGTTGAAGTTAAAAAAGCTCTTCTCAGCAAAAGCAACCTTCCGAACCGTGTACTTTGAAGGCCTATTTGGATGAATAAACATTTCATTTCAAAAGGTAGTCGAAGTTTGTGAAGTCATATTTTCGTTTTTAGTTACCGAATTAGAAACAAAGCTTTTTCTAGTTTTATTTGTATGATGTAGGTATTACAAGTAACAAAATGCCCGCCGTTTGCTTGTTCAAACAAAAATAATATCATTCTAACAAAATAAAAATCCAATTGCAAAAATATTCTATTTAAACAAAACATTGTATTCAGCTCACTTTATTTCACTCAATACTATACGTATCGCTTTCAAAATAAAGCTTATAATTGCATAAACTTCATAAAAAACAAAATATCGGACGTTGCTCGTTGCTATAGTAACGGCACGAACTGAAACAAATTAAATTTTTCGACTCAAAACTTCCTTATAGCTATAGAAACAAAGGTGAATATTGTTTGGTTTTCAATACAAAATTATGTTTGTGTGGAAGTAACAATGCGGAGTGAAGTGGACAATGGAATAAAACTGTTTGCTCCATTCGAGGAGGACTTAAGGGCTATTAGATATGTCTACGAGGTCCAGAAGGGCGTACTTTAGCGATTTGTCTTTAGTGTTCAGTACTGTGGGGGCTGGCAGATATTTGCAGATTTCAGACTATCATTCCTATTGTTTGGAGGAGAGATTTGAAGTCGCCATTTTGAAATTGGAAGATTGTTGATTATTAGAATTCGTTTACGAAGATAGTTAGATACAATCTAATATTGAAACGTATTTTGTTTTTTTTTGTCATTTAAGGATAGCATTATCACATATTGGTATTATCTTTATTGAGGTTCTTGTACCTATAGGTCCAAGAACGCTGCTGAGGAAGACTCAAGTGACATCGTTGGTGAGGCAGAAAACGGAAATGCAGTGGAAGCAGACGTAGTGGATACAGATTCTATTTAATCCATAATTGGAACGAAGTTCCTTATCGCGCGTTGTGAAAGAGGGCTAGACGGAAAAAATTCTCACGAAAAATTGTCACCGACACTTTTGTGTCGGTGTGCTATTGTAAGCTGTGCGGCGTGCGCATGTTTCTCTGTCTGTCCCTCTCTCTCTCTCTCTCTCTTATAGAAAGCAAGCCAGATATATATTTTTTTTTATATATACTCTCTCGACTTATATAACTTCGCTCCATCCGGGTGTGTGTGTTTTTTTTTAAATAATGTATTAATAATCGATGTTAAAAGCGTAGGTATAACCGATAAAATAAAAACATTTAAAACGTCTGTTCTTAATTAGCGCAAGAGGAAATTAGAGAAAAAGTTTTTCCCCAAACTTTGTCATCGACTTCAACAATTTTATAAGAATTTAATTAACGTTAATTATTTATAAAACTCCCGAAACAAGAAATAATTGGACGCAATTGTGTTTGATATTTATCGGATTTTTATTTCATATTACTGGTAATTGGAATTTATCATTTATTTACTTAACTGTCCTTGTAAACAATTTTTTTTTATTTAAAAAATAGAAACCATATTTCTGAAAGAAAAAGCTCAACAAGTTAAACTAAGCCTTAACTATACATATAAGCCTTTCCTAATTACATAAGTGTCTTTGTAAACGAATTATTTTTTCTATAAAAAATTTAATCAATATTCCTGAAAGAAAAAGCTCAACAAGTTAAACCAAGCCAGCTGAAAAATTCTTCAATCAATTGGTGTAATATATTCTGACATAAGGAAACATCAGTTTGCAATATCCTCCAAGACCGATATATCCAAGTGCGCAGGAGTGGCATGAATGTCTGCTGCCAATTAGAGGGCGCGAGTGACAAACGCGCATGGATATGACACACGGCGAGTAATGTCGGTTTCAAAATTAGATTAACGCAATTTGTCGGACATGTGACAAAGAAGACAAAACAGAAAAAACTTTAGACCCGCCATAAATAACATGTTCTTTTTTTGGGATTTTTTAGGTTTAATTTTAAAATGATGATAGCTCAGCGGTAGTGACGTCGGATACCGCGGCGAAGGTCGTGGGTTCGAATTCTACAATAAGCTTGAGCTTTCGGTGAAGGAAACCATAGCACGGTGGTTGAGTACTTTGTAGTACCCGACTGGCTGGCTACCACCCTCAAGTTGACAATCTGTCGCCAAGCACCCATCGGTGTGTTCCGACAGCTGCACTTGGGAACCAGTTCCCATTAAGGCTTTGTTTGCTTACCACCTTCGGCCACATCATCACTTACCATGGTGAGATTGTGGTAAAACATAAGCTTTTCCAAAAATAAAAGTAAGAAATACATGAAATGAAACTTCTTGAAACAGACCTTTCTATGAAAGATTGTTAATGGTGATTTCTGTAGCTCGACCATCATAGTGCCCTAGGGACTTAACTGAATAAATGGTTTTGACTTAAGTAGACTTCGAATGAATCAATCAGGAAGAAAATATGTGCTTATTTTAATATTGTTCCGTAATTCAAAACATCTTATTATCTTTGATATTATATATTTTTTAAGAATTTATACATTAAACTAGTAATAAAAATAACCGTAAAAATGAAGTGAGTAGTGTTGTGTCACATCAAAATTGGTCAGCGGCTCGGATATCCCAAAACATGGTAACAGCACTGATTTTCAGTCGCCGCCATGAAAAACGTCACAATAACAAACTCAATTCTACAAGTGCTTTGAAAGATGTACGCTACGTTTCAATTGATTAATGGTCCAATACTGAAATACTCCTGTGCAAACATACAGAGTTATGAGACAGACACAATGACACATTTAGTTTTAATTTTACATACCTACAACTAAAGGGGTCTGAAGTCAGATTATATGAACCAATCTTTGTAAGCTGTTTAAATATTTATTCTCTGTAGTAAGTTTTTCAATATCTGAGGACTATGGCTGCTGAAAGTAAAAGGTGGTATCGCCAACTGACCCGTCTAGATATTTACAATTACAATCTTGGTAAAAAAATAAAAGGTTTTGAGGGAATCAGTTTCATCTTATAAAGATGCACGTAAGATCTGTTGCCAAAACTGCAAGCTGCACTTGAGATCCTGTACCCATCTGTACATTGTTAACTTATCACTTTCGGCTACATGGTGAAATTAGCATCACGGTTTTTATTGCTTTGGAGAGGGTTGTGTTTGACCACAAAGTCAAGTGCAGCTGTTGGAACTCATCGATAGATGCTTGGCGGATTTTCAATTTGAGGGTGGTAGCTAAGCAGGCGAGTACTACAAAGTACCCTACCTCCGTGCTATTTGTTTCCTCGCAATGTTTTCCTTCACTGAAAGCTCAAGTTTACTCTAGGAATCAAATTTACGAACTCCCCCGGCATCCGACGGCGGTACCACTGAGATATCTTCGCCTTATATAATTTAAAAAAAAGTTAAGCAGAAATGCCAGCCTACAAAGAAATACTCATCAATTCTTATTAGATTCACATTCCATTATTATTAGACAATGATCTTTGTACTAAAAGCACTCATCAACAGACCAAAACAAAAAAGAGGCCGAAATAAGAAATATGATATCTCTGAAATTTGATAATACACGCGACCGTCACGATGAACAAACTAACAAACATACCCGCATTTTGCTTTTGTATTAACCTACTGGTATACCATAACATGACTTAATAACTATTGTAATAAAGTTCCAAATCATTTGACAAGTCTCATAATTCCATAAGTTATATTTTCAATTCAGTTTTAGAACATTCTTATTGGTATGAAAATAGAGTTGCAATTAGAACACTACAATACTATTAGATTTGACATAGACCCTTGCCCTGTTAGCCTTTCCCACGTTGCTTTATTTCATCAAACATTCTGCCACGCGTATTATGGTAATAGAAAAAAAAGAAATTATCGTTGGCTACTTTGCATAATCTACGAATGACAGCGTGACATTAAGTTGTCTGTTTACATTGCCAACATCTTGAAACGTGTATCATTTGAAAATAACCTTTACAGAGCTCTGAATAGAAGTTAAAATAATTGTAAAAATAAATTGGTAAGAAGTTAACGGTCACTGTATGTAAGTGACAGTCAGTGTGAAAAGAACGATTATGTTTACTTTTTTGTTGATTTTTGAGTTAGTTTGTTTTGAACGCTGGTGCGTAATATGTCAAGCACTTGTTTATTGGACTACCAGTGTTTTGGTTTGTAGTACCTACTGTATATAGGCAAGAATTATCTCAAGATTTTATATTGCCCTACTTATATACCATCAAATAGGATTAACTTAAAATAAGACGTCATAATCCTCGGACATCCTCGGTCATTTTTCACATCTGATCTCAAAGTAAGCAGAGCTTGTAATATGGAAACCAGATGACTGATATTACTACATATACAACTTTTTTTTGTAAATACATACATACATAAATAGATAAATACACCCAGACTAAAGACAAACAGATATGTTCATGCACACAAATGTCTGTCATGGATGGGAATCGAACCCACGACCTGCGGCTTGATAGGTAGTGTGTTAACCAAACACGCCAACCAGCCCGTCCTTAATTTTAATATTTTGTACTTAAGCACTTTTCAACACAGAATTTATTTAAACTTACCAGTTAATTTATTTTGTAAATTATGCTTTGTATTTATTTGAATATATTCAACAAATAAATATAAAACAAACTTAAAGTGCTACTAATACGTCGTTTATCTCTTTTCAAACCATTCGCTCCATTAGTGACGCGTTTTAAAATGTAATAAACTCTCTCAGAACAACAATGAAGTTAGTTTTATGATAGTCGTTTGAACAGAGTTGTATTAAACAAGTTTATATATTCCTCGGGGATTAATATATTTTTATTATCGTTAGTTTTTATTTAGAATAAATTTAATGTTAAGTTAAATTAACTAAAACTTTAATATTTAAATATTAGATACATATTGAGGTCGTATATTTCAAATCCTGTGTTGGGTTTTCAAATCATGTACCGTGAAATATTTTTTCATAAATTTTGTACCTACCTTCGACATAAGAAAGGAGATTTATTTTATTGTATTTTTTTAAATAACGGCCACATGGAAATTAATAAAATATATATATGAGAATATATGACTACATTCCAGTAAAAAAAAAACATATGTATTCGAAATATTTTACCTGGAGGGTTTTTTTTTTAAGAAGATTTTTGGCCTGGTAGCGTGACCTTTAAGCCATTTCTTTATTTTAAATATTCATATTTTATGTTTAGTCACGTTTTATTGTCACTTTCACTGTAAAGTCTAGTCCTCGTCCGTACAAGTCCGGTCTAATTTTAGTGAAATTGGCGGCTATTCCACTAAAACATTTCATGGACTTTTTGGGACAACCTGGAAAGTCACGATACACGCTTTCATTTCATTTCACTTCACTTGTGCACTTAGATTGATCTTTATTGGACAAAACACCACCGAAATTATTCAATAAAACTCAAAATACACGAAATTAAAAATTAAAAATTTAAAAAACCCCCGACGCAAAAAAGAAAACCGGACATTTAAAAAGTCAAAAATAATACCTATCGTTGAGCCATCAAATTCGATTGAATACCTATACATATTTTAATTATAGAAGTTGATGGATGGCACAATAAGGTTTGCTCATTGAAATGGCGCTATAATGTCGCGGCGGGGTACCGCATTTATAGATAGTCAATCAAATGAAGGGTCTGACTTACTTACGTGCGGTACCCCGCCGTGACATTATAGCGCCATTTCAATGAGCAAACCTTATCGTGCCATCCATCAACTTCTATAATTAAAATATGTATAGGTATTACTCAATCGAATTTGATGGCTCAACGATAGGTATTATTTTTGACTTTTTAAATGTCCGCTTTTCTTTTTTGCGTCGGGGGTTTTTTAAATTTTAAATTTAATTTTTATTTTAAAATTTTTAAACTTAGTTACAAAAGAAGTTAATTCAAGAGTGTTCTAGTGTTCTGGATATCCTGGCTGCAGCATCAGCTCATCGTGTTGCCACTGTTGCATTGTATGTAGAATCAAATACTGATCAAAACGAATCCAAACACGACATATCTGCTATTATTTTTTCAAGAGTGTTCTATTGTTCTGGATATCCTGGCTGCAGCATCAGCTCATCATCTTGCCACCGTTGCATTGTATGTAGAATCAAATACGACATACCTGCTATTATTTTTTCAAGAGTGTACTAGTATGCTGGATTTCCTGGCTGCAGCATCAGACCAAAAATTCCATAATCTTGCATAGTTATATAGCATACATGGATGTTTCAAATTTTAGGTCACATCTAGGTTTGAAAGTAAAGTAAATACCCATTACGCGTCTAAGATCCCTACCACAGTTAACAAAAGAGCGGATAACTTTGAAACGGCTGAACCGATTTTGATAAAACATATCTAAGAACCATCGCTGGAAAACCTGCTTTTAAATAAAAAAAACCGCATCCAAATCGGTTCGCCCGTTTAAGAGCTACGGTGCCACAGACAGACACACAGACACACACACACACACACATAGCGGTCAAACTTATAACACCCCTCTTTTTGCGTCGGGGGTTAATGAAAATAAAACGAAAACACAACGTCACTTCGCAAGTTCCCGCCAAAAAGTCTACCTGAAGGGTGTATGATCAGTTTCACTAAATACATAAAACATAGAAGGAGGGAGGAAACACAAAGCAAATTTTATCCCACGTTATTTTGTTTATTCGTGAACATCAAGCGTCTTGAGTTTAATAATGCATCGTGTAATATTGAATCTTGAAACGATACTAAGGGTATATTATATTAAAACATCATCTTCTGTCTTCTTCTCTGAGTGTTTGGTATTTTTTTTGAATAAACGCTTTAATTGGTAGATACATTTTTTTTGTTTCTTTTAGTAATTATACCCGGTCTAGTTAAAATTAAATTTATCAAATAAAATCAAACACAATTTTGTATTCTGACTCTAACGCAGAAGGTTGTATTTAGCAATAAAATGAGCATTAACAAGCGGTTCTCCTGATGGTATGTAAATTTAACTACTGTCGCTTTCCAATGTAAAGCCAAACTTAAAAAAAAGCGAATTATTATCAGAGGCATCTTCTTAAATTTAACTATAAAGGTCTACTTATTTCCTCCGACTGTATGCGATTGTTTACAGTCTTGGAAATAAGTCGTCTTGTTTCCATCTTTTTTTTAATTAACGCAGTCGGGTTTTTAATTTTTTTGAAAATTAACTTATTTTTACAATGTCTGGCTCTCAAGTGCGACTGCCAGTAGCCAGCCAGGTTCTCAAAGAATTCTAGGGTTAAGGAGGCAACAGTGACTCATGTGTTTTTCGAAAAGCTAAATTAAATATAAATCCTTACTGGATTGATATGAAACTTATACATATTATTCATTAACTATTATAGTTTAACACTGCATCAACACAATTCCATAAAATAGGTTTAAAATAAAATAAATAATAGAAAACAAAAAAAAGATTTTTGAGCCACTGTGCACACACAGGTGTCCACAGTGACCCAACCCTGGGGTCCACAGTGGCTCAAAAGGTACACAGTGACTCATCAAAAGGAGTAATAAAAATAGTCAAAATAATTCAAGTTTTATATATTTATTAAAGAAAAAACAAGTTATTCTAACAGTCTACAAACTCTTGGTCTTACAAACAATGCTAACAATGTGACTTTTCTTATAGAGTCACTGTGCACTACTACGCCATTTTGAAAACTTTGTTTTGTAACAATAAAACTAAAATCCAATTCTCATAATTAAACTGTATGAATGAAGATTATACAATATTTATCAACCAGCAAATATAATAGTCATAACCAATTGCCATTATTTTACGTAAAAAAAACAGAGAAACTTAGCTTAAAATCTAATTTCATCCAAGCGAAATTTGTTTTCTCTCTGTGACACAACACAACGACACTGCACCGGCCGGCCGACTAGTTCAAACACGTTTGGGGGCTACGTGCTATAGTGTGCAAAAGAGACAAACCTACTTTATGCTTTGTCTAACCTGGAAACATTAATGAGTCACTGTTGTCGACTGAGTCACTGTTACCTCCTTGACCCTACCACATTTCTACGGACCGTTTTCCATTACGTTTTATTTCACCGAAAACTCACGTAGTAGGATTCACCTAAAACCTTTGTACAGTATTCGACTTCGATTCCAGTTATCATTAACATACAGTCAAAAATATATCAAAAACTGATGACAAAACATCAAACTTTACATGGAATAAACCTTAACGAAATACATAGAAACCCCATTATAAAGCACCTAATGCTCAAAGAAAGTTTACGTAATGCGTCCAATGTATGTACATTCCGAGGGTAACTTTGCAATTTCCTTGGAAAAACAAGGGGTTGCCTGAAAAAGAAAATAGTATTAATTTTTAATGTGCATTGATGTCGTTATTTATCTTATGTCGTTTTTATACCCGAGGGAGTTCAAATTGAGTTGCAGTATAACATGAATTGTAATCTGTTAGAGGTAAAATAACATTTATATTTACTAAACATACTTTTAGAAATACTTTTTTACAACCAATCAAAAAGAGAATTAGGTTAGTCCTCGAAACCAAATAATATACTGAATAAAGGATGCGGTTTTTAATTTCCATCTTTGTACATTAAATATTTAAAAAAAACAATAAATATATTTGAGTTATGTCTATTCTATCCAGGAATATAAATATCTGTATTCAGAGTTTGATAAATCATAAAAGAAAAAAAAAGTTAACATTCTTGAATCAAATAAACAAACAATTTCGACATCATAATACAGGCTGAGCTACAACATGATTACATACAAATAAATGAAATAAATAAACATTTCATACAAATTAAAATGTCCCGGATGCAATTAAAGGCAATTTATTAACCATTCACAATTATAATTAGCTAGTCGTCTCGCTGCCGGCGATTTATAACAATCAACAAGTGAATAGTTTGTATGAGAGGATATTTCTAGTGATTGATTGTATGGGAGTTATGATTTTAAGGGCTAGTTTGATTGTTTTTTTTTATTATAAAGTAACCTACTAAGATTAGGAGGTGATAAGATCTATAATTATCTACCTAAATTGCAAGTGTGCAGGATTTGCGAGAAAAAATTATTAAATCCCTCGAAAAAGCGAGAAAAACTAGGAGATAGAAACTAGTTTATAATAAATTTAAGATAGAAATACCTGGTAATTTAAAATGTTAAACTTACAAAATTGAAATGTTTTTTTTTTGCAATCTATAATTATGTAAATATGAATTTTAAATAATAAAATTATTTGCTGCTTACATGTACAGTATTTTATTATAATATTAGAACAGTTTTAATCACTTTTCAACGATGTTTGAATTTTTATAGTTTTAACGCTAACATCGTCACATTTCAAGAAATGTCGGTATTTGCAGATGATTTACTGACAATCTGTGTACCTATTAAAATATCTTTGCCTTAACGGAGGCCTTTACTCCAAGATATCATTCAAGATGATGAAATTGATGTTATGTTTTTACGAGGCGCATAAACATGAAAAGGGCGGTATCCACACCATATTATTTTGGATGCCATCCAAAGTATGATGGAAATACTGCGGATGTGAGATTTGTATGGAAATATTCTTGGCGTTTATTACAAAATGCAATATAAAATAAACACCCTTTCATGTAGATATTATTGACTAACTAAACTCTATGTTTTATGCTAGCAACATTAGCAGGTCCAGCAGATTCTTAATAATTGATTCATAGCTAATTTACATTTGTGCCACTACTCTACAAAAAATATAGGAACACAATTCATAATAAAAACAAATATTATTCACGAAATGTGACAAATAAAATATCAGACATAAGACTGTTGTATTAACACAATGGATATCCTAGTCACAAATCCAAACTCTTCCCTTGCAACATTGAGATCGAGAGAATTCTACTTTTAAATTTTGAATTTAGAAACAAATAACAAAATAACGCCACGTGGCTCTTAATGATACTATCCGTAGGGCTCTTGTTGTCGCCGGCGTGCCTTCTGTACTCGAACCAGTCGGTATTTCGCGTGGCGACGGCAAGAGGCCGGATGGTATGACTTTGATCCCGTGGAGTGTCGGCAAGCCGTTGGTGTGGGATGCCACTTGTGTCGATACACTTGCGCCATCTCACTTACCGGTGACTTGTAAAGCCGCGGGAGCGGCTGCGAAAGGTGCGGAAAATTCAAAATTCAAAAAGTACGCTTTTATTGGTCCAAATTATCTATTTATGCCTTTTGCGGTTGAGACCATGGGTCCGTGGGGGTCTGAAGCTCATCGTTTCGCAAATATTTTATGTAAAAAATTAATCGAGGCCTCGGGTGACCGGCGGTCGGGGAGCTTTTTCCGCCAACGCATCAGCTTGGCCATCCAAAGAGGAAACGCTGCCAGCCTTCTGGGAACCTTGCCGATCGGCAGCAGCGGCAGCCTCGAAGAAGTTTTTTATGTATTGTAATTGTACATTTGCTTGTATATTTTGTACATTTGTTGTAAATAAAGAAGAATTGCTGTTACAAAATAAGATCTTGTATTTAAATGCTAGAAATCTTGAATCTTATCACATTTGACAGCGTCAAACTTGACGCATCAAAATTTCTCGGCATAAATATTTTATTATTTTAATATTAATTTTATCGTTTTGTTTCAGATCGGTGGTTGGTGTGCGCGTCTCGTATCCTGCCGGGAGGTGATCTGCCGCCTCCAGGGCTGCATCTCTTTCTGCGCAATCGGCATAGGCGGCCATCAACACACCCGGTCTCAAGATAATTTTAGTGCTATGTTTTAGTTTTATAAATGCTCCCTTTGGGCATACATGTTGGTCCTGGCACCAATTCTGACCCACAACCTTGCAGCCAGGTTAGTGGTACATCGCATGAAAATTTGCTGAGATGTGGGCAGTGTTCTCATCCTCGCTATTTTCGTGGAAACCGTGGTCTGAAAATTCATATTGGAAAGGTACATAAACCTGTTTCAGTATTAATCAATCAGACTAGCTCTGCTAATTCTGGCATTTTAAATTCGACCACAAATTCAAATACTTCCGAGCAACCGTTTTGGCAAAGGATTTGTTTTTTAAAAAATAATGTTCCGGTATTAAAGCGAATACCTCGCGGAGCACGTTTCTGTGTGGCTTCAGCTTTATGTCTATCTATAGACAAAATTCTTAGCCAGAATTCGCAGAGTGCTTGGGAAGAACTGCTCACATTTTCTTACAGGGTGCTGCATGTTCCTAATCGCCAGCAAAATGAGATCTCTCTAACTCAAAAAATAAAAAATAATTGTTCACATCCAGTATTGGCCTCAATTCCAATATATTCGAAAAGTCAATTTATCAATCAGGCAAACCCTATTAGAAAAATTGAAAATAAAGCCAACGACGGCGATTTCAAGGGAGCAGCACAGCTTTTATTTTCAAGCGATGTTGTCGCTGCAGACACACCTGAAACCCTCTGTGCTTTAAGGTCTAAACATCCACCTCCGCTCCCAAATATAATTTTTCCGGATCCCCCTTCATCTGACCAAACCAGTCTAAATTGTACCTCCAAAGATCTTCTAAATGTAATTTTATCCTTTAAACCTGGCTCTGCTGGTGGCCTCGACGGTTTTACACCACAGCATTACAAAGATCTTGTTTGTGGTGCCGCCGGGGACGCTGGCACTAAATTGTTATCGAGATTAACCTCTCTTATAAATTTTATGTTGGCAGGAAAGGTGCCGAGCCCCATCACCGAGATCATTTATGGGGCCAACCTTTGCGCCCTTTCCAAAAAAGACGGTGGTATAAGACCGATCGCGGTGGGTAATACTATCCGTCGTATGGCTTCCAAAATTTGCTGTCGTCACATTCTCCCGATAGCTACTGATTTATTTCAACCAATTCAACTTGGTTTTGGCTCAAAGGGAGGTTGTGAGGCAGCGGTACATGCGGCTCGGACCTTTCTTTTAAATAACGGAGGTGATGTTCTGCTTAAGGTTGACATAAAAAATGCATTTAACTCTGTCGATAGGGCCGCTATGTTGACACAAATTAGGGATATTTGTCCTGACATATATTCTTACTTGTGGCAATGTTATGGCCATCCTACAAAACTTTTTTATAAAACACAACCGATCATTTCCGGTGTAGGTTGTCAGCAGGGCGATCCTCTCGGTCCTGCCATTTTTAGTTTGGCCATTCAACCAATCATATCTAAATTACAGTCTAAATTTAATGTTTGGTATCTAGACGATGGAACTCTTGGAGGTGATGCGACTTCTGTTATCAGAGATTTAAAATCTCTAACTGAAAAATTTAAAAAAATTGGTCTTGATTTTAACTGCTCCAAATGCGAGATCCTAGTTTCAGATTCTGTTCCAGAATCTGAGAAATCCAAAATTATTCAAGATTTTAATGATTTGGCACCAAATATTAAATTAATCTCAAGGGATTCGCTTCTTCTTCTCGGAGCCCCCGTCTTAGATGAATCCATTCCTGGGTTTTTTGAGCAAAAGATACAAAATTTTAATGAATCCTCTCATCGACTTTATGACATAAATGCGCATTATGCATTTTTTATTGTACGACTATGTCTTTTTGTGCCGAAGTTTACGTATTTACTCCGCTGCACCCACTTATTCAAATTCGATCAATTATTAGAAACTTTGGACAACATGATCAAAATTTCTCTTTCTAAAATCCTAAATTGTTGCCTAGACGACAACAAAGTGTGGTCTCAAGCCACCCTACCCGTACGATATGGTGGCCTAGGAGTGCGTAAAATTTCTAGCGTATCACTGCCGGCATTTCTGTCCTCGGTATACAGTGTGAGTGACCTCGTCAGATCTGTTTTGGAACCAACTATTGGATCTGTTGAGGTTTCTTACCTATCCGATGCCAGAAATGCTTGGCAGGTAGCTTGTCCAGGCACAAATATTCCGACTTTGAGTCACTCTCAGAGAGAATGGGACAAACCTCTTTGCGAAAAAACTTGGCAAATTTTATTTTCTGATTTTTCTACTGATTCGGACCGGGCACGTTTGTTAGCTGTCTCTCAGAGTGAATCAGGTCACTGGTTGCAAGCCATTCCATCTAGTAATATCGGGACTTTGTTAGACCGCATAACATTAAGCTTGTGCATTTGTCTTCGTCTTGGTTCCAGGTCCAATCATCCTCATCGCTGCCGCTGTGGGGATCTTGTCAATGAGCTCGGCCATCATGGGCTTTCGTGTTCTCAAAGCGCCGGTCGTATTTCACGCCACGTGGCTCTTAATGATATTATCCGTAGGGCTCTTGTTGTCGCCGGCGTGCCTTCTGTACTCGAACCAGTCGGTATTTCGCGTGGCGACGGCAAGAGGCCGGATGGCATGACTTTGATCCCGTGGAGTGTCGGCAAGCCGTTGGTGTGGGATGCCACTTGTGTCGATACACTTGCGCCATCTCACTTACCGGTGACTTGTAAAGCCGCGGGAGCGGCTGCGAAAGGTGCGGAAAATTCAAAATTCAAAAAGTACGCCTGTATTGGTCCAAATTATCAATTTATGCCTTTTGCGGTTGAGACCATGGGTCCGTGGGGGTCTGAAGCTCGTCGTTTCGCAAATATTTTATGTAAAAAATTAATCGAGGCCTCGGGTGACCGGCGGGCGGGGAGCTTTTTCCGCCAACGCATCAGCTTGGCCATCCAAAGAGGAAACGCTGCCAGCCTTCTGGGAACCTTGCCGATCGGCAGCAGCGGCAGCCTCGAAGATGTTTTTTATGTATTGTAATTGTACATTTGCATGTATATTTTGTACATTTGTTGTAAATATTATCTGCAATAAATTTATTTTCTAATGCTAGAATAGAACAGAGTTTTGTAGCTGTCCTTCTTAAAATAAGAACATTTTTAAGAGGTTTGAATTAATAACCCTAGTGTTAGAAGCCTTCAAATTTAATGACTTAAAATAAGCGAAATATCCCGCTGGGAAAAAAAATATTTTTGTTTCACATTTTATTGGTTTACTTTTAAATAGTTATTTAATGGGTGGACGTACTCTAATTAGGTAAATTCAAAATTTTTGTATATTTTGATCAAACAAGGTTCATCTTTTGGAATTTGTAATAGTAATACGTTGCGAAGGGTTCCGTAGAATATACAAACATGAAATATTACAGAAATACAAGTTGTTGCAAATATGAAGTAATAAATTAACAATATTACTTATTATGAGAATAACTGACATAAATCTTTCATAAAGTCTCGTACACGAAGAGGAATGAATGATCACTTTATTACTTGGAACTCTATGGTACGCGTTTGACCACACAGGTAATTGGTTGGCATTTGCATTTGAAAATAAACTCTGTCACATTTGAGATACGACTCATAATTATTTTAATATGATGTAATTTGTTTTTCAGTGACTAGCTTTTTGACCCCGAATTGGTTTAAATATGAAAGAAACACAATGTTATATTTATTACTAGCGACCCGCCCGCGGCTTCGCCCGCGTGGACTACACGTTATATTGCGCAAGTGGGGGTGGTGGAGGGGGGATAAAAGATAGCCTATGTTCTCTCCCAAGGTCTACTCTATATCTGTGCCAAATTTAATCTAAATCGGTTGAGAGGTTTAAGCGGGAAAGCGTAACAGACAGACAGACAGACAGAGTTACTTTCGCATATAAAATAACCGCCGCGGCGCCGCAACAACTACGTCCCTGCATTTTAAATTTGTAATATCTTCGGAAATATTCACTTAAATAACATGTTGTAAAAAGCATATTGATCTATAATAAATGTTCAATTTATTAGAGTTACTTAATTGGATAAGGATTAATATTGTATTGTTTAAAATCACTTCGTAAATAATCACTTTTTAGTAAAGGATAAAAAATGCTTATGGTGGGTTATCCCTAAGAGATAGACATATACCATCGCGGATTTTTTTGTTGAACTTTTTAAGGTGGACAATACTGTAGTACATTATTTTGGTCTATCTCGTAGGGTTCAGCCAGCGTTTGCAATATAAGCGCAAAAAATGCTTAATTATGACATCACATTAGAAACCTCTGAATTTATCAGTGTTTCGCTACTATATTATGCATGTATTATACATATAAACCTTCCTTAATCACTCTATCTATTAAAAAAATCCGCAACAAAATCCGTTGCGTAGTTTTAAAGATTTAAGCATACATAGGGACAGACAGCGCAAGCGACTTTGTTTTATACTATGTAGTGATTGTTGTGTCTAACTAAATATTTAATGAACTGGAGGATCAAACACCTGTAAAATTTTATTCATCTAATTAGAAACAAGGTTTATATTATCGAAAGGGAATTAACACTTAAGTAACG
Source organism: Ochropacha duplaris (assembly GCA_951361185.1). Taxonomy (NCBI): domain Eukaryota; kingdom Metazoa; phylum Arthropoda; class Insecta; order Lepidoptera; family Drepanidae; genus Ochropacha; species Ochropacha duplaris. Next base: position 12,991,379 of record OX592696.1, on the reverse strand, counting down.
CTCAGAACTAGATCATATTAACTAAAAATAAACCTTATATTTTTATATTCCAGAATTCAAATTCAATTGTTTCAATCTTAACTCAAAATATGACGTTCTATGATTTGACCTACATGTCCAGAACCTTAATTATATTTAAATATATCGCGTTTTGCATCTGGATATCCAACCGCAAAATTATTACTCAATAAATGAACAACATTGAATATAATACAGACAGATGAACAAACATTTCTATGAGTAGTTACAAATTCTAATTAGATATTTAGAACGGATTCAACTACGCACGATCTATTTTCATCACTCGTATAAATGAGTTATGAGCAATTCTGAGAATCACTTAGTATACTTATGAGATGTAATAAATTTGTAAATCTTCCGTTCACTTTCCCAGAAAACATTAATTAATTGAAATGTTTGTAGCGGAGATGATGAAAAATTACGGAATTTAAAGAAATATTACCATTATTTATATCTATGAATTACCTAAATATAATTTGTAGCAGTTACCTATTTGATTTTACCGAACGATAAGAAGCTTATGGTAGGGGAGGCATTGATGCTAAATTTGTAGTTACTCGAGCGTCTTTGGGACCTACTGGAATTTGAAGATTAGGTGGAATAAAGAAAAAAAGGTTATGTGATATTTTCCCCTTCAGCGGTGGGGGGAGCGTCTACAGGGTTTCAAAAATGTAAAAAAAAGCAGTCACCAAGAAATACTCGAGCGCGTCAGATATTAATAGGGTAGTCGCGCCACGTCTGTCTGATAACGGAAAAATAATAATCTGCCGTTTTGCGTGGTGGGGGTGGCCGTACGAAGGGGTCGAAAATATTTTTAAAAAAAATTTACTCGAGCGCGTCAGACATTGATAAGGGATGTTAAGTGAACCCTCCAGTAGCTCCTATTTTAAAGACTGACGATTTGGACGCGACCATCAGTCAGGGCCGATTTTTGAAAATGCAAAAAAAAATCGTGACCTTGATTTACTCGAGCGCGTCAGATTTTTATACAGGCGGGTCTTCTTGATGGCCTTGTTGTACTGACCCATAATCTGACAATTATGTTGAGGGATTTCCTTAATCTGACGGTTTGAAAAAAAAAATATGTAAAAAATATCGAAATCTCGAAAATGGTTCAAGATATCGAAAAAATGTTTGTACAAAAGTTGTAGAAAATTTAACCTTCTACAATATTTATTATGAATACATATACCAAAAAACCCATAGGAAACGAGATATTTGCAATAAATGATTTTTTGACCTTTGACCTTGAAAAATCAGTAGTCGCGGGCACCCTAAGATAAGTAGCTTTTGAGACAAGTTTTAGGGTGTCAAAATAAAGGTTTATACAAGTTAATAGCTGACTATTTCTCATTCTGAGGTGAAACTCATAATATTCCTGGACTATACACTTAATAATGATTTTAGCCACTTCGGCTTGTGCAAATCGGCAGATTAAGATATTTCCGTGATTCGTGACTAATTTCCTTCAAAATAAAAAAAAAAACCAATCGCGCTCGAGAAAATCCAGGCGACGTTTTTTTTTTGCAACTTTGCGAGTCTCCAATTTTCTTTCGTCACGCCCAATTTGTCAGATTATTGAAATGTACACTATTTTGCATGTAACTAACTTACCTTACCTTAATCTGACGCGCTCGAGTATTTCAAACCATCGATTTTTTTTTACTAATCTGACGGGCTACCCTAGGCGTTCGACACTACATAGAAGGCTAAGATTTGGTGAGAGTACTTCACAAGGTGCAAGGTTGCCCCCCTTATGTTAATCTGACGCGCTCGAGTAAATCCCGAAATCCCCTATTCGCCTCCCCTACCATTACTTCGTTATGTCATCGGCCATTTTGGTTTTGTGACACAATCTAGCTGGTTTATGTTTACAATGTTGGTTACATTTAAGAAAGCTCCAATCATAATACAGTTATAATATAGATTATCTGTATATATTAAAAACCAATCGTTACTGAGACTTTTTGGCGGGAACTTGCGAAGTGACGTTGTGTTTTCATTTTATTTTCATTAAATTCGTGTATTTTGAGTTTTATTGAATAATTTCGGTGGTGTTTTGTCCAATAAAGATCAATCTAAGTGCACAAGTGAAGTGAAATGAAATGAAAGCGTGTATCGTGACTTTCCAGGTTGTCCCAAAAAGTCCATGAAATGTTTTAGTGGAATAGCCACCAATTTCACTAAAATTAGACCGGACTTGTATGGACGAGGACTAGACTTTACAGTGAAAGTGACAATAAAACGTGACTAAACATAAAATATGAATATTTAAAATAAAGAAATGGCTTAAAGGTCTCGATACCAGGCCAAAAATCTTCTTAAAAAAAAATCGTTACTGACTGACTGACTGACTGATCTATCGACACACAGCTCAAACCACTGAGCGTATTGCGCTGAAATTTGGCACGCAGATAGTTATTATGACGTCAGTATACGCTATGAAAGGATTTTCCAAAATTAAGGGGATGATACGGGGTTACAAAGTTTGTATTTCGAAACGGGATCGCGGGTGAAACCACGGGGCGGAAAGCTAGTTGTATAATAAACGTAAATACAATAAAATTTAGACTTTTACCGCAGTTACCTGTAATATTCATAAAATAGTATGTCAAACAAGTGCGGCATTGGTTTCCCCACATTCTTTCCTTTATTGCTAACGCCCCTGGTTTTTCTAATGTCCACAATGGATGGAGGCTGACGTAACTTGGTTGTCAGTTAATTAAAACTATCGCTCGGATAAACAAAATTCTACAATATAACGTTTCCATTAGAAAGTACACACATAATTCAATTATTCGATAGGCCCATATTAAAATCATGTGGGCCCATCCAATTTATTTCAGGAACTGCGAGCCATGTCCCATCCTAAACAGGACAGTTAATATCCGCTTTTCTATCAGATTAAACTCCATTGAAAAGTTAAGTCGTATGGATATAATGTGGATACTTTACAGGGTGGTTAGTAACATCATTGTATTGTTACCATCAGGCGGGACTCGGGACGACTGCAACAAAAATAAACCAAGAAAATTAATGAAAAAAAAATTTCGAAAGTCTGAGAAGCAGGCAGGTGTCACTTGATTGTAACTTGTAAGTGACTAACGTTATTGCGATTAGCGTTTTGAAGCGATGATAGCAGTGGTAGTGACGTCGGACACCGAGGCGAAGGTACTAGGTTCGAATCATACAATGAGTTTGAACTTTCGGTGAAAGTAAACATCGTGAGGAAACCATAGCACGGTGGTAGGGTACTTTGTAGTACCCGACTGGCTGACTACCACCATCAAGTTGACACTGTCGTCACAAAACCATTGACTTTAATCTATCTAATACCTTTAAAAGAGCAATTATTTATATGTATATAATCTGAATCTCGGAAACGGTTGCAACGATTTTCATGAATTTAGTATGCAGGGGGTTTCGAGGGCGATATATCGATCTAGCTAGGTTACATTTTTAGAAAACGTCTTTTTATCCGTGTTTTCAGGCAATGAAAAACTGCTACAATATCATTAGAATACGAAAGTAATATTTGCTGCTATCTGACAGATTATAATAGCTCAGGGGGAAATAGAGCGAACTCGAAATCAGAAGACCCTGGATCGAGTCCGCATGAATGATTTTTTTCCCCTTTTTTTTTCAAGTTCCTTCTTTTGTGAGAAAAACTATTAAAATTTTATCAAAAAAAAACGAGTCCCAGGTACTGCTTTATAAATAAATATCCTCGGACATTTGTTCACACACGGCTATCTAATCCCAAACTAAGCAAAGCTTGTAATATGGAAACCAGATGACTGATATACTACATATACTACTTTTTTTTGTAAATACATACTTAAATAGATAATTACACCCAGACTCAGGACAAACAGACATGTTCATGCACACAAATGTGTGTCCTGAATGGGAATCGAACCCACGACCTGCGGCGTGATAGGCAGTGTATTAACCAACCACGCCAACCGGCCCGTCAACGATACTTTGACGTTGACATAGACCCTGGTATTGCTAATGTGAACTAATGTCTATAGGTAACGGAAGACTTTTACCATCAGGTGACCCGCCTGCCTAGTTTTCACTTATGGTATAAAAAAGTCACCTATGTTAGCAATACCAGCAGGATAGTTACCGGCCAGTACCTCAAAAGAAACTGGTTCTCAAAATAACCAAGCTGTTACTACAAAGTATCTTTACCACGTGTATAAGCATAATATTTTAGAGAACCAAATTTTCAGGAGCACTTCACTCTAAGCTTTGCTACGATCGGCTGGCTACCCTCGTTCTTAAGCTGCATTTCCAATACTTAACACCGTCAAACACGGCAGCAAAGTAGGGTAAACTTACCAGTTACTCGTCTTGAGTTTCGAATTAATTTTCATAAATGGCGGCAGGTGCGTTCAAACGCTTCGACGTTTGAAACTTTTCTATTAGTGACTCCGCTCTGATTTATGATGTAAACAAAAAGAGAAAATGGTTTTTGAACGCATTTCCAAGCGTGTTTATTTGAGTTTCTAAATAATGTATGGGTTTTTAATGTTGGCAATATTAGGTATTTTGCTTGTTTTTTTAAATATTTGGCTTTATTTTTATATGTGACTGAATTTTATACTAAAAAATGACGTCTAAAATTTTATGATATGCAATTAAGTTGGTAATCTTGCTAGTTTCTTTGTTTAAGTAAATTAATTATTAGTATTATCTCTTTTTAACAAAACCTTCAAGAAAAAAATAAAAATGGTTTTTTTCTATGAGGTCAATTATTTGACTGAATAAACAACTGAGTAATAAAAAATAACATCATTTTTTTTATTTATATGCAATTTAAGTTGATAATCATGCTGGTAAACTAATTTAGTCTCATCTCTTTCTAAAAAAACTGTAACAAAAAGATATAAGATGTTTTTTTCTGTTAGATTAGTTATTGTTTATATTGGAAAAGAGATGTCTAGTTAAATATAATTTCCAACAGTATCATCACCACTATTACGATACAATAATTGCGTTCTCTCTATATATTTTGTATTTATTTACCTTCCCTTTCGTACCCAACCCTTGGTGTATCTAAAATAAACAAACGCAAATAATACCGAAGTGAAATCCAAGTAAGTTACACAATTAAGTATGTTTGTTATCGATTAAGGAACGAAGTTCGTTGCCGTCGATTCAGCCGCAAACAGGCAGTTTGCGAACTTTGGTAAATTAAGGGCATTCATACGTTAAGGGGACGATTCAGCAATGCTAGAGCTTGTACATAATAGGCTATTATTTGGTGATTTTACCCTGCGTAAAATATGCATTATTTTGTTAGTTGGATTCAATGAATACCAATAGTCACCTATAACAACATTTTATCCTAACTTAAAAGAATTAGTACTTGCAATTAAACGTAAAATTAAAGGTTTTGTTTTATTAATTGCTAAACTCAAAACTTATTTATTCAGTTTACACCCTGAACTACATTTATGAACGTTTCAATCGGCTCTACCACCATCACCACCGGTTCGGAGTACATCAAGAAACGCAAAACATTTTTCTTTATGCTTATTTACATTTACCAGAAGTTTTACGCTAAACTTCTAATTGCTATAACTTCCTTCTGATACTCCACAGGCTCCTGATATTTCGTTCGGTTATTGATGATGAAGAACACTATTAGAAGTGTCCGAGATAACAACCAAAATCACCCTGTCTAGGTACTTAATAATCGTATGTAACCTCATATGAACACTCCTGGTTTATTAGATTCTATGTATGTATATTGATGAAACTTATATAAATAGGTATAACAACTAGTCCCCCACGGTTTTGAGAGATATTTTTCTTTTCCTGGGATAAAAATTATCCTATATGAGCCTTGTTTTAGCCCAGGGTCTTAGAATAAATAAAGGTAGAAGGAGCGTACGTAACTCATGCACGAAGTTGTGTGTGTGTGACCTGCATGTACGTTATCCCGCGTGACTTGCGTCGCACAAGAACACCATCAAATTCAAATTCAAATTCAAAAATCCAATCCAATCAAAAGATGTTTTCCTTCACCGAAAGCTCAAGCTCATTGTAGGATTCGAACCCACGACCTTCGTCGCGGTATTCGACGTCACTTACCACTGAGCTATCATCGCCTTAAAAAGCTAGATTATAGATTGAAGCACAACACCTACATTTTTATTTGACTATTACATAAATATTACAGCTCTTTGGCTAACTCGACGTCGTGCCGTTACCATGACAACCGCATCCCTCGACCTACCCTACAATGGAAAATCTAATAAAAATACAATACAAGATTTGATAAGCACACGTACTAGCTCTTATATCAATGACCATAAGGCTTGTTTCATGTTTTAATAAAAGTAAAATTGAGAAGGGTATTCTAAGACAAAATGCATAAACAGTTTTCGTCCCCCGTTTATATAGTAATGTGATATTTGTACATCAAAAGGGAAAACGTACGTGATAGTTCTTGTTTTAGAAGCATTTTGTTAACCGACTTCAGGAAAAGGAGGTTCTATTTATGATTTTTTTTGACCGTAGGTGTAGTGTGCGCTGACGAACCAAAATTAGATGTTTTAAAATTTTATATGCAACAGCATATTACATAATTTTATGAGCTTTATTGAAGCCCTTTGACTCGCAGATAGATCGATCGTCAAAAAAAACTACAATGAAAACAGAAAAAAGCAGGAATCGCGTTTTAAGTTTTTAATAGAATTGTTTGTAGTTCATTATAGAATTTAGTAGGTTTTATAAAAGAAAGAAAATTGTTAATTTATGACAATTGGAGTAAAAAATAGAGTTCATTACTAAGTTACAGAATACTTCTTACACGACCATCAGATCTCAAAATATCCAGATAACTGACACAATATATCCATACTAATGTTATAAAGAGGGAAGACTTGATTGTTTATTTGCATTGAATAGGCTCTGAAACTACTGGACCGATTTCTGAAAATTATTTCACCATTAGAAAGCTACATTATCCCTGATGAACATAGGCTATATTTTGTCCCGGGAAAAGATAAGATCGCACGAGAACGTAGGTGAAACCGCAAGGAACACCTAGTATGTAATGTTTATACAAATATTAAAATATAAACATGGACTGCGTGCAAAAGTACAGCCTAATCGTTTACGTAATAGGTTTTAAATTCAGTTGCAATATTAAACCCACGCATACTAACAGAAGAGCATTTAAAATTAATAAAAAACTGCAATATTTAATACTCAAAAACGTAATATTTCATAGGAATATGAAATACGCTCTGTAAAATCCTGCAATATGATTTCGGCTGAAAAGGATCTTGTCTCTTATTTACATGATATTGCTTTTCTATGAAATGTTATTTTATTTCTTTGTGCGATTTTATGTTGGTTCTCGACTTTGTGGGGTACAATGTGGTGTGTTGTGACATTTTACAAATTTTGTGTGATGTTTTTATTATGATTTTCATTTTAGTGTCCTGTTATGAAATAGTCTATATCTACCTATATAAAATTCTCGTGTCGCAGTTTAAGTTACCGTATTCCTCCGAAACGGCTTGCCCGATTTTGATGAAACTTTACATTTATATTCAGTAGGTCAGACAATAGGTTGTTATCTATTTTTTTACGAGCTGTCCCCCGCGGTTTCACCCGCTTTCCCGTGGGATCTGGCTATATAAAAAATAAATAACAACTTATTCTCAGACCTACTGAATGTAAATATAGAAAATGTCATCAAAATCGGTCAAGCCGTTTCGGAGGAGTACGGTAACAAAAACTGTGACACGAAAATTTTATAAGATACCATACCACTAGATCTCACGGGAACGCTGGCGAAGCCGCGGGGGATAGCTAGTATATATATAATAGACTTTCATTTTACAGAAATATCGAAATATCTCGAAAACAGTGACTTTTTATCGAGGTCTTTATATTGTAGTATATTTGGTAGGGGACCCGCCCACCTTCTACTTACCGTACATCTGTATAGTATAGAATAATATAGATAGAAGATCTTACTCCTATGACTATGTATTTTGATCAAAACCAGACTCAAGCAGCGCTAAATTGACCACTTAAACGTAAATAATTTACATAGATCTCGTGCAGGCGTGGTGTGTTTGTATAGAGTGCATGTGACGTGAATAGTTAATTAGTGTTGGCAACTATTCGCCGGACACGTGTGCCTCGTTATATTCAGACCCTTTGATTTGACCATGAAGGAAGACCAAGTGATGAGCGAAAAGCGATTTTTACAAGTCTACATTATAGTTATTTTTTAATTTTTTTTTAAGGCTATGAGAGCTCGGCTAGATGCCGCGTCGATTCGAATCCTACACTGAGCTTGAGCTTGCGGTGAACGAAAACATCTTGAGGAAACCATAGCACGGTGGTAGGGTACTTTGTAGTACCCGACTGGCTGGCTGACCCGACCACCCTCAAGTTGAAAATCTGTCGCCAAGCACCTATTGGTGTGTTCCGACAGCTGCATTTTGGAGCCAGTTCCCATTTAAGCTACATCATTACTGACCATGGTGAGATTGTGGTGAAACACAAGCTTATCCAGAATAAAAAAATATATAAACAACGTTTTCTACTTAACTTTGGCATTGTAAAAAGGTCGGCAATACATTGGCAACTTTTAGGAATGCTAATGAACCAGCTTCTTGCTTAAAAATTAAAGATTTTTATTCATGCTTACAAACTTAACATGCTTTTTCTGTTTCTGTTTTCCTGGTGTAATTTTAAGGTTTGATCTATATATCTATGTGCTAAATCCGTTTGTAACTATTACGGAGATTAATTGTAACAAACGTGGGTATACAATACAGTCATAAGCTTTTAGTAGGTATATAAAATAAAATAATAAAAACTTGAGAGGTGTCAAGGGACACCCGGATGGAACGAAGTTATATAAGTCGAGAGAGTATATACATAAAAAAAAAAAAAACATTTCTATTTATATATATAAATATAATAAATAGAAATGAAAATATCTGGCTTGTTTTCTATACGAGAGAGAGAGAGAGAGAGAGAGAGAGAGAGAGAGAGAGAGAGAGAGAGACAGACAAAGAAACATGCGCACGCCGCACAGCTTACAATAGCTTACCATAGCAAAAAAAAATGTCGTGACAACTTTTCGTAAGAATTTTTTCCGTCTAGCCCCCTTTCACAACGCGCGATAAGGAACTTCGTTCCAATAGTACTAACGTTTTTACATTTAATGTTAAAATAAAAGATAATTTTGAACTTACAGCAGTTGTTTTTTAATTTCTTAATCATTACTACAATATGTTATAATCTGTATTCAATTTATGTAAAAAAGAAATAATATAAAAAAACTGTTTTAATTTTCAAGATTGAAAACTGATTGCAACAAATACTTAGTACAAGCTACGTATTTGACCCACAAGTTCTAACAGCTTGTTGTTTGTAACTTGTTAACCAAATGTAGGCGCTAATCGATGGTGTAAAGTTGGCCTTAACTGGCGAACACTTTAGTGGCAGTGTTAGGGTAATTTGAAATTGATGGTAATGTGTCACACACAGTTACATAACATTATGAAATGATTGTAATGATGATAATGTTATAATTTATACTGAAACGTACAAAAACATTTGAAAGGATTTTCTTTGCACATGTAGGCAGAGCTAGGGTTGGAAGTTTACCATCTCACTGTACTCACCAGATCTTGCGCCCACAGACTTCTTCCGAGAGGCGATACAGTGCGATATGCTTGTTGCCTCCCGCCCAGCTCTTCTTCAACAAGAGCATGGACAAAATTGCCACTGCGTTGGCAAAAATGCATCAATAGCATGGGTAAATATTTCGATTAATAGATATTACGCGGTAGGTACTTTGTAGTACTCGACTGGCTGGCTACCACCCTCAAGTTGAAAATCTGTCGCCAAGCACCTGTTGGTGTGTTCCGGCAGTTGCACTTGAGAGCCAGTTGCCCTTGCCCTTAAGGCATTGTAATAAGGTGTACAACACGTTGGCAGTCCCCCTGGTATTGCTAATGTCTATAGGCGACGGTAGTCACTTACCATCTGGTGACCCGCATGCCTCGTTGTCACTAGTGACATAAAAAAAAACATATTAAAAAAATCGTGAACAAAAATAGCAAAAAAAATATCTAACAGCATATTATAATCTATATACAGCGTGTCCGGTAAGTACTACAACAAACTTAAGGCAGAGAAATGTGGGCGGGGTTACCTTCTTTCACTAAGGTCTTAGTTACATTTATAACTCGAGAACGGTTAAAAGGGCTAATTAATGATCTTTTTGTTAGATTCGTCTCCGCCCTGAATAGCAGAATAACTATTTAAAAAAGGAAAAATTCTCAATTCAATATTTTTGTCATACATTTTATAAAGAACGATTTTTTGACATCTCTCGAGATCAAATTGACAGATGGTTTAGTTTCACAATTGGAATCGGATCTGTATTTTTTTTCAGGGCAGGACAACGTCTGCCGGGCCCTAGCATGTAATAAAATGCAAATCAATTTTAAAAAAATGTTCGAATAAAAATGAATTCCGTCCTAAATCCACAACGCCACAAAAATGTACCCAGTAATTTAATTCCCTGAATAAAAAATACACCGCTCTCATTACTGTTCCCGCAGGACTGTCAAATCCCGTCCACCCGTCAATTAGTCATCCCCCAATGATTATTATTCACACGACTGCGGAGGCATCTGTTTCTAATGATCACGTCACGTGCCGGATGGTAATGATTTTTTGACGCAGAAATGAAAAAATCTTGTCAATATTATGCCCTCTGGTTTTAATTTAAAAATTATAAATTGGAATTAGTTAAAGCTTCTTTTATGTACTAAAGTTGAGTTTGAAGTATTTTAAAGGAATTTAAACTTAGTTGCTTTTTTTCTGCGACATATACCTACATATATTAAGAGATTAAATATCTGAACCTCATGGTAAAAGATTACGAAAAACTCATAATTATTTTTTATAAAATGTGAAAAGTGAAAAAAACCTCTTAATTTTCATATATCAAAATGCAACACCCTGTGAATAAATTTATCTGTACATTGCAACGTGGGCTCAGCGGAGCGCCTGTCAAGTGCAAACTACGCCATTTTTATTTCGCTCCACTTCATAATTGTTTCGTATTGTTACATTTCCCTATTACATTCTGACGTGAAATTTTTCACGATAGTTTCCATCCAACGCATTTATAGAATTCTCTACATATTAAAGAGAGCCATGCCGGGGTAGCTCATAACTAATGAAAGATAGAGTGTTTAATTACAGCATAATACCTATATCTTTCGGATCCAAGATTAAGGCTGAATTCTTAACACATCAATGGATAGAAGCGCGCGCAGTAGGTAAGATAGCATGAAATGGAAGGTATCTCTCACAATTATTGAAAAAAATCGTAATATTTAAAATGAAATGAGACGCTTTTCCCTAATGTATTTATGTCAGAACCTATGTATTTATTGGGTAGGTTGCATCGCAGCTCACCCACCAATTTGTGGTAGAATTACCTCTAATTGGTCACCGCAAAGTGGTTGTCAACGCCCCGTGCCGACCCAGGCCGGTTAGTATCATATGATAACTATATTATGAAATGAAATGAAATTGTTTATTCATCCAAATAGGCCTTCACAGGCACCTATGAATAGTCAGACTCTAAATGCATTATGAACCTATATATACCTACTAGTTCTCGCTTTTAGGATAAAAGTCTCTTTAATAACTGTCAATAAAAAAAAGTTTATCGGTCGTGTGTCAAACGCATGGTAATGTGCGTAATAATTATTTTATTAATTTAATTTATTTCTAAAGCATATTTTATAAAAATATTAGCTTTATGCACTCCTTCTCTTATAAACTTTAACTGTGCCAAATTTCATACTCCTCCGACCGCGTAATTTTCGTAAAAAGGGGTACAAAGTTTTCTTAAAGTTTTCTTAACGTATAAATTTTTTTTTTAGGTCACAAGTGACAACGAGGAAGGCGGGTCACCTGATGGTAAGTGACAACCGTCGCCTATAGACATTGGCAATACCAGGGGATTGCTAATGTGTTGTACACCTTATTACAATGCCTTAAAGGCGAATGCCTTAATATTATGAATAATCTCATAGCTATCTGAATCCTAGAATTTAGAAACCTTTATAACTAGAGTGATTATTCTCGTTATTACTTCTAAAGGAGTCAAACAAATGCTTAGTGCCTTCCAAGATTTAAATTGTATAACCCCACGCCATGGGCGGCAGGGAGGGACAGCTCTCTATGAAGTTGATTCTAGGCGTACTGCAGCCGCCGCGCTTTCATAGAAAACAGTTTACAGTTTGCGGTCTGCGGTTCGTCTCGGAGTTGCTCTGATTTTCTAGCAGCATAGTATTTGTCAATAAAATATACTTGATCATGACAAATATTATAGCGACGGATATGAGTTAAGTGATCGATCTAAAAGTCAATAAAGGTCGAAATTGTCAGAACCGTTCAACATTCTGTCTGTGTGAGGCGCGTCTTGGCTGTACCGTCGATTTACCATGCGAAGCTCGTATCTTTGCGGTGATGTAGACGAGCAGTTCACACGCAGCAGTTAAAATATTTTCGTAATATTTTTTTAAAGAAGTCATAGGTATATAAATAAATTAAGTAGTAAGGTCAAGAATCAGAACGTACATGCAATGGGATTTTATCTAAATATTTATTATAATGTTGCAGTGATTATTAAAAAACCGGTCAAGCGCGAGTCGGAAAATATTTTTATCGGAATGTTATAGATGTAGCGACATCTATCTACAAACAGATATAGTTCGCACGACTCCTAGATAGATGGCGCTCCAATAATCTACATCGCGCATACGAAGTTTTCTATGCGATCTGCATATATACAAGATTCCAACATCAACAGTTGGACCGCGGTCCCCAGGCACGATGACCTAGCCTGGCGGAAGATCTTCCCTTTTCAATGGAGGAGTCTAACACCTCGCTCCTCCATATAGAGAAAAAAATTAAGTTTTTTAACCATTTTTGTTTTGGGCATATCTTGTTCGACATTACCCTTCCGGTTGTTTTTTTTCGTTGACCTACGACTCCGAGAAGGCCCACCACTCGGAGTCGTAGGTCAACGAAAAAAAAAAAATTGGGAAAAAAAAAAAAATTTGCTATTCGTAAAATTCTGGCGCCATAGTATGTTGTATAACAGAAGGCATTCTAACTAGGTAATGGTTATTTTTTATTATCAACAAAGATTGTCAAACGCAGTTAAACTTAACGTACACGACCGTAAAAAAACGCAGCGGCACAAACGCCCGTTTACATAATAATCTCAAACACTTTGACATACACCATCACTTTATCTGATTTACGCTACATCTGCGCATTCTTGGTCTGCGCTATTTCCTATCGCATGAATTAACATAGATCGTTGCACTTTAAATTGTTGCATGTTAAATATAAAATTCACGTCCATCCTGTCTCAAATGGTTCGCGTCGCATTATAGTAATGAGCATGACATATCTATGCTAATCTATCCGTTCACAGTGATAGATTAGCATAGGAGACTGAGATTGTTCCTGAGCTCTTTATTAAAATATAAATGCTATTATAAGTAAAAAACCGATCAAGTGTGAGCTGGACTCGGGTTCCTCCAAATTTTGTAGTTTTTTTTGTTAAATTATTATCTTTCTGTTTTTAATAATTTGTTATTATACCGGCAACAGAAATACATCATCTGTGAAAATTGTATGACGGCTCATGAGATACAGCCTGGTGACAGACAGACAGACGGACAGTCGAGTCTTAGTAATAGGGTTCCCGTTTTTACCGTTTGGGTACGGAACCCTAAAAAGGTGTAGGTAGAAAGAAAAAAAGAAGAAAGAAATTAGATAGGTGAAATTTCATCTCTATAATGTGTTACTATTGCCGGCTCTTCTCAGCAAAAGCAACCTTTCGAACCATGCATTAGAGTAAAAAAAAAAACATTATATATCAAATATGTGACGATTAAAAATACTTGTAATGAGTTCACTTCTAATAGTAGATTGTTATACAAGGGGCTAAAATGACCCATTATATACGAGGTAGTTTTACTCCCGAGCTTTAGCGAGGGACTAAATAAAAACCGAGTTTTAATGGGTTTTAGCGCCGTGTGTTACACTAAACTTTTCACTACGATTGCGAAAAAATAAAACAATCCAATACAATATGAATATGTAGTTTATTATTTCTTTTTTTTTTCTTCTGTAGCCGCAACACATTGCATGCATTCTACCAGAGATTTTCAAAATTAAAATGTAGTTCTTTTTTTATGAAACAGTAATAAGTCGAGTCTTTATTCATGATTATTCTACTTATGACTAAAGACTTTTTCGTTTTTGTAGGCTCATTGTCATTTGACACACAAAAATAAAAAAATAATACTTTTTCCCCTAGAAGATGAATTGCTATATTTTCACCGCTCTGGAACGCTACAATGACGGTCTTTTTGAGCAAGAGGAGTGAAAAAGATTTTTGATTTATTCAATGTTGCTTGACAAACATATTGTCAAAATTACTTTCAGAAGTTCAAAAATATTATCAATGACATGTAGGTAAAGGTAACCGTTACCTTAGAGGGCATTTTTTTTTATTAAACGTTTATTCTATTTATTTACCTAAGTAACAATTGAGTAAATAAATGTATTGAATTAAAAATGTTTTTGTTCAAGTTGGTTTTTTTTTCATATAAATATGGCTTTACAATACACATAAAAGTAACATTTTTTATTATTCTTATAAATAATTACTAATGGCATTTTTGAGCAATAATAATTTACGGGACTGTCAATTCTAGCGGTGATTGTAAAACTTTTCTCACTCTCTCTCAATCACAATGAAATAAAACATTGGTAGAGCATAAATCGCATTGAGTGATGATTTTTTGCTCACTTATCAAGGACCTATGACGATGCAATAATCTCGGGGCACGGTCTCCCCTGCCAAAACTCGACCAAAAAAGCGGTCGTACCATCCTTTTCTCGAAGCAGTTCAGGCCATTTTCGACCCCCTAGAACTTCGTTTTTAATTAAGCCCAGCATCGCTGGTGCATTAAAAGGGGAGAATATGCCGAATTGAACCTACTTTTATAAAACGCGCTTTTGAAAATAACCTAACTAAAAAGTAGAAAATAAAATTAATAGTTTAAAATAACTAAAAAACACGCTTTTACAGAAGATAAAACTGAAAGGTACATTGTTATAAATATTTTATTGACAGATATTGGTAAAAGTGGTAATTTTACAATATTTTTTTTGCTAATCACACTATCCTTAATTTAAATTTGCTGAAAATTATTTTTTAGTTTTATTTTCTGTAAAAGCGTGTTTTTTTTTACAAAATCACTCCCTCAGATTGTTGAAGAAAGTGAGAGTAAAGATGTAACAAAAAAATATTTCTTATTTACGAAATCTTAAAGAATTAAAATATTTGGGAAGCACAGTAATTTTCTTCACAACAGCCTATAAATATTGTTTAAAAACATTAATGTGCACATTTGCAAACCAGACACACATGAGTCAATAGTCATGTTGTTATTTTTACCATTTATATTCTTTTGTTGCGTAAACTGTGATGACCTTGGAACTGTTTACTATGATTCCTACCATGGAACCCCTATTACTAAGGACCAAGTTTCGGAACATGTGAGGAAAAATACAACTTTGTAAGTAACTCGAGAAATAACTAGCTGCCCCCTGCGGTTTACCCGCGTTTCAAAAGTTCTGTTTGGGTATCTATCTGTATGTCAAGATTCATCAAAATCCGTTCACTATTTTTTGCACCATTAAGTAACAAATATCCAAACATACAAACTATCACATTTATAATATTAGTAGGATTATAATAATTTACATTATCGTCTTCAGCCACATTATTACTTTTAAGAGACAGTTTTTCTAGGTTTATAGTATTATGCGGATGTACCTACAACACTTGTTGATAGAATTTGTCTGAAACAGATGAAAGAGAAAGGTCCTAAATGCTAGCTAAGTGACGTGGCTAAGAAGTTGTACAAAGCACACAAATGTTTCAGTATAATAAAAAAAACAGAACTTATATTTTTGGATATTCTTCACATGTTCCTATTTGACCCGCTCGTCTATTTATAGTGGGACTGGCTTTACATCCAGACAGATATACTATGAATATATTCGAAGATCAAATACAGAAATATTTGCTCTCAGTGGAAATTAAATTCAAAACCAGTAGCGTAATCATCGAGTATAATCTTAAACTTATCCTCCACGCCAATGAACTGTTTAAATGAATAGCGTCATTAAAAAAAATTTATCACAAAATGCATTGTAACTATCAAATTGCTACACCAATATTGTATCTAAATTATACTGATAGTCAAAATTTGATTGACTAATTAAGCTTATTTCAGCTGGTGCGTCAATGCCATTAAACCCTGTAAAGCTAACGAAGGAAGTCGAGTTGATGGTTCATGTAATAACCCACGGCATCCCTCTGGAGGGGCTCCGCACACACCATTTTATAGAATACTACCTGCAGCTTATGGAAAGAGTTAGTATCTACATAAAGTAGATATAAATAGAGCATATTAAAATGTGATGCACGGCGGTAGGGTACTTTGTAGTACCCGACTGGCTGGCTACCACCCTCAAGTTGAAAATATTTCGCCAAGCACCTATCGGTGTGTTCTGACAGCTACACTTGAGAGCCAGTTCCCATCTAAGCTTTGTGTGCTTACCACCTTCGGCCACATCATCACTTACCATGGTGAGATTGCGGTCAAAACACAAACTTATCCAGAAGTAAAAAAAGATGAGAAAAATGGAGGGCACGATAATTGAAACCAACCGTGATAACCAGTTTTAGGAACTTTTTAGGCTTTGTAAAAGATCCATCCAACTGCCAGCTTGGTAGCTTCTAGATTGTATGTAGAGAATGAGAATAAGCCCAAAGAAGATGATAGTGACTATGCTATAAACATTTTAATGTTGGAAAGTGTCTGGCAGAAAAAGTTCAGAATCAATCACAACACTATACAAATACTCACTTTACGCATAGCACTAATTTAACATCATTTGCATTGCTAGACACGGACGAAACAGAGTTAGAAATAATAATAATGAGTCTAAAGGACGACTGTGCAGTTGGTTGGGATAATATATCAAATAAAATTATTAAACAGTTTAGGCACATTTTAGTACCTCCCCTAACATATATTTTCCACAAATGTCTGTCCTCAGGATGTTTTCCCGATTGCCTCAAAAAAGCTGTTGTTGTCCCTGTGTATAAATCTGGTTGGTCAATGTGGAGTTCTGTGGCATACCAAGTTTTTCTATCAGTATTAAACATCTTAAATTTTATTTCAGATTTTGAGGTTCGTAAAGCGTGTTCAGGCAAACCGTTGCCTCTAGCCAGAGTCTTGCGCACAGGCATTCTCACACAAGGTCAAAAAACCAGCCAAGAGTTTACACAACTGCTTGTACATATGTTTGTGTTATTGCTTACCGATTTCGTTAGCATGCAAGATTCTGGTAAATCTTTTTTCTAATAATTTATCTGGGGCGGCTGCTATAGATAAACTATCTACTCATGTTGGGTGTCCTAAACTGGCATATGTTTTAGCAAAAATTTCGTAATCGACGGATCTGCGGCCCGTGGAGTATAGTTTCATCCGCCTTCGTATTTTCTACTATTACATTACATTTTATTTTCTGTTACATACAAACGAACAGAAGAATTTTATATTATAAAGATTATGATTTATAGAACAGTTAAATTTCTTACATTATTGTCAGGCAGGCAGTCTAATATAAATTTTCATTTCATATTATTTTCAGTAAACTATTTATTATGGAGACCATATTGTTGTCAGCCAAAAGGTAAGACAGATCCTATGTGTGCTCCCAATGAAGTTCCACCTTTAGACCCGATTCTAAGATACTCTGATGTACGTTGTATGCCCATGACCAAACCTATAACGTTCCAAACTACGGGATGCGTTCCAAATAATACGGAGCCAGAACGGGTATGTTAGTTTAGCAATTTTTTGTGTAACATGTTTTCTCTCACTTTTCTGCAATCTGTTTCAAGGCGATGATAGCTCAGTGGTAAGTAACAGGCAGGAAGTCGGCTAACAGGTAGGCTATCATCTATTGTAGTGCAGGCAAAGGTTTTTAGCCCAATGGTAATAACCGAGGTGAGATGTCAGATGCCTGTAAGGCTCGCTCGATTTATTTAACAGCTTCAACTTGTTTTTCAACCGATAGTAAGCAAGTAAATAAAAAGCAACCACAGTTGCAAGGATGTTTATAGCTCTGATGACGATACTGCTATAGGGTAGTCTTAATTTTTGCAACTGCTGAAAAACAAAATATTGTATATAGATGCTATCAAGCCGGGTGATTTTTCACAGGAGAAAATGTTTTAGTATTCTTCATCTTTATTATATAAAATGAAAAGGCCCGAGTCACTGACTCATCAACGCAGCTTAGACATAGAAAGCTGAATTTTTTCACAGGTGTTGACGAATAAAAACGTTTTTTCTTAATTCAGCCCTTGAGGTTTGTTTCGCAATGACGATTAAGAAGTCACAGGGTTAGCCACTGAAAACTGCAGGAATTGATCTTAGGAGGAATTGCTTCTCGCACGGCCAGTTTTACCAGCCTGCTAAAGAGTTAGTTCACCTAACAGCCTGGTCATATTAGCAACTGAAGGCACAATGTAGTATACAAAGAGGTACTATAAATATTTTTGCTGCGTAAGTACACTGAAATGTTGGATAACTTCAAAAATCTTAGAAGTAACAAAAAACTAATATTGTGGTAAATAATTCTAATTATTTTTTCATCTATCACTGATAAAAATAACATAGGGTCTTGAAAAGTAGATCTATTTTACCCCAAATTTAACGCGTGCGAAGCCGCGGGCAAAAGCTAGTGCATTAATAAGGCCTTAAAGATTACAGTAGTGCAAAAAAAAATCTTATCGGTCAGAGATAAAATAACTGTGAACGGTCTAAACGCACATGTAAGACTTATTTTTTAACCACAGATAGTATCTTCAACTTCATCTTTTGATTTGTCAATCATTTATGGAACCTCTACAGAAAAATTAGTAAAATCAAGGTTACTAAAAGGTGGACTTTTGAAGTATGATTTGCTAAATGGACAAGAATGGCCTCCAACAATGGATCCTGAAGAAGAATCTCAAACTTGTTTATTAAACGAAAAACCTGCTGAAACAAGATGTCATAAAACGCGTAAGTTTATAAATCTACGAAGTACTGGTCTCCCTAAAAATGGGAAGTCTACAATCATGGTCTAAAGATACACTCATTCTACATGATCACGATGTAATAATTGGTTAAAAGGAAGAACGTAAAAACAACATTGGCCAATTCCGTCAACTTTCTAACAAAAACGTAAGAAAAAGTTCAAATTTGGTCACGACTGTTTTTTCATAAACAACAATGGCATAGAAAAATATTTATGACAGACACTGGAATTAAAGAATTAGTCTAGTATATTTTTAAAAACTTTATATTAGCTTGCAATGTAAGTATTTTTCCGGGGTGAATCTTGCAACTCAACTTTGAAGCAGATTACTTTAACCGATAGAGCTGAAATTTTGTATACACGTTTAGTTTAGATGACAATGCATAGTTAGCTGTGTGACGTCATTCTAAACTCAACATGGCGGAACACCTAATATAGCGGACTATTATTTTTTAATACAATCCTACAATATGGGTATCAAATGAACGAGCTTGGTGAGAATAACTCAAAAAATATAGTGACGTCACTCTGAATCCAAAGCTTGTTTTTAAAAAAGATCTTAACTTATATTTTTAATTTAATGATTTTTTCTAGCAATACCGGACACGAACAGCGTTCTGAGTTTAAGTCTTACCTCAGTTTGGTTATGGCGGCTGCATAACTATATAGCCAGGCAGCTGGCCAAGGTAAACCCTTGTTGGACTGATGAAAAGCTGTTTAATACTGCCCGAGATATGAACATTGCTATCATGATGCAAGTTTACGTGTATGAGATGCTGGCGGAGTTATGTGGTAAAATAATAGACTTACTTACTTTTTATCATATTTTTTTGTCTTTTCATTGACCAAAGGATATTGCTAATCTGATAAACGTGCGACAAAAAATACTTTATTAACTTGCTAACTGACACCAGCGGCCTCGAGGAATTTTAGTACTTATAAATTGTATAATTTGTTGGAACTTAAATAAATATCATTTTCTGATTAATATGCGAAAGTTTGTGTGTTTGTCTGTAATAATTTTTATAAAAACAAAATATTTGGTTATTTTATAAACATGAATAAAATTTAAACTATGTGTTTTAATAATCAATTATAATAGTAATGAAAAATTATTTTTTTTATTCAGGAAAAAATAACCTCATCAGAAGTGGTGTGACTGTACCTACTCTTGGATTTAGGGATATTTATGATGCATCCTTGTTTCCTCAAGTAGCAATAGAATTTCCGTTTGTATTGAGATGGGGTCACACGATTCAATCTGATGATATTCAGTAAGATTTATATTCATTATTCACTTTTTTTCTTAATTTTGTGTAAATAATTTTGATTTATGTTTGTGATATAGCTGGAGGTGGTAAGTTTATAAAGGCTAGATGAGAACTGGCTCTCCGGAACAAACTGACAGATTCAGGGTGACAGATTTTCAACCTAAAGAGGTAGCCCAGGCGAGTACTAATATGGGTTGTGGAAAGAGCTCCCTGTAGAGGTTTTCCCTAGAGACTACAGCATCGGGTTCTTCAAAAGAGGAGCAAGAAGGTTTATGCAAGGTCGGTAACGCGCTCGTGACGCCTCCGGTGTTGCAAGCGTACATAGGCTATGGTAACCGCTTGTTTGCCACCTAGTGGTATAAAAAATAAAAAAAGTACTACATTACTGTGCTATGATTTTCTCACGATGATTTCAAATAAACAACTCATATCCCACAACCTTTGATATCACTACCAACTGAACTATCATTGTAAGTAATAAAATTATTAATTCACAGCTTGCACGATGCTAAAGGACATTATCTCAAAAAAATTTCATCAGTCAATATGACAGCAAGAACTGGTCACCTGGCCCTTGATAATAATCTAGAATATCTTACTCACGGATCATATAGACAAGGTTGTGCCAAAATAGATCATACTGTGGATCATGATGTGAGTGATTTGTATTGTTTTTAGAATTATAAGTTATGCTACAGACAGGTACGATGAAATGATCGATAATTTTGATTATATATTTCAGATTGGCAATCGAGGTCTTGGGCCAGCATTGAAAGCGTTTGATCTTATAGCAACTGATTTAGCAAAAGATAGACAATTTGGATTCCAACCGTATGTAAAATATAGAGAATACTGTTCTGGAAAACGGTACATAAATAAATTTGATGATCTAGCTTTTGATATGGACGCTGAGGTAAATCATCTATCTGTTAATATATGTAATAAAAGCAAACAACCACTTGCTGATTAAATACAAAATCTCTATGTTTAAATGCTACAAACTTGAAATTTGGCTAGCAGACTCAGTAATCAACAAGTATCAGTGAGTGAAGTTTAAATGTCAGTCTTAGCTTATTGGTCTACCTTCTTGTAATTACAAGTCTCACGCACACGTGTGTATACGTATGCATAATATGCTGATTATTTGTAATTCCACACCATTAGGCGCGTTGGGAAATTTTTGATTAGGTAAAATCTAATGAGTTCTCGTCACAGACTTGCTGTAATAGCAGCATTTATCGTGCGCATCTCATCATAATTATGTTCACAATTAATTTAAAATAAAAAAAAACACAATTAGTTTAAAATTTTTACTTATGTTGAAGATTGCCCCCAAGGGCTAATGTTGCAGTTTGTGTCGAGTTTAGTGGTCGCCCCTTTGAGTATTAATAATCAAAGGGTCGCCCAGTGTTCGAAATTTGACCAAAAAGTTTTTAGTTACTGTAACTGTCAATAAAAAAGTTAATCGGTTGGTTTTTTATTAATTTAATTTATTTCTAAAGCATATTTTATAAAAATATTAGCTTTCTGCACATCTTCTCTATATAAACTTTAACTGTACCAAATTTCATACTCTTCCGTCCGCGTAATTTTCGTAAAAAGGGGTACAAAGTTTTTGCTTCACGTATTAATATATAGTGGTTACCCGCAAAGAGGACTCAATCGAACGTCTGGTAGTGCAAGGCAGAATTTATGGCAAGAGACCACGTGGTCGGACTCCGACTAGATGGTCCGACCTCATAAAGCTCACCACACACTTCACCATTACCGAATATTCTCGCAGTGCTTGCAATAGTGGTTCCGCACTGGAGCCGCCACTCAAGACTTAACATAATCACGACCAGTCTGCCAAGAGTGTCCGACTGAGAAGATGAATTAATATATAGATTATTGAACTTCTTTATACATTTTAGAACATAGAGATTGTCAAAGAATTATATGAGAACGTCAAAGATATAGATTTTTTGGCCGGAATTTTGTTGGAAAAACTAGTTCATGGTGGTCATGTACCTCGTACGTTATATTGCATATTGGTGGACCAGCTGTATCGGACTATCCGCTCTGATAGACACTGGTATGAAAGACCAAACAGGCCTAATGCGTACACCTTTCGTAAGTTTCATTTACTACTATTTTTCCGCCCCGCGGGATTCTCGAGGGATCTTATCTTTTCCCGAGATAAAAATTGTCGTCTATTTACTAAAGGCCTTATTCATAATAAATTCGACGGTATTTAGTAAGTGCTTAGCAGATTCAAAATTCAAATTCTCTATAGAACATTTGAATTAAGAATCTGCTAAGCAGTTGCTAATAATCGTCGAAATCTTTATGAATAAGAACATTACTGTTTAAATTCCAATCACAGAAAAAATAAAAAAAGTAGAAGGAACATAAACAATAGTATCCAATGAAGTGAAGCAACGTGTGCGAAGTTGTGTGCGTGACACAGGCATGCGATCGGCATCCTTTTTCAAAGTCAGCTTCCTTTACTGTGCTTCATTTTAAGCGCGCGGGGCTCTGTGTACCTTTTTTATTTGGTCTGATATTCCAGTGTGTATTTTTATGGAGATAAATATTATTATTAAGAAAAGAATATTAAAAAATATATTATTGAGATAGCTTAGGCAAAAAGCAGTCGGGAAATGTTAGTTTTAGTTCATAAAATTACAAAATAGATTTTTAAATTCAATCCAAAGTTTTCAGTATTTTTAATCGGTTTTTTAACACATTGAAATAGTAGCCGCCATGTTACATGGCTGGATGACGTACATCCGGCTATGTAAGCAAACTTGGAGCAAGCAAACTAAAACGTGTCAACATTTGTTTACCTAGCCCTCTGACGTCATGACAGCTGATTTCATAGATGATACACTATATACTGCTGAGATCAGCGTTTTCGTCAAATTACGCGCGAAATTTGAAAAAGTAAAATTTAATGCATTTTTGTGGCACTTATCGATTGAATAATTTTTTATTGGCTTATTATAGGACTATAGAATTTAATTGAGACACTTTTCAAAAATGGGTGCAATACCCTATTCTTTAACTACTTATTAATTCTAGCTCAATTACTGGAGATAAGAAAGGTGACAATGGCAACGATATTGTGTTACGTCGGTACAAATGTTGAACATATACAACCTCGTGCTTTTCGAAGACCAAATTCTCAGTAAGTTAGCTTTATTTTATATATATCATCACATAGCCATCTCTTTGTAGTACCCGCTTTACGATGCTCGCTTTAAGGCCTTTGTAGTACCCGCTTTACGATGCTCGCTTTAAGGCCTTTGCTTGCGGCGGCGTCTTGTGGCGGGTCGCTCACTTTCCTATAAAATGTGCGAGGAGGGCGGTGGCTTGCCACACGCGTCATACTTGTGAACAGGTGCTGCTTATGGGGGCTGGCAGCACACATAGCCTAGATGGGAACTGGCTCTCAAGTGCAGCTGTCAGAACACACCGATAGGTGTTTTGGCGACAGATTTTCAGCTTGAGGGTGATAGCCAGCCAGTCGGGTACTACAAAGTACCCTACCACCGTGCTATGGTTTCCTCACGATGTTTTCCTTCACCGAAAGCTCAAGCTCATTGTAGGATTCGAACCCACGACCTTCGCCGCGGTATTCGACGTCACTTACCACTGAGCTATCATCGCCTTAAAGTTTGTTGTTTACTAAGTCAGTCATAATTAAATTCAATTTATTTATTCCTTTTTTGCCGCCATAACTTTGAATTCTAAAATGAGGTTGAGCTTTCGGTGAAGTAAAACATCGTGAGGAAACCATAGCACGGTGGTAGGGTACTTTGTAGTACTCGACTGGCTGGCTACCACCCTCATTTTGAAAATCAGTCGCCAAGCACATATCGATGTGTTCCAGCAGTTGCATTAGAGAGCCAGTTGCCTTCAAGGCATTGTGAAAAGATCGACAACACATTGGCAATCCCCCAGGTATTGCTAATGTCTATAGGCGACGGTAGTCACTTACCATCAGGTGACTCGCCTGCCTGTTGTCAAATCTGAAAAAGTAACCAAGCACTTTTATGTATGTTCTGGTAGTTGTATTACAGATCCACCCCCCTTTCATTTGTATGCATATTCTTTCGGTCTTATAGTTGTAAACCTAAGCCTAAGCCCAAAAAAAAGTAGTATATGTAGTATATCAGTCATCTGGTTTTCATAGTACAAGCTCTGCTTAGTTTGGGATCAGAGAGCCGTGTGTGAAAAATGTCCGAGAATATTTATAATTAAAAAAAACTTGTTTCAGAAACAAAATAAGGAGCTGTAAGCACATTAAGAAGATTAACTTTGCAGCTTGGAAGGACCACAGATGTTAGACCCTCAGAAAAAATTAAAAAGGTAGAAGGAGCGTACAGCGTTAATTTGACAGTTTATCTTTTTAACCTGTTTTTCATTTATGAATAACAGTTAATTCGTCAAAAACAGTTTATTGATTCAACGAACCAACCATTTTACGAACCAAATCAGCCCAACATAGTTTAGTTGCTTGTGGTTGTACAAAATGAATTATTAATCCATTCTTTAAAGACGCTGTCAATACTTGCATAATTTATAAAATCAAACATACAAGATATCTCTGAACAAGGTTATGTCATAGGTGTACGCTTTCAGTGCCATGGATTGAACAAAGTGCGATTACTTTACATAATTTTTTTTATTTCTATAAATCCAATGTAACTGAAAATACATATTTTGTATACCTAACAGAAAACCAATAAATGTGCTATTTGAATTTTGAGTTCATTAAATTTTAATTTACTTGTGTTTTCCCATGATGCAAACTTTAATTTTCGTTGTTTAATATTTGTAATTTTTCTCTTTATAAAAACCTAGTTACAAATTATGTTTTTCTGTATTTTATTAATCATTTTATATTTTCACAACACGACGTTTATTCGCGAGAACCATTGATTCATCTTATATCTATATACTCGTTTAAATATAAATAAAGCAGAATACCACTTGCTGAATAATTACGGAATCTCGAAATATATTAATGCTACAAATTTTACAAGTACCTACTCGTAAGTTTCTTATAGGGGATAAGTATCTACTAAGAAAGGATTTTTTATAAGTAAACCCCTAAGATGTCAGTTTAGGAACGCGGGTAAATTCACGAGGAACAACTAATTAGCTACATAATTGTAGGATGTGTACATTTAATCACAATTTCACTATAATATACCAAGATATACCAAGATCTGATGAGTACGTAGATGGTGGAGAGCTTCTAACTCTAGTTCTTGTGAAATGAAATGAAATAGTGAAATGAGATGAGATGAAATGAAATGAAATAGTATATTGCGCTAGAAATGTCGTACAAATGATGGTAGGTAATTGAAAAGTATCTACACACTTCACTATATAATAGCATGCACAATTATAAAGTTATATAATGTCAAAGAATAAAAAATGTCCAAATCTAATAAAAAAATCTTAATTCAAGTCAATTTACTACTTCCACCGAACCTGTCTGAATCTGTCCACTCATTTACCATTATATTTAAAGTAATCATCTAGCTAGGGTGTAAAAACATCTCTCAATAAGCCACTCAATAAGCTTGGTCTTGAATTTATTTAATGGTGGGCCTTTAAAAGTAAGTGGCAGTTTATTAAATATTTTAATTGCCATAGGATAGCAGCTCCTTTGGTATAATAGTAGATTGTTATACAAAAATGAAAGAGTGAAAATTACTTTTTCACTCCTCTTGCTCAAAAAGACCGTCATTGTAGCGTACCAGAGCGGTGAAAAAATAGCAATTCATCCTCTAGGGGAAAAAGTATTTTTTATTTTATTTTTGGGTGTCAAATGACAATGAGCCTACAAAAACGAAAAAGTCTTTAGTCATAAGTAGAATAATCATGAATAAAGACTCGACTTATTACTGTTTCATAAAAAAAGAACTTCATTTTAATTTTGAAAATCTCTGGTAGAATGCATGCAATGTGTTGCGGCTACAGAAGAAACAAAAAAAAAAGAAATTATAAACTACATAATATTTCATATTGTATTGGATTGTTTTATTTTTTCGCAATCGTAGTGAAAAGTTTAGTGTAACACACGGCGCTAAAACCCATTAAAACTCGGTTTCTATTTAGTCCCTCGCTAAAGCTCGGGAATAAAACTACCTCATATATAATGGGTCATTTTAGCCCCTTGTATAACAATCTACTATTTATATTAGATAGGACCAATTTATCTGGGTATCTTTTGTTTAATTTTAAGTCACCGTGTTTATTAAATAAATTTGGATGTCCTTTTACGAATTTGCAGCATTCAAAGATATACAAGGATGGTACAGTTAACAATTTCAATTTTATAAAAAGTGGTCGACAGGATGTTAAGGGTGGCACATCACAAAGAGCCCGAACACATTATTTTTGAGCAATAAAAACTCTGCTTGCATGGACTGACTTACCCCATAAAGTAATGCCGTATCGGAGCTGAGAAGCCACATCATGGATATGTGATAGGCCAAGATGGCTGTCTTTTGGTTAGCTATTTTATAGAACCTCCATAAAGCATATGCAAATCAATTGATTCTTTTGGTAACCTTGTTGATTTGAGAATTCCATGTGCAGCTACTATCTAATGTTATCCCAAGAAAAATAGCCTCATCGCTCTCATTAATTGTCTGACCGTCATAAGATACTGTTAGTTTATTTTTGCATTTTCTGTTGTAGAATTTGACAATGGACGTTTTATTAATGTTAACCTTTAAATTGTTATGTTTCAACCAATCTATTATTGAATGAACAGTTTCATTTATTTCTATATTATAGTTTCTAGCACAATTCTCTGTAATTAAGACGGCAATATCATCTGCAAAAAGTGAGTAAAAATGATTTGTAATATTAGGAAGGTCGTTGACATATATAAAGAAGAGTAACGGGCCCAATATACTACCTTGCGGGACTCCTTTATTGTATTTTTTTATATTAGACCGGTAAATTATCTCTTCCTTATCAGTATTGGTATTAGTTATGGTAGTATATTGAGATCTGGATTGTAGCAAGGAGATTATCTGGTGTGCAGTGTGGGGTCGTGCGTTGTTTGGAAGAGCAGTGAGCTAGGGTTGGAAGCCCTTCAGATGCTTGATGATGAATGAAACAAAGTCATTTATTCAGTTTAGGCTCTAGAAGAGTGTCCATAGAATAGAATCGAATAGAATAAAAAAAAACATTTATTGACAGCAAAATAAATAAAAGAGAGAAGCGAGAAATAATATATATAAACAAGTAACATTAAAAACAAATTATTTAACTATAAAAATTTCAATCGATCAACTAATTGATTTAAAAGTTAATTGTAATAAGGCAAAAATAAATCTATTTTTGTTCTGCCCAGCACAGCCATCAGAATAAAATGATACATTTTTTATGCTTCTTCGTGCTTCCTGTTGTATACATTTTAATAAACAGCTTCCAATTCCGTTTGATCCTCTTTTTGCAATAGAGAGGTGCCTGACATAGCAATATCCTGACGTATTCCGTACTGTATTCCGTATTAAAAAAGAACTATTTTTAATACGGAAAACAACTATTCTATCTTTAAGTCAAAAAAAGATTTGTGTGCAATTTGCTCTCTTTTTGCAATTGTTGCAATTATAGGAGACACCTGGAGCGTAAAAATAGAGTACGTGAAATAAAAAGAGAGCAAAAAGTTGCGGTTGATTCAACAAATACTACAGTTGCTGTTTTTCATTTAGAAAGTCCTCAATGTGCTTCAATCTGAGGAAGGTTTTTTCCACTATAAGCGCAAATATGCCTTTTATAATTTTACAATTTTTAACACACTTAATAAGTTAGGATATTGCTATGTCTGGCACCTCTCTATTGCAAAAAGAGGATCAAATGAAATTGGAAGCTGTTTATTACAATTTATACAACAGGAAGCACAAAGAGGCATAAAACATGTATCATTTTATTCTGATGGCTGTGCTGGGCAGAACAAAAATAGATTTATTTTTGCCATGACAATGTATCTTTATGATTCTATGCCATCGTTTTTTTGAGACTGACCATAGTCAGAGTGAGGGTGACTGCATGCATTCTTGTGTTTAACGCGCAATGAAGAATAAAGTATTATTTACACCTGACCAAGTCTACAGCGTTATATTGAATGCAAAAGTAAAAGGTGAGAAATATAATGTAAAAGAAATGGAGCAAAGTGACTTTATGATTTAAAATGTCTAATCTTTGGAAAAAACTGACTTAAGGATAACTGACAATGTAGAAAAATTTCGTGGTCAAAGGTTATTACTCGTAAAATTTGAGTATCTCATGATAGACCTCGTGTCTTACAATTAAAAGATAATTTTAGGGAAGAATATTTGGACTTGGACACTGACCCGGATCCTTCAAAATCAAAACGTGGGTGGCGGCCGAAAAATCCTGTGGAAATTACAATGGTCGATAACTTGACACAGATTTATCACCGACCTATCCCCATACCTAAACCTCTGTATGATGATTTACTTGGATTGTTTGCTAGTCTAGCTATACCTAAATATTACCATGTTTTTTACAACTCTCTTGGATGTTGCGGAAATTCGGAACAGCAAAACTCAGACGATAGTGATGGGCCAGACCTAGATGATGCCTAGATGGCACTAAAATATTAATATAGTGATATAAATGAATCTATGAATGTATTGATAATTATGTTTTTTTTATATTGTTTTTTTCATACACATTGATTAAAATAAGTTTAAAAAAAAACGTAAAACAAGTTTTATTTTAAGAATTCGATTAATTTTTACTTTTTATTTTGCAATAGGACTATCAGGCATTACTAAAACACGCACGGTGGTAGGGTACTTTGTAGTACTCGACTGGCTGGCTACCACCCTCAAGTTGAAAATCTGTCGCCAAGCACCTGTTGGTGTGTTCCGGCAATTGCACTTGAGAGCCAGTTCGCCTTAATAAGGTGTACAACACATTAGCAATCCTCTGGTATTGCCAATGTCTATAGGCGACGGTTGTCACTTACCATCAGGTGACCCGCCTGCCTTGTTGTCACTTGTGACCTAAAAAAAAAAACAAAAAAAAACTAAGGCTATCGCTTACTTTCACATGCTGAATTTGATGTAATAAATAGACGGTACATCGCAACCTGTCAACACAATGTCGAAATCCTCGCAAAGTATTATCGTGAGATAGGATTGCTTTATTTTCGTTGTCACGTGTTAAACAGTATTCAACATAACAATTGCAATTCTTATAAACTAAATATCGCAATGTTGTGTTAATGTAAAAATAATAAGAATTACCCGAATAATATGGTAATTATACATCACCTAAACTCGTTTCATTTTTTGTACCCGAATAAGATTGTGATAACAGTTTGCTGTAAAAAAAAGACATTGAGAAGTGAAACTATTAAGATGATATTCGTCATAAAACTGTGTTTTTATTTTTAGGCGAACAGTATTGGTAAATTCATTACAAAATGACTATCTTGAAAAGTAATCGTACGAATCTTCTGAAAAAAATCACAAGGTGTAATCTCTCCTCTCTAGAACAATAATTCCTAATAAAAGCACTTCTATAGTAATAACTTCTATAGTAAAATGTAAAAAAAAAAAATAGTCGATTACGGTACTATTCGGTGAGGGCGGCGATTTACGTAAATGTATAGTGTAAACAAATTGTTGGCTGACCTAATAAAATAAATAAAAAAATATTATAAGTAATAAAAATACGGTCAAGTGCGAGTAGGACTCGGGTTCTGTAAAAATTTTGTAGTTTTTTTTTTAATTATTCTTTTTCTCTTATTAGTATTTGTTGTTATAGCGGCAATAGAAATACATCATCTGTCAAAATTTCAACTGTCTAGCTATCACGATTCATGAGATACAGCCTGGTGACAGACAGACAGACGGACAGTATAGTAGTAATAGGCTTTCCGTTGTTACCCTTGGGTACGGAACCCTAAAAAGGTAAAGGTAGAGGAGAATGCCGTGTAGGTAACCTATCTATAACTTTTTACTTATAACTCATTGATGCTCAATATTTTTAACTCAGTTAATTTAGATAGTTAAAATTTCACCTCTATAAATGTTTTACTATGGCTTCTGTCACACCAAGTAATAAAAATTGCCTGACTCGTATTATTCCATTTAGCTTGACAAACATCTCAAAATTACTTTCAAAAGTTCAAAAATCGTATTTATCAAAGTGATGTAGGTGAAGGTAAGCCTTAACTTAGAAGGCATGTTCTTTATTAAACGTTTATTCTACCTATTTATTTACCTAAGTACATCTTGAGTACATAATTCTATTGAATGAAAAATGTTTTTGTTCAAGTTGTTTTTTTCATGTTTTTTTTTTTTTTTTTTCATTTATTTACCATTTTAAAAAAATAATTACATTTGTTATATTAGAATAGCATTTTTAAACCACTAAGGTTTGTACTTAATGTTACATGTAATTCTACATCGTAGTAAAAACAAAAACAAAGTTAACAAACAACATGTAGTGTAATGTAAATATGGCTTTACATTACACTACACATAAAAGTAACATTTTTCATTATTCTTTCATTATTTGTGAGCTATTATAATTTACGGGACTGTCAATTCTAGCGGTGTTTGTAAAACTTTTCTGACTCTCTCTCAATCACAATGAAATAAAACATTGGTAGAGCATAAATCGCATTTAGTGATGATTTTTTGCTCACTTATCAAGGACCTATGACAATGCAATAATTAAAAGATTATTGCCAAAACTCGTGCAAAAAAGCGGCCATACCATCCTTTTCTCGAGCCATTTTCAACCCCCCTACAACTTCGTTGTGGATTTAATTAAACCCAGCATCGCTGGCGCATAAGAGGAGAACTTTTATAAAATACGTTTTGAAAATAACCTAACTAAAAAGTTGAAAATAAAATTAATATTTAAAAGAAACTCCTCATTTTGAAGTCGTTTTAAAACTAAAAAAACACGCTTTTACAGAAAATAAAACTAAAAGGTAAATTGTTATAAATATTTTATTGAAAGATATTGGTAAAAGTAGTCATTTGAAAAATATATTAAAAAGCATCCCACGCCTTTTTTTACAATAAAATATTTTTTTTTGCTAATTCTTAATTTTAATTTGCTGAAAATTATTTTTTACCTTTTAGTATTATTTTCTGTAAAAGCGTGTTTTTTAGTTTTTTTTACGAAATCACTCCCACAGATTGTAGAGGAAAGTGAGAGTAAAGATGTTACCAAAAATTATTTCTTATTTACGAAAACTTAAAGAAATGAAAAATTTTGGGAATCACAATAATTTTCTTCACAACAACCTATAAATATTGTTTAAAAACATTAATGTGCACATTTGCAAACCAGATGCACATGAGTCAATAGTCATGTTGTTATTTTTACCATTTATATTCTTTTGTTGCGTAAACTGTGATGACCTTGGAACTGTTTACTATGATTCCTACCATGGAACCCCTATTACTAAGGACCAAGTTTCGGAACATGTGAGGAAAAATACAACTTTGTAAGTAACTCGAGAAATAACTAGCTGCCCCCTGCAGTTTACCCGCGTTTCAAAAGTTCTGTTTGGGTATCTATCTGTATGTCAAGATTCATCAAAATCCGTTCACTATTTTTTGCACTATTAAGTAACAAACATCCAAACATACAAACTATCACATTTATAATATTAGTAGGATTATAATAATTTACATTATTGTCTTCAGCCACATTATTGCTATTAACTGACAGTTTTTCTAGGGTTATAGTATTATGAGGATATAACTACAATACCTTGTTGATGGAATTTGTCTGAAACAGATGAAAGAGAAAGGTCCTAAGTGACGTGGCTAAGAAGTTGTACAAAGCACACAAATATTTCAGTATAATAAAAAGAACAATGAACTTAAATGAACTTATATTCTGGGATATTCTTCATATGTTCCTATTTGACCCGCTCGTCTATTATAATGGGAATGGCTTTACATCCAGACAGATATACTATGAATATATTCGAAGAAGATCAAATAAAAAAAAACATAAATATTTGCTCTCAGTGGGAATCAAACTCAAAACCAGTAGCGTAATCATCGAGTATAATCTTAAACTTATCCTCCACGCCAAAGAACTGTTTAAATGAAAAGCGTTCATTAAAAAATTTTGATCAACAAGTGTATTGTGACTATCAAAATTGTTACACCAATATTGTCTAAATTATACTGATCAAAATTTGATTGACTAATTAAGCTTATTTCAGCTGGTGCGTTAATGCTATTAAACCCTGTAAAGCTAACGAAGGAAGTCGAGTTGATGGTTCATGTAATAACCCACGGCATCCCTCTGGAGGGGCTCCGCACACACCATTTTATAGAATACTACCTGCAGCTTATGGAAAGAGTTAGTATCTAAATAAAGTAGATATAAATAGAGCATATTAAAATCTCGGCACGAGGCAAGGCGGTAGGGTACTTTGTAGTACCCGACTGGCTGGCTACCACCCTCAAGTTGAAAATATTTCGCCAAGCACCTATCGGTGTGTTCCGAAAGCTACATTTGAGAGCCAGTTACCATCTAAGCTTTGTGTGCTTAACTTTTTAGGCTTTGTAAAAGATCCATCCACCAGCCAGCTTGGTAGCTTCTAGATTGTATGTAAAGAATGAGAATAAGCCCAAAGAAGATGATAGTGACTATGCTATAAACATTTCATTCAATGAGATATTTTGTAAATTCCACTGTGCTGACTATTGGTCATTGTGGAGTTCTGTGGCATACCAAGTTTTTCTATCAGTATTAAACATCTTAAATTTTATTTCAGATTTTGAGGTTCGTAAAGCGTGTTCAGGCAAACCGTTGCCTCTAGCCAGAGTCTTGCGCACAGGCATTCTCACACAAGGTCAAAAAACCAGCCAAGAGTTTACACAACTGCTTGTACATATGTTTGTGTTTTTGGTTACCGATAGCGTCAGCATTCATGATACTGGTAAATCTTTTTCTAATAATTTATCTGGGGCGGCTGCTATAGATAAACTATCTACTTATGTTGGGTGTCCTAAACTGGCACATGTTTTAGCAAAAAAATCGTAATCGACGGATCTGCGGCCCGTGGAGTATAGTTTCATCCGCCTTCGTTTTTTCTACTATTACATTACATTTTATTATCAGTTACATACAAACGAACAGAAGAATTTTATATCATAAAGATTATGAGTTACAGAACAGTTCAACTTCTTACATTATCAGGCAGGCAGTCTAATATAAATTTTCATTTCATATTATTTTCAGTAAACTATTTATTATGGAGACCATATTGTTGTCAGCCAAAAGGTAAGACAGATCCTATGTGTGCTCCCAATGAAGTTCCACCTTTAGACCCGATTCTAAGATACTCTGATGTACGTTGTATGCCCATGACCAAACCTATAACGTTCCAAACTACGGGATGTGTTCCAAATAATACGGAGCCAGAACGGGTATGTTAGTTTAGCAATTTTTTGTGTAACATGTTTCCTCTCACTTTTCTGCAATCTTTTTTGAGGCGATGATAGTTCAGTGTTAGGTGACGTCGGATACCACGGCGAAGGTCATGGGTTCTAATCCTACAGTGAGCTTGAGCTTTCGGTGAAGGAAAACATCGTGAGGAAACCATAGCACGGTGGTAGGGTACTTTGTAGTACCCGACTGGCTGGCTATCACCCTCAAGTTGAAAATCTGTCACCAAGCACCTATCGATGTGTTCCGACAGTTGTACTTGAAAGCCAGTTCCCATCTAGGCTCTGTGTGCTTACCACTTTCGGCCACATCATCACTTACCATAGTGAGATTGTAGTCAAACACAAGCCTATCCAGAATAAAAAAAACACTGGGAGTTATTTCGTGAAATGGGATGAAAGTGTGTAGTGTGTAACAGGCAGAAGGTCGTAGGCTGTCATCTATTGTAGTGCAGGCAAAGGATTTTAGCCCATACAGCCTCAAACTCAAAGAATATTGCCAAAGTGCCAATAGTAATAGCCGAGTTGAGATATCAGATGACTACTGTAAGGCTTGCACGATTTATTTGACAGCTTTAACTTGTTGTTCAACCAATAGTAAGCACCTGAATGAAAATCAACCATCGCTGCAAGGATCTTAAAGGTCGCCTACTTAAATTACTCCGCTCCCACCCGACAAGTGAAATATCATTCAAATATGGGCTTCAGGTCGTGCCTTTTAGATATAGTTTAAATTAGTAGACAGCTCGCTGTCAGCGAGCTTACCGCCATCAGACTGCTCGGTAGTTGATGCCTGGCTGGCCACGCGTTGTAAACAAGTGAACTACGCGGTGTCGGCACGACTGCTAGCACTATTTTACCCTTAATTTAGCGCGAGCGAAGCTGCGGGCAAAAGCTAGTGGCATAAAGTCTTAAAGATTACAGTAGTGTAAGAAAATTGTTATCGGCCAGAGATAAAATAACTATTGAACGGTCTGTACGCCCATGATGAAAAGACATATTTTTTACCCACAGATAGTATCTTCAACTTCATCTTTTGATTTGTCAACCATTTATGGATCCTCTTCAGAAAAATTACTAAAATCAAGGTTACTAAAAGGTGGACTTTTGAAGTATGATTTGCTAAATGGACAAGAATGGCCTCCAGCAATGGATCCTGAACTTGCATCTCAAACTTGTTTATTCAACGAAAAACCTGCTGAAACAAGATGTCATAATACGCGTAAGTCTATAAATCTACGTAGAAAAGAATATTTTACCTCACACTATCCAGTAGGTGTATACAAAAATAATACAAAACAATACAAAAATAGTTATTTGTTATACAAGAGTGTAAAGTTGTTTGTTAACCACGTGCTCAATTTTGATGACCGAGCAAGCGAAGGATTTTAAATTAAAAATTTGAATCCTGAGCGTAAGCGAGGGAATCAAAGAGCACGAGGTGAAAAATCTTTGCGCTCGAGTGCAACACGTATCTTTTCATCTCACCTCAGCGAGGAAATGACTAAATGCAAAAAAGTAGAAAATGGCGCGCGCAAAGCAAATTAAAAAAAGTACAGCAAGAAGGTTCCGAGTCCGAGTTATGACCAAATTAAAAAAGGATGTATGATAAATTCGGCACCATGGAGGGAAAAGTAAATAGGTTTAATGATGTTTTGAATTAACAAACATAGTGCACACGATGTTTTATTTACTTTATCCTCTAGCGGATAATATTGAAAAATAATATACTTACTGGTCTCCCTAAAAATGGGAAGGCTACAATCATGGTCTAAAGATACACTCATTCTACATGATCACGATGATAATGATGGGTCAACCATAAAAAAGGAAGAACGTGTAGAGAACACGAACGTGTAGGAACCAATTCCATCAACTTTCTAACAAAAAGAGACAAAAATATAGCCACTATCAAATTTGGTCACGGTTGTTTTTCCATAAACAACAATGGAATAGAAAAATATAGAATTAGAGAATTAGTTCAGTCTATTTGCGATGAAAATACTTTACTAATATTAATTTTAATGATTATTTCTAGCAATACCGGACACTAATAGCCTTCTCAGTTTAAGTATTACCACAGTTTGGTTATGGAGGCTGCATAACTATATAGCCAGGCAGCTGGCCAAGGTAAACCCTTGTTGGACTGATGAAAAGCTGTTTAATACTGCCCGAGATATGAACATTGCTATCATGATGCAAGTTTACGTGTATGAGATGCTGGCGGAGTTATGTGGTAAAATAATAGACTTAATTACCTTTTTTTTACTTTTCTAAAAAAGAATAATGCTTATAAATAGTTTTACAAACTTGCTAACCGACACCAGCGGCCTTGAGGAATTTTCCTGCTCATAAATTGTATATTTTTTTATTTTTTATTCTGGATAGGCTTGTGTTTGACTATAATCTCACCATGGTAAGTGATGATGTGGCCGAAGGTAAGCACACAAAGCCTAGATGGGAACTGGCTCTCAAGTGCAGCTGTCGGAACACACCGATAGGTGCTTGGCGACAGATTTCCAACTTGAGGGTGATAGCCAGCCAGTCGGGTACTACAAAGTACCCTACCACCGTGCTATGGTTTTCTCACGATGTTTTCCTTCACCGAAAGCTCAAGCTCATTGTAGGATTCAAACCCACGACCTTCGCCGCGGTATCCGACGTCACTTACCACTGAGCTATCATCGCCTTATTTGTTGCAACTTATATAAATATTATTTTTGTGTTTGTTACCAGTAGGCACTATATGATTTTTGTATATTTTTTTTAGTTATTTTATAAACTTGAATAAGGATTAAACTAAGTGTTTTAATAACCATTTATAATAGTAATAGATTTTTTTTATTTAGGAAAGAAGAACCTCATCAGAAGTGGTGTGACTGTACCCACTCTTGGATTTAGGGATATTTATGATGCAACCTTGTTTCCTCAAGTAGCAATAGAATTTCCGTTTGTATTGAGATGGGGTCACACGATTCAATCTGATGATATTCAGTAAGATTTATATTCATTATTCACTTTTTTTTCTTAATTTTGTTTGAATAATTATGATTTTATGTTTGTGATATGGCTGGAGGTGGTAAGCTTACAAAGCCTAGATGAGAACTGGCTCTCCGGAAAAAACTGACAGATTCTGGACGACAGATTTTCATCCTAAAGTCCAGGCGAGTACTACATTACTGTGCTATGATTTTCTCACGATAATTTCAAATAAACAAACTCATAGCAGTGGATAACCCTCAACCTTTGATGTCACTACTACTAACTGAACTATCATCGTAATAAAATTATTAATTCACAGCTTGCACGATGCTAAAGGACATTATCTCAAAAGAATTTCATCAGTCAATATGACAGCAAGAACTGGTCACCTGGCCCTTGATAATAATCTAGAATACCTCACTCACGGATCATATAGACAAGGTTGTGCCAAAATAGATCATACTGTGGATCATGATGTGAGTGATTTGTAATGTTTTAGAATTATAAGTTATGCTACAGACAGGTACGATGAAATGATCGATAATTCCAATGATATATTTCAGATTGGCAATCGAGGTCTTGGGCCAGCATTGAAAGCATTTGATATTATAACAAATGATTTAGCAAAAGATAGACAATTTGGATTCCAACCGTATGTAAAATATAGAGAATACTGTTCTGGAAAACGGTACATAAATAAATTTGCCGATCTAGCTTTTGATATGGACGCTGAGGTAAATCATATATCTGTAAATCTATGTAATCAAAGCAAACAACCACTCACTGATTAAACACGGAATCTCAGTAGGTATAAATGATACAAAAATGAGAATTGGCTGGTAGATTCAGTATTCAACAAGTATCAGTGAGTGAAGCACCCTAAATGTCAGTCTTAGCTTATTGCTACCTTCTTGTAATTATTAAGTCTCACACACACGTACGATATGTATACGTGTGCATTATGCTGGTCATTTGTAATTAGGATTTTTTTTGCCTAAACCAGCATAATGTGGCCAGTATGGTGTGGCCATTATGCGCGTTGGGAAATTTTCGATTAGGTAAAATCTAATGAGTTCTTGTCACCGACTTGCTGTATACTATCTTGCGCATCACATCATAATTATGTTCACAATTAATTTAAAAATAAAAAACACTGTTAGTTTTAAATTGTTACTTCTGTTGAAGATTGCCCCCAAGAGCAATTTTTTATTTTTTTTATTCTGGGTAAGCTTGTGTTTGACTACAATCTCACTATGGTAAGTGATGATGTGGCCGAAGGTGGTAAGCACACAAAGCCTAGATGGGAACTGGCTCTCAAGTGCAACTGCCGGAACACACTGATAGGTGCTTGGCGACAGATTTTCAACTTGAGGGTGGTAGCCAGCCAGTCGGGTACTACAAAGTACCCTACCACCGTGCTATGGTTTCCTCACGATGTTTTCCTTCACCGAAAGCTCAAGCTCATTGTAGGATTCGAACCCACGACCTTCGCCGCGGTATCTGACGCTCAGTGGTAAGTGACGTCGACTTACCACTGAGCTATCATCGCCTTAAAATGTTGCAGTTTGCTCATTAATCTTATACTAGTGGTCAAAATTAGACCAAAAAGTTTTGTGTAACTTCAATAACTGTCAATAAAAAAAAACAACGGGTTGTACTACGGGAGTGCCGGCAGAAGTGAAAACTTGAACATTAACGTTGTGTATTTTTGAATATTTTGGAATGATTAGGGAATAATTTCGAACGAATTGCTTTATTTATCAGTATAAAATCATTTATGTGGTAAAATACAATGATCATTTATTGCGCTATCGTACCTACACAAACATGACAATTTATATTACATTAGACCGCCGGCGCGGTAAAAAGAGAGGGGGATATTACTTCCTCTCCTACGCCGCGTGCTGGCGATCTACTCTCCCTCCGTCTCACGAGGTCACGTGTCCTGACGCGAGTAATGGGATAGGTAAAAAAAATTTTACCCATCCCAAAAAAGTGCACAAGGCCGCTAAAGAAGTTTTCACATTCAAAAATTTTAATCGGTTGACAAACAGAGGAGGATAATGATATGTGTGTGTGTGTGTTTCAAACGCATGGTAGTGTGTGTAATAATTATTTTATTAATTTAATTTATTTCTAAAGCATATTTTCTAAAAATATTAGCTTTCTTCATTCCTTCTCCATACAAAGTACATACAAAGTTTTTGCTTCACGTATTAATATAATTTCTTTATATTTTTTTTAGAACATAGAGATTGTCAAAGAATTATATGAGAACGTTAAAGATATAGATTTGTTGGCCGGAATTTTGTTGGAAAAACTAGTTCATGGTGGTCATGTACCTCGTACATTATATTGCATATTGGTGGACCAGCTG
The DNA here is from genome assembly GCA_951361185.1 of Ochropacha duplaris. Taxonomy (NCBI): domain Eukaryota; kingdom Metazoa; phylum Arthropoda; class Insecta; order Lepidoptera; family Drepanidae; genus Ochropacha; species Ochropacha duplaris. The sequence goes on along the minus strand of OX592696.1, from coordinate 12,951,993 downwards.
TATCGGACTATCCGCTCTGATAGACACTGGTATGAAAGACCAAACAGGCCTAATGCGTACACCTTTCGTAAGTTTCATTTACTACTATTTTTCCGCCCCGCGGTTTCACCCGCGTTCCCGAGGGATCTTATCTTTTCCCGAGATAAAAATTGTCTCCTATTTACTTACTGTTTAAATTCCAATCACAGAACAAATAAAAAACTTGAGAGGTGTCAAGGGACACCCGGATGGAACGAAGTATAAGTTATATATATATATATATATTTAAAAAAAAACTATTTATATATATATATATCATGAAAAAAATATCTGGCTTGCTTTCTATAAGAGAGAGAGAGAGAGAGAGACAGACAGAGAAACATGCGCACGCCGCACAGCTTACAATAAAGTGACACTGACACTAAAAGTGTCGGACAATTTTTCGTATGAATTTTTTCCGTCTAGCCCCCTTTCACAACGCGCGATACTTCGTTCCAAAAAGTAGAAGCAGCAAAAGTAAACAATAGTCTCCAATGAAGTGAAGCAACGTGCACGTTATCCCGCGTGTCCGCGTAACTCCCGTTGCACAGGAATGCGATCGGCTTCCTTTTTCAAATTCAGCTTCCTTTACTGTGCTTCAATTTAAACGTGCGGAGCTCTGTGTTCCTTTTTTATTTGGACTGATACTCCAGTATTCTTAAGGAGATAAATATTATTAAGATTAATTGTTTAACTACTTATTAATTCTAGCTCAATTACTGGAGATAAGGAAGGTGACAATGGCAACGATATTGTGTTACGTCGGTACAAATGTTGAACATATACAACCTCGTGCTTTTCGAAGACCAAATTCTCAGTAAGTTAGCTTTATTTTATATATATCATCACATAGCCATCTCTTTGTAGTACCCGCTTTACGATGCTCGCTTTAAGGGCTTTGCTTGCGGCGGCGTCTTGTGGCGGGTCGCTCACTTTCCTATAAAATGTGCGAGGAGGGCGGTGGCTGCCACACGCGTCATACTTGTGAACAGGTGCTGCTTATGGGGGCTGGCAGCACACATAGCCAGTTCCCAACTGGCTCTCAAGTGCAGCTGTCGGAACACACCGATAGGTGTTTTGGCGACAGATTTTCAACTTAAGGGTGGTAGCCAGCCAGTCGGGTACTACAAAGTACCCTACCACCGTGCTATGGTTTCCTCACGATGTTTTCCTTCACGGAAAGCTCAAGCTCATTGTAGGATTCGAACCCACGACCTTCGCCGCGGTATTCGACGTCACTTACCACTGAGCTATCATCGCCTTAAAGTTTGTTGTTTACTAAGTCAGTCATAATTAAATTCAATTTATTTATTCCTTTTTTGCCGCCATAACTTTGAATTCTAAAATGAGGTTGAGCTTTCGGTGAAGTAAAACATCGTGAGGAAACCATAGCACGGTGGTAGGGTACTTTGTAGTACTCGACTGGCTGGCTACCACCCTCATTTTGAAAATCAGTCGCCAAGCACATATCGATGTGTTCCAGCAGTTGCATTAGAGAGCCAGTTGCCTTTAGCATTGTGAAAAGATCGACAACACATTGGCAATCCCCCAGGTATTGCTAATGTCTATAGGCGACGGTAGTCACTTACCATCAGGTGAATCGCCTGCCTGTTGTCAAATCTGAAAAAAAATTACCAAGCACCTTTATGTATGTTCTGGTAGTTGTATTACAGATCCACCCCCTTTCATTTGTATACATATTCTTTCGGTCTTCTCTCTATACTCAAATCTACAATAAAAAAAACCTTGTTTCAGTAACAAAATACGGAGCTGTAAGCACATTAAAAAGATCAACTTTGCAGCTTGGAAGGACCACAGATGTTAAACCCACATAACAAATTAAAAAGGTAGAAGGAGCGTACGTTAACTAGTCTCCAATGAAGTGAGGCAACGTGAACGAGGTTGTGTGCGTGACCTGCACGTACGTTATCCCGTGTCACTCGCGTCGCACAGAAACGTGATCGGTTTCCTTTACTGTGCTTCACTTTAAGGGTGCTCTGTCTACCTTTTTTATTTAGTCTGAGGTTAGACTTAAGGTAGATTAAGTGTTGCATGCCATTTTATTTATATATTCGAGAGTTAATTATTACACAATTGTTAATAACATCAGAATACATTTAAAAATATTACAGCCAGCCCTTGAGATTAGATTATTTATTTATTTTATTTTATTCTTATTAGCATTTTCCAACACAACCTTTATTCGTGGGAACCATTGATTCATAACCTATATCCACTAGTTTAAATATAATTAAAGCGAAATACCACTTGCTGAATAATTACGAAATCTCGAAACATATTAATGCTACAAACATAAAATTTGGCAAATACTCGTAGGTTATCATAAGGGATAAGTACCTATCTTCTAAGAAATAATTTTTGATAAGTCAACCCCTAAAAGGTCCCTTGTCAACCCCTAAAAGGTCCCTTAAGGAACGCGGGTGAATCCGCTGGGACAACTAATCGCTACATAATTGTAGGATGTGTACATTTAATCACAATTTCACTATAATATACCAAGATATACCAAGATCTAGTGATGACGTGGATGGTAGAGAGCTTCCAACTCTAGTTTTGTAGCAAGGAGATTATCTAGTGTGCAGTGTGGGGTCATGCGTCGTCTTGGAAGAGCAGCGAGCTAGGGTTGGAAGCTCTTCAGATGCTTGATGATGAATTAATCAAAGTTATTTATTCAGTTTAGGCTCTAGAAGGGTGTACATAGAAGATAATCGAATAGAATAGAATAGAAAATCATTTATTGGCAGCAAAATAATAAAAACAGAGAAGCGAGAAATAATATAACAAGTAATAGTAAAAAAAAAATTTAAATTTCAATCAACCAACTAATTGATTAAAAAGTTAATTGTAATAAATTTTAATTGCAATTAATTTGATCGTAATTATTTAATTTTATTATACGATCCAATAATTTTATTTTTACATAATATTAATCACTATTTTTTGTGCAAGACTCGTCCTTCCAAGCATTAAGATCAATCCCGGAAATATTCTCACAATCGCGTAGTGCATTACTGTGAACAAAAAGTAAACGTTATTTTTATTTTGTATACCACTTAAGTGACAAACAAACTTATGAGCCGCCTGATGTTTAGCGGTTACTGCATCCTAATTTAGGCCCAGACTCCACGTCGGTGGGCATCGTGGACTATGCCTTCGCAGGTTCCACGGTGTCCAACGAAACCGGCAAGAGGGCACGTCCGGGTGGTTTTTAGTGGGTAGCACTCCCTACTCCTCCTCACTGTGAGGAGGGAGAGGCGATGTGTAGTCCCACATAACCCTCCGCCACTCTCATGTGCGGAGGGTATGCGTAACGCATTTTCCACCTGGTCAACAAAAAAAAAGGCCCAGACTCCACCAAAGCTGAGCGGAGACGAGCGGAGCGGAGATGTTTTTTAAACAACCAATAGAATTTCGTTGTTCAGTTTAGGCCCTGGTAAGGCATTTATGAACGTTAGCATTGACTCTACCACCGGTTCGGAATACACTTCAACTGAGAAGACATTTATTTACATTTCATCAAAAGATATTAGACTTACTTGCGTCCTATCCTATAAAAGGCGTGAGGTTGTATTTTTGTGACACCATCACCGTTATCACACAATAACCTGGCAATACTAGATTTCCTTATCTGAAGCAGTTGTTCTGAAATATAAATAATCAAATCACTCATCACGTGCCATTTGGTAACAATGTTGGCTATTGTGCTAATTCAATTGTTTATAAAGTAAACTATTTTAATTGCGCTATATATATCATTTTTACAATGAAATAGTCGAGTCAAAATTGTTGAATTGACTTTGTTTTCAAGGTGAATTTAGTTTTTTTTTTTATGTCACTAGTGACAACGAGGCAGGCGGGTCACCTGATGGTAAGTGACTACCGTCGCCTATAGATATTAGCAAGACCAGGTGGACTGCCAACGTGTTGTACACCATATTACAATGCCTTAAGGGCAAGGGCAACTGGCTCTCAAGTGCAACTGCCGGAACACACCAACAGGTGCTTGGCGACAGATTTTCAACTTGTTTGATAACGGGATTAGCAATAATATTGTCGAAAATTACTTAATACCTACTTACCAGAAGTAAAAACATTTGGTCCTTCGTACCAAAATCTGTCGTATCGTACACTTCGATATAGCTGGTCTACCACCAGGCAATAATGAGTAACTGGAACTACACCTCCTTTAACGTGGTCCTCCAACCACATACCAGCCATTAAGTCGATGTCTTCTACATTGTCGTACTGTTCTTTAAGACGTTCTAATTTCTAAAACAGTTTAACGATAAGTTCTAAAATATTTGATTTCTGTAAACTTTTATAAGCAGATATTTAAAATTATTTTAGTAAACATAATTGCAATGTTACCTCCGCTCCTATATCGGAGGCCAAATCGTCAAATGTTTTGTATTCCTTCCCTGTACAAAATTCCCTGTACTTGATATATGGAGGAAATCCCAGGAGCCGAGTTTTAGCTAAATCATTTGTAAATATATCCAACATTTTTAACAGTGAACCTAAGCCAACTTCTGCCATCTAAAATAAAATTATTTTTATTTGTATAAGTGTCATAGCACTTCATATGAACTATTCTTATTTCTTTGCACCTTATATTTTGAACACCTCAAATTATAAATTACGTATTTGAATGATACAAAATCCTAAGGATCAATAATATCCACAATTTTACTACGTCAGTACACTGTACCATTCGATACGATGGAGACAGATTAGTTTGAAGTCATACATTAAGATTATGGACATGTATTTTATACTTCCCATAAATTAATCCTATTCAGTAACACTATTGGAGGACAACTAGTGATACAATATAAGGTCCTACAAAATGAACGATGAATGGTCATACGTCGGTCATACGCTCAAAAAATATTTAAAAGTTTATCTATAGTATTTTGTTGCATCTTTAATAAAAATATCTTAAAATTTCGTAAATTTCGAAATTTTAAGATATTGGTACAAAGAATAAATATAAACCTTTAGTATTTCAATCAGTCTTACAATTCATAACTGAACTGCAAACAAAATATACGCAAAATGCTAAAACTGTAAAGTCAATAAAAAGATATATGCTGGGAATGGAAGGGGGACAATTTAATTATTTGTATTAGTATAGATATTATATTTTCTTAAACTTGAACTCTCACCGAGCACATAAGCCTCTCAGGCTTTCGTTTTGGTGATGAATGTATGTATGTAACTATTCTTGTAAAAATGTTTTGATCAATAAATAAAATAAAATAAAAAAACATAACGTAAATCGTCAGCTGTGACTGGTTTTCGCGACAAATCATTCACACCACTTTACGTTCATACCTCAAAAGCCCGTACTTGATTTTGTATGACCTTATCTATATACATATAATTATATATATACTAGGTCTTTACCTATGAAATTGCCGTTTTGTATGAAAAAATTTTAACGATTTTTTTTCATGTATTTTTTATTTGTATTATCGAAGTAATCACCCATGCAATCAATGCATCTTTGCCAACGCAGTGGCAGTTTATTGATGCCCTTCTTAAAGATATCACCTGGACGGGAGGCAACATATTCTTCAAAGGCATTTTGTACTGCCTCTCGGGTATTGAAAATTTTTCCGGCCAAGAAGATATCCAAATTCTGGAAAAAGTAGTAGTCTGTAGGCGCAAGGTCTGGTGAGTAGGGCGGATGACAGAGAGCTTCCAACCCCAGTTCTTGCAACTTGGAGACTGTCTGCTGTGCAGTATGAGGTCGCGCGTTGTCGGGTAGGAGCAGCGGAGACGAGCGATTGACCAATGCTGGTTGGAGATGTGCCAGCTTCTCCATCATTGTGTTCAGTTCTTCACAGTACACATCTGCAGTAATGTTCACCCCGTTTGGTAAGAAGCTGTGATGAATCACACCGGCGCTAGACCACCAAACAGTGACCATCACTTTTAAGGGTAATTTTTTTGTTTAGGGCATTGTTTAGGTGCTGAACTAGGATCCAACCAACTTGCTGAGCGCTTGCGGTTATCAAACAGAATCCATTTTTCTTCACAGGTAACAATGCGGTTCTAAATTCCTTCATTTGTGTGTCTGTTGAGCAGTGCAAGGCACGTCTCGACGCGTACTTCGCGCTGGCGATCATTGAGTTCGTGGGGCACCCATTTGTCAAGCTTTTTTACCTTGCCAATTTGACGCAAATGGACCAATATTGTTTTGACGCTAACGTCGAAAGCTGCTGCTAATTCAGCCGTAGATTGTGTATCATCAGCTTCCACAATCGCCTTTAATTCGTCATTGTCGACCAAAGTCTTCGGACGACCTCGAGGTTCATTTTTCAGGTCGAAATTTCCAGAACGGAAGCGAGCAAACCAATAACAGGTGGTGCGTTGGTTTGTAGTGTTAGCTCCGTAAACGTCGTTGATGTTGCGTGCCGCTTGGGCCGCGTTGCTGCCACGACGGTACTCATATTCCATAATTACTCGAATTTTTAACGTATCCAGGATGACGAAAAAGATTGAAATGCGATGAAAATGTAACACTAATCAATAAACAAATGACTACTTTTGAAAAAAAAAAACATGTTTTTAAAATAAAATTGATTTGAAATTAGAATTCTTAGCCAAACAAAAATTATTTTGATTTGAAATGGCCAGTACTGCAGAACGGCAATTTCATAGGTAAAGATCTATTATCTATAAAAGTCAAAGCTGACTGACTGACTGATCTATCAACGCACAGCTGAAACCACTGAACAGATTGCGCTGAAATTTAGCACGCAGTTAGTTATTATGACGTAGGTTACCGCTAAGAAAAGATTTTCTAAAATTCCATCCCCCAAGGGAATGAAACGGGGGTCCAAAGTTTGTATGAAACTCTGTCATGTTTAATTTGAAATGAATGAAATTTGGTATTTAGCCTCTAAATGTTCAATAATAAAACACGTATTTAAGGATTTTTTGAATACCCTTTAAAGCGGTAAAAGGAGTATTAAAATTTGTATGAAAAATAAAAAGGTATTTTTGAATAATTTGAAATGGAAAAACGAATCAGCCAAAATCGTGTAGTCCACGTAAGCGAAGCTGCGGGCGGAAAGCTAGTATAATTATATATAACATCAGCCATCAAAATGTATTCATAAATAACTTACATTAGGGTCGACGATAAAATCATTATTACCACAAGCTTGCCTAAAACTTCCTTGTGTCAGTCCTTCAAAGTTATTATCGACTCCTAAGTATCCAGTTCTGAACGTAAGATTACCTATGGGAATTGATTTGGTAAATTTGCCGTCACTGTCATATTGTCTGAAAGATTGATTGATTACTAGTTTTAATTTCTTATTTTTAGAAAAAGTTAAAAATTCAAAAATTATATTTTCTAATTCATGCAAGGCGTCAAAAAGTTTAAAACGTCCCAAACTAGTTACAGATAAAAATAATTCCAGAAATTGTGATTAAAGTTAAGAATAAAAAAATAACTGGCTATTATATACAAACTTCAAGGTGCTTTCCTGCATTGTATGAAAATATCTTCCCATAAATATATATTCTTCGGACATTAAAGGTTTCAAAGATTCATCATAAATGTCTCTATGAAGAGGCGAATCCGATATAACTTTGTCACTGACCAAATTTGCTCGACCTGAAATTAAATACAAAGACACTCAAAAAAAATATTTGACCCACAATATACGTAAGTATGACCATATAAAGAATAAAGAATTACCATATACGGCAACAAACAATTCGTAAAACAAGATCTGTAAATATGTAGCTATGTTAATATCCACTGTTGTATGGAATAGTTTGTCGTCACTCCAGCACGGATTCATTTCAGCCAAACGAGCAGCAATTGTTATATGGTTTCTATAGAACCAAATGGATAATATATTTCCTCCTAGTAGTGCGTTTCCCACTGCAATAAAACAATCAACTTAAGTTGTGTGTGATTACTTAATCACACTAATTGTTCTACGCTGGATTACGCTTTCGCGTCGATAATAAACCAAAAAAATACTCGTACAATTTTCAAAACACCGAGTTTCTCGTGGCTTAACATTTCTTATGCAAGCGCTTCTTTCCGCAGATGCTGATAGTGGCCAAATTCTACCATTTTCATCAATCTCATACATTAATGAACCATTTACATAAGATCTTTTGTCAACATATTCATCTGCTTTAAAGACTGAGGTCCGTAAATCATATACAGTTGATAAATCAAAGAATGTTGTTGCAGTATTTACCTGAAATTATAAGATTTCGATTGTGATGATGTGCTTGACAACATATTTAATTAGTTAGTTGTTAAATAAATTAAATTTAAATTTGAAACAAGCAAAAATAAATATAGGACATATATATTGTAACCGAAGTTGTCTATTATTGCACGGCGTTTAGCACCGGGCGCTAACTTCACGCCGTGCAATAACAGGTTATTCAACTATATATTTTATACTATTTCAACACTAACATAGATTTATTACAGAAAAATATTTATCGAGTCTCACTGTCAATAATTCCTATTTCAGGTTATTTTTACAAGCTTTATATTAGCTTGCAATGTACGTGGGACACTCAGAAAGTTTTGAGAAACTAAAAAAACTAACTTCTATGAAAAATTTTTTTTATTAAATCTTTTCAAAGAATTCTCCACCAGCCTCTATACAAAGTTTCATGCGTCTGAACCAATTTTCTAAACATTTTTTCCAGTCCTCCGCAGACACCTCTTCCACGGCCTTCTCAAACGCTGCTAGCGCGTCTTCCGGCGATGAAAACTGTATCCCTTTGAGCTGATTTTTAATTTTAGGGAATAAAAAGAAGTCACACGGAGCCAAATCAGGACTGTAAGAAGGGTGTCCCAAGACTCTGACCGGTGTGGAATCCAGGAAGTCCCTCGTTTTGATCGCAGAGTGCGCGGTCGCGTTGTCATGGTGAAGAAGGACCCCGCGGAGCCCGGTGTTCGGTCGCTTGTTGCTCAATGCAGAAAAAACTTCTGGCAGGCATTTTGTGCTATACCATTCGGCGTTGATGCCGCTTTGGTCTCGAAGTGGAATTTAAATAAAGGTACCCCATCAAAGTGAAGAAACTAGCGATCAAATTTTTTCCTGCGCTCCTCAATCGCTTCACTTTCGTAGGCGTTGGTTCATTTTGAAACAGCCAAACTGTCGACTGACACTTTGTTTCTGGATCGTATTGATAAATCCAGGATTCGTCTCCTGTCACAATGTCGTAAACGCGCCGTGACGAGCCTTCATCAAATTTTTGTATCATATCACGGCACAAAATCCACACGGGCCTGCTTCTGAGCTTCGGTGAGGTTGTGCGGTACCCAGCGGCAAACTTTCCTCCTTACGCGAAGGTGCTCGTGCAAAATCTTGTGAACACTTCCTGAACCAATCAGCAGAGTATGCTGAATCTTTTCGTACGTAATTCGTCTGTTTTCTTGAATTACATTTTTTACTGCCAACACACTTTCTTCAGTGACAGCGACAGCCGTCGTAGGACGACCACTCCTTTGTTCATCCGCCAAAGTAAGACGACCGCGTTTGAACTCGCTATACCAGCGGTAGATGGTTGCTTTGGAAGGTCCTTCATCCATAAAAGCAATTCAAAGTCGATCCAATTACTCATCAGATTTTAAGCCACATTTGAAATCATAAAAAATCATTGCACGAAAATGTTCTCGATGCAGATCCATTTTTTTTTGAGACAAGAAAATTTGAATTGGCTCTCAAAAAATGCGGAGAGAAATTTGAAAATCGAACAGTGGTATTTTTACTTTGAAATAATCGAAGTTTTCATAATAATTACAACTGGCCAGTTTTTCCGATTGAGCTGAAATTTTGTATTCACTTTAGTTTAGATGACAATGCATGGTTAACAGCAACAAATACTAAAAACAAAATAAAGTAAATATTTAAGGGGGGCTTCCATACAAAAATCGCTATTTTTTGCCCTTTTTTGCTCGATATCATCACCAGGCTGTATCTCAAGAACCGCGATAGATAGACAGTTGAAATTTTCACAACTTGTACGGACGGACATAGAGTTCTTAGCATATAGATTCCCATTTTTATCGCGCGTCCCCTTTGGGATGACGGAACCCTAAAAATGAATTTTATTGTATTGTATGGCACAGGCGGCAGGTGCCGTGCCGGCTAATGGAAAAACGCCCAATATCTGTCAACAAAATATTTATAACAATTGACATCAAGCACCCCACGCTTTTTTATTACAATAAAACTCTGTTCTGTTTTTTGCTAATCACACTATCCATAATTTAAATTTATTGAAAATTATTTTTTACCTTTTAGTTTTGTTTCTGTAAAAGCGTGTTTTTTTTTAAATTATTGATTTTATTTTCTACTTTTTAGTTTGGTTATTTTTAAAAGCGTGTTTTATAGAAGTAGGTTCAATTCGGCACATTCTCCCCTTTTAATGCGCCAGCGATGCTGGGTTTAATTAAAACCACAATAAAGTTGTAGGGGGTCGAAAATGGCCGTGCTGGTTTTACGCTTGAGTTTTGGCGGGGGCACTGCCGTGCCCCCAGATTATTGCATTGTCATCTGTCCTTGATAAGTGAGCTCACATCAATCCATCGTCGTTTGGAAAGGTGTGAAAATCACGTTCAAAGATTCCGTTACATAGATTCATAGATAGATACACACCAAGCTAATAAAAGCGTGTTAAAAAAATAGTTGCTGCTTCGAAATTTCCTACCTAATAATGTTTATTTGAAAATTGATGTCACTGGAATCGATAGTGTACATACCCTAGTTGGTGTGATAGAGTTCACCTGACAGCCATATCTTTGAAATGTAAGTGGTTTAGTTTGATTCTGACACCGATAACTTGAAAACTTATGGACTGGATCATCTAAAGGTATTTCATGTGGATAGCATAATCCAGTTGTATCATTTCTCTGTTCTGGTTCACAGCAATATTGGGTATCTGTTACATAGTTTGCTGAAAATATTATTGATTTAGTAGATTTAGATTCACAAATAAATGCTCAATTACCTATTGATTAAGCTAGGATAATCTACAGAAAACTTGCGCTATATTCAAACATTTTTGAGATCTTTTGCTGTCTAAAAAAATATACAGGAACGTTTTTTTTATTAATATTTGAAAATCGTGATTTCAAATGTTAATTAGTCACACCATAGATATAGGTATAGCCATCGATATCGGGTCACGTACAAAATCCAAGCTAAATGCTATCCGCGTGAGTATATACTTTTTTAATACAGTTGCTCAAAAAGTGGTGTATTACAGGGACGTATAGCGTTCGGGATGTGGGCTATTACATACTAGTGCTTTTTTTTTACCTTTACCGAACTCGTGCGTTCTCTTTCCCAACTGTCAAAATAATGTCTATTAAAAAGAAAAACCAACCATGAAGTTTTTACTAAAGAGTCTTTGTGATTCATACAAATACGTATATTTCTAAAAAAAAGCTACTAATTTATTTCAATATCAGATTTAATGATTTAATTGAATGAGTTAGGTTAGGTTTCATTTCATTTCATCTCATTAAATTTCATTTTCATTTCATATCAATAAAAAAAATATACTGAAGACTAAGCTGTATGGATAGTTCTCTTTGGGTGAAGAAAAAAAAACTCTGCTTATATTCTACGGTTGGCGCCATTTTCCAGAAATTTTCTTTGCTAGTTTAGTTGTTTGTTGCACAAAATGAGTAATTTCGACCCTATTTTTGTTTAATTAACACCACCGGAATCACTACAATTGCACAAACATTGTATGACAAATATACATGAACAATCATACGAAATTAATAATAGTTTGTCTCAAACAGTAAATATGCAACCTAAAACTTCCCCAGTAAGTTTAAAAAACTGTACCAATTTCAATGTACATGTGTATTATAACTTTTATAAGAAATAAATGATTAGTTAGTTGAGTTTATTGTGATTTTATTATTTTATTAAATTGCTTCATTTTTTCGCAACTGTATTAAAAATAGTCGTTCAGTAATGTATGAAATAGTAATGAAATATACTATTTCATTACAAGTGCGGAAAGGCTGTCATTGCAAAGAGTCCCGACAAATGTCTACCCGAGCCGAGGCGCAGCCGAAGGCGAGGGTTGACAGTCGGAACAAGTTGCAATGACGGTTCCGCAAGTGTACTGAACGACTATTTTTAATACAGTTGCGAAAAAATGAAGCAATTTAATAAAATAATAAAAACAATAAACTCAACTAACCAATCATTTATTTCTTATAAAAGTTATAGTACACATGTACATTGAAATTGGTACAGTTTTTTAAACATAGGTACTGGGGAAGTTTTAGGTTGCATATTTATTTTATTTATTTATTTATTACAAGATCCACAGCTCTTAAATAATTATACAATTTCTCTTACATATACATCTTACAGCCAATTAAGGATTTACAATTTATTAATCATTTACATATAATGAAAAAAAAGAAAAGACCAGTGAGTGTTTGATATGCAAAGTATTTAGGCTAGGTGTTAGTGTGTGTGTGTGTGTGTGTGTGTGTGCGTGTGTGTGTCGGATATACTACATGCCACATTTATCACATTTGTAATGTTTTTTTTGAACATAGCTTTAGTACAGTGGAAAATATCCACAGATGCAAATTCCTTGTTATATTTACTGTTTGAGACAAACTATTATTAATTTCGTATGATTGTTCATGTATATTTGTCATACAATGTTTGTGCAATTATAGTGATTCCGGTGGTGTTAATTAAAAAAAAATAGGGTCGAAATTACTCATTTTGTGCAACAAACAACTAAACTCGCAAAGAAAATTCTGGAAAATGGCGCCAACCGTAGAATATAAGCAGAGTTTTTTTTTCTTCACCCAAAGGGAACTATCCATACAGCTTAGTCTACAGTAATTTTTTTTATTGATATGAAATGAAAATGAAATTTAATGAGATGAAATTAAATGAAACCTAACCTAACTCATTCAATTAAATCATTCAATCTGATATTGAAATAAATTGGTAGCTTCTTTTTAGAAATATACGTATTTATATGAATCACAAAAACTCTTTAGTAAAAACTTCATGGTTGGTTTTTCTTTTTAATAGACATTATTTTGACAGTTGGGAAAGAGAACGCACTAGTTCGGTAAAGGTAAAAAAAAAGCACTAGTATGTAATAGCCCACATCCCGAACGCTATACGGCCCTGTAATACACCACTTTTTGAGCAACTGTATTAAAATATACTATTACAGCTACATTTGTTTACTAACAAACTGAGAGAAATGTTTTAAAACAGTTTTAAGTTCAACCTAATTACAACCATAGCACCCAGTAATAAAGTCACAAATCTTCAAAATATTATCTAATACTTACGATCATTAGTCACATAAAACGAGCAAAGCAATAAACTACTCCTGTCACTTAAAAGAAATAGACATAAGTTAAAAAACATTTAGTGTGAAATCAACCTTAATGAGCAACAAATAAAGTATGTTTTCCCGTTATCGCCTTGAGAGCTACATCGTTTTGTTTCGTTTATTTTTTCTTCTTCGAAGTTTGTGCGTGTGTTGGCGAGTTTGGCCAAACATTTGTAGCGTTGGTAGCGTGGTTTAAAATATGTAATTTTGTTCAAATTTTTATATTATTTGTTACTTTAAAGCTTAAAATATATCTTAATCTTTATGTTCTTACTGAAAGTAAGATACTCCGACCGTTAAATTGCTTTTTCGAGCATTATTTTTGCAACTTTTGAATACACACTTGTTTATATTGGCTGTGTTCAAGCGAACTAAACACTCACTTTTCAAATGCGCTCTTATTTACCGAGACGTATTTTTTGCGCCGACCCTAAATCTATAGCTATTTTTGATCGAAGAGTCACACAATTAGCTACCGTAGTTGTTAACTTGATAGCGATTGTTTGTTCGTTTTCATTACAAGCTCCTCCATCGAGTCATATTTGAAACACCACTGTATTTTCACGACCTTCGCCGCCATATCCGACGTCACTACCACTGAGCTATCATCGCCTTAAATATGGTTAATTAAATTATCAAACTTACTTCAACGGTTTCAATTTGACTGTGATACTACTCATGATTTGTCATCTTCTTATATTAGGTCTTTACATATGAATTGCCGTTTTGTATGATAAAATTTAAACGATTTTTTTTCATGTATTTTTTTTTGTATTAATCGAAGTAATCACCCATGCAATCAATGCATCTTTGCCAACGCAGTGGCAGTTTATTGATGCCCTTCTTAAAGAAATCAGCTGGACGGGAGGCAACAAAGTCTTCAAAGGCATTTTGTACTGCCTCTCGGGTATTGAATTTTTTCCCACCAAGAAGTTATCCAAATTCTGGAAAAAGTAGTAGTCTGTAGGCGCAAGGTCTGGTGAGTAGGGCGGATGACGGAGAGCTTCCAGCCCCTGTTCTTGCAACTTGGAGACCGTCTGCTGTGCAGTATGAGGTCGCGCGTTGTCGTGCAGGAGCAGCGGAGACGAGCGATTGACCAATGCTGGTTGGAGATGTGCCAGCTGTGAAGGCATACAGCCTTACTATCTTGGTTGCTTAGCAATGTTGTTTACACTTGTCTTGTCACTCTGAATAAAATATATAATTGATCTTGTCTGTTTAATAAAATGTTAATTTAATTAAATAATATCTACGGCAATTTAGAAGCTTTATCAAAACGATTAAGCTTCACATGGTAGCAGAGCGTAAGGAAAGAAGAAAAAAAAAAGAATTGTATGTAAAAACTAATTATTGAAAAATAAGTAAGATATTAGAAATGTCAATTTTAAAAGTGCAAGCCTTAGGAAAAGAAAATTACGATACGTGGTGTATTCATGCAAAAGCATACTTAGTCAAAAACAAACTATGGAAATATGTAAAAGAAAATCCAAAAGAAGTCTCGTCACAAGATGAATTGGAAAACGATGAAATGGCAAAATCAGTGCTATTGTTACCGATAGCACTTTCTGAATTAAAACAGGTTAAACACTGTGTATATGCCAGAGATGTATGTACGACTCTTGAAAAAATTTATGCAATCAAGGGACCGGCCAGAAAGGCCACCCTATTAAAAAAATTAATCGTTACAAAACTAGACGAAGGGGATGATGTACGTGAGCACTTAATGAAGGTCATGGATACAGTTGATAAATTAAAAGATATGGATATTGATATCAACAGTGAACTGTTGTCAGTCATATAGCCTATCTTCGGAATATTAAAATTTCAGAACTGCCATCGAATCCCAAGACTCACTGCCAGACCCTGAAAAGCTAAAAAAAAAAATTATTGAAGAGAGCGATGCACGTCGTCGTGACATTCCTAGTACTAGCACAAAATCTGTAAAAAGAAAGGCCACGTCACTTCTAAATGCTGGTCAAAGAATAAAACTACAGGCAAGAATAATAAAAAGTCTAAGAATAGTTTAAACAAATTAGACAAAAGAGAGTCAAACTTATATGGTTGCTACTTAATGAATGAAAAAGTACATAAATACTGGATACTAGACAGTGGATGTACGTCACATATGACATTTTCGGATAAGCCTTTTACTGAGATGAAAAATGTTTCAAAAACCCTTAATCTCGCTCCTAAGACAAAACTGCTGAGATAAAAGGATCAGAGCCTGCAGAAATAGAAATTGAAGAAGGAAGAATCGGAATAACTGATGCACTTTATGTACCAAGCTTGTGTGCTAATCTTTTATCTGTCGGTAAAATGACTGATTTGGGACACACTGTCTTATTCACAATGCAGAAAGCGATCATTAAAGATTATAAGCGAAAAGTACAAATGCAAGCAGTAAGAGAAGACGATGGTCTATATTATCTTCATAGCAAAAATAATAATGTTGACAGACATAGAGCCAATGCTACAGAATGTAGTGATAATGAGCCAATAAACAATAAGTAGGATGATATTAAACAATGGCACTGTAAAATGGGACACATGAGCGAAAGGGACTTGAAGCTCGCCCTAAAGAATGAAAGCCTAATTGGGCTAGACTTCAATAAAAATAGTTCTTTAGGAGAATGCGAAATATGCATACCAGGAAAATTGAGCAGACTACCCAATAAGCCGTATAAGTACTTCACGTACTACTCAACGACTTGAGATCGTACACAGTGACCACCTACAGAGTGTAGGCACTTAATTTTGTTTCCTGTGAAGTTCTCTACTTCTACTTTGTTGTCAATGAATATTTGTTGTACTTCATTTTTATTTTTAATAAAATATACTCGACAATATCTGATGTAGTCGACGATGAAAGTTACAATATACCTATTGCCATTAAGTGTAGGTTGTTTAAATGGTCACTGTGTACGATCTCAAGTCGACGGCACTGAATACCGAAATTTGAAGTTCGACTCATTTGTAAAACAAAATGGTATAGCAAGAAGGTTAACGGCTCCGTAAACTCCACATCAAAATGGAATCGCTGAAAGGAAAAATAGAACCCTATAAATATATAGAATAGAGAAAGCAAGATGTATGATGTTGGAATCAAAAGCGCCTTTGTGCTTATGAGCAGAAGCGGTCTGTACTGCAAATTGTTTGTCCAACCGAAGTGTTAACCAAAGTATTGCAAATCAAACACCATTTGAAAGATGGGTAGGAAGAAAACCCTGTGTAAATCATCTATATGTATTTGGCACTAAAAAATTCATTCTAAAGAAAGAAAAATATGAACATAAATTCGCATCCAAGGCAATTCTTGGTATGTTTGCTGGTTATTCGAAATTTTCGAAAGCATTTAGAATATACGTTCCATCGAAGAAACAATTTTTTATCTCCAAGGATGTCCGTATTTTAAAAAATATGTTCTACGAAGTAAATAAGAATATTACTTCCGTTCCTTTTGAAGAGTGAAAAAGTTCGTTCGTTCTGAAATTTTCATTTTCAATGAACACAAACAATCAAATGAGATTGATAGTGAAGTAGAAGAAGTAGAAATTCATCTCCAAGATGATAATAAGAAAAATGCCAATATACAGCAAGAAGAACGTGACAATGTTATTGTTAGATCTACTGTAGTGCCTATACAAAATGGAACTGAAAATAATAACGAGTTATTTTATGATACCTACGAAATTGATGATAACAGAGTTGTTAGTCTTAATGAACTTAGTGAAAACGATGAACCAAATATAAATATCGATGCATCAGCAGAAGTTCCAGAAGAACGAAGAACATACAATCTTTGAGATACATCACAGATCGAAACGCCAAAATTATTTGAGGATTATGTCATGACAGCCATGGATATGGATAATGAAACAGAACCTCAAACATTTGATGATGCAGATGCTATACATAGCAGAGATAAGTCTAAATGATTGGAGGCTATGCAGAGTGAAATTAAATCATTGAATGAAATGAAGACTTGGGACATAGTCGAGCTTCCAAAGAACCGTAAACCACTGCCATGCAAGTGGGTCTATAAAATAAAATAAAAAACGGACGGTACCATTGATCGTTATAAAGCTAGATTGGTAGTAAAAGGTTTTTCACAAAAACCGGGTGTTGATTATCAGAAGACTTTTAGTCCAGTGGCTCGCCTCAGTACTGTCAGAGCAGTTTTAGGAATAGCGGCTCGAGAAGATCTGATACTTCAACAATTCGACGTATCGACTGCCTTTCTAAATGGTGCAGTGAAAGAGGAAATCTTCATAAAGCAACCAGAGAGCTTCAATGATAACACAAATAAAGTGTGCAAACTTAAACGAAGTCTCTACGGACTTAAGCATTAAGCAAGCTCCTCTATGCTGGAACGAATGCATAACAGAGTACCTTGTAAATACTGGATTCAAGCAAAGCAAAAAAGATCTTTGTCTTTACTTACGTGAACAAGTCTTGATTGCACTATATGTAGATGACGGTTTGGTGGCCTCAACTAATGAAAATGCTGGAAGAAAATATATCGAAGAGCTAAAAACTAGATTTAAAATTACAACAAAACCAGTTTCTTATTTTCTTGGACTTGAAATAAATAAAATCAAAGATGGTAGTATCACTGTAAACCAAAAGTTGTATACAAAAAAGATACTTGAAAAGTTTGGAATGGCTAACTGCAAATCCGCTCCAACGCCACCAGTAAAAGATGGCAAAGACGAAGAAGGAGATGATAGCTCAGATTCCTTTTTTCCCTATCGTCAAGCTGTGGGAGCTCTAGCATATCTCATGGTCGCTACACGGCCTGATATAAGTTACGTTGTGTAAGCGTTGTGTCAAAAAATCTAGAAAAGCCTACTAAACTTGATGTAATGAAAGTCAAGCGAATTTTTAGATACCTTAAGGGTACTTTAGACAAAGGAATTAACTTCACAAAAAGCCAGGGCAAAAGACTAATATGTTTTAGTGACGCTGATTTTGGTGGCGACGTTACGTCTGGTCATTCAACGTCAGGGATGATTTTCTTATTCTCCGGTCCTATTATGTGGAAAAGTCAAAAACAACCAACAATTGCAATTTTTGCGTTGGTTTGTAGTGTTAGCTCCGTAAACGTCGTTGATGTTGCGTGCCGCTTGTGCCGCGTTGCTGCCACGACGGTACTCATATTCCATAATTACTCGAATTTTTAACGTATCCATGACGACGAAAAAGATTGAAATGCGATGAAAATGTAACACTAATCAATAAACAAATGACAACTTTTGGAAAAAAAAAACATGTTTTTAAAATAAAATTAATTTGAAATTAGAAGTCTTAGCCTAACAAAAAATATTTTAATTTGAAATGGCCAGTACTGCAGAACGGCAATTTCATAGGTAAAGACCTATTATTTGTATGATATTATAAATAATTCACCTGTATCCCGACCAGGAACAACATCAGTTACAATAAATTCTAAAAAGTATGTTAAAAGCTGTGTGAACTCCAGGCTTGAAACTTTTCCGGTGGGAAGAAAGTCAGTTCGAAGTTTTCGTTCCAAAGGTAGATCATCGCCACTTTGAGATTTTCTAGGATTATCACCTGCAGATAAAAAAAAAACATTGTGGCCAAAAATTGTACTAGTGAAAAACATAGGTCATAATTTTGGCTTCAAAATTTTTAAAATCTTCTTTTTCTTGTCCTTATCCCACGCTAGGTGTGGTCGGCACAACATGTTTTCCTCTTCCACTCCGCTCAATCACTAGTCGTCTCTGTACTCACGCCTTTCATAAACATAATTTCATTATTTCTCACAAAGTCCATCCATTCCTTCTTCTTTTTAGGGTTCCGTACCTCAAAAGGTAAAAAAGGTACCCTTATAAGATCACTTTCTTGTCCGTATGTCCGTTTATCTGTCTGTCCGTCTGTCCTTGTGTCACCACCGATTTTCTCCGAAACGGGTAGACCTAGCAAGTTGAAATTTATACCAGATACTGAAGTTTATAGTCCCTATTATTTGTAAAAAAATTAAGGTCCTGAGTCAACACGATAAAAAGATATGGACAAATTTATATTTTCACGAAAACTTCTAAGTACCAAAATTTGCATAAATTTAAAAAAAAAAAATCTAGGGAATTTTTCCTTTACTTGTGCTGTAAGACCTTGCTTTTAAGCAAAATTGACAATTCTAGTTCAAAAACCTATAGGGTAGTTCCCGTTGACCTAAATCACGAAAATTGACAAAAAGCAAGGTCAACACAAATAAAGGGAAAATTCCAAAAAATAAAACAAGTTGAAAATTAATGAGTGGCCCAGTTACATAGTTGAGTATGAGTTTATGTTACTTGAAAAATAAATGAATTTGAATTTTGAATAGTTGACGCCAATTAAGATAGTCCTCCGAGTTGTATGGGCACGCATACAATTTAGAGGTCTAACTTAATTGGCCCCAACCTCAAATAAGGTACCAGCCTGCTGGGAACCTTGCCGATTGGCAGCTACGGCAGCCTCGAAGAATTTATATATATATATATATATTATAGTTGTCCATTTGTCTGTATATTTTGTACATATGTTGTAAATAAATATTGTGATACAGGTAATGGAAAACGTGAATGAAAAAATTAAATAAAAAAATCCTCGAGACTCCATTACCGTGATGAACGAACTATTTGCACTTTTATGGTTTATTTTAGGTAGGTTTTAGTAGTAGATTAGTTTTTTTTTGTTTTTTAATTTTATCATAACTTGAATTAAATTGATTAAAACTATTTACATATCTACATTTGTACGGAACCCTCGGTGCGCGACTCCGACTCGCACTTGACCGGTTTTTTCTTTTTGGGGGGGGACAAGAAGGTTGCCTATTGTTGGACCATGTACCCCCTTACGCAGACTGTTCAGCGAGCAATTAGGTCTCACAACCGGTAGTTCTTTCGTCGGCCTTCCTCTAGCTTTATAGCCATCCACTCTTATGCAATCACTCCAAACATCTTTAAATTAAATAAATTATGCTAGTACTTTAAATAGAATACCTTCAGAGAAAATAGGCGGTAAAACTCTTCGAGGAGGGGTATTAGTTGCCCCTATGGCTGGGTGACGAAGATTATTGCATGTTCCGTTCACACGACGAGGTTCATCTGGATCACAGGGTTCAAATTCAACGGTGCAGCGGCTGGAATAAACAATTTTAGTTTTAGGTAAGATTGGCGAATAACATTTAGCTGTCACATTAAAAATTATAACTACTTACTAGACTAAATCAACCATTTTATAATAATCCATTAAAGTTTCGTTAATAGGTGATCCAGAAAACGAGTCGTAATAAAGCGTATTAACATTATTTATTCCTGCGTAAAATGCAAAAACTAATAGTAAATAATTCTTAAACATTTTGCTTTGATAGCAAACTTGTACGCAAGATGTCGTATAAGAAACGACTGACTGCATCACCAGAGTTTTGCTGCTTTTATAAAATTTTGCTTCAATTTTGCATACAACGTGATCAAATAGTAATATTTGATCAACTCACGAAGGTTGTCACTAACTAGCTTTATGTGAAGTCAATCTTTATTCAAAACGGGGGATTCTAGCAATCCTAGTAATTATAGACCAGTTTCGATCTTGCCAGCGCTGAGTAAAATATTTGAAAAAATAATTTTAACACAACTCCCCGGCGGGCGGGGAGCTTTTTCCGCCAACGCATCAGCTTGGCCATCCAAAGAGGAAACGCTGCCAGCCTTCTGGGGACCTTGCCGATCGGCAGCAACGGCAGCCTCGAAGAAGTTTTTTATATATTATAATTGTACATTTGCTTGTATATTTTGTACATTTGTTGTAAATAAAATCCCCATTACTCGCTCATTTTAATTTGAATAAACTTTTACATAAACTTTTGCAGTATGGGTTTACCAAGAGTCGTTCAACAATTATGCCGGGAGCGCTTTTAAAAATATTTTTAGCGCCTGGGAGAAGTCACAGAATATTATTGGAGTCTTCTGTGATTTATCTAAAGCTTTTGATCACCAGACGTAATCATACGTAAACTAAACTTTTATGGGGTTAAGGGTGTAGCACTTAACTTGATGAAATCATATCTTGATGATAGAACTCAAAGTGCAGATGTCAATACGGTCAAATCATTTGGTTTCCTGTGCATGGGTGTGCCGCAGGGCTCTATTTAAGGTCCTTTTCTATTTTTGGTTTATATAAATGACCTTCCTTTTTTTGTTAAAAATACCTGTGGAGTTGTACTGTTTGCTGACGATACCTCACTGATTTTTTGTGTTGATAGACTGAACTTGTTGATAGACGGTGCATTAACCCAGGTATTAAATTGGTTTACTGTAAATAATCTAGTCTTATATACAAAGAAAACTAAATGTATTAAATTTGCACTACCCAATGTAAATAAATTAGACTGTAACTTAATGATAAATAATGAATCTCTCAGTCTTGTTGAGTCAACAGTATTCTTAGGTATTACTTTAGACTCAAAACTTCAATGGGGCACCCACATATTATTATGTCTTGCGAGGAAGCTTAGCTCGGCTGCTTTTGCAGTTAGGAAAATAAGACAGCTTACAGATGTAGATACGGTTCGATTAGTTTATTTTAGCTATTTTCATAGTGTTATGTCATAATATGGCATTTTGCTTTGGGGCAAAGCCGCTGATATCGAAACAATTTTTATTTTACAAAAACGAGCAGAGCGAGCTATTTATAATTTGAACTCTCGAGCTTCTCTCAGAGATAAGTTTAAACAAATTAGTATGCTCACAGTAGTATTAGTATGCGCACTTCATGCAATCGTATTATTTGTACATCAAAATATTAGTAAAAATGTGACATGCACTCTATCAATACTAGAAATAAGCACAAACTTGTGACCTCGGCTTATAGACTCCATAAAGTGCGAGACACATTTTTAGGACTGGGTGCACGCTTCTATAATAAGATACCACCTACACTGTTAAATTTGCCTATGTTAAGAATGTTTTAGTACAGAAGGCGTACTACCATACTAACGAACATTTAAATGACGACAATGCTTGGGTGTACATGCAGGACATACATTTATGTAATAATTCTAAGTTTGTTTTGAAAAGAGTAATTGCTGAGTTTATCGTCGGCTCTTCTCAGCAAAATCAACCTTCCGAACCGTGCATTAGAGTCATTAGAATCTGACAATTCATAAGCGCTTGTGAAAGATGAATAAACATTTCATTTCATTTCAATCTCAATCTAAAATAGGTGAATTAATGTGTCAAAACCTTGATTGTAGATATCAAGGTACTTGGGTCAGGTTTGCTGGAATCCTGGATTGAAAAGAGAAATTGCTATTACTTTTCCCTCAGCAAAAGCAACCTTTCGAACCGTGCATCAGAGTCTGACAATACGTTTGTGCCTGTGAAGTTTGAATGAATAAACAATTGATTTCATTAATTCCAAAATAATTTGGTCCGCTATGACCTCAAACGGTGACTACAGTTTACTTAACTTCGCTCGAGTATCAAAATCGGTTTATACAGGGTGGTGACGACGTAACGACATTAATTTAAACCACATATTGGGTACCGCGTTAGTAGTTCGTACACCAAGTTTCATCAAATTACATTGAACGGTATAGCCACAGGAAATTATTTTCACTTTAATCATTTTAACACATGCTGTGAATTCATAACGATTACGCAACGAAGTCATTCACTCAGTAGTCAGTAGCTAGACGGAACAAAATTCAGATTTACCTACATGCTTAAAACACAACCATTTAAAATGTGCGGCTCAGAAATCGTCGGTTGATGAAATTTAGACCTTATAACCATAGCGTTAAAATCATTATTAGCGCGGTGCGCGGGCGTCGATGCCTACTTCCATGAATGAAACAATACACCTACAAAGGAACCGCGGCCGGTCTTTGCCTAAAACTGTGCCAGTAGTGCCTACAGGTCATTTGAGGTCAATAGGTAATATTAATAAAGAGTGTTGTGTTTCGTTTAGATTATTTTCGGAATTAGTTTGTTTGAAAATTTCGCTTTTTGTCTGTTGATGTAATACCAGATTTAATTATCACAAAGTATTATGATTGACTAGTAGTGACCGTGTTTTAATTTAATGTCGTTACGTCGTCACCACTGTATAGTTGCATGTCCTGTTACTCCACCATATTTTTAAACAATCTTGTAATTAGATTATAATTTTGAATGGTAGTAACTTTTGTATCTCAGCTTCTCATAAATGAAATAATAGCATTTACATTATTAAATTTTTATTCATTTTTATATAAAAGTTACACACGTTACATAAATCTTCTGCTAAACTTATTAGATTAAATTTGTATGTTATGTGTATATGAATGGACTTTTCTGTTTGTTCCACGTGTGGGTGTGGTAGATAGGTAAGTATTAATTATCTTTTTGCCCCACGGCTTAAACCACTTTCCCCAGGAGATAAGTTTCGGAAAATGCCATCTTAGTTCACTCCTAATTTAAAAAAAGGCCACAATCTGTACAAACAAAATGTGCATGTCTATACAAACATTATCTGTACCAACTACCTCCTTACTAGGTACCATGATAAATTGCTATCCTATCCTTCTATCCTAGTAATATTATAAACGCGAAAGTTTGTATGTATGGACGTTTGTTCCTCTTTCACACAAAAACGAATGAATTGATTTTATTGAAACTTGGCACACAGGTAGATCATACCTTGGAATAAATCATAGGATATTTTTTATCCCGAGAAAAGATAAGATCCTTCGGGAACACGGGTAAAACCGCGGGGGACAGCTAGTATGCTATAAAAAATTATACATATAAAAAGTATAATATTTTTTTTTAAATAAATCAATCCAAAGCAAACACATAATTTTGTTACATTACACAATTGCACTAAGTAGTATTAGTAGTTAGTGATTAGAATTAATAAAAAAAGTAATTCGGTATGTAGGAGCGAGATGTTACACTCCTCCATTGAAAAGGGAAGATCTTCCGCCAGGCTAGGTCATCGTGTCTGGGGACCGCGGTCCAACTGTTGATGTTTTTTTTTTTTTTGGGGAGGACTTAAAGGTGGAGGTCTGAGGGACCATAGATACCCGGACTTTTCGGTGAGAGCTTAGGGCTTTCAACCGAGTTGCAAATTTTAGACGACTGACCGCTGAGGGCGCCCCAGTTGGGGCACGAACCTCGGCTCAGGGCGTCGTCGATGGGACCCAAAAGTGGGACGGACTTCGCCTAAGCGATTTAGAGGAGTTTTAAGGGACGGTCGGATTACTGGTGCGGCTCGGGCCGCCGTTAATTACGGGGGACGAGACTGACTGACGGGCCTCTCCGGCGAGGGCGGAAACGCGGGCGGTGTTGTTGTTGTTTCTTCAGGGTTGCGCGAGCCTCCCTATCCTTAATCTGAGCTAGTGTTATTGGGCCATCCGGCTCGCTGAGGGCAAGTTTAGGCCTACGGATTTTTTAAATCTCTGAAGGAGTATAATTGGCTGATTTTACTATTAATGGGTTCGCGTGGTTTAGGGCACGATCGTAATAATGGCGTGAAGCGCGCTTAATGACTTGCTTAACTGTGGGCAGATTGAGGTCCATGTGTAGATCTAGGTTGCGCATGTACCACGGAGCGCCCGTGGCTTTGCGCATGAAGCGGTTTTGAACCACTTGGAGGCTATGGATCAGCCTGGGGGATGCATGTGCGAATACAGTGCATGCATATAGCATAATGGGGCGGATGCACACGGTGTATAGTCTCACCTTGCTTTTAAAAGCAAGTTTGGAATTTGGGTTTAGCAGGAAATGAAGGCGACCAGACACAAAGAGGGCGCGTGCGCGTACCTTCTTAATGTGGCTGGAGAAGGTCAATCGATCATCCAGGGTTACGCCGAGGTATTTGGCTTGTTTTTCCCAAGGGATCGGCTCGCCGAACATGGTGACTGGAGAAGGGAGAGTGGGGCCAAATATCTTGTCGGTCCTGTAGAACAGGACCGCCTGACTTTTGGTGGGGTTGATTTCGATTCTCCATTTCCTAAACCAAGCACCACCTAGGGTGTTGGTCGCGGTTTGGAGAACTTTAGCAATGGTCGAGGGGCACCTGCCTGAGTAGTAGATTGCGGTGTCGTCCGCGAATAGCGCTAGCTACGCTTTGCTAGTTTTGGGGATGTCGATCGTATACAGTGTAAACAACAAGGGGGACAGCACAGAGCCTTGGGGGACTCCGGCTAGAATGGGGTGGGAGGAGGATAGCGCTCTTATTATTCGGTAGCAGAATTGGTGGTTCGACAAAAAGTCTCGTATGATGGTCACGAGTCTGTCAGGCACTCCGAGTTTGTACAGCTTATATATTAAGCCGTTGTGTCAGACTTTGTCGAAGGCTTTAGTTAGCTACATCAAAGAAGAGGACTCCGGTTATTAGACTTTTTTGATATTTGGCTGAGATGTGTTCAACAATACGATGGACTTGTTGAACGCACGAGTGTTTAGTTCGAAAACCAAACTGCTCGCCGGGAATGAGTTTATTAGCGTCGGCATACGCTTTGAGACGGAGATAAATTAATCTTTCATACATCTTGCCCATGACATTGACATTGGGCTCGGATTTAGGTTTGCCGGGTTTGGTGATTCCGATTACTTGGGCTTTTTTCCACTGGTGTGGGAAAATGTTATTGGAGAGGGCAGCGTTAAAGATAGCTGCTAGAAGCATGATGAGGGTAGCCGGGAACAGCTTGACCACTCTATTTGTAATTTTATACGAGCCCGGGGCTTTCCTTAGGCGGAGGTCCCGGATGATCTGTTTGACCTCGTCCGTGGTCACGGGAGGGAGGGGGTCATCCTCTTCGTTGAGAGGGGGTGGGGGTAACGGAAGAGATGCTCGCCGTTCTACTTCGGAATTGACTTCCTCCAGATGGACAGGGTCGATAGGGAGGGAACTGGGTGTACATTGGAGCTCCAGGCTTTCGGCCAGGCATTCGGCCTTTTCTTCGTCTTCGAAGGCGGGTGGAAGGTTGGGCCTTTTTAGAGGTGGAATAGGGGCAACCGTGTCCTTGGTTAAGGCACGTGAGAGTTGCCAAAAGGCTAGGTGGGAGGGTTTGATGTCGAACATGGTCTGGTTCCAGTTGTTTTCGCGTGCCTCAGCCACTCGTTCCTTGACGGCGCGGTGGAGAGTACGCAGACGGACGCGGTTGTTTTCGGTTGGACGAAGATCGTAAGCGCGCATGGCTACGTTTTTTTTCCTAATCAGGTCACGTACGTCGTCGGGCAAGCGCCAGCGTCGATTGCTCTCCACTGGTACTGTCCGAGAGCGATTGCACGTGGCTGGTTAGGGAATCGATTGCGCCGACAGCTTCGTCAGCGGTGACTATGCTGCTAAGGATTTGATCGAGGTGGACGGATGAGGCAGACTTGAAGCTTTCGCCCAGTTTGTCCCAGTTCGTCACTACCTTGGTATTAGGGGACTGACCTGAATCGGGGGGGCCTGCGTTCGGTGTAAGCTCTAAGATTACAGGTCGGTGGTCGGAGGCTAACTCGTGGTGCACTGTCACATCGTGTATGCCCAGGCTCACAATTTGCAACAGCGCCACATCTAGGATGTCAGGTCTGTAGTTAAGTGCGTCAGGAAAATGAGTTGGTTCTGTGGGCGCGACTAAGTCGATATTTAGCGGCCCTAGTAGGGATTCTAGAACAATACCTCTGGAGCTAGTCGTATGACAGTTCCAGAGGCGGTGTTTCGCGTTTAGGTCGCCCGCCACTATGACAGAGCTTCCCAAGTCGAAAAGGGTTTTCAAGCCTCTTCTGAGTGATAGTTGGATGTCGCTAGTATAGCGGGAGGGGGAAACGTAGGATGAGACCAGAATGATCGACTCATGGCCAGTCATGCCGAGCCTGCAGACCGAAGCTTCAATGTAATCGAGAGAGGGCTGATCCATGGGGGAGCAGTACAAGGACTTTTTGTTGTAAATGAGGGTTCCACCGAGGCGTGAATTGAGCCTATCGTTGCGAACTATCTGATAGTTGGCAATCTTTGGGTCCCTGTTAAAGGGTTTGAGGAAAGTCTCTTGCACTAGGAGTACGTCAACTGTTGATGTTGGAATCTTGTATATATGCAGATCGCATGGAAAACTTCGTAAGCGCGATGTAGATTATTGGAGCGCCATCTATTTAGGAGTCGTGCGAACTATATCTATTTGAGGATAGATGTAGCTACACCAGAATCTTGAGAGATGCGCCCACATTGAATTTAGTTTGATGACACTAACATTATCGTTTTTATTCTTCAAGGCTTTTAATTGATTCATAGGTATATTAAAGAGGATGAAAAGAAAATGTTGTTCAAATATACGGAAGCTGAATTTTTACATATATAAAAAAATGCTTTTGTGTTCATTATGGTAATTTTATGTGAACAAGTGATCATTATTCTTAGTGATGTACTAATTGAATAGATGTATCAAATTGGTGTGTCAAATTAATTTCACCCATGACATATATTGTAAAATATCGTCTTGATATTATGTCTGCAATTTATTTGGCATTTTGTTGAATGCATATCTATATTTTGATAACTACAAAGCGCTAATGAGACACTAATCATTGGCGTCTACAAATAATAACAATGCTACTTATCTAAACTGTTATTATAAAGAGTAAGATTTGATATTTTTCTAGTGTATCTATCTATATACAGAATCTTGTGAACAGGTGCTGCTTGTGGGGGCTGGTCTGCTTGGGTTTGTTGTTTATTAAGTCAGTCATAATTAAATTCTATAGATTACTATTTTTTGCCGCCATAACAAATAATAAAGACCTAAAATATTAGGTCTTTATTATATTGATGCCCTTCTTAAAGAAATCAGCCGCACGGGAGGCAACAAATTCTTCAAAGACATTTTGTACTGCCTCTCGGGTATTGAATTTTTTTCCCGCCAAGAAGTTATCCAAATTCTGGAAAAAGTAGTAGTCTGTAGGCGCAAGGTCTGGTGAGTAGGGCGGATGACAGAGAGCTTCCAACCCCAGTTCTTGCAACTTGGAGACCGTTTGCTGTGCAGTATGACGTCGCGCGTTGTCGTGCAGGAGCAGCGGAGGCGAGCGATTGACCAATGCTGGTTGGAGATGTGCCAGCTTCTCCATCATTGTGTTCAGTTTTTCACAGTACACATTTGCAGTAATGCTCACCCCGTTTGGTAATGGCCGTTTGGCTGTGATGAATCACACCGGCGCTAGACCACCAAACACGGACCATCACTTTTCTAGGGGTAAGTTTTCGTTTAGGGCATTGTTTAGGTGCAGAACCAGGATCCAACCAACTTGCTGAGCGCTTGCGGATAACCGCAGAAAGAATCCATTTTTCATCGCAGGTAACAATGTGGTTCAAAATTCCTTCATTTGTGTGTCTGTTGAGCAGTGCAAGGCACGTCTCGACGCGTACTTCGCGCTGGCGATCATTGAGTTCGTGGGGCACCCATTTGTCAAGCTTTTTTACCTTGCCAATTTAACGCAAATGGACCAATATTGTTTTGACGCTAACGTCAAAAGCTGCTGCTAATTCAGCCGTAGATTGTGTATCATCAGCTTCCACAATCGCCTTTAATTCGTCAATTTCCAGAACGGAAGCGAGCAAACCAATAACAGGTGGTGCGTTGGTTTGTAGTGTTAGCTCCGTAAACGTGGTTGATGTTGCGTGCCGCTTGTGCCGCGTTGCTGCCACGACGGTACTCATATTCCATAATTACTCGAATTTTTTACGTATCCATGACCATGATGACGAAAAAGATTGAAATAGGATGAAAATGTAACACTAATCAATAAACAAATGACTACTTTTGGAAAAAAACATCCATGTTTTTAAAATAAAATTAATTTGAAATTAGAATTTTTAGCCAAACAAAAATTATTTTGTTTTGAAATGGCCAGTACTGCAGAACGGCAATTTCATAGGTAGACTTATAAAATAAAGTCGTGTTAGTTACACTATTTATAACTCGAGAACGGCTGGACCGATTTTCATGGTTTTTGATTTGTTAGATTTGTCTCCGCCCGGAATAGCAGAATAACTATTAAAAAATAAGAAAAAAAATGCACAAAAAAAGAATAATGAAGACAATTATTTTTGTCATACATTTTGTATAGAACGACTTTTTGACATGTCTCGAAATCGGGCTGACAGATGACAGATGGTTTAGATTCACAAATTGGACACGGCAGGTGTCGCTGGAATCGGGTTCTATGTTTTGTTTTAGTTTCAGGGCAGGACAACGTCTGCTGGGCCCACTAGTATAAATATAAAGTAAAATCTTTACCTACCTACTACCTACTGCTTTAGTGCTGCCAATGTTCTTTCTTCTTCTTCTTCTTTTCGTGCGGGCGTTTTCCGCAATTGGGCGACGGATTGCGCCCTTTTTGCGTCGGAGGGTGTTTGGCTGGGGTTACTCCAGCCATCCTATATCCTCAAGGAAGCCTGCCAGCGCCTTGACGTTGCTGACCGCCTCCCTGAGACTACCCGGGTTGCCCAGGTAGTTTGCCCGGCATTCGGCCACCCCACCGCATTCCAGCAGGACGTGGGCGGCTGTTTCTTCTGCCCTCATGCAAGCTCTGCACAGGGGGCTGTCTGTGACACCTAGATTGAACAGATGTTTGTTAAAACTGCCGTGACCGGTTATAGCGCTAGTTACTAGTCGCAAACGTGGCTTACTCAGTTGTAGGAGTGCTCTAGAGAGCCTTGTATTAAGTTGAGGCAAAGCTAGTTTGGCCTGCCTGCACTCCTCATGGTTGTTCCAGTAGTTTTGGTGGAGGTGGTATGTGCGTTCACTTATCCTACCTTTAAACCAGCACTGTGGGAGAGGGAGAAAGGGTTCGGGTCCCACCGGTTTTGACTCCGATCCTCTCCTTGCCAGTGAGTCAGCTGCGTCATTGCCTCTGTGTCCACTATGTCCTTTAATCCATTGTATGGTTATGTTATTGTGGGTGCCTACCAAATTTACGGCCTTTTGACACTCCACTACAAGACTAGATGTCACCTTAGTACGATCCAGTGCTTGTAGTACTGATTTGCTGTCTGAGTTTTCATAATAATCGAGCCAAAGTAAACACGTCCAATAGACTTTCGGAAAACATTCTACTTAGCACTTTGAAGAATGTCGAGGAGAATAAAAAACAAAATACAAATAATAAAGTTTTAATTAGAAAGTTTTTATAATGACATTATTTTTATATATCAGAGTTTTTATAATCCTTCCAAAACATTAGATTAATACTTGGGATCTCGTCACAGTTCACCAGCGGGTTTCTGAAAGTAGAAAGTTTGAACTTTGAGCATAATGGAAGAGGGTATAAAATTATTATTAAGTTATATTTAGGTACTACTCAAATCAACCGAAAATATGTTCACTCAATGAGCCTTCAAAGCATTTAGAAATAGTTTCACTATCAGTTCAAGAAGTTGCTAGTTGTGAAGAGTCCATAAAAGCATGCTTCAGATATCCTTAATACGGATTCTGGCGGTCAGGGCTTGTATAACCAACTAACTAAGAAAGTTACTATAATATCAGTACTTTTATGTCTGTTTCTACCAGGGGAAGTCTTCAGATTTCTAATCTAATTCAGAAGGTTACAAAACTTTTGTTACCAATTTTTTGCCTCTATTTGTATCGATGTGTAAAAACGATTGTGGAATAAGAAAATGCCGCCATAAGTGTTTTTATCATATTTTTTTACAGCAGTAATGAAGAAGGTCGTAAACATATACAGCCTAAGAAAAGAATTGATCCTCAAGTAAGCGGAACTCACCAATAGATACCTACTTCAACCTGAGGATGGTAGCTAGGAAGGAAGGTTCTACAAAATTCTTTACATCAAAATGTTACTTACGTTTCACTTATTCTTAGAAAAGCTTGAGGCTGGATTCTTGTTACAGAGTCACCGACATTGCAGAGCATTCTAGCGACTGTAGATTTTCTTATTTCAGCGAGTTGTTCTGTAATAAATGTTAAGAAATTAAGAAACAGACCAGTACCCAATGAAAAAGGTGTACATAAGTTATAAGCGCTCCGGAAGCGGGAGGCTAAAATGTGGCTAATTAGCTTACTTTGACCTGTGTCTCATCGCCTTCATCAACAGATGTACTTCACGTACCGAGTGCAATTAAAATTAAAAGTGACAGAAATCAACCAAAAATGCCATCGCGTGTTACGAAATATCGTAATGCATTGTGGATATTGCAATGTTAAGTTATTTAGAGCTAGTGTTAGAGCACTGTAGAAATATCTTTATACTGTGATTAGAGTGCCATTTTTCGGCCATTTTTTATGGTAGCATGTTGTGTAGGTAACCTATCTGTAGTTCAAATAAGCATAGTAATATCTTTGTAATCAAAATTGGGTTCGGATGGAAGAACTGATAGGCGATGATAGCTCAGTGGTAGTGACGTCGGATACCGCGGCAGAGGTCGTGGGTTCGAATGCTACAATGGGCTTGAGCTTTCGATGAAGGAAAAACATCGTGAGGAAACCATAGCACGGTGGTAAGGTACTTTGTAGTACCCGTTGAAAAGCTGTCGCCAAGCACCTATCGGTGTGTTTCGGCAGCTGCACTCGAGAGCCAGTTCCCATCTAGGCTTTGTGTGCTTACTACCTTCGGCCACATCATCACTTACCATGGTGAGATTGTGGTCAAACACAAGCTTATCCAGAATCAAATAAAAGAAGCTGCCTGCTGGTTAAAGATAATCTGTATATCCAAATACTTACCATCAGTAAATGCATCTGGTCTATTAGGTAATTCATACCAATGTCTATCAGATACTACAGTGCGGGTGAGCTGTTCCTCAAATATGCAGTAAAGGGTAGGTGGCACAAATCCACCAGGAACCGGTGATTCTTGCCATACACCAAACATTAAATCGACATCAAAGACACTCGTATAAAGTGATTTCATTTGTTCTAATCTCTAAAATACATAATGCTCCATCAACAAAAAATTACATGTCTTACCTCATTTAAATTCAAAGAAAATCTGTCGTTAAGCACCTGCTGGTGTGTTCCTTGATTGAGAGCCAGTTGCCTTTAAGACATTGTAATAAGGTGTACAACACATTGGCAATCCCCTGGTATTGTTAATGTCTATAGGCGACGGTAGTCACTTACCAGCAGGTGACCCGTCAGCTTCGTTGTCACTTGGGGTATACTTGAGAGGTGGAAAACTTTTATACATATATATATAAAAAACATTTCATATATATATATATATATATATATATATATATATATATATATATATAAATAGAAATAAAAAAATATCTGGCTTGCTTTCTATAAGAGAGAGAGAGAGACAGACAGAGAAACATGCGCACGCCGCACAGCTTACAATTAAGTGACAGTGACACTAAACGTGTCGTGACAATTTTTCGTTAGATTTTTTTCCGTCTAGTTTTCACAACGCGCGATAAGGAACTTCGTTCCAAAAAAACCTAACCTATTCTTTCCATACCTCAGGTCGTATAACGTCAGCCAAATCATCAAAACTAGTTATTTCTTCGCCAGTACAATATTCTCTATATTTTGCATACCCTTGAAATCCAAACAGACGAGCTTTGTACAGATCGTTTGTAGTTATGTCGGTCGCATGTTGCATCGGACCAAAACCAACCTCAGATATCTGAAAATATAGATAGCAGAAAAGCCAATTTTATTATAGGACTTATGTTGTCTTAAAAATGTCACACTGCTGAACTTTAAATAATGTTTTCAGCATATTATAAAGCTGTTGTGCTAATATATTCCTATATGGGCAGCTTCAAGACATTGCTTTTACAATTGGAAAAGTATAACCATCCTGAAACACAGAACAGCGTGACCTGCACGTACGTTATCCCGCGTGACTCGATCGTTCAGGAACGCGATCAGCTTCCTTTTTCTACTTCGACTTCCTTTACTGTGCATCACTTTAATTCCGCGGGGCTCTGTCTACCTTTTTTATTTCATATGAGTCCTGAATTTAATAAATGGTTTCGACTTTGAATACCTACCTACACTTATATCCTAACTATACAAATTTTAATACACTAGAATTTTTTTGAAGGTAAAAAATAATTTAAATTAAAACCTAACCTTACCAAGAAAAGTGTAGAAATCATTAATTAGGGCGCGAATTACATCATAATCATAATCGAAAAGGTCACTTACATCATAATCCACTACTTGGTCGAACGCTCCACCACCCTGCCGGAAACATCCTTGTGTTACTTGACTTATAATGTCATCATTGGCAAGTAAACCCGTTCTCATTGTCATATTCACCATTTTATAATTTTTAACATGATATCCGTTTTCGTCATACAATCTGCGGCATATTATTTTAGTTCATTGCTAATATTGAAATGAAATTTTATACTGTGTTTTTAGCACTGTTACAATTTTTTTACTGTTTACTTTGCTTGTTTCTGTAAACACCACGTACCCACTGTTTTGTTTTTATGGAGTAACGTTATCTTTGTTTAACCCATCTTAATACTGTTACATAAATTGTTGTTTTTAAACATCCTGTTTTATATTATATAAAAAAAAATGTTTAACTTTATATACCTACTTCAATTTTCAACCTATTTTGGATACTAATGTCTAGTGTAAATTGTTTATTTTATTTTACATTCTATCATTTTCAACTTAAACAGATAGTAACTGGTGGTCAACGGTGTGGGTTTCACAATTAGTACTATTGTTTATTTTAATTTTTTAAGTATAAGATATTGTGTAAACTGTTTGTTGATCCAATAAAGAGAAAAAAAAAGAAATGAAATGAAAATGTTTTTTATTCAAATATGCCTTTACAAGTACTTATAATAGTCTAGACTCTAATGCCCGGTTTGGAAGGTTGCTTTTGCTGAGAAGAGCCGGCATTTTATTAATAATATCATAGGCACCATAGACGCTCGGACTATTATTAATCTATGATAGGAACATAAATTTTGCGACTGACATTTAAAATTTTCATTAATTTTTAGTGTAATGTGTAGTACATTAGAGCCAATACAATCAGCTATCGATCTGTATGCAACATTTTATAATAAAAAAAAAATCCCAAGTAAAATGTAAAACCTCATATACTTATACATATTATGTTCTCAATGGAATCTTGAAATACCACTAATAACGAGGAGATTGACATTTATAGTAACTGCGTAATTCTTAGAAAAAAAACTTGAGAGCTGTCAAGGGACACCCGGATGGAACGAAGTTATATAAGTCGAGAGAGTAGGGAGAGAGAGCATATAATATATATAAATGGAAATGAAGATATCTGGCTTGCTTTCTATAAGAGAGAGAGAGAGAGACAGAGAAACATGCGCACGCCGCACAGCTTACAATAGCTTACTACACACAACTGTCACCCGACCAACTGACCCTAAAAGTGTCGGTTTTTCGTAAGATTTTTTTCCGTCTAGCCCCCTTTTGCATCCTTTGATTCTACGTAGATAATTCCGAGCCACCACAATAAAGATGATAGTAGATAGTTTGGGTTTTTTTATTACTAACCTCAAATTAGTTTCCTGAATCGTATGGAAATATCTTAAAATATAAATGAACTCCACTGATACTTGCGGCAGCACAGAGTCATCGTAAATATCCCTGAATTTTGCGTCTTTTGTTATAATACCATCATTTATCATATTTTTCTTACCTGTTATATAAAAAATAAAAACTTGAGAGGTGTCAAGGGACACCCGGATGGAACGAAGTTATATAAGTTATTATATAATGCAATAAAACAAAAACATTAGAACGTACTTATAAATACTCCCTGTATTTCGAAATAAAACAAAATTATCAACTCCAAGTCTTACCCATCAAAAGTGGCAGTAATTCCCAAAACGAAATTTGTGCATGGCTAGCAATGTTGATATTCATGGCCGTGATGAACAGCTTCTCATCATCCCAGTCAGGGTTTATTTCAGCCAGCTGACTTGCGAAAAAGTTATGTTGTCTGTAGTACCATATGCTCATCAAATTTGTTCCAAGTAATCCATTGAATACTATAATGAATAAAACAGCCTTATATCTAATAATGTTTTGGAATAGTTATATTTTTTCAATAATTCCTACAATACTTTTTTTTTATGTTGAGTGTTTCACTAGTGACAATGAGGCAGGCGGGTCACCTGATGGTAAGTGACTACCGTCGCCTATAGACATTAGCAATACCAGGTGGACTGCCACCGTGTTGCACAACTTATTACAATGCCCTTAAGGCAAGGGCAACTGGCTCTCAAGTGCAACTGCCGGAACACACCAACAGGTGTTGGCGACAGATTTTCAATTTGAAGGTGGTAGCTAGCCAGTCGAGTACCACATAGTACCCTACCACCGTGCAAAACATACTACTTCCAGTAGTATCTTATAGTTATTAAAATGCGAATTCCACAAGCCTTGGCTTTTTAAGCAGCAGACGGCTGGTTTTCTGTTAGTAATATACTACCAAGGGATTATTGATATAGCCTATTCAACTACTCTTAATCATATACCACGCTAAGAATTGTGGTTCTCAAATCCACTTGATCACACAAACAAAATTTCATCAAAATCCGTCCAGCCGTTTAAGAGGAGTCCTGTTACACACACACGGACGTAAGAAATTATAGACCAAACACTCACTGATTAATCACGAAATCTAAAATGCTACAAACTTAATATTTCACAAGATTCCTAATAAGAAGTAGGTGTCCGTCAAGAAAATAATAGTTTAAATAAAATTATTAACGTTATAAGACACACTATAATTGAAAATCAACATACAATTTTGATGACAGCGAGTTTCATGTGGCTTCACATTAGCGAAGCATCCATTAGGGATTTCTTCGCCAGAAAGTGGCCATATTTTGCCATCCTCGTCAACTTCATATTTCAGTAATCCACCTTCAAAAGATCTCAACACTGACATTGAATCTAATACTTTGTAATAAATAAATGATAGATCTACATGAGGCGTCTGAAATTCTATCTGCAAAAAAATAATATTTATCATCTTTTACAAAGGTTTTACCTGTTAGAAGAAAATAATCATTGTCCAATGTCTTAGACAAAACGCCGTAACTGTGTCACTCAACCTGCCGAATATAAAATTGGTACTTGGTCTGCAGTATTATTATTATATTAGTAATTTATGAGCAAATTTACACCGTATTAAAAAGTTCTGCAGGCGTCTTTTACACTACTCTATCATTATTAAATAGTATTAATATAATAATCCATTGAATCTATCCTATATTTATATAGAATCTTACCCTATCAGGAGTTGTATCTTTGTTAGTGCAGCCAAAATGTTGAAAACTCAATGGTTTGGTCAAATTCATACATCGAACATTTGTGAAACGATGTACAGGATCATCGTTTCGTACTTTTATTGGAGCACAAAATTTTTCGTTCTTGCCTTCTGGTTGGCAGCATGTTGTTATATTAATTACGTATTGATCTAAAAAAATGAAAATGAGAATTTTCGAGATAGGAAAGGGAATCAAGCAGATTCAGACGAAAGTGTTATATACGGTATGTTGCAACTTCAGCTTATCATTGACAAAACAAGGGAGATTATCAACTTATGCCAACCTTTATAAAGCGGCTTTCAAGTGGCCAGAACATACTAGTAGGTGCATGAATTTTGAATTTTGTTCAATACAAAATCATTATTAGATCGTATAGATAAGCCTTTAAATAAAGACAAATCTGTGCCTTATTAGAAATAATAAAGAAAGCAATATTTACTTTCGTCATCATTGAATGCAAAATCAACAAAAAATCCTATAATATAGTATGAAACCAGTTGAGTAAAAGTCATATCCGTAACTCGCCCTGATTGAAGACCATTCCAACGAAGGTGTCTAGCGTTAGGTAAAGGTTCACCACTTTCAGATAATCTGTCAGAATAGTCTGAAAATAAAAACAATAATGGATTAACAAAAATAAACGTCAGAATATTACAAAGAAAAGACGAGTTCAATAATTACTGGGCCCAAAATCAGGAGGCAATAGTTTTATCTGCGGAGTATAAAATCCTCCTGCACTTGGATAGTATAGGTTATTACACGTTCCATCAACGCGTCTGCTTTCAGTTTCATTGCATGGCTCTACTTTGATGGTGCAAGTGCTGAAACACGAAAGAATTAGACACAACTAGTTCTAAACCCAAACTTTGATAAAATAGTCATAGTAATAGAAAACAGAAATAAATCTGCACATTGCGGTTTAAGAAAGCTTCCTACTGCAGATGCTGAGGTTTTACAGTACGTAGTTCTTCAAGAAGGCTGTGAAACTTGCTGGGGCGTGATTAACAGACGCTTGTCTTTAGGCTACGGTGAATACTTATTTATTACCAGGGGGTGTATGCTTATTTTCCAAATAAATAATACATACCTTAATATTCCAGCATTTTTGTACTTTTCTATTAACTGCTTTGAAGCAATTGTATAAGTGTAGGAATCGTAAATATCACCTGCATTTGCAAAATTCGCAAATAGCAGAACCACTACAAATCTCAACATTTCGTACTTCGATGATACTGTTAAATGATTATTACTGTTACTTCTTGCTTTTATATATTACTTCTAATGCTTAAAACGTGTTTTAATATTTATACAGATGACTTTACGCTGTAATTAAATGCCTATTTTTGTTGAAATGCGCAACAATTATATGAAATTTACATATTAACTCACGTACCTATTTAATTATTAAATTTATGTTTTATCAGCTGTGTCCTTCCTAAAGCCTTTTTCTACTGTATCTTTTTTTGGAGCTAATCAATGTGAACATACCCGTATTCTTACGTTCGACCTGACTACCACGACCATGTTCAAAATCTGTCGCCAAGCGCCTATCCTAGTGTTTCGGCAGTGCTCGAACCAGTAGATTGCAAAGCATTGTAAAAAGTCTGCAACATTTGGCAATCTTCCTGGTATTTATAATTTCTATAGGCGACGGTAGGCACACCCGCTTGCCTGTTGATAGACTTCTCTTAGGCGAAAACTTATCTTAGTTGACAGAAAATATCATGCAAGTAAGATTCTTTTTTTTAACTACTTTATAAGCAAACTGTGTTACTACTCCCATTCCAAAAAGAGCAAAGTGCTTCTTTTGAAATCATTATAAATCAAATTATTTTACCAAATTTCAATGACAGATAACATAAATTTCCTGAAAATGATTAAAGACTAGCTTTCCGCCCACTTACGTGGACTACACGATTTTGGCTGATTCGTTTTTCCAGTTCTGGCGGGATATTTCAAATTATCCAAAAATAGCTTTTTTATTTTTCATACAAACTTGAACACTCCTTTAAGGGGTGAAATTCAAATAATCCTTAAACACAGGTTTCTTTAATTTTATTGAAGAGCATAAATACTAAATTTCAAGTAATTTTGATAATAAAGAATTTATTATTCATGGAGACTTTAACACCCCTTTTTACCCCTTTTAGGGTTGAAATTCAAATGTTCCTTAAATACATATTTTTTTATTTTATTGAAGAGCATAAATACTGAATTTCAAGTAATTTTGATGATAAACAATTGATTTTTCATGGAGACTTAATCACCCCTTTTTACCCCTTTTAGAGGTACAATTCAAATATTCCTTAAATACATGTTTTTTAAATTTTATTGAAGAGCATAAATACAAATTTTTCAAGTAATTTTGATAATAAACAATTTATTTTTCATACAAACTTTAACCCCCCTTTTTACCCCTTTAAAGGTTGAAATTAAAAAATCTTAAATATGTGTTTCTTTAATTTTATTAAAGAGTATAAATACTAAATTTCAAGTAAGTTTGATGATAAACAATTTATTTTTCATACAAACTTTAACACAAGGGGTTTCCAGAATAAAAAATTAAAAAAAAGATGTAAATCAAGTTTTAGAGCATATTTCCGTGAATTTTTCTTAATCAACATTTCTACAGCATCCTACATTCAGAGCACTGTTTGGATTTTTGCGACATTCCAAAAATATTTGAGATACGATACGATACTTATACTTACGATTGTTACTTAAAGAAGGAAGAAGAAAAGAAGAAGGGTAAAATTATCATTTAATAATTATGATGAGTTTTTTTGATGAGAACATGGTTTAACTTGAGCACCAGATCCTTATTCAGCGCAGCTGTGTCCATAATAAAGATAGCCTTACTGATAGCCGACCTCCAGTAGACGATGGTGCTTACAGAAGAAGTTAAATTTCAGCCGAGAGTTACCTTACGAGAATTTGCAAGGTACAGAGTATTTATACACACCTACACATTAGTTTGTAGGTAACCAGCGTAATCATTTAATTTTGTATTTAGATAGCACGGTGGTTGGGTACTATGTGGTACTCGACTGGCTGGCTACCACCCTCAAGTTGAAAATCTGTCGCCAAGCACTAGTTGGTGTGTTCCGGCAGTTGCACTTGAGAGCCAGTTGCCCTTGCCCTTGAGGCATTGTAAGATGGTGTAAAGAGAAAGAAGAAAGAAGAAAGAAATACATTTATTCTTGACAACACACAACATTACATTAAAATAAAGAAAAAGAAATAACATAAAAAGTGTATAACACGTTGGCAGTCCACCTAGTATTGCTAATGTCTATAGGCGACGGTAGTCACTTACCATCAGGTGACCCGCCTATCTGGTTGTCACTAGTGACATAACAAAAAAAATATTTAAATATTCCATATAAAGCACACAGGTAAAGATAAACAGGTAAAAAAAACAACTTCATGAAATTTAAACATTATTATTACATTGAATATGAAAATCATGTTTTTGAAAACACTTTTAAACTATTTATATAACATATTAATTAAGGTTTTGGAGAAGTAACACAATTTTATGAGACAAATTTTAATAAAAACTTATTTTATGGGAAATCTTTTCTCACGTACTTTAATCTAACAATTTGGATCTTTCCAAGCCCATAGATTAACTTTTGGGATTAAGTCACAACTGATCACTGGATTTCTGAAAATTTATAAATGATTGAGAATATATAACTTATGCAGATTGTTTGATTGTAGGAAATAGTAGCTAAATGAAAGCGATGGTAGCTCAGTGGTAGTGACGTCATGTGCCGTGGCGTAGGTTGTTAGTTCAAATCTTACAATGAGCTTGGACATCATACTTTAGCTCTCAGTGAAGGGAAACGTCTTAAGGAAACCATAGCACGGATGGGGCACTTTGTAATACATAGTCGTCTGGCTCTTATCCGAAGGTTCAAAATCCTTCACCAGATTTATCTTAGTATCTGAGCCATAACTTATAACTGATGAATAATTATAGTCTTTAGGTTGAAAATCTGTCGCCAGATCTATCTCAGTAATTAGTAACTGAGCCATAACCTATAATTAACATTGAAGCTTTGTATGTTGATCACCTTCGGCCTTGGCCTTCGGCCTAACAAACAAACGTATTAAAAAAAATCTTTACCCAGGTATCGCCTGTAAGAATGCCTTAAGTTGTATCTTCGTGATTGAATCGCCAACATCACAAAGCAGCCGTGACATGGTCATTTTTCGAATCTCCGCAAGTTGTACTGCAAAGTTAAATGCAATGATCATTTTGTATCCAGAAATTTATTTTTCTCTGGTTTCTACTGGTTTTAATTTTAATGAAACAATTACTCACGTAGATTAAAAGCATGCGGTCTATTAGGCCTTTCGTACCAATGTCTATCAGATACCACAGACCTAAAAAGTTGATCCTCGTATATACAGAACAATGTGTATGGCATTAAACCACCAGGAATTAGTGTCTCAGACCATAATCCAGCCATTAGATCAATATCTTCAGCATCCTTATATAACTGCTTAAGTATCAATAATCTCTGAAAAAGAAGGACTGTTAGCAGATCTTTTCAGAGGATAAATTTATGGGATCTAGTGGTTTTTTTTATTTTATATTCACGCCCTCTGAATAGTCCGTGGAATATTATCTCGTAAAGGCTGCCTGTGACATCAGAATAATAAAGCACACGATAAAAAAGAAAAACATCAATAAAATTAAGCATATCATAAAATCATACCCCAGGATCAAGAAGGTTGGCTATATCTTCAAAAGATACATGTTTCCGATGTTCACAAAAATCTCTATACTTCGTATAGCCTTGGAGACGGTCAAGTCGACCTTTTGCTAAATCAAAAGCCGGTAAGTCTGCTGCTTGTTGGAGAGCTCCTAGTGCTACTTGTGATATCTATAAATAATGACCACGAATGATTTAAAACTAGAAATCATATTATACTTAGGTAAGTCAGAATAGTTGAACATCAATTTTATGCAACATTTTGAAATTTTTACAAAAATTTAAGCAATGATTTTTTAATCTATCTACAGTACCTACTACGTAGAAAATGACTTGTTCTGACTAACTGACCTATGAACTCAAAGCCTTATCCACTTAGAATATAAACTTGATATTTTGCACACAGGTTTCTTTTATTATAAACTCATCCACTAAAAAAATATTTAAATTTCAAGGAGAATTGGTAAAAAGTGAGTTGAAGATGAAATCGCGGAGTAGAAAAGGTAGACTTACATAAGGATCAACAATATGATCAAAGTCGCCACCAGGCTGCTTAATAGCACCTTGAGTTATATAACTTATATGATTATCCCTCGTCAAATATCCAAATCGTAGGGTAAGATTAACAATAGGGATCTGCTTTACATAAACACCATCTTCGTCGTACATTCTGGAATGGATGTAAATATCACTATTCATAAAAAGCCTAAATTGTTTCGATATTATTTTACCATCCATCTTGGCTTCCCATTATTTTTCAACCATATCATCAAGACTTATTATTTTTACAGCTCTTAATTCCATTAAAATTATAATTAAACTCATTTTTTTATTTTTTTTAAAGAGATTAACGAACACAAGTATCGGTTCTATGGAAAACCAAACCTACTTTACTATACCCTCTTGAGCAGTATGAAACCATTGTGATGCATGAATAAATTCAGTAGAAGTTTGAGGTTTCACAGCGGGATTGTAAACATCTCTAAAACCTGGTATAGGTGATATGATGCCAGCATTTATCATATTTTCTTTACCTATAAATGAAGAAGAGATAAATATTTAGTTCTTGTGTTGAACATTTTTTATTGGTATTCTAGGTATTTATTACTGCTTTGATCTATTTTCAGCATTGGATCTTAACTAGGCTGAAAATGATGATTACGATGAAACACATAACATATTTGGTGTGCATTATATTTGTTAATTCCAGTGAAACCAAAAAAAAATGTTAATGATAGACACATGGGACTACGGTAGCATAAGACGAAGTTGAAGTAAAAATAAAAAATTACCCATAGCAAGAGGCCAAAATTCATAGAATGCTATTTGCATCATCATTGCAATGAGAATTTGTCGCGTTGTTTTGAACAATTTATCGTCATTCCAGCATTCGTTCATTGTCTCCAGTTCCTTTGCAATTTTATTGTGCATTCTCCATAGCCATGTTGAAAGTAAAGTATGGCCAAGCAAGTCGTTTGCAACTATTTAAAAGAAAGAAAAATCATTAATTGTACAGCTCATAGGTGAATGGTCGTGTAAGTTTTCAAATGCCTTTTAATTCGCGATAGTGATGAAAAATCTCAAGCTTGTTAAACTCTTTATGTCAGCAAGATGTAAGTATGGAACTGATATAAGAGAACGATAAAAATCACGGGAAAATTCAATAAATATAAAATGACAAATTATTGACACACATCTTGTCTAGGTCCCCAGGTTTACTAATCACCACTATATTTGCGTGGCAGACTATATTTATCTGCTTTTTCTTTATTGAAGCTGTTGATCATCAAAATTTACATTCTTTAAAAAGATTAATTCAAAATCCTTACTTGGACCATTACAACGACTTTCAGTTTCTATATCATTAGCGATACAACTTTCGGAAGTTTCAGCTTCAGGTGCCCATATTTTTCCATCTTCGTCCTTGAAATGCTTTAACTGTCCACCAGTAAAAGTTCTTGCGTGGTTTACCATTTTACCATCGTAATTGTAAATTTGCGACAGATCAAAGACGCTTGTAGCATTAATAACCTAAAATTTATTTGTACTTTATTAAAATTAACCGTTTATGTATTATAAAGATCTATTGATGATAATGAACATTCTGAAATCATGGATTACCCTCCAAGGATCAGAGTCATTGTCGGCACATCCAAAATATTGAAACGTCAGTGGTTTAGTTAAGTTCATGCAGCGAATACCAGTAAATTTGTGTACAAAGTCATCTTCTTCTACTTCTAATGGTGCACATATTTCATTTTCCTCACCTTCTGGTGTACAACAATTAGTAGTATTTGATAGAAAGTTTTCTGAAAATATGGTTTAGTTTGTCAACATTTTATATTCAATACTTTATTATGTTTGAGATATACATAAATATTTTACTATTATTACTTAAATTAAATAACCAAGTATTTCTCTAGCCTCTGTATATTTTCTTCGTCATCATTAATTAAAACTTCTTCTTCCCTTCCTTATCCCACGCTAGATGGGGTCGGCACAACATGTTTTCCTCTTCCACTCCGCTCTATCACTAGTCGTCTCTGTACTCACACTTTTCATATGCATATCATTCTTCATGCCCATACCAAGCCAATCTATTTACTTTCATCTTTTCAGTCACTGATGCTACTTTCAAGCTTCCTCTGATATTCTCGTTCCTTATCTTATCCATTCTCGTAACGCCACACATCCTCAGCATTCGCATCTCAGCCACATTCATCTCATCACATCATTAATTAAAACTACAAAAGTTAAATCTCTTCCTTAGAATCAAAGTGAAAGTGTGTAGTAATTAAAAAAATAATACTTTACGTGTATCATG
The DNA here is from genome assembly GCA_951361185.1 of Ochropacha duplaris. Lineage (NCBI taxonomy): Eukaryota > Metazoa > Arthropoda > Insecta > Lepidoptera > Drepanidae > Ochropacha > Ochropacha duplaris. Next base: position 12,907,740 of record OX592696.1, on the reverse strand, counting down.
GAAACTGATAATATCACCAAAAAATCCATCTAAAAAATATGAAAAAAGTTGTGTAACAAGAGGACTAGAGGCTTTGCCATCTGCAAGAATATTCGATCGAACTCGTCGCGGCGCTGGCAATTTCTCTCCACATTTAGCTTTTCTTTCTTCAGTATCTGTAAATTCAAAGTATCTTTAAATTAAACCATTAAAATATTATTAGTTCTCAGTTCTTTAATAACCATAATAATATTATCTGTTCAGTGCGTAAAAGTATCCTAAAAATTTGTTACACGGTGCTCAAAAATAAAGTTACAATTATAATTATTTAAATATCTTAGGAGCGAACAATTCATTCAAATGTGTATTGTCGTATTTGGAAAATATGGGATACGAATAGGATTAATTTTGGAAAATCCTTTCATAGCGGATAACTATCTGCGTGCCGAATTTCATTGCAATCCGTTCAGTGGTTTGAGCTGTGTGTTGATAGATCAGTCAGTCAGTAACGATTGACTTACTTACAAAAGAAGACAAAGATGCTGGAACAGCAAGAAAGTGCTAATTTCTAGTGTTAAGTTATATTTATGTTGATAAAGACATGGATATTATAATTTGATATTAGAATAATAATCTACAAGCATATCATCAATGAAGTTTTAGTACCTGTATATGAGGTAGGTACATTTTTTGTCTATTATAATCACAGAACAAATAAAAAAGGTAGAAGGAGCGTAGGTAAACAATAGTCTCCAATTAAGTGAAGCAACCTGCACGAAGCTATGTGCGTGACCTGCACGTACGTTATCCCGCGTGATTCGCAACGCACAAGAATATGATCGGCTTTGTTTTTCGAATTTGAAAAAGGAAGCTGATCGCTTGCTATACTGTGCTTCACTTTAAGTGCGCGGGGCTCTGTCTACCTTTTTTATTTGATCTGAGTTTAAGATATTTAACTTACCCTCATCAGCCGGTAAAAGTCTGTATTGTTTAGTATAGAATGTCCCTATTGATGGGTGTAAAAGATTATTACAGGATCCATCCAAGCGGCTACCTTCTAAAGGATCACATGGCTCTATATCTCTGGTGCAGGTCCTGGAAGAAATCATAAATCCATAAGTCAACGTCTAATCCGTTCAGGACTTTTATGAAAGAAAGATCCACTGTAGAAAAAAAATGCCTCGCTAAACATAAAAATAATAAACCCAGGATTGATCTGGCTGAAATAAAAAATAAATGCAATGAAATTTTTGAATTTAGAACGATAAAAAAACTTACTCAAGGAGACCATCATTTTCGTATTTCTCCAATAGTTCTTCAGAAGCCTCCTTACCCGTATAACAATCATATCTAACCGCATTTGAAAAATAAATGCCAAGACTACTCAACAAAAATAATAATATTATCGTTTTCAATATCATGGCTGAACCTTCTTAAGTGACTTTAAAATAATGCTCCCTGAAGTGAAATTACCTGTTATTTATTTTAATTTTGGTTTATTATTCGTATGCTAAGCAAGTATTTAGACAGATGTTTCTTGTTAACAAAAAAAATATATTTTTGGATTGTGTATTATAATTAGGTATATAAGATGTAGGCGTATGAAGAGTTCATGTTTTATTTAACTTAGGTAGGTAGGTATGTATAGTTCCATTTTGTTGCCATGAATTTTACTATAGGTAAGTATTAAATTTAACATCACAGACATTCATTGTGTAAAAATTATTAAGACCATTATTGACGTCAATAATAATAATTAACAAACTACTTTAGTAGTTTTTTTTATCCCAAAGAAAATTCAAAAACCATATTTTTTATACAATAGTAAAATTTCAAACCATTTTAGTTTGAAATCGACGTGAAAGAGAAACTCAATAACAGACAGTATAAACAAATCGTCAAAAATCACATTAAAATTTTTGACCGTAAAAATATACCCTCTTTTTTATTTGTCTTGGAGCACTACCTGCGCTGAGTTTATATAAAACATGAGGGATAACAACAATCATGGGAAAAAATAAAATACTGAAAAATGTTAATGACGACAAAAAAAGTTACACACTGCTAATTTAGAATCTAAAGCAGTTGAGATCATTCCAAACTAAAAGGTTTACTTTCGGGATGAATTCAATAATGAACTCAATAAAGAATGAAATAATAATACTATCTTGTATATCTTCTAACTATCATAAAATTCTCATGTCAGAATTTTAGTTACCGACGTCCTCCGAAACGGCTTAACAGATTTTGATGTAATTTTATATGTATATTCAGTAGGTCTGAGCTTACTGTAGGAGGAGGTTGTTATCTATTTTTCATACCGCTAGATCCCACGGGAATGCGGGTGAAACCGCGGAGTACAGCTAGTTATGTTTTTTTTTTCAAGTGGGCGTGAGTGCCCTATTCCTTAATTAAAGGGAACAGCGGAAAATGCTGAAAGGAGACTAGAACTGCTTCATTAGATTTTCGAAAAAATAATTTCATTAGCCAAGAATCAAACCCGATGAATTAAAAAAAACACAGGCTGTATTATTAAATCATCCGATCTTATATACTAGCGTGATATTGTAACTATGGTGATAGTTACATGATATATTCGCAAACCAAATATTTTATAAAATTTTATATTGAAACAGGTGCTTCTACGTTTCAATTGGCGTATTTGCAAATAAAGAATATCGTCACTGCTACATTTTATTAATTATATGGATACTGTAAACATTCTGTAAAATATTATCTAAAATTACACGAATACATATTAACAATTTGTAAATAAAAATGGGATTAAAATAAATTATGCATGATTATAAACAGAAAATTTATTTAGTGTAGTGTCTACGGAACTCCTTACTGTCTGTGGTCTATACAAGATTAGCTAATATTATTGGATACCTGTAACACCAGCTATACATAATTTAAATATTGTTTTACCTACTACAAAAGATAAACATGGTTTCAACACTTAGCTTAGCTTTTCTTAGCTACATACTGTTTAATGTCTAGATACAGGTTATAGTCGTGTCTATGTTTCTTTTCTACAAAACTGTGTTCAGTTTATAATTTTGGTTTTGGTTTATTTCTTTCATATCAATACAAACAATAAACAACTATCCAGGAATCTGTCAATACAATATTATTTTCTGCACGACTCATCCTTCCATGCATTAAGGTCAACCTTGGGAAGATCCTCACAATTACGTAATCGATTCCTGTAACAATACACGTTATTTTAATGTAATAGAAGATCTATAACAAAAAAAAACCGGCCATGTGCGAGTCGGACTCGCGCACCGAGGGTTCCGTAACAGAGCCTCAAGGATTTTTTTCTTATTTTTTCGATTACCTTATTTGAGGTTGGTGCCAATTAAGCTAGACCTCTAAATTGTATGAGTGCCGATACAACTCAGAGGTCTATCGTAATTGGTGGTAACTATGTATGTACCTATAACACAGCCTTTAATTTTCAACTTTTTTGAATTTTTTAAGACCTTGCTTTCAACAAAAACAAAACCTTTGGGGTACTTCCGGTTGACCTAGAATTGTCAATTTTGTTTAAAAACAAGATCTTACAGCTCAAGTAAAGGGAAAATTCCGAAAAATAAAAAAAAGTTGAAAATTAAGGTAAATTTTGGTACTTACAAGTTTTCGCGAAAATCTAAATTTGCCCATATCTTTTTATGGTGTTGACCCAGGACCTTGATTTTTATACACCTAATAGGGACTATAGATTTCAGTATCTGGTTACGTAGTATTACATACATTTACATACAGTACATACTCATTCTATTTCATTTGAATTAGTAATATTATACAAAGTAAATTTATAAAAGGAATCAACGTCAGTACGGAGACACGGAGGGTCGTGTGGTCTGTTATTAAAATGTGAAGATCTGTGATTAATATCTATTAAATAGTTTATTAAACAATCAAAAGTTTAACTCAGTAATCACCACCATCATCACTGTACTTACCTGGGTCCAATTCTACGAAAAGCATGAGGTTGTATTTTTGTGACATCGTCACCGACTTCACACATGAATCTGGCTATATTAGCTTTTCTTATCTGACGCAGTTGCTCTAAAACAATAAATACAGCTATAATGTTTAAAAAAAAACAGTAATATTAAAGATCATGAGAAAACCTATGCTATGATACTTACCAGGAGTGAATGCGTTTGGCCTATTTTTCCTTTCGTACCAAAACCTGTCGTATCTGACATTCAAGTTGAGCTGTTCTACCATTAGGCAATACATAGTAGCAGGAACTTCACCACCTTTGATGTGATTTTCTAACCAAATACCCGCTAATAAATCAATATCTTCAACATTTTTGTATACTTCCTTAAGGCGTTCTAGTTTCTAGAAAATAATGATAACCATTCTTAAGATAAACATTCTTAAGTAGTTACAATACAAAAGTAAACTGTAAAAGAAACTTGGTAAGGGAAATAGCTACGACCTGACTGGGGCGAGACAACCTGAGGCATAATATGCTTAGTTAAGCTGGACCTTGTTCGAGACAAACGCTCGTGCTACGTCACCTAAGCATGTCAGTATCAAGCAAGCTGTTTATCCAGTCAAGATCAAGCTATACAATCGTTATAATATTATTTTATTATGTTACCTCCGCACTTATATCGTGTGCCAAATCATCAAACGTTTTGTATTTCTTATTAGTACAAAATTCTCTATATTTGATATATGGTGGGAATCCAAAGATACGGGTTTTAGCTAAATCATTTGTAAATACATCTAGAATTTTTTGAAGTGGTCCAACACTAAAGTCTGCCATCTGAAATTAAATTTAAAATGTATAAAAAATAATATAATCTCCTTGCACCTCATTTTTACAATAGACTATATAAATATTCCTTCAATTTTAGTTTATGTTAGTATTATTCACTTACATCAGGATGGACAGTAAAATCATTATCACCACAAGCTTGCCTAAAGCTTCCTTGGGTCAATTGTTTCATGTTATTATCGATTGCTAAATACCCAGTTCTCAACGTAAGGTTCCCCACGGGAAATGTTTTGATAAATTTACCATCAGCATCATATTGTCTGAAATATAAATTCATCACGAATTCAAATCTTTCAGTTAAAGGCGTTTTCAAAAAAATTATAATCATTTAGATTTAAAACTCATTATATACAAATTGAAATCCAAGTCTAATAGAGGCATAAAGAGCATTTTGGGTTTTCTACACTTACTTTAATGTACTATCCTGCATTGTATGGAACCATCTCATCACGTAAATACATTCTTCTGACATAAATGGTATCAGAGAATCGTCATACACGTCTCTGTAACCCGTTGAACATGATATTAGTCCATCTCTAATCATATTTTCTTTACCTGTAATGACAACACAATCGTAAAATAATGCTTGTAACATACTATATACGATTTGATTATAGAAAACCTTACCAAATATATCTGGAAGCATTTCATAAAATATAATCTGTGAATATATAGCTATATTAATATCCGCTGCTATATGGAATAGTTTATCGTCATTCCAGCACGGGTTTATTTCAGCCAAATGAGCAGCAATTCTCACATGATTTCTATAAAACCAGACGCTGAACAAGTTGACTCCTCCTACTCCGTTTGATACTGCCATGGAATTAAAAAGATATTAATATTTATTGGCTTTTTTAAAAACTCCTTCATAATTTTATTGAAACAGTTACTTAAATTGATTGGAAATAAGATAACCTGCATTGCCTACACTGTTACAATACAGTTCTTTGATGTATATTAAAAAAGCGTATTAAAATAGCGTAGGGACAAGTGTGCTGCCTTGTGGTACGCCATAAACACCACTAGTATAGGAGTTCTAGTGTTTTCCACCCTTACAGATTTCTTAATGTCATGTACAATGAGTACATGAACCATGAACCAGTCGAGCGCTATCCCTCGTAAATTATTATTTTGCAATAGTGATAGCAATATTTGAACTGAAACCGTATCGAAAGCTTTTTGGAGGTCCAATACATCGTTCGTTTATCCTAACTAAAGGAATTGTCACTGGCGTAGTTGTTTAAACACACTATCTATTTATTAAGAGATTTATGATTAACTAGCTGTCCTCCGCGGTTTCACCCGCGCTACCGTGAGATTTTATCTTTTTCCTGGATAAAAATATAGCCTATGTTACTCAGAGATAATGTAGGTTTCTAATCGTAACAAACAAACAATAAATTAAATCTTTCCTCTGTATAATATTATTGAATTTATTATGAAATATGTATTTTATTTAAAAGTGGTATATCAGTTATCTGGTTTTCACAGTACAAACTCTGCTTAGTAATTAAGTAAATGCACTTACAATCTTCATGACAACGATTTTCCCGTGGTTTAACATTCATTACACAAATGCTCCTATTTTCAGGTGCTGATGGTGGCCAAAGTATACCATACTCATCAATTTCATATAACAATGAACCATTCATATAAGATCTTTTGTCGACAAACGTATCTCTTTTGGTGATTACGTATCGTAGGTCATATATATTTGACAAATCAAGGGTGGTCGTTGCAGTAAGTACCTGTAATGAGAGGATCAAATTTTAAATTAAACAAGGTAGGCCACCTTTTTGTCTTGATTAAGTAAACTGTCTATAAACGAGGCGCATACCCGAGTTGGTGTAGTAGAGTTCATTTGACATCCATATTTTTGAAATGTTATTGGTTTTGTTTGATTCTGACATCGATACTGAGAAAATCTATGGACCGGGTCATCAGAAGGTATTTTGTGTTTTACACATACTTTATATGGATCGAATGTCTGTTCTGGTTCACAGCAATGCTTTGTGTATGCTGCGTAGTTCACTGAAAATAAGATTTTAGTTTTATTTTAGTTATTTTCAATCTATAAAGTAGATTAATAATTGCTTTTAAGGTATTTTATGTTTATTCACCTGTATCCTGAACAGAGAGAAAATCTGTAACTAGAAATACTACAAAATGTGTAAGAAGTTGAGTAAATTTCAGGCTAGAAATTTTTCCCGTACAAAGGAGATCAGTCCGCAGTTTTCGTACCAATGGTAAGTCTTTGCCACTATGAGATTTTCTGGACTGGTCATCTGTGAAGTTAATTAAAAAAATATTATGTAATAACTTTCGTTTGATTATATAAATCTTAAATGGTAAGTAGTAGTAGATAAGTTGAGCACAATATTTTAGGAAATGCAAAAATGTTTGTGCATTTAACGCAGTGAATTTATGAAGAAATCATTATCTTTGATCTTCAAAAATAGCTTTCGAATATAAAGTTTCAAGTAAATAGAATAATTTATATCGCAATAGCTGGTATATTGTAGCTAGTTTTGGGACAACCGTCCCATCTGCAAGCCTGTTTGGTTGAAACAAATGATGTGGTTCAAAATTATCATTAACTCTCACTGATAAATGAGTAAAAATTTACTAATAAAAAAGAAATAGCGTTACAAAATAAATCAATCAACCTAGCATCATGTGAAACTATCTCAAAATTATAGTTGTACTAAAATATAATTACTTTGAAAAAAAACAGGTGGTAACACTCTTCGGGGAGGAGTATTAATTGCCCCTCTCGATGGGTGACGAAGATTGTTGCATGTTCCGTTCACACGACGAGGTTCATCCGGATCACAGGGTTTGAATTCGTTAGTGCAGCGGCTAAAATTTATATTTCAGCTCTCAAAATAGAACATGGGATAAATAATCATATGGCTGATCAAAAAACAAATAAAAATAACAAAATTCTATTCGATGATATCCTAGTAATAGTTAAAATACAATCTCATCATTACAAAGGAGAAAGGAGTCATGAGAAATAAAAAGGAAGTAAAGAGGTCTAAAAAAATGGATAAATTGTGAATGAAAGTTGAAATGAAAAAAAATTACTAAAATAAAGACAAGGATGAATATTTTGGTGAAGCAAGTATGCAATTAACTATAGGTACTTGGAATATCAAATTCCTTTATTATTTAAATATAGGATACGTAAGCAGATAAAATATTATATACTTACTAGACCAGATCATCTTTTTCATAATTTTTATAATAATTCAGTAGAGTGTTGTTAATAGGTGTCCCAGAAAATGAGTCATAAAAAATTGTATTCACATTTTTAATTCCTACGTGAAATGCAACAACCAAAAGTATTCTACTAAACATTGCAACAGAGATTCTGAGAAAAAAGAGTCGAAGTCGTTTTATTTATTCTATAAAAATAATTAATTCCAGTCACGTGATATTTTATTTTTACAAGTGAGTTAACATAAATAGACATTAATATTTAAATTTGACGATACACTTGCTTCAACTTCAATTAAAAAGGCATTTCATTTGTTTTTTTGTCAATTTTATTTATAAGAGTCAACAAACCTATTAGTGACATAGAGAAAAATAGATAAATATGTAACACGCAACATTAACCACAGGTTATTACATATACAGTGTTAGGTCCCGATTATGTTGTTTTTAAACCGGACTAATTTGATCTCGCATCGTTTTAACTCAAAATATAAGTAAAAGATATTTTACTCTGTCAAATTAGGGTATGCTAATATCTTGTACTGCCATTTATAATTCTATACTAGCGGACCCGGCAGACATTGTCCTGCTCTGAAATATAACTGAAATAAATAAAAAAAATTCATCAATCCCATACGTGTGGGGTATCTATATAGGTCTTCAAAAATGATATTCAGGTTTCTAATATTTTTTTTCTAAACTGAATAATTTACGCGAGAGACACTTCCAAAGTGGTAAAATGTGTGTAACTGTAACTTCTAAAATAAGAGAATGATAAAACTAAAAAAATATATGATGTACATTACCATGCGAACTTACATCGAAAATTGGTTTGAACGAGATCTAGTAAGTAGTTTTTTTTAATACGTCATAAATCGTAAACCGCAATTTACGTAGTTATCACCAATTAAGATTGACCTCTGAGTTGTATTGGCGCTCATACAATTTAGAGGTCTTGCTTAATTGGCACTACCCTCAAATGAGGAAATCGAAAACGTTATCGAAAAAAAATTGAAAAAATCCTTGAGGCTCCATTACGGGACCCTCGGTGCGCGAGTCCGACTTGCACTTGACCGGTTTTTTTAATAAATCGATTAACATTTTTTTAATTTTCCCACAAAATAATTACACCTATCGTATTATCAAATTGTTAGAAATAATTTTTAATTTTGTACACTCGTTGGACTTGACTCATAACCCACTCGCAATAAGCACCGCAACATCACCTTCTAATATCACATTGGCATAGTATCGAACATTTTGACTAGCTATACGTAACTACGGTACCCTTCTACATGTAGTAATTTATGAAAATACAAAAATATTGATAAATTTACTAAAAATGATCACTGTCCTTTATTTTTCCGTATGTTATTACTTCCCAGAATTTGATCCTTATTAACAAAATTGCTAGATTGTATTGAATGTGTAAATTTTCTCAAAATCAACGGGTTCGATTCCTGGCTTGAAAAAATATTTAATCAAAAATCTAATAATGCCGTTTTAGTTTTCATAAAAACAGCCTCGAGACTCATTGTTAATGCGAGTTGGTTATCAGTCAAGTCCAACGAATGTACAAAATTAAAAAATATTTCAAACAATTAGATAGTACGATAGGATCATTTGTATGAGAATACAAAAAATGTATCATTTTATTAAAAAAGATCATATTCTTTTAGTTTACAGTATGTCATTACTTCTGAGAATTTGATCTTTATTGGTGACATTATCGGATGGTGTAATAATACAGGCTATGTATTTTTTTTCAAATTCATTGGGTTCGATTCCTGGCTTGGGAAAACATTTTTTCGAAAATCTAATGATGCTGTTTTAATTTTTATCAAAATCGGCCTCGAGACTCCATTCAGCATTTTTCGATATTCCCTTTAGTTTAGGATTTGGCCACCCACGCGCACTTGAAAAATTCTCCTGTATATAGATTTAGCTGTCCTGCGTGGTTTTACTCGCGTTCCCGTGGGATATTATCTTTTCTCGGGATTTACATCCCTATAGCCTATGTTCTAATGGTGAAATAATTTTTAAAATCGGTCCAGTCGTTTTTAAGTTGATTCGTTACATACAAAAATACATAGATAAATAAGTATACATGTAAATAAGTGATCCTAGTTAAACTTAGGTAATAATTTTTTAAATTTAGAGTATTTTTAGGTGGTTTATATACTGGTTAGAGTTTGTCACGTTTTCTTCAATTACAGGCCATATCCCCATCATAATGTTTATAAGTTACAAAACCATTGTAGTTATTTTGTGAATGAATTTCACAAATCCACAAAACTATAAAATAAGTGCAATAAAATCATCATTGTCCTCAAGTGTAATGTTTATAGTCCGTTCCATATGGATTGGCAATGTCAAAGTCAAAGTCAAAACCATTTATTCAGTTTAGGCCCTAGAAGGGCACTTATGAGGGTCGAATTACAGAAGTTACCACTGGTTCGGAAGTCAGCCTTCAACTGAAAAAAACCGGCAAGAAACTCAGCAAGGTTACATTTTTAAATATTTTTGGACCATCTGACTATATTGGCTTTTATTTTTTTCAAATGTTTAACAATTTTATTCTTAAACTAATACAAAAATACATAAAAAATTAATAAAGCAATAAAGGTCATTGACTGTCCTTACCGAAACCTGTACCATGATAATCAAGCGATAGCAGTTTTGCGACAAGTTTGTATGGCAAGCGACAGGTTTAGGTGAACATGGTAAAGGAAATTACCATATCGGCTTATTGCCAAAGTCTATAGGCGACGGTAGTCACTTACCATCAGGTGACCCGCCTGCCTCGTTGTCACTAGTGAAATAAAAAAAAAAAAATTGCCAATCCATATGGAACGGACTATAGTAACAGCTGATTGTACTTTTCAAGGTTACTCTTAGTTTCTTAGCATTCATAGTCGTAAATGTTTTTTCAAAATTAATTCTAAGCTATACCTAAACATATTCTAGTGTAAGAAAGATAATATGATATGACCAAAGTTAGTAAACACTCTACTAAATGTTTCGGTGTTCCACAGGGCTCAACTCTGGACCCCATTATATTCCTATGCTCCATAATTTACCCTTTGCAAGCATTAAAGGAATTAAATTTATTAAATGTTTTTTTTAGCATTAAATAAACATTGCGATAATAAAACAGAATTCTGTATAGAATATATGCACGCTATCACACGCTATCACTCTTAATACTCACATACATACTAGACAAAAAATAGCACCCATAATTATAATTTTTTACTTTCTTCTTTCTACTGTTTCATGAACTTTATAAGAAAAATAACTCCAGACTGAGCGGGCACTAACTCAGTCATTTTTTGTCAAAGGTTGCATTTTCTGTTTATACAATAAATATACATAACATAAATTTATTTTTAAAACTATGGCATTTATAATATTATTGAATAAAACGAGTAAAATATATACCAATTTAAATATTTATAGTTTTATTGAACTCATTTACACGTTAACTGCTTAAATATAGACAAAAACTGGTATTTAAGAGATCATTGACATTATTAGTATTAAATCTATAAGTTAAAAAATATGCTATAGTAGGTATAATATTATGGAATAGAGTTAGAAATGAAGAACTGTTTAAATAAATTTACTCAAAGACAATAAAAATGCCTTATTACGAGTACGAAAACTCCTTAATTTAAACGATTTGTAATTTTTGATTTCCGAATCATAAACAATTTAGGTACTCATTAATAAATTCATTCCCTAAAAAAACATATTATAGTGTTAGGATATCTTAACCATACTGTTCCCATGGATGCTTGTTTGGAGTGCATTTGTTGTCTTTCCAGGCCCACAAGTTCACTTTATGAATATCTTCGCAACTCACCATTGGATTTCTAGAATAAAAAATAACATAAATCATCAACTCATAAAAAAATAAAGAGTTACTTGATTAAAATACAACAATCATTATATTTATTCCCCTAATTAAAAACGTTTTTGGGGTTCCGTACCCAAAGGGTAAAAACGGGACCCTATTACTAAGACTTCGCTGTCTGTTCGTCTGTCCGTCCGTCTGTCTGTCACCAGGCTGTATCTCAAGAACCGCGATAGCTAGACAGTTGAAATTTTCAGAAATTATGTATTTCTGTTGCCGCTATAACAACAAATACTAAAAACAAAATAAAATAAATAGTTAAGGGAAGCTCCCATACAAAAAACGCTATTTTTTTTGGCCTTTTTTGCTCGATATCATCACCAAGCTGTATCTCAAGAACCGCGGTAGCTAGACAGTTGAAATTTTCACAAATTATGTATTTCTGTTGCCGCTATACCTAACAAGAAATACTAAAAACAAAATAAAATAAATATTTAAGGGGGGCTCCCATACAACAAACGTGATTTTTTTGCCTTTTTTACGGAACCTTTCGTGCGCGAGTCCGACTCGCACTTGACCGGTTTTTAATAATAAACCTTATTTTTTGCTATTTACTATGCCAACTCAAACTTTTAGTCGCCACTTTTAAATCATTTGTTATCTTTTATCGAAAAGTACATTAAAAATATGTTCCACAAAGTTCAAAAACATGGTTTCATATAAAATTATTAAAATAGTCTCTGAAGCCAGCTTGGTTTTTACAAAATCTGAAACATTATAGTACCCATTCTTACATATCTTTTGTTAAACTAAACTAGCAATAATGAACTTATTCCTGGTGTTTAAGCTATAGCTTCGCTGCTCTTAGGAATATTAATATTTATGGATTTGAATTGAATATGATAGGAAAAGTTTATACATACAGTGGTCCAGCCTTCAACATGGCGTGAGGTTGAATATGAGTGACAGAATCACCCACAGAACACACTAGACCAGCTGAAGACGCCTTCCTTATTTCAAGCAGTTGCTCTGTAAATGATTATCAGGTTTTGTGAAAGTGCAGTGTAAATTATAAAAAATATATAATTATAACATTTCGAGGCCTTGGGTGACCGGCGGGCGGGGAGCTTTTTCCGCCAATGCATCAGCTTGGCCATCCAAAGAGGAAACACTGCCAGCCTTCTGGGAACCTTGCCGATCAGCAGCAGCGGCAGCCTCGAAGAAGTTTTACACGTATTATAGTTGTACATTTGTTTGTATATTTTGTACATTTGTTGTAAATAAATATTTATGTAGGATTAAAACTCCATGATAAAACTACATCAATTTTTAAATTTAAACGATATTCAAGGAATATGGAATATGTCAAGGAAAAAAAACAATGGAGAGAGTCGATTCAGGAAATGTGTCGGATGTACTATTTTTTTGTAAGACTTGTAATTCAGATGAAATTGTGATGCTAAATATAGGATAATTATAAAAGTGGACTCTGTCGAAAGCCGTCTCATTGTCTTGCCCTTCATCCCACATTAATATCATCATTATAACATTTCTTCAATCTTATAATTGACGACATGTCTTCAACTTTACTGTACCTACATATAGTTTTTTTTACAGTACACTATTTCACCGGCACTACCTCTAAGCCACTGTTGTCTCAAGAATATACATGTTTATTCTTCCAAAGAAGAGAATTTATACTTGGCTACCTTGAAGATACAAAAAACAAATGACTCACCAATTGTAAAAGCACCAGGTCTATTCGGTCTTTCATACCAATGTCTATCAGATTTAGTATTACGAAGCAGCTGTTCTATTACTAGACAATAGAAAGTGGCAGGTACGAAACCACCCTCCAAGGGTTTTTCAACCCATATGGCAGCTAAAAGATCTACATCTTCAACAGTTTCGTATTTCTCTCGAAGTATCTCTAGTCTCTGCAATACAATAGCGGCATTTTTACATTATGTTTTGTTTTTATTTTATTTGTTATTAAAGTTAAAGCTAATGGCTGACTATATGACGGAAATACCTCTTATTTAGTAATAGATAGAGTATTTAGACAGATGTTTAGTAATAGATTTTTAACTTAATGGTGGTAACAAGATGAGTTCTACAAACAACTATGATATTATTTAACTTTAATTATTTTTAAGGACAAGGAGAAATAAACATCAAATACCTCAGGATCAATGATTCCGATCAAGTCATCAAAGCTTTTGACTGGTTTTCCAAAACAGAACTCTCTGTATTTCACATAAGGTTGGAAGCCAAAGTATCGGTTTTTAGCCAAATCATTAGTCATTAGATCGGACGCTCTTTGGTGAGGACCTAAACCTGTTTCTGCAACCTAAAATAGAAAGCTAGTCTTTAATTATAATACGATGCAACACATACATTTTGAAAAAGATAAAAATAACATGAGTTATCAAATCATTTTTAATTAATCACTGCACATAAGTATTTAATGAACACGCTGTAGCTGTAGATGTAGTTGTAGAATTACGTTCAGTATACACAATTATTTTATTCAAGTCTATATTGTTTCAATGCATCAAAGGCGATGATAGCTCAGTGGTAGTGACGTTGGATACCGCGGCGAAGGTCGTGGGTTCGAATCCTACAATGAGCTTGAGCTTTCGGTGAAGGAAAACATCGTGAGGAAACCATAGCACGGTGGTAGGGTACTTTGTAGTACCCGACTGGCTGGCTACCACCCTTAAATTGAAAATCTGTCGCCAAGCACCTATCGGTGTGTTCCGACAGCTGCACTTGAGAGCCAGTTCCCATCTAGGCTTTGTGTGCTTACCACCTTCGGCCACATCATCACTTACCATGGTAAGATTGTGGTCAAACACAAGCTTATCCAGAATAAAAAAATAAAAAATCAAACCGACACTTACATCAGGATCAACTATGTAATCTATATGAGCACTGCTTTGCCTGAAACTACCTTGTGTAATATAATCTATGTTATTATCAACAGCAAAGTACCCGGTTCGCAATGTTAGATTCACTATTGGGAATTCCTTGAGGTAGTGGCCATTATTGTCGTACATTCTGAAATTAATATTTCGATTAATAAAAAAATATTTATGTGACTATTTACGTTTATTTTAAACTTTTTATGAAGAAAGGCTAATTTTTATGGTGATTTACTTTGCATTTTGTCTTCATCGTGTAAATTAGTCATTAGTGGTTTGTAAAATGCGTAAAATCACTTTTGACCTTTGATCTTACTAAATATTTTCAGAAAATTTTGTTCTGGTTAATGAAATGTACATTTTGTGCCAATTTCGCTTAATTTTAGAATACATAAAAATAAAGCTACTTTTTTAATTTTTTTAAAATTTCTGAGTTACTTACTTTAAAGCTCCTTCCTGAATCGTATGTGCCCATCTTAGTACAAATGGATATTCCAAAGACATCTGAGGTAGAATATTAGGATTGTACAAATCCCTAAACCCTTGAGATGGGGATATGACTCCATCGTGTATTAGATTGTCATACCCTGAAAACAATCTCAAATATAAATATAACGAACTTTTTTTTTTTTATTCTGGATAGGCTTGTGTCAATCTCACCATGGTAAGTGATGATGTGGCCGAAGATGGTAAGCACACAAAGCCTAGATGGGAACTGGAAGTGCAGCTGTCGGAACACACCAACAGGTGCTTGGCGACAGATTTTCAACTTGAGGGTGGTAGCCAGCCAGTTGAGTACTACAAAGTACCCTACCACCGTGCTATGGTTTCCTCACGATGTTTTCCTTCACCGAAAGCTCAAGCTCATTGTAGGATTCGAACCCACGACCTTCGCCGCGGTATTCGACGTCACTTACCACTGAGCTATCATCGAACTTAACTAACTTAACTAACTTAACTAAATATTATTTCTAAGATACGTAACATCTGAATGAACTAATCAGATACCTAAATTGCACTTTAGCAAATCCTTCCCAGACTTATCATTTTGCAAATCCTTTTCTCACAGTTTCAACTAACTTTATTTAGCACAAATTATCATTAAAATATATTTTGCATGTAACTTCAATAACAAATACCGTAACGCTTGCAGAGGAATTAAAATTTTAGATATAATCTAAAATATTATGAAGTAATTACGTAAAAGGCACTTAGATAACCTTCTTAAGTCTTTATAAGGTCAATCGAATAATTTATATGAAAGTTTAAAATTGAATTAAATTTTTACGAGTCTTAACAAAATCATAAATTTTGCTTTTTGGTATAATTCGATTTTATTTTGTGTAATGCTCTAACATCATGTAATACATGACTCCAGCAAGAAGTTAAAGTAAAGCATTTATTGGATAGACGTTAATACAATGGCATTATGATAGCCATGAAAGTTGGTTTACAATTTTTACAATTATCGAGAAACCAAATTAATTAACATTGATTTCAAATGATTGCTAAAAAAACCTTACCCATAAAAAGAGGAAGCAATTCATAATAATAGATCTGTAATGCAAAAGCAATGTTGATATCTCTTGCAGTGTAGAAAAGTTTGTTGTCGTCCCAACATGGATTAATCTTGGCTAGCTTTGTAGCAATTTGATTGTGTTGCCTCCAATACCAAATTGATACCAGGTTTACACTGCCTAGTGTGTTACCACCATCTTCAGCTGTTAACGAAACAGTATTAAATTAAGATTTAGCGTCAATAACTGTAGTAAGATACTTTATAGTGATTTTATAGCTCGAACTCAGCATGCTAAGCATCTATCGGTGCAGTATTCAAGAACTCAAACTCAAAATGTTTTATTCAATTTTGGGACACTTTAGGAACACTTATTGAACGTCTTATTGCTATTTTTAATGCTATTGTTACTGTTACCACCATTTACAAATAAAGAAGAAACGGCGAAACAAACTCCCCGGTTTTTTTTACAATAGTCCCTTTTTTGTCTTTTAAATATAATAATGGATACATTGTATAATATCGTTTCAGAGGAGCAACTCATTGCCATGCTTTGCCATCATTCATATATTCTGCTACTGTATAGTAAGCTTTTAGATATAATTTGTGTTTGATGACACGTTTAAAATTTAAAAAAGGTAATTCTGTAATTTCTCGAGGTAGGTTATTAAGAAAACGTATACTTTGCCCCACAAAAGAATTGTTAGTTTTATGTAATCTTACAGTAGGAACATAAAGTTTGTCCTTCTTTCGAGTATGTACGAATATTATGCAAATTGCTATTCTTTTTTAAGCTGTTAATATTCTTTCTTACATATATTAAATTTTCAAATATAAATTGATACGGTACAGTCAATACTCGTATATCAATTTCTTTGAACGTTTCCCTAAGTGAATCTTTAGATTTCATATTATAAATTGCATGAATAGCCCGCTTCTACAACACAAAGATCGAGCCTATGTCAGCAGCATTACCCCATAGAAGAATACCATAGGACATTACGCTATGAAAATAACTAAAGTATTCTAAACGGGCTGTATTAATATCAGTTAGGTGTCTAATTTTCCACACCGCAAATGCTGCAGAGCTTAGTCTATTCGACAACTTATCTATGTGAGGGCCCCACTGCAGTTTGTGATCCAATGTAACTCCTAGGAAAACTGTTGATTCCACAAGGTCCAACACTTCATTATTTATCAGTATATTGGTTCGTGCTTGTTTAACATTAGGCATTGTAAATTTTATTCATTTCGTTTTCTTACTATTAAGTACTAGATTATTAGCACTAAACCAATGCACGACGTCCGATTTTTACTCTCGATGTTTTGTATTAATCAAAATTGGTCATATCCCCAATTATAATGATCCAAACGTATTCCAACACGCATTATGTTTTAAATACAACAATAATCAGAAGATAAAATAACTTTATTGATATAATTTCATTGACTTTCAGAATAAGTAGATCTTCATCTACTTATTATTATTCCTTCGAAATGATTCTCAAATTCAAGGTTTTTTATTACACAAATGATATCTTACGTGTGTTATGACACCTTGTCTCACGTGGTTTTTGATTCAGAAGACATAGATCTATTTTGCTTTTTGTGCTTGGTGGCCATATTCTTCCATCTTCTACTTCGTATTTCAAAAGACCTCCTTCAAACATTCTGCCTTTCTCTAGCAAGTTTTTTTCTTTATTGCCATAAATATGTGATAAGTCCAGTAAAGGAGTTGATGATACAATCTAATAAAGTATAAATATTAAAAAAATATTAATTTGATTGCCTTGTGATGGCGAAGCAAGAGGTTAAAATAATGAATTTGAAAGTAGATAAGACGTAGATTACGAGAAAAAGATAAGATTTTTAAATTTAGAATTGATGTGTATTTTTTAATACGACCACTTACTCTTTGAGGAATAGTATTATTTTTGATGCATCCAACAGACTGAAACGACTCTGGTCTAGTCATGTTCAGACAGCGAATATCAGAGAACCTATGGACTGGGTCATCGTCGGGAACTTGATTGGGTACGCAGACACGGTCGGTCTTTCCTTTTTCTGAACAGCAATACGGTCTCCATACAATATAATTAACTGGAAATATAACAGTCAGTTACAATTTGACTCTTTATTGTATTTGATCAGCAGTTATGCTTTTTACCTGTATCATGAAGAGATACTATATCAGCAGACATAAAAACAAATATGTGTACAGCAAGTTGTGTAAACGTTGGACTTGGCACACGACCTTCAGAGAAAAGGCTGGTACGTAAGTGTCTAGCTAATGGCAGATCCTTTCCAGATTTAGCTTTTCTTGGTTCAAAGTCTGTAAAGAATATGCAGTTAGTTTGCTTATAACTTTCAGGATCTTAAAGTTAATCTTGATGTAAAACTTGTTTACTACGTGTTTTTGAAAAGATTCTATCTGAAATACAATATTTTAGAAAGCTATACTTAAGGCGTAGAATAGCTCATTGGTAGTGACGTCGGATACTGTGGCAAAGGTTGGGGATTTGAATTCTACAATGAGCTTTGGAGCGGTGGTAGGGTACTTTGTAGTACTCAACTGGCTGGGTCACACCCACAAGTTGAAATTCTGTCGCCAAGCACCTATCAGTGTGTCTCGACAGTTGCACTTGAGAGCCAGTTTCCTTATAGGCTTTGTGTGCTTACTACCTACGGCCACATCATTATTTACCATGGTGAAATTGCGGTCAAACATGAGCTTATCCAAGAGACAAAACACACACACAAATTGCCTTTGATATCAAACAAAGAAGATAAGCAACTCACTTTTATCATACACAGCTGGTAAAATTCTTACGAAAGGAGTGTGACTAGTTCCTCTTGTTGGGTTTTTGAGATTGTTACATGATCCATCTATACGCCTCCATTCGTTAGGGTCACATGGTTTTATTTCACTGGTGCACCAACTAAAAATATATTTGTTATCATCTCCTGAAGCAAGTCTTCTCTCATAGATTTCAGAAGCAAATAGAACTCAGCCATTTGCATAGTTGTCTGTCTTATAAGAGACCGTTTAACTTGTTAGCTTGTATATTTTAGAGACATTAAGCAACTTCTAATAGTTACTAAAAGCTGGAAGAAAAGAGAGCTAGGGGATGTAGCTCGATAAGATGGTCCGACCAGGTGTCCAAACAACTGAACACAAAAATGTCAGACGCCCTACAGAACGCCAAAGATCGAGAGCAGTGGAAGCGGTTCTGTCGTGAAAAAGAACGGGAACATCACGATGCTCAGCAGTGAGCCAAGGATTAGAGGAGGACAAAAAAGCAAAATTCAAGAAGATTTTATTTGGTATTCATTCAAACTTTTTTTTTGGGTAAGGCATTTTTTTGCATAATTATTTCACTTAGTTATATTAAATAAAAAGAACTAATGATAATTAATGATTGCATAAAAACATTGCTTCAGGATCGTTTTTACATTAAATTTTGTATGTAAACTTAAATAATAACTTAAATTTATATAAATAGTTTAACGTGGGTGGACAAAAAAATGGTATCCATTTTAACAAAAAAAAAATGACATTGAGGTTTACATCAATTAGAGGTTTAATAAAAATATACTTACAAAGTTGTATTAGATTTATCATGCCGCTTTAATTCTTCTTTCGTAATAGGAGTACCATGGTAAGAATCGTAGAATAAAGCACCGCGCACATCACAGAAGAATAATAAAAATAAAAAGTAAAAAATCATATTTAAAAAGAAGCTATGTTTAATATGAATATAAGTATGTACCGCTCGGATAACCGTGCGTAAATGTGAGGGTATTGGTTTGAAGCATTCAAACACAAAAAACTGGTTAGCAATAAAAAATATTATGTAAACGAACATAACAATGTTTTAGAAACAGTAGATCAACCGATAAGAAGATACATACAATGCCGAAGTCAGTGAACGTATTATATTGAGTTTATCACTTTATTTTCACTTGATAGAATTTTTTCTATCAATTGAAAATAAAGTGGGGGGGGGATGGTAAATTTTCGTCTACTTTCATGAATAAAATTAAAACTATTTATTTTACTATAGTAACATAGAATATTTGAGCTTTTTCATTTGATATAATATGGCACAGTAAGGTTTGCAAAACTTTTTTTTAATTTCCTAATTTATCCCCTGAAAATGACCCTTATTTTAAAAATATATTTATTTACTTTGCAAATCTGTGGTTGGGTCATAGGATTACACCATCCTTTGCAAAAATCAAATTTCACCGGATTTGGTGTGACAGACGGCGGACAGACAGACGCGCGTGTGATCCTATAAGGGTTCAATTTTTTTTGTACGGAACCCTAAAAAACAGATTGTAGTAAAATATTTTTACTAAAACCAAGATCAGATTTACTGAATTGATGCTATCTTTCGGGTGCTTTATTAGTAAAGCACTAAGATTAGTCTTGGGCTACAAGTCACCATTTTTAAACAAAAAATCTAGTAGGTATATTCAAAGTGAAAACCATTTATTCACTTTAGGATTTAGGAGGGCACTTATGACCTTTAAGCTACAGAAATTACCACCGGTTTGAAAGTCAGCTTTATGCTTAAACATAATAAAAATAATTTCAAAAAAATATTTGCTGAACTATGTAGTTACCTAATTAAAGCGACTGGTTTTTATATTTTTTTTTTCTATATGGGAATTGAACCAACTATTTTACGTTTTTAGGCCAAGTTTTTACCGTTCTATACGAAACAATTAAATGAGGCCGTGCCTTTATATAATATATTTAACTAACTCACCGAATTTTAAATGTAAAATAAAAACTATAGTAAAAATAAATAAAGCTAAAAATTATAATTCCCTTTCACATTTTCTAGAGTTGGTCTTTAATTTGAACTACTCATCATTATTATACTGTGCATGTTCTATTTTCGAAAGTACCTATGCACATGTTAAATTTAACAAAGGAAATTCATGGTCATTATTTAAATAAATTTAATTATTTTTACACGCTGACTTTGAAACTTGCCTTGGACTAAAGAACATTTTTTTTTTAAATATTTATCCTACTAATATTATAAATGCATAACATAAATGTAAAAGTTTGTATGTTTGGATGTTTCCTCAATCACGCAAAATAAGCTAGCCGGATTTTGATCAATCTTAGCACAAAGGTAGATTTTATCCCGGGAAAAGATATGATCACTCGGGACCGCGGGCGGAAAACTAGTTATTTAATAAATAGCTTCAACCATTTTTTTTTTCCTTATTCTTAGCGAATTCAAGTATTCCTTCTAATGTTTAACAATTTCTAAACAAAATAACCAAAACAATCTATATTCTTTGTTTCATCTTTGATAGAATAGAACTTTTTATTTTTATTTTGATATTGTATTTTATTATTAATTGTAGCGCGCTGTCAATAAGATAAGCAACTTCAGGGGATGTGTTCGGTTCTTGATTAATTATTTATTCATTGAAATATATTGCAAGCTTTGCTTAGTTTGGAATTGAATGGCTGTTATTCCAGGCTAGGATATTATTATTATAATAATGATACAAAATTACGTTTGAAAGCCCCTACTTTTGCCTTCCTTACCTATTAAATACCAGACGACGAGCAACGCTACGAAGAGAAGAACTTTCTACGTAGGTAATTTATCAGCGATGATCCTCCTAGCCTCGCCCGTCGTTAAATAGAAAACTTTTCAATTACCAAGACTCTAAAGTGCCTTTTACGGGTTGATTCAGGTTAAGCTGCGCTTAAATCAGATTTAAAATTCCATATTCGAAGAAAAGCATTTACCAGTTTTAAAGAGCGTTATGGAAATTATTACTTAAATATCTGTTCAAGAAAAGCTGGTAAAATATTTTGGGGCATCTCTATCAATTAATTCATGTTATCGTTTAGTAATAAATTGTTTTATATATTTTTTTTCAAAGACTAATTAATATCTCTGATCGGCGTACGAGTCTGTGCCTAATGTCTCCATTCACTTGCTTTTATCACAATCTCTATGCTAAGTTAATATGTGACAGAAGGTCGTAACGTAACATACATACAGCCTAGAAAGGAACTGTTCCTAAATTGCATGTCGACTTTTTGGCGGGAACTTGTGAAGTGACATTGCTTTTTCGTTTTTTTTTTTCATTAAATCGTGTACTTTTTTGAATTTTATTGAATAATATCGGTGGCGTTTTGTCCAATAATGTTCAATATAAGAGCACCAGTGAAGTGAAATGAAATGAATATCGTGACTTTTTAGGTTATCCCAAAAAGTCTATTATTATTATTACTAATGTTAGCCTCTATTTTGGTATACTATAGCCTCTTATAGTAACAGTCTATAAAAAAAGCAAACGAAATTAAAAATCGAAGAAACTTTTAAGCGAAAAACTTCTCATGAGAATTAATTTAATTTCAATGCAAATCAAAAACCTAAATCAGGGACGTGACTTGATTTAACAACCAGACTGTGCTGCGGGTTTATCTAAATTTTCTTCAGAACCAAGGTAGATATAGTAATTTGAGGCAGTTAATTGTATAAATTTAACTTTGTGTGTAGGTATATCGAAATTCTCGACAAGTTTTTGAATCGGTAAAATTTATAGTAAACAGAAAAAACTAATATCGTCCAATTTGGACTTTACCCTTGCGTGTAGATCTCACGATGTAGGTACGATTGAACCTTAGCTTTTGATGTAGGTTTTAGTCAGATTCTGATTTCCTTTTGTGTGCCTTTATTCGATATTTCTGTTAGAAGAAACAAGAATGCTTTGACAGCCTAAAATTTTGGCAATTACTAAAATGTATACATATTTACCTAGATGCTATAATTTATATCAAAATTAATTAAAAAGCACATAGTTTAAATAAAACATGGGTGAAAGCACCATCTTCATTTGCACTTTAAGTGGATTTTATAAAGTTTCCCGTTTTTTTTTGTATTTATCTCGTCAAGTTTTAAACTTTCTTGTGCACGTAATCACATTATTTTTTAACTTGCCTAAATAGATGTACCTATTGCCTACATGCTTTTAGATTTTTTTTCATTGTCCTTGATGATGGATGTACTTACCTACCTAATAGGGTTTGGTAACTTTTTCGGTAATATTTTGTAATTATGTAGGTATTTTCAAATACTAGTGACAACGAGGTAGACGGATCACCTGATGGTAAGTGACTACCGTCACCTATAGACATTATGATACCAACCAGGGGGACCCACCAACAGGTACTTGGCGACAGATTTTCAACTTATGTGCCAAATTTCATTGAAATCCATTCATTTACGGCGCTATGACCAAGCAAGCACATATTTTACACTCGAAATTATAATATTTGAAGAATTAATAGGACATGATATTAATACCCTTATCTATATTGAAACTGATTTATATTATGATTGTAAATATTAGTAGTTTATGTAAATATAATAGTCCATAAGTTCTGTTTCGAAGCAGCTACTGTATCAACAATGATTTGAATAAAGTTCACTATAAATTAGTGCCAAAGACTAACAAATCAAACTAGATTGGTGCCAACGTTTAACTAAACTCAAACCTTGTATAAATCATACAGTACAGTGCAATTTACAACTGGAATAATTGTCAATGCTTAACTAAATTTAATTTGCGGTATTTCAGAATAGCGTATATGGTTATTTTTGTCTCTTAATTGTAATATCAGCTGCTTTTTTTGCGCATATTATTTACATATGTACGAGCAGATAAACAGACAGAAAGAGGTTGCGTTTTATGAAATATTTATAGGCAATTTTTTGTTTTCTTATTTTAAATTTTACGTCTGATATCGTTTTCATGGACCACCTTGTAACCTAAATTTGGCTTTGAAGAGTATGCTATATATTTATATAGTACCTATAGTATTTGCTTATGTAGGACTTTTAATCTATATGTATTTAAATTTGTTTTTTTTAGAGAGATTTAAAGATAGATACAATAGGAGCGGCTATCAGAAGAAATGTCATAGAAAATCAGTGATCCCATTCCATGCCTCAGTAACGCCATCTATCTATGAATAAACTAGACTAGACTGAGCGACTTTTGTCCACTGGACATAAATATCGGATTACGATTTTGTTTGCAATGTCCTGTTTTATTATTAGTTTAAGTTAAAAGTCTTTGTTTTTTTTAGTTCAAAAATAATTTACTTTGTTAGGTAAAAAAGTATGCATGTATTTGAATAATTGTCAGAGTAATTTTTAATTAAAACCTGTTTACGTCAGTCATAACCTCGGTTAATTCCCAGCAATTGTAACAAATTAAAACAAGTTTTTGTTAAGAGATATTTTTATCGTAACTTACTTAGCAATTCAAACGCGCTTCGAATATAAATAGGTTATGGAAGGAAACAATAAAAATAAATGTTTTTATCATGTATTTATAAATAAATTGTTATTGAAGTAACTTAGCATATCTACATACAATATTGTAACGTTTGTAGAAAGGTATTTTGCTTTTTCGGTTTCAAGGTTTTCAATAAATGAAATAAAAAACAAAACTTACTCGAATATTTTGTTTTCAATTATGTATCGAGTTATTTTTTTCTTTTTTATCTAATGGTAGGTACACTATGTATAACATAATTCTTCTTTTAATATCCTAGGACATTCTTCTCACACAGGTATCTGATCCAAAATTAAGAAGGTAGAGCTTATATTAGGTAACACAGAAAACTGTTTTATTGGATATGAATGACACATGTACATTTTTTTAAATGTATCACAGATGTAAAATCCACATAAATTCTTAATATTTTTTTACTAAAATTATAGACATGAATTATTAGCTTAGGTTTTCTTTCTAATTTATTCAATGTTTTTTTTTCTCTTTTAATAATAACAATGGAATTTCAGTTGACATCAAATATGCATGCTTGTCTATGAATTAAAATTTCGTAAATTAAGATCAATTTGACTGCACCGCAGTGTAAAACATAAGTCTGGCTGTGTTGACATCGGCTTAATCCTCAGGTTGCGACGCAATATATTTCTTTAGGCCAAGTTTAATATTTGGACTGATCCGCCGCTAAATCCGCCCGAATGCGGACTTGGAATTTAATAACTGTGTGTTTGCTGACGGATTTCACTGGTTTTTTTTTATTTGACAGCCATGTCACATTCCCATTGAAAGAGTTAGGGTTGTTGTTTTTTTCCAAAATATGTATAACTGAGGAAATAATAATAAGAATAACTTTATTAGAGATTATAATGATGAGCGCGTATTTTCCATATCTATTTATCGTATACCTACTAGTGTTCGCCCAGTGGTCAAAATTAATCAGTCAACAGCCACAGAACAAATAAAAAAGGTAGAAGGATCGTACGTAAACAATAGTCATCACACCAATGAAGTGAAGCAACGTGCACGAAGTTGTGTGCGTGACCTGCACGGACGTTATCCCGCGTGACTTGCGTCGTACAGTAACGCGATCGGCTTCCTTTACTGAACTTCACTTTAAGTGCGCGGGGCTCTGTCCACCGTTTTTATTTGGTCTGAGTCATCCAGCTACAAAACAAAACAAGGGACTTTTTGGCGGGAACTTGTGAAGTGACGTTGTGTTTTTGTTTTATTTTCATTAAATTCGTGTATTTTGAGTTTTATTGAGTAATTTCGGTGGTGTTTTGTCCAATAAAGATCAATCCAAGTGCACAAGTGAAGTGAATGAAAGCGTGTATCGTGACTTTCCAGGTTGTCCCAAAAAGTCCATGAAATGTTTTAGTGGAATAGCCACCAATTTCACTAAAATTAGACTGGACTTGTACGGACGAGGACTAGACTTTACAGTGAAAGTGACAATAAAACGTGACTTAACATAAAATATGAATATTTAAAATAAAGAAATGGCTTAAAGGTCTTGATACCAAGCTAAAATCTTCTTAAAAAAAAACAAGGAAAGCAAATCAGTTGCCTAACAGATGAGAAAAAGACACTGATCTGTTTTGTCTTTGCCTATTTATGTAGATGTTTACAAAAAAAGGTAACCTTGAAATACACCGAAAATTAAAATGAAACAAAAATAAATAATTCAATTTAAGAACAGCCGAACCCTCGCAATTCCTAATTCGAACGGCATAGCATGGAAATCGATACACATTTGTGGAACATTGCACGCTCGTACGTGATGGCTTTCGCAAAGCATACGACAAATGTGATGTTAAATTTTTGTTAAAAACAGTGTACTGTCTTGCTACTCATAACATACTAGTGTCGTAAATTTATATTTACAATTTTGGCAAATATATGCGGATTACGATCCTTAGGCGACTTAATAGGTATTTAAAAAATAAAAGTCAATATCGAAACTATTTTTCAGTGTAGCTCGACTTTTTTAAATGCTTTTCTAGTGCAGAATTAACCACCATTTAAGATATTTTTGGACCACCTAAATTTGGACTATATTGGCATATTCTTTTCATTCACATGTTATACAGTTTATACATAAAATAAAATTACAAAAAAAACACAAGATAATCCAAAAGCTATAAGGTCAAAAAAGTACCCCAAATATGAAGTGGACGTCCAACGGTGAAACAGCGGGTCTTCCATTAACTCTTATCGACTATCATCAGAGTTACAGTAACCTAGTCAGGGCTGTAATGACGGTAAGTCGATAGCAAAATGTACCCGTATTTTATTTGGTCGCAGAGAAGGGTTACAATTTTATATGAGAACTTTTTCTTTCATATAATACTAGCTATCCTTAGCGGTTTTACCCGCATTCCCGATGGATCTTATCTTTTCCCGGAATAAAAAGTATTCAATGTTTTATTCCAGGCTATGATCTGCCTGTGTGCCAAGTTTCATCAGAATCTATTCAGTAGTGTTTGCGTGGAAGTAGGAGTAACTTGATATTTAATGATAATCACATTACGTAAGTACAAAAAAATAACTTTGTTTTTTATAAATTTCCCAAGGAAATGTTCTTTATGTGCGTAATGTTATTTTGTATACCTATTTGTCTTAATGTATTCCGTATAATAATATCTTAAAGGATGATGAAAAAATATTGGATAAATACATAATTTTTGAAAATTTCAACTGTCTAGCTATCGCGGTTCTTGAGATACAGCCTGGTGACAGACAGACGGACAGCGAACCCAAAAAAAGAACTGGAAAATAATCAAACAAAAATTTTAATTAAACCGTGAAGTCTGAACATATATTATACATTCAAACGTATTCACTTAAAAATACCAGAAGAATTAATTCAGTATTTAATGTTATACCTATATTATCCGTAGTATTAGAATTGTAAGTTCGTCATAAAACAGCCCGGTGTCACACCATAGATAAAGTATTGCCAGATTTCCAGTAACATAAACAGTGTCACAATGACCTCGTAGAATTTTAGAAATATGCAAATAGACTGCAAATCCCTGATGTCATAGAGTAAAAAAGAAAATAGATATGACATATTTAACTGTAGCAGAAGCTAGGATCCTTTATATGGATAACTAATAGAAATCAAACTCAAACTCAAAACTCATTTATTCAGTTTAGTCCCTGGTAAGGCACTTATGAACGTTACAATTGACTCTACCACCGGTTCGGAATACACTTAAACTGAGAAGACTCCGGCAAAAAACTCAGCAAATATTAGTGCATTCATAGGAGAGTGCTTGTTGATTATAAATAGTGATTGAAAAAGATCAATTAAATCAGGTTTCAGTTTACTGACACGATGCACGAGCCTCCTCATTTAAAAGGACTTAACCGATGAAATTACCAATTACCATTTTTGAACTATCCAAGACCTATCTCCCTCCTAAGGTTTTCGTTCAAACTGTATATTGCATACTTTTTATTCCAATGCGTAAACGTCATGGTGAAGTTACCAATCGATATTGTTTCGCGCGTTGTGAAAGGGGGCTAGACGGAAAAACATCTTACGAAAAAATTGTCACGACACTTTTAGTGTCAAAAGTGCGTTGACCTGTCTCTCTCTCTCTCTCCCTCTCTCTTATAGAAAGCAAGCCAGATATTTTCATAAAAAAAAAAAAAACATTTCTATTTATATATATAAATAGAAATGTTTTTTTTTTTTTCATTTCTATTTATATATATATAATTTTTTTTTGTATATATATATACTCTCTCGACTTATATAACTTATATAACTTCGTTCCATCCGGGTGTCCCTTGACACCTCTCAAGTTTTTTTGTAAAATAAATAATGCCATGTCTAGTATATTCTTAATCTCAACCAAACAATTTTAATTAATATTTCTGGCCGGTATCTGCAGTCAGTGAATTAATTTGAAATATTATACTTACTGAAATATGCTAATGATTCAAAGTTGGGTTCATATTGTTGTTTTGGGTATTAATAAAGGAAACAAGGGAATATAGGCCATGTTAGACAAAGCATGTAAATAAATTCATGGTAATGAAATCTATATCTATACTAATATCATAAAGAGGAAAGATTTGTATGTAAGTATGTTTGTAACGAATTGACTCAAAAAGTACTGGACCGATTTTAAAAATTCTTTCACCATTTGAATGCTACATTATTCCAGATTAACGTAGGCTATATTTTATCCCGAAATATAATAAGACCCCACGGGACCGCGGGTGAGACCGCGCGGAACAGCTAGTTTTTGATAAAGATACCGTCAAAGGACATCATATACAAGTTGAAAATCTGTCGCCAAACACCTATCGGTGTGTTCCGACAGCTGCACTTGAGAGCCAGTTCCCATCTAGGCTTTGTGTGCTTACCATCTTCGGCCACATCATCACTTACCATGGTGAGATTGTGGTCAAACACAAGCCTATCGAATATAAAAAAAAAATAAAAAAAATATATATTATAATACAGTTCTTTAAGAAAAAAGATCAATGAAATTGCTAGAATAAATATAACCTTTATAGAAGTTACATATTAAGTTACTTATCCCGTTCCTGTATTCTGAGTGTCGTCATAAATTGCAATTTAAAACCAGACTAGTGTTAAATTCATGGTTTTAATCCTCAAATAAATTATCTGTCCCTAACGACTCATAATGATCACATGCAAGTGTTATTTATTTAATTATTCATGAAAACTTATACATTTTCAAATGAACACCCATCGCAAATAGTTCTCTAATGACAAATCTATGAATCTACATAGTTTCACTACAACATTCCACTACATCCAAACCACATAAACCTTATAACTTTACACATAGAATATAAAATCAGTAAGCAATCATTGTTTAACTGCAAATATATATAATTCTAAGGCGATGATAGCTCAGTGGTAAGTGACGTCGAATACCGCGGCGAATGTCGTTGGTTCGAATCTTATCATTACTGTTGAAAATTAGAGAGAAATACAAAAACGAACAGTATTTCTATAAAAATAGGTGCTTTATATAATTATCTAACAAATAAGGGATAAAGTAGTAAAGTTGCTGATATCTATGAATAGGCAATAAGTTGTGTGAAGGCGCCTCTTGCACCGGTTAATGGCAGTTGTATAGCCAAGTTATGTAGATGAATGCCAATTTTGCTGTTCAGTTAGTATGAGTAGGCTTATATACCGTGTAATGGATTAGGTTCCTATGAAACGATACATCAGTGTCCTACAACTTGATTGGAGAATAACTAATGCTGCGGATTTGGATCGAAGTGTTAATAGCGGGAATAAATTGAAAGAGAACTTTAACTAACTGTCTTGTACTGGTTCTTGAGTAATTATGGATCTGGAGACTGCAGATCTTGTTAAAAAATTCTCAAGTGGTTTTAAAAGCGTCGGAAATATATAATTTAGAATTGTAAGACAAAGTAATAATAGAATAGAAAATATATTCTATTCTATTTTAAACACAATGACGTCAACTTTCGTTTTGTGTTATATTCCTTAGCATTCAAAAAGCTTTTTATGGTTTACGGTTAAATGTTTTTCTTGTGTGGTCTCACCTGTTTTATTTATTTATGTAAATTTTTACGATAAACATTTCGACAAATCATTAAAAATAATCATTTTACAGAAAAAAGCAATATTTCAAAACAGGATACTCTCGCCTATAAAATCAAAGGCCGAAATCCAATAAATAATCTTATGGACCAAGAAACAGATCTTGCCCGGACGGCAAGCTTTGCTACATTTGCCGTAACGCCCCATTGATTTCAAATGAAACGACAAACGTTTCAATTCACTTGGTAGCCATCAGTGTTTATTTTATTTCTATTGAATCATTTATTAACGTCATTCTGATGAATGACTTGACGGCAAGCATCTTCAAAGTTAATGATGTATACAGAGAGAAAAGCGAGCGTAATGTGCTTTCGATATACTTTTAGTACAATGATAACTATGTTTGTAAAGGTGATGTACATAATTCAATATAAACTGTGATATTTGAGGAAAAACTACTTTTAAAGGAAACACGGTAGGCCAGTTGGTAGATATAAATTGAACCAACAAATACACTTCAAAATTCCTTTGTCAAGTACTATTGGTGTGTTAACTAATAATTGTAAGATAAGCGTGTTTACCCAATAATCTGAAATAAATATTTATATTATTCTAAAAGCCCAACAATATCTTTTGTTTTATTGAAAAAGTTCTGAAACTCGTGATTTGAATTTTAGGTACATATTTGGAACGCAAGCAATAAGCAGACCGGTCTTGCTTATTGCTTGCGTTCCAAATATGTACCTAAAATCGTGAAGATCCTTGGGAGAGGCCTTTGTCCAGCAGTGGACGTCTCCCAGCTGATATGATGAAGCAATGTGATTCAAGAGATTTTAATATCTATGTGGACATTAAAGCGAGCTATGAAAAGCATTTTAATTTCCTTCTCGGTCTGCTATAATTTATTGTCAGGAGCATAGAAATCTTAATAAATGTCTAGAAGTACCTTGTAATATTTTCAAAAATTTTTTCGTCATTTGGTAAAGCACGCTGTTTCTCTTATTACATTAAAGCAGTTAAGTATTATATTATTGTTATATCTCCACATTATGATAAATATTTAAAATGTTCTTATTCATTTAAAAGTTAGTTGTAAAAATATGCAAAACATATCGGAATCATACTAAATTTGGAACTGTAAAAAATGGTTCACGCGTCACTTAAAGACAAGAAAACCTCAGTATACCACTTCTATACACCCATATTTGAATTTCTGTATCCAGGACCAGGATTGCATCTCCTTACCTATATTACAATACGATAGCACAACACTTGGCTTGCCGGTCATACTGAAGGGAATTTATGCGGTGAAATTAATTGGAAAATTGCAATACAGTTGCCTGTAAGTGGGTGACGTAATGATTGTTATATGATTATTGGTTCTAGTCGAGGGATAAATTGGATTGTAAAATGGAACACTTAGATAGATTTTAAACAAAGCAATATTTATATATTTGGGGACAGTTTGAACCATTTCAAATGTATTTTATTGGCCTAATTCTAAGGTGTTCTAGTTTCCGTAATAGCTAGACAGTTGAAATTTTCACAAATGATGTATCTCTGTTGCTGCTATATCAACAAATACTAAAAATAGTATAAAATAATTTAAAAAAAACAACTTTTTTTTTAATGTTTTTGTTGTTTGTGTAGTCTGATAACTGAAATATGTTTGTCTCACGTATTTAGTTAATTTTCGGTAACTGTATCAGTTTTTTTATTAATTGTCACCTCTAATTGTGGAACTATGTATATTATTTCTGTGCCTGTATTTTTGAATGTGTATTGTGCGAGTCTTCTTGGTGATCTATTAAATAAATAAAAAAAACCTTTTGCCATTCAAGGAAACATAAATTGTTCTGTAATTTGCCACTTGAATTTACATCTCAAATTATTTATAATCAAATTTACATGAATTCGAACATATTATTGTATGCATGTAGTACCACAATCAGCGGTAGGCTTGCCTTCACGCTTCGCTTAGCTAATTGTCATCAATTACTGCTAGGATGTTAATTTACAATATACATTTATATGTAGTTGTAGGTGAAATGCTGATCGGTTACAATTGATGTATGCGTGTTCAGATTCTCTGATCTTCACTCTAGAGCTGAAGAGCTTGTTTGTTTGAACGCGCCTTTTCTTAGGAACTACTGGTTCGAATTTAAAAAATATTTTATTGTTATATAACATCACGCTATGTATCGAAAATCCCACGAAAATGCGGGTAAAACCGCAGGGAACAGCTAGTAATGAAATATTTGGTTCAAATCGCAATATTCCACAAAATTTGGTGTTTATATTTTTGAATAAAAGTTTTGATTGGTTGATTATGCAATAGTAAAATTTATCAATTTTATTAGTTAAATCTAATAAAACGAATCTGACAACAGTGGATTCATTTATGATATTTACATTATATGGCCCCAAAAAGACATGTACTTAAACATTTAAATAAAAGACAGTCAAGGATAAAAATTGTTTCACCAAAAATTTACTGAACGTTGCACAATTTTTTTGTTTGAAATCAATATATACAAATATCATACAAGTAGAGAAGAAGATCCATTGCAAGACTACTTCAAACTATAAGCAAAAATGTTGAATCGCAAATCCAAACATAAATATTCATCTAAATCGAGTACCAGACTTGTCACTTTCATCGGATATTAATTCATCTAGCAGAGCGAGAAAAATTCGATAATCTCTCCCGAAAATCACTCCGCAAGACTGAACTTTAAGTTAACTGTACAGAGTCCCAAATTGCTTGACGATGATGAGGATTTGAGGGTAATAAGTGGCGATCAAATTGAGATACGAGGCGACACGTGCAGGTTATTGCCTCACAAGTGTTTGGACAAACTAGGATATTGCTTATTTGTGTGGAAAACCTTTCTATATAGTTGGGGGATATTGAGCGATATATGGCCCAATAACAGTTTGCAATGAGTGGACAAAAATATAGTAAATCATATTACTTTGTGGTCAACTCTGTAACTGATTGTAAGTATAAAATTATTCGCAATAATGGAACAGAAAGTACTTTTTTGGCTAGACTTGTGTTATGTAAACATCGATGGTGATTAATATTTAATATAATTCAGAAGGTAAATAATTGGTAAGTGTTTTTTTATACCACAAATGATAGCAAGATGGTTGTGATGGTAAGTGATTTCCGTCGCCTATAGACAGCAATTTAATGAACGATTTAATTTAATTAAAACAATAATACTATTCAAAAATATTTGTGCACAAAGATTTATTAAAAAAGGAACAAAATGCCAGTAGGGACAAATGTTATGAAAATAAACACACATAACTGTACATATTTTAGGATAAAGATTTTTTTTATATTCAAATTTGCATGTTACACATACTGAAAGTGATTAAAATTTTTACAATTAGTTAAAAGCAGTTAAAAACTTTTATAAAATTAGAAGTACGTTTATCTTCGAGATATCCTCCACCACTTAATGCAACTAAAATGATTAAATATAAAGATGACTCGAAAAAAGTCGTAAGTGTAATAAGTTATGAAAAATGACAGTTCACGGTCGATCGACGGCCGTTAGCAAGTCATCATATTGGTTAGCGGTTCATAAATCATATAATGATAGTGATATTGATTTTATTATGCCGTCCAACGTATTAGGTATTGACAATTCAGTAAATTCTTTACTTATAAAGCCACTTCTATTACTTTTTATTAAATTTCTATGATAACAATTACGTATTTAAAATAAACATTAGTAGATCTGAAGAAAAATAATTATTTTTAAAGGAAATATGTCCGTTTCATGGAAACAAAGTCAAAAAGTGCATCCAAGCTTTCATCCGTTGGAAATAATTTCTCAGATCATTACAGCAACATGCGGCTGCGCACGAGCCGCCCAATGGACTGTGACTGTCACGCTTGACATTTAGTGCTCTGACTTCTCTGACTCAGTCACTTTAATTTAGATTCGAGGATGAATAGAACTAGGTAAATGTGGGTTTCGTTGTATTTTAGAATTTATGATGCTAGCTTGGACCCATTTTCTAGAATTATTTTATAATCAGTCACTGTGGGGAGCATTGTATCTTGTATCATTACAAATAAATTATTCATGTAAAATGAATTGTAACTTTATCGATATTTTCGTAGCAGAATTTTCTAGTGCTTGTCATGTAACTCAAATAATGACGAGGTAATTATTCTTTGACATTTAGGCTTCTATTTGACCATAATGACACTGTGACCTTACTAAAGAAGCTGGTACAACCTAGTAAAAATATAGTAATAGCACAGTACTATAATTGCATTATAGTACTGTGTAATAAATTTAAGGCGATGATAGCTCAGTGGTAAGTGACGTCGGATACCGCGATGAAGGTCGTGGGTTCTAATCCTACAATGACCTTGAGCTTTCGGTGAAGGAAAACATCGTGAGGAAACCATAGCACGGTGGTAGGGTACTTTGTAGTACCCGACTGGCTGGCTACCACCCTCAAGTTGAAAATCTGTCGCCAAGCACCTATCGGTGTGTTCCGACAGCTGCACTTGAGAGCCAGTTCCTATCTAGGCTTTGTGTGCTTACCATCTTCGGCCACATCATCACTTACCATGGTGAGATTGTGGTCAAACACAAGCCTATCCAGAATAAAAAAAAAAAAAAAAAAAAAACTTTCCGGATCAAAGTGATTGAAATCCCAAATTTCTCCTATCTAAACCTGTATATTGGTGCCTTTCTATTCCTTCCAATTTATTTAGGTCACCACTCGACGTGCTCAGTTTTATCCAACGAAACTTGAAAGGAAGTACTCTTTACCGCATCCTTCAGTACGGGGAACCCTTTTGATACAGTCGAGGATTTCCTCTACATCAGTCGCAGATGCGTAAAATAGTCTTATGAGTAGATTTTATAAAGTAAAAAATAGTTTTTATTTTAACAGTCGCTTCTCTTGACTATGATTCTTATTCATTTTTATCACTAACTAATATCTGAAGAAACTGTAGTTTTTATTTGAAAGATATAATAACATTTTCGGCAAGAATTATTTATATTGCTCCGTGTTTCAAAATGATTATTTTGGAACAGAATTGTTCAAGTGATTTCGGTTCTTTCTTATTACAATTACAACTTATTTTCTTAGCACTTATCTAATAATCATGCTTCATAGCACACAGCTAATAATCATTCATGATATGAGGGATAGATGATGTAGGAACTGAAGGATTATGGAGAGTACTTCAATAACATCAAATGAATTCTGCTAACCAATTAAATAAAATAATGTTTTGAATAAACCGTACCCAGTTTTACAAATTAATATAGTCTTTAATAATATGTAACTCATTAGGCTTAAGGAGTGTAAAAACGTGCAATTAAAAGTATATTTTGATAGCAGCCAGTCTAATTACCGTTTTATATTAAAAAAGTACTTGTCTTCCCTAGGTTTAGTTATGAAGCTAACTCCAAGAATTACAACCCAAAAACAAAACAGAAAACTCCCACTGAAAATTTGGACAATATCTTCAATTTGCGTCTATCACAGTGGGTGTACATTTATTTCCGTTTTCGTAATTTAAAAAGCCAATCTCATCGAACCTCCGCAGAGCACGAATCCCCCTGCTTGTGAACTCGTTTCACCCATAAAATTGAGTTAGCGAACCGCTTAATGCTTTTGGCAAACAAGTCGTGGAGTATGTGGGTACAATGTTATAAACATGATACTTGACCTATTTTTACTTGGAAGATGAGGTTGCATGCCAAAAATGTGCTCTGGAACTCTGATAGATTGTAAGAGAGCTTGAAGTATGGGAGTAGAAGACTTTTAGGCGATGATAGCTCAGTGGTAGTGACGTCGGATACCGTGGCGAAGGTTGTGGGTTCGAATCCTACAATGAGCTTGAGCTTTTGGTGAAGGAAAACATCGTGAGGAAACCATAGCGCGGTGGAGTTGAAAATCTGTCGCCAAGCACCTATCGGTGTGTTCCGACAGCTGTAATTGAGAGCCAGTTCCCATCTAGGCTTTGTGTGCTTACCACCTTCGGCCACATCGTCACTTACCATGGTGAGATTGCTGTCAAACACAAGCTTATCCTAAAGTAAAAAAAAGTGTAAGCTTCATATCTAAACTGAATTAAGAAATTGTAAAACTATCAGTAACTAACTTAACTATTAACGTTTACAAATCAATGCATAACAAAAAAATATTGATTCAATTCAGCTATGAAGATTTTTAATCTTTCTAATTCAGTTTTGCTTTTGTCTATATTTAATTGTAGGTACTCTAAGACCATCATTTTATATTTTAAAATGTCAGTTATTTTTGATGATTTTCTTTTTTATAAGTTTACCAGATTTAAATTATAAATATTATTATGTTTATTGAAACATTCAACCTTTTTGTAATTTAAATCGCGCACAAGTATTACTATTTACTACACTCACATTTACCTACATAGATTAGAAAACTCAATTTTGGAATTTGAGTAAAAAGCTCTTAATTATGTGAGAGCCGAAAACTAACATCAAAAGATTATAAAACCAGTGAAGTTAAACATGGAGGTGGAGGTAGCTCACAAAGGTACAGGAATACTTAACATTTTCGTGCGCGAACTTCAAAACTAGGTCATGTCGTGTGACAGGAATCTGTTGCATATTTGTTAAGTATTTTAGAATATTTTACATGGTGTTTTATGGTCCGAGAGAAATATAACCCATGTTACTAGGTGTACCTTTGAGTATGTGAAAGATTTTAAAAAATCGGTAATATTTTTTTCTTTTTATAATATTAGTTTAGATAAATAATAACGCTCTTTGTGTTATTCGATTCCAGAGTTAGTGACACAATAAAATCATTTTTTTTTATGTAAAAACAGGCCATAATAATGAAGAAAATTTACCAGCTACTCAATATTAGGTATGGAATTAAATAAACTTACCAGAAGTACTAGCTCGTAATGTTCTGTAACGGGTACACTACAGTACGGCCAAGATCTTTTCGGACGATGCATGTATTTACTTTGATACCGCTAAGTGCGTCGTCTTGGTTGTTAGGCATAATAACTGGGTATCAAGAAACAAATTATTACTTTCTAGGCGTTGTAAAAGTATTATTAAAAGTTAACAGGTTTATTTTATATTATTAAAAATGTACAGGTTAAAGATTAACGGTAGCTATTTACCTAGGAGGGCAATGAATGTCGAATTACAAAAGTTACCACCACCGGTTCGGAAGTCGGCCTTCAACTGAAAAGAACCGGCAAGAAACTCAGCAAGGTTACATTACGCGCGTTGTGAAAGGGGGCTAAACGGAAAAAAATCTTACGACAGTTTTAGTGTCACTGTCACTTTATTGTAAGCTGTGCGGCGTGCGCATGTTTCTCTGTCTGTCTCTCTCTTATAGAAAGCAAGCCAGATATTTTCATTTCTATATATATATATAACATATATATATATATATATATATATTTATTATATATATATATTCTCTCTCGACTTATATAACTTCGTTCCGACCCGTTTTTGGACCATCAGACTATATTGGTTTTTTTTTTTCAAATGTTAAAACTAATACAAAAATATTTAAAAATATGAGGAATCCATACTAATATAAACTAATATACTAAACGATTTATATGAAATTTGGTATAGACGTAGATTGAACATACGAAAAGGTCATATGATTATTTTTATCCCGGGAAAAGATAAGATCCCTCGGAAACGCGGGTGAAACTGCGGGGCGGAAAACCAGTATAACTATAAGTCACATACCACGTTCTAACATATAGCACTATAAGTGAAATCGTCAGTCCGCCTTGGACATTACAAGCTGTAGTAATAAAAGGGCACCGGCAAACCATTACTGCACTAGACCCTATGAATATGCGCCAAACATTATATTATTTTATGTTACGGACAAATTAAAAATATCGACTGAATACGTAATAACTAACTAGAAAATAAAGCTGTGTCGCTGCTTAAGAGTATGATATTAGTGGACGCTAAATATGACTGAAATTACAACAAGACATTGCCTTTTTTTTTTTTTTATGTCACTAGTGACAACGAGGCAGGCAGGTCACCTGATGGTAAGTGACTACCGTCGCCGCCGCCGCCGCAGACATTAGCAATACCAGGGGGACTGCCAACGTGTTGTACACCATATTACAATGCCTTAAGGGCAAGGGCAACTGGCTCTCAAATGCAACTGCCGGAACACACCAACAGGTGCTTGGCGACAGATTTTCAACTTGAGGGTGGTAGCCAGCCAGTCGAGTCCCACTTAGTACCCTACCATTACCTGTTGTAATTTCTGTTATGTTTATACCACATTAAGGTCCTAAAATCATTCTTGTGGGAATTTTTGTTCAAAATACCTACCTATCTAACTTGTTTCACTAGCAATTTCTGGAATTATATTATTTTATGTCATACTAGCTGTTCCGTGCGGTTTCACCCGCGTTCCCGTGGGATTTTATCTTATCCCGGGATAAAATATAGCCTATGTTCATCAGGGATAGTGTAGCTTTCCAAAGGTGAAAGAATTTTTGAAATCGGTCCAGTAGTTTCGGAGCCTATTAAACAAACAAACAAATCTTTCCTCTTTATAATATTAGCATAGATTGAAACGACCGTCCCATATACAAACCAAGGGGTTTACTTGACATTGATAGCTTTCCTAGAAGATTAGTCCTAAACATTTTTTTATTTGCCTTTATCAAAACAATATACCACAAAAAGTACTCAATTTAATTAACACATTAATTTCAGCAAAAACATGAATTAATTATGCATCGTATCGAATTACACGTGTCTGCTCCAACGTAACCCGCCGCGCAATCAATTTTCTGCTTTTCATTTTATGTATGCAAAACAATCCAATCCGATATCACTTAATCGAATCAATAATTAGCATTCGCCCTTACAAACAATCGGGATCAAACATCGATGCTGATTAACAATCGCCAATTTCATAAATGTACTATTTGTGATATGTCTGCGTTCATTATTTCACTTCACCTTTATGTACCATTTTGATCAGTAATATGCAAATATATTTTTGGCGGGAACTTGCAGAGTGACGTTGCGTTATCATTTTATTTTCATTAAATTCGTGTATTTTGAGTTTTATTGAATAATATCGGCGGCGTTTTGTCCAATAATGATCAATCTAAGTGCACAAGTGAAGTGAAATGAAATGAAAGCGTGTATCGTGACTTTTCAGGTTGTCCCGTCCGTGAATATTTTAGTGGAACAACCGCCAATTTCATTAAAGCCTGACTGGATATGTACAGACGAGGACTAAACATTACAGTGAATTTGAGAATGTGACTATAACATAAAAGAAGAAATTAAAACTCAAGAAAATTTATGCGAGTGAAAGACTTTGTATTGACTAAAAATTATTTAAAAAAAATATTAATGGAGTGACAAAAGACCATTTCAAATACTTTGACATTGGCAGAAATATCCTAAAAGGATGATTGCCATTAAAAAAAAATAAAAATAAAATAATATGCAAATATTTTATTACATGAATTTTGTTTTATCGAAATGCATGTACCTACTATGTTTTTTTATTCATCACAAATTATTGGAGGATGAATTATAATAACACCTGTCTAAGAACATGCACCAATCAAACCCGAACTCATAACTGAAAACTTCATCAAAAATAGACTAGTAGTTTTGGAGAAAAATTACAACATGGATTTGCACAAACAAACAAACATTATCTCAACCCAAACGCATATACCGTCTCCGTTCCGTCTACTTACTACTAAAAATAATTGTCTATTTTCTATAAAAAAAAATGTTGTAGTCGTTGAAAATATACTTAATACTTAATCTGTTTTACCCAACACAAAATTACCAGTATGTATTAAGCTACAGAGTCAGCAAATTACTGCTTATAAATATATTATCTACAGTTGCTTATGGTGTAATTATTGCTGTTCATTTTCGAGGATCGTTAATTAAAAGCCTGGTTCTACGAGATTGTAAGGAACGACGCACAATAACGTCCTATCAAATATTAATATCGATATGAAAGGTATTTAGGCTTTGATTATTTGCAACGGTATCATAAAAGGGGCAGGCCTCCCACACGGTGGACTGATGCCGCGACGATCTTGCGAGGGTCGCGGGAAGCCACTGGATGCAATTAGCGCATAAGACCGGCCATCGTGGAGATCCTTGGGGGAGGCCTTTGTCCAGCTGTGGACGTCTTCCAGCTGATATGATGAAGTAAATATTGTATGTTAACATCCAGTGTCCTACTCCACAAACGATTTTAGGCGATGATGAACGACCGCGGCAAAGGTCGTGGGTTCGAATCCTACAATGAGCTTTCGGTGAAGGAAAACATTGCGAGGAAACCATAGCACGGTGGTAGGGTACTTTGTAGTACCCAACTGGGTGGCTGACTCAAGTTGAAAATCTGTCACCAAGCACCTATTGGTGTGTTCCGGCAGCTGCACATGAGAGCCAGTTCCCATCTAGGCTTTGTGTGCTTACTACCTTCAGCCACATCATCACTTACCATGGTGAGATTGCGGCCAAATATAAACTTATTCAGGAGTAAAAAAAAAATACTTACACATAATCTAAACAGCGCCAGTGAGCAGGCTTTAAACTTTAGAATGACTGTACAGTCCGATACGGGCGTGACAGTAGCGTCCGTATTTTTGACACCTAAACTGAGGGTCGTCTGATGGCTGAGTTGGTGAAGCGGCTCTCGTACTCATTTGTCTCTTCTCGCGTTTGTTTGGTAAAGTCTGTTACCAGTAAGTATCATGGGTTTTGCAATAACACTTACATGTCTGAGAATTTATAAATAAATACCCGAAATGTGCTTCTACTATAATACAAACTGTTTGCCATGATTAACTCAACTAGTATCACAAAGTATCAAACTAATATAGTTTACTCTGGATTCTTATGTTTTATCTAGATAAAAAATACCCTATCTATACTATAATATTACTAAGAGAAAATATTTGAGTGTTTGTTTGTTTGTTTGCAATTTAATAGGCTCTGAAACTACTAAACCGATCTTTGATGAACATAAGCTATATTTTGTCCCGGTAAAAGATTATATCCCACGGGAACGTGGTTAAAACCAGCTAGAATTTAAATATATTCCAGGATATTATTATCTATCTCGTCGCCAAGTTGTAGCCGTTACGGTGTTTAGTTACAAAAGACACACCAATTTTAGCTTTTTTTTAGTATTGAGTAGGATTTCTACGAATATGTGTGCGTCTTTCCTTAACTCCACAGTGTTACCAAACCGCATCGTAGCTTTATTCCGCGCCATTACCTGTTCAAAGATTACTCTTGCCGGACCTGCTGACCTGAGAGATATTATTTTTGTTTACTAAAGAATTCTTAGATATTTCTACTTCTACTTGAACCTAATCGAGCGTAAAATGGTATTGTTATAATTCGAAAGATATATTTTTAACTAGATTTCCGCCCGTTCACAAGGGGTCTTATCTTTTCCCGGGAAAAAAGTATGCTATGTTTTATTAAAGGATATAATCTACCTGTATGCCAAGTTTCATCAAAATCCGTTCAGCCATTTTTGCGTGATTGAGGAACAAACATCTTTCTATACTTTCAAATTTCACACACTTGCACTGTAAGGGATTAAGAAAAAGAGTGGGATGCTTCTTTGTGTTTGGCACTATCTATAATAGGATTCGTATGATCAATGGATTTGTACTTGATCATTATCTCATTAACTCTGGGATTGTCTCTTAAGTACAGTGCGGTAGTTAGCTAGACAGGTACCTACTGTCTAGCTAGCTACCGTTGTAGTGGTATTCTGTGAGACTAGATAAATAAGTTTAAGTTGTTGCTGAGTTTATTGCCGGCTCTTCTCAGCAAAAGCAACCTTCTGAACCGAGCATTAGAGTCTAAACTATTCATAAATGCTTGTAAAGACCTATTTGAATAAAAAATATTTTCATTCATTCGTTCAATATTTTTCTTCGCCTGTTTAAATCTCTAACAAGCCAAATAAACCGCCTCATGTAGCCGATGCACTTGCTATTATAAGGTATCACTCGCTCGTTGCAGTTTCTTATCAATTCAACAACACAGTAAACCTGGTTTACCTGATTTACCTTGTAAATAGTTTTTGCATTAAAATTCAACACATATATTTTTGAATGATAAATCCAAAATTTCAAACAGACATGAGAATAACGTTGAATGTTCCTTGATCGAGCAATCTCTTAAAACACGCAAAAAAACCAGACGCCTTCAAAAGGACGGTAGTCTGAAAAAAGTGGCAAGTAATTACACATTGTGTGCAAAGGGGGGACCAACACGCTCGACATAGAGGGGGCGAGCAGTAAACAAAAGGTTTTGTTTTACTTTAATATTTCACTCCTGTCAACATGGGAAAAATACACCCGGATTAAAATGTCCTTTTTGTATGAACATGGGGGATATGATTAAAAACCATGGTAGTTTGGATTTATTGAATACATGCTTCCGTTTCGTGGTTTTATCCACTTTCCTGGGATAAAAAGTAACGTACGTCACTATGCGGCCTTTAAACTATTTCTATGTAAAAAATCACGTCGTTTCATTGCTCTGTTGCTGAAAGGACCATTCTACAAACCAACACACAAACTTTTTCATTTATTAGGACTAGTTGTTCCCCGTGGTTGCACCCGCGTTCCCGAGGGAACCCCTAGGGGTTGAATTAACCAAAAAACTTTGCGTATAGGTACCTACTTGTACCTACCCTTTTAGGAGTCTACCGTAAATTTCAAGTTTGTAGCATTTTCACTTTTATTTACATAGATAGAAGATAGATAGACCAAAATACTTTTAACTACATTATAAATAATTCTTGTCTAGAAAAAAATTACTCTGCAGGAGTCATCGTCAAATGCAAAAAAAAGATCTCACTCTAAAACGAACATGTCTAACATCAACGATGATATGCGACCCAGAGAGCTTCGTAATGTTTTCATTCAGTATTAATTTGAAGAACTCAAAATAACTTTCAAGTATTACTTGTATAGTAGGTATACTACATGCAACTT
This sequence comes from Ochropacha duplaris, assembly GCA_951361185.1. NCBI lineage: Eukaryota > Metazoa > Arthropoda > Insecta > Lepidoptera > Drepanidae > Ochropacha > Ochropacha duplaris. The sequence continues at coordinate 12,864,485 of OX592696.1, read as the reverse complement.
CTTCGTGTCCTTATCCCACGCTAGGTGTGGTCAGCACAACATGTTTTCCTCTTCCACTCCGCTCTATCACTAGTCGTCTCTGTACTCACACCTTTCATAGGAATATCATTCTTCACGCAGTCTACCCATACCTTCTTCGGCCTTCCTCTACCTCTATATCCATCTGCACTGATGCTCAACACTCTTTTTGTTACATGCCTTTTATCCCTTCTCATGACATGCCCATACCAAGCTTACTATATACATTTATATAGATATAGTATACGATATACAAATACAGTAGCAATTTGCACTCGAATGCCCTTTGTAACTTTGCTTCATGTTAAATACCCTGAAGAAGACAAAGTACTCTTTGATATCGAGCACTGAAGTCGGGAAGTTTGTTCAAGGCATATCTCAGTTAGGAATAGTTAAAACTGTTCGCATCGTTGAATTCTAGACTGAATACAAGTTGGCTGAAGTATTAATGAGGATCCTGTCAAAGATAAAGTAAACTGTTGTGAATGTCTTTATCATAGTGATTTTTCTACCAAATTAAATAGACTCAGCTTGATTCTTTAAATTACTTCAGACTAACTGTCCCCCGCGGTTTCACTCACTCCCGAGGGATCTTATCTTTTCCCGAGATAAAAAGTATCTAATATTTTATTCCAGGATATGAATTATCTGTGTGCCAATTTTCATCTAAATCCGTTCAGCCGTTTCTGCGTGATTTAAAAAAAAACCAAATTATTCCAAATACCCATTTCATCAAAAACTACATACCTTTTTCTCAATGGACCAAAAATACAAAAATGTTCAAACGAAACTAGTTTTTTTTATATCAGTCGACTATTTCTGGAAATACAAATTTAAATTTACCTGTCCAGAATCCTTAGCCTTATATATATAGAGTCGATAACGAGTGAATAGTTAAAAAACCAACTCCTCTTTGTTGTGTTACTTCTGAAACAAAGTGATGCTTCATCCAGCTACAAAAGGCTTGCAGCTCTTTTGACAGTAGCACTTTTATAAAGAATGATATTGTTAGTTCTTAAAATGTTTCAAAAGAACTGAGTTTGTCTTATGATTTACTTTATAAAAAGATTGTTCTTATTTATAAAGCTAGTAAGAGTTTATGGTTTTGTTTAAACAAAGAAAAATGTAAATAAAAAATGTCCTTAGATTTTATTTTCAATTCTCGTTTAGTATAAACTCATGGTAATTATTTACCTCAAATTTAAAATCTTCTATAATATTAAAAGTATTTTTATCCATTTATATTTTTTGATGTTCTAAACTGTCATGTGACTTTTTCAATATAAATGGTTACATGTAATTTTGGAATATCAGTCAACAATCTATCGTCAAAACACAAATATTACCTACTATCTTTTGACTTTAGTGGTAAACACTCTCAGTCGGTTAATTATATCAATATCAAATCAAGTATGTGTATTTAACTAACACACATAAATAATACCTGGATGAAAAATCTACCAAAAAGTATTTTACCGCCTTTCCCTGGGATCTTATCATTTTCCGGGATAAAAATATAGCTTATTACACTGAAAAATAACTTGGCTTTTGATTGGTAAAAGAATTTTCAAAATCGGTTCAGTAGACCCAGAGATTAACCCCTACACCCACACAAACTTTACCTCTTTAATAATCTTTAATAATAGATGACGAATGGGTTTTCCATATTAGTAATTCCTAACATACACTTAAGTACAAAAATAGATACAAAGGATTTTCACACAACCCTCTTGTAACCACATAGTCTACGCATTCCGTAATTATAGACCTTATACCTTTGAAATAACACTGTCCTCATCAAATATTAATGCTTCGAAACATGAATTTGATGGTGAATTTACAGAAACTATGTTTGACAGCGAAATTGGATGTATTATTAAAGGGCATAGAAATAAACGTTATGAAATGTTTGAGGAATTTCAGGGTTTCTCAATTTGAAAATCTGTCGCCTAGAACCTGTTGGTGTGTTCCGGCAATTGCACTTGAGAGCCAGTTTGCCTTTAAGGCATTGTAAAATGGTGTAAAACACGTTAGCAATCCCCTGGTATTGCCAATGTCTATAGGCGACGGTTGTCACTTACCATCAGGTGACCCGCCTGCCTCGTTGTCACTTGTGACATAAAAAAAAAAACAGATATTACTAGAAACACAATTTTATGGCCACGCTTATCTATACAAGAAGCATACAAATAAGGAGCGAAAAGAAGAAATTTCACAGAAGAAAGTAAAATTGAGCATCTGTTGCGGACACCACGGTAGTACGTGATGGGTATACACGTTATAATATTGCAGTGAAGATCGCTGCGACAAAAAAACCTGAATCGTTGCACACGTAGGTGAAATAACGATGACGATGAAGTCACTAGGCGCGATAAAATACGGTACTACGTGTGAACTAGCCTTGGTGTACGTGATATCGCTGATAAGCTTCAAGTATTGAAAGTTCCAGAGTATTTCAGTAGTTACTCGGTGGTCTATTATCCCTCCGTCTTACGAATTTTCGATCAAGTCAGTGTCCTGACGCGAGTTTAACATTTTTTACCTATCGCAAAAAAGTGCACAACGCCGCTAAATAAGTTTTCACTTCAAAAACCTGAATCTTTGCACACGTAGCTGAAATGACGATGAAGTCACTAGGCGCGATAAATTACGGTACTTCGTGTGAACTAGCCTTGGTGTACGTAATATCGCTGATAAGCTTCAAGAAGTAATGGTAATCACTTACCATCAAAGGAACCGCCCACTTGTTTGTCAGAATTCAAGGTTTTACAAACAGCTTCAATCTACCAGTAGATAGATAAGCCCAAGAATCTCCACTTGCATTTTTAGGTATAAATTAGGTAAAATTTTAAAAATATTGATTCACAGAAGTTTCTGTTTAAAATACCTTGCCGTATATTTCCGAACGACTCAACATTTTTTTGGGGCAAATTTATTCAGTCCCAGAAAGAGTAAATTACAAGAAATATTGTCAACGCCAAATGCTTGCGTAAAAGTTTCCGACAGCCGGTTATACGGTAGCAAATTGATATTTTCTTCGACGGAAAATACAGACCTCATTGAGATCCACTCTAATGCAGCAAATAAATTGTTAGAAATCTATAAATTTCATTCATAGGTTTTCTTTCATGAAAGGAAACCCTACAGCTATTATTATAATTCTGTTATTAAATTACTTTCACAATTTCTCTCAGGTAAAATCCAAAGTTGTCCACAAAAAAAATCTAAATTGTATCTCACGTTTTCAATTTTATTAGTTTTATTCAAAAGTATCAACATCTACGCTGTGTTTACACCTTCTATATCAAATACCAATCCATCCAATTCGACTGGAAACTACCTTTGAAATACAACATAAATATTATACATATTTTTCATTTGAAGCCCGTCTACGAAACACAATGGTCTCTTTGTGCTACCCTTAACGAGAGCTTTCCATCGAATGCCTCCGCTTGCTTACACTTTGTGAAACTTCAGCCGACTCGCAAGTAAGGAAATGACGAGGCTACGATAAAGGCAGTGGGCTTCCGGCAACATTATGTTCTTCTTGTGAGGAACGCTTCCAAGTGGATATTAGATCTCTTTGCTATATTAGTGATTGGGTTATTTGTTAATAAAAACCTACTGATAGAAAATAGTCAAGTATTTTTTTTTACTTTTGGATAAGCTTGTGTTTAACCGCAATCTCACCATGGTAACTGATGATGTGGCCGAAAGTGTTAAGCAAACAAAGCCTAGATGGGAACTGGCTCTCAAGTGCAGCTGTCGAAACACACCGATAATTGCTTGGCGACAGATTTTCAACATGAGGGTGGTAGCCAGCCAGTCGGGTACTACAAAGTACTCTACCACCGTGCTATGGTTTCATCACGATGTTTTCCTTCGAAGTGGAGGATCTTTTGAAAAGAATGTTTCGATTTCTGTAACGTTAATTATATACAAGAGTGTATCATGAGACCATCGCGGAACGGATGGGCTTATTGTCGCGCCATCTTACTTAGCGTCTCGATATGGTCCGATCAGCTAGAAAATGAGTGCAGACGTGGGATATTCGTAGCATCGACAGACGTAATTAGGTATAGATTTAACTATAGTGCGGCCGCCGAGAGAATGCGTTTATGACACTTGTAAATAATGCGCTTATCACCAAATCTTGTAATGCATTTTTGATTCTTTCACAAGGAGGTTCAATATTATCTTAGGCATAGTTTAGTGAAAGTCTAACCAGTATTAGATAAGCCGATTCTGTAATAATTACATTATTTACAAGTGTTATAAATGCCTTCTCTCAACGGCCGCACTGTAACGTAGTGAATAGACTCTAGACAATTGAAAAATTTAAGATAGGCGTGTCAATTTATACACATTTGACCAATTGCAAAATAGTGATAATAGGTTGTGCTAGAAAATACAGATAACCTGAAGAGGTAGGTGTAAATTTACTATTCTCCATCAAAACCATTTACTAAAAAAAAACAATTAAATGATAAAACATGAAGGTCTGTAAAAAGACCAGACTTCGGCCGAGTTTAAGCGGGCAGTGAGCAGCCATGAAAAACTCAGCCAAGTATTATACCAAAGACAAAGAACTGCTCTCATAAAACAAAACCTAAGAACCAATAAACTATCCAGACTAAAGTTTAATTAAATTTTGTATTGTCTTTAGTGTTTTGGTACAAACTATAAGCAATCAACCAAATACATTGTACTCTTTTCAGTACAGTATTTGAGTACTGAGTTATTGTTGGCCCTTCTCAGCAACCTTCCGAACCGTGCATTAGAGTCTAACTATTCATAAGCACCCATGAAGGCCTATTTGGATGAATAAACAATTCATTTCATTACCTACTTACTCGTCTTGATGAATTTTGCTAAAAAAAATACTTCGAAACATACGACAAAATGCTTATTTTTTTCTAGTATATATTTGACTAATTTGATTTGCTCTGTCTTTTATGACATACTTGTAACTCTGCAATACACGTCTTGCCACCATATTTTTTATATTGATAAGAGTCTGAAAAAAAAAAATTAAAAAAGTTTTCTAACCTAAAAAAATATGAAATTTTGTCAAGGTACGTTCCTATAACGACTTGAATTACAAATAATTTAATTTTTATTAGTATAATTGAGATAATTGAATTAGTCTTAAATTAGTAGGTACTTATTTCTTTTCACTATCATTTGTCGCATAGATTTTATCACTTGTACCAAGACCTAAGTTATCACTGTACTTTGAAAAGTTCAGGCGAACACTGGCTTAGCTCGCTTTAAATTTAAAATTTTGTCATTAATTATGTTAATCATCATATAATAAACATTGCTCACCTATACTTTGTTTATCGCCATTACGTACGTACATACACACATTCACACCCACACACACACACCCACACACAAACCCACACACACGCACACACACACACACATATACACACACACACACACACACACACACACACACACACGCACACACACACACACACACACACACACACATCCATCTCGTTATTTTAAATTTATTTTTATATTCCTTTACTCTAATTTATTTTATTTTTTTATTCCGGTTTATATTCATTAGGAAGAGCGTGTCTCCCACGACACAGGGTGACCTAATGTGGGAGCGCAGCCAATAATCTAAGTGTAATATTATTTTTTTTGGAATAAATTATTTTCATTTTCATTTTTTCATCATTATTTACATCTAAAACAAAGTCAAACCGACTTTGTTTTATATGTTACATACACTATTTTATAACTCGAGAACGGGTTTTTGTGATCTTTGGGTTTTTTGGGTTTTTATCCGTCCAGAATAGCACCATAACTATTAAATATGTGCAACTATTAAACGCACCACTGTGCGTTTTACGCGGTCTTTCATACCACGAACGGAATCGACTTCCAGCGGCGGTGTTTCCGAACGTATAAGACTTGGGGACCTTCAAAAAAAGAGCGTATTCCCATTTAAAAGGCCGGCAACGTACCTGTGACCCCTTGGGTCTTGCGGGTATGCATGGGCGGTGGGGATCACTTAACATCAGGTGACCCGCATGCTCTCTTGCCCCCTATTACATAAATATATAATATATATATATATATAGGAAAAATTATGAAGAAAACAATTTTTGTCATGCATTTTGTAAAGAACGACTTTTTTGACAATGACATTATCTTGACATCGGATTGATTGGTGGTTTAGATTCACAATTAAACCCGGTAGGTAGCGCTCTAGAATCGGGTTCAGTTTTGTTTTAATTACGGGCCCACTAGTATAAAAATAAATTGTTCTGCAGAATAGTATTTAAATGCATGCAATATGGTCGAAATAATGTTTTTCTAAAGTGATATTAGAATTTTATTGTATTCATATAATTATATAAAGTCGGTTTTATTAAATTCCGTATTAGTATTATATATTAGGAAGATCCCTTGTTTAGTATAGTAGGTTCACTATATCACTATACCCCCTCCCTAAGTCTTGACTCAGCAAAAAAACCTCATGTTAGCATGTTTAAGGCGATGATAGCTCAGTGGTAAGTGACGTCGAATACCGCGTCGAAGGTCGTGGGTTCGAATCCTACAATGAGCTTGAGCTTTCGGTGAAGGAAAACATCGTGAGGAAACAATAGCACGGTGGTAGGGTACTTTGTAGTACCCGACTGGCTGGCTACCACCCTCAAGTTGAAAATCTGTCGCCAAGCACCTATCGGTGTGTTCCGACAGCTGCACTTGAGAGCCAGTTCCCATCTAGGCTTTGTGTGCTTACCACCTTCGGCCACATCATCACTTACCATGGTGAGATTGTGGTCAAACACAAGCTTATCCAGAATAAAAAAAATAAAAAAAAAAACGATAAAATCATTTATCAAAATCGGGTTAAAATTGCACTCACTCTTAATATTAATTAAACACATTCTAACACGTTAAATGTCAAACTTAACTAATAATAATCTACGTCACGTGGTATCTAGATATATATATATATATAACAACTAAAATCCCGCGCTTATCTCGCTTTATTCGGCTTAATAACGTTGTCCCGGCTTATGGGCTCATCAAATATGCATTTGGTATATTGAGCCCCTTAGTTTGAGCATGTATAATGTGTATTTATTTGGTTTGGTTTATATTTGGGTTGGTTTGGAAATATTGTCTTTAACTTACAGTAAGGATACATAGCTATTTCTTCAGTTCTCCAACGCTTTTCTTACATTCCCGTATATTATAGGTCATAATAAATACAATACAAAATTTTTTCCATGCTTTAAAAAATAATATTCATCAAATTTTTGGGTAGGTATTCTAAAGAACTAAATAAATATGGCGGCATTGGTGCTGACGTACTCAAAGTCGCTACCCCTGAAAAATCATTTTACATATTTTTTAAGCCTGACTTCGGGTATTTACCTGTTTCTTAATGTAAATAAAATACCCAATAAAATTGACCCTATATAATTATAGAAGATCTTTATGTATTTTATTTGACGGGTCGGTTAATGTGACAGGAAGTGTACTGTACATCGACTGTCACGCCATACGCCGCGAGTTCCCACCCAGGATAGATTTTGTGTACCTACATGAAAATGTATTTACCTATCTAGTATGTATTTAAAGTAGTTTACGTAGTAGGTATATCTGTGATCTTATTTCGATAAAGATGACAACCGTATCTCAGTGAGCTATGGAGAGGGCTATGCTCGGAGTTTTGCTACGAAACCGAATAAGAAATGAGGAGATTCGTAGACGAACAAAGATCACCGACATAGGCCTTTTTGGAACGAAGTCCCTTATCGCACGTTGTGAAATAGGGCTAGACGGAAAAAAATCTTACGAAAATCACCGACACTTTAATGTCGGTGATTTTTTGTGTCGGTGACAAAAGTCACCGACCGCTGTGCGGCGTGCGCATATTTCTCTGTCTGTCTCTCTCTCTCTCTCTCTCTCTTATAGAAAGCAAGCCAGATATTTTCATTTCTATATAATGTTTTTTTTTATATATATATACTCTCTCGACTTATATAACTTGTATAACTTCGTTCCATCCGGGTGTCCCTTGACACCTCTCAAGTTATTTTTTTTATCGTGGGGAAATCCTCATAGGATACCCAATCGCTCAAGGGGGCAGCGATCGGGTTATGCCAGACTCTTACTGGCTAAAACCCCACGGTGGTCACCATCTGCGCTGTAGAGGGGGTCGGGTTCTCGTTCAGAACTCATACTCAACCCCCTCCACGCGCGGCGCTGAGATAGCCCGTCCCGGGGGAGGTGTGATACCTCCCCCCAGCACCCTCGCTGTGGTATCGCATGATGGGTCGTAACCACGACGACCCATAGCCCAACATAGCCCTAGATAGTAGACTGAAGTGGCAGTGGGTGACTCGAAGAACCGATGGCGGAAAGGTTCTAGAGTGGCGACCACGCATCGGGAGACTCGGGTCTCCCATAATATGGACCGACGACCTAGAAAAGTTGCGGGAAACTGCTGGATGCGAACAGAATAGGACCGGTCGTTGTGGAAAACTTTGGGGGAACCCTATGTGCAGCAGAGGACATCTTCCAGCTGAAATGATGATAATGATGATGACTCACCGTGTGTGAAGAATTTTCCAGGATATTTATTAAATTTAAAATGTTTCTTTACTATCCTTATTATAGTTTTCATAATTAAACTATAATTTTAATTTCACTGACAATAAAACTATAGAACATCAATACAAACTGAAAAGGTAGTTAAATATAACATCAATAACAACTAATTTAGCTTACAATATACTATTAGTGTGTAAAAGTGACAAAGGAAGTGTATCATTAGGGTAGGCGTGGTCGAAGTATAGTACAATATGGCCAAGTGTTTGTGACTAGTACTTCCCACATTAGCTAGTCAAAGAGAATATTATTACGGCTGTATTTTGTAAGTGCATAATAAGGTCTTTATTTTACAAATAAAACGAAGGGAGCATATTTCAACAGCGTATTTCTTAAAATAATACTTTAAGGCGATGATAGCTGACACAATGAGCTTGAGCTTTCAGTGAATGGAAACATCGTGAGGAAACCATAGCATGGTAGTAGGGTACTTTGTAGTACCCGACCGGCTGGATACCACCCTCAAGAAGAATCTGTCGCCAAGCACCTATCGGTGTGTTCCGACAGCCGCACTTGAGAGCCAGTTCCCACCTAAGCTTTGTGTGCTTACCACCTACGGCCACATCATCACTTACCATGGTAAGATTGCAGTGAAACACAAGCTTATCCAAAAGTAAAAAAAATACTAAATTTAAAAAATATTCTTCTTTTGTTTAAAACTCTTTCTAGCTTATTCTACTAGCGGTTTATTTACTTTGGTGGTTGTATGTAACAAAGCCTCGAAGGAAACTGGCCTTCAAGTGCAGCTGTCGGAACACACCGATAGGTCCTTGGCGACAGACTTTCAATTAGAGGGTAGTAGCCAGCCAGTCGGGTACTACAAAGTACCCTACCACCGTGCTATGGTTTCCTCACGATGTTTTCCTTCAAACAAAGCTCAAGCTCATTGTAGGATTCGAACCCACGACCTTCGTCGCGGTATTCGACGTCACTTACAACTGAGCTATCATCACCTTAATGCGTTATTAGCATTATTGTGTTGCTATTCAATATTTCATGTCTTAATTCCAATAAACTATTTAAATTGCGTTTAAATACCCAGATTTAGACTCTTTCAATTGGCATTATAAAAATACAGCACCTTTTTATTCAAATATTGAACGTAATTTTTATACATCTCCCATAGCTATAGGACACACGGTTAACACAAAGGTTTTCCAATCACAATATCATCGAATCTATTACAATAACTTCACAAATCGAATGACAAAGCAAACTGCCAACAAAATTCAAAGCCTACTTAAGTCGTAACCTATAAACGTAAAATCCAATATAAAAAATTGAATCCCTGAAAAAAAAACATCAGGTTTGGGCCTTGAAAACGGATAAAGTCATTGGCCACGGTTAATTCAGGTCACGCGGGGAAGGCTGCTCCGCATACAAATGGTATTTTCGTGGATATAGATGTAGCTTCGAATTTGCGTCGTAGCCTATGAAGCTTGTGTAGTTAAGTTAGTTTTAGCGGTCCGTTTAAGTACTTAATTAATAGGAGATAAGTATTAAATAAAAATATAACAGAAAACACTATAATAAGCGGGAGACCGGCGGGTGGGGAGCTTTTTCCGCCAACGCATCAGCCTGGCCATCCAAAGAGGTAAGCACCCTACTGGGAACCTTGCCGATCGGCATCAGCGGCAGCCTCGAGGAAGTTTTTTTATATATTATAATTTGTATATTTTGTACATTTGTTTTAAATAAATCAAACTTTTGTTTAAAAAAAAACAGAAAACGGTTTTCAAGATTAAAACTGATTGCGACAACTTACGTAATTAACCCGATGCGAGGTTAGGTCAGCCAAATACATAAATATTTGGTGTGTTTGGCTTTTCCGTGTGTGAAAAATGTCCAATGATATTTTGATACACAAGGTGCTGCTTGTGGGGGTTGGTCTGCTTGAGTTTGTTGTTTATTAAGTCGGTCATAATTAAATTCTATAGATTACTATTTTTGCCGCCATAACACGCAAATATTGTCAGTGAGACTAGATAAATAATTATTGAATGTAATAGGTGTAAGTTGTTTTTAAAAAGAGTAATTGCTGAGTTTATTGCCGGCTCTTCTCAGCAAAAGCAACCTTCCGAACCGAGAATTTAGAGTCTAACTATTCAATGCCTGTGAAGCCCTATTTGGATAAATAAACAATTTCATTTCAATTTCATTTCATTTCATTGTATTATTATTATTATATAGTAATTACTCTAAAGCAATCTTTGAAATTACAGGCAAAAGAAAAATTGATAGCGTTACGCATTATGATTTTAATGATTATGGCTGCTTGAGCCCTCAACAAATAATAAGAATTTGTCCAAATTTCAGAAAAAATAGAAGTCTATGAGTTCAAAGTCTGTTGAGTGCGATGGATGATGGAGACTTAACCGTAGCTCTTCTAGCTTGGAGACCATCAATTGTGAAGGAGCAGCAGGTTAGTGTTGGATGCTCTATCACCTCACTAGTCCTACATTTTTTTAAGGAAGCTACAAACTAAAGCCAAAAAAGAAATACAAAAAATGCCAGTAAAATCATTCTACGCCTATAGGGAGTTTCAATACAAAGCCCAAATGAAACAAAACCTCACCACTGAAATCAGCTTGTATTACACACGGAACTTGAGGAAACTAATTCAATCACACTAGTGTGTGATATCCCTAAGGATTTAAAGTTTGTGTGTGCGATGTTTTATTTCTTTATTCGATCTTTTGTCACAACAGTTCGGTGGTTATTTCATAGTAAAAACTGCTAACTGAACTATGCTATATAAAATTATAATAAAATTGTTATGAATTCAAATTGTAGTTAATAACTTCAATCGAGATTTCTCTTTTTTATACCTACATATTGGAATCAAGTGGATGTACGAATAAGTGAAGAATTTCCAAGGCATCATCATTCATAATCATTATTTCTGCCGAAAGACGTACATTGCTGGAAATAGGCCTCTCCCAAAGTTTTCCTCAACGACCGGACCTGTGCAGCTCGCTTCCAGCGGTTTCCCGCGACTCTCACTAGGTCGTCGGTCCACCTTGCAAGTTGTAGGGTGCCTGCCCACGCTGCGTCGTCCGGTGCGTGGTCGGCCATCGGTTCTTCGAGCTATGTGGCTATTCCAAGGCAATTATTATTAAATACAAAAGCTTTTAGAACTTTTAAATATTAGATTTTTTAAGGCATTTTGTTTGAAATACATTTAAATTCGAAAATTAATTCAAAGACAACATTATAATATTAAACTAGATTAGATTTTATATAAACCCTTGAAAGACATTTTGATCGAAATCGTTTCTGTTTCTTTGAACGGTGCGTCTGTGTGTTACGGTCCTAGTAGTTTTTGTTGCCACAATTGATACAAATTGCTTGAGGGGATTGAGGGCAATTATTTTGTCAAATAATAACGTATATTTGATTGGCTAATATTAGAAGATGGATACATTTAAATTAAGAATGACGGTTGTGAATCTATTAGGCTCTTGAACTCAGATATTGGTTTAAACTCTTAATACTAAGATTTTGAAATTAGGTATTTTTCATAATACCTACAATTCAGAGTTCAGTTTAATAGAAAAAAACCTTTTGTAAATAATAGAATAATAAATCCAGTAAAATATGTCAGAAACTAAGTGCAACAGAGAACAGGATGTAACAAAAAATAAGCTGACTTTTTTTAGTTTATTTTTTTACAATTACGAGACAGTTTTTTTGTATGTACCTAATGTGAGTTTCGTTATAGATTAGAATATAGGTAAGCATGTAAAATATTCAAAAAGGTCATGATAACTCAAATGGTGAAGAAGTTGGTTACCGACAGAGGTCGTGGGTTCGAATCATAAAGCTTGAACTTTCGATGAAGGAAAACATCATGATGAAACCACAGCACGGTGGTAAGGTACTTTGTTGTACCCGACTGGCTGGCTACCACCCTCAAGTTTAAAATCTATCGCCAAGCACCTATCGGTATGTTCCAGCGGTTGCACTTGAGGGTAAATCCCCCTGATATTGCTTCTTTACTATCAGGTGACCCGATTGGCTGCTTGTAAGAATTCAAAATTGTATCTACTGTCGGATTTATAAATATAAGTTCAAGAGTTTCCACTTATAAAGGGATATATCAGTATATTTCGGTATGAATTTGTTAAATAACTCTACTAACATTTACTATAAAATTATTACTATAAAAGTAGATAAGCAATAGTCTCACTTCGAAATACAATTAAAAAAAAAATGAATATGGAGATTTGAAAATATCTAATTTCAATGAATTTAAAATGACTTTTCAAACATACGCGATGTAGGTACTTAATTTCAAAAAGCTAGAATAGTAATGACTCCAAAAACATTTCAATCGACCCTTTTTTTCTTAGGTTAAGCATTTCGAAACACCCTTAGGGTAAAGTACGGATATCCGATAGCGGTTAATTTATTTACTCATCGAACCCGAAGCAATCTACCCGGATATTTCCGCTCCACAGAAGTTTTACACGGATATAACAAGGTTGAGGGCAAAAACACTGACCAAAGAATCCTTGATTGATTCCAGTAATTTATTTGTCCGATCTGTCTTGAAAATACAGTTTTTAATTAAATAATTTACATTTGGATAATCTTATGTTTGAGGTAAGCACACACAGAACCTACCTAGGTATATGGGAACTTACTCTGAATGGCAGCTTTCGGAACAGACCAATATATGCTTGGTGACAGATTGTCAACTTGAGGGTGGTAGCCAGACAGTCGGGTACTATAAAGTACCCTACCATCGTGCTATGGTTTCCTCACGATGTTTTCCTTCACCGAAAGCTCAAGCTCATTGTAAGATTCAAAACCATGTCCTTCACCGCGGTATCCGACGTCACTACCACTGAGCTATCACCACCAATATATACCTAAACAATCATAGGTACGGCCCGCCTGATGGTAAGCGGTTACCGTAGCATAGGTATAACTAACGCGGACTTTTCGGTGAGCGCTTAGGGCTCTCAATCGAGTTTTATAATATTCCTTTGCATCTTCTATATATTAAAGAGAAGGGCATGACTCACTGACTCATCAATGCCCAGCGTAAACCTTTGGAGCTAGAAAGCTGAATTTTTTCACAGGTATTGTTTTTAAAATAGACGAAGAATAAGAAAGGATTTTTTTTTTATATTCGATAGGCTTGTGTGTTGACCACAATCTCACCATGGTAAGTGATGATGTGGCCGAAGATGGTAAGCACACAAAGCCTAGATGGGAACTAGCTCTCAAGTGCAGCTGTCGGAACACACCGATAGGTGTTTGGCGACAGATTTTCAACTTGAGGGTGGTAGCCAGCCAGTCGGTTACTACAAAGTACCCTACCACCGTGCTATGGTTTCATCACGATGTTTTCCTTCACCGAAAGCTCAAGCTTATTGTAGGATTCGAACCCACGACCTTCGCCGCGGTATTCGACGTCACTTACCACTGAGCTATCCCTATCCTATTTAACCCTAAAGGTGTAAAAAAGGGATACCATGGGACAGAAAGCTAGTTGAGTTATATGTAAATATCCAAGAAAAGTAGTTACAATAGTTTATGCTTGCAAAATATTATGTTACATCGAAAATAATGTCAAACGGATACTTATTTGTTTTCTTTTGTTACCAAGGCGACTCCCCTTTAAGGCGAAATAAATACCCTGAGAAAACTATTCCGTTTCCTTGGGGACTGGATGCTTGTTGCTTGCAGTGGACTCGATCAAGCATTCATTCAATTAGTAATCTGATTGACGTGGCATTGGAGGGAGATGAGGAAGAAATAGTCAACCGTCAACGCATGTTTATATCAGACGCACATGAGATTAGATATTCCAAGATGGGTCCTGAGTTATCTCGGAAGCACTGTGCATTAGCGCTTTTATACAGGGGCTATTTTTTTGGGTAGCATTTAGTGTTTTTAATGGGTTTTGGAAACCGCAAAACGTGAAAATCGATAGTTAAAATTATTTGTTCGGAATTGCTCGGAAAGTGGGAATTTATAAAAAAAATAACCACAAAGTGAACGACGTACACTTCTAACCTAATCAAGCCATGTGGATTTTGGTGTGTATTTTGATTAAAATAATAGTTCTCAAAAATATTAATTACTAATTTGATGAATGACAGACAACTGTCATAGCATTATTTACATGACTCCAAATATTGTGTTTTGTTTTTCACATTTGCGAAAGAAAAAACTATCTTAATTTTTTATTGTAATAATTTAATTATTTGCATAATATTTTATTATGCAAAATTTGTTACCCATATTTTTCAATTCAAATATTATAACAATTTCGCTACCGCTTAATGTACAAAAATAAACTATAAAAGTGTGTCGAAGAATTCCTCCGCGTCGACTAGTAACATGCCCAAAAGACTGGCAGCATTACCACGTTGATTGACCATGCTTAATATTTGGCCAAAGTAAAAGCCAGCCTTTTGGTCACGTGAAGCGTCAACCAATTGTTTGGAAATATCCTTAAATAGGAAATAAAAACCCGAGGTTTCAACCCCAAACGGCTCGAAAATATAATTACCTATAAGGCTATTATACCTTCGCCGCTTGAGGTTTTAAGCAGTGGCAGCGGCACCGCCAGCACGACACGCTGTGCTAGGAAGATGGGATGTCGCAAGAGTGTCAACACACGTTGCATCCCACACTAGAGGCCAAAAATTTTAAATTGATTCCAACATAATATGTAAAAGTGCATCGATCATCATGGCGAATATTTTGAAAAGCAATAAATCTATATTAAATGCTTTATGTTTGTTTGATTTTGTTATTCCGGTTACAGCCCTCGTAAATATATTTTTAGTTGTAAAATTAAACAATCTTCTTAATTTGAATTATAAATATAGTTTTATTCATCCATCACCTACCTGTATTTATAAATTAATATAAGTATGTTTCGGTTATATTTAATTAAGTAACTATGATACATTATACATATATGTTATACGGACTCACGACCTTAAAGCTTTAAAATATTGTAAACAGATATCATAAGATCTGTTCGACAATATTTTTTAATTTTAAAATTATTGAAATAAGTTTATACAAAGTTGCTTACAGATGATCTTATTCTAAATGTAAACCAGACATGCTTTATTTAATTATTTATCAGGCTGACTCACCTTTACAAACATTATGCACATATTTTGGAACAATTTTATTTAACACGAGACTAATTTGATAAAATAATAATAACAATTGATCTCATGTGAACTCATGCTTTTTTTTTTCCCCGGCCCCCACCTCGCCGCGTTATCTAAGGCGCGGTACACCGGTTCCGGTCAAACTATACCATTTTTAATCGTCACTTTTTTCGTAATTTAACGTATACTCTTAAATATAGATTGACATGTGAAAATTTAGATTCTAACGCAAGTTTGTTTTTGCTGAGAAAAATATCTACTAAAAATAATCTAATCTTCTAAGAATAATGTCACCTTACATTTTTTTACTTTATAATATTATTGAATACAATAAGTTAGTTTTAATACGGGTGAAACAGCAGGGCAAGCTAGAATGATACTATATAAGCGAATAAACGTTACAAATAATAAAAGAAACCTAATAAATAAAGTTTGCTTTCGTCCAGCAAACTGTAAGCCAGCACGATCCTGGATAACTCTTTAACTCGGAAACGGCACCTAATTAAATGATTACCCCAACTGTACCGGGCTTAACGGGTGTTTACTGCAAAGCTTTTGTTCCTTGGTTGTACATTTTTTTGTCCCTTTTTGTCGCAAGATGTCGACAAACTGGATTTTTAATTAAAGAACGTTCGGTGAATTAAGGTTTTTCATTAGTTTTCTAATTTTTGTAGTAATCAGAGACGATAATATAAGTATTTGACGCATTATTATATTTAGCTAAAATAATGTAGCTTTATATTTTATTTTTATTAAATCACAATGATCTGTTTTGACCGGCCGGTTGGTTAATATACTGCCTATCACGCCGCAGGTCGTGGGTTCGATTCCCATCCAGGACAGACATTTGTGTGCATGAACATGTCTGTTTGTCCTGAGTCTGGGTGTAATTATGTATTTAAGTATGTATTTACAAAAAAAAGTAGTCTATGTAGTATATCAGTCATCTGGTTTCCATATTACAAGCTTTGCTTAGTTTGGGATCAGATAGCCGTGTGTGAACAAATGACCGAGGATATTAATTTATTAGAAATAAATATTTATTTGGTTTCCAGAACACAAGCTATGCTTAATTTCTTCTTCTTCTGATTTGGCACCAGATGGCGGTCTGTGAATTATGTTTAAAGGCGATGATTGCTTAGTAGTAGAAACTTCGGATACCACGGTAAAGATCGTGGTTTCGAATCTTACAATGAGCTTGATCTTTCTGTGAAGGAAAACTTTGAAGTACCCAACTGGCTGATGTGCATGTAGCATATCATTACTTCTAATATATATTTCCTTTTCACAGAAAACACACACACACACACATATATACAAACACACACACACACACATTGTTTCAGATTTTTGTTTACCTTTATTTAATTACTTACTTTTTGTTTTTGTTACATAACCTTGTAACTTTGTGTGTTTAATAAAATGTTTCTTAAATTACCTGATAAATAAATAAATAATGCAATTAATGAGGTACCCATTAATTACTAGTTCCAAACACTGACTAAAATAATACTATCACTATAGTCACATCATTAAGTGACTCTCGGACTTTTAACAGCACGACCATAAAATGTATTTCACACAAAATAAAACTTCCTTAAATTCCAAACGGTTTCAGTTCAAGCGAAATCGTAATTTTGTCGTCAAATTAACGGACAGACAGCCTGAAGTTTTATGGTATTTTATGTTTGTAATTAACATGCCATGGTAATGTCATCATGGTTATTTTAGAAAAGGGTTATTGTTCACAATTTAATTTCGGTACCTACACTTAATTTTTGACGTGTGTTTTGGGATGTCCGTCTCATTCGTCGAGAAGTTTATACATTTTTTTTATGTCACAAGTGACAACGAGGCAGGCGGGTCACCTGATGGTAAGTGACAACCATCGCCTATTGACATTGGCAATACCAGGGGATTGCTAATGTGTTGTACAAAAGGTGAACTGGCTCTCAAGTGCAATTGCCGGAACACACCAACAGGTGCTTGGCGACAGATTTTCAACTTTCGGGTGGTAGCCAGCCAGTCGAGTACTACAAAGTACCCTACCACCGTGCTTAATAATATTGTGATGATATATTTGAACTCAACAACTTTAATAGTGTTGCCCATTTGAAGTGTATTAAGTATTTCCACTGGATGCGGGTGGCGTAAGACCGGCCATATCATGGAGATCCTTGGGCAAAGGCCACCGTCCAGCAGTCAACGTCTTCCAGCTGACATTATAACAAAAAAAAATCTTTAGAGGTGTCAAGGGACACCCGGATGGAACGAAGTTATATAAGTTATATAATAAACATTTCTATTTACATATATATATTTCTATTTATATATATATATATATATATAGAAATGAAAAAAAATGTCTGGCTTTCTTT
The DNA here is from genome assembly GCA_951361185.1 of Ochropacha duplaris. NCBI lineage: Eukaryota > Metazoa > Arthropoda > Insecta > Lepidoptera > Drepanidae > Ochropacha > Ochropacha duplaris. The sequence goes on along the minus strand of OX592696.1, from coordinate 12,846,298 downwards.
CTATAAGAGAGAGAGAGAGAGAGAGAGAGACAGACAGAGAAACATGCGCACGCCGCACAGCTTACAATAAAGTGACACTGACACTAAAAGTGTCGGACAATTTTTCGTAAGATTTTTTTCCGTCTAGCCCCCTTTCACAACGCGTAATAAGGAACTTCGTTCCAAAAGTATTCGCAAAAATACATCCTATCCATTAGTAGGATAGGATGTATTATAAATGTGAAAGTATGTTTGGATGTGTGTGAAGATGTATGTGAACATGTTTGTTACTCTATAACGCAAAAACGGTAGAATGGATTTTGATGAAACTTGGCACCCAGGTAGTTCATATCCTGGAATAACATATGGAGGAACGAGGTATAAGACTCCTCCATTGAAAAGGGAAGATCTTCCGCCAGGCTAGGTCATCGTGCCTGGGGACCGCGGTCCAACTGTAGATGTTGGAATCTTGTATATATGCAGATCGCATAGAAAATTTCGTAAGCGCGATGTAGGTGATTGAAGCGCCATCTATCTAGGAGTCGTGTGAACTATATCTATGTGTAGGTAGATGTCGCTACAAACACACAGAATACTTTTTATCCATGGAAAAGATAAGACCTCTCTGGAAGGCGGGTGAAACCGCGAGGCGGAAAACTAGTAGGTGCCTACATATATGCAACTTGAATATGAATAGGTACTTTTAAAATTTACAAGGATCTTCACCATAAAAATTTATAACGTATCAATTTAGAACGTCGCTTAGTTGGACCGTTATTACTTTTAATATATTTAAAAGCATTTTATCGCGTTTCAATTGGCTTTTTTTTTCCTTTTGTAAACATTATCTGTCTATCACCACAAACACCCTAAAGCTCGTGACTCGTGAGACTAGGTATATAGTTGCTGACATTTATTAAGAAGGCGGTCCTATGCTATGATAGCTCAGTGGTAAGTGACGTTGGATACCGCGGTGAAGGTCGTGGGTTCGAATCCTACAATGAGCTTGAGCTTTCGGTGAAGGAAAACATCGTGAGGAGACCACAGCACGGTGGTAGGGTACTTTGTGGTACTCGACTGGCTGGCTACCACCCTCAAGTTGAAAATCTGTCGCCAAGCACCTGTTGGTGTGTTCCGGCAGTTGCACTTGAGAGCCAGTTGCCCTTGCATAGATATGGTGTACAACACCGTATCGTATTTTCACTACCATCATTTAGTACTCTAAAATTCATAGTATATGTTATTTCGTACTTTTACTACCGTAATTTAGTATTTTAAAAGTCATAGTATGTTATATCCTTCTTTTATTACCGCAATAGTATTGTAATTTTCGGCACTGTTTGTCTTCTTTTCTATAAAACTTTATAATGTATGTCATACAATTTATAATGACTGTATGCTGCCAAAATAAAATAAAATAAAATAAACACGTTGGCAGTCCACCTGGTCTTGCTAATGTCTATAGGCGACGGTAGTCACTTACCATCAGGTGACCCGCCTGCCTCGTTGTCACTTGTGACATAAAAATATATATATATATATATTCACAAATTATATGAATATGTGATTCCAATAAAAATTGTATTCGGTAATAAATATAAAACCTATTATTTTATAATTAAATGTAAATACTCAGTCAACTGGGTAAACAAATTCAATATTTTTCAATACATTTCATAATGCAATCGACTGTAAATAACATTTTTATCCCAGTTTTCGAGGAAAACATTCAACCGATTTCTTAAAGGCGCAGTGTTTTCCTCGAAATGAAAAAAGTTATATATTCTTCAGATTGTATCAGATTCCTATTACATAAATCTGTCTTATACAAAAACAAAAATAGACATTAATACCATTGAAATACAATCGAAATAGAACGCAAATGTATGTTGGTTTTAGCAAAATACCTGAAATATGGATGAATGGAAAATTAGATCGTTGAATGGAAAAGCTGTTATACAGTATATGGTATTTTCCTTAAAACCAGATGAGAAAAAAATTATTTTTCTGTTGCCGTCAATCCGATTAGGTTTTCATGAATGAATAGGTATGTGAGGAGGAAAATGGAACATTAACATATTTGTAGGAATATTATTGAATAAATTCTATTATAATTAATAAATATACAGAATTATGAATTTGAAAAATACCTCCTATAATGAAAAGGTTTCTCAAAAAAAACTGGATCCAAAACATGTGAAACAAGATTGTATTTTATTAAATAATCCCGAGAAATCTAACATGAGAGTGCATGTTAGTTAAATTAGATTTCCTGCATTGTAATAATAAATATACCTACATAGGAATCTATCTAATAAAAAATCGGTTCACAATTGGCGAAGAAATCGAAGAACAAACATAAAAAAAATACGTACAGTCTAACATAATTACAACCTCCTCCTTTTTTAAAGTCGTTTAATAATTTCATAATTCAAAATTGAACGAAGCTGCTGTTAAATTAAAAATAAATTACGAAGCCAGTCATTAATGATAAAAATGAAAAAAAAAAACTAAATTTAAACAAGTTGTTTTTCAATTCATGACCCGAAGGCTTTTTCAATGCGAATATCCATTCGTGCTCACTGTACTGTACCCTCTTTCATCGAACTCTTACGAAATGTATTTTTATGTCTTCCGATATTAAACAATAAAGTAAGATTAATATTTTCATATTACGACGAGGATGTTTTGTATCTTTCATTTTATTTTATTTTGGCGGATAAAGGAAAATATCCCTTATTTCAATATTAGGTAATTTTAGACTGTCAGGCGTTTAAGTACTTCAATTATCTAGCCGAGACGTCCAAAATATTTTTGCTGAATTCAAAAATAGGGTAATGTTTTCAAATTGCCTGTACTTTTTTATTTCAGTTCGTAATTTGAAATTAGTTTTTTTTACTGATAAAAAAAATATGATGTAGAGTTAGAGAAAGGGCAAAAAAGCTAAGGATTTTGTTTTTTTTTTTTATGTCACAAGTGACAACGAGGCAGGCGGGTGCGGGAGGATGGACTGCGCGAAGAATGATAATAACATATTTATGAAAAGTGTGAGTACTGAAACGACTAGTGATAGAGCGAAGTGGAAGAGGACAACATGTTGAGCCGACCACACCTAGCGTGGGATAAGGACAAGAAGAAAGAAAGAAAAAAAAATTGTAATGCCAATGGATATTGGCATATCTCAATGAACTTTTGAAGCGACATCTATCTACAAGATACAGTTCACACAACTCCTAGGCGCAACATTAATCTACATCGCGCTTACGAAGTTTTCCGAGCGATCTCCATATATACAAGCTTCCAACATCTACAGTTGTACCGCGGTCCCCAGGCACGATGACGGAGGGCGGAAGATCTTCCCTATTCAATGGAGGAGTCTAACACCGAAATATTAGTATGCGTTTAGATATTAGTAATGAATTCATGTATTAGTAATCCGACCATTTTTGATATACTAATACTAATACGATTAATACGTCTAATATGCCATATTCACTTTGTACGAACCATAGATCAATCGTATCTATCACTCATAGATATTATATTAACTTAATAATCCGACGACGAATTCTACCAAGTTCATATTGTATATTCATATACTGCTCTTTTAACATCGGTTGGATATAATATCACAAATAAAATTAATAAATAATATTGGATTAAAATAATGCTAGGTGCCGTAGGATAATAGATATCAAGGATATTCACGTATTAGTATAAGTATTACAATATTACTTGAAGAATATATTCATATTCGCTAATGACAAATATCGGTATTAACCCATCTTTAAACACATCGCTCCTCCATACATTTATTTCAACTAGTTTTCCCACTTTAAGTAATTTACATTATTAAACACGCCCAACCCTCAAATATCACTTCCACAAACTCCCGAAAGTTATTAAGACAGTACTTATTAAAGTCAGGATATGACGCAGTAAACTACTTCAATAAGCACCTGTTAATTGGCACCACAGTTTACCGACGCGGTACGGCAACTTGAGTTCTATTGCATTAGATTCGACGACGCGACAAATTCGAAGACGACTTCACGTTTGAAGGTAAATTCTGGAAGGGTTGAACGATTTAGATGCGATGTTATGTGTTTTCTGTGATTGTATGAACTGTAAAATTATGGCATAAAGTTGAGATTCAGTCCTCAGGCAGGCTCTTTTAAGGAAACAACTGCAAGATTTTTCGGAAATTTTTGGCGTAAATAAGTAGGTTATAGCAAGAAAAAATCCAATTTATAAAACAGCAGTATGCAACAGGTTAAATATATTTGTAGTGTATGAAAATAAATTCAAATGTAATTTAGCGATTACGTAAATCAATTGAAAGTGATTGGTATAACTTAACGTCTCTGGTTACTATAATTTATTATTAAGACACAAATAGCTATGTGTACGAGTACCTAATGTTTAGAATCTACATAATAATTAATATTATGTATCTACATATAATAAGACAAAGAGAGCTAACAAACGATATCGCTGTTGATTAACAGAATTAGAGTTTTTGGAGTGCAGTGTGAAATACGGCAATTACCTCAAGAGCACCATGTCACACATCCTGAACTCTCCAACTGAAATAGTGAAGGGACGTGTTCTATCGATATTTATAGGATTAAAACAGTTTATAATTTTTACTTCCATTTCTATAAGTACTTACTCGAGCTAGTTATGATTAAAATTAAAAAGAGTATTATCTGACTATCTGACATTAATTAAATACTTTAAGAACCTGGGAAAGTTTTGAAAAAGATTGGTTTGAAAACAGTAAACTATAAAAAAACTTTTTGTTTTACTTTTGTATAGGTTTGTGTTTGAGTACAATCTCACTATGGTAAGTGACAATGCCCAGAGCGGTAAATCACTACACCAACTCTCATAAAGAACTAGAACAAAATACATTTTAATAGAGCAACATTAATTTTTCTCAGGAAAAATTGGGGAATAATGCTTTTTCAAATCCAGTGTAATTTCTATTGTTTATGAAATGCTTACATAGTTCTCAAAAAGTATAACCATACGTAGTTTTTGAAAATACACTATCTTAAAGTATCCACCAAGTATTACATTACATAGTTAAAATAAATAAAATGCTTTTATTTTCAGATTAAAGGGAAAATCTTATTACACTTTCAAGAAATTAAATAAAAAGTTCACCAAGCATTACACTAGTGCTGCTGTATAAACGTACCCAAAGTAGTTCCTCCAAGATATACATATACTTAACCTAAAATAATTTTACTAAAACTTATCGACATATGTAGAGCTCATCACTAAACTCGTACTGCACTGCACCCGGCGTCCTTCTCAGCGTAAGTCCGTAGTTCTCAAACATGACTGCGGTCTAATGACCCAAGTGTCACAGGCTGCCATGCTTCAGATATAAACTACTCCGTGGAGAAAAAATCCATCACAAAGTACTTCGAGTTCACATAATGATTTGTGAGCATCTGTTTGACTTTGAACCGTACTTTGAAAATAGTCCCAATACATTTAAAAAATATGTATAGATGAGATGTGTAACTAATTAAGTTCGGTTTGAAAAACATATGATTATGTAAAACTGACTTTTTTTTTCGGGAGGACGGAAACGTGGAGGTCTGAAGGACCATAGACAGACATTACGCGGACTGTTTGACGAGCGCTTAGGGCTCTCAATCGAGATGCAAAATTTTACTCGACTGATCGCTGAGGGCGTCCCAATTGGGGCACGAACCTCGGCTCAGGGCGTCGTCGAGGGGAAGGTACTGATATCTCACCTTGGTTGGTACCATCTGACAGACATATCTACCACCGCGCGCGCTCATTGCTCAATAAATGAGGTTTGAATTTGAGGCTGTATGGGCTAAAACCTTTTGCCTGCACTACAATAGACGAAATAAAATGACACACTTCCATCCTTTTTCAAGAAATCCCTCGCTTTCCAGGAATCTTTAGGAAATTGTTAGAAAGCGAGAGAAAATATATTACACATAAAAAACTACTCACACAATAGAAGAAAAAGAAATAACAATAGAATCTACATCACAACTGGCACAATATAAGTTAAATATTAATATATTTTATATCCTTTAGGATATCAAACATCTCTTACAAGAGCATTCAACAACTGCAAAGCTTATCTTCTAATACAAATAACCTAATTATAATTTTATCTAAGCTTCATATCAATTTTGTAATCTCGAAGGCGTGGGATGGCGTATTATCTAATTTATAGCAAGTTTATATTATCAGTCAAATTCTGATGCTTATCTTCTAACTCTTGTATCTTCTGATATTATATCTTTAATATATTGTAAGCCGTCTTGGGAGGTTTTAAATTTACATAATCATTGTTGATTAAACAATGATGACCTATGAGATAAGGAAAGTGGAGCTTTGAGGTATTCTTATGCAAGGATACCGGTGGCATGTAAAAACACTATAGACGACTGAGAGGTTTATTTAGTTCTTTATATTACCCGAGGTATTTTATCATTAATCGGGTGTCATTGAAATCCGCTGAGTAGTTTTTTTTTTTATTCTCGATAGGCTTGTATTTGACCACAATCTCACCATGGTAAGTGATGATGTGGCCGAAGATGGTAAGGACACAAAGCCTAGATGGGAACTGGTTCTCAAGTGCAGCTGTCGGAACACACCGATAGGTGTTTGGCGACAGATTTTCAACTTGAGGGTGGTAGCCAGCCAGTCGGGTACTACAAAGTACTCTACCACCGTGCTATGGTTTCCTCACGATGTTTTCCTTCACCGAAAGCTCAAGCTCATTGTAGGATTCGAACCCACGACTTTCGCCGCGGTATTCGACGTCACTTACCACTGAGCTATCATCGCCTTATTTTTTGCTTGAAGGAGTGACACATATTTTCATATCCCATCTTAACAAACTTTCACCTTTATAATATCTACAAGACACTTCATGTTATTTAAAAGTAAATACGAGTATAATACATACCTACATTATTTGTATTTTACTTAAAATTTATAAAAATATATTTGGAATCAGACAAATGGACGTGATACAAAATATAACTGGAGTGAAATATAACCCAGTATCTTGAATCCGAATGAAATGTTTATATGTATATGAGACGCAAGTATTGAGTCTTCTTTTAAGCTTATTTCGCTAGAATACTCTCTTAGATACACAATATCACAGTGGTTTCAAAATAGAATTTAAAATGCAAGTATTGAGAGTACATAATAAGTTATTCAATATAAGTTTCGAGCGTAATGGATATTTCTGGCGTTCAAAAATATATTGAACAGAAATGGGAGACGATTTTTGATGTGGTAACTATTTTTCTACTTTTATAAAACAAAATGCCACGTTTCATAACTCTTTAACTACATTTTATTAAGTACATATAAGACTCAATTTAAGTGATAAGTAAGTTTGAGTTTCTGTATTATTTTTAATTTTATGGTTAATTTGCGTATTCGCAAATTATAAATTGATAGCCCAGTCGTAGTAATTCAGAATGCCGTAATCACGTAGAATTTAATACTTCAATCAAATAAAAAATCCAGTGTACGAATTGTAATTTTAGCTACTGCTCTCGGGCAAAAGCGGAGTGAGGAAGAAAGCAAGATGAAAAACTTAACGGTGCGTACCAAATAATTGTTTACAAAAAAAAAAAACAAAAAATTATAATTAAAAGAAAATAACCCTTTTGCATAGTTAACGGTAACATTAACACGGCCCGGAATGGCACTTAGATTACCACTGTACAACCACCACGTTTTTTTATTCACGACCCTATTTATAAAAAGATAGAGTTGAAAATGTATAAAATGTAGTTTTGTATAACTTTAGCATGAATTAGCATGTGGCGAGTAGCCGGTCGCCGAGGAGTTGTATCAATCACGATAACATGCCATTTTGTAGTGACACCGCCCTGAGGCATTGCACATATTGAGTAGGACCATATACAGTAGCTCAAGTTGCACTTACCGTGGGAATTAATCGAGTAAACTATAGCTGCGTGTCATTATGATACATGAAATTCTGTTTAAGCTATCCTACATTGGATTCTACCCATAAATGTTTTTAGATTACTTGATAAAACTAGGCGTAAATGGTATAGTGCCTATGTCTTAAAATTCAATGTATATACCTATATGAGAACTTAAATAAAGCTATTTCTTCGATGAATCATTAAAATATTGCTTAAACTGTTACAATAAACTGGTAATATGATATAAAATATTATATTTAAAAAAAGTATGCAATTTCATATTTTAGACATTTGTAGTTTTGTTACTGTACAGTATTATGCACTGTGCGCGAATAACGTTGAAACGTGTTTGCAGATACAGTGTTTTACTTAACGACCGGCGATTTTCAATATTTTTAATGGTTTCCCTGCCTTGTGAGATAAAGAATTAATGGTTTATGATTCGGAATTATAGTGCTGCTGTTGTACGTTTTAAATGTACGCACTGACATTCTAACTTATGTAAAAAAAACACTTAAATATTAAATTAAATACGACTGGTTGGTGTCATTTTAAATGCATTTAATTTTGTGTTACCTACATAATTGCTGAAGAAATAGATCCAGAGATTCCATTAGGAAGACAGAAAAGAAGAAAAATCTATCTGGCTTTCACATTCTTTATCAGAGCAATCTTCCTGGATTGCGTTCCAGTAGCTGTACGAAAGTTACATGAAAGCATTAATTACTTAACCATTGGACATTGGGACCAAATACCGTCTTAAGTTAGAAGCGATGCGATGAGCTAGAGATAAGGTTTATAACCAGCTGTTGCAAACTTTAATGGATATGCTTCTTTGACTACAATCTCAGTATGGTAAATGATATCACAGATGGCTCAAGTTCAAGGCTCTGGCTCTCAAGTACATCTGTAAAAACATCAATAGATGTCTCGACACACATGTTTTAGTCCCGGCATGAGTTAAAAAAGTATGGAAAATACGTGAATTGTTTTAATTTGGTGGTTGGTTAACACACTACACGCCGCAGGTCGTGGGTTTGATTCCCATCTAGGACAGATATTTGTGTGCATGAATATGTCTGTTTGTCCTGAGTCTGGGTGTAATTATCTATTTAAGTATGCAGGTATTAACGAAAAAAAAAGTTATGTTATATCAGTCATCTGGTTTCCATATTATAAGCTCTGCTTAGTTTGGGATCAGATAGCCGTGTGTGAGAAATGTCCGAGGATATTTATTATTATTTATTTGATGACACGAATTCACTCAGTTTACATCTCTCACTTCTTTCTAGAAATGTCTTTCATCTGTGATTGTCACAATAAAGCTGACTTGCTTGTATCCAGCGGCTGCAAGGCTGATCAGGGGCTTATTGCTTACCTCCTTACAATTGGACCTCAAATAAAGAAGCTGAAGACCACAAATGGATGGAGTCCATTTAATCTCGTGGGATTTAATTGCAGCACCTTTCGATTCGCCGCCGGAACGCACTGACCGTTTATTGGTCGAAAAGATTTATCGCCAGCGGTGTCGTTTGCTTGGACACTTTTAAAACACATTTTTTATCGCTTTCTGAAGATATTGATGGTGTGGGATGATAAAATCGGTGTTGTTTTTATTAATTTTAAAAAGGTTTTTGCTAGTAAGTGTATGTCAATTTACTTAATATGTCAATTAACAAGCTGTCTACCGCACTTTTACTTGCGTTCCCGTGGGATCTTATCTCTTTTCCGTATAAAAGTATTCTATATTTTATTCCAGGATACGATCTACCTGTGTCCTAAGTTTCATCAAGATCGGAGTATTTGTTTCAGAAATTAGCCTTGACAAACATTGTGACACGAGATTTTTATATAATAAAGATTTAAGTTATCCTGTTTCTATAGCAGGTACTTAGGTACAAGCTCTGCTTAGTTTGGGATCAGATGTCCGCGTGTTAAGAAGGTCCCAGGAGATGTCTAATTATAGAATGCTGTCTAAGGATCTTTGAAATTTTCAAAATACAGTCAATTTATTCGCAGCTTATTATTAATGAATTTGAAATTCACGACAAATATAATAAATAAATTTGGTTGAATTGGAATTTCATTTCACGATACAACATTTTATTTATAACATCAATAAAACTATGTAAATATAGTACATTTCAGATATTTACATACCCGTTACCGTATTTCATTCAATGCACATTGGCAAAACTGGGAAGCTATTTCAGAATTTTTCAAAAATCCCTACATCATTCAAACGCACAAAGTCAATCCAATATTTCACGTAAAAACGAATTTTCATCAGGTATATTTGTGTCTGATGTCGAAAATCAGAAACAATTTGATATAGATATGTCGATGTCGTTATACATATGAATTAGCTACGATTATTTAAGATCTTGGTGATTAAATCTAATGATGGCCTACTTTGATTAAAACGACACACATCATCTCTTCAGAAAATGTGTCTAGCTAAATACCTACCACACTTAATGAAAATAAAAATATATTTATTCAAATAGGCCTTTCAAAGCACTTATGCTTTTGCTAAGAAGAGCCGAAAATAAACTAAGCAATTACTCACTGACAACATTTGCGTGTTTCGGCGGGAAAAGAATATAAATAGATAAAATTTAGGATTGAGTGACAGTAAACAACAAACTCAAGAAGACCAGCTCCCACCAGTAGCCCCCTTATATAACTACTAGTTTTCCGCCCCGCGGTTTCACCCGCGTTCCCTCGGGAATCTTATCTTTTCCCGGGATAAAAAGTGTCCTATTTTTTTTGTCCAGTATATGATCCACCTGTGTGCCAAGTTTCAGCAAAATCCGTCCAACGAGACATACAAACTTTCACATTTATAATATTAGTAAATAAAAACCTAAATAGATAAATATCCTCGCACATTTTAACACACGGCTATCTGATTCCAAACTAAGCAAAACTTGTAACATGGAAACCAGATAACTGATATACGACTTTTTTTTAAATACATACTTAAATAGATAATAACACCCAGACTCAGGACAAACAGACATGTTCATGCACACAAATGTCTGTCCTGGATGGGAATGGAACCCACGACCTGCGGCGTGATAGGTAGTGGGTTAACCAACCACGCCAACCGTCTCGTCAAGTAGGAAGTAGGATGGGCATCACTATCACGTTATATAGCAAACAAAAAACACTCAATAATCATCTATAACCTTAAAACACTCAGATGCATTTAAAATCTTTTTTTTTTTTTTTTTTTTATGTCACAAGTGACAACGAGGCAGGCGGGTCACCTGATGGTAAGTGACAACCGTCGCCTATAGACATTGGCAATACCAGGGGATTGCTAATGTATTGTACACCTTATTAAGGCGAACTGGCTCTCAAGTGCAATTGCCGGAACACACCAACAGGTGCTTGGCGACAGATTTTCAACTTGAGGGTGGTAGCCAGCCAGTCGAGTACTACAAAGTACCCTACCACCGTGCTGTGGTTTCCTCACGATGTTTTCCTTCACCGAAAGCTCAAGCTCATTGTAAGGATTCGAACCCACGACCTTCGCCGCGGTATCCGACGTCACTTACCACTGAGCTATCATCGCCTTAAAAAAATATAAAGCCAACTTCACACGGTCGTTATATGTGACGAATAATTGGAGACACATGTAGCGACTAGAATGCTCCTTATTAAACAGAAAATATTCCCCACGAAATTATTAATTAATATATAGCATGCACGTGTTTCGGTGGTTGTAATTATGATTTATTATTGACGGAGAAGTTACTTTTTTCGGATGGTTAGACAGAAAATGTATGGTGTCATGAATTTGAAGGAACATGTGTTTTTGATCCGACTTTAAATAGTAGAAAAAAGTACAAACTTATTATTGGAACGAAGTTTTGGAACGAAGTTCCTTATCGCGCGTTGTGAAAGGGGGCTAGACGGAAAAAATGCTCACGAAAAATTGTCACCGACACTTTTAGTGTCAGTGTCACTTTATTGTAAGCTGTGCGGCGTGCGCATGTTTCTCTGTCTGTCTCTCTCTCTCTCTCTCTCTCTCTCTCGTATAGAAAGCAAGCCAGATATTTTCATTTCTATTTATATATATTTAAAAAAAAATCTATTTATACATATATATTGTTTTTTTTTTTCGACTTATATAACTTCGTTCCTCAAGTTTTTTTTTTAAGTCTAATGGTCTTTGAAGAGTTCTTTTATGTGTTGAAGTTGGGTAAACAAAGATTCTATGAGGTAAATGTTATCAAAAATCTTAAATATCACCGTCATTTCGACCCACATCAACAATTTCCCCCTAATTACGTATCCAACCCTTGCCTGATGCGGGTCATGGGCGCGACAGAAATTAATCCATTTAAAATACATGCTCAATCCGGTCTAGAATACCATATGCGCATGAATAAATAAGGACGACGCTCGCGGTGACCCAAATACGCGGTTGGTGGTATTTTTTGGAAAAGTCAATTTTGCTGTAGCGGTGAAAGGGTTGATTCGCGATTAATAACAAATGCGTCAATGTTAAAAAAAAACAGAATTTTATTTTTGTTTTTACAATAAAATACAGCCAAATGCATGCAGGACCATGCAGAATCAATATCCCAAATGACCTCTATTCAAATATGTACGATTAAAACCCTTTCAGTTAACAAGTAAATTAGCTATGAAATACAGACAGATGGGCAGACAGACCAAAACAATAAGGGTTGTTTGACTAAAGAATCCTAAAAGCTAGATTGGAATTTGATCACGCTGAAAAAAAAAGATAATTGATGGAGAACCCTCAAATTTTTATAGTACGGAACTTCATGAAAAAATAAACATGCACGAAACTATATCGAAAAATTCACGCCTCTACTATCTACATCTAATCTCATATCAACTTCCTCATCTGAACTGGCTCAGATATGCCAGTAGATGCAATCAGCTTACCACCTTCAGGCTTCGTTTACTTATCTCCGAAGATAAGGCAAATGCTTGTTTTGTTCGTCGTTTAAATTGCAGTTGTCAATTTGGCGCTGGTTTATGAATAACGGGGTTCTAAGAACGTGTCTAGAAGCTAAGCAGTTAATGCAGATTATGTATTTAACTAGCTTTTGGTCACAAACTCGCTCAGAAATGATGATGAACCTGAAGGTCAAACATACCAAAAAAAATAATTCTTAATTGATGTGCAATACATAGTTCAAAATCATTCGATATTGACACAAGAAACATACTCGCATTGCTTTCATTATTGTGATTTAAAGCTTTGTAATATTTTAATTATTCACTGAAGATACGTTTAAATTCCATGCCATACATAATTTCAACAAGGAAATCTAAATCAAAAGCAACGGTTCGATCCGCCACCAATCAAGATTCATAAAGATCGGTAACCCGATCACCACTTCCAACTTATTATTTCCTACTTAAAAGGGAACGAACCAACAAAAAGGAGATTTCAAAAGCTTTTGAAATTCAAAACTTATCCTCGATATAGAAAGATGCAAAATTAAAAAAAGATCCAACGGCTTGGGAACAGGAATAGTCAATAGTCACTTCATATTGTGTTTACTGAGTAAACCACATGAGGTTCCGTGGTATCAGGTTACTTTTCTACCACAAAACCCACTTAACTCGACATATCAAAACCTACATCCACCATTACCATTTTAGACGCTACTACGAAAACAGAAGATGAAACAAAACACGCAATGGATGATGTAAAATATGTGATAGCAGTAGCGAATGACATTGGTATAGAAGAAGTGGTAGCTAGAGAAGGGATTGTATATCCCGCAGGAGCGTGGCTGTAAGTTGAGTGAACTTGTCTAACCTAAATTGTCTACAATGACTCCATTGTCTTGAAGCGTTGAGAAATTTTCTCCACGATATTCGTGTTAAGCAAAGAAACTTGAGAAAACTATCAACAATGCTTTTCCGACATGTGTGAATAATATTTATGTTTTTGTTATATCGCTGTTGCATTAGTGTGATCTCATATTGATAATAGATTTTATTTTTCACTCGTAATTGCACTTCTAGGCTTTTGTTAAAACCAGATATTTCTGGTACTGCTAATTTAAGTGACGGGAGTCAATTGTTTCCTGACGAACCACCTGCTTTTTGTCAGCTTTGTATCATAAAAACAGACATGTTGTTTTTAAAAATTTACTGTCACCGATCTGGCCAATATTTTAATTTCCAATCGCTACATAAATATTTTGAAAAGATCATTAAAATACTTTTAGTAATATTTTCTTCTAATCACGTATGCACTTACAATTTAAGGTCGTGTATATCCAGCGCTTGTAATTAAATACAGCAGTGGTGTGAATTGTTGTGCATCAATAAGGACCCTTATCTGAATGCGGTTAATTAAATCTTCATCAAGGTAAACATATTCAAGTGAATTCTGAGTATGAAGAGAGGATGTGGAAAATTGTTTGAAATTAATATTAAATTTGCTGAAGGTAATTAATAGCTTTCTTGACACAGAGAAAATATACTGGTGCCACCTAAAAAGTTATTATGTATAAAATACTTTGTAAAAAGTCTATAAATTCAAAATATGAGGGTCAAAGTTCGGTAAATGCTATGTTTTTGTTTTCCAAAGGCAACAAAGGGCATGACCACCATATGTCACTGAAAAACGTTGCTTTCACTACTGAGTTAAAAAGATAAAAGAATAAATTTTTGTTTTAGTGACAGCTGTCATGTCCTTGCAACGCCAAGCGCGGCAAACTTGGCGACTCTCCAAAATTCGCGACAATTGTTTTATGTTATTTTTAGAGCACTCTGTAGAGGGATGAAAGGATTGCGGACAATTTAGTGAAATTAGGAATTATTTATGAAACTTTGTAGAACTTACTGTAAATTTCTGTTTAAATTATGGTAGAGTTACTTTTACGGATATTTATGTTAAACTGAGTTCATTTAGAGACAAAATACAGTGAAGTAAAGGATTAATTAATTGGTATAAGATCTAAAAATATGGAGTAATGACAAATTTTTACTGGCTTTTTTTTCTAAAAATATAGCAAATATTTATTCAACTTCCTTCTAATCACTCGACATAAAAGTAGACTATCCAACAGATATAAAAATTCCCCATGGCACCGCTTTATGCAAAACATGTCAACCCGGAACGAAGTTGTGACAAGTTCGGTCAACTTTATTTATTTCCACCCGGTTGAT
Source organism: Ochropacha duplaris (assembly GCA_951361185.1). Lineage (NCBI taxonomy): Eukaryota > Metazoa > Arthropoda > Insecta > Lepidoptera > Drepanidae > Ochropacha > Ochropacha duplaris. The sequence goes on along the minus strand of OX592696.1, from coordinate 12,831,176 downwards.
GTTGCTTGTCATTTGTGATTTACCGTGTGGTTTACGTATCAGTAAATCTGTTAGAAATGTAAGGATTATCTTACTTGATTATGGTGTTTCAAGGTATGTACTTTAGAAGATTAGACTTTAAAGCTTCTCAATACACTTAAATTATTATTTATTCAGTATTTACAACCAAACTCAGAGACACTTGAGTGCTAGAGTCGCTTCAACAACTCAGCCATCAAGCGGCCCTCAGTTTAGGTGCCAAAAATATGAACGCTGCTGTCGCTCCCATATTGGACTGTACAGTCACTCCAAGGCCTGCCACACGGTTGCTGTTTAGATCATCTATTTAAGATAAGGCCTTTATATACAACAAAACTACTGTTTACAGATGTTTCAAAAGGCTGTCGATTCTGCCGATCGGTAGGCTAGCAGCATCTTTGTATGGCCAAGATTTGGATCTCCTGAGGTCTCTATGAGTTTTTCTTTGGCTGAAACACTACCAAATTGGTGAGCTTCGGGCCCTCGAGACTCCGGATCTTTATCCAATGGATATGTCTTTTACTAACGTTGGTTTTTCGGCACCGATAGCAACTGCCCTAGCAGATGTGCTAAAAGTGTGTTTATTAAAATCATGCTCAGCAAATTAAATTCAAATGATGTGATTTGATGTTATGGCCAAATTCAAACATCTATAGAGATTCGCATCTGAACCCACATAATAATATTTTCCTAAATTCTACCTTCAATTTATGGAACCCTAGAGACCACCAATTCCAAGGCATACCTTGCCGTTCATTCGTCGCATATCTGTGACATAACATTCTTCATTCTGAGGAATGGTGGATGGCCTAATTGTTAAGCTTTTAGCGGGATTGCCATCTGTTGCCTGTATCAAAAACTAATCTTTATAACTAATTCTTATGTCGTTTTAATCTAGATACTGATTTATCAAATGTCGTTCAGATTTAATACAAATATTTACGATAGATTTTTGAGTCGTATAAAATCAATCCGATTCCATTTGTACCACACTCTAAACAAATGTCTTGTTAAATCGAAGCGATCGCTTTTAACTTGGGCAGAGTCGTTTATTCAACTTGACGGATATGGTTCAGATTGTACCGAAAATATTCTGGGCGGTAGATCACTCTTAGATAATCTCATTTAAAAATAATCCAACGTTAAGTATGAAGAGCATTTAAAGTATTCTTTGAGATTCTCATGTTGAAATTTGTCAGTGGGCCGGCGGATTTAATTAAAATAAATCACTAAATTAGGGTAATTTGTTGTTTGGTTTCGTTAGATTGACATAATGATTCAGAATTATACGGACTGTATCTTAGAAGCAGTGTACTTTATAAACATCAAATCTAAATGAGTCCTATATTTCATAGTACTCCGAACTACACTTTTTTCTTACGAAATGATCTTGGCAATCATCCTATCTATAGGTATTGCTAATGTTCATTGGCGCCTTTCACTCATCAGTAGGGCTATTACGTAACTTGTTTCAATCAATTTCAATCGTGAAAACGGTTTATTAAAACAGTTTTTTGCATACACATGCGTGCATATACAAACAGTAGTTCATTGCGAATGGAACCAAAATTGCCATGTAATGTTTCTATTGATTTAGAGGCTGTTTTCAAGATTGAAACTCATTGAAACAAGTTACGTAATAGCCCCAATGGTGTTCCGCCTGCCTGCTTGTAAACTTCTTACATAAAAAGAAACTTCACATGTTCGGAGGCGATGATAGTACTACTCAGTTACCGCGGTAAAAGTGGAGTCGAATCTTACAGTGAGCTTGAAACCAAATCATAGAGGCAGAGCATTTTGTAGTACTCGAAAATATGGCTACATCCCTCAAGATATTCCAGCCCTCAAGTTGCAAATCTGTCGCCATGTACCTATCAGTGTGACCCAGTAGATGCAGTTCAGAGCCAGTTACCTAAAAGGCATTGTAAAAGGTCAATAACACATTGCGAAGTCCGTTGGTTTAACTAATATAATTATTTACTTATTCAGTCATAATTAAATTATATTTATTATTATTTAGCCGTCTTAACGCGCAAATATTATCAGTGAGACTATAGATAAATAAATAATGATTAAATATAATAGGTGTAAGTTGTTTTTGAAAAGAGTAATTGATGAGTTTATTGCCGGCTCTTCTCAGCAAAAGCAACCTTCCGAACCGAGCATTAGAGTCTAGCTAGACTATTCATAAGTGCTTGTAAAGGCCTATTTGAATAAAAAACATTTTCATTTCATTTTCATTTCAATACTACAAATATTCATTCAAAGAATATTGGTAAATACATAAAGATCAAAATATATTTTTTTACAAATTACGTAAATGAAAAACATCACAAGTTCACAACAAAATAAATACAGAAAGATTTGAGTCTGTTCGTATTCGATATGTTTTGAAATACCTCAAATATAAACATTTTAATGTATTCCACGTAGTATCTAACATTCAAGTCAGACGTTTCCCACATTCGCTTGAATGTGTATCGATTCAGAATAATGACATACAGTTTATGCTCAATGTACGTATGGCCAATGTTGGTGTAAATATTTGACTGTGATTTTTTAAGGTAAAGGCCTCGAAATGGTAAAAACAATAATTATTGAAAGTTAAACATATAGTTTTTTTATATATCACGATGACTTATATTGTACTTCTTGCTATTATAATGGCTCATATAACAAAAAACTTAAACTCAAGCGTAGGCAAATCTCTACTAATATTATAAATGTTAAAGTAACTGAGTCTATCTGTCTGTCTACCTTTTCACGCCTAAACCGTTGAATATTTTTTATAAAATTTGAGACCTTGGAGAAGACGGACATAGAATACTTTTATCCCGGGAAAAGATAAGATCCCTCGAGAATGAAGATGAAATCGCTTTTTTATGCTAAATAAAACGTTTTTTGTACCTAACTGCATCTTTTTCATTTAGAACCCCAAATAGAATTTCGTCGTTTGGTCTTGAATAATAATTGTAAGGTTCCTTCAACAGTATTTCATTATAATGTAATGGTAAATAAAAGCGTCTATCTATAACTTTACTGTAGTTCTGAAAAACCTAAAAAAAAAACTACTAAAATCAGAAATTGTAACGAAAACTATCACGTCCAATAAGTCATAAGGTCATAGCCCACTTAAAACTCCGCTCCCACCCGACAAATACAATATCATTCAAATATGGGCTTCAGGTCGTGCCCTTTAGATATAGTTTATATTGGTTTGCACGGTGGTAGGGTACTTTGTAGTACCCGACTGGCTGGCTACCACCCTCAAGTTGAAAATCTGTCGCCAAGCACCTATCGGTGTGTTTCGACAGCTGCATTTGAGAGCCAGTTCCCATCTAGGCTTTGTGTGCTTACCACCTTCGGCCACATTATCACTTACCATGGTGAGATTGTGGTCAAACACAAGCTTATCTAGAATAAAAAAAAAACATAAATTAGCAGACAGCATAGACTGCTCAGTAGTTGACTTTTAGTTTAGGGCGGTGTTGTATGAAAGCGGTGTTGAAGCAGAGTCGTGTAAGTGGGCTATGACCTTTATAGTTCAAGAGCTAAATTCAATTAACCATACGATCTAAAACTAATTTTCGAATTATGTAAGGACTCTTATGGTATGCTTAGTCTCACATGCTCTTGTTTCTCATTCATTCTTATAATCGCTATAAATTGTGGCCAACATTGGTTCCAATATTGGATGCAGTTATTCCAAACATTAATGTTCTTGGCACCACACATGTCTGCTATTGAATGTCGGAAGTCTTGGAACATTGCAGTCAGATGACAAATTTAATTACATTGCGGCGTTTGTGGTATGTTTGACTCGACAACGAATTTAAGTCAAAGTTCCTCTCAAATGAAGAGATTAAAGAACGTAGACCAGTAGAACGTAGTTAAACATTTGAAAAAACAAAGCCAAAAAAAGTCAGATGGTCCAAAAATATTTAAAAAATGTAACCTTGCTGAGTTTCTTGCCGGTTCTTCTCGGATGAAGGGCGACTTCCGAACTGGTGGTAACTTCTGTAATTCGACCTTCATAAGTGCCATTCTAGGGCCTAAAGTGAATAAATGGTTTTGACTTTGACTTTGACAAAAGTGTTTATAAAAATGATAGACTTACAAAATATACTCAACTATAATATTGATGGGCTCTAGTAATGTAAGTAAAAACATTATGGGATTCTTCATTCACCTGCTTACTGCCTATTGAAATAAGTCTTTCCGTTGTATAATTCAAAAACTCAAAAGTCATTTATATAAATAACATAAAGGACAAGGCACTTATGAACGTTGCGTATACTATGTAGATGCTTCCACACCGGTTCGCTCACGTATGTTTGGGGAGGCGAATAGGGGATTTCGGGATTTACTCGAGCGCGGCAGATTAACATAAGGGGGGCAACCTTGCATCTTGTGAAGTACTCTCACCAAATCTGAGCCCTCTTTGTAGTGTCGAACGCCTAGGGTAGCCCGTCAGATTAGTAAAAAAAAAACGATGGTTTGAAATACTCGAGCGCGTCAGATTAAGGTAAGGTAAGTTAGTAGTCAAAAGTAGTCCAGTAGGTCCCAAAGACGCTCGAGTAACTACAAATTTAGCATCATTGCCTCCCCTACTATTAGCTGAGGAGGCATTTTTTAGTGTGGATCTGATTTATATACTCTTGTCTAACTTGTGTCTATTGCAACGTCTTTTGATAATCCTTTTGATGTCTTCTACCGGTTTTACCGATGCTCGATCACCATTTAGTTTGTCACCAGTCTGTCGTCGTTGTGTTATTGATCATTTGCCAAAATCCGATAGAAATCAAATATTGAGTTCCCATTTAAGCAAATAAGAGCATTTTTACTTTACATTTGATACCTTTATTTGATTTAATTTACGAGTTTTTTTTTTCTTTGGTGAAGTTTGTGACCACAATCTCACCATGTTAAGTGATGATGTGGCCTAAGGTGGCATGTGCTTACCACCTTAGGCCACATCATCACCGCTTCCCATCTGAACTATTACACTACTACTACATTAAACATGAGGGTGGTACCCAGCTATGGTTTCCTCATGATGTTTTCCTTCACCAAAACCTCAAACTTGTAGGATTCGAACGACCTTCGCCGCGGTTTCCAACGTCACTACCACTGCTCCAAGCCTTGTATCTTTGAGTCCTTGTATATTCAAAATAATTATCGATTATTTTATTTACAATGCACCCCGATACAAGCTCACCTCTACATCATTCAAATACCAGCAAATACAGCGGCGCGGAGTGTATGACAAACAGCCGATGCGTTTTACTTAATTGAATGCTTAATGACTGCCGCCATACTCTACATATACCTACATTCTGTTTATACACATGTTGATGGGTGTGCAAATATTGTGTGCGTTTAATTGGATTTTATATTGAGTTTCGTTCGTCATTGTTAGGGATGGTGTTTTATTTCTGATTTCATCATTGTTAGGTTGTTCGACAATGATAATTTTCACTTATAATACCACAAGAGCTTCAAAATTATCGGGTATTTATTTCCCGATAGGTTCGTTGCAAAAAAAATCACGAGCGCGAAGCGCGAGTGATTTTTCCTGAAAAACTTGACGACTTTATTTGTTTGCAGGGAACCTTGAGGGAAATGCCAGATAATTTTGAAGCTCGTGTGGTATTCGGGGGATTATTTTTCCGTCCCAAATGTCGGCCAATAGAATTGCACCATGAGACGAAATGTACAGTTAACAAATACGAAAAGGTTAATTTGACTGGATCATGTTTTGTATAGCAACGACCAGAGAAAATTTTCAAAAAATTATCAGTATAATACCATGTAGGTTGTACCACGTGACGTCGAATGGTGCAATTCTATTGGTCGATATTTGGGTCGGAAAAATAATCTAGTGTATTATTTATTTTGTTTATTGTCAAGATTTTTTTCTTTTTTTTTATTCGGGATAATCTTGTGATTGACCACAATCTCACCATGGTAAGTGATGATGTGGCCGAAGGTGGTAAGCACACAAAGCAAGTGCAGCTGTCGGAACACAACGAAAGGTGCTTGGTGACAGATTTTCAACTCGAGGGTGGTAGCCAGCCAGTCGGGTACTACAAAGTACCTTACCACCGTGCTATGATTTCCTCACGATGTTTTCCTTCACCGAAAGCTCAAGCTCATTGTAGGATTCAAACCCACGACCTTCGCCGCGGTATTCGACGTCACTTACCACTGAGCTATCATCGCCTTTAAACAATAACGGTCTAAGTACTACTCGTGAGAAGAGACACATGAGTGCGAGAGTCACTTCACCAACTCAGCCATCAAGCGGCCCTCTAGGTGCCAAATATGTGGGCGCTGCTGTCGCTCCCGTATCGGACTGTACAGTCACTCTAAGGCCTGCCACAAGGACGCTGTTTAGATCTATTTAACATGTATAAGGCTTCAATAATACCGGAATGGTATATTTCTGAGCCTTTTAATCTCTTTATGATGCGAAGCTATAAAATCAAATCATAATATAGACATTTTATTTATTATTATTTTTATACTTTAATAATATAACCTAAATCTGCGCCTACACCACTTCCAAAAACTAATGCAAACCATACATCAACAAACCAAAACACATTGAAAACGAACCATTTTCTAATGTAACTCATACATTACCATAATTTATTACTGTTTGAAACTTTTAACATTATTCTTCCGTCGAACTAGTAACGGTTAAGTTCTTAATTACCGCTTAAACGGTGTTACTAATAAATCTTGGGAATGTTTTAAAAAATACTCTCAGACAAGATTGATGGAATGTTATAAGTTGATCATTAGAACGGTTGCTTTGTTTCTATATCGTTATTTAAATACACATATTTACAGCACTTTTATTAATTACTAATACTTTATCAACTTGAATACATTTTTGCCGTAGATGAATTTAATTTGGAGACTTTTTTTAAGCAAGCCATTTTTCGGGCTTGCACAAAAAATATAGAAACATATTGAGAACTGATCACTTCATATCTATTAACCTACTAATATTATAAAGGGGTAAAGTTAGTGAGGTTGCAGGGGGTAATCTCTGGATCTACTGAACCGATTTTGAAAATTATTTTACCAATAGAAAGCCGCATTATTTGATCGCGGGTGAATCCGCGGGGGACGGCTAGATATAAAACAAAGTTCCTCAACCGCGTCTGTCTGGCTGTCTGAACACGATAAACTCAAAAACTTTAAACAGATTTACATAAAGTTTTCCCCAATGGATTGAGAAAGGTTTTAATGGATATTGGCTGAAATATAACGACGATTGTTGAAAATGTCGGAACAAATCATGCCGACTGTTAGGCGATGATAGCTTAGTGGTAAGTGACGTCGAATACCGCGGTGAAGGTCGTGGGTTCGAATCCTACAATGAGCTTGAGCTTTCGGTGAAGGAAAACATCGTGAGGAAACCATAGCACGGTGGTAGGGTACTTTGTAGTACCCGACTGGCTGGCTACCACCCTCAAGTTGAAAATCTGTCGCCAAGCACCTATTGTTGTGTTCCGACAGCTGCACTTGAGAGCCAGTTCCCATCTAGGCTTTGTGTGCTTACCATCTTCGGCCACATCATCACTTACCATGGTGAGATTGTGGTCAAACACAAGCCTATCCAGAATTAAAAAAAATATATATACTGGCGTGCGAATCAATACTGTTACTTAATCCTGATACGTAAAAACATGTAAACATAAATGCTCTGCAACCCGTGTAAATCAGGGGCGACTCGCTAGTAATTTATTGAATTCACAAGCTACTTTAAAAGGTTGTTCAAAAAATCATAAATTCATTTCAATTACTAAAATCTTGTGACATTTCAAAAGCTTTTTGAGTAACATCCTTCACTCAACATTTAAAGACATTTCTAACGAATACTCAACAATCAAAATGTCTTCACGTTGGATTCCAGAGAGCACTGTACTTTATAATATCGATGTTGTAGATATGCCATGAGTTCTCAAAAATGTGATATGTTTCAATTCTCGAAATTATATTTACATAAAATATTGGAAATATTTAATTATAGTCTTGTATCAATTTCTGTAGGACACTTAGTCTTGATAGTTTTAAAAAGGTTTTTGCTGTTGCATTTTATTTAGAAAGAATGAAATATTATTTTTTGTACATTTTTTTAAATTCTATTTCGGGACTTTTGTCAATAGACCTTGCCAGTCCCATCGTACAATAATCTTAACTAATTACAGAAAATTAACAAATGTATTTATATTTTTGGGCAAATTCGTACCACCTCTTACTATTATTTTCTTTGTGTGTTATTTTCCTGTCATTGTCTTGTTTTCGATGTATATATTATGTTTGTTTTTGTGTGTTATATGTTAATAAATGTTTTTCTTTCTTTCTTTCTTTCTTTCTCTTAGCCAAGCCTACATGTCATTCAAAGCACCAATATTATTGAGGTTTACTTTACCTACACCTTATAAGAGAGAGGTACCTACCTACGTCAAAAGAAAGTGAGAACAATACAGGCGGCCTTATCGCTTAAGCGATCTCTTCCAACCTTTGGGGTGCTTTGGGTGACAGGAAATATATTCAAAAGTGGCAGGTTCCACATAGACTAAATAATACAATATACATAATATGATAAACAGATATAATAAACTATATATATAGTGAAAAAATATACTAATCTAAACTAATATTATAAAGAGGATTTGTTTTTTTTTGTTACGATTTAACTCAAAAACTACTCAACCGATTTTAAAAAAGAAAACACAATTAGAAAGCTACATTATTCCTGAGTAACATAGGCTATATTTTTTATCCCGGGAAAAGATTAGATCCTACGGGTACGCGGGTGAAATCGCAGAGGACAGCTAGAGCTAGTAGTATAATTATACTGATTTTTGTTCTTTTTTAAGTAACATTTTTGATACCTAGGTGTGCTTATTACGTAGGGCATATCTACTACTATTAATATCGATGTTTCAGAAGATATTCTTTTCTTTCCAAGGTTATTGCAGTAGGTACCTTCCCTTAACACATCTGTGCCCTTTGTTCGTTACTTGAAAGCTATCAGTATTATTGCTTTTTTTTTCATTTGCGAGGGGTAGAGTATTATTAAAATTTATTGAAATTATCATTGAATAAGGCAGAGCTAAAGTAAAAATTTCACCTGGAGCCTTTTAAATGAAAAAAAAAAACCATGTAGAATTTTCCATATCAAAGTTAAGATTGAACGAAGAAGATTCTATTGGGCGCCCAATTAAGTAACACCTAAGCATACATTGTGGCAGCAATATCCTTAAGGATATTATGAATAAAGATATATAAAAAGATCAAAAGGAGTAGAGTGGCATAAAATTAAATTGATCCTTATTATTGACAAGGACGATGATAGTTTACAAGCCATTGGCTTTTTGTACAATTCTTTACTTATAAAAAAACATACAGTCGAATTGAGAACCTCCTCCTTTTTTGAAGTCGGTTAAAAATATTGACTGAACTATACTAGTGATTTATAAAAATATTATTTACCACCCCGCGGTTTCACCCGCGTTACCGAAGGATCTTATTTTTTCCCGAGATAAAAAGTAACTTATGTGTTATTCCAGGATATGAACTACCTGGGTACCAAGTTTCATCAAAATCCGTTCAGCCGTTTTTGCGTGAAAGAGTAACAAACATCTTCACATACATTTTCACTCACATCTTCACACACATCCAAACATACTTTCGCATTTATAATATGAAAGTAGGAAGGATACATGTAGATTATTTTAAAAATATTATCCAATAAATGTGCATATTGCTTACAGCATATTCGATATTAATCTACAAAAGTTCCCAGGGTTAGATTCCAATTACGTAAAAACGGTGGGCCATTCAATTTAGGAACGTTGGGTGAGTATACCTACGCGTAAATGTGCGATGAAGTATGTATAGAGAGGGAGGCTTCAGGGCGCTTTCCGTGAAATTTTCGGTGTTTTATAAAGGATTTGGGGTTTAATGCTGTTTTAGCGTTGGAATTGGAATATAATATCATAGAAAACACTCATTTTATTAGTCGTATCGTATTTAAACTTTTGTTAAGTTTTTTTTATACCACTAGGTGGAAAACAAGCTTACGGCCCACCTGATGGTAAGTGGTTACCGTAGCCTATGGACGCTTGCAACACCAGAGGCGTCACAAGCGCGTTGCCAACCTTGCATAAACCTTCTTAATCCTCTTTTGAAGAACCCGATGCTGTAAATTAATGCAGATAGCCATTTACAAAAACAAATATTTTTAGTATAACAGAATTTAAGTTCCGCCATAATTAGGTTTTTCAAATCGATCGACGCGATTATAGCGACTAAACATGAAGTTCAAATCCTACCAATATAACAGTACGAAATAAGTAATTATGAGTTATATGCAATGACAGCAATACGAATACGCCTTACATCTGTGCTCTTACAATTTCATATCGGGAAGTAACCATCACGGTTTGAAGGCATCTCTATAGAAACTTCAATCGAACTTTCCACGTTTACATCTATTACTCTTGCACCGTTCATTAGTTAGTTATTTTTATATAGTTCAGTTATTTATCAGTTTTAAAATCTATTTTGACCTGCCGCATTGTAGATTCTGATGTCATTTATCATCAGTTTGATATGTTTTTATATCATTATGTTTAGAATAGTTCTTTTAATTATAAATCTATACTATATATTATAAACAGGAAAGATTTGATTGTTTGTTTGTTTGCATTGAGTAGGCTCTGAAACGACTGGACCGATTTGAAAAATTCTTTCACCATTAGAAAGCTACATTATCCCTGATGAACATAGGCTATATTTTATCCCGGGGAAAAGATAAGATCCCACGGGAACGCGGGTAAAATAGTAAATAAATAAGTAACTTGATCTGACTTCCATTTGTCCTGTGGAAATTTATATTTTTGACATCTTTCCAACTTTTATTATTTTTAAGTAGGTACGAGTATACCTACATCTTGTAGCAATTAAATTGTATTTTTTAATAAATTCAACTCATTAAAAAGTTGCTTATACTAAAAATAGCCGACGTCCAGTAAAGGATACAAAGCAAAACAGGGAAGGATACTTGAAAAAAAAAATCAATAAAATTAATTTAAAAGTTGCCAAAGTAAAGCAATTTCTCAAATCGTTGAACCCAAAACATTGCTGAAAGCTACACTCTAAAACAATAAACAGACGCGATCCGAAGATTCTCGCAAAAATTCCAAGATAATTTTCTTCCTGATAAAACATTAAGTCAAACGGAGGTCCCTCGCGAAATATTCTTATAAATATTAACCCTTATAAATATTCTGGGTGCGTTTCAATTTCAAGTTAATCTTCAAAAGGATTGTTTGCAGTAAACATTTTGATTCGAAGTTAACTGGGAGGATCGGGAGGTCTTACGGCTGGATCATTTACAATTCTAATTAATCCTTTTGGTGCAAGATTGTCTTGGGCCGTTTTGTTATAAGTAAATTGGACGGACAGCTATTGTTGGCCAGGCTTTGCATCTTGATGTTCAGTTGGCTGTGTCGATGGAATACTAATTTTGAGTTATAATATTTTTCTGTCAAAATACCACTTGAAAATTATTATCTTAAATAGAAAAACAGTTTTTTTTTTTTTTTTTTACACGGCTATCTGATCCCAAACTAAGCAGAGCTTGTAATATGGAAACCAGATGACTGATATACTACATATACTACTTTTTTTTGTAAATACATACTTAAATAGATAATTACACCCAGACTCAGGACAAACAGACATGTTCATGCACACAAATGTGTGTCCTGGATGGGAATCGAACCCACGACCTGCGACGTGATAGGCAGTGTATTAACCAACCACGCCAACCGGCCCGTCTATTAACTATATATTGCAAAATCTATTTCCTACAACCCAAATGTCATGTTAGTTATCAAAGTGAAATAGTTGGTATAGATACAAATCATTTACCCTCAAACGATGGAGACTGATGTTTTAACAAAAAAAAAACATAAAAGTCCGTTTCATCATGGAAATCTTTCCTCTGAAATCATTACTTAATAATAAATATCTTTAGGCTTCAGGAATAAAAACGAAAAGGCAACAAGAATTATAATATAAAACCATTATTATAATACCTAGTGTTCAAATAACTGCAATAATTAAAATCAAGAGACATTGTGTAACTCGATGACCAATAAAAATATCAAAATGCCAACACACAAACAAAATAAAATATAATTTAAATCACAGATGCACTTGGTCTTGTGGGTGTAACACGTCCACTAATTGCGGCCATTGTCCCGCCGGGGTTGTCTGCATAGTAAAGTGCTCGTGACCAAAATACACCAGTTACTGCGATGGCTTGGACACGGAAATTGTGGCACTGAATTTACCACCGGTTAGAAGAATGCTAAAATTATGTTACGGAATATTTTTGTTGGAGACAAATTTGTCTACAGATTGGCTCGCAAATTATTGTGGAAAGTAAAATGATGATGTATCTGGCTCAAATATAGCTTCCTTTTTGACAAAACAAAACAGTTAATGAAAGAGACTTGTATTGATTGACAGAGCCAAACCACTAGGGTTAGAAACAGGCAATTTTATGCAGAAAAAGAGTTGGAAAAATTCAAGTCTCCCCGAATAAGTTAAAAAGGGGGAATGCGGGTGAAACCAACACCAACACATAGCTAGTTTTACATTAATAATAGCTTTGAAAATTACTATGAAGACACTGCATCATATCTTATTAGAGTTCCTGTTCATATAACTACAGACCATGTTGGTATGATTCATATTGTTAGAACAGTAACTTTAGAGCCAGTAGTTTAGTTTTGCTATAAGGCCGAAGATGCTTTGCTTTAATTTTTAAAGTGTTAAAAATATTAGGTGAAGATCAATAAACCAGCACTTTTAAACCGTCATCTACATTTTTATTGTCATATCAATTTTTTTTTTATACCACTAGTGACAACGAGGCAGGCGGGTCACCTGATGGTAAGTGACTACCGTCGCCTATAGACATTAGCAATACCAGGGGGACTGCCAACGTGTTGTACACCTTATTACAATGCCTTAAGGGCAAGGGCAACTGGCTCTCAAGTGCAACTGCCGGAACACACCAACAGGTGCTTGGCGACAGATTTTCAACTTGAGGTTGGTAGCCAGCCAGTCGAGTACCACATAGTACCCTACCACCGTGCTGTGGTTTCCTCACGATGTTTTCCTTCACCGAAAGCTCAAGCTCATTGTAGGATTACACTTACCACTGAGCTATCATTAAATTAACTAGTTCTCCCCCATGTTTTAACCTGCGTTCCAAAATCTCTTATATTTTGACAGGATAAAATGTCCCTATATTTTACTCCAAGATATGATCTGCTTATGTGGCAAGTTTCATGAAAATCCGTTTTTAGGTGAAATAATAACATGACCCCCGCTAGGCGGACCTTTGCCGACTGTTTTAGTAGTGCGGAAATGTGGTAATTTTTAAATTATTTGTTCAAGTGACTTAGTATAAAAGGTTTTATAATAGTACATTACGATACGCGTGACCTAAGTAGGCTATTATTGCACGGTGTGAAGTTAGCGCCCGAGCGCAGCGAGGATGCTAAACGCCGTGCAATAATAGACAACTTCGGGCACATGTATCGTATACTATTTTATAGCAAGTGTGACATAAACCCGCACTTTACGCATGCTTCTCCGTGCAGAAATAGGCAACTTAGGTCACGGAAAAGCGTGCGTAAAGTGCGGGTTTAGGTCACACTGTGCTATAAAAGACTTTAAATACTAAAAGTTGTAGTATGTATTTATAGCTTAACTACATGGAATAACATTATAGTTTTGTCTTGAAAGGTTGTGAAAACAAATTCTAACCTCAAATTTTACTTAGTTACTACTATCTTACTGCTGCATATGAATATACTGTAACATGGCGTCTCAGATAAGTTTGCAGAACACTCGAGACGATTCAATATTTGCTTATGCTCCTCAGACGTATGGCCGTGTAATGTCATTGGAGATTGTTTGAAAATTTTAACTGTGTTTGACATCGTACGACCGGGAAACTTGGACTGCTGCGGCGTCTTAGCTTCATAATTGATCGTTAATGGATGATTTCTATAACTTTTGTATACTTTTGGCGACGTTAGCTCAGGGGTAGTGACGTCGGATACCGCGGCAAAATTCGTGGGTTTGAATCCTACAATAAGCTTGAGCTTTCGGATGGAAAACATCGTGAGGAAACCATAGCACGGTGGTAGGGTACTTTGTAGTACCCGACTGGCTGGCTACCACCCTCAAGTTGAAAATCTGTCGCCAAAACACCTATCGGTGTGTTCCGACAGCTGCACTTGAGAGCCAGTTCCCATCTAGGCTTTGTGTGCTTACCATCTTGTGCCACATCATCACTTACCATGGTGAGATTGTGGTCAAACACAAGCCTATCCAGACATTAAAAAAAACGTTGAAAATGTGTCGCCAAGCAGCTATCATTGTGTTTCGATAGCTGCACATGAGAGCCAGTTCACTTCTAGGCTTTGTGTGCTTACCACCTTTGACAATATCATGCTTATCCAAAAGTAAAAGAAAACAAAAGGACCGTTAATGGATAATTTCTATAACTTAACCTCAAGTGAGTTGTTTCCAATCTACCTTTTTTGTAAGTAAATAATTTTAATACCACGGTATAAATTGTTGCAAGCCACTAAATACACGGTATATGATTATGACACTGTTCGTAGAGGAAATTTGAAAGAGGCCTCTGTTTTCTCTCTTCTCTTTCTAAGCTGAATATTATGATGATTTCACACTACTGCTAATTATAAATTAACAACTCATGATTGGCCATTAGATGGCCACATTTTGGAACAAAACCGAACATTGGCAAAATTCAAATCATTAATTTAAAATACAAACACAAATTATTATTCTTGAATGTCATCCCTATTCTACAGTGACAGCAATTCGTTTGTCTGTTTGTTTGCCAGAGAGACATTAGAAACAATATTTGCAGATATCCAAGCGCAAGACGACGTTAATGCGTGGGTTCCATCAGTTATATCTTTGTTGTTCTAAAGTAATATTAACAGTTACTGTTGAGTATTTGCATTATAATATTTCAGACTGTATTACTATAGAGGTAAAATGTATATTCACAAAATTAGATTGCTTCTAATTAACTACCGTTTCAGAACTCGTAATATACCTTTATGAAGAACATGATTATTCAAACGTTTTTATTTATTCTTTAACCGAAAGATGATCACTAATCTTGTACAACTGAATGATTTTTTTGGATCAAATACTTTTAATTCTCAAAAATATTTAAGTATGTCTGTTTTTCAATCACGCAGTAAATAAAGATAATATTACGTACGTAAGTACATTATAATCTTAATAAAAGTATTTTACCACACTTATCAAGGGATAATATTATATTTCTCATAATGGATGGAAAAATTGCGAGGTGCAAAATCGTTAATAACAATTGAAAAATTAAGTGAAAAACCCATACTATTCATAAATTATTGAACTTTTAATTTTATAGCTGAACAAAGAAAGCTTCGGTAAAGTCCAAGAATAACGGAAATTAAAGTCAATTGTCAGGCGTCTACAAACCGAATGAATTAAAGATCGTGCGAAAATACGCATCTGCTAAATACACATTGTGTGCGATGTGTATTTTATAATAATTGTATCTGTAGATATAAAGTTAATCTGTACATACTACCTGCTTTTTTATATTTATGACAAAAAATACTTCACATTATTTACGTGGAACTTTGAATGCAAAATTTTGTAAGGCAATAAAGTTACCTCGTGGCATCTTCCAATCACTTATACTTGCGAACCAATTTTTCAATAGGCTATGTCTGTATATGTTTTATTTTTTTTTACATTTTTGATATAAAAATCACCGCTACAGCCAAATTTGTGATGCTATGCTATACATAAAAGAAAGAAAAAACT
Source organism: Ochropacha duplaris (assembly GCA_951361185.1). Taxonomy (NCBI): domain Eukaryota; kingdom Metazoa; phylum Arthropoda; class Insecta; order Lepidoptera; family Drepanidae; genus Ochropacha; species Ochropacha duplaris. Next base: position 12,815,195 of record OX592696.1, on the reverse strand, counting down.
TTACTAAAAAATGACATAATCTAAATCCCCTACGTATGTCTTTCAAGTTACCATAATGATACTGGCGCGGGCATTTATTTCATGAAATATTCAATAGCAAATGGCGAATACAATCGATAGTCCGCCATACCCTTCTTTAGTATTTGAAGACTTGATTGCGGTGTCCGTGTTCTGTGATTGTGTTTGTTGTTTTATTTACTTTGTCATCTAGATCTAGAGAAATGGAAAAATACTTCGAGGAGAAATTGTTTTTGCCGAGTCTTATTTAAAGAACAAGATGATTATTTATACTGGCAAAGTTCTTTATATTGCATATTTGGATCTGGACTCTAATGCCATTATAGAGGAGGAATCCTATAAAGAGCTTCAGCGTTTGGTGTAAGAAAACATGTTGAAACCCTGTTCCTTCCACCTTCAAGATGAAACTTATTAATTCTGCCGTATAGGCTTTATGGGCCTACCACCTTTGGCCTCAGTTTCACATACCATTGAAATTGCGGTCAAACACAAAAGTACCCATAGTAATATCCCACACAAACTTTTAATACAGTACGTAAACATCCTTATTAAAAACCTTTTTGACAACAGCACCACATTTCACTTCCCTATTAGCACCTACCCTTTGTTTCAAACAGTTACTATTCAGAAGCTGGTTAGCACTTAAACTGTGAACGTATGTCACCGAAGCTGTCTCATTAGCGCGGTCTACTGCATCCGCTAAACATTACTCTTTTGGGCCAGTAATTTGTTCAGTGATGCTTTGTAAATGATTTGACACTCTAGTTGCTTTGTATATTATTTCCGGTTCGAAAATTTGGTGTGATATTGAAGTTTTGTTGAACTTTTAGCATTTTATTGTATTGACCATTATTTTGCATTTACAATTTACACTAACTAGTCTTATCACCTTGTTTTTTGACGTTTGCTCTTCAGCTTTTACTCAATTATTCGTCTCACCTCACCTAAAATTCATCTTAATTCATTCGGCCTTTTGGGGGCTGTTTTTGTTTTTATTTAAAAGCAAACATATACTTACTAAGATATCGATAAAAAACATAAGTAAAATAAAATTCCACAATTTGAATCTGTTACGAATTATCTGACTAAACAACTTCTCCTTTTTATTACCTTTAACCTTTGCACCTTCACTAAATGTATTCATCCTCAGTAACTGGTTTCAAATATAATTATGCTCATTCCGTATCCAAGCTAATAGAAAACACAGAAGGAAATAAAGTACCATACTCTAAGATCATATGTTTTTATAGAGTCGGGCAGCGCCATTTCACCTTTTATGCGACTATTATCATTGCAAGTTATTTCAGCATGCAAATGAGGTGAATCTGTGGTTAAAGTAACATTATTTTACAAAGTATTAATATATAAGATTCGCAGAAAGTTTTCTAGATATTGTGTGGTTTAAATAACTTGAGTCGAGAATCCTGGAACTAAATTTTATGTATCTTTTTGGGCGTCCGTCCGATTCGCGATTCAAAAGGATATTTCTGTAGGTAGCTATTGAACATTTTATGTTTAAAAGTATATTATATTGATAAATCTACGTTCCTAACATCAATATTAATCATTTTAAGAAGTTTTTTTATATATTATAGTTGTACATTTGTTGTAAATAAAATAATTATATTTTGATTGAGTAACATATAAAATAAAGGTACTTACATTTAATTTTAGCAATATAAACATGTACTTATTAGATCTTCTTCTTGGGGGTGCCCTATCCTATCAGATTTTGGCAACCACCACACGGAATTCCTCACTATTCTGGGCCAGTCTGCAGAAAATGACGTCCTTGATGTCTGTCCATTTCCTCGAATTGTCGCTCCATGTTATTTGCCTTCTCCGTCTTCCCCACTTTCCTTCTATTTTTCCTTCTCATGTCTATTTATATCCAAAATATGCGGTTTTGGGTTTTTTAATAGTTGTCAATATTTCTTCATTCTGTTAAGTACCTATTTCTACATTCGTTATTTTATATCTCCATAAAATCTTGAACATGCGGCTATACAGCCACGTTTGAAAGGCGTTAATTTTTGATTCGGTATTTTTGTTTAGCGTCCAACCCTCTGCTCCATACAGAAGCACTGACAAAACGTAACATTTATTCTCCATATGAGGTTTGATAATCTAATTAAATAAATTAGTAATACTGCTGTGCTCTGCAAAATAATGCGCGATTTAGAATCAAGGTGCTCCTTTACCAATGAAAATGTCTTTAAAATTCCTATTTACCATCAATATGTTGAAGATTTGACTTTTAATACCATTGGTGGACATGAACATAAAAAACTGATCTTAAATAAACGATTCTGACTTGTACAACTTAATCTACACAAAGGTTTTGGTACAAGTTAAAAGTTCTAGGCGACTAAAATTATGTTAAAGTAATTAAAATATTATACGCTAAAAAAATATTATATCAAAAATGATTATTATAAACCAGCTTCTGGCCCGCAGTTTTAACAGCTTTCTGAAGGATCCCCTGAAATATAATAAGAAAATTCGTTTCGTTATGAATACGTTATTATGTAGGTAATAATCATTCACACAAACATAATATTATTATACACGCATAATATAATTATAATTGTCAATTGCTATGTAAAATATTTTCTTCCTAATGTTTTCCTTTATCTATTGCTAAATTTTATGTGTCGTAATTCGATTATTCATATAACATACTTCACATAATTATGTCTGTTCTTTCCTTTTATATAAAAACTAGCTGTTCCGCGCGGTTTCACCCGCGTTCCCGAGGGATCTTATCTTTTCCCGGGATAAAAAGTAACCTATGTGCTATTCCAGACTATAATCTATCTCCATGCCGAATTTCATCCAGATCCATTCAGCCGTTCTGGCGTAAATGAGTAACAAACATACATACATCCAAACTTTCACATTTATAATATTAGAGCAACAACACAATTTTTTCTCTTTTAAATTTTGCGATAACCATAATTAACTTGACTAATTTCGACCATGACAGTTTTATCAAGGTTATTGGCATAATAAAGACCCCAGCTTCAGTTTGTCACTTGGACCAAACCCATTGGATCATTAAGGCCGCCCACAAACAAGCCACGTAGGCAGCTGCGCAAAATGTCTTCTTTAACGCACGAGATAGGTGCCTATATCCATTCTATACCCTTTTATTGACCGCGTGTACGTTTTGTTCTATTTAATCTTTGGTTCGCAAATGCGTAGGACGATGTTACCCTGTATTTATTATCAGATTTAGGTTATGGTCGCTTTTATATACTGTGGTAACTTACTGCTGAGTATGTTAGTATCGTCGGAATCCATAGAATGAGAATAAAGTATTTCTTAGAAGCATTCGTAGTAGATGTTATAAATGTGTAAAAGTAAGTGTTAATTTATTTGTAGATGTTTGTTGTTTGACTGAATGGAATTTGATTTTTATCAAGCATATTTCTACGATATTTTATTTTGATAGACTTAAGCGGCTTAAGCGGTATAATTTTATGGGTACCTAAATACATAGATTATACTCAATCTAAACTACTTTCGATCACAAAAAAATGAAATAATTACGTATAAAATAATAGTTATTTGTTATACAAGAGTGGAAAGTTGTTTATTAACGAGGGAATCAAAAGAGCACGAGGTGAAAAATCTTTGCACTCGAGTGCAACACGTAATTTTTCATCCCACCTCAGCGAGAAAATTACTAAATTAAAAAAAAAAGAAAATGGCGCGCGCAAAGCAAATAAAAAAAAAGTACACCAAGAAGGTTCCGAGTCAGAGTTTTTAACAAATTACAAAATGAAATTAAAGAAAGAGGTAATTTTTTTTAAATGTATTTTTGTATTAGTTTAAGAATAAAATTGTTAAACATTTGAAAAAAGAAGCCAATATGGTCCAAAAATATTTAAAAAATGTGACCTTGCTGAGTTTCTTGCCGGTTCTTCTCAGTTGAAGGCTGACTTCCAAACCGGTGGTAACTTTTGTAATTCGACCTTCATAAGTGCCCTTCTAGGGCCTAAACTGAATAAATGGTTTTGACTTTGGCTTTGACTTTGATGTATGATTAATTAAAAAGGAGGACTTAAAGGAACCATGGAGGGAGAAGTAAATAGGTTTAATGATGATTTGAATTCACAAACTTAGTGCACACCATGTTCTATTTACTTTATCCTCTAGAGAATAATAACGGCTTTTACACTCAGATATCAAAGAGCAAAAATACTCTTTCCGAGATGGTGGGATGAAAATTATATTACGATACACTGACAGACTATATACTGTCGTTGTCACTTGAGAATATTATTACTAGAAAAAAAGCAGATGCAATTATTATTATTTGCATTGAGCTATAATTTTAAATAAATTTAGAATTTTAAATACTTCATCCCATCGCTACATCTTTCAACTTGCACCGTGCGTTAATACGATTTGTACAGTTTTAAAAGCGGTACTTAGCAATCGCAACGCAACACTGACGTTTATTGCTTTGACTTAACTACTACAAAGTTAACCTTTCTCAATAAAGGATTGTTTATAAAACCGCATTGTTTTTTTATACTTATTTAAATAACTCTTGGCTACAAATATTTTATTAACTGGCAATTAACTGCTTGTTTTTTATTTTAATTCCCTTAGGAACGCGGGTAAATGTTTTGTAAACCAGTAACTAACTTAGAATCTCAGACCAAATAAAAAAGGTACACAGAGCACTGCGCAATTAAAGTGAAGCACAGAGACAAAAACCGGCCAAGTGCGAGTCGGACTCGCGCACGAAGGGTTCCGTAAAAACGGCAAAAAAACACGTTTGTTGTATGGGAGCTCCCCTTAAATATTTATTTTATTTTCATTTTACTATTTACTAGTGGGCCCAGCAGACGTTGTCCTGCCCTAAAATTAAAATAAAACATAGAACCCGATTCCAGCGCCATCTACCGGGTCCAATTTGTGAATCTAAACCATCTGTCATCTGTCAGCCCGATCTCGAGACATGTCAAAAAGTCGTTCTATACAAAATTTATGACAAAAATAATTGTCTTCATTGTTCTTTTTTTGTGCATTTTTCTTATTTTTTAATAGTTATCCTGCTATTCCGGGCGGAGACGAATCTAACAAATCAAAAACCATGAAAATCGTTCCAGCCGTTCTCGAGTTATAAATAGTGTAACTAACACGACATTCTTTTATATATATAGATTTATTATTAAAGTTAAAATAAAACTTAGTATTTTGTGAATATTTCAAGTGCCTACCTGTTGCCATTATCGATATCGAGCAAAAAAGGGCAAAAAAAAAGTTTGTTGTATGGCTTAAATATTTATTTTATTTTGTTTTTAGTATTCATAATTTGTTAAAATTTCAACTGCCTAGCTATCGCGGTTCTTGAGAAAAAGCCTGGTGACAAACAGACGGACAGACGGGTCTCGTTTTTACCCTTTGGGTACGGAACCCTAAAAACGAAGCTGATTGCGTTCCTGTGCGGCGCGAGTGACGCCGGATAACGTATATGCATGTCACGCACACAACTTCGTGCACGTTGCTTTACTTCATTGAAGACTATTGTTCAGGTACGTACGCTCCTTCTACCTTTTTTTATTAAATTTGTTCTGTAATTGATAATAACTGCCTGAAAATATATAAATATCTGTTCAAGAATGTTTATTAAAGATTATCATTTATGAATTCCCTTCGCCAATATGGACAGGCATTTTAATTTTAAACGCTCAACGATTTCAATCGTTTACTGTGAGTAAGCTATTAATACTTTATCTGTCGGATGTAAACTTGATATTTTTCTGGTATTTATTGGTTAACGATTATTGCATATTATTATGAAAATAATTGCAAATATGTACCTACCTATTTATTAATATTATAACGCCTGTCAAATTGTGTTTTCTTAGAAACGATGAAATCTGCCGAATCCAATGAAAAAGAAAATGAAATACTTTTTTATTCAAATATACCTATGCCTTATGAATAATCTACTTCAACGCACGGGTTGAAAGTTACTTTTGCTGAGAAGGGTTGGCAACAAAGCCCTTTAACACCATATTATATTCAATAATTATTTATTTAGTTTTTTTTTTTAAATTCTGGATAGGCTTGTGTTTGACTACAATCTCACTATGGTAAGTGATGATGTAGCCGAAGGTGGTAAGCACACAAAGCCTAGATGGGAACTGGCTCTCAAGTGCAGCTGTCGGAACACAGCGATAGGTGCTTGGCGACAGATTTTCAACTTGAGGGTGGTAGCCAGCCATTCGGGTACTACAAAGTACCCTACCACCGTGCTGTGGTTTCCTCACGATGTTTTCCTTCACCTAAAGCTCAAGCTCATTGTAGGATTCGAACCCACGACCTTCGTCGCGGTATTCGACGTCACTTACCACTGAGCTATCATCGCCTTATTTGCACTTATTTGCGTGTTATGGCGGTAAAAAATGATATTACGAGTGATTTAGTAAACAAAAAAGTCAAGCAAATGAATGCTCTTACTTCGTTATGCATCTATATAATAAATCAGAAACTACATGATTCTCTTTAACTACGCAACTACGCGACATGATTAATAATTTCTTATCCTTTATTCAGATATCTACAAGTGTTTCTCTTAATGGATTTGTCAAGGATTGGATTTATCTTTACAATTTGCATGCTGTGTAATTGCTGGGCTATCTTACCGAGTACATCTTATATTTAGCATTTACTTATACTATAGGTAGGTATGCGCAGAGGCGACGAAAATCTGGAAAAACTGATTGTTGTTGGGAACACCGAAGGTAAAAGATCACGCGGTCGTTCACCAACACGATGGACCGATCAAGTGAAAGATTCGTCGTCCTCCAAATTTTACATGGTGATGAGAGACGCGCTGGACAGAAACCGGTGGAGGCAGATCATCCGCTCCAGATGCTACCCTACTGCTGACCACGATCCTCAGACATGAGGGACCGACCCCAGAGAGAGAGAGAAAGAGGTAGGTATACATATACAAGTCCTTTTACGCAGCCTTAAATGCCAGTACCAGGGCTTTAGAAGTTTATAAGAGTAATTTGTTGATAGCATTAGTGAAAAGATGCAACATAATATTATCAGGTATAAGTATTAAATAGAAGATTTTAACTATTTGCTATGATACGAATCATATTGATTCTGTCACTTTTTTAGGGTTCCGTGCCCAAAGGGTAAAAACGGGACCCTATTACTTAGACTTCGCTGTCTATCCGTCTGTCCGTCTGTCCGTCTGTCCGTCTGTCCGTCTGTCCGTCTGTCCGTCTGTCCGTCTGTCCGTCTGTCCGTCTGTCCGTCTGTCCGTCTGTCCGTCTGTCCGTCTGTCCGTCTGTCCGTCTGTCCGTCTGTCCGTCTGTCCGTCTGTCCGTCTATCCGTCTGTCCGTCTGTCCGTCCGTCTGTCTGTTACCAGGCTGTATCTCAAAACCGCGATAGCTAGACAGTTGAAATTTTCACAAATTATATATTTCTGTTGCCGCTATAACAACAAATACTAAAATTAAAATAAATATTTAAGGGGGGCTCCCATACAACAAACGTGATTTTTTTGCCTTTTTTACGGAACCCTTCGTGCGCGAGTCCGACTCGCACTTGGCCGGTTTTTTATTTTTTATATGAAAAATGAATATTGAGTTGGCATTTAAAGTGTTAATTTCCGAAATTACTGATCCAATTTTAAACATTCTTTACAAAAAGACAATTTTCTTTGAATGAAGATACAATCTTCTAGAGAGCTATAGTCTACTGTTCATCTTAAAAACGCGAGTGAATCCACGGGGTGGAATCTAGTATACTAATACAGTATAGAATAACAGTAAAGTATCATGTCGTAAACCTTTAATTTTTGGCCAAGTTAACAATAAAACTGTGTCCGTAGGCCATAAAGTAAACCCTATTTCCTACTTTTACGCAACGCAACTGAATATTTATCTCATACAACAAATATTCAATATTTACGATAAATATAACCTAAACACTATGAACGATTACTGTTGGACAACGCTTTGAGGTCCTATCGATAAATGAGTAAATATTTTTCTTACTACAACAGGGGTCTTATTTCATATTATCATAATTTTGATTTGCTGTAAACCATTCAAAAATATTTATTTGAAAAATCGCTATTAATTACATTTGTCGTTTCATTATTTAAATTTTTCGATATTTTCACAACAAATTGAAGGGAGATGAATTATTTTTAATTAAATAAATTCATTAACAGTTATTTTTAATCGCTGATCATTTGGAACTTATCAACAGTAGGTAAGTTTCATTTAAGTCGCTCGAGTAAGTAGAATTTTTAAAAAACATGCATTTTCGTCGTTTTTCTGTAAATTGTGTCAAGTTATCTGTTCAGTGGACTTCATGATATCGAGAGTTTCTTGAGCCGGCAACAATCAAGAAACATTACAATTTAAAAAATTACCTTGTAAAAGGACACGCGTCTCCAAAACGCTTGTTCCCTGATTGTTGAACTTAATGGGCAATCGACTTATATTAGACATTTGCGAAAAAATTACGGACTGCTGTTCAAATGTATATTTTTTATGATACATCCGCCATTTGTCAAAAATATCGTATCCGACATTAATGACAAAGACTAAAAAATTGGGCTCACTTTGCACGATGTAACCTCAGAATGTAATGAACCTGATCGTATTTTAGATTATTGACTCAATATAATACTATAATAGAGGCGATTTGAAGTTTACAATTTCGATATAGATTGTTATTTGGCAATAGTTGATAAATTTTGCGATTTCTAGTTTATCCAATGAATAATTCCAGCTTCGCAAAACGTGGTCTCTTTTCCATTATGTCCAATTCAAAACAAAATAGATACATAAAGATCAATATTTATTTATATTAATATTTTCAATATGAATAACCTGACAGCGACTCTGTAAGTTAAACTAATGTTCTTTTTACGAAACCAGTTTAAATTAAAATAACCTCTAATTATAGGCTTTGTGTGTTTACCACTTATGGCCACAACTTCACTGGTGAGATTGTAAAAACAAAAAAAACTGTTATAAAACTGTTTTCAAGATTGAAATTTATTGCAACAACATACGTAATTGACGCGCTGAAAATATTAAAAGGAAGACTTACAAGGTGGAATATTGATTTAAGTCTTTTTTTTGTTGAAATCTATGGTCTAAAAAGGGCTTCCGGCTTATGTTCAGTAATTTGTTGTAAAGCAGGTAATAAATATATTAAATTCCACGGTGTGCGGTTCTTTAAACATACATTTTACATAATAATTTAAACCGTATTGTTAACTAATTTAAAATTAAAATCGAATATCCAACAGGATTCTTGATCATGCTGTTTTAATTTTTATGCTGTTTGAATTACAGCGTAAATTCACTTGTAAATGGGCGAAATGAAAATATGCATCATAGAATCATCTTTACTTTCTTACCCTCCATATAAAAAAGGTTTTTTTTTTATTCAGCAGGTTGACATACAGGCAGACGGTCCACGTGATGGGAAGTGGTCAGTGCCGCCGATGGACATTTGCAATACCAGGGTGATTGTCAATGTGATGCCGACCTTGAAGAGTTCTTTTTACTCCTTTTTTGAAGAACCCCATATCATAGCGCGGAGGGAATACCGTAATGGGCAGCTCCTTCCACTAATGGTCCACAGAAGGAACGTCCGGCTGAATCGTTCAGTGGACGAACGAGGCGGCTCGAGGATATGAGGATGAGCTCCACATCGCCGGCGAGCAGTGCGATGGTAGAATGGTGACGATGGCACCAAGTCAAAAAGTTCTTGAGAACACTCCCCATTATGCAGACGGTAGAACACACATAGAGTTTATGCAGTTTAGCCTTTGATATCTAATAACTAAAGATACACAATCAGCGACAAAAAATGGCCTTACCGAATGTCTACCCACTCGAACATTTGGGTGATCTTTTAATCTAGTAGCATTGGCGATGATAGCTCAGTGGTAAGTGACGTCGGATACCGCGTCGAAGGTCGTGGGTTCGAATCCTTACAATGAGCTTGAGCTTTCGGTGAAGGAAAACATCGTGAGGAAACCACAGCACGGTGGTAGGGTACTTTGTAGTACTCGACTGGCTGGCTACCACCCTCAAGTTGAAAATCTGTCGCCAAGCACCTGTTGGTGTGTTCCGGCAATTGCACTTGAGAGCCAGTTCGCCTTTAAGGCATTGTAATAAGGTGTACAACACATTAGCAATCCCCTGGTATTGCCAATGTCTATAGGCGACGGTTGACACTTACCATCAGGTGACCCGCCTGCCTCGTTGTCACTTGGGCCAAAAAAAAAAATTCGAACGCTCAAACGGTTTAAGATATATTTTGGCTAGCAGGTATGAGTCGTAAAATTGTATTGCCTTTGTACATAGCTTTGTGAATAAAACTTAAAAAAACAACCAGTATTTATTACCAAACACAATTTGAGACACTTTTGAGAGAAACTTTGCTTGGGATTGTTTATCTTTAGTTATTTAGATATCAATGAGTTTAGCCCATTTAACCCTTTTTGAAAACAATAAAGCTCTTATCTAGTACATAGTTATGTTACCTTGCTGCCCTAAATTGACTGAATTGTAAAATGTAAGCTATTTTATCAAAAGATAATAAAACACAAAGCGGCGACCACATTCCTGCTACCGTTGTATACAGCGATAAATGGTTAATCAATTTGCAAATAACACCGGTTCCGCGTAACAGTCGATATTTCTGGCTGTCAACTTATATTATCTATAGGACGAAATAATTGGCATTGGCTCCATTTTATTCAGCCGCATGTTTAATGCTGTTATTGGTGACATATTTTAACCAGTGGTAAAATTTCAGTAATTTTATGTCGGTCTGGTGGTAGATTTGACTTCTAAATTTTGTCATGTCAATAGCTGGCTTGAACAAAATATGTTATTTTACCGCGAGTTCTTTTTTTATTATCTGTTAAGTATCCATACTATGGATCATTTTTGTGTGGATAGTACCAACTTATTCATGTACACATAAATAAAAAAGAAAACCAGAGATAAAATTAATAATTCGCCACTTGAATTATTTGAACATTTGGTTAAGGAAACCATCGTGAGCAAACCATACTTTGTAATACTCGACTGGCTAGCTACTACCCGCAAGTCGATGATCTGTCGCTTTGTTTTTTTTTGGGAGGACAGAAAGGTGGAGGTCTGAGGGACCATAGACACCCTTACGCGGACTATTCGTCGAGCGCTTAGGGCTCTCAACCGGTATGTAAATCTTGAGACGACTCACCGCTGAGGGCCCCAGTTGAGGCACGAACCTCGGCTCAGGGCGTCGTCGAGGGGCACAAAAGAGGGGATCGGACTTCGCATAAGCGATTTAGAGGAGTTTTAGGGGATGGTCAGATTACTGAAATGCAGCTCGGGCCGCTAATTACGGGGGACGAGACTGACATTGCGTGGGACGTCGCGACGGGCAGATCTGTCACCAAACACCTATCGGTGTGTTTCGACAGCTGCACTTGACTAACACTCATCTAAGCTTTGTGTGTTACCTTCGGCCACATAATCACTTACCATGAGATTGGAGTCAAACAATTTTGTCCAAAAGTAAAAAATCTGTCAAATATTATCATGCCTGATTTATCTTTAAAAACCAAAAACAGTATAGGATTATAAAATAAAAAGGATGCAATATAATACGACCAAAGTGGCGTGAACCATACACGCGAGTAAATTGAATATACCGGACCCCGCCTCTTACCTGTACCTCGTTATACTGACACTGAATATTGAATAGCTTACAGAATAAAAAAAAAAAAAAAAAAAAAGAATACATATCAAGTACCGGTATAGTTCGATAGGAAAAATGTTGTGTGCTAACTAAAGCAACTTTGGTAGCGAAAGATATAGGAACAGTAAAGTTGTTTGAAAGTATGACCAAAAAGTTTTTAGGAAAAAGTCTGTTTCCAATTTTTACTAAAGCTCTTGAATAACTGTCAATAAAAAAAGTTTATCGGTTGACAAACAGAGGATGATAATGATATGTGTGTGTGTGTGTGTGTGTGTGTCAAACGCATGGTAGTGTGTGTAATGATTTTTAATTTATTTAATTTATTTCCAAAGCATATTTTATAAAAATATTAGGTTTCTGCACTCCTTCTCCATATAAACTTTAACTGTGCCTTTCATACTCCTCCGTACGTGTAATTTTCGTATTATTATTTTAATTCTTAAGCCGTCTGATATTTTTTTTATTCTGTGTCCCACCGTTCTAATTGCGTTCCCGAGGGACATCGGTATCTGAAACTGAAACTAAATAATATTAGATATAATTAGATTTGACATCGTACTTTTAAAAGCTACCTAAGCAAAACCCGTATGTATACTGTTGTTGACGAAGATTCGATTTTCTAAATAATTATCTAAGAAACTGCACTTTTTGGCGGGAGTTTGCGAAGTGACGTTACGTTTTTGTTTTATTTTCATTAAATTCGTGTATTTTTATTATATTCGGGCCGGTTGGCGTGGTTGGTTAATACATTGCCTATCACACCGTAGGTCATGGGTTCGATTCCCATCCAGGACAGACATTTGTGTGCATGAACATGTCTGTTTGTCCTGAGTCTGGGTGTAATTATCTATTTAAGTATGTATTTACAAAAAAAAAAGTAGTCTATGTAGTATATCAGTCATCTGGTTTCCATATTACAAGCTCTGCTTAGTTTGGGATCAGATAGCCGTGTGTGAAAAATGTCCGAGGATATTTATTTATTTATTTATTTATTTTATTTTGAGTTTTATTGAATAATATCGGTGGTGTTTTGTAAAATAAATATCAATATAAGTTCACAAGTGAAATTAAATGAAATTAAAGCGTGTATCATGACTTTTCAGGTTGTCCCAAAAAGTCCGTGAGTGAGTGTGACAATAACATAAAAGAAGAATATTTAAAACAAAGAAATGGCTTTAAGGTCTAGAAACCAAGCCAAAAACCTTTAAAAAAAATCTATGAAACTTAAATTTTAATAGATGGGCATACAAATTGCTACTAATGTCGTAACTAGATACTAAAAGCTATTTAAACTCGTTAATTACCGTGATTATGTCGTTATTATTACGATACAACATAAGAGGGCGCTATCCACGCGATCGTAATTAAAACGATTTGTAATTTTACGATAGCGCGATGGCTAAGTGAATTAGTGTTAACTGGCAATTAAACTAGTTTTATATGAGATGGGAATATTTAATAATAAATTGATTTTCAATTTACTACGACTGTTTAACTACATGTAAGCGAAGTGTCAGTTGAGATAGCAAATCTGAATTTGTTTACACTCATAAATATATTAAGTCCTGCCACTTCAATGTTAATATGAATTAATATGGTTATCTTGACAGACTTGACTTGATACCTCTTCATGCTTAAACCGCTGAACCGATTTAGATGAAATTTGGTATAGAGATAGATGAAACCTTAGAGAAGGACATAGGATACTTTTTATCCCGAGGAAAGATGATAAGATCCCTCGGGAACGCGGGTGAAAACCACGGGGTGGAAACTAGTATTTTATAAAAATTATACTAAATACTAAAGCCTTAACTATCAAAATCAACGTCAAAGCCTATTTAGCAAGTCCATTCAATGAAAAATCATGTTTTCACCCTCATATTTTTTTAAATGATCCTATTAGTCTCGCTTTACCGTACATGGAATATTACATAAAATCAACATTATAACCCTATTAAACACTGAAAGAAGATTCTTTCTTTATTACATTTCTCACGAGACTGTTATCTGTAAAACTATACGTCATTAATAAATCCATCCACCTATTTACATACCTACCGCCACCGCAGCTCGATTATATCGTTGTCAACTCGTCACTCATTATAACCACCGCGTCGCCTTACATCATAGAGTTGAGATAACCCTGATAAAACGGCATCCTGTTTTGTCACAACGCAAGATTAATCTCTTTCACTATTATCTACGGGTGGTATTTTACTGGGACACCATAGAGGTGGGACATCAATGACTGAGAGACACAATTCAAATTAATCATTTCTTTTAGAATACGAGTTAAAATAGAGCTAAGACTCCTCAAAATAGCAGAAAACTTAAAAAAGAGTATAAACTATGACTAGTCATAATTCAATATATTGGGATAGAAATAGAAAGGTTTGAGACATAATTAAAGCATTGAGTTTGAATTTGAATTAAAATAGTATAAATAAATCCTGACTATGATTAATAAATCTATACTACTTAATATCAAAAGTTTTTGTCAATATATCTTTTTAAAGTCGTTTTTCTTCACAGTAAACAATTGGAAAAATTTCCTAAGGTACACAGTGCAGAGGCAGTTCTAGAAATTAAACACAACCTATAACACCAGATTAAAATATTGTAATTGGGTGTGATCTACGGTATAATATTCACTTGACTATTACACTCTATAAAAATTATGAATTTTGACATATAAAATGACACTTTTATCGTCATTACTTAAATCGTTTATTTATTTATTTTTACCTTCGTTTCAGGACTTCAACTTCAACTTTTTTGGGTGTATCTGCAGATATGACTATTTTGAAGCGGGACAGGTGTCCCAGTGAAACACTATCCTTAACGTATAATCTAAGTAGCCACTTACTTGTTCAGTTACGCATACTATCTGATGCTACGTAGGTGGTTCTTGCATAATACCTTTCTAGAAGTAAGCTATTATAGGATTTTGATGACAAGCGATGTATGATAACTTATTTGGGCGTCGGTCAGTTTTGTTGATAAATATCACTGACTTTTAATGGGTCTCTTGTTTCGAAGATATTTTCTTTTTCATGATGATATGGCCAAAGGTAATGGTAAGCACGCAGAGCCTATTAGGGAATTGGTTCTAGAGCGCGTGTTGGTCTAGTCTAGGTGTTGGTAGGTACGTACTTAGGGACTCTTCATCTTGAAAGCCAAGCTGGCAAGAAAACAATGGATAGGTATACCCCTCAGTACAGTACAGTAAATACCTTAAAAAGATAATCTTAAGTCTTCATGTCAAAAATGTGAAGTAAATTGAACCTTCGCCTATGAACTTTTTTATATCTACATATATATTATAATCGAATGAAATATCTGAAATATAATGTTTTAAAAACTTGTCTTTTTTTTAAACAGAATTACAAAAACATTTTCCAATTAAAAACGTTTCAATTTTTTTTCTCCAACCCCAAGAAAAATCGAAGTTGGAAATCCATTTAAAAATTCAAAACTCGGTCTTTCCAGCAACAATGGAGAGGGAAAGAAAAACCAAAGCTAACGAAAGGCTACTTCGAGAGGCGTGAATTTTTTATAGTATAGGGTGCTATAGCCCCCTTAGAAAAACACCACCTTGCTAGGGAAAAGACTAATAAACGTCCATAGACATCATGGTATACGAAGAGCCTAAAATTTTGGATGAGGCGTGCAAAGTTATAAAGCTTGCTTGTTAGGAAATGGATTACGGAATATTTGGCGTGACAGGTTAAACATACGGTTAGATTTCCATTTAGGACAAAATTGAGTCTATGAACATCTATTTAAGTATATATTTAAAAAAGGTTTAATATAATATTCTATTTACAACAAAATGTACAAATATACAAACAAATGTACAACTATAATATACAAAAAATGATTCTAAACAGATCATCCATCAAATACACTGATACCGCCAAGGACCTTGGAATCATTCTTGATTCTAATCTTTCTTGGCGTGCGCAAGTTAATGAGGTTAGTCGAAAGGTGCATTTTTCCTTTCATTCGCTAAAATGTCTTCAGAGCTTCTTACCCTTAAAAACTAAAATTTCTCTTGCCCTAACACTTATACAGCCGATTATTGATTATTGATGCCTGTTACTTGGATGCTACAGAGGAGCTATTAAACAAGCTTGAGCGCCTGCAAAACCTTTGCATTCGTTTCATTTTTGGTCTTAAAAAATACGACCACGTTTCCAATTCCGCAAGCAACTCAAGTGGCTCCCTATCCGTCTTCGCAGGAACACTCGTGTTTTATGCCTCCTATTTAATATCTTACACAATCCTGCCTATCCATATTACCTGCGACAACATTTTTCGTATACTCGTTCCCCTGATGTTCCTTGTAGATCCCATCTTAAATCCTTTCTTAATACTCCTTCTCATAAGTCTGACTCCTACACCCATTCCTTTTCTGTTCATGCAGTAAGGTTGTGGAATGCACTTCCGTCTAATATACACGACTCAAGAACCATTTCTGTATTTAAAAAACGTGTCAAGGATCACTACTTCTCCACATTACCTTGATTGTCCATTTGTAGATTTGTATTGTATACTATTTTATATACTTATGTATTTGTGTATACAGTTTATGCAGTGTATTGTTATTTTATTTTATTCAAGTAGTATATTTTTATATAAGTATATTTAAGATTTTATATTTGTTCTTTTGCTTTTCTTTTATTTGTCACACACTGTGTCTACGTTCTCTTCAACTTCAAACTTTCCAGTCGCAGGGCTGCTGGAAGAAATTTCTACTAGAAATAAGCTGTTCCTTTGTACTCTTGTATCTGTTCTGTGTTTCTTTCTATTATTTTATTGTGTGTACATAAACCAATAAATAAATAAATAAAAAACTTCTTCGAGGCTGCCGCTGCTGCCGATCGGCAAGGTTCCCAGAAGGCTGGGAGCGATTCCTCTTTGGATGGCCAAGCTGATGCGTTGGCGGAAAAAGCTCCCCGCCCGCCGGTCACCCGAGGCCTCGATTAATTTTTTACATAAAATATTTGCGAAACGACGAGCTTCAGACCCCCACGGACCCATGGTCTCAACCGCAAAAGGCATAAATTGATAATTTGGACCAATACAGGCATACTTTTCGAATTTTGAATTTTCCGCACCTTTCGCAGCCGCTCCCGCGGCTTTACAAGTCACCGGTAAGTGAGATGACGCAAGTGTATCGACACAAGTGGCATCCCACACCAACGGCTTGCCGACACTCCACGGGATCAAAGTCATACCATCCGGCCTCTTGCCGTCGCCACGCGAAATACCGACTGGTTCGAGTACAGAAGGCACGCCGGCGACAACAAGAGCCCTACGGATAATATCATTAAGAGCCACGTGGCGTGAAATACGACCGGCGCTTTGAGAACACGAAAGCCCATGATGGCCGAGCTCATTGACAAGATCCCCACAGCGGCAGCGATGAGGATGATTGGACCTGGAACCAAGACGAAGACAAATGCACAAGCTAAAAAAATATATATTTTATGAATCAGTTACCTGGTTTCCATACTAGCTCTATTTAATTTGGGGTATCATCAATTTTGCATTTTTATTACATTTTTGAGTTACCACATCCAAACTAAGTGCTCACTTATCATACATCAAGATAAACAACAGAATCATCTGTTCATTCCCAGGGGTTGGTCGAGTAAACGAAATAGTAAAACTGCAGTTGTAGTCTACAGTAACCGTAAGCTAGAGAATGCCCGGAGCCCTTTAATTTGTACGAAATAATGTATGGCCCGTGCCTTTGCTGGGCGTATCAAAATTCTGATTATAATTTCTGTTGTTTTCCTCATGTTATTTATATAAGGTGTTATATTTCTATCAATAATATTTGCTACATTTTTAAGCTTATTGCAAAAAAACTATTACTTCCAAACAACTTTGATTTGAAAATTTCAGAAGAAGCATTTGATTTTTTAAAAAATATTTCCTTATGACTATAATTTAATACGTACCTAATTTGTTTTTACAGATAACTTAATTTTTACTTCGGACGGTACAATCTCGCCACAATTAAATGACGATGTGGGAAAAGATGATCATCAGACTACAAAAGTAATAAACTCTGTACCTAAACACCCGAAATAAACTTCAAAAGCTTTTTCAACAATAAATTACAATATACGGGAGGTTAACCTCATATAATATATTAACTAGTTTTAAATAATGCTGATGATTTTTTATTAGAACGTAAAGCAATTTAACTTTGTATGTTAGCACTTAAAATTTAAATGGCTAACAAATCTTCAAATAATAACATACCTATATTATAATATTTAACTTAACCACACACCAAACTAAAATACGACGACGACGACGTCGCAAAAAATATACCACCAGCTCAACATAAACAGAATCTCCAGCCAGCGCAGTTTCATCTTTAACTTCAGCTGATAGAGTTCCGTTTTCATTTCAATTTATAATAGACATTGAATCATGTTTATCGCTCCATTGCGGTAATGTATCATCAATCATATGGCCTGGCATATCAATACTGAGAGCAAATACTCAATGTAACCAGTTCTCAGCAACAAATCGACTTTAATCCTTATAGATTTATAAGCTTGTAATTTATAGCGCACCGATGAAAGTAAACTGGTTGGATTGATTTGGTATATAATTGTGGATTCCTAATACTACAGATGTATATATGATGCTTTACCTTTCTTCTTGGTCGTTAATTTATCATGAGATGAAAAAAGCTCCTTTCTACTTAAAGATAACCTAGAAAATTTTTAGGATTCTGCGAAATATCCTATAATTTAAATATCGGCATACTTCTTAGCACTTGATCCTTAGAAAAGTCTAACTTAGTCTAGTCCAAACAAAGTACAGTATAAATACAGTCTAGTCTTCCTTCAACTTCCTCTACAGAGCTCAAGTTTGATGTACCAAATATCTGTAAAGTATAACACTTGATCAATTTAAGTAAAGAAACTATTTCCATTATAGTAATTTTATAGCCTAATATCCATCAGTGTTTTTTGCTTACATCATTGTCTTAAGAGATAAGGCCCCCTTCTCAATCTTCCTTAGCCTTTAATTCCGTAAGTAGGCCGGCATCATCGCAGTAATGGCACCTTCAAAACCGATACATTTATTGTTATGTCTGTCTTTTTCACTTCACCAGATACTTGATAAGTGTGAGCGAGAGGTCTTAACACGTGCTAGGTTCCCAGATTAAAATTGATTGTACGGACATTGGCTTTATCTGCAAGACATGGCGCGATTGATTCTTCATCAATCTTTATTCGCGGTGTTAACTTTTTTCTCTTACTTCGCTCGTTTTTATTCTTTTAGTTTAAAACAAGAGTAGATAACCTTTAGGTGGTCCTAAATAGCAGCTGTTTTTTTATTTTATTTTGGGTTGTCTGTATTTTTTCCATTATCGAAAGTGTTTATTATTATCAATACCTACATCTCTTCAACTATCATCGTCAAATAGTCGTTGAATAGCAATTTCTGTAATTCTATTTATTTTTTAGGCTACTTTTGGATGACCGTCCGATCTGCGAGCCAAAAGATTAACCCTCCGTATACCAGGTGACTAAAAAGCCTGTCCTATATGGGGTGTGACATACTTAAAAATGTAAGATGAACTAGTATGTTTCAATTATTTGAGTGTTTTGTTTATGAAATAATATTTGCACATTGAATCAATAGGTTTAAATAAAAAAACGAAGTAATTTATTATTTTTATTAGTTTTATCAATAAAAGAACAAAAACGTAACTTTTTAGATTTTAAGAATACAACTTCTTTTTTCTTACTAATTTAAAGTGGCACATGTAAATTATCACAATTCTTTAGATTTAGGTATCAAAAATCAATATACTAAGAATGAAATTGGAAATAAACGTAGTGAACATTAATTTTAATTGATATCATTTATGTCAAAATTACCCCAGTCTTGGCAAAAACGGGTCTACCTAACTTGGCGGCAGTCACTGAACTAACTTAATGGCGCCAATCAAAGCGGCAACGTCATATCTCCAGCTACTCAGAATATGTACTCCCGCGCTTTTATAGTTTTCAAATAATTTTGAATTTTCGAGGACTGGGGTGTGTACCCCACGTAGTATACGGAGGGTTAAGGTGGATTAAATCAGTAAGTAATATCAATATTCTATATCTTTGAATAAAATGTTTCGTCTAGTTTTACTGAAACTTACCAATAAACATTGAATCAGAAGTATCTTTAATGGAATTTTAGTCGGCTTCTAACATTTTACTTGATAGTATTACAACAACTTCATATAATCAAATACAGGTTAGCTTTACATTGTAAATTTAATGGTTGTAATAAATTGAGAAATTAAAGTTTGACGCTTGCCTACATCAATTTAACGCAAGAGCTAGGAGGCCACCATGTACGCTATCATTGGTCTTTAATTTATGAAGCATAAACAAGGAGCAAGTTATGATCTTGCATCAGTAAACTTTGGGTAGGTACAACAAATATCGTTCAAATTCTTGAAATCATTAATTTTAAAGTAAATAAATGCAGCTTTTAACGTCTCGAAACCTAGAATAAAGTAAAAGTTGCACGTTGTAAATTGTAACTGAAATATATTATAGTTAATTGAAAACATCTTTCGCATCAGTACAGTTTCAAATTCCCATGAAAAATGTTTCTTTGTTAAGAATTGCTTCTTTTGTGAGTCAACACACAAATATGTGCTCATTAAAGACTAATAAAAACAATTTTACGTTTCCAACTGACTCCTGTTAACGTGTTATTCGAAAAATCGTTTTAAAAATTATTACCAATATAACTCTTCGAAATCACGTGTTGCAATAACAGTAACTAAAAACCAGTAAAGCTTTTGTCTCATTAACGACAATTTCAAGAAAGCTTCGGTATCGAGAAATGAACTTAAATAACTTTAATTTGTCGATGTATTTATTACCTCGTTAACTAAGAGCAAACGGACATTGAGAAATTTATTATATTTTGTAATAGAAATTAGAGAGAATTAAATTCATTAACACCCACTATCGTGAAATTATTTTTAAACAATAGAATTTTATTTTGTGCTGCTCTAGTGTAAGTAGTTAATTTTTTTTTATGTCACAAGTGACACCGAGGCAGGCGGGTCACCTGATGGTAAGTGACAACGGTCGCCTATAGACATTGGCAATACCAGGAGATTGCTAATGTGTTGTACACCTTATTACAATGCCTTAAAGGCGATGCCTCAATGTTCAAAACTCGACTTAACACTTCAAAAGCGACATAACAAAAACAAATATATAAATACTAAATTAGCTTTCTATTTACGTCCTCTCTTAAAGCTATTGTCACATCTAATTTATTTAATCTTTGATTTAAAGTAAAGCAATGTACTGTGACTGTCCCGTTCCACCGATTGACAATTTTAATTAACAAGTCATGATTGGAACGTACAGATTTTGGTCCAAAAGTACTTAAAAGTTGTTTTAATGGTACCGCTGAATGATCGATTGTCCCATTTTTGTGCCTGATATGGCCATTTGGTGTCTCAAATGTACCGTCACGTGTAATTAATGGCTTTTGCTGTCTCCATTGCTGATATTTTGTTCAGTGCAAATTATTTTGGGAAAATTTTATACAGGCATCTACAAAATCACACATGGTTGGAAATGGTATAAAGGTGCATTAAAATTGGACACATAATTGTCTAGGTACATTACATATTTTTGTTATTGTTGTGTAACGGAGCAGCATATTCTCCAAGCGAAAAAGCTCCTGAAATAAATATAGTAAAAATAAATTGGACACAGTGGTAAAGACAAAAACAGTACTTGTAGAAGATAGATATGATGTAAATTTTGGAGTAATGAATGTCATTTGAAATTTGAAAAAGAGCAACTTTCATAATTTATTACTTGCGATAGTGTATGTAAGAATAAATATGCCTTTGAAATGTCCAGTCTACAATACAAATGTCCGTGTGTCAGTCTGTAAAATCCTTTTTTGCAGGGACGCGTGGAAGTATCATGTTGAAAGTAATATCAAAATACTTAAATTATCAAAATAAGAAATACCTAAAATGAGTATTTAAAAACAAACCGAAAACAAAACATTAAATTCCCTAAACAAAAAAAATGTGGCTGTCAAAAAACGATATCTCCAACCGTTATTTTACCATTTCCTTTGACATAGAATAAAAAATAAATAAACTTACAGAACGGAAATGTCTTAGGACTAAGGTCAACATTTACATGCAACGACAAATCGTTACGGACGAAAATAATCTATAACACCGCTCTATACATGTAGTATGTTAATAAACATACAGACGGAACAAACGGTAGGTCCCGGCTAACCCATATTTCACGGCCACCTTTGCCTTGTAATATTTTAATTCCCTCATACATATTTAGTGGTTCTGTAACGCGATGGTCACGAATCTTGGTACTTTAAAATACTGGTAATTTTTCAAAGTAAATTAATTTTGTTTATTTTTGATGAAATTTGGTAGTTGTTGGAATACATTACTAAATAAGGAAAACAAACAAGGCATCCTAATCGCTCGCCGAATAGTCCGTGTAAGGGTGTCTATGGTCCCTCAGACCTCCACCTTTCAGTCCTCCCAAAAAAAAGGCATTAAAGAACTAGATTCTCTCTATTTACCCCATTGCCAATACCTCTGTAATGTTTCGCCAGCTGTATGTTAGAAAATTCCTTTCAAATCTAATCTAACCATAATATAATTACCGACGTAATTGAGATTAGCTTTGAGTTTTTCTAGCACTATGGCTATTTATCTATAACTAAATAACATTGGAACTAGGCATTAGTTCTTATTTTATTAAGTTTCATGTTAATTCTTCTCTTTCAAAATTATTACTTCATTCATCAACATAATTAATAATATGCACTGCACTGGTACTGCAAGCTGCATTAAAAATGTTCCTCCTATAAATTACCTTATCGAATTGTATCAAGCCGCTTACATAGTATCTCCTAGCAATTCTAAATAAGTCGTCAAATCGTTCGATCTCTATTGGAATGATTTTCTTCTCCACCAGTTATTGGATCTTCAGGCGATCACGTCGACATAATTATAATGTCACTACTATTTACTAACACAGTTCCAATTAACCAATAAAGGAGAACATATTTAATACCTTCGAACACACTAACAACGCAACATTATGAAACGCATTTGACACGCGTCATAATTTTCGGTTGTTTCACGCCCAAAAACCTTTGGGTCGGAACAAAGAATAACTAATTATCTTTTTCACCAATTCTCTAATACTTCAAAGGGCCTGCATTGCAAATGCGGTTTTGGTTTCGTTTTTTTGGGAGTCACACCCCTCATCGTTGGTCCCTTTATTGTAAAGTTAGTGGGTGGGGTAATATTAATCATTAAGTACTGGGAATAGTTATAAATTAAATAGTAGAGTATATTTTGTAGACACCCGCCGGTTCATGCAATATTTAAATTGAATATTTGAGCTGTTATTATTTTTCACGGAGTCTGTTTCAACAGCATTTGCCAGCTCCCAGGTGATACCTTCTTCTTCCTTGTCGTGTCGCTCTTGGCAGAGCATCGGCCTCGATGTGACCACGACCGCTCGGTGGTAGAGGCGGATACGGTTCTTCGCACGATCTCGCGCCATTTTTCCCTGTTGGAAGACTGTCTAGTGCAGTCAGACACGCGACTTCCCACTGCGGATTTTATTTGGTCAGTCCAGCGCGTAGGTGACCTGCCGCGGGATCTTATTCCTTCTACTTTTCCCTGTAGGACCAGATGTTCTAGGTGATACCTATGTACATAATTTAAGGTTCAATAATGACATTAATGTGTGTAAATATTTTTTCACACGCGGTCATCATGACTTAATTTTAAAAAACAAAAAATTCTGATAGTTATTAATACTTCACACAACATAACCAAGTAACAAAGAAACACTTGCATTTCTGCGGTGGTCCGTTCTAAAAGTAGTTCTATTTCTTATCACAAACCACCAAGAATCTAACTTACCTCCCGGAACTGTAAGCCTTAGCACATAGCAGTGATGTGTGGCCTTTCCGGATACAAACACAAAGGACGTGTGACGTTAATGTTTTAGAGCCTTCGGATTTAAGGATTAAGAGATTAATTGGATAATAATAGATAACATTTGATTCAAGTAACTTATAACATATTTTGTAGTCCTTTATATCCTTTGACTTTATATAAGCAGTCACAGCATTTGACGTCACTACTATTGAGCTATTATCATCGCAAATCAAACAACCACAGATCGCGAAGATTGTAATTAATTTAATTTATCCTATCCTACTAGTCCTACTTCCTACTAATATTATAATTGTGAAAGTTTGTATGTTTGTTCCTAAATCACGCAAAAACGGCTGAACGGATTTTGATGAAACTTGGCACACTGGTAGATCATATCTGGGAATAAAACATAGGATATTTTTTAGCCCGGAAAAAGATAAGATCCTTCGGGAATGCCGGTGAAACCGCGGGGCGAAAAACTAGTAATAATATATAGATTGGCCACACATCGACAATATTTTTGATATTGTTTATGACCGATATGCGACGGTCTTTTTTGCTTAACTGTTACCTAGAATAGGTTTCATGGAGTCAGGCATTACTGGAGTAGGTAGAGACAGAATACACCAAATAAGGAGATAAAAAGACTAAAAGAAAGGGATAAGGAAACGCTAGCATAAAGCAACTACCTAGGAACCTGTTATAAAAGTACCCTTTCCTAATTTCTAACTCAATCCAAAGTCCTTTGTCAATATTGAAATATAATTAATACTACATTCAGCACATACTCCAAAGTACTATTCAAGTCTCCACTTGTGTTTGCGTAACGTTTTCATGCAAAATATTGTTTAAATATTTTTTTTATTTCAGAAAACTGATAAGTCATCGGATGTGTAAGCGAATATTGGTAAGTGATTACAGTTGCCTACAGACATTACAAATACCAGGGGATCGCCAATGTGTTGCTGATATTTTATAATGTCCAAAATGCAATAGGGTATAACACCCATTTTTGAAAAGCGTCTCAATTAAATTATATAGTCTCAAAAAAAACACAAAAATTTTATTCAATCGATAAGTGCCATAAAAATGCATTTAAATTTTACATTTTTCGCGTGTAATTTGACGAAAACGCTGATCTCAGCAGTATATAGTGTATTATCTATGAACTCAGCTGTCATGAGGTCAGAGGGCTTGGTAAACAAATGTTGACACGTTTTAGTTTGCTTGCTTCAAGTTTGCTTACATAGCCGGATGACGTATACATGGCGGCTACTATTTCACTGTGTTAAAAAAACAGATTAAAAACTTGAGATGTGTGACACCCGGATGGAACGAAGTTATATAAGTCGAGAGAGTAGATATATATAAAAAAAAAACTTTCCTATTTATATATATATATATATATATTTACAACAAATGTACAATTACAATACATAAAAAACATCTTCGAGGCTGCCGCTGCTGCCGATCGGCAAGGTTCCCAGAAGGCTGGCAGCGTTTCCTCTTTGGATGGCCAAGCTGATGCGTTGGCGGAAAAAGCTCCCCGCCCGCCGGTCACCCGAGGCCTCGATTAATTTTTTACATAAAATATTTGCGAAACGACGAGCTTCAGACCCCCACGGACCCATGGTCTCAACCGCAAAAGGCATAAATTGATAATTTGGACCAATACAGGCGTACTTTTTGAATTTTGAATTTTCCGCACCTTTCGCAGCCGCTCCCGCGGCTTTACAAGTCACCGGTAAGTGAGATGGCGCAAGTGTATCGACACAAGTGGCATCCCACACCAACGGCTTGCCGACACTCCACGGGATCAAAGTCATACCATCCGGCCTCTTGCCGTCGCCACGCGAAATACCGACTGGTTCGAGTACAGAAGGCACGCCGGCGACAACAAGAGCCCTACGGATAATATCATTAAGAGCCACGTGGCGTGAAATACGACCGGCGCTTTGAGAACACGAAAGCCCATGATGGCCGAGCTCATTGACAAGATCCCCACAGCGGCAGCGATGAGGATGATTGGACCTGGAACCAAGACGAAGACAAATGCACAAGCTTAATGTTATGCGGTCTAACAAAGTCCCGATATTACTAGATGGAATGGCTTGCAACCAGTGACCTGATTCACTCTGAGAGACAGCTAACAAACGTGCCCGGTCCGAATCAGTAGAAAAATCAGAAAATAAAATTTGCCAAGTTTTTTCGCAAAGAGGTTTGTCCCATTCTCTCTGAGAGTGACTCAAAGTCGGAATATTTGTGCCTGGACAAGCTACCTGCCAAGCATTTCTGGCATCGGATAGGTAAGAAACCTCAACAGATCCAATAGTTGGTTCCAAAACAGATCTGACGAGGTCACTCACACTGTATACCGAGGACAGAAATGCCGGCAGTGATACGCTAGAAATTTTACGCACTCCTAGGCCACCATATCGTACGGGTAGGGTGGCTTGAGACCACACTTTGTTGTCGTCTAGGCCACAATTTAGGATTTTAGAAAGAGAAATTTTGATCATGTTGTCCAAAGTTTCTAGTAATTGATCGAATTTGAATAAGTGGGTGCAGCGGAGTAAATACGTAAACTTCGGCACAAAAAGACATAGTCGTACAATAAAAAATGCATAATGCGCATTTATGTCATAAAGTCGATGAGAGGATTCATTAAAATTTTGTATCTTTAGCTCAAAAAACCCAGGAATGGATTCATCTAAGACGGGGGCTCCGAGAAGAAGAAGCGAATCCCTTGAGATTAATTTAATATTTGGTGCCAAATCATTAAAAACTTGAATAATTTTGGATTTCTCAGATTCAGGAACAGAATCTGAAACTAGGATCTCGCATTTGGAGCAGTTAAAATCAAGACCAATTTTTTTAAATTTTTCAGTTACAGATTTTAAATCTCTGATAACAGAAGTCGCATCACCTCCAAGAGTTCCATCGTCTAGATACCAAACATTAAATTTAGACTGTAATTTAGATATGATTGGTTGAATGGCCAAACTAAAAATGGCAGGACCGAGAGGATCGCCCTGCTGACAACCTACACCGGAAATGATCGGTTGTGTTTTATAAAAAAGTTTTGTAGGATGGCCATAACATTGCCACAAGTAAGAATATATGTCAGGACAAATATCCCTTATTTGTGTCAACATAGCGGCCCTATCGACAGAGTTAAATGCATTTTTTATGTCAACCTTAAGCAGAACATCACCTCCGTTATTTAAAAGAAAGGTCCGAGCCGCATGTACCGCTGCCTCACAACCTCCCTTTGAGCCAAAACCAAGTTGAATTGGTTGAAAAAAATCAGTAGCTATCGGGAGAATGTGACGACAGCAAATTTTGGAAGCCATACGACGGATAGTATTACCCACCGCGATCGGTCTTATACCACCGTCTTTTTTGGAAAGGGCGCAAAGGTTGGCCCCATAAATGATCTCGGTGATGGGGCTCGGCACCTTTCCTGCCAACATAAAATTTATAAGAGAGGTTAATCTCGATAACAATTTAGTGCCAGCGTCACCGGCGGCACCACAAACAAGATCTTTGTAATGCTGTGGTGTAAAACCGTCGAGGCCACCAGCAGAGCCAGGTTTAAAGGATAAAATTACATTTAGAAGATCTTTGGAGGTACAATTTAGACTGGTTTGGTCAGATGAAGGGGGATCCGGAAAAATTATATTTGGGAGCGGAGGTGGATGTTTAGACCTTAAAGCACAGAGGGTTTCAGGTGTGTCTGCAGCGACAACATCGCTTGAAAATAAAAGCTGTGCTGCTCCCTTGAAATCGCCGTCGTTGGCTTTATTTTCAATTTTTCTAATAGGGTTTGCCTGATTGATAAATTGACTTTTCGAATATATTGGAATTGAGGCCAATTCTGGATGTGAACAATTATTTTTTATTTTTTGAGTTAGAGAGATCTCATTTTGCTGGCGATTAGGAACATGCAGCACCCTGTAAGAAAATGTGAGCAGTTCTTCCCAAGCACTCTGCGAAAAAAAACTTTCCTATTTATATATATATATATATATAAATAGGAAAGTTTTTTTTTAAAATAGAAATGAAAATATCTGGCTTGCTTTCTATAAGAGAGAGAGAGAGACAGACAGAGAAACATGCGCACGCCGCACAGCTTACAATAGCTTACTGTAGCAAAAAGTGTCGTGACAACTTTACGTAAGATTTTTTTCCGTCTAGCCCCCTTTCACAACGCGCGATAAGGAACTTCGTTCCAAAATACAGAAAACTTTGGATTGAATTTAAAAATCTATTTTGTAATTTTATGAACTAAACCTAACATTTCCCGACTGTTTTTTGCCTAAGCTATCTCAATAATATATTTTTAGTTTTTTTTTTCATATAGAGTAAAATACTCTATTGGCTAAATTGTAAGTGATGTCAGTTCGAGTGTACCACAAAGTACCTTACCACTATGTAAATTGTTAATAAATGTAAAACACTTATAGGTGTAGGTACTAGTCATCTAAACTTATGTTATAAAGAGAAAAGGTTTCGGTTTCCTCTCTTCGACATATATTTAGAGGCGTTCCTCAGGGATCTATCCTTGGGCCTTTGTTGTTTGTGCTTTATAGTTCTGATATTGTTAATGTTATCTCTAACAGCCGTTTTCATTTATATGCAGATGATTTACAAGTTTATTTGTCATTTCATCCTAAAGAAACGACACAATCTGTTAAGAAAATTAACGATGATCTCAAAAGAATCGCACTATGGTCAACTAAAAACTCTTTAGTTTTAAACCCTAGCAAATCCAAATTTTTAATCTTGGGCACGAAAAATCTAAGAAATGGTATAAATGTATCATTTCCTAATGTTAACATTTTGGGTGAAACAATTAGTTGCACTAGCGAGGCTCGTAATTTGGGACTTCTAATGGACGGTGAATTGCACTTCGAAAAACATATAATAGAGTCGGTGAGAAATTGTTTTTATAGATTGAAAGTCTTGTATCGTATAAGAGACTGTCTAAATGTTAACATTAGAATCAAACTCTGTGAGACTCTCGTTTTATCTAAATTAAACTACGCAGATACAGTTTATGGGCCCAGATTGCTGCGAAGAACACTTATTCAGCGTGTGCAAAATGCATGTGCCAGGTTTTATTTTCATATCCCCCCACGTACGCATGTAACTCCTTTTATAAATAACGCGAAGTTACTTAAAATGACTTGTAGGAGAAAGCTTCACTTTGCTACTCTTCTGTTTGGGATTATAAAGAGTCGTAAGCCTGAATACCTTTTTAGTAAACTGTCATGGATTCGCGATCATAATGAATACCATACTAGAGCATCAGAATTCCTATTAGCAACTCCTCGCCATGGTTCTGCCGCCTTTCGGGGAAGCTTCAGCTACGCCGCTACAAAGTGTTGGAATAACTTGCCACCACCTTTGCGTACTTTAAAGACAGTCCACTTATTTCGATTAAAATTTAAATCCTACGTACTCAATCAACAATTGGATAATCAACATATGTAGCGGTTGCTGTGGCTCTCTGTTGTGTTCTATGGTTCTACTGCTTGTTAGTTTAATATTCATAGTATTATTTAATTAAACTTTAATTTACTCGATCTTATTGTGATTTTCATTTAAAATAACCAAACTTGAATGTACCTGTCTTATTGTTTTTAATTTTTGTCTAATATTTAATTTAATTTTTATTTTATTTTAATCTGGCCAAGATATCCGTGGCGCCACTAGCTGGCCTCAGCAGAATACCAGCGCTGTAGCACAGATCTGTGCTGCCGCATAATGCTGAGCTGTGGCCATATTTGTCTTTACCTTATGTTTTTTCCATTATATTATTGTGTTTGATGATTGCAAATAAAAATTATTTCTTTCTTTCTTTCTTTCTAAAAGATTTGATTTTTTTTTGTACGTTTGTTTGTTTATTAACTCAAAAAATATCTACTTAACTGATTAAAAAAATAATTTCACTTATGAAAAGTTACATTATCAGTAGGAATTATGGGCTATATTTTATTTTAATGCCCTCGGAAAAGCGGGTGAAACCGACGGCCAAAGCTAGTAGTAAAATGAAATCTTCAATACAATATTTCTAACTAATTTCACCCGCGTTCTCGAAAATCTTATCTTAAAGGTATCCTATGTGTTATTCCAGGATATAAACTACCTAGGTGCCAAGATTCATCATAATCCATTCAGCCGTTTTTGCGAAAGAGTAACAAACATGTTCACACACATCCAAACATACTTTCACATTTATAATATTAGTAGGATGTTATTGAGGAACCCATCACGAATACCCATCGTAACATTAGATAAATACTGAAACAACCCGTTTCTATTTTCGTATGAAAACGCACGCA
Organism: Ochropacha duplaris; assembly: GCA_951361185.1. Taxonomy (NCBI): domain Eukaryota; kingdom Metazoa; phylum Arthropoda; class Insecta; order Lepidoptera; family Drepanidae; genus Ochropacha; species Ochropacha duplaris. Next base: position 12,785,062 of record OX592696.1, on the reverse strand, counting down.
TGACAAGACACCAGTTCCAAACAATTAATTCATAGTCCCCTAACTCATTAATACATTAAACACACATTAAGATGTGATTCGCCAATGTTTCAGGACAAAGCTCTATTTGTCTACCGACCGGCCTGTCCTGAATAAACATGGCGTATTTAATCTATGGACCCGTCTTAGCCGGTCGATGTTTTGTTTGTGGTTTTGAGGAAGGTTGCAAATTGAAATTTGTGGTGGTAAGTATCAGATATTTTGGTGACGTTTAATATTTATGGGATAATAGTTTTGCACCTGAATTCCCGAGGGAAGTATCTATGTTTTATTCCAGATCTATTTGTGTGCCAAGTTTCATCTAAGTCCGTGGAGCCGTTTCAGCGTGATTGGGCAACAAATTTACAAACATAATATTAGTATTCGCAGCAGTTTCATGTACACACAAAATTTGTGGCAACCTGTTTCTCCCTTAATTCTTTATTTTATTAAATTTTTGCTCTACTTTTATTTTAATTCACACATAAAAAATATAGAAATGAAACTAAACACGTTTAACAGCACAAGTCTAGCCCTCAATCTTGAAGATTTTGCAAACGTACAATAATCAACCTTAGTACAATTAAAATAACATTCGAATTTAATAACCCATTTCTAACTTCATTTTATGTAAAGACGTTTCGAATTTAATAGTATTCAGTTATTAACAGTTTCCACAAAGCGGCCACATTTCAATGGAATGACAGGCTCACTTCCGTCACGTATGTAGGTGCATCACGATCGCGGTGGTCATTGGCAAAGACTAGTAATAATATACTGTATAGATGCAACACTGGATTTGAGAAGACAATTATTTTACCTAAAGTTTTTCATTGTTATTCTTTTTTCACTGATGGTAATTTATCTACCATTGTCTATAAGCAATACCAGAGGCACTGCCAGTGTTATTGACCTTTTATATTGCTTGGAAGGAAACTGATCCTGTGCAACTGTCGGAATACACTGGTGATTTGCAACTTAAGGGTCAGCCAACCACCATGCTATGGTATTTTCACGATGTTTGTTTTCCTTCACCTGGAATTTACCTGATAGGTATGCCAGAAATTTTGGAATGAAGCCGGAATACAAAAATGTCAGGAATTTTGAATGAATATTTGTTTTTTCTAATGTAATATTTTATTTACATTCATACAAAAGAAATCGAAACCCCACACTTATTTTTAACACTTACAAACTTCTGTAAATTATAAACTATATATTTTTATTTCGAAAAAGATAATTAACAATAACAACTTGACAGTTGACCTACTTGGTACTTTCTTGTTGAATCTGACAAAACAAAAAAATGCACTAGCAGTAAAAAAACAACAATCAAGAATTATTTTATTTTGTTAATTATTGTTGTTTGTGAAATCACTCAAGCAAATTACAACACGTTTATTTTCAAAGATCGTTGCTTTGATCTAAAGTATTCACTCTGTTAAAGTGGTAATCGTAGGTACTTTTTTGTGTAAAAGATTCTTTTGAAAAGGAAGCGCAAGCGCATTAAAAAACTGTCATGACGTCAATAGATTACTAAGAAAAACAATCATCAAAAAAGTTTTCAAAGGTGAAGTTTATTCTTTGCCCTAATGTCATTTCTACCTCATTTACCAACTCTACATTATTGTCGCCTTATTGCCGCCAATGCAGAACGCCGGCGCGTTTGATGTCTGAGCGGCGCGTGCGCACGGAAACCTATTACAAGCGTCAACTTTACGATTAAGTATTCGAATTTGGAGAGCAATATTTTTTTAAATTACGAATACAATGAAGTCGTTAATTCATTTACTTCGATTGTTTGGTTTTTTGATTAAATAATAGGCGGTTTTTTGTTTTCGGTGAGTTTGCTTTGATCTCTGCTAATGCTAATTAAGTACGGTAGAGGTAGTTTGAGTTCAACAAACTGTTACGTCATCTGTGCCTATACACTTTACAATTCATTCAATTCTGCAGTTTTTTTAACTAGTTCAATTTAAATTATTTTTTGATAGCTTAAATCGCCACTCCTGGAATCCTATTTTACTAGGTAGTTTTGGGACGATATTTTACTAGGTAGTTTTGATTTCTGAGCCAATTTATATACCTACAATTTTTCTGCCAGCTCTGATTACCTATTTGTAATCCCTAATTGACATTTAAATTATAAAACCTATTCATCTTGTTTAAAAAAACTCCCATTTTTTAATTTATTCATTCCCACCATAAATCCTAAACATCACGCCCTCTCGCTTTGGAGTAAATTGAACTAACATTTAGTTAATTGTTGTACGACGAGTTAATAGCTGATGACAATGGTAATAATGCTAGATGCATGCTCCTATGCGGGTTGTGAAATTAAAAAGAAAAAAAAGGCCAAAGGGAGATAATAAAAGTAATTTTTGTGGGCCCAATTGTTGGCCCGACGATATTATATCAATTTTAGGATACTAGCTTCCAGTCCACAGTTTCACCGATCGAGGTGAAATAGTCTATAATACTCAGAAATAATGTGGCTTTCTATAAGTGAAAGAACTTTCAAAATCAGGCCAGTAGTCTAGGAGATTACCTCCTACATCCAAACTTTATGCTAATGCTAAGGCACCATTCATTTATTACGTAAGACAATTTAGTGGGGGTGACCATGTCTTATTTTTTCTTGCAAGGGGGTGGGAGAGTCTTGATAGCTCTTACGTAAGATCACAAAAATGAGCAAAGTTAAGCCATGCATTCCCGCGAATGCAGAGGCGTGCGCTCGGATGCGTATAGGTAAACGAGTTTGCGATAAAACCAAAGCTGATTATTTTACCAAAATAATACCTACAAAAAAATCCTAAAAATCATTTCTATGAAAAATTTAAGTTAAAACAAACCTAACGTGTATTCATTTTTTGAACCCACAACCTCCGCCGCGGTATCCAACGTAAGTACCACTGAGCTATCATCACCTTTTTGTCACCCACTAAAATTTTATTTCGAATCGATACATTGACTAAAATAAAGTTTCTATAAGCCAACAACTTTATTTGGAGCACATCTCTATGCGGAAATAAAATGTCACAAACATGTTCATAATAATATCGTGCGCACTATACAGGGGGTTATCAATATCATTAACACAATAATGACCACTCAATTACTGTCACAATGTCGTTTTAACATGTTTTTATGTTATTATTTCATTTTTATCTAGCTATTTATTGTGCGTTCCGAGAATGTTCCGCAACAATGGAGTGATTGATCGACTTCGGTGTGCTTTTTTAAATGACAATGTAAGGATAAGGGCGATCGATTTGAAGGGAATGATTTACATGAAATCTTAGTGATGGATCGTTTTAAAATTATGTATAAAGTAATTTGATTTCAATTCATAAAATTCTTTGTGGTTTATTTTTTACATTATTGAAATTATGTCTGCTCATTATAACAAGGTATAATAACCTTTTAAAGTTTAAATTTATTTTCAAGTATTATAACTTAATCTAAGTTGAGTTGCGGTGTCTAGAATCAATGCTATGTTAACGAAAAAGTTTCTTAATTAACAATTATAATTCATTGTTTTAATTTAGATCTAAATTCCAATGTCTCAATTTATCTTGGTTCATATTGAGCAAAGAGAATTTATGTTTTAAACAAAATATTAACTTAAAAAAATATCAAAAATAATCTACAATAATATTATAAAGAGGAATGATTTTTTTCTATGTTTGTAAAGAATAAACTCAAAAACTACTGGACCGATTTTAAAAATTATTTCACCCAGAATAATCTACATTATTCTTGAGTAAACTATACTTTTATACCGGAAAAAGAAAAGATCCCACGGGAACGCGGGTGAAACCGCGGAGGACAGCTAGTTTCCTATAAAATGACAGCTCTCCTCTTTCGAGTTGAAAGAAAACAAAATAGATGAGAAAGCAAAATGAATCGAGTTTCTAAGTACAAATCGAATAGTTTATTAAATTGAGTCACGATAGCATTACAATACACAACGCGACACAACCAATATCTCAGATCAGTACCACCACGGCGCACCGTCCGCTCCCATATATTATAAACCGAACAAAAACAAATCATTGTACGACAGATACAAGATAACCGATTTCGAATGCATCGTAAATCTGTACGTGTTACAATTAAACGAATGTCGTGTTAGGGATTGTTCACATTTATCGTAGGTAACAATCAATAGAACTGGCTGAAAACGGGATATATTCATGTCACTATTTAAAAAAAATGTGTAATGTGGAACTTGAACAAAATAAAGAGTAACATAGAAACCAAATATGTACCTAGTAAAAAAGAAGAAAAAAAACATTTTTTTTTTTTAATTTTATCTACCAAATTAAGTCTTATGATCATTTCTAAATTCTATTTGTCAAGTAGTTTATAGTACTCAGAGATAATGAAGCTTCGTACTAATGAAATAATTTTTAAATCGGTTCATTAGTTTCGGAGATTACCTCCCACATCAAAACTTACGTAATCACCGCTTTATAATTTTTTGTGTGAATTCAAAATCAAAGTCAAAACCATTTATTCAGTTTAGGCCCTAGAATGGCACTTATGAAGGTGGAATTACAGAAGTTACCACCGGTTCGGAAGTCAGCCTTCCACTGAGAAGAACCGGCAAGAAACTCAGCAAGGTTACATTTTTTAAATATTTTGGCTTTTTTTTTTAATTATTAACAATATTGTTCTTAAAGTAATACAAATATACATAAAAAATTACCTATAACCCGCATTAGTTACCTACATAGTAATTCGATTTCAATTGTAAAAAATATATAATCAACCCTTATACGATTCTAGAATAAATGTGTAGAGTCCCTAACAGCCAAGCGACTTTACGAGTGGTACCTACCTGTACAATGTAATTGGAACGTCAGTGGATATCGATCGAGATTTATCACTATTAGCCCAGTCGTTTCTATCACAATCGGACTAGCTTTATATTTATTGACACGTAATCTGGCAGTTTGTACATATTGTTAGTGCTAGTAACTTCCAATTGTCAGGAGATCTTGTACTCAAAGTCCTTAATTAAGTAAAGGCCCTAGAAAGGTAGTAATAAAGGTATTTACTGAAGTTTTAACGGTGCAGTGCAGTTCAAATAAATCGCCAAAAATTAGTTAACGCAATTACTCTGTTAGTTTTACGGTGATGCCAACTTGCGTACAGTGCAGTGGTAGTAACAGTCTAGGGCGGATTTTTATGGGATTTTTATTTCTCTTGTTACATAAATTCTTAAAATTATTTTTCAATTACATTTTAAACGTCGCGGTATTTTTCAAATTTTTAAATTTTGCTTTTTTATTATGGCTATTTAGGCTACTGCCTTCTCGTCCATATAAAAATATATTTACGGTCGAATTGAGAAACACCTCCGTTTTTGAAGTCGTTTAAAAAAAGAACAAAAAATATTTTGGTGTAAGCCAGCACCCTTCTAATGTTAGTGGCGGTTACGACTTTTTAATGGTGGTATTGAGGTCAAACATTTAATTTATTTTGTACAAATTAATGTTTTATCTGCAATATTGTGATATACTATACCTACAATATATACCATGGTTCACGATGTAATATATTTTCCACTTTCTAATTGCAAATTAAAAAAATATCTATAAGCGTCAATAAACATTGTATTATCGTCCCTGCGTCAGCTATCTATAAGCAAAAACATTAATAACAACTTTTTGCTTAGAACGTGATATCCAAACGGAATTGCGCTTTTTACTCAAGTTTTTGTTCGGCTTTACCTAAGGCCCTTCATTTTTTGTAGAAAGTTTCGTAAGATAAGATAGTGTGATTTAAACGAGAATTGGAAAAAACTGTTGCGTTTAGGAAATACATTATCCCACCTAGTCAAAATGTGTGGCTTAGCCGTTTCGTTACTATAAGAATGGGGGTGTTGCATATAATCAATAAAAATTATCTAACACTAACCAGTGTATAAAACACATAAAAATACTCGTTAATAGCAAACACTTCGTAAAATTCAACCATTTTATGATTTTTAATTACCAATTCAACACTAAAGAGTAGATCTTTTGATGGTGTATATTGATGACGTCACATGGCAGTATTTCATACAAACCTCCATATAGGTAAACCTATCGTTTTGACATTTCATAAAAAAAACTGATTTGATATGTCATCAACATCCCTATTATTGTATAACAGACTAGCTCTGCTGTCCCCCGCGGCTTCACCCGCTTTTCCGTGGATCTTATCTTTTCCTGGAACAAAAATATAGCCTATGACACCCACAAATAACGGGGCTTTCTATTGGTAAAAGAATTTTCAAAATCGGTTCAGTAGATCCAGAGATTACCGCCTACAACTTCACTAACTCACAAATTTCACCATTTTATAATATTAGTATAGAAGAGTAATTAACAGTGAATACATTTTTCACCTTACGCCCATGTGAATGTAGCGAAACGGCCAAACCACATATTTTGACTAAAGTGTAGAGTTTGTGAAGATAGAGCGTGTAGAATTAAAAGATTAGCTCTACATGAGGTCTAATAACTTTTGAACAATGCAATCCATATTTATTTAGTTTGGTTTTAGATGGATGTGTGTGAAAAATGTCCCAGGATATTTAATGTTGGCGCAAATATACTCAACGAATTGATGTGATTTTTACATAGAGACAGTTTATAGGGCGGAGAGTGCAGTAACATAATATGTTTGTATATACGAAACCTAGTAATCAATAAGAAGAAAAAAAAAAGAAACAAATATACGGTCGAATTGAGAAACACTTCCTTTTTTGAAGTCGTTTAAAAATTGCTGTAACCTAATTAATACAAACGTTTTACCTGAAATTAAAACGTGAATTAAATTACCTACCTAAATTTGAAGCCTAATAATACATGAGAGAGAAGCCATCGTTCTGTCCTTTTCTCGCTCATATTGCTCTGCTATATCACCCACTCTTGCCTTCTCTGTCCCTCCCCCACCACCACCAGCAGTGACAATCGTAGATTGCTTTTAGATTTTGACTCATTGATGTTGTTGTTGAAAACCAGGCAGAATTTAAGCTATTAGGCTTCAAATTTAGGTAGGTAATTTAATTCACGTTTTAATTTCAGGTAAAACGTTTGTATTAAATAACCTGACCGTAAATTTGAAGCCTAATAATACATGAGAGACTTGTTTGATATCGCCTGGTGGTGGTGGAGAACGTCAATGTGATTAGGGGATAAAAAGTTTAGATCACATGACTTGTAAAGGAATGTCAAGCTAAGCTGATACGCAGTAGGTATCTGCGTATTATTACTTTGTAAATTATAAAGTTGTAATAATATATTAGGTCTATCAAAACATGAGAAGTATTACTGAAACACTTGAAATAAATTACAACTAGGTATGAGTAATGTTCATAGAGACTTAGTAAAAATACATATTTTAATCAATCAATATTTAATAAAAATAAAATAATAAACAGTTTGTTCTGTAATCAATCAGATCAGAATCAGTATTTAAACATAGAAAGATCATAAACAAAAAGCTAGATGACTCTCATCTAGTAAAATATTTTGATCACAATTAAACCTTTATGCATATGAGCAGTACATTAAATAATATCATGTTGTAGGTATCTTCTTAACTAATAATTCTTGCATGAACAGTCTATAGTTAGAAAATCAAACTGCGTTGAAAAGACTTCGTAAACCATTTTGATCATTTGTTTTCATAATTTCTTTGCGGTAAAAACGCTTAAACGTATTTTCTGAACGCCAATTGCCTTTAGAAAGGATTTCATCTAGAGAACAGTTCTCCAACCAACTTTTAGAGGCTACAGCAGACCTGAAGCTTCCTGCTGAAGCCTTGATGCCAGCGTCCTTCAAAACATTTTTGACCCAGCCAGCTATGACACAACGAGATGCAGGTCGAGGTTTCCCACACACGGTAACAAATAAATTATCACAATCAGCTTTATCTCTTCTTTCTTTTCCAATCAAAATCAATTTTTTTATCCAATAAACTGGATTTAAGCATTTATTATTTTTATTTACCATTAATTTCCAGCCAGATTGGCGGTACTCAGCGGAATCTGTTTTTGAGCCAAACTTAGGCCAAAATATAGCATAATCATCAGTTATCTCGCATTCGTTAGAATTTTTACTCAACAATGTTAAGTCGTGTACACGGCGGCCAGAACATAGAAGTAAAAGGCAAGCCGTATATTTTGATATTTCATAAAGTTTGTCAGTGTTAGGATTCTGTTGTGATATGAAAGATATAACTTGGTCAATATCCCAAATTGGAGATTTTGAAGCTTTTGGAATAGCTAGCGCTATTGATTTCAAAATTCGCTTGACTAAAGGATGCCCACTCAAACGTTCCATAGTATCTGGGTTACATAAAGTTGAAACCACAGCTTTATGGCTTAGGATGGTATTATAAGACAGTTTTTCTTTTTGATAAAGGTCAGCGAGAAATCTAGCTAACTCAGCGCCACTGGGTTCATTTACAGGTATGTGATTATGATTAGCCCAACTAACCCAACGAGCCCATGCTGGTTTATATGTTTTTATAGTAGACGGTCGCCAACTTTTCAATAGCAGATTCTTTTGTTCATCTGACCAATCAGTTAGTTTCTCATTCCACCCCCACATCTCCACACTTCCAGTGTCATGTCGGCGACTTTGTGCGGGGGGTGATTGGTTGATACGTCCACCAGTACTTGATGCAGGTTTCTGATGGTCCACGGATGGTCTATCGCCCGGTTTTTCACATCTGGTCTCCAAAATACTTGGTCCCATTTGGGTGTCACTATTAGATACACACCTCGACATTTGTTCAGATGGAGCAGAACTTTGGGTATTAAAAATGGAGGAGGAAATATCCAGGCTAACGGGTAGTCCCAGATCTGAGTGAAGGCGTCGTGGAACACTGCCTGCTGGTCTTGATGATCTATAGAGCAATAGTTGGGGACTACGTGTGCTCGTTGAGACGCGAACAAGTCTATTCTGGGAATTCCCCATTTGGCAAATATCATATTTGTTACTGGAGGTATTAGGTGCCACTCCGGAAGTTTCTGCAGGCGAGATAGTCTGTCTGTCTCCACATTGTAAATACCTGGGATGTGGTGAATGGTAAATTGTATCTGATAAGTGTCGAAAAGATGTAGAATTTGGTAGGTTAAATCTACAAGCGCTAGGGACATGGTCCCGCCTTCGTTCCTCAGGTACGATACTGCAGTTTTGTTGTCGCACTGTATATGAAGTGTGGCCTTGAATAGGCTCTGCCCGCAATTTTGTATGGCTTTTAGAATGGCCAACATTTCTTTCCGGTTGCAGTGCAACAACTGTTCTGCTTCTGACCAGGTTCCGGAGACATACTTGCTGTTTATGTAAGCACCCCAGGCGGTGTCGGATGCGTCTGTCACTATGTAATGCGTTGGATTCGGCGTATGGATTAGAGACGAGGTCTCGAGATGGTATAGCCACCATTGCAAGTCTCTCAGTGCTGTCTCTGGTAGTGGTTGGTATATCGTGGGCTTTAGGTTTAACATGCCGATGCATAGTCTTTGCAGATGACGAAAATTTATCCTTCCACGAGGTATTACAAAACTGGAAAAATTCATCATTCCTATGATACTTTGTAACTCCTTTAAGTTTGCTTTTTTCTTGCTGATTAATTGAGTGATTATGGTTCTCATTTTTAGACACTTTTTTGTTGGAAGAGTTTTTTGATTTTTCCAGGGGTCCAATGATATTCCCAGATACTCCATTGACCGGCTTGGCTGTATGATAGACTTTTCCATATTTATCATCCATCCGAGATGTCTCAGAATGCCCAATGTGAGTCTGACGTGACACACCAGCGTGCTGTAATTTTGGTTGGCTAAAAGGTAGTCGTCTAAATATACTACAACGCGTATCCCACGCTCTCGTAGATTTTGGGCAAGCCAATTGCTCACTGAAGCAAATGTCTTTGGTGCTGAACTGAGCCCGAAGGGCAGGCAGTTCATTTGAAGTAATTGGCGGCGATATATGAGGCGTAGGAACCTTCTGTGAGCCTCTGCGATTGGCAGGTGAAAATAGGCCTGCGCGAGATCTATTTTCACCATCCAATCGTTTGGTTGGAGAAAATCTGGAATTTTGTACATATTGATGAGCTTGAAAGTCGAGATGTTGACGTACCCGTTTAAGGCTTTCAGGTTGAATATGGGTCTGAAATTTCCATCTCCTTTGGGCACCAGAAACATTGGGGAAACAAAACTTTGAGACAGCGGTACTACGGATAACACCTTCTCTGTTTTCATTTTGTGAATTATTTGATCCATCTCTGGAGAGAGAGGTGTTGATTGAGCTGAATTTCTTAAGTTGGGCGTATGAAGTGGCGGTTTTTGGATGAACGGAATGCGGTAACCGGTAATTATTTTCAAAATATAGTCTGGTGCCCCCATTTCCTTCCACCGGTCGTGAAAATGTTTCAGCGAACCGGCGCGAAATGGAATTGGTGAGTCAATATCGTCGGGACTTTCCTCTCTTATCCCGGTAGGATGAGGGAGAGTGTTTTCCCCTATATCCGTATTCATCATTTGTTCTGCGGTTATTCGGCAGTTTTCCACCGCGGCCTCGAAAATGCTTGCTATTGTTATGAAAAGGTGTATTATTTGCTTTTGGTGCTGCTTGTCCCATAGGTTTATAGGTCACCTTTCTTTGACTCGGAAGTGGTAACTTTCGCTGAGCCATGGAAGTGCTTGGATCGGTCTGCGGTGCAGAGGCGCGATCTTTATCACGGGACCAAAATACTTTATTTATTCCACCGGCTTTCTCTAGAACAGAAGTTAACTTCTCAGCTCCAAACAGATTCTGACACGAAGGTGGAATTTTTCTTATTATGCTCTTGTGGACAGGGTCCTTGACAGCAGCCAGAATAGTCTCCCTCCTCTGCTGGATACATTCTGCTCGGTGGCCGCAAATCATTTGCAAAGCATCACATGAAATTTTAGCGTGTTCGCCGTTAACAAAAATTTCTGTAATCTTTTCACTTATCGTGTCAGGGTTCAAGGTGTTTGTCTCTCTAGTCCAACTTAAAAAAGAGCGGAGCTCTGACTGTAGTCGTTCTTTTTGTTTGATAAGAGTGAAACTTAATGAAGCAAAGGCTTTTTCGGTATTTACTAACGATCGCGGAGCGTCGTACCGCTTCACTTCGTCATTTGCATCTAACTCGGTAAAACCGGGGGTATGTCTATATAATTTTTGAACGTCGGCGTACCTAACGTTCGTCCAATCGGGATCGTCTAGACGTTGAATATCCTTCAAAATATTTAGGTACTCATTAGGAGTTTTTAAAATCTCAGGATCCTTAATCTTTGTTCCGATGGAAAGGGATAGTTCTGGTTCTGGATCCTGAATTTTAGGGGACTCAACCGAAATATTATCGCAGTAAAGTTGTCGACTCACACTATCATCTATATCATCTTCATAATATGACCGACGATCAAATTCGTTAACACGCGGTACAAAATTTTTCTTCAAATCGGCTACCTCTTGAAATAATTTTTCGAGCATTCGATTTTTATGGGATCGTCGAGTACGCTTACGATGACGTGAACTATTGGAGCTACTTGAAGTTGAACTAGACTGACTACTTGAATCACGAACATTACGCTTTCTTTTGCGAGACGGCACATCTTCATTATTTTGAGTTTCCGGTAAGTTACTTTGAATATCACTCATTATGAATTCACGCTGCAATACAAGGAATCACAGCTAAAAAATATAAATCAAAAAGTGGGTAGCAAAAAATAAAAATAAAAACGAACGGTAACACCGTTAGATTATACACGTGAAATCGGGTACCGAAGTACCTACGCTTTATATTTTATATTAGCAAAATGTTAAAAGATTACGAAGTTCTAAAGGATTGATGAGATTAAACTGGATTAAAATTACAAAACACTAACTCTCTAATGAGAGGGTAAGATATAAACGAATCTCCTTTTATATATAGCGTATGAACGAATAACCATCGAAAGAAAACATATGAATTCTTAAAAGAAATAAAATAATATCTTGTTATATTTTACATGGAAAATATTTAGAACACTTGGTACCTTGTTTTCTTCGATGTGGTCAGGACGGGAACAACGACGTCAATGAGTCAAAATCTAAAAGCAATCTACGATTGTCACTGCTGGTGGTGGTGGGGGAGGGACAGAGAAGGCAAGAGTGGGTGATATAGCAGAGCAATATGAGCGAGAAAAGGACAGAACGATGGCTTCTCTCTCATGTATTATTAGGCTTCAAATTTACGGTCAGGTTATTTAATATGGTTAATTATTATAATTTGGTTAATTATTATTAGTTTTGTAAATTTTGTTAAAAAAAATTTGTTATGAACTAGTTTCTGATTTTCACAAAATAAGTTAAAAATCAATGTAAGAGACACCAGGTGTTACACCAGACTTAACATCAGGTGACCCATATTCTCTTATTTCCCCTATTTAATAAAAAACATAACGACGATATTTTTCTACAGGATGCTAATCTTTTTAAAGCACCTTATGATGTAGGTATCAAACCCAGTCGATTTCAAAATTATCTATAGTACGTACTCAAAAAAGCATTATAGTTCCCTTTAGAACTTTGAAGAAACCGCAAGAAATCTGTGAAATCGTCTGCATATAAGCTCGATGTCGTTGAATAAGTACTCGTAGATTTAATATAATGCAGAAATCATGTTTCCTACCATACCAAGCCATTCCAACTTGCGCTTACGATATCTAAATATTCACACTTTGATGGTAAACTTTAAGTTAATAGTGAATATTTGATATTTTATTCAATACCCTACCGATATTGCTTGCTATTTCAATAAAAAATGCAATGTTTATAAATTGAATTTTAAAACGTTACAACAACATTCGTGGAACAACATTCTGAGGATTTATTATTTTTTATATTAATTCGAATCGCGATTTTTAAATGAAGTTTTGGGACGACCGTCCCATTGAAAATGAAAATGTTAATAAAAATGAAAATGACAATGAAAATTAAAATTAAAATGAAAATATTTTTTATTCAAATAGGCCTTTACAAGCACTTATGAATAGTCTAGACTCTAATGCTCGATTCGGAAGGTTGCTTTTGCTGAGAAGAGCCGGCAATAAACTCAGCAATTACTCTTTTCAAAAACAACTTACACCTATTACATTTAATTATTATTTATTTATCTAGTCTCACTGATAATATTTTCGTATTAATGAGCTATGGGCAGGGAAACAAGGCTCCTCTAATGAAGCAAGATCACAAATGCCGAATAAGCGATGGAAAATTTCTAAATCTGTGACCAACACTAAAAACATACACGTTAGTCCGGTTGGTGTGGATGGTCACGCGGCACGCGCAGGTCGTGGGTTCGATTCCCGTCGGGACCGACATTTATCTGCATGAACATGTCTTTTTGTCCTGAGTCTGGGTGTAATTTATTTAAGTATTTAACCAGATAACTTAAATTCTTCATATTCTTGCTTTATACCTGTTATTATGAAGAATATCAGTTATCTGGTTTCCATAGAACAAGCTCTGCTTAGTTTAGGATCAGATGGCCGTGAGTGAGGAATGTCCCAGAATATTTGGTTTTTTTTTTAAACTCCACATTATAATGCTTACCAATTTTTGGCACTTACTATTGTTTTTTGCCTCCATTACCTTCTCCGCATTTACTTATGACTTTCCCATTTCTTTTTTTTTACCATACAAATAATGTACAGGGTATCATTTAGCCTACTGGCTTTAAAAAACAACCCCAGCATTTATTGCTACGTATTTCTAAGTCCTCATTTCAACCCCTAAGGTTTTATTCACCTTTGCATTTTGCTGTTCGCAAATCTCCCCTACACTTTCAGGTTCAGCGGGCATGAAAGAGAGGTATATCTACAGACCCTACTGTAGCAGCTAAATGGCATCCTACAGGAGTTTGAGACGCTTTTGTAAGCGACGTAGCATTAAATGACTGCCGTAAAGCCATCTATTCATGCCTTGATGGAGCATGGTAACTTAAAATTGTTCTTTTTTATTGACACCAGCAAATTATTAAAATTAAACGCTATGTATTTTCAGAGGTGATGATATCTCAGTGGTACTCGTAGTGACGTCGGGTACGGGCGAAGTCTTGGGTTTCGAATCCTACGATGAGCTTGAGCTTTCGATGAAGGAAAACATCGTGAGGAAACCATAGCACGGTGGTAGGGCTGACTAATACCCTCAAGTTGAAAATCTGCCAAGCACCTGTTGGTGTGTTCCGACAGTTGTACTTGAGAGCTAGTTACCTTTAAGGCGTTGTAAAAAGGCCGGCAATACTGGTAAACCGCCTGCCTGAATGGCACTTGTACTGTAACAAAAAAAAATCTTTCTTGATAATATTTAGGTTACTAGCTCTCCCCGCGGTTTCACCCGCGTTGCCGAGCGAATTAAAATATAATATAGCCCATATTACTCGTTGATAACGCTCATTTCTTTTGATCAAGTTTGGAAAATACACATTGTATAGGTAAAATATTTTTTTAAATAAAATAAATAAATAATATCCTCGGACATTTTTCACACACGGCCAAACTAAGCACAGCTTGTAATATGGAAACCAGATGACTGATATACTACATATACTACTTTTTTTTTTTGTAAATACATACTTAAATATTTACTTTTTAAATAATTACTAACAATAATATGGATTTTAGTTGTCCGAAATAAATGGATTTTATTTTTTATTTATTAAATAGATAATTATACCCAGACTCAGGACAAACAGACATGTTCATGCACACAAATGTCTGTCCTGGATGGGAATCGAACCCACGACCTGCGGCGTGATAGGCAGTGTGTTAACCAACCACGCCAACCGGCCCGACCGCAAATCGACTAAGAATTTTTAATTTAACCATTACAAACAAACTACTAAAAACTCAAATCTTTTCACTTTATTATATTAGTGACTATATAATGTCTGTATTTTAAAATACACTTGAGAAGAGACATACGAGAGTCATTTCACCAACTCTACTATTAGCCATCTAACCCTCAGTTTAGGTGCTAAAATTTCGGACGCTACACGGACTCTGTTCAGATCATTTATTTAATGTGTTAAGGCATTTATTTTAAACTACCTGTCCCCCGCAGTTTCACCCGAGTTCCCGTGGGATCTTAACATTTCCCGGGACAAAATATAGCAGGGATAATGTAGCTTTCTAATAGTGAAAGATTTTTTCAAATCGGTCCAGTAGTTTCAGAGCCTATTCAATGCAAACAAACAAACAAATCACTCCTCTTTATAATTTTATTATTATAAACATTACTGACCAACACTAAATAAGTCGTCAACATAAAGTGAAAGAAGGTTTGACGGTTGATGAACGACAGTTCCTCTCAAATACTAACAGTTAGGTCTATTCGCATCTCACGTTTACAAGTAGTGTTTATAATCTACACATTTTCTAAGTACCTGTCTTGTTACCAGAGAAATTATGCTTATATTTAAATGGTACTTGCAATGGTTGTAAAATATAGAATGTTGCGGTCTGTTGTATTCTGGACAAGCGACAGCAAATTGTTTATTAACTTTGAGATGTTGTTAGATTCATAAAATGTTGTGCGTATTTTATACATTATCATCGTCTGTTTTGCCTTATCAATATTGTTTATACTGAACTCTTTTCTGTCTTATTTGTGAATTGCAAATAAAAAAAACATTTTCAATAAAATCTTAGTATATTTTTCAACTTATAAAATCTTCAACTAAAACCGCTTCATACGTAATTTTACTCTTCCATCCACACTCAAAGTATTTAAGGCGCATGCGCGAAATATGAGCAAAAACAAGACGAACACTGCGTTTTTCAACTATACACACACACACACACACAGAGTCTCACGTATCATATCAAAAAATTATAATGGATATTCGATTGACTTTTGTAAAGACCTGACTTGCTTTATCTCGGCATTTTGGAGTTCTGAAATTCTAATGAACATAAAGTTAAATCCTATTCATCATCGATCACAATTGACTTTGTAGATTTATTTGCCATCAACAATAAAATGTGATCAATGATTATTACAATCAGAAATTTAAAATTATTTTACAATTATGTGACATGATTATACAACATCTCAAAGCAAAATAGGTTTAAAATAGTGGTAAGTAGTTATATTCGAAGAAAACACAGTGTATAGACACAGAATACATTGTTACCAGAAAGAAATTTCAAACAGGCGCGATTCTAGCGGCAGTCATTCCCGAGCTTCGGTCGTAAATGCCCGCTAAAGGTTTTTTGTCGGACCCGACAACTTACGAAAACGAACGAAAGCGATTCGTGACTTTTTACAGTGATTGTGCAACAAAAAGTTTGGTTATACGATTGTGAAGGTGTTTGAAATTGGATTTTTTGTGACGCTCAAGTTGAGGATTAGATTTTCTGTTATTGTAAGTTTTAGATTAATCCGCTACTGATTCTATTTTTATGTTTGGATATCTAAATTAATATTATAAAGAGAAAATATTTGTTTTTTTTGTATATTTCTACGTTCTTTTTAAACTCAAATAATACTTAACCGATTTTAAAAATTATTTCATATATAGAAAGCCACATAATCAGCTAGTAACATGAGCTATAATTTACTTACGCAGGTGAAGTCGCGGGGGAAAACTAGAAGCTCATATTTATGAGCTTCTAGTACCGTGTATTTACACGGTTTTTTTTTTCGTCTAATGATGAAATCCCACTATCTTACTTCTTACTAATATTATAAATGTGAAAGTTTGGATGGATGTACGTTTGTTACTCATTTACGCCAGAACGGCTGAATGGATCTGGATGAAATTACAGGCACAGATATTGATTATAGTCAGGAATAGCACATAGGCTACTTTTTATCCCGGGAAAAGATAAGATCCATCGGGACCGCGGGTGAAACCGCGCGGAACAGCTAGTAATATTATAAATGTGAAAGTTTGGATGGATGGATAGATGTTTGTTACTCGTAAACGCAAAAACGGCTTAACGAATTTTGATGAAACTTGGCACATAGGTAGATCATATCTTGGAATAACACAAAAGATAATTTTTATCCCGGGTAAGGATAAGATCCCACGGAAACGCGGGTGAAACCGCGAGGGACAGCTAGTATTCAAATAAAATCACACAGTCACATACACATGCATCATAACCAATCTAATTTCCGATTATAAATAAATCATCCAAAAGTTTAAATAGCAACCTTTTTTAAATTTTTTTTATGTCATAAGTGACAACGAGGCAGGCCGATCACCTGATGGTAAGTGACAACCGTCGCCTATAGACATTGACAATGCCAGGGGATTGCTAATGTGTTGTACACCCTATTCAATGCCTTAAAGGCGACCTGGCTCTCAAGTGCAAATGTCGGAACACACCAACAGGTGCTTTTGGCGATTAAATTTAATTCGCACACTTCTTTTTTTGCAACTTTTACCATAAATCATGCAAAAAATCTGTCAGTAATTATACCTCTAATCTTTTACAAAGAAATCCGCCAGTCATACAGCATTGTTTTGTGATGTTACATCTGATAGTGAATTCAAAAGGAGTCTTGAACATGACAGCTTCCTAGCTGAAAGATTAATTATTTTAATGCCATCATTTTGATGATTCTAATGATAAAGAAACGGCCAAGAAATAAATGTAAAGATGACGATAAGCATTGCCAGTCATTGAATATGTAACATTGGATTGTTTAAGTATTGCAGCAATCGATTGAGCTGTTAATTTATCAATCACGGACAATACTATGGCATTGGACAATTTGTGTATTGTTTCACCGTACATATATGTAATAATTAAATGTCCCGGGACATTGTTCACACATCTTATTCCAAACTAAGCAAAGATTGTGCTGTGGAAAACAGAGAACTGATAGTTTTTTGAAATAGATTCCCTGAATGGGAGTCGAATCCACAACCTGTGGCGTGATGGTAGTGTTTAACCACGCAACCGTTCCTTCAAATAATAATTTTATTCATTGTTATTTCAAAAATGGGACATATAGTTATGGGACAAAATTTTGCAAATTTTTCAACAAAGTTACGTCTGAATTGTAGGATAAGTATTTTTTTTGAATAAATATATTAATTTGCTGTAAAGATTGTGACAGTGTTTCGTATCACCTGTTAATAAAATAATAAAAAGAATAATAATATAATATTTTTGATGAACCGCTTTCAGTATTCCTAGGCTATCATAAAATTAAGAGTACTTACTTTTGCTTCAATTTCAGTAACCACATCCTAGAAATTGTGGAACGAGTCGAAGTAACTTGAAATTAATTTCGTTCGTTCATTAGAGTGAAGTGAAGTTTAGAAGTTCTAACAATTAACCATTTCGAGTTAGAACTCTTAATGAACAGGTCAAGTACAAGCTGAGAACTTTCTATGGATTGGTTTGGTTGAATTTAAAACTTCACCAATTAGTCGTTTATTGACAAGTTGGCGTTGGTCTTTTCGAACTTTCCCCCAGAGACGGGCTATCTCAGTGCGCGTGGAGATTTGAACCTGCGGTACGATTACGTATCTCGCGACAGGTTGGCAACAGGCGTAAATTTTGCGATCGCTGCTGTCAAACGTCACTTTTGTAGTGCTAAGCTAATATAAAAACGTTATCGTACCGCTGATCCCCTCTACGGCGCAGACGGCAACCACCGTGGGGTTTTGTCGTGGTCTCTTGAAACTTGGAAATATATCTATGAAATCATTCCTCCATTTATTTTTCACAAGCACATAAGCATCTGTAAACTATCTGTCTCCAGTGGTTTCACCCGCGTTCCCGGGGGAACTTTTTAGGGATTGAATTTCCTAAAATCTTTTCTTAGTAGATTAGACCTGGAACCAACCAGCCAAAATTTCAAGTTAGCAACATTTACTCTCAGAGACTAATCTGTGAGTGAATTTATATGGTGGTATAAACGTGGTAATTCGCTTTTATAAAAAAAAATGTTTTATTTTTATTTTTTTATTCTGGATAAGCTTGTGTTTGACCACAATCTCACCATGGTAAGTGATGATGTGGCCGAAGGTGGTAAGCACACAAAGCCTAGATGGGAACTGGCTCCCAAGTGCAGTTGTCGGAACACACCGATAGGTGCTTGGCGACAGATTTTCAACTTGTTTATTAGTAAAAATAATAAATCAAAGGGTTTGCACCAAAATTATAACTGTTTAACTATAAATTTCCATTTCTGAATGACCACAGCACATTTAGTACATAGTACTATAAAATTACCATAGTTAGAACAATAAGACATTGTACTAGTAAAGTGATGACGGCATAAGTGTTAGTTTGTTACAAAACTGACCTATTTGGAAAGATAACTCTTGAATGTACTTTAAGGTTATTTAATAGTATTTGTATTGGAAAATATACCTTATGTAATAGATATAGCGTTCAATAGTAATAGTAGGTGTATAAAAGGTTAAATATGGTGTTAGGTCTTTTTATAACACTGAATAATTTATCGAAATATTTTTTAAATATTTTGAAAATTGTAGTAATAACCTACATAAATGCAAACCTATCTTACCGTAATATTGTAGGTATAAAATACTGCTGAAGAAACTAATATTACAACAAAATACCTCGCTACCACTACGGCTACCATCCTTAGTCTAGAAAATCTGTTGCCAAGCACTTATCCGTGTGTTCCGGCAGTTGCATACGAGAACCAGTTGGTTTGACTATACTTCTAGGTATTGTCAAAGATTGGCAACACATTAAGAATCACCTCGTATTGCTAATATACTTACGATCAAGTCCACCTGCCTGCTTGTTAGTTGTTTATGTCACAACTGACAACGAGTCAGGCGGGTCACCTGATGGTAAGTGACACAGACAACCGTCGCCTGTTCTAGACATTAACAATACCAGGGGGATTGCTAATGTGTTGTACACGTTATTACAATGCTTTAAAGGTGAACTGGCTCTCAAGTGCTATTGCCGGAACACACAAACGGGTGGTAGCCAGCCAGTCGAGTACTACAAAGTACCGTGCTGTGGTTTCCTCACGATGTTTTCCTTCACCGAAAGCACAAGCTCATTGTAGGATTCGAACCCACGACCTTCGCCGCGGTATCCGACGTCACTTACCACTGAGCTATCATCGCCAAAATAGAATGCTAAATTTAAAATAAGAATTGGCTCCACAAATGCCTTCTTACAAAATTCATTCACGCAAAACATTCTAAAATTATATTATTATAAGTCGGTACGTTCAAAGACATGTAACACCGACACCAATGCTTCAATTAATTCGATCCCTTTTTGAATGGCACAATATAAACCTATCATTGCGTTAGATATCCGTAATGTACACTAGAGCCAACAAAAACCTCGCCTCTAGCAATATACCGAGAAACAAAAGACGTGACTAAAAAAATACGTAAAGCACAACTGGACATAGCTCGCTTGGTATCCCGTAGCTTTACAATTGGCAAACTGACAAAATGATTCAAATTAATTAATCTTTTTTAGAAAAGAAACTATTGTAGTTATTATAACAAATATGGGAAGGTAATAATTTTAATTATACAAAAAGTTTATAGGAGAAAACGAATTTATATTAATGAAATTTAAATTTTCAGTAAAGTGTATGTAATATACATATAAGTATAGAGTCCGGCAATGGTCAAAGTATTTATCAGCATGACCATCCTTTTTTCAACAATAAGGTTCTATTCCCCTCAGAGGGAACCCTAAAAAGAGCCGCCCATTAACATGCATACCACATTGTTAGCAGGCATCGAACCTCGATCAATAAACGGTGCTCTAAGTATTCTAACCTAGCCCCGACTTCCCTCCCATAGTGATAATTACTATTAACGTTACGTCTCTAATTGAAGCAGTTACGGATAGAGAGTAGAAAATGTAGTGTGTTCATGTGGAATCTATTCTTGAAAATGAAACCTCATTAGCTGTAGGCAAATGAACTGTATCACTTCTTAATGAAATATTTTTTATCTACAGACATGTAGAAAATGTTTTGCATCTTGGAATCAATTATTTTCTTATAGGTTAATGAAAAGACTTGAAATAGAGGATTTAAGCTATGGATAGTTGAATAACTAAGAAGTCTGAAAGGTACTTCATATGAAGATCCAGCTATTTGTTTTCTGCTGCTACATCAATATTTTATTTTCGCCAACGGTGTTATGACTTCATCCAAATTACTTACCTAGGTATAAAAAGCTAAACGTTATCTTTATATTCAATACCAGTCCTCAATAATTACTAATTGGCGAGTATTATAACCACGCAAAAACACGCTGGCCTCATAAATCAACCATTTACGCTTATTTATGTCTACAGATTGTAAAATGATTATAAATGAAGTGTAATGTTAGTAATATAATTGTAAAACTTTCTCATCACTACAACAATGGCAGAACAGTTAATTTAAAAGCACAAAACATATTCAAGGATGAAGTTTCTAATTTACCAGATACCACATTAGATGAACATATAGAAGTCAACTGTAATGAAACAGAAAATATAATTAATGACTGCTCTAAAGCGAATGAATGGGCTATTGAACATATTCTGACTGCCGCTTTCTATCGTGTTTATTAGCAAATTATGTTGGACTGAAACTAATTTATAACTGGTGTTGTGGATAGTACTTTGAGTTAAGTTAGTGCTTAGCATAAAGTTCTGGTCGATAGGGCCATAACTGCTTAGGTTATTGTAAGAGATGTTCTGTAATTTTATTTGACATGTCTGGCTTGTATAGATAGCTTCTGGGTTCGATTAGATCTCGTGTGACTTTACTATTCTACTAATAATATTAATGTGAATGTTTGGATGTTTGAAACTAAATGACGCAAAAACGAATAAACTTGTTCCAAGTTCAATCATAACCTGGATTAAAAAAAAAAATCCGGGAAAAGACAAGATCGCTCAGAAATGCAGGTGAAACCGTGAGGAAGAGCTAGAGTTAGGTAAATCATAATTTCACTAGAATTAGCGGCACATGAATAATTGTATGTATAGAAAAAAAGCTTGTAATCCAATGAATTTGAAACATCAAAACCGAAAATACGACTTGATATCGAAATAAATTGTACAGTATCCTGATACCTTAAAAGTATTAATTGTTGTCTCTTGGTTCATTCAAATGAGTCGGCTGACACACTTGCAAATGAGACCATGTAAATAGAATAAAACTATTATAAAGAGTGCCATATCAGGACGAACAACAATCGGAGTGCATCGACCTACACAAACAAACGTGCGTTCAATAACTATGCACAACACAAACTAAACGATATATTAGCCATTGAAACCAGCAGCGTGACCAATGATACGAGAGCTTTTAACGATCCATAAAACACTCCTCAAGAAACCGTTAAATTTAAAACTGCAGGGAAAGAGGAAGCTCAAGATAAAGTGGATGGTTAAAATAGCCATAGTCGAACGTCGATTTATAACATTTATGTACGACGTTTCTTGGAAAATAAACGGCGTTGAAATGGTGAAGGTTTCAATGAGTTCTATAGTGTCGGTAAAGTCTATGAAATTTAAATTGCAGATAGCCCAATGTCTATAGTGACTTGGTTTTTTTTATAGTTATATTTATTAGCATCATTTTCGTTGAAACTAGAAGATATTTGTGTTTATATTTTAGATTTAGTACTTTATAAAACAAATTCCATCTAACCTAAAATTAAACTTACATGCAACACAAATAAATTCCTTAGTTGGTTTTATATCTCTACCATGTTGGTTTATTGCTCCAAAGTGATTTAGCTAGTATCAAACCTACACCATCACTCAATACAATGTATCCATTGTTACCAATACGACTGCAACCCGACAAACTTTATCATCACACAAGTGACATTTGACACTTGTTATCTCTGTAGAAGTGTCATACAAAACATTACTCTCCCCACGTTATCTGTCAGAAGAAATTGCAATTATTTCACGATCTATAATGAATCATACGTTGTCTTTACTGCCTCAAACAATGTACATAGGTGCTCAAACTTGTACATAAAAATGGTAGTAGTTATAAAACAGGGCCAAAAAATAATCCTTTACCGAGATGTCCAGAAATATCTTAAGCACCAGTGATTATTGAAGAAACTGTTACTATAGATGATAAAATTACGCTAGATCATAAAAACTCTTTTATCTATCTTGAAAACATCTTCATGCCCATTATTCCTAAAAACCTCAAGATAAAAATCACTTACAATCGTAATCCCTAACAAATAAATGCTATAAATTGCAAGAGACGCGAAAAATCATCTATCGAAGAATCCAACATCCCAGGATGACCATAAATTATCAGTAATTATGAAAAAACGAGTACTCAATCAGTGATTATTTATTTGAATATTCAACTCTAAATAGGTGGAGTATACCAACACACGCAGTATACAAAAACTTAATCATTATAAGATGTATTAATTGTAAATTCTAATTCACTATTTCTTTTTTAGTTTAAATTTCTACATTAAGATGTAATTACTGTAAAATTAGAAGCTCCACCACTTAAGCTTCTGAAACAAAGATTTATTAGTTCGAGTGCATATGGACTCAAAAATAATCTGTAACATGTTTTATATTATATTTTATATTGTATCTTTTTGTTTATGCATATTGATTTAAGGCCCGTTAATTATTGCCCGTTTGAGCACCCCTGCAGTAATAGTTTCTTATTCAGTATTCAATGTTATTGTCCTTATTTCATTCATTTTATGTGTTACTTCAAGTTGTCCTGTTTTTGTGCCATTGTTGAGATTTTTATGTCATAATGTATCAATACGATAGCTTCTTTGTAAGACGGGAGCTTTTTGCCTTACATTGTAACTTATAGTATCTTTTTATGTACCTAATATGTTTTTTTTGAGTCTGTTTTTAGTAGTTTTACAACAAAATTCGTAAGATTAGCGACTATTTAATAAATTTTATTTCACTGGCCTATAAAATTAATGAAATGAATTAGCCTGATTTTATCAATGAAGCAAATTATCGAAAAGAAAATCATGTGAATGGAAAATATGGACCTAGAAATCTTTTGATGAGTTAAATTCAAAACGGATTAATTTTAATGATCATTTTCATAAATATTTTATTTTTCTTCTCTATTATAATGTAGAAATATATAATGTATGTGTTATACATGCGTTAACAGGAAGTTAGCGAAAAGGAATTAAAAAATAATATTTGGTAAATTATGCAAATAAATGTATTAACCAGAATTTTGTAACTTTTATACTTATTTATATGATAACTAATGGTGCCCCGCGGTTTCACCCGTGTTTCTGAGTGAACCCTTTTTCAACTTAGTATCATTTATACTTTCTGAGATTACATGATTATAATTGATGAAGTTTGAATCATTTAAACGAATACTTATTCCATTAACACTAAAGCCAAATCATCACTTTCAGTAAGTTTATTGTCAAAAAAAAAAAGTTTTACAAAATTACTTATTCGTATACAAATATGTACCTATGTGTAAATTAATGTAGGTACTTGAATAATTAATTTGTTCTCATTATGTCATTACTAATTAAACGATCGGTGTGAAGATAAATCACAGCAATTACGATTATTGCCACATGATTTATCACCATTCTGGCGCTAATGTTACCTAATGTAAATTTGATAAGGTATAAAATACCACTGTCGCTTATATACAGGATATTTTAAATCACTAAGTTAACTGAACATGGTTGAATACTCATTACTCATTCAAAAAACGGGCTAAAAAGTGGTTTTAAAGAAAAGTTCTAAGTTGCTAAGATAATTTGTACAACAACAGAAACAACAACTACAGGACAGACAGATCATGAAAGGCAAAATTTTCTTGATAACAGTAAATTCATAGGACTTTATTTTGACTTGATATAAACATTTTAGGTCTTAAAACCGGGAAAAATATTGGCCGTCAAACGTAAACCTTTCTACACTAAGGACTCTCAAATATGTAACAATTCATTACATGCCATTCAATTCGTACCAAATCGTGAAATTCGACGTTAAATTCTAGAACAAATGAAATCTGCATGACAAAACAGAGTCGGATCCAATACAACGATCAAAACAAACGTCGAAAATGTTTGACGGGTAACTGTTGTTGAAGCCGTTAAATTGTCAACTAACTGTCACACTCTGTAACTAACTACCGGAGGAACTTTGTCAAATTGTAAGAAAACTTTGACTTTTAGATCATCGATTTTTTATTTAACATGGATTGTTTTTAGTGAGTTGTTTCAAATTGTATTTCTATCTAAAGATACCATAGGAAAGCAACTATATTTTATTAATAATGGAAAATAGTAAAGTAAGATTACTATGTATTTTATCCACATTCCAAAAAACAATGTAGATTGACGTAAACTAAATCAAAAGAGACAATGGTGTAAGTATAGCCATAGAATTGCAAGCAAAATAAGGAAATGCAAACAAATCAACCGGATTGCTCCTCATTATGGCAGCAGAAATCCTGACTTTTAGACAATGCTAGTTTGTTACATAGTTAAAGCTAAGGCGCCAAGGGAGGCGCGTTAATCTGACAAGTAACAAAGCACAATACAGCTTTGCCCGCCCGTACTTATTAACGGGCCTCTGTCACTCCACCGAGTAACTTTCAATTAGGACCGTCCTCCGAATTAGAACCGCAATGAATCCAAATCCAGACGCTAATCTCACCAACCAAAGTATACATTGCTCCGTTGAACTCAAATTTTGAAACGGTGATACGAATACAATTGTCGATGGATTTGATTTCAGTGATTCAGATGAAGGTTTTATGTTTCCGTAGTATGGTTGATAGTGGCTATTTTGAGCAATTAGACAAAGTAGAAATTAGCGATCGGGTACAAAAAACACATGGGCGTTCAGGTTCTTGTTAGATAGAAGGTCAAATGTCTTAGTGGGTAGAGAGATATAACCCTCTTAAAGACGTGGCCTATTTCGGAATAATTTCGCTTAAAATAAGATGATTCAAAATGATCTTCAAATTATTAAGCGACATTTCACAATAGTATTTAGGAGTTCTTAAAGGATTTCGGAGAATATAAATGGAATTGAAATTTGTATTAAAATGGATTACATAATTTTATAAGTATCATTTTATATTCATATTGATGTAGTAGTTGAGTTGATAAAAATTCGGTGTCAAAAATCTATTTACTTTGTGTCAACAAGTCTGTTCATTTATTTGACCAACGTCAATCCAGAGCCATTCTAAGAAAGTCGTCACTTCCGACGGGATCGAGTGGAGATCAAATAATCGTTTCTTTGACCACAATCAATATTGACACGTTGAAAAAGTAGATTTAAAACCGCACCGATAGGATATTAGATGTGATTTGAACAAATAGTAGTACTGCAAGATAAAACTTATCATTATTTTATATTTGATTTTTTTACTTGATGATATTAAGTTTTTTTGCAATTATTTACTAGCTTTCTCAAATACTTTAAAGCAAATTCAAATATTCAAGAGCATCATATTTGATAATCCTGGCAATGTCCATTTACGCTTTGTGTGCTTACCACCTTCGGCCACATCATCACTTATCCAGAATAAAAAAAAGTGACACAATAGCGTTATTACGTCTTTTCGTATATTTACATAGAAAGTTTACAAATAGGCAGACCAAAATCTAAACCTTTTAAAGAGCTAATTTAAAATACATAGGCAAACGCATGGTGTTGGCCTCTGGGGACTTGAAAGCTAGGGACTTTTTCGCCCAGAGGCTAAGCTTAATCATTCAGCGGGGCAACGCTGCTAGCATTATGGGTACCATGGACCATTTGGAAAATCTTTTATTGTAAATATATTTTTATTTAGGTATTTAATATCTACATTATAAAGGAACACTATATAAAATCAATAAAATATTTACATTATTATAACTATATTAAAACTAATCTAATCTAAAAACTACCTAAAATAAACTATTTAATTAGATTAATTTTTTCTTTGATTTACTTTTGTAAAAATAGCATAGTTTACTTTATTTATTGTTAATATCCTAAAATTCTATACCTATATATAATGAAGAGTGCTAATTTAAATATGTGACATGCACAAAATTATTAGAATCATCGAAGTATCTAAAAATAATGCTGGAATGTCATTGTAACTACAAATATTCACCTAAAGCATATTTCTCAGAAGCAACTTCGATTGTGTTAACTTTTTAATGAAATTTTCAAATCACGTATTGCGCTACTGTCATCTATTCGTTTTCTTTTGTTGCTTGCAATGTCTTTGGCAATTCATTGATTCTTGAAACTTCAACAGTCAGACAGTTTTATTGGCTTTACGCAAAGCGAGTTATATTCTGTATCCTTTGTGACGTTTAATTTAAGAGTAGGCATGATTTAAGTAACTCTTTTGCAAGTGCTTTTAGTGCAAAAGTATTTGCAAATTTGAGATTTATAATCATTTCATAATAATCTGTGAAAGAATAAACTTCGATGAGATGTGTTTATGCATCGCTGATACGCTTCTCTTCCTCCTTATTTTCGATAAAGTCTTTTCTAAATTCAAACATCTGGATAAAAAACAGGATTTGTATTTAAGTTTACTTCATCAAATTTATCTTTTTAAACAACAAAACAAAGAATTTTCCTTTTCATTAAAACTTTCGACATTTACCAGAGCAATCGATATTATATAAGAAAGCTTACTTGGGTTATTTGATCATATACTCGAAGGTATTGTAAACAAAATCCCAGTTTGTTTGGTTTCAGATCACGATCAAAGGGCAGGTGGCGTCGCTTTCCGCCACGTTCTATCTTTTTAACTTTCATTGCTACATACGTTTGAAAGGATATAAATTATTTTTTTGTATCAAAGATAGCGGCGAATAAAGTTTTCCTTTATTCATCTCCTTTGTATTTTTTATACTATCGTAAAATTTGTATGTAGATAATTTCGAATAACGGATGTTTGAAAGATTTAAATATGAATATTTTTAATAGACATAACTATCTCGAATTAAATTAATTTGGCAATCAAATGTATGGTATCTTCTGCATTTTCGGTGTTCACCAATATTGATTCAAAATGTTTATAAAAGAGGGCATTTAAAATTATACTAAATAGTATAATATAAGAGAAAATGATTTTGATTGTATTATATTTTTTAGACTATTTGTGGCAACAATGCTAACTGACTCTATGTTATTGGCTTGTAGGCAAATATGGGTAAAATTCAAATCATTCCAAAAAAGTAAATTACTGCCATATTTAGTGTGTGAGCTTCTACTTCCTAAAACTGACCCAGAAATCTGCATGATTCCAATTCAAATCAAAGTGAAATGAAGTCACTAATGAAACGTTCGTTATTTAGGCCAGTTTAGCCAATAAATAAGTCAATCAACCCATCTCTTTAACAACAGCCACGACAAATGATAACTGACATGACGGAATTAACTCGACAACTTATTTAGAGTTCAAGCAATTGTTAATTTCCTCCAATGAGCTAATGGGCTAAATCCTCTTTGTAAACTTTTGTAATTGGTTGATTGGGTACCTCACTACGCTGTGAAAGCATGATTCGTAAATATGGTCAAAGGATACAAGAACTACATCTTTTGCTTTATTGTATTGTATTTATCGAATCACAGAATATAGGTTTTGGCTGTCATACCAAATCATCTTCTTTTTATTAAATTTAAAAAATGATAGTTTCTATAGAGTTTTGTACATAATAGTAAGTTGTTACGTTATAAGGTAAGAAAGGTTAGATTGAAAAAAAAAAACATTAGAAAGTTGAATTTTATAACAATTTTGACATCCCTATTATATTATTACGTAGATTATATCTATAACTCAAAGATTTTTACTTTTATACTTTTTTATTTTTATTTCTATTCAATAATTTTTTTATGTTTTTTTAAATTTTTATTTCACTTTTATCTTGCCGTATATCAGAGTTTGTTGTATGACTTATAATCATTACATCGTAAATTAAACTTGTTATTATAGTAAGCCTTCAGTTTGCATTCTTTATCAACTCATTAGCATTACTGATCATGAGAAAATCTAACAGCAAATCCAGCTTACATAACGTAACTTAAAGGTTAAGCGATTTGAAGTCGCTAACCTTATCTGTCGCATATTCGATAACAACTGTATACGGCTTCTAAAATGTAGATTTTGTGCTAGAAACTACTGCTTAGGGCGCTGTTTAGATATTTGTTTTGATAATTTTCCTATCTTATCAACCTCATAAATCACTATTAAGCATATTCGTAGCTTTTCTTTCATCATTAACAAAACGCCTTAAACGAAAACACCTGCATGTACTTTAATTTTAATTTTATCTGCCGTATTATATTCAGTATTAACTTTATTTGTATGTAAAATAAAATAACTATTAAATTTGATATCACTCATTACCCTCTAACCTTATACTATTCTCATTTTCTCATTACCAGTCGAAGGAATAACAGTTCGAAAACCAGTTTAATTCGATCCAGATAGGTTACGTTTTATACTCAGTTCGGTTACTGCTTCTTTTACGAGGTTTTTAGGGCCACAATAATGCTTTTAACTTTGAAGGTCCCTCATTAGGCTGATACATTGATGTCGTAAATGTTTTATTAAAATGTAACGTTTTGTCATTTAACTTTGTCCGTTTTGTTTCGAGTAATAAAGTTCGTGCAGTATAATTTAAATGGAAAAAGTATTTTATTGATTACAATTTTAGTTCGAGCATTTTTTAACCTGACCTATTATTAATTTTAATGTAGTTTTTTTGTATGTTGATGGAAAAGGCTAGAGCTTGAGCTTTCGGCGAACAAAAACATCGTGAGGAAACCATAGCACGGTGATAGTAACTTTGTGGCCGACTGGCTGACTGCTACCTTCAAGTTAAAAACTGATGCCAAGCACCTATCGTATGTTACGACAGATGCACTTAAGAGCTAGTTCCCATCTAGGCTTTTTGTGCTTACCACCTTCGGCCACATCATCACTAATGTGAGATTTCGGTCAAACACAAGTTTATCCAAAAGAAAAAAAATAACATACGTATAAACGTAGTTTATAAACAACCAAAAAAGAAAATAGAAGTTCTATATAATGTTTAAATGATCCGATAAATAATGTGACATAGTTTAACAATAACAAGTGATTGGTCAATAAAAACGTGTCAATTAATAGTGTTCATTTGCAGACACATAAATTAGAGAACATAGACAATGCAATGTCTATTGCAAACAAATTAAATAGCCATAATTAGTTATAAAACGTGAAAGAAACGTCATAAAACTGACGTTATCCTTACAATGACTAACATCTTTTGCATAAATAAATATGAAAACAGTCGGAAGTAGACAATGTCTCCTATGGCTATAATGTAGGTTTCATGAGTGCATAAACGTGAATGTGACGATGTGACTACTTTAGTAATAACACTGGGATGCGTTTGTCCATTCATATTACAACTATTTATTATTGATTGAGTATTGCTGGAGTGAATGTAAACTGGTGTTTAGTCATTGTATCGTAAAATTATTGAATTCACTACGACATTTAAAATGCATCATTACCATCATAATGTTCATCTAGAAGACCTCTACTGCTGGATAAAGGCCTCCGCCAAGGATAGTCAATGCCTATCCTACTAATATTATAAATGAAAAAGTTTTTATGTTTGTTGCTAAAAAACGCAAAAACGGATTTTGATGATACTCTTTATCTCGAGAAAAGTTGGAAGGAGGGAATTCTAGTTGTCTATATCGAAAACTTTTTAGATTCTAATAGAGGTTTGTTTAAATATTATACATATTATAGGTATTTAGTGGCCTAATTAGATTCCAATCCAAAAAAATCATTACTGAAGTTCCAATAACAACTTATTCAAAGCTTTATTCAAAGTGGTGGTTTTTATTACATGTCCACTTGATCGGCATTCGAGCGTACGGAACGTTGCCATTAATTTCCGATGCTGCTTCTACTAGTAACCAATTTTGTGCCGACACTTTTCAGTCGAATCAGTGTTTGTCTGAAGTGTTGACTCGCATTATTCACTGATCACTGTGGATGACGTACCTAGTAGGCAAATTAAGATCATATTAACAGATCTAGTTAACGCATATTTTATAGGAATCAATACAAAGCAAGAAATCCTCACGCCCCGTTTGCCTCGGTGCCAATTGTGAACGCGTAGTTTTATTCCGCTTGCAAAGTTTTTCTTTGATTTGCATTCTATTTAACAATTTCAATTCGCAGTTTTATTTTTATCCATCTTTAAAGAAACTTTTCAAAATAACTTCGTCATGAATACCACGTTTTCCAATATTCTCCGTTTCATACTTTTACGTTGTGGTAATAACATTGTTTTTACAACAATCTCTTTATATGAAGTCTGGAACTATTTACAGTCACTATTCCTCCGTTCATGGGAAACGCATCCGTATACAATAATTCCTGCCTTGTTGAATTGTTTCACTGTTTTCCCCTCATAACTATTTTCATAGAGTTAGTCTGTTTCTACACTTGGATTCAAATTCGTTACATAGCACTGGTGTTTGATGCAATTCTTCTTGTTGCTATTTTATGGCGTACTTTGTTGATATTTGTAGGTATGTCCCTTTATTTGTTATGCCGATAACGTAATATTTTAATATCAACTGGAGCAATTACTGCAAAAAATATCATCAATCATCATCAAGTAGGTACCGTTTTATCAATGTATAGTTATATTGCGTAGATATTAGCAATTTAACTGTATGTTGAATGCAAGGGTTCTTTTATCGTGAATTTTATTTACATTACCTTAATCACAAATGTTTCGAGTGATTTTCATTATAATCATTATCACATAGGATTTTATTAATATCACTGAGACTACTTGAAATGAATTCCTTAAATTTATCAGTAGAATCATCGTACAAAATTTTCTAATTCTTATGTAGTTTTCTACCCAAACACAGAGATCAGTATGAAAATGTTGTCAGTTTATTCCTCCGATGATATAAACTCACCAGATTTACATGTAAATCGTAGCAAGGATAATTCCACGGAGTACGTCAAAGCCACTGTGGGCCACCAGAAATCCTGGAGCATAGCACAATTGCCTCCTCACATATTCAGCGACCGACATGATAGTAAGGTCACATGTATTATGCATTCCCGACCTGCCTTTGGATCCGAATCAATCCAGGAATGTTTTGTATAATGCCATTGGGTAAAACAAAAAGTTTCTGCATAATGTGAGCGAAGATAAACTATAGTTTATTTACTCTTTTCGAGTTTGGAATCTTTGGAAATGTTTTTTAAGAGTTCCAAATAGGTATGAAAATGCATCAATTTGTCAGCAATCCTGTTTCCTTTAACAATGTATTTCCAGTTTTTTCTTTGTGTTTACAATTTTTTGTCTTTAATACAATATCGATTGTAGTAAAAATAACAATTCAATTTTATCACCCCTTTTATTGCAATCTGCTTCACGCCAAATTGCTCCTAATCTGAATCTCCCAAATCCGTATATAAAACCCTTATGCTATTATCGCTATAGCCATCTATAGGGAGTAAAGTGATGCGGCGATTAGCGAAATGTGCTCGACGGTGCGTATACAAGCGGTAGATAAGGGTCTGATAACAGTAATGCAGATGCCCGCTATCCTATGCGTTGTTACCACGCGATCTACGATTCCGACTCTACATACAATCGTATTTACTTGTACCACGTCCATTTGATCTTCAGTTCTAAAAGCTTTAGTGCGTTTGCTACTCGTTACATCAATGGTTAAACGTTTACTTTTAATTCTCGTTTTAACAGTTGTCAATGCTCATGCAAATGTAAGTGCTACGAATAATTATTTGCGTACTATTAAAGCTTGTTGCTGACCTGCAGTTAAATAGTTGGTAAAGTGATGGGAATTTCTAGTCAATAACAGTATTGGTGCTTACCGAAGGAATATTGTCAGACTGGTTGTATATTGGCAGATAAAATTCTATCCTCGATCAAAACAAGTAAACTAAACTATAGCTAAAATATACCTGCTAGGTGGTGACAGTAAAGTTTTTAAATAATTGTAATTTTGAAATTTGTAAATAACACTTAAATTGGTTATCCAAAGAGGAAACGCTGCCAGCCTTCTGGGAACCTTGCCGATCGGCGGCAGCGGCAGCCTCGAAGAAGTTTTTTATATATTATAATTGTACATTTGCTTGTATATTTTGTACATTTGTTGTAAATAAAATGTTTTTGATGAATTGGTAACTAAGAAAATTTTGTAAAATATTTATTTTTCTAAAAATTCGATTGATCGAATGACCCGGTGCCAAAATACAAGTTGCATATCAAAATTGGTTGTTCAGGTCATATTAACAGATTCAATATTTATTCATTAGAAACAAGTTAAAACATTTACGGTATTTCTTAAAGCTTATGTTTATTCGATAATTCGTTTCTTTTATGTACAGTGTTGCTAATTTCTGTTGTTTGCCTGCCAAAGACTCATAACGTGTTATGATCAAATAACTATTTACGTGAGGAAAAGTTGTTAAGCTTTAT
Source organism: Ochropacha duplaris (assembly GCA_951361185.1). Taxonomy (NCBI): domain Eukaryota; kingdom Metazoa; phylum Arthropoda; class Insecta; order Lepidoptera; family Drepanidae; genus Ochropacha; species Ochropacha duplaris. The sequence goes on along the minus strand of OX592696.1, from coordinate 12,751,516 downwards.
GTCACTTCATTTATATTTATGCGTACTTAAATAGTATTTATTTCTGTGTTTTGCATCCTTATGAACTAGTTGCTTCTTAGGAAAACTTTGTTATTTATGTCCTTATGATAAATAAATAAGAAGTTGTGAATACTTGTAATGTTGAGTTTGCATACTATCGTTCACTTACAAATTGAAAGATGCTTTTCTATTATCTTTATTGAACTTATTTTCCATTAGATGTCTCTTTTGTTTTAAATGTCTTTAAAATATTTCGATGTTGTTTTTGTAGGACATTTTTCACACACGATCATCTGATCTCAAACTATCTAAAGCTTGTATTCTGGAAACCAGATAACTTTCAAGGCGATAATAGCTCAATGGTAGTGACGTCGTATACCGTGGCGAAGGAATATATTTGAGGTTAAAATTGCGAGGTATACATATAGATATATACCTAGCAAATGATGACGTTATGAATGCATCACTTAATCCCTTACGGATCCTTAAAAGTATAGCAATAAATGAAAGGAAGTGTGACAAATTGAATGATTCATGTCTTAATATTAAAAGCCAATAATAAATCGTCAATGGTGGTATTAAATTCACACATCTTAGTACAATAGCTCATTTTAAGGTTTATGAATATAATGAAACAAAGCGTCTAAGTGTTATTGTGCTATAGTTTATTTTTGTTTTAAAACACAAAGCTCAGCTTTGTTATGGCGAATTTCATTGTTATGGTTAGTACAAGTGATAAGATGAGGGCGGGTGACCTTTATAACTTGACTTGCGATTCCTGGAACAGTTGTTTCAAAGGTCCTATTTTCAAATATGAATTAACTAGTTTTTCGCCACGTGGTAGACAAAAAGTATTCTATGTTTTAGTCCAGGATGAAATCTACCTATGTGCCAATTTTCATCAAAATCCGTACAGCCGTTTTTGCATGACTTAGCAACAAACATCCACATGCATTTTAGCATTTTATTAGTAGGATAGTTAAATTTCTTGGTTTTTGGTAAAAAAAAACAGTAATAATATGAATTTGCAATTTAATTTTGATGACAATATGACCTTTTAACGCTGCTTAATAATGATATAACCTAGCTGAGTTTCTTTCCGTTTCTTATCGGTTTTTTTCAATTGGAAGCTGACTTTTGAACAGGTGATAACTTTAGTATGTTTGAACCTTTATAGGGCCTTAACGGAATTAATGGCTTTCATTTTAAATACGCTACTTTCTTTTAAATTGTTTTGTTTGTTTATTCATTTTTACGAATATAATTTTCATGGCTATTTGTCGGTCAAATTTTAACATTATGTTTATGTCTGCATCCCGTCATTTTAGTCTTTTAGTCAGTTTTTGTTTACAGAGGCTTGAATCGCCTCAACGTGTGAGACGCGAAGTTATGATTTTTATGTATTTACAAAAGTTCATGACTTGTACCACCCCCGCCGAATGCTTTGTTATAGCGATTTTCATTGTTAGCGATTCAATGAACGTAGTTTTTTGAACCGATTCGTTTCGAAGTGTTGGATGTTATGAATGATTTATTTTTATCCAACACGAACTAGTAGGTACGTAATCAAGTGTTCAATCGTTGTCGAATCGAATATTCCGTGTCGCGATGTCAAAATGTTAAATGATTAATGTTATTTCGATTATTACTCGATATTTTTATGGCTATCGATTTGTCAATTGAGTTTTTGTCAGTACAAAAACGCAAAGTAATGCTGGCAGAATGATATGATATGGGTTTTGGGGGGTTAATGTAATGATCACTTTTGATGAAAGGGTGACCATTTTTTATGATTTTTAGGAGACCAATATCTATTTTTTTTTGTCTGCTTTCACGTATGATATTTGTATTTCACACATAATAAGTAAAAATGAGTATTAAAAAATATTCAGGAATATTGACGAGCCGGTTGACGTGCCATAGGTTGTGGGTTTTCCCGTCCAAGACAGACTCTGCTTAGCTGCTTAGCTTGGGTTCAGATAGCCATGTATAAAGAACGTTTGAGGATATTTTTATTCTTTAAACACATGTGATCCTAAAGCAAGAAGAATACATCATCATCATAATTTCAGCTGAAAAACATCCACTGCTGGACATAGGCCTTCCCCATGGGAACAATGGAAACTAAATAACACTTAACTCAGTTAAAAAGCGACGGATAACCTAGTTTTTACTATAAATTATTGGAATAAAAATACAAATGAAGTCCCGAATATTGGTATTTTGGCGGATAAACCCCTGTCTGCTCCACAAAACTATTTATATCGACAGAATCATTCGATTAAATAATCGAATAATTGATTTTACACTCAGTCCCTACAATTCCGAACGCTTGTCTATCCTATTTTAAGACTATTATCACGATACTAATCGATTTGAACCCTACCATACCATTGTACGGAAACCGTTCAGCCGTTATATTTTATTGTAGTTACCCACACGTTTCATATTGACCCTTTATTCATCATATAATGGTCTCTATTCCAAAGTGATAAGGTAGAGAATAATAAAAATAGAAGTGCATTAAAAAGGGGTCTGATTATGTCATGTTTGTTAATTTAGAAAATGTAGTCATCGTTTCAAATTACGTTAAATAATGATCGGTTCGTTTCCCATGTTTTAGTCATAGTGTGAACTTAAATGTTTGGAGTCATCAATACTACCAAATAACTGAAATACGTACGATTCTTTATGGTTACTAAAAATATTAAATTTTGGTAGATTAAAATTATATAAGTACAGCTTATATGATTGAAACATTATTCATATTTAAGGCGATGATAGCTCAGTGGTAGTGACTTCGGATACTATGGTGACGGTCGTGGGTTCGAATCTTACAATGAGCTTGAGCATTCGGTGAAGGAAAACGTGATGAAACCATAGTACGGTTACCACTCTTAAGTTAAGAATCTGTCGCCAAGCACCTATTAGTGTGTTCCAGCAGTTGCACTTGAGAGCAAGTTGCCTCTAAGGCAATATAAAAAGGTCGACATTACATTAGCAAACCTCCTGGTATTTATAATGTCTATTGGTGACAGAAATCATTTACCATCAGGAGACCCGCCTGCCTGGTTGTCAGTTGTGTAATAAAAAAACAGATAATATAATGTCAAATTTGTGCATAGAAGAAAATTTATTTTAACTATCAACCCAATTTAATAGATTAAAATATAAAAATTGTATATAAAAATAATCCATCCAATGAACAAACCCAGATTTCGCAATCAAAATAAATTCAATCTCAGGCATCTCAGATCAGTACACAAAATGGTTGAAATAAAGAACTCAACAAAAAATAACTATTATACAACCACAATTCCCAAATATTTATTTATTTATTGTTAAGGTACACCAACAACATACGTACACAACACATAAAACAAACATTCATAAAGTTACTACATCTAGTACGTACATCAATAACAGGTATACACAACATTATAAGGGATTACATTAAGGTAGGGTATGGTAATCAACTATATACAAACACACTTCAATCTAAAACACAAAATAAGTTTAGTTAAAATATAAAAAAAAGAATAAAAATAAATAAGTGAATTAAAATTGTTACGCAAATCGAAGTTACAAAGAGAAAAAAAAAAACCACAATCGCTTTGAATACGATAATTTACGTCTATTTATCGAGTGGCCATCATTTAAGACCCTCGCTGAAGATTTCAACGCAAAACTAACTCTATTACTTTTATTTTAATGAAAGCTTGTCACGTCACTACCAGAGAGGCAAAAAATTCGCCCATAATAAAATTATCAGGGAGCGGCCGGCTATTAAATGCAGACCGCCCGTGAAATATACTGGTGGCGCCGAGTGCTAACATAGGAGTAATGCCTGTGAGCTTAGGGCATAAGACAAGCATAGTTGACCTACGCCCTACCTGACTATAAAAAAAAATTACCTACATAAAAATAAAAGGCCTGGCTCACTGACTGATCAAGGCCCAACTTAAAACCTTGGACGTTTTAAATCGTAGACGAGGATCCAGAAAAGATTTCACAATAACATAATAACACGATTTTTTTTGAAAAGACAAAACATATAAGTATCTTGCGAAATAAACCTTAAACATAAAGGTCATAGCTCATTTAAACGACTCTGCTTCAACACCGCTCCCACCTAACACCGCCCTATACTAAAAGTCAACTACCGAGCGGTCTGATGGCGGTAAGCTTGCTGACAACGAACCATATTTAAATTATATTTTATTTGTCGGGTGGGAGCGGAGGCGTGTAAGTGAGCTACGACCATAACACTTAAATCACAAATGTCATTGGTCGTGTATCAGAAATAATTGATACAACAAAAACGCTTCCCGCTCCGCTTATTAATAAGTCCCAATGTATCGATAGTCTGGGATATTTATGCTTACTTTATGCAGAGGCGACGGAATATTCCGAGCAGCGGAATTTGCGGAGCTTAAATTCATTTGGTAGCTCAAAACCTGAGCCTCGGACAAGTGAAGCCAGTGTATATAACTAGTATTTTATGTTTATAGTGTGTGGAAAATTTTGCACAGGTAATTCCGGATTATTGGAGATTGTTATGTTAAAGAGAAAGTGGACTTAAAATAAATAGAGTAGTCCCACTAATATTATAAATGTGAAGTTTGTTACTCTTTCATGCAAAAACGGCTGAACAGATTTTAATGAAACTTGGCACACAAGTATATCATATCCTGAAATAACACATAGGATACTTTTTATCCCGGGAAAGGATAAGACAAGTCGGTAAAGCGGATGAAGCCGCGGAGGATATTATATAATTGGCTTCAAAAAGTGGTACCTATCAATTCGTCTGTAATTATATTAATGCAAAAGCAGCTCTTTCTTTCATCTGCGTAGTATTCACGAGTAAACAGCTGAATCGATTTTGATGATATTTGGTACCAGGATTATTGAACTGTGGGAAAGTAGCTTCTTTATAATGAACCCCTAAGTCTAAAAGTTTATCAGAAGCATTAGCTAATTAGTTACTAATAAAATAGCAATATTAATAACTCAGGGTTCACTAAAAAACGAGCAAACAACACAAAAACAATGCCACCCAATATCACCCTAGTTTATGTAGAAACACCCACGATATCATATAACCGTCACCGTCGCCCTGTATAATTTTCATAGTCCGCCATAACTGTACAATTTTCACAGTCACCCTTATATTCGGACTAACCCTGGGCCAGACCAATCAACAAATGAAAAGTCGCCGTCAATTAATTAGCGGGGAACCCCTGCGGCGGTCGACCGTGAGAAATGCTACGTATTACTGAAAAGTTGTGAGCTGAGAGCGGCGACCTAAAATAATATAGCCAGTATACTAGCGTTCTTTATTTAAAAATATAAAAATAAAGTTTTCACTCCTCTTGCTCAAAAAGACCGTCATTGTAGCGTACCAGAGCGGTGAAAAAATAGCAATTCATCCTCTAGAGGAAAAAGTTTTTTTTTTTTTTTTTGTGTGTCAAATGACAATGAGCCTACAAAAACGAAAAAGTCTTTAGTCATAAGTAGAATAATCATGAATAAAGACTCGACTTATTACTGTTTCATAAAAAAAGAACTTCATTTTAATTTTGAAAATGGAACTAAAATCGGCGATCTCTGATAGAATGCATGCAATGTGTTGCGGCTACAGAAGAAACAAAAAAAAAAAGAAATTATAAACTACATATTTCATATTGTATTGGATTGTTTTATTTTTTCACAATCGTAGTGAAAAGTTTAGTGTAACACACGGCGCTAAAACCCATTAAAACTCGGTTTCTATTTACTCCCTCGCTAAAGCTCGGGAGTAAAACTACCTCGTATATAATGGGTCATTTGGCACCCATAACACAGATTTTTCTAGCTTGGGAGCCAGAAGACCCATATACTTGTGTAATCTAGCCAATACATAGTTTTTTGTTGTTGTTATTATATCTATGGTTTCTTTCATGTGTGGCAATAAATAAATATTATTATTATTATTATTATTTTAGCCCCTTGTATAACAATCTACTATTATTTCAATTATTAAAAAAGTTTGTTTTTTTTTTTTTATTCTAGATAAGCTTGTGTTTGACCACAATCTGACCATGGTAAGTGATGATGTGGCCGAAGGTGGTAAGCACACAAAGCCTAGATGGGAACTGGCTCTCAAATGCAGCTGTCGGAACACACCGATAGGTGCTTGGCGACAGATTTTCAACTTGAGGGTGGTAGCCAGCCAGTCGGGTACTACAAAGTACCCTACCACCGCGCTATGGTTTCCTCACGATGTTTTCCTTCACCGAAAGCTCAAGCTCATTGTAGGTTTCGAACCCACGACCTTCGTCGTGGTATTCGACGTCACTTACCACTGAGCTATCATCGCCTTAAACCATAAGTTATACAATGACATTCTCGTTTACTTAAAATTGGAAATTATTATTATTATAAACATTACATACGTAATTTGATCCATACAGTGGCCAAGTGCATCGTGTTTTCGTATGATTGTAATAACAAACCCAACATGTTTTATTAATTGACATCACAGAACCATAGTGACGCGATCTTTATAAAAAAAAAATGGCTTTCTACAGCATGTGATCAATAATAGAGTGAAATAATTATTAATCGCTACATCTTCTTCACTTGCACCACAAGTTAACTACACCCTTAGCAACTTTATAATGAGTTCATTAAGCTCCAAGTTTACTCTTTCAAAAGATAATACTATTGGATTTTTTTGATTGATTTCTGTTAAGCTTCAGGATTACTTTCCAAATGAATTAATTCGAACGAATCTTAATTTGAGGACTCTTTTGGGACTTCTAAAAAAATATAAAATGGGAGACTTCTATTTTACTTTTGATGAAATCTATTACAATAATTAATCCTTTTACTTGATGTCTTAACTTTTTATTCTACCTAACTCTGATTAGTTTTTTACTATGCAGAGGTTAACCTGGTTAGTGGTGATGTACCCGGAGGTAGTAATCTCACGAAGCTTAGCTGGGAATGCTGTATCTGCATACATTATAAGATTCTGATTGCTGTGATGACTTGATCGACAATATCTTCACGTTACGCCACCGTTATTCCAAGAGTATATCGTCTTATCCCACGCTAGGTGTGATCGGTACATGTTTTCCTCTTTCTAGTTGTCTTAGTACTCACACCTTTTATAAACATACTTATCAATCTTCACGCAAACCATCCATAATGTCTTCGGCCTTCTTCTTTGATATCTAATAACTAAAGATACACAATCAGCGACAAAAATGGCCTAACCGAATGTCTACCTACTCGAACATTTGGGTGGTCTTTTAATCTAGTAGCAGTCGAACGCTCCGACTGTAAACATGTATCAGTGCTCGTTTAAGATATATTTTGGCTAGCAGGTATGAGTCGTAAAATTTTATTGTCTTTGTACATAGCTTTGTGAATAAAACTTTAAAAAAATTACTAGTATTACCCAACACAATTTGAGACAGTTTTGAGAGAACTTTTGCTTGGGATTGTTTATCTTTAGTTATTAGATATCAATGGCCTTCTTCTACCTTTATATTTTTTTTTTCTGGATAAGCTTGTGTTTGACCACAATCTCACCATGGTAAGTGATGATGTGGCCGAAGATGGTAAGCACACAAAGCCTAGATGGGAACTGGCTCTCAAGTGCAGCTGCCGAAACACACCGATAGGTGATAGTTAGTTATAGGCGATGGTATAGCTATCATCGCCATAAATCTTTTCGTTAAGTATATGTTTTTTATCCCTCCCAAGAGCCCAAATAAGTTAAAACCTGAAATTTGATTTGCTGTATCATAGTTTAGCCCTAAACCAAAATCGACGTCAAAATGTTAAACTTCAATGAACGAGCCAATTTGTCATCGCAAAACCAGATCCATTACACATCGGATTATGGATTCGAACACGGTTCAGGAGTAACGCAGGTGTCATTTGATCAACGAAACGATATCACCGTCATCAGTTTGATTAATGATAAACTCTGAATAGGGCTTTTGAACTTGCCAGAATGTCATATCTACTAGATTGATTGACTTTGGAAAGTGTACTAAAATGTGTAATGAATAGAAAACACTTTTGTTCGACCGTGACTAAATAAATAGGAAAGTACTTAACGGTTGTTTTTGAGTGCAATTTGACCTTACCTGGCAATAAATGCATATGTTTTTTAACCGACTTCAAAAAAAAGGAGGAGGTTCTCAATTCGTCTGTATGTTTTTTTTTTTTTTTTTTTTTTTATGAATAGATTTTGATGATTCTTTTTTTGTTTGGTAGATCCTACTTCAGAGGTGGTCCCATTTAAATTTTGTCGAAATTGATTAAGCACTTTTTGAGAAAATCAACAAAAACGAAAAAAAATCGATCTCGTTTGATAAACCTTAGTGAATCAAACTGAGTCGTTGAGCGTGACTTTTTGGATTTGGATGAAATTTCGTGTGTATACTTCAATGGGTTCTTCGATGGTTTTAAAATACAATTGGACCCGGTAGGTGGCGCTGGAATCGAGTTCCAAGATTTGATTTAATTTCAGGACGACGTCTGCCGGGCCCGCTAGTTATATATTATATTTTACGGCCAGACCCGATTTCAGGACAAACTAGTTTTGCCTAGGATAACATATAATAAGGAATAAACTTTAAAAATTAAAAAATAAAATTATTTTTAAAAATAAAAAACAAAATCCGACTTCAAAACTGTAACCTATACCTATGTACAAACATAAACTAAAAAGTAAAGAATAATATTTTAATTTCAAAGCAAGAGCCTTAAAGGACAATCAACAAAATTATTGATATTTATATATCTATTTAATATTTATAAAAAGTTCTTTTTGGAGTCGGTGCCAGCCAAGAAGGACAGTTTAATTCTGCCTTTGTAACAAACTTTCGAAAAGTAGGGGAGCGACGGCGCAGACCAAAGGAACATTACCGTAAGGAGAGGTGTCGTAAGACGTTTTCTCGTATGAACACTTCGTGTCCAGTTCAAAACTGTCCTTCTTCTTGACTGGCACCGACTCCAAAAAGAACTGTTTATAAATATTAAATAGATATATAAATATCAATAATTTTGTTGATTGTCCTTTAAGGCTCTTGCTTTGAAATTAAAATATTATTCTTTACTTTTTAGTTTATGTTTGTACATAGGTATAGGTTACAGTTTTGAAGTCGGATTTTGTTTTTTATGAAGATGATGTCATCAACATTTGATGATATCAAGTTTTATCTAGGTAAGGCGATGATAGCTCAGTGGTAAGTGACGTCGGATACCGCGGCGAAGGTCGTGGGTTCGAATCCTTACAATGAGCTTGAGCTTTCGGTGAAGGAAAACATCGTGAGGAAATCACAGCACGGTGGTAGGGTACTTTGTAGTACTCGACTGGCTGGCTACCACCCTCAAGTTGAAAATCTGTCGCCAAGCACCTGTTGGTGTGTTCCGAATTTTTCGTAAGAATTTTTTCCGTCTAGCCCCCTATTTATAGAGTAAGTATGTACTTACTCTTTCTTATCAAATATTAATCTGTATTTAATTTTAGGTATGCTATCAACTTGCTTTCAAGTAATATTTTTTTTAAATATTCTAGAATTTTCTTCCATCTGATCCCAAACTAAGCAGAGCTTGGACTATGGAAGCCAGATAAATGATATACTACATAATATCTACAGTTTTTGTTTAAATAAATATTTAAATAACACACCCAAACAAACATGTTGCTTAAAATTACCCAAAATGAAAGAGATAACGCTATTTTGCAATGCATTTAGAGTATTTAAGGGTGTGCTCTAACTTGTTAAAGCGACGCCATGTCATGTGACGTCACGTGCATGAAATCGCCCGGCACGCGTCTTATCCGACATACGTGACACTTTTGAGAGTGAATGTTATTTTTTTGACGCCGAAGAGGGCGGATGTGTCAATTATTTGCGTCGATATGTTTTTGTGTGACAGTTTTTCTCTTAAACTGTTATGATAATGCACATGTGTGTTTAATATACTTTTGCGGTTATTTTTATGATGTTTCATTTAAATATAAGTAACTAGCTGTTCCGCGCAGTTTCACCCGCGTTCCCGTGGGATCTTATCTTATCCCGGGATAAAATATAGCCTATATTAATCTGGAATAATGTAGCATTCAAATGATGAAATAATTTTTAAAATAGGTCCAGTACTTTTTGAACCAATTCGTTACAAACATACTTACATACAAATCTTTTCTCTTTATAATGAAACGACTTCAAAAAAGCAGGTGTATTATTAGTATAGATATATGCATGTAGTTACAACATCAACATAAAAAAAAATTTACTCCTTTTTTATTTCACAAAGAAAATTATCACAATATTAAAATGGCACACAGACAAGGATTAAAATGGTATAACAAGTAAGATCAGCTAGTTAGTGAAACGTCACGTAGGTAATCAACGGTCTGTCACGCAGCATATCGCGTCACGTCACATATCAAAGGGTGAGACGCAGCAATTTGTGGCGTATCTACAAAACGGGGTATTTTCAGCCGTTACACTGGATGAAGCGAGTTTATTGAAACGTTTCGCGCGATGGTTCGAGTGTAGCTGACAGAAGGGTTAAGTAACTTTACGTGAAGTGTGAATTTTACGCTTTTTTTGTATGAGTACCTACCTAGATTCTTTGTTGTGATGTAGGTATGAACGGGTTTTTTATTTCTATTAAGTAATCCGTCGTTGGGCGATATAAAAAATATATTTGAAAATCCGGTCAAGTGCGAGTCGGACTCGCGCGCTGAGGGTTCCGTACAATGTAGGTATGTAAATAGTTCGTTCATCACGGTAATCGAGTCTTGAAGATTTTTTCCAGTAGATCTTATTGTTTTTTCGGATGTAATTGCAAATTTACGGTTTTTGTTTATTCCTTAACTTGTACTACATGACATTGCTTCTTGCCAAATTTCATAGTTCTAGGTCAACTGGAAGTACCCTATAAGTTTTGATTGCTTTGACTTAGAAGTTTGTTTTTTTCACTGTTCCTAGAGTTTGCAGACCTGGATATTTGATATTATTTTCAATATGATACGCATCCCTTTTCAAAATTGTACTCTTTGACACGACTTATAACATCATTGCAATACTTTTTGATGAGCTATTTATAAAATGTTAAATATGTGAACTCTCACAAAGTTTTAACACGTATCTATCAACTAAACCTATCTCAAAATTATAACAATAATTTTACCAGAAAATAAATGTGTCAGCAAGTCCAAAACTGTAACACGCTAAAATTGCAATGTCTGTTCGGAGAGCGACACTCGATTTGATATGACACGTGACACATCGCTTCTGGTCTGACGTGGTCTGTAATTTAGTTTCTTTTGTTTGTTTTTGGGAACGGGTAGCATACGTTGTCCCAAAATGCTCTTGCCGTAAAATATTAGGAAGCTTAAAAAAATATAAACATTTTTGTATTCTAATTTTGTTTATATGTATAATATACAGTCGGATACAATTAGTCAAATGCTTAAACCTGTTTAAGCATTTGACAAATTGTACTTTGTCCTTTTACGAAGGAAACTTGAAAAGACGAATACAAAATTATACTACTTTGTAAGGAACGGCCTAAATAAATAATGATTTTAAAAATACTTTCAAATAATTATTTTCAAAACCAAAACACCCACTTATTCGTTACCTTTTCCTTCTATGAGACCAACACATAAATTACTATAATATATCAGTACAAAGACTCAGACAATCCAAAACAAACAGTGTAGATACATTAAAACAGGGGACAACGTAATTTGCATATGGAAAATAGCCACATGTGACATCAAGGTGCATGTTGCAAAAATTCACTCTACGATCGATATGCGCTGCCCAACTGACTAGGCGAAGGGTGACAATATTACTTTTTTGAAGGTCTAATTTCCTATTTTTTTTTATGTCACTAGTGACAACGAGGCAGGCGGGTCACCTGATGGTAGGTGACTACCGTCGCCTGTCGACATTAGCAATACCAGGGGGGCCAACGTGTTGTACACCTTATTACAATGCCTTAAGGGCAAGGGCAACTGGCTCTCAAGTGCAACTGCCGGAACACACCAACAGGTGCTTGGCGACAGATTTTCAACTTGAGGGTGGTAGCCAGCCAGTCGAGTACCACATAGTACCCTACCACCGTGCAATACTATAAATGGTACATACGGTTTTCCCTCAGTGCTCCGATATGGGGTTCTTCAAAAACGCTGTAAAAAGTTCTTTAACGTTGCCAATTTCCCTGGTATTGCATATCCATAGGCGACAGTCATTTACTATAGTTGGACAATCTGCCAAGTATACAAAAACTCAATTTCAATAGGTAATCAGCAAAAACCTAATTGTTGAGATTATTGCCGATCTTTCTCAGCTAAAGCTACTTCCCAAACCACTATAAGAATCAAATAATTTTTATGTTGTATTCAACAATAATTTATCATTTGTTCTACTGGTTTCATGTAGAAATTTCTGTAATATTAGCATTTTTGATTATACATCAATTACTAGATACGTTGTATCTCTTGCTTGCTTGTGATGCAGTATACCACGTTTAACAGTAAACATAGTTGTTATCTCACGGTATTACATTTCATAACATTGTAATATAACACCCGCATTCACTCTGTCGCAAGTCAAATAAAATAACGAAACATATTCAATAAACACCCTACAAACCAGCCCACTATACCTATAATTACTAAAATCTATATCAATCCAGCCCAATTCGTTATAGCAAAGTCAAAATTATCAAGGGAACGCATAAAAGCAACACTTCATATTTGTTATTACGAGAGCCCATAGCGGGAGGGTTCCATTCATATTCAAATTACTTTCAAATCTACAACTATTATTATACTCGGTGCATTGTGTTGGTCCTTGGGGACCTATATCATTATTCCACTGCGTCCTCCAAATCATTCCATGTAAAAGTATTGTTGTGTTCTAACCTCTGGACGCAGAGCGTGGGCCAAATTCATTGTCGCGAGGGCAATTCGAAAACGTTTTATATCAATTTACAACGTATTTACTGTCCACTCCATTCATTCAGGTATACTTTATCGTTTATTAGGTTTTAGTCGTCTAAAAATCAAATGATTTATCGTAGTTTAAACATTTCGAATTAGAAAATCGAGTAATAAATTTCGATATAAAATTATACAGACCATAAAGATCCATTAGCAATAAAACATTAGAATCGTGGATCTGTGAATTCATCGGCTCCTTTTGAGTTTAATTTATGTGGCGTTAAACATTTTTATGTGAGGTCGGTTCGGATAGTTATATCGGATTGTCTAATGCGAGTGGCGCCTAAATTCCGAATAGTCAAGCGATCGGCGGATGTCCTCAATAATAAAATTTCGGGTCCCGAACAAACATCAACTTTTAGCATCCACCCTGGCTTGTTTTTTGAATAAGCATGTTCTGTTATGGTAGGATTAACATTCATAGGTTGTACATTCATTGTAGGATTGACAAACTTTTGTATTTTGTTGGTGGTTTCGTTTTATTTTTTCAAATTTTTTATCATCGTCATTCTAGAGTTCTGTGCACTTTAAATTTTCAAATTTTTCACAGTAACTTTTAAAAACCTGTCTTATATTACATTTCTTTATCAATATTAAACGTCATTAAACGTAAAAGTTTCTAAGGTCATATGGTGATATATGTATACAAAAATTACATATGTAAAACATGTGCTGTAAAATACAGCGCTTACATCATTCAGATGAGCCATACAAACAGTTATGGTGTAAAAAGGCTATGATTCCATATTATAAACGCATATCACCCGACGTTTCCGTCGATGGTGTTAGAATGATAAAATCCGGATATGACAATACTATAGCCATTGTTTCAAAGGTAACAATGCTGGCAGACAAACAAAAAGAGGAGTGATGCTGAATAAATCTAAATCGCATTTGTGGCACTCTAAAACTGGTCTAAGAGCATTCTTTATTTGTTTTTTTGTTAAAGCTGGAACAATGACTGAATGATGACAAGACTGAACTTGACTTGGCATTTAAGGCATCAGTTATTGATGAGATGATATTAGGAAAACGAAATTAGCTTTTTTAAGTTTTTTTATAACAAATCAACTTAACATTATCATGCTGCAATACATAGATTTTATACAAACAAGCTTATACATTGCAAACATCTTTCGAAAAAAGATACTAATTGTTTATACCCCAAATTTCATTTTTCAATATATCTTATCGGTGCAATTAATTATGCTAATTATTATTACAGAAAAATACTTGTAATTGAATACATTCGAGCAAAACTGAACGGCAAATATTATATCACCAAACCATTTGTTTCAATTACCAACTTTATATGAATGGTCATTGGAAATATTGAATTTGTTATTGAAACGACTCCCAAGCGAGTGTTTGGTTACAGCAAAATACACACCAAAATTTTATTATGAGTGAGTGAACGTGTTAAGTAAATTTTTGTACGTGAAAAAAAAAAAAAATTTTAGCGTGTGATTTTAATTAATTCAAGCATTGACGCTGTTTTATTTCTCACCCTTTCACGAAACAACGAAACGTGCTTTATCAAAGACAGTGTCAGTCGACGCTATCAACTAAAAGCATCGGGAAAACGCGTTCAATTAAGCCACGTGCATCATAAAAGCCTAAATGAAGTTGGCGTTAACATTTCTCTTTTGCTCCAAGGGTCGGAATGTGTTGTTTTATGTTCCTACGGCTTTATTTGTCAGTCAATGAGTTTATTGTGGATTGGTTGTTAATTAAATATTGTATTTTGGTATTTTTAAAATCCATTTTCACAAAAATTTGTAAAAGATAATTGGTTAGCAAACTTAAAGAAATCTATGTAACTTTCTTAATCAATACCTTCCGCCTGCGGCTTTACACGCGTTCTTGAGATATTTATTGCAGGATACGTTCTGTTTGTACACCAAAATTTATCATGATTGTTCTAGTTGTTGCGTTCATAGATAATAAACACATAGAGTCACATTTATAACAGTAGGAAGGATTCATTCAGTAAATCTACAGTTTTTTTAAGATTTTGATAAAACTACATAATATTTAACATACTAAAATACATCATTATGCTACCTTAACTGAGAAATTACGTCTGCCATTAAAATTTCTAAACACGTATATCCCGAGTAATCCCGACCACCCATGTTATTAAAGGTATCAGAATTCATCATTAACGAAAATTATTTCAGCAGCTACCGGCTTCAAATTACCATAAATTTTCCACATAAGGTACAAAACCATTACCATCCTTTGACCCCGAACATTGAGTGATGTTGAAAATATATCATGTAGATACACGAGACAAACAATTAGTGCCTTAACGAATGTCGCGCTCAAGCGGAAGTAATTATCTCATAACCCGTGTCAGGTATATTTTAGAACCCACTAGCTTATGCCCTGTGATTTTACCCACGTCTCCTGCATAGGAAATATCACTACCTGGATATAACGATTGTCAGGTATTTCATAACACCCACGTAACTGACCCTCAAGTTTATCTATGACCAAAACTCTTTTCAGTACTTCTCTTCAAAATCTAGTAGGTATACCAAAATTTCCAAAAAAAATATTCAAAATTCTGATAAAACCGACTCTTAGGAATTTAATAAAGGCAAGATAACCAACAATAAAGATAGTAAGAATGAAGCAACATGTTTAAAAGGAAACAATGACGATGTTCGTGAGATAGTGCAAAGGTGAACAAAAAGATGCGTCGGCGCCTAAAAGAGATTGGAAGATAACAATATGCCTTGAGTTACATCTCGATAGAAAATTTCAGTGCTTAATTATGTTAAGGGGTTAATCTGGCGTGCTATTAGTAATTTCTGGACCAATATTATGGCAAGTATAAGTGATGAGCTAAAAACTTTAGATTGGTGTAAGCTCTTAGTATTTGTAATTTGATTTTACCCCTTGGTTTGCCGTTGCTTTGGTCTTCCCCAAACAACTACAAAAAAGATTGAATCCAATGAATATTTAAAATTTTCTAGTCACCACATTAAGTACATATAAATTTTACCTTAAAAAGTCGTTAAGCCTTGTCTTTTAAGTTGCCTATAATGCGGCATATCAGTTGAAATTAATTATTTCCCTTATAAGTTACAACGTAATTTACTTCATCATTAACTTTCTATACTCGGACGGGCTTGAGGTCCAAAGTAATGATTTCACGGTGGGCGGTGCAGCCATTATCTCTAAAGGTACTAAATATTATGCCGGGTGAGAAATCGTCGATTTTCATAAAGCTCTTTCTCGCTAGCTGGTAATTGCTGTGAATTATTAATATAACGTCTGTACCTATAATTGAAATTGAATCAATTAGTAGCTTTTTTTTGTGAAAATGGGGTATTAAATTATAATTGAGTTGAGTAATAAGAGAAATCGGTTAACAGTTATGAATAATTTGGTCTATTAGAATTATTTATTTATACGTACAGTTACTACTTTCTGTGGTGCTATTAGGTAATTTTAGAAAAAAAAAGGTTGAGAGAATATTATTTGATAATAATGTTCTCAACAAATATACAAATATTGCAAAGTATAATGAGCTGATTTGATTTAAAAGACCTAACCGTTGACAAGAACCCGTCAGTATAATGATCTTGATTTAAAAACCTTGGCTCTGAAGAATTTTAAAATTTGAAAGTATAATACATAAAAATTCGTTTGGTTTTCTTCACCACATCTGTATTTGGTGGTGCGGTGTCCACAGACGAATTCTAATTTATACCTCTAATGAAACTGGGCGCGTATGGTCAACTTTTTTGACAGGGTTCGCTCGTCAAATTCCGAGCTCGCGACAGGTATAAAGCGTCCTCGGGAAAGCGATAAAAATGTACCCCGTCTGTTATAAATATTCATTCATTCTGGGGATCAGTGAGCTCAGAGACATCAGAGAGGGGTTGCTAAGTGCTAGATATATGGGGTTTGTCACAGACGAAGGTAATCATAATTTTTATATGGGAGAATCTTAGCGTACCGCAGCACATTTACATGGAAGACGGCCTGATGTATGTTGCGGGGGTGAAAGATTACTCCAAGATGAGTAACGCGCTGAATTTTGTTTCCATACGTTATGTTTTCGGGTTTAAATGGGTTGAATTTATGTTTGATATTATGAAACACTTTTGAAGTTCAAAGCATAATAATTTTTAGCATAATATTGCACTTTTGATAAGAGTTATTATTTTATTTGATGACTAGCTGTTCCCCGCGGTTTCACCCGCATCACCGAGGGCTCTTATCTTTACCCGGGACAATATTTAGCTTATGTTCATCAAGGAAAATGTACTTTCTAATGTTGAAAGAATTTTTCAAATCGGTCTAATAGTTTCAAAGCCTATTTAATGCAAACAAACAATCAAGTCTGTCCTCTTTATAATAATTATTATAGTATAAGATACGGTGGAATGATAAGTACTAATAGAGGGAATTACTTTACTTACATCATCATCATCATGTCAGTCGGCAGAATCCTCCCCCAAGGATCTCCACAATGGCCGGTCTTGCGCTATCCGCATCCAGTGGCTTAATACAACCTAGTTAAAATTGTATGGCTAAATTATCATTAATGTTAATAAAATTGTTGAACGAACAAAACAAACATTTAAGGGCCCTGAATATAATTGTAAAAATGAATCCACTAAATTTAGATTTCCATATAGAAGCAGACGCAACAAGCCAAAAAAAACTAAAATATAAATTTTATGAGAATAAAATATCTTATTCGACACCGAAATAGTTAACATACCCTGATCCCTATTAGAACGTCCAAAACAATTCTACGCCACGGTACAGCAACAAAAAATATACAAGCTAAAGTTTTTTTCAATCCCGAGTTTACGTGGGTCGCGTTTGGGCCTACCTTTTTATTTTTAGGGACATTGATTGATTGAACCTTATGGCAGATCTATGAGAAACTTAGCAGGGTATTGTTTTTTGTTTACAACCACCAGGTTTTTTGACCGCATTTGGGTAAGTTTTCAAAGTTTATTGTGTCTTCATTTAGATAATGTACGTGAGCTATCAACGCTGTCGTAGGATTGTTTGGTGGGGTTCTGTTAATTGATTTTTGAGATTATTTTATATTGCTGTACTCTTTTTGTTACTTCTTAAATCTATTTTATTGTCTATATTTCAAACGTTCACTGTGTTTAAGTTGACTTTTATCATGTATTTTGTACCTATTTTTATTTTATTTTTGTTCATAAATTATTTTTAACAGATAACCTAATTCGACTTCAATAAACGTAGTTGTTTCTGTAAAATTACATTTCATATCACCTAATTTAAATTTAAGCGCTGCTTAATGACCACAAAATGAATGCCTACATCCATGAGAATGGCGTTAATTAAGCTATTTCATGGAAACTTTTAAAATTTACGAGTTGTAAGTTATTTTGGAAGTATGGACGTTGGAATTTGTTGTAATTTTTTTATGAATTTAACAATACAATGCTCAGAGAAATGTGTGCAATTTTATGCAATTGCAATGAAAAGTAAAATACAATAAAGATTTTTTAAATTATAGCTAAAAATCTGATTATACAACAAAAAGAGTTTGAGAGAAATAAAGAAGAAAATTTTTCACAAAGAAAATCATAATAGTAGTTTCTGCCTACGTACACACATCAAAAAAAGTTTGTGATCACTAGCATAAGCTGATATAATTTCTTAGATTGAACTTTATCAAGAAAACATCTTTTTAGAAATAGGTACCTTGTTTGTAATTAAAAAATTAAATTCTTTTTGTGTTTTATAAAAAAAAATTGAGTAGGTAATTAATCATAATGATGATTTCGATTTTTCAAAGTGATCGCAAACTTTTTTTGATGTGTGTACATTTACGTGTCTTTAACTAGCTGTCCCCGCAGTTTCACCCACGTTCCCGAGCGACCTTATCTTTTCCGAGATTAAAAATATCCTATGGTTTATTCCAAAATATGATCTACTTGTGTGCCAAGTTTCATCAAAAATCATTGAGTTTTTTTTTGAGTTAGAAATTGTTTAACTAACCTGACTTTGTTTTATTAATATCAGAATCAATATAATGTTATAAAAAATTAGAATTTCAATCATTTGTAAGTCAAACAAATGCTATACAATCAAAAATCAATATAGAAAACAACAGGAAAGACAACGCCGCCGGTTACAAGTAAATAAATCGACCCTTTGTCCCAACCCTACAAATATGCAATAAAAAATATCTCAGAACCTTCTGTTTACTGTTTTCAAAATAAATATTGTATTATGGATGCTTCCAGGCCTTTTTCTACATCTCTTCTACTCCTGCTTGATATTTGTTTTACTATGCACTTATTACTGGTCGAACAATCCTTTTTTTTTGTTGTAGGTTTCCACCCATGATTCCATATTTCAGCCCTTTTAGGGGAGGATGTTCATAAAATGGGCAAAACCAAGTTCTCAAGTACAGCTGTCAGAACTCACCAATAGGTGCTTGGTGACAGGCAACTTAAAGGTGGTAGCCAGCCAATTGAGTAGGTACTACAAAGTTCCTCGTAGTGCTATGGTTCCCTAACTATTTTTTCCTTCGCCGAAAGTTCAAGCTCATTGTTAGTAAGATTCAAACCCACAACCTTCGCCGCGTATCTAACGTCACTACTACCGAGCTTTCATTGACGATAAAAGTTCAGATTATTGATACATACCAGCTTCAGGCTCTTACCATGATGATACCAAAAGTCTATTCAAATAACAACTATAAAGCTGATGAAGATGATAATATCCAGTAAAGATTTACTTTTAATAAAGATGTTCCTATAAACATGTTTCATGTTGACCCCAAGTTCATTCCGTTTAGATTTAAGTCATGATAGCTTTCAACCAACTCTATATTAAACCTGTTGTCATATATCAATATATCTGTCTGTAGGCTTGCAAATACCTAATGCAATTATTAACTGTGGCACAAGTTAAAATTAAAGCTTTATGGAACTCGGCAAATTATGAATTTTGGTCCATGAGCCAAGTTCTAGCTTGTTATAACTACGTAACAACTGCTTTATCTATCTCTCTATACAAGGCGATGATAGCTCAGTGGTAGTGACGTCGAATACCGCGACGAAGGTCGTGGGTTCGAATCCTACAATGAGCTTGAGCTTTCGGTGAAGGAAAACATCGTGAGGAAACCATAGCACGGTGGTAGGGTACTTTGTAGTACCCGACTGGCTGGCTACCACCCTCAAGTTGAAAATCTGTCGCCAAGCACCTATCGGTGTGTTCCGACAGCTGCACTTGAGAGCCAGTTCCCATCTAGGCTTTGTGTGCTTACCACCATCGGCCACATCATCACTTACCATAGTGAGATTGTAGTCAAACACAAGCCTATCCAGAATAAAAAAAATAAAAAAAAAAACTAATACGAATACAGTAGCCAGTCCTTTAAAATTTTCTTTGACTTGTTCTTTCTTTGACTATTATCACTTGATCAGCATCATTGAAGAAGGATAGCTTCAACATTTCCAAGAAAAGTTTTAGCAGTTACATTCAGGCAATATCCGCAGTCAATGTTGCTTAACTCCACTGACTCTCACGACCTCAACAGCTGTCTAAAGCTTGAACTACTTAGAATAAAATATACGGCATTTCTGTAAACAACAAGTTTTGCTTAAGCAAAGGTTGGACCTTTTGACATTTTACGTAAATTCAATATTGCAATTTCAACAAGAATATGTTATGTGAAATTGATTTCTACATGCTAAATTGTTGAAGTGGTAACATGTGTTAATAAACTTCCACTAGTTATTGCTCTGACTAACGTGACTACTCGTAGTCAATAGAATTGTAATGGTTTTATAATGACCAGTCATGATTCCTTGAAAGTTATCCAGGAGATAAATGTTAATTGAAGTGTTTTTACACATACGCAATGTACGTAATAGGATTCTGTTATAGTAATTTATAATAATAATATGCTGCTCATAACTTCTCACAAATGGAAGAAATAATAACTTCACGTTTTTTTTTATACCACAAGTGACAACGAAGCTGACGGGTCACCTGGTGGTAAGTGACTACCGTCGCCTATAGTAGGTACTTTGGATAGGTTTGTTTTTAACCACAATTTCATCGTAGTAAGTAATAATATAGCCAAAGGTGGTAAGCACACAAAGTCTAGAAAGAAACTGGGTCTTGTAGCTATCGGAAAACACCGGTTAGCCAGGCAGGCTGGTACTACCAAGTACCTTACCACCATGCTATATCAAGTGGAATCCACATAGGTACAGGAAACTGATCAAAACGTTGCTCCAGCGGAATAAACCCTTCGATGTGGATATTATACTTGTGGACCTAAAACACACAAAATTATTTAGTCAAAACCATTTATTCAGTTTAGGCCCTAGAAAGGCACTTATGAAGGTCAAATTGCAGAAGTTATCACCGGTTCAGAAGTTAGCCTTCAACTGAGAAGAACCGGCACGAATCTCAGCAACGTTACATTTTTTAAATATTTTTGGACCAATTGATCCAATCTTTGACTGTCCTAGAAATAAATGCTATTACCAAACACCGGTCAGCGATATAAAACTCTGGTAGTAAGCAGAACAAATTTAACGCGCCGTTACCTTCAGAGAAAAACGGAATGTCAACAGTAAAAAATGGGAACATAACTGTACCCTACGTGACTGCGCTGCGCTAAAATAGCCCTTTTAGGACTCGACTGCCTTTGCAATTCCGCCCTTTTGCTGGAAATAGGGCATTCTGTTATTATATGGCTGGGTGAACTTGGTACAGTTTAAGTAACCAAGAATTATGTGTCTACTATTGCTAAATCAAAGCCATACTTAAGTACTGAATTATCATCGATTTGGAAGTCAGCTTTCAACTGAGGATAACCATCAAGAAACTTTGAAATTTTATAAAGGTAATAAAATAGACTAATTTGATCTGACTAATGCCTTTTATTCTTTTCTTATGTTTTTTTTACAAAGCTACAGAAACAGAATCGGTACCAATGTTTCTCAAAATATCGGACAGGAGGTCGTCGTCATTTATTTTCTTACCAATAACAGACTATTTAGAGAGCAAATACTCATTCCTATCACGAAACCGCGAACATTCATATTCTTCACGGTATTGTTGTGAAAAATGAACGCTGTACCCGTCAAATAAAACATTCTTCATAATCCCAGCGGAGGCGAGGCGGTCCTTGCAAATATTATGATTTATTATAAAACAGTCTTGTCGCTTGTCTGACATGAAAGGAATGAGCCATTCACGATTGGACGCAAGATATCTCAATAAATTCGTTGATTTAATGTTAATATTACATCAATTTTGTATCAGGACGTGTTACTGACTTCATAAAATTACTACCTTTATCTATTTTATCTGTCAACCGATGACGATGATCAAAGCCAACGATTAATGAAAAAAAAATGTTATCAGACAAAAACGGTTTCTTCATTTAATTACTCTCCTATAGATATAGATAGAGATAGTAAACAGGAACACAGATTATGATCCATATTTGAATTATATTCAATTATGGATCATAATCTGTGATGGATCATACTTGGATGACTATTAGCAATGCCATTCAAAGATATAATAATATTTAATAATAATAATAACAATTTATTACCCATTTTTTTTTACATTTTTCTCCTAATTTAAAAGGAAGAAGGCTAGAAATATATTTGCTGAAAATATAATATAGTTAGCATCTATGTTTCGCTGATGTTATTTAAACACTAAATGTATGATGTAAATTACATTGGTATAGTCATATTATCATAGAGCATACAGGATGCAGAGGGCATTATGTGCTTGAACTGCAAATTACATTTTCTTCTTAATGTGAAATGCCTACGAGAACTTAATTAGAATATTAAAGAGTACAGTCTACGCTAACGCTATAATAAATGAGCATAATAATTATTGATTTAATATAGCTTTTATTGTTTTAAAATTGGAAATAATATTAATAAGATTATGTAACTTGAGCGACACTACAAACATCCTCTCACATTTCTTTACTCAATTCTTTTTTATATTTATCTAGTTGATTTTAAACTGGAGACCAGAGCATGAGGTTCTTCAAAAGAGGAGTAAGTAGGTTTATGCAAGGTCGGCAACGCGCTCTAATTGTAAAAAAGGCTATCGGTATTACAAGCGTCTATAGGCTACGGCACGGTAACCGCATACCATTAGGTAGGCCGTAAAATACGTATCATATTTTTAATGTAATCGTTAATACAGTAGTTGATAAATAAAAAAAAGGTAAAATCTCAATTCTAACATAGGCTCGTGAATAATCATACTAATATGATAATTATTATAAGCAAAAGTGTGCATGTTGGCGGTTTGACGTCTTTTTTGTAGCAATGATGAGATGTGCATATTTACGGACCGGAGAGTAACTTTGGCCTTTATTCTGGTACCTTATGATTAGTCATCAGTTGCTATCGAATGTAATATCAGGTATATATTTATGTTGTTTACGTTTAATAATAAATCATCCACATTCATCAATCAGATGATCTATCTGCAATTATTTGATCCCTAACCCAGCGGGATGCTTTTGGCGTTCATGATTACTTCACGAGTGAAGCTTGGTAACACAGACAGGACTATCAAGAACGTATAATTAACATGCTTTCATTGTTATTTTATTCAAATATAATGAGGAAAGGGTATGAGAGTGACCTTAGCGATTACCATACTTGTTGGTTTATGGTTTGGGAGCCACATCCCTTGAACCTTTTTAACTTACAATGTGTGTTTACCTCCATCGGTTACATAATCCCTTAAAAAGCTAATACATAATTGAATTTGTTTTTTTTTTATTTAGGATAAGATTGTGTTTGACCACAATCTCACCATGGTATGTAATGATGTGGCCGAAGGTGGTAAGCACACAAAGCCTATATGGGAACTGGCTCTCAAGTGCAGCTGTCAGAACATACACACACGGACAGATTTTCAACTTGAGGGTGGTAGCCATCCAGTCGGGTGCAACAAAGTTTAAAGCACTACCGCCGTGCTATGGTTTCCTCACGATTATTTCCTTCACCGAAAGCTCAAGCTCATTGTAGGATTCCAACCCACGACCTTCGCCGCGGTATCCGATGTCGCTACCACTGAGCTATCATCGCCTTAAACAACAACAAAAATATTTGTGTCAAGATGTAAACATCCAAAATTCTTATTGTAATTGATTTGTTTTGATAAATATCACAACACTATCAAAATAACAGTAAAATTACCAATACAGAACTGTAACTAAATTTATATCAAAATGTCTTTTAGATAGAGAATAAAATAAAATATGTTAACACCTCCATTCAATTCATACAAGAACAAGTGATAAAATCAACAAAACATTGAAACAGAGATTTCATTTACGAATGTACAGCTCAAGGCGAACTACAAAACAGGATTTGTGATACTGAAAAGTATATCGGTGTACCAGCACATGAATATAAAGAAGTCGATCGTATATGGAGCGAATATATGATGGGACGTATTAATCGTTATTTGTTATACAAGAGTGTAAAATTGTTTATTAACCGCGTGCTCAGTTTTGATGACCGAGCAAGCGAAGAATTCAAAAGAGCACGAGGTGAAAAATCTTTGTACTCGAGTGCAACACGTCATTTTTCATCCCACCTTAGCGAGTAAATGACTAAATGCAAAAAAAGAAAATGGCGCGCGCAAAGCAAATAAAAAAAAAGTACACCAAGAATATCCCGAGTCTGAGTTTAAAAAAAAAATATAAATAAATTCGGCACCATGGAGGGAGAAGTCATGATGTTCTATTTACTTTATCCTCTAGGGGATAGATTTACACTCAGATATCGAAGAGCAAAAATCCTCTTTCCGAGGTGGGGGGATGAAAAAGTAGACTATTAGTTATACAAGGAGCTAAAATGACCCATTATATACGAGGTAGTTTTACGAGTAAATAGAAACCTAGTTTAAATGGGTTTTAGCGCCGTGTGTTACACTATACTTTTCACTACGATTGCGAGAAAATAAAACAATCCAATACAATATGAAATATGTATGTATTATTTATAATGTCTTTTTTTTGTTTCTTCTGTAGCCGCAACACATTGCATGCATTCTACCAGAGATCGCCGATTTTAGTTCCATTTTCAAAATTAAAAGTTCTTTTTTTATGAAACAGTAATAAGTCGAGTCTTTATTCATGATTATTCTACTTATGACTAAAGACTTTTTCGTTTTTGTAGGCTCATTGTCATTTCACACACAAAAATAAAAATAAAAAACTTCTTCCCCTAGAGGAAGAATTGCTATTTTTTCTTCGCTCTGGTACGCCACAATGACGGTCTTTTTGAGCAAGAGGAGTGAAAAAGATATTGCAGACTTCATACTGTTAGTATAGACTATTAGTATTCATCAGATTCCGTTTGATATTCCTATCACCTATTGATCTATCGAAGCGATCTCGTTATGACTGATATTCTTTATTTCAACTAATTAATGTCCACTATGGTTATGTTCACAATGATTAAAGATGTAACCAATGTTAAATCAAATTGTTAGCGGTTTGCGTTGGAAAAACACTTACCTATAGACACTCAAGTAATTGAGACGTTTATTGTTCCAGACCTAAAACTTGCTTTGAGATATTGAAATAACATAAAAATGCATTCAAATAAGGTGTCTTAAACTGATTCCCACATCTTTCAACTGGTAATTTTTTGGCGGCTTTGAAGTAAATATAAACTTCCTGTACAAGCGTGTCCCATATTTTAAACATAAACTCTATACTTATAAGAACTATATTGAATTCACTATTACTTAAGGTATAAATGATTCTAAGACAGCAATTGGTAAAGCGCAAAGCAATATTGCAGAATAAATAATAAAATAATCCATTTGGAGCCAGCTCTAAACTCTATTCTTGATTATAAAGATCGAAGAAATAAGCGTTTTACTGGAAAGAACAATGGTGTAGAAGCCGCTGGGCGTGGTTCATAGATGCAAATTGCATGAATCGCGCCCTACAGCGCTAGACAAATGGCGTCGTGGCCCGACCGCACCGGTAGCCCACGAGCCGACATCCCGCCTCGGGCTTGCCCGTATTTATGTTTCGAAATCCTGATGAAATGTTGCTGCAGTCTGTTGAGGCGACGATAGGAAATATTTTGGTATAGATTGTTTATGATTGCAACAAATTTTTATATCATTCCTTTCTTCTACTTTTACTAATGATTTCTCTATTAAACTTAGACCACTATCGATTAGTGAGACTTTGGTTATCTTCCAGAGCACTGTTTTTAACATATACCTCTTGGTAAAATACGAACCATATAGATTGGTAAATTATTTGAATTATTTTCAAAGATCAATATTATGTACATAAATGGTTATGATAATAATTATAAAAAGACTAAAGACTGATTTAAAATAGTAAAAGCTTACAACATAAATGCGAATCAAGAATGTAATGTTACATGCAAATTGTGTAAGGCAGAAGACAAATTACGTCGTGATGTTTGCCCAACGGTAGCTCACGAGGTCCCTACATCTCTGTACAACGCGTTTATAATTCAAGCTACCTCTGTATCGAAGGTTTTATTAGGTACAATAAAACCGCTGCAAGCTAGTCCCGTACCACTTTTATTTCCCTCCCACGATCCCGGAGGAAAACCTCTTATTTAGTCGGGATTCAGTCCCTATTTGTTTGCAAGTAAAGAGATAATGTATCGGTGCAATAGCTGTGGTTACCCCAGACTAGTTTTATCAGCAACTTGCCATCTTATGAAGTAAAAAAACTTTTGATAGATCGCCACTGGAATTTATTGACGCAATAGTGTTTTTTGAATAAATCACAGACATTATTATCACTTTATACCAAGAAAGAAAATGCGGAAAAGTACAACGGTTACGAACGATTTCTCTTTAACAATGGAACACAAGACACGACAGCCGATAAAAAACCTAAGAAAGCTTAATGGAATCTTTAGAAGTAGATCTATTATCACCCAAAGAAGTCACGTAAAATATTAGACGCCCTTTGCATTCGACATTTGATACGAAATACGATCTCGAAATCCAAGTGAGCGAGTTGGAACGATTGAAAAACAAACAAAGTGATGATGATAGTTAGTTAACGAAGTAAACTGGGGATTAATTTTCTCAGTGTTTGAGTTTAACTATGAGCGATGGACTCGCCTCAGGCCGAGACGAAGTCAACAGTCACAGTCATTTCAAAGTTGCAATATTATAACAGAGAATGTCTGACGCGGTTGTTCACGAATATATTTTAGCATTCGCATATCGTTGCCATATTAATAATGTTGAAAATTGTATTAGAATATTCTGGATTAAGCTAGTCTACTATTTTACCCAACAAATATTTGTTTCAAACCACACGTTCATTTTCATGTTACTTTACTTGTGTAGATAATATTTTGACTACATAACAAGCAAGCAACAAGTTAAAGATAATTTAAATACTCACAGTCACTTCTATTTTGGGCGTATCAATTATCACAGGCGCTATCTCGAGTCACGACCTCTCACTAAAACTGCTTTGCACTCTGTATGCATCTATCATAAGACGAGAACGTTGTCAAAGAAATTGGTCGTTTGCCTGATTTCTTTTAATTTCTGTTGACTATAAGAGTAAATTGGTCATAAAGGAACCATTATGCGATGAGAAAACGTGAGTTCTTGATAAGAATAAGGAACGCATCGGCTGCTCGACGGATGGACGAACAAAGAACGAACGCTTTTAGAATAACAATAAATTCTTTAGCACAGGGCGCGGTCTGGCAATCAAAACTGTGGTTAGACCCCTGCAAACCATTTGTATGGCTTAATTAGTAAACAGAGTAGAAAAGCGGCGAGGAAATAAGACAAGTAATCAACTGAGAGACTTTTAATTATCTCCAAATATTTCTTGCGGGGTTAAAAATGAGGCAATTTGTAAAGCGTATTTTGCTTATCACAAAACTGTGGAAAGCGAAAAACCGAATGATGGAGATAAATTTAAGAATGCCATAAGAGTGAAGATCGCAATCGCAACGGGTGTACGCATATGGTATACAGTTGCGTCGGTATCGGTTGTAAAAATTATATGTGCGGTAGCTCTGGAATGTTGAAACCACCCAGTGTCGTTAGGGGAATGATGTATTGGATTCTGAAAGGCACGCGAAATTTTCATTTATAAAATAATAGAATCCTACTGTCTTGTTTTAAATGCTGTGGTGTTTTGCATAGATTCATTTGCATATGTTTTTCTAATCATCGTATATTTTTACATTGAAAATTGAACGGAAATACTTATTATGATCATTTTATAAAATAAAGCTGTAATAATACAGTACAACAATCATATTTATATTCAACACGAATCAAAAATTACATACTAAAATCTTGAAAGTTGTAAGCGGACATGCAATATCAAATTGCAGCTCAAAATATAGTGAAATTTTCATCTTGTGACATACAAGGAGTAAATATATTGGTGCGCAATGCAGTAAACTTTTTAGTAGAATATTTAAAGCTAATTTGATTTTTAAAGTTTTACATTAACCAAAACAATATACGATAGGTAAGCTGGTTACAAATCGAAACATTCATCAATCAGTCAGGTAAGTTTTTAATTCCCATTATAACGCTCAACACAGTAAAAACAAGTGTAAAATTTCACCAAAAACACATCCTTTCCCATTTCACACTTAAATTTTTCACACAAACCTTCATAAAACAAGTCCTCAAGCGAACATTAAGACCATTATAGACGTTGTCGAGAACCGACCGACGACAGATGACGGCAAAACTCTGGGGCGTCTCGTCGCACTGAGTAATGAATGTTACTCCATTACTCATTACTATCCGTGACTTGCGCGTGAGAAGGCGCCTTTATCTCAACTTCTACTACTGTTTCAGATGAATCATATTTTATAACATGTGTCTTTTTTGTTGGTGAGTCTTGTACTAAGGCGATTGATCTCAACAGATAATATTCTTTTTGTATTCCGTATGTGTTTTGTTAAGCAAACATTTCAATCGATCAGATTGTAGCAATCTGATCAATGTTTGAATCGATTTTATTATTTACGGTTACGTTCAGAGCCTGAGAATATAATTATTGTACACGCATGTACACATCATCTTGCACATTTCCACTTTATACACCTTGAAATATCACTTTTGATTCACCAACATTAAAAAAAATCTGCTTATCTACGGCTTTTTTGGATATTTTAACGTAACCGTTTTTATGACGACGTTATTTTTGACTCATATATTACCTACGATTATATTTTTTATTATTGATTCCACATGTCCACCACAAATTATTGTAATTTGTATTATTATTTAAGCTTTTTGGTACTTGTTACTCTGTAGCTATACAGTAGATATTATTAAAATTGTGATATCAAGGACACATTCCATATTATATCGGATTTCTTCCATATAATTTGTACCATTTTAAAGAATATCCCAGATCAACAATGCGATTATTTGTATGCTAGTTAACGGTACGCCTACCAAACATCTGTATAGGGTAGATCGAGGTTTCGCATAAAAAGAAATCCTCAACGATTATAATAGCTCTCGTATTACTCTAAAAGTGAGAGAAATCAGTGAGCTTAGATGAACGATAAGGTAATAACAGAAGCCGATCCTATCTTTTGTGTTCTTTTGTTAAACGAAGAATACAATGCAGTTGTAAATTTTTGGGTTCTTAACTCCACAATGTTCTCGTCATTAATCTATGAGGCCGTTGTAACTTGAAGCGGGGTTGGGCCTTTTGTACCTGCTTCTTTCGCCCCTTGTACCCCACATGTTCAGGACAAAAAACTGCCTTGCGCAATATTGTCTGCAAGATCTCGTATGATGTGAAAATAATATATTTGAATATAAAACGCAATATCCCAGAAGAGAGCGTCTCGAGACTTATCCAATTTCATATCGTCTCCGGAAAGATTTTAATCTAAAATACATATTTTCAAATCCCCAATGATTATCCTATCTTACTAACTTCTTATTACCAATCAATCCGAATGTACCTACGTATGTCTGTTAAGTTATTTTTAGAAATGTCACCCGCAACCTCAGCTTTACTTTTTCTAACACATCGTTTCCACTAAGCCCTTGACATGCATTAACACTTAGCGCACTTTTTCTGTCCAATCTCCAGATGTGACTGCATCATTAAAATCTTCTATAGCACCAAAAAGATCAAAAGTTATCTCCTCGGCTGGAGAGGTTCCCTGCTCCCTTCCGTCCTTTCCCCTCCGTTCCCTGTTCCCCTCTATTTGGAACGGCAGTTAAAGCGCGGCGGTGGCAAACACCGGACGTTTGCCGGAGCTTCGGCTGAATCGAGCGGCTTACGAAACCGCAAATTTGTGGAAACTGTTTTCCTCGGTGTCATTTGCATATGTGAAGTGAAACCAATTTCTATTTCTCGTGCTGTGTGACTGGGGAATTGTACGCTTATGTAAACTTTGATGGATGTGACGGATTAATTCAGAATTCTCAGTGCAACTTTATTTATTATACAGTGGATTGTGCTTTCTTATTGTGAGTTATAAAAAATGTTATCTTATCTTCGATATTTAGAAGGCTAAACTCAGATCTAACGTTTTTATTATAACGCTTTATTGTTGTTTTACATGTAAATGCCATAAACGATTATGATTTACTTCCGTATAAATACAAGTTAAGGCTTATCTTACAATTTGTCTCACAATTAAATTCGAATATATTATCATTTATTGTAATGTCATGCAAATTGTATTTTATCGTAAATATTTATTTTACCCAAACAAAATTTGTTTTTAAAGTTTTTGTTTATCTTTTCCGATTCAGTATAAATGTCGGAACCGTTTCTAAAACTCAGTTTTGTTTTATTTGTCTCATCTCATTAACCCAAATATGGCTTGAGAAGAAATTCGTTTACTTTTATTTTCTGTTCTCTCTATAAGCCAGAGACTATAAACAAAGTTTTTATATTTAGAAATACTTTGTGAGCTTTTACTGATACTGATCAGTATCAGTAAAAGCTTTTAAATGTAATTCCATTTTTTTCAACTCGTTCTATGATTGACTCTGAGACATAAAAAATAACAAAACAACAATTCTATTATCTTAGTTTCCAATGTTCCTATCGCGTTTCCAACCAATTATATGACAGATGCATTTCTCCTGATACCGCTAAGATTTATTGCCCCTACTGTCATGTTGGATGATATAGAAGTCGGTCACGAAGTTATCAGAATCTGGCTCCTCTAGCACCAAACTGTTATTTATTTTTTTACGACTGACGCAACGGTACAGTCGGCAGCAATTGTGATGGGAGACCGGATCAGATAAAGAGTAACAACGTAAAATAGGCTAATGTCAATTCCCATTACGATGTTTTGTTACGTGTTGAAGATGTTTTCCAAGATTGTGAGGAAAAAGCTCGTAATGATCTACGTTTTTTGGAACCTAATTTCAACTTGTGAATGTGTTGGGTGTGAAAAAGGTTACTTCTGTTGTTGATGTTTCAACATTAAGTTTATGTTATGTATACCTACAGATCATAATGATAGTTAGCTAGTAGAAGAGATAGATTATCAAACTTATGAAAATTAATTCAATCCTTAAAAGAATGTTAGCCAATAACAGTCCAATAAAAAACTCATGAGCCAAAATTTCGAAGAATTTATTTCAATGCGCCAGAAAAGAAGGAATAACAAATCATATCGAATTAAAGATGTTACGTACAAGTTTTATACAAATCAAATATAACGAAGCACTGTACCGGCAAACAAAATAAGATATCCAATTAGTAGACTGTAATGTATTAGAGGATTAACAAATATAAAAGCACGAATCTAAATCAAGATAAATCTTTTTTCATGTCAGATTTGGCCTTAATATTGAAGTTGAATAGCCTTCGAAATCATAGATTAGAAACTCTTATTGAAAATACTTGTAGGTACAAGCCCTTCTAAATTGGCCAAGGTGGTTACGGTAATTGAAATTAATAAGATCGTAAATACAAAGGTATGTGCTAGTATAATGTAACAAATAATTGATTATAGTTTTAAGGCGATGATAGCTCAGTGGTAGTGACGTCGGATACCGCGGCAAAGGTCGTGAGTTTGAATCCTACAATGAGCTTGGGCTTTCGGTGAAGGAACACAACGTGAGGAACGAGGCACGGTGGTAAGGTACTTTGTAGTAGCCATCTGGCTGGGTACCATCCTCGGGTTAAAAATCTGTCGCCAAGCATCTTTCGGTGTCTTCCGACAGCTGCACTTGAGAGCCAGTTCCTATCTAGGCTTTGTATGCGTACCAACTTTGGCCACATCATCACTTACCATGCTAAGATTGCGGTCAAACAGAAGCTTATACAAAAGTAAAAAACAAAGTTCATTACAAAAGCAAAGCAGCTGCTTCTTTGTTTTTCCGGTAAATAATGGATCAAGAGTTAATGGATTCTTTTAAACTAACCATTTTGTTTAAAAACGAAAAACAAATCTAAGCAATACTCAAGTACGATAATGGTTTCAAAGATTTCATTTCAAACAGTGATATTTAAAACCCTACAAGACTTCGAAGCACCAAGGAAGTGACACGAAACGTGGCTATTAAACTTGGAATGTTACTAACAGTTATTGTAAATGTACCCTTCGATAGTACTGTAGGTCCCATTGATA
This sequence comes from Ochropacha duplaris, assembly GCA_951361185.1. Lineage (NCBI taxonomy): Eukaryota > Metazoa > Arthropoda > Insecta > Lepidoptera > Drepanidae > Ochropacha > Ochropacha duplaris. The sequence goes on along the minus strand of OX592696.1, from coordinate 12,718,843 downwards.
TTTCAGCTCTTGGGTATTGATATATGTAGTTGTAGAACAGGTGTCACTTGAGAATTAAAAATGTTATGCCGCATAAAGAATGTACTAATCGGGATAATTAAGAAAACTAATTTGGGAAAGTGCCTTGCCAAAGTTAATTATTCATTACCAAAAATGCCACATTTTTCGTTGTTGATACCTAGTGAAGTATGATTTTAATGAGATATTTATTTGACAGGTCTCTAGATTCCTCTAAAGTTGATTTTATTTTTTTATTGAAAATTTATTTATACTTGTTAATAAATATTGTTTTCATTTATCCAGTTATGTATTGAAAATTCCACATCATCAATGTAATAAGAGTGATTATTAAACATGCAAAAGCTCTCTGTTTATTTTCTTACGTCACTCCGATAAGGATTCCGACGGAAGCCAGCTTTATCTGAAGTAAAACAATACGCCGTAGAGCATTGCTTCGATGTAATAAAGTTCACGATAGACTTGCGATTGCGACCGTCTCGAGAATAGATCGGTAATGGGAGGTTCGATCTTTGAAATACTAAGATAGTGTCTAGTTAGGAATGGAATTGAGTCAATATTTAGTAGTAAACCTTGATGTAGTATGCACTTAACTAGATTAGCTCAATTGCGTTCTACAAAATATATCGGCCAAGAGTTCATGCAAAATATTTCATAAGAATAAAAATCTAGCATAGATTTGAGATATGCATAGTCAGGTACTGCTTATTTAAATGTTAACATCTTAACTATACTTAGTGAAAACTTTGAAATCACACCGATGTCGCAATCAGAAGCTGCACGACAATCTGAATCTACCATCAATCGCACGTCTTCGGTGAGCCTTACCTAGTTTGCTGACATCTCCTTAAATAGAATTGGGTAATGTTACACGAGTTTTACCTTCTGATTTGCTACTCACAATTGTATATCTATCTCATTGACTTAATGATCGATATTTTAAGTAGATCCTTTATCAGATATATTTATATTAGCTACTTGATTTGATTTGGCTTCTGATGATATCATGGCTATGAGTCAACATAGCTTATGTACATAGGACCCCTTATTAATATGTAGGTCAGTTTGACCACGTCTTATTTTGACTGTCTCTGGAATACGTAAGTTGGTATTGATTAATCGATATATATATTAAAGCCAAATACCACTAATTGATTTATAACGAAATCGAAAAAAGTATTTAAATGCTACAAACTGTTTGGCAGTAGGTACTAAAGGGTTGCCTCTGGAACGCGGGAGAAGCCACGGGGCATAACTAGTTCTAGTATTATAACAAAATTTGGATTCAGTTGGAATTTACCACTTTTACTTTTGAATTTCCCTAAAGTGAAACTAAATATTCGTTTCTAAATAATTGTTTGTCAAAATCAGTTTTGATTTTAATCAAAACATTATTGCGATATTTAATTGATTTAATTATAATTCAAATGAGCTAATGCATTCTTAATATACATATATTATCATTTCTGTTTAAATTATAGCTAAGCTATAATTTATCGCCACAAATTAGTATTATGTATTGATCTATTCGGTAAAAAATTAATTAAAAAAATAAAATATACATCTCTCAACATGGGTTTTCTAAAACGCTGATTACTAATTATAGCTTGTAAATTATATATCTATGTTAATTTATACTTACCATCTTAAAAATTACAACTGTTTTCCTACCAGCTGTTGGTCAAATTTCACTCATTAACTCAGTATTGTTAAAAATATCTGATCATACCTCGCGTGCGTTTCATTCCCTTCCAAATGTTTCATAAATTATCATTATCATTACGTTGCGTATAAAAATGAATCATGAATCATTTTTAATAGCCACACATTACGTTTAATCAGGATAATCTTTGTTGACACGAGCTATCTCTCCTATCAGAGGCTTTGTGTAACCTTTGACGGCTACTGGATTACTATCTTAGTGTACATCAAATGTAGTTAGCAGCTCTGCTTTTAATACAGTAAATTAGTGATTCGAGTCATACTCGTATTTGTTCATGGATAATACGCACTTTGAGTAAAATTAAACATTTTATTATATTTTGATTTTGATCCACTGCCTCAATGATACTGAATAAATGAGTTTAGATTTTTATGTTTTCCTTTTAAATCGTAATTATACTTTAAAATTTAAACAATGATTGTATATTTCAAGAAATCTAATGTTTTAATACATATTTAAAGTATTAAAAAATTTAAAATAACAACTTGAATCGGTGAAAACCGATATTACTATATTTACTCTTTGATTGAGATCAAAGATAATCTTTATCATAACAACTGTATGTTGAGGTCAACTTTACGATACTAATAAAAAAACTTAGTTTATTATACCTATCTGTATTTTATAAGGGTCCAGATAATTTTATTTCTTCTTCTTATTTCTTTCTATATTTTCCAGCTACCAAATCATTACATTGTAAAGTATTGCATGCTACTTCAATCAAACTTATCTTCAGCCTATCTTATTATATTTCTCTCATCTTTCAAATCGTATTTTTTACCACAAATCCCTACTTACCCACCCATAATAGGTCCATTTATTTTTTCCTCAAAAGCGGCCCTAAAGGGACCAATTAGTCACGGTGCAATGCCATACAAAAATGCCGCGTTCAGTTGAACACCGAACCGTCACTGGCTAATGATGGAGTAGGCTTGAACACATCGAATTATAAAAATCTGTTTGAACTCTGAGAGAATTTATGACCCAGTTCGTGGATGTTTCTGTTATAACATCGTCCTTAATATTTGTGACTTCATTGTACCTTTGATTACGTTTCATTTCATTCTTTTTTTAAACTATTTCTTGTTCTTATTTTAATCTTGCCATACAACTTAATGAATCAAGACTCTTTGGACTATCATCTACAATCAATCATTTGACCTACATTACACCTACAATAAAAACACTAATCACTCAATTCTCCACAGCAAAACATAGTCCACATTTGATACCACCTGCCATTCCGGTGCCCACGAATGCAAAGCAAATATTAGTCAGCTTTCACGTACTCAAACATACGTTATTGTTTTAGGTGATGCCCGCGTGCGTGTGAAGTTATGGCGCGGGGGGGTATTGTACTCCTCGTGGCATGGGTGGTCGCTGTCGCTGCTGATGGCAAACATGGTGAGTTGGTGGTTTTTGTGGTCACTGAGATACAAGCAGTGACTAATGAAATAGTACTTTTACAATGTGAATAACAAATAGTATTTGTTAAAGTTTATGGATTAATAAAAGGAGTTATGTATAAGATTATGAAAGGATATGTAGGGGATAAAGCTAGTATTTATTTTAAGTAGAAAAATAGTTTATAGTAAGACAGTAACAGAATTGAGGTATTGATTTTGTACAAAGCTGCTGTTTAAATAAGAGTTTAGATAAAAGTAGTTTATGTAACCTACAAAAAAATTGTTTTCTCAAGAACTGGAATAGGTATTTCATTAATATCAAACTTCTTAATGTTTTATCACAATATTTATACCACAGAGGAAGGAGTCTTCCTACCTAAAAGTTTTTTTTTTTTTAAGTTTGACTTTTTAAATTATCCAAAGTTAAAGTACTAATCTTCTTAGAACAATTCATAGTACTAAAATATATTTATCAAAGTAGGTCGACTCGTAAAGTATATTATATAAAAACTTTAGTGTTCATAATATCTCTGCAGTTAATTGTAGACGGCAGCAGTAAATTTAAGTAAAAACTTCCCGCTGTGAACATTGCTCAACTTTTTATCTCTCTTCAAAATTATAAGAGGGTGGCAAAAAAGCTAAAAAGATACTTTGCACCTAATCTCGAATCAGATAAGTGAAGGTATCCGACAAAAAAGGTAACTGTCGTCGACTGATGCTTCAGAAAGTATCGAAAAAAGAGAGTGCGCGATGTTGAACACCTTTAGGAAAGGTTCTGTACCTTATAATTTTATTTCATGTTATTGATATAACTGTAGTCTTAACAAAACTATGAAAACATACTTTACAAATATCTGCCGCTCTAAATACTTTTCTCTGCCCTGTACTTCTGTCTGAGATCACTAAAGGTGCCAAATCAGCGCTGCGGGTGTCAGCAGCTTTTGACCTTATAGGCGTGGGAAATTTGTTTGTTTTCGTCTATTTTTTGTTCGTATTATTATTATTTATTTATCATTTATTTTATTATTAATGTTGCTTGTTTTTATATTTTTCCTCGCTCCTCTATTTTTATTTTTTTGCTGTCAATAAATATGTTTATATTTCTGAATAAATTAAGACTATATCTGATAAAGTTAATATTTGTTAACATTGTATTAGTTAAATACTAATAAAACTCATATAACATGCACAGGACCCTAAAACATAAAACAGACGGGTAAAAAGAATACGACACAAGAGCCCAAGTCGAAGAAGCAAAAAATTTTACTCGTCACGATCTTAGTGCAACTTCCGAACACGACAATACCATTAAAATTCGTCCAATACCTATACAAGCCCTATTAGAGTCAACGTTCGTGACACGAAAGTCGTGTAGGTACAAAATATTGTCTTGCTTAAAGTTTTTGTACTATAATGAGTGTTAAACAAATCCAGGTCATTGTTTAGATGTGTGAATATTGGAATAAATAAAACTGTGTAGACTATTATAATGTTTGTTATATTGTAAAACTGTAATGTCCGTAATATACATTATGGATATTGGTGTTTTAAGACTTAATATAAAAAGTCCGATTGTATATAATCATTTTTTTTATTGAAAATGAATCAGTAAAACAATAACAGCTATCAGAATGCTCATTGTTTATGAAGAGCCATAAATTATTTTTCACATTTAAAAAGCAGAACTGGAATAAAAATTGAAAGACAAGAAAAAAGGATAAGATTAGGATTATTATAAGCATAAAAACTCAGTAAATTATAAAAAGAGAAACGAAAATAAATGCCTCGTATAAAAGCTGTATCAAATAAAAGGATTCATTTTAGTTACCTACTCAGATCACAATATGGGAGGACGATAAAAGATAACAGGATCACAATATAGATACCTTTAAATAATATATTATACGGAAGACAATTTTCGTTAATGCAAAAATCGGATTTCCATTAACGTTGAAATCGGAAACGGGTACTCGAGCACACCTCGCAGCTGCTCGCATGAATGAAACAGAAAATAATGGCAAAAGACTCCCAGGAGACGCCATTATAACTCGACTAACAAAGGGATTATCTTGTTTGGAAACCTCTTGACTGGCACTCGACTACTCTTTGTGTGTATCGTGTTACATTTCCAGTAGAGGTGGCTATTCATGCAGTTTTTGTGGGTGTGGTCCATCTTTGTATTTTCTTGCGACAGGGTGAGAATTTGTCGGTACATGTCCTCAAAGGATAAGCTATGATTTTCGAAAGCTTTTTGCACCTTGTGGTTGTATTGTATCAATATCCCATTGTGTTTCATATATTTCCTTAGATCTTTTATTGCTTTCGAATTAGTATGCTGCGGTTAAGTTTGAAAATAATCTTTTAACAACGGATTCATTTCATTGCATCTAAAAATAGGCCTTTGCCTTATATTTTTTAATTTAAGAAAAAATATGGTACTGAACAGCTTTTTAATAGGTTGCTTATGTTTCAAATCCAGGAACTGTATATGTCAACTTTCCCCACATCGCTTTGAACCTTACCAAACATTTGACATGCCTTCAGTTCAGACGCATTTAAAGCAAATCGTCCCGCCTACAACTCCATTAAATAGATCGAGTGCATCTTTTTATGTCTCTCTTAGCACTAAGTGCATTTACGAGTAAACTGCATCAAGTTGTGAGGGAAGACGCCTCAACGGATGCGAAAGCACCACGCTTGAATGTTTTATTACATTCTCCGAACAGATTTATCAGGGCTCACGTAGTTGTTGATTTATTTATAGCCACATATAAACTTATGAAGGTTTCTGTTATCTCGCCACTCAAAAAAACAGACAGAGTTTAATGTCCGATATCTATACCATTAGACGGTTGGATTTTTATTCGTTCCGTATTCAGAACCACTTAGTCGTTATTACAGCTTGCATCTGTAATGTTTCAGTGATAAAATGTGTGAGGCGGCCGCTTAATGAATTTTTAACGGCACTTATTATTCGTGTTTAAAATCTGGTGATTTAGATACAGCGGCAGCGGGTACAGAAATATCTGTTACATGTTATAAATATTTTTTAAACTGTTTATTTTATCATTTTCTCAATAAAATTCCAAGCGTATCAGACATTTCTAAAATATAAGTTTTACTATAGATAAACTTACTTTTCCCGTTTTAAGGTCACTCAGCTCCACATCTTTTATTTATATCATGTGTGTAAAATGAAATCTGTTAGTAGATATTTTTATATCAAACAGCTGCAAATAACTATAACTATTTATAAATCAACTATGAGAATAAGAAAAAAAGGAACAATAATAAAATACTCGTGCCACACAGACAATGTTTTCAATGGACCACAAATAAAATGAGTTCAAGCTTGGAGAATTCGTTACAGACGTTGATTAAGCACAGCACATCAATAAAGTCCTTCACTATCTAGAATAGCATCGATCCCAGGTTTAATTATTCGAATACCGGACAAAATGACAGAAGGCGGGCTCTTTAAAACTGTTAACGACGGGATGACGCCAATTCGATGAGTTTTCAGTTTGTTTTTAGATCTCGTTAGTAGTCGCCCGAAGAATTTAAACATTCATCAGTGGCGGACATATTTCACTTCGTGTCGTGGCGATAAGGCATTTTTCCATTTACATTCTCTGATATCTTTGGCGTGTGTCTCCAAAACATTTTAGAACTAAGAAAACTTCAATCTAATCTATTATTTTCAACTAGTTGGTATTTGACCGTCATGATGGGAATTTTAATGACTGTAAGTGAATTATGATCGAGAGGTCACATACTATTTGAAAGCTGAGACGTGCTTGTATTGATTGATCTTACGAACTTTATATAACCGATAGTATATTATATATAGCTGTTGAATAAGCGTTTATTTATAATTTACAGTCGCTTCGTGACGAGCAATCAGACGATTTAGTTACGCTTCTTGTAACAGTACATTTAAATGGAGTTTCGTCACATGCCAAGATAACACTTATAAAAGAAACGTGAATACTTCACTCGTTATAAAGGGCGACCTACATAATGTGAGCCTGAGCGTTGATTTAAACCAGTCACAGAAGTAAACGAACATTTCAATACGACAGATGATAACGTTGTAGACGAATCGGTGGATGTTAATTAAAATTCGGATAAAGCGATCGGCTTGTTAATTTTATAAAAGGGCAAGACGATTACAAAATCGATGGTAATAAGTCTGTTAATCAAATCGAAGTGCTAAAAACCAATTAATATTGACGTTACGAATGGTTACACAATCCATCTATAATAGGAGTTGGACATGGGATAACAGGCTTTGATCAAATGCTTCGTTCAAGATATAACAGAATTGTAATGGGCATCCTCCATCAGAATAAATGAATACCTGAACGACATTATTTATTATTGTTGTATCGGTTAACGTTGCTTATAATTTAAGCTTGTATTCTTTTGAAACACCTAGGTTGTCCAGTTTTTTTTTATAAAACTGTTTGAAAATTAGAAATATTGATACGGTATAATGATGTTATCATGTACCTTATTTTTTGGGAATAATTAATAACCCTCAACATTAAACATTTAAATTATTTGTTTCTTGTTTGCTGTCTGAAATTGAATGAATGGCGGCTTTTTTTAATTCATCTTATGAAATATTCTTAATGACAATTTTTTATCAACTTTAATTTCATAAAGTTTCACGTTTTATCTTGTTACCTTACTAAGTTAAAAGTAGCTCAGACACTGAAAAAAGGAATCGGAATTTTAATGATTAAAATTTAACGGCTGCTAAGTTCGGTGAGACGGAAAATCGGCCCGAAACAAATCCTATTAAGGAAAAATAGATCCCAGAAGGAAATATCGTTCCGTCCCCACGAAAACGGAAATAGAAATAAGTTGAACGGAAGTGAAACTAATTAAGTTATCCACGCCCCACGTGACTTGCGGTTTATTTTCATACAATTCCCTAGTTCAAATAATAATAATACAGATATAGAGGCAATACATGTCAACACTGCCGAATGAGTAACATACACTGATGGCACTGATAGCGATTCTAAGCAAAATTCTAGTGGGGCGCTTTGAAATATCAAGCCAATTGAATTTGAACTTTACAATACGGAACTAAGGTTGGATTTCGGTTATGACAATAATGTTTCATGAAGTAGGGTGTACGGTATCCAAATATCTATGTTTTGCGTGTAAATAGGCGCGAGTGAGGCGTCGAACCAGGTGCGGACTTGAAATCGATGGCAGAAATTAGAGGGTACATGTTATTATGACAGTTGCTATTTATTCAGAGCGACAAGAGATATATTTTACCGTTCCTCAATTAGAAGAAGTTAAAGTGTAAGTGAAGGCTATTAGTCTTATTAACGTTAATATCGTGTTTCATGCGCTTTTAGGTGCCGTATCTTGAGATTAATGTGACTTAAAAGCTTTTAAAAGTATCTTACGATAATTTATTATTTCTACTTTATTTATTTTCAAACATGCTGCGTATGAAGTAACAGTAAAATATCATGATTTTGTGGATTATGCAAATTTTATGAGCAGTTACTACATAAATATGTAAGTGATAGATCGAAGTCATTTAGGAATTTTATGTTCGCAAGGTTAAAGTTAAAATATAATTAATATAATGTTCAGAATGACGCCACACTTACACATACGATCAAAACAAATAACAAACAATAAAATATTTTATACATACTAGTTTTCCGGCCCTCGGTTTCACCGCGTACCCGAGGGATCTTATCTCTTACCGGGATAAAAAGTATATTTTATCCTTCTCCAAGGTTCCAATACCAAATTTAATCTAAATCGGTTCAGCGGTTGATGAGAGCGCATGAAGAGATAACAGACAGACAGACACATTTTTGAATTTATAATATTAGTGTGGGTGGATTGCGGTCTTAAATCTAAATTACTGATGCCTAAAGAGATAAACACTAAGCATTTATTTCATTTTGTTACAGATGTATCAAGTTCAACAGAACCTGAGCACAGCACAGTACCTCCAACACCGGCCATACCTTTAAGACCAGAATATGCTCATCCAGCTGGCGTAGAAGCACTAGACCCTTATAATTCAGAGAAGAACCATCCACCTCCTCATCATAGAGACTATTTAGAAGAGGATTATGACCATGAATCACACAAAGAAGACGAACATGAGAATAGAGAAGATGCAGATGAACTACCTTCTTTATCTGGCGACCATCTTCTTCAAAGTTCAACAGACGATCTTCCAATGTTTCTTTTAGAACCTCAACACGCGTTCGTAGTGAGAAATAAGCCAGCTATGTTACGATGTCGCGCGGCTAACGCTCTTCAAGTGTATTTCAAGTGCAATGATGTTCGGTCGGTTGCTAGTACACAGTTCGAGTTTGTAGATCCTCAAAGTGGTGTGAGAATCGTTGAAGCGGAGTGTAATGTGACCAGGGATCAGTTGGACGAATATTTCGGTGAAGACAGATTCACGTGTACGTGTTACGCTTGGAGTAGCAGGGGTGACATCAGGAGTCAGCCAGCTGTCGTCGAATTAGCATGTAAGTTGAATTCTATTGTTGAACTGTCGAAAATAGATGTATGCGAGGGAGTTTTGTTTCATTTTGCTTAGAGAAACAAACGTTATTGCTCGCTCATCTTAAATAACCTAGAACAAAATATAATTCTGAGAATTAATGTTTAAAAAGTGCAAGCTTTGATTACTTTTGAAAACAAATCTGCTGGAGGTCCATGATTAGTTACTTGTATTAAAGATAAATGATTAAACGCTAAAATATGCACTTCTTATTTTTTTTATAACAACAAAGAGTACATGCATTAAACTTTGAAGCTGTAACACTAAGCCCTAAAACTGTTATATTAGAAATTGATTAATCGGTTGTCATTTAAATCATACCTTTTTGGCATATTATTTGTAGGTACCAGGATTTAGAAGTTAAATAATTATGTAGGTATTTTGTTTTTTGACTGAAAAACCTTTATAGCCTATTTACTTGATCAGAAGACCTCTCGCTAAAGGTTCTATCTACGCATGTATAACAGAATCTCTTAGGTGTGCATCACAAGTGAAGGTTTCAAGAAATTCCCTTAGGATGGGAAACAGCCCTATTTATTCGTGCAAATCTGCCAGTAGGTCTTTGCAATCACATAAATAATGTACACTGTTACTACCAGTAGCTCTTTCTCTTTGGATTAACCGTAGTAGGGTAAAATAGTAGTAGAGGAATTACATTTCAAATATCCTGTAACATTCTTTACACGTAGACATCTGATCCCAAACTAAATAGAAGTGTATGGGGCTATATAAACCAGATAATATACTACTATATTGGATAAATTAGACATTTACAGGCAACATTGATAATCGCAGGAATAATGAAAAATGATTGATTGATTGATGAAAGGGGGCTAGACGGAAAAAATTCTTACGACACTTTTAGTGTCACTGTCACTGTCACTGTCGGTGACAGTTGTGTGTAGTAAGCTATTGTAAGCTGTGCGGCGTGCGCATGTTTCTCTGTCTGTCTCTCTCTCTCTTATAGAAAGCAAGCCAGATATTTTCATTTTAAAAATATATATATATATAATAAATGTTTTTTTATATATATATATATATATATATATATATATATACTCTCTCGACTTATATAACTTCGTTCCATCCGGGTGTCCCTTGACACCTCTCAAGTTTTTTTTATATCAAAAGTGACAACGTGGCAGGCAGGTCACCTGATGGTAAGTGACAACCGTCGCCTATAGACATTGGCAATACCAAAGGATTGCTGATGTGTTTTACACCTTATTACAATGCCTTTAAGGCGAACTGGCTCTCAAGTGCAATTGCCGGAACACACCAACAGGTGCTTGGCGACAGATTTTCAACTTGAGGGTGGTAGCCAGCCAGTCGAGTGCTACAAAGTACCCTACCACCGTTCTGTGGTTTCCTCACGACGTTTTCCTTCACCGAAAGCTCAAGCTCATTGTAGGATTCGAACCGACGACCTTCGCCGCGGTATCTGACGTCACTTACCACTGAGCAATCATCACCTTAAAATACGAACAGAATAAATATCTATTGTATCAAAATATGTTTTGTACCTTTGGCATGGCAGACGTGATATTAACCAGCCAGTCAAACATTATCTTTACACAATAAGGCTTGTGTAGACTATAGTGTCTATAAAAGGCGTGGAACAGAAAATTCAGAATATAACCATTAACCAAGAAAGATAAAGTATCAACCTCATTACCATAAATAAAAACGTCGATAAATCTATAAGCAATAATGAAATAGGTGTAAAAATACTCAACTTCCGGTAGAACTGGGACGTGTGGCAACATTTCATCAAAACTCATAATTCGTCCGGGTTTCCGCTGATGAAATTAGAATAACCTAGTTTAAACGTGTCCAGCTTTTACGGGCAATCTCCGGTGAAAGATACTTCTTTAAGTGGTTTCTTCTGTAGTATATTAAGATGTACGAATGGACGTGTTTCGGTAGGAATACGTAATATTCAGGTAACTTTTAGGTTTTGTCTACTTACCACGTATTTTAGTCTACGATAAGATTGTGGTCGAATTAAAGCTTTTTTATTGTAACCTCTAGATGCCTTCATAACTACATTTTCATTGACTTGATAGCTGAAATTACCTACGTCATCGGGGTATTCGTTTATCGTATCTTGAATTTACTGACTATGCTCTGCGACGAAATATGTATAGGGATTTAGGTAGTCTTACTTGGGCAGTCAAACAGATTTTTTGCTGTTTCTGTATTGATATGAACATGAAACTGTCTTTTATGAAAATATAGTAAAAATTGCTTTATTAATTATTTTTACTTACACTGCACCAGTGGTTAACTATGGAACAATATTTATGAATATAAATCCATTTCCTTAACTTACAGTAAAATTAAAATAGTAGAATTAGAAACACATAGTAATTCTGATATTTTTGGATTAACCTGTTAATTACCTGCAATACCTGTTTTAATGTTTCTGCTCAAACAACCTTTTTAAAACCTCATATTTAGACACAAACGTAAAGATATTGAAACTAGTAAGTACTTTTCTTTTGTAAAGAACAACACAAGTGACAACGAGGCAGGTGGATCACCTGATGGTAAGTGACAACCGTCGCCTATAGACATTGGCAATACCAGGGGATTGCTAATGTGTTGTAAACCTTATTAAGGCGAACTGGCTCTCAAGTGCAATTTCCGGAACACACCAACAGGTGCTTGGCGTCAGTTTTTCAACTTGAGGGTGGTAGCCAGCCAGTCGGGTACTACAAAGTACCCTACCACCGTGCTGTGGTTTCCTCACGATGTTTTCCTTCACCGAAAGCTCAAGCTCATTGTAAGGAGTCGAACCCACGACCTTCGCCGCGGTATCCGACGTCACTTACCACTGAGCTATCATCGCCTTAGAGCTATCGTCTATAAAAAACCTATTAAAATTCTTGCATCAAAGACGCATAGCATCTATTAATATTGTTGTATCTTCATAAGTGTATTACGGGCAGTCGTAACTCGATTTAATTCAATACTCTCTGGAGGTAAATCTTCTATGCATATTAAATAAACGTCAGTCGTCAGATTTATGACATGTTAGGCAATTCTTAAAAACCGGTCAAGAACAATTCTGGGTAATTGTAGGTACCCACGTTATTACGCGGGCAATTTATTTTTAGTTGATTAACTGCGATAGAATTTTATTATAAATTGACTTGCTATGTTATGGAGTTTTGATTAACGTTGGTATTTATTTGGCAGTGTAGTAATCATTACACATTCAATACGTAAAGCAAAATCTTTGTACCTATCACTTTTTACGAAAATTACGCGGATGGAGGAGTACGAACTTTTTCATTAAGCTGAAATGATTTTCACATTATTTGGTATTTTTAGGTTTTTTTTACAACAATCTCACCATGAAATGATGATGGACCCAAAGGCGGTAATTTAACCCTTGAAGGGCGCAGCTGTATACTCCAATAGGTGTTTGGCGTCAGTTTTTCAACTTGAGGGTGGTAGAAATTGTCTTGAATTGTCCCTTGTCCTTAAGGCATTGTAATATGGTGTACAACACCATATTACAATGCCTTAAGGACAAGGGCAACTGGCTCTCAAGTGCAACTGCCGGAACAGATTTTCAACTTGAGGGTGGTAGCCAGCCAGTCGAGTACCAAAAGTACCCTACCACCGTGCTATGGTTTCCTCACGATGTTTTCCTCACCGAAAGCTCAAGCTCATTGTAGGATTTGAACCCACAACCTATCACTGCTCAGTGATAGTGCCGCGGTATCTGACGTCACTATCATTGTGGTAGGGTACTTGCACGGTGGTAGGGTACTATGTGGTACTCGACTGGCTGGCTACCACCCTCAAGTTGAAAATCTGTTCCGGCAGTTGCACTTGAGAGCCAGTTGCCCTTGTCCTTAAGGCATTGTAATATGGTGTACAACACGTTGGCAGTCCACCTGGTATTGCTTATGTCTATAGGCGACGGTAGTCACTTACCATCAGGTGACCCGCCTGCCTCGTTGTCACTAGTGACATAAAATAAAAAAATTTGCTATCATCGCCTTAATATGTCGAACCTTTATTTTTCATTAATTGGAATAAGCTAATACCTCGATTATAACACATCTTACTGACTACGGATTACAACATTGTTTCTACTACATACAAGCATGTACTTTAACTGCAAACATAGCTATTATAACACATCTTACGGACTACGGATTACAACATTGTTTCTACTACATACAAGCATGTACTTTAACTGCAAACATAGCTATTATAACACATCTTACTGACTACGGATTACAACATTGTTTCTACTACATACAAGCATGTACTTTAACTGCAAACATAGCTATTATAACACATCTTACGGACTACGGATTACAACATTGTTTCTACTACATACAAGCATGTACTTTAACTGCAAACATAGCTATTATAACACATCTTACTGACTACGGATTACAACATTGTTTCTACTACATACAAGCATGTACTTTAACTGCAAACATAGCTATTATAACACATCTTACGGACTACGGATTACAACATTGTTTCTACTACATACAAGCATGTACTTTAACTGCAAACATAGCTATTATAACACATCTTACTGACTACGGATTACAACATTGTTTCTACTACATACAAGCATGTACTTTAACTGCAAACATAGCTATTATAACACATCTTACGGACTACGGATTACAACATTGTTTCTACTACATACAAGCATGTACTTTAACTGCAAACATAGCTATTAATAATAATAATAATTATTATTATTATTTATTTATTTTCTCCCAATACATACAGAGAAACTTAAAATATAAATCACAAAAAACAAGGGCTTACGTATGTAGCGGGAGACAGGAGTCCAAACTGAGTAGACCTCGTACTATGGATCTCCTGGTCCCCGCCTCTCAAGATTACAAAAATAGTGCACAAAACAAGAAAGGGAGTATTATAAATATGAATTTGTAAAGTAATAAGTAGATGTGTGTGTGTGTGTTGTGTGTATGTGTGTGTGTGTGTGTGTGTGTGTATGTGTGTGTGCGCGCTCGCGCGCGCGTGTGTGTGTGTTTCTGAGTGCGGGGGTGTATGTCTATGTGTTATCTAAGCGTGTGAGTAAATGTACGAAAAGGTAAAACTTCATGTTGACAATCACAATCTACATTGATTCAAGAAGACTTTTGGTTTCTGTGTAATTTAAAGAGAGAAGCCATAGAGTTAACGCTTTCTTACAGTCATATCTATTCATGGAATAAATCCTCAATATTCTGTTAGCAGTATTGTATAATTTGACACCTATGAAAGAGAAGAATTTTTGAGCAAAGGATGTTTTTACATATTGCAACGGACAGATCGTGTAACTTCTTCTTGTAGTTGCTTTTTCATGCTCTTTGTTATACGGTGTAAGCGAATGTTGACGAAGTAGGGTCGCAAGTATAAATAGTTGCCTCATAGTTAGCACTTCAACTTCCTTATACAGTATCTCCGTAGAGTATAATCGCGGTTTACAGAAACATGACTTTAAAATTTGACGTTGAGCTATTTCTATTTGAATCATGCAAGATTTAGAAGCCCCACCCCAAGAGGAGATGCAGTAGGATAAGATGGATTGACACAGCGCAAAATAAACAGTTTTAATAATGTCTTTATCCGCCACATTTCTTAGTTGTTTGAAGACAAAAGACAACTTTCTTACTTTCTGCGAGAGATTATTTATATGTTCACGAAAGTTTAAATTTTTGTCAATAGTAATACCTAAATATTTTATATTATTTGTCATAACTATCGGGGAACAACTGCAGTTTTTAGAAAAGCATGTATGTGCGATAATTTTGTAATTATTTAAATTCCAATCAGGGTTGTCTCTTATGCTAAAAGGGATATATTTAGTTTTATCCGCATTAAGTGTTAGGCAGTTTGCGGCTAGCCAATGACATACCCTATTGAAGCCTATGTGTGCAGATTTGTAGACTTTATCCCAAGTGTCACCATAGAACGTCAGGGTGGTATCGTCTGCATAGGAAATAATTCTGCAATTTTTAAGATTCAAACTACACAGTTCGTTAATGTAACAGAGGAACAAAGAGGGCCCTAAAACACTGCCCTGAGGTACGCCAAAAGTAATTGGAGATTCGCGGCTAGTAATATCATTTATTTTCACTCTTTGCGTACGATTTTTCATATATTCCTTAAACAAGCTCAGTTGGTTTCCCCTGATACCATTTTGTTGAAGCTTATAAAAAAGTTTAGAAAGAGAGACCGTATCGAAGGCCTTTGCTAAATCTAAGAATATTGTTAAGCATTTCTTTTTATTGTCTAACATGTTAACTAAAAAGTTTATATAAGTGTGGACAGCATCATCGGTTGATCTACTTTTTCTGAAGCCAAACTGGTTGTCTGATAAAATTTTATTTGATTCAAAGAAGTTGAGTAATCTAGTGTTAATTAATTTTTCGAGATTTTTTGAAAAAACAGTTAAAATTGAAATTGGCCGATAATTGTTGATATTGTCTCTCTTTCCGGACTTATGTATTGGTATCACTATTGACTTTTTTAGACAGTCAGGAAAAACACCTTCACCTAGACAGCGGTTATATAGGAAAGTTAGAGTTGGAGCTATGTAATGTTTGAGGCATTTTACTACTTGGGCTGTGATACCATCATATCCTGCCGACGCGCTTGATTTCAAGTTCGCAATTATTCCTTCAACTTCGTGGATATCGGTGTCAGAAAGGACAAAAGAGTCACTTTGTGGATGATTGCCAACGAGTACTGAAGGAAACAACAAGCTATTATAACACATCTTACGGACTACGGATTACAACATTGTTTCTACTACATACAAGCATGTACTTTAACTGCAAACATAGCTTAAATTGCAGTAAATTTACCCAATTTCATTGTATTTCGAATCCAATCGGCAAACTCGGCGGCAATGTGGAACAGTTGTTAAAGTTTCAGCCAGTTGTTGGCGGTACAATAAATACACTTTCAAACAGTTTGTAATTACTGTCTTTGTTAACAATGCACTTGCTACTAGAACTAGAACTGAACAAACCATGCCTAATATAACCTACTTTCAGTAAAATTTTGCGAAATGGTAAAAGTTTATAATGTTTTTTTGCTGTGTATAACAATGCTATTGGGAAAAGTTAGTCTGGGATGCCTTTTTAAATAGTTCATTTTATACTTATATGGGGCTTAAAAATTCTATTGATATGTTAGTGTAATCGCTAAGTCTCACGACCAGCACGGTTGAGCAGTAGATATTCGGTTTTTTACGTTGATAAGTAGGGCTATTTCTTATGCTCTACGTAATCTCAATAGAAATAGCAAAATAGACAAAAGATAAAGCTTTGATTGATATGACAAAAGCCACGAGGTTTGAATCCTACAATGAGGTTGAGCTATCCAAGGAAACCATCTTCGCGTCGTAACCAACCACAGAACGGTGGTACTTTGTATGACTCGACAGGCTGGCTACCACACTCAAGATCCCATCTAGGCTTTGTGTGCTTACCATCTTCGGCCACATCATCACTTACCATGGTGAGATTGTGGTCAAACACAAGCCTATCGAATATAAAAAAAAAAAAAGATGACAATCTGTCGCCAAGCACCTACTGGAGTATACAGCGCCCTTCAAGGGTTCAATTACCACCTTTGGGTCCATCATCACTTCATGGTGAGATTGTGGTAAAAAAAACCATATCCAAAGTATATGAAAATCATTTCAGCTTATAACAATGTTAATTAAACTGTACGCGATTATAATAGAACGATACGTGAGATCGGATCGCAATATATTCCTAAATTATAACGTAGCAAGCTCTCAGCTGAAACTCATAAATGTCTAAATATACATGAAACTGAACGCAAGAGACATTCCCCGCTTCATCCTAATTGCGTGAACCGACCGTGTATTAGGCAAGCGTCTTACTATAAGCGATTTATAGATTTTCAAAGCCATTCAGCTTACGCCCTAGTAGGGGTATTTATGAAGGTCGGACGCATAGAAGTTACCACCGGCTTGGAAGTCAGGCTTTAACTGAAAAGAACAGGCAAGCGACTAAGCATTAATTTTTTAAAATAATTTTCTGTAAAATATTTTTTTAAAATAAAATCGGACACAACACAAAACAAAAATTAAAAAATGAAACCTAACGCAAAGCAATTTTAATTACCAGATGTTGATTGTACTCGTACTATCGATCTACCTGGATATAATGCTTAAGTGCTTTATTTGGTACATTTAATTTATTTACGTTTGTGTTTTAATCTTTTTTGAAACCAGATGTAGGTTTCACATCATTTTTTTAAAGTTTATTTATAGAACTCGTTGTTTAAAATTATTTATTTCAATAATATTTACAACATTGGTATTACGTTTTAATTTTGTTTAGCGTCAGATTTCTTTCTATCCTCTGTCGCTTTTTCAACCGAACGTCTCTCGCTCTCGCATCCGCTACCGCTCACATTCTCACCGCAGCCCCCACGTACATTCTAAATCCTCATCCTGACAGTTTTAATTGTTCTCTCTGAGCTTTAAATACACTCTCAAGTGGCATCTACGCAGCTATTAAAGATAATACATAGGGCATCGTAAGTGTACGTAAAAGTGTCAGTGGTAAGTCTTCTACTTGAAGATTTACTGTATGTATGTTTGTATGTGATGTTTACATGGAAGCTTAATGGATCGGTGAGCGAGTGTCATGTAACTATATTTAACATTTACGACTCCAACGTTAAGTGCTGAAAAAGTTTCAATTTACGATATGGCCCTAGATGAGATTTTTAAAAATTTAATTTAATATATTCTGCTTTGTGGCTTCATGGATTTTCCATTTATCATATCAGTAAAGAACTAGCGATTATTGCCCAGGATTTAATTGCAGAAAATCTCTACAGAACTTAAATATCTTCAGAGAGTATAGTACATTTATAAAATTACGGTGAAGCCTAATGCGTCAGGAAATTTCAAAATTCAAAAATTTCCCAAACTGTAATGCATACCAAAGTAAGTTTAAAATTCAACGTCTCATCAAAAAGGTCTAAATATTACAGGATTTCGGATGTAATTATCTCCATAATTCTTCAAAATCTCGGATGTGCGTATATAATATTAAAATGATGGAAACTGAATAACAGGAGCCGGGTGTGCTACGAAATAATTCAATGTTAACTGCCGGCTAAATCCTTACAATGTATCCGCACCGTATTTTTGTGTACAAAGAAAAGTATAATGCTAAATACTAGATAAGTTTAATTATAATATCAATTAATTAAATGTAAAGGAATTTGCAAACCAAAAAAATATCATCAAAACATTTAACTACACTGTCGGTTTTGATATCTTCGGTTAAAATTTGCTTGCTTTTTTATGCCCGAGATCTGACAACAGGCAGAAGACCTGATGGTAAGTGACTAACATCGACTATAGACATTAGTAATACCAGGGGACTGTTAATGTGTTAACGATTTTTTTATAATACCTCTCAGATGCAACAGCCAAAACACACCGATGGTATTTTCGACAGTTGTGTACATTCAACATTAAAAGTATGTATACTCCGTTTTTCTTTACTTGTCCTATTTAGTAAACAAATATGGCGTACTGGTAACCAAAGACAATTGATAGCACGATATTTTCTCGGAATATGACGACACTATCACTGAGCTATCTTCATCTTAAAGTCCTTTAATTACTCCTATTATAATAACAAAAGTAAGAATAATATTCATTTTTCATCCCCATCCAGCGTCCTAAATCCTCGACAGCGTTGGTACGAATTTCGTAGAGGAAATGAAACGTAGTCTGTAATTTATGACTCTACACGAACTCTCCGTTGCCGGATCTACGTAACACTTATCATTTGCAGATCACCCGCACCCGCCCTGTGGAACGGTGAAACTTTTACACTTTTTGGTAAACATTTGAATTAAAAATGGGTGTTTTTGATAGATAAAAGTTATCTGAAACATAATCTATACACAGCCTAAAATACTTGATTCTCGTCTCCACATTTTAAAGTAATGACGAGAGTTTTTTTTACAAAAATTTCTTTGAAATGCAAAAATATCTTTTGCTTTCCATAACGTTACAAAGCCTTTCATATTGGATTAATATAATGTTCATGTTATTATCATAGGATTCTCTAACGTATTGAAAGGGTGGGATTTTTAATTTTCTTTCATAAATAACAACTTTATTTCTTTACGACAGTAATTTACTCCACCATTCTACTGGACCAAAACCTATTTATAAGGTTATACTGTGTCTCAGATACGAAAGCGTGTAATGGAGCGTAAACTGAACAGATTTATGGTCGTCTGTGCTTTAAAATGGCGTAGAGTTGGATAATTCATTTTGTCCGCTTACATGTGTGGCATTGAATAACAGATTTTAGCTATTTTTGTTGCTGAATAAAAAGCTATACGAGTGATGTTTTAGTATTGTTGGGAGCTCTTTAAAGAGCTCTGAGTACATAGTTTATTTCTCTTCATGATACAAAGTTCAATAAGAATGAATTTGTAATAATACATTTTACTTTGATATTTTCTGCCTATTTTCTTTTAAAAATGGCGAATAAAGTCCTAAAACAGATAATAAAAACTTATAAATTTGCTGACTAGCGAGCATGAAGAATACGTGGAACACAACCACTGCCAATAAAATTGCAGAAAAATTTATATTCTCTAGAGGTCTACGGATAATAGATTTTCTATAAAATTTAATGTTCGTTCTACAATAATAAACAGTAAAAGAAAAAAATACCCGCAAAATAACAGCTTTTTAAGTGGATACGAAAACCGCGACTGGCTCAAATCATTGTAAATGGAGGCTTGTAACAAAAAGGTAGGTCACTTTATTAGCTGACAAATGATGATTCACGTTTCATGTTTCACGTATCATTTGGTTAAATAAAACGTGCGAAAACCGCGTTAAATTGTATAATAAAATCCAATTATCTGTGTGGGATGGATTCGTCCGGAACTCAAACTACATAATCGACGGTCTCGTTAAGTTTTTTTTTCTTTATTAAGATTGACGTGAGAAGACACGAATTATGGTTCTAGTACAATTTATAAACTGAAGCGATTATTCCAATATTTCATTCCTGGTACGTACATATTATTTAAGAGCCAATATTTTGCAAATTGATGA
Organism: Ochropacha duplaris; assembly: GCA_951361185.1. Lineage (NCBI taxonomy): Eukaryota > Metazoa > Arthropoda > Insecta > Lepidoptera > Drepanidae > Ochropacha > Ochropacha duplaris. The sequence continues at coordinate 12,698,006 of OX592696.1, read as the reverse complement.
TGAGTATTTGAAAATTCTAATCTCGTTCAAACCTTTGCATTTATTAACTCAATCATGGAAATTATAAACCTCAGAATAATGCTTTATTTGAATTGATAAGCGCTTCTGATCATCAATTGATCTTAAAATAATGTTTTATTTGAATTGATAAGTGCTTCTGATCATCACTTGATCTTAAAATAATGTTTTATTTGAATTGATAAGTGCTTCTGATCATCACTTGATCTTAAAATAATGTTTTATTTGAATTGATAAGTGCTTCTGATCATCACTTGATCTTAAAATAATGTTTTATTTGAATTGATAAGCGCTTCTGATCATCACTTGATCTTAAAATAATGTTTTATTTGAATTGATAAGCGCTTCTGATCATCGCTTGTAACGTGTACCATACGAAATTGCGCAACGCAGCCATCGTCAACAATTATTAAATTAGTTCACGAGCTTTTGGCAGCATTGTTAAGACGTCACACTATAACAGCGACAAATTAAAATTGACATTCGATTGTTAGTTATTAATACATTTTTTCAACATTTTAATTTGGCATACGGGCGTGATGAAAGAAAATAACTTTTTTTTTCTATTTTATTACTGTGGTGCAGTGCAGTCTTTTCTAGGGTTTCACATTTCCTCACTGGAATGGGAAAAGTTTATTTTTATCTATGACTAGCTGTTCCCCGCGGTTTCACCCGCGTTCCCGTGGGATCCCGGGACAAAATATATCCTTTCATCATCATCACATTCACCAGGGATAATGTAGCTTTCTAATGGTGAAAGATTTTTTCAAATTGGTCCAGTAACAATAATGCAAACAAACAAACAATCACATCTTTCCTCTGTATAATATTAGTAAAGACTACAATATTTTATTATTACTAGTAAGTTAAGTTTCGTTGTAGCTTGAGAGAAGTAAATTACTTTTAGGCTCATGAACAAAGTTTTCTAAAGTATCTTGTTATCGTATAATTTGCTTATAGTGTTTAATAACTTTTAATTTAATATAATAAGCACTATTTTAATATACCATGATCGTTCACCACTATCCAAATTCACTATTGTAAAACTGTAAAAATCATCAAAATATTTTTTCACTCCTCTTGCTCAAAAAGACCGTCATTGTGGCGTATCAGACCGAAGAAAAAATAGCAATTCTTCCTCTAGGGGAAAATGTTTTTTTTTTTATTTTTGTGTGTCAAATGACAATGAGCCTACAAAAACGAAAAAGTCTTTAGTCATAAGTAGAATAATCATGAATAAAGACTCGACTTATTACTGTTTCATAAAAAAATAACTTCATTTTAATTTTGAAAATGGAACTAAAATCGGCGATCTCTGGTAGAATGCATGCAATGTATTGCGGCTACAGAAGAAACAAAAAAAAGACATTATAAAATACATATTTCATATTGTATTGGATTGTTTTATTTTCTCGCAATCGTAGTGACAAGTATAGTGTAACACACGGCGCTAAAACCCATTAAAACTCGGTTTCTATTTACTAAACCTACGTAAAACTACCTCGTATATAATGGGTCATTTTAGCTCCTTGTATAACAATCTACTATTTCAATCTGTAGGGACTATAATTCACATCTTCATATCTAAGACACTTATTTACTTCTAATGCAAAAATCTCTTCAACAGATCTCAAAAAACCATTCACCGCTTCACCATCACCGATGTCAGTGGAAGCTGGCTCTGCTGCGTCTCTTCGGTGTGCACCTCCTGCTGCTGCACCACCTCCGAGAGTATCCTGGCTGAAGCATGGCGCGCCGCTGCAGCAAGACCATAATGCACTGATATCTGCTGAAGGGAATCTGCTTATATCGAGAGCAACGCTACAGGTATGTGTTATTATTATTAAAAGATGAACGTAATAGCTCCGTGGTAGTGACGTCGGATACCGTGGCAAAGGTCGTCGGTTCGAATGCTACAATGGGCTTGAGCATTCGGTGAAGGAAAGCATCGTGAGGAAACCATAGCACGGTAGTAGGGTACCCGACTGGCTGGCTACCACCCCCCAGTAGAATATCTGTCGCTAAGCACCTGTTGGTGTGTTCCGGCAGTTGCACTTGAAAGCCAGTTGCCTTTAAATGCATTGTAATAAGTTGTACAATACATTGGCAATACCCTTGGTCGTGCTAATGACTATAGGTGATGGTAGTCACTTACCACCAGGTGACCCGTCAGCTTCGTTATCACTTGTGGTATGAAAAATTAAGTTTTTTTAATAAAATCTTCATCATTCTAGATGAGCATAGTTTGATTTGCTACGACGTTTTTAATGTGGTCCTTTAGTAGAAAAAAATATTCTGATTCTAAATGTTTCTGAAAGCTTTCGGAAACTTTTTAGTTTATGTGACCTAAAGCTATTTCTTAACCTATGTGTTCAACATGAAATTATCTAAAGCCCATAAATAGATACCAATCTAATTACTGATTGCAGAAATTTAGATTTTGATAAAGAAGGAGATAATAACGGAGTCCGATTTAAAGCAAGGCGCACCTAAACCTTTTCCAGTCCCTTCCACGTTTCAGATTAATATCTCAGATATTAATAGCCCACGTACTCGTTACACAAAATTTAATGGCCTATAAATTATCGTTAAAGTAACCGCTACAGATAATAAAATCGCAAATCCAAACAATTACTTTGAACATTGAGATAATACTTAATACTTCCTTAGAAGCACATGACAATATTGGGTCAAATTTTTTATGCGGTTTATGAATGAAACGATTACTAACCAAAAAGTGCTTTAAATAATGATCACAAAAGTCGAAAACTCAATACAAATACACTTACAAAGACAACCAGTAACGAGTATTTATATGATTCATGGTTCATTTGAAGACACATGGTCTCTGCCATTGAACTAGGATATGAGCTGTTTATTATTACATGCAAACATGTTGAAGTTGAGACAGATAAATGAAGAGCTAATATTGTTTCAAGAATCGTTACTGATTGTTTACTGAATAAAATAAATGAATTTGCAAAGTTGGTTTTGAGCTTTATTTGTTTGATGTTTTTAGTATTAAATTTTAGCTGTCCTCCCCGCGGTTTCACCCGCGTTCCGGAGATATCTTATTTTTTTCTAAAAAAAGCTAAAAAGTATCCTATGTTTTATTCCATCTACCTGTGTGCCAAGTTTCGTCAAAATCCGTTCAATAGTTTTTGCGTGAAAGAGTTACAAACATCTTCACACCCCGGGACAAAAATATAGCCTACAAAACTATCCCACGACAAAAAAAGTAGTCTATGTGCTATTCCAGACTATAATCTATCTCTGTGCCAAGTTTCATCCAGATCCGTTCAGCCGTTCTAGCGTGATTGAGTAACAAACATCCATCCATCCAAACTTTTCACATTTATAATATTAGTGAGATTAGTAGGATTTAACTTTTATTGGGAAATGAGTAAATAAGTAGTTAATATTTCCTGTTTGGACTATATTTTCAAAGCATTTACTGTAACCTTAACATAGCCTCGTTTAATAGTTTCATTCGCAAGGTCTCTATTAACAACTGGTTCTATAGATGCTAGATTAAACTGGCTATGGGCTAATTCCTGTGCACTCTTGTCAATGTTTAGCTCATTAAAATGCTCCTGTAAAGCGTCAGCCCGTACAATCGCATCATCTTGTCGCGCGTTTGCAAATTATTTATTTTATCTTGAACTTACTGCGACTAATTAGTCGACGGCAACAGACGTTTATTAATTGCGACACAAGTCGCTGTCGGTCGTTGCTTTCTATGTCTTTTTGTCGCGTTCCGGTGTACTCTTTCAAAGCTCTCGCTGGACGGGTGACGATAAAAGTGTTGAAATCTCAGTTTGTTTTATTTTATTATAAGGTTTTATAGTTTATGTATTATGTAGATACTACTAATATAAAGCCAAATCGAGCCACGTCAGAGTCACAAAAAAACGTTTAAACTGCGAATATTGCCCACACAAACTCAATTGTTAACAAAACTGCCTACCACGCCACATCACCATGCAACAACACAATCGCAAATAACTCATTCCATCTCCGGTTTCCGCTACGCAACTTCCACTAATTAGGCACTGCGAGCAGACATGGATTAATTGCTGCCACTGTCACTCGCTCTCTCATTGTGGCGGGCTTGTGTGTAACATTATCCTTGCTCACAAAGGTGTCGGGAGCGCTTTCTTAATTAATATAATCGTAATATGTGCTGTATACGTCTTTTAAATTAATGGCTACGTCCTTTGTAATTTCAACGCAGTCAGCGCGAGCGTCTAAAATATGTTGATGTGCCGTAATCAACTGTCTACGCTTTAATCCGGGCTTGAGTTTTTAGGTGTTTCTCCTTAAATTAGTGTACTTAAAATTGACCGGTTTATTTACATTTGCTTAACATGATCACCCTTATAAATATGTAAGATTTTTCATATCTGATTACATGATATAAATTTGGGTTTATTGCTTTTAAATGACGATATCTATTTTTGTTAACAGGATATGGCAAACTATAGCTGTGTTGCTGAAAATATAGCCGGGAAGAGGATAACTGAGCCTGCACTATTAACTGTTTATGGTGAGTTTTTTAACGCAGTATATCGCTTCTTATTTTTTAGTTTTAGAACGATTCCGACGTTCGTAACGAACTCCCTTGTCTAGTAGATTATCATCTAAAAAGCGTTAGACAAGTTAATAACCGCGCTCAACCCGCCAAGGTGCAATCTTCTACATTTCATTATTTCACGTATAATTTATAAGACAACCGTGCATTCGATGCTGTTTAACGTTCATTTCACCCTCACTTATACGTAATAACTATCTTTACTTCAGCAAGATCAAAGGGCAGGCGCCGATGGCTTGCAATTATTACTATGTGCAAGCGCATGGGAGAGTCATTAGGGACGCGCTACTCGCCCACGCATCATGAAAATATGGCGCCTGCCTAACTGATCGCAATCACCACCTCTGACTTTACACGTTCAAAATCTTTGTGCACAACATGTATAATGTCGCCTGCGATGATGGGTGTTATTGTTATGGGCCCCTCGTAACTTTTTATTTTAAGTTCGTGACTAACCTAGTTTGTTGGTTTGAAATGCACATCAGTAGCTGTGAAACGTGTACTGTCAATTTTATTATTTTATTGCCTGTAGCTACAATTAATCTTGTCCGTCAATTTTTGTTGAATCATTTTTTTTTTATTCTGGATAAGCTTGTGTTTGACTACAATCTCACCATGGTAAGTGATGATGTGGCCAAAGGTGGTAAGCACACAAAGCCTAGATGAGACTGGCTCTCAAGTGCAGCTGTCGGAACACACCGATAGGTGCTTGGCGACAGATTTTCAACTTGAGGGTGGTAGCCAGCCAGTCAGGTACTACAAAGTACCCTACCACCGTGCTATGGTTTCCTCACGATGTTTTCCTTCACCGAAAGCTCAAGCTCATTGTAGGATTCGAACCCACGATCTTCGTCGCGGTATTCGACGTCACTTACCACTGAGCTATCATCGCCTCAAATTTACTAATGTGGCTTCAAATTAACCTATTCAGTACATAAAATACACACATCTGCTACAAATTTACTGCTACACATTCACTGGCATTTTATAGCCCTCATTTTGTCTATTACCCATTTGAAACTGATTCTATCTTTGACTAGTTCATAAAATACTGCCTCCGCACTAGAATCTATACGCTCTTAGACATTCTTTGGCTATTCCATCTACTCTAATTGGTATAGTTGTCCTAACCACATGCTGACAATTACGTTTATTAGAGGGTTAACCCTTTGTGGTATAGAAATTGTGGCACTTACGTGCAAATTGGGCAGTATATCGTTGTTATCAAGTCGTGAATGTAGCGCGCGTGGGCGGGTGTCTTCACTTCTTTTTATTACTTCACACAATTATATAATGACCCGTCCTATCAGCCAGTCTGTTCATTGCTTAAGGTTTTCTTTTTCTGTTTTTATTCGTTTCCGTTACTTTATCATCGTGAATGATCGGTTTGCATCGATTTTTAACTCTTTGGTTTAACAAAGATATTATCAAGTACTAGCTGTCCCCGCGGTTTCACGCGCGTTCCCGTGGGATCCGCGTTCCCATAGATTTTCATTTTATACAAACCTTGTCACTGTAATAAAAAATACATGAAATAAAGAATCATCCAATTTGGTGCAGTCATTCAAAGGTTATGAGCGTACATACATTTGGAAGATCCATTTTTATTTATGTATCGACATAGTTTTCAGTTCAGGTGTCAACTCTAATAATTACCAGGTATTTGCACATCTTCTATTATATAAAAATGTATCCCTATTTCCTTGGTCACGGCATCACGCTTGAACGGCTGGACCAATTTCGCTAATTCTTTTTTTGTTGTATTTGTTATCGCAAGGAGAAGGTTCTTATGAAAGAAAAAAGTATAAAAGTTGCGCGGAACATTAGAAAATTTAAGAAAACTTAACGACCCTATTCAATTTTCTAAATATTGTTTAAAACTGATGGTTCCAAGATTCTTTTTATTTTCATTTCATGGCAGGACAACGTCTGCCGGGCCCACCACTAGTGTCTTATAAATTAAAAGTCAATCTGCAATTTAGATTCACTTAATTTTAATTAACAAACAATGTAGCTATTAGGTCTTCTATGCAGGGAAGACATTAGCCTAGTTAACCAACTTGTGTTCTACTATGTTAGTAATTAGTGTTCATTTAACTTTACGTCAACATTGTATCTATTTAAATACCTTTCTTGTAGCGTGCCATAGATTAATGTTATAAATAGATGTAAAGACCAGATTCATAGAACGCAAGAAAATATTGTGTTAATCGAAAATAAACCGTATGACCTAAGTATCAACTTGATTCAATGCTTAACTTATGATTTCACTCAATGAACATAATTATAATTATTTTCTATAAGAATTACTTAAAAATAAAATACAAATCCATAATAACTAAATTTCATACTCTCTTTCAATAAAAAAATGTAGAATTAATTATATGAACTATCAATTCTACTTCACCTTTACAGATATGTATTTCATACCATAAAATTCCAATGTTTATTGATTCTCTGACCACCATTAGAATGAGAACCACTTTATTAATATTAACAATATTTTAATAGGTTAATAACAAACCCGTGGGAGTAATGGGGCAATCAATTTTTATTGTAGAATGGAGAGTTAATACACCAAAATTATACACTACGGGTGGTCAAAGCATGATTATACACATTTTAGATTTTCCCTGTGACTTTTCTTGACTTCCTTCAAATGTATCCTTTTTTTACTTTTTATTTTTTCAAGTCGAGTAATTTGTATTTCATTTATATAAACTATCATCAAAATTATTTCAAAAATAAATTGACGAACGATGTTAAATTTATTTTTAGAAAAAAAAAATCAAACCTTATATAAAATAGGTAATGAAAATCTTGAGCATTAATACAACTCTATAAACAGTAATGGTTTCTGTATTTCTATGGCTTTTATATGTACCCGAGTAAAAATAAATGTCTACATTAATTTTATGTCTTACGTTTCATAATAATATGCTCTAAGGTTCAAAATTCAATGCAAATATAAGTTGAGTAATAGAATATTTAATTAATAGATTACGTTTATTTTTATGTATGAATGAAGTTATTAATTTGATTATTTCTATATCAATTTTCTAGCGATAAATCTTCGGAGTGTGATAAATTGCCATCATTACGTTAAATATTAGATGCTTACGTTATTTTAGATGTTATCATAAAACATTCTGATATAATTTATGCATTCAACTATGATATTTTATATTGAGGCTTTATTTTTTGTGACAAAATTTATATTGTTATTTTTAATATATTCATAATAATTTTCGAAACTTTACATTTATATATATTTATATTTTGTTTTTTATTGAAAAAAGAATAATTCTGGCTTAAAACCAGTTTTATGTAATAACTTTTTGTATTTCATTATTTTTTGTATAAATCACAAATAAAGTAAGTTAAAAAAAATATACCAAACAAAAAAAATATGTTTTAAAATATAGTAAAAAAGTAATATTTTATATTGCTAAATATGATAATGAAGATTTTGTATAGCTAATAAAATATATTTTGTCCTCAATATTTATTTAAAAAAAATATATCCAATTATAAATACTTTAACCGAATAAATAGGCCATACCTATTCATTATTCTACTCGTATACCGTAACATAAGAAACCTGATATTTTCAAATTAATGATTGAATGCATCTTAAAGCTTAATTTCCGTTACATTTTATTCACAACACATGTCGACCGACTTAATGTCATGTTATGGTCGGTCCACACTTAAGCATAATTTAGGAAAGCATCTCCCATTAAACACGGTTATTACACGCACAATACATGTATGGGAGTTGTATGGAATCACCATAAAAATGTATGGTCACTATAAACATAAAACTGGGCGAAGCGCAAGAGTGTGTCATAGCAAAATTTTTGAATGTAATAGGCAACGACTTTAGTTATAAAAATAACATTTTATATTAAATTTTAAAATAAAATAGAATATACAGAATGTCCGATAAGTAGTACCACTAACTTAGGGGGAGATAGGTAGATAGGTCACCTACCAAATATAAAAAATTAGCTCAATAAAAAGATCACCATTTTCGAGATATTTAATATCTAAAATTCAAAAATCAATACATAAAAATGAGAAGTCGAAATATCTCGAAAATGGTGATCTTTTTATTGAGCTCATTTTTTTAATATATTTGGTAGGTGACCTACCCACCTATCTCCCCCTTAAGTTTGTCGTAATAGTAAGTATTGGGCAACCTTGTATATATTTTTCAATAGTTTCTTACTCAATCACGCAAAAACTGATTTTGACTATGCTAATATTATAAAGAGGAAAGATTTGTTTGTTTGTTTGCATTGAATAGGCTCCGAAACTACTGGACCGATTTCAAAAATTCTTTCACCGTTGGAAAGCTACACTATCTCTGATGAACATAGGCTATATTTTATCTCGGAATAAGATAAGATCCCACGGGAACGCGGGTGAAGCGCCAACCGCGCGGAACAGCTAAAATAAAACATAGAATACTTTTTATCTCGGAAGAAAGACACTTCGGGATCACGGGTGCACCCGCGGAAACTGCTAGTTAAATTATTAATATTCGAATCCTTTTAGGTATAAAGAACACCAAACAAGCATTATTAAGGCAAAGTAAATTCTAGGTAGGTCGTTAGGTTAGGATTTAGAGTTAACAGCACGCCACCTTGCGTGATCGTCTGGAAACATGCACCGCACCGTGATCATGGAAAGAGATATAACCAACTGTTTGCTTTCCTCTTTTGTTGATTTAAAACAAATACAATACGGCGCTTAGTGTTATTTGCCAATAATATTTACATGTGAATTAAGTTTAAAAAATATGTTTTCAATATTTTTGTGTGGGTTTTTATTTTTGGTAGGATAAATACGCTTTTTCCAATGCAATATAATTTGTGCTATGTTTTATTAAATAATTTTCTAGTAGCTGTACTACTTCAAATTACAAATCATTAAATTTAAATATCTACAAACTAAAAATACGTGGTTAATATCGTGAAACTTGAAGAAAAGTTTTCTTATGTAGGATTTAATAAGCGTAAGGTCCAACGAGATTAAACGACAATATACTTAGCAACTTTGTACCTTAAAATAAGGTTTAGAGTTCAGATTTGTAATAGAGAACCCTAAAACACAAAAGTACAATCGAACGCTATTATCATACTACAATTAGCTGCTGAAACAAATTATTATATCTAGAACACAGTAAAAATTGCGTGTCTAAAACTTTTTTTCGAAAACATTATTTTTATAACTTAATTAAATGGAAAGGAATATTAAAATGTATGTAAATGAAAAAGCTATAAATGTTCAGTCTATATTTTAATGTAAATGAGACGAATAATTTATATTATACCTCGCTCATTCCGACTTTAAGTGAACGTGCATTTCTTGTAATAAATTAACTGTCTTTTAGTTTATTTAATTTTACTGTGGTCTGAATCACTGCTAAGTTTATGATACCTTACTCAATAACTGAGCTAAGTTACGCATTTGAGTTATTACCTCTTCAAATATAACACATTTACATAATTATCCATCTGACAACTAATCTGCCTGCTATTTGCCTAATTTTCAAGGCTAAAGATAAGCCTTTAAAATATCCTTATGAACTTAGCTAAAATTACAGGTTACAAAAATCTCATACAAAAATTCCTATCAGTTTTTCCCAAATTTACAATTTTTTCCGGTAAATTTCCCTCATAAGAACCTCATTTGGACAATTACAAACATTTTAAGAAAACAAATCATGTCTGTCCAGGCGTTCTCAAGTGATTCCCAACGAACAGCATTTCATTCCTATCACATCTCCTTTCATTTATCACTAATTAGCCGTCCCTGGCGATTTCACTGGCATTTTTGTGGGATTTACGCAACATAGCGTGATGTTATATAGTCTATAGCTTTCCTCGATAAATGAGCTATCCAACACTAAAATAATTATTCTATTCGAACCAGTAGTTCCTGGGATTAGAGCGTACAAACAAACTCTTCAGCTTTATAATATTAGTAAAGATATGATTATCATTGCACAGTGAATGGTGGCTGGAGTCCCTGGGGTCCGTGGACGCAATGTCGCTGCAACGGACGCGCGGCGGGAGGACAGCGGCGCACACGCACCTGTACAGAACCACACCCACTGAATGGAGGAGCCCCGTGTCAGGGCCAGGCTGTTCAGAGGACTTCAGATTGCGTGCCCTGTCAGAGCGGTGAGTTAACAAAAATACGACCAAACCCTTTGCTTGTCAGACCTCTGACTTATAAACGCTAAAAAAAAAATATATATCGAGGCCTCGGGTGACCGGCGGGCGGGGAGCTTTTTCCGCCAACGCATCAGCTTGGCCATCCAAAGAGGAAACGCTGCCAGCCTTCTGGGAACCTTGCCGATCGGCAGCAGCGGCAGCCTCGAAGAAGTTTTTTATATATTATAGTTGTACATTTGCTTGTATATTTTGTACATTTGTTGTAAATAAAATAATTATATTCAGTTAACGCTTTAATGTTGAAAAAGTTAAATCTTTTTAATCGGACATTATTAGGTACTTCTTATCAAGGATTCATGAGGCTGTTGCCCCTAACCATTGGAATAGCTGAACCATATTTTGAAGGTCGTGGGTTCGAATCCTTACAATGAGCTTGAGCTTTCGGTGAAGGAAAACATCGTGAGGAAACCACTGCACGGTGGTAGGGTACTTTGTAGTACTCGACTGGCTGGCTACCACCCTCAAGTTGAAAATCTGTCGCCAAGCACCTGTTGGTGTGTTCCGGCAATTGCACTTGAGAGCCAGTTCGCCTTAATAAGGTGTACAACACATTAGCAATCCCCTGGTATTGCCAATGTCTATAGGCGACGGTTGTCACTTACCATCAGGTGACCCGCCTGCCTCGTTGTCACTTGTGACATAAAAAAAAAAATAATAATTAAGGTTTTATTGTAGTAGTTACTAGCAAAGTAATAATTGCTCCTATAATTCACGTATCCAATCATGAATTCTATTGTAGCTTCAGATATAAACCTTACAGTATCTACTGCAGCCATGAATCATTCGAATGAATCAGAAACCGTACAAATTATCAGATCCAAATAAATTCCACAATCGATACCGTTCAAACGTTTAATTGTGTCTGCCTTTGGTTATATTTTTAGAAAGTAACGGTTTACGTCATATATTTCAATCGGAAACACTCGACTTTCGAGCCCGTCTGCCTTATTAATGATAGAAACTTGGTTATAAGTACTGTAAATATATATAATGGTAGTTTTCAAGCTATTTTCTACCTTTGAACCTGCACCTGTAAGTTCAAATTCAAATTAATGTGAGTCTGAAGACAAAGATAAAATAACAAAAAAACCTGACGAGGTTTAAGCAGAATGCGATCTTGATGTTGGTTCTAAGTTAGATGTTGATTAAGTGGTTGTAATTATGATTGCTTTTTTGTCAATGCTGCTAATGAAGAGGGGTATATGGATCTGCAAGCGTATGACAATACGCAATTGTTGATTGGTAAGTAAGAAAGATCTTAGCTTTGTATTTGGCTTCTTATAATGAAAAAAATGCGATTATTTAGATTTTAAAAAGCTAAAAGTCTTTTAAAGAGTTTAAAAGTAAAACAAAGTCTAGAGAAAGAAACATAACTTTTGCAAATATTAAAGGATGACAACAAAATTTACAAGGAACCATTTTATTTTAATGACAAAACAGAAACATTTAACTGTTCTAGTTAAAACAGTACAACAAAAAGCCGGCACGCAAGTCAAAACAGTAGGCAAGCTGCCCATTTCAATTACTCAAAGCACAATGCACCTTTAAGTACGACATTAAAACTGAAATAAATAAGAACACGTGGCCAATAATCTTTAGAATTCAGACGCAAATGACCGTTTAAGAGTCATATCTCTTGCTTCCATCTGACCATAAAATCCTGCTGTTTAATTCTGAATGCTCATAAAGTTGAGCAGTGGTTTTGATCATCAAAGAGTTAAGTACGTCATAGAAGATGTACTAGCTAGAGTGTGGCATACACTTTAACCAAGATTCGTGTGATACACATGGACGGTATGGCGAAGCTACATCGATGTGAGATTAAGTTGGGATGGTATTCCATAAATTAATCTTCATAGATTATGTTCAAGTTTATTAAAATACTTTACTATTTATTTTATAAAAATATGTCCTCGATTTTTATAAATATTTTATATCTCAATTCTAGAAAAATATTTTCGTTTTATTGTTTTGCCTACATAAAACATATCAATGTATTCTCACTGTTCCTCTTTTATTTTCATTGCTGATGATTTACGTAATATACAGTTTTTTTGTGTGTACAAAAATTAAAAATTGCCAGTCCAAAAAAAAACTAAACAAATATAGAAAAAAAGGTATACACAAAGGAAACGTTGACTAAACTTCCCAGCAGTGTGTTTCACACATTAAAGTAGACCAACCGGGTAGACAATAAAATCCAATCAAGTGCGTTTGTTTTAAACCGTAAAACGTCGAATCGTTGCGCTAATTGGTCGCACATGTATGCGCGGGCGCCCGCTTCATGAACACGCCGGCAGTGTGTTTGATATTAGAGCTTATTTAATCTTGTTTATATTTGATGAGAAAGTTATTTGTTTTTGTTTACTGGTAAATATACAAATATAGGAAAAGTATTGAAGAATACAAATACAGATGCTGGTAATGAATGGCAGTTCCGATAATGATTTCGAATATGAGACATTCAACCTAAATAAAGACACAAATTATACACTGTGTCAACAAAAACAAAACTTTCGAGTAGCTGTCGACGTCGCGTAACATTATTTTAAATTCCCGTATAAACGTCTTAGTACCAACATCGTGGAGCATTATATAGTCTTATCTTTTGAAATATCTCCGAAGCCACTTCCGTTGGTAAATTCCTTCAAAAATTCGTTTAAAAAAGTGTCGCGGGACACAATTACTTACAATTTATGTACTTTTCACTGTGAACCAGTGAAAAAACAACTGGAATGTAAGTAAATCTTTAGGGATGTCGTAAAATATTTTTGTTTTTGTCGTGTCGAATTATTTTTGGATTGTGTGAATGGAATAATGTTTTAAATAAATATCACTAATTGTAAATGAAATGTTACACTGAACAACATTAGTAATAAAATAAAAAACATGAATCTTTGTTAGGACAAAACTAATTAAATAATGATATAATAATTAAAAAATAAATATTCCTTTTAGTTGCCTACTTATAATTTGATTAAAAAAATTACATGGTTATTTTTATTCCTCGCTTTGCGGCTTTATCCGTTTTACCGGGGATAAGATTTATGTGTATATATTTTATATGTTCAATCAAAATCTGTTAAGCCAATACACTGAATTGTGTGAAAAACATTCAAAATTATTTGTAATAACTATGTATACATGGAATCAATGAATAATTTACCTTACCGACTGTTACTAACATTTACAAATAAAATACACAGTATTTATTTTGAACATAATAATAATAATATCCTAGGACATTTTTCACACACGGCAATCTGATCCCAAACTAAGCAGAACTTGTAATATGGAAACCAAATGACTGATATATTACATAATATAATACTTATTTTGTTGTAAATACATAGTTAAATAGATAATTACACCCAGACTCAGGACAAACAGACATGTTCATGCACACAATTGTCTGTCCTGTATGGGAATCGAACCCACGACCTGCGGCGTGAAAGGTAGTGTGTTAACCAAGCACGCCAACCGGCCCGTCAAATACAACAACACATAATACAACAGCCTATAGCATAAAAGAGTTGAATAAAGTGTAATTTTAATTTACCCATCCATATTAAGTGGACAGCCCTTTATTCCCTTGTTTCTCTAACGAACCGCGTCTGATTTATGTGTGTGCGCATTAATTAATAAGAAATGGTTCACACTGTCGCACTGCTGTATGCATATGTCACACCCACACATTGATGTGTAGGACGAACATTCATTGCAAGTTATGGGTTTTTTAACTAAAACTAAAAAAGGTGTAAAAAGTTTAAATTAGGTAGGTATATCTGCTATTCGTAATTGACCATAAATCCTACATGGTAAATGATATGAGCCTCGAATAGAATTAGTAGTCATACAGCTGCTAGAATTATCGATTACCTGTATTGGTCATCAAATAGTTTATCAAAATCAAAGTTAATTTAGTTTATGTCACCGGTTCGGATGTTAGGCAACTGAGACGTTAGAAACATGAAATTTTATACGAAAAGGTTTTATTTATTCAACTGCTAAAAGGGTTTATGGATCGCGGATGAAACTGTGAGGTGAAAAAAATAATAAAAAAATGTTTTTTTATAAAAAAAAAGATTTTTGCCTACTTTTATTTCTCAAATTAAATTAAAATCTATCACAATGACAAACGATGTATTTTATAAGATTACTGGTACATTTATGGATTACAAAATCAGCTAGCTATCTTATATTAAAACTTATTACTTGCACCAAACTCTCCCAGTATGAGCACCGGCCACAAATTTTTCCTTTTTTCAACCATGTGATTTATGCTACACTCGCATGTTAGGGCTGGGACCGCCATCTTGGCAATGTATTTTAATTTCAATTTATAGAGCGATACCTCGCGAGTTATACCGCCCTTTGTATTATTAGATACGCTATTAATAATTGTAAACGATGCGATAATTGGTTTTGAAGATGCAGACGATTTTTAACCTTATTATAATAATAATTCATTTATTTCAGATATTATAAGATCCAATATTATTATGAAGGACTTTTAATCTAAAAAAAAAACTTGAGAGGTGTCAAGGGACACCCGGATGGAACGAAGTTATATAAGTTATATAAGTCGAGAGAGTATATATATAAAAAAATATATACAAATAGAAATTAAATATCTGGCTTGATTTCTATAAGAGAGAGAGAGAGAGACAGAGAAACATGCGCACGCCGCACAGCTTACTACACACAACTGTCACCCGACCAACTGACACTAAAAGTGTCGGTTTTTCGTAAGAATTTTGTCCGTCTAGCCCCCTTTCACAACGCGCGATAAGGAACTTCGTTCCAAAAACGTCTTATACATGTGAATGTTTGTCATTAAACGATACTGAATAGTTTTGAATGTCCTCTCGAAAATGGTGACACTTTTACATAGGTAATTTATGTATATTTGGTAGCGCTCACCTACCCCCCCCCCTTAAATTTATTGTACTACTTACCGGACACTCTATAGATACGTATTATGTACAAGGTAATTTGCCACTCCAGCTTTACCGACTCCGTAAAAATATTACAATATCGTCATTATTAACTATGTATATGCAGTCCTAAATACAATCATATTCGACAGCTCTTCCCGGACGCTGGGGCACCTGGTCTGAATGGTCTGTGTGTGGGGCTGACTGCCGACAAACAAGACGAAGAGCCTGTTCAGGAGATACGCCTTGTTCTGGTTCTCATTCCCAGCATGCTGACTGCGTTGGCGATTACTGCGGGGTGCATGGTGGTGAGTAAAAAATATATTTATTTATTACGAGATAACATTTAAATTGATCCGCTTTTGTAATCTTCAATAAATAGCCTTCACATGACTACAAAATAAATAGAGGTGGTAGTAATTCATGACGATAAAATCATTTAAGAATCCTTAATTTCATTATACTGTAATCAGAAGATAAAATTTCAAGGCTTAAGAGACACAAAATTTACAATGAAATTCAAATGAATCAAGAGGTGAGAACAGCTTAAATAAAAATTTGCATTCAAATTAATAACCAATCTTTAGACATCTTAATCTCTATTATGATTATGTTGATAGCAATTCAAGAACCCCTCACAATAAATAATACTTCACATTTCCGCATCCAACACATTAGTTCTACAAACTGACGTAGTATTTCATCTCTCTAATACCAACATGCTCTAAATAGGTGACAAGACAAAACTATGAACATAGGAAATTTCAGCTAAAACTTTATGATCCCTTGTCACATGGGAATTACAAATTATGAAACTGTTTCCACAAGGGACATGTTAATTAAGTCAATTCTATGAAAAGCATCTCGGCTCGACCAGATGCCACTCGACTAAATATATACTTCCTTTTCCTTGGCTCATAACTATGAAATGTTACACGGACTGGTCGCTTCATAACAGGCTATCGGCTGTAACTGTAACCTTCCACTTTACCAAGGCCTTCTGCACCCCTCTCTGCTTTTACAATATAAGTAGAATCCAAGGTGAAGGTGAGGTGTAACAGAGGCCAATAAAAACTGGACACGTAAAAAAGATTCGAGAGATACTAAAATCGGGTAGCGTGACCATCTGGGTCGTATCATACAGTCTAAATATAGACGAGACTAAAGTTTTATGGTGGTTTTACGTAAAAATCGAGGTAAAATTTTATAAGTAAACGTTTACGTGACAAAATTGGATGGTCTTGTATTGTTCTATTGTCTTCTAAAATAGTAAACTCCAAATTTGTAATAGTATAGTGCAGTGAACTGTGACTGATTTAATTACTAGTGACTCTTTCACTTAGAAATGTACCTATAGTTTTCATATTTGGTGTTCCTTAAGCAACTCCTGTAGCTACAAAATATAAATAATCTCCAGAAACTTAACGTAAACTAAAATCGATTGTTGCACACAATCATCATGAAATGAATTGAAATGAAATGAAATATTATTTATTTGTAGCATATAACATATAAAAAAAGTTATTAATTAAACTATTGACGAACAATGTTACAAATTGGCCCCAACTCAGCATTTTGCGGGTTGTTAAACCTGCGCTAGTCAGTTGGAGCCAGCAGGTGACGTCACGGTGCGGATACCTCATAATATATAATCGATTCACGCCGTGAATCTCGCAACCTATTAAGCCTGACATTAAATGATTAAAACAAATTTAATAACATTCCGAAACATTTTCAAGCCCATGCTCCCTTGGCGGTCCCAATCCAATCTCCAAATGGAAAATGATCAGTCCATATTTTGTTTATAATGGCAATAAATCATTTCCCTGGTCCCTGTTGACTTGGTTTCAATTTCCCATTCTGTTTATCGTTCATTTTGATAAATAGCCTCAGGCAGCAGAGTTGTTTGGTTTGCGTGGAGATTTCTTCTTCACCGCAAACGCTTTCGATTTTCACGCTAAATAAATCTACAACCTCAGACATATTTGCTTATAAATTGCTTTTGTTTATCTTTGCCCGTAGATTGATCGTTATTTATTGAGCATCGTCAATATGAGGTAGTTTGAAAGCGTTGCTTTTTCTCCGAGTGATTTTTTCTATTGAACTTTTATCGGTGATAGATTGTCCTGTAAATTCAGTAAGTCAATAAAGTTGCTTTTTTGTAAGTTGTTTTCAAATTTGTTGAAATAAATGGTAGTTGATTACCATTAATTTATATTGGAAAGACGAAGTTTGTTATCTAATTTTCTAATCAACGAGTCTATTGACTGATTATTAATTCAGTTAATTAACACCATTAAAATTCCGTTTATATCTCATTAGTATAGTTGTGTAACTTCCGTTTTTCTATTATCGTTACAACCATAAATTCAATTACTGACACCTTATTTACAGTTTTCAACAACTAACGGGCTGATATTAGAGCAATTCAACTTATTTAAGAGAATGTAGACCATCAGTAAATTAACCACATGAAAGGTAGATTCTGAATGCCAAAGAACGTCGGTGTTGGTCTATTCATTCGCACCGAACACTACCGCCACTTCATTAGCCTAATTGCCAACCTACAAAGGGGAAATGGTGAAATTTTACAGCGCCTTTTCATCTTCCCTTATAGCCTCTAAATATACGCTCTCTTTATCTATTACATACGAGGCATCTTTAAAATAAAATACGGATTTTAATTCGTTAAAAGTTTTGATTGTATTAATAAATAATGTTGGCTTTACAAAATATTACATCATCGAATTGCTAATAGGTTGTACGTTGCCGTTTAAAATGTGTTACTAAAACATTTTTGACTTGTTTATACATTTGTAAACTAACAATTTAAATTTCTTCAAAATCTTGAAGAATTTCGTCATATGTGATGTTAGTTATGTAAATCCCGTGTCTAATAGTCGTGTGAATTTTAGAAACGGTATATTTGGAATTGAGGGCGAACACATAATTCTTCCTAGTGATATTTATTTGATCATCTAAACATTTATAATGTTGTACCATTTATCATGTTATCACCTCAATTTTTTATATTGTTTCGGAGTGTTAAAGTAAAATAAGTTTATCTGTGATATATCGATTCAATATGTTTAATTCTTTAAACATTTTAAAAAACGTATACAGTTACATCTTTATTCGACCCTTGACATTCAAAATTTTAAAACACCCAATACAAACATAATTCGATACACACAATAAACATGACAATGACTTTGCAGAAATTTCACAAAACAGTAAAAAAGATGACGATCAAAGACAAGAACAAACAAACAGTAAAATCCAATTTATATACGATGCAACCGTCATTAATGGAGGTGGGTCCCGTAAATGATTTGTTGTGATTTCGCCGAGTGAACGCAGCGGGTGATCGTAAACTGCATTCACATATTCCTGCAATTCACATTCGATATTCAACATTAAACAATAGAAGCTAAAGATGATATTGGAATAGTAGTGCTGTATGGTAAATTTAATTCTACGAGGCCTCCTACCACGTTATGGGCAAAGCGACAAGGGTTTGTAAATTTGGATTGAATTCAGTATCTGCAATCTTACTGCAGCGGACATGAATATACTGGCACTGACAAATGTTTACACAGTGTTGAAAATTAATCTGATAAGCTTTTACTAATCGCAAACGTAAATTAATAAAACGTAAGACGTTTAAGTTCAGTTAACGGTGTTTGTAAAGTAGCGGATGCTAAATGATTTATTAAACTTCAAACATCGGTTAGTGATAAACAGTGTGGGGACTTGAATCTTGTTTACATCGATGATTTATTGATTAATACAGTTTATAGCGTTGCACAATTTAAGGCTGCTTAGGCTTACGTAGTAGAATTTAAATTCATCTCTTAAATTTAAAACTAAAGATTATGACAGCAAATAAATATTCGGTTAAAATTTACATAGGTTTGATTCCATTTATACTAAAACTGGTAAGCTTACAGTCATTCTAAGGCTGCTCTTATGAATAAATATCAACTATATATAACTGATATTTACTGTAGAAACTTGTCGGACGGAACTGGCCATAAATAACAGCTGGTTTTAAACGAAAGTCAAAGATACAATGGAATCAATACATCGTTTGTTAATATTACCTCTTTAGTCATGTAACAGGCATTTTATGGACATCGAGTGAATTTACCTCACGTTTCTTTACGTGTCGTGTATGCGGTCTTGAAGCTTACATAACATTGATTTGGTCAGCATGTAATGTTACTTTCTTGGTGTTATATTGCTCCATCGCAATAGAAATTAATAGATGGATCCGTCTTTTAGCGATTTCTATATTTTTTAAACATGAAACTTTGTAAGTAAATGGACTATTGGGATTATTTTTGCTGATATAGTAACGTATGTTAGCTATTTTTATTGTATATAGTGTTTGAATTTTTTTTTCTATTTTATATTCATTGGCAAAGCAATTTCTCTGATTGTTTCACGAATAATTTAACTTTAGGCCTTAGTTTAACTAAAAATTGACACTTAATTCTTTATCTTCCTGCCCTCTATCTTAAGCTGTGAAATATACATTATTTCTTTACTTACTTCCTCTTTATCTCAGTATTGTATTATCTATACTAATATTATAAAGAGGAAAGATTTGTTTGTTTGTTTGCATTGAATAGGATCCGAAACTACTGGACCGATTTAAAAAATTCTTTCACCGTTGGAAAGCTACACTATCCCTGATGAACATAGGCTATATTTTATCCCGGGATACGATAAGATCCCACGGGAACGCGGGTGAAACCGCGCGGAACAGCTAGTAATTAAATAAAATGCTATCCTGATAAATTTTTGAATTTAATATTACTATGAAATTTATTTTATTGCTACCAATACTCCAATGCATACAAATCCCAATATGCAGATCTGGCCTAGATAGTGGCACGTGCTCGGTGTAATAATACGGTCATCAAATACTGAAGTTAAATTAACTGTTGATATGTATCTATTTGATACAGGAAGAAACATTTACGACGGAAGCATTCATTTGGTGAAAAGACATACCTACTAAAGTTATTTTTACTATATTACTCCTTTTTTTCTCAGCAGATATGAAGAATCTATCTGCCAAATTTCAAGTCTGTATCATTTATACTTTTTAAGATTTTGTGATTAGTTAGTGGGATTTACCTTCTATATATTATATTTTGTTGGCAACCCTGAGCAGAGAGGGGATGGTGTCGGTTGGCTGCATGGGAAACGGGGCTAGCGACGAGCGGTCACTTTTGCTCCAGCCATCGAGCGCGCTACATCTCTTGTCGAACTTTGCATACTTACTATATTGTTCTTAACCGCCATTTGTAATATTGTTGTAATTATGTTAAATTAAAAAACTTGAGAGGTGTCAAGGGACACCCGGATGGAACGAAGTGATATAAGTTATATAAGTCAAGAGAGTATATATATATATTAGATTAGATTAGAATTATTATATTAGAAATGAAAAAAAAACTATAAAATATCTGGCTTGCTTTCTATAAGAGAGAGGTAGAGAGAGAGAGAGAGAGAGACAGGTCAACGCACTTTTGACACTAAAAGTGTCGTGACAATTTTTTCGTAAGAACTTTTTCCGTCTAGCCCCCTTTCACAACGCGCGATAAGGAACTTCGTTCCAATAACGTTGTATAATTAAATTACGTGTTTTAGTATCTAGTCTTTAGAGTATCGCTCAAAATTTATAGATTATATTCAGTGTTATTTCAGAAGTATACCTACTCGTAAAATATCTCATTCCATAAGCTATTTAATACGTTCTCATTATCTTTGTACATTCATTTCTATACTTTGTACACCCTACCTTATCTAAACCTTGTAAAAGCGTAACGTATAGGGTACATGGTTTTCGTAAAAGCCTTATGAATAACGGAGCTTAGTCATGCGTGAGCTAATACCAAACTAAGTCGCTTTATTTTATAATTGAAATTAATTAACTGGTTGTACACCCACTATGTAGGTAACACCGGGTGTAAAAAGATCGCCATATTTAACCGTATTCGCAAGGTGTGTTTTTTGTCGTTTTTGTTAGAACTTTAGATAGAACACTTTTGGTGTTTGTTGCAAATCTAGCTCCCATTTTCACAACTTCTTACCTTGCATCACTCTCACTATGAAGAAACAATAAATAAATTATTAACAATGTAAAAAAAATGTCAAATGACTCAAAATTTACTTTTTTATTATTGTTTTTGTTTAAGCATTTAGATAATAAGCGTACATATGGCACCATAGTGATACTGTAATCAAAATAGTAGCATGTTAAAACTAATTTATAGAAAAGCGAGTGTAACCAGCGTACACAAGTGTAACAAAACTTGTCTCGCTTTGTTTTTAATTACGCGTGCGGCGTGAGTCGAGATCGTTATCATATTATCGAACGAGTGCGATGACTTCATTTACTCATTGAGAACATTTTTTTTTAGATAATTCTGGTGTTTAGTAATATTGAAATAACTACTTGAAATTGATAATAACCTACTATCAATATTTTTTTTATATTTTAAATCGTCGACGCGCGTATTTTTGAACGCTGGTTCTTACCTCGGACAAAATATTTGCCGTACAATCTATTGAGATAATACCTACTGCCAGCCTTCTGGGCACTCAAGCTACAGGCAGCAACTTAAACTTGACTCACAATTTAAATATCAAGTTTAATTAACCGAATAGAGGTAGGTACTACTTAGTCATTAATTTAGTAGGATTTATTATTACTAGTGTTCGCCCACTGTTTCAAATTTGAACATATTTTTTTAAAGTAAAAATCTGATTCCATTTTTTTTATTAATAAAACTAGACTTCGTCAATAGCTACTAAACAAAAAAAAAGTAAATTGGTTGACAAACGGAGAAGAAAATGATAATGGTATTAATTATAATGGTTAAATAAAACAGTATTTACCAAGGCAATCCTTAAAACAACCGACTCACATTAACATTTCGCGTGAAACACCATAAATGGAGCTAAATACCGCTTTTATTTGGCGGTAAAATAAAAAGATGCACGTGTCCACAAGTACTTAAATCCACATTTTAAAACCAACATACAACCATCTTTTAATACCGAATCCTTTTCACGACACAAAATTACACAAAAAATATCGTTAAAAATGCCGACGGCCTATCGTAAAGTTTGGGTAGCGTTGACATAAATAATATTAAGAGAAACTGCCAGAAACTTGTAACGATCATCATTTGTGTGAAGTAAATACAAATTTAGCCTTACCAGTCAATATAAACGATCAAGCGACTATAGACCTTACGCAATAACATTTAAAGGACTTGATTTTATTTTGTTTCACTCAGTTTTTTATAGTAGAAATCTTAAAAACTTATCACATGCAGGTGGTTTCATAATATTTTGGTACATTTTATAGGTTTTGATGTTTTTTCGGAATTCCCCCGCTGAGTACGGAAATCATTGTTTATTAAATAATGATATTCTCACAAAGTTAAAGGTTTTGTTGGTATCGTTTTCATTTTGAATCGTTTAAATTTCGGTTTTGCTAACGAACCTACTTTTTCTTGGAATAATAGAACAGAAATGGTATAACAGAAGTTTTCTTACTTTTTCCTTCTTAACCATTCAAATTATTGTTATATTTATAGTCACTATATTAATTTTATCCTGTTCATATTATGGCTGTTATATCTATCTAGTCCAAAATAAAAAAAATGCGTCTATAGATCATGACTATATCAGTCCGACGAAAATATTTCACTGATTTTGTCGAAAACACGGTATATTTATTTAAATTAATAACGTGTCTTAAAAAACTTAAATCCTATGAATAGCTTGAAGCGAAATTATTATGTATTATTTTAGTAATAAAGTCATTTTTCCAACAGTAGCGGGTCACAGTGACATTCCACTGTACATCGGCATTGCTGTAGCAGTCGTGGTCTTCCTAGCTGGTGCTGCTGTGGTCTACAAGCTACTGCAGAGGAAAACCAGGGACCATTCTCTATATACAATGACTAGGACTGGTGAGTTTGTATATTTATTGTAGACTAGCTTCCGCATCACAGTTTCATCCGCGTTTTTGAGATGAAGAGTCTATCGCACTCAGGGATAATATAGCTTCCCATAAAGCACCGGGAAAATTTCCACCCGTACTTCGTCAACATGCCCAACATTGCGTCCTCATTTTTGTTATGGACGGCAATGGAGTGGAACTTGCTTCTGGCGTCTATGTTTCCTGACTCCTACAATCTGGGGATTTTCAAAGCCAGAGTGAATAGATTCCTTCTGCGTACTCCATCTTAGGCTTCGTTTTCGTCCTTCATGGACGATGGCCAAACGCAATCTCAGGGTCAGTGGCCAAAATGTAAACAAAAAACTTACCACTTTATATCATTTAGAAAAGTATCTAGTTCAATCTGTTCAATTTGATTTTTTGAAAACTTTTCACGACTCTTTTTTATATTGGTCTTTGAAAAGTCTGCAAGTATTTTTTGTGTAATTACTGATCGTGATTGTGTTACCTACTTATTTTTTGTTTTTCTTAACTCTCCAAAGATTTCCAACCAGAAATGTACCCTACCGTTGAGAAGCAATCGCTGTCGCTGGCACCGGATCTGATGCAGCACCGACCTCCGAGATACGAGCATCCACAGTCAGACACACGCGCTGAGCATCATTATGATGTACCACATCTTACTAACAGGTGAATTTCATTGTTTGTAGATTTTTGATTGACCAAAAATTTTATTATTACTGTTGGCAATAAAGAATAGATGATATGAACTTCACGATTAAAAGACATTATATTTGTTAATTTGATAATTTTGTGAGGTGATAAAAATTTTTGACCAAAACAATATGCAATAAAGAATAATTAATAGGGGATCCGTACAAATTTTGTAGTTTTTTTTAAATATTTGTTGTTATAGAGGCAACAGAAATACATCTGTGAAAATGTCAACTTTTTAGCTATCACGGTTCATGAGATACAAGCTGGTGACAGACAGACGGACAGCAGAGTCTTAGTTTCCATTTTTACCCTTTGTGTACGGAATCCTAAAAAGTAAACACTTAGGATAAAATGGCTCAATAATATTTGTTTTTTTAAATCTTCAAAGAAACTTAGTAAACAGTTTATTTATTTGGTGCCTACCATACTGGCAGGCCTAGTTACTACTAGGGGAATAGGAAACCAACAAACTACAAATGTGTTTAATGATGCTTAAATGTAATAGCATCCTTCACCAATGATCCATACAAAATGGGTAATTTGTAAGATAATTATCATCATTACCCGATAAACGCTAGAGGTTAACTGTGAAATTATGCAATAAATAAAATTGATTTCACAAATATTCTAATAAGAATCATTATCCGATCATACGATAATCCAAGCACGGGAAGTTGTAAAAGGTTTGTCACATCCGATAAATATACGACACCTTTGGCATACATTATCCTTACGCTAAAGTCCTCTTTAAGACACAGGAATGAATTCAATAAAGCAAATAATCTTTAGAATACAATTCTTAAAGCATTTAGCATAAAGCAAAATGGTATTTCAATAAATTTTAAAATCCTTAAAAACGTTTGAATGGTTTTGATGAGCATTTTAAAATTTGAATGAATCTTTAAACAATTTCTAAATCTTACTGCTACTTGAACTCTCAGGTCTCTAAATTAAAGATTTTAGATTTTTATTTTTCCCAAAGTAAATCAAATATTTCTTACAGCTACGCTTCACCGGTTGATCATCAGGTCACACCATGCGCTTCAAGCAAAGGGCAGAGCGATGACTACGACAGCAAACCTTACAGTGAATCAGAACATTCCGTATCTAGCTGCTTTACTAGTTGTAAGTAATTTTAAAACTGATTTGGTAATTGCTTACAAGTTACAAAGTTCTAGGAGCAATAGTCTCTTAACGGTACAAAATAGATATTTTCAATAAGTATTTCCAGCACAAATATTTCCACTACAATATAAATTTTCAACAAAGGATTTTCTTCCAGCGGGCTCGATGTACGATGCAGCCAATGAATCAGTGACGTTGCAACTAGCTGAACTCGTTTCAAATTCGCCTACATCCCAATCAATATCCGTATCCAACGGTGGAGCAAGATTGGCGTTGCCAGCTGCGGGAGTAGCCTTGTCTATATCAGAAGGCGCCCTTAGTAGGGGTCGACGGGAGCAGATGTATGTAGCTGTCGTGAAAGACGACAGATACAGACCACGGCTCGGAAAAGGTAAATTAGATACCAGTAATTTTTGTTAGAGGATCATGTTAATTATTTTTTCCGTCCCAACCTACAATTTTACTTTGATGTCTAAATATACCGATTATTTTAATTATAAATAGTCAAATTAGCAAAATTGATCCTGCTTTGAAAGGCCAATTTTAAACTGTATGTAATTACACTATGAAATCTGATAGCAGGCATTTCTGCTATAAAAAAAGACAGTTGGCCCCGAGGTGAGCAAACTCGTAACACATGTAGCCAAGTTGTTGTTTTCTCAAGAACAAATTCTGCCCCGCAGGTATCACGCAGCTCAGCCCAGTAGTTAAATGCGGCCCACCTCGACTTCAATTAAACAAGTCAGTCATCCTACAAATTCCACATTGCGCCAGCTTGAAGCACGGCTTTTGGAATCTATCTCTATACGCAATAGACCATAATACAGCTAAAGCTGATAGCACACAGCTGCAATGGAAGAAAATCGTCGGTCTAGGACAAGAAACAATTAATACGCCAGTGTTCACTCAGCTTGATAGTGATAAAATATTCCTTGTAACAGACATACTATCAACTTTCGTATTGGTCGGTGAAAGTTTTAATGGAAAAGCGGTAAAGGCGTTGCAGTTAGCGATATATGCCCCAGCTGTGCTAAACGAAACATGCTCCGAGTATAGTATTAGGTTGTACGTGTTTGAAGATACGCCATGCGCTGCATATTACTGTCAAGAGCAAGAAAAGAAATTAGGAGGCGTTTTACTCGAGCGCCCGAAGACACTACTATTCCAAGATGGAGGATCAAACCTATGTTTGAATTTGGAACAGGTGAGCCCCGGCTGGAAAGTAAAACCAGGCATCGGCTACCAAGAAATCCCATTCAATCACGTGTGGAGCTCCAACTACAACGCACTCCATTGCAGCTTTGTTCTAGAAAGAACTCACGACTGCGACAACATAGACTTCACCATCTCCGCCTGCCAGAGAACAAACCCATCATACAAACAGACATTCCGA
The DNA here is from genome assembly GCA_951361185.1 of Ochropacha duplaris. Classification (NCBI taxonomy): domain Eukaryota; kingdom Metazoa; phylum Arthropoda; class Insecta; order Lepidoptera; family Drepanidae; genus Ochropacha; species Ochropacha duplaris. Next base: position 12,670,993 of record OX592696.1, on the reverse strand, counting down.
ATATCCCTCGACGACATAAGAAGTCGATCGCCCCGAGGCCGGTCACCTCGCGCCGAATCCCAGCGCAGTTTCAACATCACCGAAAACCTTTTAGAGGCTCGCATGTGCCGAAGCGAGGATGGAAGCGACGGGAGCACCAAAAGAAATGTCACCGTCAGCGAGGCGGGACTCAACGAGTGTGCAGGAGAAGGCCCCTTTAAATTGAACGCTAGGTTAAAACGGCAGCTATGTTCTATATTAGATCCACCGAATGCGCGAGGGAACGACTGGCGTGCTTTAGCTGCGAGGCTTGGCGTCGATCGTTACACGACGTGGTTCGCCACTAAGAGCTCGCCCACCGAGGCTATCTTAGAGTTATGGGAGTGCAGGGAGCGCGGGCCGGGGGCTATGGCAGCTCTGGGCGCCGCGCTGCGACAGATGGAGCGCCACGACGCCGCCGACCTACTACAAGGGCGCCCGTCCTGGTTATGAATCGATGGACGTAAAACTAATTAACGATTTCGAATCTACGGTTTCCCCAGTGCGTGTTAAAATGAAAACAATTGTGAATTACGATATATGAAAGTATAGGCCTATATTGATGTATATGAACGAACTGTTGGTGAAATAGAGTAGTTTAAATGTTACGTTAGAGAAAGTATAGTTTCGTAGGCCGACGGCCTAAGTTTGTAAAATCTTGGTAGTATATTTTGTATAGAACATTATTCTATGCTGTAGATAAGCGATGGATGAGTAAATTAAATTATACTAGCAATAATAGTGCCTACGACGTCTTAAAAAGAACAAACTCGACGTACAGTCGACGACAGTTGGTTATTTTGTTAATTTTTTGAAAAGTGTTTTGGGTGTTAATTGTATCTTGAAGAATGCTTGGTTTTATGTTTTGTTCGCGTTATTTGTTCGCTTGTATTCGAACTTTGTGCCAAATGTATGCCACGGAAATTATTGGCAATAATAATAAATAAAAATATACGCGTCTAATTCTGAGCTTACTGTTATAGGTATTACAAGCTAGGCATTATATAATTTGATAATAGTTATGAAGGTTGCATATAAATCGCGCTGTAAACGTTTGCCACGAGCTGATCACTATAGAATGCATTTCTTACTTTGTATATAAAGTAATAGTTTGTAAATACTTGTATCGCAGTAACCGGTAGAGTTTAGAGCCACAGTATGTATATGGTGTTAATACATCGCTGTAGACTATAATTATATATTTTTGTTAACGTGATGACTATTAAAATAAATGGATCTGTGATACTTAAATAATATGAAATAAATTATGTTTAACTGTGCGTTTTTGTTTTATTCCTAAAATAAAAAATTCACTTTGAAATACATCCAGAATAATTCATCTTTTCTAGAACATTGAATACTTATGCAAACATTTGTCTTTGCAACTGTCCATAGTGTATTTTTTTTATTTGTACTACATGCATTAAAATTATAATAGGTACAGAGCCAAAGTCAACCCAAGTCCCCAATTTAAATTAAAAAAAAAAAACAAATTTATTATGTAACAAAAAATATTAAGGATTACGATATAAGAAATCCATACATTCCCGTAGCACTTTTGCTCTTTGCCGTACAAAGTCCACTGCACGTCCATCTCAAAGCAAGGCTGTGCACTAAAATATTCAACCAAATACAATACAAAACTATTTCAGCTATTCACAGATAAAGGTTTACTCATCAAAGGCTACCAACATGACAAGCGAGAAAACTTTTAAATAAATTATGATTTTCACAACAATGGTAAGGCTACGGTTAGGCATGTAAATAAGGTGGGTTGTTTTGTTGCGCGTACGCATCTGTGGGCAGGTGTGCGCTTGCCTTGTGACGGTGTGACGGTTCACACGTCACGGATCCTATGACCGAATTGGATACGGTGTGAGTGTCGGCGGGCGGGAGTGACAGTTGATTTAATTGTGTCTTTTGAGTTACTTTTTTTTTTAAATGGTGACTATTAAATGCAATTACAGATAGTGTCATCAACGAAGAGGCGCCTCACTCTTTTTACTAATCCCTTACAGTGCAATATAGGTACCTATTCCACTCAGCTAGTTTTCAGAAAGATTCACAATGTAAATCATTTTTGAAGTAAAAAATAATCTTATATCTATAAATAAGTTACTAGCAACATATTAATATACTTAAATGAAATATTTTGTGAACTCCAGATTTATAATCGGAGTATTTTTTTGTCCCATTTCATATATATAATTAAAATATATAGAATGTAAAAATCACCGCATTCTACCTATCCTTTACTATTTTGATTTGTATTAAGAGTTTTATTAATAGGTAGGTATTATATAATAGATATTATACAGGTAGTTATCATATGGAATTGATAAAAAAATAACATTAGTTAACCATATCCTATAATAGGTAGGGTACGTTCGGGTAAGATCGCATAATTCAATTTCAACAAGACGCCACTTTGTTATATCTCGTCTGTTGTGTGATACCAGCAATAAAAAATGTCGCCCAATTTGGTAGAAATTTAATTATCCGAACTTACACTCAAAATCAAAGTCAAAGTCAAAACCATTTATTCAGTTTAGGCCCTAGAAGGGCACTTATGAAGGTCGAATTACAGAAGTTACCACCGGTTCGGAAGTCAGCCTTCAACTGAGAAAAACCGGCAAGAAACTCAGCAAGGTTACATTTTTTTAATATTTTTGGACCATCTGACTATGTTGGCTTTTTTTTTTTCAAATGCTTAAAACTGTATCCGATCTTACCCGAACGTTCTATACATTCGCTAACAGTTGCACCCCACCCTCTCACACGTTTCGGGTATACATTTAAATACATTATAATGCCATTTGGAAAGAAGGGTCGTAAATAAGCAGGTGTTGCTATAAAATACTAACAGAAATAGCCCTGTGGCTACTGTCAGCCCTTTATCACCTTATCATGCATACTAAAATATAGTTTGAAATACGAAAAAACATGTTCACACATTTCTATTATTTATGGTCAGTATAAATGTTTATGGTCGACACGCATGTCGATTTAATTTGGAAATGGTCATGTGTCATTCAAAAAGTGATTTTTATTGTTGTTTTAATTTTACCCTCAAATACAAATAAAAATTAAATGTAATTTGTACGTATCGCTCTAGTGGAAATTGCATCAATTAAAATGTGAACCAGTCAATGATTCTGTAGTTTTTAAACCAGCCAATGATACTTTTTATTTTCTGGGACATTTTTCACGCACGGTCATTTGATCCCAAACTAAGCAGAGCTTGTAATATGGAAACCAGATGACTGATATACTACATATACAACTTTTTTTTTGTAAATTTATACTTAAATAGATAATTACACCCAGACTCAGGACAAACAGACATGTTCATGCACACAAATGTCTGTCTTGGATGGGAATCGAACCCACAACCTGCAGCGTAATAGGTAGTGTGTTAACCAACCACGCCAACCGGCCCGTCTGTATACTGTAGTTACCTAATTAATCAGAGCTAGTACTATGGAAACCAAATAACTGATATAGGTACTAACTACATAATATACTAGTTTTTAACAAACAGTTCATGCACACAAATATTTGAACTGGATGGGAATCGAACCACGACCTCTGGCATGATACCTGCTCCCCGGTTTGGATTCTGAGCGTGAGTAGCAGACGCTGAAATTATTTCAGCCAGCTTTATGTTTTTTATGTCTGCAACATTAAAAAAATGTCTACTTTTATTTTTTACTAGCTGTCCCCCGCGGTTTCACCCGCGTTCTCGTGGTATCTTATCTTTACCCGGGACAAAATATAGCCAAGGTTTAACAAGGATAATGTAGCTTTCTAATAGTGAAAGAATTTTTCAAATCGGTCTTGTAGTTTTCGAGCCTATTCAATGCAAATAAACAAACAATCAAATCTTTCCTCTTTATAATATTAGTATAGAAAAACACAACAAGGCAAGTAATTTGTCTAATCCATACTATTGACTGCATAATGCGTAAGTACATTACAAACCTAACCTTTCCGAGCACATAATTTGAACTACCCTCAAATTTAGTTACTCACGCACTGTTTTGTGTGGCTTCTTCCAAGACGCCCTATGACTGAAATTGAAGCCTATAGCGTAAAGACGCGCGATAAATAAAAGGAGAGGCGTCGAACTTATATGTTAATCCCTTTAAAATTATAAAAGCAGTATATATATAAAAAAAATCATTTCTATTTATATATGTATATATATATATATAAATTAGCCAGATATTTTCATTTATATATATATAAATGAAAATATCTGGCTTGCTTTCTATAAGAGAGAGAGAGAGAGAGAGAGAGAGAGATAGACAGAGAAACATGCGCACGCCGCACAGCTTAATAAACATACATAGTGACATAAAAAGTGTCGTGTCAATTTTTCGTAAGATTTTTTTCCGTCTAGCCCCCTTTCACAACGCGCGATAAGGACTTCGTTCCAAAACGTAATAATTATGATACTCTTTACGAATCAGAAATTGAGAATGATAATTAAGTACATGGTTAGCAAACCAATTCCTACCTTGAATAAATTGAGAGTATTAAATAATAATTACGAAAATTAATAAAATAAAATAAACTAATCCCAATAAATTAATCTACACTAATAATATGAAGAGAAAGATTTGTATTTTTGTATGTTTGTAACGTATAAACTCAAAAAATACTAGACCGATTGAATGCTACATTATCTCTGAGTAACAAAGTCAATATTTTTATCCCGGGAAAAGATAAGATGCCACGGGCACGTGGGTGAAACCGCGGGGGACAGCTAGTTTTAAAATAAGACGCTGCTACAAACCTGCTGCGTCTTTACACTAGAGGCGTAAAAGGACTGCCGACTAATCAATCGCAAAGGGCACACTTATATACGACGACAAAAGGCTAGGGGCGTCAATTCATCAGAGGCGAGGAACCTACGTAAGGTCACATCGAAGGGTTCCGAACTATTTCCTTTCACTATAAGGGCTCTTTTTGTGTCGATAAATTAATTTCGGTGTCAAATGTCTCGTGCTCGCAGAACAAAATTAATAGTTGCACTTGAAAGGTTGTTCCATTCTTAGACACCTTCATTAATTTGCCTGGATATTGTATAAAAAAATTACAGCTATTTTTATGACTTTAGTTACCTAACATAGTTTTTTTTATTCTTTCCTTTTTACGAAGTTGCTCTCTGAATGTGTTTTTATCAGATGAATGTGAAATTAAATGGATTACCGAAATATCCACTGTTCCTACCAACTTTCTATCGATTTTGTACGTCTTATAAAATAATTATACACTATCGAAGTCACAAAAGAATAAACTATGAAAAGAGATACTTTTCCTAGATAAATTTCAAAGGAAATTCATAATTTTTACCAAAACTTTTATCATGAAAACTTTTCCAGAGTACAAAACATAGACATAAATATTCCGCTCCAAAAAAACTGTCACATGATAATAACACCATTCTAACTCTATTAGTTAATTCCGTTCGGAAGTTACTTGTTACACCAGGTATCGGTGTGATGTTATCTGCTAATAGTCTTTCTATGTTTTTTTTTATTAAAAATTGAGTGTAAAGCAGAGGTAATAATGTCTTTCCTCACAATTCCATTGTCTTTACGCCTGACGAACAGGCATGCGGGTCACCTGATGGTAAATGACTACGCTCATCTATAGATCGATAGTTGAAGGTAACTGGCACCTCTAGTGCAACGGCCGTATTTATATTGAAGATGGTGACTAGCTAATCAAGTGCTACAAACTATACCATCTTGCTTTCCTAAACTATCGTACTAATATTATAAACGCGAAAGTTTGTATGTATGGATGTTTGTTACTCTTTCACGCAAAAACTACTGAATGGATGTTAATGAAACATATGATACTTTTTATCCCGGGAAAAGATGAGATTTCTCGGGAACGCGGGTAAACCCGGGGGGCAGAAAACTGGTATTTCATAACCCACAGCGACATTCTTAGAATTGTTGGGTGTTTTCTAAATCTCCATAATTCCACTATTTTGACCAGTAAAACAAATATTACTTGAAATTACCTATCTCGAACACCATTACTCCCGATCTCAAAGTCCATTGTACCTCGTTATATTATAAAATCTACAAGTCAAAGTGGGGACAAACTTGGCCCATTGCATTCTGGGGTCCAAAGCGGGGGTCACACGGGGAAAGAGAACGATGTTATCAAATGTCGCATTTGGCTCGTTGGCCGGTCGTGACTTACCTTACACGTCCATGTCCGGCGTAACTCAAAGGATTTGGCGGTGAAAGTAAATTGAAAAAGCGATTGCTGTATATTCACCCGAGGCTTCAGCTGAAAATCAGCGCTGTTATTCAGCAGCACATGCTGAGCTGAGGCCTTTTAGACCACAACCTATTTATATCACTTGAACTTTCTTATATGTATAGTATTTGTTGTTGTGTTGTGTTCTAATAAACGAAACGATTTTCTTTCATCGAGAATAGTAGTTTCGAAAAAATCTATGTAATTACTAGCCGGCCCGGCAGATGTCGTCCTGCTCTGAAATTAAAAGAAACTTCGAACTCGATTCCAGCCCAACCTATCGGATCCAATTGTGTTTTCAAACCATCCATTAAAATATACACACAATTTATCCAAATCGGTTCAGCCGTTTAGGAGGAGTTAGGTGACAAACAGAATTATATATATTAAGATATCAAACCTGCGCACAAAATTTCACAAATACGAAGTGTAGAGAAGAATGGCCGGACAGCCCGACGTGATACCACACGCGAGTATTTGTGCCCAAGCTTACGCGTTGCGCTCACTCGGTCAAAAAGTTTTAAATTTTACGCGTTATACTGTCTCGACCATCCAAAAATCTTTTACATAATTGTGATAGAAATATAAAAACAGTAATGAAACAGGTACAGTTTGAAAATTTTCCAAAACATTATGATACCAGGAATACATTCTTACGAGTACCCTCGTACATTTTAATATGACCTTTGGAGTTAGTCAGCCCACATTGTAAGCGGTTACCCGCAGCGTATGACCCCTTGCAACATCAGAGGCGTCACGAGCGCGATGCCGACCTTGCATAAAATTTCTCAATCCTCTTTTGAAGAACCCAATCCTGTAGTCTTTAATTCTTCCAGCAACACTTTATTTTTAATCAGATCGTGGATGTATTTTGTTGAATAGAAAAGCTTCAATTTATCACTTATCACTTACCCCACAACCCAAAATAGTTCGGACAATGGAGTGGGCGATCCGAGAATGATGCGAATGCTTTTACGACTGTTTAATTTAAGAATGGACTGGTCTCTTAAGTTTAATGAGCCACGATATATGGATCGTGATTGAGAACTCATTTGTGGACTTTGAGTCATCTGCGCCATGTTTTTCTGGTTAATTAATAGGTATTAGAAGAGTTATGGAGACCACCTTGATTTTTTGTGGGTGTTGTTTTTTGTTTATAGAAATAATATAAAATCAAAAATAAACAGCCCTCGTCTAAAAATGATAATGCTACATGAGCGATTGATTTTGCATAGTGACAAAAATGGGTTAGTTCACTAACAATTTCTAAAAAATTGTCTACATCACTTAGGAAAAATTTAGGGTAGCTATTAGTGAATTTTCAAAATCTAAATACTTACTTTTTACATACAAACTTAACCTACGTACATTAGTAGACTGAAGTGGCATCGGGCAGGGCACATAGCTCGAAGAACCGATGGCCGATGGGGCGGAAAGGTTCTGGAGTGGTGACCACGCACCGGAAGACGCAGCATGGCAGGCCCCCAACACAGTGTACCGACGACGTGGTAGTGAGAGTCGCGGGAAACTGCTGGATGCGAGCAGCACAGAACCGGTCGTTGTGGAAAACTTTGGGGGAGGTCTATGTCCTATACAAACTTTACCTGTTCATAATTATTAGTAGAATAAAAAAAATTATAATGAGGAAGATTTGATATTCATCCACTGTAGACATTATCACATGTGATTGTTCTGAGTCCAAGTGTTAAAAAGGTTATTATAACAGTATAGTTTCCGTGTGCAAGAACGTCCCTCAGGATATTTATTATTATTTACACATACTTATCTAAATTAAGTTAAGATTGTCTACCATCACAGTCATGTGATAAGATCAGTAAAAGGCAACAGACATCGACTTATATGTGAGAATCGATTATCGAACCAAAACACAAACAGAAAAACTGAATTGATGAAGCCCACCCAAACACAAAAACGTCTGTTTACGATCACGCTTGTCTCTTGCTACTTTTTGTATCCTATCTTGTAAAAGATAAGAATTCATCCTCCACATCCTCTAATCATACAAGAACCTCGTAATTAATCAAGCAACTATCAAATTCTATTAGGACCACCGTCGATGATTGGATTTTATCAATTTCGGTGAAGATTTACCCTAGCCGGGTTGATTTAGATTAAGGTCTAATCTTTACTCATCATTGTGTAGACTGATTGGTTCAATCTGTGTAAATATTGTACTGAATTGAATGCTTTCAGACATAGATAAAGAGGGCTGGAAGATAAAGATTGTTTTATCCTGGATTAAAGTCAAAGTCATAGACAAAAATTTGTTATTTAGGCCTTGCTTCATCATCATCATGTCAGCCGGAAGACGTCCACTGCTAGACAAAGGCCTCCTCCAAGGATCTCCACTATCTTACATCTACATATACACTTATATTATAAAGAGGATGAGATGAGGAGTAGATTTGTAACGAATAAACTCAAAAACTACTGGACCGATTTTAAAAATTCTTTCACCATTAGAAAGCTGCATTATCCTTGAGTAACATAGGCTATATTTTTATCCCGGGAAAAGATAAGATAGCTGGGGAACGCGTACGAAACGCAAGACATCATATATAATTACAATTACTATAAGTAAAATATAAGCTAAAACTATGTACAAAATATGATTTCGAGTCAGCGGCTCCAGAAGAGTCTAGAAGGTGAGATGGAGCTAAGTATCGTAATGACACTGGAACAGTCCCACACCAAAGATTGTCCTTACCTCTAGGACACTAAAGACATTTTGTCCAATCGTTTGCCATTGTCCTGCTGCAAGCCTGGTTCTAAAACAGCTGTTTCTAACATTGATGAGAATAACAAAATTGAAAGTTACCCATTTTTAAAGCCCCATAGAGTAAATTAGCACGCAAAATTCTATTCTCACAAAGAACATTTAAGATCTAGAGTTCATAGATTAGTATGCCAATCAGCTGCTAATACCTACGACAGTTAGCCTATATAACGATCATTTGATCCAATATTCAATCTCCAATTACATCGATTAACAACAATCAAACCGATGGCGCCAAGTCTGCACACAGAATAGGTATACGCTGTAAGAATATCTGCGTTAAGGAAAATAATCATGGAAAGAAAGGGAGGAAAAACTAAGAAAATAACTGGTTATAGTGATGAATTGTTAGACGGTTGTTTTTGGTAGCGTTTATGTTGTGGAAAGTGGGGAAAAATGTGGGTAATATTTGGGATATGAAATAATATGGAATATTCATTTTCCTTTTTTGTGAAAGTATGCGATAAAGGTGTTTACCTATATTTTACTAGTATATGTAACTTCTAAGAAATAACTTTTGGAAACCGCCGGGGATAACCTGCGGTTTCAAATGCGTTCTCGTGGGAACCCTTTAGGTGTTGGATTTCGAAAAAATATTTCCAAAACTTACTCCCTAAGAATCTACCCGCCAAACAAGTTTCTTTCTGAGACGCCGTAATTAATCAATGCATGTGGTGTTTCAGTTTTATATAGATTTCTTTACCTTACTCGTTATTTTTTTATTTACAGAATACCACAACGAAATGATGACAAGAGCTCAAGATAAGACAAATCCATTAAAAGGGTTGTTACGTTATCCGATAAATTTGAGTTTTATTATGATGAGGGTACAGCCTGAGTGATCTCTGATCCTTTCAGGTTAATAGGACAGCGATTTGAATTGTTTTGATTTGAGTTTTTTATATGATAATAAACTGCTAGCTGTCCCCCGCGGTTTCACCCACGTTCCCGTGGGATCTTATCTTTACTCGGGATAAAAATCTATTTGTAAAAGAATTTTCAACATCGGTTCAGTAGATCCAGAGATTACCCCCTACAATCTCACAAATATAGTATTAAATATAGATTAATAGTAGATTGTTATACAAGGAGCTACAGCTTACACTATACTTTTCACTACGATTGCGAGAAAATAAAACAATCCAATACAATATGAAATATGTAGTTTATAATGTTTTTTTTTGTTTATTCTGTAGCCGCAACACATTGCATGCATTCTACCAGAGATCGCCGAATTTAGTTCCATTTTCAAAATTAAAATGAAGTTCTTTTTTTATGAAACAGTAATAAGTCGAGTCTTTATTCATGATTATTCTACTTATGACTAAAGACTTTTTTGTTTTTGTAGGCTCATTGTCATTTGACACACAAAAATTAAAAAAAAAAAAACTTTTTCCCCTAGAGGAAGAATTTCTATTTTTTCTTCGCTCTAGTACGCCACAATGACGGTCTTTTTGAGCAAGGGGAGTGAAAAACATTTTTTTTATTTTAATCTATTTTAATTAGGCGCAGACAAAACAGTACCTAGGTATCTTTTTCTCCTTTGTTTGTAATCCGTATTTTTTGTTCAGTACTTATCCACTGAAGAGCTGTTATCAAAAAAAAGAAATGGTATAATTTTTCCCCTTGGCTCGCAGGTCATAAAATAGAATTCCAGGAATCATGGTTCGTTCGAGTTATTAAATGTAAATTCATATATGTTTTGCTAATTTATAAATGTTTCGATATTTCATTCTCGTAAAGTAAGTAACTAGCGAAGTGTTAAATATTAGAAAATGTATTTCTGAAAATTTAATTAAATAAGAGCCTAAACTGGATAAATGAGTTTTGATTTGATTTGATGGACTCAGTGAGGATAATTATAATGAACATCATTGTGACTTGTATATGAATAGGTATTTTAATGATGCAGAATGTAGGTTCTAGCTGCAACAAGGGCCAAATTACTTTGAGGTCTAGTGCCAACCTTCCCACAACATCATTCATGTGTTCATATCAAACTCCAGCCAAAACAATAAAAAAAAACTTGAGAGGTGTCAAGGGACACCCGGATGGAACGAAGTTATATAAGTCGAGAGAGTATATATATATATATACAAAAAAAAAACATTTATTATATATATATAAATAGAAATGAAAATATCTGGCTTGCTTTCTATAAGAGAGAGAGAGAGACAGACAGAGAAACATGCGCACGCCGCACAGCTTACTACACACAACTGTCACCGACAGTGACAGTGACAGTGACACTAAAAGTGTCGTAAGATTTTTTTCCGTCTAGCCCCCTTTCACAACGCGCGATAAGGAACTTCGTTCCAATAAATCAATGCTTCGAAATTCAAAACAGACCAAAGTAACACACATCTAGTAACATATAATTAAAACACAATTTATATAAATCGAAAACTTTATCACAATCATAAATAAAAGTTGGGAAGCAATTAAATAATACGATATAGAGATATAAAAGGAGTGTTCATAGATGATATATTATATTTTATTGTTTTTAAAGTCCGAATGCTTAATTGAGTCGTGGAAATCGAATGGTTTATTATCAGGCAGTAAATGCGTAAAATGTTTTATTGGTAATATTATTTTCTTTAGTCGTGAATCAAATTGAAATGTTTTTAAATTGGTTGTTATAGTAAAAGTCATTTCAGTTTAGGCCTTAGGCCGATGAAGGACAAATTTACCGAAGTTCCACCACCGGCCTTCATCTGCGAAGAAACTCAGCAAGGTCATAAAATTATGTAAAAGAAATAGCTGTCGCGGTTTCCCCCGCGTTCCCGAGGGACCTTAACTTTTCTCGAGATAAATAGTAATCCTATCTTAAGTTTTATTCTAAGATATAATCTACTTAAGCCAAGTTTCAAACATTCACCCAAACTTTCACATTAGGTACGTATATTTTATGATCTCAGTGTTTTTGGTTAACAACATAATTTCTAATTGGATGAACGCTAAGCTTTTAAAATAGTAACCGTCCCTGCTTTATAATCTAAATTGAATTCAAATTATTATTGTAGAAGGTTGAAATTTCGTTTGGAAATTTATTTTAGTAAAAGTATAGCTTAAATCCATACTAATCCATACTAATATTATAAATGCGAAAGTGTATCTGTCTTTCTGTCTGTTACCTCTTCACGCTTAGACCGCTGAACCGATTTAGATGATTTTTGGTATGGAGATAGATGGATTCATGGAGAAAGATATAGGATACTTTTTATCCCGAGAAAAGATAAGATTCCTCGGGAATGCGGGTGAAACCGCGGGGCGAAAAACTAGTAATCTATATATATAAAATTCAAAGTCCTGACTGACTGACTGAGATATCAACGCACAGCCCAAACCGCTGAACCTAGAGACTTGAAATTTTGCACATAGATACCTTATACAGTGTAGGCATCCACTAAGAAAGGATTTTCCAAAATTCACCCCCCAAGGGGATGAAATGGGGGTCCAAAGATTCAAAGATAGGATTTTTTGAAATTCAATCTCTAAATGGGTAAAAAACGGGTACACGGGTGAAACCGCGGGGCGGAAAGCTAGTTGCATATAACTTAAAAAGGTTGCAAATATACTTAAAACCTTTATCTGTAAAAAAAAAGCAGAAAATAAAGCCAGTGCTACACTCCGCCCATGTTAAATTTCGAACCCAACAAAAATACTCGAAGTAAACATTAGCGTTAATAACACCGATTTAAATACTTGATTGCACGTAGGTGTTACACCCGACTGTTTTAACAATGGGTATTTATCGTGTCCTTTTGCAATTGGATGAGTATGTCGTGAGGTTTTATTGCTAACAAATGGTGTTTTAGCAGTTAATGATGGTATTATTCGCGATGGTAAGCGATAAGGTGATATTGGAAGTGTAGCGGTGCCTTTATGGTTGAGATGTGATTGAATGGTGCTGGTATGTGACAATATTATTTTATGCGCCTTTTATAAAATTGATTGTTCGGTTTAAAGAATTTTTATTTTCCCAAAAGAACATTACATAGTCACTTAATATGAGAAACTTAAAATTAATATACATAGAAGGTTTTTAAAGCTGCAATTAAAAAGAGGGTAATGAATATTTCTGTAATTTTCTAAATTACTTTAGTTAGTATCTATAATTACTTCTGAGTTTTGCTTTTACAGTTATGCTGTTAGTTGAGGCTTTATACAGTTTTTGGTTTTTTGCCTATTATACCACCCTTAAGTAAAAGATCTGTCCGCAAGCATCTGTTGGTGTGTTCCGGCAATTGCAATTGAGAGCCAATCCTTCTGGTATTGCTAACGTCTATAGGCGACGGTAGTCACTTACCATCAGGTGACCCGCCTGCCTCGTGGATTAAAAGAAAATAGAAATATTTATTTTTTTTGCTCTCTATCGTCGCGTCGTTTTGAATCTCGGAATAGTTTTTAAACGTTGTGTAAAAAAAAAACAAGGAAAGAACCTCAATAGTGTGTTTTTAATACACATCGGTTCCGCTACGCGGTTCAGATATACCGCAAAATATAAAAGCTGAATTCCACTTTTTAATGAAGCGTAATTCGATTGAGATAAAATACCATACGACTGCACCGCCATTTGCAAAAAATAAAGAGGGTATTAGTTTTTAACGAATTTAATATTTTTCAATACACTTTATGAATTTCCTGATTTAATTTTCCATTTGAAGCCATTTAGTTTTAAAATCAACATCATCAAAAAAACAGTCAGTGTAAAGGTCCCTAGTGATCGAACATACGAACATGTTATTCAGTAAATTAAAACCCACCTTCGCATAATCGACGGAATAAATATTGGCATCGCTACACTAATGTATCTCGATATTAAATCACTTCACGCTGACGTGATATGAAATTGTAACCTGGAAAAAAAGAAAACAATAATTTTTGCTACTTTTCTGTTACACATTTTTTGAAATGAAAATAAAATAAAATTACGTGCAGTAAGCATATTTGCCATTTACTATCTACTTACTCATTACTTTTACTACTATTGCAAAACTTAGAATAGAAGTGAAGATGTTGGTTAATCTTTCACGTAAAAACTACTCTTAAGGATCTTGATGAAACTTGGCACATATTATGTAGATTATATTTTGGAATAAAACATAGGATACTTACTATCCCGGGAAAAGATTAGATCCTCAGGAACGCAGGTGAAACACCGGGGGACAGCTAATTGCTTGAATAAAAAAAGATATGCTTACATCTCAATACAAAAAGGAAACATAATTTTCTTTTGGTTCCAAAATTGACCTTGAAATTTTATACTCATCACACTTAATTGAGTTTAACATAGTGCTATACTCATTTAAAAAATTGTGTATGTCATGAAAATGAAAATGAAATGAAATGAAATGAAAATGAAATGAAATGAAATTGTTTATTCATCCAAATAGGCCTTCACAGGCACTTATGAATAGTCAGACTCTAAATGCTCGGTTCGGAAGGTTGTTTTTGCTGAGAAGAGCCGGCAATAAACTCAGCAATTACTCTTTTCAAAAACAACTTACACCTATTACATTCAATAATTATTATTTATCTAGTCTCACTGACAATATTTGCGTGTTATGGCGGCAAAAATAGTAATCTATAGAATTTAATTATGACTGACTTAATAAACAACAAACTCAAGCAGGCCAGCCCCCACAAGCAGCACCTGTTCACAAGTATGACGCGCGTGGCAGCCATCGCCCTCCTCGCACATTTTATAGGGAAGTGAGCGACCCGCCACACGACGCCGCCGCAAGCAAAGGCCTTAAAGCGAGCATGACTAACTTAAGCTTGCTCCAAACAAAAGAAACAAAACGAATTAAAACACACAATATGTTATCACTGTTACTACTAACACGGTTTGTAAAATTAGGTAATATAATAGTGTATCTAACATTCCGCGACATAACAATATTCAAACGCACAAATGTTTGTGTATTTAAGTGTTCTTTTTTTATTTATTTTCTTTTATGGAGACTTATAGTACAATATCATTAATTCATTGGTAAACGTTGAAATAGTCTAATGCAATTTAAAAATCCACCTATAAAGTCACAATTATTGTGAGGTGTTTCACTATTTCGAGTATCTATAGTAGTACCTAATATCCAATTGATTCGCATTCAAAATGTTAATAAGGCTCTTAACTTCGGAACACGTACCAGTAATGTTCTTGGCTTTTTTTTTCACAAACAATAGTCCCAAGTGGAATTATTCTGTTGATTTTATCTAATAAACCGCATTTTGTCAGCGGCGATGATGAGATACGATATAAAGTCGATACGTGATGATACATAAATTTTCATTTACAAATAATGCTTACTTTAATAGGAACTTTGAAGGTTTGTTTATACTAAGAATCGTGTTTGATTAGTTTTTATATGAGTTTTAGAGTTTGCGATTGGTGGTGATTCTATACCTAAGTTTTAAAATATTTAAAACTTCGGAATACACTGAAAAACTCGAATTATAAGGTTTTTTTTAATCACTCGCCAAACGCAGGAGAAAGAAAATAAAAGATGGTAAGTAAACCAAATCACCAAGCTCTGAAGTCTTGCAAAATAAAACTTCAAGAATGCAATGCAATCTTCAAAATCTTGCATGTGGTGTAACGCGAAAAAGTTTTCCATAACAGTGATCCCCCGAAACGATTTGAAGGGGACTTTAACACTACATGGATTTACTGAATGTAATATTTCAATATAATTTAGTAAAAAATATTGAGTGAATGGAGAATAATACATACAAATACAAAAATATATATTTATAGTAAAATTAAATGTTCTTATCCATAGTTACTTAATATTATATTATTTTAAGTAACTATATAATAGTTATTTTTTCTTCACCTTCTCTGGTTGGATACTACAATTTTTTTTTTATTCTGGATAGGCTTGTGTTTGACCACAATCTCACCATGGTAAGTGATGATGTGGCCGAAGATGGTAAGCACACAAAGCCTAGATGGGTTATATTCATAGATCGGTTCAGTGATTTAGGCATGGAATTCATCGCAAAAATTTAACAAATCGCATTTATAATATTAGTATGGATAAATGCAAAAGCATTTCTGTCTTTCTGCTTTACTTTCAGATCTTAATTTATTTTTCAAGCCTTAGTTAAATAATCATTTTTTAAGGCTTAACAGATTTTGAAAAAAAAATTGAGGATACCTTCAGCCTCGGGGAAGGACATCGAATACATTCTAATGAAATCCTATTGGGTATCAGATGGGACTGCTGTCCCACTTAAACAATAATATGACAATTGAATTTAGTATATAAGCGAGTCAAGTAATTTGCGTGAAAATGCACAATTCACTATAAACAAATTCCACACTTATATTTATAGAGTTTCCTAATTGCTCAATTACTTATCTTACGATAAGTAATGTGATGGCTATAGAATAAAAGTAAAACACAATAATTAAACGTTTTTTTCGATTAATAATTCACCGTGTAAAGATGTTACAATAAATATAGTAAAAATAGATGACGCAGGTGCACCATATTTTTTATTATTAATATAAAAACAAAAAATATTTTTTATTAAAAAAAACATCCAAACTTTTTTCCCCGTTACGCCCCCGTCCCGTACAATGTAAAAGTTGTTTTGTACCGCACTCACATTTGCATAAAGCCGTCCTCTCACCGCTGGACCTTTTATTAAATTTCTCATGACCTCGCTGTGGTTTCAACTCTTCGGGCAATACCTTCAAAGTAACTTAATGATAATAATATCTTCTGAGGTAGCTCTACTACCGCCTTTTTAGCTAGTGAAATGATTTCAATATTTTATGAAACTATTAGTACTGCCTTACAAAATTTTGGCGAACATAAATTAATTTTTGGCATACTTTCCAATTTATAAAATGAGTACAGTAAGTGGGTTACCATCGCCAATAAATATTAGCAATACCAGAAGATTTTATAAGTTTTTACTGATGTTTTCAAAGATAAGAGAGCTCATAATAGAATTATCGAAAAACTGCTTGTGAATAAAAAATACAACAATGCTTTAACTAAAAATATTACATGTTTCCGATGGTTTTTGAAGTTGATTATACTTTACCAATATTTACACTTAAATTACAACTGAATCTAGTATATAAATGACTTGAGTTGTTAATCTTAGATGTCCGTAATAGATAGATACATAAACTCTATTGCAATTAATTGTCACACAAAAAACTTATTTGTGCTTCGTAAATTAATTAAATACAAATTGTGAGTATTCTTTACAAAATTCACCCTAAATTTTATTCATGTAGATAAAGGTTAGTTAACTTGCATACCAACTGGAAAGAGCTATTTAGGAGGACCGAGATTATAACGATATAAAATGGACCTATCTAAAAAAAACATGGTGATCTTGCAATATTGCTAAATCCAATTATTTTAGAAATCACAGCCGATGTGTTATTTCAATTGTTTTTGTTAATTTATATATTATTCAATTTAGTTCATTGACAGATTTGGACTAATAATAAAAGTAGGTAGATAAAATAATTTCGATTTTGTTACTCATTTATGATAAACCATAATCCTTGAATAATGCCTAGGATCTAGTATTATTGTCTACAGTAAAATATTTGATCATGTGAAGGCAGGTAAAACCACTGATCAAATACTAGATCAATAAATTATTATTTTCAGTAACATATCATACAGGCTCTATCTCGGTCCTCAAAATAACCCCAAAAACCTCTAAAATTTGCATTTAAAGTCGAGAACAAACGTCGAAGCCGGTCAGGTGGGCCATTCACTTAAATGTACAGGATTAGGGACAGCCGATAATGGCCCATTTTAATTGTAAAAGGTTTTAGTGCTTCCCAGTTTAGTTGGAACCGTGGATTAGCGGGGTCTATTGGTTTAGTGACGTAGTATAAAATTGGGCTCAGGTAGGCAGTTATTTTCATTAGCATTTAATTCTAATAGAGGTAGATAACATTTTATTTCTTCCCTTTTGTAGTTTAAAATTTTATTGCAATTTTAATTGACATATACCTATATTACTAGCAGATCTTATCTTTTCCCGGGATAAAAAGTATCCTATGTGTTATTCCAGGATATGATCTACCTGTGTGCCAAGTTTCATCCATCCATCCATCCAAACTTTCACATATCTAATAATAGTGGGATTTGTGACTCTGACACCTTGCGAAAGTTTTGTTACAATTTTAAACATTATTCGCACTTTGACGTTTTCAGGTCCGCCATTTTGTAATATTTCCAAAAAGTGAATCGACAAAAAAAACAAAATTTGCGACCTGTAGAGGAGAACAGTTGGAATGATGGACATCCACCGGACAGACTGCCGCCGGAGAGAAATACGAAAGCATTTTCGACCAAGCTGAACACTTCGCTCGCTCGGTCAATGCCTATGTTATTTTGACATCCTATTCTTCACACATCTAAACAGAGCTTGTTATTACCAGACAACTGATATATTGGTACTACTTTTATATACATACCTACAGCTATGATAGCTCAGTGGAAGTGACGACAGATACCGCGACGAAGGTCGTAGGTTCGAATCGTACAATGCTAGAGCTAGAGCTTTTGGTGAAAGAAAACATCGTGAGGAAACCATAGCACGGTGGTAGGGTATTTTGTAGTGCCCGACTGGCTGGCTACCACCCTCAAGTTGAAAATCTTTCACCTATCGGTGTGTTCCGACAGCTGCACTTGAGAGCCAGTTCCCATTTACGCTTTGTGTGCTTACCACCTTCGGCCACATCATCACTTACCATGGTGAGGTTGTGGTCAAACACAAGCTTATCCAGAATAAAATAATATAGCTACCCGACTCCGCAGTTGCCATGTATTTTTAACCGACTTCAAAAAAGGAGGAGGTTCTCAATTCGCGCGTTGTGAAAGAGGGCTAGTCGGAAAAAAATCTCACGATAAATTGTCACCGACACTTTTAGTGTCAGTGTCACTTTATTGTAAGCTGTGCGGCGTGCGCATGTTTCTCTGTCTGTCTCTCTCTCTCTCTCTCTCTCTCTCTCTCTTATAGAAAGCAAGCCAGATATTTTCTTATTTATTTATATATAAAAAATAAACTATATATATTGTTTTTTTTTATTTTTTTTATATATTATACTCTCTCAAGTTTTTTTTTTTTCAGAGTATTGCCTCCATGTAGGCCCAACGTAATAAGACATAACGCCCCGGAGTATTCGATACGTTACCTTCGATAAGTCTGTCGAATGGCGCTTTTGTGATAAAATTAATTGCATTTTCCCCTATGCACCCCGACCAGTGCTCGTTCGCATTACGACGCCTGCGAAAACATTATGATTTTGATTGCTTTATTAATAGTATTTGATTATCCTTAATGAAATTCGAAAGGGAAAGCAGAGGATTGGAATATTTTTGACTATTCTATTGTTAAAAATTACACTTATTTGTAAACATAAATTTACCATATTTTTTTTTATATTCCATTTGCAAGATCACTTGATTTTAAAAAATTCGTGGTGCTATTTTTTACAGGTTTTTTTTTGCATGATGTCTTTCGAGTAAGCTTTTATAAATCTACAGTAATTGTCAATAGAAAAGTTTAGATTTTTTGGCAATATTTTTTTTGCAAATCTTCTTACGAGTAACAGTCCAAAATATTTATGGGGTTTTATATTATCGGAATCTAGGAAATACCACTCATTGATTAATCACAAAATCTCAGAAAGTATAATAGAGAATAATAAGAATAATAGAGATTAGATATCTGCTAAAGGGATATATCGGGAACGCGGGGTACACCTAGTTTATATGCCCTGGAAAATTAAAAAAATTGGACAATTCTTTTCAACGTTTATTCTTTGGACAGGACAATATTTATCGGGCAACATAAATAACCAATACAATGTGTAAATCTCTGACTCTGTACTAGCACGCGGCGAAAGTCACAATAATACTTTCACTGAAAAGAATTCCTTCCACTCTCCGCGATAGTTTGTGATCTATTAGTTGGTAGTTACTCGTATGATTGTTGTTAGTAAATGGGTAAAGATTAGTTAGTTTCAAGGCGATGATAGCTCAGTGGTAAGTGACGTCGTATACCGCGGCGAAGGTCGTGGGTTCGAATCCTTACAATGAGCTTGAGCTTTCGGTGAAGGAAAACATCGTGAGGAAACCACAGCACGGTGGTAGGGTACTTTGTAGTACTCGACTGGCTGGCTACCACCCTCAAGTTGAAAATCTGTCGCCAAGCACCTGTTGGTGTGTTCCGGCAATTGCACTTGAGAGCCAGTTCGCCTTAATAAGGTGTACAACACATTAGCAATCCCCTGGTATTGCCAATGTCTATAGGCGACGGTTGTCACTTACCATCAGGTGACCCGCCTGCCTCGTTGTCACTTGTGACATAA
This sequence comes from Ochropacha duplaris, assembly GCA_951361185.1. Lineage (NCBI taxonomy): Eukaryota > Metazoa > Arthropoda > Insecta > Lepidoptera > Drepanidae > Ochropacha > Ochropacha duplaris. The sequence continues at coordinate 12,650,531 of OX592696.1, read as the reverse complement.
AAAAAAAAAAAAAAAAAAAAAAAGTTATTATCTGGGTTTAATGTTATTGCAGTCGACGTCCGCTTATATGGATCCAACGCTTACTCCTTGTGCGCACAGCGAAGAAGTCGAACGCAGTTACTGTAATATTGTGTGTGGTATTTCTTTTCAATAAAACTAGCTGACCCCCGTTGTTTCACCCACGTTCTTGTGGGACCTTTTCATTTTTCGGGTTAATATATATGTATATGACACTCACAAATAACGTGGCTTTCTATTGGTAAAATAATTTTAAGAATCGTTTCAGTATATCCAGAGATTATCCCCTACAACCTCACAAAAGGGATATGAACTACCTGTGTGCTAAGTTTCATAAAAATCCGTTCAGCCGTTTTTGCATGAAAGAGTAACAAACATACTTTCCATTTAATATTAGTAGGATAGGCTTATTTTCTAAAAACATACTGCATTAGATTTTAAATGGCGGATCTCAAAATTACATCTTAATAATTCACCATAGAGAATACCATGTGGCAAGCATTATATTGACTCTCATACAAATACAAACTTACATCAAATTTAACTTTAACATACCAATATATAGAGTCTAAATTCACGTGATTTAAACACATTTTTTATCTTGTAAAATACCTCAGTAACAGATGTTGTAATCGACCCTTAAGCCCTTGAAGGGCACTCGAAAATTGATTACGGTTGTGTATGAAGATGTGAGCCCTTAAGCGGATTTCTTTTTAATAGTTTTTCCTTTTGCAAAGGGCGGGATTGGTCAGCACTTTGAGATATGATTGGTTGTCGGAATTGATTTTGATATCCCATGTTCAGGGATTTAGGGAAAAGGTTTAAGTGTTTATTATATTTTATGATTAATTTAAGTACCTAAGTATATAAAAAGAGAAGGCCTGACTCACTGACTCATCAGCACTCAGCCTAAACCCTTGGAACTAGAAAGCTGTTTTGTGCATATGTGTTGTTTTAGGACGTAGACGAGGAATAAGACAGGACAGACCCCTTTTTCAACCCCAAAAGGGAAAAAAAACCAGCCAAGTGCGAGTCGGACTCGCGCACGAAGCGTTACGTAAAAACTCACGTTAGTTGTATGGGATTATTTTTAAAGTGAATATTCTGTGATTATTTGAAGCCTCTACCTATTGTCGTTATTAATAGCAAAAAACAGCAAAAAAAACAACTTGCTAGTAACTATCTCATGTAATAGAACAGTCTTAGATCATCAAGTGAATGATCCATAAATCATTACACATTTTTATGACTAATGACGCAATTACGATCAGCAAGTAGCACAGACATAAAAATAAAACTGCTACCAAATCACCGCAAAGTAAACACTGATTTGGTAATTCAGTTTATTCAGTTCTTTATTTATGTTACTTTTATATCGGAAGTGGTGATGAACTGGGTTGCAATCTTGCAGAAGATGGTAGCTCTGTGGTTGATTCGTACCTGCTCTGGCCGTTGTACCGGTTAACTGGCTGTTTTAACTTCTGAGTTTAAAAAAAATATGTAATGTTGTATTTTAATTTTGTAGTATAATTTAACATACAGTATAAGACTCGTCGTATTATAAAATTTGAGTCTAAACTCAAAAGCAGATTGTGTTTTTTTCCAAAATGAACAATAATGTAAATATTTTTAAGGCGATGATAGCTCAGTGGTAGTGACGTCGGATACCGTGGCGAACGCCGTGGGTTCGAATCCTACAATGAGCTTGAGCTTTCGGTGAAGGAAAACATCGTGATGAAACTTGGCACGCTGGCTTTGTAGTACCCGACTGGCTGGCTATCACCCTCATGTTGAAAATCTGTTACCAAGCACCTATCGGTGTGTTCCGACAGCTTCACATGAGAGCCAGTTCCATGGTGAAATTGTGGACAAACACAAGCTTGTCCAGAATAAAAAAAAAAGTTCAAAAATTTTGATTAATGAAGGCCGGAGAAGGTATGGATGGAGTGCCTGAAGATCGATATGTTTATGAAAGGTGTGAGTACTGAGACGACTAGTGATAGAGTGGAGTGGAAGAGGAAAACATGTTGTGCCGACCACACCTAGCGTGGGATAAGGGCAAGAAAAAAGAATCTCGTTGTAAGCACTTGTAAGACTTAATTTCACAATGAATATAATATGAGGCTAAGAAATTCTTTTTAACAAAAAGGTAATTTAGAAATAGTCATGTTATTTTGTAGTGTCAACACTAACAGCTGATATACAGGACTCGTGCGCATGCATCCCTTCAGATGTTATTGGTGATCGGTTAACAAAATAATTATACACATACGGTTTGACTCTTATTTCAAAGACCTTAACCCTTAATTTGACTTGAACAATGTTCAAAAGAATTATGTCTATTCGCATTTTTTTGTCATCGTGTAAAACGGTGTTATTACAAGGCATTAAGGGTGGTTTTCATTTGTTTTAACTGTAAAAGTAAGTTGGTTTAAAAGACAGTGTTTATAAGTCAGTCCAAATATGTTGTTTATTTTAATTCTATATTTAAACTCTCGTTTGATGTGACACGAAATATTGTTTATTTTATCTGTGCATTTAAAATAGCGTTTATTTTAGTCTTACTGTCATTTGAAAACAGAATTAGAGTAATTTAGAAATAATGAGGTTACAGATGTAGATACTGATCAAAAATAATCCTTATTAATAATATTAGAGAGTGATTAATTTATCTTATTACTATTTTAATTGAATTTGACAATTATTTATTAAAAAAATAGACATTTAAATACAATATCTTCACGTAAAATATATAGGCATAATTAAAAAAAAACATCTGTGGAGGGTTTATTGGAATTAAGTTCTCGTCGACTGAATAACCAATTTGGACAATCAAAGAGATTGTGTTATTTCTTCTACCTAACAAAATACGAATCAATAAGTGCTCTGTCTCTGGAAGCTGACGGAAATAATCCTAGTAAATACAAGTAATCCTACAAAAACACGAGGGTCGGACTTAGAGGAAAGGTCAAAAGTGAGATACCTGCTGACGTGGGAACACACGGCTTATACTTTTAGCCAGGCCCGCGAAATTAATAATTACACCTAAAAAATAAAAATATTATTTGAGTATATTGCCGCTTCTTCTCAGCAAAATAAACCTTCTGAACCGTGCGTTATAATCTAGACTTTTCATCAGTGCTTGTTCAGGCCTATTTAAAAAAAAACATTTTTATTTTTTTTATGATAATAAATTATATTTTCATCCCACCATCTCGGAAAGAGTATTTTTGCTCTTCGATATCTGAGTGGAAAAGTCGTTATTATCCTCTAGAGAATAAAGTAAATAGAACATCGTGTGCACTAAGTTTGTGAATTCAAATCATCATTAAACCTATTTACTTCTCCCTCCATGGTTCCGAATTAATCATACATCAAAGTCAAAGCCAAAGTCAAAACCATTTATTCAGTTTAGGCCCTAGAAGGGCACATATGAAGTTTGTTTTTTTATTCTGGTTAGGCTTGTGTTTGACTACAATCTCACTATGGTAAGTGATGATGTGGCCGAAAGTGGTAAGCACACAAAGCCTAGATGGGAACTGGCTCTCAAGTGCAGCTGTCGGAACACACCGATAGGTGCTTGGCGACAGATTTTCAACTAGAGGGTGGTAGCCAGCCAGTCGGGTACTACAAAGTACCCTACCACCGTACTATAGCTTCCTCGCGATCTTTTTCCTTCAGCGAAAGCTCAAGCTCATTGTAGGATTCGAACCCACGACCTTCGCCGCGGTATCCGACGTCACTTACCACTGAGCTATCATCGCCTTAATTAAAATCGTCGAATTACAGAAGTTACCACCGGTTCGGAAGTCAGTCTTCAACTGAGAAGAACCGGCAAGAAACTCAGCAAGGTTACATTTTTTAAATATTTTGGGACCATCTGACTATAATGGCTTTTTTTTCAAATGTTTAATAATTTTATTCTTAAACTAATACAAAAATACATAAAAAATTATAATTTTGACAAATTAAAAAATGAAATTAAAGAATCATCATTGTTTAATTTGTCAAAAACTCAGCCTCGGAACCTTCTTGGTGTACGTTTTTTTAAATTTGCTTTGCGCGCGCCATTTTCTTTTTTTTGCATTTAGTCATTTCCTCGCTGAGGTGGGATAAAAAATTACGTGTTGCACTCAAGTGCAAAGATTTTTCACCTCGTGCTCTTTTGATTCCCTCGCTTACGCTCAGGATTCTAATTTTTGAATCGCTCGCTGCGCTCGTGATTCAATTTTAGAATCCTTCGCTTGCTCGGTGATCAAAATTGAGCACGCGGTTAATAAACAACTTTCCACATATACGTTATACAAGATAACAAATAACTAGTCTTTTATAGCCAACATATATTAGGTCATAAATAATTAACTCTATATACAACTAACTTTCATAAATGGGATTTTACCAGTGATCTTCCAATTTATCCCCTCAGGGCCTAAAATAAACTCGTCCGTAGTGTATCTCTTCGTTATACATAATTATTTTTCAACCACCAACCAATTCTCATAAATTAAAACTTTATTACGATACCAAACCTGGAATGGTGATCAAGCAAATCTCAATAGAAATAAAAAAAAATTTTTTTTGCTGCATCGGTTGATAGGTCAGTCAATTTTAAGTTTTTTTTATACATATGCATAGATGTAATACTCGTAAAATGGATTGTTATAATAATACTAAATACTACAAATATTTTTGATGGAACTAACTGAAACTTATTCTCTTCAAGTAAGAATGACACGCAAAAATTTCACCGGGAAACGTGGAAGCGTTTACGCATACAATATTAACACGTATGTTTTCACCAAAGGTGTTCGGTATAATTTTCCCAAATCCCTATTAATTCGTCCGAGTTGCTTTCGCCTAAGCCACTCTGACGTTCTTAATGTGAAGTTAATTAAGTTTTATTAATGAACTTGCCTTTGAAGGTCCGATATTGAACGATGGAGAGGTCTTGGAACGATTTGTATATTACAGAATACGGACAAAAGTAATCGTGGCAATCAGGCTTCTCCTATCATTTCCATATATCTCTTTCCCAGATCTTTTCCATCGAATGAGATCCACATCTGTGACTGAATCGTTGCCTATACGTATCATAATTTGAATGTAGGAAATAAAGGCTATTTTTAGTTTACTTTATATGTCAAACAGGTAATTTTTTGTGTGAAATCTATTACCCCAAAATTAATATAGATGCATTTTAGCTTCAAAGCCTTGTAGTTCGATGAAGATATTGGTATAAAAATGTCATTTGACAGTTCCTGTTCTACATAAACCATATAGATAAACAAAACATGAATTCTTGTCTTTGTTTAAAGCCCTCGTCCAAGGCCAATGAGTGTCTTAGCTTAAGGCTTCTTGATTCGAGTCCAGCTAGGACATGGCAGCAGTAGTCCTTGCACAATTAGACTAACATACTTGTGACGTCATAAATATACACAATCAAAACACCTACTACGCATAAAACTTAGAACCCGATTCCAGCGCCACCAATTGTGAAACTAAACCATCTGTCAGTCCGATCTCGAGACATGTCAAAACGTCGTTCTATACAAAATGTATGACAAAAATAATTTTCATCATAATTAATTTTTTTTTGTGAATTTTTCGTATTTTTTTATCCTATGTGTTATTCCTGGTTCTAAGCTACCTCCCCATCAATTTTCAGCCAAATCGGTTCAGCCATTCTTGAGTAATAAATAGTGTAACTAACACGACTTTCTTTTATATAGGCATCATCCCCATTGATGATCCTTTGGATGATTGCCGAATGAATTCTTATTTTCATATTAATGACAGGTATAAAAAAACTTAGGTATTACCCGCAGCCTTTCGCTCTAAACTTGCACCGCTAAACAAAATTTGATAAGTGAGGGCAGCACATATCAGAACGATAACAGACCAAGCGCGCGCGCTACAACAACTATTTTATTTACTAACCTACAGAGCTGTAACCATAGAAATCTAATAGCTTCGAATATTATTTATTTTTGTAGTGAAACTTCTATATCGACGTATGAGAGAAATTTTATAAAAAAATTATTTCTTAAATTAACCTCAGTTTTTTATTGTAAGTATCAGTAAATGTATATAATTTCATTAAAACTGGCAATTTTAATCAATACGACAGTTAATCTAGTAAACATAAAAAAAATTACTTCTTACGTGTGTACATCAATACACACACACATTTTTTTAGATAGTCAGGGAGTATAGTCAAGAATTAGCTTCACTCTGCACAAATGCACCGGTTCTTTATTTGTATCATTACAATGTAGCATCTTTTGAAACACTTTTATAATTAGTTTAGGTTCTTAGTTTATTTTTTTGTTAAATCTTATTGGAACGAAGTTCCTTATCGCGCGACACTTTTTGCTATAGTAAGCTATTGTAAGCTGTGCGGCGTGCGCATGTTTCTCTGTCTGTCTGTCTCTCTCTCTCTCTCTCTCTCTTATAGCAAGCCAGATATTTTCATTTCTATTCATATATATTTATAATGTTTTTTTTTGATTTTTTTTTTTTTAAAGAATATAACTTTGATAACTTTATTGTCGGTACTTCTCAGTTGAAGGCTTCCAAGCCGGTAGTAATTTCAGTGGCTTCAACCTTCGTATCTGCCCTTATAGGGCATGGACACACATTCATACACACTCAAGTACCTGTGACTTTAATTACAAATATAATATAATATATCTATTTATTTACAACAAATGTACAAAATATACAAGCAAATGTACAATTACAATACATAAAAAACTTCTTCGAGGCTGCCGCTGCTGCCGATCGGCAAGGTTCCCAGTAGGCTGGCAGCGTTTCCTCTTTGGATGGCCAAGCTGATGCGTTGGCGGAAAAAGCTCCCCGCCCGCCGGTCACCCGAGGCCTCGATTAATTTTTTACATAAAATATTTGCGAAACGACGAGCTTCAGACCCCCACGGACCCATGATCTCAACCTATATTCAAATTAATATAATCTATTGTTTTTTATATGAAATTGTAACTTTAGAGTATTATGGAAGCACCAGTTATGTAATCCGGTAATGTTTTTGATGTTTTCAGATATGCCACTTCTAACAATGCACATTTGTAGTTAGATATCTATGGTTTCGTTGTTATATATAGTGACAGTTCAGTGATAAACAGTAGCTTAGCTTTCTGAGTCATACGTGTAAAATATTCTTATGTCGGTCGGTAAGTCTGACTCACGGCGACGCATAAATTAGATATGTACCCTTATGTGATGGCAATGATATCTACATTTGGTAGTTTTTTTGTTTTCTCTTTTCTAATGTGTAATAATAAATCACCAAGCACTTTAAGGCATTGTAATAAGGTGTACAACACATTCACAATCTCCCTGGTATTGCTAATGTCTATAGGCGACGGTATTCACTTACCGTCAGGTGACCCGCCTGCCTGATTGTCACTGGTATGTTTTACTCAAATAAACCTGAATGGTCTCACTCTAATGGTTCGGAAAATGGTGGTACTTTTATTGAGGTCATTTTGAGCAGTCCAAAAACGGATGCAACTAACATTTCTAAAGAGTTTTCGCTATATAAAATCTCTGTCCTTTTTCACATAGACATACTGACGGGCCGGTTGGCAAGGTTGGTTAACACACTGCCTATCACGCCGCAGGTCGTGGGTTCGATTCCCATCCAGGAAATATATTTTTGTGCATTATTTTTACTATGTAGGTAACTAATGCGGGTTATAATTTTTTATGTATTTTTGTATTACTTTAAGAATAAAATTGTTAAATATTTGAAAAAAAAAGCCAATATAGTCAGATGGTTCAAAAATATTTAAAAAATGTAACCTTGCTGAGTTTCTTGCCGGTTCTTCTCAGTTGAAGGCTGACTTCCGAACCGGTGGTAACTTCTGTAATTCGACCTTCATAAGTGCCCTTCTAAGGCCTAAACTGAATAAATGGTTTTGACTTTGACTTTGAACATGTCTATTAGTCCTGAGTCTGGGTGTAATTATCTATTTAAGTATGTATTTACAACTAACACAAGTAGTATATGTAGTATATCAGTCATCTGGTTTCCATATTACAAGCTCTGCTTAGTTTGGGATAAAATAGCCGAGTGTGAGAAATGTCCGAGGATATTTATTTATACTATGTTTTAAATGATACACTATCACATAATAATAAGCATGTTACCTCACCAACGTATTCTGCAGTCAGTTGGCAACAATGCATGTCACAGTCAAAGTGTTCCGGCCGGGAGTTTAGCACAATGCCCAGCATGTTATATAATGTATCACATTGTGTCTAGTTCTATTGTTACCATCATGTTTGGGCTTCCTTTGGAACTCTCTGATATATCCTTGGTGATTTTTTCTTTTAGATATTTGGTTGGTACTTCTAAATAATGTTCTTTTCATTTAATTTATCTTATTTTACAACTATTATAAAAGTTTGTTTGGATGTAAAGATGTTTGTTACTGTTGCACGCAAAAACTATTGAACGGATTTTGATGAAACTTGGCACACAGATAGATCTTACCCTGGAATAAAAATTGGTTACTTTTTGGGTTAAATCGCGGGAACAGCAAGTTGGTAGTAATTAGGTTACTACTTACTTGCCAAACGAATGAGATTTATCTTCAAGAAGGATATGAAGAGATGCAAGGGCCTGTAGGCTACGGTAACCGCTTACCATCAGGTAGGACGTATGCTCATTGGCTTTTACGATACATAGATTAGTTCTGTATTACGTTACCAGCTTTTATTTAACATCCAATAGTGAAAGCTAGAATAAAGCGGAACCTTTAACAATATGACGTAAATAAAGGACGCGTAAATCCAAAACTCTATAAGTTTTATCGCGGCTCCCTATCGGCGCTTCACGGCTCGCTGGTTTTGTCAATCCCGCATCAGTATTTCAAGTTTACGCTTCCGTAATACATAGCTACATAGATATTATTGATCTTGTCTAAAGAAATGAATGACGTGATTTGGAAAGGCGACGATAGCTCAGTGTTAAGTGATGTCGGACATCGCGGCGAAGGCCGTGGGTTCGAATCCTACAATGAGCTTGAGCTTTCGGTGAAGGAAAACATCGTGAGGATATCATAGCACGGTGGTAGGGTACTTTGTAGTAACCGATCTGGCTACCACCCTCATGTTGAAAATCTGTCGCCAAGCACCTATCGGTGTGTTCCGACAGCTGCACTTGAGAGCCAGTTTCCATCTAGGCTTTGTGTGCTCACCACCTTCGGCCACATCAACACTTACCATGGTGAGATTGTGATAAAACACAAGCTTATCCAGAATAAAAAAAGTTGTCACCGCCGCCTATGGACATTTGCAATACCAGGGTAATTGCCGATGTGTTGCCGACCTTGAAGAGCTCTTTTTACGCCCTTTTTGAAGAACCTCATATCATAGCGTGGAGGGAATACTGTAATGGGGAGCTCATTCCACATTCTAATGGTCCGCAGATGGAACGTCCGGCTGAATCGGTCGGTGGACGATCGAGGTGGCTCGAGGATATGAGGATGAGCTCCACGTGTTTTGGAAATAGATGGAAGTCCAGCTAAATACTCCTTCACAGGGTTGTTTTTGCAATAATTCAGCGTTTTTCCCTGATTTACGTAGCCATCGGTCAACGTTTCTGAATGCCGCAGTAAATGGACGAAGCGTGTAACATTTCACTGGTTAATGAATACTGTTGCAAACGAAAAATTGCTGTTTATTTACCAAATATCCTTTTGGCTTAGTAGATATAACAGTATGTATATTTGCGTAAACATTGACTAGCGTAAATAGAGAATGTAAATTCAATGGTAGATAGATTAGAATTTAAATTTGGTAAGTCAACTAATGAATGTGAAATATATCGACAAACGTAGGTATATAGATATATAAATAAATATCCTCGGACATTTGTCACACACGGTCATCTGATCCCAAACTAAGCAGAGCTTGTACTATGGAAACCAGATGACTGATATACTACATATACTACTTTTTTTTGTAAATACATAATTACACCCAGACTCAGGACAAACAGACATGTTCATGCACACAAATGTCTGGCCTGGATGGGAATCGAACCCACGACCTGCGGCATGATAGGTAGTGTGTTATGGTAGGGGAGGCAATGATGCTAAATTTGTAGTTACTCGAGCGTCTTTGGGACCTACTGGAATTTGAAGATTAGGTGGAATAAAGAATAAAAGGTTCTGTGATATTTTCACCTTCAGCGGTGGGGGGAGCGTCTACAGGGTTTCAAAAATGTAAAAAAAAACAGTCACCAAGAAATACTCGAGCGCGTCAGATATTAATAGGGTAGTCGCGCCACGTCTGTCTGATAACGGAAAAATAATAATCTGCCGTTTTGCGTGGTGGGGGTGGCCGTACGAAGGGGTCGAAAATATTTTAAAAAAAAAGTTACTCGAGCGCGTCAGACATTGATAAGGGATGTTAAGTGAACCCTCCAGTAGCTCCTATTTTAAAGACTGACGATTTGGACGCGACCATCAGTCAGGGCCGATTTTTGAAAATGCAAAAAAAAATCGTGACCTTGATTTACTCGAGCGCGTCAGATTTTTATACAGGCGGTTCTTCTTGATGGCCTTGTTGTACTGACCCATAATCTGACAATTATGTTGAGGGATTTCCTTAATCTGACGGTTTGAAAAAAAAAATATATAAAAAATATCGAAATCTCGAAAATGGTTCAAGATATCGAAAAAATATCTGTACAAAAGTTGTAGAGAATTTAATGTTCTACAATATTTATTAAAAATACATATACCAAAAAACCCATAGGAAACGAGATATTTGCAATAAATGATTTTTTGACCTTTGACCTTGAAAAATCAGTAGTCGCGGGCACCCTAAGATAAGTAGCTTTTGAGACAAGTTTTAGGGTGTCAAAATAAAGGTTTATGCAAGTTAATAGCTGACTATCTCTCATTCTGAGGTGAAACTCACAATATTCCTGGACTATACACTTAATAATGATTTTAGCTACTTCGGCTTGTGCAAATCGGCAGATTAAGATATTTCCGTGATTCGTGACTAATTTCCTTCAAAATAAAAAAAAAACTAATCGCGCTCGAGAAAATCCAGGTGACGTTTTTTTTTTGCAACTTTGCGAGTCTCCAATTTTCTTTCGTCACGCCCAAATTGTCAGATTATTGAAATGTACACTATTTTGCATGTAACTAACTTACCTTACCTTAATCTGACGCGCTCGAGTATTTCAAACCATCGATTTTTTTTTACTAATCTGACGGGCCACCCTAGGCGTTCGACACTACATAGAGGGCTCAGATTTGGTGAGAGTACTTCACAAGGTGCAAGGTTGCCCCCCTTATGTTAATCTGCCGCGCTCGAGTAAATCCCGAAATCCCCTATTCGCCTCCCCTACCATTAACCAACCACGCCAATCGGCCCGTCAAATTAGTTGGTATTATTTTAAAACGTCTAATCTATAAAACAAGTAAATATCAAACGAAAAGGTAATAAAAATAGACCCTTATGAATTTGTGAAACCGAAACAAAAATAATTACTCGAGAATTTACATTAATTTGAAACGTTTCCAACAAATTGGCGAAAATTAGCAATCTGAATGCCATTATTAATTCAATAGACATTGGACATTTCAAGACTGAATTCAAATTTCAGCGTTGGTAATTCCGGAAATATCAGGGCATCTAGCTGGGCATATCCGAACGCAGTGCCGGAAATAAGCGGAACAAATCCGGCCATCACTTTGCCATTACATACATACGGCTACTTATTTTGTAAAGCAGAATATCTCACATGTTTAATGTGATTTCTCAATTGTAAATATATATCGCAAATAAAATTTTCAATTTTAATTTTGCTCGCTTTAAGGCCTTTGCTTGCGGCGGCGTCGTGTGGCGGGTCGCTCACTTCCTTATAATATGTGCGAGGAGGGCGGTGGCTGCCACACGCGTCATACTTGTGAACAGGTGCTGCTTGTGGGGGCTGGTCTGCTTGAGTTTGATGTTTATTAAATCAGTCATAATTACATTCTATAGATTACTATTTTTGCCGCCATAACATGCAAATTTTGTCAGTGAGACTAGATAAATAAATTATTGAATGTAATAGGTGTAAGTTGTTTTTGAAAAGAGTAATTGCTGAGTTTATTTCCGGCTCTTATTAGCAAAAGCAACCCTCCGAACCGAGCATTTAGAGTCTGACTATTCATAAGTGTATGTGAAGGCCTATTTGGATGAATAAACAATTTCATTTCATTTCAAGATATTTGAGAAATAAAATTAAGAGCCAACAAGAATGTTCTTCAACTTAAAAATACTTAAGGAAATTCTTCGCAGATGATCACAAACTAAGCATAACTTGTAGTATGGAGACCAGATAACATGCTACTTTTTAAATGGTACACACCTTTTCATATAAATAATTTTATTAAACCCAGACTAGGTATAAACATACATTTTCATGCACTCAAATACTTTTACCAATCACGCCTTTGTTCTTTTTAGAATTGTTTGTTATAGCGGCAGCAAAAATACATCATCTGTGAAAATTTCAACTGTCTAGCTATCATGGTTCATGAGATACAGCCTGGTGACAGACAGACGGACAACATAATCTTAGTAATAGGGTTTCCGGTTTTACCCTTTTTACCTTAAAATCGCTTATTTAGTGTTAGATATTTTTTCTTGAATATGGCAACATCTCCTGTCAGTTAACCAACAAGCTCGTCGAAATACCAGCTCGTATAACATGTCATGTCAACACGAACATTGCCAGCTATAGCGTAGCTCAATAACACGGAAAATTTAATAGCTCTGAGAGAACAGCTGTAGCAGCCGCTCTAACCAACTAGTATACTGGTGTTACTAACTCAGGTTGATTGACAGTGGCAACTTTTGTATGGTTTTTAAACGGATTGGTTTTTAGAAGTGTTTATAAATACGCAAGGCAGACATGTGAGTATGGACATGTCTGTTTGTTCCGAGTGTGGGTGTAATTATCTATTTGAGTATGTATTTAAAAAAGTAGTATCCACCAAAAATTATAAATTGTAAAATGTTGCTAAGACGAGACCATATGGCTCGCACTGTCAAAAAGTTATCAGATCTCACTCTACAGGCTGCTTGTGAGTCGGGTCAGCGGAAATTAATAGAAGCGCATCATCACAACAGAATCAGATGGACGTTTTTTTTTTTTATTCTGGATAGGCTTGTGTTTGACTACAATCTCATTATGGTAAGTGATGTGGCCGAAGGTGGTAAGCACACAAAGCCTAGATGGGAACTGGCTCTCTAGTGCAACTGTCGGAACACACCGATAGGTGCTTGGCGACAGATTTTCAACTTGAGGGTGGTAGCCAGCCAGTCGGGTACTACAACTACCCTACCACCGTGCTATGGTTTCCTCACGATGTTTTCCTTCACCGAAAGCTCAAGCTCACTGTAGGATTCGAACCCACGACCTTCGCCGCGATATCCGACGTCGCTTACCACTGAGCTATCATCGCCTTAAAATATCACACAGAAATTATATACACTATATATATAATATAAGCAGAGTGCAGAGAATACTTTGTTAGCGCGATGTAGGAATTATACGAGTTCTGATCAAGAAACGTTGGACTGCAGTCCCCGGGGATTGGTACCAAGCCCGGTGGAAGACCTTCCCCTTTTGCAGTACTTATGACATATGCAACACTCTACAAGCCCTAACTTCACAAACTCTTCAAAGCATTAGCCAAAATTTGTGGCTTGGCCGTTTCGCTACATTCACATGGGCGTAAGGTGAAAAATGCATTCACTGTTCATTACTTTTTTGTCATTATATTATTATAGTTCTTGTTAAAAGAAAGGGCCAAGCCACATATTTTGACTAATGCATAGCTATCACTGGAAATACAAAGAATAACGAATTATAACTAGGGATAATTGAACTCTATTGCATAATTGATTAGACTTACTTTTGCTTTAGCAAACTCTTAAAATTACTTGATTACTGAACCGTATTGAACCAGAACCATAGTCATATATGTAGTTTCAATTGAAAAATCAAGTGTCAAACTTCCTTAACAACTTTGCAAAGTCATAATAATATTTTTATTACCTTCTATAGTTTCCGCATAGCCATGCCATTGCAATACGATCCCTGCCCCACAGACATAAGTACTTTAAATTAACGCGTGAACAAACACGGATCATTGTTCGGTCGGTTCTAACAAAATGAGCGATTTGTAACGCACCATGTTAAATAGAAATGAGTAATTCGTCACAGATACTATTATGTTATATTTTGCGACCACTGATATTGTGGACTTGGAAATAATTACGTTCTTTATGTTTTCTTTGTGTTGTCTAGTTTTACAATTAACGAAATTTCAAGAGTTAATGGTCATTTTGCATTAGTTACGTCTTACGCTAGATCTTAAACTATTTTTTAAATTAGGCAAAAGAACTTTGGAACAATAGTATGCATGATCCTCCATGCATTTCGCTGGTTTTATACCATGATTATTATTACAACTATCTATTGATAATTTTTGTTTATTTATTTATTTATAATACATAACATCTATCATTACAGGCTGATGATCCTAATGCGATAGCGTTGCAAAAAATAAAAAGGATAAAAAGTATACATTATTAAACAATAAAATAAAAACCGGCCAAGTGCGAGTCGGACTCGCTCACGAAGGGTTCCGTAAAAAAGGTTTGTTTTTAGTTTTTGTTGTTATAGCGACAATAGAAATACATAATTTGTGAAAATTTCAACTGTCTAGCTATCGCAGTTCTTGAGATACAGCCTGGTGATGATATCGAGCAAAAAAGGGCAAAAAATAGCGTTTTTTGTATGGGAGCCCCCCTTAAATATTTATTTTATTTTTAGTATTTGTTGTTATAGCGGCAACTGAAATACATAATTTGTGAAAATTTCAACTGTCTAGCTATCGCGGTTCTTGAGATACAGCCTGGTAACAGACAGACGGACGGACAGACAGCGAAGTCTTAGTAATAGGGTCCCGTTTTTACCCTTTGGGTACGAAACCTTAGAAAAAATAAACAAGAATTAACATTTTACAATAGAATTAAACAACTTAAATTCTTTGCATGTTTATTAATTCCATACTTCAAGAGTAATAATTCTACGACAAATCATGTTTATGATCTATCAACAATACAGATATAAGCTCACACTACTCCTAGATAGATGGCGCCACAGTGAACGATAGCTGTAAGTCACAGAATCCCATACTTCTACATCGCGCTATCGAAATTATCCAAGTGAGCATATACATTATACAGGATGTCCGATAAGTAGCACGACAAACTTAAGAGGGAGATAGGTGGTTAGGTCACCTACCAAATATACAAAAATCACCTCTATAAAAAGTTCACCATTTTCGAGATATTTCAGATTTTTATGTATTGATTTTCGAATTTTAAATCTTAAATATCTCGAAAAGGGTGACTCTTTTACTAGGTCATTTTCGTATATTTGGTAGATGACTAGCTCACCTTTCTCCCCCTTAAGTTTGTTAACAACTTACCGGACACCCTGTATATACAAGTTTCCAACATGTACATTGCAGTTATACCGCGGTGACAGAGCCTAGCGAAAGACCCTCCACTTTCCATTGAGAAGTCAAAAACCTTGCTCCATAGTATAATTTGTAATACAATTCCAAAACGTCCATAGTCCAAAGTGTAAGTAGACATTATTTACACTTGAACATGAGGTTTAACCACTTCCTCGATTGTTCTGAGAACAGTTAAACTCTATTGACCGCAGGCAAGGCGTTACCAATATCAATACAATTGTTGGAAACTGTTAAGATGTTCGGATACAAATAACTATGAAGTGGAATAGCGGTATTGATATAATAATGCAGGGTCGTAATAGGGATGTCCATTGACATATCAATTTCATTTTCTTCTAATCTTTCTAATATTATAAAGTGGAAAGATTTGTATGTAACGAATAAAATCAAAAACTACTGGGCCGATTTCAAAAATTCTTTCACCATTTGAATGCTTCATTATTCCAGATTAACTTAAGCTATATTTTTATCCCGGGATAAGACAAGATCCCACGGGGACGCGGGTGAAACCGCGGAGGACAGCTAGTATTAAAGATCAAAACTGTATTTTATATGGAGTTTTGTCAACCGGGTCATCTTTGATTTTCATAAAATAATCGTGTAACATCTGATATCTCACCTTGGCAATACCATACATGTAGCTCTCGGTAAATGGCTTCATCAGCAGGTACCATCTGACAGACAACTCTGCCACCGCGCGCGCTCATCGGTCAATATATGAGTTTGAGTTTGAGGCTGTATGGGCTAAAACCCTTTGCCTGCACTACAATAGAGGAAATAAAATTACACACTTCCGCTCCTATCTGACAACCCTGGCTTCCTGCTATACATTCCGTCCCTTTTCACGAAATCACTCTCACAGTTGCAGGAAAGCGAGAAGAAAAATTTTACACATAAAAAAACAAGCGTTAATTGAAATGTTGCAAATAACCCATCTGTCACTCAGCACGTGTCACTTTTGAATTTTAAAACTTTCTAAGGTCTCTGTAATCGATATTCAACTCGATTATTAGTATCGGGTTGCGGCGAGTTTACGATGAAATAATATTCGACACTGGTCGGGGATATCGCGTGACGGGAATTATAAGAAAAAAATATAATCTGTAATGTATACTGGTAACACTGTATAGTGTGGTTTAAGATATAAGCGGTGAGCGGTTTTTTGTAAGTAATGTTACCTAGTTATTCACATTTCTACTTCAAACAATTATTTTTAGAATTGACTGTTATGCTCTAACGCAAAATCTTTCTTTCTTTTTATAAAGAGGAAAGATTTATATGTAGATACGTAATATGTGTGTATGTAACTAATAAAGTCAAAAACTACTGGGCCGATTTCAAAAAATCTTTCACCATTTGAATGCTACATTATTCCAGATTAATATAGGTTATATTTTTATCCGAGGATAAGAAAAGATCCCACGGGAACGGAACGGAAAAATTATCAACTTTCCTACTTATAAAAATATCATCAGAGTGTGTTGCTTACATGAATTTAAATTAATTTATGGCAGCCAAAATGTGCTTGTAAACTAACCGCATCGCTGTCACCTTATCACTTGACCCACAAAACATATTACTTTTTCGATGAAGTTAGTTTTGACACGGTATCAGGTGTTTGATGAGTTCTGGTAACCAATTCCACGCGAATGTATTTTTTATTATAATATTGTTGTCACGATGTGACAAACGGATAAACTTCCAATAGACTGAATATCTACAACTCATTTTACAGTTAGTTGGGAGGGGGTATTGAATAATGATTACACTTTTTGCTTTAGTTGTTTTATATTGTAAAACTAAGGAATCCTTTTTAAAATAAAATACATTTATTCACTTAAAGCCCTAAGAGGGCACATATCAAAAGGCCCAAGCTTCAGAAGTTATCACCAGTTTGGATGTTGATTTTGACCTTTTGAATTCATGCATTTTTAAGATATTAAAGTGACTCTATCTGTCAAATTTAAATGCTTTATCGAAATATTATTTAAGGATTTTGCCAAAAAAAATTTTTGGACCACACACAAAAATATGGGATACGTTTTGTACCAGTGTCTTTACTGGTGAAAATGAACAGGCCAGGTATTTTTTACGTTGTTAGGTTTACATTTTACCGATTCGGAAATAAAAACATTTAAACCTTCATATTACAAAAGACACTTCAATCAAAGCAATACCTCTATCGTTAACAATAAAACGTCGCTAAAACACGCGTAAATACTTCAAAGTCCGATCAACAATAAATTAACCTTTCCTTTTTCAATCAAACGCAACCGAAAGTTTTGGAAAGATAACACCTGACCCATTGCCCAACCGCATAAAACCAATTCGGGATTACAAAGCACCTACGGGTTAAAAGATTAAAATCCAGTTAGGACCGGTTAAGAGCGGGTTAAAGCGGCTTTAAATCAATGAGACGGGGGTGGCGCAACAATGCACGCCGTGACCGCAGCGACAGTCGTCCCTGTGTTCCCTAACATTTATTGGAAAAGTTCTGTTTTTAATGTTTGGTGGAAGTCTTAGAATAATAGCGTTTAATGCATCTGCATGCAGTGCGTCGCCAATATGCCTCTAATAGATATATTTTATCAATGTGCGTCGTCAATATGCCTTTAATACATATATTGGTATTTACTTTTAAACTTACAGTTAAATACTGACTTATCCTACAGTTATTATAGGTTTGGATGTTTGTTACTTAATCCGGTTTAATAGCTGAAACGGAATTAAGTACATGCAATTTAGATCATGCGCAATAATGTACTTGTACAAAGTAAGGGAAAATCATGATGACTTAATATTGTATGAATTAGAGACTATTTAATCATTCTGTAAAATTTTGCATGCCAGTTACTGGTGAAAGGTGAGAACGCATTTTAGATAACACAACAGCTAATTGTATACCACATTTTCATGCAAAATAAAGTATTCTATTCTATTCTATTCTATTCTGTAGTTCTCATTAGACAGGATTAAATTAAATTGCCTTAGACAGGATTAAAATTACGGATGAAAACTAGGGAATTAGAGATAAAAAGTTTTTTCGTTTTTGCTGTTTTTTTATCCTTAATCTATTGATGTCTTTAGATAGCGGCCTTTTACTATTTATTAAATATAAGGGATAGTTGTACTTAATGCTTAATTTAAAAAAGAACAATAAGGGCCTTCTATGACAGAGAACCAAATGGCTAGCTTTATATGGATAGCTACTAATATTTAATTCCTCATCATTAATCTGGTGACCTGTACTACAGGTTTTATAAAACCTACAATAGGCCTGGTGCCTCAAAAAATAAGTTCACATAGTAATTAAGCTCTTTTTGTATTTACTTTTGTGTAGAGAAATAAATGTTTTATTATTATTATTATATATATTATTATTATTATTAATTAGATAGATTATTTTCCTTTGCAAAAGTAACGGTAATTCAGGAATTTTGATGCTTGAACCGCTGTCAAAATCGCTTCTCGCTCTGCTCTTTAATTACGCCAAGCGATTGAAAATGCATGGAATGCACCATGGTCAGGGTACGGCTCTAACACTTATTATTTGACCACAAAACGGCTTGAGAACTGGACACATTCGATTTGCTTTCGTTAGTATTTTTTTATGATGAATTAGTAATGAACTTTTACATGTATAATCTATTTAATGCTAAGTACAGTCTTTAAATATGGTTTAGAATATTTGGAGAAAATTAAAAAACATACCTATCTACCAAAAACGGAAATTTTGGAATTCTTCGATTATTGATAGTTAAAAGACATCACAGATTTGAAATTATGTATCACTTGCAGCAAAACAGGCGGTCGGCCGGCATGCAAAGACGGGGTGGGACGCTAGTTTTTTTCATATGCGCAAGAAAAGACGAAATTACGTCAAATAGCAAGATAATAAAACGGTAAAAATATTTATTACATCGAATTTTATTCAAATAAATAAAAAGCAAAAACTTATTACAACATCAAAACAAAATTCATGTTAAATTCAATAAGTATTCTGGCAGATCCTTCGAAAAGAGCAAGTTTAAGTTAAATAATAAGTAATAATGAATTCCAACGTTAATTAGCATAATTTCACAAAGCGGAACTTCCATCAAAGTCCAGAGATTTTATTTAGATCCCGCAAACTTTTTAATTACGACACCTACGCTTTGAAGGCTTAGTTTAAAATTAAGATATTTTCTCACAGAGAATGTGCGATTTTAATTAAAAACGCAGGATTTAATAAACATCTCAATATACGTTGATGGAAGCTGTGAAATTTCGCCAAAAAACGTACCTGTAAATATATTTTTTGCGATATTACAATGCCCGTGTAGAAAGTCCCAGGAATATTATTGCTTACATTAAATTGCAATGTAAGGCTAAAAAAAATTAAAATTTTAAATCGTAATTATTCTTTATATTATATTATTATCGTATTATAAATAATTAAAAAAATAAAATAATAGCAGCAGCCTCGAAGAAGTTTTTTATGTATTGTAATTGTACATTTGCATGTATATTTTGTACATTTGTTGTAATTAAAAAAATTAAAACCACATTAAAAAACTAATTACTTTTTTAATGTAGTTTTTATTTTTTTTTGCTCTTTGTCTCAAAGACTTTTGCTATCTCCTCAGTATATTATTTTATTTACAACAAATGTACAAAATATACAAACAAATGTACAACTATAATATGTAAAAAACTTCTTCGAGGCTGCCGCTGCTGCCGATCGGCAAGGTTCCCAGAAGGCTGGCAGCGTTTCCTCTTTGGATGACCAAGCTGATGCGTTGGCGGAAAAAGCTCCCCGCCCGCCGGTCACCCGAGGCCTCGATTAATTTTTTACATAAAATATTTGCGAAACGACGAGCTTCAGACCCCCACGGACCCATGGTCTCAACCGCAAAAGGCATAAATTGATAATTTGGACCAATACAGGCGTAATTTTTGAAGTTTGAATTTTCCGCACCTTGTTATCCATACTTCTATACTAATATTATAAAGAGGTAAAGTTTGTGAGGTTGTAGGGGGTAATTTTTGGATCTACTGAACCGCTTTAGATTTTTCTTTTACCAAAAGAAAGCCACATTATTTGTGAGTGACATAGGCTATATTAACCCGAAAATTTAAAATATCCCACGGGAACGAGGGTGAAACCGCGGGGATAACTAGTTAATAATATAGCTATCTTGTTTTTCATAGATTAAAGTGTTTATCCTGCAGAACTGTATTAAATTATCACTTTGGACAAAGGTACAAATAACGCAGTGTCCCAGTTGGAAAACTGCCAAAAGTCTTCTTAAAATGCGGTTATTACGAGAACGATATTGTAGTGATATTTAATATCTGTTCTTTATCGAATATTTTTTTATTGGCATCTCTCATATATGAATACCCATGATTGAAAAATCATTTGCATATGATTAATAACTCTATTTAGTTTATATTCAGTGTTGAGGTTAGATACCCTGATAACTACGTCAAGGGTTATGGGTTTGATTTTCATGCTTGCCAAACATTAGTGTGCATAAAAATGAATGTTTATTCCAAATTCAAATGCATAAATATTATAATATATAAATTTCATATAGGTACCTAGGTACATAACAATAAACATAATTTACGGTACCAGATAGTTAGGGTATCTTTCAAGGGGCAATGTATCTATACGTTTCTATAACAAAGTACCAATGAAATTCAAGAACTATTATTTACGTGCTTTGTGAAACATATTTTTGAGATACTGTTACATTTTCTTTCTTATACCGCGAGTGACAACCAGGCAGGTGAGTCGCCTGATAGAATAAGAAGTGAATACCGTCGCCTATAGAAATTAGCAATACTAAAGGAAGAGCCAATGAGTTGTATGTACCTTATTACAATGCCTCAAAGGCAACTAACAAATTAAAAGAGAGATAATATATCAAGCAAGAGACGATTACAAATCCATCTAATAAAATCACTGTGAGTTTGAATTGATTTAGTAACCTTTTCTACGATATATTTATCAAATCCTTTCTTATTCGATATCGTCATAATATCGTATGCCGTAATACTCGCTCCCCGCAATACGCCTCGACACGGAACTTCCCAAATCAATTAAAAATTAATTAAGTGCCCTTGTTAGCGTTCTAGTTAGGCTGTTTTGCCGCTATTCGAGTATTCAGAACATACCGCCTGTTCATATACACTTAACCTGTAAGTTAGTTAATCTGTCATGATTTTCACATACAAGTTTACGTGCAATATTCATAGCATTGTTTATTATCGGCATTAAACTCTACCCTGATTACTTTTATAATTATTCGTATTTCGTGTTTCACCCGTGTTCCCGAGGGATCTTATCTTTTCCCGGGATAAAAAGTTTCATTAAAATCCGTTTTTGCGTCATTGTTAAGCAACAAACACACAAACATTCACATTTATAATTTTAGTAGGATCAGCAGGCTTGACTAGCGGAGTTAGTCGTTTAGACTCCATCAATAAGACTAAGCTTCAAAAAAACCATCGTGAGAAGACCACATCTGGGTAGATATAGACCTACGACCTACGCCATACGACCTGCGACCTTCGACCTATGACTTACTACCTACGACCTAGGACCTACGACCTATATCCTACGAACTACGACCTACGACCTTCGCCCTACGATGCCACAAACCCAAATAAAACAAACAAGATCCATTTTCATACCAATACTATAAATAAATAAACGTAAACAAGTATTTATACATCAACTAGACGTATAAATATATTATTTGCATAGCAAACTCGGAGCTTTCATGGAATCGCGACGAAAAAGCCTGTTATTTCGCTAGAATGCTTAAAGCTCCAACAAACAATGTCTATACGTGTAGGTAGTGTGGGGAAAAATCTATACAAGAAGTGTTTTTCTGTGCTACAAAATAAACACGATTTAATCGTACGCTAGTTTTTCCTCCATGTTTTCCAAGGATACAAAGAATTATATGTTTTATTACTAAAGATAATAAACAGAGTCTTCCCCAAGTTTCATCCAAATTAATAACAGTGCTGAGTTGTTAGCATACAGACTCTTTTATGTCTATAAGTTTCAGAAACTTTTGCGCCATAATTTATAACCAATTCGATTTCGCTTCATTTCTTTTTATAAATAACGTTCTTATGGTAGATAGACCTTTTAAAAAAAATGTTTAACGTAGGTATCTTACTTTTTTTTTTTAATAAGCTTGTGTATTACCGCAATCTGACCGTGGTAAGTGATGATGCGGCCAAAGATGGTAAGCACACAGCCTAGATGCGAACTGGCTCTCAAATTCAGCTGTCGGAACACACCGATAGGTGCTTGGCGACACATATTCTACTTGAGGATGGTAGCCCGCCACGAACCTACTACGAAGTACCCTACCACTTTGCTACTTTCCTCACGATGTTTAAAAAAGATCAAGCTCATTATATGATTCGAACCCACGACCTTCGTTGCGGTATCTGACGTCACTACCACTGAGCTATTATTGCCATGATTACGTTTCAATAAGCAACTTAAAAAGACGGTCGCATCTAAACCTAATATTCGTAAACACTCCAATTTCTTACGCCACTTTATGCATGACATGATCCCCGCGCAACACTGTTTTGCTTTTAGTTAATAAGCTGTGCGATGTACAAGTTGTGAAATCCATGTTACCGCCGCAGGAGAGCGCATTTTGTTAAGAACTTGTATGTGACTAGTTAATTATATACGAGTATAAGGCGATGATAGCTCAGTGGCAGTCTTTGATATCTAATAACTAAAGATACACAATCAGCGACAAAAAATTACCTTAACGAATGAGTTCTGAACTCGAACATTTGGGTACTCTTTTAATCTAGTAGCAGTCGAACGCTCCGACTGTAAACATGTATCAGTGCTCGTTTAAGATATATTTTGGCTAGCAGGTATGAGCCGTAAAATTTTATTTGCCTTTGTACATAGTTTTGTGAATTAACTAGTACTACCCAACATAATTTGAGACAGTTTTGAGAGAACTTTTGCTTGGGATTGTTTATCTTTAGTTATTAGATATCAATAATGGTGGTAGTGTACATCGAATACCAATGAGCTCGAGGTTTCGGTGAAGGAAAATATCGTGAGGAAACACAGCATGGTGCTATGGTACTCGACCGGCTGGCTAACACCCTCAAGTTGAAAATCTGTGGCCAAGTTGGTGTATTTCGGCAGTTTCACTTAAGAGCCTCTAGGGTTTATGTGCTTACTACCTTCGGCCACATCATCACTTATCATGGTGACATTGCGGTCAAACACAAGCTTATCAAAAAAAAACTTGAGAGGTGTCAAGGGACACCCGGATGGAACGAAGTTATATAAGTCGAGAGAGTATATATATATAAAAAAAACATTTCTATTTATATATATATATATATATAAATAGAAATGAAAATATCTGGCTTGCTTTCTATAAGATAGAGATAGAGAGAGAGAGAGAGAGAGAGAGAGAGAGAGAGAGCGCACAGCGGTCGGTGACTTTTGTGTCACCGACAGAAAAGTGTCAGTGATTTTCGTAAGATTTGTTTTCGTCTAGCCCCCTTTCACAACGCGCGATAAGGAACTTCGTTCCAATAATCTGCTTTAATTAACATTTTCCAGTAACTTTCCATTCCCTGATAAAGTATTACCACGAGCAACTTCAACACCAAGAAAACACCAACAAATTCTTAAAACTAAACATAATTATGTATGCCTTCACTGCACAAGTTTAGTAGTAAAACATACAAAAAGCTGGGGAACATAAAACTAACGCCACACTTGGGTACTTTACGACGAAGCATATACTAACTTTTTATTTATATCACTAGATGGCAAACAAGCTTACGGCCCACCTGATGGTAAGCGGTTACCTTAGCCTATAGACGCTTTTTTTTTAATTCTGGATAGGCTTGTGTTTGACCACAATCTCACCATGTTAAGTGATGATGTGGCCGAAGATGGTAAGCACACAAAGCCTAGATGGGAACTGGCTCTCAAGTGTAGCTGTCGGAACACACCGATAAGTGTTTGGCGACAGATTTTCAACTTGTGTGTGGTAGCCAGCCAGTCGGGTTCTACAAAGTACCCTACCATCGTGCTATGGTTTCCTCACGATGTTTTCCTTCACCGAAAGCTCAAGCTCATTGTAAGATTCGAACCCACGACCTTCGCCGCGGTATTCGACGTCACTTACCACTGAGCTATTATCGCCTTGCAACACCAGAGGCGTCACGAGCGCGTTGCCGCCTTGCATAAACCTTCTTACTCCTCTTTTGAAGAACCCCATGCTGTAGTCTCTAGGGATAACCTCTGCGGTTGCATACGATGATATTGTTTAACGTACCATAGATAAAGCTAGAGAGAATAGTCATTTTCAGATAGTTGCTTATCTTAGGCATCGTCAAGTCTGTCTAGGCAGCGTCATAGATACTTGTGAACAGGTTCTTGTGGGAACTGGTCTGCTTGAGTTTGTTTTTAACTTCGCAGCGGTATCCGACGTCACTACCACTGAGCTTTAAAAGTGTCATCCAGGCAGGCGGGTCACCTGATGCTGCTAATAAGTTGTACCTTATTACAATGCCTTAAAGGCTCCCAAGTACAACTCAAGCCAGCCAGTCGAGTAGGTACTACAAAGTACCCTACCACCGCGCTGTGATTTCCTCAAGATTTTTTCCTTCACCGAAAGCTCAAGCTCATTGCAGGAATCGAACCCATTACCACTGAGCTATCATCGCCAACTACAATAAATCCTACTAATATTATAAACCCGAAAGTTTGTATGGATGTTTGTTACTCTTTCACGCAAAAACTATTGAATGGGTTTGAATGAAACGATGGTAGATCATATCCTGGAATAACACATAGGATACTTTTTATCCCGATAAATTATTATACTATTTTTGCCGCCATAACACGCAAATATTGTCAGTGAGACTAGATAAATAATAATTATTGAATGTAATAGGTGTAAGTTGTTTTTGAAAAGAGTAATTGCTGAGTTTATTGCCGGCTCTTCTCAGCAAAAACAACCTTCCGAACCGAGCATTTAGAGTCTGACTATTCATAAGTGCCTGTGAAGGCCTATTTGGATGAATAAACAATTTCATTTCATTTCATTTCATTTCATTTCATTTCATTTCATTTCATTTCATTTCAAAAGATAAGATTTCTCGGGAACGCGGGTGAAACCGCGGGGCGGAAAACTAGTACTATAATAACTGGCAAGATTTCCAGCAACATGCAATTTTTACAGTCCTTTCAGAAATCAAAGTACAGAAACAATCAATTTCGTCTCATAAAGGAGACTCCAAAGTAGGAAACAAAGTATTTGGAACAAGTATACCCCCATCAATCATCTGTATAAGCTCGAACTTGGGCCCTTTGAAACTTGTGAACTCGAATAAATTGCGACTTCACAAGTGAAACTTTTGCAAGGGTTCGGCTTTAATTTTGGCGGTTACACCAAATATGGCGTCGACTGAATTCAGTTATCAGTTTAAGATATGCTCTTTTTACTACATTAACTGAGCCTGCATTTTACATTACATAACGACAGATTTTTCTGAACATTTTTGACACACTGCCATCTGATTCCAAACTAAGCAGAGCTTGTATTACGAAAGCCAGATAACTTTTTTTTTTTTAATATATACTAGCAGCTGTCCTCCGCAGTTTCACCGCGTTCCCGTGGGATCTAATCTTATCCCGGGATAAAAACATAGCATATGTTAATCTGGAATAATGTAGCATTCAATTGGTGAAAGAAATTTTGAAACTGGGCCAGTAGTTTTTGAGTTAATTCGTTAGTATATTAGAAGATAATTACACTTTCATGATCTTCGTTGCACGATTACAAGATTTCTTCTATTATCTTGCTATAGTTTCATAATCCCAAATCTCTGTGCTCAGAAATTCTCCAAAACTCACTCATAACTCATGGCAACAACCATAATATTAAGTTCTAGAACATTCCACAACAGAGCTCAGGCATTACTATGCATCCCGATGAGTTACTGGCTACGGACTCCGTGCAACCGAGTTATGGCGGATTTAATGTTGTGTGAATTATAAATTAACATCTCGGTTTATCTTAATGTGCTTATTTCCTTGCCTTGGTTAAGGCAGACGTGTAGTGTGCTGGTAACTTGAGTTTATATTATAAATGGAACAACGTAGACTGATAAAAAACTTGAGAGGTGTCAAGGGACACCCGGATGGAACGAAGTTATATAAGTCGAGAGAGTATATATATAAATAGAAATGAAAATATCTGGCTTGCTTTCTATAAGAGAGAGAGAGAGAGAGAGACAGACAGAGAAACATGCGCACGCCGCACAGCTTACAATAGCTTACTACACACAACTGTCACCCGACCAACTGACACTAAAAGTGTCGGTTTTTCGTAAGAATTTTTTCCGTCTAGCCCCCTTTCACAACGCGCGATAAGGAACTTCGTTCCAAAAAGAATCAGGAAATTTGAAGACGTAGGATTTTTCTTTAAATATCATCTTTATGGGTTAGGGCCGAAAAGCATTTTTTTATAAAAAACAAGGAACAGGTATCTGATAAAAGATTAAATTATGGAATTATGAACTGGAAAAGGACTTATGTTACGAAGAACCCAATTATTAATCAACGAAGGATGTTGAATACTGATCATTGTTCTTAGATTAGTTTTCGAATAATAATTCATATATCAAATGTCACTGGTCGATTCGATTCCCGATTGTTACTTATGGTCTTTTTAAAAGTTAGTAAGTATTGTAATTGCACCTTCATGGTAGTACATACTCTAAAAATATATATTAAATGAATTCATTACAAGTTTTTTTAATTGTTACCTTGATTCATATTCATCAATCTTTCTTTCATGCAAAAGTATCTATAGGTAGTGACGTCGGATACCGCAAAGGTGGTGGGTTCGAATGCTACAATGACCTTGAGCTTTCGGTGAAGGAAAACATCGTGAGGAAACCACAGTACAGCAGGTAAAAAGGTATTGCTAATGTCTATAGGCGGCAATATTCACTTACCTTCAGGTGACCCGACTGCCTGGTTGTGTTTTGTGTTAAAAAAAACTTACAAAGTTTAAATTAAGATTCATAATAGCTTGTGAAGTTCATAATAGCAAGATTCATAATACAAAATAGCTTGTGAAGCGAACAATTAAACTTTAGTTGCGTTCACAACTGAACCACCAACTGATATTTAAATGGTTTAACTATAAGAAAACCAGTCATACACACAATACAAGTAAATATTGCTGAAAAAAAAAACCATTGCTGAAAAAAAACAACGCCTTGCTGAGTTTCTTGCCGGAGTCTTCTCAGTTGAAGTGTATTCCGAACCGGTGGTAGAGTCAATTGTAACGTTCATAAGTGCCTTACCAGGGCCTACACTGAATAAATGAATTTAGAGTTTGATTTTGAGAAATAAACATGCTCATTGTGCGTTGTTCTTTAGTTAACTTAACACCAAAGATGAATGGTAAAGCATGACTTCCTCAATAGTCAACTTCACAAGTCGTAGTTCGCATTCATTTGTGTAAATCTAAAACTTTACTTCAAGAAAATAATATGTTAGATAGTGAACGTAGCTATTATGAGTTATATTTCATAATTTTATCTGGAATATTATCATTATCATTATAATTATCACAATATTATCTTTAGGATGTAAACACAAATCTATTTGACAAATGTAATAATATTCGGTTTTAACCGCGTTTAGAGGATAAAACCGGCCAAGTGCGAGTCGGACTCGCGCACGAAGGGTTCCGAAAAAATGGCAAAAAAATCAAGTTTGTTGTATCGGAGCCCCCTTTAAATATTTATTTTATTCTGTTCTTAGTTGTATTTGTTGTTATAGCGGCAACAGAAATACATCATCTGTGAAAATTTCACCTGTCTAGCTATGGCGTTTCTTGAGATACAGCCTGGTGAAAGACAGACGGACGCACGGACGGACAGACAGCGAAGTCTTTAGGTCCCGTTTTAGCCCTTTGGGTACGGAACCCTAAAAAGCAACCTATGTGACTCTTAAGCCTATAGATTTACTGCATGTCTATTCATTGCTGCGTAACAAAGACAAACAGACTTGACAACACTTTAGCATGAATTATATTAGTTTGATACGAATCATTTTGTCTGTCAGTTTATTTATTACTAGCTACTGCCCCCTCCAACTTCACCCACGTTCCCGTGGGATCTTATCACTTCCCAGGACAAAAGTATAGCATATGATACTCACAAATAACGTGGCTTTATATTGGTAAAAGAATTTTCAAAATCAATTCCGTCGATCCAGAGATTACCCCCTACAACCTCACAAACATAACCTCTTTATAATATTTGGATAGATATAATAATTAACCAAATTCTGATAAAAGAACGAATTGGTAATACATAAATGGACATCAAATTCAAATCAAAATCTTTTACTCAATATCATTTTATTCAAGTACCTAACACTTATTGAACGTCATCTTATTGTTACCACCATTTCCAAATAAAGACCTCAGATACTTTTAACACAGAATAGATAATAGTACAACCGTACTTTTCCCAGGATCGCTAGAAACTGCAAGACAAGCCGTAGCTATCAAGTAAATGAGTAAGATTAATCTTAGTCTTGAAGTAATAGTAAACAGCAGTTCTGTAGCATAATATCAAAACAATTCACAAACACCCGCCAACAATATGGCATATAAACTTGGTAAACGTTCATAATGTCACGTTACCGACCCGGGATCCCGGGATCCCGGGATCCCGAGCCCGGGAACTTTACTATATTTTGAACGGTTCCGGGAACTTTCCTCGTAATTCGTCTAGCTGCACACCCCTTTAGGTCACGTACGACGTCCTAAATTTAAAGGAAAACACTCCAATAAGTTGTGTCCCAACTGTGAGATTGAAAACACACGGGTTTTTATTGCGGACGGCATTGCAACGTTTCTTGCTCAAATTTTCTTTGTGATATACGTACCTTCGTAGAAATATTACATGCATTGATCTTTAAAACTTGCTGTTTTCTTTAAGAATAAATGTTTATCGATCCTTTTATGGTATAATTATTTATAATTTTCACACAAACATACCTACACACAATGTTTCATAATATATTTGTAATACATTATTATTAAGAATTAAATAAAATTATGTTTATCCCACTGAAAACTCTTGAATAACTTATGAATTTTCAGACACATAACATTCAGAACATTGTTTTTCTCCGAAAAGAGCATATTCTAAGCATATCCAATCTGTTTTATTTTTCGTTACCCTACACTATATTTTTTTGAACGTGGCGTTTGATAGAAGCCTGGCCTCCCGAATGTTTAAATTTTATTACGCCTTTCACTATCCAGTTCGTGTAAAAGCTTGACCAGTATATAGCAACCTGAAAGAACTACAAACTAAATCTGAATGTATGTTTTTAGTTCATATTTTATTTAATAATTTTGATGATAGCCAACATCTGGGTGATTAGCTAACGAGCCAATATCTTAATGTGGGTACACACCCACAGATTTCTGTGGTTATACCTATCTAACTGACACTTTGAGCAGTTGCTCTTGTGAATCAGGTGTTTTCCAAACTTTGAAAAGGTCGGTAACACATTTGTCAAACCTCTTGGTAGAGGAATGGTGGCAAAAAAGTACGTGTTTAGTTAAAGGGACAATTCAAAAACAAAAAGCACTCCTACATTTTTTTTTAAATTCTGGATAAGCTTGTGTTTGACCACAGTCTCACCATGGTAAGTGATGATGTGGCCAAAGGTGGTAAGCACACAAAGCCTAAATGGAAACTGGCTCTCAAGTGCAACTGTCGGAACACACCGATAGGTGCTTGGCGACAGATTTTCAACTTGAAGGTGGTAGCCAGCCAGTCGGGTACTA
Organism: Ochropacha duplaris; assembly: GCA_951361185.1. Lineage (NCBI taxonomy): Eukaryota > Metazoa > Arthropoda > Insecta > Lepidoptera > Drepanidae > Ochropacha > Ochropacha duplaris. Next base: position 12,620,041 of record OX592696.1, on the reverse strand, counting down.
CAAAGTACCCTACCACCGTGCTATGGTTTCCTCACGATGTTTTCCTTCACCGAAAGCTCAAGCTCACTGTAGGATTCGAACCCACGACGTTCGCCGCGGTATCCAACGTCACTTACCACTGAGCTATCATCGCCTTAAAAGGCGAAGATCTTTAAGGTCTTCTAACTAAACACCAAAAACATATTTTCGCAATTATATTTCAAAAAGCCAAATTAAACACATTTGAACAATAAAAGCAGCTCAAACGATATTAAAATCTATTTAAAACATCGTCACAAAGCAAAAGCAACTCATAAATTATATCAAAGGGCGCCCAATACCACAAGAAACAAAGTGAAGCTATAAATTTGTGAATAATACCTTTACAGCACCGTCCGCGGTAAGCCTTTTGATGATATTTAGGTCAAATGTTTTTGTTTCACAAGATCTGTTGTTACTTTGAAAAGGCGTATTACGATAGATTGGCATCTATTTAAAATTTTGAATTCAATTTATACACTGTTAGTTGTCCCCATAGTTTTACTTCATTCCCGAGATAATAACCCGGGTTCATTTTTAGATGTATCAGATAGGCAACATCTAAAATTTTATGCTCTGACTAATAGTGCCACAAAAGCTTGGTAAGAAATTACCTATCACACTTTTTTAACATTAACTAAGCCAATCGAATCATCATTACAGTATTGCTGATCGTCAAATAGCTTAGATACAAGACAAAAACAAGGAGTTTTCACTCCTAATCAATCTCAAAGGCTGTTTCTTATTAATTTCTCTGCTAAATCACCTTTACGATAGGAGCAAAAAGATTCAGCCCATCAAGCAACGTTGCAGTTTTTACGGGACCTTACCATTTGTTACTTTTAACCGTACTCGAACTGTTTTCACTCAATAACATAATTAATCTCGTAAATTGGAAACATTGGGCGGTTTTATATTGATGAAAATACATATTGACTAGAAAAAAAAGAAAAATACATTTATTTAAGACACACACACATAAAGACTGCAAAAAACAAACTCACATTATCCAAAGGAGCCGTGTGAGGCCAAAAAAGGCTCAGCATGGGATGCTGCAGCGCTGGTTTTCAGATAGTGCCCTCAGCAACAGCAGTGACTAGTAAGGTACATATAAAATATAGCCTGAATTAGTTAAGTTTTTTTTTTAAAATAAGACCTACACATTCAGTTCGACAAGTGGTATTAAAACTTTATTGTACGTTATAAACCGATCAGAATAAATTTCAATAGCGTTATTTTAAAGTAGAGACTGTAAACCCGTAAGTACTAAATTCTTGATTAATTTACAACAGTGGCTTTTGCTTGCGTGGATGGTCCTTTTCATCTCTTATATGATAATTATGAGAAAAGAAAATATAATCGAGTTTAGTTTTTGGAGTCGGGTATCGATAGTAAGGTTCTCTTAATCCCCCGTCAGCGAGCGGTCGAGCTCGGGAACTCATTAACGGCGAAATAAAAAGATTTTATTACATATTTTTACTTGACGTTGGAAACTCGGAAACTCGGAAATTCTAGCCTGCTTCAAAGTACATTTTTAAACGATTCTCACTGTAACTACTGAGCTTTTATGGAGTATTTTAAATACATTTGAAAAACTGGGTAAAAATGGCAATTTTAGTTTTGGTATTTTCCTTCCAGCAACATTTTGTTTTACTCTTGTTTGATTCCCATGATATATTAAAGTTGTCTTTAAATAAAATAGATTTTCAGTGATATATTTTTGCTCATCACAAATTTTTTATGCCAACACAAACCTAAAATTAAATTTGTAAGCTACATTTTTGACAATTCATTTAAGTACTTTTTTCTATTATAGATAGTTTTTGTATTGTATAATAAACAGTGTTTTTGACCTTCTTTTTACAACGCCTTAAAGGCAGCTCTCAAGTGCAACTGCCGGCACAAAATAAAACGAAAACGCAACGTCAATACGCAAATTCCTACCAAAAAGTCCAATCACCCTGTTATTGACTTAAATACCGAGTTTAAATTTTCCTATCTAGCTGATTCCTAATTTAAAACGAAAAGATCCTAAGCTATTAAACGTCAAAATTAAGAAGCCGTATAAACAATATTGTTTGAAGTACATAATCAAGCGCGCTTTAAACCGGCACCCTAATTTTATCTCGTAACTCTGATGTCTCGGACCTATATTATTTGATTAAAAATATATTGTTTTATCTTTCAGTCAGTAACTAACCTGCATCCTGCGGCTTTATATGCATTTCTAGGGATCACATTGTTAACTAAAAAAAGGTTTTTCAATGTTAAACCCCAAAGAGGGTTAAATTATTACTTGACTGAGAGATTGACTGCAGACTGATTGACTGACTGAAACATCAAACCTCGTCTCTAAACTATGTTCGGAGGATGTTCCTTTTGTAGTAAGAAGGTATCTAAAATTTCCCTATTATGGAGCTAAAAAAGGGGAAGAGAGTTTACATAAACGAAAGATTCACAATAAAACAACTTTTTTTTTGTTTTAAATAGTAATCGTTGATCTCAAATAGATGGATCTCAAAATAACGCAATTAATACATTTAATTACTCCACTTCAATTAATTATATCGAACCGCTTTGAGAACTTATCAGCCTGTTAAACGTAGACCTATGAGTACTTTCCGTCTTACTGGATTGGAGAGATTCCAGTGGATTAATTTTAGTGAAGGAAAACACTGTGAGGAAACCGTAGCACGATGGTAGGGTAGTAAGTTATAGTACTCGTTTGGTTGGCTACCACCTGCAAGTTGAAAATCTGTCGCCAAGCACCTATTGGTTTGTTCCGGCAGTTGCTTCTGAGAGCCCGTTAGTTGCTTTCAATGCATTTTAAAATTCGACAACACGTTTTCAATGACGGGCCGGTTGGCGTGGTTGGTTTATACACTGCCTATCACGCCGCAGGTCGTGGGTTTGATTCCCATCCAGGACAGACATTTGTGTGCATGAACATGTCTGTTTGTCCGGATTCTGGGTGTAATTATCTATTTAAGTATGTATTTACAAAAAAAAGTAGTATATGTAGTATATCAGTCATCTGGTTTCCATATTACAAGCTCTGCTTAGTTTGGGATCAGATAGCCGTGTGTGAAAAATGTCCGAGGATATTTATTTATTTAATGACCTTGGTATTGCTAAAGTCTTTAGGCGACAAAAGTTACCATCAGGTAACCCATCAGCTTGCTAGTCTACTTTGGTAAACGTCATCGATACTAATATTATAAAGAGGTAAAGTTTGTGAGTTTGTAGGGGGTTATCTCTGGATCTACTGAACCGATTTTGAAAATTATTTTACCAATAGAAAGCCACGTTGTTTGTAAGTGTCATTGCCTATATTTTTTATCCCGGGAAAAGATAAAATCCCACGGAAACGCGGGAGAAACCGCGGGGGACAGCTAGTTAGACAATATTATTCTAAATCTTCACCTAAAACTTATTCCACACGGACAAAGTCTCTAGTAAAAGCTAGTATGTAAGTGTAATACTGTGACGTAACACAGGCTGTACAAGTTTCATCAAACGTTAAGCGAGAGCAGTTACGCGTTAACTAATACTTGAAACAATATAATGTTCATCAAACTAAGTTACAGTTTCAAGTTGTAAGCACACACTAGTCTTACTTGAGACCATCGATATAGGTATAGACTAGATTCTGGGTCACATACAAAATCCAAGCTAAATGCTATCCGCGTGAGTATATACTTTTACAGCTACATTTGTTTATTAACAAAGGGAGAGAAATGTTTTAAAACAGTTTTAAGTTCAACCTAATTACAACCATAGCACCCAGTAATAAAGTCACAAATCTTCAAAATATTATCTAATACTTACGATCATTAGTCACATAAAACGAGCAAAGCAATAAACTACTCCTGTCACTTAAAAGAAATAGACATAAGTTAAAGAACATTTAGTGTGAAATCAACCTTAACATGCAACGAATAAAGTATGTTTTCCCGTTCTCGCCTTGAGAGCTACATCGTTTTGTTTCGTTTATTTTTTCTTCTTCGAAGTTTGTGCGTGTGTTGGCGAGTTTGGCCAAACATTTGTAGCGTTGGTAGCGTGGTTTAAAATATGTAATTTTGTTCAAAATTTTATATTATTTGTTACTTTAAAGCTTAAAATATCTCTTATTCTTTATGTTCTTACCGAAAGTAAGATACTCCGACCGTTAAATTGCTTTTTCGAGCATTATTTTTGCAACTTTTGAATACACACTGCGAAACTGTGAGACGTGTTTATATTGGCTGTGTTCAAACGAAACTAAACAAAATAAGAGCTCACTTTTCAAATGCGCTCTTATTTACCGAGACGTATTTTTTGCGCCGACCCTAAATCTAGTCTATACCTATATCGATGCTTGAGACCATCTAGTTGGTGTACACCATGAGTAGCACACGCCCCGCGGTCTCACTCACCTTCACGAGGGATACAGCCCAAATTATTAGGTTTAATTGTTTTTTTAATTAATTATTAAGTTTCGTGTAGTTAAAATTTTTATTTTTTATATGTTATGTGGTATCCACACCGTGACGTCACCTGCTGGCTCCAACGGAAGATCAGCGCAGGTTCAACAACCCGCAAAATGCTGAGTTAGGGCCAATTTGTAACATTGTTCGTCAATACTTAATAACTTTTTTTTATATGTTATATGCTACAAATAAATAATATTTCATTTCATTTCAATGATGAAGTAGCTTTATGTAACCGACAAACAAAAGATCAAATCTTTATAATATTAGTTTAGAAAGAATATTTGATGAAGAGCATTTAAAATCTAACTCTTATAAATGTGAAAGTTAGGATGCGAATGTGCTTCTTACTCTTTCACACAAAAACTGCTGAATGGATTTTGGTGAAACTTGGCACACAAGTAGTTTTTTTTTTTTTATTCAATTTTGAAGGGCTTTATCGCTTTGCGATTATGTCACCCGGGTAGTAACAAAGCTTTAAAATCCACATCGCTAATTTCTTATACTTAATCTGTACAACGCCTTGGCGGGACCCGACAGAGGTTCAGCCAAAGCGCTGTTACAGTCTCCAATATTTGACAAGCGTACGGGTCTGAGAGATTCATTCCGAACACACTCCATCAGTACATGGTATACATCATCGATGACTCCGCAATCTGGACAATTAGGCGTTTCATTTTTACGCATCAAATATGCAAATTTATTTGAAGGAATGTGTCCGGAGCGAAGTCTCATCGCAATAACAATATCGTTTCTACATAGGATTTTATTGTCAATCCAGGGATAACTCAAGGGCTGTGACTGTATCGTCTTATACCAAATTCCTTTTAATTTGGATCTTTCATCAAAGTATTCTTTGAACCTAGCAAAACAATCCTTTTTTAAATATTTAAAATACTCGGTATAAAATGGCAAGACCGGAAGAGGAACTCCATCACCTGCGGCTTCTTTGGCAGAATATATACTACCACGCACTATTATGGAATAAATCTAACTCTTTATGCTTTTTTAGAAGGATATTGACTAAGTTAGGGGTCCGATAAAAGAATTTATTCTAATGATAATTTGTTTTAGAAGAGGGTAAGGCCAATAAAGGTGTAAATCTTGATGAAAAAGTAGGGGTCCTTAGACAAACTTTGTTAACAAGTTCGATGTTATCGATGTTATTATTAATAATTTTCAAGAAATAAGATACATCGGCCATGTTACGACGATAGTGCAATGGCAATATTTGATGGCGACTACAGCGCGAGCGTAGCTCGTAAGTATCATCAAGAAGACCTGACTTAAAATTGAGGTATTTCAAGAATTTACGTTGAATATTTTCGGGCCGAGATGAGTAGCAATCATATTGAGGATTCCAAATCGGATAATAAGATCCCTCGAGAACGCGAGTGAAATCGCGGGAAAAGTTAGTTTTAGCACCTATTTAGTGTAAGATCCAGTTTTTGCTCCATACATAATCAGTTTCATAGTTTTAGGCTACCACCAGTCTTTAGTATCACTATAATAACATCGTGGGACATTCTTCATACATGGCACTTCATCAGAGCTAAAACTAAGCAGTGCTTGTACTATGGAAACCTGTTACCAATATCCACTTTATTACACTCGCTATCCCTCGCGGTTTCAGCCGTGTTCCCGAGGGATCTTCTCTTTTCCCGGGATTTAATGTATCCTATGTTTTAATCATTATATAATCTACATGTGTGCCAAGTTTTATCAAAAACTGTTCAGCCGTTTTTGCGTGATTGAACAACAAACATTCAATCTTTCACATTCATAATATTAGTAGGATTAATAGTCCGAAGTTAAACGCTATAAAAACTACCCACCAAAAACATTATCATGTAAAGAGTGCTGCCAAGACACCACATGGCTCGCACTGTCAAAAAGTAATCAGATCTCATGTTGATCCAAGCTTCTAACTCTACACGCCCTAACTCTACAAGCTCTAACTTCACAAACTCTTATTTGTGAAAATATATAACTTGGCCATTTCGCTACATTCACATGGGCTTAAGGTGAAAAATTTATTCACTGTTCATTACGTTTCTGATTTTGTAGTAACGATTAAGTAGCCAATTAAGCTAGACCTCAAAATTGTATGAGCTCCGATACAACTCAGAGGTCTATCTTAATTGGTGGTACTATGTATGTATGGGGATCCCCTTTAATTTTAAACAACCGGAACTACCCTATAGGTTTTCGACCCAAAACCTATAGGGTACTTCCGGTTGTCCTAGAATCACGAAATTTTGGTTTAAAGCAAGGTGTTACAGCACAAGTAAAGGGAAAATTCCGAAAAATAAAAAATGTTGAAAACTAAGTTAAATTTTGGAGTACTTACAAATTTTCGCGAAAATCATAATTTGCCCATATCTTTTTCTCGTGTTGACTCAGGACCCTGATATTTATACACCTAATAGAGACTATTAGACTTCAGTATCTGACATAAATTTCAACTTGCTAGGTCCACCCGTTCCTGGGATAAAACCGTCGAAAACCTATAGGGTAGTTTCCGTCGACCTAAGATCACAAAATTTAGCAAAAGGCAAGGTCTTACAGCACAAACTAAGGAAAAAATTTAAAAAATAAAAAAAGTTGAAAATTAAAGGGTGTCCCCATACATACATAGTTGACGCATTCCCTATTTAAGGGGTTCGGGGATAAAAGTTTCAAGTTTTAAAATTTTTTTGTTGTTTGTGTACTAATATTAGCCTAAATACCAAATTTCAGCTTTCTAGAACTTCAGGAAGTACCTTTTATGAATTTTGATGATCATCAGTCAGTGACGAAATCGGGGGTTTTTAGATATCAATAAAATCTAAAGTATAACAGCTACGCAAATGAAACTTTATATGTTTAATTAGTTTGCTATAGGCATCATATCCTGAGAATTTTGTTTATCTGGTATAATCCAAAGCGAAGTTATGAGGGTTCAAAAATACGACGAAGCGCTTCGAGAAAAGGTAGGTAGTGCCCCTGCGTTTTCGCTTCGCTGGCTTGTCTTGGCGGGGCACTGCCGTGCCCCCAGATAAGCGCAAGCAATAGTAGATTTAAGGAAAATAAGCAATGCTTAGAAATTACAGAAAACAAATGCTTGTTAAATGCGTAATAAAATAAAGCGAATATCCCGTTTGTTAGTTGCGTGCTAGAGCCGAGGTAGAAATTATTCTGGGAATCCTAATAAATTGGCACCAATTTTAGGTAAACGAGTTCCGCCCGTTCCGCTACTGTCGGAATTGAAAAGGGCGGATGCCCGTCGCTCGATGTAATGTGAATCGTATATATACATATATACATATATTATGGGTACAGAAAAGTTTTTATTTTTATCCAAATAGAGTATATTTATATTATTATCCTACTGATTAAAAAAGGAGAGAGGGACTATTGAAAAAACCGGGGATAATTTTTCGCCGTTTCTTCTCCTGACAGGTCTTTTTGGAAATGGTGGTAACAATAGCATTAAAAGATGGCAATAAAATTACGTTCGATAAGTGTTACTTAAGTGTCAAAAATTGAAAAACATTTTGTATTTTGAATTATAAATATCTATTAAAATGATTTTTAATTAAAAAAAAAAGTGTTCTAATAATAAATTTTAAAATGTATATTATACAGGATGTCCGGTAAGTAGTCGAATCCTACAATGAGCTTGAGCTTTCGGTGAAGGAAAACATCGTGAGGAAACCATAGCACGGTGGTAGGGTACTTTGTAGTACCCGACTGGCTGGCTACCACCCTCAAGTTGAAAATCTGTCGCCAAGCACCTATCGGTGTGTTCCGACAGCTGCACTTGAGAACCAGTATCCATCTAGGCTGTGTGTGCTTACTACCTTCGGCCACATCATCACTTACCATAGTGAGATTGTAGTCAAACACAAGCCTATCCAGAATTTAAAAAAAAAAAAAGTACGACAAACTTAAGAGGGAGATAGGTGGGCCAGTCACCTCGAAAATGGTGACACTTTTACTAAGGTCATTTTTGTATATTTGGTAGGTAACCCGCCCACTTATCTCGCCCTTTAGTTTGCCGTACATCCTGTATAACTAGCTGTAATCGGTTGCATGTAACCTCCGCGGGCATCGCAGAATATCTCACCACTTCACCGCAATCTGACAAACAGTATGGCTGCGCATAAATACTAACAAATAAACAAACATTAATTTTGCTTGACCAAGTCCGTCTGTCCGTCTGTCCGGCTGTTCTCCTTTACAGGTGGCATTTCTAAACCGATTCTAGTGAAATTTTGTGAGCAAGTTCGATAATTATTGGATTTTTCGTGTTTTTTTTTTTCAAAATGGCGTAGCTATGGCGTTTGAAAACGTTTAAAATGCGTTATTTTTTTTTATTCTATCAAAAGTTTTTGTTATTTTTTTTCTTAATTAACTGCAACCACATCTAATTGTCTCCAAACATAAAGTTCCATACATAAAACGTACTAATTTGTGATGAGAACCCTTGCACGACGTTCACGTAACAAAGAAATAAGGCCCAACAACGTTAAAACTTGAATAGACACCTGAAGCAAGAGCAAGATCATCAACAACCTTATTGGGAGGAAATAAAGTGCTAAATTGCATGGCAGTTTTTGTAAAACGAAACTTAGTCGTAATATGTTTCAGGAAAGTCTTATATTTGGGACATACGAGTAAGAAAGATCACCAGCAAATTTACTCGCTTCACGATTTTTTTTCACAAGTGACAACCAGGCTGGTCACCTGATGGTAAGCGACTACCGTCACCTATAACAATACCAGGTGGATTGCTAATGTGTTGTACACCTTATTACAATGCCTTAAAGGACTGGCTCTTAAGTAACTGGTGAAACACACTGACGACAGTTGCTTGGCAACAGATTTTCAACTTGAAGGTGGTAGCCATCCATGATTTTCGACATCACTGAACTATCATCGCTGACTATAATTATGATTATTATAAATCTAGCTGACCCCCGCGGTTTCACCCGCGTTCCGGAGATACCATATCTTTTACCGGGCTAAAAAGTATTATATGTTCAAGTTATTATCTACCTGTGTGCCAAGTTTCATCAAAATCCGTTCAACATTTTTTCCGTAACATCATCACATTTTCACATCCAAACATACTCTCACATTTTTAATATTAGTAAGATAGCAGAATATATGAATGATGGCAAAGCATGGCAATGAGTTGCTCCTCTTAAACGATATTATACAATGTATCCATTATTATATTTAAAAGAGAAAAGAGGGACTATTGTAAAAAAAACCGGGGAGTTTGTTTCGCCGTTTCTTCTCCTGACAGGTCTTTATTTGGAAATGGTGGTAACAGTAACAATAGCATTAAAAATAGCAATAAGACGTTCAATAAGTGTTCCTTAAGTGTCCCAAAATTGAATAAAACATTTTGAGTTTGAGTTTTGAGTTTGATAAGATAGGATAAGATAGGATAGGAAGTAGGATAACCTAAATTGTTTTCTGAGCTCAATTTTTCAATCGATCCACATTACACGACATCCTTCCCAACCGTGTGTATAAACGTAAGACACGCCTAATTTGGCTTTATGAGTCAGGCTTAAGGCGAGCCCAGGATAAGGTATGAGTAAAGTAAAGTACCTTGGAAGGCTACCTATCCTGTTATGCACATATGTTTATGAGCTATGGAGATGAAAAACAAGCAGTTTTACTGAAGAATATTATGGAACTCATCCCACTAACATTTTAAATGTGAAAGTTTGGATGGATTGATGGATAGATTTTTGTTACTCAATAACGCCAGAACGGCAGAAAGGATCTGGATGAAATTTGGCATGGAGATAGATTATAGTCTGGAATAGCACATAGGCTACTTTTTATCCCGGGAAAAGATAAGATCCCACGGGAACGCGGGTGAAACCACACAGCTAGTAATAAAATAAATGTAAGGGTTTTTTTTAACCAGATTTTAAATAAATAACTAAACAACCTCTTATTTAGAGAAATCTCTAAACGGTAGGTGGAAATCACACGAAACCTCCAATCTAGCGGCTTCATAGCAAAATATAATTTAATTAGCTTTTCAGCTATAAGCTATGTGTATAGAAAGAAAGAAAACATTTATTCTGACACAACTGCACACAACAAGAAACATAATATACACATTGTAAACAAGACAATAACAAGAAAATAACACACAACGAGAATATTAGTGTATGCAGATAGCGCGCAGCGATGTCAGAAAAGGCCTGTAGCCCAAGCACGAATTTTTTGACATTTCGTAACGTAACCGTCTCGAGTTTACCATACGATGACGATAGTTGGTAGCACAAGTCACTTACTGTCGACTATCGAGAAATCGATACCATTACGAAGATGACGTCATACTACGTTAATAGGGACAGGCTTGATTGAATGAAAACTATCAAATTGAATGTACGAAGAACGAATCACTCGTTCGAAAACCACGTAAAAATATACAATATGTTAAAATATATACATTTTTTCAATGAAAACACATGCATACATTGAAATGGTTTATGATTTATGAACGATCCATGTTTGACACATTTGATTAGTGGGACATCTCTTTGACATGTATCCCAACAAGAAGAAAAGTTTATTTCCAGCATTATATTAGCAGCTTATGATGAGAACTAGTCACCTCCAGTATTTGACGATGGTGGAGTTTATGGAGAAGTAAGTATATACATATTTTGATTCCTTATCTTGTGATTGCAAATTACATTTGTTTGATAATTTTATTTGGCTTCGTAATGCCATAAACAAACAATATTTATAAATGTACACTATATATTTTCCAGGCATGGAGATGTATCGAACCTTCTGGGGGTCCTCTCACAACAAGGACAAATATGATAGTGTACCAAACTTGCGTGAGCACACTCTTGTATGGAGCTGAAACTTGGACGTCGTACGCAAAGCAAGAAAGAAGATTAAACAACTTTCACATGCGGACAAGTGTGAGAAGAGACACATGAGTGCGAGAGTCACTTCAGCCATCAAGCGGCCCTCAGTTTAGATGCCAAATATGTGGACGCTGCTGTCGCTCCCGTATCGGACTGTACAATCACTCTAAGGCCTATCACACGGACGCTGTGTAGATCATCTATTTAACATGTATAAGGGCCTTTATGAGTTTATGATTATATTCCTTTTGTAATAGTTAAAAAATGAGACTTTGGCAGACTGGGACTGCAAGACAGGCAGATAGGAAGTATAATAATAAGTTTATTGATACATTTTAAGTTATGTAATGAATATCCTGTCATGTCCATAAAAATATATTATTATTAATTAAGATTGAGAGAGGAAGAGTTAAGATTGAGAGAAGAGTTGCATGAAAGAGTTAGAGAGAGATGTAGAGCTTGGGTTACAAGGGCAATGGCTGGAATTTTTGAGAGAGGCTATGAATGTTTTTTTTCGCTTTATGGAAAGGCAAGAAAGAAATGAAGTATGAAAGAGGATATGATTGTAATCAAAATTGTTGTATAAAATAATAAAAGGTGTTTATGCACGTACATCTTAATAAATACATAAATCTTATTTCTAGTTTCTTATTAAGATTGTTTAATAAAGGCTATCAATCATAATGCACATACATGGTTTTATTGTAGGTTTATTTTTAGTTTTACATTATTTTATTAACAAGCAAACATAATCATCAAATCAAAAGTTATTTATTTAAATAAGGCACTTATAAACGTTACAAATTGAATCTACCACCGGTTATTCAGTTATTAGCAGACAAGCATCCTTCCATTCACACTCTTTTTGAAGAACCCCATGCTGTATTCCCTTGAGAAAACCGCGGCAGCTCATTCCACAACCGTAGGCCTCCCCAACGAGTCTTTGATAAGACCCTGTCACAAAGAACCTGTAAGAAATAACCATTGCTTAATACACAGAAACATATCGATAGGCCACTGAAACCCTTAAATATATTATTCGTAGTTTTCATACCTTGAGTTCTAAAGGGATTCTTTCGCTGGAATGAAGTGAAGTTTTAAGTTGCAGCTGCTCACAGTTGCATATACTTAAATGCCACTTTATTGAGGCGATATCTATTTTTGAATTCTATATCCAACAGCTCCATGGGTTTAAACACTTTCCTTTTTTTGGCTCTACGCCTAATTTCTCTACAAAATTAAATTAAAATAATTAGCCGAGTATAAAACAATAAAAACATACAAGAAATATTATAACCTAAAAAACGAACTCACCTTGTGAACCCATCTCTTTGCTCATTTATCGCTATTTCGGAGAGCAAATAGTAATGTAAAGTGCTCCGTTGCATTATATTTATGAAAAAACACCAAATGTATTAATTTTATCGATTTATAAACTAGTCGAACCTTTTCTCACTGACAATTTTATAGTGAATAACCTTGCGTACGTTCTCGACAGCACGACGATACCCAGCCTTCGAACAAATGTCAAAACAAAATTCGTGCTCGCGATTTGATACAAAATGTGTCAAGTGACGATACGATGGCGATACGAAAGTAAACCAAAACCCTTCGTGCTGCCAAATTTAGTTCGTTTTACGTCCTGTAGGGGCGCTGATCAATTTTCATACAATTTTTACTCGATGACGTTACGAATAACTTTTCGAAAGAAATTCGTGCTAGGGCCACTGAGCTCAGCATAATGATGCGGTAAAACCACAACGCTGATTCTCAGCTCATGCTTTTGGTGACGTACGGACGAATTAAAAAAACAAAAAAATTAAATAAACAAAAAGTAGAAAACAAAATTATTATACTAACAGCCTTTGAAACAAATTAACATAAATAATAATGGAAGAAAAATAATAAAAGTGAAGCCCTGAATAATAAAATAATATATTATAAATTATGAAAAAATTACTGTCAAAAACTATTATTGCCACTATGCTGGAGGGGTTGGGGTTTGGGGGGGGGGGGATAGGTTATAATACATAAAAAATAAAGGTAATAATACAACAGAACCCAAAGAAAGTCAAATAATTATATATATATGTAAGTTTGAGGGAGAGTTTGAGAGTTTTGAGGAAGAGGGTCTGTAGCCCAAGCACGAATTTTTTGACATTTCGTAACGTAACCGTCTCGAGTTTACCATACGATGACGATAGTTGGTAGCACAAGTCACTTACTGTCGACTATCGAGAAATCGATACCATTACGAAGATGACGTCATACTACGTTAATAGGGACAGGCTTGATTGAATGAAAACTATCAAAATGAATGTACGAAGAACGAATCACTCGTTCGAAAACCACGTAAAAATATACAATATGTTAAAATATATACATTTTTTCAATGAAAACACATGCATACATTGAAATGGTTTATGATTTATGAACGATCCATGTTTGACACATTTGATTAGTGGGACATCTCTTTGACATGTATTCCAACAAGAAGAAAAGTTTATTTCCAGCATTATATTAGCAGCTTATGATGAGAACTAGTCACCTCCAGTATTTGACGATGGTGGAGTTTATGGAGAAGTAAGTATATACATATTTTGATTCCTTATCTTGTGATTGCAAATTACATTTGTTTGATAATTTTATTTGGCTTCGTAATGCCATAAACAAACAATGTTTATAAATGTACACTATATATTTTCCAGGCATGGAGATGTATCGAACCTTCTGGGGGTCCTCTCACAACAAGGACAAATATGATAGTGTACCAAACTTGCGTGAGCACACTCTTGTATGGAGCTGAAACTTGGACGTCGTACGCAAAGCAAGAAAGAAGATTAAACAACTTTCACATGCGGACAAGTGTGAGAAGAGACACATGAGTGCGAGAGTCACTTCAGCCATCAAGCGGCCCTCAGTTTAGATGCCAAATATGTGGACGCTGCTGTCGCTCCCGTATCGGACTGTACAGTCACTCTAAGGCCTATCACACGGACGCTGTGTAGATCATCTATTTAACATGTATAAGGGCCTTTATGAGTTTATGATTATATTCCTTTTGTAATAGTTAAAAAATGAGACTTTGGCAGACTGGGACTGCAAGACAGGCAGATAGGAAGTATAATAATAAGTTTATTGATACATTTTAAGTTATGTAATGAATATCCTGTCATGTCCATAAAAATATATTATTATTAATTAAGATTGAGAGAGGAAGAGTTAAGATTGAGAGAAGAGTTGCATGAAAGAGTTGGAGAGAGATGTAGAGCTTGGGTTACAAGGGCAATGGCTGGAATTTTTGAGAGAGGCTATGAATGTTTTTTTTCGCTTTATGGAAAGGCAAGAAAGAAATGAAGTATGAAAGAGGATATGATTGTAATCAAAATTGTTGTATAAAATAATAAAAGGTGTTTATGCACGTACATCTTAATAAATACATAAATCTTATTTCTAGTTTCTTATTAAGATTGTTTAATAAAGGCTATCAATCATAATGCACATACATGGTTTTATTGTAGGTTTATTTTTAGTTTTACATTATTTTATTAACAAGCAAACATAATCATCAAATCAAAAGTTATTTATTTAAATAAGGCACTTATAAACGTTACAAATTGAATCTACCACCGGTTATTCAGTTATTAGCAGACAAGCATCCTTCCATTCACACTCTTTTTGAAGAACCCCATGCTGTATTCCCTTGAGAAAACCGCGGCAGCTCATTCCACAACCGTAGGCCTCCCCAACGAGTCTTTGATAAGACCCTGTCACAAAGAACCTGTAAGAAATAACCATTGCTTAATACACAGAAACATATCGATAGGCCACTGAAACCCTTAAATATATTATTCGTAGTTTTCATACCTTGAGTTCTAAAGGGATTCTTTCGCTGGAATGAAGTGAAGTTTTAAGTTGCAGCTGCTCACAGTTGCATATACTTAAATGCCACTTTATTGAGGCGATATCTATTTTTGAATTCTATATCCAAGAGCTCCATGGGTTTAAACACTTTCCTTTTTTTGGCTCTACGCCTAATTTCTCTACAAAATTAAATTAAAATAATTAGCCGAGTATAAAACAATAAAAACATACAAGAAATATTATAACCTAAAAAACGAACTCACCTTGTGAACCCATCTCTTTGCTCATTTATCGCTATTTCGGAGAGCAAATAGTAATGTAAAGTGCTCCGTTGCATTATATTTATGAAAAAACACCAAATGTATTAATTTTATTGATTTATAAACTAGTCGAACCTTTTCTCACTGACAATTTTATAGTGAATAACCTTGCGTACGTTCTCGACAGCACGACGATACCCAGCCTTCGAACAAATGTCAAAACAAAATTCGTGCTCGCGATTTGATACAAAATGTGTCAAGTGACGATACGATGGCGATACGAAAGTAAACCAAAACCCTTCGTGCTGCCAAATTTAGTTCGTTTTACGTCCTGTAGGGGCGCTGATCAATTTTCATACAATTTTTACTCGATGACGTTACGAATAACTTTTCGAAAGAAATTCGTGCTAGGGCCACTGTTTTGCAAATCCAACAATATTTTTTTAAACTTCAAACTAAAATTAAATTTACAATGTTAGCATAATCTATACTAATATTATAAATAGGGAAGATTGTATTTTTGTATGTTTGTAACGAATAAACTACTAAATTCTTTCCCCATTAGAATGCTACATTATCTCTGAGTAACATAGACTATATTTTTATCCCGGGAAAAAATGTCCACGGGAACGCGGATAAAACCACGGCGGACAGCTAGTCTATCTATACTGATATTATAAAGAGGAAAGATTTGTTTGTTTGTTTGCATTGAATAGGCTCCGAAACTACTGGACCGATTTCAAAAATTCTTTCACCGTTGGAAAGCTACACTATCCCTGGTGAACATAGGCTATATTTTATCCCGGGATAAGATAAGATCCCACGGGAACGCGGGTAAAACCACAGCGGACAGCTAGTATCTTATAAAATACGCCTTCATTCTGTAATACATACTTTTATTCTTTTCTCATATTCTCAAAACAAAATTGTCTGTTATAGTCAAAAGACAACTTTCAAGAAATTGTAGCTATCATTTTAATTTGTATGTTAAATAGAACTACCGTGGAATAGTCTCGTAATTACCCGAGAAGTTGTAAATGAGATGTAGTTACTAGGAAATGACTGAGACAAAGTGAAGTCTTAGGTACGTGTCTCACTAGAGGCGACGAAGCGATGGACATTTGAGAATTTAGTCGCGTAAATCTATTAAGCGACATATAATTAATTAATTATTCTTTTTTTTTATGTCACTAGTGACAACGAGGCAGGCGGGTCACCTGATGGTAAGTGACTACCATCGTCTATAGAAATTAGCACGACCAGGGGGACTGCCAACGTGTTGTACACCTTATTACAATGCCTTAAGGGCAAGGGCAACTGGCTCTCAAGTGCAACTGCCGGAACACACCAACAGGTGCTTGGCGACAGATTTTCAACTTGAGGGTGGTAGCCAGCCAGTCGAGTACCACATAGTACCCTACCACCGTGCCGTGGTTTCCTCACGATGTTTTCCTTCACCGAAAGCTCAAGCTCATTGTAGGATTCGAACCCACAACCTTCGCCGCGGTATCCGACGTCACTTACCACTGAGCTATCATCGCTTTTAAAGTTGTCTTTTGAGCATAATCACGAAATCTTAAAAAGTATAAATGCTACAATATTGAAATTTGGCAGGATTTATAATAGGCAGTAAATAGGTATTCATAGGTATAGGTAGGATTTTTGCGAGTGAAACCGCGCGGGACATCTAGTAATTTATGTAGTGAAACATTTCAGGTCGTTATTTTAATATTTAGGCAAAAAAAACCACTTCTAATCTCAGATACCAGCATTTGTCAACTACCCTCCCTCTAAGTCCATTTGCTAGGTATTTATATTGAGAGAATATTTAATATTTATACCTACTGGACGCACGATAAGTTTAATAAGCATGACTGTTTTATGAAAAATAAATATTTCATATTTAGGACTCTGTGCAAATAACATTTGAATCATGTCTTAAATATGCAGGTTTATGCGTGACGTTTCCATGGGGCCGATTCTGGAGTGTGACGTCATCTGCTTGTAAACAGCAAAATGGAAACAGGAAAGTTATAAAAGATCTAGCTTATTGCGTTACGATATTTTGACAACTAAAAGTTTGTTTACGAGCGGGTGACGTCATGATATTACGTGACCTTGGCGTCTTAGCGTTTTAGTGGCATTTTTATTATTATAAACTTTGATGGTATTTTTTAAGGAAAATAGAGAAATTCACAAAAAAAACCATCAAATACCCTATTATCATAATTGCTATATCTCTGGTATTCAAACTAGTACCTTAGAAACGTCTCAGAGCTACGTTTGACTACAAAGAACCTAATACTTTGTCATCCATTAATGTTTAATCGTGCCATCGGATGGAGGAATTAATTGGCAAATGGACTTTTTTATTTTTCAATTTTGTACTATTACTACTTGAACTATCATTTTTTTTAGTTTCTAATTGTAAAACTTTAAAAATATAGGTAAAATAATAGTCAGAGTCATAAAATATTTGCTGTGCTCCGCGATTTCACCCTTCTTCTTCTCTTCTTTGGATCTTATAGGAGGATTTTGCTCTAACTTTGTTAAAGTCACTTCAGGTGTACCACAAGGTTCGATTACCGGCCCGTTGCTGTATGTGGCGTACCTATATGATATTGCACAAAGCCTTAAGCACGCCCGGTTTCTTATGTACGCGGATGACACGAAGTTTTACATAAGAATCGAAAGTAAATCGGATTGTATTAAGCTGCAAGATGACCTAAACTCAATTGCTAAATATTATCGTAATAATAGAATTAACGTAAATATCAGTAAATGTGCACAGTTAACATTTACGCGGAAATCTAAACCAATAATTTTTTCCTATAAAATTAATGATACTGAACTTGTAAAGGTAAGTTGCACACGTGACCTCGGTGTACTACTTGACTCAAAATTAACTTTTTCTGAACATATTTCAACCATAACTAACAAAGCTTATAAAAATTTAGGGTTCATTATTCGCGTTAGTCAACAATTTACTGATATTCATTGTATCAAAGTTCTATACTTCTCTTACATAAGAAGCATTTTGGAGTACTGCAGCAATATTTGGAACCCACATTATATCACGGCCACACAAGAGATCGAAAAGATTCAAACAAAGTTTTAAAATACCTTAACTATCGTACAAACTTTAAACCCTCCAATTATTACGAATCATGTGAACGACATAAGTTATTAAGTCTCGAAAATCAGCGTTGTCTTCTACAAATGTTATTTGTAGAAGACAATAGCGATGATAGCTCAGTGGTAAGTGACGTCGAATACCGCGGCGAAGGTCGTGGGTTCGAATCCTACAATGAGCTTGAGCTTTCGGTGAAGGAAAACATCGTGAGGAAACCATAGCACGGTGGTAGGGTACTTTGTAGTACCCGACTGGCTGGCTACCACCCTCAAGTTGAAAATCTGTCGCCAAACACCTATCGGTGTGTTCCGACAGCTGCACTTGAGAGCCAGTTCCCATCTAGGCTTTGTGTGCTTACCATCTTCGGCCACATCATCACTTACCATGGTGAGATTGTGGTCAAACACAAGCCTATCTAGAATAAAAAAATAAAAAAAAATAAAAAAAATTGTACATGACGTGTGTCATGGAGTTGTAGATAGTTCGGAACTATCTAACTTATTTTTGCAGTTATGCGCTCCCAGTCGTCGTACTAGGCACACACCTTTGTTCCACACCCCGATGGTCAGTACCAACTACGCCCAGAATTTCATTGTCTGTCAAACGTTAAGGTCTTTTAATAAAAAAATTGCAGACACTGATCCATTCTCAGGTTCTAAGGAAAGCTTCAAGAGTGTCATTCTTAACATTTTGGCACAGGGTATGTAGATGTTAATTAATTTATGTGCTTGACTAATAGTATTTACATGTGTAGTAGTATTTAATCATTTATGTATGTATTGAATTCATTCCCCTCCCCACCCACACACACTCACACTCACTCATACACCCCTACACACTTACGCACACAAATATATTCACACACACACAAATTAGATTTATTATTGTATTCGTTTCTGTTCTCTTCCGCTCTGCAAATATAATGTTTGAACTAAATAAAGTAAATCCTTAATTGGCAGTATGCGATAATATTAAGATTAATTTTATATATAGTAATAGTGCTGTGGATTTTGTATTAATGATAAAATAAAAAATAAAAATTATCTTTTCCCGAGACAAAAAGTATCATAAGTATATTTTATTCCAGAATCTATTAGTGTGCCAAGTTTCCTCTAGAATATAAAATTTCTGAGTTAATTGCGTACCAACACCGTGACACGGGTTTTTTTTGTAACGTTTTTTTTTATTAATTGTGTACAATTAGAGAAATAGAGCCCAACTTCCAAACCGGTGGAAACTTCAGTAAACGTGCCCTGTTTGGCCCTAAATTGCATAAATATCATTGCTTTTATAACCTACATAATTAAACGTCAAAATCGTCATGTTATATTAAAAATATACAGTGACATGGTAAATAAAGAGAGCCGTAAAAATACCAGCGAAAGGCAAAACTATGAATATTCCAGTGTAGCTCGACTATTGTCGCGTACGTGTTTTTTACGGCTTTCCAGAGCTTTATTGGAGTATAAACTAATTCCTGACATAGCAAAGGCTTGTGTAAAATATCGCTGTATTTTCAATATGAAAAATGTGTCTTTGAATTGGATTATGACAAGAAATTTTATGTTCAAAACATGGTTTACCATGCAGTATTTTAGTCAAATACAAGCCAATTTCAATAAAAAAAGTATAGTACCATTGAGTGACAATTCAAAACAAATCCTAACGTTTTAGTATTATACAGGATGTCCGGTAAGTAAGAGTAGTATGACAAACTTAAGGGGAAGATAGGTGAGGGGGTATCTACCAAATATACAAAATAACCTCAGTAAAAGTTTCACCTATTTCGGGACATTTAAAATCGAAAATTCATAAATCAATATTTAGTGTAGTAATTTTTTTTTGTTATTTTTTTTTATTTGTGTAATTAGATTATTAGATTATCTGTAATATATTAGTTAGTCTTTCTTTTTTATTTGAATATAATAAAATGTTATTTATTTATTTGCAATACTAAATCAATATTTAAAAATCAAAAATATTCAAATATCTTGAAAATGGTAACACTTTTACTGGATCATTTTTTTATATTTGGTAGGTGACCCACCCGCCTATTTCCCTTAAGTTTGTCGTAGTACTTACCGGACACCCTGTAAATACAGGCTGTCATTTTCTAGAAAAGCATTAAAAATCCTTTCGTCTAAATCAAAGGAATGTTCATAAATTATATTAATAAAGCGTCACAACAACATTACATAACAAAGGTAACCGGGACATCTCTATAAACAGGTAAAAATTAAAAACGTCCTTACCGGTAAATTATGACGTCTAATTATATAACCATTGTCGAGTTTCGGCTCTGCGTTTAATTTTGTTTATACTGGCAATGGCTTGGTGGATGGTGCAAGGGACTAGTTGTAGCGACGAGTTCTTTTTTTAAGTGTCATATTATCTGTTGTAACTAAAAAAATGTAATAATGTAGAAGAGATTGTATTAAAATATACCAAAATATTAATAAAATTAAACGCCGAGAATGCATATTGCGTACATAGCAGCACTTACTTGCTTTCTCCGCTGGCTCAGTGACCGAAGTTAGTCTCTGACACAAGAGACCGCCACTTTTCTTTGTCTTGTGCGATCTTCCGCCATGCAATTGGTAGACATTATATCCAGAGGTTGTTGGAGGAACTTGTTCCAAGTTCTAACATCTGATGTTCTAATTTCTATCTCGTAAATTTCAACTTGTTGTAAGTTGTGCTGTGCCCAACAGGATCCACAAATTGACTCAAACCTAAATTACCACCTAAGGTGGTATGATAACATCATCGTGGAATGCAAATAAATGAATATGAATATTTTTATACGTCTTGCGTTACTTTGTTGTTTACAAAAGGGACGCAAAATAGTGGCATGGATTCCGTAGTTTTTCAGCCTTACAGAATAACAATGATGTTCTACACCGCTGTAAGTATAAACCTTGTACCACACACTAATATCGTTTAATTTAACACGAGAGCATTCGAGTGTGCGCTGATAAATACGTCCCTCGCACCTCACCTTGCGATAATGCCGACGTTTTTGTCAACGAATTAATTTAAATACACCCTGTAATTGTCAGTTAATTAATGTGAACATGGGTTTATTTCTATAAATTAATTTCAATTTGTAAAAAGGGAAGTTTGTTTTGATAAGTTTGAGGCATTGTTGAATGAATGTTAAATATTCTGAAAATAGTAATGAATTTCTTATTCAAATAGGCTTTTACAACTTATGAATAGTCGAGACTAATGTACGGTTCAGAAGGTTGCGTTTGCTGAGAAGAGCCGCCAATAAAGTCAGCGTAAGTTAACAAGACCTATACCTCGCACAGACCAGCCCCCACAAGCAGCACATGTTCACAAGTATGACGCGTGCGGCAGAATTCTGAATCTTCAAAAAAATTTTACATACAATAATCATTTTTTTAGTCTCACTGATAATATTTGCGTACATTAATAAATGCTAAGTCATTTATTAATACACGCAAATATTACACAAAACTCGCACAGACCAGCCCCCACATACCTATTATTTTCGCTTGCATGCTTAATATTAAGAAAATAGACAAGGTAAGACACACCAGGATAAGAATAATAACAAAAGCCACAAATGCTTTGAGCTATGCCCTCAAGCTCAAGTGGAAATGGGCAGGACACGTAGCGAGGCTCACGGACCAGAGATGGACCCTCAAAATTACCTTATGTCGAGGCCCACAGGGAAAAAGAAGAAGAGGGAAACCACTTACACGATGGGAGGATGAAATTAAAAAAGTTGCAGGCCCAAATTGGTGCCAAACAGCCCAAAAAAGGAAATTTGGGCATCCTTGGAGGAGGCCTTCACCCACCCGGGGTTCTTGATTTAGATTTAAGCTAACTTAGGAAGTAGTTCAAAATTATGTAATTATATTAAGAACAAATAAAGGCTTTTTTATTTATTTATTTTATATTATTTTTGAAAGAATTATTCCTACAAATGTCGAACTTATTTTTAAATTAAGAAAACATATTTTTTCTCTTCACTTAATCTTCGCGAACCGTCCTGCGCAATGACAACAAAACAACATTTAAAGACAAAGAGCAAGCGGCTAATCGGTCCCAATGGGCTAAGTTAAAACTACTTGCAGCATTAAAGAGTTCAACTTAATAAAGCCGGTTAAGACGGACAAAGGGGAAGGTGGGGTGAAGGGGAAAGAGGGAGTCGCTCCAAAAACAAGCGCATTGTGAAGCACCTGGGACTGTGTGATAATGAAACTAATTTACTAGATTTAGACCTTCGATGGATGTTCGAAGGTAGCAAGGTTTTTGGAGGAGGTATAAAAGTGTGCACTGTTATTTTTTTTTTATGTCACTAGTCACAACGAGGCAGGCGGGTCACCTGATGGTAAGTGACTACCGTCGCCTATAGACATTAGCAATACCACCGGGACTGCCAACGTATTGTACACCTTATTACAATGCCTTAAAGGCAAGGGCAACTGGCTCTCAAGTGCAACTGCCGGAACACACCAACAGGTGCTTGGCGACAGATTTTCAACTTGAGGTTGGTAGCCAGCCAGTCGAGTACCACATAGTACCCTACCACCGTGCTGTGGTTTCCTCACGATGTTTTCCTTCACCGAAAGCTCAAGCTCATTGTAGGATTCGAACCCACGACCTTCGACGCGGTATTCGACGTCACTTACCACTGAGCTATCATTTTTACCCCATTAACAAAACAGTTCTTTAAATCTTCAATAACTTAATTGAGTAAGTGGCAGATGTTTTCAATTATATCGTAAATCTTGAAATAGTATCTATAATAATGAAGTTATACTGAACCACTTTTAACATGCCAACAAGTCTTAAATAGTGAAAAAAAAAACACAAAAAGAAAATTACGCATCCAAAATGTAAAAATCTATCTATAAGTAAAAATAACTTTTTTTAAAACAAGCTTTGGATTTATCGTGATGTCACTTTATTTTTCGAGATATTCTCAGCAAGCCCTTTCATTTGATAGCCATAGTGTAGAAGTGGATTAAAAAATAATAGTAGTAATAGCCATGTTGGATTTATAATGACGTTCACAGCTAAATTGTCATCCTAACTAAACGTGTATAAAAAAATTCAGCTCAATCGGTTAAAGATATCTACTTCAAATTTGAGTTGCGAGATTCCACCCGAAAAAACATAGTTTACATACATACATTGCAAGTTTAAAAAAAACATGTAAAAAACCAATTGATACTCTTCTTTCCCTATTCTATAAAGTTGTTCAGCATATTTCATCAATTTAATTGCAATCAAATATAAATCCATGTCTCTTTTTGACAAGCTTGCATGACCAAATGTTGAAAATACGTAGGCAGCTGATAAAAATGTTAATGTCCGTGTCCAAAATATATCGCGTTTCGTAGCTCGTAGTACTGTGAGTTGCACTCGAAACTCCATTGGGATTAAATTTTCTTACCCGTTGAATGCAGCTATGATAGCTCGGTTGCTTTGTGAATGAAAGTAGTTTTATTGTCAAACTATCTTAATGAAGATCAATAAGTTTTTGCAGACATTAATTATATTAAAAGTTTGCATTTTACTGAGACGTCTAGATGTTTTTCTGTGCAATTAAGAAGAAGTGTTGATGGAGTGTTTTGAAATCACGTAATTTTTTTCAAAGAGTTCTAACCAAAACAATGGCAATTGGTCTGAAATATTTACGTTAAATCCTCAGGGCACGGCGCGATTATTACTTATTTTTATTGCAATCAGTTTCTATGAGAGTTAAATTAAATAGATATACGAAGTGATTGCCTCGAAGAATTTATATAGTTATGTAGTATATAGATAGCGCTGCACATATTAGGTTCGTCCTAAGTCTCAGTAATATGCTGAGCAATGATCCATATTTTTGCGCACATACGACGCACAAACTTCCAACATTATTGTTTAATTTGTTTTGTAAATCATTTGAAAAAAAAGGTACAAAATTGTATATATTCACTTCATTAGAACCTTAGGTAAGCATTATTATTATTTTAAATGAAAGGTATAATGTAGTGTTGCCAAATGTACCTATTACGCGGTAGCAAAAAAAAGGAAAACTCTTAAGTTTTTTGTTATTTTTTGTTGCTATTCGGTTTGCGTCGAATGGCGCGCATAAATAAAAAAAAATCTTTCTTTCTTTCTATATAAATACCTTGGATAACCTACATAATTCCTCACAGTTGCAATTGCAATAAGCCTGATATCATTTCATCAGTACCTACTCCCCAGCAACTGGTTCGAAATATCATCAAGGTGTTCCCTAAGGTAATACGAGTACCCACTCGATGACTCTTCTCGTCCCTTAAAAACCGTCTCAACTAATAGATATTGTATTAAAAAGAAGCAGTTTTTGATAGCAACCAATTTAAAAAACAATAAAAATAATGTCAGTGTTTCAAATTGAAATAGATTGTATCAGAGTTACGTTATATAGTTTCTCATGGAATACAGTCGGTGCGACGCGTGTCGATCGAGTGGCTCGTGAAATTTTAACTAGTAGTCGCGGCCTCGTACCGTTTTATTTGCACTGACATGTACGCTCCAATACACTGTTTCGGTAAACTTTGATGCTTGATGTACAAAGACGCAGGATTTTTTCGAATGGTTTTAAAGTCACATTAGAAAACTAGGTATATCATAGCGGTTTTCTAATGGCAATGAGATAATAGATTAGTCGTTTTTCCCGCGAAATATACCTCCATGAATGATTATAATGTAGTAAAGACAAAAAAAAATTAGAGTACAAGTCAATACGGTTTAGCTTCCAATTAACGCTGTAGCTGTGTGCTAAAAGCATAAAACAACCAACAAACATTCAACTGTACACATTGTTGCAAAATAATTTGACATCCCTTTAGGTGACACGATGATGAAACAGAAACGGAATATTTTTATTTCAATTATGGTCACTTGAACATTATTTTAATACGTGAAATAAATATTTTTATCCCTTTTACTTTTAATAAATAAAAAAAATGATAAATAGATTTTTGTATGGAAATGACAAGTGCTAATATATTTAGTTACGGTTAGAAATAATCATAAAATTGAGTAGTTA
This sequence comes from Ochropacha duplaris, assembly GCA_951361185.1. Lineage (NCBI taxonomy): Eukaryota > Metazoa > Arthropoda > Insecta > Lepidoptera > Drepanidae > Ochropacha > Ochropacha duplaris. Next base: position 12,594,347 of record OX592696.1, on the reverse strand, counting down.
TTTATGTACCTTATATGTAGTTAATTACATCATAAAGTAGAACACAATATTTTAGAAAAGTATATTCAAATTAAAATAACAAAAAAAAATCGTAGACTCCGTAGCATTTCGTAGCACCGTAGCGTTTTCGTAGCATGAATTGACTGACTTAATTGTTCACGCAAACTGAATTTTTCAGTACTCACTGCAATGAACCTATCACCTTGTGACGTCATAATACAGAATACACAATAGGGATGTTAATAACATATCAAATCAGCTTCTTGAAATGTTAAAACGATAGGTTTATATGGAGGTTTGTATGAAATACTGCCATGTGACGTCATCAATATACACCATCAAAAGATTTACTTATTGGTGTTAAATTGCTTATTAAAAATCATAGAATAGTTGAATTTTACGAAGTGTTCACTATTTACGAGTACTTTTAGGTGTTTTATACAGTTTTATTTAGGTGGTTATCGCGCGTTGTGAAAGGGGGATAGACGGAAAAAAATCTTACGAAAAATTGTCACGACACTTTTAGTTTCAGTGTCACTTAATTGTAAGCTGTGCGGCGTGCGCATGTTTCTCTGTCTGTCTCTCTCTCTCTTATAGAAAGCAAGCCAGACATTTTTTTCATTTCTATTTAAATAAATAGTTTTTTTTTATACATGTATATATGTACTCTCTCGACTTATATAACTTCGTTCTATCCGGGTGTCCCTTGACACCTCTCAAGTTTTTATTTTTTATTGAATATAGGCAACGTCCATATAATTATTATTTACTAGTTTTCCACCCCGCGGTTTCACTCGCGTTCCTGAGGGATCTTATATTTTCCCGGGAAAAAAAGTATCCTATATGTTATTCCAGTATATGACCTACCTGTGTTTTTTTTTTACGGTAAGCGGTTACCGTAGCCTATGGACGCTTGCAACACCAGAGGCGTCTCGAGCGCGTTGCCGACCTTGCATAAACCTTCTTGTACCAAGATTCAGTAAAATCCATGCAGTAGTTTTTGCGTGAAAGAGTAACAAACATCTTCTCATCTTCACACACATCCAAACATACTTTCGCATTTATAATATTAGTAGGATAGTAGGATTAGTAGGATTTATTTAAAAGGCCTTAGTTACAAAGACTATTCATGAACAGAATAGATAATAGTACTACAGCTATAATCATAGCCAAGATCTCTTTACTTAGGTATCATTGTTAATAATTATACGAGCTAAAACAAACAGCTAGATTATTGGTTTTATCATAAATAATATTAACGTGACATTAATCGTTATTAAATTTGCACAAACGTCGCCATGTTTATTGTTTTCCCGCCAAAATTTGACAAACCATAGACAAGAGCAGTCACAAAGCCACCCGATTACGTCACTCAACATGTCCGAGCGTAATCTCGACAATACCAGTTGCTTTTCAACGTTTTCACGTTTGAATTTTGTGTAGAACAAAAGCCTGAAAACAAATTGCAGCACACATTTTAGACAAACGTTTGAAAAAGGTTGCTCTTACGAAATGCGAACCGACAAAAACTAAAAAATTACTAAAGAAAACAAGCTGCCCCCCGCGGTTTCACTCGCGAGTATTGTTAGGAGTAGAATTTTCAGAAATCCTTTCTTAGAAGATAAATACTTGCTATTAAAAATCTATGTAATAAATTTTAAGTTTGTAGTTTCTCTAGTTTGAGTCTGAGACTGCGTGAGTAGTATTTGGTTTTATATCAATCCCGTGTCACCATGTTGAACTCCGAAACTACTGAACCGATCTTGATTAAACTTGGCACACAAATAGATTATATCCTGGAATAAGAGATAGGATACTTTTTATCCCGGGAAAAGATAAAATCCCACGGGAACGCGGGTGAAACCGCGGAGGAGAGGTAGTATTTTTTTTAACTTCTGGATAAGCTTGTGTTTTACCGCAATCTCACCATGGTAAGTGATGATGTGACCAAAGGTGGTAAGCACAAAGCCTAGATATGAACTGGCTCTCAAGTGCAGCTTTTGAAACACACCGATAGGTGCTTGGCGACAGATTTTCAACATGAGACAGATAGATGAAGATTAAATGAAAAATTATTGAATATTTCCATTTTTAATGTCCACATCAATAAATTGCTACGACGCGCGACGTGGGTAGGCACTACACCACATACTTCACAGGCACTTATGAATAGTCAGACTCTAAATGCTCGGTTCGGAAAGTTGCTTTTGTTGAGAAGAGCCGGCAATAAACTCAGCAATTACTCTTTTCAAAAACAACTTACACCTATTACATTAAATAATTATTTATCTAAGTCTCACTGACTATATTTGCGTGTTATGGCGGCAAAAATAGTAATCTATAGAATTTAATTATGACTGACTTAGTAAACAACAAACTCAAGCAGACCCGCCCCCACAAGCAGCACCTGTTCACAAGTATGACGCGTGTGGCAGCCACCGCCCTCGCACATATTATAGGGAAGTGAGCGACCCGCCACACGACGCTGTAGGTAGGTATATACGTAAGGTGAAGGAAAATCATTCTGTTTATTGTCAACCTTGTCCCTGACGACGCGCGACTCGTCCAACAGCCTTTATGGCCTTCCTCAGTAATTTATATCGCGACCGCTTTGAACTTCTACCTGCCGCATAGATTACATATATCGCAGAAGGTACGTTACGTGAAGTAAATAAATAGTAATAATAATAAATATATCCTCGGACATTTGTTCACACACGGCTCGGCTATCTGATTCCAAACTAAGCAGAGCTTGTAATACGGAAACCAGATGACTGATATACTACATATACTACTTGTTTTTGTTGTAAATAGATAATTACACCCAGACTCAGGACAAACAGACATGTTCATGCACACAAATGTCTGTCCTGGATGGGAATCGAACCCACGACCTGTGGCACCACGCCAACCGGCCCGTGTGTACGACACGACGCCCGACGAAGTGTAGGTACATCACTTACTTACAAGATTTCTTCTAGATAGAGCCAGAGATATGATACTTACATCAAAATTATTGGTTGAGATACATTAAAAATATATTTTTAAAAAGCTGTTATTTAAAGGCTCTAAAAAGCAAAAAAGCAGCGGCCATATTGAATTTAGTGTGATGTCACTAACTTTATCGTCTTCAACTCTTCAAGCTTTTTCATGTGGTACCCATTATTACAGGGATGAAAAGAAAATGATTAATTCTTAGAGCGGCCGCTATATTGAATTGAATATAACGTCACTAACTTTATCGTTTACTACTCTTCTTTTGATATAAAAAATACATCATCCGCCATCTTGTGACTACGGCCATTTAAAAAAATCAGGCCTTAAATGAATTTAAAAAATGTTAAATATTATTTTTGTATTTCGTTATGGTATATACCTGCAATTATATCCTGAAAGAAGTTAAACCGGCATGATTTCTTTTTAAGATATTTTTTTTTCAATTCTTATATTTTATTATAACTTATTGGCTATTTCAATAATCCCACTAGGTAATATTATAAATGTGACAGTTTGGATGGATGGATGGATGTTTGTTACTCTTTCACGCAAAAACGGCTGAACAGATTTTGATGAAACTTGGCACACAGGTAGATCATATCCTGATATAACACATAGGATACTTTGAATTCCGGGAAAGGATAAGATCTCACAGGCGTACCTGTGAAACCGCGGGGGACATATGTAATTATATTCTATAGTCTAGAGCATTTAGTTTTGACTTAGAAATTAAACGTACCATATATTCGTTCCCCTCTGATTCATACTCTTTGTCCGCACACGAGGAACATGCGTGAACCTTCGACGAGTGCGGTATGGAGGGTTCGCAGAGATTGATGCTTTAATTTCGGTAATGGTTGCTTATTAGAAGTTTGCAAGACATTTTGAGATTGGCACATTAGGCGTTCCGTGCCAACCGCATTTTGGGAATGTAGGACTTTTAAATTAATTTACGAGAAGACGAGTCAGGGTTTTAGCTGATTATGAAAATGTATGTTTAGTTAGTAGTATTAGCAGTAAGAGGTTTTGTGTGCATGATGACATTGTGGCATTGATATCTAATAACTAAAGATAAACAATCCCAAGCAAAAGTTCTTTCAAAACTGTCTCAAATTGTGTTGGGTAATACTAGTTATTTTTTTAAGTTTTATTCACAAAGCTATGTACAAAGGCAACAAAATTTTTACGACTCATACCTGCTAGCCAAAATATATCTTAAACTAGCACTGAGGCATGTTTACCGCCGGAGCGTTCGAATGCTACTAGATTAAAAGACCACCCAAATGTTCGAGTGGGTAGACGTTCGGTAAGGCCTATTTTTGTCGCTGATTGTGTATCTTTAGTTATTAGATATCAAAGCATTGTGGTCAAACACAATGGAAGAACTTTTGTATTTTGATAGTTAATCTAGAATCATCATACTTCTTCTTACTATTATTACAAACAATGATATCTATAAGTAAAACAGTGTTGATAGGTTACCTACACAACATTGGATTTTTAAATGGCACTCTAACGCACACATAAATAACTTAATATTTCAATATCGACACTATATTACGAAATCTCATAACACACTATGGTATATTTGGTTGGTTTTGGGTCACTTTTACTATTAATTGCTATAAAAAAAACTTCCTCGATGCTGCCGCTGTTGCCGATCGGCGAGGTTCCCAGCAGGCTGGCAGCGTTTCCTCTTTGGATTGCCAGGTTGATGCGTTGGCGGAAAAAGCTCCCCGCCCGCTGATCACCCAAGGCCTCGATCACTGTTATATTTTAACTCAAACCCTTTGATATGTAATAACTAAAGACACAATCAGCGACAAAATAAGGCCTTACCGAATGTCTACCCACTCGAACATTTGGGTGGTCTTTCGAACGCTCCGACGGTAAACATGCCTCAGTGCTCGTTTAAGATATATTTTGGCTAGCAGGTATGAGTCGTAAAATTCTATTGCCTTTGTACGTAGCTTTGTGAATAAAACTTTAAAAAAAATAACTAGTATTACCCAACATAATTTGAGACAGTTTTGAGAGAACTTTTGCTTGGGATTGTTTATCTTTAGTTATTAGATATCAATGGTCAAACCTCAATTTCAGTGCTTATTATAAAATCATATAAAAATCACCATGTTTAAAAATTAGTTACTTCATTTTTCTCGTATGACTTTTCATGCGGAAAATCCTTTCCGCGTCAGTCAAAGCTGATCGTATCTTAGAGCTGCGCATATGAAATGAAATATCTGAATCCCCTCACAATATCCTCAGGTATCTGCGCTATAGAGGTGTGTTGTAATCCTATCCGCCAGGATGTAGTTACTTTAGTGATGGGAAAATATATCGATAAGTTAAGCATGGAATCTATCTACACATAAAGGAGATTTACATATAAAAGAAATATACCGCTCACTGATTTATCTCACAAAGTATAAATGCTACAAACTTGACATTTGGCACTCCTAAAACGTATGCTCGTGAACGATTACACGTCTTTAGTTAAAAATATGTTTTTATAGATAGGTACACATAGGTTTACAAAGACTAATTAATTTTTTTTTTTTTAAATTCTGGATAAACTTGTGTTTGACCACAATCTCGCCATGTTAAGTGATGATGTGGCCGAAAGTGGTAAGCACACAAAGCCTAGATGGGAACTGGCTCTCAAGTGCAGCTGTCGGAACACACCAATAGGTGCTTGGCGACAGATTTTCGACATGAGGGTGGTAGCCAGCCAGTTGGGTACAACAAAGTACCCTACCACCGTGCTATGGTTTCCTCACGATGTTTTCCTTCACCGAAAGCTCAAGCTCATTGTAGGATTCGAACCCACGACCTTCGTCGCGGTATCCGACGTCACTTACCACTGACCTATCATCGCCTTTAATCGCATAAAAATACACATTAACATTCTTCAAAATACATTTAAAAATCGATTACTATTCTTTTTTAAATGCCTATCAGTAAAAAGACAAACTAAGTGACACAGGAGGGAAATATAATTTGCTTCCTACCATTTTTTTTGTATCGATGTTCTATTTTCAAAACAAACACACATCACTAGTTTATGATCGATAATGCATCGAATTTCCCGAAGGGTTCCCGCCGTACATAAATCGACAAGCTCTGATCTCATATTACATTGAAATAAACAAATTACCTATGAAATAATCCTGCTAAATTCAGAAGGACCTATACTTTACCCCCTTTATCGTTTGTTTGTTAACCTATTTTCTTTTTTTTGTAGCTATTGATGAGAGTAGATCACGTTCTTCAATTCGTAAGTTCTCTTGAATAGCTGTTAATTCTAACTTATATAAAAACTAGTTTTCCGCCCCGTGGTTTCACCCGCGTTCCCGAGGGATCTTATATTTTCCCGGGATATAAGGCTTTTATTCCAGGATGTGATCTACCTGTGTGCCAAGTTTCATCAAAATCCGTTTAGCCGTTTTTGCGTTTACGAGTAACAAACATTCACATTTATAATACTACCTGTCTCCCGTGGTTTCATCCGCGTTCCCGTGACATTTTATTTTTCCCGGGATAAAAAGTATCTACCTGTGTGCTAAATTTAATCAGAATCTATTCATTAGTTTTTGTGTGAAAGAGTAACAAACATCTTCACATACATCCAAACATACTTTGATATTTATACTTAATACGAGTATTATTAGGATATAAATTATCTCGATAGTAATTTTTAAGAGTTCTACACTTTTTTTTCAATACTAAAAACAAATCAATCGATACTATGTTGATTCTGTTTCATTAGAGGTTACTCGCCCGGACATCCATTAAGCTAATGGATTGTCGGACACTGTCCGGGACTGTCCAGAATTTACATTGCAAATCTTTACATCAAAGCCTTTGGTTGCGTATTTTTTGTTTACAGGCTTTTTGTTCGACTACCTAGATTCGTTGTGAAAGGATTTAGAGTTGCTTCTAAAAATCTATTTGACTATCCTAAAATAATAGATAATTTTATGTTAACCATCTTCTGTTTCGAAAGTCTTCATTGTTTTGTTGGTATGCTTACTATTTTTGGTCTTCCCATCGATTACCACTATGCTTCCTACTTCCTACTTAATATTCCTACTTTATATTATGAAAAAGTTAGTATGCTTGGATGTTTTTTTGCTCAATCACGCAAAAACGGCTGAACGGATTTTAATGAAACTTCGCACATAGATAGTTCATGTCCTGGAATAAAACAAGACTTTTTATCCCAGGAAAAGATAACCACGGGGCGGAAAACTAGTCTGTTCAGAGCAACAATGGAAGGTGTATAATAGAAACCAGATAACTTATTTCACACAAATCCTACTTTTATATTTACCATACAGTCTTTGTCACCCGCTTTCTCCCATTGCGGTCGATATTAAAAAAAAAACAAGAACACTTCCAATAACTTCTAAAAGTTTTTTATACAACCAAAAAGGTATCAAAACTTCTGACTCTAATCAATTCTACTAACTTTCCAATCAACCAAAACGCACGTCTCTATTTTTAGTAGATTAGGATGAGTTTTTATCTACCATCAAACCATTGACATAGATAAGGTAAAGACGTATTTTTTTTTATTTTTTTTTTATTCTGGATAAGCTTGTGTTCGACCACAATCTCACCATGGTAAGTGATGATGTGGCCGAAGGTGGTAAGCACACAAAGCCTAGATGGGAACTGCTTGGCGACAGATTTTCAACTTGAGGGTGGTAGCCAGCCAGTCGGGTACTACAAAGTACCCTACCACCATGCTATGGTTTCCTCACGATGTTTTCCTTCACCGAAGGCTCAAGCTCATTGTAGAATTCGAACCCACGACCTTCGACGCGGTATTCGACGTCACTTACCACTGAGCTATCATCGCCTTAAATACTTAAATCGAAACATACGTATCAAAATCACGGCACAAGTTAGAATCTATTACGCAAATTTGAAGAGCGTTACCGATCCTGATCGATGCCCTATTAACAGATATCCTTAATCCGATATCATCCCAAATTACGTTCGGGAAACGGACAAATCTCTTTATAACGCACAGCCCTACGAACCAGCACCGTGAAACAAGATTACACCGCCGGGGAATCGAATCTGGACCTTGTGAAGTTATATTAAATTTTCGATATCGAATCGTCTTCAAAGCGAGATTGCATCCGATGCATCTGGCATTTGTGTTTCTATCTACTGTCTGTTGTGATATAGACATGTGGAGATATCGTAGGCTATTCAATTTTGTGTTGCCATTAAATTAAATTGTATACGGGTTTCAAGATAGGCCATCTTTACTAATATTATAAAGAGGTAAAGGTTATAAGGGGTAATCTCTGGATCTACTGAAATGATTTTGAAAATTATTTTACCAATAGAAAGCCACGTTATTTGTGAGTCTTAAGCTATATTTTTGTCCCGGGAAAAGATAAGATCCCACCGGAACGCGGGTGAAACCGCGGGGGATAGCTAGTATTTTATATACGTGTGTCTAAAGGGCTGGACAGGTTTAAATGCTCAATTGTTATGAGTCGTGACAAAGGAGGGTTTGAATACTACAATAAATTTTTGAAGAAGAATATCATGAAGTAACCATAGCGGTGGTAGATATAGTACTTTGTTGAACTCGACTGGCTGGCTACCACCACTAAGATGAAAATTTGGTGAAAAAAACACAAGTACCTAAGTACGTAACATCTAGACACGCGGAAGCGTGTCAAGCCGAGTTCAAGAAACAGAACTGGCGAGCCGCACCGTGTGTAATATTACACGAACCATTTGGAGACACTTTTGACCCCCTCATAAATCAAAAACTATTTTACATAAACGTATCAAATTTGGCTCATATATTGGAAAACCAGCCAAGTCAGCCCTTAGACTACATATTTGGATTTTGGATAGAACTCGGCACTCAATCTCAGATCTCCATTCTTTTTGCGGCGAAGCCCACAGCAGAGAATAATTTTTGTATTGAACTTGGCTCTCCTTTTTTACATTTATGTTTTTGGTGGGATAAGTTGATTTCTATATTGTAAAAGGTTGCCAACACATTGGCAATCCCCTTGGTATTGCTAATATCCATAAGTGACGGTAAACGGTTACCATCAGGTAACCCTATGCCTATTTCTGACTTGGAAAATAATAAAATTGTCATCGCTTTTTTTATTCAATACCAAAATAAAACAATTTGTAATAGTTAAGGACCTCTACAAGTTATTTATTTGTCATATTACGATCATAGTGCTAGCTAATGACATCCAATTTTTATCAATACAATGGAAACAAATATATTAATAGATAATAACACAGATTAATGATTGTTTCATTCGATTAACGATATCATGGTGGTCAAACTGAATGGTGATTATATTAATTCTCTAATTAAATCTATTTGTAGTTTATCGTAATAAATAAAACACGATCGAAATGGTGAGCGGCGGTGGAAAGGTACTTTAAGTATGTTTTAATGTTAACAAATCTTATGAAAAGGAAATATTTCTTTACTAGTCCCGAAGGATCTTATCTTTTCCCTGAATAAGAGTGTAATATGTTTTATTACAGGATATGATGATCTACCTGTGTTCCAGATTCATCATATTCCGTTTTTGTTTCATCATTCGTTTTTGCATGATTAAGGAACAAACATACAAACTCTCACACTTATAGGTAATATTAGTAGGATAGAATTTAAAACAATTAGTAAAGCGTTCGAGCGTATAAGCTTTTAAAAAAATATTACAACAAATCGGAAATTAGATATACACCGTTTCTTCCCGTTTTGTTTAATCTATGCTTATAAACGAGCAATATAGCAATGAGCATACCCGAAGTCAGAGTAGCGCCGTAGACTTTAAAACTTCTTGTTCGAATGGTAATAACAAAAAACGAGAATCTGACATATGCGACTACTGTAAGGCCTTACCTTGGTAATGCCATACATGCACCAAAGACTTTTAACTTATACTTATAGACAGGACATTGCGAACAAAATCGTAATCCGATATTTATGTCCTAGTGGACAAAAGTCGCTCAGTCTAGTCTAGTTATAGATAGATGGCGTTACTGAGGCATGGAATGGGATCACTGTTTTTCTATGACTTTTCTTCTGATAGCCGCTCTATTGTATCTATCTTTAAATCTCTTTGCTGACAACCAACTCTACCACCGCGTCGGTCAATAAATGAGTCTTGAGTTTGAGGGTGTATGGGCTAAAAATTACACACTTCTGTCCCTATCTGACAACCCGGTTTGTTACACTTTTCCGTCCCTTTTTTGAAAATCACTCCCACCGATTGCGCGTATAACGCAGTGCTTTGTAAATATTTTATCTAAGCATTTATTGCATTCAAAATGACTTTTATTATCATCCTATTGGAATACTCATTCATTATTAAAACGGAAACGATTGCAACCTTCTTTATTCGTGTAAAAACTTCCTGAGGGTGAATAAAATAACAATGCAACGATACGTAGAATACTACGTATTGAAATACGCGCGTTTTTTATTGCTCTAGTGTGTGGTAATGATATTGAAAGTTATAAATAGTACTTAGAATGATAATGCATGGAATAGGGATGTTTGATATCAAATCAAAGAGACTATGATTTCTTCGAAAGAGATGTAAGAAGATTTATGCAAGGTCGGCAACGCGCTCGTGGCGCCTATAGTGTTGCAAGCGTCCATAGGCTACGGTAACCGCTTACCATCAGGTGGGCCGTAAGCTTTTTTACCACCTAGTGGTATAAAAAATGTGAGCTTTTTTATTAAATGTCAAAACGATAGTTTACATGGAGGTTTGGATAAAATACTGACTTGTGACGTCATCAATATACACCATCAAATAATCTAGTTATTATAGTTATTGGTATTGGTAATTAAAAAGAATAAAAAAGCGTATTTTTTTAATATTTGTTATAATTATTCACGTTTCCCTTATATTATTCCCTTATGAATTAAGATGAGGAGCTTGAATCAACTCTCACAAACGGCCTATAAGATATTGCTTATTTAGCCCCTAGTGTTTGGTACCTTTCATAAACAACATCTCACTAAATATTTATCTTTTACTGAAAGTAGGCATAATATGTTAATTTGGTAGGATGATGATGGAACTGAAGTGAAATGTGCTCATCACCTTTGGCCATAATATTATATTATTTACTGACTTGTGACATCATCAATACTACAATATACACTATATTGATGACGTCACAAGCCAGCTTTTCCTACACAACCCCATGTAAACTATCGTTTTCACATTTAATGAAACCAAGCCGGCTTTGTCTTATCACCGACGATCTCTCAAGTTTGCTCTCAATCTCACAATGTTTTTCTTTACTGTAAACTCAGTTCATTGTAGGATTCGAACCCACCTTTATCATGTCAATCGATAGCACTACTGACTGAGCTATCATAGCTATATCATCTTTTATTCAGATGCCGTTTTAAGACAGTTTCATATTCTTGGCAACCGATCAATACCTACTCCGACCAGAAAAATAAAACCGTAACTACGCTGAAAGCACCCTCCCTACCTATACATGCCTTATATCTATATACCCCCATATTACCCCATACATTAAACCGTTATATCCCCCCCCCCCCTTCACATCCGTAGGGTGGGACACAATGGTAGATATTGGCATTCCACGCTTACAATACCACCATTGTTACCTCGGCTAATGACGAATCACCTAAATCTCGGAGTCCAATCATTGTTAGTCTATTGCTTCGGTAATTGAATAGTCTGGACTTATTTGAGATAATTGTACTATGTTGTATGTTGAACCGTATTTTAGTACTATTTTATATTTGCCTTTACATTATCGACAAAAAAAAAAGAGTTGTACATTTTTTTTTTGTTACTGGCAATCATCCTTTTAGGATATTTCTGCCAATGTCAAAGTATTTGAAATGGTCTTGGTCCATTTGTCACATTTTTTTTTTTACATAAGTTTTAGTACTTTTAGTCAATACAAAGTCTTTCAATCGCATACATTTTCTTCAGTTTTAATTTCTTCTTATATGTTATAGTCACATTCTCAAACTCACTGTAATGTCCAGTCCTCGTCCATACATGTCCAGTCAGGCTTTAGTGAAATTGGCGGTTGTTCCACTAAAACATACACGGACATTTTGGGACAACCTGGAAAGTCACGATACACGCTTTCATTTCATTTCACTTCACTTGTGACTTAGATTGATCATTATTGGACAAAACACCGCCGATATTATTCAATAAAACTCAAAATACACGAATTTAATGAAAATAAAACGAAAACGCAACGTCACTCTGCAAGTTCCCGCCAAAAAGTCTGAAGAGTTATACATTGTTATACCTCTCGCACCACACTCAGACTTACTCACACACACTCTTACATACACTTTTACACACAATTTTACAACACACTAGTAAACTCACACTCTCACATACCACTGATACTCACACTCTGATACAATTTTAGCGTTAGTCATATTTTAATGTTTGTTATTTTTATTACTACTGTTATTTATTATTTTGTAACGTCAGACACTCTGTGCTACTGTTTGGGTGCATTCATAGTTAGAGCAGAATCCACTGATTGACTCAAAACACAGGTCTTTCCTAGTTTGAGAGTCAGAGGCCAAATCACGTCTCCAAACAATAATAAGTACATTAAGCTGACAAAAAGATTGTAAAGTTTTTGGAAATAAATTATTATTATTATTATTTGCTTGTAGGGTGGTTGCTTTGATAAAACAATAGGATAATGCAATAGGAATGTTGACTGACATAATAATATGTATATCAAATCAGCATTTTTTTTAAAAATGATAGTTTACATGCAGTTTTGAAGGAAATACTTGATTGTGACGTCATTAATATACACCATCAAAAGTCACATATTTTGACTAAGATGTAGAGTTCGTGAAGTAAGGGCTTGTAGAGTTAGAAGCTTGGCTCTATGTGACATCTGATTACTTTTGGATAGTGCAAGCCATATGGTGTCTTGGCAACATTTTACATGATAATGTTTTTGGTGGGATAATCTTTACCCTGAAATTTGATGTTGTTGCCAAATTAGTATATAAAATTAAAACTTATAAGGTATGTCGGGCATAAGGACTTGTACTTTTCCCCTTTTCATCTCAAGGATGGTAAGCTGATGGTAGCTATCATCGCAGTAAATTCTCAATAAAAAGTAAATTTATATCTTTGAAATTCTTACCATCCAATATGATACAATATAAAATCGTTCCCGTCCCCAGCGCAAGATCTTCAAGAGCTACTTGAAAATAAAACAAGTCCGCTCTTATTAATGGGTGATCAAATAACCATAAAAATATGAGGAGAAAACATTTTTACGACGGGATACCCAGTTTTATAGAGTTTTTACAACGACTTATCATTTTTCCCATAAAGTTGGATTTAATGGATTCATGAAATTCGAACTTGGACGATGGAAATTTTTATCGGCCATTTTGAAATTTTCATAAAGTTGTCAAAATTTCTCGTTCTTTAATTTCGAGAATATTCTGAAGGGATTTCAGTTTCGGTAGGAATCGAGGTTGTATATTTTTTATGGAGAAAGGCGACGGTAAAGTAATCCTTTAAGTATTTCAGATAAATCCCTACTATGTTGGCATGGTTGGTAAGAACTACCTGTCACGCCGTAGGACGTGGGTTCGATCCCCATCCAATACAAATCTATGTGCATATCTGTTTATTCTGAATCTAGGTGTAATTTTTTTGCGGTCAAACACAAGCTTGTCATAAAGTAAAAACAAATGAATGCATGGAATTTGATGATACTGGAAACTTAATATACCGAGAAAACTTCAAATTCCACCGAGTCCAATCTAGTTCGCTACCTACTTTATGCAAACCTATTAGAAGCCTAACGTAAATGTGAATACAATCCACTTTCCAACTAACACGTCTCATTCAGTATCCCACAACTTGTTACAATTATTCTGGGGAGGTGGTAAAATAAAACCAAAATTTCCCCGGAAACAATTATTAAAAATATTTATTAAATAATATTCATCAAAGTTATGTAAACCGAACAATACATAGATATGTACTTATAGCCAGCTAGACTCAGGCGTGGGCCTGGGGTAATATTTAATTTGATTGGATGCTATATTAAACTATGGGAAAGTTACATTTGAGCGCCACTGTCAGAACGGCTGACAGTCCGTAAAAAAATATAATATTTAAACGTAAACCGATGATATGAAGAAACCTGCACCGATGAATGAGGGGATGTGGCCTCCCCGATGAATGAGAGGATGTGGCCTCTCTGATGAAGGAGGAACGTGGTCCTCGGAACGTAGTCCGCTACAAAAGTGAGGGTACGCGGCCCTCTTCAGACAGTGGGGTGCTTAGCCCTCTCCAGACAATGGAGGTGCTTAGCCCTCTCCAGACACCTCCTGGAATTGGCCCAAAATTGGTGGCATTAGAATGGAAATACTACACAGCCCGAGCACACAAAGGACGGACATCAGCCCCCGATGTCGGCCATGTGCTCGGTCAAGCAGCGTCCCAATTCCAGAAAATTATGTATAAAGATACTCAAAATATCTATAAGATGCCTCGGCATCAATTGAAGATTGATGAGAGGGATCCCTACAACACTCCTACTATATAAGAACAACATGCATAGGTTAAGTCACCTGCCATGTGCTTAACCCGCATGTTCGGAATTACACCGTAAAAACAAGGATTTTAAATAAAATTTATAAAGCACCATAAATACCTTATGGAGGAAAATGTCCAGGCGTGAGGAGATCGGACAATGTCGACTCCGGTGACGCCACGTGCTGGTCGCAAAGTCAACTCTGCACGCTGTCAAGAAAATACGAATTTGATTAATATTTAATCAAAATAAAGCACGCCGGGAACATTGCAGTTAATATCCATGAGATACATACCAATCAGGATCGAAAATGAAGGCGTGGCGTGTCCGATGTCTCAATTATCGAGACACGCGCCGGCCGTAATTTCACATGAAACTGAAAAATAATCACCACGATATAGACTACGTACAATGCTGATAATAATCTTTACTTCAGAAAGATGATGATGAGGCACTTACCACAAAATATTAAATAAAAGGCTTGACGCCGAAGTGCTCTCGGCGATCGAGAAAAAGGAAATGACAGAGTCATTGCTCCCCGCTAAGGATGTTGCTTAGCACAAATCAATCACTCTTCATTCGCTCAATTCCTAACGAATCGATAAAAAATACGGTGAAATGCATTCGACTATGTGAATGAGACCTTGACCGTAGCGTTCAAAGCAACGGAACGTCACTTCAGTACGTCAAACTGACAGTTCATTCACACAATCGATCTGCCAACCTAATCAAAACAAACAAGGTTATAAATTATCAAAACAAAAGTGAAATTATGATATATTATCATATTCAAATGAGAAAAACAGTGCCCAAATGTGCACATAATGATGTAGTAATATAATATACTAATGGAATGATCCCACAAACTATGTAAGTACTATGAAATTTTTACGTAGTCAAAATTTCTACGTAACAGTGCTCCCTTCCTTTCCAGAATTTTTACGATACAAGAGGAAAAATTCTTGCTGGCCCTCCAGCTTGTACCTTGGGATCATTCAACTACAAGTCCAGAACTACAACAAAGATAAGTGAAACTTAAAACTCAGGAAAACGCAAAACTACAATACTCTTCAAAGTTCCTAACAGTTTGATCAAAAGAGCCCAACGAACAAAGTGGATACCTAAAAAGAAGTACCAGAAATAAAGATGGGGTACAAACCACCTAAAAGAGTACCAGAAATAAAGATGGGGCACAAACCACCTATAAAGTTAGCTTGGAATCCAAACTAAAATGAAGCATTCCAAGTTCGAAGGAACGAGGCGACCAAACTGGAAGAAATAAAAAAAAGGCAAATTCCTGCCATTGAAAATGTTTAAGTCACGTTAAACGAAACGTTAACGTAGGTTTAAGAACCAAAAAATAATGTTCACTATAAGTTGGGGCTAACCAAATAGTAAAAGCTAAAAAGTCAATGACCAATAAAAACAAACTCATCAAACAATATAATGTAACCGGGAAATAAAAATAAAAAGAATCTCATTGAGTAACCTCAGGAGTGAAAAAAAATAACAGCTGAACCACCAGTAATCTCATACCTAAATAATACCATCAAGCCAGGACAAATGTTACCAAACGTTGTTAATCTCTGCGGTCCGGGCTATTCAAAACTAATTTTAAGACGAACACAATCCCACCACCAAGGACAATCACAATACCACCACCAAGGACAATCACAATAGAGACTACGACCGACCTAATATGTTAAAAAAAACGCAGCAAGCATTACTCTTGCCATCTGGGCAACAGTAAAAAAAAAGGATCAGACCGATCTGATCACCAAAAGTTGCTACTAAAGTAACAAATTCTGCCTAAAGTGGGCAGAAACAAAAAGGGGATCAACCGAAAAACTTGGCTGATCAAAAAAGGAAGATATTGCGAAGCAATATTAAGTACGCCTGCTAAAACAGCAGAAGTAAAAAGGATTGAACCCACGAACGAGTTCAAAAAGGGGAGGCGACGAGCACCTCGGCATCATTGGCACACGCAATTGTGGTCCAATGCTACAAGGCCTACGGAACTCACCGCCTACCAAAAATCGATAAGAGTTAAAAAGGAACTCTTTAAAGCGATCAACGTAAAGCCAAACAAAAGTAAAAATCGATTTCCGAAAAACAAGCCCAATAAAAAAATTTGAAGCGACCCTAAAAAAATCAACCGCAAGACCTCAAGCTAACCCTATCAGACTTGATAAAAACAAGCCTGTCAAATTTGAGCAATTCGTCATCGTGTCTTGCTCTGTCTTCTTCCTTTGAAAGGACTGGGATGACAGACACCACCTTAACTGCAGGAATTCTGGGAACAGATTTCCGGCGACAAATTCGGAACCGTCTCCTATTCTTATGACTCTTCTGTCTCGCAGGAATCCGTTTACCGGCCACAGGCGCAGAAATTTTAACGGGCGACTCGAAGAGACTGTCAGGCACAACCTCATCACAGAGGACACATGGAAAGGTCTCTGGAACTGGCGGAGGCGTGGGTTCGGGAAGGAGGGAAGGATCGGAAACCGAGGCAGGCAAAGGCAAGGGACAGCAAGGTGAAGGGATCGGAACAGGTTCAAGAGACGGATCCGGCACGGGAGTCGGCTTTGGTGCAGCAGATGGTACGCTGTTCAAAGTGTGGTACAGTCTCTTGAGCATGTCGGCATCGTAGCAGCTATAGGGCGTGAATTCATCCACCAATAACTGCCTAAGGGACGACCAATCCGAAACGGAACCCTTAACACTACGGAACCAGAAGAGTGCGGTATCGGAGAACAGGATGGGAGCTGCCTGCAAAAGCACAGGCTCGGGAATCCGATGAATCCTGCAGATCTCCTCCAGACGCAGAAGGTACGCGTGAACTGACGAGACGCCGTCGTAGACATGACGCGAGCTGCTCAACACGTCGATGCAATCTGCATACGAAGGCGCAGACGCCTGTTCGAAGGAACGCAGAAAGCAGCCGTAAACCACGTCAATCTCCTCCAGCCAATCGCACAGCTCAAAATAAAGCGCAAGCTTCCGGTCACTAATGTGACCTGAACCGGTGATACGTCGCAACCGATGGAAAACATGGTGCGCTAAAGCTCGAAACCGGTTGACCTTCTTAAAAACATGCTTATCCTTTGAGAAGCGAGATGCAATCAAATCTAAAATAGCCCGAATGGCAGCAAATTCAGAAGCGGGCGAGCGCGAACATTTTAAAATTTGGGACTCTGGAACATGTTTAGTCAGGTCCCGCAACTGGTCACGAACACCCGATAATGTAGCTTCCGGTACTACATCGCGAATCTCAACTTCGTAAATTAAGTGAGGTAGGTCTAAAAGATTGTAGTTAATTGGGCGCTCCATAAAAATGTTAATTTTAAAATAAATTAATGAAGGGGCAAGTCGGGCTGGCTTTACATGATTGTAAAAATACAAAAATGATTGTGAATTTACAAATTAATAATAACACGAATCATTAAAATAAATGAACCACCCTTGAGCTTCATTGTAAAAAAAGTTAAAAGTAAATGCTTCGGTTTAAATAAAAGAAAAGGCAAGCGCAAAAAGCAAGCTCAAAGGAGGCCATGACAAAATAAAATTTTAAATAAGAAAACAATAATACATGTTTTATGAGAAAACTAACAATTCAAGAAAAAAATTTTAACGATCCAACCAAATCAAAAACTTTAGTGTAGCGAACTGACACACCAACTACCCCAGAATTTCTCGAGCCCCTACGTACGGGCGTCAATGTTACAATTATTCTGGGGAGGTGGTAAAATAAAACCAAAATTTCCCCGGAAACAATTATTAAAAATATTTATTAAATAATATTCATCAAAGTTATGTAAACCGAACAATACATAGATATGTACTTATAGCCAGCTAGACTCAGGCGTGGGCCTGGGGTAATATTTAATTTGATTGGATGCTATATTAAACTATGGGAAAGTTACATTTGAGCGCCACTGTCAGAACGGCTGACAGTCCGTAAAAAAATATAATATTTAAACGTAAACCGATGATATGAAGAAACCTGCACCGATGAATGAGGGGATGTGGCCTCCCCGATGAATGAGAGGATGTGGCCTCTCTGATGAAGGAGGAACGTGGTCCTCGGAACGTAGTCCGCTACAAAAGTGAGGGTACGCGGCCCTCTTCAGACAGTGGGGTGCTTAGCCCTCTCCAGACAATGGAGGTGCTTAGCCCTCTCCAGACACCTCCTGGAATTGGCCCAAAATTGGTGGCATTAGAATGGAAATACTACACAGCCCGAGCACACAAAGGACGGACATCAGCCCCCGATGTCGGCCATGTGCTCGGTCAAGCAGCGTCCCAATTCCAGAAAATTATGTATAAAGATACTCAAAATATCTATAAGATGCCTCGGCATCAATTGAAGATTGATGAGAGGGATCCCTACAACACTCCTACTATATAAGAACAACATGCATAGGTTAAGTCACCTGCCATGTGCTTAACCCGCATGTTCGGAATTACACCGTAAAAACAAGGATTTTAAATAAAATTTATAAAGCACCATAAATACCTTATGGAGGAAAATGTCCAGGCGTGAGGAGATCGGACAATGTCGACTCCGGTGACGCCACGTGCTGGTCGCAAAGTCAACTCTGCACGCTGTCAAGAAAATACGAATTTGATTAATATTTAATCAAAATAAAGCACGCCGGGAACATTGCAGTTAATATCCATGAGATACATACCAATCAGGATCGAAAATGAAGGCGTGGCGTGTCCGATGTCTCAATTATCGAGACACGCGCCGGCCGTAATTTCACATGAAACTGAAAAATAATCACCACGATATAGACTACGTACAATGCTGATAATAATCTTTACTTCAGAAAGATGATGATGAGGCACTTACCACAAAATATTAAATAAAAGGCTTGACGCCGAAGTGCTCTCGGCGATCGAGAAAAAGGAAATGACAGAGTCATTGCTCCCCGCTAAGGATGTTGCTTAGCACAAATCAATCACTCTTCATTCGCTCAATTCCTAACGAATCGATAAAAAATACGGTGAAATGCATTCGACTATGTGAATGAGACCTTGACCGTAGCGTTCAAAGCAACGGAACGTCACTTCAGTACGTCAAACTGACAGTTCATTCACACAATCGATCTGCCAACCTAATCAAAACAAACAAGGTTATAAATTATCAAAACAAAAGTGAAATTATGATATATTATCATATTCAAATGAGAAAAACAGTGCCCAAATGTGCACATAATGATGTAGTAATATAATATACTAATGGAATGATCCCACAAACTATGTGAGTACTATGAAATTTTTACGTAGTCAAAATTTCTACGTAACAAACTGTCAGTGTAACTAACAAACAGAATTAAACGCGTGTATTTCACGAAGCGAGTTGCGAAGTTTGGAACTACAAATTACGAAGACTACTGTAACAGTAAATGCAGACGAGCAGCGGTTTCGAACGCGTTTTTAGGGTTCCGTACCCAAAGGGTAAAAACGGGACCCTAAAAACGCGTCATCAGGTTTCATTCCATCGAATATAAATGTGCTATTATACATTGGAATATGCATTGTGCTATGGAAACCAAATAACTGATACATAACATTTTTTTTTAAATACATGGTATATATCTATTTAAAATATAGACAGTCGCCATTCCTATAAAGAGTTTTAAACGCAGGAAATTGGTAATCACCCTTGCATAATCGTAATTTATCAACATTTTAGTTTAATAGTCTTCTCAGTTCAGGTGTATTGCACATTGATGTGGTAGAATCAATTGTATCGTTCACAAGTGCTTTATCAGGGCTTAAAGAGTTCTGAGTTTATTCATTTTACTGTGACATAAAAATATAAAATTGTTAAACATTTGAAAAAAAAGGCAATATAGTCAGGTGGTCCAAAAATATTTAAAAAATGCAATAGAGTTTCTTGCCAGTTCTTCTCAGTTAAAGGCGAACTTCCGAACCGGTGGTAACTTCTGTAATTCAACCTTCATAAGTGCCCTTCTAGGGCCTAAACTGAATAAATGGTTTTGACTTTGACTTTGACTATATTGTAAATTCATATAAAAATTAATAATGTTCGTGTCGATCAGCCGTTTATAGCCGCTCCATGGCTTTTATTGAAAATATTCCAGCTATGAAGTCTCGTGAAGGCATCCCTTTTCATGTCACCCGCGCTGTGAAGACGCAGCCATATTCTATTTCGCTTCATTTGACAAGTCTCATAAAAAAGGCAGGTTCATAAAAAAAAGTTTAAAATTTAAAAATATATTATATATTTCTTTAACTTTTATTTTGTGGAATCGTGACTTAAATAAGAATCCATACTAATATTATAAATGCGAAAGTGTGTCTGTCTGTTTGTCTGTTACCGCTGAACCGATTTAGATGAAATTTGGTATTAAGATAGATGGAACTTTGGAGAAGGACATAGGATACTTTTTATTTCGGTAAAAGATAAGATCTCCCGGGAACGCGTGTATAATTATTTACGTTATTCTTTTTAGTTTGCCTTTTTACATAGGGGGCGACAGAGCAACACCAAAAGGAAAAGTTACGTATGTTGCCGTCCTTTAAACCTTTGATTATTAAGCCAGGCTGGATTCGTCACGTCACGTCATCAAATCTGTCACTTTTTTGGGGGGGCAAAAAACATATTTGCTGCACACAACAAAATTATCAAACACTAGCATAAACCATACGCACACAAGTACATTCACACACACACAGGGACAACGTGTCAGTGCGTGCAGTTTTATATAACCGACGTGATTGGTAATCACGTTCATTTGGCAGAGGGGAACGCCTGTCAGCGCCCCCTCCCTGCTAGCAGCTTTAAACTCTTCTCTTAATTTCAGTCTCCTTCTCTAACGGTATTGACTAACATTGTCGTTTTCATATCGATAATCCTCCACATAATACGGCGACATGACTACACACGAGTCTCATGGAATATGATGTAAATTGAAAAGCTCTCTATTTGAAGATCAAACGGCCCTCTGGTCCTTTGTGGATTTCCCTCCCAACATTTCGATGGCACATAACAATATTCATATTATTATCGAAAAATCTAAGCTTTATATACAAGCTTAGGTTTCTCAATGATCATTATTTTTAAGACGGTCGGGTGATTTGTAAAACGATATATGTTGTGTTGAGATGTTCTTGTATGTTGTGTTGTTTTGTGTAACACTAGGTACGTATATTATGACTTTTCTCTATAAAAGACTTCCAACGTCCGAAGTATTTTATATAGAACTTGGCCGCTTTTTCACATTTATGTTTTTAGTGGGGTTTATTTCAGTGGCACTGCATCCAACCTAAAGCTGTAGGTATACCTACCTACACACAATTCTTAAATGGTGATTAAAATTATAGCCAACTGAACAACTATACAAAGAGGCTAAAGTATGGAGTGTACGTCGACTCTTTATAAGAAATGCAGTCATCACCACGCACAAAACCATTTTAAATTCTGATTGTTACAAAGACATGCTCACACAAAGAGTTTTTAGGGCTCAGATACCTCCAGTCCAAACATCTTTTGCCAAGCGCTTTCAAACGTTTCTATTCCCATATATATACAATAAAATTCTCAAAAAATGCTATATAAAGACAGATTCAGTACGCACTGCTCACCAAAAAGTTATTAATTACATAGCCGACCTAACTTACTATGAAATTGAAGAATTATTGAGAACTATAAGCTAAAATTGCAAGGTGATGTATATACACACACACACACACAAATATTTTAATATTGTTATGTAATTCATTAATAATTAAATATAGTATAGTCCTATCAGGCAAACATGTAATTTTGACAGCCTCGATACAGGCTATGCCTAGTGAGGTTGTCATTGTCAATCAAACCACTGTAAAAATTTAATTTCTTATTAATACATTTCTATTCTTTCTTTCTTTCTATTCTAAATACTACAAATACTTCGTCTGCAGGTTCGATGCTGTCACATATGGATTGAGCGTGCCCAAGTCGGGGTTGCTCTTGGTCCTACATTATTACAAACTGGAGGATGAAATAGTATTCTGGCTCTTCCATTTTCTGAGATATCCAGAATATTATACAAAATTTCTGAGCTGAATAGAAGTTCTAGGCTAAGTAATTAAAATTATAAAAATGATTAAATTTTCGTGTATTGTAATAGGGTGACATAATCGCCTATAGGATTAAACCCATAAATAAAGGAAAAAAAAAACAAATCCATACAATTGTCGACACATAGTTAAACCAAGGTCACACGTACCATGAAACTTGGAGTTGAAAAAACATGTGGAACACACTTTATTTACCAATCAGCATTCACTGACGCGATTGATTGAATAAAACTAGTAAAACAAATATACATTCCGCTACCATGCCACGAAAAAGAACATAATTCTTTCCATTTTTCAAAATCCAATTCTGTTTTCATTCTTAAAAAGTTGAGCAGTATGCTTAGAAGAGTGGCAATGGTTTTAAAATATATGGGTAAAGTCGAAGTTATGTGAATTTAGGTACGTAGTGTACACAGTGGTACAAGCTATTAACGTTGCATAGGACGTGTTGTCAGTTTGCAATGGTAATTTAAAGTTGTGAAATGAATCTAAAAATAGACGATAGGTTCTGGAATCGAATGGCAGCAGTTCGGTGACTACGGCAGTTTAATTTTTACGCTATTTTGTAAAAGTTAGTTTCAAATTTGGAACGTGTATTGTATATTAAAATATTGGCTTCAACCAATTTTTGGTTTTCGATTAAAAGCTGGTCACAGATTTTTACACATAAAATTTTATTTCGCACGTCTACTGAAACGAAACTAATTACTAAATCGAGTTAAAATTAAACATGAAATTTCTAGATAAACAATAAAAAATATTCCATATAACTTAGGGGAACAGAAGGCAGAACGGACCACTTAAGGAAAAACGCATTTAGAAAAAAAAAATGTTATATTTATGTAAACCTTTTATCAGTACAACTAATCAACACTTTAATCTTTATCTTACTTATTAATCAGACTTTAATCAAATCACAATTTGTGAAGATTTTAGATGATTTCTAATAACTCACTTTGGTCCGTTTTACCTTCATGCAGAAGGTAAAATGGACCACCCTTAAGGGCAAAACGGACTACCACTAATCAGAGCATCTTTCGCACACAAATTTGACTTCATCATCGTTGTCGTCTACTCCAGCGCAACCGCAATGTGCCCATGATTGGCAATCTTGACATTGCACCCACCCATCTGTTGATTCCGAATACATGTGGCCACAGTAAAGGCATTCCGCATCATCATCTTCGGAGGAACTGTCACTTCTGTTCTTTTTAGTTGCCTTTATATCACTTTTTTTACTAGCTTTGCCTTTCGATGATATTTGTATGGTGTCGTTCTTATATTTTGTCATTTTCTTCTTCGATCCCTTTACTAAAGACTTCTTTCCTTTGGTTGCTGCTTTTCTTTTCTTCGGTGTTTCGTCATCTCTAAATAGTTTTTGGTTGTTCTAAATGGTCTTTGGTTGTTAGTCCAAAAAATCTGCTTTCCATATCTTTGGCTAATTATAAGAAGCTAATTCAAATTCTTGCTCTTTACTAAATACTTGTTTAAACCTGCCCAACTTCTTCTCTGTAGCTCTATCCATATCTTGGGTAGTCATATATTTCTCCAACCTACGTTTTAATGTTGTTTTTGGCACATTAAACTCAGTAGAAGCCTTGTTAAACCCCATTTCTTTGGATATGACTTTCTCAATAGCTTTTTTCATGTTAGTCTCGTTCCATGAATTCCGATTAGACGTTCTTCTATAATTATTAACCATCTAAAACAAGAAATACTATCATATGTAACAAAACAAAAAAATATATATACCAAGAACACATTTATATTGAAGGTAAAACGGCACCCCGGTCCGTTTTGCCTGGGGCCGTTTTACCTTTTAGGTGTTATTAACACAACAAAACAATTTTGAGGTTATGTCGCATGTAATGGCCCTCATAATTAAATATTAGGTCAATAATAAAACATTCTAACCATGTAATCCAATGGGACACGTTATCATAAACCAAACGAAACTTACAAACTTACCTCGCTGTAATTGTGTGCATGCGGGCGATGTCATTGGGCACACTGACCGAGAGAAATGACATGACTGCCTATTAAATGGCACAACTCATTCATAGATGGAGCTACTGGTTCCGAAATTATTAATGTGTTCCGTTTTGCCCACAGGGTCCGTTTTGCCTTCTGTTCCCCTATGCCTTATAGCTTAAGCCTTATAAATTTACTAAAGTAAGTAAAAAGGTTAACCCAATTAAAGAATAAGTAGGTAATAACTTAAGAGCTTCTCAGCCAAATGTCATGATCTTAATAATTTAGCACGCTCGTGATCCTCCTGGTGTTGCAAACGTCCATAGGCTACAATAACCGATTACCATCAGATAGGCCGAAAGCTTGTTTACCGTGCCACCTTGTGCTATAAAAACAATACCAAGACTATTTTTAATTAATTCCCATGAAACAAAACATTACAAGCATTTTTTAACGCCCATCTCCACATACTGGCAACATTAGCATAATAATGTGGTGCCCCGCCCAGCATTGTGAACGATCTCATAGCGTCTTAATACGAAGTGTAGGTGTCATATTTACAGTCTAGTGTTACCAGTTAATGGTGAATTAACTTGTTATTTAAGGCATGTATTGCGCAAGGGCATTGTGAATTGTCGGATGACATTGTTAGAGGTTTAAATTAGATTGCAGCAGGTTTAGAATGAATGGAGAACAAGGAAGTGTATGCTATTATGCGGGCTGTTTAAATATACATGTCACAGTGAGTCTAGCTAGATAAACAAATGTGTAACTATAGAAATTTTCTGTTCTATACCCGTGTCGTATCATCATCATGTCAGCCAGGATCTCCACGATGGCCGGTCTTGCGCTACTTGCATACAGTGGCTTCCCGCGGTCCAAGATCGTTGGTCCTGTGTTGTATACCTACTATAAAGCCGATGTCTCTAAAATATAAAAAATCAACAATATTAATAAGAGTTCTTTTAGCTCTACTACCTATTATTATAATCGCAGTTTTGCGAAAATCAATTTTCGAATCACGAATGTACTTCGTGATGAAGTTATCTATCTACATGCACATTGTACATGGCCAGTTATATTACAGTTGCATTCGAACTTCAAATTCAAAAGTTTTTTTATTTTTATACGCCATTCGTTCATTTTTTTTTATACAATGCATGCTTTGATGTAACTCCGTAAAAAGGCGGAGACGCTATACGTTTAAAATAAAAATCTTAAGATTCAACAAAAGTGAGATTTTTCTTTGTCAACTAGCTTCGTCGAGAAACAGCTGTACAAGTAAAGGATTACTTGAACGAACAAAAAGGTTAATGTCGCGTACAAAAGAAGATTTTTGTGGAAAATATTTGAGTACCTACCTACTCATTCAGCAATAATAAAAAAAACGGTTTTGGGTTTGTTATATAAATTTACAATGTAATATTAGGTTTACAGACTAGCTAAGATCCCTCATCTTATCTTTTGCTGGGATAAAAATGATCCTATGTTTTATTCCAGGATATGTGTTACCAAGTTTCATCAAAATCCGTTCACTCAAAAACACACTACTGTTTTTGAGTGAAAGAGTAATAAACATAAAAATATGTTTTATCCAAGCTCTTATGAATAGTCTAGCTCATGGAGTAAAGAACTTCTTTACTCCATGGTCTAGCTAGACTCTATCGCACGGTTCGGAAGGTTGCTTTTGCTGAGAAGAGCCGGCAATAAACTCAGAAATTGCTCTTCCAACACTCAAAAATCAGACCTATTACCTATTACGGCAAAACAAATTAATAAATTGAATTTTACAATGACTGACTTCGTAAAAAAAACTGAAGCAGACCAGCCCCCACAAGCAGCACCTGTTCACAAGTATGACGTGTGTAGCACTGTGGATAGTATTATATGAATTCTACAGCGAATCTTATTTAAATCTAGTTACATTTATTTGCAAAAATACATAACATCGAGGTTAGCGCAAAAGAACACTCACAAAACCCAGTTAACAACTTTAATAGAACTCTTTTTAGACACCGTGCTGCAAACTATGAAGTTAAACTACCTACCTATCAAGTTACGAACCAGTTGAGAGTTGAGAGATTAATTACAGACCCCAGCTCCTTTGATATGTAAAAGTCATTTTATAAGATGTTCTTCGGTAACTCTTTAGCGCCAAGTTTAATTATTTATACGTTGTTTTATTGCACCTTTGTAGATGGATAAAATGGAATGACGAGGATGAAGGTGTCTAAATTTTTATTAATAGGTATATAAAAATAGCAGCTACCTAGTTCTTCTTACTTTTTTGAGCATGCTCACGTCTTTTAAGCACGGTTCGGTCGCAAAATAAACTTATTACGACAGGGCTGCGTCATGCGAAAGCATGGCTATGTCAAGCATTGTTTTCGAAGCCCTTCTGTTTTAAAACTATCTTTATTAGTTCCTTTAATTAAGGCAGATTTAATACCTACCTATATAAAAAAGGGGCGGGTCAGTCTTTGGGGACTGCCGATAGAAGTGAAAACTGAAAACTAATTGGAAGCGTGCGGTGACGATGACGCGAGTTCCATAATTTTGATCACCCAAAAAGTGCTCAACACGCCTTTCATCCTTTCAGAAGATTTCACTACAAAAATTTAAGTTTTTTTTTATTAAGGACCTCAACAACAATACTTTAACCGCAAATATTTAGTTCACATCTAATGAGACGTTACGTGTAACAAATCCAATAATAATGTACAAAATCCGGAAGCCACCAATAATTCTACAACCACCCCGCCTAACCAGTCCAAACTGGTTCCAACCAGTTGTAACACAATAAAAGGCAATTGCGCGCGAGATTCGTGTCACGTCCCCAGTCGGGACACTGCCTCCGTCCAGACTTTGAATAGAAATTAGGCCATTCCAGCTCCGAAGCTAAATTCCGGAAACGGGGGCCATTGCAACTGCAGCAATTGGTTTTTGCTGCGCTTCGTTTGATTTTAAGATGGTTATCAGTGAAAATGGGAGAGGGAAAGATTTTTAAAATGGGTAGTTTCCTTCTTATTTTATCCTTTCTTTCCAAGAAATTGTAAGCTGGAAACCCTGATTAGGTTTTTACATTGTTCTGCAAATGCTTATAATTATTGCAAAATTCATTATTTCAACAAACTATATCGCCAAAGACATTTAACTTTCTATATTTAAATTTCTTTGTATATCGCCTATGTGGAATACTTATGGCCTTATCACTACATAGTATAAAACAAAGTCGCTTGCGCTGTCTGTCCCTATGTATGCTTAAATCTTTAAAACTACGCAACGGATTTTGATGCGGTTTTTTTTAATAGATAGAGTGATTCTTAAGGAAGGTTTATATGTATAATACATGCATAATATAGTAGCGAAACACTGATTAATTTAGAGGTTTCTAATGTGATGTCGTAATTAAGCATTTTTTTGCGCTTATATGGCAAACGCTGGCTGAACCCTACGAGATAGACCAAAATAATGTACTACAGTATTGTCCACCTTAAAAAGTTCAACAAAAAAGTCCGCGATGGTATATGTCTATCTCTTAGGGATAACCCACCATAACCATTTTTTATCCTTTGCTAAAAAGTGATTATTTACGAAGTGATTTTAAACAATACAATATTAATCCTTATCCAATTAAGTACCTCTAATAAATTGTACATTTATTATAGATCAACCCCCTCCACCACCCCCACTTGCGCGATATAACGTGTTGTCCACGCGGGCGAAGCCGCGGGCGGGTCACTAGTTCATAATGAAATCAACGATGTTTAGCAATAGAGAATTTGAATTTAGAATCTGCTAAGCACTTACCAAATACTGTCGATTTTATTATGAATAAGGCCATAAGAATGATAATGAAAGCTGAAGATGACCCTTGCCCAGAAGAAGCCTATTTATTCACTCTAGCCTTAAAAGCAGTCAGTAAGCACAGTGATATGATTAAAATCCCACTCTTTTGCTGTCCGTATTATTGCACCGCTTTTGATACTCAATGTTTAGGATACGTTTCTAAACCCTAATCGGTCAATCCATTAAAATTTCAGCATGGCTGATGTCCTAGAGAGCTACTTTGATAATTTAACAAAAATACGACGTTATTTACATTAGCAAAAGGTGTTTTTTCAACAAACCAGTGATGGTTATGGGAAATTTAAAATAGGTTGCGCTACTTCAGTTTCAGTCCCCTGGGGCGACGTCTGCCGATCTAACACGAAGCTAATAATATTTAAAGAATATTTGTTTAGTTCTATTACTTTCTCTTTCGATTGAGGTCTTATGGATATGATTTAGTAAAGTTAATATCGATGTGAATTAAATATCCTAGAACATTCTTCACCATGGACCACCTGATGCCATGATTTGGATATAGAGGCAGAGGAAAGAAGGTATGGATGGACTCCGTGAAGAATGATATGCATGAAAGGTGTAAGTACTGAGACGACTAGTGATAGAGTGGAGTGGAAGAGGAAAACACGTTGTGCCGACCCCACCCCACCTAGGGTGGGATAGGGAAAGGAAGAAGAGAAGAGAAGAGGACCATCTGATCCCAAACTAAGCAGAACTCGTACTATGAAAACCAGATAAGTGATAAACTAACTTACAAATACTTAAATAGATAATTATTACACCAAGACATGTTCGTGCACACACACGTCAGTTATGGATGGGTATCGAGTCTACGATACAGTAGGTAGGTAAATCTATATAAATTCAGTAGATGTTTTATTATCTAAAGACACGACTCCATTTTAAATTGTTTTGAAACCTCTAACATCAGGGCATCATCATAGGCTTTGCGGGCTGACGTACCGTGGTTACAATGACATTTACTTGAATTCCAGATTTCAAATGGATCATTTAAAAAAATCTGAAATTCGTTAATCTTCTATTTCGACCATCAAATTCAAATTCAAAAGTTTGCGAACTCATTACAAGTACTAATTTTAATCTTCATCATTTAAAAATACAAATTCTATATTTAATTAACAAATTTTATATTAGATACCTACATAATATTCTGTTCATATACAATACAATAGTCTGCAGTGCGAACATTTCATTCACATTTGTTCGTGTCATTTAATTTCTATCGATATTTTGATGAACGAGTCATTAATCGTCAGTCATCTACCATCGCTATGGTTGGAATCGTCAAAGTCTGAACTGCCTCCTCCAAACCTTAGTAGTCCTACAACGTCCCTTGCGGGCTCACGTTTCCATTCCGCTTATCTTCCTCAGATATCTGAGCATATTCCCTACTTTTGCATTAGCAGCTTATTTTTATTCACTTCGGCCATTGGGTTTGTTTATTTGTTCTATCTAGTGTACTGTGCGTTTTTAATTAACTTGCTTAACTCTTCGCCGTGTTAATGTTGGACACTTTTACTGTATACAGTCTCATTTCGACTGAGTTAGAAATTGAAAATATAGTCTCGGTTATTAATTTTAGTATTTTAGTTAATATTGACTTATTTTCTAAATAAGGGCTCTATCAATTAAATTTTTCCTTCATAAGTTGTTTAACAATTAGATATTTGCTATCTGTTTACAAAATGAGCTTGATTTTTAATTATCATCTATGTTATACGACCCTCTCTTACCAGCAAAATTACAACTTCTTCAAGATTTCAATAAGCAGTATCAAATAGAATGATCATCACACTTCAATAAGTGTCTATGATTTAACTTTAAACTAATGTTTATAATTTAACTTTATATATATTATTATTTCCAATAAAATTTTCTTGTGCCAAGCAAGTATTAAAAATCATTATACGTAAAAGGAAGCCAAACGAATGAAGCTAACGTGACGGCACACAGACATTTCTCCACGACGATGCCAACTAAACACAAAAAAAACATAAACCCAATCTCAAGTAAAGACTCCAATTACATGTCTGTCACATGACATAATTCAATCCCAAACAAATCAATCAATAAATAATAAAACACGAAAAAAACCGGTAGCAACCGGTGGTCACGGCCCCTTATTGATCCAAGCTAATGCCCTATAATCCACTTACTCCGTCTTCGGTAAGTATGAGTGACAGCGGATTATAATACTGTAACATAACCGTAAAATTATGTTAAGTAATAGAATCTAAGTGGAAATGTTTCGAATCAGATATTTTTATTCCAAATTACGGCAGTAAATAGAATTATGGTGGTAAAGACTCGTGTAATAGGATGGTATTTCAATTCTTAGATTTGGATTCCCTTATGCATGTTTGATGTTTAATCCGGAATAGTGGAACTGTACATTTATAATTCATGAGCTTATGACTACGCTAAGATTATTATTTCTGATCTAGATGTTAGTATGTTTAATGAAGTGTTAATAATCGAACATTAGGTACTATGGTTTTTGCGTTCACCATATTTTTAACGGATTTGGCTGAAACTTAGTACACGTATTAAAATCATACTTTAGATTCAAACAGTGCTTGTCTCGGAAACCTCAGAGGCAGGCAGTACTGCGGGGTGGAATAAGAAGTGATGTAGACATCTATCAATTATCACAGATCTTTTTCGCGCTGGTTGGCGTGGTTGGTTTACACACTGCCTATCACGCCGCAGGTCGTGGGTTCGATTCTCATCCAGGACAGACATTAGTTTGCATGAACATGTCTGTTTGTCCTGAGTCTGGGTGTAATTATCTATTTAAGTATGTATTTAGAAAAAAAAGTAGTATATGTAGTATATCAGTCATCTGGTTTCCATATTACAAGCTTTGCTTAGTTTGAGATCGGATAGCCGTGTGTGAAAAATGTCCGAGGATATTTATTTACTTCTGGATAGATGCCGCTATAGTGAAAGGTAGTTGCAAGACAACATCTTATTGTCACTAGATACGCTATATCGCACTATCAAAGTTCTACCAGCAACAACTAAACTTAGACCGCGGTAACATAGCTTGGTGGAAGATCTTCCCTTTTCAATGGAGGAATCTACCAACTAGCTCCATTTTCGCCTATTCTCATTTTTACCAACTCCCGAAAGTAGTGAGTAAACCTACCGAGTCGCTAACTTTCAACATCTAAAACGTTTCATAGAAGAGCTAAACAAAACGTAAAATATAATTTGATTAAGGAATAGAGACGTCAAACCACAATACCCAAAGGAAATCATATCGATTACAACAGATCCTCATGAATTATTGAACAAAACCACGTCAATCGACTTTGACATAGATACTCGTGTAGGCATAGTATGTGCTAACAGATAATTAGCAAATGGATTTCCATAAAGCTGTACTTGTATTGCATATGACATTATCAATATAGATGATCACTGTGACTTAAGAAATTTTAAATGAAATGAAAATGTTATTCGTCCAAATAGGCCTTCACAGGCGCTTATGAATTGTCAGATTCTAATGACTCTAGTGCACGGTTCGGAAGGTTGCTTTTGCTGAGAAGAGCCGGCAATAAACTCAGCAATTACTCTTTTCAAAACAATCTTAGAATTATTACATAAATGTATGTCCTGCAAGAGCGATCGCTACACCCAAGCATTGTCGTCATTTAAATATTCGTTAATATGGTAGTACGCCTTCTGTATTAAAACATTCTTAACACGTTCCTTAAATTTATGTATAGGCAAATTTAACTTATCTTTCCCTTCTTGTTATAATCTAAGTTTTACCGTTAACTCATTACCATTTAGGCCGTGAGAGTTTCAGCTGCTACTTGCAGATTAACATTTTTTAATCATTTTTTAACTGTCGTCTTTGTGTTTATTTATATCTTCTATTTTGCCAGCTCGTCTGTTTTTTTTATTATTATAGGATCGCAGATCTTATCTTTTCCCGAGATAAAAAGTATACAATGTTGTATTCCAGTATAGGATCTACATGTGTGCCATGTTTCATCAAAATCCGTTAAGTATTAATAACTAGATGTCCTCCGTGGTTTCACCCGCATTCCCGTGCTGTCTTATCTTTTCCCGGGATAAAAATATAGCCTATGATACTCAGGGATAATGTAGCTTCCTATGGTGAAAGAATTTTTAAAATCGGTCGAGTATTTTTTGAGTGAAAAATCTAATCTTTCCTTTTTGTAATATTAGTTTAGATAGATAAATTAGTAATTAGTAAACAGCAACTGGACCCTAATTGCCCAAGACAGAGGAAAGTGTAGAGCATTAAAGGAGACCTACACCAAATATTTGGTCGATTAAGGCTAAAGAAGAAGATAAATTAGTCCGCTATATCCAAAAACCTTTACGTCCTTAGCTGATATTAGGGCCAATGTAGGAGTGGCCGTAATTTCGTTTTACATACAGGGTAGACTAATTCGCCCAAATAGGCCCAATATGGACCTGAAATTGGATTACAGTGGAGGACGTACGGATTAGCTGGAATCTGACTAGAACAAGGCCTATTTGATTATGTTTCTTCATATTCGTCAATTGAGATCTTTTTATAGGCCAATAATATTTAGCTAAACTAGTTTCTGAGAAAATATATCAAGCTAAGTAGGTAGCTATATAGGTTTAATTTCTGGGAAAATTAGTTTTGTTTGAACACTCGGCAGTGTGTCAGCCAAGTTCGCAAAACAAAAGGGCAACAAGCCGACCGTGTGTCGGAAAAAAACATTTTTGAAAAATATTAGAAACCTTGCAATTTTGCGAGTCTAATAAGAGCATCTTATATTTCCAATATCTCTAATTTCAATTAAAATATTAATACAATAGTCGCACTATTGAGTAACAAAGAACATTTTTTTTATCAATTTCTTTTATAGCGTCATACATTACAAGAGCCATGATTTAGATTAGAGAACTTCAAATGAACTTGGTATTCAGTTAGATCTAATTTATGATATTAGCGAAGCCATCATCCAAGTTCTTGAATTGATACGAATATAAAAGAATTTTGTGTTGCGAACTTGACCTTCTTTCATATTTTATGCTATGGTTTGATCCGTTTTCAACTTTGAATGCTTTTTTTTTTTTTTATGTCATAAGTGACGACGAGGCAGGCAGGTCACCTGATGGTAAGTGACAACCGTCGCCTATAGACATTGGCAATACCAGGGGATTGCTAATATGTTGTACACCTTATTAAGGCGAATTGGCTCTCAAGTGCAATTGCCGGAACACACCAACAGGTGCTTGGCGACAGATTTTCAACTAGAGGGTGGTAGCCAGCCAGTCGAGTACTACAAAGTACCCTACCACCGTGCATTCACCGCGCTTACCTGTCCTGAGCAAAACTCGGTATACAAGCACTGCATATTAAATTCCCCGTGACGTCTAAAGCTGGGAACACATTATTTTTTAAAGTCTCTATCCCGCGTCGTATATCATGTTATGCCGTCTCGACATTGTACGCCACCTATCAATAATTCATAGTGTATCCGTGAGTTATGGGCGCGACAAGCTCCGCGGATTTCCTCTCGCTTTCCTACACTCGGCTTTATAGGCTTTGCTATTGTGGTGGTAACCCTGTTACTTTCATCTTAAATATATATTGGACGTATATTGAAGAACTATTACTAGTGATTAGATAGTGTCATCCCCACTCTTTTTGCCAACCCCATACAATGCAACTGTACATCT
The DNA here is from genome assembly GCA_951361185.1 of Ochropacha duplaris. NCBI lineage: Eukaryota > Metazoa > Arthropoda > Insecta > Lepidoptera > Drepanidae > Ochropacha > Ochropacha duplaris. The sequence continues at coordinate 12,560,120 of OX592696.1, read as the reverse complement.
TTTGCAACTGCTGTAGTGCTGAATATCGACATATACATATCGATATATGCATATAGACATATCGACAGCACTACAACACTGAAAGAAAAAAGTAGAAGAAGAAAGAAGAAGAAGAAGAAAGAAGAAAGAAGTTCGTAAATGAGCACAGGCCCGCCTGATAGTAATTGGTTACCGTTGCTTATAGACACTTGCAAGACATTTTTTTAAAACATTGTAGCGATCATTCGATCATGTAAGTAGCAAGCACGCATAGGTCATCGCGCGGCTCTGACTAGATGCCGCCATCTTACTTGAAAAACGCGGCAACAAATACTAGACTAGACTCGGTTGCGCAGACCCATTATAAATTATTATTAATCTAAGCAAGCACGTCTACATTTTGTTGACCGTCCGTCGGATACTTTACATTTTATACCCCTATCAATATTTGTTTTCATGCCACAATTACGTTTTTGCGGTTGATCGCGTCTATGTAAAAAGTGTAGTAAAAACAATCATGATAAATCAGGGGACTGCGTGGCGGACAGCTTCAAGCACTAAAACAACTGACGATCACATACGTTTTATCAACTCTAAAAGCCTCCTATAATAAATGCCATTGATCCTATGCACTTCCTTCACCGGCACAAACTTCGCGTATGAAATATCAGGAAACTCTTTGTTCTCGAGTTCAAGGTCATCCCCGTCCGGTGATGGGTCCTTAATGAGCGTGAAGGCATCATGTTCGGTGAGCAGTTCTCTCACATCCAAATCTAAATCTGGATATTGCGTTTTAGATTCTATAGCTAGGTTTGGACGAGCTGGAGTTTGAACTGGAGTTGTAGCTGGAGTTGGAGTTGGAGTACTCCTGGAAGAAATTAATGAATGTCATTTTGAACTTCAATTTGGCTGCATATTACTTACAACTTGTACCTCCCAGTGGAAATCCTAGTAATTCTTTAAATATTTTTTATCAAAATAGGTGTTGTAGATTAGCCGTGAAATCTTATCATAGACACATTAGAAAGGCAAAATGACTTTCACTTGGTAAACCTGAGTTGGAATGATCACGGATTTAGTGTGTTACAATATGCTATGAAAAATCATTAGAATATATTTTTGGTGCCTTAAATGTAGCCACCAAAACCAACTAAAAAATTGTTATGGCTTTACATTTAAATATATATCCATATACATATGTTTATATATATATATATATAGATCCAAAAATAGCTATAGACACTGAGAGACTATCACCACAGGCTGTCTACCACCCTCAAGATGAAAATCTGTGGGAACACATTATGAGACAGTTGCCCTTTTAGGTCAGAAGTTTTGATCACTTCCAATGGATAGTGGAAATGCTGGTGTAGAGCTCTTTTTCTGAAGTGAAACCCATTTCACCTCCGAATGCATTCAAATACAAGTCTCATAAAAGTAATAATAAATATAAAAACAGTAGATATCCAGAGATGCTCGCCAAAATGAAAACATGAATATTACAAACCAATCATACAGCTTTTCCAAAAGTTTTTGCTCCTTTTCACTTGTCTCTATAATAACGGGATTTATTAATTTCTTGGTGAAATCATTTGCGAATCTTTGGGCATATTCTGATGTTATTACAGTCTTTAATGTGTCTATTATCTTGTCCGAATCTAATCTGATAAACAGAAGTTTATCATTAGCCTTTGCGAGGACATTCACAAAATTTATTAATAAAAATATTTGTAACCTGTACAACATTGTTTCGATCGACTCGTACATTTTCTCATTTCAATTAATTTTCTTTTATCACTATGTAGTTGTTCATGTATAAAATGGCAATCGAAATGGATTGTTAAATCTTGATTGATAGCTTTTTTTATTAAACTTCGTCCATTGGTCGAAAATCGTCAATATGTATTATTTCAATTTTGTAAAAAAGTAAAAATTGATGGAAAAAAGTAACTGTTTCCAAGATTTTAATTAATAACACGAAAACTTGTCAATAGCTACTAAACTAAATAGAAAAACAGTTGGCAATTAGAGGAGAAATAGTTAAAGAACTGTTGTCTTTGGCTGTTTACAATTCTAGTTTGATATCTGAACTAGTTTTTTGGAGAGAAAAACTAGTTATGTAACACTATCTATAGCTTAGTATTTGTGATTTTGAAATGTACTGGCAAAGATCGAATTTGAATCCAAAGATAAGGTGGAGCTTTTGGTGAAGTAAAACATCATGAGGGAATCATAACACGTTGGATACATCATACTATGTACCACGTCGCCACATGTTGCAAATGGTGCGAGCATATGGTATACGAAATTTTCAGTGCCGCCCTCGTACTGCTCAATGTGTATTTGGAAATGAAATAGCCAATATAGTCAGATAATCTTGCTGATTTTCTAACCAGTTCTTCTCAGTTCTGAAGATGCTACCCCCTAAATGTCTTTGACTCCTTGCCATGCAGCCATACATGATATTTCTCTTCACCGAAAAACCATTACTGAACATAGAACTTGCTATATTTTAGAGCCACAAATAGCCATCATCTAAGAAAGCGTGTCTTTTTGGCCTAGTCGTTCCTTCATGAGGTATTCGAGGCCAAAATCTTTCAGATAACGTTCTATACTCTCTATACCTATCCAACTTAATCAAAGTAATATGTTTCCCCAGGGACAAGCGTCTAGCCCAAAATAGGTCACAATTACGGCCAATCATGATGGAAGACTTATTAGATTGAATAATAGTTACAGTGTGCGTACGTCCGTTGTATCGGCCAATCAATCGATTAGTCCAATTAACATTTAGTAAAAACTTCCTGTTACTCCACTACTTCAAAATTATTATCAATGCATTCGACGTGGAACATTTTGGGGTCTTATTGGAAGTACAAAATTTAATTCTTCCCTTCATAAATAGTAAGTATAAAATCATTTGTCTTCTGACTGAAGAACTTCTGATATAGCCGTTTGCAGCTGGACGTTACAATTGACTCGTAATAATACTGGGAAGATTTCGGGAAGAAACTCGGCAATAAAGCCCAAATCAGTACAAATGGAAATCGAACGCAAGATTAAGAGCATTACAAAGAATACTGGATAGTAATTTAAAAAATATCCACCGGATAAAATAATGCCTTGTTTTCTCAGTTTAAGAGTATTCCGAACCGGTGGTAGAGTCATTGTAAACTTACTAGGGTCTAAACTGAATAAATGACTTTTGATTTAACTACTTTCCTTTTATCGTCATTTACTTTCCCCACTAGCTAATATTCGAAATACACAAATAGCATATTCGATATAAACGTCAAAGTAGCCGAGGCATGCTCTAATCAATCCAGTCACGTTACACGAAACTGATCAATATCGACCACATAACCATAGCTTCCCTCTTCAATTATTGATAGGAAGGTATTCCAATACGGGCTCAGTTTAGTTGTACATTATTAATAACCCACAGAGCGTTCGATACGTAGGTACCTACGGCTTTGTAAACAGATTCCTATTTAGAATCCACTGACATTTGGGCAGTGTACGAATTTATTGTAGATGGATTGAATCGGGATGCCGGAGATTCGGCAGCTGTTTGGATAGTCAATAATTAGTTTGGAAAATAGATGTATCTCGGAAACTGGTTAATCGAAGGATTTAATAGATTTTGGAAATTCACTGTTAAATTATCAGTTGTCAACAGCTGCAGTACTGATCAGTTTGGAGCGATGAGTAACTAAAGTTATATTTAGTCTTTTAGTTTTAAGAACTATTGGTGATATTGAAGCCCCATTTTTTGTCTTTTTTTTAAAGTTCAATTGGGCATAAATTGATGATTCATCGATATGTTTGTATGCTTATCACCTTCAGCGCCATTATTACTTATTGAAGTGTAATTACTAAACAAGCAGAGCTTGTATTATGGAAAATTGATAACTGATAAATAAGATAACCCACCACGCCAACCGGCCCGTCAGACGAAGTCCTACTTCTACTACGTAAAAATTCACTTGAAACGCATAATCGTCTTCCTACTAAAGTTGCATGGCAGATATCACTTTTAGTGATAAGACCTCCCACTGTAACACTCTTATTATCTATCATATATCTTGACACACTAAGACTCCTTTACGATACTCTCTAGTTCCATTCCAATTTTATAATAAACAAACAGATAATAGGAAAACAATGGCCGATGACATGTAATCTTATTAAATAAGGATGTCATAAAGGCACAAAGATGGTTGGAATTTGATTCGGCTATCAGAAGTGCAATAAAATGTTATGCGCTAGCCGTAACATGGCCGACGTAATTCGATAGTGCGTGCTAATGGTTTGAGTCCATTGTTTCATGCGATACGATTACGTGTTTCACTCGAAAATGGGTAGATGGCGCTAAAATTCATGTTCAGTTTGAATCCAATTTTAGCGTGGCGTGTAAGTACCTATTTATAAAAGTTCGACGTGAAAAATGTTGAATAGAGTACCTAGATTCAATCTTTTTGTAACGTATAAATAATTAACTTAATGTTAAAGGAAAATACATATTGTTTAAAAAAAAACTATATTGAGTAAGTAAATGAACAACAATCAAGTAACAGTTTTAATACCGATATTTCATGCCGTGTATCAAAAAAAAGGCCTCTGACCAAATAAGTCGACATCACAAGCTTGACTTTTAAATTTAGAACCTCATATTTTTCGTCAGAACTCAAAAAGTATTTCAAAATGACGCGTGGAATCGTGTGATCGGAAAACACCGTACAATGGAATCGCACAAGCATACCGTCAATCCACACAGTTTCGTAGTTGGCTAGTGCCAATAAAAGTTAATGAGCCAAACCGATTGTTAGGAATGCTACAACTGGACATGTGTCAGTACACGCCACCATGAAGGTACATTGTGTACCTTTACAGCTTATTACTGTAATCAACCTTATTATGAAGTATTTGGGTGCGTTTTGCTTGATCTCATTTTTAAGGAGCTGTGATTAAATGTATTTTTTGTAGATTTTTTTTTCATATGCAATATTTATACAAGTATTTGACAATAATAATGATGTGAGTTCCGTGGTCCATTTACTAAGCCATATTTTTTAATTAACTATTATGCCACCTCCAAAATTATATTTCTTTAATTTCAACGGCACAACCCCCCGCATTCCAGGTGCGTTCCGCTAACATCGCGCAATGCGGACGCCCGAGCGAGCGCGCTCTACGGCTCGTCGCCTCGCGGCCCGCCTGCTTCCAAATTCAAACGGTTGACGTTTCGAATTCCAATTGTTTTTCATTTTTCAAGTGTTAAAACGAGCATTGTCTGTGGCCCGAAATTTTACGTTCGAATACGTGTAAAAGAGGTTGAAATTGAATTTGGGATCAGACTTTACATTTAGGTTTTTAAGGCGATGATAGCTCAGTGGTAAGTGACGTCGAATACCGCGACGAAGGTCGTGGGTTCGAATCCTACAATGAGCTTGAGCTTTCGGTGAAGGAAAACATCGTGAGGAAACCATAGCACGGTGGTAGGGTACTTTGTACCCGACTGGCTGGCTACCACCCTCAAGTTGAAAACCTGTCGCCAAGCACCTATCGGTGTGTTTCGACAGCTGCACTTGAGAGCCAGTTCCCGTCTAGGCTTTGTGTGCTTACCACCTTCGGCCACATCATCACTTACCATGGTGAGATTGTGGTCAAACACAAGCTTATCCAGAATTAAAAAAAAAAAAAGAAGGTAAGTTTGGAATAAAAATTATAGTAGTACTAGCTGTCCACCGCGGTTTCACCCGCGTTCCCGTGGAATCTAGCGGTATCTCATAAAATTCTCGTGCCACAGTTTTTGTTACCGTACTCCTCCGAAACGGTTTGACCGATTTTGATGAAATTTTATACACATATTCAGTAGGTCTGAGAATAGGTTGTTATCTATTTTTTTATATCTCGCTCGATCAATAATATGATTTTTATTCTGGAATTCATTTGATTCTAAAAATACACCTAAATAATTAAGAACAGACCAAAAACAAGACGTTAATTTTCATAAAATTTAAAATTAGAAATTGTTGGGATTCCATTCCTGCCAAATAATTGTCTCGTTGCGTCTCTAAAACGCCAGCAAGCATTCGAATTACAAAATTAAATTCCAAATTTAATTTTATAACGGTTTCATTGAGCACTAAACGCATACCGTCTGGGGTGAGTACTGTCAAACAAGTACAATATTAGAATCGTAGACGTATTCTTGTGTATGAGTAGCTTCATTGTGTAGTAGGTACATTGCAAATATTATTTTGTGGACTACGCGCGAGTCTTCGTTTATGTTTCACTGTAGTACTTGATAGGTGTAAATGCTACGTTAATAATTTGCATGAAATCCTTCAATAATCTAAGGAAAATTAACCGTGAGTCATCTATTCGCGGTCAAGCCGAAGCCTATTTATTTCAAATAAAAAATATCTCTCAAGTAATTTAATTCTGTTAAAATATTTTAAAATTAAATTTTTTTCAAGGTTATATGGCTTGGTATCTCTAGACTAATTTAAAATATTCATTTTTTATGTTATAGTCACGTTTTATTGTCACTTTCACTGTAAAGTCTAGTCCTCGTCCGTACAAGTCCAGTATAGTTTTAGTGAAATTGGCGGCTATTCCACTAAAACTTTTCACGGACTTCTTAGGACAACCTGGAAAGTCACGATACACGCTTTCATTTCATATCACTTCACTTGTGCACTTAGATTGATCTTTGTTGGACAAAACACCACCGAAATTATTCAATAAAACTCAAAATACACGAATTTAATGAAAATAAAACGAAAACACAACGTCACCTCGCAAGTTCCCGCCAAAAAGTCAACAATTGGATGTACCTACGTAGTATTGATAGCCGAACCCGAAAGTGATTGAGCAAGGCGATCATTTACATAATCCTTGTAACATTTCGAATCGACCACAGACAATGGGAAATTAAATTTTCATTCCTGAACCGCCATGCGATGAAATAATATTCATAAGGTTCCATTCCACTTTGGAGTCGTATTCAGTCATTATAATGAAGCGGCAAACAAAAACTAATTGATTCTCGTCATTTGCCTCCCTTGCATTTAACTGTTGGTCCAAGTCAAATAGTAAGGCGGTATATACTAGATTATTAAATTACCATACAATATGGCAAAGCTGCCTGTCACCTTAGCATAGTTTCAATGGACAGCGATTTGGCATAAAGTTACTAAAGTTGTTTTTTTTCTACTCGGTCAAACCAGGGATTACGTATTTTTTAAATAACAATGTCAGTGAGAATTTTTAGCATTATACATATAAAAAAAGAAAAAAAACTTTCTGATACAATACACGATTCTGGAGGGTTACCAACTCTTATTGCAATTCGATCAAATATGTCAAATGACGTCAGAATGTATGGACAAAAGTGACTATCGAGTTTGAGTTTATGATTTTGTTACCAGATGTCGATTTAAATCCCACTAATATTATAAATGTGAATGTTTGTTACTCAATCACGCCAGAACGACTGAACGAATTTGGATGAAATTTGGCACAGAGACAGATTATAGTCTGGAATAGCACATAGGCTACATTTTACCCCGGGAAAAGATAAGATATCTCCGGAACGCGGGTGAAACCGCGGGGGACAGCTATTATATAATAATTTGTAATAGGTATATAATTATATAATATATATTACTGTGATTTACAAATAAACCTACAATATTTGCAACTATAATATCATTTGAGTATTTGCATGCATCATTGCGACTTATTCGGCCCTTCTTAGTACTCAACTCGCCCAACTCTCTTCACTTGTACCACACAATCCACTTCATGAAGAAGAAAAATTCACCCATTAAGTTATTAATGGGTGAATTTATTAACTTGACTGATGATAAAAACTTCATTGTTGCTCTATGACTATTGGAAAAGTTTGCTGTTTTTTTTACGTTATAGTCAACGTTCACGTAAAATGTTTTAAACTTAATAGATAATTTATGTTTTTTTTCGAACGAATTTCTTTAATGCTGCATGCGTCAAGAGTTGCATGGTAGAAATTGTCGTGTAAGGAAAAATACATGCTCACGAGACATTCGGTTCCGTTCGGCGCAGTTCGGATATTATCGCTAAAAGCTGGCCGCCATATTTGTTTGCCTGATGTCCAAGTATAATATGACGGAGGTCCCCTGACCTTACACTTTTGTCTTATGGTTCCCGGTGATGAACGGCCTTATATCATGTTTGTTATGTGCCTTATTCACATGTGGATTTATAGAAACGTATAGATTGAAGTTAGGTACTATGCTAAGCAACCGGTGACGTCACTTCGTCCTCAAGTAAAATTATCACCACTCAGTGTATGTAACTACGTTGAAGATAAAGAACACTAATTCCACAAACCTAATTTTCAGCTTCACAAGGATACCCTGAAATGCCTCTACTGACTCACTGGTAAGCAAAATGAATATAACAAATAAAATCTACTCCAAACAAACAAATCTCGTTCGATACAACTACCCCCGACATCCCCTTACGTGACGTCACAACGCATTGTCGACATACAAAAGAAGATTGCGGTTGACGTCACACGTCACTCGCATACGTATCTAAGATCCTTCTTTTTTACTTACTGTCCACAAAGTAACGCAGAACCTTATTGCTTTGAGTTAAGGTTGGTTTTAAGTTTTATCATTGAGGGTAAATAGGATTAGTGAAGAGGAAAAGAGAGTAATCGATTGTATTGTACTCAATATCAATGAAGTAACGGTAATGGTGGTGGAGTTTAAAAGTAAATAAGATGTTAGTTTGTTTATTATTTGCAGCATAAAAGGCAAGTGTTATGTCGTCAGAACTACGCTTCAAATACAAATTACTTCAATAAGCTTGGTTTTCCATATCGTGAGGAAAAGTTTAGTGTCCTGGGGTAGTAGGGTAGCCAGCCAGTCGAGTACTACAAAGTACCCTACCACTGTGCAAAACCCACTATGGATAAAAAAAAAACAACTGCATCAATTAAGTTTAAGTAAATAGGTAACTAGACTTCATTATCATAATAGATTTTTGTACCTCATAAGAACACAATATATTCTAGCGTGTTTATGACGTCACATGCTTGTGCTCGTATATTGTCGGTGTGCGATACCTCAAGCAATTTGTCACACGAGCAGGTACGGTAATACACTAGATAACTGAGCGGCATCGGCAGCCAGCTACGATATTAAACTGGGTGATTGACTGAACACAAGCTGGAGTAGGAGCAACATGTTGATGGAACTGGAATATTGTTGTTAATAGTTTAGTCAGTTTTTTTGTTTTGCTGAGAATAGATATGGTGACTGACTTATCAAATCAGCTTATTTTTATTAAATGTCAAAACGATGATTTACTATGGAGTTTTGTATCAAATACATACTTGTGACGTCATAAATATACACCATCAAAAGACCTAGGTACGCTTTGTCGTTAAATTGGTAATAAAAAATCATAGAATGACGGAATTTTACAACGTGTACGCTGTTTTCGAGTAAATTTCGACGTTTTAAACACTTATGTGTTAGGTTACTTTTTCTTGAATTTAGGCATCATCTGTATTGAGAGGCCACTAATCTAATAGACGTATTTGATTTAAAATGAAGCTTGTCTTTTTTTTTAATGATCACTTTCCTTTAGTTTGCCGTATATCATTACTTCCCAGAATTTGATCCTTATAGCAACAACAGTTTTCCGGCCCGCGGTTTCACCCGTGTTCCTGAGAAATCTGATCTTTTCCCGGGATAAAAAGTATCCTCTGTCCTTCTCAAAGGTTCCATCTATCTCTATACCGAATCTCATCTAAATCGGTTCAGTTCTTTTTATCCCGGGAAAGGATAAGATCGGTCGAGAACGCGGGTGAAACCGCGGAGGACAGCTAGTGGTTCATATTTTTCATGTGCACAGACACAAAGAAAACTACTACAATACATGAAAAGGAATATTTTTGTCTTGCAGCCCTGCAAAAATCTTTTTACTGTATCTTTCAATATTTTTGCCGCTAAAAAGAGTAGGTAAATAAAAGATAATCTTCAAAAAGTCGATACAATATGCCAATTTGTATTTCATCAGGGTTTTTATTATTAATTCCTTGGGTCTGATATCACACTTTTTACTTTATTTGGGGGCCCTTTGAAGAGGCCTCCAATTCTAATTGCTTCGTCTGAAAAATAAAAAGGAATAACTGTTTTGTATCTAAATTTGGAAGCCCAGTACCAGCGGGTTTTCATAAGCCGATTTATATAATAGTTATTAATTATTTTAAATTGAAACTACTGGACACATTTTATGATTACAGTCTTGAAAATAGGCCCAATTAAAAATAAATAAAACTATGTTAAGCTAATAGATGTAACTTATATTTTTGGATTATTTCGCTAGATGGCGTCAATCGTTATCAATTTAACAAACAGCTGTCGCTTATTTCAGTCTGCAACATGTCAAGTGAGTTTATAATTCGAATCATCGTTTTTTAGGAACAAAATATTTTCAATAGTTTTTTGTTTCTGTGTTCCGACACTTCAGTAAAGAGCCAGTTGGCTTTTGGGCTTTGATAAGATCGGTAATACATTAGGGATGAATAATACTTCTTCTTCTTCTTGTGGTGTCTCTCCAATTACTGAAGGTTGGCCATCAGCTCCGAGCTATACTTACAACACAAATATTGTTTCACTTAATCTATTTGTTACTACTATCATTAATGTGAAAGTTTGTTAGGATTTGAGGATGAGAAGATGTTTGTTACTCTTTTACGCAAAAACTACTGTACAGATTTTAATGAAACTTGGTACACGGGCAAATGATATTATGAAATAAAACGTGGGCTTTTTATCCCGGGAAAATATAAGATCCCTGGGAAACGCGTGGGGACAGCAAGTTTTAAAAAATATACTTGCTCGCACTGGCACCCTACACTCTGAAGTACATTCTGAAGATAATGGCGCTTCGGTTGCACTCGTCCCTAACGACCTTTACATTATTATTTAGAGCGAACCCCTTCCTTGTTTAATTAATTGACGAAAAACGCCATTTTAATTCTCCTGTTGTACCTTAAGTTAATTTAAATTAAACACATATTGTATTATAACTTATTAAGGTATATTTTAGGTTGATAATTTAACAATTGAGTATGTGGGTAAAGAGGTTCTTGCTGGAGTTTTCTCGAACTGGTGGTAGAGTCAATTGTAACGTTCATTAGTGCCTTACCAGGGCCTAAACTGAATAAATGAGTTTTTGATTTGAAATTATTTACAAACAAAACTTTCAAGGTTAAATTCAAAGCATCTTTATTAAAGATAAAGATATTTTATTTGCTTGAAACACGGTTACATACATAGTTCTTAGTTTTTTGGTGGATCTTCTTGTTTCGCTACAAATTATAGCATGCAAAATTTAGAAATTATACAAATTATCACAATGCAAAATTTAAAAATTATACAACAACAAATCCAATTGAATGGGTATTAAATTAAATTAATTAAATGGGTACAAATCATAGCAATAGAATAAGCCTTACAATATTTTAAATGTCATAAATTCTGGAATGTTATAAAAAGAACATTCAATAAAATTTCGTCATTTTCAATTTAAACAATGTCAGAGGAAACTCATAATAAGTATTTTTAATCGACAACCGTTGCAAACTTATTTGTCTACCAATAGGTACCTATTAAAATTTTAATAAAATAGCCTGTGAAGCTATCACTCACTCATATCACTCATAGGATCAGAAACTTAACAAAAACCTTTCATGTACTACGTTTTATATATTTTTGAAAAAAGAAGTCCTGAAATTTAAATACAGCAGGCATGTTGACTGATATATCAAATCAGCTTCTTTTTTCACGTCATCAACATCCGTATTCCTACCTTTTAAATAATTACTAAACTAATCAGTAAATATCGTTATCGCGGGATTTAAAACGGATCCCAAATAATCGCTAGATATAAGGGTAGTCCCGTAGCGGGAATCTCTGGAATCCCAGAGGGATCTCTGAGGATCCAACTTATCCCGGCCGCGCCGCTGCGGTAGATACCTACGTATCTTTGTGTTCAACTGTCTAACTAGGGTCCAACTGGCAGACCCGTCGAAGCAACCCGTCGAAGCAGGTACATTGTTGGAAACTTAGTGGTTCGTGATTTTCATAATATGCGTGAGATCGGTATGTGCCTACATAAATTAAAAAAATTAAGAAGCGAGAACAATTTCCGAATAATTTATAACTGATTAGAACTTCCTTGCCATCAAAGCATAGATTATGTACCTCTACTCTAGTTTATTTCATGTCAATAGATGCAGTATTACTGAAATTATCACTGCGAGAAGTACGGACATACAATTATGTTAATATTTTAGAGAAATCATAAGAAATTCATGATAGGAAAATGTACATACTCAGTTTTTTTGTAATCTATACTAATATTATAAAGAGGAAAGATTTGTATGTAAGTATGTTTGTAACTACATAAGATAAATAAATGTGTTTGCATGTATGTACAAATAAAAATAAAAAAACTTCTACATAAATAAATTATTCATTAAGTATACATAAATATTATCTTAAATTTAAATAACTATCATATTAATTGCACTGAATCAATTAGGTAATTAATAATTATATTTACATAAATAATCATCAATTTCTATTACATATTATCTAATTATTTGTTATTTTATTTGTTTTAAATTGTCAATCTTTATTGTGAAACAAGAAATAAAAGGCTTTTTAATTTTTTTTATTTTATTTTATTTATTTATTTATGTTTGTATCGAATGGGCTCAAAAAGTACTGCACCGATTTTAACAATTCTTTCACCTATTGAATGCTACATTATTCCAAATTAACATAGGCTATATTTTATCCCGGGATAAGATAAGATCCCACGGGAACGCGGGTGAAACTGCGCGGAACAGCTAGTCCAAATGAATCTACCAAAATTAAATTTTCCTGATAGCTAGCAGATTCGATATAACGGACTGCAGCACGGGAAAAGTAGCACAGTGTTAGTTCAATGGGTATTTTTCATTTAAATAAATAGCAGACTGCCTTGATCCCTTCAAAGTTTCAACATAGATCCAAATATTTTAAGAGTTATGCTTAAAAAAATAAACCAACCAATATCCAAACAGCACGAAAATAAACCAGAATAAATCTAAAAGTATACAATAATAACAATTCAACACTCATGTAATAGTATGGAGCGCCTTTTCATTATTTCCCTCTCGCACAATGTCGCCATTGCAAACAAGCTCTGTAATATGAAAACAAAAACACTTTTGCGTTAAAAAAAAAATACAGTGCCCACTACGAGCAATTTCATTCTCTGTAGTGATATAAAAAAATCTGGGTCAGGTGGGAAGGGGTTGTACATGTTTGTATAGGTAGTTGTAGATATAGGGAAATGCTAGATGTGTTTGGCGAAAGGAATATAATTCTAATAGAAATAAATTAAATTAATAAAAATACGAAATATACTTACGGTATACCTACATATCATTGGTTCTGTTTATCAACGGTTTTTTTTATTAATAGACGAGCTTTAGTGTTATCAATAAAAAAATTAGAAACAGTAAGGTTTTTTGGTTAAACGATCAGTGTGCGAACAATAGTTCTTATTAAAGAGGTAAGGTTTGTATATTAGTTTTTTATTTGTTTGTAGGGGGTATATCTTTGGAACTACTGAACTGATTAAAAAAAACTTTCACGTATTAAAAGCTACATTATCACTGTCAAAGTCAAAGTCATTTATTCAGTTTAGGCCCTAGAAGGGCACTTATGAAGGTCGAGTTACAGAAGTTACCACCGGTGCGGATGTCAGCCTGTCTAACATAGGCTTTATTTAATTTAATTCCCTTGAAAATGTAGCTAGTCCAATATAAACAAACTCTTAAACTTATGCATAAGACAAATTATGAATAATTCTGGTTTAATCAACACCAGAATATTCGTAATCATAATCTACAGAACAGCCCCTAGACTTCTCATTTTTTCCGCTCTCCCAGTAACACATCTAGTAATAATCATACATCACTGTAAACGGAATGTAGGCTATCCGCGCCCGCTGCAATTTGATGCGGCATCACGACTGCGCTCCAGACGGTGCGGCATCCAGTTATGATGCTCAACTATTTATACATCTATGTTCAGCTCAGTGCCTCTACCTCGTACTATACTCGAGTATACATCGGTTACATACTGCGTACAGGTATTTACTTAGGACGCTAAACGTAACCAACATTGGTCAAGTTTTTATCACATGTAAAGGCTTTTTTAATAGTCACGCTGTTAGTGATTAAAAATTAGTTTATGCAGTATATAGTGTTTGACCACAATCTCACCATGGTTAGTGATGATGTGGCCGAAAGTGAGCACACAGAGCCCAGATGGAAACTGGCTCTCAAGTGCTGCTGTCGGAATACACCGATAGGTGCTTGGCGACAGATTTTCAACTTGAAGGTGGTAGCCAGCCAGTCGGGTACTACAAAGTACCCTACCACCGTGCTATGGTTTCCTCACGATGTTTTCCTTCACCGAAAGCTCAGGCTCATTGCAGGATTCGAACCCACGAATTTTGCCGCGGTATCCGACGTCACTACCACTGAGCTATCATCGCCTTAATCGCACATCCTAGAGAAACTCAAACTCAAAAGTAATGTATTAGTTTAGGCCCTGATAAGGTACTTGTGAACGTTATAATTGACTCTACCCTTACTCTACCACTGGTTCGGAATACAATTGATTTTTATCTGTAATGGTTTTTTTTATTATTGACCATGCCCACAGAAGTAAAAGTTCAGTTTTGGCCCTAGAGGTGCACTTAATAAACCTCACACATTTACTAGATACCTAACTATTATTTTATTTTGCTTTAGCTGTTTATTTTTTTATTTTTTTTATTCCTTTATTAATATTTTTGGTTTTCACTAGTATTTATAACAATATATAAAAGGCCCATTACGAATCTCCAATATTTTCTAAGGTGATAGGTAACGTCTATCGAACCGTGGGGGTTTCGGCTTATAAATAAGTTATGGTTTCAGTATTTCAGCGCTAGATACACGGTGATCTTGCCTTTATTAAATTCCGATAAGATTTACGATCCACAATAATACTGAGGTAGCTCGGCCGGCATCGGATAGAGTCGGAATATCTCGCTGAGCTTACTGAGAATTGTAGGTACCACGAATTATTTGACTTATTTGTAGATATTTGATTCAGGAACGTAGCCAGAAAAATTGACAATCTGATATGGCAGAAGGTCGGGCACATTACTTTTAAGGCGATGATAGCTCAGTGGTAGTGACATCGGATACTACGGCGAAGGTCGCGAGCTCGAATCCAATGAGTGAGCTTTCGGTGAAAGAAAACATCTTGAGGAAAACATAACACGGTGTGGTAGGGTACTTTGTAGTAGCTGGCTACCACCCTCAAGTTGAAAATCTGTCGCCAAGCACCTATCAGTGTGTTCCGACAGCTGCACTTGTGAGGTTCCCATCTAAGCTTTGTGTGTTTACCACCTTCGGCCACATCATCACTTACCATGGTGAGATTGTGGTCAAACACAAGATTATCCAGAATTTAAAAAAAGTACCGACGGCCGATGGGGCAGAAAGGTTGCTGATGGGGCCGAAGATCTTGTGAGAGTTTCAGGAAACCGCTGGATGCGGGTAGCGGACCGGCCATCATGAAGATTCTTGAGGAGGCCTTTGTCCAGCAGTGGACGTTTTCCGACTATCATGGTGATGATGAAATTACCAATACAGTTACCTAACCAGCTCTGCATTGATTGCATTTACGTGTCAATGATCTCTTGATTAAACAATAATGAAGGAACTATAAATGGTCATCATGGACGTATAAAAATCCTGGTAGGAGCGACCTTGATGGGGCTGTTTCTGTAGTTGGTGAGAGTTTATCACGCCACAGGCATATGTGTATGAACTGTCTGGATCAATTCTATACTAATATTATAAAGACATAAAGTTTGTAAGTTTGTAGGGGGTAATCTCTGGATCTACTGAACCGATTTTAAATAATCTTTTACCAATAGAAAGCCACTTTACTTGTGAGTGTCATAGGTTATATATTAACCCGAAAAATTAAATAATCCCGCGGGAACACAGGTGAAACCGCGGTGGACTGCTAGTATCCTTTTAAAAATAAATCAGATAAAAAAAAGATAAATAAAAGACATGTTCTTGAAACCGGTTTTTCTATTGCTTTTCTAATCTTTCTTTTATTGCTCAACGACATTCCCCAGTTTGTCGTAGTCTTCGTCTTCCCCGTCGTTTCTCGTAAACACATAAAGAAATCATGACAAAACAAACGCGAATCCCGACTGCCCTCACGTTCCGTTCCATTAGCCTACATGCAGGCACTTAGGCGTACATTTTCAATATCGCTCATCCCCTAAACGCCGCTGACAGCTCCGTATCAGCCAAGGGTGACCCTCGGTCATTAGTCGCAGTCACCAATCACCGGACACCCTGTATTGTAAGTTTGTTGCACTTGAGATACTCCTAGTCTGGGAGCTGATGTTCTTTTTTTCTTCTTTCACTTGGATATTTTTTACTTTAGGATAAGCTTGGTGGTAAGCACACAGAGCATTCTATCTAGGAACTGGCTCTCATGTGCAGCTGTCGAATCACATCTCGCACACTCAACTCATCATAGGTGCTTGGTATCAGATTTTTAACTTGAGGGTGGTAGCCAGTCAGTCGGGTACTACAAAATACCCTACCACCGTGCTATGGTTTCCGCACGATGTTTTCCTTCAACGGAAGCTCAAGCTCATTGTAGGATTCGAACCCACGACCTTCGCCACGGTATCCAACGTCACTACCTTGAGCTATCATCGCCTAAGAATGCAAAATGTATTTTTAAAAATAATAATATAACATCATGGGACAATCTTCAGACACAGCCACTATACTAAAATAAGTAGAGCTGATCACTGATATCCTACATAAGTACATATTATAGGATACTACGTATTTTTAAAAATATATACTTAAATAGAGAATTACAACCAGACTCAGGACAAACAGACCTGTACATGTACTCATGTCTGTCCTGGATGGGAATCGAACCCACGACCTGTAGCGTGGGGTAGTGTGTTTAACCAACCATGTCAACCAATCCGTCAAGAAAAAACCTAAAACATTGGTAATTATAAATTACTAGCGGACCCGGCAGACGTTGTCCTGCTCTAACATTAAAACAAAACTTAGAACCCGAATCCAGCGCCACCTACCGGGTCCAATTTTGTTTTCAAATCATCGAGGAACCCATTGAAATACCTACACAACAAAATTTCACCCAAATCGGTCCTTTGTTACCGTACTCCTGCGAATCGGCTGGACCGATTTTGATGAAATTTTATATGTATATTTAGTGGGTCTGAGAGTAGGTTGTTATTTATTTTTTATACCGCTAGATCTCACGGGAACGCGAACCCTACGGGAACGTGGGTGAAACCGCGGGCGACAGCTAGTAAAAAATAGATAACAACCTACTCTCAGACCTACTGAATACAGATACGATAGCTAAAACTGTGACACGTGAATTTTATATATATAGATTTACCGTTTTACCTATTCCAAAGTTTCCTAGTAAGAGATTTATACAAAAAAAAATACTTTATAAAAAGATTTTTTTAAATAAAATTTTTGACAGTGAAATGAAATGAAATGTTTATTCATCCAAATAGGCCATCACAGGCGCTTATGAATTGTCAGATTCTAATTACTCTAATGACTCTAGTGCACGGTTCGGAAGGTTGCTTTTGCTGAGAAGAGCCGGCAATAAACTCAGCAATTACTCTTTTCAAAACAATCTTAGAATTATTACATAAATGTATGTCCTGCAAGAGCGAGCGCTACACCCAAGCATTGTCGTCATTTAAATATTCGTTAATATGGTAGTACGCCTTCTGTATTAAAACATTCTTAACACGTTCCTTAAATTTATGTATAGGCAAATTTAACAGTGTAGGTGGTATCTTATTATAGAAGCGTGCACCCAGTCCTAAAAATGTGTCCTGCACTTTATGGAGTCTATAAGCTGAGGTCACAAGTTTGTGCTTATTTCTAGTATTGATTGAGTGCATGTCAAATCTCTTTACAAAATTACTAATATTTTGATGTACAAATAATATGTTTGCATAAATATACTGTGAAGCCAGTGGTATCCTAGACTATAATTGCAGGGACCCTCTAAGTACTCCCTCACCCTCAGTGCATGATTTGAGTTTAATATCCCCGCTGAGTGCCAGCGCATTCTTTTACAAGGGAAATGGCAGCGCAAAGCCAGGAGGGTAGGCACAGGGTAAGTATTGAAACTGCGTCTGATATTTACGATGACGAAGTACAGAAGGCAGACAGTGGAGCATGGGTAAAGAACACAGTTTATTTTGAAGTAACGTAAATCAATTTGTCATCTAATAGCAAGACTAATAAGATCTATTTTACAATGCAATTCTAGTATTTTAGGGAAAATGTTCATTACTTTTCCGCCCCGCGGTTTCACCCGCGTTCCCGAGGGATCTTATCTTTTCCCGGGATAAAAAGTATCCTATGTCCTTCTCTAAAGTTCCATCTATCGCTTTACCAAATTTCATCTAAATCGCGGTATAAGTATGAAGAGGTAACAGACAGACAGACGATTTTAAGGCGATGATAGCTCAGTGGTAAGTGACGTCGAATACCGCGACGAAGGTCGTGGGTTCGAATCCTACAACGAGCTTGAGCTTTCGGTGAAGGAAAACATCGTGAGGAAACCATAGCACGGTGGTAGGGTACTTTGTACCCGACTGGCTGGCTACCACCCTCAAGTTGAAAACCTGTCGCCAAGCACCTATCGGTGTGTTCCGACAGCTGCACTTGAGAGCCAGTTTCCATCTAGGCTTTGTGTGCTTACCACCTTCGGCCACATCATCACTTACCATGGTGAGATTGTGGTCAAACACAAGCTTATATCTAGCAGAATTAAAAAAAAAAAAAAAACTTTCGCATTTACAATATTAGTATGGATTTACAATTAATTCAGGTTTAGATTTGGTGAATTCAAATGTTTTGAATTTGAATAATAAATATTCTTATAATGTAAGTATTAGGTACTTACTTACTGCTCGTGTGGAGTGGAAATAAAAGAGACAAATAAGAAAATACAGATAAAAACAGACACTGAAATGTGAACAAGTTTGTAACTCTTTCACGCAAAAGCTACTGAACAGTTACTTGACACACAGGTAGATCATATTCTACAGTAAAACATAGGATTATTTTCATTCCGGATGAAGATAAGATCCCTTGGAAACGTGGGTGAGACCAGGAGGACAGCAAATGAAACAAATACTAAAAACCGGCCAAGTGCGAGTCGGACTCGCGCACGAGGGGTTCCGTAAAAATGGCAAAAAAATCACGTTTGTTGTATCGGAGCCTTAAATATATATGTTATTGGGTGTTTAGTATTTGTTGTTATAGTGGCAACAGAAATACATCATCTATGAAAATTTCTATCATGGTTCATGAGATACAGCCTGGTGACAGACAGACGGACGGACAGACAGCGAAGTCTTAGTACCTAATAGGGTCCCGTTTTTACCCTTTTACCCTAAAAAACTGGGATGACATTATCAATCTTTTTTTAAATATACCCCCAAGTAAAGACTGGTCTGTGAAGATTCATAATATTCCCCGTCATTTCAGAACTTGAGTGAAACTTACGAAGTCATAGTAAACGAATTAGCGATTCGGTACATTGCACTAATGGCCCGTGACGTCATAAATTGCATCGAGGGATGCGCTGCCGGTGACGTCACTCCGCAGTTTTGAAAGAAGGGGCGAAGTTGTGACTTATGTTGAAATTTTTATGTGAATTTTAAATATTTCTAAATTTTTTATGCTTAGTTAAACGGTTGCACGCGATGAAACATTATTTCTGGATTTTCCAGACCAGCCAGCCATATTTTAGCAAAATAATTATTATTAATAATGATAAAAACATTATTATTGCTACCAATATACATTAGTCCTAAGGTGATAGTGTTCACTTACTATCAGATGACTCTGCATACTTGCCAAACTAACGGCATAATATACCTTTACATTCTTTTAGTACGAATAATTTCAGTACAAGCTAGAAGACTTGCTCGTAACATTAAACTAGCCCGCTCGGCTGAACTAATAGGCTGTGACGTCATAAATTACGACCAAGTAGGGAAGTATGCGATGACGCAGGGGGTCGTATGAATCGTGAGTACAAAGTGATTTAGTTTGTTATTTTATTGCAGTTTTATAGTTGGCAACACTGACTTACTCGAGCGAAAATAATATCAGCTACGAAGAAACAAGTGACAGATGAACGCCATCTATGAAACGCCCCTTGCAACATTAATTTAATTAAAATGAAATTCTCTGATATCTCAGTGAGTGATGTCTGATACGAATTCGAATGATGTGAATATGAAACGATGCGGTTACCGCCCTCAGCACGGTGGTAGGGTACTTTGTAGTACTCGACTGGCTGGCTACCACCCTCAAGTTGAAAATCTGTCGCCAAGCACCTGTTGGTGTGTTCCGGCATTTGCACTTGAGAGCCAGTTCGCCTTTAAGGCATTGAATAGGTGTACAACACATTAGCAATCCCCTGGTATTGCCAATGTCAATAGGCGACGGTTGTCACTTACCATCAGGTGACCCGCCTGCCTCGTTGTCCCTTGTGACATAAAAAAAAAAAACTTACATTGAGCTTGAGCTTTCGGTAAAGGAAAACATCACGAGGAAACCATAGCACGGTGGTAGAGTACTAAAAAGTACTCGAATGGCAAAATACCATCCTCAAGTAAAACTATCGCCAATCGTGGCAATTAAAATATTTAATAAACTGCCACTTACTTTTAAAGGCCTACCATTAAATAAATTCAAGAGCAAGCTTATTGAGTGGCTTATTGAGAGATGTTTTTACACCCTAGCTAGATGATTACTTTAAATATAATGGTAAATGAGTGGACAGATTCAGACAGATTCGGTGGAAGTAGTGAATTGACTAGAATTAGGTTTTTTTTTTTAAAATTAGATTTGAACATTTTTTATTTTTATTCTTTGACATTATATAACTTTATAATTGTGCATGCTATTATATAGTGAAGTGTGTAGATACTTTTTAATTACCTACCATCATTTGTACGACATTTCTAGCGCAATATACTATTTCATTTCATTTCATTTCATTTCGTCCTTGAGAGTCAGTCACACATTGGTAATTCCCAAGGGATTTCACTGTATTCATAGTACCTTTTTGGGTATTTTTTCAACAGCAGGAAATAGGTGTGCCTACACTAAAAAACCGGGGAGTTTGTTTCGCCGGTTTTTCTCCTGACAGGTCTTTATTGAAATTGAAGGTAACAACAACATTAAAAAATAGCAATAATATGACGTTCAATAAGTGTTCCTTAAGTGTCACAACATTGAATAAAACATTTTGATGTGATTTGATTTGACTTTTATATTACCTGAAATAAGTGTTTCAGTTAAGTAAATCAAAATTAAACTACAGAAAATAATATCCTACCTATGTATGTTGAGTTTATACAACGTATGTACAAACAAAACGTTAATTAATGCTTTAATTAAACACCAATTAAACACCTAAACACAAACAATAAGTGCTCAAACGGGAATCTTGTTCGAATTGCCTAATGAGTTTGTTAACATTAATTAAGATAGCGCGCTAATTACCGACCACATGAGATGGGGGATCATTTACACCGAAATGGGGCATTCGTAAGTGGGGCTAACCTAGATAATGGCACGTTACTGGTTTTACTTTATATCAAGGCGATGATAGCTCAGTGGTAGTGACGTCGGATACCGCGGCGAAGGTCGTGGGTTCGAATCCTTCAATGAGCTTTCGGTGAAGGAAAACATCGTGAGGAAACCATAGCACGGTGGTAGGGTACTTTGTAGTACCCGACGGGCTGGCTGCCACCCTCAAATTGAAAATCTGTCGCCAAGCATCTATCGGTGTGTTCCGACAGCTGCACTTGAGTGCCAGTTCCCATCTAGGCTTTGTGTGCTTACCACGTTCGGCCACATCATCACTTACCATGATGAGATGGTGGTCAAACACAAGCTTAAACAGAATTAAAAAAAAAAGTTTGCCAAGCAGGCAGTTAGGTCATCTGATGGTAAATGACTACCGTCTCCTATAGGCGGATATTTTAAGGCGATGAGCTTAGTAGTAGTTAATTGGATACCAAGGCGTAGGTCGTGGGTTCGAATCCTACTATGAGCTTGAGCTTTCGGTGACGCAAACCATGGCACGGTCGAAGAGTACTTTGTAGCAGGTACTCGACTGGCTGGCTACCACCCTTAAGTTGAAAATCTGCCGCCAATCGCCTGTTCGCATTATAATAAGGTGTACAACACATTGGCAAACCCCTAGTAGGCATTGCTAATATGTATAGGCGATGGTAGTCACTTACCATCAGGTTACCAGCCAGCCTTATTGTCACTAAAAACTCCCTAAACTATTTTTAGTAAATTTAAAATTATCAGTACACATAAATCACCTAAAAAGTGACCATCGTTTGACAGTAAACAGTCTAAAGCCACGACAGTGGTTCGTATTCCGTAGACAAGGTCCCGGCTAGCGCGGCTGCTCAAGTCGAAACAAGTTAAGACGTTCAGTGCTTGCTCTTCGATTCCTATTTCAAACTACAGCATACGTGAAATACTAGAAACCAGTAAATATAATTAACAAAGTAACACCAATTTGAATTCTTAATTGTAAATAAGAAAACCAATGAGTACCTAGGTATCTTTAAAACCGTCTCTAAGCAATAAGTTACTTTTTATTTCTCCAAGTGATTAAAATGATTATTCCAACGTCTCCTTGAAAATATAGTTCATCATCAACATGTTGAATTAGTCTATTTATCAAACAATACTTAAAAATTGGTTTATCGGCTTCCTTGCGAAGGAGTTAAAAGACCATAGATTTAAAAAAAAACATCCTCCTTTTTGAAGTCTGTTAATAATCATGAATTCTAAAGATGTAGAATTTGAAATTAATAGTAGGTATTCTCTGATGAGGACATAGAGAGAATGTGGTAAAAATAATATCAGATTATTATAAAATTAAAACACTATAACAACAATACTACACCTATTTACACAATTACATCTTCCTCTTGTATCTGCTCCTGCTGATTTCTAAGACGATCATAAATATTTTTATTACCTCTGCTTCTAGTTTTTCAGGTATCCGGTGCAGCAACTTACCTATCGAATTCCATTGAAACTCCGAGAGAGTTTTGTTCAATGATTTTCGTTGGCCATTTCGTTATTAGCTGACTTTTACTGGATCTCTCTTCTTACTTCACCGCATCGGTTTGTTGCAGTTTTATCTTCGTACAATGCTTTGTATATTTAGCCTTTATTTTTAGATTCTCGTTGTTGTAATCATCGTGAGTTTCAATGAAATGTGACCCATAGATAGATCATGGTAAGGAATGAAACATTTTTATTTTGGCAAAACATTTGGGGAATGAAATATTGCGAGGCAGAAGCTTTCGCATCAAAACTTTTAAAATCTGAATTCGCAACTCATAACTATTTTATTTAGGTACCCGAAATATTGTTTAACAACTAAAAATCTTTGTGAAACACTCGACTTACTGAAACCACTTTAAATGAAGCAGAAATAAGATTCAAAATACAACATAACCTAGTAAAATACAGGGACGTATGCGGTTCCCAATTCAATTTAAAATTGGAACGCAAAAGTTGCAACCTGCACCAGTCACGTTTTGCACACTGACCGCAAAGGCAGAACGAAACTTAACTTACTTCGGGGCACTTCGATGAACTTCGTAACTCTTCGGAAGTAGTTGTACATGAAGACTTCAAAGTGTTATCAGATACATGCCGACCAATTCTACCGAGTTTCTATAGTTATTGCACGAAGTTCTAGTTAAAACGTTGTTGAATTGAGTTCTAGCTAAGCCACAGACTGTAATAAACATAGACTAAATATAATGTTACCTATATTTAAAAATATTTAGATCAATGATTTTTCATCCATAATTTTGAGAATCCAATAATACTCTAAATACCAAGAAATAAAAGTCCAACAATAAGATTCAAAATCTAAAGCATACTTTAGCATGAACCTGAATGGACCACGAAGGTCCATTTCCCAGCCCCGCGAGGGTAAACACAAAACAAGATGAAGATAGGAGTTCATTCCTTGGAAGGGTTTTTCGTCCTAAATACGTTTCGTCAAAGGGCTCGTGACAAACGGATTCCAGCCGCGGGCGCGGTCTTCAAGGTCCACGAACTTACGGGAGGTCATTACGAACTTTACCGACTGAGGATTTATGTTTTTCACTCAGTAGGTATTAACTATTACTAATATTTGGGTCTTGTAGGCTCATGTTAGTTATTTTTAATATTTAAATATAGAATAGATAGTGCGAGAGTCGCTTCACTAACTCAGCCATCAAACGATCAGTTAAGGTGCTAAAAATGTGGACGCTGCCTGCTGTCTCTCCCGTATCTGACTGTACAGTCATACTAAGGCCTGCCACATAGACGCTGTTTAGATAATATTTTTATCTGATCCCAAACTAAGCAGAGCTTGTAATATGGAAACCAGATGACTGATATAATACATAGACTACTTTTTTTTTGTAAATACATACTTAAATAGATAATTACAGCCAGACTCAGGACAAACAGACATGTTCATGCACACAAATGTGTGTCCTGGATGGGAATCGAACCCACGATCTGCGGCGTGATAGGTAGTGTCTTAACCAACCACGCCAACCGGCCCGTCTGTATCAAAAAATACTAGATGCCTACATGTGTGTCAACTTGAGGGTATTGCTATCAATCCAAAAATCGGGTAGCGTCATAGATCGCAGGATGGTGTTCAGAAAATAGGTGGTGTTATTTGGAGGAGGATGACGTAGTAGCTCTATGAGAGGCCTTTGTAGATACCCAAGACAATCTCAATCATCAACATCATGTCAGCAGGAAGACGTCCACTGCAAAATGGGAAAATAAAAAGCCTGCATTTAATTTCTGCGGTTAAAAGTTTCCTCGTCCCCCTAATATTTTCCAGATAATCTCTCTTATTGAATATGTTCTTCCTATCCTTCTAGTCCTACTTCCTATCCTATCCTTTGTTACTAATATTATAAATGTGAAAGTAAATGTTTGGATGTGAATATGTTTGTTACTCTTTTACGCAAAAACTGTTGAACCGATTTTGATGAAACTTGCTACCCAGTCAAAGTCAAAGTCAAAACCATTTATTCAGTTTAGGCCCTAGAAGGGAACTTATGAAGGTCGAATTACAGAAGTTACCACCGGTTCGGAAGTCAGCCTTCAACTGAGAAGAACCTCAGCAAGAAACTCAGCAAATTTACATTTTTTAAATATTTTTGGACCATCTGACTATATTGGCTTTTTTTTTCAAATGTTTAACAATTTTATTCTTAAAGTAATACAGTTAGATAATAACCTGGAATAAAACATAACCCACATTAGCCCAGGAAAGGATAAGATATCTACGGAACTCGGATGAAACCGAAGGGGATAGCTAATTAATAAATAAAACTGATGGTTTGACATTCAGTTGACAACAGTTCTTAGAGACAACAAAAACGCGTTATATGCAAGCGCCGAGCCGTTGCGTTATTCACTCCCGTATGTTTCCATTTGAAAGATCTTCAGATATTCACGGCACTTTCGGTCACGAATGGAATTTTGGCACTTTTCTTTAGACACTATTATGGCCACTAACGAAATTTCACCCTTGGGTAAAGGATAATGTACTTTAACACAACCGACATACGTGCGAATACCTTAATTATAGTTTAGGCATGCAATAGACGAAGAATTATTTAGGCAGATACTATACGGAAGGTTTAAATGTTAAATAGGTACAGTTTAGATCCCAAATAATGACAACATATATAAAAAAAGCCGTAAAAACCCTTTGGGCGAATATTTCTTCCTAGTCGAGTTTTATGTAGTGGAAAATATGCGATATTTAAAAAAAATGCCATTAATTCAGTAAGGTAAATTTATTAAAAGGGCTTATCTTTTACTGAAGTCAGCATTTAACTGAGAAGAACCGGCAAGAAACTTCAGCTTATATCTTCGATTTAGAATAAAACTTAATCGTTTGTTTCTATGACAAAAAGTCAATTATTTAGTTTATCTTGGCATAAAACATTATTATTTATAGTATGCATAGAACGGAAAAATGAAGATAAAATGTCAGAATTTTTCCACTAGCCTTGGCTCAACATGCCATCTTTGGTTGTACTTTCACTCTCTACGGGTATCAGGAACTCAGCCTTGTTTAGGTCAATCAAGTAAAATTATTACATACACATGTAAATTATGATTTTTGTTGGCAAGTGCATCACTTAATAACAACTGGACCTATTTACATTTTTTTTTATATTATGACTGTTAAACTCCGAACAAGTTTTTAAGAGAAAGAAAATTAAAAATACTACCCGGAAAATTAAAAATTTCGGGAAATATTTAAAATGCTTTGGTCTGTGTTTGTACGTGTGTTTTTTCTCGACAGAACAACGTCTATCGAGTCTTATAGTTCTGAAAGTTTAAAAGGAAGGTAGCACACAAAGCCTAGAAAGTTACTGGCTCTCAAGTGTGGCTGAGTCATAGGCCAATTGGGATCGTCCACATATATTACAGACCTAATTCTATACGTCAGAGAGTACAGATTTCTTCGGGTCGAGCATATCCCATCTTAAATTTCATCACCGTCAAACGTAACCCCATAAAAAATATATAGAAAGAGATAAATTAATTTTATTTTCCTTGTAAAATTTCTTGTTAAATATTTTTAAGGAAAATCTCCATGTATTCGGCACGAGTTCGATCAAATCCGACAAGAGCAATTTGTATTCCTGCTGGCTCATATTTTAACAGATTCCAAGTCGTCGGGCACCTTCTGACATCGGAAATAAAAACCGGACGTGACGTCACACGATCAGCCACGCTCGCTGGGAAATATTTCTCTTTTGTTTTATGTTTTTATAGTGAAAATTGTTAAGAATAAGAAAAGCAAGGACGAATGTTTTTTTTGTTTGTTTAAACGCGTTTATCTCAGGAACTACTGATTCTAATTGAAAAATAATGTTTGTGTTGGATAGATCATTTATCGAGAAAGGCTACATGCTATATAACATCATCACGCTATGACCAATAGGAGCGAAGCATCAATTAAAAATGTTGCCATAACGGGAAAAATTTATTCCTTTTGAGAGCTTCCTACGCAACAATCAATAACAGAATTATTCCTCTTAAAAAGTTCCATAAAAAGTCGGCAATAGCATTTGTCTATCTTTTATGGTTACCTGACTATATGTATAACCATTCTAAAATATAGTAAAAGCATGTAATGCATTATTTGCGAAGAGGTTTCTATAAGCCGATCGTGATGAACTTGACACACAACTGGTTTATATCCTGAAATATATCCGAATTATTGTACCTTATACAATAATAACATACATTTATCCCGGGAAAACATAAAATCCCGCGGGAACGCGGGTGAAACGCGGGGGATAGCTTGTAAAATCTATAATAATATTATAAAGAGGTAAAGTTTATTAGGTTGTATTTTATTTTTTTTACGTCACAAGTGACAACGAGGCAGGCGGGTCACCTGATGGTAAGTGACAACCGTCGCCTATAGACATTGGCAATACCAGGGGATTGCTAATGTGTTGTACACCTTATTAAGGCGAACAACACATTAGCAATCGGGGGTAATTGTAGGGGGTAATCTCTGGATCTACTGAACCGATTTTGAAAATTCTTTTACCAATAGAAAGCCACGTTATTTGTGATTGTCATTGGCTATATTTTTATACCGGGAAAAGATAAAATCGTACGGGAACGCGGGTGAAACCGCGGGGCGGAAGACTTGTAATTATAATTCCTATACATATAAGTAATGATCTAAGTTGTAATATAACATCGTGTAATACCTAAAGGTTGATTCGGAAGCCGCCCACGATACCGAGGACTTCTTTTGTAGCCGACCAACAGTCCCCCCCCCCCACCCCCCCACCCCCCCACCCCCATCCATTGTAACCATACGACAAGTGCTTTTACCTTTGAAAGAAAGCAGAGTTCATACCTTGATAACTTTATTACGTAATTTTACAATAATTCTAATGTATTTTAAATCAGAAGTGATGTAAACAAAGAGATTTAAAGATTAGTATAAGTTAAAAGTCTTTGGATGTAAATATTGTCTAACAATTTTATTTGTTTCTTATTCTACAATAAGTGATTCCATTATTTACAACCTAAATATCACTGTATTCCTTTTTTTCCTTTTTACTTCTGGATATGCTTGTGTTCGACCGCAATCTCACCATGGTAAGTGATGATGTGGCCGAAGGTGGTAAACACACAAAGCCTAGATGGGAACTGGCTCTAGTGCAGCTGTCGGAACACACCGATAGGTGACTTTCAACTTGAAGGTGGTATCCAGCCAGTCGAAACCACAATGCTGTGGTTTCCTCACCTTGTTTTACTTTACCGAAAACTCAAGTCATTGTAGGGTTCGATCCCACGACCTTCGCCGCAGTATCCGACGTCACTATTACATAATTCATATTTATATTATAAAAAAGCCTATTATAAGTCTTTCTCTTGTAAATAAATTCAAAAATTATTTATATGCTCCCACAATGGTTGAACATTATTATTATGAATTTTAATTAAGGAATACATTTTAATGTGGGAGTCAGGAGCTCAAACTATATTTCCCTGTGCTATGTGCTATGAGTCTCCTAGCTCCCCCCCCCCCCCCCCCCTTATTAGGATATAGTTACAATATTGTTGTTTGTTGTTCTGTCGAGACAAAGAAATAATTTGAAGGAAAAAAGGAAGATAAATACTGTGTCTCAATAGTGTACGAGCACATAAGGGAAACCTCTAGGACATGTCATGCCGCGAAATGGCCTGTCATTTCAAACAGCCCATTGTGGCCTTGAGGAGGTATTTCACATTGTATTTTATTTTAAAGCCATGTTAAAATGAAATGAAAATATTTTTTACTTAAATAAGCCTTTGCAAGCACATATGAATAGTCTAGACTTTTAACGTACGAGTCGGGAGTTGGCTTTTCTGAGAGGAACCGGCAATAAACTCAGTAATAACTCTTTTATTTAAAGCAACTTACACTTATTTGTTTAGTCTCTTTGATAATATTAGTGGCAAAAAAAGTATAAATAAATCTGAAGCTCGTCGTTTCGCAATTATTTTATGTAAAAAATTAATCGAGGCCTCGGGTGAACGGCGGGCGGGTATTTTCCGCCAACGCATTAGCTTGGCCATCCAAAGAGGAAACGCTGCCAGCCTTCTGGGAACCTTGCCGATCGGGGCCTCGAAGAAGTTTTTTATATATTATAGTTGTACATTTGTTGTAAATAAAATTATAAGTTAAAAAAAATAAAAAATTAGTTATAACAAACTGAATGAAGCGGACCAGCCCCTACAACTGACACCTAAAACGAAGCCTGAAGCCTTCCGAAGTTTGGCAATCAGGTAGATTCAGATTGCCTAAGTGTCATCGACTTTTACAGAGCCTAAAAAGTTACTCGCTCTCAAGTCCAAAGTAATGATGGTTTAGCTGTACTTTACTAAACTTTTTGAAATAATTCACGAGCAACTCGCATAAGTACTGGAGTGGTGAGAAAACGTGACGCACATAGTCTCTGGCGCATAGAAGCCTCTCCTTGATCAGATTTTTTGCATAAACTGTTTTTTTTATATAATCGGTCGTATGAAATTGCCGCTATATACAAACAAAAAGTTATAGTATCTTTATCCGTTTTATTTCTATTAATCGAAGTATTAAATCATGCTATCGATGCATATCTGCCATCGCTGTGTCAATTGATCGATGCCCCTCTTTAAGAAGTCAACATTTTGTATGGCCCAGAGAAAGTCTGATGGAGCTTCTAACCCTAGTTGTTGTAGCTTGGAGACCGTCTGTTGTGGGTTTAGGGAACGGTTCGGATTGCACGACAACGGACGACGTTGTCGTGCAATTGCAATAGTTGGCTAATCACGGGCGTTTATCCAAATGTCCTTTTGCTGGATCCATAGACTACAAATATTTTTTCCTCCAAACACTCCATAGCAAAGTTAAACAAAAGTAACACGTATACCTTTCAGAATAACGTAGAAACAGATCAACAATAAACAGTGGAAACCATGAATACTCTTTCTGTTCATTTGCATTAACTATAGGACAGCTCTGACACATTTTGAGCCATATCCAACTGAAAATGAAGTCTATATTCGTGTGTCACGTTCATAAAGGCTTAGGTTGCCGATTAGCGAGGCTATATCTGTATTTGCACGCTTACCCCCGAAGAGGATGAGCAGATATAGAGGGATATAGAAAGGGATGTTGCACACCCCTTATGTTTCATTAACGATAGTCCTACATAGAGCTACTAAGATTTAGACAATACAAAGATTCCAGACAAGAGACATCTTCTATCTCATCTAATCATCTGTTTATTAGTTTTACATCTCTAGTTTTAACGATTTTACTTTTAAAATATTATAAACCTTATTTCCTAAGTCACAAGTATTGCAATAGGCTACATACTCAGAAAAACAAAGAAGGAAGTGGATCCCAACTGAAATATAGCACTAGGTTTTTGGAATCACCAAAGTTTCACAAAAAAGGTGGCATAATAGTTTTATTTGTATTGTATTGTATTTATATGGTGTCCAAACACAATCCATAATGCTCACGCGACAAATCATAATATTTATACGTGAAGAAAAAAACTTTGTACCCCT
This sequence comes from Ochropacha duplaris, assembly GCA_951361185.1. Classification (NCBI taxonomy): domain Eukaryota; kingdom Metazoa; phylum Arthropoda; class Insecta; order Lepidoptera; family Drepanidae; genus Ochropacha; species Ochropacha duplaris. The sequence goes on along the minus strand of OX592696.1, from coordinate 12,529,249 downwards.
TTTTACGAAAATTACGCCGTCGGAGGAGTATGAAATTTAGCACAGTTAAAGTTTATAAGAGAAGGAGTGCAGAAAGCTAATATTTTTATAAAATATGCTTTAGAAATAAATAAAATTAATAAAAAAATAACATTACACACACTACCATGCCTTTGACACACACACACATAATTATTCTATTATCCTCTTGTGTTAGTAAACCGATTCACTTATTTTTATTGACAGTTATTGAAGAGACTTTTTTCTTAAAAACTTTTTGGTCGAATTTCTATCAGCGGCGAGTACAAGTTAAAATAAATGCATGTTCGAGTACATTTAATTTAGTTTTGCACATTCTCACTCCAAATTCACTGTTTAGTGACTCAAACTTTTATGTATAATAAAACATATCTTACCAACTTTTTCATCAATATGAATGATGCAAAAATAGGTATTAACTTGCATTAATTAAAAGGAGTAGTATAAAAATACTATTTTTAAGACATTACTATGATTTGTTAAGTCTATGGACATCCTAGTCCAGGAGCGTCGACACAATGACCCCGCGTAAATCTCCTCGGCCCCTCGCAGCGCCGGTCGGACACCGGAATTCATAAATTATGATTCACTTGCTCACTGAAAACCTTTTTTATGGTAACGCTTATTCGGTGAAAAGCAGCCATTTTTATTTCACTCGTTTGTCGCTTAACGTTCTCTGTTTTTATCGAAGGGGATTCTTATAACATCGGCTCCTGAGCTATTCACTATTTTTGTTTTATATTTAGAGGTTTATTATAAGTTAAAGTATCTGAGATGGAGTTATTGAGTGCCATGTAAGATAATTTTTTTTTATTTTAGAAGTCTGACAGCACGCAGCTGTGTCATCTGATGGTAAATGACTACAGTCGCCTATAGACATTAGCAATACCAGGGGGATTGCTAAAGTCTACAGTGCAAAATAACTTTGTGATAGGAATAGTGTGCTTTCTTATAATCTTTCGGTTTATTTTTTTTACTTTAGTGATGAGGTGGCCGGAGGTGGTAAGCACACAGAGCCTAGATGGAAACCGGCTCTCAAGTGCAACTGTCGGAACACACTGATAGGTGCTTGGTGACAGATTTCCTACTTGACGATGTTAGCCAGCCAGTCGGATACTACAAAGTAACCTACCACCGTGCTATGGTGTGTTTTCCTTCACCGAAAGCTCAAGTTCATTGTAAGATTCGAACCGACGACCTTCGCCGCGGTAACCGACGTCACTACCACTGAGCTATCATCGCCTTAAAGTGGGCCAATAAAATAAATATCGCTGTCTTATAACTAGTTCCATACAAATAAGCTGCAAGGATATAAATATTTTTATAGGTATAACCCCATAGTCATATCGCCTGTAAATGTCAACAGAGACAATAAAACACGCCACTGACTCCAAGAATAACGTCTCGACATGAATTTTACATATAGCTACATACATATATATACCTATTTATGTATACAGTAAAATGTAATAAAATTTACGAAGTGTAAGGATATTCACGCCGACTTTTTATGCGACATCGGTTTATGGGTTTCGGGTTTAACGTTTGGTGTAAGTAACAAGATGTAGCAGTGTAGCTAAGCTATGTAACATGTCGTCTTGGCAAACGTAATCGCCCGACGACGCCCTGAGCCGAGGTTCGGGCCCCAACTGGGGCGCCCTCAGCGGTGAGTCGTCACAAACAAACACGGCTGAGAGCCCTAAGCGCTCGCCGAATAGTCCGCGTAAGGGTGTTCATGAATATGAATTCCATTCAGACTTAGAACTAGCCTCTCTGCTGCGTTTTGCACACGCTAAACTTGGTTAGTGATGACATTCGTTCTTAAGGGAACTGGCTCTCAAGTGTGGCTGCTGAAACGTACCGGTAGCTATTCGTACTTGTCAACAGTAGGGTACATTAACGTTTGTTATAGTTTCCTCACATGTTTTCCTTTAACTAAAGCTCTAAATTACCTTAGAATACAAAAAGCACTAATGTCGAGAATCCTGCCACTTTAATTAAATTAAAGTATTCTAAAGGTCGTAGCTCACTTACACGACTCCGCTTCCACCCGATAAATAAAATATCATTCAAATATGGGCTTCAGATGGCTTCAGGTCGTGCCTTTTAGATATAGTTTATATTGGCAACATAAATTAGCAGACAGCTCGCTGTCAGCGAGCTTACCGCCATCAGACTGCTCGGTAGTTGACTTTTAGTATAGGGCAGCGTTGGGTGGGATCATTAACTCGCTGGTCGCTCACTTCTTAGACCACTCCATTGTTTCGGATCAAGAAACTAGTGTTGAATGACGAATTATATTCGTACAGAAACATTGTGATCTCCATGTACAATGTCGACACGTGCCGATCATAAACACGTTTAAAATCCTCGTAAATATTATTATGTACATTGTCATAAACTCATTACGCTGCCAGCCCGGCAGCCCGGCAGCCCGCCAGCCCGGCAGCCCGGCAGCCCGGCAGCGAAGGGGTAGTGAGCGATATGACGTCACACGTCACGCTCTGACGAGTATAATAGAGCTTGTCATAAATCTAAGTGTATTTAAAATTACGTCGTATTTTCAGTTATGTATGAAGTCTCATTAGGTACTGCTTTTTTTATTGCAGTTTTTAACTTTTATGAATAATGTTTAAAGATTAAAAACTTGGGGAGTTAGTCCTCATTACTAACCACATGGTAGGTGATATTTGTCCCATTCGAACGTCATTCGTTTATAAAAGAAACAGTAAGATACAGGACTACAAAGAATTTCACCTGGTGGGACAGTCGTCAAATCAACCTACAAAACCGGTCAAGTGCGAGTCGGACTAGCGCATCGAGGGTCCCGTACAAATTTTGTAGTTTTTTTAAGCTATTGTATAGCTTTTATCGCGGACTTTGAGCGCGGCGACCGAATCAAGAAATTCCGTAACGAAAATAACCTAACACCCCCCTACCATGTATATTCCTATTTTCAAATATCACAGCGACTATCATATTTTTGCATAAATTACATTGCTTCTTAAGCACTACCTAAGTTCGTTACGCTAAGTGACTGGACAAGCAATGTAAAAATGACACAACGATACTTTATCAAGCGGATACATCGCGTCAAATCGCGTGGTACAGCCGCTGCTTCTTGCGACGACTAACGTAGACGGAACCCTAAAAAACATACTCCAGGAAACGCGATTTAATGCTCATACCATCTCATTTCATCCCGTACTATTCAGCTATTGGCACCTGAAGACAAAATTAATCAATAAACGCTGTTGTTTAGATAAATTGATGCCACCGAAAATATGGGAGAGGCAGATAATTTTGACGATAGCGTTGTAACACTTCATTAGCAAAACAAAAAAAGCCAAGCATCAGAAAATAACTTTTAACCCTACCCTAAAATATCCTTCCTAAAATATGTAATTATCTAAAAACACATTCAATTGGTGTATGAATCATGCACAGCACGCGTCGCCATTTGCAAATAAATATATAAACGTACAAAATAGATAAGTACAGAAAGATTCAGTCTCACGTTCGATACACACACACACATATAGAGTTTTTTTATACCACAAGTGGCAACTAGGCAGGTGGGTCACCTGATGGTAAGTGGGGTTGCCAATGTATTGTCCACTTTTTTACATTGCTTTTAAAACTGACTCTCAAATTGCAACTGCCGTAACAGGTTCTTGGTGACAGATTTGAGAACTTGAGGGTGGTAGCCAGCCAATCGAGTATTACAAAGTACCAACCACCGTGATGTGGTTTCCTCACGATGTTTTCTTTCACAGCAAGCTCAAGCTCATTGTAGGATTCGATCTCACGACCTTCGCCGCGTTATCCGATGTCCGCGATCGCCTTATGTTTGGACAACTTCATGGCGGTTCTTATTCATGAAAATATATATAAAATTGACAAACGCAAACATATTCACATGAGACTGTACGAATATACGTCGTATGTGTGCGTAAAATTTATAGACACTGGGTCTTCTGTGGATATATTTTGTGGTAAATATGTAATTTGAAATGGCAAACGATTGTGTAGGTTTTAGTCATGTTCAACCCTTTGTATTTCTCGGTAATTTTATATATCCCTTGTTTTTTTTTATTGTTTAATGAATCATGCAATGACAAAAGTCAAATTATCAAAAAGACTTGATTAGATTGTTCCTGGTTAAATAGCCAACTGTGACTTTTTAATACATATGTTTACTAGCTTTCCGCCCCGTAGTTGTACTTGCGATCCTCTATTTTACCCCCTTAGGGGTTGAATGTTGAAAAACCCTGCCTACGTTTTATAGGTAACCTGTATTTTAGGTGGGAACTTGCGAAGTGACGTTGCGTTTTCATTTTCTTTTCATCGTGTTCCCTTGGGATCTTATCCTTTCCCGGGATAAAAAGTATCCTATGTGTTATACCAGGTTATGATTTACCTGCGTGCCAAGTTTACAGATGTTTAAATATTTTTTTTGTATATTTTCATATATTTTCCATCGAGTATATTTCAAAACATCGCTCAAATCCAAATTAACTTATACTCCCTTCATTATACAACTTAAGTTAAAATTAATTCTTCAAAAACATTTGCCTTTTTTATCTCATTTCTGTGAGGAATTTATTAAGGGAACGGGTTGAATGAATACCATAAGCGATTTGCGGAATTAAATAAGACTACAAAACGGGTACTTTCCCCCGACCGCTTCCCTTTTCAGCAATTAAAATAAGATCAAAGTCGGTGTATTTTTGTTATTTTTCTTTGCATCGGGTGAAACTGCAATAAAAATAAATTATGGTTTTTAATTTCGCTTGTGTACAGCCAGTACAGTAGGTACACAACGACTTAATGAGATTTTTGTTAAACAACAGGTTTGTTTAGCTTACTTACGAGTCAAGGAAAATATTAGCTGGCTTACGTTTTCCTGGGACAGAATAAATCCTGTTATATTATTAAGTACTAGTTTTCCGCCCCGCGGTGTCACCCGCGTTCCCGAGGGATCTTATATTTTCCCGGGATAAAAAGTATCCTATATGTTACTCCAGTATATGTTCTACCTGTGTGCCAAGTTTCATTAAAATCCATACAGTAGGATGGTTTACATAATGGGTGATTGAGAGACAACCAGATTTAGATTAGGCTATTATAGATACCGCATTTTTATTAGATACTTAATATGATATGATAAGCGATGATAGCTCAGTGGTAAGTGACGTCGGATACCGAGGCGAAGGTCGTGGGTTCGAATCCTTACAATGAGCTTGAGCTTTCGGTGAAGGAAAACATCGTGAGGAAACCACAGCACGGTGGTAGGGTACTTTGTAGTACTCGACTGGCTGGCTACCACCCTCAAGTTGAAAATCTGTCGCCAAGCACCTGTTGGTGTGTTCCGGCAATTGCACTTGAGAGCCAGTTCGCCTTAATAAGGTTGTACAACACATTAGCAATCCCCTGGTATTGCCAATGTCTATAAGCGACGGTTGTCACTTACCATCAGGTGACCCGCCTGCCTCGTTGTCACTTGTGACATAAAATATATATATATATATATATGAAAACCGAGCCATTATTTTCTCCCTACGATGACGTCACGCCAACCATTTAGTGATGTGACTGTGCGCAACGTCAACAAAATGGTTTTATCGTAAAGCGTTAAATTACGACAAAAATCTAATATAAAATCGAAAAAATTGCACACACACTTGGAACATAAGCAAATTGAGGTTTTTCCAGAAAATATGTAATCATTCATATTATAGATCTCCTTATAAGTATCTCTACCACTTTTTGGCGGGAACGTTGCAGAGTGACGTTGCGTTTTCGTTTTATTTTCATTAAATTCGTGTGTTTTGAGTTTTATTGAATAATTTCGGTGGTGTTTTATCCAATAATGATCAATCTAAATGCACAAGTGAAGTGAAATGAAATGAAAGCGTGTAACGTGACTTTCCAGGTTGTCCCAAAAAGTCCGTGAATGTTTTAGTGGAACAACCGCCAATTTCATTAAAGCTTGACTGGACATGTATGGACGAGGACTGGACATTACAGTGAGTTTGAGAATGTGACTATAACATATAAGAAGAAATTAAAACTGAAGAAAATGTATGCGATTGAAAGACTTTGTATTGACTAAAAGTACTAAAACTTATGTAAAAAAAAAAAATTGACAAATGGACCAAGACCATTTCAAATACTTTGACATTGGCAGAAATATCCTAAAAGGATGATTGCCATCAACAAAAAAAAAAAAAAAGTATCTCTACATTATAATTTTTGCTGACGACAATCTATCAAAATTTCTAAACCACCCTCCAAGAGCACCAACATAAATGTCAAACGACTTTCAAACTTAAAGACATGTAAAAGATAAATTACTCAGTTTTACTGTACTTACTAACGACCACCCATCCTCAGCCCGCTAGAAGTCTTAATCACTGCACTTCTTTCCTAAGATTAATGGTGTTTTGATAAATTACCGTAGCAGAGGGTTAATGGGGTGAATCTGCCAGATAAAGATGCAACTCAACTGTGCCTAGTAATGAACACGGTGGTGGAATTTTAAATTGTTTGGGTTTTACTTATCATATCATAGCATATCTCGTGCATATATCTTTTATAAACTAGAAAACGTATGGACCCCCCATACGTTGTCTAGTTTATAAAAGATATATGCACGAGATATGCTTGAAGACAGATTTCTTTATAGAGCCAATAATTTTGGAATAATTTCCCAAATTTATAACAGATCTTATGTACATATTTCCGATATCTTAATATATAGTAAAATTCACATGTCACTATGTTGGTCCGCGATGAACTCCAAAACTACTAAACCAATCTTTAGTAAGAGATAGGATACTTTTTATCCCGGGAAAAGATATATCATGGGAGCATTCCCATATTGATGAAGACATTTTTACAATATAATTCATTCGTGTGTGATATTATTCATGTATTCGGATTAAAGGAATTGCATAGATCTGCCATAAACTCATGATTGAACCTTATTTTATGTAACATAGAACGTAATTAATGTAACATAATTAAGCGATACTAATTAATGACAATTAGAATTAATACTGCAACACTCGTAACTCGCAATAATTGGTGGCAATAATTTATGTTAATTGAACATCGCTTAATTCCGATTTACATAAGTTTGATTAACTACCACTAAACTAATAGGGCTATCAAAGCCGGTACTGTTTGGCTTTTAGCATTCGATGTGGCCAACCCTATCTTTATATATAAAAAGGCGATGATAGCTCAGTGGTAAGTGACGTCGAATACCGCGGCGAAGGTCGTGGGTTCGAATCCTACAATGAGCTTGAGCTTTCGGTGAAGGAATACATCGTGAGGAAACCACTGCACGGTGGTAGGGTACTATGTGGTACTCGACTGGCTGGCTACCACCCTCAAGTTAAAAATCTGTCGCCAAGCACCTGTTGGTGTGTTCCGGCAGTAGCACTTGAGAGCCAGTTGCCCTCGCCCTTTAGGCATTGTAATAAGGTGTACAACACGTTGGCAGTCCCCTTGGTATTGCTAATGTCTATAGGCGACGGTAGTCACTTACCATCAGGTGACCCGCCAGTCTCGTTGTCACGAGTGACATAAAAATAGGCCGGTGTCACGATGTTGATCTGAAACTCCGAAACTACTGAAACTTAGCACACAAATACATAAGTATACTATATCCTATAATAAAAAATAGGATACTTTTATTCCCGGGACAAGATAAGATCTCACAGGATCGCGGGTGAAACCGCGGTGGACAGCTAGTAAAAAAAAACATTTTACAAGGTACCAGCTTTTCTAGTATATACATTCTAATATACCTACAGCCAGATCTAACCATCTACCCCTGGTATTGCAAGGCTACGGTAACCGCTTACCATCAGGCGGACTGTATGCTTGTTTCGTACCTTACTGCTAAAAAAAAGGATTAGGAAAAAGTGGATTCGTGAATGACAGTATCTATCTTAGATAGATGATCTAAACAGCGTCCGTGTGCAAGCTCTAGAATGACTGTACAGTGCGATAGGGCGGCGACAGCAGCGTCCACATTTTTGACATCTTGTAGCTACACCTACAAGATGCCTAAAATAAAGCGTATTTATTATTATTATTAAAATTATGAGACTCATAAACACTTATAACATCTGCATCATTATTTAAGTTTTTAGAGAACAAAATAAAAAATAAAACTTTGATTGAATTTTCAAAGTTTATCGAGTGATTTCAACTAGTATTAGGCAACATTGAACGCGAAGTATACATATAAACTGGCCAGAATAATTCAATTATTATCGTTCAGAAACCAATCTGGAGTTATTATCCCATCGCAACTTCGACAAGAATGTTTCAGCGCAGTTCCCGACCGCGCTCTCGCAAAAGATCCAAATTCAACGAATGCCTACGAAAGCCAACTTGCCTTATTACATCGGAAGAATTTTAACGAGATGCTAACTTGTTTATAAATTGAATTTTCCTAACGGCAACAGCTTGTTGCCTATAGATTAAGTTTGAAAAAGTTCAATGATTTCGTTCGGAAATTGTTGTTGTAATAATGTAATTTATGTTGGGGACAACGCTTAAATCGTTCCCGTTGTTATTCTATTAGGAGTTTATCTACGAGATTATTGTGTTTGGGCCCCTTTTAATTCGTTCAAAAATGAGTTACTAACTTTTTGAGGAAATGTCAACTTTTAAATGAGATTGCCACAAAAAGTTAGTAATTCAGAAAAAAATCTATTTTCACATAAGAAATTACGATAACTTTATTTACAACAAATGTACAAAATATACAACTATAATATTTAAAAAAAACTTCTTCGAGGCTGCCGCTGCTGCCGATCGGCAAGGTTCCCAGAAGGCTGGCAGCGTTTCCTCTTTGGATGGCCAAGCTGATGCGTTGGCGGAAAAAGCTCCCCGCCCGCCGGTCACCCGAGGCCTCGATAAAAATATTTGCGAAACGACGAACTTCAGACCCCCATGGTCTCAACCGCAAAAGGCATAAATTAATAATTTGGACCAATACAGGCGTACTTTTTTAATTTTTTCACATAAGATGAAATATTATGTATGAAAATGTATCGCCAATGTGTTCCGACTGTTGCACTTGAGATACAGCTGCCTTTAAGGTATTGTAATAAGGTGTACAACACATTGGCAATCCCCTTGGTATTGCTAATATTTATAGGCGACGGTAGTCACTTACTGGATGAAAAATGATTTTTAATTATCTATGGAAGCGTTTTTATTCAAAAGGAAATACCACTAAAGAGGTAGCCAAGCATACTACCTGATACTTTTAACAATAATTTAAACAGCAAAACATTCATACACCATGCCGCATTCATAGTCAGTGTCGAAACTATAATGCAGCATCCAATCAGCTGGTTGCTATGGTAATTCGATCCTCTTACCGGATCCATTATGGGGCAAATTATGCTACGAAAGCCGGCACACCGTAAAAGGAGGGGACTTTCTCCATACTATGTAGCGGTTCAAATTTAATATTAGACGCTTTATAGTTTCTAAATTATATTTGACATCAATAAATTATATATTTTTTGTTTTTACGCTACCACCTGACAGCGATCTGGACCAGTTGGCCTATTTAGTGTAGTAAAATTTTAAGTTTTTTATTTTTATTTGTGTAATTAGATTATCTGTAATATATTAGTTAGCCTTAGTTTATAATTTAATTGTATATTCCATATTAGTTTATAAAGAATTTTTGAATTGTCTCTTAATAAAGTAATTATTTTAGTAGTAATAACAATAATAACATCAAGTGAGATAGTGGTTAAACGCTAAAAACAAAATTTTTTATTTTGGGTGTTTTTTTTTTTAAGAGTGGATGATAAATTCATGGTATAAATGTAGAATGGGCTAAAATTAAACGCATCTTTATGTAAGTCCATATCTGTTTTTCTGGGATCTGAAGTAGCGTTTCAGAATTTGGCCTTAATGAAGAATTAAAAATTACTTCTAAACTTTTTTATGGCTGTTTTAAAAGCTACGACGCATGCAGGCAGACGACGACTGAATTGCCGACGTGTTGCCAACGTTCAAGATCTCTTTTCCCACCCTTTTTGAAGAACCTAACATCGAGAACAAAGCTTTTATTCCAAAAGACTAATAATCCATTTTCACTGCAACACGGCCACATCAGTGATCCTAATTCGGCGTGTCCAATCTAACCATTGATTCATGGACACTTAATACATGTTATTCAAAGCTGCCTAACGAATACTTATGGTAGAGTTGTGACATTGAGCCACATCGTCGTAATGTGGTTGTAATAGAAACTTTCTCTCAAATCAATTGAAGATATGTTAGGATTTAATGATATCTCATTTTGTAGACGGAAATCTTGAGTTTATCGATAGACGATAACTTTGATAATATTTCATCAATACTTCGATTGTGAAAGCTTTGAATTTGAGACCGCGAAGATTGCTGCCCCAGAAAACAATATTTTTAGGGTTCCGTACCTACCCAAAGGGTAAAAATGGAAACCCTGTTACTAACACTCTATATCCGTCTGTCTGTCTGTCTGTCTGTCACCAAGCTGTATCTCATGAACCGTGTGCTAGCTAGTGAATAGCTAGACAGTTGAATTTTTCACAGATGATGTATTTATGTTGCCGCTATAACAACAAATACTGAAAAAGACTAAAATAATTTTTAAAAAAAAGTACGGTACTCTCGGTGCGCGAGTCCGACTCGCACTTGACCGGTTTTTTTTCTACAATTTTACCATGGTAAGTGATAATGTGGCAGATGGTGGCACACAAAGATTAGATGGGAACTGTCTCACTGTCAATCGATTTTCAACTTGAGGGCGGTATCCAAAGAAGAGGGTACTACAAAACTCAATTACCATACTATGATTTCCTCGCGATGTTTTCTAATGCAAATACCCAAGATTATTGTCTCTTACACCTTATGAACTGCAATACAAACAATTATGCCCCCTATTGTATACCCTTACGGTTACATTTCGCTAATTACTATCGTATTTCAAGGTAATTAAGGTCGTAATGTCTTTTTTTTTTTTTTTTTAATTCTGGATAAGCTTGTGTTTGACCACAATCTCACCATGGTAAGTGATGATGTGGCCGAAGGTGGTAAGCACACAAAGCTTAGATCTGCTATTAGGTCGAGTTGCATCCCTCTGTCGTCGTTAAGTAATAACCACTTATTTTACGTCGGTTAACTCCTGTAAGTAACGGATTTCATACTTAACAATTTTAATACTATACTGATATCATAAAGACGTTAAATTTTAATGATTATTTTTCCGACCCAAATATCGACCAATAGAATTGCACCATTCGACGTCACGTGGTACAACCTACATGGTATTATACTGATAATTTTTTGAAAATTTTCTCTGGTCGTTGCTATACAAAACATGATCCAGTCAAATTAACCTTTTCGTATTTGTTAACTGTACATTTCGTCTCATGGTGCAATTCTATTGGCCGACATTTGGGACGGAAAAATAATCCCCCGAATACCACACGAGCTTCAAAATTATCTGGCATTTCCCTCAAGGTTCCCTGCAAACAAATAAAGTCGTCAAGTTTTTCAGGAAAAATCACTCGCGCTTCGCGCTCGTGATTTTTTAACCTGAAAAACTTGACTCCTTCATTTGTTTGCAACGAACCTATCGGGAAATAAATACCCGATAATTTTGAAGCTCTTGTGGTATTATAAGTGATAGTTACTCGGGCGATTTTGTTTAGACCCTACCAATTTTCCTTGTTGAAGTTTTTTATTTTTATAGATTACTAAGAGGGAGGGATCTTATCTATTCCCAGGATGAAAAGTATTCTATGTTTTATTCCATTATATGATCTACCTGTGTGCCATGTTTCATCAAAATCCGTTCAGTCGTTTTTGCATAATTGAGCAACAATTATACAAACATTCAAACATTCGATTAGTAGGATATTAGGTACGATGATTTCACAGAGGTCTGGTTGGCTACCACCCATCCTCAAATTAAAAATCTGTTACCAACTAGAAAAAAAACCGGCCAAGTGCGAGTCGGACTCGCGCATGAAGGGTTCCGTAAAAACGGCAAAAAAATAATGTTTGTTGTATGGGAGCCCCCCTTAAATATTTATTTTGTTTTGTTTTTAGTATTTTTTGTTATAGCGGCAACAGAAATATATAATTTGTGAAAATTTCAACTGTCTACCTATCCCGGTTCTTGAGATACAGCCTGGTGATGATATCGAGCAAAAAAGGGCAAAAAAATAGCGTTTGTTGTATGGGAGCCCCCCTTAAATATTTATTTTATTTTTAGCATTTGTTGTTATATCGGCAACAGAAATACATCATTAGTGAAAATTTCAACTGCCTAGCTATCGCGGTTATTGAGATACAGCCTGGTAACAGACAGACGGACGGACAGACGGACAGACAGCGAAGTCTTAGTAATAGGGTCCCGTTTTTACCATTTGGGTACGGAACCCTAAAAAGGAGATTCATGTTTATTACTTTCTTCAACTACAATTAGGACTTTGTTTGGATAATTTAAAGAGCTGATTTATCTTAGCAAAAAAATTTCCTCCACAATCAGCATTTTCATTAGTGCAACTCCTTTCAACCCACACTGAGGTTAATTTATTTTTATTACTTACCAAAGAGCCGGTGTTTATTACCACTAAAAGTGCGGAACCCGTTGCATGCGCGAATTTATCTAGATCGCCCCAACCTTTGCCGTTTGAGGGATAAATAAGGTACTTTTAAGGTGAACGTACTGTATTGATTACATATGTTTCCATCGAGTTTCTTTTCAACCTTATTTCGCAGGGGCTCAACTGGAAAAAGGATAATGCTAAACATAGAGATTTTAAACGAAGAATTATTTTTGCAAAAGTCTTTGGTATAGAATTTTATTCAGTATTATAATATTATGGTGCATTCTCATAGTTCGAAATTATTAATTTGTAATCAATATCTATACCGCGACATCCTTTTAGCTAACGAGAAATTTGAGAGACGGCTCTAGAAGGGCACTTATGAAGGTCGAATTACAGAAGTTACCACCGGTTCGAAAGTCAGACAACAACTGAGAAGAGCCGGCAAGAAACTCAGCAAGGTTACATTTTTTTAATATTTTTGGACCATCTGACTATATTGGCTTTTTTTTAAATTTTTATCAATAAACTAATACAAAAATACATAAAAAATTATAACTCGCATAGGGACCTCAACCTCCTTAAAGGCGAGAATCCTATACTTGCCATAGACAACTAAAACATAGTCAAACTTTATTTCCCCGTTCTTATTTTTAAGGTGTGTCAAATCGCACACATTTCACCAGCATTATCAGACACGAGCGTAGTTGAGTGCGAAGTACAGTGTCGACCGCAGTCGCTGAAGGGCTCTCCATTCGAGTGTGCTCCAACATCTGTCGCCTGTCGGTATGAGGGGGGGTTAGTTTAAATGCCGCTATTGTGTTTCAAAACTAACTGTAAAGAATACGTTATACGAGTACATCTTAATGAAAATCTAGAACCGTTTTTATGACTTTATATGGCTTGATGAAACAAGTCTGGGCAAGTTTGACAGTTTCTACATTGTTTGGCATTCGCCTTTATCTGGTCTCTTATGTTTACTATAAGATCCACATCTTACACTTACCTACTACTACACTATACTACACATCTTACACTTAATGAGGTGATGATAGCTCAGTGGTAAGTGACGTCGGATACCGCGAAGGTCGTGGGTTCGAATCCTTACAATGAGCTTGAGCTTTCGGTGAAGGAAAACATCGTGAGGAAACCACAGCACGGTGGTAGGGTACTTTGTAGTACTCGACTAGCTGGCTACCACCCTCAAGTTGAAAATCTGTCACCAAGCAACTGTTGGTGTGTTCCGGCAATTGCACTTGAGAGCCAGTTCGCCTTAATAAGGTGTACAACACATTAGCAATCCCCTGGTATTGCCAATGTCTATAGGCGACGGTTGTCACTTACCATCAGGTGACCCACCTGCCTCGTTGTCACTTGTGACATAAAAAAAAATATACTTACACTTGACTCGTGAAGTAAAAATAGCGCTCAGTTTCCCCAAGCTTACGTTAATAGGTCAGCCTTTCAGGATACTACTGATATTTTTTATGTATTTTTGTATTACTTTAAGAATAAAATTATTAAACATTTGAAAAATAAGCCAATATAGTCTGATGGTCCGAAAATATTTAAAAAATGATACCTTGCTGAGTTCCTTGCCGGTTCTTCTCAGTTGAAGGCTGAATTCCGAACCGGTGGTAACTTCTGTAATTCGACCTTCATAAGTACCCTTCTAGGGCCTAAACTGAATAAATGGTTTTGACTTTCACTTGACTGCGGCGAAGGTCGTGGGTTCGAATCCTACAATGAGCTTGAGTTCTCGGTGAAGGAAACATCGTGAGTAAACCATAGCAAGGTGGTAGGATACTTTATAGTCCTCGCCTAGCTGGCTACCACCCTCAAGTTCAGAATCTGTCACCATGCACCTATCGGTGTGTTTGAGAACCAGTTCCCATCTAGGCTTTGTGTGCTTACCACCTTCGGCCACATCATCACTTACCATGGTGAGATTGCTGTCGAGCTTATCCAAAAGTAAAAAGTTAAATAAAAACAAAAAGGCCTATAATAATATGAATATTTTTTTTTTTTTTTATATTCGATAGGCTTGTGTTTGACCACAATCTCACCATGGTAAGTGATGATGTGGCCGAAGATGGTAAGCACACAAAGCCTAGATGGGAACTGGCTCTCAAGTGCAGCTGTCGGAACACACCGATAGGTGTTTGGCGACAGATTTTCAACTTGAGGGTGGTAGCCAGCCAGTCGGGTACTACAATATACCCTACCACCGTGCTATGGTTTTATTATCTAATTATTAGAACATGATTAAAACCAATTTGAAGGCGGATTACTCAACGGAATGACTGGAAAACTGCCCGAGTGTCAATATACAACCTTTGCCCTCCAAAGCTTATAGCAGTAAAATAGATGAGACTTTCTCGCTATGGTTATATTATTTCAAACGAAAACACCATTATAAACCAGTCGAACCATATAATACTAAATGCTAGTTGCTTCACTGAGTCTCGTGTGAATTAAGCTCGTTTGTTCGACGGTTCCGTATTAGGCGAGTGGAAAGTGTACTCGCCTTATTAAACGCAGCACAGCGCATGTTTAATGTATGTATTGTATAAAAATACATAAATGGTTTTGGTCTGATTGAAGATCGACACATGCTCCGTTAGAAAACTTAGCTTTTGACCGTATCTTTTGACGTCCCATATAAATGTATGGAAAAATATTATATGTTGTTGTATCCGATGAAGATCCGATGTTATGATATTTTATTTGGTACACTTGATTGATTATTTATTGTCTCACTATATATACAATTATTTTATTAACAACAAATGTACAAAATATACAAGCAAATGTACAATTATAATATATAAAAAACTTCTTCGAGGCTGCCGCTGTCGCCGATCGGCAAGGTTCCCAGAAGGCTGCCAGCGTTTCCTCTAAAAAAATAATGAAAAAAATTACCAAATCAATTTAGATTTTTGTATAATCCTACTAATATTATAAATGTGGAAGGATGTTTAGATGTGAAGATGTTTGTTACTCTTTCACGCAAAAACGGCTGAACGGATTTTGATGAAACTTGGCACACAGGTAGATAATAACACATAGGATACTTTTAAACTTGGGAAAAGATAAGATATATAATATAACCGCAGGGGATAGCTAGTTTTTCATAAATTTATTTTTAAACTAACTACCCCATGCGGTTTCACCCGCGTTCCCGTGGGATCTTATCTTTTTCCGGGACAAAATATAGCTTATGTTCATCAGGGATAATGTAGCTTTCTAATGGTATATAATTTTTCAAATCGGTCCTGTAGTTTCAGAGCCTATTCAATGCAAACATACAATCAAATCTTTCCTTAGACCCGTATCTTTTTTTTTTTGTTGCTGGCAATCATCCTTTTAGGATATTTCTGCCAATGTCAAAGTATTTGAAATGGTCTTGGTCTATTTGTCACAGTTTTAGTATTTAGTCAATACAAAGTCTTTCAATCGCATACATTTTCTTCAGTTTCAATTTTTTCTTTTATGTTATAGTCATAATTCACATCACATTCTCAAACTCACTGTAATGTCCAGTCCTCGTCCATACATGTCCAGTCAAGATTTAGTGAAATTGGCGGTTGTTCCACTAAAACATTCACGGACTTTTTGGGACAACCTGGAAAGTCACGATACACGCTTTCATTTCATTTCACTTCACTTGTGCACTTAGATTGATCATTATTGGATAAAACACCACCGAAATTATTCAATAAAACTCAAAATACACGAATTTAATGAAAATAAAACGAAAACGCAACGTCACTCTGCAAGTTCCCGCCAAAAAGTCTCGACCCGTATCTTAGACAATAGGTATGTTGACTGACATATCAAATCAGCTTCTTTTTGTGAAAAGTCAAAACTATAGTTTATATGGAGGTTTGTATGTAATACTGCCATGTGATGTCATAAATATACCTACACCGTCAAAAGATCTACTCTTTGTTGTTGAATTGCTAATTAAAAATCATAAAATGGTTGAATTTTACAAAGGGTTCTTTACGAATATTTTTAGGTGTTTTATACACTGGTTAGTATTAGATATTTTTTATTGAATATAGCCAACATCCCTATTCCGCCAGTGTCAAGATGTTTGAAAATAGCATAGACTAAAATAACTCATCACATACATAACGGCCCAACAAAGTTCGAAGTTGGAGGCGTAAGAGAAAACTCGTCACCCCAACTGTCGTAAATCTTAATTGAAAATCCCTATTGTATTCTGTATTCCAAATTTGAATGAATGCATTATCGAATTATTCTCGAATCACGACATTCAAGAGAAATGAGACGGGCTGTAATCGAGTTACTGCCCTCGGTTGGCGATAGTTTTCATTTGCGGCGGAAATTAAAACACAGTTGTTACATTCGTTCGTTAATTACGAGTGCTGTCGGTTTTGTAGGGTTGTCAGAACACACTTTCAGGTGAAATTAATGTCATATTTTAATGGAAATACAGCATCCTACAGATATTTTGTTTGCATGTGTGGATGTTTGTTACTCAGTCACATAAAAATACTGAAGGATTTTCGATGAAACTTGACACACAGATAAACACCTATATTAAAATTTAGGTTGTTTTTTCGGGAAAAGAACCTTCGAGAATATGGGTTAAGCTGGTGGTTTAAGAGGGAAATAAAAAATATCCTACCAGTATTATTAATGTGAAAGATGTGTGTGAAGATGTTTGCTACTCTTTCACGCAAAAACGGCTAAACGGGAATAAAACATAGGATACTTTTGAATCCCTAAAAACTAGTATTCTATAGATTTTTTGTGATTATGAGAATTAGGTATCAAGAAATCTCGAAAATGAATCAATTAATATCCAATTTCTCCTTCATTTTCCAGACATCAATTCTTACCATCCTAGAGGTGTAAATCTGAGCGTACCCAACTACAAAGCACAGACATCACTTAACATGTATGTTATTAATAAAACGGCTTCTATTATTCACAGCGCATAAGAGAGAAGGAAAGCAAATACCATAGAGTAACGTTCGTCACTTTACGGCGCACTAAACGTGCGACTCGATGCGTTTGTGCCGCGCGGCGCGCCCAATGCGCGCTACTGTCACTAGGGTTGTCACTCCGGAATTTACTTACACAGAATCCAATAATTTTGTAACAAGACAAATTAAATACCTTTTCAATTTAGTAAAATAAATTGTAATGTTAATTTCATTATCACCTCAGTATTTTTATTATCATAGTTAAATGAAAGGTATAAAGCAGTGTTGCCATTATATTACTTTCCACTATGGCGGTAGATTTTTTATTGTAGTTTGTGTTGCTAATTGGTTTGTGTCGGATGGCGCGCATGAATAAAATAGTTTTCTTTCTTTCTTTCTTCTATTATATTTATGTCTAAGTTTTTTTTTTAGGAAAAACTTATAGTCTATAATACAATATTAACTGGCTAATAATTTTTACTACTTTAATGTATGTATACTATTTATATTTGATAGTAAAAGGAGAAAAGATTTCGTTATTTTCATGTTTATTTGTAAGGATAAATTAAAAATATTATTAACTAATTTTCAATCAATATTATAAAGTGGAAATATTTGTATTTTTGTATGTTTGTAACGGATAACCTCAAAAACTACTGGACCGATTTCAAAAATTCTTTCACCATTAGAATGCTACATTGTTTTTGAGTAACATAGGCTGGAGTATATTTTTATCCCGGGAAAAGATCCCACGGGAACGCGGGTGAAACCGCGGGGTACAGCTAGTCTTAAAATAGGACACTTTACATTTTGTCAGCCAGTATTCCAATAACAGTAACAAAAAAAACTCAAAACAAATGAACATTCATCCCAAACCTTTTGGCAACGACCAAAATTTTGAATCCATTCATGTCCGCAAACTTATAGCTGTAGCAACCCTGATTTATAGTGCTTCGAGCGCAGGCAACCCTGCGTTTGACTCTGCGTTTTTGATATATGTGTTTTAGGGCTTGTTACTCAGAAATAGTTTAAGTGCACGCTTTATTTACTTTATTGCTTTTTAGTGACGTTTATGGCTGACGTGCCTTTGACAATACGGTTGGTTTGATTGATTTTAGAAACG
Organism: Ochropacha duplaris; assembly: GCA_951361185.1. Taxonomy (NCBI): domain Eukaryota; kingdom Metazoa; phylum Arthropoda; class Insecta; order Lepidoptera; family Drepanidae; genus Ochropacha; species Ochropacha duplaris. The sequence continues at coordinate 12,510,509 of OX592696.1, read as the reverse complement.
GACAAGTATAACTCATTCCTTTCTTGTTTAATTCGTTTTGGAGAAAGCCCGGTAGTGTGCATTGTAGCTATAAACGTTTTATTAATAAACTGTATACAACATTTCCAAACACTATTCTCGCTTTAATAGTATTATTGTTGTGGTCAAGGTATTCGTTGTAGGAATTTGTCGAGGAAGCTTTTGCGAGTGGCTAGAGGATGATGAGATATAAGGAACTACGCAGTCAGTGAATTTCGAAATAATATCCTTTAATTTTGTATAAAATTGTGAAACACCAATCCCACTAATATTATAAATGGGAAAGTTTGGATGGATGGATGGATGTTTGTTACTCAATCACACCCAGAACGGCTGAACGGATCTGGATGAAATTTGGTACAGAGATAGATTATAGTCTGATGGAATAGCACATAGGATACTTTTTATCCCGGGAAAGGATAAGATCCGGGAACGCGGGTGAAACCGCAGGGGACAGCTAGTAGTTAATAAATGTAAATGTTACTTTTTATTTTCAGGCACATTTCCAAGCTTTTAACTATAACACTGGCACTCTTGGGTAAGCTATTTTTCTTTTAAATTTCCATCAAGGACATTTGTATAATGATAAACCAACAACAGTGGGACCCAATTTTTGCATCATTTCTAACCGATTTAATCTGTTGACTCGCGACATTAACCTGTCAAACAACTCGCGCACAGTATTCAAAATTTCAAAATTCGCGCCCAATTTTCAAGTAAATGTCATCGTCCCGATTGTCCCATTTGAGAACCAAGTTGTGCGGTCTCTGAAACCCCGATTGTCCCAAGAAAGAACTGATAGGTTAAGAGTCGAAAAAATATTTAATCAAAAAAAACATTATACGACTTTGATATCGAAAATCAATAACAGAAAATTCCCTTTACTTATATTAAAAACTTATAAAAATCCAGATGGATACTGCACCTTTGGACATTGTTCTTTTGAATGTTTTGACGAGACTACACGTCACAGCTGTCATTTGTCATTGAATAAACGTCACGAGTTGTCAATGACATTTGGTCGCGTAACACGGTTCAAAAGAGCATTAATCAGTATTTGAGTAAAAACAATGGGCGGTGAGAGCAAGCCATCGTGATTCGTGCGTCGGTGCTTTGTTCATTCGAGTTACCGTGGAGATTCAATGGCGATAAAGTGTATTCGAAAGGTGAAGGTGCACTTTTGACAACCGTCGTATGCCCTCAGATCAAACGGCATGACGCTGTCATACCGTGATTAGACCAAGAGCCACCAGACCTACGTCATCTTAGCAAAGATAAAATTTTCAGTATTTACCTATAGTATAATGTGCAAGTAAAAAATGTGCCTAGCTTTTTATGTTCCTTTAATTAAAACCTCCTACCTGTGAAATGGCCCCACTTTCCAATTAACAAAGACCTATACGTTCTAAGGCACATATTTCCAACATTTTAAATTTCTCTATCTGTTATAATTTAGTATTTCTATTAGTCGCGGCGGTGGCCGGGTCCTCAAAAGCATACTTGATTTTGTAGGACCTTATATGTTATGACCGGGGGGACCAGCGCTTGTGTCGCCACCGTCTCGACTTGGGTAGTGTGTGGAAACACATACACACCTACTCGAGCATGGTTATTACCAAAAAAAACGGTGCACCTAATACCATAGAATAGATATTAAATAGGAAATAATTTACGAGTCGCGATGACAGACCGCGTCTTTTGAGCAGTTCTGTAACAGCCCTGTGCTATTGATTGAGATGACATTCAAAGGGCTGGAAGAAAGGGGAACAGAGTTGTATTTGGAAATGTTTGTTTATAACTCTTGTACCTACTTGCTTTCTGATGCGGTTTCACTGATTCAATCTGATTTATTTTACATATCACCACCATAATGTTGACATTCTCCTTTATTGTATATACAGGGTGTCCCATAAATAACACGCCACAGTGACACTGGAGCTAGATTGACTTCAGGTCTATCAGATAACACCAACATAACCTTAGTAAAAGTTTTCTGGTTTTCGAGATATTGCCACTTTAAAGCTTTTAAAAAAAATGTCTATGAGTAATTTGGCGACAAAAGCCGCCTGCACCATTTATTATTTAATCGTTTCGCAAATATTTTATGTAAAAAATTAATCGAGGCCTCGGGTGACCGGCGGGCGGGGAGCTTTTTCCGCCAACGCATCAGAAAGAGAAAGAGGAAACGCTGCCAGCCTTCTGGGAACCTTGCCGATCGGCAGCAGCGGCAGCCTCGAAGAAGTTTTTTATGTATTATAATTGTACATTTGCTTGTATATTTTGTACATTTGTTGTAAATAATTAAAGTTTTGGTCCCATTTATTAAGTATTCTTTTTTAACTCTAGTATTTCCCAAGCAGCACGACTTAAATGACAAAAATTTGAATTTTTTAAATTTTGGCAAAAAAAAGTACTAGTGTTATACCATTTTCGAAAAAAACATTACACAGGCTAGTTTTTAAGATAATTTTGGCTGATTCAGTCCAGTACAATTTTTTTTCACAGTAATTAGTCAAACTTCAGTTTAAGTTTACGCATTAACTTAAAATGAAAAAACTAGTAGGTACGCTATGCTCAAAAAATAACTAAGTTTTTTTAGTTATTTTTTGAGCATAGCGTACTAGTTTCAAATTAAATGATTACTTGATTATCTCAACCAACTAGGAAAAACAACTATAAGTTAGAAGTTCTTTATAGCCAAAACAGGCGAAAAAAACCGGCCAAGTGCGAGTCGGACTCGCGCACGAAGGGTTCCGTAAAAAAGGCAAAAAAATAGCGTTTGTTGTATGGGAGCCCGGCCGGAGCCCCCCTCAAATATTTATTTTGTTTTTAGTATTTCTTGTTATAGCGGCAACAGAAATACATAATTTGTGAAAATTTCAACTGTCTAGCTATCGCGCTTCTTGAGATACAGCCTGGTGATGATATCGAGCAAAAAAGGGGAAAAAATAGTGTTTTTTGTATGGGAGCCCCCCTTAAATATTTATTTTATTATGTTTTTAGTATTTTTTGTTATAGCGGCAACAGAAATACATAATTTGTGAAAATTTCAACTGTCTAGCTATCGCGGTTCTTGAGATACAGCCTGGTGACAGACAGACGGACAGATAGCGAAGTCTAAGTGATAGGGTCCCGTTTTTACCCTTTGGGTTCGGAACCATAAAAATACCAAAACATAGTGTATTTTTTCTTTAAATGGCAATATGTCGAAAACCAGAAAATTTTTACTAAGGTCATGTTGATGTTATCTGATTGACCTGAAGCCAATCTAGTGTCACTGTGGCGTGTTATTTATGGGACACCCTGTATTTATTATTAGTAGGGAATCGTTTGTTTTATTATGAGAAAAGCATTTTTTATACAATTAAAATAGATTTAAAAAAATATTTATGTTATGATTTTTGACAACCCTATTGATTGTATATTACTATATTAATGGAGATAGATATATAAAATGGACTTTTTATCGATAGAAAATGAAGGATTTTACTGGATTTGCTTGAAGTTTAAACCAACACACGTATTTTATTAGGTTTTCAAGAAACAGGTTTTTTTATATGTTCTTACTGGTGTTTTTATATTGTGACTGTATAATTTTCAAAGACCCATTATGTAATCCAAGATCCAATTCAGAAAAAAAAGTTCTAAGTTAAGAATTTTCCAAACCGGCGCGGACAAAAATCACGACTGCTAGAATTATTTTAATTTCTAGTTTTGAGACGACCATCCAATACGAGCTAAGGGGATATTATCTTACCAATTTAAGGATACATAAAGAAAATCTACTGAAGTCTTCCATTTTTGCACACTAGGTATATACCACAAACAGAATAAAACAAGTTTACTTACAGCGCATAACTTGACAAACATTTAACAGCAGACAAGTCGTTAATCATAAAACTTTTCTAATTAAAATCTCACTAGCGACATCTAGTGTAGAAACGTATAATGAATCAGAGATTTCAGTACCCCCCGCATATCGCACGCGGTACGCCGCTGCGGGGCGTCTACCAATGTACGGTATAAATCAAACTTTACCACTTGATGTATAAGAGTCACTACAGACAGACTAGCTAGTTGTGTTGCAGTGTTGCCACCTTCGGTCTCTTGCTTAATGAGTAAGGTTGCGTTTAATTGATAAAAAATTTGGTAGTGGTTTTTTTTATGAAAATCATACTTTTTTCGTCGCAATAACTAATTAGTTAGCCAAGGACACAAATTATTTTATTAAAAATAAATAAATATCCTCGGACATTTTTCACACATGGCTATCTAATCCCAAACTAAGCAAAGCTTGTAATATGGAAACCAGATGACTGATATACTAAATATACTACTTTTTTTTGTAAATACATACTTAAATAGATAATTACACCCAGACTCAAGACAAACAGGCATGTTCATGCACACAAATGTCTGTTCTGGATGGGAATCGAACCCACGACCTGCGGCTAAATAAATGGTCATTTCAAATATCCAGTGCTATCTTCCTTCTAAAAAATATTAGAGGTACCTCCCTATTGTAGTATCCCACAAAAAATATAATTCACTAATTCTTGAATACAGTCAAAAACTTCAACATGAAATCCATCTTCAATCGTAACCAAAAGATTTTAGTGTGAGGCGCCTCTTACTGCTGTAAGTATAATGGCATACATGTGATTTATTTCATGATAGGTACATGATATATTCGCTATTTGATATATGTATATGCGCTCAATCATCGGGTAGGTGGTTTGTTTATTATTTTAATCCACCCACTAGTATACTTATGTTCAAATTATTATTAAACTATAAGTCTATTATTGAGAAAAATTTTGATCACGACTAAAATAAATTCGAATTTCTTTCAAACAAACAATTACTTAGTAATGATTAATATTTCTTTTATTCCATCAAAATATTACATACTTACAGTCGATTTAAAAAAAATAACAAATCCCTCAGTTACTACACTCTTCTTCAACCGGTGCAATGACGTCAACACGCCCCCTTTTTGAATCGTACAAAGGATTCCTAAACGCCGTTGGGCGACTTCCAATTATCGCTCCGGAATCTCTCCTCGTCAGGGACACAACACTATCTGTCCTTCTCTGGAACCTCGAAAGCATTCCTCTAGGGCCACCTCTATTGAAAATCGGATACCTCAATTCCGGGAGCTTGTAATAGTAAAGGTAAATGACAGCCATCACGAAAACGACCACGAAAAACATGGAGATGAAGATCTTGCCTTCTAACCCGGCTTTGGAAACTGGACCACCGCTGATTATCATTAGTTTCTCATTCTTCACCCAATAGTCGTTGATTTTGTTGTTTATGTAATTGATTGCTTGTGTACTACTCCCTTCATATTCATAGGTATCGACAATCACAAGCTGCACTGTCTTAGGATTCAGAGATATAACGTTTACATGGTACACAACACTACCTGAGTAACTATCGACAGTTTTATCGATAAGTTCTTTGAAGGAGATCATGTTGAAGCTGTCATCTGCTTGGAATCTGATGTATCCTCCGCAGAACTTGCAGCAGTAGCCTTCAGGCTTGATAGGGTTAACACACGTTGGTATCGGGCAAAATTTCAGAGTGCAGTCTATTTTTGTAGGTCCTTGACCTTGACAGGGACATATCTTCATAACTAAACAGGGATTGTATGGATGCACGTCGATTCCAGTAAACAAATTGTTGTTCAAAACGAACTGTTGCAATTGGTCGGATTGTGTATCTATGAGATTCCTGAATTTAGCATTGTTATAGCTTTCATTTCCAATTCTAAGTTCTGCTATAGTTTGGGTGACATCTGGGAGAATCACAGTGTATTTAGTGTCGTTAGGAAACTCAACTGTATCATCATGACAAGGTATTCTCTCAGAATCTGGTGTCGCTTTATTGAATCTTGGTGAGCTCCAAACATCTGGCTGTATCCACGATGACATCGACTTCTCCACGTAGTAAGCATTGCCTTTAGTGCAACCAGAATCGTTTGGATCATCACCGAAAGATATTTCAGCGCTACTTAGCACAATTTCTCCGTCTAGTGGTAAAATGAGACCACCAACTTGAGTTTTAGCTTCAAGTTTAACAGAACCCATAATAGTTTGTGGAAACACCACAGTTTCCTTCGAGCAGGGAAGTTTGCCGTCTTTAAAATTGATCGGTAAGTTGAAGCTAGAATCCGGCAGCCATTTAACTATAGACGTCAAAGTGTACGGGATTAAACTTAGTGTCAATATTAGTGCACTGGTTCGGTACATTGTGCCCGTAATGTGTGGATCGAGCGATGGTTTATAAATGACTACTTTGCCGCGATACATGATATTCGATGCTCTGGCACCTTATCAATGCATTGGTGACACAAAATTCACGTATTCACATCTGTTTTACGATAAATAACATATTTTAGTTAGTCACGACACAAATAATTTAAAATCACAGATGCTGGAAAAACATAAAAATTTGCGCTGAATCTAATCCGAAAATTATGACAGTAACGACGCACAATTTCTAAGAAAGAAACACGTATAAACAAAAGATTACCGGTAATCCCAGGCTGAGAGCTGCTTACGAGATCTGAGGATTACTACCATCTTGAGAGGGCTATAAAAGTCAACGCCGCAGACATGGTACGGACCTATTACGTGATACCTTATGATTTATCGCCGAATAACACCGCTAGGTGGTTAAATACAAACCATTAATGACTTTTGGAGGGGTGGAAATTTAATAAGACGCTGTGCCGTGCCACGGAGCGTAGTTATGCAAATTTTATTGCAGTAAAAGCCTTCGCAATGGAATATACTGGTGGGTATTGCGTCATGAATGCTGAAAGTGTCTCACAGATGATGAATGGAAATAAAAAAAAAGTATTAAAAAAAAATTGTTTAAATATTTCTTGATTTACTATTTAAGTGGAATAGAAAAATATTAAAATCTTAAGGTAATTTTGTTTTGTTGTGATATCGTTGTATGTTCTAGTTTTTTTATTAACAAAATGTTGTATTTGTTACATTATTAGCCCCTAGGCTCGAGGATGGGACGGTCGTCCCAAACATCCGTACAAAAAATCTAGGAATCGTGATTACAAGTTATTTAACAAAATCATACACAACTGCATTTTAGTTCCTTCAATTGTAACACGTTCTATTGAATAATTTTCTAATCACTAAAGATCTTCATAAACTTTTCAGTGTACCTATACAAAATTGATAGCGTCACCAAAACGAGTAAGTTGCTCATTTGGTTCAGTGACTCACAGTTTTCGTACAATTAATATCAATCTGAGTAATACAATCTACGAATTCACTATAAAAGAATCATACAAAATTCGTGTAACTTCATTTCACGTAAACACCGATGAGAGTCGAGTTTTAACTATCAAATTATGATATTATAAATAAAAGGTGGAGATAGGTATCCTGTGTGAAGTGCATCCCTTGATGTTGGCGAGCCCGGTCAAAGTAGGCAGTCTCTTATAGCCTCCCTCCCTCTTTCGGAGCGATTATAACCTATCTACACCATTTCACTTATCATAGCATTGATCTTTGAAGCAATGATAGCTCAGTGGTAGTGACGTCGGATACCGTGGCCAAGGGCGCGGGTTCGAATCCTTTTTTTTTTTTTTTTTTTATTCTGGATAGGCTTGTGTTTGACTACAATCTCACTATGGTAAGTGATGATGTGGCCGATGGTAGTAAGCACACAAAGCCTAGATGGGAACTGGCTCTCAAGTGCAGCTGTCGGAACACACCGATAGGTGTTTGGCGACAGATTTTCAACTTGAGGGTGGTAGCCAGCCAGTCGGGTACTACAAAGTACCCTACCACCGTGCTATGGTTTCCTCACGATGTTTTCCTTCACCGAAAGCTCAACCTCATTGTAGGATTCGAACCCACGACCTTCGTCGCCGTATTCGACGTCACTACCACTGAGCTATCATCGCCTTAAATGATGAGCAATGAGCTTTAGCTTTCGGTGAAGGAAAACATCGTGAGGAAACCACAGCACAGTGGTAGCGTACTTTGTAGTACTCGACTGGCTGGCTACCACCCTCAAGTTGAAAATTTGTCGCCAAGTACTTGTTGGTATCTTCCGGCAATTGTCTTTAAGGCATTGTAATAAGGTGTACAACACATTGGCAATCCCCTTGGTATTCCTAATGGTAGTCACTTACCATCAGGTGACCCGCCTGCCTCGTTGACACTTGTATCATAAAAAAAAACCTTATTTTTTACATATTATTCGATTCGACTGCTGTGTATGCCATTGCCGTTGCGTCAACGTCCACAATAAACTCCCGTATGTTCCATCAGGATTGTACTCTAGTGATGGTAACTACCTCACCGAAACTCACAATATGCTAGATGGGTAGATAACAGTGGTCTGTAAGTGTTTGGGTTTTACGGGTCCTGCTGTATAAAACTGCCGGGACTAGGGTGACCATACATCACGCTTTTAATATCCGGATTTTTTGAAAACTAAACCACCCATACAACAACAATTTTAACCGCAGCGAAAATTCGTCCTGCTACAACTCCATGGCAAATCCCTAGGTACTTTACCTCTATTATAACCTTCAGTTATCTGCCGCCTTCATTGAAGTGATAAAATTCTAGCTAGGATCGTCTAGGATCACTTTTAAATAAAAATAAAAAAGGATTCAGTTGACTTTAATTAAAAATTAAATCACTCCAAAAAATGATGCGTTTCTGAAAACCACGTTACAATCACAGAACAATTAAAAAAAGTAGAAGGAGCATACGTAAACATCTTACACGAAGTTGTGTGCGTGAACAGCACGTGCGCGATCGACTTCGTTTTTCAAATTCACTTATTGTATAACTAGCTGTTGCGCGCGGTTTCACCCGCGTTCCCGAGGGATCTTATCTTTTCTCGGGATAAAAAGTAGCTTATGTGCTATTCCAGACTATAATTTATCTCCATGCCAAATTTCATCGAGATCCATTCAGCCGTTATGGCGTAAATGAGTAACAAACATACATCCATCCAAACTTTCACATTAGGTCTAATACAAGCAACCCCATATCAAGAATTTATATGTTAAGAATTTATGTAATAAGAATTTCTATGGTACCTATAATTTGTTAAGCAATATGGTGAACCTAGCGAGGACTCTTTGTGCGTAAGCGTGAAGGGTTTAGGAAGTATAAAGCTCGACTGAAGCCTTATTGTGGACGTTTGGTTATAATATTTAAGCGCCAAAATGTTTATGGCGGTTTTTTTTTTCCTCCCTATCCCTAACATTATCTACTCATTGTGAATCATGTAAAATATCCCCTATTTCTATGGTGCTAGTGTTCTATTTATAGTTATATATATACAGGCATGGCCATTCGCAACTGAAGCTACGTGATTAGCGTTGAAATTATCATAAATTAGCTTTATTCGACAATAATAAACAAAATTTTAAAAATCAACCTTCTAAAGTGATTCTAATCTACTTTTGGGGTTGACTGTGCCTAAATGTACTATATACTTTTGGCCTTATTCATAACAAACTCGACGGTGTTTAGTAAGGGTTAACCAGATTCTTAATTCGAATTTTCTATAGAGAATTCGAATTAAGAATCTGCTAAACAGTTGTTAAAAATCGTCGAAATCTTTATGAATAAGGGCATAAATGCATAAACTTATTTTTAACATAAAATAACTAAACTATAACTATTTATGTACCTCTAAATATATGTATTACATAAACATTTTACGTTTAATACGACATTACCAAATACATAGACAAATTTAGATAAACGGTTCATATAACGAGGTTCATCCCTATTTCTTTTTCATTTAGGTATATTTTTGTAAAACAGAAGAGCAAAATATCCACGGCCTAAAATGATTCTTACAAAACATTTTGGGCACATTTAGTTTGAATAATGGTTAGGTACACGCTTTGTTGGTGTTTTGCGTGAAAATTGGGAAATTCAGTGTGGCAACACTCATGTAGGGGAGCTTGTATTGTTTATGGGATTATCAAAAAAGGCTTGGGGTTCCGATTAAATACCATTTATAGTTCTTGGATATATTCTCATGATTATTTAAAGTTGTTAGCCACGGGATGTATGAAAAGTAATTTAGTACCTAATGACATTTTATAAACATTGTTTTTAGCTTCATTAAGTTTCTTAATTTTTAGGGTTCCGTACCCAAAGGATAAAAACGGAAACCCTATTACTAAGACTCTGCTGTTCGTCTGTCTGTCTGTCTGTCTCCAAGCTGTATCCCATGGACCGTGATAGATAGATGTCGCTACACTACAAATACCTTTCATAATCTCCAAGAAGTTGGCTAATAAAATGTTGACACTTAATTTTGATATCTTTATCATCACTAATTCTGAATGTCTAATACATATTTCAAGCTATAAAGTTAATGTTTTTGCTAAAAGGTCCATATATTAAATACGTGATAAAAGTCGCAGGATTACTGTGTTTATGATCTATATTGTTTATGACTTAATTGACTCGGATCTCCTTATAAGGAGGCATGGTAAGAATGATGTATGATATACGGGATGGTGTTATGACCTGAGGTGAGCTGAGAGGCTGGAGTAATTTTTTTTTATTCTGGATAAGCATGTGTTTGACCACAATCTCACCATGGTAAGTGATGTGATGATGTGGCCGAAGGTGGTAAGCACACAAAGCCTAGATAGGAACTGGCTGTTAAGTACAGCTGTCGGAACACACCAACAGGTGCTTGGCGACAGATTTTCAACTTGAGGGTGGTCGCCAGACAGTCGAGTACCACATAGTACCCTACCACCGTGCTGTGGTTTCCTCACGATGTGCAACTAAAGCTTTATTACAAACCACTTAGCACTAAAAGCTATTGTTACAAATAACGTGGCTATAATAACCGTATTAATGATTATTTACAAACGCAATTAGCCGTAAACAGAATTTGAACACGTCTAGTCCAAATAGCGCATACCAGTGTAATAAATTTGGCTGTTGGCATACAAAATATTAGACAATCCTGTGAACATTAATCTTCCGGCAGCGGACGCGACGTGTGCGTTTCGTTTTGTTCGAATGCCAGGATGTGATAGTGATGGCGGATACGATCGATGTATCGATAATTGAGACAGCTCAATCTATTGGCTCTTATAGGCAACTAAAGAGTTGTTAATCGATGGAGCAAAAAAGATTGCTGTCCGTCCAGTGTCGACTATGTATCACAAAAATTTGTCGACTTGATGATGAAATTGATTGGAACAAGAATTTGTGTAAAATAAAAATATGCAATCTATGAAAAGTAATAGTTTAGTGTATTTTAAAGCGATGATAGCTCAGTGGTAGTGACGTCGGATACCGCGGCGAAGGTCGTGGATTCGAATGCTGCTATGAGCTTGAGCTTTCGGTGAAGAAAACATCGTGAGGGAACCACAGCACGGTAAGAGAGTACTTTGTAGTACGCGACTGGCTGGCTACCACCCTCAAGTTGAAAATCTGTCGCCCAGCACCTATCGATGTGTTCCGACAGCTGCACTTGAGAACCAGTTAGTTGCTTCCACGGCACTGCAAATAGGTCGACAACATATTATTAGCAATGATCCACCTGCCTGTTTGTAAGACTTCTGACATAAAAATGTCATATTCAAACCTATCCATATATTTTAATAAATAAATCCCACTAATATTATAAATGTGAAAAATTGGATGGATGGATGTTTGTTAAACGGCTGAACTGATCTGGATGAAATTTGGCACAGAGATAGATTATAGTCTGGAATAGCACATAGGCTTTCTATCCCGGGAAAAGATATGATGCCTCGGGAACGCGGGTGAATAGGAAATATAATCTTAAAACAATCGACACATCGACATCACTAGAGTGTAACTTATCCATATAGTTGTAAATTGTAAAGGAATTCTGATATGAATCCTTGCTAAATATAAATGTGATTTATTGTCCGCAGTCATGACTGTCTGTTTGTTTCACGACAGACAGACGGAGTCAGGAATGTATACATTAATTAACACTTGGACAGAATAACTCGGAGTATTTTTTCTTCGCCATTTTTTAACTCGGTAGCAAAGTAATCAAACTAAGTTTTTTTTTTACTTTTTGATAAGCTTGTGTTTGACCGCAATCTCACCATGATAAGTGATGATGTGGCCGAAGATGGTAAGCACACAAAGCTTAGATGGAAACTGGCTCTCAAGTGCAGCTGTCGGAACACATCGATAGGTGCTTGGCGACAGATTTTCAACTTGAGGGTGGTAGCCAGCCAGTCGGGTACTACAAAGCCACCGGCTCTGGTTTCCTCACCATGTTTTCCCTCACCGAACGCTCAAGCTCATTGTAGGATTCGAACCCACGACCTTCGCCGCGGTATCCGACGGCACTACCTATCACGCCGCAGGTCGTGGGATCGGTAAAATACGCCAAAAATGTGATGAGCTGAAATAATCCTAAGGTGGATGTTTGTATTTCTGAACGGATTTACCACAGATATTTTGTCATGTAAATACCTATTTATTTACAACACATGCCTGAGTTCACTTAAACTCAGAATAAAAAAAAACCCTTTGTAAATCAGTTTCAAAACACAAGTTTTTTTTTATGTCACAAGTGACAACGAGGCAGGCGGGTCACCTGATGGTAAGTGACAACCGTCGCCTATAGACATTGACAATACCAGGGGATTGCTAATGTGTTGTACACCTTATTAAGGCGAACCGGCTCTCAAGTGCAATTGCCGGAACACACCAACAGGTGCTTGGCGACAGATTTTCAACTTGAGGGTGGTAGCCAGCCAGTCGAGTACTACAAAGTACCCTACCACCGTGCTGTGGTTTCCTCACGATGTTTTCCTTCACCGAAAGCTCAAACTCATAGTAAGGATTCGAACCCACGACCTTCGCCGCGGTATCCGACGTCACTTACCACTGAGCTATCATCGTAAGTACCTTCGAATTGTTTTCAAACTTGAACAAAGTTTTCTGTGAATCGGTGAATACAAACTTTGAATATATCCAGATAGTTCCAATTCGCTTGCAGAAACTTTACCTGTAGAAAGTCATAAATCAAACTATAGTTTGATAAGTTATCGGGAACAATCTGGCATCTTTTATTTAAACGTTTTATCTACAAATACTACATAAAATATGTCACCTACATAATGTATTTTTTACTTTTGGATAAGCTTGTGTTTGACCGCAATCTCACCATGGTAACTGATAATGTGGCCGAAGGTGGTAAGCACACAAAGCCTCCTGGGATACAATATGAAAAAAAAACCGTTCTTATTTCTGCACCGCGGTTTCACCCGCGTTACTGGAATAATAAGCACATGTAGCCAGAACCTGAAATCACGAAGTATTTAACAAAATCCAATCCACAGCTCTTGCAGGGCATACCTATATTCTTACTATTATTATAAACTTGAACGTTTGTTAGGATGTGAAGATGTTTGTTACTCTTTCATGCTATATCTACTTAACGGATTTTAATGACACTTGGCTGACACACAGGTGGACCATATCCTGAAATATCCAAAAGTGTCTGTCTGTCTGTTACCTCATCACGCTTAAACTGCTGAACTGATGTAGATGAAATTTGGTATATAGATATACTACAAGCATCTGAACGAATTTGCTGAGAACGATTCCTAAATTAATTTAAAAACATTTAACGAAAAAAAATGGTAAAGTTAAGATATAATAAATTAATAACTCATCATGAAATTATCATACGGAACAGAGACGTTTTAGTTGACATTTATCTCTAAATCTAACACAACATATTAATCTAAACTTTATAGAGCAATAAATAAAGTTTAATTTACGAAACACATTTTCCATTCATCATCCTCTACTTTAATTGTAACAGCTATAACCGTTGTTTTGCCGATTTTATTCAACATGAATGTGGTTGGAAATTCTCGGATCTTACACTGCTTGTTTTAAAGTTAGTTAACGTTTGACTGTGAAGTTAGAAGTTATTGCAGTTTTTGACCGCCCGTTGAGCACATCCGAGGTGATCATAACAAATCATCAAGTTTTTACTAAGGGTTCGCGCACATTGACATTATCATAAGTTTAAAAATAAAAATGATTTTTTATGTCAAAAGTTTGACAAGCGGGAAACAAAATCAAAAACTCATTTATTCCGTTTATGCCCTGAATTTACTCTACCAACTGAGAAGACTCCGGCAACTCAGCAAACCTGATGGTAAGTGACTACCGTAGTCTGTAAACACTAATTACATTATGTTGCTTTATTACAATGTATAGCAGGTAAGTGACTCTCAAGTGCAGTCACGAAGTTTTCCTTCACCGAAAACTCAAGCTCATTGTGAGATGACTAGAACTTCGTCACTTGCACAATGCAGCAAGTGCTACGGTAGCGGCTACTATGTAGCTCTCCGGCGAGCTGTTTCTCACTCGCACTCACGCGATGTACGCGGGAATCTCGATTCTTAGTGAGCGTTCTTAAAGTACGTTTCTTCTTGCAGCGTCTTTTATATAACGAAGGTATTTTAGCTTTTGTATAGGATGGGTCTGTTACGTACAAAAACAGTGATCCCATTCCATGGCTCAGTATCGCCATCTATCTATGAATAAACTAGACTAGACTTAGCGACTTTTGTCCACTGGACATAAATATCCAAGGCGATGATAGCTCAGTGGTAAGTGACGTCGGATACCGCGGCGAAGGTCGTGGGTTCGAATCCTTACAATGAGCTTGAGCTTTCGGTGAAGGAAAACATCGTGAGGAAACCACAGCACGGTGGTAAACCGCTTCATGCGCAAAGCCACGGGCGCCCCGTGGTACATGCGCAACTTAGACCTCCACATAGACCTCAATCTGCCCACGGTTAAGCAATTCATCAAGCGCGCTTCACGCCGCTATTACGATCGTGCCCTAAACCACGCGAACCCATTAATTGTAAACACTGCAAACTATACTCCTTCAGAGATTTCAAAAATCCGTAGGCCTAAACTCGCCCTCAGCGAGCCGGATGACCCTACAACTCTAGCTCAGATTAAGGATAGGGAGGCTCGCGCAGCCCTGAAGAAACAAATACAACACCGCCCGCGTTTTCGCCCTCGCCGGAGAGGCCCGTCGCGACGTCCCACTCAGTCAGTCTCGTCCCCAGTAGTTGGCCCGAGCCGTACCAGTAATCCGACCGTCCCTTAAAACTCCTCTAAATCGCTTAGGCGAAGTCCGTCCCACTATTTTGTGCCCCCCGACGACGCCCTGAGCCGAGGTTCGTGCCCCAACTGGGGCGCCCTCAGCGGTCAGTCGTCTAAAAATTGTAAACTCGGTTGAGAGCCCTAAGCGCTCACCGAAAAGTCCGCGTAAGGGTGTCTATGGTCCCTCAGACCTCCACCTTTAAGTCCTCCCCAAAAAAAAAAAAAAAAACACGGTGGTAGGGTACTTTGTAGTACTCGACTGGCTGGCTACCACCCTCAAGTTGAAAATCTGTCGCCAAGCAACTGTTGGTGTGTTCCGGCAATTGCACTTGAGGGCCAGTTCGCCTTAATAAGGTGTGCAACACATTAGCAATCCTCTGGTATTGCCAATGTCTATAGGCGACGGTTGTCACTTACCATCAGGTGACCCGCCTGCATCGTTGTCACTTATGACATAAAAAAAAAAAAAAAAAAACGATTTTGTGTGCAATGTCCTGTCTATTAGTATAAGTTAAAAGTCTTTGCGTACTAACTATAATCTAATCTGTGACATGACTGTGGAATAATACACACTAACTGATATTTTGTACTTGTATTTTTTTGTACTGAGCTCTCATAATCCCATAAACCGCACACATGGGTATGCACTAATCTTTAAGCAAGTACTAAGCACAACTCCCGATGAATCGTCTGTTGGTACATAGGATTTAAATTGCTCCCTGCGTGGGGTGGGTATAATTTAATAGCACATCTGGTATCTCGGTATTTGCTAACTTTATCGCATGCTAACGTTATAGCATTGCGCACAAATAAAAACTGTTAAAGGAACTCTGCCTTAATAAATTTGAGCTGATATTTTGTAACTCTTTCAAGCTGAAATCTAACCTAACGGTGTAATTTGGTAGCTAAGCTATTTAGGGCCAATTCCCTTCAGGGCTTTTGTTTATATTTATTTTTTATTACATCTCATAGTTTTGATTATATGGAATGCTTTTAATGAGATATTAATAAGCAATAATTTGTTTAAACTACATAGCTATTATACACGGTAAATTTTCGTTTATTTTAGAGCGTTCCTTTTCAATATAAGATAATGAGCCAATAAAATGCTAATATTTATAAAAATTATTGCCAAAATTCTAAGTAGTGGACCGCCAAGTCAACGTAAACAGCCGTAGTAGAAGGGATAGGATTAAGTGTTTTAACAATAAAGAACTTTTCATCTTTACTATCTTCGTAATATAATTTTTTGGCTATAAAATCAAAGAAAATTCTGCGTGTATAAGTATATTTAAACGAATCAATTCGAGGAATATTCCCATCCCCACAACTTAAAACGTGATAAAAATCCACTCGACCCGAAAAACAAACAACGTCATCACCATAATTAAATTAATAAACGAAATAAGATAAACCACTCCAAAACACGGCGCAACGTACAATGAGAAAGAAAAACGTCGCTTATCCAAATTTAATTTGATCAAAAGAGTCTAAATCCAGTGAATAATTTAATTACCCAACCTTCACCTAAAGTGAGTGCCACTCCAGCAAACCTCCCATTTCTGTATGAAAAGCAATTAGAAATAATGAACCTCAAGTGCTTGAGAGTCGAGACTGACCTACCAGCTTTACTTGACCACACTTTTCTAACTACAAACTTTTCTTGAAGGTTCTTTTAAAGCTGGTGGTGGAGTGATGAAAATCCACGGTGTTTAGAAGCGCTGAGATTAACGATTCAATCTGTTTAATGCTTGATGCCTTTGTTCATTGTTTGCGGGGTTTTTGAACACGTTTTTTGGACGTGAAGAATTTGTAGGACCTTTAGACCTTTAACACTTCAGTATTTTTTAAGATAAATTATTTTTAAGGTTACTTCGCTGATCGAGTAGACTTGCTCACTCAACTTAGTGTGATGTTCTTACAGCCGCTACTTTAGAATAATAAAAATTGTTGGAATAGCTAGCTGGGAATCCTTCTGGTATTGCTAATGCCTATACCATCAGGTCACCCGTCTGGCTAGTTGTCAGATTTATGGTTTAAAAACCCATTGTAGTATTGCAATTGGTGTTCCATCAGTAAGCACAAAAATAGTAGGGGCGCACTTTCGCATTAGCGATTGAACTTTTTCTAATTGGGGATGGTCGGATTGCTAACTGCAGCTCGGGCCGTTGATGACGGGACGACACTGGATTTGAGTAGGACGTTGCGACGATCCTATCCGGCGAGGACGGAAATGCGGGCGATTTTGTGACCACAAATGCAATTTAATCACACTAATACACTTAGCACACATTAAACGCGGCTCCATCATTGGCTGGTGTACAGAACCGGTGTCTGTGTATGGTAACTATGAGCGTCACTACATAGATGCGGCGGGTGGATTCCGCCCACAAAGCTTTTCTACCTACTTTTATTATTCTATGGTCTAATTTTGTTTAAACAATCAAGACTATTATAGAAAATATTCCACACAGATGCATTTTCATCTATTCTTTACATTTGCTGTTGCGTCAAATTAGATAGCATGACAATAAATTCCAATTAACTATCCAATGCAATTTTAAAGCTATGGAAAACAGGCCTTATAATCAAACCAAATCCTTATTTTGTATTATATTTTAATCGACGCAATGTGAAGGTTAAAGAACAAGATGTGACATGTTTAGGGTGAAATTTTCATATCAAAACCTCTGACCAAATAAAAAAAGGTAGACAGAGCCCCGCGCACTTAAAGTGAAGCACAGTAAAGGAAGCCGAATGCTTTGTGACGTGAATCATGCGTAATAACGTACGTGCACTGTGCAGGTCACACACATAACGTCGTACACGTTGCTTCACTTCATTCGAGACTATTGTTTACGTACGCTCCTTCTATTGTTTTATTAGCTCATAGTTTAGTTTTTAGATTTCACGTTAAAAAAAAGTATCTGCTTCCAAATAATCTCTTCAATAGTTTTTTCTTCACTTATTAATTAAATGATTACCAATTCATTTCTATTACATTGAAGTCTATAACAAGGGAACACTTGACGCAGCTTTTCACGCGAACCAATTAGGGGCTGAATTGATGGCCAATAAACGATCAAGTGCATCGCGAAACAGTCGAGACAAAAATAAAAAGCAATTTTGCTTCAAATCTCCATTTTAGCTTTCCCTTAGCGGTGCCGGTGGGGAACGTAAAACGTTGCATACATGTCGCGGTCATATTTTAAAATAGACAAAAATCATCTTTCATAATAAAAGAATGTCACCTTATGAGGCAAACGACAAACAAAATACATTTTTCATTCCTCTTGCTCAAAAAGACCGTCATTGTGGCGTACCAGAGCGAAGAAAAAATAGCAATTCTTCCTCTAAGGGAAAAAGTTTTTTTTTTAATTTTTGTGTGTCAATAGACAATGAGCCTACAAAAACGAAAAAGTCTTTATTCATAAGTAGAATAATCATGAATAAAGACTCGACTTATTACTGTTTCATAAAAAAAAAACTTTTAATTTTGAAAATGGAACTAAAATCGGCGATCTCTGGTAGAATGCATGCAATGTGTTGCGGCTACAGAAAAAAAAATGACATTATAAAACATACGAGTATTTCATATTGTATTGGATTGATTTATTTTCTCGCAATCGTAGTGAAAAGTATAGTGTAACACACGGCGCTAAAACCCATTAAAACTCGGTTTCTATTTACTAAACCTACGTAAAACTACCTCGTATATAATGGGTCATTTTAGCTCCTTGTATAACAATCTACTATTTTATATGCCACAAGTGATAACCAGGCAGATGGTAAGTGAATACCGTCGCCTATAGACAATAGCAATACCAGGGTGATTGCGAATTTTTGGTCGACATTTTTTTAGCTTATAGTCCGAAAAATATTTAAAAATGTTACTATGCTGAGTTTCTTGCCGGTTCTCGACATATCAAATCAGATTCTTTTTATTAAATGTCAAAACAACGATTTACATGGTGTTTTGAATGAAAAACATACTTGCGACGTCATTAATATACATACTTTGTCGTTAAATTGGTAATTAAAAAACCTGAAAAGGCGGAATTTTACAACATGTTCGCTATTTTTGAGTAATTTTATGTTTTATTTATACACTAGTTAGTGTTAGGTATTATTAGTAATGTATAGGTAGACGTAATATAATACGGCGGATTTCATAACATACATACGACATAGGTGTGTTTGAAACGTTCAGAGCCTGTTGAGAGTGTGATGGCGCAGTAAAAACCTAAATTGACTTTTGACTGCGTTCGAATTCGGCGAAAATTTTAAGGAAAAGGTTTGGAATGCTTTGAAATAGATTTTTATTTTTTCTTACTACTATTGTCAATGTGACAGTTTGTTTGGATGCGAAGTTTTTGTTACTCTTTCACGCAAAACTACAGAACTGATTTTGATGAAAAGTGGCACGGTTAAAAATAAGCTATAATTTTCGCCCAGCTCCCGCGCTGTGATTTCGTTTAAATGAATTTGACATAATTTTAAAAAGAGAACATCCAAGCTTTTTTTTATTTTCCAAATCCTAAACCATGTCTCGTGCGTAATAGTATATTTTATTACAAGTGCGGAAAGGCTGTCATTGCAAAGAGTTCCGACAAAGGTTGACAGTCGGAACAAGTTGCAATGACGGTTCCGCAAGTGTACTGAACGACTATTTTTAATACAGTTGCGAAAATTTTATAAAATAATAAAAACACAATAAACTCAACTAATTAATCATTTATTTCTTATAATAGTTATAGTACACATGTACATTGAAATTGGTACAGTTTTTTAAACTTACTGGGGAAGTTTTAGGTTGCATATTTACTGTTTGAGACAAACTATTATTAATTTCGCATGATTGTTCATGTATATTTGTCATACAATGTTTGTGCAATTATAGTGATTCCGGTGGTGTTAATTAAAAAAAAAACAGGGTCGAAATTACTCATTTTGTGCAACAAACAACTAAACTCGCAAAGAAAATTTCTGGAAAATGGCGCCAACCGTAGAATATAAGCAGAGTTTATTTTTCTTCACCCAAAGGGAACTATCCATACAGCTTAGTCTTCAGTACATTTTTTTATTGATATGAAATGAAAATGAAATTTAATGAGATGAAATGAAATTAAACCTAACCTAACTCATTAAATTAAATCATTAAATCTGATATTGAAATAAATTAGTACCTTCTTTTTAGAAATATACGTATTTGTATGAATCACAAAAACTCTTTAGTAAAAACTTCATGGTTGGATTTTCTTGTTAATAGACATTATTTTGACAGTTGGGAAAGAGACGCACGAGTTCGGTAAAGGTAAAAAAAAGCGCTAGTATGTAGTAGCCCACATCCCGAACGCTATACGTCCCTGTAATACACCACTTTTTGAGCAACTGTATTAAAAAATATTTAACATAGCATGTAAAATGGGCGTGTGTCGTCAATTACAGTGGGAATCACCTTTAAATTTTGATAAATTTTAAGGCGATGATAGCTTAGTTAGTGGTAATGACGTCGGTTACCGCGGCGAAGGTCATGGGTCCAAATCCAATAAGCTTTCCGTGAAGGAAAATATCGTGAGGAAACCACAGCACGGTGGTAGGGTACCTTGTGGCTACCACCCTCAAGTTGAAAATATGTCGCCAAGCACCTGTTGGTGTGTTCTGGCAATTGTACTTGAGAGCAAGTTTGTCAGCATATTATTAAGGTAAACAACAAATTGGCATCGCTAATATCTATAGGCGACGGTAGTCACTTACCATCAGGTGACCTGCCTGCCTTGTGTCATGCCATGCGGATGTTTTTTTAGCTTGGTAAAATTGACTGGTGAATTTAGTTTCGAATTTCGAAATTTTTTTATGGCTAGTGCTTTTTATGAGTTTTTAATTGTACTTAATTTCAAACCCATTTTAAAAATGTTGTTATGTTTTAATCCATGTTACAATTTTTTATTTGACCATTCTCCATAATGACAGAAAAGTGATTTTAAGGCTTAGTCCGGAAGGCCCAAAGTCAAAATTAAAACTCGGACGCATAAAAAACTCATCTCTTTTAAAGGCAACGAGTGATAAATAACTATCATCATCACGTGTTATCACCCACCTATTGTCACAAACAGAAGCGTTTATCACCTAATCAGCTTTAATAATTGACATAACAAGCAGCACAGAGTAATAAACAAAATCAGATAAATAATAAATACGTCCAATTAAAGTTGGTTGTGGCGCGGCGTGGGCATTAGTTTATCGTGAGATCTGGGCAGTCATCACGCGATGGTGCCGGGTGGTCTGAGATACCTTGTAAGGATCTCGTGTGATTTATTGTTCCCAAAGAAACATCCCATTCTTTGGGATTGTTTGAAGTCCAGAGATATAAGGCGATGATAGCTCAGTGGTAAGTGACGTCGTATACCGCGGTGAAGGTCGTGGGTTCGAATCCTTACAATGAGCTTGAGCTTTCGGTGAAGGAAAACATCGTGAGGAAACCACAGCACGGTGGTAGGGTACTTTGTAGTACTCGACTGGCTGGCTACCACCCTCAAGTTGAAAATCTGTCGCCAAGCACCTGTTGGTGTGTTCCGGCAATTGCACTTGAGAGCCAGTTCTCCTTTAAGGCATTGTAATAAGGTGTACAACACGTTGGCAATCCCCTGGTGCTGCCAATGTCTATAGGCGACGGTTGTCACTTACCATCAGGTGACCCGCCTGCCTCGTTGTCACTTGTGACATAAAAAAAAAAACTGGATGTATTCAAGGTCAGAGTAAATAGGTATCTTCTAAGTTTGCGTGCTTCATCTTCGTGGTCAAACGCAAACTACAGTGTGTGATTTAAAAAAAAGTCTGTTTCAATCTTGAAAAGGTTTACTGATATTTTAACTGCATGTAAATACAACCAGTAACTTCATTGTGAATAGAAATATTTTTGGCATTATTTTAAACTTTTAACGATAAGCTTGTGTTTCCGTGATAAGTGATGATGTGACCGAAGGTGGTAAGCACACTTAGCCTAGAAGGAACCGGGCTCTCACATGCAGCTGTCGGAACGCACCGATAGGTGCTTGGCAACAGATTTTCAACTATCGTAACACCGTGCTATGGTTCCCTCACGATACCGAAAGCTCAAGCTCATTGTAGGATTCGAACTCACGACCTTAGCCGCTTTATGCGACGTCACCACCACAGAGTTATCATCGCCTTGATTGCATTGGAATTGTAATATTTTTACAAATTTAGACTTTTTTTTTTATTGAAACTGTCTGCATGATACATAGTTATGTAGGTAATCCGAGGGCTGTTGTTTTAGATTATCTTTATCTGCATCGCACATAGGATGTCCTTTTATAAGTTTCTCGAAACTCATTTAGACATAGGTTAGTTATAAAACAGGTACTTTACAGTTTCAATCGTTCATTAAAATTTGTTATTCCCTTTCTATGCCTGTTCTGTTGGGTTATGTTGATACTAACTTAGGCAATTAGATTGTTCACAGCTGTTTTGCCACAATCAATTCCAGTTTGAATCTAACTTTGGATATTGAAATGGATATTGTTTTTAGAAAATTCACGGTTTGTTTGTAGTTGGATTGAAGTTTGATTGAATTTGAAACTGTTAGTTATTTTATATGTATTCATGATATTGTTGTTATAAATGTAGGTGTTTTATTAGAGTTTGGTAGAGCAAATCCACACAGTTAAAATAGTATTCCAATATTTTATGTTAAAAAAGTAACTTAGGGGAAACGGTATAGTTATTGGCCAGTTAAGCGAATCCAAATCTGCATATATTTGAAATAAAAATTAATAAAACAGTTTGAAATAAATTTAATGAATATGGTTTTTCCATCCCATTCCAAAAAATCCCATTAAATTCGTGGAAAAGGCAGAATTAGAAAAATTTTAAACATTTTAGATACGGAGGAAAATGTTCCAAAAGGATTTTGTTCCTGCTAACCGTAAATTGAACCAATTACTGGATTTATAACTGTGGTTAACTTTCTACTTTTTCTAAATCTTTTGCATTCATGAATATTTATGCAATTTTTATTTTGAAATAGCATTCCACACGGCGGCTTCACGCGATATCTAGGTACTATTTTAGCCATTTAGCATTGATTTTAGTATTTTTAGTACCCACCCAATGCTAAGAAGAAGCTTATGGCTATGCGTAGTTTAGATAAAGCATTTAAAAAATAGTGATTACCCAAGTCTGCCCGAGTCGTTGTGAACTTTTTGACTAAGTGTTAGAAAAATTAAATAAAGTCATATTTAAATGGCATGCCACATACCTATTGGTCGATCTGTAAAATTCTCGCCAATGAAAAATCTCGCACAAAAATATAAGACGAAAAAGGGCGAAAAAAGTGCGACCTTCTTTCCCCTCTTTTAGGTCAGACTTGAATTATAGCACATAAGCGGGGAGGCGTCAGTGAGTGATGACGTCACGCCACGTCACGGCCGCTGACGTATGACTCGTAGATACACAATGTACGGAGTCCTTTATGGGATGAGATACAGCCTACTGTATGGTAATTCAGATATATACATTACAATTATTGTGGATTTAAGACACATAACACTACACACATACATATACCTATTATTAATGAGATTCTAAGTAGCTTTTTTAAAGAGAGTAATTGCTGAGTTTATTGCCGGCTGTTCTTAGCAAAAGCAACCTTCCAAACCGTACGTTAGAGTAAAAAAAAAACCTTTTCATAATATATCAAACATGTGACGATTAAAAATACCTGTAATGAGTTCATTTAATAAAGTTTAATATAATTTTTTTTAATTTATGAACTTGTAATAACAAAAAGTTGACCTTCACGTTCATTGTAAGATTGAACCTACAAATCGACGTCACTATCACACAATATAAAGGAAATCTATCGTAATTAATTCGCAAGACAATTTTAACCTGAAAAAGAAGGAAAGAAACAAAATTATTTTGTTAAAAGAACAATAGCACAAAAATAAGTAAATAAAAAACGACTTGATACTTATTATACAGGATGTCCGGTGACTAGCACGACAAACTTAAGGGGGTGATAGGTGGACGGGTCACCTACCAAATATACAAAAATGACCTTAGTACAAGTGTCACTATTTTCGAGAAAATATCTAAAATTCGAAAATCAATACATAAAAATCAGAAACATCGAAATATCTCGAAATTCAGTGTAAACTCTAGGTCCCCCACCTGAGAAGTACCTGCAAAAACTTCAGTTAACTTCTAACGGTCTTATTCATAATGACTTATCGGAGGTTTAAAAGCTCGCTAAAAATAGATTGTCAAAAAGTGTTATTCATAATGGTTCAATAGCGCTAAAACGTTCCTTAAGTCTCCGATAAAGTGACATTGATATAAACTAGCTAGGACCCTACTATAAACCTTCGATAAACCTATATTAGCAAAAAAATGGCCGATTTTGGTCAGCTGATTATTGAAGTTTGCAATGACATCTAATACATCAAACGTTTTTATTGTAAAATAAGTACGTAAATTTTCTTAAATATGCAAGCTTGACAAACCCTGGAAAGTATTGTGGTGATTAAAAATCATGTTATCTTACTAGCCGTATCTGCCACCCTTAAAAAAATTGGCATTGTTAAAACTACTGTCGTGGCTCTTGCAGTTTTGGACAATATTGCAATTGCACATAGTGAGACAAATGTGATGGAGGACAATGAGCCCGCTACAGGAGAGCTACCGGAACAGACAATTTACATGGACTCTAACCATAGGCGAGGTAGAAATGCTGCAATCTTGCAAGTTTTTATTGCAAGGCACTCTAGTGAATAAAGTTCTCCCTACTTGCAGGTAAATAATTAAATAATACAAAATAAGATAATCAATAATATAATTTATTCTTTTTTTTTCATAATATAGTATTTTATTCATTCATTAATAATTCCTCCTCCAACTTCAAATTTTCATTTTCTACTTGCATCATATGCAGTTCTGTCCTGCATTCAATTTCACGAGCAGCAACTTGTTCTGCAGGTGAAATAACTTTAATGTTTGACATGTGGATCTGAAACAATACAATATTATATAAACATTCTAATATTACAACATGTTTTTTCTGGTTATTGGAATATTTTTATACACCTTTTTCTTTATTTTTCTAGGTTTTGAACCCAGCAATTGCAAACCTGAAGACATTGGAGGTGGTGGTGCCTCTACAGTGTCCACATTAATATTAACTGAAAATATATATAAATGTTTAGATAAAGAACCAATGACTTTTACAATAACATACTTCTTGAACATTGTTACTTTGGTTTTCTTTTCCAAAATCATCCTAAAAACAAAGATCATTTGATTCCAGTATTACACTACTACATCCATACTTAAAATATTTGAAATAAACTTACTATAGGTATTGCTTCTACAACTGGTGGTGGTCCTCTAGCCCATTTTCACATCTCTGTCTTTTTTGGATTCATATTCATTAGTACAGTAACACAATATTTCATTATAATTGTACAAGAACGATTTATTATTATTATTAAATAGTTTTTTGACGCGATCAAAATGTTTGACACAAGAGTCAAGATGCATTTTTTTTAAATTTGTACCGATTTTTAAATAAATACTCATGAAACCATTTTCCTACCATTCACATTTCACTATTTTTCTACGAAATTGCAACATTGTGTTCAATAACGACATTTTAGTTATCGGAGGTTTATCAAACGATTATGAATAAGGATTTTTATCGAACGTTTGATAAGCTTAAAAGACGTTTTAACTAATATAGGTTTATACCTTCGATAAGTGTTTCATTATGAATAAGACCGTAATACTTTACGGACAAATTGCCTATTACACTATATAATTATACAAAGACCAAATACTTGCTGCCCTTGATCCTACATAGATCTCTCTCTCTCTTAAAAGAGATACTTAGATATTTTGAACAGTAAGTACATCTCTTCTAGTGAGTTAATAAGGGAGTGCCGTTTTATTAAGTGGTTCAGATCGCATGCACCGCTCGTGATGGCTGGAATTACTGTGCTGCATACAAAACTCGCCGCTTCCAGGGGCTACCAACATTTATGAATATTTTAAAATTAAAAATGGCGTAGTGTACCTAGATAGTGCCGTGCCCTCCACGAAAACGCGCCCCACTTGTTTTCCTAATCCCTTACAATTCAAATGTGCATCCTTTCGCTAGTGTTGTAGACTTGTAGTTCTGTCGATATGTCTATGTGCAGCACTACAACACTAGCAAAATTATGTACCTATACTTGTACTATAAGGGATCAGGATAAAAAAGGGACACGGCAATGTTTGTATGGGAATAACTTTCTGGTCGATATAATAGGCATAATTTTACTATAGGTAATCCTTCATTCGTTCCGCCTCATCCGCCGTGGTTAATTAAGGTCAGGAAAACTATTATTAATAATTAATAGATTAAGATCGGTTTTACAACTGGCAATTAAAAACATAAAAAGACGATTAAAAAGTGTTCCCAAAGTTGTCGATCTCTCAGCCTGTTAGTGCAGCCAACTCAATAATTCGCCGTGGACGTGGATCGAGCGCGGACATTAGTCTAATGTTCAGCACTTTAAAGCGAGAATGGCGTGACACTGAGCCAAGTTAACGCATTCACTTTGTACACTGGACGGTGACATATTGACAGGCGATTATGACCTTTATTGAGTTGTTGAGCTTGGGAGATACACTGCAACGCTTTGGCGATTTATTGAATTTATTAGAGTCATTTGTTTGTATTTACGTATTTGTTTGTGTGTGTACGAGATAAATTTATTTTGAAATGGTCATAAGATGTCATGAATCACCACACTAATACATAAACGTATAAATTTGAATTCAGAATTAGGATTTAGTTAGCTACAAAATAATAAAAAATAAAATAGTCAAAACCTGAAATTCATAAACAGAACTACATAAAAAAAAATATATTGCATTTTCTGATATCGGCATGATGATGGTGGCGCCATCTACGAATTGCTTCCTAACTCCATAGTTTCAGTTTTCATGTCATTCTCAACTCACATTTTATTAAAAGTAATTTCATGAAAACCTGTACTTAAGCGGAAAATGTTCCTACGCACCTTTTAATATTTATCAATAAATACAAAACATTCTAAAGGTGATTTTATGGCGAACATAACCAATATCATTAATTTTCATGGCATAAACCTGTTATTCTAACGTCAACTCTCTGGATATTCATGAAGGTTGAAATTCGAGTGTCGGTAAATATCAAGAAAAATATTTGGTATAAAAATGTTCGTATTTTGGTGAGGGCAGGATTACATACTCTTTGAGGGCAGGTGCGACGTGAGATTAGGGTTGTACGATTAAAAATGTTCGGAATTGGTAGCCCTTTGTTGATAATAGGTAGGTATCCCAAGATCACTGTTTACTTCATTTTCAGTATTATACTTAAACAAAATCTATGGAGTTGACTAGATTTTTTTATTTAGATAATAGTGACACAATGAGCAAAAAAAACACGCGATACGAGTATTATAGCTCGAATGTTTTAAATGTCTTCGTTCGAAGTTCAAATTAACTTGACATATTAAAGCGAAGTGGCTGTAAAACGCATGTATTATATCACAGTATAGGAGCGGAATATATGACGCGGGAAATGAGCCCGTGAGCCTCATGGAAGGCAATACTTGAGGGAGCGACATGTTTCGCCTTAATGTGTAGGTATAGAGCTCTAGCGGCCCAATTTGGCACGCAATCTGTGGTCAGGTTGGGTGGAAAAGGTGCAATTTCAACAGTTTAGAGATTATAGAAAACAAACATAAACCAAAGACTTTTGGCGGGAACTTGCGAAGTGACGTTTTTGAGTTTCAATAAAGTCATGTATTTTGAATTTTAATTTTTTTTAGATGTAATAATCCTGTCCAATAGAAAAATCATAGTAAAAAGCACTGTTAATTTTTCCGGAATTTTCTAAATTTTCGTGACACTTCAATTTTTTTTTCTAAAAATCTTATTTAGACACATCGGTCCATTCGTTCTAAAGTGATGCGCTTACAAACGAACAGTATTAAAATTTTATTTATGGATATTTGTTCAATCCCACTTGGATCCCACCAGTGAAGTGAAATGAAATGAATGCCTTTTCAAGTTGTCCCGAAAAGTCCAGAAACGGCCAGGTGTTTTTTTTATTTTCAGGGCAGGACGTGTCAGATCGGTTCAACAGTTTCAGCGTAAAAATCGGAAAGACTGATATATTATCGCATTAATAATATTAGTATACGTATTGATATAATATTGACTGCCTCATCAGCTACAGCCTGTATTATTCACGAGACGCTGACAAGACACTGGCGACGACCATTCGATATAAAGCCGCTTAGAGCGATCAAATCAGCTTTAAATATCGCTGAGTAATCAGGGACCTTTGGGGCTTACCGAATATATCCGGATTTCGGCGGTTTGAGCTGGATGGCTGAAGTGAAATAAAACGCACACCTTACGTACATACGTATCGTACCTATATTGTATTGTTACTTGGAATTATTTTCTGAATACAAACGAAATGGTTTCCATAAATACTAAATTGTATTTTAACAAACTTTAAGGTTGTTTTTGATGCATAAACTAGTGTTTGTCAATAGGAGATATTTCGGGTGACAAATACTGCGTAAAGAGTAGTGAACAGACTCTCAAGTGCGAACTCACCGGCACGTGTTTGAAAATCGTTTGTAGAACGTCTCAGCGTCAACGAATTCTTATCAAACTCTGGTGGAAAGCACCAATCGGTGAGTCTCGATCTGATAGACACCTTCAGCCATATTTTCATTTACTATGGTCAAACTTTGGATCGTAAAAAACAAAACTAAAATTTATTGTCCAGTTTCCAGAAAATAGGTTGCAAATCTATTGAAAACAAAATACCTAAAAAAGACTTACATAAAATGCCAATCACTATAGCAGCGATACTATCGCTTCTTTCGTAACAGTATGCCACAACCCTAACGATATAAGGGCGCTCTCACACAATCGCGGGCGTGTTTGTGTACAGCTTAGTAAGCGGGTATTTATGCTAATAACTTGTAGGGCACCAGCCTGAGGGAACAATTGTGTCAATTTATGACCTCCTCAATCTGGTGGGGTTACAACTGAGATGTAACGAGTTTTGGGTGCCCGTGTTCACTCGCAAAGTGAATGGAGCGTAAAATTGTTTTTAATACAGTTGCTCAAAAAGTGGTGTATTACAGGGACGTATAGCGTTCGGGATGTGGGCTATTACATACTAGTGCTTTTTTTTACCTTTCCCGAACTCGTGCGTCTCTTTCCGAACTGTCAAAATAATGTCTATTAAAAAGAAAAACCAACCATGAAGTTTTTACTAAAGAGTTTTTGGGATTCATACAAATACGTATATTTCTAAAAAGGAGCTACTAATTTATTTCAATATCAGATTTAATGATTTAATTGAATGAGTTAGGTTAGGTTTCATTACATTTCATCTCATAAAATTTCATTTTCATTTCATATCAATAAAAAAATATACTGAAGACTAAGCTGTATGGATAGTTCCCTTTGGGTGAAGAAAAAAAAACTCTGCTTATATTCTACGGTTGGCGCCATTTTCCAGAAATTTTCTTTGCGAGTTTAGTTGTTTGTTGCACAAAATGAGTAATTTCGACCCTATTTTTTTTTTAATTAACACCACCGGAATCATTATAATTGCACAAACATTGTATGACAAATATACATGAACAATCATACGAAATTAATAATAGTTTGTCTCAAACAGTAAATATGCAACCTAAAACTTCCCCAGTAAGTTTAAAAAACTGTACCAATTTCAATGTACATGTGTACTATAACTTTTATAAGAAATAAATGATTAGTTAGTTGAGTTTATTGTCTTTTTATTATTTTATTAAATTGCTTCATTTTTTCGCAACTGTATTAAAAATAGTCGTTCAGTACACTTGCGGAACCGTCATTGTAACTTGTTCCGACTGTCAACTAAATTAAAATTTGTCGGAACTCTTTGCAATGACAGCCTTTCCGCACTTGTAATGAAATATACTGTTACGCTATTTCTTATATTATAGATGCCGATTCATGCGCTTTGCACACTAATGTTAGTCAGTTTTCCTGCAAGTGTCCAATGCGACATTGATGTCGAAGAAACGAGAATCGGCCACCGAATATCCTACTAATATTATAAATGCGAAAGTATGTTTGGATGTGTGTGAGGATGTGAAGATGGGAAGATGTATGTGAAGATGTTTGTAACTCTTTCACGCTAAAACTACTAAATGGATTTTAATCAAACTTGGTACACCGGTAGATCATATACTGGAATAAAATATAGGATACTTTTTATTCCGGGAAAATATAAGATCCCTCAGGAACGCGGGTGAAACCGCGGGGCGGAAAACTAGTATGTATATATTTTCCTTCTAAGCGTACTGTGGTTTATGTGTTTAATCGTATGTACAGGGTGTTGTCGCTAAGTAGTACGACAAACTTAAGGGGGAGATAGATGGTTGGGTCACCTACCAAATATACAAAAATCACCTGAGTAAAAAGTTCACCATTTTCGAGATATTTCGATATTTCAGATGTTTATGTATTGTTTTTTTTTTGTTTTAGATCTTAAATATCTCGGAAATGGTGACACTTTTACTAAGGTCATTTTGATAGGTGACTCGCCCACCTATCTCCCCCTTAAATTTGTCGTACTACTTACCGGACACCCTGTATAGAATATACGAATGAGAATCTCTTGTTGTGTGTGTACCGATAAAGAGTTATCTATCTCTAGCTAATTGTAATTTCAATTGTCCAGTACTGAGCTTTCACCACCAGTCCATAGCTAGTAAATCAATCATTAACCAGTAGGTACACAGCCTCAGACGATCAATAAGTGTGCACGGTGGATTGTCACAGGCAGATGGGCTCAGACAATGAATTCAGATCCTTTGTTAGCCAATGAATCTGCCACCGGCCGCGGCCGGTACACTCTCTATAAATCAAATTACAAGTATGAACTGGGCTTTATTAAAATAATTTATGGTGTTATTTATCTGCGAATGTAAAAATAATACTTTTTATGGAGAGTTTTTTTTTATTTGGGCAGTCACGTAGTTAGTAGGTAAATGACTCTTATTAGTAGGTTCTACGTTACAATTGGCTCTACCACTAAACTAGAGTGCGACCGCCGAGAGAATGCGTTTATGACACTTCTAAATAATGCGCTTATCAAAGAAACGGTTTATCCGATTTTGATGAAACTTTCACTAAACTATGCCTAAGATAATACTGAATATCTACAGGGAGACCTGTGAAAGTACCATCAAAAATGGTTAACATGATTTTGTGATAAGCGCATTATTTTAAATTTTTATAAACGCATTTTCTCGGCGGCCACACTGCAATGAAACGTTATGATAGCCATTTTGATAACGTTATCCTTCTATCGTACCAAAAAGAGACAAGCATAGCGAGTTAAGAAGAGACACCCTCTTGTCAAAACGGTTATCATTGCGTGCCGCTAATTAGTTCGGCATACTTCAACGAAAAAGTTTGTTGCAAGAAACTCTACAGACCTAATTTTTATTGTACTACATAGGAAAATGAATATGTACTGAGTGTCGCCGACTTTCGGGCACAATTCCAAGCCAAAATACACACAAAAAATCCTAAACAAAGAAACTACGCCCGCATCTTGTCTTGTCCAAAATCTGTCTGTCCAAATAAAAAAAAACTGTGACAGCAGCACAAAATTAAATTGATTGTTATTGTGTCAATTTGGAGTAAAAATAGTGTATCTCTATCATCTTCATACAATGGGAAAGAGACAAATACATTTTAGTCCCATCAAGCTTAGTTTAGTTTAGTTAACAAAACTAACTATTTTTGTATTGGTTTAAGAATAAAATTGTTAAACATTTGAAAAAAAAAAAGCTAATTCAGTCAGAATAACAAAAATATTAAAAAAATGTAACCTTGCTGAGTTTCTTGCCGGTTCTTCTCAGTTGAAGGCTGACTTCCGAACCGGTGGTGACTTTTGTAATTGGACCTTCATAAGAGCCCTTCTAGAGCCTAAAATGGTTTTGAATTTGACTTTGATTTTAACAAAACAAAAGACTAGCAAAATCATATTTAGAAGCTGTTCTTCTCTGTCCATAGAAAATTATCTCTGTTTTACAGCATCTGGCGGGCGCGTCTCGTAGCCAGTCCCCTGAAAAGAATAATTGGGTCGGTTAATTTCATTAATGAGTTCATTGTGCGTCCGCTCGCCTGCAGACCGCCTTATTTGATTTGTGACGAATTTAATTTATTTAAAAAAGTCACAGCGGTGGTTTGTAAGAGATTTACCGACTTACGGGAACCGAGAATGATTTCTGAGCAGTTTATGTTTCCTTTATAATTAAGCGAGTTTTATCTAGTTGTTTACATTCATTTTAATAACTTGAATCGCGATGTCTAGAACTTTATGTTTTGTAGATAGATTTTGTAGTAAGTACGTAGGTACTTCAAAATAATTTTTACTGTCGAGTTGACCCTTGACACTATTAAATTTTAATTTATTTTTACATTCCATTGAGTAGGTACGTAATTTATTATTTTCTCACAATAAATATATATGTTATATGCTATAATTTAAAAACTTTTTATAAAAAAATAAAAACGACTTCAAAGGCAAATGTTGCACTAAAAACCGAAAAATAAACTGAATAAAACATTAAATAAAATGGACAAAAAATATTTCAATAACTAAATAGACCAAAAACTTTAATTATGTAAACTACCTACGCACCTATTCAAATTATTATTCTATGAATACTTTTTGATCTGTTTGAAGTCGGTGCCAAGCCTAATAGGTTTAATAGGCTTCGTACGGTTTGAGGAGGTAGGACATAGCATAACATCTGCTCATAATTGGGGCCGTCTGATTGGGGAAGTACCTCCACCTTACAGAATATCGCAGCCAAATAACACTGCCAAGTGGTGTTGTGTTCCTGCGGTGAGTAAGGTTGCCAGAGCTCCTTAGAGGAGGCACTGTGCTGACGGCGGAGGGACCGGTGGTATTATGGAGTCGCTATTGAGTAGTGCAGGCGCAGCATGTTGGCGTGCGGTTAGGGAGATCCGGTGAAACGGTTGACCGCTAGAGTGAGTTCCCGAACCCAGGGATTACTTAATCTCCTCCCTGGGAGGCTGAACTGCCATCTGGCGATGCTTGTGAAGGCATTTATTATTTCTCTCATTGTATTTTTGGGCTTGGCACCGACTTCAAACAGATCAAAAGGTATTTATAGAATAATAATTTGAATAGGTGCGTAGGTAGTTTACATAATTAAAGTTTTTGGTCTATTTAGTTATTGAAATATTTTTTGTCCATTTTATTTAATGTTTTATTCAGTTTATTTTTCGGTTTTTAGTGCAACATTTGCCTTTGAAGTCGTTTTTATTTTTTTATAAAAAGTTTTATTTTTTCATTTTTTATATTTCAATGTTTTCAAGAAATATTTAATTGTTTTCGAGCAAATTAAGCCTATTAATAATTTACATTATCTATACTAATATTAGAAAGCTGAAGAGTTTGTTTGTTTGTTTGAACTCACTAATCTCAGGAACTACATCAAATATATTAGTGTTGGATAGCCCATTTATCGAGAAAGCCTATAAGTTAAATAACATCACGCTATTAGATGAGGGAATACATGAATAGATAAACTTTTAAAGAAAATAAATAATATATATCCTAAATGATTAAGGCTTCTTTCTCAGCAGCTACTTGATATTGCGTTTCATTTCATATCTAGGACAACTCCTAACCGATAAAGATATTACCTTCTATCATCAGCTCATTTTAATATACAAAGAGACGACGATACGAGTCTAAACGTGACTATAATATTTAAAGAAATATCCCCTAACTCCTAACCTTTAAGGAGTTGTACCTTCCATTAACAGCTCTGCAACATAAGATGATCTACCAGATGGAAATAGCTTTGATAAGTACGTATATGAATGAAAAATACTGCAAATTCTTTTAAAATTTGAGGGTTGCTCTCATTTTCCCCTGGATCCCATCATCAGATCCTGACTTGGTGACAGTGGGACTACCGCCGAAGTATACTCTTTCAAATGAAAAAATAATTTTGAAAATCGGTTGTCATTTCTTATAAAATTTGAGGGTTGCCCTCGTTTTCCCCCAAGATCCCATCATCAGATCCTGACTTGGTGATAATGGGACCACCGCCGAAGTGTACTCTTTCAAACAAAAAAACAATTTTGAAAATCGGTTGACAATTGGCGGAAAAATCGATGAACATACATAAAAAAAAAAAAAATACATACAGTCGAACATATAACCTCCTCCTTTTTTGAAGTCGTTTAAAAAATATTACAAATCCCAAACTACCAGACCGATTGGAAAAATTTGGTTTATATAGCCAATTTACTTAGGAAAATTATAGTCTATAGAACATGACCGATGAATGCGGATAACAGCGTCGTAAATCCGCAGGTCTTGTTCAGTTGTCAGTCATGACGGGGCCGTTACTCTCGTCCTGAACACCAGTTGAAATATTGCGTCTCAAATACAAAGGGAAAACATATTTTTTTCCTCCAGCAACAAAATGTGCCCGCGTAGCGAGAGTCCGCCTTATAATTTTTCACAAGGGACCTTTCGCAGCGATTTTTTCTCTCAAATGGAAATGCGGATTTATGGTAAATACTTACAACCTCTGTTTTATTTTCTTTTTTTATACCACAAGCGACAACCAGACCGTCGCCTAAGCAATGTCATGTATTCGATACAATACCTTAAAGGCAACTGGCACTAACAGGTGCTTACCTTAACTTGAGGGTGGTAGCTAGCCAGTCGAGTACTACACAGTTCCTACACTGCAACCGTACAGTGGGTTCCTCAGGATGTTTGCCTTCAACGAAAGCTCAAGCTTATTGGATTCGAGCCTTCACCGCGGCATCCGACACTACCACTGAGCTATCATCGTCTTCATTTTAAAAGACTGGAGACTGGAAAAGTACAATTCAATTGACTGTTACCTTTTTTCCAATCTAAACAAAACCTATTAACTACGCAGATTAACTGGGAGATATAAAATCGTTGATATATCTCGTAAAGGCAGTAAAATGGGTGAATGCCACGAATTTTCCAAATTTTACCGACCTGCCAGCGACATCTTTGCTTTGAACTGGAATTGCAAACTTTATAAATTGAATTTATATCGAAATTTTCACGTGTCTGTTTTTCGTTAGGATTTTTTTTATAATGTGAAAGAAAATAATATATTTCGAAAATATATTTTTAATTATTTTTATGTAGAAAATTTGTCGGAAGTTGTCATTCCCCCAATATAGGAATACTAGTACTCCCTAGTATTGCCCGGCCAAATAAATGCCCTCCAAAAACAAATGAAGGAGTTCTATATCTTTGAATATTTATGTAATAACATTGGCTTTGCTAGTGTTCCCAAATACTTACTTGACGTAATCATTACTTTTATACGTCTACTTATAAGGTACTTAGCTGTCCTCCACAGTTTTACCCGCTTTTCCGGGATAAAAATATAGCCCAAGGATAATGTAGCTTTCTAATGGTGAAAGAATTTTTGAAATCGGTCCATTAGTTTTTGAGTTAAATCTTTCCTTTTTACAATATTAGTTTCGTTAATACTATACTGTACAGTCTACTTCCTGCCTCAATTTACGACTGACCTAAACTCATATACTGGCTGCTCAGCCACATTAATTCTGCCAGCCATTTGAGAGTCCTCCTCAATGTTAAGATCTGACAGACAGTGTGAAACATTCCCGGCAGAATCCTATAAGAGTGACGCGTGAATGGTGCCCGTCACTTAGCATGGAGCTAGGTGTGGAATACTATCGTTTATCTTCGGGAAACGTCGGCATTGTTTCGTATCGCTTGACGTAATGAGAACCGATGAACTATTCTACTTTTACTGGAAAGTTGGAACCGTAAACCAGTTTAAATTGATTAAGCTTATAACTGTGATCCTCATAAAACAACTTGCTTTTTTATGTTTCTAAGGGTGTTTCCGGACCTTAGCAAAGCTAAGTGGATGACTGGCTCTCAGGTGCAAACGAAAGTTTGTAACAGATTCTCAACTTGCTCGACCCTGGCTGGACTAGGTATTATATCTACAAAATACCCAGCCACCTTCATTTTGATCGTCTTCAAGGTAAGACTCCATTCTTCAATTCAATTAATCATTAGAGTTTAGACTATTCATAAGTGCTTGTAAAGGCCTATTTGAATAAAAAAATCATTTTCATATCATTTCAATCAATTGTCAAGTCCAATTTCCCATCGTAATCAATAATAATGTTATTAAAGTAGAAGTATCGTACGTAGTAGTAGCATCATACGTTCTACAAAACAGAGCAATAAAATCTCACCCAAATAATCTATCGGAACGGAATCCCGATCTAAGCGAACCTATAAATACAACAACCCAACGAATTTAAAAACACCGTCCAGCCCCGCCGATATAAACCGCCTGCTCCGCATATAAACTGTCTTAAACAAGTCTTCGAAATCCTTTTACACGGACCTCTAAGCTTGAGGACATCATCAAATATACATTTTGGGGTATTAAGCCTGCGGACGGACGCACTAACGCACGACATTGTACTGAAAACGCCCGCCCTTGAATATGTATGAAGATGAACCGAAGATGCAAACAATCTTGGATGAGGTGTTAATACATTTTTGAACAATAGTTTTAACCTCTTTCTGGATCAAGATGAGGAATGAGAAGCATCTCCTTTGATTTCCATCGCTTAGATAGATAACAAAACTATTTCTGTGGAAGGTACTTTGTAGTACTCGACTGGCTGGCTGTTCAGTGGTGTTCTGGCAGTTGCATTTGCGTTATCTTTAAGGCATTATAAAAAAGTGTGACAATACATTGGCAATGCCACTGGTATAGCTAATGTTTATAGAACACGGTAATCACTTACCATCAGGTGACCCCTGCCCGTTTGTCAGACTTCTATCATAAAATGTAACTAATTTCGATTATGTATTCGACCAATAAGAACCAGAGTAACTTCTGACCGTGATCACTGCGTTACAGTCTGAAATGATTTTTTATTTATTAGTCTAGTTCGATTTCGGTTTTAAATAAACTAATATGGGACATTCTTTACTTACACACTGAAACTATCAACTAGTCCCAAGGTCCCGCTATTACACAACTTTTGAAGTGAAAACTGCTTTATGCGCACTGAGCGCTTTATTTAATGGGTATTGATGAGAGCCGTCACGCTCGGCTTCTTCGGGTAATGTCGGGTCGAGTAGACTATGAACCTCACCTTGATGAAGTTTTCACTTCTGTCATGTGGTCTTAAGCACGATAGTGCGTTTTATAAACAGATTTTTCTTACCACAGTTCCTTACCTGTCACACTGCTATGAAATATCTTCGGACGTGTATGAGTATTACTAATACTGATGTAAACGTATCATTATATTTATTGCCATATTTTATTTACCATGGAGCTTAGTTCACTTCTTAAATCCAAGTGAATAGGGTGCCGCAGGCGTTCGTTTTTCCTTAATATTGTGGGACGGTATTAACGATGCAAATGAGACGATGCGCGATGTCTTCAGAACGCTATAATCGAATATACTCGCTTGTTAGTTCGGTGAGGACTCGGCTTTTAGACTCAGTGTTGAATGTGATGATATATCTTACGCTTTAGTGCTACATTACTAGTGCGTGAGGTTTACATACGTTTACGTTTGTTAACGATGTTCTTGAAGAGTATTCTGTATATAATCTTCTATTATATAAAAGAGAAATACCTATCACTGATTAATCACGATATCTCAATAAGTATAAATGCTACAAACTTGAAATTTGGCAAAGAAATGAACGCGGATTAACCGCCACGAATAACTGGTTATGTACCTATATTAATAAGGTCTTTAGCTATTCAATGTTTAAAAAGAGATAAAAAAGAAAAAGAAGTAACACCAATTTTTATTTATTTCCTCCAATATATCGTTAGATACCTTTCGAAGCTTGTGGCCTGCAAAAAGTTTGTTGAAAATATCGGCTAAAGTCAAACGGAACTGTGTCAATATCGAACGATCGCACTTGACAACTTTCCCATTGTATTTCTTACCATGTTGAAGAACTTGAGGATTGGAGGAGATTACTACGAATTTCTTCTTCGCAATTTTTTTATGTTTGTTTAGGAAACATTTAGAATAATAATACATATCTCTCTCATTGTTTAAGATTGCATATAATGTGTTGGCAACAATTAATTATTCAAATATTGCCAAGAGCATAGAGAAGCTACTATAACCATATTATAGTCTTTCATGTAAGTCAAAAGTAATCAATACATTCTGTCTAGGAACGTCAGCTGATGATTAAAGACTTCCGCAACGTTCCGCGGTGTATTTTCTACTTTCATAAAATCTACATCCACGGAAGATATAATAACATTGCTAAATTGCTTCTTCTTCTTGTAGTCCCTCTCCAATTTACTGAAGTTTGGCCAACAACTAACTAGCTGTTTCCAGCGGTTTCACTCGCATTACAATAGAAAGTATCCTATGTTTTATTCCAGGATAAGATCTACCTGTGTTATCAATCGTTTTTGTATGATTGATTAACAAACATCTACACAGTAAGATAGGATTGCAGCATCTAAGTAATTTTTATTTTGTGCCATAAATCAAATTCCTTTATCTCTTTCTAACCCACCGGTTTTTATGTTCTCCTTTAACATTTGCTTCGTAAAACTCAAATCCAATCAGCCATTATCTCAATGTAAAAAAAGTCTAATCTCCCCGTAATAAATGCGTACATACCGTCCACTTTAAACATCATTTAAGCAGCTACAATGAATTCAATTAGCAAAGCAAACAGGGGTCTTTAGACCCCAGCGTTCCTTTATGCGATGGTGAAATTTTGTTTGCTGAAGACTCAGGGTTTTTGTCCTATGGATGATGTCGCTTATCCTTGGATTTATACGTATAGGCAGCCTTAATAATTACGCTTATGTTTTGGCTTTTGTTATTAGAAAGCTTTAATTAATTTTGGTCTTTATTTTCACATGGTTTTATTTCCGTTTTTAATGCTCCTTTTTGTTGTATTGTGCTTTTCATGTGTTTCAATTAATCATAAAGCTTCACGGTGAATACAACTCCCGTTGGAGATCTAAGCAAAACAAAATCTTCAAATCTCAAGCCGTTCACCGGGTGTAAAGTTGGAATTCCTCCTGAACTTTTCTACGTCTCTTAGATGTCCTCGCCCCTTGTTTGTTTATTTGTTTGTTTGTTAGAGCAGGTGGTTTCAGAAGTTCACAAGTGGATCCGTACCTTTACCGAATACTTTGATAACGTGTTTATTCGCCGGGTTCCTGTGAATCTTTTTCACTTGTTTGTTGGATGTGTTTGAAGGAGGTTATTTTTGGGTGTTCATGAAAGTTTGTACGCTGTAAGCTCTGTAATGGTGATATTCAGGAATGATATGTCTTAAATACGAATCATTACTTCATATTTTATTGTAATATTATTTTGATGCCAGTGCCGCGACTGTCCGTAGCACCGCTGGCCCTATCAGAATACCAGCGCTGCGCTACCTACGGCCGCAGCTTATGCTGAGATAGGTTAGGCTACAGTACATTGTATGATTGTATTGTATTGTTGTTTTCTATATTTGTATTTGTGATGTCGATGAAATCTTTGTTGTGTGAGTCCAGAATAAATGTTTTTTTTCTTACTTTCTATGTTTTAGGGTCGTGTTATGCTATGTAATCTATGGGTAAGTTGGTACTAGAACATTATGGATGCGAGCAGCTCAGGATCGGTCGATGCAGAAAAATGTGGGGAAGCCTATGTCCAGCAGTGGGCGTATTTCGGCTGAAATGATGATGATGACAAAACCATATATCTGAATGAGCTCTGACTCTATCACCGGTAGTAAAGGTTGTTTTTAGGGTTCCGTACCTCAAAAGGTGAAAAGGAAACCTTATAAGATCACTTTTTTGTCCGGACAGACGTCCGTCTGTCTGTCTGTCCGTGTGTCACCACCGATTTTCTCAGGAACGTGTGAACCTAGCAAGTTGAAATTTATACCAGATACTGAAGTCTATAATCCCTATTAGGTGTTTAAAATTCAAGGTCCTGAGTCAAAAGATATGGGCAAATTAAGATTTTCGCGAAAACTTGTAAGCACCTAAATTTACCTTAATTTTCAAAATTTTTCATCTTTCGGAATTTTTGCGGAGTAAACCTACTTAGATACGATTACAAAACTAATAACATTTATCTCCAGCTGCAATACTAATTGAGATCTTATATTATAATCTATATTATGATTGTGAATTACGTAAAAATAGATTGTAATAAAATACAAAGCAATACATATAAATTTCCACACATTTCTAATGATAGGTCTATAAGTCTTCGAGAATGCTCCACGCAACGCTTGCCTCGGGGCGAGCATTAAGCGCTTGCTATAAATATTTTGAGCATTCTCAACAAGTAGCTGACTAGGAGCCGGTGGTGCACGCGGCCCGGAGGCGTCTTGTCACATTCTTGCAGCTTGAGTTTATACATGCGATTTGGTTTGCTCTTACTTTGTTGCGGATTGATTTTTA
This sequence comes from Ochropacha duplaris, assembly GCA_951361185.1. Classification (NCBI taxonomy): domain Eukaryota; kingdom Metazoa; phylum Arthropoda; class Insecta; order Lepidoptera; family Drepanidae; genus Ochropacha; species Ochropacha duplaris. The sequence goes on along the minus strand of OX592696.1, from coordinate 12,469,702 downwards.
ACCGGCTTTTATATTCCACAAGTGTCAACCAGGCACGCGGGTCACCTGATGGTAAGTGACTAACATCGCCTATAGACATTAGCAATACCAGGGAGGTTGCCAATATGTTTTAGGTATTACAATGCCTTAAAGGCAACTGGCTCTCAAGTGCAACTGCCGGAATACATAAACAGGTGCTTGGCGACAGATTTTCAACGAAGCAGTAGGGACCACCTTGCTGTGGTTTCCTCACGATATTTTCTTCGCCGAAAGCTCGAGCTCATTGTAGGATTCGAATCCATGACCTTCATTGCGGTATCACAGACCCTAGCATACTTCATCGATTACTGATACTGATACCTATTATAAAGAGGTAAAGTTTTTGTTTGTTTGCAATGGAAATTTATTACCACTGTCTAACATAGGCTTTATGTTAATTACATCGGGAACACGAGTGAACGCGCGGAATGGAAGCTAGTAAATAAAATCAACGAATTTAATTAACGACACGACTAAGCTTTACATTTCTGGAACTCACACCAAAATTTAAAGCATGCCCCGACAATAATTTCAGCTCGAACTTCTACTACTAAGCGCTCAATAAGTCAGTCCCCTATTTTCTAGCAACTGAATTGGTACCAATTCTAGCACTAGTGTAACCAGAAGCTACCTTCAACCTTCAAATAATCCCTTGGAAAAGGAATTCCAGTAATCGAGATGATTAGTTGTTAATTTGCGAGTGAACTTATCTACTCATAAAAATATTACTTGCATTCAATCTTATACGAAGTATTCACCATTCTTTCGGAAGTTACTTAGCTCAGTGGTAGTGATGTCGGATACCGCGGCGAAGGTCTTGGGTACGAATCCTATAAAGCACGGTGGTAGGGTACTTTATAGTACCTGACTGGCTGGCTACCACCTTCAAGTTGAAAATCTGTCGCCAAGCACTTATCGGTGTGTTTCGAAAGCTGCACTTGAGAGCCAGTTCCCATCTAGGCTTTGTGTGCTTACCACCTTCGGACACATCATCACTTACCACGGTGAGATTGTGGTCAAACACAAGCTTACCCAGAATAAAAATAAAATTACCCTCCAAAAATTGTTCCAAAAGCTTAGTTGACCTACGCTAGAATCGATGATTCGAATGATGGTGTAGATGGTTTTTAAAACGGTTGGATTATAATATCAGGACTTTAAACTATGAATTGATGGTGACCCTAGTGCTAGTGGAAATAAATTCCTAGCGATATAAACCTACGTGATCGTATAACCGTGAAACACGCGGTACGTGTTGCCACTTGTTTCTGTCACGCCACACATTGCTTCCAATTCCAAAGCCAACTTCATACTCTATTCTGGGTTGAGGCAAAATAGATCTTATCGATATGGAGGTAAAATACAAAGTGAAACGCTGGTGTTTTGTTTTTCTAAAATTCCTTTTTTATATTTTTATGTCACGTCTGACAAGTTGGCAGGCGGGTCACCTGACAGTAAGTGACTATCGTCGCCTATAGTTAGCGATATGAGGGGGGTCTTCAATTACTTGGTGACATATTTTTATTTTGAGGGTAGGCATTCGAGATCAACAAAGTACCCTCACTGAACAGAATTATACTTCAACGTTCAATCTAAATCATAATTTTGATAGGCGGCTGATGGTAAGTGACTAACGCCCCATATGGACATACTTTAGTAATAATATATCCATGCTAATATTAATAAATACAAACGTGTATCTGTCTGCCTGTCTGTTACCTCGTCACGCTTAAACCGCTGAACCGATTTAGATGAAATTTGGTATAGAGATAGATGGAACCTTGGAGAAGGACATAGTACACTTTTTATCCCGTGAAAAGATAAAATCCCTCGGCAACACGGGTGAAACCGCGGGGCGGAAAACTGGTACAGCAATATGCATTAGCAAAACAACAGCCTGTTACATTACTGAATTTCCCAAAATACCGAACCTTTTATACAGACACATTTAACGTTTGACTATTTTATAACCCGTGTACCTACAGAGGATAAGCCGTAAAAATCCGACGCATCAGAAATGCCAGCAAACTAGAAGTGTATCCGAGTTGCCGTCAGTTTGGCAGCTGCGTCGGCTCTGGCAGTCTGGCGGGGTCTGGCACGCTAAAGGCGGGTAGTTTTAGAAAAATATCGGCGCCGACCTGTCACGGTGAACCTGTCACGTGCATGGTACGTTCTCCTGCCGTAGGCTCCTGCAGTTAGATATAGATATAGGTACTGCAGCTAGAACGAGCCAACATGTTGGCATAATTTTCAGGGATTCTTTTATTTGTAAGTTACACGATATGTTTCTCTTTTTAAACAACTTCAAAAAAGGAGGTTTTTTAAGATGTAAAATTAAAAAAAATGTTTACTGAAAATTTAATACCTACATAGTTACATAATTAATCACAATAAAAATGTTATAAGTCTGCAATTTAAATTATATCTTTAAGTAATTTGCTTACCCTCATTAGTTTACCCTTATGTTTTAATTTTGGAAAGCTTAAATAAGGTTTAAAATAAAGGATGAGAAAATATAAATTATTTTATAATATTTTGTTTAATCATGCCTTTGTGTATAAACATGTTTTTTCTGAGTCGTTTTTTTATGTCATAAGTGACAACGAGGCAGGCGGGTCACCTGATGGTAAGTGACAACCATCGCCTATTGACATTGGCAAAACCAGGGGATTGCTAATGTGTTGTACTGTACACCCTATTACAATGCCTTAAAGGCGAACTGGCTCTCAAGTGCAAATGCCGGAACACACCAACAGGTGCTTGGCGACAGATTTTCAACTTGAGGGTGGCAGCCAGCCAGTCGAGTACTACAAAGTACCCTACCACCGTCCTTTCTAAATATTCATCTATGAATCATCATCTATGGCGCATAGTCAAGACATGTTCTGTTCTATTCTAATAAGTGAATAGGTACTAACTGATACCTGAAACAATGAATGACTTCATTAATCATGGCAAAATTATGTTACGTATATGTACCTATATTAAAACTTTATTTTTTATTAAAGGCCTACTTGTTCGATGAACTCACAAGCAGTGTGTAGCACATATCCAACAGCGTTTCCGACATTGGTCTGGCGGACAGTTTGACAAGCGTGTTCGTTAATTCTTTCATTCATTCACTTGAAACAAATCTGTACGATTACCTTTACAATCTAAACTAATATTATGGTAGGGGAGGCATTGATGCTAAATTTGTAGTTACTCGAGCGTCTTTGGAACCTACTGGAATTTGAAGATTAGGTGGAATAAAGAAAAAAAGGTTATGTGATATTTTCCCCTTCAGCGGTGGGGGGAGCGTCTACAGGGTTTCAAAAATGTAAAAAAAAACAGTCACCAAGAAATACTCGAGCGCGTCAGATATTAATAGGGTAGTCGCGCCACGTCTGTCTGATAACGGAAAAATAATAATCTGCCGTTTTGCGTGGTGGGGGTGGCCGTACGAAGGGGTCGAAAATATTTAAAAAAAAAATTTACTCGAGCGCGTCAGACATTGATAAGGGATGTTAAGTGAACCCTCCAGTAGCTCCTATTTTAAAGACTGACGATTTGGACGCGACCATCAGTCAGGGCCGATTTTTGAAAATGCAAAAAAAAAACGTGACCTTGATTTACTCGAGCGCGTCAGATTTTTATACAGGCGGTTCTTCTTGATGGCCTTGTTGTACTGACCCATAATCTGACAATTATGTTGAGGGATTTCCTTAATCTGACGGTTTGAAAAAAAAAATATGTAAAAAATATCGAAATCTCGAAAATGGTTCAAGATATCGAAAAAATGTTTGTACAAAAGTTGTAGAGAATTTAACCTTCTACAATATTTATTATGAATACATATACCAAAAAACCCATAGGAAACGAGATATTTGCAATAAATGATTTTTTGACCTTTGACCTTGAAAAATCAGTAGTCGCGGGCACCCTAAGATAAGTAGCTTTTGAGACAAGTTTTAGGGTGACAAAATAAAGGTTTATACAAGTTAATAGCTGACTATTTCTCATTCTGAGGTGAAACTCATAATATTCCTGGACTATACACTTAATAATGATTTTAGCCACTTCGGCTTGTGCAAATCGGCAGATTAAGATATTTCCGTGATTCGTGACTAATTTCCTTCAAAATAAAAAAAAAACCAATCGCGCTCGAGAAAATCCAGGTGACGTTTTTTTTTTGCAACTTTGCGAGTCTCCAATTTTCTTTCGTCACGCCCAATTTGTCAGATTATTGAAATGTACACTATTTTGCATGTAACTAACTTACCTTACCTTAATCTGACGCGCTCGAGTATTTCAAACGATCGATTTTTTTTTACTAATCTGACGGGCTACCCTAGGCGTTCGACACTACATAGAAGGCTCAGATTTGGTGAGAGTACTTCACAAGGTGCAAGGTTGCCCCCTTATGTTAATCTGACGCGCTCGAGTAAATCCCGAAATCCCCTATTCGCCTCCCCTACCATTATAAAGAGGAAAGATATCTTTTTTGTTTGTTTGTTACGATTTAACTCAAAAACTATCCGACCGATTTTAAAAATTCTTTCACCATTAAAAAGCTACATTATCCCTGAGTAACATAGGCTATTTCTTTTATCCTGGGTAAAGATTAGATCCCACGGTAACTCGGATGAAACCGCGGAGGATAGAATACTCTAAAACTGAAAACGAAAACAAATATGCAAGCAGGCTTAATTTAATTAAAACGTCAGAGCTATAAGTTATCAACGCACTTCCAGGATAGAAATAACTAGGGGCCTCGAGGGAACCCTTTAGGAGATGAATTTTCAAAAATCTTAGCGGATACCTACGGATATTCAAAGCATATGTGGCGTTTGAACTTACTTGTCAACCTTGCATTATTTGTGAAGTTTTTATAAACATAGTATTAATCCTTATCCAAATAAATACATCATCCATCACAAGTATTTAATTTTGAACAAAGTTGCCTTTACATTATTCATTTTCAGATAAAAGTAAATCGGAACACTATGGTACAGATAGACTAGGGTAAAACCGGGATAGATGCCTCAGCGGAATAGATGCCTCATATTCTAAAAACCTAACTTCCCGAACTCGCGACTAAGAATTTATTGTATAAGTAGGAGCCCCAGTCACCCCGTACCTAAATTACCCATGGACAGTCGTGCATTGAAGATTAATATTTTTAAAATTAGGTGGCTTTTTCAAAAAGTCTAAGAAAGCCCCGCTTTCTTTCAGTGCATATCGACATACATATAGACATATCGACAGCACTACAAAACTAGCGAAAGTATTCACATTTCACTAGTCTTCGACTTCTTGGCGGGAATAGGCGAAGTGACGTTGCGTTTTCATTTTATTTTCATTAAATTGGTGTATTTTGAGTGGCGTTTTGTCGAATAAAGATCAATCTAAGTGCACACATTTCACTAAGGCCTAACTGGACATGTACGGACAGACTAGACATCACTATACTCTTTGCTAGACATTACAGTGAATTTTAGTGATGCATAGTGCAGTTTTTTTAAATAAAATAAGACTTAAAGTCCAAGTAACTAGGTCATTAAAATCCAAAAAAAACACTAGTCTTGGTGGATGCAATGGATGAACCTATTTACATTTCCTTTATTATGTGAAATCGCTACGTTGTTTGCACTCGTATGTATGCCCCTACATGTACTTGGCCGTATTTATTTTGCTTTACTTGTATTGCAGGTGTAGTAAAATAAAACCGATCATTATTTATTCTGAGTTTGTTGGTCGGAATCTTTAATATTTAAACCTAAGCTAAATTTTGTAGCGAGGCGTCTAGAAACATTTTATAATGGAACACCACACCGTCTCGATGTGAAACGCTCTCAACTTTCTTTGTTCATGAAAGTGCATGAACTAACATACAGTTTTTCGATCTAGAGTTACCGTGTAGATGGATAAATATTGTATAGTTATGATCACATTTCTTTTCAGTTTATCGTAGCTTTAAAATGGAGCTATGGAGCCCTAAAACCGTGAAATTTTGTTTTCAAGCTTTTGTTTGACCGCAATCTCAAACATTCACCATTTTAAGTGATGATGTGGCAAGCACACAAAGCATAGAAGAAAACTGGCTCTCAACACACCGATAGGTGCTTGGCGACAGATTTTCAACTTGAGGGTAGCCAGCCAGTCGGGTACTACAAAGTACCCTACCACCGTGCTATGATTTCCTCGCGATGTTTACCTTCACCTGCCTGTTTTTCAACCTTCTGACTTTAATAAAATATGAAAAGTAAAGCCTTTGCAAGCACTTATGAATAGTCTAGGCTATTGCTGAGAAAAGCCGGAAATAAACTTAGCAATGACTCTTTGTTTATTTTCTATTCTCCTTTTATAGATATAGATTTAAAAACATTCAATAATTATTTATCTAGTCTCACAGATAATATTGATAAACTGTAACAAACTCAAAGAGACCAGCCCAAGTAAAGCCAAAAATTGATAACCCATTTTTTAAACACATCTTTAAAATACTATGGTTTTATAAACCTTCCTTTAAACCATCACACCCAGTAAAACATATAACTCTGCGTTTTTTATTCTAGTTGTCTACCCGCTTCTATGCTGTTTATCCTATCCGTCGTGCTATTTATTAATTTGTTCCAAACATTCCCGACTCGGGTTCCTGGCTGGCGGCCATCTGAATATTTATACGTCTGCATGTATTGCTCGCTGTGTTAACTGCTTGTTTATTCCAGTTGCTAGGGAATCCTTTGGTTTGGACTCATGTACATTTATATATATCTTATCTAGAAAGAAACAGAAAGAAATAATTTTTATTTGCCAATCATCAAACACAATAATATAATGGAAAAAACATAAGGTAAAGACAAATATGGCCACAGCTCAGCATTATGCGGCAGCACAGATCTGTGCTACAGCGCTGGTATTCTGCTGAGGCCAGCTAGTGGCGCCACGGATATCTTGGCCAGATCAAAATAAAATAAAAATAAAATTAAATATTACACAAAAATTAAAAACAATAAGACAGGTACATTCAAGTTTGGTTATTTTAAATGAAAATCACAATAAGATCGAGTAAATTAAAGTTTAATTAAATAATACTATGAATATTAAACTAACAAGCAGTAGAACCATAGAACACAACAGAGAGCCACAGCAACCGCTACATATGTTGATCATCCAATTGTTGATTGAGTACGTAGGATTTAAATTTTAATCGAAATAAGTGGACTGTCTTTAAAGTACGCAAAGGTGGTGGCAAGTTATTCCAACACTTTGTAGCGGCGTAGCTGAAGCTTCCCCGAAAGGCGGCAGAACCATGGCGAGGAGTTGCTAATAGGAATTCTGATGCTCTAGTATGGTATTCATTCTGATCGCGAATCCATGACAGTTTACTAAAAAGGTATTCAGGCTTACGACTCTTTATAATCCCAAACAGAAGAGTAGCAAAGTGAAGCTTTCTCCTACCAGTCATTTTAAGTAACTTCGCGTTATTTATAAAAGGAGTTACATGCGTACGTGGGGGGATATGAAAACAAAACCTGGCACATGCATTTTGCACACGCTGAATAAGTTTCTCTGTTCTTCGCAGCAATCTGGGCCCATAAACTGTATCTGCGTAGTTTAATTTAGATAAAACGAGAGTCTCACAGAGTTTGATTCTAATGTTAACATTTAGACAGTCTCTTATACGATACAAGACTTTCAATCTATAAAAACAATTTCTCACCGACTCTATTATATGTTTTTCGAAGTGCAATTCACCGTCCATTAGAAGTCCCAAATTACGAGCCTCGCTAGTGCAACTAATTGTTTCACCCAAAATGTTAACATTAGGAAATGATACATTTATACCATTTCTTAGATTTTTCGTGCCCAAGATTAAAAATTTGGATTTGCTAGGGTTTAAAACTAAAGAGTTTTTAGTTGACCATAGTGCGATTCTTTTGAGATCATCGTTAATTTTCTTAACAGATTGTGTCGTTTCTTTAGGATGAAATGACAAATAAAGTTGTAAATCATCTGCATATAAATGAAAACGGCTGTTAGAGATAACATTAACAATATCAGAACTATAAAGCACAAACAACAAAGGCCCAAGGATAGATCCCTGAGGAACGCCTCTAAATATATGTCGAAGAGAGGAAACCGACTTAGAACCATTTTTAATGATTTCAACAAATTGCGAGCGATTTTGTAGGTAACTGTGGAACCAACGAGTAACTGAACTGTCGAATCCGTAATAACTCAACTTAGAAAGAAGAAGAGTAGGATTTATTGCGTCAAAAGCGCGAGAAAAATCCAACAAAACCAAAATAGTGCCCATACTCTTGTCTTGCGCTCTGAGGATATTGTCTGTGACGTCTAGTAATGCAGTGGCAGTGCTACGACCCTTCCTGAATCCAGACTGAACCTGTGGCAGAATATTGTTGGTTTCCGCAAAGTTTGCTACCTGATCATATACTACTCTTTCAAGGATCTTAGATAAACATGGTAGCAAACTTATTGGACGAAGATCCTTGAGTGTGTTAGGATTTGGTACTTTAGGTAAGGGCCTAACAACCGCCACCTTCCACTGTTCAGGAAATGTAGAAGTAGATATAGACGTGTTAATTATGCAGCCTATCGCTTCCAGACTATATGGTAAAGTTAAAAGAATCATGTCCAGACTTATATCATCCGTTCCTTTGGCGTTGGACTTCAGCATACGTAATGCTCTTAGTACTAAGTTTGTAGAGACGGGCGTAAGTTTAAACGTATTTTCACAGAATCTATTATACTCATAATAGGTCAACTGCGAAATATCATTAGTAACAGAACCGGGTACATCCAAGAAATAATCATTAATAATTTCAGCATTGCAAATGTGGAAGGGTAGATCAGTATCATTTTTATTTTTAAATACAGTTTTTTTTAGATTTTTCCAAAGATGAGTAGGATTTTTAAGGTTAGCGTTGATGTATTTATCAAAGTAAGCACGACGTTCTGTAACGAGAGCTTGCGTTACGGTACGTTTTAAGTCATTATAGTACTGTTTATGTGTCTCATTTCTAGAGTTTCGATACTGATTGTGAGCGTCATCTCTAAGTTGCATCATGAGTTTTACAGTGTCTGTAATCCAGGGGTAAGACTGTTCTTTGATAGTAATTATTTTTTCAGGAGCATGCAAGTCAAAGAGCTGTTTGACAAAATTGTTAAAACATGCAACCATGTCGTTCACATTATCTAATTTTATAATATGATCCCAATTTATAAGCTCTAAGTCTCTATTGAAATTTTCTAAGATGATGTCTTTCAATGGTCTATAGATAATAAATGTTGGAGATGGTTTCTGCTTTTTAAAATTTAGATCTACAGTTATAAAATCAGGTATATAATTCACTTGTAATTGTCGCGTAGAGGCATCTGTACATACTAGATCAATTAATGTTTCACTACTGGTTGGGTTGGAACTTGTACCAAATTTGTGCTACGTAAAAACTCATTTAACTTTTTTGTTTTATCATCAGATGTATCTAGAACATTAATATTAAGATCACCTAGAAGAACGATATGGTCGTAGCGGCCAAACGAAGTAACAGTGTCGGTAATAGCGTCTAAGAAAATATCAACATCTAGCCAAGGAGGACGATAAGCGGTACCTATTACAAGTCTTGTGCCATTAACAGATAATGATATCCACATTTGTTCGACCCAAGGACTTATAGGGTGCGTACGGGTACGCACATTGATACCATTACGGATGTAGAATCCAACGCCTCCGCCCCGGCAGCGAATAGATGCGGGACGCGGGATATGTCGCAGTCGGTAACCAGGGACAGCGGGCGCGCGATCCTCCTCCCCAGTCCTAAGCCAGGTTTCGTTTATCGCCACTACATCGGCCGCGTGACTTTCTACAGCTGTTATAAATTCCTCATGTCTCGTGCCCAATGAACCCGCATTAAATAGACTAACTCTCAGTAACTTATTTTTATTATACATTGCAATAAAATTGTAATAAACATTGGGTTGTGCTCCTACGTAATTTTGTGCGCTCAGCATAATAGCAAATATTCATAAAAACACAGAATAAATAAATATCGGACGGATAAATTAAATTTTTTTGCTTTTTGCGTAACAATAACCAAACTTCAATCTTTTCAATTAATAAGATAAATAAAAAGTTTTCCAAAAGGGTACATTTATAAGCTACTCTAAATTTGATAAATCTTATATTAAACAGGACCAACTTATCAATAACCATATCAAAACACACTACTTTACAATTATCAAACTCAATTTTTATCAAAAATACGATTTAAATCATCCAAACTATTGACTCGGTAGGCCAATGAGCCTTGAACCTGACGGATGAACGTGCGACCAAACTTGGTCCAAACAAATTTCCAATTTTTTTCTCGACATACCTGCCGAGCTCCGTAAAATACTTGTCTGTTGTGTTTTGACAATCGTTCATTAATATAAAAACGACGGGAATCCGCTTTGAGACCTAGGTCGGCAGATGTAGCACCTCGACGCACACGAGCCGATCGCAGTAGATCGTCGCGCAATGCTCTTCGGGCGAAGCGAACGACGAGCGTCCTAGGTCGCGACGATGATGCTGATGGCAGTGACGACGACGCTGCTGGTTTGCCACTGGCTGTTTCCGGTGCACGTTCTTTTTTTACACCGATACGCTCTGCATAAATAACATCACGGTCCTCCAGCTTGATGCCCATTTTAGCGCACATTAAAATAACCAAATGGATTGGACTTTCCCCGCTTTCCTCCGGTATGTTTGCAATTTCGACATCATTTGCCAGCGACATCTGATCGCGCTCGTTCAACTCTTGACGGAGTTGAATAACGGTACCTTCCAGCTCCTTGATAGAAACAGGCTTAAAAGTCTCGAATTTGGCTTCTAGGCTATCTATTCGCATTTCTAGATTATCTATTCTCGAGTTGCATGATGTGAAAGCGACCTTTAGTTCAGTCACTTCATTCCTGTAGCTCTGCAACTCCGATCGAAGCGCCTGGAGCTCTTCCCGAACTCCTTTAATTTCACTTAGTAAAATATCACCATCTTTGCCGCTCAACTCACTCTCCTTATAGCTCGGAGTTACTGGGAATAGTAGTGTCGGGTTCGAAACCGACGACGCAATGACATCCGTAGTAAGGATAGATGTTAGATCATCATCGCTGGAGCCATCACAATGTAGCGCCTTAACTGGCGTATTATCATTACCTCCTTTTGGTTTTTTTGATTTGCAATACGGGCACTTCCATGTAGCTCTGACTCGTAAAGATTCGCCAAGTCCGACGCATAGACGGTGATAATTATTTGCACATTTCTTGCACGTAGCGACCTCTTCCGTGGCAACCGATAATCCGCAAGCGGTGCAGTTGTTCATTGCAGTAGTGATGTTGTTACCGCAACTAATAACTAATCAGATCAAGTATCAACAATTCGCGCTAGATGACAGTAGCAACGATCGATTGTGGTGAATTTTGGGACCACTAGGGGGAGCAAGTAGCGTAGTATATATTCTGCACTATAATGTGGGTAAACGCTCAATGATCGCACTATGATCCAAACTGATTAGGATTTTTTATTTCACTTAAAAACACAGAATCACAAAGGAACAGTCTAGATAACACTGTATGTGGATCTTTGCGCTAAACTCTATGGAGATCAACCAGACACGCCACAATAAAAGCACTTTTAGTATTTATAAATGAATTATTTTGACACGCAAGAATCTTAGCACAAGACGTCCGTGACGTCACCCTACCTATATATCTATCACAGAAGGTTCTAATTGTATGTTAATTTTGAAAAGATTAATTATTACAGCTCTTTTTATCGTCTCTGCAAAATCAACCTTCCGAACCGATCGTTAGTCAGACAATTCATAAGTGAATTCTTCAGATGGACTCTCAGTCTTCTGATTTAAAAAGATAGCCCCCCTAATTTTGTTACATAAATGAGTACTACCTACTAAATTATTTTTCTTTTTACTTTAGGATAATCTTGTGTTTATCAGCAATCTCATCATGATAAGTTTGTGATGATGTGGCCGAAGTTGGTAAGCACACAAAGCCTAGATGGGAACTGGATCTCAAGTGCAGCTATAGGAACACACCAGTGCTTGGCGATAGATTTTCAACTTGAGGGTGGTAGCCAGCCAGTCGGGTACTACAAAGTACCCTACGATCGTGCTATGGTTTCCTCACGATATTTTCCTTCACCGAAAGCTCAAGCTCATTGTACGATTCGAACCCACGACCTTCGACGCGGCATCCGACTTTACTACCACTGAGCTATCATCGCCTTTTTAACTGACCCTTTTAACTACGTCATTACTGTAGTATTCGGTTTTTATGCAGTTCGGTTTTTAAAATAGCAAACACCAAAAACTCATTTACTTTATAAGTAAAATCAAATAGTAAACATTGAAGTAATAAATAACTCAAACGTCAAATAATAAGTACGAGGACGTCTGGAGACAATTTTAAACGGTATAAAGTGTAAACAGACGATGCGACGTCGTGGTCCCATGTGGAAGTTTAGCTTGCAAGGATAATGGGGCTCCCACACCGAATGCCGCCGTTCGCCAACATTTAACGTTTACACAAAATAAAAACCATATATTACACCAACCCATATCATATCCCCTACTCTGTAGATAGCGTGACTACTTTGCTATAGTTAGAATTATTACTCTTTTTAAAAGACTTCAAAAAAGGAGGTGTTTCTCAATTCGACCGTATATTTTTTATTTTTTTTATGTGTGTTCGCGGATAACTTCGTCGTTTATGAACCGATTTTTTTGCATTACATACAATACAGTAGCCTGTGGAGCGAACAATTCATTAATCTATATAAATCCGCGATATTAAAGTTTTTTTTATACCATCCATGATTAATTTAATCTGAAAAATCGTAATACATATTTTCAAAATGTTAATTATTAATCGCAGCTTTTAACAGCATCTGGTGTTGTAGCACCTCAATGAGAATGTTCCCACTCGCAAGTCGCAGCTCGCTCCACTTTCTAGCTCCTATAGAAAACTGTAATGTGAATGCAACTTGGAAACTTCGTGACGGTTCTTTGTAAACATGTTCATAAAGTTCTTTACTTGTTCTTTACATATTACTTGTATATAAATGATAAATAAATCTTTTTCTCATGCACTATTACTTCGTCGATGAACAGCTTCAAAGATAATATAAAATTTACTAAAGTATCACCGGCTTGGAAGATAGCCTTAAACTGGGACCTGGGAAAGGGGGCTAGGTTAGGTTAGGTTAGGTTAGGTTAGGTTAGGAAAAAAATCTAACGAAAAACCGACACTTTTAGTGTCAGTTGGTCGGGTGACAGTTGTGTGTAGTAAGCTATTGTAAGCTGTGCGGCGTGCGCATGTTTCTCTGTCTGTCTGTCTCTCTCTCTCTCTCTTATAGAAAGCATGCCAGATATTTTCATTTCAATATATATATATAAATAGAAATATATATATATATATATATTTTTTTTTTTACTCTCTCGACTTATATAACTTCGTTCCATCCGGGTGTCCCTTGACACCTCTCAAGTTTTTTTTTTTTTTTTTTTCAAATCTATAAACAGTTCGAGTCTGTCGCTAAGCACCTATTATCGGTGTATTCCGGCAGTTGCACTTGAGAGCCAGTTGCCTTAGGCCGAGAACAAGGCATCAGCTAGTCTTTAATCTAAATAAAATAGATCTTCGAAATGCATGTTCGCTCATAACTTTCGAATGACTGCACCAAATTGGATGATTTATGTATACGCTATTGTTAGGACAAGGGAATTTCTACGGGAACGCAGATCCCATGTGAACGCGGGTGGAACCGCGGGGGACAGCTAGTCAATGGTCAGTTCAGACACTGAATGGTAAGTGATCGGTGGAAGTAACTACGGTAAGTTCGACATTGATATATTACTATTATACTTATTCCTACTTTGACTTTTCTTTGAATCCAGGAAAACCGTAAAATCCTTCGGGATCGCCGCAAGCCGCTGGCGGAAGCTTTCCACAACGTTATTCTTCATCGAAAAGCCAGTAGTGAAATTTCTCTTTAGTAAGGAGCGCGGGAATCCATCCAGCACTCTCAAGATCGTTAGTGGATTTTTAGAGTTCCGTAGGTAAATGGCAAAATACGGAAACCCTTATAATTTCGCCCTGTCCGTCCGTATGTCACAGTCGTTTTACTCTGAGTCTAAAATCTGGAAGGCAGGTGTATTTTATGAATTGTTAGACAATGAATAAAATTGTTTGACTTTGAGGTCCTCGGTGCCGTTCCACCACATCCCCCGTGACAGCTCTTAGGAATTTCCCTGAAGATATTGTGCATGAAAACCAGCTTTTCTTGCATCTTAGCAGGACTTGGGACAGTATTCCACAACAGGATATTGACACCCTTGTTTTGAGTATGCAGAACCGCTGTAAATAAAAATTTATTTTTATTTACGAATTTAGCGATAAAGAGTATCTGTACCTATCTTTTGATGGTGTATATTATTTATGACGTCACAAGCCCGTATTTCATACAAAACTCCGTATAAGTAAACTATAATTTTCACGCTTAATAAAAAACATTCCTAATGCCCCCAGAAGAGCATTCTCATTTAATACATACCTATTCGCCACTCAAGATCCTTTCCTATCAGCCATTCACATTTTTGTAATTTAAATTACTTATGTTTAATTTCATAAAAAATATATCTCCAAAAATATTAAGGAGTAATAATTATGAATGGTTGCCGCCACCAAATAAATGAGCTCTGTCCCCGTTGATTGGCCACAATCAATCGTCAAAGAAACGCTTGAGAGGAGACCGGGGCAAAAAATTAATGATGGGAAATCGAGGGGAGATAAAGGAAAGTGATCAGTCTCCAGTCAAAGGGGAAGGGCGGGTAATATTGACACTGGATTCAGTGGATAAGGATACAAAAGCAGCCGGTGGCTTTGAACATAATTTTATACGAATTTAGAAGATTTTTGGTAAGGTTAATGAGATTTTAGAGCGTTGCTTTGCTTACAACTCTTTAGAGTTTCGTAGTAAAATTACCTATAGAGGAAAGATTATCTTAGACTTACTTATTTAAGTTATTTATAAATCAGTTCATGAAAGACATTAGTTTAAAAAAATCATCTATATTTATCTTACAGCACCTTCGTAACTTGGACATGTTAAAACAATAAAAATCAATGCTTGTTTATTTATTTACAACAAATGTACAAAATATACAAACAAATGTACAACTATAATATATAAAAAATCTTCTTCGAGGCTGCCGCTGCTGCCGATCGGCAAGGTTCCCAGCAGGCTGGCAGCGTTTCCTCAGCTTTTTCAGCCAAGCTGATGCATTGGCTGAAAAAGTTCTCCACCAACCAAGTAAGTAAATAAACACTAGCAAAACACTAAAACTAAATATATAGATACATTAAAGAAAACAACTTTATACATAAAACTTATATTTTATTGGCCATGAAGTGAACAATCTGGGCAGTAAACGAAGCTGCCTCACACAAGTTAAACAGAAAAACATTTCGCACCGGAAGACGCTTGCAAGATTAATTGTGACGTCAGCGGCGGAAGGGGGGGGGGAAGTAGAGGGGGACGCAGACCGGATGTCCGGCTAACGCGGTCGACTGTTTGCAAGCGAGAGGATACGGGTAGCGGAGCTATGTATGTAAATAGAGAAAATTAATATTCTCACAGTTTTCTAGCGTTTGAAAAACTTTATTAGTTCAGGTTTGTGAGATGATGTTTACTTGAATCTGTGACTACTTTATTTCGTTCTAAACTTGATTTTGTCCGGGTTGAATTATCTATAAATACATAAGTAATATATAGAAGTGTTTTTTTTTTATGTCACAAGTGACAACGAGGCAGGCGGGTCACCTGATGGTAAGTGACAACCGTCGCCTATTGACATTGACAATACCAGGGGATTGCTAATGTGTTGTACACTCTATTCAATGCCTTAAAGGCGAACTGGCTCTCAAGTGCAAATGCCGGAACACACCAACAGGTGCTTGGCGACAGATTTTCAACTTGAGGGTGGTAGCCAGTCAGTCGGGTACAACAAAGTACCCTACCACCGTGCGCTGTGGTTTCCTCACGACGTTTTCCTTCACCGAAAGCTCAAGCTCATTGTAGGATTCGAACCCACGACCTTCGCCGCGGTATTCGACGTCACTTACCACTGAGCTATCATCGCCCTAAATAATTGTTGTGAATTCTCTATAATAGACAATTTTGGCAACAATTAACTCGATAAGATTTTTGCGATTACAGCGGAATCGAGCTGTTTGTTGGGCCCTTTTCCACCTAGTTAGGGGTTGTTATTAAATAGCGTCATAACCTCTGGGTTCATATTCTCACATCAAATTTCATCAAAATATTAGTATAATATATATGGTTAGATTAAATGTCAAATGTGATGAACAATACTATAAAAATAAACTCAGAAAAACTGTGAGAGACCAGCTTGTACAGTTGCTATTATTACGATCACAACTGGCCATTTTAATAGGGATGTTGACTCACATATCAAATCAGCTTCTTTTTATGAAATGTCAAAACGATAGTTAATGGGTGACGTCATAAATATACACCATCAAAACTTCTACTCTTTGTGGTTAGGTAAATTTGTTATTAAAAATCATAAAATGGTTGAATTTTACAAAGTAGCGAACACTTTACGAGTATTTTTAGGTTTTATACACTGGTTAGTGTTAGATAATTTTTTATTGAATAAAGGCAACATCCCTATTGCAAATAATTCTGAATTTTTCGTACTTAAACGACAGGTCAGGAAGCACAAGTTTGCAGCTAAAAAATGTCCCGACGCAGAAACGAGGCTAGTGCTTAGTAATGCATTCAAGCAATACAGAGAGCCCAACAAAACTCATAAAACCGTGTGTTCCTGTAACTCTCTACTTTAAAATTACAAACAGTCGGGCAAGTTTTAGAAAACTCATCCCTCGCCAGAATTTGTGGCGCTAGAGATACTGGATACGATCGTCCATCGAACGTTTCAGCCGGACGTTCCTACTTCGGACTATTAGGGTGTGGAATGAGCTCCCCATTACGGTATTCCCTCCGCGCTATGACATGGGATTCTTCAAAAAGGGCGTAAGAGCTCTTCAAGGTCGGAAACACATCGGCAATCACCCCGGTATAGCAAATGATCATGGGCGGCGGTGACCACTTACCATCATGTGAACCGTCTGCCTGTTTGTCAACCTATTGACATAAAAAAAGGTTACCTATAACAATGACAGCTGAGGCGACGATAAATAATAAACTAGAATAGTTATTTGACTACAAAATATTCCTTGAGTTTCACCTCTTCCTCCATTATAAAGGGGAGATCTTCCGCCAGGCTGTCATCATGCCTGGAGATTGCGGTACTGTAGATATTGGAACTTTTATAACTAATTAGTGCTAGGTACAATTGCATTTTGTGTCTTTCATAAATATAACTATAGAGTATTTTTTAAATGCAGATGAGCGGTTTATTTTCCTTTACTAAATAAATAAGTCTTGATTAAATAGTAGATTGTTATACAAGGAGCTAAAATGACCCATTATATACGAGGTAGTTTTACTCCGTAACGAGTAAATAGAAACCGAGTTTTAATGGGTTTTAGCGCCGTGTGTTACACTTTACTTTTCACTACGATTGCGAGAAAATAAAACAATCCAATACAATATGAAATATGTAGTTTATAATTTCTTTTTTTTTGTTTCTTCTGTAGCCGCAACACATTGCATGCATTTTACCAGAGATCGCCGATTTTAGTTCCATTTTCAAAATTAAAATGAAGTTTCTTTTTTTATGAAACAGTAATAAGTCGAGTCTTTATTCATGATTATTCTACTTATGACTAAAGACTTTTTCGTTTTTGTAGGCTCATGGTCATTTGACACACAAAAATTAAAAATAAAAACTTTTACCCTATAGGAAGAATTGCTATTTTTTCTTAGCTCTGGTACGCCACAATGACGGTCTTTTTGAGCAAGAGGAGTGAAAACATTTTTTTTGGCTTGATACGCAAGGCCTATCAGATCCGCACTGTTCTCGTAAACACGATGCCTTACTTTCAGCGACGGATAGAGGGTAGATCAGGATAATAATAATTAATTCGTTTGTACAAATTAACTATCCAAAGTGTCAAGGATAAGCCAGTAGCGGAATAAGAGTACAACAAGTGTACCGTGCCACGCCAGAGCAAAGACTGTCCTCTACGGCACCTCTACGGCCATCTCTCCGTCTATTTATAAAGATTGCAGAGTGTGAGAATTCGAATGACGCGCTCGGTGGCGTAATGTGAGTTTACAAGATTCTTTCTAGGCACGCTAGATGGCGCAGGCGCTTACATATTTAAATGGTAAAATTTTTGATCATAATAAACTCTAAGTCGTTTATAACCCGAACAAATGTCAAATAGCTGACACTTCTTGTATCAATATTATTCTTTGTAGGAGCATTTTGTAGCACTTCGTAATGTAGGAAACTTTCAGCATGATAGAATAGGCTAGCAGATGAAAACATAGTCACGTTGGTGTGAATTCACAATATAAGGACCTACCTACTGAGTGGCATCCTGAATACTCAAACTTTTTACAAACTACATTAACAAATCTATGTAACTGATTTCAGTTGAAAATTTGAGGTAGTTTTAAGCGAAACAGTTGGTACTGTTATATGTTCATAGTTTAAATTAAGGTACGATACAGACAGACAGCGTTGTGAAAGGGGGCTAGACGGAAAAAAATCTTACGAAAAGTTGTCACGACACTTTTTGATATAGTAAGCTATTGTAAGCTGTGCGGCGTGCGCATGTTTCTCTGTCTGTCTCTCTCTCTCTCTCTCTCTTGTTTTATGTATCTTGTATTCACTTTGAATAAGCTTGTGTTTTGCCGCAATCTCACTATAAGTGGTAATGTGGCCGCAGGTGGTAAGCACAAAAACCAAGAATGAAACAGGGGGTGGTAGCCAGTCAGTCGAGTACTACAAAGTAACCTACCACCGTGCTGTGGTTTCCTCACGATGTTTTCCTTCACCTAAACCTGAAGCTTATTGTATTATCGAACCCACGACCATCGCTGCAGTATCTGACGCCACTGTGACTGAGCTATCTACCAATGAGGACTTGAAGACTGTTGTGACACACCACACATGGTCCGTCTATGCAAATAACCAAATAACCATTTTATCAAGGCCGGGTCGATCGATCGAATCGATCTTTTTCCGTCAGCATTAACTTGGCCATCCAAAGAAACGCTGCCACCTGCTAGGATCCTTGTCGATCGGCAACAGCGGCAACCTTTAATTATTCTATACATAGTTTTTAAGATTTTCATCCCAATTGCAAAACGGAGAACTACAAGCAACTTTAAGGCGATGATAGCTCAGTGGTAAGTGACGTCGAATACCGAGGCGAAGGTCGTGGGTTCGAATCCTACAATGAGCTTGAGCTTTCGGTGAAGGAAAACATCGTGAGGAAACCACAGCACAGTGGTAGGGTACTTTGTAGTACTCGACTGGCTGGCTACCACCCTCAAGTTGAAAATCTGTCGCCAAGCACGTTGGTGTGTTCCGGCATTTGCACTTGAGAGCCAGTTCGCCTTTAAAGCATTGTAAGTATTAAGGTGTACAACACATTAGCAATCCCCTGGTATTACTAATGTCAATAGACGACGGTTGTCTGTCACTTACCATCAAGTGACCCGCATGCCTCGTAGTCACTTGTGACATAAAAAAAAATTATATTACGGTACAGTGATCTATATGTTACCTACTTTCAGTGGAAAGCAGAACCACGGGCGGTGCCGACAGAAATGCTACAGAGCTGTTTAAACAAGAAAACTTCCACAAAGTAACTATAAAAGTACGGGATAAATTGAAAAACATGCCATAAAAAGCGTGATTCCTCGCCCGCATCTACTTCATTTCCATTTATATGGGGTAACTTGCGCTTGGCACAAATAACTTATGAGAACTAGTTAATTCATAGATTATAATGTAAGTATCTATTGAGAATAGCTAGCCGTATTACCGTAATGTATTATCCCACCAAAAACATAAATGTAAAAAAGGAGAGCCAAGTTCAATATAAAAATTATTTTTGTATTGAACTTGGCTCTCCTTTTTTCCAAAAACATAAATGTAAAAAAGGAGAGCCAAGTTCAATACAAAAATAATTTTTGTATTGAACTTGGCTCTCCTTTTTTACATTTATGTTTTTGGTGGGATATCATTACTTTTTGTTGGTAAGTACATATCCTCGTAACGCCGTGGGTCCTTTTAAAAGGACAAATTCAAAACTAAAAGTAGACTTCATAAATATAAAACAATTGCATTGCCAAGCCCACAGCAGAGAATAATTTTTGTATTGAACTTGGCTCTCCTTTTTTACATTTATGTTTTTGGTGAGATACTATAATACTATACGTACGTACCTACTTATTAAAGAAATTGTAATAATAATATTACTACAAATTATAAGTTTTCCTTAAGAAAACTTAGCAATTTCGCAGCATAAATCGCAACCTTATAGGTCAGATATCGAGAGACAACGGGACAGCAAGACGGCGCTCGCGCTTATGAGCGCGGCTACCGCTCGCTCGGCCACGTTCGCGTCAACGGTTCGATTCGGTTGTCACAGCGCCCCACCCACCCCTCTAGGTCATCTGGAACTGGGTTAGAGTTTTGGTCTATAGGTCAGTCGATGATAAAAATGAGGAATTTTGGACATTAATATCTAAATAACCGTTTGAGATAAGCTTATGAAATTTAGAACACATATGTATCTCGCAAGTCTCAATATATGAGCCAAATTTGATACGTTTATGTAAAACAGTTTTTGATTTATGAGGGGGTCAAAAGTGGCTCCAAATGGTTCGTGTAATATTACACACGGTGCGGCTCGCCAGTTCTGTTTCTTGAACTTGGCTTGACACGCTCCCGCGTGTCTAGATAAGCAGGGGTCTATAAAAGGATTTTTGGGCTGCAGCTCAAGGTCCCGTGAATATATGTATAGGGCCCCCAGCCTTTATTGAAGACTGGACAATATTTTGAATTTAGAACAAATATCAAAAAACTCCTATCATAAGGTTTATTATTATTAATTAAACCGTGTGCACCTAACGAACGGAACGGGGGATTCCCCGCCGCTTGTTCTACAATTTGCGTCCTCAATTTTTGTACCTAGTACATAGTTAATTAATTTTGCAGGGCCCCTAGTGTATAGTCCTTGGAGGACATCACTAATAGTAGTTTAGGTAATTTTTAACCGACTTCAAAAAAAAGGAGGAGGTTCTCAATTCGTCTGTATGTTTTTTTTTTTTTTGTATGTTTGTTACTCGATTTCTCTGCCAATTATGAATAGATTTTGATGATTCTTTTTTTGTTTGGTAGATCATACTTCAGAGGTGGCCCCATTTAAATTTTGTCGAAATTGATTAAGCACTTTTTGAGAAAATCAACAAAAACGTAAAAAAATATATCTCGTTTGATAAACCTTAGTGAATCAAACTGAGTCGTTGAGCATGACTTTTTGGATTTGGATGAAATTTTGTGTGTATACTTCAATGGGTTCTTCGATGGTTTTAAAATACAATTGGACCCGGTAGGTGGCGCTGGAATCGAGTTCCAAGATTTGTTTTAATTTCAGGGCAGGACGACGTCTGCCGGGCCTGCTAGTTATATATTATATTTTACCGGCCAGACCCGATTTCAGGACAAACTAGTTTTGCCTAGGATAACATATAATAAGGAATAAACTTTAAAAATTAAAAAATAAAATTATTTTTAAAAATAAAAAACAAAAACCGACTTCAAAACTGTAACCTATACCTATGTACAAACATAAACTAAAAAGTAAAGAATAATATTTTAATTTCAAAGCCTTAAAGGACAATCAACAAAATTATTGATTTTTATATACCTATTTAATATTTATAAACAGTTCTTTTTGGAGTCGGTGCCAGCCAAGAAGGACAGTTTAATTCTGCCTTTGTAACAAACTTTCGAAAAGTAGGGGAGCGACGGCGCAGACCTAAGGAACATTACCGTAAGGAGAGGTGTCGTTCGTAAGACGTTTTCTCGTATGAACACTTCGTGTCCAGTTCAAAACTGTCCTTCTTCTTGACTGGCACCGACTCCAAAAAGAACTGTTTATAAATATTAAATAGGTATATAAAAATCAATAATTTTGTTGATTGTCCTTTAAGGCTTTGAAATTAAAATATTATTCTTTACTTTTTAGTTTATGTTTGTACATAGGTATAGGTTACAGTTTTGAAGTCGGTTTTTGTTTTTTATTTTTAAAAATAATTATACTTACTATATAAGTAACGACCCGCCCGCGGCTTCGCCCGCGTGGACTACACGTTATATCGCGCAAGACAACTACGTCCCTGCATTTTAAATTTGTAATATCTTCGGAAATATTCACTTAAATAACATGCTGTAAAAAGCATATTGATCTATAATAAATGTACAATTTATTAGAGGTACTTAATTGGATAAGGATTAATATTGTATTGTTTAAAATCACTTCATAAATAATCACTTTTTAGTAAAGGATAAAATATGGTTATGATGGGTTATCCCTAAGAGAGACATATATCATCGCGGATTTTTTTGTTGAACTTTTTAAGGTGGACAATACTGTAGTACATTATTTTGGTCTATCTCGTAGGGTTCAGCCAGCGTTTGCAATATAAGCGCAAAAAAATGCTTAATTACGACATCACATTAGAAACCTCTAAATTAATCAGTGTTTCGCTAGTATATTATGCATGTATTATACATATAAACCTTCCTTAAGAATCACTCTATCTATTAAAAAAACCGCATCAAAATCCGTTGCGTAGTTTTAAAGATTTAAGCATACATAGGGACAGACAGCGCAAGCGACTTTGTTTTATACTATGTAGTGATATGTATTAAATATAATAATAATAAAGCCTTGTTTATTCCTTAATAAATAAATTACATCATCATATATATTTAAACAATTCGGGAATTTCAAATAAATTTCAATTAAATTTTTTTTTTTAAATTACAATAATAAAAAATAAAAAACAACACGAATTAAAATCAATAAAATACAAAAAAATCATTATCATTATTGCATACAATATAAATCACTATTATCAAGGACCTCTGTTATATGTCTATTATAAGAAGAATATAAAAATGGTTATTAAAATACGAGTGTTAAAAAAAAATGACATAAAACTGAGACATCATTTCCGATATAAGAATTGTTACTCATCCAAAACCCGCTAAGTAGACAAAGAAAGCCTTTAATAAAGTTGTGAGCATTCAAACCATTCTCTCGCAAATAGCTCAACAATATAATCCTGTGGATTGTAGATGTGGCGCGTCTGAGACACGCACCGTGGCGTGGCGGCGCGGGCGGCGTGGCTGTCGCGTGCAACACGCAACGGAATAGGCACAGATAGGTACTCGGCAGTCGGCGCGTGATGATAGTGATAAACTAGCGCCTTCGAGAAATGATAGCACGACGCCCCGTGATATGGTGTTGAAAGTTGATAACATTTCCTTTCGTATTGTTATGGTAAAGGAATATTTTAAGCGTCTTTTCGCAGCAATATGTAAGTACAAAATTCCGCGCCGCGATCTTGACGCATCTTTTTATGTTTTGCCAAGATATGATTAAATTGAAATCTAAAAATTATTAAAATGAAAACAACAGTTTTGAAAATAGTTTCAAAATCAAATGTATATTTTTAGACATTTAGATGTAATTCCAAAACTGAAACATCTACTCACGTCAACATTTTTCAGAATCGACCTTTATCGTAAAAATAACACTTGAATAAACTGCAAAACTACGAAAACAACAATACACTGATGTAGGAATAACGAGAGAAGTTTCCACCGTTTCTCAAGTGACGCGAACACAGCCCGCGGGTAGTTTGCGGCATAAATCGGCACAAATTGACAAGCCGCTATATAAACGAGGATATAATACGGAACCTTGCCAAGTTTCAGCTCTCGCAGGCTCCTTTCAATTTTGTTTTGGCTGTAGTATGGTAGTTTGATTCGTGCGCACGTAATCTGGAATGAAGTGTACATTTTGTTCGCGTTTTATGTATTTAGGTGAGCATTTCTACAGAAAACAAAAATTAGTGTTACTGGTTATTAATTAAATAGTAAAATAGTCTGTGATTTTGAATTTTTACAGGGTCAACAAGGAAAACGTATTATTTTCTTGATGTCCGTCCGTTTCCCGTCTTTCCTCCCGTCCGTCCGTCTGTAGGTCACTCAGCTAATTTACTTGCACAGTTTACTTGTCAACTTTAAGGTCGATCTCGCCTCGCTCATAACCAAGTACGACAAAGTAATTAGAACTAATATATGAATAAATCACAAGTAGGTTTGGACCTCCGGAACGTGTACTAAGAAGCCGATTATTATTTTGCTTTGTTTAATTTAGCACCTTATGCAACCAAAATATCATTCTCAGGTTACTTCAACAATATTTCGATATTATTTACAGACTGTTTACGAAATTTGAAGGGCAAAAACAAGAAAAATGAGAAAAAACTGCTATATCAATAACTGAACTTTTCGAATCAGGTAGGTATATCTAGTTTGGAATCGTAGGTATGATAGGGTCTTGCTTTTTCACAAAAGTTTAAAAAGCATATTTTTCTTTAAAGTGACATCTCTCGGGATCACCCGTAAACTTTAGGAAGTACTATTCCCATAGTTTCAATGTTTATATCCAGGAAGTAGTTTATACATTAACTCTCAGATGTCGCTACTTCACAACTATTACATCCGAAGGAAACCCATATATTTTTTTATTTAATTTGATGTTCATTAATATTGATTTGGATTGACATATAGATGAATGCCTTAAGTAACTAGGTAGGTACTGCAAGTCCTAGCCCTATGCAAATAATTATATCTATTACTTATAGCGTACTACGTAATACGAATACGTAAGACTAAGCCCTATTAGATTATTTTTTAAAATTTTAATGGCGAAGGGAGATATCAATTTAATTGAAACGACATTGGGCTTAAAAGCGTGACAAATCAAATCATAATGACCACAATAATGTTATCCAGCGATCGCCTCCCGCATGATGTGGGATAATCACTATAATTTGTTAATTACATCCAGCGATTATTCATAATTAGGATGGTAGAATATTTTTTTTTACCACAATGTAGCTTAAAGCCACAACTTTGGTAGGCATACATCCGTAGTCTATGAATGAACAATTTCAGTTGAAGGCTGATTTCCCAACTGGTGGTAACTTATATAACTTCAATAGCCGTCATAAATGTACTTTGACTTTAAATTCGGCTTGATAACTGCAATCTCTTTACATAACTGCTTCTTCCTGTCCTTACCCTACGCTAGATGGGGTCGGCACAACATGTTTTCCTCTTCCACTCGGCTCTTCTACTAGTCTTCTCAGTTCGTAAATAATAAAAATGTTTTGTATTATACTGTGTTCTATTATTTTACTTTTTGTCCCAGAATTTTAAATTCGATCGAAATTAAAATATCTCATGGATGTCATTAAACAGTAGGTATGGTAACAATCAATCTATTTTAATAAACCACTTATCTGGTGACTCCGAGCAAGAAGTAACATCCGAGTTCATTCGACTAATGAGTCAATGAAACGAGTTTTGTACTTAGGTACTCACTTATAAAGAAGGTAAGACAAACTGTCTGTAATCTCATTGTCAAACTATTCTATTCTATACCTTCCCGAGGGATCTTATCTTTACTCGGGATATAAAATATCACATATATCATACCTGGCTATGCTTGGCAAATATCACATATTTGCCAAGTTTAATTAAAATCCGTTCAGCCGTTTTTTGCGTGATTGACCAACAAACATCCAAACATAGAAACTTTCAGGTTTTTTAATATTCTATAAAGATAGTATGATAACATTTCTATAAAAAGCTTCATGGTGTGAGGGTAGGGTAGGCACATTGAGGTACCCGTCTGCCTGGCTACCACCCTAAAGAATCTGTCACCAAGTACTAGACGGTGTGTATCGGTTGCTGAGCCAGTTCCTTTGCAAGCTGTGTGACATCTTCGGAAAAAAAATACGGTCGAATTGAGAAACACCTCCTTTTTTGAAGTCGTTTAAAAATACAAGCAAATAAAAAAATATACAAACGATTCTAATAATAAAAAAAAAACAAAACAAACCAGAGAGACAGTACTATGCCGATGCATTATTCAATTAGGCTGATAACACTTAGCATGATTGCCACTAATAAAATTGTAATCTCATGCTTCCGAGTCGCGTGGGCATGCTCGAGACAATCTTTGGAGACAACCCTACTGGGCAACTTTATAAAGCTATATCTATGTTATAAAGAAAGAATTGAGCTGCATACTTACCTATATTATAAACTAATGTTTCCCGCGGTTTCTGGATAAAAGTCTGGTAAATCTAAAAAGTCCTGTTAAAAGTTGCGAATCGATTCCAAGAACCAAAATTATATGAGCTTAAGAAAAAGCCTTTATTTCGGAATCACAATAAGACTTATAAATCCGTATAAGTAGGTAGATACCTATGTATGCAAACAAGTTTTTTTTAATCAAAGTTTCGAACAAAAAAATATTCTTATTGTTCTATATATTCATAATTATTATGTTTTTATTTTTATGTAGTCGTATGATTGCGCAACATTAATTGAAACATCATTAACTAATTGGCGCCGAAAATATTTTGAGTGACCGAAAAAGATTTTACAAATACTTTTAGAGCATTCCGTACAATCAATATTATAATCTTAGTAATTCCTTTATGGATTTTTTAGGGAGCTAGGTCACTTGATTTTAGTATATATATTTTTTACGTCACAAGTGACAACGAGGCAGGGTCACTTGATGGTACCTAAGTGACAACCGTCGCCTATAGACATTGGCAATACCAGGGGATTGCTAATGTATTGTAGGTACACCTTATTGGCTCTCAAGTGCAATTGCCGGAAAACACCAACAGGTGATTGGCGACAGATGTTCAACTTGAGTGAGGTAGTCAGCCAGTCGAGTACTACAAAGTACCCTACCACCGTGCTGTGGTTTCCTCACGATGTTTTCCTTCACCGAAAGCTCAAGCTCATTGTAGGATTCGAACCTTCGCCGCGGTATCCGACGTCACTTACCACTGAGCTATCATGGCAATCTTTTGCCCCAGTTTTCTTTACTATAAATTGTGTAATGCCCAATGCACACATGCATTAGCTAGCTAAAATAACAAACATTATTATTGTTGGATTCTAAGAAAATCTCAGTGAGGCGGTTGTATCCTATTTTTCCATCTGTACGTCTCGCGTCTGGTCCTTACCGAATTGGATGACACATTTCGTGCGTAATACAGGCCACAGGTCCTTCTAACCGTTTCATGCACTGTGGGTATAAAATGTCGACACAAAAGAATTAAAAAATTACGTGCGTTACAGCATAGTATAATTTCACCTTTCGTTGTAATTACGCTATGATAATTGATGGTTAAACGAACTTACCTTAAGTGATGTTCGACCATAATTATACGAGACGTTACATTCGAAGAGATTTATAAACACTATTAGATTAACGTTACATAACCCGACATATAATCTGCTCATACTTTGATAATATTAAAATAGTTTTCCAACTTTCGTGACTTATGATTGAATGCCTGTGTTTCTGTTTACGGAAATGTTACGTTCGCGTGAATGGTTACAATGAACATAAATTTCGCGAATTCCTAGTACATATTCATGCTCAACTATTATTAAGATTTAAGTAAATGTTCCGCTAGAAAATTTAATTAACAAAATTTTAATGAAGCTTTTAATTTACGACCACTGCACGTAATAATTTAGCCACCCCTAGCAAAACCAATTTGTCTATCAATTAGAATCGTCAAAAAACAACTATGTGTAAAAGGGACACGTCGATCTGCCCAACGTTTAAGTGTTGGAGTTTAATAAACTGTTTAATTAAGAGCGTGTTAGCCGGCCCCGGGTAGGTTAGGGCGCAGTGTAAGATCCGCTTTCGTCGCGGCACCATGCTAGCACTGGCATTGTTCACTATCGCGTGCCTCACCTCTGTCCTCGCCTTCAACGTGACACAGCTCATCGTACCCGAGGTAGTGCCCCCGAAACAAGAGACAGTCGACATCGAATGTCACTACGAGGGTAACTTTACGATCCTTATGTGGTTTAAGGACCGCACCGAGTTCTTTCGATACAAGCCCGGCGCCGCTCCAAGTACCAGGTCCTTCCCTATTCTAGGAGTGGGTACAGTCGAGCTCATATTCTGCGGCCCGGCCTCCTGTCGGCTCAGACTTGGCGCCTTAACTGAGCAAGCTTCAGGATTGTACAAATGCGATATCGAACGCCAAATCCGCCCTTACAAGTTTGCGTCGAGCAACGCGTACATGCAAGTTTACGGTCATATAGTGAGAAAACCGTTGGTCGAAGGGTTGGCACAGGAGTTCGAAGAAGGTGATGAGATACGAGCCTACTGCCGCACTGCGCCAGGCTCTGAACTACGCTGGTACATCAATGGCAAAGAGGAGGAGAATATGAGGGGGTCAGCAGCTTTACATGTGATTAGTTCGAGGTTGATGTTCGTAGGGCTGCCTCCGACAATATCTGTGCAGTGTGCAGAGTACAAAAACGGAAGACTAAATGGGTCTAAAGATATGAAAGCGCATTGGAAGACGCCAGGTCAAGATATTTCTAGCATGTCAGGTGTCTGTGATGAAACGGTACAGGAACAAAGGAATCGATCTAATAGTTTAGTGAATTGTCTTGCTCTAATTTTTATTCTGTGTTTAATATCTATAAAGCTTTTATAAATAAGTACCTACCTTGAATTGAGATATTTTTTGTAAAACATGTTCCTCGATTATTTAAAATTTTAATGATAATAATATTTATTACATAAAGTTTATCTATGAAATATTGTAAAATTTAAGATTGTGTTGATTGTGAAAAAGTTTTGAATAAAATAATTATTGAATAAAATATTTCGAAGTTTAATTGTTTATTTCTACTATTTTTTTTTTGCAAATTTATAAAATAGGTAACTAGCTGCGGATGTGCTATTCTAGACTATAATCTATCTCTGTGCCAAATTTCAACCAGATCCATTCAGCCGTTCTGGCGTAAATGAGTAACAAACATCCATCCAACCAAACATTATTTTTTTCACACACGGCTATCGGATCCCAAACTAAGCAGAGCTTGTAATATGGAAACCAGATGACTGATATACTACATATACTACTTTTCTTTTGTAAATACATACTTAAAAAGATAATTACACCCAGACTCAGAAAAATCAAACATGTTCATGCACACAAATGTTTGTCCTGGATGGGAATCGAACCCAGGACCTGCGGCGTCATGTTAACCAACCACGCCAACCGGCCCGTCATTAAGTATTTTTTTACTAAATGCAAAAAACGTGATCGATCACTGCTAACGCTAACCATTTACTGTAGAATACTGATTATAGGTCTTACCTTAAGGACATTATCCACTAGGTTGATGGTGGTAAGTGAGGATTCTTTACAGGTGTACATCCTCCAGCCCCGCTACCACTGTCTACATCTGTCGCCCTGCAATAGGCCTGCCAATGGGCACCGGCAGCTGTGGTCGGTGTAGGAAGGTAGTAAAATGTTTTTTTTTTTTATGTCACAAGAAACAACGAGGCAGGCGGGTCACCTGATGGTAAGTGACAACTGTCGACTATAGACATTGGCAATACCAGGGGATTGCTTGCTGATACACCTTATTAAGGCGAACTGGCTCTCAAGTGCAATTGCCGGAACACACCAACAGGTGCTTGGCGACAGATTTTCAACATGAGGGTGGTAGCCAGCCAGTCGAGTACTACAAAGTACCCTACCACCGTGCTGTGGTTTCCTCACGATGTTTTCCTTCACCGAAAACTCAAGCTCATTGTAAGGATTCGAACCCACGACCTTCGCCGCGGTATCTGACGTCCCTTACCACTGAGCTGTCATCGCCTTAAACAAAAAAGGTAACAGAATACCTACATTATAATAGGTATAATTGGTGTTTAGGGGATACACAGAACAGTTACAGAACCACAGAACCCTCCGTATTTGCGTGTCCGACTCGCACTTCTTGAAACACCTAATGGAAAACTGAAAAATCACCGCAATGATTTTTGCATTCAGTGTATAAACAAGAAGCTAAAATAAAAATAAATACAAACCTTTGATCGAAGGAATCAATTAAAGAATGGAATATAATATAAAGTAAGGTCAAGGCGGGGAAGTCCGTCAGCGAGTCAAGTCCGTCCACATCTCTATAACTACCTACAGCAGCAGCTGCTCTAAAGTGTCGGAAAAACAGTGTCTAATGTAACTAAGTTAGAGATGTCATAAGTTTCGAAAAAACTGTACAGTGAATGCACAAACTACCAAGAGAACTAACACAGTGTACAGTGAATGTGAGAATGTGACTATAACATAAAAGAAGAAATGAAAACTGAAGAAAATCTATGCGACTGAAATACTTTGTATCTATGGTCATGACTAAAGATTAATAAAAAAAATCACTGCATTTTTTTATTAAAGGAAGCAACACTTGAATTCAAGATGGCGCATATTTAGTGTTTCCACTTTTAATGATCACCTCATTTTAAGGCATAAAGTTCAAGGGATATTATTTTAAAGTAAAATCTTAATGGAGTTACCAATTGAATCTTATTACATGTAGATAACCTGTTACAGATTTTCCATCAGAAACAAAGAGTACAATAAGCAACACCATAAAAATCCTTGTTTTTGCCCGCATTTAATTTGAAATATACTATAGACCTAGTTGAATTGATACCATCAAATTTTAATACTATTTTGGTCTTAATTTTATGTATAATTGTATTTTTTTTTATTGTTGAGGAACTTGTGTGCATTTATTGTAAGGCTTTAATGTCAGTGGTTTGGATTATTTCTCAATTAGTAGATCATATTTTATTATTAAAACGTTTTAATTGTGCTTACTGCTTTGTTTATGAGCAATCAAAAAGAGCATAAGTAATACTTTGGATATTTCTTGTAAATTCTAGGGTAAAATAAAAATCACAAGTAGAAACACTGCTGAGGCCCCTTCCTCCCTCCCATGAAAAAAGTGACAGCGCTCGCAGCACCAACCACGCAAAGCAAGCGAGCGAAGTCGAGTGTGCATGTTACACGGTTAAAACATGTTAAAAAGTTTTTCTGAAATTTTAGTTTTATGTTACATTCGGTGCCCAAATCGTTCCACGAGGACTGATATATTGAACTTTTCTCCGTCTTGATTAAGTGACAATCGTAGTATAAAATTTATTAGTGAATCGTATTTTAATTGCATTTTACATCAGCTCCAGTTGGCTAATCACCATGCCGAAAGGAAAGAAAAAAGGAAAATACGGTGAGTGTTTATTATTATCGTGTGAAAAGTGTTTAGTGTGTGATTTTGTAGTGGCGAGACAGCTAGAATTGGCCAAGAATGAGATCACGCGGCGACCTTGTGGTCGCGTACTTTCCGCGGGACGCAAAGCGCAATGACGTACGTCATAACGTCACTCACGGTCGTTTTTGGTCGTTCTCGCAACGTTTATTACCCTGGAAAGTCAACGCCATATGTTAGGCAAAAAGTGTAATCAAACCATTTTTTCTCATGGAAAATCCCATAAGCCTCCATAGTTTTTTATGGAACCTTCACTTTCACATTGCCCGATTCCACATGCGGAAGTTATAAGAAACCATGCTAATAACTTGCCAAACAATATTTTATAATGATTGATTATCTGATTCTAAATTGGCTATTAGATTAAAGAAGCAAACTTGTTTGGCCTTGGATAACCTGGTTAGAATGGAATTATGTAATTTTACATAATTATCAGCTGCTTGTCCGCTTCCTGATACCTTTGTGTTACATAAATGAGACCAACATTTTTACATATTGAGACAGAATGAATTTTTACATTTAAACAATTGCTTCTAAGAATATGCTGTTTAAAAATATTGCACATTATTGTTAAAAGTCACATGTGGCCACTCTTTCTCTAAAACATTACACAACAGAGATTCTTATGCAGCTGTTCTATTGCAAAATTATTATTACTGATTGTTGCGAATCATACATAAATAAATGAACAAAGTATCCATAATTATCAATAACATTTAATTATGTTTAATTAACTTTATATTGGTATAAAACACATTTTGTTTAATATTACTCAATATTACAACTGCGTTTATAAACTACCTTTATATTTACAAACCTATCTCTTTTAGGCTTAATTATGCCTTTGTGGTTTCACCTAATTTCTACTAATTACAATGCTACTGTGGAAATATAAAAAAAACAAATGATGTTTTCAAAACATTCATACATACGTAGGTACTTATGTGACATAACTTCTGATATTGTTATGATAACAAAATGAGTTTCAAGATAACAGGTTTAGGTTTTTATATATCACTAGCTGCCCCTGCGGTTTCGCCTGCGTTCCAGTGGGATCTTATCTTTTCCCGGGACAAAATATAGCCTATGTTCATCAGGGATAATGTAGCTTTCTAATTGTGAAATAATTTTTCAAATCAGTCCAGTAGTTTCAGAGCCTATTCAATGCAAACAAACAGTCAAATCTTTCCTCTTTATAGATATTTTATACAGTTTGCTACAATGTTGTAAACTGTAGTTAGTGTTTGTAGTACCTGTGAACCAACTGCTGGCTACCACCCTCATTTGGAAATCTGAAGAAATATTTCCTAGGTGAGAGGCTCTCGGCTACTGTTAGGTGCTTGGCTAACTTGGATAACCCTTATACTGTGCTTACTTACTTTCATAATATTTCCACACATGATCACAGATCTTTCATGCAAAAACTGCTGAACGAATTTTGATGAAACGTGGCACACCATTTGACCATACCTGGGAATAAAACAGGACACTTTTATCCCTCGAAAAGGTAAGATCCCTCAGGAATGCGGGTGAAACCATGGGGTACAGCTAGTGGTCTATAAATGACTCAATCTCAGCATTGTAGACATGCTATTATGAGCTTTTAATGATGATATTTTATCTTTAAATTCACAGAGCACAGAAGAACAGAGCAAGCCTACTCCTCTGATGAAGATGCTGGTATCGACATGACCATAGACAACTGCTCAGAGATATCGGGGCAGTCTGACCTCAAGAGCAACCATGATGAAGCAGGTAAGACTAAAAAATCTTTAACTCTAATGAGTATATTTACCCTGCGGCATCATTTTCAAAGCAATTTATGTCTTGCTAGGAGATTTATAAATAAATTTCCATCAATCCATCATTGTAAGTTAGTTTCACTAATTACTTCATCAATCTTGACTACATTCTCATTATAGACGGGCCAGTTGGCGTGGTTAGTTAACACACTACCTATCACGCCGCAGGTTATGGGTTCGATTCCCATCCAGGACAGACATTTGCATGAACATGTCTGTTTGTCCTGAGTCTGGGTGTAATTATCTATTTGAGTATGTATTTATAACAAAAAAAGTAGTATATGTATATAGTATATCAGTGATCTGGTTTCCATATTACAAGCTCTGCTTAGTTTGGGATCAGATAACCATGTGTTAAAAATGTCCCAGGATAATATTTATTATTATTTAAAATTGATTTAAAAGTAGTAAATAATAATGCAGGTATCTGTCATGCTACATCCACATTATCAGGATTCGGCGAAGTTATCTATTGTTATCCCTTACACCCGGTAAATTGAGGAAGAGGGATGGATACAAAACACTTCGCCGAATCACGATAACATGGCCCCAGGGTCACTGTCATTTAACCACAAAAACAAAATTACTAGCTTTCGAGTCGACCTATTTTACCCACTTAGTTCCATCCCCTACGTACCTAAATATCCTCCTAATTTTATAGTTTTGCGACCAGAGGTTATAGCTGTACGTCGGTTTCTACAGATTACCTTTGGCTCAGTTTTTGTTCTAATAGCGTAAAGCGGCAAGTGTCACACATTTCCCGTGACTCATTAGCCTCGCTTCCCACGCATTCACTTTTCTACACGTTCTGTGACGTGTAAATACCGACGCAAACTAGATGAAATTCGGATTTCTTTAGGCTTAGAACATTCTAAAGGGCAGCAAATTGTTTCTACCGTCTGGCGTGCTCACCGTTTGACCGTCATTTCTGCATAATACGTAATTTATTATTATTCCTATCGCTCACAGCTGCTTTTATCGCGAACTTAGTTTTAATCCATTACGTCATTGTTGTGAAACAACAATCCCACTAATATTATAAATGTGAATGTTTGGATAGATGTTTTTTACTCTTTCACGCAAACTGCACGGATTTTGATCAAACTTGGCACACACGTAGATCATATCCTGGAATAAGACATAGGATAAGATCCCTCGGGAACGCGGGTGAAACCGCGGGGGACAGCTAGTAAAATCATAAGTTCCAACATATAAATATTGCCAACGAATGACGAACGTTTTGTCCAAGGTTGGAGTTTTCCAAGAAATATGTCTGCAATGATGAAGATGCAATTTTCTTCCTTATCTTCAGATGTTAAGGTCGCATTTTAATTTGCGTTTGATGGTAATGGAAAATTATTACATACATAGAGCCTACCAAAGTGAAGTACATAACAAAGGTGTTATTTTTTCAAGTGAGTCAGATGTTGAGTTAATGAACTCTGAAGGACAGCTCCATTTACTTAAACAATACATTGCTAAGTTTATTGACTTAATGTACATGCTATCTTTTATCTTTATATTATTCTAACTCTCCTCCGCGGTTTCACCCGCGTTCCCGTGCTATCTTATCTTTTAACGGGATAAAATATAGCCTATGTTACTCAGGGATAATGCAGCTTTCTAATGGTGAAAGAATTTTTAAAATCGGTCCAGTATTTAAGTTTATTCGTTACATACAAAAAAAAACAAATCTTTCCTCTTTATAATATTAGAAGAAGAAGACACTTCAATTTTATTTATTTGTATACATATACGGAGGACTTCCTTATTTTTACCCAGCTGCCGAAGGAGGGTAATGTTTTTCGATCGTGTATGTATTTCTAATTCTATATCCTATACCTTTGACTGATTTCTAAATACATATTATGATTTCATTAGATCGTCTCATTTGAGGTAGAGACAGGGTTTCAATATTGTGTCTTAGGTACTAAAAAGTGACAAATAAAATCTTTACTTATAAAAAATCTCGTGTCACGATGTTTGTCCGGGCCAATTTCCCAAACTACTTCGATCTTGATGAAACCTTACACACAGGTAAATCATATCCTGGAATTAAATATAGAATACTTTTATCCCGGAAAAAGATAAGATCCCACGGGAACGCGGGTGAAACCGCGACGGACTGCTAGTAAATTATAAAAATGATACAAAAATCCCGACTGCATATAAAATACTAAAATAATATACGAAGTAGAGTCCAATATTGGTAACTATTTGTAAGTAATTTAAGTTCCTTAAAGTAACTTAAGTTCATAATCGTAATCTTAAATGAAATAATGAGGCTAAGGAATAGACCTAAATAATTTGGATCAAGGCTTCGTCATAGTATGCTTTTTAAATAGCGAAATGACGTTTCCTAAATTAAGCGCAATGCCGATCGCTATAGCGCATGCCGCACCGTTGTAGTTATTGATTCACAAATGGTTATTACTAAAGATAACACAACCAATTTTGTGACAATTAAGAGCTTGTATTATTTATCTATACTAATATTATAAAGTGGTAAAGTTTGTGAGGTTATTATAGGGGGTAATCTCTGGATCTACTGAAGCTATTTTGAAAATTCTTTTACCAATAGTAAGCCACGTTTTTGTGAGTGTTATAGTATAAAATAAAACAAAACAGGTACTCAGAAGAGCACAAATATATTAGCTTATATACACAAATACATTAGCTTATGTACACAAATATATTAGCTTATATACACAAATACATTAGCTTATGTACACAAATATATTAGCTTATATACACAAATACATTAGCTTATGTACACAAATATATTAGCTTATATACACAAATACATTAGCTTATATACACAAATATATTAGCTTATATACACAAATACATTAGCTTATGTACACAAATATATTAGCTTATATACACAAATACATTAGCTTATGTACACAAATATATTAGTGTAGGTTCATTATAATGTTTTTGCACTAATAAAGTTTTTATTATTATTTTATTATTATAATGTAATTTCTAAAATGTTGCACAATAATGCGAATAGGATTAAATATTTGAATAAAGCAGGTAGTCATTAACCACTCGTACGTAACGATTTTCGAATAGTTTTGAGGAAGATAAAAGTTCATGCAATTGATTAGTAATTAAAATGACTACTTTATCGTGAAATTATTTAAGGCGTTTCTTTAAATTGCGCAATATGCATGCAAGTGTGATGCGTCCAACGTGTTTCGCATTCTTTGATATTCGTTCTTATTATATTGTGTAAATATTACTCAATTGTTGTGTAATATTAGTTCAAAGTGGGTAATTGATTAATCATCTTAATTTTCCTGAGACAGTCCATGTAAAATAGTAGATTGTTATACAAGGGGCTAAAATGACCCATTATATACGAGGTAGTTTTACAGGAGTAAATAGAAACCGAGTTTTAATGGGTTTTAGCGCCGTGTGTTACACTATACTTTTCACTACGATTGCGAAAAAATAAAACAATCCAATACAATATGATATATGTAGTTTATAATTTCTTTATTTTTGTTTCTTCTGTAGCCGCAACACATTGCATGCATTCTACCAGAGATTTTCAAAATTGAAAATGAAGTTCTTTTTTTATGTAACAGTAATAAGTCGAGTCTTTATTCATGATTATTCTACTCAAAGAGTATGTAATATATTAAGAGACGGGACTCCCATACTAGCTCTTGTACTAGCCTTTGCGACCTTTGCGTGGAATTCTATACCACCGACACCACAAACATCTTTTGACATCTTGTCAAACAACAGGAGTACCAACCTAACGAACCAAATAGTGCTTGACAAATAGTTCTTATCGATATCGATAAAATACGCAGGGTAGAAACCGAGGCTACTACTAAATAATATTTTTTATTAATTTTAGGTAAGTATCGAATCCGTATTTATGAGCACAAGATTGGACTTAAAATGCGGACCCGAAATAAAATAAAAAACTTTCTGCTAATTTAATTAAAATTTTAATAATGAAATGAAATTACTTATTCAGCGAAACGAAAATGAAACAATCAATTGTAAACCGTTGAGAATGCAGATTTAATGAGCTAAGAAAAAAAAATATTATCACCGGTTTTGTTTTATATCAATGATAATAATCAATAATAATCAAAATTATATACTTCGCCGATCAGTTTTCTTCACCTTGCTCTATAGCTCACTTTTTAAACCCCATTGCCTCCCAAGTGGTATAACAATAACATAACAATATAATTTAATATATAAGGGATTCAACAGATTAATATTTCAACAATTAGCATTCTATTAACAATTTAACAATCAGTCTTCTTCATGTTGCTCTAAAGCTTACTCTCTAAGCTTAATACTTCAACAATAAGTCTTCTACGAAAATAAAAACTGTTCTTTTTTAATATTATTTTGTGATGCCCTGTTGCTGTGATCTTTTAATAATGTAGGCATTTGAATCTTCAGCTTTAACAAACAAAATGCATGCAACTTTTCAACGGGAACATGTATTAAATCTTCTTTGCCCACAAACTTGACTCACTGTTTGCATCTGAAATTTTTATAAAGATTATGTTTATAAATCATTTACGTACAATGGCCCAATCAAGAGGCTTAGTGCTGAAATAGCCCCGTCAAAACAAACAACAAAAATGTTTCTGAATCCTGAAAAATTGCATAACCTATTCCAATTCTTGCTCATTTATATACAGGCACGCCATTCAAATATGTAAAACATACTGCCCCTACTCTTTTACGCAACATTATATTTCTTATTTCTTTTCAATGATAAACAATTGTTATCGATATGTGGATATTAAAGTTGTAGTACATCACTAGCAAACAATTGAAATAAGTTAAATATGTTAATTTTATTTGTTCTTAGCCTGTTCTACTTACATATGGCTGCAAAGTATCATATTTAAGTGCTTACCGGGCTTCATCTAAAGGAAATTTTGCCATAAACATCCTTTTTTCATGATTCGAACGACTTACTCGAATCCCGCATATTTCACAAGTAATAAACGTCTTTTCAGTGGCATTTTAACTAATTATTAATTAAAGTACACCTCTGATCACCGATCACTAATTTTTAAGAGAAATTTAACCTTTTTAGCAATTAAAATCCACAATCAAACAAATATTTATATGAAAAAACAAATGGTTCGAAATGAAGTTTTGACAAACAACATGGCTGACACTTGACAGAAGTATTGCAAGAAAGAGAAACTGCACTGTGGGAGAGTGATAGCAATATCCGCCATTATTATTCGATTGAAGGTCCATAGAAGAAAAAATTGTTTGAAGTTTCACTAGACTGATTCTACTTATGACTAAAGACTTTTTCGTTTTTGTAGGCTCATTGTCATTTGACACACAAAAATAAAAAATAAATACTTTTTCCCCTAGAGGATGAATTGCTATTTTTTTCACCGCTCTGGTACGCTACAATGACGGTCTTTTTGAGCAAGAGGAGTGAAAAAACCTTTTCGCCTTCGTCGGCGTGATTCAGTATTCAACAGACGATTACCAAAAGCTTTAGTACGGACTTGTATACCATCTCGGAGAGACGTTTTCATTTATATATTCATTATTATTGATTCGATTTTTAGTTTTTTTTTTAATTTGACTTGCACTAGTTTAAGTCTTCGTTCTAGATTTCCCTTACAACACGGATAGTTTTCTTTCGTGCCGTAATCTATTTTAAAATCTTTATTTGACTATTTTAAACTATATTCGATTATTACAAATTGTTTGGTTCAGCGCTGTATCTAACGTGTTCGAAAACCTACAAGATGTGGGCTACTTGTGAAAATATTTATCGAATCGAAAGTTTCAGTTGTAAAGAATGCAATGGATTTTTCCATGGCAAATTATTGAAGCTACTAGATTTCCAAGATTATTTGTGTCTTATTTGCAAGGATCGCTTGAGTCGCACTCGACCGAAACCGAAGCCACAGCCAACTCGTACGTATAAAACTATAAAATAATACTAGATAATGGATTGTTTTCACTGGGTAATCTTTAGGTAATCCATATAATAATACATATGTACCTATATGTACTTAAGTTATATGAATGCTAAAAACTTTAAAGGCAGGTAAATTCCTTATATGGAGTTAAGAAAGTATTTTTAGAAATTCAACCTCAACCATTTTGGTTTCCTTTTGAACGTGAGTGAAAGCAGGGGACCAACGTTTTATATAAATATATTATCCATTTGCGATGAAACAAAGCCGAGTTACACGAAGTTGTGACATCTCAACAATACACCGTGTTCATCTAATCTAAAAATGTTATCATTTTTCGTTGGTACAAAGGAGATGTCTAAGCCTCCCAATTTATTTTTTAATGTCTTATGTATAGACATGCCCAGTCTACAGATTGATAAAGCTGACCTCTTTATTATATAGGTACTGTATTTTGTTCGAGTTACCAAGATTGCCTGGCCTCTTGCCGTATATTATTACAGTACATATATTATACATACATAGGTACTAATCTGTCCGATCAAAATCCGTGTATCTGACAACCGTATTTATGTCCTATTTACCACGATTCAAGGCGATGATAGCTCAGTGGTAAGTGACGTCGAATACCGCGGCGAAGGTCGTGGGTTTGAATCCTACAATGAGCTTGAGCTTTCGGTGAAGGAAAACATCGTGAGGAAACCATAGCACGGTGGTAGGGTACTTTGTAGTACCCGACTGGCTGGCTACCACCCTCAAGTTGAAAATCTGTCGCCAAAACACCTATCGGTGTGTTCCGACAGCTGCACTTGAGAGCCAGTTCCCATCTAGGCATTGTGTGCTTACCATCTTCGGCCACATCATCACTTACCATGGTGAGATTGTGGTCAAACACAAGCATATCCAGAATAAAAAAAAAATAAAAAAAAAGATGATATATTAAACCTTTTCGTCCTGTTAATAAATAACTCTTTCGCTTTATCGTCCACGGATTATAAGTTGTTATCCTGACGGCAATTTTAAAGAGAATGAAACAACATTGCCAGGTATTGTGTATTGCATTGTAATTGTGCAATTATTAATAATGTAGGAAAGGGTTTCCGGTACATTCTACTTGTATTTGCCTTTATCAATTCTAATCAGTAACAATGTTATGGAAAAGTTGTTTAGTAAGCATCGCGCCTCGGTCGTACAAGGATTGTATTTTTTAATTGAAGTTGAAATAGTTTTTATTTGTTTTATTAATTTATCAGTATACAAGAAGGT
This sequence comes from Ochropacha duplaris, assembly GCA_951361185.1. Classification (NCBI taxonomy): domain Eukaryota; kingdom Metazoa; phylum Arthropoda; class Insecta; order Lepidoptera; family Drepanidae; genus Ochropacha; species Ochropacha duplaris. The sequence goes on along the minus strand of OX592696.1, from coordinate 12,429,190 downwards.
TCAATATAAAAATAGTTTGAAGTGTTCGTGACAGATTTTTCAAAACGCGAGGAAATAATTGTGATTTTTTTCGTTGACTTGTTTACACTGAACTTGATGAAGTTACAGAGTTTACTAGCTTTAGTGTAATTTTGCATATCAACTAGAACTGTAACATTCTATTCACTGTTAAATTAGTATTCTGCAGTATTTAGTTGACCCATTGAGTCATATTTTCGCCGGCCATTGCTGTCAGTTTTTAATTTCGTCAATCAATATCCTATAACGTAAATTGTTAAAGTGGATTCGTTCTGTGGGTTATAGTGATTTTTAAGTGACATTCGAAATATAAAAACTCCGGTTTTTGCGATAACCGTTTCGCGTAAATTATTCGGTGTTAGTTTTTACTCCATCAAAATGTGCGCTTCTTGTGATAAGCCAATTTATTACTTCGAAGACAGTGTAGTCTGTAAAGAATGCCGGCGATACTTCCATTACAACAGGAAATGTTTAGGCTATCCGCCTCAATTGCCTATATTGGGGATTGACAGTTTACAATCTTACGTGTGCCATATATGCACAGATCGGATTAGCCGTACACGTCCGAAGGCGAAGCCACAACCAACTCGTAGGTATTTAACTAGCGGCACGTTTTGATGGCCGTTTTGACGTTATCCTTCTAGGGTGCCAAAAAGAGAAGCATAGCGAGTTAAGAAGAGACACCCTATTGTCAAAACGGTCATCATAGCGTGCCGCTCCTTTAGTTCATATTGCTGTATTTAAATTGATTGCTAGCTGAGGATCTCAATTTACACGGTAGACGAGGAGACGAGGTAGATTATGCCACTTTGGTTTAAAAAACGAAACGTAGCCTACAGTCTTCACCAGTTTTCAAACCAAGCATTTTTTTGCATTTATAAAACTTTTAAATACATACCTATATATATATATATACGATGGTTTTGTTTGTTTGCATTGATTAGGCTCTGAAACTACTGAACCGATTTGAAAAATTCTTTCACCAATAGAGAGCTACATTATCCCTGATGAATAGGCTATAATTTTATCCCGGGCAAAGATAAGATCCCACGGGAACGCGAGTGAAACCGCGGCGGACAGCTAGTTCGTAAATTACTCGCAAATTAATAAATATTGTCTTGATATTTTGACTTTTGATCAACCTATACAATTATAAATGCTATCTGAGCTATTTTTATCGAAAATAAAACTTACGTTGAGAGTCTATGGTCTATATTAAATTGTTTTAATGTTGATACCTATGATTTGACCATTGAGATTTCTCATAAAATTTTGTACCATTCTTCGAAAATCACTCCCCATAGACAGCAGTATTTTTTCATCACAATTAAACTTAGCGGCCTTGCAAAGGTTATCATAACAATAATAGTATTTATAATAAAATAATAGTGATAAAGTTTGCTTGAGGGACCTTGAACGATTATTCGTTCGCCCACGATTACATATGCCGAAATAGCACTGGAATATATGTTTAATTAAATGTTTCAGTTAAGGATATGAGATGATGACTGACATGTCACAATAGACTTTATCTTTTTTGTTTTTTTTTATATGTCTTGCGTATAAATTTAATACTTTAGAGTTTAGGCAACTGGTTTTACCATGTATCTAATATTTATATTGAGTGGCTTGTCAAATACTAACTAGTGTATAAAAATACTCAAAAACATCGAACATGTTATAAAATTCATCTTTCTGATGATTTTTAATTTCCAATCTAACCACAAAAATCTTTTGATGGTGAGAACATATGACGTCAGAAGTTCATATAAACTATAGTTATAAAAGGAGCTGAATTGACGTTAGTCACCATCTCTATTTCAGAACAAGAGGTCCAAGAGAAGCTCGAAGAGAAGGTGATGGAGCTGATCGAGGGTCTGAACGCACGGGCGGCCGCGGCGCGAGCCTCGTCCCTCGTAGCGCTGCGCAGCGCTTTACAGCGGCGCGTGTTGTTCACGCTGCTCAGTTCGCACCGAGCCACCCTCGCTGATCACATCACTAAAGCGCTGCGCCGCGGGAAGGACGCCGAGAGACGCGCTGCAGCTGCTGTCGCGCCACTTATCGCTCTACAGGTGGGTTTATACACGTCTTACAGGCGTTAGGGTCGTAGCTCACTTACACGACTCCGCTCCCACCCAACTAATAAAATAAAATTCAAATATGGGCTCTTTAGATATAGTTTATATTGGCAACATAAATTGGCAGACGCTGTCAGCGAGCTGGTCGTGGGTTCGAATCCTACAATGAGCTTGAGCTTTCGGTGAAGGAAACCATAGCACGGTGGTAGGGTACTTTGTAGTACCCGACTGGCTTGCTACCACCCTTAAGTTGAAAATCTGTCGCCAAGCACCTATCGGTGTGTTCCGACAGCTGCACTTGAGAGCCAGTTCCCATCTAAGCTTTGTGTCCTTACCACCTTCGGCCACATCATCACTTACCATCGTGAGATTGTGGTCAAACACAAGCTTATCCAGAATAAAAAAAAAACCTGTTATCTAACTAACTAGATAACGTAAGTACCTCAATTTGTATGAAGACCAATCGTATTACTTTTTGGTGTCAATTTACAGGACAAATGTCCATTATTTGGGTTTGGCTTTTCCTGTACAGTTTTTACAACTTATTAATTAATACAGAACAATCAGTCATTTTTCTAGATGTCGGTTGACGTCCGAAGGCAATAACGGTCGATCGCGGACTAAATGAAGACAAATAGAAAGCAGTCAAATTGACTGCTTTTTGATTAATTTTGACACGCGAAGTACTTACACTCGCGACGTCTAGTTAGATACCTAATAGGTCTGTGGGCCTTACGCACAATCCATCTTGCTGTACGTCCTGCCAAAGCCACGTCCGTCAAGCGTATTCACGGTCGTTTTTCATCATGCATGAGTGACTTTGGCAGGACATACAACGATAGATTGTGATATTTTGTAATTTCAATCGATTCTTTAATCTATTTAATTGGTATCCAATATATCGAGTTTCGTATTGGTTTTTCTCAGTTAAAGTGGTAATTTCAGTAAATTTGACCATTTATTTATTTATTCATTCATTTGCATTCCACAATAAAATTATTTAACACCTTAGGTGGTAAATTAGGTTTAGTCAATTTGTGGACCCTGTCGGTACTGTGCTGTCGGGCACAGCAACACTTACAATAAATAACTAGAAGAGGACAATTATTACATTTTTATTTAATATGTCATATATTTATTAGTAGTATCCTTGAGTTTGACTTAGTTAAATGTAAATGTTCTAGATCGGCGAGGAGGGTACGGAAGAATTCGTGCTGGAAGTGAGACCGGCGCTCGTTGCCGCCTGCACCGACAAGTCCGGCTCGCTCGATACACGCGCAGAGGTATACTTTTTATTTCTTACCGTCTCCGACCAAATAAGACAGAGCCCAGTAAAGGAAGCCGATCGCGTTACTGTACGACGCTGATTACGCGGGATAACGTACGTTCACATTGCTTAATTTCATTGGAGACTTATTTACGTACGCTCCTTCTACCCTTTTTATTTGTTCTGTGCTTACGGTATAGTGCCTCCATGTAGTCGATATGTCGATACGTACATATACAGGGTGTCCCGAACTAATACGAAAAACTTAAGGTGAGCGGGTCACCTACCAAAAATACAAAAATCGCCTCATTAAAAAGTTCACCATTTTCGAGATATTTCGATATTTCAGATTTGTATGTATTGGTTTTTGAATATTAGATCCGTCCTTTAAGATTCACGTTTTATCACATTCACAGTAAAATCATCGTCCATACAAGGCCATTCCACTACAATTTTGAGACAACCTAAAAAGTCATGATACACGTTTTCATTTCACTTCACCACGTAATGACGGTATTCACTTACCATCAGGTGACCTGCCTGGCTGGTAGTATAGTATGTACTTGATGTTCCAGTGCTGTTCGTCCCTGGCTGCGTTGTGCTACTTGCTGGAGGAAGATCTCACGGAGATTCTTGAGATACTGCGCGTCTACGAGACCATCTTTAGTGGCAGCTACCTCAAGGTAAGCAGCGGCTACCTCAATTTAAGTTTGTAGCCCCATTTATCGTAATACTATAGGGCGATGATAACTTAGTGGTATAGACGTCGGATACCGCGACGTAGGTCGTGGGTTCGAATTAGGGTTTCCGATTTTTCGAGGTTTTTTAGTTCTCGGGTGTCGAGACTTCTCGAGCCTGATTTCTCGGGTCTTCTCGGGTTGTCGAGAAAAAATAAAATACGTCTAAATTTTTGTTTAATTAATAAAAAGAGTCTTTAATTTAACTGTGTTTATTTTACATGAAAAAAATCAACATAATTTTTAACAAAAAAAACAAGTTCTCAATAAAAAATCAGCTCAAAACAAAATTGCTAACTAAAAACAATCATACTTCTTCTCCTTATCATAACTAATCTCATCTCACTAATCTGTAATAAAAAACAAAATCTCTGTTAACAATCAGCTTAAAACAAACATCTTAACTAAAAACAATCATAATTTTTCTCATCATACATAACTAAAGATCACTCACTAATCTCACTATGTGGGTGGTATGGTCTTATTTGATTAAAAACAAAAGTTTTATTTCTTTAACATACCTATTCATTTTAAACAAAAATATTATTTTGGTAATACAAAAGTACTTACAAAACAAAACAAACACTTGAACTATTTAAATAAATAATAACAATACTTACCTGTTTGTTCTGCGATTCTATTACTCGTGCGTCACTAAATAGTAAATACACTCACTATGCTGGGTTTATGTTATGATCCGACCGATCCGAACACGGCGGGAGTTGAAACACGAATGAACAAAATACAACTGGGGCCGCGTCGCGCTTGCGTTTGTCGGCAAAAACAAAGGATACCGACAGACACGAGCCGTGCTGTCAAAGGATGCCGCTGCCGCCTCGCATTTACAAAGAAAGCTAAGCGTAAAAATGTTTATTTAAACTTCTCGATGTCTCGACTTTTCTCGAGCTGAATTTCCCGGGTACGAGACCGACCGATTTCCCGGGAATTCCCGGGACGAGAATTCCCGGGAACAAACCCTAGTTCGAATCCTACAATGAGCTTGAGCTTTCGGTGAAGGAAACCATAGCACGGTGGTAGGGTATTTTGTAGTACCCGACTGGCTGGCTACCACCCTCAAGTTGAAAATCTGTCGCCAAGCACCTGGTTAGATTGTTCCGGCAGTTACAGTTGAGAGCCAGTTGCTAAGGGCATTGTAATAAGGTGTACAATACATTGGCAATCCCCCTGCTAATGTCTATAGGCGACGTTAGTCACTTACCATCAGATGACTTGCCTGCCTCGTAAGCCAGACAGACGGACAGTAGAGTCTTAGTAGTAATAGGGTTTCCGTTTTTACCCTTTGGGTACGGAACCGTAAAAAGCGCCTTACCAGGGCCGAAACTGAATAAATGAGTTTTGTTTCTGTATATTCAGGGTGATGGCAGCGTGAAAGTATCCGGGTCTGTGGTGGAAGAGGGCGGGTGGCACGCGGCTGCCCTGGATGGGTGGGCGTTGCTGTTTACCCTAGTGCCGGCTGAGCACGCGTTACAATTGCTACACACGCATCCACCTTCTTTCCACCGACTTGCTGAGCTGCTTGAAGCTTGCAGTCTTGAGGTACAGTACGGTTTGTGGTCTTGGGTTCGAATCTTTAACACGTTCAGTGCTAAGGGGTACTCGACGCGTATGTGCGTTCTTAGAAGAGCTTGAACGTTTGGTGAAGGAAAACATTGTTAAAAATCCACAGCACGGTGGTAGGGTACTTGTAGTTCATGATGTTGAAAATCTGTCGCTAAACACTTATCGGTGTGTTTCGACAGCTGCACTTGAGAGCCAGTTTCAAGGGAGTAGGTACCCTTCTAGTCGGATACCACGCTCAAGTTTATAGTGACCTATTATAATCTGTCAGATGGTAGCGAAATTTACCTTTGTATTCTAATGATATTGTAGCAGTTTTTCACTGCCTGAAAACACAGATAATAAGACGTTTCCTAAAAATGAAACATAGCTAGATCGATTTTTCGCCCCCGAAACCCGCTGCATACTAAATTTCATGAAAATCGTTGGAGCCGTTACCGAGATTTAGATTATATATTTATATATATTCAAGAAATTGCTCGTTTAAAGGTATTAGACAGATTGATAACTCAACGTTACTATGTAAGTTGTGAGCAGTAGTGTGTGTGTGGTGACGTCACATGTGGTGATGTGTGCAGGTGCGTCTGGCGGCGGGCGGCGCGCTCGCTACAGCGCACGAGCACGTGACGTCAGAGTGCGAGGGGGGGGAGGTGGACGTGGGCGGGTCGCTGGAGGAGCTGATGCCGCGGCTGGAGTTGTTGGCGCGAGACTCGCACAAGTACCGCGCCAAGAGGGACCGCAAGGTGCAGCGAGCCACCTTCAGGGATATACTCAAGTACTTTGAGGTTGGTACAAGTAAAATAACAAAAAAAAATCAATAGCGTGTTTTTTTTACCGCTCGCGTTCCCGTGGGATCTAACGGTATCTTATAAAATTCTCGTGTCACAATTTTTGAAATGAATAAAATATTTATTCATCCAAATAGGCCTTTACCGGCACTTATGAAATATCACTATATCTCACGGGAACGCGGGTGAAACCGCGGGGGACAGCTAGCAAAAAAAGAGAACCTATTCTCAGACCTATTCCATACTCTTTACAATATTTTTTTTTTACATTTGTATCTCAAAGTACCTGAAGCGTGATTCACATTATCCAAATAAACAAGCTATTGTTGTGTATGTGTATAGGATGAGGAGATACCGTCAGTGTCTGTCCGTGTGGGCGGCGAGTCGGTGTGGTGCTCGGCGTGGGCGGCTCGCGTCAGGTACGCTGCCCTGGCGGCCGCGCTCGGCGCCGGCCTGCAGACCCTCGCACCGGCCGCCGCGCCGCTCCGGGCAGCACTAGGGCTCCAACTAGCGCCGCCCACACACACTGGACCACGAGCCAAACTCAACAAGCTGCAGAGGGTACTACACACATTTACTATTTTTGTGAAGTGAAAACGAAAAAAGTCTTTAGCGGCGTTGTGCACTTTTTTGGGATGGGAAAAAAATCTTAAACTCGCGTGACACGTGACCTGATCGAGAATTCGTAAGAAGGGAAAGTAGACCGCCGGCGCGGCATAGGAGAGGAAGTAGATTCCCCCTGTCTTTCTACCGCGCGGTGAAAATGTATGCCTGCTCCTGCTGTTTCGTTTAAGCGGCGCAGGGCGCTTGCGCTAGTGTCCGTGTGGGTTTCCCTAACCATTTCAAATTTTTAAAAAGGTACAACGTTAATGTTCAAGTTTTCACACCCGGAGTGAAATCTGTTGCTTTTTGTCAAATCAAATCAAGTTTTGTATGAAATACTGGTTTGTAACGATATATTATACATAATATTATGCATCAACAAAAGATCTACTCTTTTTGGTTAGAATGTAAATAAAAATCAGGAAGATTAATTTGATTACGTAATCGATGTTTTGTTGTATTTTTGAGTGATTGACATCCCTATAGTAGCGCCATCTATCTAAGAGTTGTGCGACTTTATGTTGGAGATAGATGTCGCTACAGTACCTAAACAAATATAATACGGTGTAAAGATATTAATATAACAATAACTATTGCAGCATCTACAGAACACAGCGGCTTGCAAGGCGCGGACGATCTCCCGCAACAAGAGCCGCGACAAGCGGTCCGCGGCGCTCGCCATATGAAGTAACAAACTACAAGTTGTACTACTGTACTTAGTACACTATGTACTTGATTCCAATCCCGAATATGTATAGTGACTGAAAATGAGGCTTTTCAATGCAATTTTATACAGGATGTCCGGTAAGAAGTACGACATACTTAAGGGGGGGATAGGTGGGCGGGTCACCTACCAAATATACTAAAAGGCGATGATAGCTCAGTGGTAAGTGACGTCGAATACCGCGACGAAGGTCGTGGGTTCGAATCCTACAATGGGCTTGAGCTTTCGGTGAAGGAAAACATCGTGAGGAAACCATAGCACGGTGATAGGGTACTTTGTAGTACCCGACTGGCTGGCTACCACCCTCAAGTTGAAAATCTGTCGCCAAGCACCTATCGGTGTGTTCCGACAGCTGCACTTGAGAGCTAGTTCCCTTCTAGGCTTTGTGTGCTTACCACCTTCGGCCACATCATCACTTACCATGGTGAGATTGTGGTCAAACACAAAGCTTATACAGAATAAAAAAAAATATACTAAAATGACCTGTGTACAAAGAGATTTAAAGATAGATACAACAGAGCGGCTATCAGAAGAAAATTCATAGAAAAACAGTGATCCCATTCCATGCCTCAGTAACGCCATCTATCTATGAATAAACTAGACTAGACTGAGCTACTTTTGTCCACTAGGACATAAATATCGGATTACGATTTTGTTCGCAATGTCCTGTCTATTAGTATAAGAAAAAGTCTTTGCCTGTACAAAATCGTTTTTGAGATATTTGATATCTAAAATCAGAAATATCTCGAAATTGGTGACGTTTTTACTGAGCTCATTTTAGTTTATTTGGTAAGTGACCCGCATACGTATCCCCTAAATAAGTTAATAGCACGGTATCATGTTATTGTTGCTTGAAAATCCTCATATTTGGTTAGTTATAAACGTTTTAGTTAAATAAAATTAAATGTTGTACTATATAATTCATTATAAATAGGTTAATTGTATTATGACGTAACTTAGTCATGTTACATTGGCGGGATTGGATTCTATTAATGAAAGACCATATCGCACTGGACGGTTCCGACGAAGAGAAAAAAAAATGTTTTGGTTGTATTTAGGTTTTCGAAACTTAGTTTGCTGCTAGCATTGTTACTAAAGTACCTTCGTACTTAGATATTGGATACACGATCCGCCTTACTATCTTAGAGAATTTCCAAAACCATTAATAATTGGTGGTTTTCTTAGAGATTAATGTTAGCTTGAATTAGGTTAGTTTTAGAACCAAAGAAAAATATTATTTTTTATTAAAATTGGTAAAATGTTGGAACCGTTTTTATGATTTTTCGTTGTCGATACACAAATTCACATGACCGACGGATTCTTGATGAGAATCATTCCTTATTTGCGATGTTGAGTTTTATATCAAATTGTTATTATATACTAGGATAATTATGAATGTTTTCATATCATTTGTATATTATAATTCTTACTCCATAATTTTGGTGATTTGGGCTTATCGTTTACTGAAACCGAATGTATTTATTTACGTTATACATGAATTATTGTATGGTGTCATGCAATTTTTAGTGTATTTTTTTTAAATATTCACTATACTATACCAATGTTATTATTTTGTCTTAGTAAATTGACAGTTTTGATACGTTATGATAGATTTTAATATAATAGCCACTAATTGTGTTGTGTTCACAAGTTTTTAAATCGATTTGATTGTATCTTCAAGTTGTGGAGTAAGGGGGTATATTTTATTTTAACGGTTGATCTTTTAATTATTATATTTATGGCTTGTGCTGTTAAATATCATCCTATCAGGATACGTGACAGTGCGACTCGTAAATTATATATATATATATATATATTACTGTAAAAAAAAAGCTTCTCTGTAAATATTATTTTAATTTGTATTCGCAACTGCGGCCGCCTAGATTTGTACATTAATAATTAGGCTATACGGAGTGTTGAAATAATATTTATTCCGAGATTATAATTTTTGTTTTATTTCATAAATGTAGTTGTCACTACGAAACCTCATTCTTGTTTGTCATCAATAAAATTTAAAAACCCTCAATAAGTTCTTAATTTCCGCCCTAAATAACCCCTTGTCTACTTGTCTCATTCAAAGGTAAAATAATTTCACATTCACTTTGCCATTGAGCTGGATGCAACTAGGATAGCAAAAATTTTAAGGAAACTAATTATGATTAACATTTAACAAAAATAAATACCGTCTTCCAAAAGGTACCTATAAAATAAAAGTAACGACGGTGATATTGTCAAAAAAAATTTTTTTTTCATGCACCACGTCGGGAGGAATGTAGAGTCTGTGCTTCGTACTGGCCACTAATAGTTCTTTTTGGTTTGAATAAATGATTTTATTAAAAAGTAAATTTATAAAAGGATTCGAAATGAGTACGGAGACACGGATAGACGTGTGGTCCGTCAAATCTATATATATAAAAGAAAGTCGTGTTAGTTACACTATTTATAACTCGAGAACGGCTGGACCGATTTTCATGGTTTTTGATTTGTTAGATTTGTCTCCGCCCGGAATATCAGAATAACTATAAGAAAAATGAAGAATATTATTTTTGTCATACATTTTGTGTAGAACGACTTTTTGACATGTCTCGAGATCAGGCTGACAGATGGTTTAGATTCACAAATTGGACACGGTAGGTGTCGCTGGAATCGGGTTCTATTATTTGTTTGCAGTCCTACTGGTAGGACTGCAACATAGAATGGAAAATATACCTATTTTACTCAAAAAGGAACATTCGTTCCAACTTTCCTCCACGGGTAATTATTTTTGCCCGTGGTCCTACCAGTAGGTCTGCAACAAAAACATCATTATTTTGTATGGGCAATGGTCCTACTAACAATGAAGACGAAAAAAAATGTAAATGAAAAATCAAAAACTAGCTTTAATCTAAGACATTTACACAAAAAATCAGATTTTTTCGCTCTTAAAAAAAACCTATAACCTTTATTTATCCTCAACAATAATAGAATAGAGGTAGGATGACGAAAAAAAAAACCAAAACTACGGGCACTGTTACTTGTCCGTAGTCTTACCAGTAGGACTACGAGCAATGCTAAGTGCCCATGGTCCTACTAATAGAACTACGGGCAATTTATTACAATTTACGACTAAAAGGAAACAGTGTTTATCTTAATAACCACCCCCACTACAGTACCTACCCGTCTACTATGTAGTTTGAAGTCAACAAAAATATATGCTATGGAATAATTATCTTCGCTGACATATTAAAAGTCCTGTTTTTGAAGTCTATGAAAAATGGTAGGTATGGTTATTTCCGATTCGACAGATGTTTGTTTCTTCAGACTTTCTCGTTTCTAAAAAAAATATTGATTAGGTTACAAGTGTAAGGCGATCGCAAAGCACAGCGAGTAATCGCCGTACACTGTGGTTATTTTTATTTTGTTAGAACCGGAACGATAATCTGTCGAATCAGAAATAACCCGTTCGATATTCGTTAGTGGTACGCACGTGCGAACGTCTGTGCGTACCCGGCTAATCACAATACAACGAGATCATCGCCAAACACTCAATGGAAGGAACGGAAAGGAAACAACACAAAATGAAACACCATTATAAACACAGTGACTAGCTTTATTCTCAGACGTAATTTACATTGTCTTCCTCACATCAGTCCGTATCTATAAACCCTTCAGTGTATCCATCCAACCGAACCACAGACAACACCAAATTATGTTTCTTACACACTAACAAAGTTATTCCCACGCTTGTGGACTACACTCCTGCACCCCCTACCTGCGCATTACACAAACGACTAGAAAACCTATTTTATTATAAGAACGTATCTGACGTTCGACAAAAGATGTGTATATCAGCAAAATTTCAATTTATTTCTAGTTATGTAGGTCTATTTGAATCCGGCTAAAACTACACCTTTCTTTAATCTCACCACGGTAAGTGATGATGTGGCCGAAGGTGGTAAGCACACAAAGTTGAGATGGGAACTAGATCTGAAGTGCAGCTGTCGGATCACACCGATAGGCGACAGATTTTCGACTTGATGGTGGTAGCTAGCCAGTCGGGTACTACAAAGTACCCTACCACCGTGCAAATATGATACTATTGTAAAGCTATTTTTATGATTAATTTTGACTGCTAATAGAAATATACGTGCCCCATTGAGATATCTACCCCTATTAAAAATATTGAAATTAGCACATCGTTTTGAAATCAGATATGGCAACTCAAAACCATATGATTCAGGTAAGTTTTTGATACTTTGATATTCCGATGGAATATTTTTTAATAAGTGTGCAGTGAGCAACAGGAATGCAGTCCAAAGAATTCGTTGCACAATTTTAAACATCTGATTAATTAGATATCTTTATACCCTTATCTAATTGGTATAAAAGTATAAGCTCATGTGACAGACTCACTACTGTAGCTAAATATTGTAAGCTATTGACAACACGTTGTTATTTGACTTATAATTGAAAAGTCAAATAGCTTCGTCAAAAAATATTATAACCCAAATTTACTTCTTAATAAACCCAGTTTTACTTCTTAATTTGGAACAGGGATGAACCCTGTTCCAAATTAAGAAGTAAAACTCCTCTTGTTAAATTTTTAACGAAAAGTCCAGGATAATTAAATTCAAGAGTACTTTTTCTCATGTTTTCAGTCGCTTTATAGAAAGTAGTTGAAGCCGATTAGTGAATGAATCATGGTCATACATAATTAAAAAAAAAACAATTTCCTCGAAGAAAACAACTGCAATGAGGTGCACCTTTATCAACCAAAGATAAGGACAAATTGGCAATGACATATGGCCTTATTCATTATAAAATCGTCGGTATTTAGTAAGTGCTTAGCAGATTCTAAATTCAAATTCTCTATAGAAAATTTGAATTAAGAATCTGCTTAGTAGATGCTAAACATCGTCGATTTTATTATGAATAAGGCCATAAGTGATTTGGTAAGAAAAAAGTGTTTTAGCTACAGTCCGTCTGCGAAACGTCCAAGACACTCAATATAAATACCTTAAACGTCTATTAATATACTACGATTACATTGAGTTATGGTCTGCATTAAACATACAACATCGATATAAACTACTCGAGTATGGTCTAGTCCAGGGGTCGGCCACCGCGGCTCGCGAGCCGCATGCGGCTCTTTGAAGGGTCAGTTGCGGCTCTTGAAGTTCCCCTCAAAATCATTTTTTTTGGTGCATATGAGATCAAATATTTCGTAAATACCGCGAGCCAAATAATTGGCTTTATTTCGAACCCAAACACAGTTTACTACAGTCCTATTAAAATTTGAAATACAGTGAAAAACCTAAAACAGAAAACTGCGGCTCTTTGAGCTTCCGAGAAGTCGATGTTTTTTGAAAAGTTTGCCGACCCCTGGTCTAGTCATTAATCGAGTCTGGCAACACTCGAGTAATTTCCATAGTGACATTACATTTACTATTTCTATATAAATTGTAGTGCAATACCGCGTAGGTACACAATGAAAAATACGTAATAAATAATTACATTTCGATAGTAAACGATGAAAATAATTCACAACGTGATACTACTAGATGAAGGCATTTTAATGAGTTTAACGTAGATTATATTTTTAAAAATAAAGGTATTTTTCGTAGGCACTGATCAGCCATCTCTGGGTCTTTTATTCCAACATGTTACGTATATTTTTAAATATTCTTATTACCCAGAGAGCACAGTTCTATTGTCAATGATCAATAACATATTTTCGTCTTAGCTACGACTTTTTATATACTCCAAACAGATCACAACACTGGATAAGAATATTTTTTGTCTGTAACACAACCTGCGGCGCGTTTTACCAAATCGCATAGCAATCAGAGGTATGTTCTGTTTAAGGCAACATGAAGGCAGCGAAGGTATCTCTGCTTTTTAATACAACCAACATACAAAAATAGTTACCCGAACTGATTACAACTTATATATTCAAGCGTTTAGAGAAATATTTTTTCTACGGGTACCTACGGAAAAATTTAACTAATAATGTAGCCAAACGGGCCCTATGTCTTAATCGATATAATGTAAGTAGGGGAAAGGTAAAAATCGATTGTTGCAACGAAAACGATACTTAGTAATCGATTTTTTGTAATGCAAAAGGACGGTCTGTGCTGAGCGCAGTGATATGATGATTCTTTTAGGATACATAATTTTGGAGGGAAGGGACTTAGTCTACGTATGAAACATCCATGAAAAATATACATAATATAGATAGGTACGTTGTGTATAAATAATACATATATACAGGTTGGATACTTTGAGATTACTCTTTTCGAAATCTATGTTTGTTTCGTTATGCTGAAATACCTTTGCTATTAAAGACTCGCAAATCGCGACAAAAAACCAATCTCGCAAAAGATCGATCTTTCTCTATTAAAAAGTATTTCAAAGTATCACCACCTAGTAGGTACAATAATAAACAAAATATAAACACAAATATACAGGATGTCCGTTAAGTAGTACGACAAACTTAAGTGAAAGATTTGTGGGCGGGTCAACTACCAAATATACAAAACTGACAGTTGAACTAACAAAATTTTCGAGATATTTCGATATTTTAGTTTTTTTTTATGTATTGATTTTTTATTTTTTTTTTGTTGTGAAAGGGAGGCTAGACGGAAAAAAATCGTACGAAAAATTGTCACGACACTTTATGTCACTATGTATGTTGATTAAGCTGTGCGGCGTGCGCATGTTTCTCTGTCTGTCTGTCTCTCTCTCTCTCTCTCTTATAGAAAGCAAGCCAGATATTTTCATATTTTTTTTTATATATACTCTCTCGACTTATATAACAAGTTTTTTATGTAAAAATATCTAATTTTCATCTAGGTCATTTTTGCATATTTGTTAGGTGACCCACCCACCTATCTCCCCTTTAAGTTTGTGGTACTACTTACCGGACACCCTGTATAATATAAAGTATATCATGAATATAATATTCATTCAAATCGCCACCGGTTATTATAGATTAACATTACTGAATATAATAGTGACATCAAATATACGCGTGAAATACTTATATTAAAATAGTACTTAACGCTATACACATAGGGTTGTAAATCCCGGAATATTGTAAAAGAGCTTAAACCAAAGACTTGCAACGTTCCGGCCACAAATCTAAGTAATCTGGGTGCATATAAGTAATGTAAAACCTGATTTTTCTACTAAACCTGTGATAGAAATTGCAGCGTCCTTTGAACCAGCAAAATATCTTGCAAGAATATATATTTTTTCCAATATAGGAATTGGTAGCTCCCGAATCGCTTTGAGATAGATAAACGACTTTTACATGCTATAAATATATTATAGGTACTACATTTATTTACCTATTTACAATATTTTTAATATGAATTCGGAAAACCGACAAATCGGACAAAAAATGCTTAGAGGTGCAAAAGTAAGGAAATTCGATAAGATTCTTTAAATAACGGCTTGATTGGGCTCAAGCCGCTCAGCAAATATTTCATGCTACAAGTTTTTTTTACTACATAATGTACGGTAATTTACCTCATTTTGAAATGTAAATCAATTGAAATGAGGTTTTTTTTCGCTTGATTGTGGCAACACTCAACATAGTTACGCGTGACCCTAACTTATTTTTTTTAATTACTAATCAAGCATCTAAACACCCTTTGTTTACAAAATATATAATATTTACAATACATAATAAAAAGTAATAATTATGCAACTTATTGTATAGTGCTTTTATATACAAGTGAAAAATAAATTCGCATATTATTACCTAAAATAATATAAAAGAGGTAGTAAGAAGCTTTTAACTAAAAAACCAAATATATATATAAGTTTAAAAGTGGGAAGCTTTATCTGTAAAAATGAGCAAACTATAGTGTATCTTTGGTACTACTATTTTAGGTGCAGTGCTGGTAAACCTTATTTGACACGAATAATAGACAAAGTATCTTAAACCATATTTATAATACAAATAGAGTTTATTTTACTCTATCATTGGTATTCTTTCACAGACAATCCTCTGTTGAGATACTAGAGGTATAAAAACCTCTCAATTTACTCCTATACATCTATTTACATGTTTTGAAATTATATAACTAATAATTTATATTGTCAGTTCAATACAAAGCGATTTGAAAAATAATTTTAAAACGAATTAATCTTTGGTTATTATTTTCTAGCATGATGTTTATTTTTTCGTTTTACCCTAACATGTTTACACTCCCCAAATTTGGGGAAAAACGATAAACTGACTGCCTATGGAAATAATATGAATTACTTATTTTTCAAAATTTCTAAATATAGCTAATTTCCTAAAACACCAAATTGTAGTGAAATGAAGTTAAGTATGCTATGTTAATTAGAATGCGTATGCAATAACAATGACCGATATAATTTTATTTTTATATCAACTAGAATTACAAAGTGATTTTATGACAAACTTTCATTTTTGTGCGTCTATATCTATCTTTATATTCAATGTTTTCACGAAGCGGATTATTGTCAATCCATAATCTAGTAAACAATGTTATTTTATATACGATAATTTAAGTTTCTTCAATATATACTAAACACATAAGAATAAATAAGTGTGTATATATTTTGTATCTGAAACTACACAGAGTTTGTGAAAGTCCAGAGCTAGAGCCTAAGCCAACTTCAATACAAAAGTAAAATTTCGCTGGAAATCAAATGTATAGAAAGGCTGTATTATTTGGTAATTATCATCAGATTCTTAGCATAACTATCACTAGGTTTTTTAGAAGAAATTCAAAAATGTCCACTTGGTAAATTATTATACATAATATGATTGACTTATCCATCTAACACACAGCTCAAACTAGTTTTAAGGGTAACTTTCCACCAGGACTTGCCAATAAGGAAAGTTGAGCGAAGCTGGAAAAAGCGATCCCATCAGACCAAAATACATTCATTCCATCGCTGGTGGGCAACCATCCTAATAATATAGGAATAGGCCTATTCCCTATTCACGAAAAGGAAAACAATAAAGGCCTATTCCAACAGGCGCCTATTAGCGACATTTGCAGCTATTGCAAAACACTTGAAGAATCTTTTACAAAAACTGTATAACACATTTTCACAATTAGATGCAAGTAAGTATCTCAAGTGTTACCAAATTACAGCTTGGCATCATAATAAAAAAATTACATTATGATGTTCTTGCGACTCACATTTTTCGTTCCCATGTAGACGAAATAGCCCATGGTACATTTTAGTGTGGTAGTTAGTCGGAGAGCTTGAGTTTCTTGCACTCGACAGGCTCATCGTCCTCCTCGTCATCATCATCCCACTCCCACTCCTGTTCCTGTTCGTGTTCTTGCTCTTGTTCGAGCTCTTCCTCGTCCACGGGCTCCGGCTCCGCCTCTTCTGGACCATCTTCCTCGTCCTCCTATCAATTATGTACAAGTTTAGTTAATGTACAAATCCTAGGGTGTAGGCATGCTATACTTAACTAACCAAATTTGAAGGGTGGAATGTCCCACTATGATACGGCTATTATAGGCATTGCACAGTCGGTAACGTATTGGCGATTCCCCGGAGTTGTTTACATATATAAGCGACGGTAGTCACTTACTTACCAGACACGCCTGCCTGTCAAATTCCAACTCTAATATCTCATCCAAAATTCAATACCAAATGAAATATTTAAAAAATACGTGTACAAATTACACACACACACACACACACACACACACGCACACACACACACACACACACACACACACACACACATACACACAAGCAAACAAGTACGGGGGCTAGCGCTTGACGATAAATCCGAAGTACGCCGGACGGAACACAACGTCTCAAGGGCATAACGCTTTTTCCTTACGTGACGATCGCAAACCGCGTTAGGGAACTTTATTCCATTTATTTCGAGCTACTCGTTCTACGTTATCGAGTAAATTCTTTGTACTTTGGGACGGACGGACACGGAGTGATCTTATATTGTGTATAGAGTAAAAAAATATTTCGTAATATATCAAACATGTGACGATTAAAAATACATATAATGAGTTCACTTAATAAAGAGATTTAATGAATTTGAATTTGTTATACATTTGAAAAAAATGCCAATATAGTCAGATGTCCAAAAAAATTTTAAAAATGTAACCTTGCTGAATTTCTTGGCGGTTCTTCTCAGTTGTTGTCTGACTTCCGAACCGGTGGCAACTTCTGTAATTCGACCTTCATAAGTGCCCTTCTAGGGCCTAAACTGAAAAAATGGTTTTGACTTTGACAGTTACCGTGTGTGCGTGCATGACGGCAATGGGCGGCACGTTGTTGTGCGTGGCGACCTGCCGCTCGATCAGGTACGACACGTACTCATCGTACAGCAGACGGATCAGGTGGAACGAACCGAACGACGCCGCCGATCTAACAACACATACACATTAGCAATATATTTATTAAATAAA
The DNA here is from genome assembly GCA_951361185.1 of Ochropacha duplaris. Lineage (NCBI taxonomy): Eukaryota > Metazoa > Arthropoda > Insecta > Lepidoptera > Drepanidae > Ochropacha > Ochropacha duplaris. The sequence goes on along the minus strand of OX592696.1, from coordinate 12,410,985 downwards.
ACAAAGTCGGGTTTGTTCCTACACTTATAACTCGAGAACGGCTGAACGGATTTTTAATGATCTTTGATTTGTTGGATTTGTCTCCGTCCAGATTAGCAGAATAATTATTAAAAAATACGAAAAAATTACAAACAAAAAAAGATTATTTATTAAGAATTTAGTTCTCTATAACAACTTTTTGACAAATCTCGAGATCGGACTGACAGATGGTTTAGTTCCACATTTGGTGGCGCTGGAATCGGGTTCTAAGTTTTATTTTCAGGGCAGGACAACGTCTGCCGGGCCCACTAGTATTTACTAAATAAAACGTATTATAATATGACAAGAAAATTCACAAGCCAATTTCAAGTAAAAACGTCGAAATGGTTGTATTAAAAAAGGTATGTATTTACATTATTTTGTTGTGAATAGCAGGCGCGTGTAGAGTGTGTGTGTGTGTGTGTGTGTGTTTGTGCTGTGTATGTGCGTGTGTATGTGCGTATGTATGTGTGTATGCATGTATGTGTGTATGTATGTGTGTGTGAGTTTAGTGAGTACCTGAGCGTGAGTTCACGTATGACGAGCGACGAGTAGAAGGACCAGTCGAGCAGCAGGCGTCGTGCGCGCGCCGTGTAGTCGGGACGCGCCTGGTGCGGCGCCAGGGCTGTCCCCACGCAGCCCTCCAGCCACGCCGCCCACTGCTCCAGGGTTGCGCCGCGCCCTAGCGTCGCCTGGAGGATCACAACCAAGGTATACACAATACAAACATATTTGGAATGCTAATTAGTTGATGAAACTCAACTAATTAGGCATTGAAACTAATTTGTTGAGGATAATTTACACTTTAATATATTTTATTTGTGATGGTTTAGTGTCTTGGCTCGGCAACCATAAATCGAGTGTGGTGTAGCCAGTAAGTCTCACACTTAGCCGCTGCTCCCCCTCGAGCGGGTGGGTATCCTATTTCCCCGTGTAAAATAAAAGGCGTACCTTGAAGTCGGCCTCAAGTCTATGAGCGGTATCCTTGGTGGAGCAGGCACACGCCCACGCCGCCTGCTCGCGCACCACGCGGAAATCCACGCGGTTCAGGTCCGACAGCATCTGGGAAACAGTACAGTATTATCTGTACGTATGGAGTATCTGTGCTGCAGTGTACAGTAGTGGTATCTGGAGTATCTGTGCTGCAGTGTACAGTAGTGGTATCTGGAGTATCTGTGCTGCAGTGTACAGTAGGTGTACTTGGTGTATCTGTGCTGTAGTGTACAGTAGGTGTACTTGGTTTATCTGTGCTGTAGTGTACAGTAGTGGTACCTGGTGTATCTGGTGGTGGTTAGTGAGCACGGCGCGGGCGGCCTGAGCGAGGTGGTTGAGCGAAGTGTATCGTCGTAGCGCAGCGGCGAGCGCGGCGGCGGCGGAGCCCTGGGCACGCGCCGCCGGCCCCGGAGCGCCTGCGCCGCCTGAGCGTAAGGCTCCCTCCAGGCACTTCGCGAAGTTGCGGATCGCCTGACATGCACACAATACATCAATTTATTCACTGTAACTTATTAACGTAACGTAGAGGAAACAATTTTACGAAGTAGCTTAAAAAGTCTGAAACCAAATCCTGTAACTAATTAAATGAACAATAACACCGACAGCCAAAGGGCGTTTTTTCATTAGCCGGCACGGCACCGGCGCCGGCGCCGGAATGTATGCTGCCGGGCACCGGTGAGTGGAAAAACGAACCATATATTTCAATACAATTTTGATACTTTTTATCCCGGGAAAATATTAAATCCCTCAGGAACGCGGGTGAGAAACCGCGGGGCGGAAAACTAGTCCACTAGGCCAAAAGGCATGTAGATGTGTACCTGTGTCAACTGCGGCGGTATAGGTCTCAACACGTCGGGCAGCAGCAGCTCGACGGCGCGCTGGTAGAGCTGCAGGTCAGCGGCTCGGAGCCACTGCGCCACGTCGGGCCGCGCCGCCAGCCGAGTCGCCACGCGTCGGCACAACTCGGCGGGCGGCCGTCGCCAGAACGTGCGACGCGACCGCTCCACCGCCGCTATGTCCAGTGCCGCTATGGCTTCCAGGAATTCTACGCCGTGCTCGCTACACAAGAGTGTTGCATTTTTTTTAAATTCTTTTATTTATATAAAAAGTAACATGGTTTTACATAATTATCTGCCAAACTGCATTTTGTCGGCAGTCAGTTCTCATGTCTTAATTATAAAAGTAATAGCTACATAGTGACTATCCTAAGCTTAATTTTATTAAAATACGTAACCCAATGTTAGCTTAATGCATGTCTATCTGTCTGTCTGTCCGTCTGTCTGTCTGTGATGTACACACGATTTGATGAATTTATATCTATGTAACTATATTGTTAAGGACATAAGGATTACTTATAGTCTGACTGTATACTCTATAATCAGCGCTGCAGATATTAGCTTCGTCGTAAGTCTTAGTAATGTGCTGAGCAATGATCCATATTTTTGCGCGCATACGACGCACAAACATCCAACAAGTGTTTAATTTGTTTTGCACTTCCTTTATTTTAAAAAAGTACAAAATTGTATTATTCACTTCATTATAAACCTAAGCATTTTTATTATCAAAATAAAAGGTATAAAGCAGTGTTGCCATGATATTACTTTCCTCTATGGTGGTAGCTATAAAAAGGAATAACAAACAAACAAAAGCCTTTATTTCTGACATTCTTTTCTCATTACAATAATCAATTACAAATTAAATTCAAATTAATTACAATTAATATTTTTACATATGCATGCATTTTTTAATATCTATTTAGAAATTACATTGATTAGTTAATTACATATTTATTATTTATTTTATCTACACAATTATTATTTAAGTTTTCAATCATTATACTAAGTATTTTTAAAGTATTTATTTTTATATATTATTTGTCTTTCATTGTGACATCAGTAACATTTGAATTTTCAGCAACGTTTATATCAGATTGCCCTTTGGCAAAGGCCTCCCCCAGAGCTTGCCATATTTTTCTATTTGTGGCTGTTCTTCGCCATAGTGTTCCGGCTATTTTTTTAATGTCTTCCTCCCATCTTTTTTTCTGTCATCCCTTCTTTCTTTTGCCTTCCCGAGGATACCACATGGTTACATTCCTGGACCATTTTTCTGTTTTGTTTCTGATCATATGACCTGTCCAGTTCCATTTGAGTTTGTTAACTGTATATGTAACATCGGTAACTCTAGTTTTTTGTCTAATGATCTTTAGTTTAACCTTATCAAGTAATGTAATGTTTAAAATGCTCCTTTCCATTCTATTCTGGCAGACTTTGAGCGCTCTTTTGCATTTATCAGTGAGGTTCCAAGTTTGAGATCCGTACGTCATACATGGCAATATACACGAATTGAATATTTTGGTTTTTTCCTTCATTTTCATGTGCGGATTTTTCATAATCTCTTTGAGGGACCAAAATCTTTTCCAAGAGTTGCTTATTCTAATGTTTATTTCTTTTTGCATTTGGTCTTCTGGTGATATGATTTGTCCCAAGTATGTATACTGATCAACATACTCTATATTACTATTGTTTAGTGAGATAGGCACTTTTGTGTGATTTGACATTAATTTTGTTTTATCAGTGTTCATTGTCAAGCCTACAATTTTGCTTTCTATTTCTAGTTGGTGTAACATTTCTTGTAATTCACTTGGTGATGCACTAATCAAAATTAAGTCGTCTGCGAATCTTAGGTGATTTAGTTTCTCGCCGTTTATGTTAATCCCATAGGAGTCCCAATCCATTTTTCTGAATATATGTTCCAGAACCGCCGAGAACAACTTAGGTGATAGAGGATCCCCTTGCCTCACTCCTTTCTTTATTCGAAATAATTCTCCTATTCTCTCTGTTTGTATCTTTGCTGTAGAATCTTCATATATTTTTTTAATTATTCTGATATATTTCCTATGTATACCTTGTGCTTCTAGTAAAAAGGAATACTATGTTTTTATTGTTTTTTTTTTATTTGGTTTGCGTCGGATTGCGCGCATGAATAAAATATTTTTCTTTCTTTCTATACACTGAATGCTGTACCGCGCCTTAGGTAGGTTCGCAGTGATACGGATTAGCAAAGCGGACCGCTTTAGAGGAGTATACCAGGCATTTATGAACGTCAGAATGGACTCTACCACCGCAGATTTGAAGATTAATTATTTTAAAAAAAGGAGCGTTTAAACCTTCTCTATACTTCCATCTATTCCATTGCAATGGTTTCTGTAGCGGCTATAGTAACAGTGCTATATGTGAGTCGAGTCAGCGGAAAGTAATAGAAGCGCGTCATCACAACAAATGGACGTAATGAAATATAACAGGAATTGCTACATTGCGCTAGCAAAGTTTTCTCTGCACTTTGGACCGGTGGAAGATCTTCCCTTTTCGCGGTACGTATGACTGAAAAATTATTTGATGATAGTTAAATTTCCATGGAATTCTATAAGGAAAAGCATACATTCAAATATAGAACCCCCTCCTTTTTTGAAGTTGCTTAAAAATACGTTTTCATTCAGATTCCGCCATACTTTACGCGTCACCTAGAAACGTAGATAGCTTAATTCCTACCATAATTTTCGACAGAAACTTACTATAACAAACACGTTCTTACCGGTGATGATTAGTGAGAGCGATGAGTGAAGAGTGTGGGATATCATCAGGTAGGTCATGCACCACAAGCGCGGGCGGGTCGGGCGCGATCACCGAACCTAGATACTGTCGATGGGCCACCCCTGCCACCCCTGCGCCGGCGCTACCAGCCGCACCACCCTGGGAGGGCGAGCACGAGGGAGACGGAGAACAAGCCTGCTCCTCCTGCACAACGGAAACACTCTATTTGGTCTCAGCATTAATAGGGATGATGCCTATATTCAAGAAAAAAATCCTTTTTTCTTTTTTTTTTATTCTGTATAAGCTTGTTTTTGACCACAATCTCACCATCGTAAGTGATGATGTGGCCGAAGGTGGTAAGCACACAAAGCCTAGATGGGGACTGGCTCTCAAATGCAGCTATCGGAACACACCGAAAGGTGCTTGGCGACAGATTTTCAACTTGAGGGTGGTAGCCAGCCACTCGGGTACTACAAAGTACCCATACACTATCCTACCTAACACTAACTAGTATGTAGTATAAACCATCTAAAAATACACGTTGTAAAATTCCGCCTTTCTGTGATTTTTAATTACCAATTTAACGGCAAAGAGTAGGTGTTTTGATGTTGCATATTTATGACGTCACAAGTATGTGTTTCATACAAAACTCCATATAAATCATCGTTTTGACATTTAATAAAAAGAAGCTGATTTGATATCTCAGTCACCATCCCTATTGTGGTCATGGTGAATTTTATATCTTCGCCTCGTCATACTGAAATTGATCTTATATATATTATTAGTTATAAGGTTTAAAATGTACTGCTCGTTTAAAGGGACATTGACAACAAGACAGCCAAATTAGACTTATATGTCACAACCCATTTTTAATATGTAAAATTATTGAAACAAAACATCAACAAAATAAACTGAGATTTTTACCGAGGTTACATATTTTTACGGCATAAATAATAAATTCTATGTTGAGAAATAAGTTCCGCAAGTGAAACGGTGAAACTTTCTAAAACCTGAAATCCATACCTGTTGATCAGCAACGTCAGTTTTATCGTCATCATGGCTGTCCGAGTTCAGGTTCCCTTTAGCCCTGATCCCATAGTAGTGGTACTTGGAATTGCCGCGAGTACCTAAACGTCGTGTTCTCAGTCCGATGAACACGGACCGGATCAATTTGCCGAAGGAGGCCGCATTCACTGGATCCAGTCGGTGGGACGAGCAGTGCCGAAGATAGTGCGCATACAGAGTTGATCGGGGGAGGGATACGCCTATAAAGAATTACAATACAAATCGCTACTTTGTAGCAGCATGACAAATGCAATTCTTTTTGAGTTACATTCACATTTGGACTTTATGATAACGTATTTTATTAGGATGTTAATAAGTCGCCTCGGTGACCAGGGTAGTTGTGTGTAGTTGTGTGTATTTGTGTATAGTTGAGTGTAGTTGAGTGTAGTTGAGTGTAGTTGAGTGTAGTTGAGTGTAGTTGAGTGTAGTTGAGTGTAGTTGAGTGTAGCTGAGTGTAGCTGAGTGTAGCTGAGTGTAGTTGAGTGTAGCTGAGTGTAGCTGAGTGTAGTTGAGTGTAGCTGTGTGTAGTTGAGTGTAGCTGTGTGTAGTTGAGTATAGTTGAGTGTAGCTGTATGTAGTTGAGGGTATAGTTGAGTGTGTAGTTGAGTGTGAAGTTGAGTGTGAAGTTGAGTGTAGTTGAGTGTATAGTTGAGTGTGTAGTTGTGTATAGTTTTGTGTAGTTAAATATAGTTGAGTATAGTTGTGTGTGTACATACCCTCGGCAGTCTCGTAGTTATCGAGCAGCCACTGCACGGTGGCAGGCGGCATGCGCGGCGCAGCGGGGCCAAGCCCCCCGCCCGGAGTCGCCGGCGACGACGCAGTCTCCGCCTCGTCGCCTGCCACCTACCAGGTACACACAAACAATCAGAACATCGTTCATTCTCAAAAGTCGCCTGTTGCAAGACTTAGCCATACACGTGCAATTTTACGCTTGGCTTATAAGCACATGTACATGCAGTACCTTGCCACAGTATTTTTTTACGATCATTATATATTTTGAGTATGGGAGAGATCGCATATAAAGAGTTAATTGCATGCTTATCATTAGCAAACAAAAACATGCAAACCCCTTCCCGCTTTAGTTGTAGGACCAATCCTAATTCGGGTAAAGCGTCCCATAGTAAACACTTAGCTATATCAATAACAAAGTGACTCACCAGGGATTCAAGTGCGTAGTATAAAACCACAGCAAGCTATCACAATACACACAAAACAGGCATCAATATAAACCAATTGTGTACGTGAGTAACATGCCAATATTAAACCTTTCAGACTTCACTTTGACAATATATTTATTATATTATGCCCAATTAAATTCAGCGCATCAGCTGAAATAATGACACCTAACAAATATGATATTTCTTAGTCTATCGTGACTGCAAGTTCAAACTAGTATGCATGAAAGGTAGTAATTAAGCCATTGTAATGGAGCCGTTCAAACTGTAGCCCCAGTATTTCAATAGACACATAGACTTAAGTTTAATTTAACCAAAAGTCATAGACTAGATATAAAATTGTAAAAAGAGATCATTGCAATACCGGGACTCCATCAAACTAATGATTGATCAATTTGCAATCTAAAGTATGTACATGTACGAGTTTTTCAAAATCTGATTTACTTATTTGGAATTTTAAGAAACAATTGAGGCTGGGAATGTTATTTAAATCTACAGTAGAATTTATCTAAAGCTTTCTATTATGTTGATCACCGGACACTCGTTCATAAACTTAACGTAGGTTTTTAATTTTTAAGTTGCTAAACTATTAATGGGTAAAGGAGAGACACTTCTTCACTAGGAATTCGTATCTAGCGGAGAACTCAAAGTGTTGATGTGAAATAGAGTTTGTTGTTTTTTTTATGGGTGTGCTACAAGACTCTCTTTTGGGTCTTTTTCTATTTTTAATTCATATAAATGACCTTCTCTTTTATTTAAAAATACTCGGGGAGTTGTATTAATTGTTGACTCAATACAAATACAAATACAATTATGCCGATGTACATGGTACATTTTATGAGGTATTTAAATGGTATACGTATGTTACAATTGGTTTATTTAAATCTAGTCTTAAATGCAAACTAAATGTGCAATTGCAACACCTAATGGAAAAAGTACTGTATCTTATCGATAAAGAATTAATCTCTCGGATTTGTTGAATAAACAGTATTCTTATTTATTACTTTATACCCATAACTTCAATGACGAACCCAAATATCAAGGGGAAGCTCAGTTCGGCTGCTCATGCAGTTAGTAATATTTTAGTGTAGATATTTTCATAGTTTTATATAAAATAGTATATTTATTGCATGAATGAAATATGTCCTGTGGCATTTTGCTGTGGGTAAAAGCTTCTAATAAAGAAACATTTTTATTTTGCAATAAAGAAGCGATACAAGCCAATTTGCTTTCTCGTAATTCCTTCTGAGAGAAGTTCATTCAAATTAGTATACTCACAGTAGCGACGCAAATTATTTATTCTACATCTTATTATTTTAGTAACTTATCAAGACCGTTTTAGTTTTTAAAGTGCAGTCTACAAGATTAATGAATATTTAAATGAGGACAATGTTTAGGTGTAGCCTTCTTTGTTGCAAGAGACATCGTATGTAATAATTGAAAATACTAATTGCTGATTTATAATCGGTTCTTCTCGGCAAAACCTTTCGCGCCGAACGTTAGTCAGACAATTCAGTGAGGCCTTAATGGACAGAAATATTTCTTTTCCTAGAACTATAAGACTTCAACGGAAATAAATCGGGTTATTCGGTAAAAGGACATAGACACTCCAACTCCAATGGTAGGGGAGGCAATGATGCTAAATTTGTAGTTACTCGAGCGTCTTTGGGACCTACTGGATTTGAAGATTAGGTGGAATAAAGAAAAAAAGGTTATGTGATATTTTCCCCTTCAGCGGTGGGGGGAGCGTCTACAGGGTTTCAAAAATGTAAAAAAAAAACAGTCACCAAGAAATACTCGAGCGCGTCAGATATTAATAGGGTAGTCGCGCCACGTCTGTCCGATAACGGAAAAATAATAATCTGCCGTTTTGCGTGGTGGGGGTGGCCGTACGAAGGGGTCGAAAATATTTAAAAAAAAAAATTACTCGAGCGCGTCAGACATTGATAAGGGATGTTAAGTGAACCCTCCAGTAGCTCCAATTTTAAAGACTGACGATTTGGACGCGACCATCAGTCAGGGCCGATTTTTGAAAATGCAAAAAAAAATCGTGACCTTGATTTACTCGAGCGCGTCAGATTTTTATACAGGCGGTTCTTCTTGATGGCCTTGTTGTACTGACCCATAATCTGACAATTATGTTGAGGAGTTTCCTTAATCTGACTGTTTGAAAAAAAAAATATATAAAAAATATCGAAATCTCGAAAATGGTTCAAGATATCGAAAAAATGTTTGTGCAAAAGTTGTAGAGAATTTAATGTTCTACAATATTTATTATGAATACATATACCAAGAAACCCATAGGAAACGAGATATTTGCAATAAATCATTTTTTGACCTTTGACCTTGAAAAATCAGTAGTCGCGGGCACCCTATGATAAGTAGCTTTTGAGACAAGTTTTAGGGTGTCAAAATAAAGGTTTATACAAGTTAATAGGTGACTATCTCTCATTCTGAGGTGAAACTCATAATATTCCTGGACTATACACTTAATAATGATTTTAGCTACTTCGGCTTGTGCAAATCGGCAGATTAAGATATTTCCGTGATTCGTGACTAATTTCCTTCAAAATAAAAAAAAAACTAATCGCGCTCTAGAAAATCCAGGTGACGTTTTTTTTTTTGCAACTTTGCGAGTCTCCAATTTTTTTTCGTCACGCCCAAATTGTCAGATTATTGAAATGTACACTATTTTGCATGTAACTAACTTACCTTACCTTAATCTGACGCGCTCGAGTATTTCAAACCATCGATTTTTTTTTACTAATCTGACGGGCTACCCTAGACGTTCGACACTATATAGAGGGCTCAGATTTGGTGAGAGTACTTCACAAGGAGCAAGGTTGCCCCCCTTATGTTAATCTGACGCGCTCGAGTAAATCCCGAAATCCCCTATTCGCCTCCCCTACCACAATACTCGTTTAGTCAAATTCAATCCTGGCAAGGCACCAATGAAAGTTAAAATTGACTTAATACTTAATGTCTTGGAATTTATAGTGTTTTTAGTGCACTGAAACAGAACGGTACCTGAACCAGACCAACATTATAAATACAAAGCAGCACATCACATTTCTCGTAAGGTATTCTAAGGTATAGTTACCACGACGCCATATGTGGTGTACTCGGCGGTGGCCCCACCCCAGGCGGCATCGGGCGAGGCTCCCTCCGCGGCCCCCCCTGTTCCACCGGCACCCACGGTACCCCCGGCACCCACGGCACCCCCGGACACGTCCGCGCCAACCGGGACCGTCGTCACACCGTACACCGGGTACGAACGCAGGGGATCACTGAGTTCAATACTGTCTTTACAATCATTCTCTAGTACCGACAACAACAAAATAACTTACATCCTACTAATCCTTCCTACTAATATTATAAATGTGAAAGTTTGGATGGATGGATGTATGTTTGTTACTCATTTACGCCAGAACGGCTGAACGGATCTGGATGAAATTGGGCATAGAGATAGATTATAGTCTGGAATAGCACATACTTTTTATCGCGGGAAAAGATAAGATCCCACGGGAACGCGGGTGATTTCATTATTCGATAGGGTTATGGTTGCCCATAATCACACCATGGTAAGTCAGGATAAAGCCGAAGGTAGTAAGCACACATAATCTGGAAAGGAACTGGCTGTCACAAGCAGCAGCTGTCGGACTTGTAACTTGATGGTGACAGTCAGCCAGGCGAATACTACATAGTGCACTAATTGCCCCACTACTTCCAGAGAAACTTATCGATTTATTAGTTGTAAGTACCGCGGCGAAGGTGAGCTTGAGCTTTTGGTGAAGTAAAACAACAAACCAAATCACGCACTTTGTAGAACTTGACTGGTACCCTCATGTTAAAAATCTGTTGCCAAGCACCTGTTAGTATGTTCCGGCTGCACTTGAAAGCCAGTTGCCTATAAGGCACTGTAAAAAAGTCGCCAATATTAGCTATTCTCCATGGTATTGCTAATGTCAATGGGCGACGGTAGACACATGATCAGACGTATGGTATAAAAAAACTGAAGACGCAGGATGAAACACAATTACAGGCATTCGCTACAGGCTTTCGGGATATTTCATATCCGTCTTAGACAAAGAAGGATCAGACATAATAAATTTTGGCATACATAAAGGCCTTAAATAGATGATCTAAACAGCGTCCGTGTAGCAGGCCTTAGAGTGATTGTACAGTCCGATACGGGAGCAACAGCAGCGTTCACATTATCGGCACCTAAACTGAGGGTCGCTTGATGGTGAAGCGACTCTCGCACTCATGTGTCTCTTCTCACGCACTCTTGTCTTCTTGATTTGACATATTACATGGATAATAAAATAAAGATTCTTACATATGCTGCTGATGACCCTGAGTGTATATCTCCTGTGGTTCGGTGACATATTGAACGTGGTAGTTGACGGCATTGCCGCCCTCACCTGTAGATAAAATACAACATTAGTATACCATCTAATAGTGTGATGCCCCATCCAGATGTTAGTCGGAAAGCCAAGGTTAAAATTAATGTCATGTCAAAGAAGTACTATAAATATCCAGTCCAATTAGAGCTTGAGAAATTTTCCACTGAAAGAAGCCTTCGTTTCAAAGCCCAGGATTCTTTCAATACCTGCGTAGGTGGGAAAAATGAACACCCACGTAGATTTATTTTAAATGCCTTCACAATTAGTTTAAAAGAAGATTATATTTCAATAGAAAAACATAATACTGATATGAATTTAGTTTCAGCCGCCGAACTAAACCTAGTACTCAAACAAAGAACGGCCTTTGTCTTCGAAGCGACCTCACAAGGCCAAATTTTATCGAGCAAATTAATCACAACGCACTACAGAAGCCTTTAAACAACACCTCCAAGGTATTAAATGAAAATTGAAGGCAGTTTTATTACAAGGTGGCACTTACAGGGGTAATAGGAACGGTAACGAGGCACCTCCATACTGATGGAGATCTCCCAGGCAACTCGCCTCCGGACCTACCACTTCCCAGAACATCCCGACATACCCATCTCATTCCAACTAGCTGGCTCTTTCTCGCACGGGAAAGCGTCTAAAATGTCCATAACTCACCCCACCTGTTATTTTGATTGTAATAGAGATGTAAGCGATATAATTGCAAACTTTCCCCTTTTGTAGCGGATTTATTCGGTAGTTAGCAATGGCGATTTGATACAGGGCTTTGTTATAAGGATGATTATAGTTCTTATTAGGGAAATCAACTAATTGAAAAGGTTTTACTGAAAACGTGACCAATTAAGAGATTATTTATTGGTAGTGCGATGTAAGGTAAAGTCGATGGTGTGCTGGTTTATTATGACAGTATGCAGATATTTACCAAAGACCAAATATTTATTTACGAATAAAAAAAATAAGCACCGAACAAATAACTTGTAGATATATAAAACTAATAGTATGATGATAAATCTTCGACCAACAATAACGAGATCAAATTCTATATATAAAAAAGAGAAGGCCTAACTGACTGACTCATCAACGCCCAGCCTAAACCTTTGGACCCAGCAAGCTGATTTTTTTCATTCATAAGTGAGGAATATGAAAGATTTTTTCGAAAATCAACTCATAAAGGGGTAAAAAGGGATACGCAGATGAAACTGCGAGGCGGAAAGCTGTTTAAAATAATGGCTAAATGTGTTGCCAAGAGCAAAACTCGAGATCGGCTGGATCGATTTGGCTATTTTTTTGATGAATATGTTCGTAATAGTTCAAATTAGGTTTTTTTAAGTATTGTTCTATGGGATATTTTTAACAGAACGTCTGTTGGGTCCACAACAACAGCTAGTAATAAGGATCCACTTTAATACGCCAAAACATCGTTCAATTCCTATCCATTTGTAAGAAATAAAAATATGCTACAACGACACTTGAAAAACATGATACATAATACACTAATAAAGTGTATATGTATATAAGAGCAGAGAACTCAATAAGTGCGCATATAAGGGTGCGCGCGCGGCACGCGTCATATCAAAGGTAACCAGCAACGCACAGGTGCATATCACATGTCACAATAGGGGATCATCCTTGCTCCCATAACGCATAATGCACTATTGATAATGATCACTCAGGTAGATAACCCTTAGGGACGTTCGCAATTATCCCTTTATTATTAAGTTTCATTTATATTTTTAACACCAAAGTATTATAATACTTATACGGTTGTAATAAAGTTCATTTTATAATGTGAAAGGGTAACAATTTACAGGGTGTACTTTTAATATGGTATCAGTTTGACAGGTGGGAGATAATCTGATTGTAAATGTCAGAGGGTGAGATTTATTTTTATGTTTGGACAGTGCATAAAAGCCTTCTTAACGATTAGGAACGCTTTGTCCATCTTCGAAGATAAATAGTGAGTTAGTGAAGAAAGAACTGAAATTTCCTTTGATGGTGTTCTGTGAGTATTACATTCATGCAGTTATTATTTGAATAAAAGAAGCGCCCTCTAGATCCAAAGATGTAAAATATAAGACTTTTATACTGAGTACCACTATGTAGTACTGCTAAGTTACCTATCTACATCATATTTCAAATATCTACTCTTTTGCACTGCTGTAAAATAGTTTTCTAATTAATTTTTTAATCGACACATACATGATTATGATGATTAGTATGTAAATTATGATGATTAGTATGTAATTTTTTTAAACCTTTGTTGCGTACGTTATGCTGCTTATACTATAGAAATAACTTTGAATTGAGCCTTTTCTTACTGATCAATCTTGCTTGAAAAAAAAACTTATGGCCTTGTTAGTAATGGCTCCATAGTAAAAAAAAATCAGCATGACGTATCTAACTTTTATGTATTTCGAAAAAGGCCATGTTGAAAGTTATAAGTACACAACATTTAATGTTAGAAATGTTACCAATGATAAAAAGCGTAAAATAACAAAGATAAACTTGCTTTCTTGGTCACTGTGTTCCTCTGATTTGACTAGTTCAGCCGAGATGTTTCCACGCCATGCGCCCTTCACTGTGCATGTCGATCACACAACAAATAAATAAAATATAATGTGCATTAACTACATACATGCTAAAAACTAAGGGTAAAACAAAGCTATTTAACTAACAATAAATAAATAATAAAACATAACAAAATAACATTGAATCTATACATTTAATTAGACTTGACACCTTAAATAAACCAGTTGGACACAAGAAATTTGGACACAAGTTTCATTTATAAAATCTTATAGGCATCAAATAAGTTAGGGGCTTTTTAGGATTCCGTAACCTAAAAAAACGGAAACCCTATTACTAACCCTAACCCTAAGACTCTGCTATCGTGATATTATCGTGAGTTGAAATTTTCACAGATGATATATTTTTGTTGCCGCTATAACATCAAATACTAAAAAAAAACTACAGAATTTGTACAGAACCCTCGGTGCGCGAGTCCGACTCGCACTTGACCGGTTTTTTACACTACTCTATGGGGGTAAATTGGGGGATCGCAGTGCAGAAAGCTACAGTTCGTAAAATATACCTTATACTCTACTATATGGTCCACCTGTATTACACAATTAACCATACATTATACAAATGAACCTTATTATAATCCCAATAAGGTTCATTGTCGTGTTACTGACAACTGTCGCAGGTGTCAAGTTGTATTTTATTAACTATAGTACTATCTTTATTTTGTTTTACTCAGACTATGCTGCATAGGTGCCTTTTGACCTTATTAACTGAAATTTTTAATGTGTGTGTAACAGAACTGCTAAAAAGGTTTTCTCTTTTAGTTTTACGGTTCTGTAGCTCCGTGTCTAGTAATGTAAAGCTAAAAATATTCAAGATATTATCGAGTATTTTTTACACTTTTTAGATATAATGATCTGTTTTAATAAGCATTCAATTAAAAAATATGCTTATTGCGCGTGTTTCACTTGGTCTATTTTTTATTAAATTACTAGGGGCCCGGCAGACGTTGTCCTGCCCTGTAAAAAAAAACTTAAAACCCGATTCCAGCGCCACCAATTGTGAAACTAAACCATCTGTCAGTCCGATCTCGAGACATGTCAAAAAGTCGTTCTATACAAAATGTATGACAAAATAATTTTCTTCATTATTCTTTTTTTTGTGATTTTTTCATATTTTTTAATCCTATGTCCTTCTCCTGGTTCTAAGCTACCTCCCGGCCAATGTTCAGCTAAATCGGTTCAGCCGTTCTTGAGTTATAAGTGGAGTAACTAACACGACTTTCTTTTATATATATAGATTAATTTCATATAACCCTTTAAAGGTATAACTATTAAATAAGAATAATAAATCTACTATAAAGTTGACAAAGGCCAAAAATGAGATAAGGCCCCATACTCACTGGCAACTGTAATGAAGGTATGCTGCGCCTCCGCAGAAGGACTGGAATCTCCTGAACTACCATCGTTCACTTCCACCACTGTGCTGGAAACCTGAGATACACATATTTTTGAGATTTTTGTTAAGATTGTTATCAAACGGGCAACACCGAAGCAGACTTGTAGTAATTTCAAAATTTTATTCCATGAATCATGAACATAATGTATATTATTTATTTATTTTACTAGTTTATTTATTTTATATTTATTTTTTAACCATAGATATACACCACCGTCAATTATCGTATCTGAATTCCTTTAAATCCAAAGGTTGTCTGGAAAAAATCGCTTCTTAGCGATAAGACCGACCTATTGTACAACTAATTGTATAATATTAATCTTGTTATTTTTTTATCTGTACTTGTTTTTGGTGTATAATAGAGTTGTCTATCTATTTATCTATAATTTTTCGAGACAGCGGTGAGACAGAGAGAAACAGCGGATTGTTTCTCGATGGATGTCGCACACGAAATTGATATCGAAAACGTAACAGTACGAAACGTAATTTTAAGAAATTTGGGCAAGCATATAACCATGGCTTCGACATTCATCCACAGGGTTGAATGGTTAGCCAAGTACAAGTCCCATTATAATTCAGGGTCAGAGCGAAAAGGCTTTTTTTTGTAAGGATTCTCCATCGAAGCTTCGTCATCCTAAATGGACAGGTCTACAAGCCCAAAATTGTGAAGAAAAAACTATGTTTCGAAAATTTTAAGACGATTATGGTCACCTCGCCATAACTGAGACAGCAGTCACCGAACAAATACTCTAAAATGGCGACTTCGTATTTGAATGTAACTAAACCGAGCTGCTTTTCTTTAATCAATTCAATTTAAGATCTTCGCACCAAGTCTACACGTGGTGAATTAAGGCCTTGGACCGATAAGCATCAGATAGTAAAGCTAGATAATTCACCTGTTGTAGGGCATGCTGCAGATGCATGGCGTCGGGTATCTCTGGGATGACGATCAGCTCGCGGACCTGGTCTGACGACACGTCGCCGCCCGCGACCGCACCCTGTATACATACACGTAGGTAAATCACTCGGATAAAATTTTACCCGCTTTCCGCTCTGCACGAACATATTACAAGTTATTGATGTCGATCCTTCTACACAAGTGCAAGTTTTTTCCTTTTATTTAATTTTATTATTTTTTGTGTTTAAGCTCAGATTGTCCAAAAAATATTTCAAAAATTTTAATGTGTTGCTGAGTTTCTTTTTTGATTCGACCTTCTGGTTCTTCCCACTTGAAACGTATTTAACCTTTTATAAGCAATTTTCTGACTATATAACCAGCTGTGACGTAATTTGTTTTGTTGATGGATTTATCGAAATAGGAGTTTCTTGCCGGAGTCATTATTAAGTGTATTCTAAACCGGTGGTAGAGTCAATTGTAACGTTCATAAGCGCCTTATCAGAGCCTGAACTGAATCAAAGCCTAATTCTGTTTAGGCCCGAAGAGACCGTCCTTTTTTTAGTTTCCACCAGTTCTAAAGACATTCTTCAAGTGAGAAAAACCGGCAAGAAACTCAGCAAGGATACGTTTCTTAAAATATAGTATATAGTTCTTATAATATAGGATTCTTTCTTAAAATGTATTTAATTCGTGAAGAATAAAGAAGAAAGAAATAGTAGAATATACATGTTACATAATATAATACAGCACTTAAAATGTACATATAAAACCGTGTATATTTTAACAGGCTTGTTATATAAATCCTAGATACCTTAACCTTACCCATCCTACATAAAATCTTGTATCATACCTACAGTGCTCCCTTGTCTCAAATTATAAGTGAGTGGTAACATTTCGTCAACTAACAAACTTTCATTAAAGGTCTTAACCTCCAATAGTAAATGCTTGCCTATATTTATCGCGAATACAAATAACTATTTGAACTTTAAAACAATTAGTCACAAGGTGTCATTTTACCTGCGAAGGCGCAGCGAGTCGCGCCGCCATTTCGGGCGAGGCGGGCGGCGACGACTCTACCAACACTTCGTCACCGGCGCACTCAAAATCTGCAACAACATCAAACTGTTCAATCACTATCAAAACTATTATTTATAAATTAAAAAACTGTTGTAAAAGTACTAGTTGTGTGGCCAAGAACCTATTTTTTTTATTAATTGTCAACAATGTGTTCTGAAGTAAGTGAATCAAAAAAATTATTTTATTGTACAATTTTCTTATATTTTTTCTGTGTTTATAAAAATACTATAAACAGAACTTATAAATACAGTTCCACAAAATGATACTAGGAAAGTAGAATTGAGAGTTCATCTATACTAATATTATAAAGAAGAAAGATTTGATTGTTTGTTTGTTTGCATTGAATAGGCTCTGAAACTACTGGACCGATTTGAAAAACTCTTTCACCATTAGAAAGCTACATTGTCCCTGATGAACATAGGCTACTTTTTATATCGGGAAAAGATAAGATCCCTCAGGAACGCGGGTGAAACCGCGCGGAACAGCTAGTTTATTATAGATCTTCTTTAGAAAAATATAGAAACACTCAACAAAGCAAAAAGAGTACCTACAAATTTCCAACCAATTAAAGTAAAAAGAAAGGGGAAACTTTGCAACCCCTATACCAAGTTACCTTCAATTTCAATGAAACCTTATAGGGATGTAAACACGAAGGTAAAGTAAGTTATATTTTTAAAATCAACTTCAACATCGTTATAAAAAACAAGTAGCTATGCATGCAATGCCTAGCAAATATCTAGATTGTTCACATATGCATCAATGTTAAATAAATGGATTATTTGACTTGTGAATAAAAATTATGAGATAGTAATACCCACTTGTACAAAGAAAAAATATCCTGAAAACTAAAACTGTAATGCTCTATTAAAATAAAAAGCTTGTAATGCATTCTATATTTCATATTGGACAATAAATAAACATAATAAATTTGTCAACCATTGCATAACGCTATCCCAGGTGATAGAGATGTTATTGATCTGTTGGGAGCAAGGGCGGTGAGTATTCGCAGAGCGTATCCAGGCAACACCTCATCCGTCCCTCCGCACCTTTACTCTCAACAATACAAGTATATAAAAGCACTCACTTTCTAAATAGAACACATTTTCAAATCCCATTTCAGACATTTTTAATTATGAAAATCTCAAAATTGAAAATGTAATGGTTGCACAACACAAATGTACATTATTGTGACTTTGAATGGTTGGTATGATAATCAAGTATTGATCAAACTGTCTCTATAGCTGCAGACATGTTAGCCAATGCCCTGACTGTTACTATAAGTTTACATAGTGTGATAGGGTACGGTGGGGATGCAGGTGGTATGTCACGGTCCAGTGCTACCACCTGCCATGTGCTATTAACGCATGGGTGAACAATATTGAACTGTTCTTATAATTATTGTTTTGTGGTGCAATTAGTCATTTGTTATATCATTGGGAAAGGAAACATTGTTAATTACATATAAGGGTTTGATAATTACTGATTTGTTTTCAGTGAAATGTATTTAGTTGTGTTATTCTTATTAATCCATGACAATGAAAATATTTTCATAAAATTTTGTCTGCCTAGCAAATATCTTATCTCATCACATTTCATTTGTATATTTTCAAAGAGTACTCTTTGTTACCATATGAGATTATTACAGAAAAGGTGCATAATTAATCGAAAGTATTTCATTTAGATGTTATAAAGTCTCAGTCCATTGTCTAATACATAAAGGTCGACGGTAGGTATATGTTTATATCCATTCGCAAGTTAGTAGTATAACTTCGGCGCGTGCCGTACCAGGCGCGCCGGTCGCTGCGACCCTCCTTTTTCGATAATTCAGATAAAATTCATACGAAACAGGGACATAGGGGACCCAGTTCGGAACAGTTTGCTCCCTCCATAGTCCGTGTAATATGCACCGGTAGTGATTATACAACATTTATCAGCGTTATCAAACTGATACAGCATGATATTACTAGAATATTTTTATTAAAAATATATCGAACCCACCTGCCAGCCATACCTAGAGCTGTCAAAATCCTCATAGCTTCTTTCTTTTTTTATCCTATTACCTTTTCTTATGGATTTTTCCAAGGTAGAATACGATCACGCAATTAATTATATTCACTTTAGGCTTTCGAGGACAGATTTTTTATGTAACAGGGAAAAGAAAATGACATCAATGTTGTTGTCCTGTGCTAAACCCGTTTCCTTGGCTACGAACGAACCCCGGCCATACTAAACTAGTGATGTGCTAACTAATGACGTCCATTGGTACTTTATTTATTTTTGAATCGCGATTCCTGGAATTGGTATTTCTTGTATAGGTATAGTTATGGATAAAAATATATTTTATTCAACTTTCTATTGATCTTCCGTTAAATATTTTCTTACATTATTTCTTCATGGTGTAAAAAAGTAATTACTACCATAATAATATAAAAGTAATATAATTATATACCTACCAACCAGAAGTTTTTCTTCAAAATTAATCGCGGTTACTTTCATTTCGTTAGCAGATAACTATTATAATATTAGTCGGAGATTCGTTTGTCAGGTTTATGTTTCATACATTCATAAATAAATACCATTATTATTACGAGGGGCCTATGTCCAGCAGTGGACTAACACGGGCTGGTGATGATGATGATAATGATGATAAATAAAATTATGCACAGACCATAAAATAATTTACTATGGAAAATGGTTAGGCTAGGGAAGGGAACACTAAATAAACCAAATCATGCGCCATGTTTTAAACCTTATTGGTAACCACAATAGTTAGTAAACTATTGTTCATAGAAAATGCTAAAAAACGCTCTTATATAAGTTACATACCTTCAAGGCAGTTGGCTTCAAAGAAGTAAAGATAATTATTAGAGTCATCTTCAACATCTTTTTTCAAATCGTTACTTTGATTTATTGTAAAATTCCTGATGGTTATATTCAAGTTTGTGTACATGTCTATGATGAAAAAGAATAATATCACCTAGGAAACAACAAAGTAGATATCACCTTGGTAATTAATTATTTATTTATTTACGCAACGCAATTATTTGATGTGATTATAATAGCAAATAAATAAATGACACTGGAATGTTTATTCTTTATATGATTTATGGAAGTTTGAAACTAGATGGCCATGATCATTATATCATATACATAGTAATAAAAAGAAACCTACTTTTAAATACGACTTTTTGGTTTGACATTCAAAGTGTCGCAGTTAAATTATTTTGATTTCAGTTTTATTAACTAATATACGCATGTACGTTGCGACTAGGGGTATAAGAAAGAACCACGAAGCATCTAGCGGACATTTACGTTCAAATCCACATATATCCAACAATATCTTTCATTCTATTTTCACTAAATACTGACAGAGACATCTGTATTCACTTAAACAAACTAGATAAGGTTTGGCGTTGATTAATTAAGTACAATGTTTGAATGCGACATGACTAGACATGTGCTAGACATTATAGCAAGCCTCTATATGGTACGGGTGGGCTGCGGGGCGGTTACCGCCCTAGAGTAACCCTATTTAGAAAGAGAGGTTGTCCCACCGCAGTCGTTATATTATTTCTCTTTTTCGCAATTGATAGGTATTTGCTTCAAGTAGGTATGGAGAGCGTCCTATCCAGATAGTATATATAATTCTATCTGGGTGACAGCATGGACTTAATATTTATTATATTAAGTCCATGGCTACATATCAGTAATCCACATTAATCTGTGCTGTGGCATCATTTTGTCCTAGCTATATATCAATCAGTAATCTGTGATATCAGTATTCTGTGATTTTGTCCAGAGGATAAAAAAATCACTATTTTGTCTTGTTTGTTTGATAACTGAAAGTTACCCGTTATATTACTCTCCTCTATGCTGAAAGTATAGATTGTTTGTGAAGATGAAAATTATAGTTAAAAAACTTCAAGGAGGCGAGTGTAGCTTAGAGGTACAGTACGGTTTGTTTGAATATTGTACGATCAATCAAAATAAATATTTTATCTGAACTAAATGAAATGTATTTCATTAATCACAGGTGCTTCCGACTACATTAATTTCTGAAATAAAACATGAAATCGCTGAAAAACTGAACATTCCAGTTGAGGAACAAAAGCTGCTTCTTGTGGGCCGTACTCTGGTGGATGAACAGAAAGTGGAATCGTACCCTTCAATCAAAGAGGGAACCAAACTAAATTTAGTTGTTAAAAAACCAGAAGGACTTTTTGAGGTATCAGTGAAGTATTTCAAGACGCTAGGAATGCCGAATGCAGAAGCTGTAAACACGGCAAATCGTCTACTTAAAATTGTTCAAGATAAATTCAACAAGCTTTCATGGGATGATATTGATAGATTGGCTTTGGACTGTTTACTAGATGCAAGTGGTCAGAGCCGATCATCAAATCAAACAGAGACGGAGTGTGAAGACATGCTAAGTTAAAATAGGATTTAAACTGTTCTATTTAAAAATCAAATGTTTATGTGAACCCATTATTTGCAGACTAAGGTTACTGTAAATTGCTGTGCTAGTTAGTCCTCTTAATTGCTCCGAGTGAAAATGTATGCCAAAAATAAAAAACAAAAACCGACTTCAAAACTGTAACCTATACCTACGAGTACAAACATAAACTAAAAAGTAAAGAATAATATTTTAATTTCAAAGCAAGAGCCTTAAAGGACAATCAACAAAATTATTGATATTTATATATCTATTTAATATTTATAAACAGTTCTTTTTGGAGTCGGTGCCAGCCAAGAAGGACAGTTTTGAACTGGACACGAAGTGTTCATACGAGAAAACGTCTTACGACACCTCTCCTTACGGTAATGGTCCTTAGGTCTGCGCCGTCGCTCCCCTACCTTTCGAAAGTTTGTTACAAAGGCAGAATTAAACTGTCTTTTTATTCTTTACTTTTTAGTTTATGTTTGTACTCGTAGGTATAGGTTACAGTTTTGAAGTCGGTTTTTGTTTTTTATTTTTAAAAATAATTTTATTTTTCAATTTTTAAAGTTTATTCCTTATTATATGTTATCCTAGGCAAAACTAGTTTGTCCTGAAATCGGGTCTGGCCGGTAAATACACTTTATTAACATCCTTATTTGGGTCTATGATGATATGAGTGATCCATTTTTTTGTCTGCAACCACAAAATAATACTGTTAAGTGATAAACAAATACAAAAATAAATGAATAAAAAAGAGTTTAATTTCAGTAATCTTTATTACATTTTTGTTATTACACCATGCATTGTTTATTTTCATACCTAACTAAATAGTTATATATACAGTAAACTGATGGCAAGTTAACACATACACTTCTTCATCAAATTAAGTCCCATGGAATTATCTACCTTATTTCTTTTGGAATAAAGCCTTTGGAACTTACTTGTGAAATAAACTTTGCAGCCACTGCCTCCTTTTGACATAGTTCAAAAAGTAAATGCATATTGTTACCTATTCACACTGGGCTGGTATAAAAAGACGTTTGAAAATAATCTTGATAAAATCCAAGTAAGAGTGGTATAGTGTGAACAGATCCTTATAAAACTGCTACAAAATAATTTAAAATTCAATTACAATATTACCAAATGGACATATAAATAACTGACTATTTTACTCAATTATTATGTATGTTATAATTATATATACTGCTAATTTGAATATAATAGGAGATCAAATAATATTACAAATGAAGTGAGAAGTTACAGAGGCACTTCACACTCTTATACATATACATCCAAACAGTCACAACCTTACAAATGAGCCTAATTATTTATGAATAGTGATTTCAACTCTAGCACTATAGACATAAAGACCCATATACCGAACAACAGAATCGGTGCTATTGTCATAGACTAATTTGACAGGACAAAATTTCATCACACCCATTGTTATGCTTTGAGTTAGATGTGGTTATAATGCAATTTTCATTAAAAATATCCATAAATACCCAATACATTTATGTTTGTGCTACAGTTAAAACCAATATAACATCATTATAAATTCATTTAATCCTTGAAATATGAATTACTATTATTGCCTCCGCATTTCATAGACTATTAACGTAACATCTAATATCTCCAGGGCCTTGGAAGGAGGCTGCTCATTTCGAAACAGTACTGCGGCCATAATTACGTCCTGCGCTTAGTTATGACGCAATAGTGTAGTAATTCCATTGAGTTTAAGCCAGCCTGGAGACTCCACGCGCACTCATGTCTATGCAATAAAGTCTGTCACTTTGGGGGGGGGGGCAACGCACACATTAATACGCATGAAATGCACACACACAGGGACAACGTGTCAGTGTGTGCAGTTTTATATAACGCCTGTCAGTGCCCCCTCCCGGCTGGCTTAATACTCCAAGAGTAATTCATACATATTTAAGACGAGTTAAACCTCTTTGTGATGTATTGATGGTAAGCATGCAACACCAATGAGCAAGTACTAAATCTTACTACAATATAGGTGTACATGTCAACCATTGTAGAAATCTGGGTCCTTTAATTGGCCCTTACGATTTGGAAACTGCTAGTTTCGTTAAACCTCTTTGTGATGTATTGATGGTAAGCATGCAACACCAATGAGCAAGTACTAAATCTTACTACAATATAGGTGTACATGTCAACCATTGTAGAAATCTGGGTCCTTTAATTGGCCCTTACGATTTGGAAACTGCTAGTTTCATATACTATGACATAGTGCATATTTAATACATTAAATTCGAAGTCATAGCCACAACCTTACAACCGTTTTTAAATATATACACTTTTTTTTTAATAGTAGTAAATACACTTTTTTTTTAACAGTTTTATCGAAGACAAAAAAGAACCTATGTAGTATGTACCTACAGCCTATCATAAGGTAGACAATTTTAGCTTTAGTTATTCTGGCTCCTAGATAAACTGAACGTAACTGTTTCAGAAATTATTAAAAAAAAAACTCGCACACATTTCCTCCTTAAAATGAAACAAATTAGACTTCCCAATATTTTCTTACGTTTCAGTTATAAATATCACAACACGTTTTCCAACCACATTCCTCAACACGCCTTAAATAAATCTATAAAAAGAAATAAAGATTTAGAACATGTCACCGACATGTAACGACTTATTACTTATTCGTGGTCACCAACACACTTCAAATTTTACTTGAAATTTTCATAGAAACAAGATTAAGTTACTGTCAAAAAAAGTGTATAGAAAACTGGCTGCATGAAGGTCAAATAATATATTTATACATTGCGTCCCAACTGATTAAGTTTAATGGAAAGACAGGTCTAAATATTCAAGAACACAGCTCTTTTAACCAAAACAGACAATATAAATAATTTCTCAGTGCATTCTTGTCTTACAGCAGGGACGGATTTAAGGGAGGGCAACCGGGCCTCCACAAGAGAGGGGCCTCCACATAAATTCTATACATTCATAAAGTTCTAGAAGTGTCGTCGGACATGCGGTTGGAACGAAGGTTTCTTCCGCTATTTATAAGGTGAAAATATGTATTATTTATCCACTTCGCAAAATAATTTGGGGCCTCCACTCTTTTGTTGGCCCAGGGCCTCCACACTTCTAAATCCGGCCCTGTCGTACAGTACCCAATAAATAACTTTTCCCGTGTGAAATTACGAATTAAACGATATGAATTAAGTACATAAGTCTTAGCATGAACTAAAACCCCATCGAGCATATACCTTCCTTGATAATGCTCCCAAAACTTACTATATGGACATAATTAATATATTTTTGGGTACTGTAACTAGATATTTAAATTGAGATGCTGTGGCAAGTCTTCTTGGCTGGAAGAACAATAAATACAGAAGCACCAAATAGGGAAGAAGATTCACATATTGCGCTCTTGTTACTGTTCAAGCATTCGTTTCCCATAATGTAAGTAAAATACTTTTAATTATTGCGAGGAGCAATAAGTTAATAAGAATAATTTTAAAATAATATCAATATTATAAAATAGTTTACAATCTAAAAATGACGATTAGGTTGTCCACAGAATAAAACTAACATGATTTGACAGGATTAAAATTTTTGTTTTATCTCTATCATCTTCATATGGTAGGAAAGGGATAGACATATTTTTTGTCCTGTCAAATAAAGTTTAGTTTTATGCACAACCGAACAACACCTGTCCTACTTATAACTATTTACATCTTAATATCACGTATTGCTGGTAAAAACTCGTGAATATGGGTTATAACACAAATTATTCAATTTATTCTGGTTTTACCTAGTAGGTCAAATTATAAAACAAAATATTTCATAGAAAAAAATAGCTACCGATTGTAATAAACAAGACTTTAGAGTCTTGATATTGAATCAATAATTTTGATTTGGATTATTTTTGACAATGATATGATAAGTAAAAAGGTGTAAATAGGATACCTACACACAGGGCCGGATTTAAGGGAGGGCAACTGCCCGGGGCCTCCACAAGAGAGGGGCCCCCACATAAATTCTATATATTCATAAAGTTCTAGAAGTGTCGTCGGACACGCGGTTGGAACAAAGGTTTTTTCCGCTACATAAGGTGAAACACTGTTAAGAAAAATATGTATCATTTATCCTATTCGCAAAATAATTTGGGGCCTTCCACTCTGTTTTTGGCCCAGGGCCACCACACCTCTAAATCCGGCCCTGCCTACACACGATTAGATTTT
This sequence comes from Ochropacha duplaris, assembly GCA_951361185.1. NCBI lineage: Eukaryota > Metazoa > Arthropoda > Insecta > Lepidoptera > Drepanidae > Ochropacha > Ochropacha duplaris. Next base: position 12,385,115 of record OX592696.1, on the reverse strand, counting down.
AAAGAAATGACCCAGAAATGGCAATCTAACGGACACATAAATAACTTAATATTGCAATATCCGCACTACATTATGATATCTCATAACACACGATGGCGTTTTTGTTTGTTTCGGGTCACTTTTACATTTGCACTCGGTCCGTGAAGTGCATCCGTTGATGCCGGCGATGCGACACAGGTCAAGTTAAGCTAATTAGCCACATTTTAGCCTCCCGCTTACGGACCGCTTATATCACACCTATCTACACCTTTTGACATATAATTCAAATTAGTTTCGTCATAACGTGGTGGCAGTTGATAAGTACTTAAACTCGTAATAATACAGCAAATGTGATCAATATAATAAGGTAGTTAAGGTTCAAATTCAGTCGTAGTCGCTGTCGTCGTCGGATTCCGACTCGGACTCGGAGCTGTCCGGGTGGTTTTTGGTGATTTCGATACAGTTGTCCACGTCTGTCAGTCTTTTTAACGATCGCCCTGGAAATTTACAAAATATTGATCAACAAATAAATCCAATGCAGAAAAATTGCCTCGCTGCGTTTCTGCCGGAGTGTTCTCAGGTTAAGTGTATTCCGAACTGAGGGCCGGTAAATTTGGCCGTTCTCTATTATTTTTATTATCAAAACAAACAACTTCTATTCTAAACATGCAAAAACAGGTAAATAACTTACCCGTCAGTGTAGTGAGCAACCTGTTCTCATTGCCCGGAGGCATATTTATTGGTCCCAGCCTCTTAGCGAGTTCGCGCGCACGATCCGCACCTGGAACTAGAATAAAATATATTCAAATAGATATATTCATTTGATTGATTAAAAGAATTTTTTTTTAAATTCTGGATAAGCTTGTGTTAGACCACCATCTTACCATGTTAAGTGATGATTTGGACGAAGGTGGTAAGCACACTAAGCCTAGATGGGAACTGGCTCTCGAGTGCAGCTGTCGGAACACACCGATAGGTGCTTGGATTTTCAACTTGAGGGTGGTAGCCAGCCAGTCGGGTACAAAGTACCCTACCACCGTGCTAAGGTTTCCTCACGATGTTTTCCTTCACCGAAAGCTCGAGCTCATTGTAGGATTCGAACCTACGACCTTCGCCGCGGTATCCGACGTCACTACCACTGAGCTATCATTGCCTTTAAAACTAGTGTCCGACCGAAACCTGTTTTTTGCCGAAACAGAAACCAAAAGTTCGGTTTTGGTTCTAGTTTGGGTCCAAGTAAGTTTGGCGGCGTCGTCATATATTTTAATAGGACATCATTATATGTTTCCGTTACAACAATAAAAAAAAATAGTTACCTCTGGTTCCCTCTTGGCTTGCATCTTCTGTCATGGATACACGCTCAGTTCTGTACACGCCGCTCACGAGGTCCCATACGAATAAGCACTGGAATACATGATATAATGAAACTTTCATCACACATTTCATTCACTGTAAGAATAAATACCTAGAGAACGAGTCTGTGTTAATAAGAACATGGTCTAAAAACCACATCTGTCAAATGACAATATAGTTATGAATAGAAAAATCTTATTACAAGGTAGCTCATTATATTGATGATAAAGATGTCTGGAAGTAGCTGCACTCTGCACAAGTACACCTTGTTTTTTACTGATATAATAACCAGTTTTTGTTTTTAGTGCGGGTTATAATTTTGTATTAGTTTAAGTATAAACATTTGAATAAAAAAAGCCAATATTGTCAGATGATCCAAAAATGTTTAAAAAATGTAACCTTGCCGTTTCTTCTCAGCTGAAGGCTGTCTTCCAAACTGGTGGTAGCTTCAATAATCCGACCTTCATAAGTGCCCTCCTAGCGCCTAAACTAAATAAATCGTTTTGACATTGACTTATGTTACTTTTCCCGCCCAGACTAAACTTATTTAAAAATATGTTGAAAATCTGTCGAAAAACCTTCCGGTGTGTTACGGTAGCACTATTTAATTGGGCACCTTTGGGTACATTACCACTTACGTCTTCAGGAAAGACGCAAAATCTTATCAAATACAAAATTTTATCCAAATCGTTAGAACAGTTTCTGAGATACACGAAATATATGTAGAAGAATAGGTCGTTTATGGTTATAAGATAGTAGAGTAGATTACCTCAGCGGCGTATTGGTGGCGGTGTAGTAGACACGCGGCGCTGGGGTCCTTGCACGCTTCACACTCCGCGCCGCTACACTCGCTCGCCCACATCCACATCGCACATAACTGATCACACAATATACTAATTATACATCCAAAATCGAACAAGCTTACATGCAAATATAAATGTCTCAAATCTTGAAATTACTAAAAACTTCTATTGTCATTCCAAAATATTACCTATGCTATTCACGTATATTGTTAACAAGACAGGCCCAAGAGTAGCTCCCTGGCTAATTCTAAAATTTTAACAATTTATAGCACTTGCTTATTCATTTAACGCAGTACTTTTATGTGGTATAACTTCCTAATCTGTTCTTTTAAATAGTGCGTATTTTGATTAGCTCAATATTTCATGGAAAGATAGTAAGGAGCTCAGTATCAAAAGCTTTGCAAAAATCTAAGATCAATCTTGTTATAATCGAGAGCGCCGTACGCAACTAAAATAACAATTACATTTGAGCTACGATTTAAATATTTTAATTACATTGTAAAATACTATATTTGTTTTGTGATGATCTAGACTCACCCCAGACAAACAGCCGCTCGACTGACACACATCAATAACATGGCAGCCCCAATCGAAGCAGTAAATAAACTTCTTGCCATGAATCTCGCACAATCGGCCGCAGACCTCGTTGCACAGGAGCTCCGTGTCCAGGGACCGTTGTTGGGCCCTCACCGTGAGCGGGGGAGGGGCCTCGGCCGCACAGAGTCGCTCCCACGCCCCTGTGCCTATCGCTTGGAGGGGCCCGTAGCCTGCGCCGTGCGCTGTTAGGTGCAGGGCAACGTGGTACCCCGATATACAGTCGTCTGGAATGGAAAATTGTCTAAGGAACCGACTGTATACTGTCGAATACGTGCAACATTCCAATTAGATAAAAAAAATTACAAGTTCGACTTCTAAACTCTTAGGTTTTGACGCGAGCAAGGAAGAATGCGTTTTACTTTGAAGCCTTGGTAACAACCACAAAACCTGGCAGGAATAAAGTAACATTTAACCGACTACGATTTTTTTATGACTATTTGATCTATACACGAATAAGAATCAACAAAATTTGCTACCTTCTGAATCCGTAATAATGGACGTAATCTCATCATCACTCTCGACGAAGTACCGCGTGAAGAATTTACTGCATTTAGAATTTTCCGAATGCACAAGATATGGATCCTTCGCGTTCATAGGACAGTCAGACAGTGTTTTTGAGGTGTTATCGTGCACAGCCACCGTTTTTAGAGAGCCATCGTCTAACATCTCCGTCACCCTGTACTCTGATTCACTATTATGGTCAGACTCTAGAGCTGAAAGTCCTGGATTCTTCAAATCTGAGCTTGTGGTAGGTGAAGGAGGCCTACTTATTTGGTTATGAGCCCGTAGCACTACACTTTCCACTGGTGGTGACTTAGCACGCCTCATCTGACTCTTACTCGTTGAATTATTACCTATGTAGTACTTCCTATTACTTCTTAACACCCTAAAGGGAACAATATTCTCGTTGTTATCTTCCGAGAATTCGTATTTCTTATCTGCAAGCCTACGTTTCCTAAACATACTCAATTTTTCACATTTCGTCTCCGCTTCTTCTACAAATTCGTAAGCTTTCTCTGCTATAATTCTATGTGTTTCGTTAAACCTTGACATGCTTTCTGCTGGTCGCCTCCTAGGAGACCTTAAGGGAGGACTTATCAAGGTCCTGATTGATGGGGACGGACCCTCCCATTCTTCAACCAAATTGTGGGATATTGAGGATGCTTGGATGCATAATTCCTGTCCCATAACATCAGGCAAATGTACCGGTCTGGACAATTGATAAGGTTCCATTTCGAAGTCGGAGAAATCAGCTAGTATATTCTGTACGACGTTATTTTGATATTTTGGGGATTGGAAAGGTGCGGAGACATCTGAAGCGGGTGTACTAGGATTCATGTCAATTGAATTAGTTTCGTCTCTATCTAATGAGAATTTAGTGTCCTCTACCACGTCTGTTCTATCTTGGTCAGGTTTCACAAAGTCTATTTCTAGTATGTGTATGAAATCTGTGTATATAATGATTTGGTTTGAGTACGCTAGTTGGACCACTGGCTCGTACATGCTTGAATCTGATGTGCAGAAGAATTTTGTGTGTATCGCGAAGTTGTGTTCCAAACATCGCTTGCCCCAATTCAAATCATCTGAAAAGATTATTTTACGAAAAATTAGAGTAAACTATCAATGTTTTTACGATATTTTAAAAATTGAATAATTTACCTTCGTCTCTAGAGTAAATTGAACATTTTTTACATCCTAAGCGAGGTACACCAATTACACTGAGGTAGGATCGTTCCGAACACGAGTCTCTGGAAAATAATAATAAATAATATCATTTTAAAAATCCTAATTGTAAAGGTGGTAAAGCAGCAATTTCAAAAGTGTATAATCGGTTCATTGATTGAAAGTGGAATTTTTTAATTCCTTGTATTAAGAAATTCTACTTTCAAGTTCTAAAAACTCGACTTTACATGAGATCCTTTATTCCCTAAGACATTTTCTTGAATAAATATGCTACGATGACATTTATCGAGATCCGTATATCGAGTAGTATTAATAACTCACGCAATCCCATAAACAACGAGCACGCCAGGGTTGTGCTTCCACTGCGCCATAGATATGGTAACCTTAGTATCCACACAGTCGTCGCCGAACAGTGGGACGCTGTGCACCGGCCGCACTACGCTGCCAGGCACCCACGACAGGAAGTGGAGGCTGGAGACAAAATACAACTCTGTGACTGACTGGCAGCCAATCAATCATCATCTCAGCCGAAAGACGTTCACTGCTGGACATAGGCCTCCCCCAAAGTTTTCCACATCGACCGATCTTGAACTACTTAGATCCAGCGGCTTCCCGCGATCCTCACTAGGTCAACGGTCCACCTTGTGGGAGGCCTGCCCACGCTGCGTCTTCCGCTCAAGAGATTCAATAGCCAATCAATGCTAAGTATTTTGGTGGTTATATTTATTAAATGGCCTTTCCATGTTTGACCTCCGGGGCATGGTTTTCTACCGATATATTCCTTCACCGAAAGGTCATACACATTGTACGATCGAATCCATGATCTTCGCCTCATAATTTAATGAGCCTTTAATGTTCAGACACAGTTCTATTAAATAATTTGAAATAGTCGTTATAAAATTTTCTACTGGAACAGTAATAAAACAGATAAATCATTGCATAACCAGCCACGGCAATCAAGATAAATATTTTGGTAGGGGAGGCAATGATGCTAAATTTGTAGTTACTCGAGCGTCTTTGGGACCTACTGGAATTTGAAGATTAGGTGGAATAAAGAAAAAAAGGTTATATGATATTTTCTCCCTCAGCGGTGGGGGGAGCGTCTACAGGGTTTCAAAAATGTAAAAAAAAACAGTCACCAAGAAATACTCGAGCGCGTCAGATATTAATAGGGTAGTCGCGCCACGTCTGTCTAATAACGGAAAAATAATAATCTGCCGTTTTGCGTGGTGGGGGTGGCCGTACAAAGGCTCGAGTAAATTTTTAAAAAAAATTTACTCGAGCGCGTCAGACATTGATAAGGGATGTTAGGTGGACCCTCCAGTAGCTCCTATTTTAAAGACTGACGATTTGGACGCGACCATCAGTCAGGGCCGATTTTTGAAAATGCAAAAAAATAAACGTGACCTTGATTTACTCGAGCGCGTCAGATTTTTATACAGGCGGTTCTTCTTGATGGTCTTGTTGTACTGACCCATAATCTGACAATTATGTTGAGGAATTTCCTTAATCTGACGGTTTGAAAAAAAAAATATATAAAAAATATCGAAATCTCGAAAATGGTTCAAGATATCGAAAAAATGTTAGTACAAAAGTTGTAGAGAATTTAATCTTCTACAATATTTATTATGAATACATGTACCAAAAAACCCATTTTGACCTTGAAAAATCAGTAGTCGCGGGCACTTTATGATAAGTAGCTTTTGAAACAAGTTTTAGGGTGTCAAAATAAAGGTTTATACAAGTTAATAGCTGACTATCTCTCATTCTGAGGTGAAACTCATAATATTCCTGGACTATACACTTAATAATGATTTTAGCTACTTCGGCTTGTGCAAAACGGCAGATTAAGATATTTCCGTGATTCGTGACTAATTTCCTTCAAAATAAAAGAAAAACTAATCGCGCTCGAGAAAATCCAGGTGACGTTTTTTTTTTGCAACTTTGCGAGTCTCCAATTTTCTTTCGTCACGCCCAAATTGGCAGATTATGGAAATGTACACTATTTTGCATGTAACTAACTTACCTTACCTTAATCTGACGCGCTCGAGTATTTCAAACCATCGTTTTTTTTTTACTAATCTGACGGGCTACCCTAGACGTTCGACACTAGATAGAGGGCTCAGATTTGGTGAGAGTACTTCACAAGGTGCAAGGTTTCCCCCCTTATGTTAATCTGCCGCGCTCGAGTAAATCCCGAAATCCCCTATTCGCCTCCCCTACCATTTGTCAATCATGCTGATTCTGTTGTTTACAAACAAAACTAACTCCTCTTTTTGACCAATAAATAAAGAAAAGGATTTTATAAGCACAGACGTACAGATATTTTGATTTGTTTGTTGAGACATTCTGAAATACATAAACTTATCTATTATCACAAGATAAACTGCATTAATTACATGCATACTTACGTAAACTTAGAGCTCTCTCTGAAGTACATCTGTGAGTTACAGCTATACGTAAAGCTGAGAAGAAACTGTCCGCATTGTGAGAACCCCATGAAAACATGCTCCCTCAGGTAGGACTTGGGGACAATGTCCATGAGGCAGAAGCGAAGACGTTGGGGTATACGCTCAAATATCTTACGACTTCTGTCATTTGTTTTTCTTGAAATGCATCCAAATACCTGCAATGTTTTTGTATTTAGTAGTGTGAATACATTTGTTATAAGCTGTGCTCAATCTTTACGATATATTAAATGAAAGTACATTTATATGTAGTACAAATAATTAAAAATCATTAGGTAGGTATGTATATGTGGTGCAAAAATTTGTACCTCTTTTTTTAGAGCGTAGCTATAACAAGCATTAGTGTTATCAATAAAAAAAATTGGTAACAGTATTTTCCCCAAAAAATTTAATGTTTGAGTTTGATCAGTGGGTGAATACTAGTTTATATTAAAGTATGTACATTGTACATACTAACATTAATTTTGATGATTTTGTGTAGTGTCTCAAACAAAAATTTAATTTTAAAATATCATTTTCTTTTTTCTATAGAATAGGCTCCTTTTACTTAACCTGTCAGTTCTTACTTGGGACAATCGGGGTTTCAGAGTCCGCACCACTTGGTTCTCAAATGGGCAATCGGGACGATGACATTTACTTGAAAATAGGGCGCGAATTTTTAAATTTTTAAAACTACCCGCGAGTTGACGATTTGTTTGACAGATTAATGTCGCGAGTCAACAGATTAAAAGAAACTAGATGTCCACCGCCGTTTCACCCGTATTCCTGAATGATTTTATCTTTTCCCCGATAAAACATAGAATTTATTCAGCCATTCTTGTGTTATAAATAGTGTAGCTAACACAACATATAACACCAAAACAAACGGGCAACCAATCCAGTAAACAAAACATCTAACATTGTCATTAAACAGTTTCCTTAGATTTTGTTATGTGTTTAAATACACTTAGTTTGTCTAATGATCATGTTTTTAAATGAAGATAGTGGCAATGTAAATAAAGCTCTTTGCCATATCTATTTGATAATTACTAATCAATATTTACTTAAGACATTAAACAATATTTTTTTAAACAACTGGATTCCTAATAAATTATTAAAATAAAAAAGTATTTGCAGCTAGTGACACAGGTGCAATGGGTGAGAAGAATTAAACTTAATGATGCATTAAACTGAGGTGGCACTGGTTTGGACAGAGGATACTAGATAAGCAACAGGAAGACAAGCTTGGGAGAACACCAGGAGTGGCATGGCCTAGACTAGCCAGAAACAGACAAGGAATGAAGGTTCTAGAGGAGGTCAAATATAGTGAAATTATTATATAATCTGAATATAGATTTTTAATATTTTTTAAATACAATCTTAGTTCAGAGTCAGATGGGTGTGAGAGCTGTGATAAAGCATCCCAGGATATTTTTTTTTTTTTTTTTTTTTTTTTTTTTTTTATTCTGGATAAGCTTGTGTTTGACCACAATCTCACCATGGTAAGTGATGATGTGGCCGAAGGTGGTAAGCACACAAAGCCTAGATGGGAACTGGCTATAAAATGTTTTGTCTTTTCAGTTTGTATAAGGAGTATATTTTTAAAATGGGCATTAAGGGCACAAACCTGGAGGGATCAGTAAAGTTACGAAACAAAAGTAGATTCTGATGTTTTCATTCTCATTTTTTTTTTGCTTTTTTAAAGGGCTTATACAGTTACCAGAGACATATATACTACATAGCCTAAGATGGCTGTGTACATCATTTATGTTAGCCCATATCCTTGTGTTTGTAAGTGATTATGTATCCGAAGGTGGTAAGCTCACAAATCCTAGAAGGGGCCTCGCTCCCAAGTGAAGCTATCTGTACACACCAAGGTGAGCTTGATCATAGAGTATCAACTTGAGGGTGGGCGCCAGCCAGTAACTCTACCAATGTGCTATGGTTTCCTCACAATATATTCTTTCACCGAAAGCTCAAACTCAATGTTGGATTCAAACCCACAACCTTTGCCACAGTATCCATGGTAACTACCACTGAGCTATTGCCAGTTGACGATATTGAAGTTTTCTTGGCCACCACTCTGTTAAGACCTTACTTATTAAATTTTTCATCAATAATGTTTGAGTAGTTCACAGGACCTACCTTGCCATGCATAGCAAATTGGTTTGCCTTTAAATATCCGTAATTTTAGTTGTTTTACCTTGATAGGTATTCGAGGCATATTAAACTAATACAATAAACCATAATCAAGTACAAATTATGGATAACAAATTAACAATAAAAAAATAAGCTCAGGACAAGCTTTTAGTTCAATGTTTAATGTATGAAATAACTTACCTCTCTATTAAATAATTTATGCACAATATTACTACTATTAGCTGAGATGTTTTTGGGAGTATTATAATTTGATTTGTCGTTTTCATTTTTAGTAAATGAATAAAATTTATCAGATTTATCAGCCAAAGAATCCATGTTCGTTTGTTTGACTGAATTATTTTGACATTAGTTTGGTATAAATATTACCATACCAAAATTATAAAGTGCAAAATAATAATAAAATTAACGACTTTTTGGCGGGAATTTGTGAAGTAAGTGACGTTGCGTTTCCATTTTATTTTCTTTATATTTATTTTATTAAATAATATCGGTGATGTTTTGTCCAATAAAGATCAATCTATGTGCACAAGTCAGGTGAAATGAAATGAAAGCGTGTATCGTGACTTTTCAGTCCCAAAAAGTCCGTGAAGTTTTAGTGGAACGGCCACCAATTTCTCTAAAATCTGACTGGATTTATACGTGGTTTATTTATACAGATGAGGACAAGACTTTACTGTGAATGTGATATAACGTGAATTTATCATAAAACAAGAACGAATATTGAAAATAAAGAAATGATTCAGGCTTCATAGTTTTGTAACTAAAGCCTTTAAAATAAATAAAAAAACATACACTTAAACGTCAATCAATTTTGTTGCTGTCAAATTTCAAAAATATCAATCAACGCGGTCGGTCAGTTTTTTATATTTAAAATAGAATAAAACAAAGTGTTCAACCGAAAACTGTTCAAACTTCTTCTTCAAAATGGAGCCAATGACATTAGGAAGCCCTACACATTCACCTTCAGGGAGTCCGAACGTTGGATATTTACCGCCTTTCCTTCTAGGTGAAATAAATCCGCCAACTACCCCTCGAACCAATAGCTTGTCTCCTACGAAAGGGCGAAGTCTTGCATTTGGTAAGTTACATTCATGTTATTGACAAGTTTACACTTAATTTTTTCGAGTTTATGAAAGTACTTTATTTTTATTTTATTTCAAATTTGTCAAACTCCTTATTATAAATAAACCTATGCCATCTCCCTTGGATCTTTACATGTAATTATCTGTGTCTCATACTGATATTATCAACAGGGTCACCAACTAGTCCAACACAAACTTCAACCCCAGACCAGAAAGTGTACCGTCATAATGTATCCATGCACCAGCAGGCTCTATTTAATCAACAAAATATGTTTGCCAGCATGCCCACTTCGCCTAACATCTCATACTCAAGTAAACCTAATGGACCACCTATCCAGGACTTGTTTGATACTATAAAAAGTAATGAACCATCCATTAATAAATCCTTATTCCAAGATCAAAGTTATCTTGGTTATAATAATAATTCAATGATGCACAATTCTTATACAAATAATATGAATGCATCAATGAATGTGCCATGGCAGGATGAGTGTAGAGATCAAGACGAATATTGGGTGACAGTTTTTGGGTTCCCTCCAAATGCAGCTAATACGGTGTTAGCAAGATTTAGCAACTGTGGTGCTATACTTGGTAAGTAATGGATTGATTATTTAGTATTTGGAAATGTTGGAGTTATTAATACTTGTACCAAAACCAAAATAGGGATGTTGCCTATTATTATTATTATTAAAGCTTTATTTTTCCCATACAATTTTTTTTTTTTATGTCATTTCAAATGTTTAGTTATTTTTTATTTTTTTTTGCATTGTCCTGATTGGGTAAGAGCCTCCTCCATCTCTTTCCATCTTTCTTTATTGTGGGCAACATTCATCCACTGTGTTCCCATTGTTTTTATCAGGTCGTCAGCCCATCTTTTTCTTTGTCGTCCTTTATTTCTCTTTCCGGAGGGACCCGGCCATTTTGTGGTTGGTAGTGTCCACCTTTTGTCCTTGTGTTCTTGTGTTGCCTATACCTATTCAATAAAAATTATCTAACACTAACTAACTAGTGTATGAAATACTCATAAATAGCAAACACTTTGTAACATTCAACCATTTTATGATTTTTAATTAGGAATTTAACAACAAAGAGTATATCATTTGATGGTATATATTTATGATGTCATAAGCAAGTATTTCAATACAAACCTCCATGTTAACTAGTTATGACATTTTTTTATTTTTTTTCATTCTGGATAGGCTTGTGTTTGACCACAATCTCACCATGGTAAGTGATGATGTGGCAGAAGATGGTAAGCACACAAAGCCTAGATGGGAACTGGCTCTCAAGTGCAGCTGTTGGAACACACCAATAAGATAGGTGCTTGGTGACAGATTTTCAACTTGAGGGTGGTAGCCAGCCAGTCAGGTAATACAAAGTACCCTACCACCGTGCTATGGTTTCCTCACAATGTTTTCCTTCACTGAAAGCTCAAGCTCAGTGTAGGATTCGAACCCACGACCTTCGCCGCGGTATTCGACGTCACTTACCACTGAGCTATCATCACCTTAAAAAGAAGCTGATTTGATATGTCAGTCAACATCTTATTGCTCAAAATATCTCAGAGCACAATGTACTTAAATAAAAAAAAATATTGTTTAAAAAACCACGCTTCGTTTGCTAATCACACTATCCTTAATTAAAATTTATTGAAAATTATTTTTAACCTTTTAGTGTGATTTTTATAAAAGCGTGTTTTTTTTAGTTTTTTTAAACTATTAATTTTATTCTCTACTTTTTAGTTTGGTTATTTTCAAAAGCGTGTTTTATGAAAATAGGTTCAATTCGGTACATTCTCCCTTTTTAATGCGCCGACGATGCTGGCTTTATTTAAATCCACAACGAAGTTATAGGGGGGTCGAAAATGGCCTGAACTGCTTCGAAAAAAGGATGGTACGGCCGTGCCACTTTTTTGCTCGAGAATTGGCGGGGGCACTGCCGCGCCCCCAGATTATTGTATTGTCCTCGGTCCTTGATAAGTGTGCAAAGTTTCAAATCAATCCGTCGTTTAGAAAGGTATGAAAATCACGTTCATTTGCTCGAGAATTGGCGGGGGCACTGCCGCGCCCCCAGATTATTGCATTGTCATCGGTCCTAATTAAGTGTGCAAAGTTTCAAATCAATCCGTCGTTTTGAAGGTGTAAAAATCGCGTACATTTGCTCGAGACTTGGCGGGGGCACGGCCAGATTATTGCATTGTCATAGGTCCTTGATAAGTGTGCAAAATCAATGCGTCGTTTGGAAGGTGTCAAAATCACGTTCAAAGATAGATAGATAGATACACACCAAGTGAATAAAAGCGTATTAAAAATATAGCAACATCACCATCATACATTTATTAACTTGACAGATAAACAATACCCAACCCAAGGAAACTGGGCCCACATCAGATATGCAACTAGGGCGGAGAAGGAGCGAGCGATGGCACTCAGTGGTCGACAAGTACTGCCTGGAGTCATGGTTGGTGTTGTGGAGTGTAGAGAACCTCCCAAGATTGCTGTTGCGAGTCCAGGGCTTGCCTCTCCTGAAAGGTAGCTATACATCCATAGTGCTATACACAAAGATGCGCCCTACTCTTTTTCCTAATCTTACAGTGCAATTTTTTTTTTAATAATTTTTATCATGACCATATATACAAAGTCTTTCAATCGCATACATTTTCTTCAGTTTTAATTTCTTCTTTTATGTTATAGTCACATTCTCACATTCACTGTAATGTCTAGTCCTCGTCTGTACATGTCCAGTCAGGTTTTAGTGAATTGGCGGCTGTTCTACTAAAACATTCACTGACTTTTTGGGACAACCTGAAAAGTCACGATACACGAATTTCATTTCACTTCACTCAGGGCCGGATCTACCATATGGCTTTTTGGGCTTCAGCCTAGGGCCCCGTGGATTCAAGGGCCCCCAGCTAACTCAAGTCAAAGTCAAAAATAGACGATAATACGAAAGAATCTACAATTTCATTAAATTAAACAGATCGTATGGTTTGCAGCCCTACAAATCCTACGATTAATCAAACCAAGGCATAATATATTATAATTCGATAGAGGGCGCTGTCAGGTTGAATACCTAAGTCAAATCGTTCTCAAGTAAAATTTTGATCATAATTTATTTTCGACAGTTATAATCATTTCTTTGATTGTATAGTGGTCACCCAGTCTGCATCCGCGTCCACAAGTGTTATCTCATCATATCTTGGCGTATTTTGTGAAAAAATCTTAAAAGTGTAAATTGTGTGTTGACAGTTTGAATTTATAACCGAAACCTAAAATCTCTTATCAGTGAAATTAGCCGTGATAATCAGTTCGGAAACCGAAATTATAAGTGACTGAGTGTTAATTAGCAAAACCTTGATCAGTTTGTTTATTTATCAGTGCCTGACACACATAATTCAAAATGATCTATCATCGATCTATGCCTCACCAGCGCCATCTAGCGTCATGTTGATAATTATGCTGGTTTAATGGTATATAGTGCTAATTAAGGGAACTAGTGATTTCTCTTATTTTACGGCAGAGGGCGTTACCACCACTGAACGGAGTAACCTGGAGTTTCAATAAAGAAGGCGCAGGTGGTGCTATTCCTAATTATCATAAAACATCAATCAACGGAACTAATAAAAATAAAAAATCGGCAGAGGGCGCCTACAGCACTATTCTTGCTGCGACGACGTCATGGCATCTAAACAAATATCCTGTGCAGGATGCCTAAATACCATTAAAGGAAAAGAGTTTTTAAAATGTAGTACCTGCAATGGCATTTATGACTTGGCGTGCGCTAACGTCTCTGAGAAACGCTTTTACAGTTTCTATGGGGCTTCTAACAAGGAGCGTAAAGCGTCCTGGATATGCCCGGGTTGCTGCAACAAGTTGCCCAAGGGCGATAATACAAGGACTCCTGTACGCTGCGATACGCTCCGAGATGATGACCCTGATAATCAAGACAACATTACGCTTCGCGGAAAACCAAAGACGACTCTGAGCCCGCTCACTGATAGTGACATCTTAAAACTTATAAAAACTGAACTGCAATCAGCCATTCGGGTCGAACTTGCGCCTATTAAGGAGAAATTGTGTGAGCTTCAAAATTCCGTCCAATATGTTAGCAATCAATACGACGACTTAATTAAAACAACTAATACTATAATGAATGACTATAAGAATATGCAATCCGAATCTAACCAGTTGCGCTCAACCGTTGCTGACTTATCTGACCGAATCAACACCCTCGAGCAGCATATGCGAGACACCAACATCGAAATCCAGGGAGTACCACAGCACAAAACCGAGAATGTTGTAGGCATAGTAAAGAAAATTGCCGAAGTGGTTTCTCTGAGTTTGAATGACGCCGATTTGTTGAATTGCACGCGTGTTGCCAGTATGAACAAGGAGAGCAAAAAACCACGTGCAATAATAGCAAAACTAAGAAGCACCCGTTGTCGTGATGAATTCTACTCAGCCGTAATGCGCTTCAATAAGTTAAACCCCAACAAAAAGCTCTGCTCAGCTCTACTCGGTGTTAGTGGCGACAACACATCTGTATACGTCTCAGAACACCTCTCACCGGCAAATAAGGCACTGCATGCAGCCACTAGAGCTAGAGCCAAAGAACTGAATTATAAGTTCGTATGGGTACGCAATGGGCGCATTTTTACTCGAAAAAATGAAACTTCACGCTTTATTCATGTCAAAAACGTATTGACTCTTGAGAGTTTAAATTAGTTTACATTTTTTTTTCCTGATTGTAATACTTTTATACTATTCTATGTATTGTTTCATCTATTTAATGGATCAGTTGTCGATTTATTTTCAAAACGTAAGAGGATTGAAAACTAAGGTCTTAGACTTTCGTAACTCTGTGTTAACTATTAATTATGATGTTATATGTTTGTGCGAAACCTGGCTTGACGATTCTATATCTTCCACCGAACTATTTGACAGTAGATACATCGTTTATCGCAAAGACAGATCACGCGTTTTCATGGACAAATACAATAAAGCTCATGGTGGTGGAGTACTCATCGCGGTAAAAAAAACCCTTCCATGTGTCGAGATAAGTCAGTGGCAGACATCTGTTGAGGATATATGGGTGAGCTTAAATTTCAAGAGATTTACTTTAAATATATGCACAGTATACTTACCCACATACACTGCTTATGATGACTTCCTAGAGTTCTTGGACAATTGTGAAAATGTTATTTTGTCCTCCTTAAATCATCAAACTCTCATTGTAGGCGACTTCAATCTTCCAGGCATTGTTTGGTCATCCCAAACTCCAGCCATATCAACTAACCATAAAATCCTTGCTCTACGTGAATTTATGGCTAGGACAGACCTGACTCAATCTAATAATGTACTCAATAATCATGGAAATATTTTGGATCTGGTTTTACATCACCCAGGTCAGCTATATAAGACTACTGAGGCGCATGCATTGAGCCGGCTTGATATATACCATCCTCCCTTGGACATATCTATTAAATGCTGCAAACTCTCTTATTTGAAGGAAATGGAAACTACTAGATATTGTTTTTATAAGTCTGACTTTTCTCAATGCAATAATGAACTTGCGCAGATAGATTGGGAACAGTATGCCGAATTATCTTGCGATGACTTATTACTTGTGTTTTATAATCAACTCTGGGAAACTATAGAGCGACATACCCCGAAATCAAAAACGAAGAGATCTTGGCCTACATGGTTCTCGCATTCCTTAATTAAGATAATGAACGAAAAAGATAAGTATCATAAAAAATATAAAAGATACGGTAACCCGCGTGATTTCGATTCATACTCTATGCTCAGATCTAGAGTTAAAAGTGCGTTTGATGTGTGTTTTAAATCATATATTTGTAAAACGGAAGACAGTTTAAAAACTAATGCTAAGTTCTTTTGGAAATATACTAGGGACATCAAAACCACCAATGATTTCCCCAGCCAAATGTTTTATAACTCCGATCCAGTGAACAGTGGCAATGATATGGCTAATTCGTTTGCTAGACATTTCTCTTCTGTGTATAGTGTACCTACCACAAACACATACAGCCCTAATTTTCCTCAATCAAACTCTATTATAACATCTATCACCATTTCAGAGCACGACATTAAATCAGCTCTCAAATCTGTTGATATCACGAAGGGCCCAGGCCCTGATGGTATACACCCTGTTTTTGTTAGAAACTGTGAGAGGGTTTTAGTGGCGCCTCTAAAAATAATATTTAATTCCAGCCTCCGCAGTGGATGCTTTCCGGGACTATGGAAGTTAGCTAATATATTGCCAATCTATAAATCGGGGAACAAGAGAGATATCAAAAACTACAGACCCATTAGTATACTTAGCTGTTTTGCTAAAATCTTTGAAGGCTTAGTCTACCAGCATCTAAATTTCCACCTAAAAAGTATAATCAGCCCCAGGCAACACGGTTTCGTTAAGGGTCGCTCTACCTCGTCAAATCTTTTGACGTATGTCCACTACCTAAATTCTGCCTTTAATAATCGATTACAAGTAGATTCTCTATACACTGACTTTGCGAAGGCGTTTGACAGGGTGGATCATAATATTCTTTGCCGTAAAGCCTATCACCTCGGGATTCATGGTTCTCTTCTGGTTTGGCTTCGTTCGTACTTATCTAATCGAACACAAATTGTTAAAGTATACGGCTATGAGTCCATTCCATTTGAAGCATTGTCGGGTATACCTCAGGGCTCTAATCTGGGTCCACTATTATTTATATTGTTTGTTAATGATTTAGTAGATTCAATTTCATCTAGATGTCTAGCTTACGCAGATGATATAAAAATATACCGTGAAATACATACCATTGAGGACTGCAATCAACTACAAAACGATATCATTCGCTTGAACTTCTGGTGTATCGAGAATAATATGATCCTTAATATCCCCAAATGCCATCTCATTACATTTACTAAAAACAAGACGCCATATTTATATGTTTACCGCATCAATAATGAAGCCCTAGCTCGCTCAACCTTTGTTAAAGATCTTGGAGTATGGCTGGATTCTAGGCTCACTTTTACATATCATTACGATCATATCGTGTCAAAAGCTAGCAAAATTCTAGGATTCATTTTTAGAACGGTCAAACCATTTAGAAGGCCGGCTAGCATAATAACATTATTTATTGCACTTGTAAGAAGTATACTAGAATACTGTCCTGTAGTATGGTCCCCCTTCTATCATACACATATTGATAGAATAGAGGCAGTTCAAAGACGCTTTCTTCGACAGCTAAGCTCTAAATTTGGACTGAGACGTACACTACCTACGTATGATGCTAGACTTGAGCACTTTAAGTTGCCCACTTTACAGTCCCGGCGTAGGATCTATGAGTACTCCACACTATACAATATAATTAATGGTAAATGGGACACAAGTGAATTGTTAAGCCACTTTTCTTTTAAGCTAGGTAGCAAACGTAAGCAGACACTTTTCTCGCTTCCCCCATGTTCCAACAATGTAAGTTACAATGATCCAGTCTTGCGAATGTGCAGGGCTCACAATGATTACTGCAAGGATTTAGACCTTTTTTTCCAGAGTCATTCCACATATACAAAGAAATGTAAGAAAATTGTTATGCCACTATAAATATTATTTAGGTTTATTTGATTTTATATTGCTTTTTTAAATTATTGAAAATTTTAATTGAATGCTGTGCTCAGCTGTTATCGGAGTGCAAAATTCAGTTTTGTTCTTTTTGCTGTTATAATTTGTATTTTTTATAATTTTGTATTCTGTTGCTGTGCCTTATTAAATAAATAAATAAATAAATAATATAAATCAAATATTTTACTGTCTCATTTTCTTCTATACTTTGAGTAATTAGGTGGGCCCCTAAGTAGTATTAGCCCAGGGCCCCCTAAACTCACGGTCCGGCCCTGACTTCACTGCACTTAGATTAATCTGTATCGGACAAAACGCCACCGATGTTATTCTATAAAACTCAAAATACACCTATAAAACTCAAAATACACCTATAAAACTCAAAATACACCAATAAAACGAAATCACAACGTCACTTCGCAAGTTCCCGCCAAAAAGTCCTTACAGTGCAAGTGTGCAACCTTATGCTAGTGTTGTAGTACTGCATATAGACATATTATATGTCGATATAGACATAGTGGGATATAATGCGTGTATTCGAAGATATCCTGGATATTTTTAAGATGGAGGGAGGTTAGTCTAAAACCTCAATCACCAAGAGGGTTAAAAAGTTGCTAAAAAAAACATCACATGCTTAATAGACCCCTTACACCCTTATAGGACCATTTTGCATGGACAATAAGTACATTTCGCATTTCAGATACAGCACGGGTGTCAGATCACTCTGTCCAACACCCATACCATCAGCTCCAGTACCACAGAGATCTAACGGCATCATTTCCAAAGCCCTAGACTATGTTCTAGGCTGGTGACGAATACTAGACATAGAAGACGATTACTAGACACTGGAGTTGTAAGCCAGCAAAAGAAGTTCCATACTCAAACTGATTAAGATTTACAAAGTTGCCAGTGTACATAATTAATTATTTTAATGTAAATAAGTATTATAATTTTTTTTATATAAGAATATTTTAACAAGTCAATAAATTGTTTTATAGGCAAGTACTCTAATTAGGTATTGTCTTTAAACATTAACCTGGTGTATGAGTAAATCAAATGTTATCTTTTTGTAATACAGACTTCTATTTGGGATAAAGTGAACCAATAGGGAATATGCATGATTCAAATGAATGTCAAATATATGGTTTTTTAAAGGGGCAAGAAAGTAGTAAATTCAATTATTTCGACGCCATTGGTGCCAGAGCGAAAATGACGTCAGTCTATGACAACAAAGAAATGTCAAAGCTAGCGAACCTATAACCTATTTCTATAATAACAACAAAAAATCTGCGATTTTTTTTGTGTAAAATTTCCCTTCGTGTATCTTTAACTAACGTGACATTAACGTGGCGGAATTAAACCAAAGAAGAACCTATCCCTTCTTGTTTGTATAGACTGACGTGCGTGATTTCAAAGTCCAAGCGCGGCAAAATGGCAACCGTTTAATCTGTTGACTCGCGAGATTAACCTGTCGAACAACTCGCGCAGTTTTAAAAAAATCAAAATTCGCGCACAATTTTCAAGTAAATGTCATCGTCCCGA
This sequence comes from Ochropacha duplaris, assembly GCA_951361185.1. Classification (NCBI taxonomy): domain Eukaryota; kingdom Metazoa; phylum Arthropoda; class Insecta; order Lepidoptera; family Drepanidae; genus Ochropacha; species Ochropacha duplaris. The sequence goes on along the minus strand of OX592696.1, from coordinate 12,365,846 downwards.
TTGTCCCATTTGAGAACCAAGTGGTGCGGAATCTGAAACCCCGATTGTGACAAGAAAGAACTGACAGGTTAAAGAGGTTATTTCCGATTCGAAAGATTTTCGTTTCTAACAAAAAAAAAGGATTGATTAGGTTATCAACAATAATTCTAACCTAATTTGTGTTTTTTTTTTGTTAGATACGAATCGGAAATAACCCGTTTAAAGTACCCGGTTCGGATGGCTATTTTTTTTTAAATAACTTTTTTGGCGTTGTAAGGTTTTTACTGTATACTATGAGGTGTGTAAACTATTGAATAAAAATATTAAAAAAAAAAAACATGCATTCCCCATTATGTGCTAGGCATTGATCTGGCATCAAAGACCTAGAAATTGAAATTGTAGACCTAAAACAATCTCAGTATAGATATAATTTACTTGTTTATGACAAAATCATGTTCGGGAATTTGCACTCTATTCATGGCGACTAATATTTACGTTGAAAACAGACTAATTTGTCAGGACAAAAATGTATGTATTTCTTTTTAATGTGTTGTGTTAGAAACATACAATGAGATTAAAATGAGTTTAATTTGCATACAAAATAATCAATCAGCACCATTCTGTAACATATTCAATGAACCATTCTTCTCAGCATGAAGAAATAATGTGATTATTAATAAAACAATTGTTTCTTAAATTAATTATTTTATTTCTAAACATTACATACAAAGTCCTTAATATTAAGAGATTTTTTGTAGACAATCAAATTGTAATATAAGACTGCACGATGATAAACTAATGAGGCTACGTACGTAATGAAGTAGACAAATGCGGAAAAAAATATGTGTTGTCACGAAAAATTCTAGTAAAAAAATTCTAAACATTGAATGCTTCAAACAGTAAACTAGGGCTATTTCAACCAGTTTTCTGCGACATATACTATACATACACACATTGTGTATTGGTTTTGCATTACAGTGAAGCCAAACTTTGATACGCGAAAGCTAATTCTCTATTTGTAGGTATTGAAAGTCCATCTCAATACAAAAACTGTGAGTGAATAAATAAATTGTTATTTAATAACCTCAGCAAGTGAAAAGCTTGTATTGTTACTCATAATTGCCCTCTATTCTGGGGTAGTCGGATAAATACAATGAAATCGTATCTGCCTTATTTTAGAAATGATAAGTTCATTCATCAAAATTAATATGTATATAAAAGGCGATCGTTACTAACTGACTGATCTATCAACACACAGCTCAAACCACTGAACGGATTTTTCGAAATTCGGCACGCAGATAGTTATTATGACGTAGGAATCTGCTAAGAAAGTATTTTCCAAAATTCACCCCCACCCAGGCAGGGGTCGGCAAACTTTTTAGACAAAGAGCCAGATTCCAGAAAAATATCGACTTTTAAAGTACCAAATTTTAATGGGACTATAGTAAACTGTGTTTGGGTTCGAAATAAAGATAATTAATTGGCTCGCGTAATTTACGAAATATTTATCTCATTTACACCAAAAAAAAATGATTTTGAAGGGCTGCAATTGACCCTTCATAGAGCCGCATGCGGCTCGCGCGCAGCGGTTTGCCGACCCCTGCCCTAAGGTGATGAAATAGGGGTCCAAAGTTTGTATGGAGATCGCTGGTGAAACCGCGGGGCGGAAAGCTAGTCACCACATATTTAAATTACTAATTTTAACATTCAAATCTCATTCATTGTGAATAAAAGTGTCAGAGAAAGGTAGATTATTTAATATCTGTGGTCGTACTAGACATCTTTCAGCAACTTGCAATATTTACTAAAATAAATAGGTATCCTTGATGTTAATGTGAGTGTGATGAATAAATAACTTATCAATGTCCTTATATGGAATTATAAGCTCAACATAGTAAATTAAGCATAATGATGAAATCTGACAGTGACAGTTTAATAGAAAAAAAAAATATATAAAACATAAACTCAACAAAGCACAATGTTTGAGTATCTTTTCCATCATTAATATTCCACGTATCTTTTTGTTCACACACAAATTCCCAGAAGTAAATACATAATAACTAATAAGATATTCTTTGTAATTATAAAACTCTTTTCTAACGGCTGGACTGATTAGATACAATTTGGTATAGAGATAACTTGAACAAGATGGACATACTACTTGGTGAAAAACCACGAGTCACGAAAACGTAATCGCAGACAAGATATACTTAAAGTAAAACTAGTGGGCCCAGCAGACGTTGTCCTGCCCTGAAAATAAAAACAATAACTTAGAACCCGATTCCATCGCCACCTACCGGGTCCAATTGTGAATATAATCCATTACTATTACAGATAATAATAATATACAGATAGTATTTTCATAAATGTCGTTCTATACAAAATGTATCCCAAATAATTTGATTAATAATATTTTTTTCCTGAATTATTATTCTGCTATTCGGGGCGGAGCTTGGGTGAAGACAACAACCGCACGAAAAAAATGACAGTAGCTGTCATTTTGGCGAAAATTACAAATTTAGAATTTTTCATCAATTTATATGGGTTTTTCCAATTTTATTGTTCTTTTCGTTCATGGTTCCGGTTGGTTCTTAAGTGGGACGGCCGTACCAATCAAACAATACCATAAAAATTCATTAGAAATTCCTCGCGAATTTAGTTATGAAACCACCCCTGTATTAAACAAAAAAAAACCAAATCGGTTATGCCGTTTTTTAGTTTTAGCCAGACTAACGAACAGCAATTCATTTTTATATCATAGTAAAAAGTAAAATTCGATGCAGATTAATTTGTAAGTTCTTTATGATTTTTTTTTATGGTTTAACAGAATTGGAATCGGGAAAAAAGTGCTTATAAAATCAATATAAGGACATGGTGTTCTGAGGTATTATCACATCTATACATAATATATAATTTGTGTGCTATCATGTTACTTTGGCTGCTCTATAGTGGCATTCGCGAGGTCAGTCATCTTGGGGTACTTGATGTTATGTTTGTCGAGCTCACTCTGTGACCACAGGATCATTCGGAGTAAGCTGCACAGCTTGGGGTTTGTGTACTCCTGGTTTTCCATCTTTAGTATCGCCGCGTTTAGTTCGCTTGCGATCTGTTGATTATAACACATTAATTTGGTGTGGGCATGTCATGTGAGGAGGTCATGAAACATTGTGAGGAAACCATAGCACGGTGGTAGGGTACTTTGTTGTACCCGACTAGCTAGCTACTACCCTCATGTTGAAAATCTGGCGCCAAGCAGCCGACAGCCGCACTCGAGATCCACCTTTGTGTGCTTACCACCTTCGGCCACTTCATCACTTACCATTGTGAAGATTGTGGGATACCAGATAGGAACGAAGTTTTGACCACCTGACGGTGTAATTCTCGAATGATATAATAATAATAGCAAACTGCAATAATAATAATAACAGTCATCACGTATCTTACGCTTTTTTTACGTTACGGACGTTGTTTGCCGGCTAGGGTACCCCTCCGCAACGTCCCTTAAGGAACTTCGTTCCAAAAAAAATGACTTACTTTTTGACTATGTGAAGGTAGCAGCAGATCAGCGAAGGGTGAGGCGTGTGGGTCGGGGAAGGCGAGCAGCGCCAGTGATCTCTCCAGCTCGGTGAGTGCTGTTCGGTCGTTGGCGCCGGCCTCGGCTAGCGTCGCGCTCGCAAACGACAGCGCTTCTTCCGCTCTCCCTGCTCGTATTAACTCGAGGAGTTGGAGTTGCTGGAAGTTATCATATTGTATTAGAAACTTATGGTAGTTTTGATAATTGTATTTATTTGCAAAATCTGTTTTTTTATGGTTCCATGCCTTTAGATAGGTCTACAAAAGTTGTATATATCCTATACTGTCACTAACCCGTGTTTCCAAGGATAAGATCATTTTTACCCCGGATAATACCTTATCCGGGGTAAAAAGGATACCTTCTATATCTTTCTCTAAGGAACCATATAAGTCTGTTACCTCTTCATGCTTAAACTGCTGAACCGATTTAGATGAAATTTGGTATGGAGATAGATGGAACCTTGGACATAGGATACTTTTAATCTCAGGAAAAGATAAGAACTCGGGAACGCGGGTGAAACCTCGGGGCGGAAAACTTGTAAGGATATGTTTTTAAATTATTTTAGTATTTAAGCTAATAATTTTTAACTCTTAAACTAAGGGTGGAAAATTTCACTTCCTATTTATACTTTTCTAATTTTCATCATATCATTCCTCATGTACTATTGCACCAATCAACTAGTACTTACTTGTAAATGGAAATAAAGGTATCTGTCATTATCTAACAGTTCTGGGTGCAGTGAATTCACCATTGCGATAGCATCAGGAATACGTCCTGTCTGTACAGCCTCACGGATCATGATGCGTTCGTCCAGGGAGCTGCAGAGAGCAGGCTCCTGAAGCCCAGCCTCTTGTTGAAACTTTATTGCTGCTTCTTTGAAACCCTCTGAAATAACTATTATTCTAAAACTTAAGCAGTGAATTGTGTCTATACAATATGGCTTAACAGAATTCATGATGCCAAGTGGCAGTGCTACCAGATGTTAAGAATTAAACAAAAAGATATAGGTATCAGGTATATATTAATATAGAAAAATAAAAATAAAAACAATAATAAAATTAAATACATGTGACAGCTAACTAACACAATGGGCACTGATTAGTCAATAAATTAATTTTGATTTTAACTTTGAGGCTGTTTGGGCTAAAACCCTTTGCCTGCCTACAATAGAGGAAATTAAATAACACACTTCTGGCATCCTGTTACACAATTCTGTCCCTTTTCATAAAATCACCCCACTGATAGCAGGTCAATTTGAATAAAATATTTCTGATTTTGATAGGATTTGATAATTAATGAGTTTTATAAATAAACTTTGATTTGGAGACAAATGTCTAGTTCACAAGATAGACAAAGCAGTAGCTAGTCAAAACTAGTTACCACGCCAAACTTCAGCAGTGTAATTTGTGTTTCTTATTAACCTGTCAGTTCTTTCTTGGGACAATCGGGGTTTCAGAGTCCGCTTCACTTGGTTCTCAAATGGGACGATCGGGATAATGACATTTACTTCAAATTGGGCGCGAATTTTGAAATTTTGGAAACTGTGCGCGAGTTGATGAGTTGTTTGACAGGTTAATGACGCGAGTCAACAGATTAACTGTTCATAGCCTTAAAATAATTTTATCTATCAGTCATGGGTTATCATGTTGTTAAAGTATTTTGTAGATTATTTAAATTGCATTATTTGTGTGTGTGATATAATATATTTACGTGCATGTTGCTACCCTAAGTGAGCCACTGGATGCATTTGACTAAAGCCCATTTGTTCACAAAGCTAGACAGAATATGAATGAAGAACAATGCTAAACATTTACGCAGAATTTGATTCAAAAATGTTATCAAGAATAAGAAAGAAAGGAAATATGAAATGAACACTGTTGACTTTTACAAACATCAGAGTTCAATTTTAGGAAATGGTATAACAAAGGAAACGCTTAATCTAAAGGTGGTTTACCTGTAACCAAATAATTCATAATCAACATATTCATATCTGTCCTCGATATCTGTAAATCATCGGATTTGTTACGATTATGATATTTTCTTTCTTCTTTATCATTCGAGTTGTTGGTAGCCGTCTCAAAACTCATAATGTTAGCTTTTTCACCAGATTACACTTGAAATAAAGGAATATAAATAAAAATATTTTTAAAATACCACTATGATGATGGATCAAATGTCAATGACAAATAAAAGAATGAATGAAACCACAGGTTACCTCTCTAGGTAACCTGTATTTTTCTATACTCTTATAGAAAAATCAGAAAAATACTAGTCCAGTGTTGCCAATTTAGAATAACCCAATTTGACGTCATAAAGAACTTTTATCATTCACTCTCACAGATAAGATGATATCAAGAATTTGGATCAAGTTATCTGGATAGGTAACTCTCAATACCTACTTGAAGCAAATACCTATCAACTGCGAAAAAGAGGAAGATAACAACTACGTTGAGACAATCTCTCTTTCTTTCATTCAGGGTAAGTAGGGTTAGAAAGAGAGATTGTCCCAACGTAGTTGCACTCACTGATCAAAGTAGCAATAGGTAATTGCACCCAGCCAGAGTTTCAACCCCATATAGGAAAGTACAAATATATGAACCCTTCGAGGATTAAACTGAATACTAATAATAATACTCAAAAGTTCAACCCCAAACAGCTCAAATATGTAGACTATCTATAGGTATCTAAGTTCGTAGCGTCTCCATAGTCTAGCTCGATTTAAAAGCAACAAGAAAACAATAGCTCCGATCGGTAGTGCCGACATTCCTTCTTGTGGTGTGGGTGGGCCCATAGAGGAGAGTAATATAACGGGTTATTAACCATTAACTACTGGTTTTTTTTTAAAGATTTCCTGTGTCAGTTATACCGGCTGGTTTAATAATCAAAGGTTTATACCCTTTCATTAATGCTCTAAGGTTATACCGCTGTCCCGGGGAGTGTATTAGAAAACAAAAAGCTATTTGATACCTACTTTTAACAAGTTTAGTACCGGTAAGGGGTACACTGATTTATCAGAAATTTAACCATTAATTTGTTACAATTTTCAACCATTAGTCGCCTTGACTACGGATAAAAATCTGGCCCTTATTCATTCAAGCAAGATTCAAGCCTATGTGTGGCCATAGCGTGTAGCGGTTACATACTCTTTGGCCATAGCCACAGAATACGCCATACTTTGAGTACCTATTAAACATCCTTTCCGACGCCATAGCATTTTTTTTAAAATTCTCGATAGGCTTGTTTGACCACAATCTCACCATGGTAAGTGATGATGTGGCCGAAGATAAGTGATTGATAAGTAAGCACACAAAGCCTAGATGGGAACTGGCTCTCAAGTGCATCTGTCGGAACACACCGCTAGGTGTTTGGCGACAGATTTTCAACTTGAGGGTGGTAGCCAGCCAGTCGGGTAACACAAAGAACCACCCTACCACCGTGCTATGGTTTCCTCACGATGTTTTCCTTCACCGAAAGCTCAAGCTCATTGTAGGATTCGAACCCACGACCTTCGCCGCGGTATTCGACGTCACTTACCACTGAGCTATCATTATCCAACAGCCATGTTATTGGGGGTCGGCTAAGTTCTTAATGACACTTGACTGATTTTTTTTTAGGATTAAACCCCTTTTTTTCTTTTTGTGACAGTTCTGAACCCCTAGACCTCGGAACAATAACTAGCATGGAAGCCGGGCTAAAATAAAAACCGAGTACTATACAGTTTATTCATTTATGTCAATTAGCATATCGTAATGTGGGAATGAAACAAAACATGGCTGTTTGTTTTTATTATTTTTGAACGTGTCACAAGCAAAATGTCAAATGGTCCTCTTATAATGCTAACAAATAAAGTGATGTAAAAATGGTTATCGAATCATTTCAATACTGTTGCAGATTTCCTAATGATGGTGAAATGAAAATGAAATGGAGTCAGTGCATCAATAGGTTTTTCTCATACAAACTTCCACCCCCTTAAAGGGTGATTTCTAGGATAAAAACTATCCTATGTTTTTTCCCGGGACTCCAACAATCCCTATCCGAATTTCATCTAAATCGGTTCGGCGGTATAAGCGTGAAGAGGTAACAGACAGATAGACACACTTTCGCATTTACAATATTTTATAATTATAATATTAATTAGTAAATTAATATTAGTATGGATTTTAATGATTAATAAAGACATTAAATTAATAATTGTAGTTTCATTTATACTTGTGTCAAATTCTTATCGTCTCTTTCCTACCACACTTGACTGATATTCCGACGCCGAAGTTCCGTCGTGGTAAATCCGTTAGTAAACCACAGCCACACTTGGCAGATTATCCGTCGACAGCCAGCGCCTATACTGATAATAAATTACAATAACATGGGAATGTTAAGAAAGGGTTAAACTATATTAATTAAAAAATATATAATAGAAAACTATTCTATCCATAGGTACACATAATAAAAATGTAACAGATCGCTATCTGTACATGGAAGATATATGAGAAAAAATATTATTGGGTCCTTTATCAACGCAGTAGCACCCAAAACAATGATTGTTAGAGTTTTGTCTGTTTGTGCAAGCTAATCTCAGAAACGGCGTATTCGGATGTGGTTTTCACTAATATATTGTGGTAAGCTTCACTTAACATTTAGTGTTTGTTTCATGTCAATCGGTTCTTAAATAAAAAAGTTATGTCAATTTAAAGAATCACGTCGAACATTTGTGTACGGCGCAAGATATATAGTGTTTGTAAATAGTAATTAGATTGTAAATAGTAATTATAGGAAATAGATTTATTGTGAAAATATTTTATAGAAATAAATGATTGATAGTTTTTTTTGTTTAATTTGGGTAATGCTCTGATTGGTCAATTAGAATAGATAGTATCTCTTTCGCGCATTTTAGTTCTCGCTCGCACACTGAGACAGCGGGTTGCTAAGTCACAGCTCGCCTCTGATTGGCGGACGGTGGCGAGGCAACTCGCTGTCTACGTTAACGTGTAGGGACCCACCGTTGGGGGATAAAGATAGACGCCTCGGGGCGTACAGCATGCTTCAATTGCTTCAATTGCTTCAACCTCGATCCAGCACATAGAAAATAGAAAGCAGAGCAATACCCAAGGCAAGCATCAAGAAGACCTATATAGAAGAAAACTGGCGTGTTTTTATTCAAGCTTAGAAGCCCGACCTCCAGTACACGCCGTATACAGTCCCTATAGAAAGTGCGGCGTGTACATTTTGGTCGTATCGAGCCGAATATTGGATCAACGAGTGAAGAATAGCTGTTTACAGTGAAGAATAGCTGTTTACAGTGAAGAATAGCTGTTTACAGTGAAGAATAGCTGCCTAAATACAGTCCACGCAGAAGAAAGAAATCATGCCAGTTACCAGGTCTACCAGCGGGCGGCAAAATCTGGCATCAGACGCATCCAATAGCGTTCTGACGTCGGAAACCGAACAGACGCCCACAGAACATACAGCCACGACCGCGACGGGGGAAACCATCACCACGGGGGAAACCACCACTACAGAGGGGACCACCACTACAGGAGGGATGGCGACCACAGGACTGCCGTCCACAGAACCCGGAGCGGCCGATGAAGATCCAGCCAAGGCTGCGATACCTCCAGAGAGCACCAAGCGCTCGAAGAAGAAGACAGGAGAACGAACCAAGAAGCTGGCAGCCGCCAGAGCGGAACTCGTCCGCCTACAGATGGAGTATGCGGCCGCGCGTCTAGTATCCCTAGAGGCGGAAGCAGATTCCGAAACAGATGACGACACCGTCGTGTCAGAGCAAGCAACAGCACATCGGGTCGCTGAATGGGTGAAGTCCAACGATCAACCGCTCCTAGCCATCGACAACAGACCCTACCACGTCGAGCCAGCAGCAACAGTGATCCAGCCTATCGTCGCACCACAGCCAACAGAAGCAACAGCGCCTCAACCGACGGTGGCGCCCTCTCAACAGATCGATTTATCACAACTCGCATCTGCCATCGCGCTCGCAGCGAAATCAAACAGTCAACAGTTGCCGCATCGATACACCGATCTACCAGTCTACAGCGGGGCCTATCAAGAGTGGCTCTCCTTCAAGGCGGCGTACACCGAAACATCGAAGCTCTACACAGAAATAGACAACATCACGCGTCTCCGTCGAAGCCTCCGCGGTCACGCCAAAGAAGCAGTTGAAAGTCTACTTATTCACAGTTCCAGAGCCGATGACGTCATCAAAGCGCTGGAAACTCGCTTCGGCAAGCCAGACGCGATCGCGCTCGCCGAGTTAGAACGCCTACGCACACTACCACGCCTCACAGATACAGCAAGAGACATCTGCGTGTTCTCCACGAAAGTCTCGAACATAGTAGCCACATTGCAAGCATTGAAGAAGATATACTATCTCTACAACCCGGAAGTCACCAGGGCAGTCATTGACAAATTCTCACCTCAAATGAGATATAGATGGTTCGACTTCAGCTCAGCAGATCAAACGGAAGAAGCCGACTTACTCAAGCTGAGAAGATTTTTAGAAAAGGAAGCGGAGAAATGCAGTCCTTATGCGCAACCAGAACCCGTGTCGCGCTATACAGACATCGAACAGAAAACAGCACGAGCACCACTAGCAAGAAAACAGAAAACATATGCAGTGAGCAAACAAGATGAAACAACATGTCCAGTGTGTGAAAAACACGGTCATACAGCAGCAGATTGCAAACAGATCACAGATGCAGATATCAACGTCAGATGGGAGCTAGCCAAATCGAAATACCTATGCTTTCGATGCCTGAAACACAAGTCAAGAGCACATCAATGTCAAGCCAAAAAGTGTGAAGTAAACGGATGCGAACGTACTCATCACAAGCTACTCCACTTCCAACAGAAGACAACAGAAGCCGAAAAGAATGATGTCGTCACAAACATCTGGTCAGCAGCCGTCGAGTCAAGATCCTACTTGAAGATTCTGCCAGTACGAGTATCGGGACCGAAGGGCAAAATAGACACCTTTGCCTTACTAGACGACGGATCTACAGTGACACTCATCGATGACGACATCACACGACGAGCAGGCATCAAAGGAAAATCGGAACCACTCCGTATAGAAGCAGTCGGCAAGACAGAAATCGAAGCTACGAGGTCAAGACGCGTCTCACTCACTATTCGAGGAACGGCGGGAGACCACAACATTCAAGCACACACCATCAATGGCCTACACATAACGCCACAGAAGATAGCAGACATCGATATCAGCAAATGCGAACACCTAGAAGACATCGCATCACAGTTAAAGTATAACCGGGGGACACCCGGCATACTCATCGGTCAAGACAACTGGCACCTGCTATTAGCCACAGAAGTTCGCCAAGGCAAGCGCCACCAACCGGTGGCATCCCTCACGCCACTCGGGTGGGTTCTACACGGTTCACGCAAACGTACTCTGGGTCGACAGCTGCACCAAGTAAATCACCTCAAACAACAAGAAGAGGATATGAACGAGCAACTCAAGCAATACTTCGCAATAGAATCTCTCACTATAGAGCCGAAGAGACCACAGAATGACCCCGAGCAACGAGCACTCGCCATACTTCGTGAACACACTCGACAACGTGAAGACGGCAGATACGAGACAGCGCTACTGTGGAAGAGCCAGAACGTCAACATGCCGAACAACAGAGAAAACGCTCTCAAGAGGCTGAATAATACAGAAAAGAAAATAGACAAGAACCCTGTATTGAAAGAAAAATACAACCTACAGATGGCAGCACTCGTCGAGAAGGGTTACGCCGAGATCGCGCCGAAACAGTCTACAGAAAATAGAACGTGGTACCTACCACATTTCCCGGTCATCAACCCCATGAAGCCGGACAAAGTACGTGTGGTTCACGATGCTGCTGCGAAGACAAGAAATGTATCACTCAACGATCACCTGCTCACCGGTCCCGACCTGCTACAGTCACTTCCCGGAGTTGTTATGAGGTTCCGCCAACATCCCATAGCAGTCACAGCCGACATAGCCGAGATGTTCATGCAGGTCAAGATCAGGACAGAAGACAGAGACGCACTTCGCTACCTATGGAGGGGCGAGGAGAGAGGGGACAGTGACGTCACAGAATACCGAATGACGTCACTAATCTTCGGAGCGACGTCATCACCATCAACAGCTATCTACGTCAAAAACATCAACGCAGACCGCTATCAAGATACGCATCCCGCAGCACACCGAGCTATAGAACGAAACCATTACGTCGACGACTACCTCCAGAGCTTCCCCACCATTGAAGAAGCGATACAGACAGCAACAGATGTTCGAAGAATACACAGCGAAGCGCACTACGAACTCAGACAATGGGCATCGAACTCACCTACAGTACTTCAGGCACTGAGCCATGAGGGAAACAAGAAACAGAAAATAGATCTACATAGCAACTTGAACACAGAACGAGTACTCGGCCTCATCTGGGAGTGCGCCACAGACAACCTCGCATTCAACCTTAACCTGGCAAGGTTGCCAACAAATATAGTAAAGAACTCCGAGCCAACCAAGAGAGATATATTGAGAATAGTTATGTCTCTATTCGACCCACTCGGACTCGCCGCACCGATAACATCGAGAGCCAAGCAGATTCTACAAGAAGTCTGGCGCCGCGGTACTGAATGGGACCAGCCAATAGAACAAGAGCTACAACAACAGTGGGCAGAATGGACATCGCATCTGGAACGTCTAGCTGCCATCAGAATACCCCGCTGCTACCTCAACTACAGCACAGCTGATCGGATCGAACTTCACGTATTCGTAGATGCCAGTGAAGTCGCCTACGCCGCCGCCCTCTACTGGCGAATAACAGCACCTGATGGAAAAGTAACAACATCACTCGTCATGGGGAAAGCGCGTGTGGCACCATTGAAGATCACATCGATACCTAGATTGGAACTCCAAGCAGCGGTGATGGGTAGCCGCATGTCAGCAGCAGTCATAAGCGAACATGACGTCAAACCAGTATCGAAGACCTACTGGACAGATAGCAGAACAGTACTCGCCTGGCTGAAAAACGGAGCACGCACCTACAGACCGTACGTGGCTCACCGAATAGCTGCCATAGAAGAAAACAGCATAGTAAGCGAATGGAGATGGGTGCCCACCAAACTGAACGTCGCGGACGACGCCACTCGCGACGTACCTCAGGACATAGACCGCTGGTTCACCGGGCCCCCCTTCCTACGCGATCATCCGTCAACATGGCCGGTAGCGCCATCTACCAACACAGAACACACGGGCGAAGAGAAGACTAACTTACTTCAACGCAAGTCGCAAGTAAACTTGGAAGAGGCTCTACCTGAAATACACAGATTTTCGAAATGGGAACGATTGCTCCGAAGTACTGCACGTGTGTTACAATTCATCGAACTCTGCAGGCGGAAAAAGGAAACAGTACAGTACAAACGTACGAGAAAAAACAAAGAGAAAGATGCAGCATGGCAAAAACAGAAAAAACAGACTCGTACGTCGCGCCCTCTACCGGCAAAATCGAGAGATACAAAACAATATCTACCATTAGATGGCGATCTTCTACGTCACGCCGAGTACCTACTCATAAAGAAAATGCAACAAGACTCATTTTCGGAAGAAATAACAGCTATCGAAAACAACAAGACAGTATCAACACATAGCCGACTGCGCCACCTATCGACAGAATTGTTAAACAATCTCATCACACTCAGATCGCGCATCCAAGCTGCTGACGTCGAAGATGCAATCAAGAGGCCAGTGATATTAGACGGAAATCACCCTATCACCCGCCTATATATAGATCACATACATAGAAGTCTTCATCATGCTGGCGTGGAAACGACACTCAACGCGTGCAGACAACGGTACTGGATCATCAGACAGCGGCCTACAGTCAAGGCGGTTATACACAGCTGCCTACCCTGTCGCATAAGAAAAGCGACGCCCTACCGGAGACCTGCCAGCATGCCGACTGGAACATTCACAGACAACGACCTCATCGGACGCAGCCATTGGCGAACATCACAACGCCTGGCCGATATGTTCTGGGCAAGATGGCTGCGGGAGTACTTACCTGAGCTCCAATACCGGCGGGAGCCCCACGGACGAGGCGAGGCAGTCAACATCGGAGACCTCGTCATCATCGCAGATGGGACTCTACCGAGAAACCTCTGGCCTCGGGGAATCGTAATCTCAACCTACCCGGGGCCAGACAACATAGTCAGAACAGTCGACGTGAGAACAAGAGGAGGAGTGCTGCGCAGGCCGGTAAAGAAGCTGATCATACTGCCTGCCACTCAAGTCACCGTACCTGCCTCTCAAGACGCCGTACCTGAGTCGCTGCGCCGTCCTGGACCGGAGTAGGACGACGCACGGCGGGAGTAATGTACGGCGCAAGATATATAGTGTTTGTAAATAGTAATTAGATTGTAAATAGTAATTATAGGAAATAGATTTATTGTGAAAATATTTTATAGAAATAAATGATTGATAGTTTTTTTGTTTAATTTGGGTAATGCTCTGATTGGTCAATTAGAATAGATAGTATCTCTTTCGCGCATTTTAGTTCTCGCTCGCACACTGAGACAGCGGGTTGCTAAGTCACAGCTCGCCTCTGATTGGCGGACGGTGGCGAGGCAACTCGCTGTCTACGTTAACGTGTAGGGACCCACCGTTGGGGGATAAAGATAGACGCCTCGGGGCGTACAGCATGCTTCAATTGCTTCAACCTCGATCCAGCACATAGAAAATAGAAAGCAGAGCAATACCCAAGGCAAGCATCAAGAAGACCTATATAGAAGAAAACTGGCGTGTTTTTATTCAAGCTTAGAAGCCCGACCTCCAGTACACGCCGTATACAGTCCCTATAGAAAGTGCGGCGTGTACAATTTGTTAATCCAAAAATAAACCAAAAGATATGCCCAAAGTCACTATTCCACGCGGACGAAGTCGCGGGCACAGCTAGTACTAACTATATTTACTTGTTTGCTTTGATGACTTATATCTACACGACAATGTCGATGATAAGCCCATCACTAGCCAAAAAATAGCTTGTGACAACCTGCATAATAACGAAACAGAACGGTATTATATTTCTCTTTCCCACGCATTATTAACGTGAAAAGTAAAAAAAGGTAAAGTATATGCATTTCATTTCTTATTTTAGCCCGGCTTCCATGTTAGTTATTGTTCCGAGACCTAGACACATACAGCTCTCATAGATAATACATTATGTATCAAAATTCTGTAAGTTCAGCATGACAAAATTGATTCCGACTTTCGTGAGGTTTGTTCACGATACGCTAGAATTACAAAATTTAAATTGAAATAAAATTCAAATCTGGGTGTTTAGCTAATTTATTTTCAGTTCTTATACGCCAATAACCTACTAATAATGAGCTGATAATACAATTTAAAAAAGTCCTAGCCTATTTTTATTGAATAATGCTTGGTAACAAATTATATCGTTTTTTGTATTCAATAAAAAGAAGTTACTAACTAAACAATAATATAAAACAAGTCCCAATAACGCTCGTCCAAGTGCGTCTATCACTTCAATTAATTGTCATATAGATAAAGACGCAGTGTCACGTTCATTATTGAGGCAAAAAATAACTTAAAAATTTAAATAAAGCTAATTAATTAATAATTCTCTAATATAATAAGCAGAGTGTATCAGTGAGATAAATTTAGAGAAAACAAAAGTTCTGCAGTACATTATTATAACGCGGCAACACCGCCGCGCGCCGATAAATACGAATACAATGTGTAATAGAGTATTAGGTTCCAAACTGTCTGATACATGAGCCCGCCGGCCGCCGGCCGCCTTGTCATACATTACATTAAGCGGTCGGGTGCACGCAAGCATCCCTCCACGCCCTACACAATTGACAAGTAAACAAATATAATTTATCAACTACAACTATAATTCGAAGACACTATAAGAAATATAGAGTAAAAAGTAATTATAGCAATCATAATAATTATGGCTAACTAAATCAAATTAAAAAAAAAACTATCGAGAACAATGATTTCTTATAAGAGGCACTCTGCGTGAACTTTATATTCGTGTTAGTTACTATGTTACTACAGGTTTCTTCACATTTTTAGAAAATATATAAAATACAAGTAGATACTTCGCATCGCATCTGTTTTTAGACATAACTCTGTTAACAAACCCGTTTGTTTATAGGAAACATGTCCTAAACTAAATAGCGACATGTTTCTGGCCATTATTCCCTCCAGTCGTTCCTCAGTCTATGAACACAATTACCCAGCGAACCTTACCTAAAGCATTAAAAGCTAATTTATGTGTATGTGGCATGAATAAAAATGTGGAATTCCGCACCGACAATATTGTGAAATACGTTCTAATAATCATCTAGTATATCAATTTGAAATCAATAGGATAATGTAAGAGAAAGTTTCCAGAAAGTTCTATAATACTGCATTGTTAGTTATACTTTATGTACGTTGTATTTCACAATATTATTCCTAGGTAAATTCCACTCTTAGCAATCACAATGTCTTGATTTATTAGGATACTTTATATTCCCGCATAATATAATATTTCACATATACCAAAATATGTTTGTCTTGATATATTCGCGGTTGAGTATCGCACCGCGCGCACGCCGACTCCCTTGTTATTAGGACAGATCTGAAACAATAATTTTAACAATTAATTTTTATCTATAATTCCACAACTAGAGTCTACGACCTCTGCTTATAGACCACTGTCTAGTTAAACTTGCACTAAGTTTAACTTTTAGAACTGGGTGCATGCTTCTATAATAAGATACCTCATACACTTTTGAATTTGCCTATACATAAATTTAAGGAATGTGTTAAGAACGTTTTAGTACAGAGGGCGTATTACCATATTAACGATTATTTAAATGATGACAATGCTTGGGTGTTAATTGCCTGCTCTTCTCAGCAAAAGCAATTTTCCGATCAAGGCATTAGGGTCTGACAATCCATAAGTGCCTGTATAGGCCTATTTGGATGAATAAATATTTCATTTCAGCAGTTCCGCGTCGGACCTCGGCCGAGTAATCCAGTAAAGGCAAGCCAGTTGATCTTCTGTGGTGTAACTTACCAACAGCTTCTCAAATTATACCATTGGTTTGTTATCTTAGATATTATGTTACTCAACGATAATGTAGCATTCTAATGGTGAAAGTTTTTTTAGTTTGATAGTTACAAACATAAAAATCATTTCTCTTTATAATATTAGTATCTCGTGCAAGAATATCTCTGACTGCAAGACATCAGAATATACATATATATACAGGGTGAATTTTTCAAGTATACAAAATGAAAAATTATTTCTAATAATTAGATGTTTATCAATTTATTAAAAAAGAGCACTTTCTTTATGTTTGCCGCATGTAATTACTTCTGAGAATTTGATCCTTATTAGCAACATTATCGGATGGTGTAATAATACAGGCTATGTATTTTTTTCAAATTCATTGGGTCCGATTCCTGGCATGGAGAAATATTTTTTCGAAAACCGAAAGATGCAGTTTTAGTTTTAATCAAAATCGGCCTGGAGACTCCTTTCAGCAATTTTCGATATTCCCTTTAGTTTAGGATTTGGCCATTCACGCCCACTTGAAAAATTCATCCTGTATACTTGTGTGAAACAATACTTACAGCTTGGGACGAGGTCCTGATGCATGTGTTCAGCGTCCATTCCAAGCGGCATGCAAGTGTGGGGCGGGGGCCGGCGCTGGACCTGTACCAACAAACAAACAATACACATTATAGTTATCATTAGGTAACACTGCATATGTTTTCATATAAAAGATCATCATGGCGATGATAGCTAAGTGGTAGTGATGGTAGTGATAGTCGTGGTTGAGCTTTTGCGTGAAGGAAAACATCGTGAGGAAACCATAGCACGGTGGTAGGGTACTTTGTAGTACCTGACTGGCTAGTTGGACCCTCAAGTTGAAAATCTGTCGCCAAGCATCTATCGGTGTGTTCCGACAGCTGCACTTGAGAGCCAGTTCACATCTAGGCTTTGTGTGCTTATCACCTTCAGCCACATCATCACTTACCATGGTGAGATTGCGGTCAGACCAAAAGAAAAAAAAAACTGATTTATCAACGCAACGCAAATTGCACATTTCAAACAGAAAACAATATAAAGAATATTAAATACAAGAAATGGCTTAAAGCTCTAGATATCAAGCAAAAAACTTTTAAAGAAAAAAATATGATAGCAAGTGGTAGTGGTATGTTATGACATGTGGTGATTGTGGTGGTTACCTGTACCTGGTCGAGGTTGAATCTCACGAAGGCCTCGTACTGCTCGGCGAGCTTGGAGCTGAGCGCGCTCTCGTACTCGACGCGCAGGGCTGACTCCTGCTCGCGGAGCATGCGCTCGCAGATCAGACGCACCTGGGGCCACCGCAACATTATCACATTATTTAATACGAAATTTTCCTATATGTATATACAGGGTGTCCGGTAAGTAGTACAACAAACATAAGGGGGGCGGTAGGTACAAAATATATGCAAAAATGAGCTTTATAAAAAGGTCACTATTTTCGTGATGTTTATGATTTTTCTATTGATTTTTTAATTTTAGATATTAAATTGTTACTGACTGACTGATCTATCAACACACACCTCAAACCACTGAACGGATTGCAGTGAAATTTGCACAGTGAGTCTCAAACTTTTACTTTTCACCCCTTCTGGGTAGGCAATATTCTATTAACCATACTACCTAAAAGGACATAGGACAGGTTTTATAATACGTATGATACAGTACCTGTTTGAAAGTGAAGAGTGCGCGATTGTGCACCTTATGTGCGTTGTGCGTAGAGCGATGCGGCGGCGGCGATGTGTCTCCCTCGCTGCCGCTGGATGACGACGACGCGGCCACGCCGGCGCCTGCCAGCCGCAGCTGCCGACGTCGCTGCAGCCGCTTAATCTCATCACATATCTCTTGTGCCATGCGCTCTGGGATGGGGATATTTACAAACATTTTTAATCGAAGCAAACAAATAAGAAGCAGCATCTTACTTATATTTATTGTGATTTTGCTTAAGATATCTAATTTGTATGATTAGGGTTCTGTACCTCAAAAGGTAAAAAAAGGAACTCTTATAAGATCACTTTCTTGTCCGTCAGTCACCACCGATTTTCTCAGGAACGGGTGGAACGAGTTCTAGCTTAATTGCCATCAACCTCAAATAAGGTAATCGACAACGTAATCGCAAAAATATTGAAAAAAATCTTCGAGAATCCATTAACGTGATGAACGAACTATTTACATAATAATATCTACAAGTTTGTACGGAACCCTCGGTGCGTGAGTCCGACTCGCACTTGACCAGTTTTTTAGTTAATAGACAAGTGGTTGAGAAAGCAAAGTTAAGGCGATGATAGCTCAGTGGTAGTGACGTCGGATACCGCGGCGAAGGTCGTGGGCTCGAATCCTACAATGAGCTTGAGCTTTCGGTGAAGGAAAACATCGTGAGGAATCCATAGCACGGTGGTGGAGTACTTTGTAGTACCCGAGTGCCTGGCTACCACCCTCAAGTTGAAAATCTGTCGCCAAGCACCTATCGGTGTGTTCCGACAGTTGCACTTGAGAGCCAGTTCACATCTAGGCTTTGTGTGCTTACCACCTTTGGCCACATCATCACTGACCATGGTGAGATTGTGGTCAAACACAAGCTTGTCAACAACTAAAAACTAAAGTAGTGGTGAACTGGTACACAGGCAACAGGAAAATAAAACAAGGCGGATCACTCGGGAGAATGGTTCAACGAAAGGCAGTGGTGGGTGGTACTTGGACATCACCAGCCAGAGAAAGAGAAAAGTGGAGTCAGTTGGAGGAGGCCTTTGCTATGAAACGGCACACAGATATTACAACCACTAAAACAACTTAAGAACCTAACCAATTGTGAAATTTCTGACAGAAGGCTTATAATAGTAATGAATAATTTTTCCCAGTATGAAGCGCAAATCCTGAACCTTTTTTGTACCGAAGTCAAAACCATTTATTCACTTTAGGCCCTAGAAGGGCACTTATGAAGGTCAAATTACAGAAGTTACCACTGGTTCGGAAGTCAGCCTTCAACTGACACCCAAGCAAGCATGTCACTTTATGGTAAGTGACTTCCATTGCCAATACTTTATTGACCGTTTAACAATGCCTTAAGGCAACTGGCTCTCAAGTACAACTGCTAGAACACAGCAACAGGTACTTGGACCTGTGGTAACTCCATTAGTTTTAGATTTTCAGTGCAATTTATTGCATATAGTTGAAAAATGTTAAACCAGGCCAGCTTTTAAGTGGATGATGATTAAAATAGACATTTGTGCTGACTAAACAATGCATGTGTAAATGAGGTCATTTTAATAAAATGCAATGTCATTCACTAAGCCCTTAGCCAAAAGTACTTATAAATTAATAACATTAATAATAATGGTTTGTAGAAGATTCAGATGCTGACCCTTGTTTCAACATATTGTGCATAAAAATAGCCAACTCAATTGAAACTGAATATTTTAATGACTTGCTTTTTTAACTGTGATTGTAATCACAAACAATAATTATTGTTTACTTTCCTAAAGATATGTACAAAAAGTCGAAATAAACATATGGAAGCATTAACAGCTTGTCATCACATGTTTTTACATAAAAATTAAAGTAGTTTTTTCAAGCTCGCTAAACTTCATCTAACATCTACGACATATAAATGTTTATTTAGTCTCAATGAATAATTACTAAATAACAAACTCAAGTATGGTCTATTTGTCTACATCTTTTTAAGGTTTACACAACTGCCAGAACAAACCAACTGCTTGGCAACAGATAATGAAATTGTTCATAATAATATGGTATTTTGTATTAGTTTAGGAATTAAATTGTTAAACATTTCAGAAAAAAAAGCCAATATAGTTAGATGGTCCAAAAATATTTAAAAAATGTAAATGTTATTCTCAGTTAAAGGCTGACTTCCAATCCGGCGATAACTTCTGTAATTCAACCTTCATAAGTGCCCTTCTAGAGCCTAAACTGAATAAATGGTTTTGACTTTGAATATTGGTATAGAATTAAATCCATACAATTTAATTTCTACTAGTAGAGAGAACATCTGTTTGAGATTGCTCTTCTTCTTAAAAATAAAAAAGGAAACTAAAAATGCCACTAGAGGATAAGGAATATTTTTTATTTAGTCCTAAAAATGCATGAGATCCTATATTTTCAATTAATTTGGAAAGGTAAGGGCTCAATCTACCCTTTAGTATAAATAGTTAGACAAGTTATTAGAAAATATTGACATGACATAGTTTTGCTTCAAAAAATATCCATACTTACAGTAGTTGGTTTTTTCATTACACCAAATTGTAAAAATAAATATTTAAATTAGCACTAAAAAATATGCCACATGACTAAGGTCAATGCCCTTTGTTTGATAATATTTCAAAATCATAATATTATTATCAATTTCAAAAACTAGAAATGTATGCAGAATAATTTAAGTAGGTGTATATACATGCTGGTACAGACAGCTGTTTTGTACTTTCTATCACAATAGAAAGAATAAATAATATCTGTGCATTATTTTTAATTTTGTACATAATCTTTGTCTAAGATAATGTTTATAACAAGATCATATTAAGCTAGCTACATTAAAATTTGAGATATAGGTAGATGTAGGCTTGAAATACATGATGCAAGGTATGCTAATTTTCTCAATCAAATATGCACTTCAAGAAATCAGCATATTGTAGAAGACAAAAAGTTTACTGCATAATGCAACCCACCCACAGATGCTACAGCCTACATGTAATACAAAGGTTTCATTTCTGCCTGGCCGAGTACTAAAGAAAAAACACAAAAGAACATGAAAAAACCACGCAACGGTCTTCCCTTCACGCATCATCTATCTCGCTCTGTCACGATAAAAATATTCATGATAGCGCAAAAACAATGGCGTTAGATAATACAGCTGATTAATGATTACACCATGATCATTAATAATTTTGAATATTTTAAATAACAAATATCGCATGTAACCCACTCCTAAGAAATCACAAAAAATAAACAAACCTGGAGTCAGCTTAGCAGGTGCAGTAACGGACTCTCCAAACATTGATGGCCTAGCTTCAGACATTTTAATACCGGGACTTGTGCTTGAACTAGCAGCGAATGGAGAACATCTTCGCCTTTTAGCAGGCATTTGCGCCATGGACTCCCAGTCCAAATTTCTTTTGAGAGTAGCGCACGCCATTTTCTTTTACGCCCAACGAATTACCTCTCAATACGATGTTTGATATTTTCAGTTTTGTCACAGACGAAGCAAAAATCAAAAATAATACTACAACTAAAGAAAATAAACACAGTAGTTCAAATATAATTATTAGTAAGGGTTTATCTTAAAGGATTTCTTCTAATATTAAAGATTAGTTGATGCTATTCGGTTCTCACTTCCAAATAAAATCCAGCAGAGCGGACAGATTTCACTCTATTCAATTTCAATTTATTTTGACATTTTGTTGTTGTAAACAGGTTCACCAACCTAATAAAAAAAACCATAGACAATACATTTTTCAGTTTTAGTATGGCAACTATTTTCAGTTCATTGGCCACAGAATATTAAGGTAGAATATAATAATATCAATATAAATGTCTAAGATACCTTTACATCTTAAATAGATGATCTAAACAGGTGGCGCCTCGCAATCTTCGTTGTTAAGCATTACTGTAACAATTAATACTCAAAGGCTGTAACGCTAGAAGCTGAGCAATTGTCAACACTCTCTCATTCGTTACCCTGATACACCCTTGTAACACCAAGTGGACCTACTTGTGCTTACCAATAATGATATATTCTAAATGGATAGGTAACTCTAAATACCTGTTTGGAGCAAATACCTATCAATTGCGAAAAAGAGAAAGATAACAACTACGTTGGGACAATCTCTCTTTCTAACCCTACTTACCCTTAATGAAAGAAAGATAGATTGTCCCAGCGTAGTAGTTATCTTTCTCTTTTTCGCAATTGATAGGTATTTGCTTCAAGTAGGTATTTAGAGTTACCTATCCATTTAGAATATATAATTCTTGTCAATAAGACATTGACAATAATAATTGTTGTTGGTTCGTGAATGAGTGACTCAAACTGAAAGTACTCAACAAAGAGTATATAATTTAAGGTACTCTATCTATACTCTTTGCTCTATCTATCTGTGGAGTGACTCATCCACCCATTCATTTATACCAAACAAGTGACTTATAAATTAATTTCTTAAAATTCATAATTGAATTTTCTTAGCTCTACATTTAAAATAAGTTGAATAGTGCTAGGTCTTAGTACCTGTTATTTTTTGTTAACTATTTCGTAAAAGCCGTCAAACTGGGGAACGAAATGTCTTCGTCCGCAATGGAAAGTATCCTTTTAACAAATTACACTCAACCTATTATTTATTTTATTCAAGATAATGTTCTTATTTATTTTTAATGATTTTTCTGGAATTCTTTTGTATTCAATGAGGTAGGTAACCATAGTAAAACAAAGAATTCTATGTTTACCTTATTGATCAAAGTTTTTGTTTAGTACCTACCCACCCAACTGCTCATATATAAAATTTATTTATTTTTGAATATATAATACACTAGCTGTCCGGAGATATCTTATTTTTCCCAGGCTAAGAATTATCCTATGTGTTATTCCAGGCTATTATCTACATGTGTGCCAAGTTTCATCAAAATCCGTTCAACAGTATTTGCATGAAAGAGTAACAAATATTTTCACATTCCAACATACTTTCACATTTATAATATTAGTAGGATAATCACTTTTGCATAAATGACAGGATAAATGCCTAACAAAGCAATGATTTGATTAAAATACCTATTTACAAAATGTGATACGGTTCTAGTGACTCATCTTTATTTTCATTTATCATAGCTTGTAGAAGGTAAGTGTTCATGATGCATCAATAATAATCCTTAACACAGACCATCAGAACATCTATTCAATTTAAAATTTGCTGTAAAAGAGTTGGAGAGGAATTCAAAGAAATGTGAGAAAGAAGAAAAGATAGAGAAGGAGAAGGCAAAGAAGGCGATACAAAAGGGCAACATGGAGGGAGCAAGAATACATGCAGAGAATGCGATACGGCAGAAGAATCAAGCTCTCAACTACCTCCGAATGTCTGCTCGAGTAGATGCTGTTTCCAGTAGAGTACAAACTGCACTTACCACTAGAAAGGTACATGTTTTTTCTATGACCATAAGTTACTTTTATCACGTTTAATGCTAAGTATCAGGGCCACAGTTAGAAGTGTGTAGGGGGCAAGAAAGGAGTGGAGACCCTTAATTATTTTGGAAATGGGATAAATAATACATATTATATTTCTTGCAAGTGTTTCACTTTACATAGCGGAAGAAACTTTGTTCCAATCGCGTGTCCATCAACACCTAGCCCTTTTTTTAAATAAGTACAATTCTGTGCCTCCTGTGAAAAGTGATTTAAATCGAGTTGTACCCTTTTTGTGATTTTTACATAGAAATAAGAAAAAAAAACGTATTTTTTTGGTCTAACTCACATTCATTTATCTACTATAGTTTCGGAGATAATTTTGTGCGAAGTGATATAACTGGTATGATTTTTGCAAAAATTACGTGAATATAGATATATTTCAAGTTGTAACCTGTATTTAAGTAATTGCTGCACACATTATTTTTCATGCCTTGTGGTATAAGTGCAATTATATTTTTTTCACAATTTATTTTTCAGTATATTTAGAGACAACTTATAGGCGCAAAATAATTTACCTGTACTTGTATCATTTATCACGGAATTTTAGCATGTATTAGAAATAATAAAAGGTACAATTCAAAGGTTTTTCAGGAATCACATTGAAACTATTTTATTTAATAGAAGAATTTAAATGCACAGTGAAAGTGAATGTTTTTACCTTCAAATAATAGTACTGAAGTTTATCCTAGATAGATATTTTTAAATCTTGTTTTTCCTCAGCCCACTTAGATCGTGAACTAGATTTTTTTCAATCTTGTTTTTGCTCTCCTGTAAAGTGTTGATTTTTGACATGTATCACTTTTCACAGGAGGCACAGAATTTATGTGGTGGCCCCTCTCTCGTGGAGACCCTGGGCATTTGCCCCATTTGCCCTCCCTTAAATCCGGCCCTGCTAAGTATTAAGCCTTATAAACCCAAGTGCTATTCAACATGTGAATGTGTGCATAATAATATTGCTTACACTAACCTACATGTCAAGTAAGTAGCACTTGGGATTATATGGATCGACATTTACACACATTTAGCACAGAATGTATTAAAATCAAAATATATACATACTGAAATAGGCCTTTATTTGTGAATACAGCAATTAAGGAAAGTTGCTTTAGTTAATATTGTTGATATGTGCAATATGAATACTTAAAAAGCCCCATTGATCTCATCAGTTAATCAATTGAAATTTTTTTTTAGTGAAAAGTTGTTAGTCTTTTGTTACAAACATTATTTAAGGAAATAACAAGGAAAGCTTGCCTAGTTATGCTCATAATACTTTTATGGAATCCCCACAAATATTTTGTAAGTAATCAGAAATTGAATTTGAAAGTCATGAGACATCCACTGGCAATAAGTAATAGAATAGGAGATAAATCCAGATTTTTAGCTTATTACTGATATGATAATAATATGTATGGTCATTAGTCAGTGTCACATCACACAATCCACTTTACATATAAACTGATACAAAAATGTCAATAGATTTTTATAAGCAAGTACTAAAATGATCATCCACTTTTGATGCTGACTGTACATTATTATGCCATTTTCTTCAGGTAACAACCTCAATGGCTGGTGTGGTCAAAGCGATGGATGCAGCAATGAAATCAATGAATCTAGAGAAGATATCAACACTTATGGACAAGTTTGAGAGCCAGTTTGAAGACCTGGATGTGCAGTCTTCGTATATGGAGAATGCGATGTCACAGACCACAACTACAACAGTACCGCAGGGAGATGTGGATAACTTACTGCAGCAAGTTGCTGATGAGGCTGGGTATGTTGATTGGTCAATGTTTTCAAAATCTTTTTTTTTTTTTTTTTTATGTCACAAGTGACAACAAGGCAGGCGGGTCACCTGATGGTAAGTGACAACCGTCGCCTATAGACATTGGCAATACCAGGGGATTGCCAATGTGTTGTACACCTTATTACAGTGCCTTAATTGCGAACTGGCTCTCAAGTGCAATTGCCGGAACACACCAACAGGTGCTTGGCGACAGATTTTCAACTTGAGGGTGGTAGCCAGCCAGTCGAGTACTACAAAGTACCCTACCACCGTGCTGTGGTTTCCTCACGATGTTTTCCTTCACCGAAAGCTCAAGCTCATTGTAAGGATTCGAACCCACGACCTTCGCCGCGGTATCCGACGTCACTTACCACTGAGCTATCATCGCCTCATCTGTCACTGATTGTCAGTATTTATGTATAATACTGAAATAGAACTGATGATTTTATATAACATTTCTTTTCACCATCACGTATTCTTAAATGTTTAAATTGTGAAAAGATGTAACCACCGTTTTATCGTGGTCTCATGATGAGGAGCGAGGTGTTATATTGAAGAAGGAGGTGAGAAGTCCAACTGTATAATATGTTGGAAGCTTTTATATATGCAGATTGCTTGGAAACTTAGTGGGATGTAGTTATTTAGGGCGCCATCTATCTTGTTTTCGTGCGAACTGTATCTGTGTTGTGGATAGATGTGGCTACATAACAGTACACCTAGAAATAGTAGGTAATAGTATTGCCGTACAAGCGTCACTCATCTAAAACTATTTGGACTGGAGACGAAAAAATCTGTCCAGCCATTAGCTAGTTATAAATTGTGTAACTTTGTATAATATTATAGATTGGTTTTGAGTGGTTACCACATTCATCTTGGGAACATAGATGAGGAAGCATACTTATAAGTTGTTTTTTTTACAGTTTGGAACTCAATATGGAGCTGCCATCGAGCGTGCCGAGCACCTCGGTGGGCGCCTCCACAGTGGTGTCACAAGAGCAGGACGAGCTCACGCAACGACTCGCACGATTGCGGCAGGCAGAGTAACCTCATGTGTCCACTGTAGAACATTGCAGTTTATTTATAAGTATTGAGTTGTTCAAAGGCAAGGTGAGCGTTCTTATTTATAGGACCATTGAATATTGTGCTTATGTGTTGGTTGGTAGACCTGTTTAATGTAAGCCGAGATTTTATTGTGATTGTTATGGATTCCATTTTTGTCACTGTTAATTAAATATACTATGATTTCAAGTTTTTGATGATCAGGCAATATGTTATCCTTTTTTTTAGATTCAGGAAAGCTAGAGATCACAAATTAATTTACTACTGAGAGAAAGCACTAATTAAATATTTAAATATGTAAGATAAAAATATGTAATGTAATTATTTGTACATTGTCTTTATAAAGTTACGATTATAAATTACGTTTTTATAATATGTGTTTCATTGTATGCAGTACAGAAGGCGTACTACCATATTAACGGATATTTAAGGCGATGATAGCTCAGTGGTAAGTGACGTCGAATACCGCGGCGAAGGTCGTGGGTTCGAATCCTACAATGAGCTTGAGCTTTCGGTGAAGGAAAACATCGTGAAGAAACCACTGCACGGTGGTAGGGTACTATGTGGTACTCGACTGGCTGGCTACCACCCTCAAGTTGAAAATCTGTCGCCAAGCACCTGTTGGTGTGTTCCGGCAGTTGCACTTGAGAGCCAGTTGCCCTTGCCCTAAAGGCATTGTAATAAGGTGTACAACACGTTGGCAGTCCCCCTGGTATTGCTAATGTCTATAGGCGACGGTAGTCACCTTCCATCAGGTGACCCGCCTCGTTGTCACTAGTGACATAAAAAAAAAAAAAAAAAAACGACAATGCTTGGGTGTAGCGCTCGCTCTTGCAGGGCATAATCTTATGTAATAATTCTAAGTTTGTTTTGAAAAGAGTAATTGCTGAGTTTATTGCCGGCTCTTCTCAGTAAAAGCAACCTTCCGAACCGTGCATTAGAGTCTGACAATTCATAAGCGCCTGTGAAGGCCTATTTGGATGAGTAAACATTTCATTGAAAATCATAAATGTTTAATAATACTTTTAATAATTGTAAAACAATGAGAGAAACAAGCATCAATCAAAATTAATAACAATAAACATGTAACTACGTCTAGTATTACGAAAAAAACTGTAGTAAGACCACATTTTTCCTTACAACCTATTATCAAAATGCTTAGTGCAACTGCACTTATACTTTTCAAGTCTGTATCTACATTACAATACTTCATGGCTTCTGTTAACTTTATTAATAATAATAATAGATTTGGTTCAAATAAATGTTGGCCCATATATTGGTCAAACGTCCCAAACAATTGGGTCCAACCTAGTAATATATCACCTAGTATGGCATTAATATGACTTAGTACAAATGTGAATACTTTGAAGGAACTTTTAATGGGTTCTTTGGTAATGGGGCGTTGTTAAGCATCTCCATTGTCTGTGGTTTTGAAGGATATTTGGTAGAAGATCCAGTCCTCGAGGAATGAAGGCACGAAGGCTTTGCTCTTGCTGTACGTCACCGGTGGCTTCAACTTGGCTAGCTCTTGCTCGTACAATTCAAGAGATTCAGGGGATGTGGCGCCATTTCCCTGGAATAATTATGAAGTTAGCTAAACATGTTTATAGAGACCGGTCAGGTATTGCGTGAGCAGAAATTTAGTGATTTTTAATACGCCACTCCCGCTTATTAGCGAAAGTAAGCAAAGCTCATTACCCCCTCCTATACTTACGTAAGCAAATCTCATTACCCCCTCCTATACTTACGTATGCAAATCTCATTACCCCCTCCTATACTTACGTAAGCAAATCTCATTACCCCCTCCTATACTTACGTAAGCAAATCTCATTACCCCCTCCTATACTTACGTAAGCAAATCTCATTACCCCCTCCTATACTTACGTAAGCAAATCTCATTACCCCCCTCCTATACTTACGTAAGCAATGGTAAATCTATCATATTTAATAAGAATCTACAAAAATTCAGAAACCCGACGGAGGTTGACATGTCATCAAAAATAAGCAAAAAGACACAATTTGATGATTACGTAAAGTATTACGAGTACGTAACGGCCATATAGGTGCGTGGTGCAACCAAACACAAAACGGATAAAATTATACCAAACAGCTTAATCTTTAGCCGATAATTGTCCAAACTGACTCCATTAATCGACGTGTGATTTCTTGATTGTATGAGGTCAGTTAGTGTTTGTAAACAGTTTTTATTCTGGATAAGCTTGTGTTTGACCACAATCTCACCATGGTAAGTGATGATGTGGCCGAAGGGTAAGCACACAAAGCCTAGATGGGAACTGGCTCTCAAGTGCAGCTGTCGGAACACACCGATAGGTGCTTGCCGACAGATTTTCAACTTGAGGGTTGTAGGCAGCCAGTCGAGTACTACAAAGTGCCTTACCACCGTGCTATGGTTTCCTCGAGCTCACGGTATCCGACGTCACTACTTATGAAACGCACTCTAGATATTAACAGAATAGAAAATCATTATTCAGCTCTAGACATACAATTAAATTTTAATTACAACTGATAACATACGCTTAAATCTAAGGAGCTAAAAGGGTATATGAAGTAGATACATACATGCGTCATAAACTTTCCATCAGGCTGCAGAATCTTGAAAGCTGCCTGGAGTATGGTGATCATGAATTCCCACAGTTCCCCGCACGCGGACTCCGATATAGGTATGTCAGTCAAATCACCGAATATATAGTCCACTTTTCTACCCTCCTTTATGAATTTGTTCACAGTTAACATGCAGTCTTCCACGATTATCTGTAAAAACCCATTCCATTACGGTTTTATCTCAAGGAATTATTTCAAAAAGTTTGAAAAAGAGATCTCTAAAGATGGCAACACTGGTAATAATGTTTGGGCTAGGGTGACCACACTTACAATCAGGACTATCTTCAGGCTTTTAAAATGTAAGATTTAGTTTTATTAAGATTTCCGTTTCAGTAAGTTGGTAACTCTAGATTGAATGCTGCCAGTACAAACATTATGAAAAGAGTATTTGCAGAGTTTATTGCCGACTCTTCTCAGTTCTTTCCGAAATGTTTCTTGGAGACTATTCTTACGTGACACTACAGGCCTATTTGAATAAAAATATCCATTTCTCATACTCGGAAAGTAGACGCTGCTTCCCACCCTTGGACGGGAAAGACTCATAGTAATTGATTCCCTCTCTAGGGCGGGAATAAATTTAAAAAATAGATGGTTACGTAATCGTCTATGAGAAATATTACATAATTAAAAAAATATCAAATAAAATAAAAGTGTTGCGACCTTGTGAGTGTATATAAACAGCCGGTGTGAAAAAGACGATATAATTTAGGTATCTATAAATTGTTCTCAATCAATTTTAAATAGGTAGGTAATAAAAAAAGTCAAAACCATTTATTCAGTTTAGGCCCTAGAACTTATGAAGGTCGAATTACAGAAGTTACCACTGGTTCGGAAGTCAGCCTTCAACTGAGAAGAACCGGCAAGAAACTCAGCAAGGTTACATTTTTGGACCATCGGACAATATTGGCTTTTTCAAATGTTTAACAATTTTACTTGTAAATATAACAAACATACATAAAAAATAGTAATGTTTTACCTCGTGTATATAGGAATTGATTCCTTTCGACCCTTGTATAACAATCTACTATTACATAACTAAAGAATACATACTTCATAGTTGGGTCCCTTTCTTCTCTCAAGCACGTCACCACAGATGGACTTCAAGTGTTTATTGCATGCACTCATCACCAGTTCATCTATTTCCAACATCCACACGAACTTCGGTTTCTCCTTCAGAAGTTCATATAGAAGGGCGCCATCGCCGCCACCTACAAAATAATAGGGATAACCCGTTATTGGCTGTAAATTTTGTTTATATAAGTATATACCTAAGCTACACTTCTAAGAGCTGTGGACTTTGTAATAAATATAAATAAATAAATATTACCTATACTCAAGAAATAATACCTAAAGGTGCGTACATACTATGTAACTTGTTATATAACTTGTGTAACCTTGTTATTCAACATTGCAACATAAAACAATACTGTACACATAATGGTAGGGGAGGCGAATAGGGGATTTCGGGATTTACTCGAGCGCGGCAGATTAACATAAGGGGGGCAACCTTGCACCTTGTGAAGTACTCTCACCAAATCTGAGCCCTCTATGTAGTGTCGAACGCCTAGGGTAGCCCGTCAGATTAGTAAAAAAAAATCGATGGTTTGAAATACTCGAGCGCGTCAGATTAAGGTAAGGTAAGTTAGTTACATGCAAAATAGTGTACATTTCAATAATCTGACAAATTGGGCGTGACGAAAGAAAATTGGAGACTCGCAAAGTTGCAAAAAAAAACGTCACCTGGATTTTCTCGAGCGCGATTAGTTTATTTTTTATTTTGAAGGAAATTAGTCACGAATCACGGAAATATCTTAATCTGCCGATTTGCACAAGCCGAAGTAGCTAAAATCATTATTAAGTGTATAGTCCAGGAATATTATGAGTTTCACCTCAGAATGAGAGATAGTCAGCTATTAACTTGTATAAACCTTTATTTTGACACCCTAAAACTTGTCTCAAAAGCTACTTATCTTAGGGTGCCCGCGACTACTGATTTTTCAAGGTCAAAGGTCAAAAAATGATTTATTGCAAATATCTCGTTTCCTATGGGTTTTTTGGTATATGTATTTTTAATAAATATTGTAGAACATTAAATTCTCTACAACTTTTGTACAGATATTTTTTCGATATCTTGAACCATTTTCGAGATTTCGATATTTTTTATATATTTTTTTTTTCAAACCGTCAGATTAAGGAAATCACTCAACATAATTGTCAGATTATGGGTCAGTACAACAAGGCCATCAAGAAGAACCGCCTGTATAAAAATCTGACGCGCTCGAGTAAATCAAGGTCACGATTTTTTTTTGCATTTTCAAAAATCGGCCCTGACTGATGGTCGCGTCCAAATCGTCAGTCTTTAAAATAGGAGCTACTGGAGGGTTCACTTAACATCCCTTATCAATGTCTGACGCGCTCGAGTAAATTTTTTTTTAAAATATTTTCGACCCCTTCGTACGGCCACCCCCACCACGCAAAACGGCAGATTATTATTTTTCCGTTATCAGACAGACGTGGCGCGACTACCCTATTAATATCTGACGCGCTCGAGTATTTCAATGTGACTGTTTTTTTTTACATTTTGAAACGTAAAAAAAAACAGTCACAAGACGCTCCCCCCACCGCTGAAGGGGAAAATATCACATAACCTTTTTTTCTTTATTCCACCTAATCTTCAAATTCCAGTAGGTCCCAAAGACGCTCGAGTAACTACAAGTTTAGCATCATTGCCTCCCCTACCATAAGAATAACAGTGCAATATAACAATGTTATATAAACATTGTCGTAAACGTTGATGCTGGTATAACATTGTTGTAGATATTAATTACATGTTATTATAACATTCAGTGTCCACATTATCTGAAACATGCTATATAACAATGTTATGTTACATAGTCTGTACGCACCTTAACACTATAAAACATCTAAAAAATACTCGAAAATAGGTAACACCTTGTGAAATTCCACCTTCATATGATTTTTAATTATCAATTTAACGACAAAGAGTAGGTCTTTTGATGTTGCATATTTATGACGTCACAAGTATGTGTTTCATACAAAACTCCATATAAATCATCGTTTTGACATTTCATATGTATAAAGAAGCTGATTTGATATCTCAGTCAACATCCCTATTGTTAGGTGTTTGTTTTATTTATGTTTTGTCTACTTTATTTTTGTGTATTAGTCTGTGTTATATGTGAGAACTTTTAAATGGCCTTCATTTTTTATATGTATATTGTTCTGTTATGTTAGCTGTAAGTTTTCCTAAAAAA
This sequence comes from Ochropacha duplaris, assembly GCA_951361185.1. Lineage (NCBI taxonomy): Eukaryota > Metazoa > Arthropoda > Insecta > Lepidoptera > Drepanidae > Ochropacha > Ochropacha duplaris. Next base: position 12,333,268 of record OX592696.1, on the reverse strand, counting down.
AATAAAAAATAAAACTATAGTACTTGCAGCTAGGGTTGCCAGATACAGGCTTATTTCCTGGACATTTCTGAGGTAACGATCGATGTTGAATTCCAAATGTTGTAAAGTCGACTGATCGAAACGTATAATCAAATTACTAGTTACTTATTTTAAACAAAAATAACTAGTATTCAGAAATTTCAGGAAATTTACTGGACACGAAACAAGACAGAAGATTTCGAGACTTTCCTGGATTTCCGGGCCTTCTGGTAACCCTACTTGCATGCAGCACGGCAACGTGGATGATAGGCTAATTAGCCACGCTTTAGCCTTCCGCTCTCAGAGCGCATATAAAAAATATTTGAGTCATTTAAACAGCTATGCAACACTGTAAATAGAATTCCAGGAATCGCGATTTAAGTTTAATATGTTAATAAGTAATCAATTTTATCGATCAAGTTAATCTAATTTGAGTAGGTATTATCTCCTCAAACTAGAATTCCCTTTGCAATGTGCCGTATAACTTACCTAATATCACAATTTCTTTCCCCTCATAATTCTCTTTGCCTCTCTGCATTAAGGTTTCTGTGTAAATGAGATCAGCCTCCGAAATATCTGAAAGATTTAGGTTAAATTATATAATACTTCCGCCGCGCGATTCCAACCGTATTTTTGTAACGAAAAATAGGCACTCGGGTATAATGTAGCTTGTAAACCGCTAATTTACTTGTAAAATAAAGGCCGATGTCGCTCAAGTTTGGCAAAAATCCTACGAATTTGTAAACTAATCTGTCGCCAAAGCACCTATCGGTGTGTTCCGACAGCTGCACTTGAGAGCCAGTTCCCATCTACGCTTTGTGTGCTTACCACATTCGGCCACATCATCACTTACCATGGTGAGATTGTGGTCAAACACAAGCTTATCCAGAATAGTAAAAAAAACTACTTAGTAATATTTTTTTGTCAAAACTTTTCCAATCAGGCGGGTCACCTGGTAGTAAATTACTATGGTCGCCTATAGACATTAGCAATACCGCGATTGCCAATGTATTGTCGACTTTTGCTCTCTCAAGTGCAACTGGCGGAACACGCAGATAAGTGCCTGGCCCAGATTTTCAACATGACAACATGAGGGTGGTAGCCAGCCAGTCGAATACTACAAATGAACCTACTATAGTGTTTCAACTTTATCAAAAGCTCATTGTAGATTAGAACCAACGATCGAGACCTTGTATGCCTATTTCACGGCGCTTAGTAATGCTATGGTGAGAAAGAAACTCATATAACCATGCCTGATTTCTATTGTCCATTTAGTTAGAATATCCTAATGAAAATTGTATAGGTACTATACTTTACGACAAATATTGGCCATGCATGAAATGTCACATTATGTTATAAGTCCAGGGGAACCTCCAAACTAGAATGAAAATCATTTACAAAATCGATAAATATTGCTTGGCCTTTGCACATCATGTACCTACTTTGGTTCTCTCTCACAGTATTCTCGAATATAGTTTGTCGGAAAAATAGAAAAGTAGTTTTTATCAGTTAATTCGAAATCCGTTTTGAGTTAAGGCTCTGTGTTTAATGTTAAAAATGTACTCATGATATTAGCCCAAACTTATGATATCAGACCTAGTCCATACAAGGAAGAAAAAGATCGTAAGGAAACCATAGCACGGTGGTACTTTGTAGTATCCGACTGGCTCGCTACCTCAAGTTGCAAATCTGTCGCCTACTTATCAGCGTGTTCCGACAGCTGCACTTGAGAGTCTATTATATAACATAGTCGGTTAAAGCTCGTCTAATATACTTACTCTGCAAATCATCTAGCACTAACATATTGCCCAGTGACTTAGAATGCACGATTTGCACTCTCTGAAATGATGATTGCTCATCAAATAACACTCCATCGATGTCGTACTCCAAAAGTCTTTCGTCTGAAAACCACAAACAAAGAATTATTCAAACATTTGCAGTAATTTGTAGAGGTTTTTCACCTTCATGACTAAATAATAGTTAACAATAGAAATGTAAATACGCTTAAGATAAGGCAGGGACTAATTGTTTTGCAATGAGAGGTGTTTAAACTATCCTACTTTGGTGACGGTAATGTTTCATATGATAAACCAATGATATTAAGTTAAAAGGTGTAGATTACCTACCTAACCTACACAACATTCGATCTTAAAAATGGCCGAGAAATAGCACTGCAGGGCCGGATTTAGAGGTGTGGAGGCGATGGGGTAACTAAGGAGTGGATGCCCCTTAATTATTACACCTTACACATCGGGTACTCTACCTTATATAGCCGAAGAACTTCTTTTCAAACGGCGGGTCTATTACGTAAAATGTAGCAGTAGCGACAGCAGTAGCAAAGTGACAGCCACCGCTACGCGATCAGTAGCAACTTGTCACTAGAAACCGTATTACGGAAGCCTGTCGCACGCCTATCGCCGAATGCACATTGCCCATGGACACTAGCGCCACTAGCGATAGGGTAGCAAAAAATGCAAACAAATAATATCTCGATTGCTGTTTGCGTTGCTGTTAGGTAATACAAAAGTGACGTTTGACAGCAGCGATCGCGAAATTTACGCCTGTTGCCAACCTGTCGCGAGATACGTAATCGTACCGCGGGTGTCTGGCGGCATCTGTAGCCCTTTTTTTACAAAGTAAAAATTATGTGGGGGCCCTCTATTGCGGAAGACCCGGTTAGTTGCCCTCCCTTAAATCCGACCCTGTGACACTCTAACGCACACATAAATAACTTAATACTGCAATATCCACACTACATTACGATATGGGCGATTCTCTGTAAACTCGTAATGGCCCATACAGATGCTGTCCTGGCATTTTTTTTTAGAATTGTCGTAAAAATATGGTATGATTGCTTAGTAAAGTAACTATTACTTTTGGTACGTAAGAAGGCCAATTGAATTTATACGTATTTTTTAAGTTATTTGTTGTTTTCTGATAAATTCTGACAGGGGACTGTTAGGTGCAGCAAGGGACTGTTTTGAACATAGTAGTCCCCTACTGGGACGGTTAAATGAGACAAATGACTTTTAAAAAAAGAAAAAATCATATTATTAGTATCAATAATTTATTATGTTTATGTCATATTAACGCAACAACATACAACAATTATATTTCTAAAGTTTCTTAAGACAAAACAAACCAATAGACATAACTCTGACAAAATAAGAATAAAAACTTTCAATAAAAAACTCACCACTAGAAACACTTTGTACTTAACCTTAGATCATCTTATTATTATTATTTATATCGATTATTAAATGCTGTATGTCGTGTCTTTAATGAAATACCTACGATCAATAAAAATCTTGCAAAATCTTCCTCACAACAATAATACACGTAATATCAAATGTAATCTGCAAATAAATTATTTTTTCTTAATCATAAAAGGCATATCAATCAAAGTGAGCTAATGTAACATTCGGAAATCTTAGCGCTCAAAAACATTTATTTCATTCAATAGGGAATTTATAAAATTAGATCCCCTTTAGAATAAAGTCAGGATCATTTATTCTACGTTGATATATAACTTAGTCGCTCTGCTTCACTTTTTTTTCTAATAATTCCTCTCGGAATACTTTTTTTTTTGAGGCATCCTTAGTGTACGTCAATCTGTAACATATTTTATGTTCAGTAAGGTAAATAATGCGAATCATATATTTTCAAAGCTGTGATGATTCCTACATTAATGAAACTTTGACTAGTGTAGGAATTTACACCAATAAAACTATTAAGTAATGACTATTTATGAGAAATCTATAGTCCCCTGCCATGTAGAACAGTCTCCTGCCGTATTTCCGGGCAGGGGACTGCGGTCAGGGGACTGTGAATTTTGGTTATGTTGCATAATATTTACAAAACTATTGGAACATGATTAGTTACGAAACTACCGATAAATTTAGGCACAGTTTATGGAAATAATAAATAATACTTGTATATAATTAAACTAATTAAATTTAATAATATCACTTACCAAAGGACTGTGTGACGCACCGACTGAGGTGCGTACTCCCGTCACAAATGAAGCTCGGACACTAAACAAAAAGCCGGCCCGCTGTCGTTCTCGACTATGTTACCAACTGCACACTGATTGCGTTTCATTCCACGCCATAAAACGTTTGTACACATGTTAGTTTTTTTTTATTTTAGCTTTGAATTTTTAGCAGAGGACTGTTTGCAAAAACTCAAGACAACATTTACGTGACATTATTCAACTTAAAAAATTCGTAATTAGACCTTCTTTTATGAAAAAAATGTAATTCCGTTATTCCTTTTTTAGATATTAATAGCCAAAATTATGTAATGTGAATAAGTTTTTTTTAAATGCTATCTCTAAGTAGGAACTCTGGGAATGGGACAGCCAGGGGACTGTGTTTTAAGGGCTTTGATAATTTCTAGAAAAAAAAGTAAAATAGCTATAGTTCTAAATACAACCACGCTATAAAGTTTAACTGTTTTATTTTAATTAAGAGTGGTAATTGTTTTATTCAGTTTTATTATTTTAAAAAAACTCGGTTCGGACAGCCATTTACGAGTTTACAGAGAATCGCCCATATCTCATAACACACGCACGATGGCATTTTACTTTTAATTGCACTCGGTACGTGAAGAATGCCTCCGTTGATGCCGGCGACGAAACACGCGTCAAACCATGTAGCCACTTTTTGGCATCCGTCTTTCAGAGCGCTCATAACTCATCTACACCTTTTAACTTATAATATCATTGTGATAAACCTGATAATTTCTTCCATGGCTACCCTAGATCTGAATAGCTTTTTCTCAGGATACATTTTAAATATAAATAGAGTATCTCACTTACCTGATGTAGGATAATACCTGCTGAAGAGGCATCGCTTAATCGGTGCGTAAGCTTGAGACTTTATAATACTGATGTATTTTTTCAGCTGATTTTCCAATACTCTCGCCGACTATTAAAAACAATAATACATAAAGAAGGAAACAAACAAAAGGTATGAATGCGGGTTTACAATCATGCATTATAGTAAAGTAAAATGTAAGGTTGAGCGTCTTCTCATTTACTGGAAGATTTGTTAATAGTAATGATAATTGGGGCTTCAAATTGTGTAAAGAGTAGACATGCAATGCATTCAGAATCGTTAACGGTAGGTTAAAAAGGTAAGGAAAAAGCATGGATTGTTTCTACAGAATGATAAGTTGTATTTAAACATCTGTGTAGTTGTTTACATTGACTGTAGGTGTAGGTAAATTCTACTACATCTTTCTTTTATTTTATTAGTGTTAGTGACTTCAACTTGATGTTTCTGAATGTAAAAATGTTACTTGATGGATAATTAAAAAAATGTTAGGTGTTAACGGTGTGACGTTAATGAGAATGGTACATTTTTACAAGTTGAAGTAGTTGTTTAATAGTGCACAGAAATACTATAAATAAATGAAACAATATTTTGCACTCTACCATATAAAAAATTGATGATCTCAATACTGTGTATAGTTTTTATAAACTTTAATTTCAATAAATAAGCTACTGGGAATGGGAATATAGAAGAACATAAGACACTAGCAATATAAAAAAAAATCAACTATATAGAAATATTTTAAGAACATGGCAACAATCTTGGGTAACTTAAAATATGAACTTAGAACAGGCTTTTTTGCTGACCTGAACTAGTAAGGTAAACATCATATTTATAGCCTCGTTTGATTGTCGGTAACAATTTTATTCTTTCGCAGTCCAATGACACTCTTACCGAACTTTCCAGTAGTTTAGAGCACTAGAAAACAAGATGTTACGCTCAACCTTCATTCTACTACAATAATTTTATGGGATCTTGTTGCAACATATTTTTGTTGGATTTTTGCTGCTAAGGAAAGACCCGATTGATATTGCAAGACAAATAATTAGTAACAAAATAAAGCAGGTACAGAGAACTCCACTTTTGAGTACAGTTTGTTAAAATTTTAACAATTTATTATTCAATCACATTTATTAGAAATTTACTTTATAAATATGAAGAAATGATAATTAATAGGATTCTTATATGAAGCTATCTTTTCCAGCATTATTTTCATAGCCTTTTTCTTATATCACTATGTGGCAAACAAATACAAATACATTTATTTGCTTGAATATGGTATACAAGATATCACACAAAATAATAAAGTTCCACATATCCTGCCAGCTTACTATTATTGCTAATTAAATAGTAATTTCACAGTACTGACCAAATGATATGAATTATCTGTAATCATGGTAGCAAAGGAGATTTTACAAAATAAACATTGCATGTTTGATTCAGGTACATAGGTCAAAAAATATTAAATCATATTGAACATCAGGAGGTACTGGGCTTATAGAATACATTCTAAATAATGAACAAGTATAGGTATTTTTCTGTTATATATTATATTTGTTGGAATGGTTATCACATCATGGAATCTACAAAACGCAAGCTCTATTTCCACTTAGCTTTGTGTCGCTTTGGCAGAAACGGAGGAAAGTGACACAGTTACACTATAGAGCAAGCCCAGAGTAGATATATGGGCAGAGGGACTGGTTTACGTAGTTTCCTATTCTAATTAGATTTTCGAATAAATAAATAATTAACAAATACATTGATAATAATAGTGATAAGAACTTGTGTGTTAGTAATACTAGTGATAAGAACTTGTGTGTTAGTAATAATAGTGATAAGAACTTGTGTGTTAGTAATACTAGTGATAAGAACTTGTGTGTTAGTAATACTAGTGATAAGAACTTGTGTGTTAGTAATACTAGTGATAAGAACTTGTGTGTTATTATAAAATATACTTTTTTATAATAAAATTAGTGCTTGTGTATAATACCTAATAGGTATTTGATTATTATTTAACGCCCACAAAATATGGAAGATCAAGCTCAGCCCCTTTTGCCGTTATATTTATAATAGTTATGTACTAACAAATAAATTGTAAATACTTAATTGGGTTTAAAATTTAAATATAATAAGAAAATTGTATTATTATGAGCTGTGGATTTCGTTAAAAAAAAATTCGAATAAAATTATATCATTCATTAGTCATGTTATAATCATCACCTGGAAATTCATAAATAACCTATTTTGTGTAGCCTCTTATTAGTCTATTATTAGTTCCATAAATTATGCTCATAGTACGCGACTTATTATTGGGAGTCCTTACCTTGAAACTTATTAATGGTTCCTCATTTTCTTCCTTGTAATTTTCAATATTTACAGTGACAAGACCCCGGTCAAACAGCCTCACAGACACCGTGGTTCCCTTCTTGCCAGTCAACAGTTTTATGGACCCTCCTTCTACTTTAATATCAGTAGCTAAAATAAGATTAGGAATATAATCTTTCAGCACGGTTTCCAATTGACTGAATACGGTTTTTTGGCCGTTTTCATCGGCCAACCGGGCGGGGTCGATAGAGAAGTCCAAGAGCAATGTTTGCACCGACATTTCTAGTTTATATTATAATTGCACTTTTCTTCTAACGAGGGACAATCACTGGACGGGACCGGTAAAACGAGAGAACGAAGAGGCTAATTGCCTAAATTGAAATTGGAGCCAATTGGAGGAAAATTGAAAATTTATTTAAATGGAATGACATTTATTCGATGTTGCTAGTTATACTTATACTTTTGGTCAGATTTGGTCGGACGTAAAACTAAAATTGTACGCAAAACTAAAATAAGCCTAAGTACCTATATATTTTAAAGTTTCAAAAACACTGATGATAAATCTTAAAAAACTCATTTGACAAAAAAAAACAACAAAATAAAATGTTGAAATTACTATAGTTCCCTCCTCGTAGTCCCCGTCTCCCCGTCTCTCTCCCTTACCTCTGACCGACCGAACAGATGGTCTTATGATATTTTGGCTTTCTTACGTACACAAATAGACTGTATAATATAATAAATATGACATTATTAGCAGCAACATGCTTTATATTTTCATAATTATTTAGCTGTGTTTACAATCAGACGTGTCATATAAATGGCCAGTTTTATAAAATAATAAAAAAAGGAAGATCTGGACGCAGAGTATGAAAAATAAACTTATCGAATGTAATCTTAATGCTCTAAGAATGTATTTAATGCGTACTTTGAATTCCTGAATTGTATGTATACACAAAGAGAATATAAATACTCCGTAAATGTATATACATAAGCTTGACATTATACGATGTTAGTAGTGTAAAAAAATATTTCTTTTGAGTTCTCCATAGATTTGCATAAAGATTTCCAGCCTACTAAAATCTTAAATATTATTCAAAATAACACAACATTCAAAATAACAAATCATCACAATATTTAATATGTAACAAATATGTGGTTATAGATGCATATACCCCATTATATGTTACTGTTGTAATAAATTACATAGTTTTTTAAATAGCTGGCTGCATCGCCAACAATGTGACATAAATGAAAATTAACTTATTTGTAATAAGTATTATGGAAAGAAATGAGGCTAGCAACATTATATCCGTCTGTCTTTCTTTTTTGTAAAAAATTTGCATCGTGAGATTCTTGTGACATGGCTGGAAATAATACCGAAGAAGTAGAGGTGGGTTGGTATATAATTTCTTGATGTAAGATGTGTATACTACCCGCATTTGGCATTTATATAAACGTATAACCCTTACTTTTCGAGGGATTTGCTGATGTGGCTCTACTAACTTTCACTGTAGCAGAGGCAATTGTTTCGTGTTCTTAGATTTTTTACTAATTTATCACTTCCTTGCTTGTATTTGTTTGTTATTGTTGCATAATCGTTTTTAAAGTTGATTAACAAACGTAACTAATAAAGTTAAAGAGTTGAGTTGGTATAGGTTAGGTTTTTTATAATGACCTGTTCATTCAAGGGGCCTGTGGTGACAGAGACCAAGGGTGTGAACAATACGGAGGTTCCCCCCGAGTTCCTGATCAAGCACCCCCTTCAGAACACCTGGAGCCTCTGGTTTTATGACAATGATAGAAACAAAACATGGGAGGAGAATTTGATTGAGCTCACCACATTTGATACGGTAGAAGATTTCTGGAGGTGAGTCAGTTAATTTATTTTCAACTATTGGCCCAAAAAATATGCTATTTACATATAAGCTTAACCCTGAATCACAGATCAGATGGATGTCCGTAAACAACCTACATAAATAATTAATTCCAGGAATCGCAACTGAAGTTAAAGATATTTTTGAGTTTGAGTTGGAGTACTTTTTTTTCATGTTGGCTGCAGTTTCTCATAATCATTGCTGTTCTTCACACTAAATATTAGAAGATCTAATAACTCTAAAAAACAATTTTGCATATAATTCTAACACCAATACAAATATGTCAATAGGTTTTAATATTATAACCTTTACAGATTGTACCACCACATCAAGCTACCATCAGAGTTACGTCAAGGCCATGACTATGCTGTATTTAAACAAGGCATTCGCCCGATGTGGGAAGATGATGCAAACAAGATGGGTGGCCGGTGGCTCATCAGTCTTGAGAAGAAGCAACGAAACTCTGATCTTGACCGTTTCTGGTTAGATGTGGTATGTATTGGTTAATAATTTGAATAGAATGAAATAAATAATAATTATTATCAGTTTATGGTGCCCTACATAATCTACGCGAAGTTTAAGAAAGTTCTTGAACCGATGGAATACTTTACATAAGAATAAAATTGCTGAAGAAAGGGATACATGGAAGGAGCTGGAGGACCCGTTAGGAGTCCTAACACAACTAGTAACTAGTTTTAAAGTAACATACTTAATACATAATTAATAGGAACTGTAATAGGAATAAATAAAGTCTTTATTATTATTATTTAGTTATCCCACTAATATTATAAATGTGAAAGTTTGGATGGATGGATGTTTGTTACTAATTACGCCAGAACAACTGAACGGATCTGGATGAAATTTGGGACAGAGATAGATTATAGTCTGAAATAGCACATATCCTGGGAAAAGAAAAGATCCCTCGGGAACACGGGTGAAACCGCGGGGAACAGCTAGTTATTTATAAACTTCACAAAAAGTTATCATATAATATCCCTTTCAAACATAGCTTTTAAAAATTTATCAAAATCTGTTAACTAATTATAGACCGTATAAGTCCAGACTTTTACAAACCTTTCGTAAACACATGAGAGCGAGAAGGTGCACTACAAATTTATTTATGTGTGGTATTGATAATTATGAATTATTTTCAGGTTCTCCTATTAATTGGTGAAAACTTTGAAAATTCCGAGGAAATCTGTGGTGCTGTAGTAAATGTTAGAGCCAAGCTGGATAAGATTGGTGAGTACTAACAATACTACTGACTAATATTATTTAATTATAACAATATCCACAGCTCTTAAAAAAATAATACAATTTATCATTAAATATAAATCTTAAAGCCAATGTAAATGTGAAATGTATGTTTAGATATAGATGTCTGTTGATTGGTCACACAAAAATGACTGAACGGATTTGTATGGCACACAGGTAAAAATAAAATTCTTTTTATCCTGGGAAAAGATTATTATTATTATTAAAGCTTTATTTTTCCCATACAATTTTTTTATTACATTTCAAATGTTTAGTTATTATTATTATTTTATTGGGTAAAAGCTTCCTCCATCTCCTTCCATCTTTCTTTATTGTGGGTAACGGGAAAAGATAATCCCTTAAATCTAAAACTATGGGAGACAGTAGTATATATTTTTTTAGGTTTGCTTATTTGTGCCACGAAGGCTTAAACTGAAAATCCTGCAGGTCTTATTACTGTAGAGTAGATTGTGACTGAGATGAAGCGGTCTTGTCACTGGCCTACCAACAAGCCTGATAAAAACAAACACTGAGTTACTCCTGTTTTATTTTACAATAGGATAAGCTTGTTTTTGACCGCAATCTCACCATGGTAAGTGATGATGTGATAAGAGCCTAGATGGGAACTGGCTCTCAATTGCAGCTGTCGGAATACACCGATAGGTGCTTGGCGACAGATTTTCAACCTATGGGTGGTAGCCAGCCAGTCGGGTAAAGTACCCTACCACTTTGCTGTTGTTTCCTCACAATTTTTTCCTTCAACGAATGCTCATTGTAGGATTCGAACCGATGACTTTCGCCGCGGTATCCGACGTCACTACCACTGAGCTATCATCGTCTTAAATCTTAAAATATAAATAAATTAAATATCTACTAAAAAAAAGAATTAAAGTACTTAAGCCAAAATTGATATTGTGTTTTTCAGGTATTTGGACGGCAGATACCTCAAAGCAGCATGCCAACATTGAAATTGGAAGGAAACTGAAAGAGCAGCTCGGCATCCATGGGAAAATTGGGTTCCAGGTTCACAGAGACACCATGGTCAAGCACAGTTCGGCAACTAAGAATCTATACACTGTTTAGTCAAAACATTATAAGTGCATTCAACGTAAAAGCAGTTTTGAGGTGGCTTTAAAAACAAGGTTGTGTGCAGACTTAGAAACTAAATGCTATTTATTTTGAAGCCTACTTTAAGGCTTTTGTTAAAGTCTGCAGAATTCCTAATATTTAAACCCTACATGATGTGATGACCACGATTATGAGTCTAATATCTTTCTTATGTTTATTGGATTAATGCTATCATTTCATAGACATGCATTTCATATGCCACTATGCTTATGTATTAGGTTTATATAACACCAATGATATTTTTTTTTATCTGTCTCTAAATGTGTATTAATCTTGTCTATGACTAAATATGCTATTTAATAATTAGGCTCGCGTGGAATTTTTATTCAATTGTTATGAATAATACATTTAAAGTATAGCAATGTGAGCTAGAATTCCTACATTCAACAGCCAGTTCTCTTGTACTATTTAACACGTTTAGCTCTAAATACGCGTATATGCGTCAAGTGCTATTCGACGCGTAGGTGAGTAAGAAATACAATTTATAATGCACGCACACGCATATGCGTCGAATTGTACTGATTGACGCTTAGCATTAAACGTGTACCACCTTTGGCCACATAATCATTCACTATCGTGATATTGAGGTCGAACACAAGCCAATAGTAAAAATGTAGTAATATTAATTTTTAACCGACTTCAAAAAAGGAGGAGGTTCTCAATTCGACTGTTTGTTTTTTTTTTTTTATCCCACCATCTCGGAAAGAGTATTTTTGCTCTACGATATCTGAGTGTCAAAGCCGTTTTTTTCCGCTAGAGGATAAAGTAAATAGAACATCGTGCGCACTAACATTCAAAACATCATTAAACCTATTTACTTCTCCCTCCTTGGTGCCGAATTTATCATACATCCTTTTTTAATTTGTTAAAAACTCAGACTCTGAACCTTCTTGGTGTACTTTTTTTTAAATTTGCTTTGCGCGCGCCATTATCTTTTTTTTCCGAAACTAATTTTCTTTTTCCCATAAAAGAAAATTAGTTTCGGAGATTAGCGTGTTGAAACAAACAGACAAAGTTATGAAGGTATATGTGATCATCATTTCACGTAGGGTCTTGGTTATCTCATAGACTGTCGTTACGTTTCTAAATAGATTAAAGATTTTTATTTAACAGAAGTATGTAGTATTCTTTAGGTTTCGATTCTTTCTCGTACATTTATCATAACTATATGTCGTAATGAATTTGTTATTACGATCATTTAAATTTTAAGTGTGATTTTTATACTGAAGCTGTGCTTGATGTTTGTTGATATGGTCACATAGATGTAAGTTTGTATTTACTCATTAAAACCGATAATGGTTGGTATGTTGAGATAAATATTTAATTAGTATAGTTCGTAAAATGGTTACATATTTTTGCATTATTACATAACAGATTAATATCTACCATATTGTGACACGCTTTAGGTCTATTTTAGTTAACACAGTGCAACTTGTTTTTGGTCGGCTATTGTAAAATCTCTCGCTCTGTATAACACATGGATTCGGTAACTTGTCTACCGTAACGCAAACATTTTGGTATTTTATATAAAAAGTACTAAAATATGTGTTTTTTATTTTTACCAATGCCCTGTTACCAATTATTTGGGGTCGGCGGAATGAGTACATTTCTTCCATGCGGTCTTTTGAGATGCTGGTATCGTATAAAAATATCATCCTACTAATATAATAAACGTGAAAGTATGTTTGGATGCGTGTGATGATGTATGTTACTCTTTCACGCAAAAACGGCTGAACGGATTCTGATGGAACTTGGTACACAGGTAGTTCATATCCTGTAATAAAACAGGATACTTTTTATCCCGGGAAATCATGATCCCTCGGGAACGCGGGTGAAATCGCGGGGTGGCTAACTAGTTAGATATACTACACAAATTACACCATACATGATAATGAGAAAGTTTGTTGCTGGTCGCTGGTCGTGTAAATATGACTTTTTATTAGTAATTGTTCTGCATATCCAATACGATTAACACTAAACACGATCTACACCTTCCGATTTTAATTATCAGATAATGTGTTTGATTACTCGATAGTCAATCGATTAATCGATAGTATTATGGAGGAGCGAGGTATTAGACTCCTCCATTGAAAAGGGTAGATCTTCCGTTCATCGTGCCTGGGGACCGCGGTCCAACAATTGATGTTAGAATCTTGTATATATGCAGATCGCATAGAAAACTTCGTAAGCGCGATGTAGGTTATTGGAGCGCCATCTATCTAGGAGTCGTGCGAACTATATCTGTGTTCATAGATGTCGCTACAGTATTTCAACCTATCAATATATTTACAAAGTATTGATATATCGTTTGTCTTCGTCCAAGCACATTTTTAAGCTATTGTATAGCTTTTATCGCGGGCTTTGACCGCGGCGACCGAATCAAGAAATTCCGCTACGAAAAAAACCCAACACCCCCTACCATGTATTTTGTTTTCAAATATCACAGCGACTATCATATTTTTGTCGTCGTCGACTGCAGTCGGTTGTCGGCGGCTGCCGCCGGCTGTCGGCCAACCAACCGCAGTTGCAAAAAAATAAAACACACAAAAAAAAAGTTCGCGGCAAAGAAAATTGCGGCGCACTTATAAAATAAAGAGGATTAAAAACTCATTACTGCCCGATAAAATTTTCTTATAAAAAACACCACCTTTGGGTGCACTTAATAGTATTAACAGACGTTCGAACTTGGTACGGGCCGGACAGCGGACTTATACGGCGGACCAAATCCGCTAGTCACAACAGACGGCCGGATCTCGCAGTAGCCGCGTGGCGTGTGCACAGTTCAGACGTCATGCCACCGACGTTATCCAAGCGCGCTAAAATTGCGATTGATGTTGCGGCAACAGTAATGCCGCTACAAACCTCACTAAAAAAAAGGAGTGGGCAAAAACGTATTTACAATACGTGTGGTGTCGTGGGACACCGGATAGGAACGAAGTTTTATAAAAAAATATTTTTCAAGTTATATTCGATAAAGAAAATGTGCGTGTCAGCTCCTTTTTTTTTGGAAATACATACTTAAATAGATAACTACCTACACCCAGTCACAGGACAAACAGACATCTTCATAGACACATGTCTGTCCTGGATGGGAATCGAACCCACGACCTTTTTTTTAAATACATACTTGAATAGATTATTACCTACAACCCAGTCACAGGACAAACAGATATCTTCATACACACCTGTCCAGGGTGGGAATCGAACCCACGACATATTTTTTGTAAATACATACTTAAATAGATTTTTACCTACAACCTACGAATAAGTAATCAGGACAAACAGACATCTTACAGACATATACACATATCTGTCCTCGATGGGAATCGAACCCACGACCTTTTTTTTCCGCCACAGTGCATTGACGCACGTGCTACCTCCAGAACGTTTCGATCGTGACTGCCGTGCGTTTGTCCGGTCCGAGCGTACAGACTCGCGGATTTGGTACGGAGCGGACCAAATCCGACGCGCAAACCATCGGACCGGACCGAACACACAATAATAATAATAATAATGTTCGACAGACAACTCTCCAGACGAACGGATATGGTACAGAGCGTACCGAATCCGCTGTCCGGACCGTACCAAGTTCGAACGTCTGTTAATACTATAAAGGTGAACCAAGTCGTCCTTTTCGAATAGATGGGACGAAATGTATAATGCAATGCAATAGCTTTACCGCGGTAGTACCCGAGTGCCACAGGTTTTTTTTATTTGAAGGAATCCATACCCCCAAACCATAGTACGAATTGATGTTTCTGCTAGGGGAAATCCCGGCGACCCGGTGAGTACTACGGGTAGCGCTCGCAGTTGTAGGGAATTCCTCGATTTGCGGTAAACTAATAGGGTTGTAAACACGGAGTAAAGATGGGTTTGAAATTACTCGCATTGTTATGTGTGTGGGGAGGTTTATAGAGTTCCCTTATAGAGTACATCTGTTTCCTCAGAAACGACATTTTCTAAAGTGGGTGATCATAGTGAATGAAAAAAAAAAACAACTGAAGAAAAGTAATTTATAAAATATTTTATTTTTATTTTTTATTTATGGACAACCAACAAAACAAACATCAACGATAACATACAGCAGATAAGCAATAATTATACATTTTATGTGCTGCCTTTCTTAAAGGTTGCCACTGCATGCAATGGTGGACTTTTTAATTACTACTTGTAAGTATAAAAGTAAGTATATTTTCATATATTTAAATATGTTTGATAGTTGGTCGTAGGTATTATTATATAAAATAAATAATAATAATAATTTTTAATATTCAATTTATTCATATTTTCAGTTATTTTAAAAAAATCGGAAGCTCGCCCAAAAACTAGATCATAAATATCGGACGGTAACGGTACGGTTATGTAGATTTGTCCGACGCAACTTCACACTTGCTATCGCACAAGCGTTTGTGTGGAGAGAGAGAACGTCTCCGATTTAAGATTTACGGTAAAGGGTCGGAAGGTGTAGATCGTGCTAGAGAGAGATCGTTTCTGATTTAGCATTTCAGATATCACAGATAACAAACACAATAAAAAAACATTTAATATAACCAAGAGTTATGTATTCTAAATGGAAGTAATTCTAAGTAAAATTCTAAGTAGGTATTTAGAGTTACCTATCCATTTAGAATACAAAATTCTTGAATATAACATAACACGTTTTTTTTATGTTTGCAACACCGATAGAATTCAAATCGTTCGGGGGTTTTCTGACTTCCTGCGATAAAGTCTATCTATATTGGTCTATATTATATCGTCTTCGGCACAATAATGTGCAGTTTTCGAATGAATCATTGATAAGTTAAGTATTTATAAAGAGGTGCTTCGTGTAATTTAATTCATTCAATATCTTCCAGGACTTGTTACGCGATGGTTCTCATCACCGATGTAAGTGTTTTGATTTTCTTTCTAGAGTTTTGACTTTCTTTTGATAAGTATTGTGATATCGAAGTAGGTAGGTACGTAATTGTTTTTATTATGGTATAGGTATGGGATTATTATTTTAGTTTTTTATTTGAAAATAAATTCAGTTTAGTATACCTAGTAGGTAGTTAGTGTTAAAAGTTATTTAATAACTTGAATCGCGAGGCATTTCTAATCAATTGTTATGCTATTGTTCGATTGGTACGCGCGTCCGACTTAAGAACCAATCGGACTACTAGAGCCGTCCTCCGCGTTTTCACCCGCGTTCCCGAGGGATCTTTTCTTTTCCCGAGATGAAAAGTAGGTACCTAGGTAAGTACCTATCCTATCTGCCAAGTTGACCAAACTGCACAATCTGCAAGTCGTTTGATTAGTTTTGAACTTCATCGCGGACAAACAAAGTGAAGTAACAGGATTTTTTTGTTTGTTAATCTAGAAGTATAGTAGGTACATTAAATACTGTAAGTCCCGCCAGGCGTCATTTGTTTCAAAACATTATTTATGAGCACGAGTAGGTATCTACATAGGTATGTACATGATATTTTGGCTTCGCAATTAGCTTTCTCCCGTGACTTGATCTGCGTAAAATTAGTTTACCGTGGAATCGTGCCTTTCATCCCTTTTGATCCACATTTTGAAATGTTTTTATAGTGGCCTGTCATTCCCTAGATTTCTAGGTCTTACCCCCATACTATATTACGGCTGACTTTTATCCGAAAACTCAAGCCTTTCAAAACACTCGTAAGCTCTTTGATGAGAAAATTTAAGGCATCATAAAATTGTCCGGCATAAAAACATAGAAACACTGAACAGGATTGTATTGCTAGAGTCCGATAGTCTATATTCTTTCAGGTTTCTTGCCTTTTCAGAGTTGTCCCACAGCAAAATGTTATTCAGCATGATAAACCTAACATGGGCTGCCATTTCAAAAGTAGACGCTTTATCTTTTTATGTCAGAAAGCTGAAAGAAGGCGGGTCACCTGACGGCAAGTGCCCTGCTAATTGTACTTGCAGTAATCGTCATTTTTGTGATTTTCATCTTGCAAGTAGGTAGGTAGGTACGTACTGCGTTTCATGTTAAATAAAAAACGTTTTTAATAACAAACAACTTGTAAATATATTTTTACGTAGGATTATCTCCTTGGCATGTAATTTTTGCAAATAAGTCACAAAAATGACGATTACTGCAAGTACAATTAACTGGGCGTGGCTACCGTCGTCACCCGTAGACGTTAGCAATACCAACCAGTGGATTCCCACCCAATGTGTTTCAGACCTTTACAAAGCAATGAAGATCGTTTCATCGCAATCGGTAATAGCAGCACATAAAATACCAACAAACATATCTAGGTATCATATTGTCTAACATTAATAATTTTAAAATACTAACAAACATAAATATATTTTAAGAAAACTACGCAACCCGAGGCCGTTTCCAAAGAAGCGGTTGAGAAGGAGGATGTTACGTCATTGGTAAACATTAAACATCCATTAGAGAATACGTGGAGTTTCTGGTTGTTCACCAACAAAATTAAGGATGTCAACAAATGGGCAGACAATCTGGTTGAAATGAGCACCTTTAATACCGTCGAGGATTATTGGTGGTATGTATCACTCTATTATGATCCTAAATTATATTGGTTTACGCGGCACACAACAGTAAACAGTAAAGCTCCCAGTTGGCATGATTTGTTCTGACATCTTTAAAAATCATCGTCATATTTCAGCCAATATACAAACCATAATGAATTATACCTACACCAAAACTTTCCTCGTGAATTACTCCATCCATTGGTGAAAATTTCATGAAAATCCGTTGAGCAGTTCTTGAGATCATAGCGAACATATATAGCTTGCCCTTGACCACTAGGTAATGTGGCCGAAAGCGGTAGAAGCTGTAAAACAACCCAAGAAAGATATTATTGTTCCAAATAGCTACGTCTATTCTTTGGTAGGTAACCTTTTTTGTATAAATCATGTAACGCAAAGCCTAGAAGAAAACTGGCTCTCAAGTGGAACAGTCGGAACACACTGATAGGTGCTTGGCGACAGATGTTCAACTTGAAGGTGGTAGCCAGCTAGTCGAGTCCTACAAAGTACTCTACCACCGCGCACGTTTCCTTCACCAAAAGCTTAAGCTCATTGTAGGATTCGAACCCTCGTGGTATCCGAGGTCACTACCACTGAGTTATAGTCTAATTTGGTTCCTTTTCATTAGTCATTACCATCACATGAAGTTACCATCGGAGCTGAGAATGGGTCAAGAGTACATGGTGTTTAAACATGGAATCAACCCGATGTGGGAGGATGCTGTCAATAAGAAAGGGGGGAGGTGGCTCATCACTTTCGATGGAAAAAACACCTCTGAAATTGACAGGATATGGTTGGACGTGGTAAGCATTATATACTTTAATTTTTAAATACTCTTTTATAAATCTGTAGGTACCTACCTAGTCTCATATTTCTCAAGGGCACGGTTTCTTGATTTTCTCAGTTTTCAATATTAAAATAGAAGAGAGAGTTACTTTCACTTTTATAATATTATTGTGGATTACAGGTTCTACTACTTATTGGGGAAAACTTCGAAAATTCCGACTCTATCTCAGGAGCAGTTGTGACTATGCGATCGAGAAAAAAAATAAGTGAGTACCTAAACTACTTTATTTACTAGGATGAAGTTTAAATAAATTAACCTTTTTAATTAAGGAAAACATTTCGGGGAAACCAATGCATAGTAATAGGGTAGTTCGTAATCTGCTTTGAGCTAAAAAATCAGTTGATACGAAAATTTTACGTTTTTCTTTTATTTTATGTTAAAAGTCTGACAAACTGGCAGGCGAGTCACCTGATTGAACGACCACGACCGCTCTGCCAAGAGCGACATGACAAAGAAGAATAGGGTACTTTGGTTTCCTCACGATATTTTCCATCACCAGAAAGCTCAAGCTCATTGTAGGATTCGAACTAAAAGTAGGTACTAAGAATAGGATTTATTTTTAACTATAATTTTCAGGTATCTGGACACAAAACGTGGATGAAAACGTATCCCTAGAAATCGGGAGAAAATTGAAAAAAACTCTACAAGTTCGATCCAGATTGATGTTTTGCCTTCATAATTCATCCAGTGTTATGTATTCTGTTTGATTAATATACATACATATAATGGTTTTTCTCATAAACTATTTTATGCGAAGTATTGTTAAGAGAGTAGCTGGATGGGTTATATTTTTATCGACTAACAACTAAATTATCAAAGTTAATATAATAATGCAATGAATAACTCACTGAATAATTAACGCACTGTAAAATTGCTTAGTGCGGTATTCAGATCATTATTTAGCCGTTAATAAATAGATCTTATTGTATCGTTCCTATTCGTTCCAGAACAGAAATCGTTATTCTAAAAATGTGATAATTACGTGTAAGTAAATAACTTGATAAGAATTAAAATATATTATTTTACATACATATTGTATTTATTAAATACCTTTTACCGATGCGATTTTGATTGAAAATTCTTTCACCAATAGGAAGCATTCTTGGGTACTAATACTCTTGTCGTCTCGAAAACGCGGGAGAAACCGCGTGGTGAAAGTTAGTATTCCATAATATCAGAATCATGTATTGTACTAAAAGCGAAATACCAAATATGTAGTACATTGATATCTCAGTAAGTATAAATGCTAAATATTCCTCATAGAGGGCAGGTAGGTAGTTACTAAGAAATAATTTGTGAAGATTCCCCTAAAGTTTTCCCATGGAATGGCGGGTATAACCGCGGGGGACAACTAGTAATAAATAAATAGGAAAAATATAAGAATAAAACTAGATGTAGCAATAATAAAAATTTAATCGATAAGCTAAACATTAAATAAGACAAAACACTAATTATAATATCGTGCAGGTACGTGAGTTAGTTTGGTTTCTGATCTCGGTCTCCACTGTCTCCTCTATTTTGTGTACTGAGTCTTCGGCAGTTTCTATGCCTTTGTGAACGTTTTCTATAAAACAAAACAATAAAGGTTAGCGTACGCTGATAGGCAGGTAACACAGCACCACAAGGCATGTTGGACGTAACGCAAATATTTTCTGTGAAACTAGGTAAATAATTATTGAATGTAATTGGTATAAGTTGTTTTTGAAAAGACTAATTGCTGAGTTTATTGCCGTCTCTTCTCAGCAAAAGCAACCTTCCGAGCCGAGCATTTAGAGTCTGACTATTCATAAGTGCCTGTGAAGGCCTATTTGGATGAATAAACAATTTCATTTCATTTCGTAGCAAAAGTAGCAAATGCTCGTGCATCCATTTTTTTTAAATAATATAGGTATATACCACATATTGCTATAACAGGCCAACAGAAAGACGTTATTATTAAAATGCACTCTGCACTGCACACAAGTTGGCAGGTAAAAACAACAGAAGAAATTCTAATAAAGATTTTTTACGGTCTATTTTCTACGGGCCCCACACTCATAATCCGGTACTGGCTTCGGTACTAAAGCGAATGCCTGTTGTGAACCCACATTTCTGTTTTTATATATTCTCATTTATGTTTCTGTATACGTGAACGTGCCTGCGTCGCAAATTTACGTTACAATTTTTTATTTGAAATCTAAAATTATTTCGTCTTTGAGTCAGTTTACGCATAGCTTAATGATAGTTAATTGAACGTCGGCCTCTTCACACGTACAGTAAGTAATTGTTGTCAAGCAAACGTGTAAAATGGCGAGTAAATTAATCACCATGGTGGACCGCTAGAGCCGGTGTATGATACTACGAGCTACGATGGATTAAACGGCGGGCCGGTTGGATAACACACAAACTTTTGTGTGTTTGTCCTGATGTGAGTGGATGTAATTATCTATTCAATCAAGTAAGTATATACCTACATATTTAGAAAATGTTTAATGTTATTTGGTTTTCATAGTACAAGCCCTGCTTAGTTTGGGAACAGACGGCTGTGAGTGAAGAATGTCCCAGGATATTAATTTATTTTAAACTAGAAAGCGGTAATAATGGAGGGAGCTTACAAATTGAAGAAATTACGACTCACCTACAATTTTTTCTTCAATAACTTTTCCTTTGCCCATGCAAGACTTTTCTTTATCTTTTATCGACTGAAAAATGCGTGCAAAACGACCTTTCTCCTGTAATTTATTCACCACCACTTCACTATCCTCGTTGTGTTCAGTTTCAACATGTGCGTCTATATGGTCTTCGCTCCTCACTATAGGCATGACGGCTTGAGTTTTAGTTTTCCCAGCTTGTGGGCTAGACTTGTCTGAACCACATGGTATAGTCTCATTCTCTGATTGGCCAGTTTCACTCTTTTGACCATCGTCGCTGTGTTTACTCAATACAGGACTGATATGAGATAAGTCTGGCAAATGCAGTAGTTCTTCAAGTATCGGTGTCTTCGGTGGCGGTGAATTCGCTACCTCTGATATCTTGTCAGGTAACCCTAAAACTTTTTTCACCTCGTGAATCCCTGGGTCTATCGTTTCTGCTGTTTTCTTAACCATTTTATCCACAACTTCAACCTTTTCTTTCACAGTATCGGCCACATTTTTCACGGTCTCGTCTATTTTTTCCTCGGCCTTGTCAATAGTAGTATCCATAACTTCGATGACGCTTATAATATCAGTTTTATCGGTGGGGGAGGACGAATCGATATCATCTTTATTCAGTTCGGGCGCTTCGTGCGTGCTGTCGTTTTCGACCTCAAGGTCGTTTATGTTTACTATGTGAGAGCCGCTGACGTTCGCTTCTAATGAATCAATCGATCCGGTATCCTCGTTCACGTTTCCATTCACATTGTCCTTGTTATCGCGTTCGATATTAGAGTTCGTGACGTCTTCAATACTGTACGCTTCATCTGCTTTGTTCATTACTGGTATTTTTTGTAGCGGCGGCAGTTCGGTTAAGGAGATCGGTCTTGTTTCCTCGTTGATTATATTGAAGTCGTTGTTGGTGAAGTCAGCATTGGATCCCTTGGTCGCCGTGAGTAGAGTGTGGCAGCCGCCGCAAGCCACATTGTCTACAACATGCCCATTCATGGCTGTGACCCGTTTAGGCGTGTATTGATTGGGTGTAGCCTCGTTTAAGTTGTCGGCGTCGTCGATTTCCTCCAAACAGAGTTTATTGTGGTTCGACTCGCCGCATGTGTAAAGCAACCCGTTGTCTGAAACAACACATCGAGTCAAACGACCAACTGCGGCAAGTTGGTAGTCAATACTGGCCATACAAACGAGCTATTTTATTACAGTTGACGTGACAATGTAAATTAGACTTACATTATAAAATCGAATGTGGGTTTCAAAAATAAATAACCGTAAATGCAAGGTCAACTACGCCATTACATAGAATTGTAGCATTGTTTATTATGGGAATTGTGAGGGATGGATTCTTTACTTGTTATGCAATTTGCGGAGTAAAAATCGACTGTGATTTGATTAATATATTTAAATATCAAAATATTATTGAATTACTACGAGTAGGTTATTTTAAATTTGTTGAACATATGGGAAATAAATATAGCTATTAAATTAATAAGTATTTATTTACAACAAATGTACAAAATATACAAACAAAATCAAAAGGCTCCACTGTATAATAGCACCCGCTGATTTGGGGCTTCACTTATTTTTTTCATGTAGTAAGAAGAAGTACTCTTCGTTGTAAGAACTTTCACCAAGGCTTTTAAAAAATCAGCGAGCGCTATTGTACAGTGCTTCCAATCAAAAAATATTAAAAAAATGTAACTAACTGTTTTTGTCGATTTTTTTAGTAGGAGGCTGTAACTAACTTCTGTAGCTACGATTTGTGCTATCCTTGGGCTTTAACTTAATAAATTAAGAGCTTTCAATTTTGAGATATTCACAGATTTTGAACAAACTAAATAAAAATCTCAAACTTTTGCCAAAACATACTGAAAAATCTAAATAATACCTGTAACAAACGCAGTATGCATTGCTCCGCATGCCACCAACTTCAACTGGAATCCATCAAACATCTTGTCCATATTAATTTCAGTAGGTTCCGTTACATTTTCAAAATCTTTGGGCAATCCTAATTGTCCCTTCTCATTGGAACCAAAGGCAAGGATCTTGCTCTCGTCCATAGACAATAGGAATGTATGGGCTGCGCCACAACACGCGCTTTTTATCGGTATATTTATTGGTAGAACTTCGGGTACATACAGAGCTGTTGCTGTGTTTGGAACACCTAGTTTCTGGTTTTCGTTGTCACCTGTTACGAATACTGCACCGTTGCCTGTAAGTTAAATGATTACTTGCATATCGAAGTTTGGAGAAGTAGAATGGAGTAGAAGGTAATCAAACCTTTCTCCTCCAAAACAGGACCGATGTTGTTTATTAACACGCTTTTTTAAATTAAAATGAGCTTACGTTTGGCTTCAGTTGGACTAGGGAGAGCGTTGTCAAAATCTATATACACTAGTGTTGAATATTTTCAAGTTGGAGGTATCAGGAGAATCAGATGTCGAAAGTCTGATTATTACTATTGCACATTTTTATTTCAATGCGGAATACAAGGATTTCAATTATATAATTTAAATGTAGAATCATTAGTACCAAGACAGTAATGAACATCAAAAACCCTGCGCACCGAACCCGAAAGAGCATAACATTGCTTGTGGCGGCATCGTGTGGCAAGTAGTGGCAACTAGCTCACTTTCCTACAAGATGGTGGTGGCTGCCACACGCGTCATACTTGTGAACAGGTGTGCAGGATAGATTGATAGAACAGTGATTGGTGAGTAGTTAACCAACTCACTAGTAATAAATACGGTGTGATAGTATCCGCACTCGATGAAGGCTATTTTCTCCATGAACTTGAGCTCGGTGAACTTGACGCTGTTCTTGATGTCCTCGCCGAGACCGAGCTGACCCTCAGAGTTGCTCCCGCAGACGAACACCCGCCCATTATCTGATATCAAGTGCACATAATTCATCTTTATAATTATTACCTACCTATATCAAATTCTTCGGTACGTGTTTAACTCTCCTAAGGGAGCGTTCAAGTATTACGTAACGAATTTGGGGGAGGGTCGGGGGGGGGGGGTCTTGTAAAACGTTACGATGCGTTACAGGGGCGGGTGGGGGGTTTGAACTACGTGTTACGTAACACTTTATTTTAACATTTTCGGTACTTTAACGCCACATAATTGTGACTTTTTGGTCAAAATGCTCACTTGATGGTTACGTAACGTTTTACTAGGGGGGAGGGGGGGGTACAGAAAATCTCCAACAATTGCGTTACGTAATACTTGAACGCTCCGTAAACGGCTGGACGGATTTTGATGTGTTGTATAATATGTGATCAAGTTGATTCGAGGATGGTTTAGATTTACAATTGGACCCAGTAGATGGCGCTGCAATCGAGTTATAGGTATGTATTTATTATCAGGGCAGGACAACGTCTTTCCGTTCAGCATCCGTATGTTGGTGTCCGCAAAACTAGAAAACTAGTCTATGTATTGGACAGTTTGGTGTGGAATGTTATGATGTGATGTAGTGTGGGATAATGTAATCTTACCAACATTCTCGTAGGGTCGATGTCTTTTTTTACTTTTGGATAAGCTTGTGCTTCACCATGGTATTTTTTTTTATGTCACTAGTGACAACGAGGCAGGCGGGTCACCTGATGGTAAGTGACTACCGTCGCCTATAGACATTAGCAATACCAGGGGGACTGCCAACGTGTTGTACACCTTATTACAATGCCTTAAGGGCAAGGGCAACTGGCTCTCAAGTGCAACTGCCGGAACACACCAATAGGTGCTTGGCGACAGATTTTCAACTTGAGGGTGGTAGTCAGCCAGTCGGGTACTACAAAGTACCATCGTGCTATGGTTTCCTGACGTTTTCCTTCACCGAAAACTCAAGCTCATTGTAGAATTCGAACCCACGACTTTCGCTGCGGTATCCGACGTTATTACCATTGAGCTATCATCGCTTTATCATGTAGTATGCAGATTGGTGTGGTGCTACGGTAACCGCTTACCATCAGATAGGACGTAAGCTAGTTTGCCAGCTAGTGGTATAAAATGAACTCAGATACCAGTGAGTATAGCGGTGTGGTTGGTCCCGGCGGAGACTTGCTTGAGTGGAGGCAGGTCCTCCAGGTCGACACGCTGCGGCACCGTGTGCGGCTCCATGTCACCAGTACCCAGCTGACCCTCGTCGTTGCACCCCACAGTGTACATTGTGTTGTCCTCTGAGATATATCAAACTTCAGTTCTTATAAAAGTGGATTAACTTTAAAGTCTTATTAAGTTAAAGTGAAAATGAAAGTATGAATAATATGCTTTCGTTTGACTCATATTTAGGTATACTATTTAGGTACCTGTAGTAGTTTTAAAAATCGTAAATAGCATACTTACTTCATTCATTTTTTTACACGTACGGTCGGCCAAGAAAGTGGTGTGCCAGTTTTGATTTAGTTTCCTAGTCATCGAAAATTACAACAAGGTTCAAACTAAACAGATATCACTGAAAGAGAATATGCATAATAATGACGTTGTCATGAGTTGTCAGATTGATCTGCAAGCGAAACTAATCTTTATCACACGAATCTGCAAGCGGCATTCAACCTAAGGATGGTACACCACTTTCTTGGCCGACCGTACGTACGGCTGTCTGATTTCAAACTAAGCATAGGTTATATTAATTGGAAACCAGATAACTCCATACTTGTACTTATTACATATATTATTATACACCTTTTAAATATGCACATTCTTTTACTTCGATTAAAGAAATGAGAGTTTAACTATAAAACAGCTTCCTGACTATTTGAGCTATTTTTAACCGACATCATAATATCATAATGAAATAATGGCTCATATCAACAGCCTGCCGATTTTTTTACATATTTTGTCAACCCCCCTTGTTGTTCTAAACCAAAGTTGACCGATAGGTGCTTAGCGACAGCTTTTCGTCCAGATCGGAACTACCACCGTGTTTTGTTTTTCACGTGGTCAATATAACACGGTGGTAAACAGTTGACGTCACCACCACTAAGCTAGTATAGTTTTAAATAATCAGCCATTTTGTTTAGAAGCTAAGAATTGATTAATCTTCTATTATATAAAAATGAATCCCTATTTCCTTGGTCACGGCATCACGGCTGGACCAATTTCGCTAATTCTTTTTTTGTTGTGTTTGTTATTGTAAGGAAAGGTTCTTAGATTAAAAAAAATAAGAAAATTGCTCAGAAACTTCGAAATTTTAAGAAAACTTAACGACCATATAAAATTTTCTAAATATTGTTTAAAACTGATGGTTCCAAGTTTCTTTTTATTTTCATTTCATGGCAGGACACTAGTACCAGTCTGCCGGGCCCACTAGTTTATTATATATCTAGACTTTTGGTGTACCTGTAACAAAGACTGTATGCGCCCGTCCGCAAGCCACGAACATAGCCCGGTGTGGCTTCAGCCACTTGACGCAGCTGGGGCGGGTCACCTCGTCCTTGTGCCCCAGACCCAGCTGGCCCCACGCGTTGGTCCCAAACACGAACACTCGCCCGTTCTCTGTCGAGGTACATATCTAACATATTAATAATGTCCTCTGCAGTTTCACCCACGTTCCCGTGGATCTTATTTTATCCCAGGATAAAAATATAGCCTATGTTAATCTGGAATAATGTAGCATTCAAATGGTGAAAGAGTTTTTGAGTTTATTCGTTACATACACACATACATACAAATCTTTCCTCTTTATAATATTAAGAAGAAAGATAGCAATCAAGGAAACAGAATACAAAAAGAGTTTGATAGATGATGATGAGACGGATATGGTCACCACATCTAACGTTAGGGCCTAAATGCCCACTGATGTATCTTTAGTGGAATATGATTGTATGTTTCAAAATCACAGACCATTTAATGTATCCGAATAATTGCACAAATAAATAATTCACAAAGCTGCAAACCATACTTCAAAAAGTTCCAGTTACAAACATTGCCATCAATATATATACAAGACATTTGTACATTTGTATTTAAGAATAACAATTTATTTACAAAAATTAAAGAAACCCACAATTTTAATACACGCCATAAAGACAGATTACACCTACCACCTTCAAGAATAAAAATGCTTAACTGCAGTCCTTACTACATGGCAGTAAAAATATATAATAAGTTACCCTCAAACATCAAATCTGAATCAAAATATAACCAGTTTACAAAAAAAAATTAAACAGTTTTTAGTTAATAAATGTTTTTATACAATAGAAGAATATCTTAACGATTAGGTTTGTTTATGTTTTATTTGTTCGTAAAATTATTATTATTATTACTTACTGGAATTATTATTAGTAAAAAATATTATTATAAATTTGCTATACCTGAAAAAGGTCGCTAAGTTTTTAAGTACTGTGTAATATTAGAAGATCTATGTATGAGACACTTAGTAGCAGAATAAATAAATGAAATATTTGTATTTATTTTTGTAATAGAAACGTACGGCATATGACAGCGCTGTGCTCGTCGCCGCATGATATGGCAATGATGGGATCGTGCTTGATGAAGAAGTGGCTCGGCTCGTTGTCCGCGAAGTGGGACTTGCCGAATGTGAACACGGCGCCCGTATCTGTCGGAAAGATAATCTGCTGTCATCCAGTGGCTGCAATTCCATGCACTGTCTCAGTTAAATAATATTCTTCAGTTTATGTTCAGGCCTTGATAAATATTAGGAAACTAGGTCCAACCCTCCGGTTACATTTATTTAATTTTTTTTTATTCTGGATAGGCTTGTGTTTGACTACAATCTCACTATGGTAAGTGATGATGTGGCCGAAGGTGGTAAGCACACGAAGCCTAGATGGACACTGGCTCTCAAGTGCAGCTGTCGGAACACACCGATAGGTGCTTGGCGACAGATTTTCAACTTGAGGGTGGTAGCCAGCCAGTCGGGTACCACAAAGTACCCTACCACCGTGCTATGGTTTTCTCACGATGTTTTCCTTCACCGAAAGCTCAAGCTCATTGTAGGATTCGAACCCACGACCTTCGCCGCGGTATTCGCTACCACTGAGCTATCATCGCCTTAAAAAGAGAATGCCAACAATTCGAATACGAGTAAAAATAGAAAAAGAAGATTTATTGACAGCATGAATTAAAAAAAGGACAAAATTAAACTAACGATAAAACTAAACAAACGTATAATACGTTACCTAGTAGCCAAAAGAGAATCAGTTCAGCATAAGATACCTACTTTTTTTTTGATAAACTATTCTGCATATTCTACCGTCGTAGTTATAGATCGGAAGTAAAAATAAAATCAATAATTTGTAGATAAATACCCCGATACAAAAAATAACCTCTAAAATGACTTAAACTGATTTTTTTGACACTTAGCTAAGAGCACTCTCGATTAACACACCCTTCAAACAAAAAAATAAAACCTAAATCAAAATCAGTCCATTCGTTCAGGAGCTACGATGCCACAGACACGTCAAACTTATAACACTCCTCTTTTTGCATCGGGGGTTAAAAACTGACATAATCTTTGAAGCTAGCTACCTACCCAGTTAACTAATACAATGTAGGTAGACTATCCATGAATGTGGTCAGGTCTATTATACGTAGGTATCTATGTAGAAAGTTAGGAACTCCTTTCCCTCCACTATAATACTCGTATAATGTCCATCATACATTTATCAACTACAGAAATAGCCTTAACATGAGTGCTACTTAAAATGCGTCATTATAATTCATAGTTCTTTTCTTTCGCGTATAAAATGTATATTGCTCAAATAGAATGACGTCAGAACTGAGAACCCTTAGTCCAAATAATAACTGTTTTTATATAAAAAAAAGAAAATGTAAAGGAGCTATTAACCGCAACGCACGTAACTTCCGATGTGTAACCTTGGTTGCTTCTACTTAACCCTTAATCTGGTTGGTTGATCGTATCGTGGCTGAAAAGTGGTAGATTTTCCTTTGTGTGAATTAATTGTAAGATCAGTTTTGATAGTCAGCGTCTATAAGAGGCAAATGTGTACCCAATTGCTTCTCTTTTTTTTGTTCCAGAGGAAGGCTTCTCTAATATGTAATGGAGCGGTTAGTATTTTTTTTTATTATGTTGAACGACAAGATTTTTCCCATTTTAGCCAACGAATTACTAGCTTTTTTTTATGTTTTTAGATTTTCATTTTGTTTCGTTTACAATAATAATAAAAATTACAAAGCTGCGACAAAGAGGTTGAAAAATATATTTTCATCCCCCCATCTCGGAAAGAGTATTTTGGAACTTCGATATATGAGTGTAACAGCCGTTATTATCCGCTAGAGGATAAAGTAAATAGAACATCGTGTGCACTAAGTTTGTGAATTCAAATCATCATTAAACCTACTTACTTCTCCCTCCATGGTGCCGAATTTATCATACATCAAAGTCAAAGCCAAAGTCAAAACCATTTATTCAGTTTAGGCCCTAGAAGGGCACTTATGAAGGTCGGATTCAGAAGTTACCACCGGTTCGGAAGTCAGCCTTCAACCTGAGAAGAAACGGCAAGCAACTTAGCATGGTTACATTTTTTAAATATTTTTGGACCATCTGACTATAATGCCTTTTTTTTTTAAATGTTTAACAATTTTACAATACTATACAACATACTAATATTTTACATACTAATAATTTACATTACTAATACAAAAATACATAAAAAAAATATAATTTTGACAAATTAAAAAATGAAAATACAGAATCATTTTTTAATTTGTCAAAAACTCTGACTCGGAACCTTCTTGGTGTACTTTTTTTTAATTTGCTTTGCGCGCGCCATTTTCTTTTTTTTTGCATTTAGTCATTTCCTCGCTGAGGTGGGATGAAAAATTACGTGTTGCACTCGAGTGCAAAGATTTTTCACCTCGTGCTCTTTTGATTCCCTCGCTTACGCTCAGGATTCTAATTTTTGAATCTCTCGCTGCGCTCGTGATTCAATTTTAGAATCCTTCGCTTGCTCGGTCTTCAAAATTGATCACGCGGTTAATAAACAACTTTCCACTCTTGTATAACAAATAACTATTATTTTATAAATGAGTATCTGGCCAATGATCGAAATTCAACCGTAATCGTCATTTAACGTTTTAGGAAAACATTACTTGTAATGAATGGAGAAAAAAAAACAATTTGTTTCCATTATTTTTTATTATTTTTGTATTAATACACAGGCTACAGATGCATGGGATGTGTTTGATCCCGCAGCCTAAAGCTCATCAATAGCTAAAAACAATATAAGTACCGCCTCATACAGCCTCAAGGCAATGATAGCTCAGTGGTAAGTGACGTCGGATACCGCGGCGAAGGTCGTGGGTTCGAATCCTTACAATGAGCTTGAGCTTTCGGTGAAGGAAAACATCGTGAGGAAACCACAGCACGGTGGTAGAGTACTTTGTAGTACTCGACTGGCTGGCTACCACCCTCAAGTTGAAAATCTGTCGCCAAGCACCTGTTGGTGTGTTCCGGCAATTGCACTTGAGAGCCAGTTCGCCTTAATAAGGTGTACAACACATTAGCAATCCCCTGGTATTGCCAATGTCTATAGGCGACGGTTGTCACTTACCACCAGGTGACCCGCCTGCCTCGTTGTCACTTGTGACAGATTCAAATACACGTTCTTCGATTTTTTTCTATTGGATTTACCCCCTAGCACCTAGCTCATCCGGCTAAGTTACATTTTGACTCAAAATATTAAAAAAATAATGTTAGTGCAGTCTATGCAGATAATTTCAAGAGTAGCTATCAAAATAGCCATTGTGACCACTCTCCTAAAATATGTACTAAGCTTTCTAAGTACTAAGTATGCTAATTTTGGCCTTTTCCTTTCGTTAGTAGCCTCAATTTGTAGCCTAGGTTTTTATTTTATCAGATTCAACTAACCGTTAACATTTTAGATTTGATTACATTTATGTAATGTTTCATACAATTGACCTTATGTTGAAGGTTAATGTCGACGGGGTTTGGGTCGACACCTCCCTCTGATGTTAAGACAGAAAGCAACAAATTGGATTGAAATGAAAATATACTTAGGTACTTTATGTTACATCGTTTAAGTTTGCTTCATAATGGTCAACAACATTCGGTGATACTGAACTATGTAACTGTCTACCTGTCTGTCTGTCTACTTAGTTTTTAATCCTTAACTACTGAACATATTTTGATGATATCGTACCTTGAACTTTGAGAGAGACATGAAATATATGCTTAGAAATATATTACTAACATCACAGCCGCAAATTTAAAATAGACGAATTGTAAAGATACACATGTATTTACTTATAATTTTTCCATCCACGGATTGGCATTGTCCTTTATGATATAAGTTCAAAGAGAATTTAATCAAGCCTATTTGGGTATAGTGAAAATAGAAAAGCTTTGGTGTTTTGGCGCCAATTTTTTTTTCACACAATCGTATAACTAATAACAATAAAATATTGGAACAGCAATTTTATAGTCGGGTCAACCGGTAGCATGCAAAACTAGCATTAGCGTGTGACAGTAGGTTCTTTAATAATAATATTTATGGAAATTATACTGTACCTAGCAAGGTTGGTGACAGTGCATTGTCCGTGCACTCTCTAGCCTATAGTAGATAAGTATATTATCTATAATCTATGTTTTTTTAGTACTTTTATAAAAATACAACAAAATCAAGGTACATATTTCTGTTTTCAAATAAATAGTTTTTATAAAATCAGGCCTACGTAAGTGCTAATATTTCAAAGAAAGATTTGCGGTTGTTACTGTATTTAACCTGATTTGAATCTATAGTTAGTTATTTAATTAGTTACACCTAAATAAAATGCACTAATAATACCTACTTTTTAAAATGGAAATCACTTTACGCTTAAAAAAACACAAATACTACAAAACAAAGAAATGAAATTCCGTTTGTGCAGAATATAAAAAAAAATCACATAAAATTTACTTTATGGCAATTAAAAAGAATAGGGTTCCATTTTCAATTTTATAAACTAGTGTACAGTAATCACCTGGTATGTCATCAGTCATGATGGCCAGTGTTTTGTGTGTTATTGGAGGCAAGTACTGGCAGCCATGGTAGCGGACAGCGGACAGCGGATCGACCGGCCGGCCGCGGGGCGACTACTGACCGTCGTCCACCTCGCCACGTGCCACCCAGCCTTTGAAAACTACCACTGTTACATAGATATTCCTTCTAAACTGGATGAGACATTGGGAAAATTGATTATTTGTGGGTTGGTTGCTATTCACACGGTCTTGCGCCTGCATCTCATGACTACAATTTTTTTTCATCCCCACTATGGTAGTTTATGTATCTTTTCTTGCCCATTACCACGTTGCCGTTATAATTTTTTTGTATTATTTTAAGTACAAAATTGTTAAAAATTTGAAATAAAAGTCAATATAATCAGATGGTCCAAAATTATAAAAAAATGCAACCTTATTGAGTTTCTTGCCGGTTTTTCTCAGTTGAAGGCTGACTTTCGAACCGGTGGTAACTTCTGTAATTCGACATTCTTAAGTACTCTTCTAGGGCCTAAACTGAATAATTGGTTTTGACTTTGACTTTGTCGTACTCTCACGAATTTCTCGTCTATAAAATTTGACAATTCTGAACGTAAATACTGCTTTTACTGTTGCTCAATGACATATTGAGCAACAGTGTAAATTTTATTTCAAAATGTAAATATGCAGTCTCTTCTTCACAAACTTATATCCCTGGAAAATGTTATTGTCGTACAAACTATTGGTAACCAAAACCACAAGAGCCACCCCGTCCCGACAAAACCTAAAAATCGTGATCAAAGTAAGGACATTACGAACTAACCACGGGTCAACTAACGTTGGCTAATGGTTGTCCACTGAAATAATTTTCGTTTTTTATTTCGCTCGTCCGGCTATCGCCGCAAATGGTAATTGATCGCTTTGTTTACAATATTCAAATTCATATTTGGAATAAGTATAATAATAAATATTTGGAGGATTTTTTTTTCATGACATTTTAACTTTGTGTTAATGTAAGAACTTGGTGTCATCATCATCATATCAGCTGGAAGACGTCCACTGCTGGACAAAGGCCTCCCCCAAGGATCTCCACGATGGCCGGTCTTGCGCTACTCACATCCAGTGTCTTCCCGCAACCCTCACAAAATCGTCGGTCCTAAATTGGTGTTAACCAACATATTTAATCATGCGGATTTGTTTTTGAAATTTAAAAGTATACCTGTCCTACATCTTTATGACTCGTGATGGTTTTTTAAAAGAAGATTGCCTAAGAGGTCTAAACTTGGAGCATTAAACTAGCCGGCGTAACTAAAGCAATCTTCAATAAATTACCAGTTTAGTGTTAGATTAGACCTTTCGTTAATGTAGTATTAGTTTACCATGCGGAAAAACTGCGGGTCGATTGATTTTTGCCGATATAAATATAAATGTCCTTCGAGTGCGAATGGCGGGCAAATGATGCAGGTCGCTTGCGTAACTAGAAACCTTGACCTGGAGTAGTTTAGAACATCATCGATTGATCAGTTAAACAGCTAATAGCTCGATTTACAAATACGGTATAATTGCGAGAGCTTTACACAGTAACAGCTCCATTTTTGCAAAATTTGTGGGTATATCTATAATTTAGTAACTCTATCTTAGGCGCGCGCGGTGTTCGTATGAACTTGACTAGCGCACTCGTCCTTGTTAGCATGATTTTTCTGTCCTTATAATAATACTGCTTAGATATATTTTGCACTTTCGAGACTTTTTTTCCCTTGTCATCTAAGTTACGGGACAAAAACCTGACCATTCGGACTCTCGCACCAAGGTACTGTACGTAAATTGATCGTATCAAAATATAATTTATCACAGGTAGATTATATTCTTTTTTTTTATTTTTTTTATTGGGAAATGGGCTAGCTCTTGACCGCAATCGTGCTTGTAAAAAACGTAGATGTGGTCTAAGGTGGAGCGAGTTCGCCCAAAAGGTGCCTATTTACTTTAACTTTGAAGGAATCCAAGTTGTACGAGTTCGGAAAGACAGCTGCCGGCAGTGAGTTCCACAACTTGGCTGTGCGCATAATGAAGGGGTTTTTGAAGCGCTTGGTCCTTATTTTAGGTATATCAACCAAGTAGGGATGATAGCCAGCAGTGCGTCTACTCGTGCGATAGTAGAAAGGAGACGGCGGAATCAGCTCATGAAGCTCCTGCGCACACTCTCCGAAGTACAGTCGGTAGAATACAGAGAGGCAGGCTATGTTTCGCCTGTGAGCCAGACTGTGAAGCTTTGATTCTACTAGCGTCCTGTCGCCAATAAGCCTCTTGGCTCTGCGTTCCACCGAATCAAGGGCGGCCAGCTGATATTTGGCAGAGCCATCCCAAAGGTGGCTGCAATACTCCATACATGATCTGACTTGCGCTTTGTACAGGGTCAGAATTCTGGAATAAAACATCTATTCTTTTTATCCCATAACAAGATAAGACCCTGGGAACAGCTAGTAAACAATATTGCAGAAAAAAAAGTATTTTCAACACATTTAACGATAAGTATGTCGCGTGACGTCATCCAGTTTGAACTCATAGGCTACCTAGATTGTAATCTGATGCCTAGATTAATGTATTCTGACAGTCGGACATAAAATCCTATGAGTCATTTACTAGGAATTGATATATACCTAACTACATCTATGTGTATAAATAGGCAAAGACAAGTATCCTAAAATAATAATAATTAATGTCTCTTAAATCTTCGAAAACAAAATAACATTTTTCGAAGTCGAAGCATATCGCATGGAAAATCACATTTGAAGCGTGTTCATAAATTACCATAGATAAAAATAGGGGAAAAAATATTCAATTTGAACAAATGAGGTAAAGACGGCCAGTTCAATGGCATTTAAATGTTGTAGGCGAGTGTTAAATTATACATAAGGGTTGTTCCTTCGAGTGGTCGGTGGCGAGTTGCCACGAGACGGTGCCTCGACTTTATGTTCCCAGTCGTTTACCTCGTGGTCATGAACTTCGGATGTTGTAGGTTTCTGACCCGAGGATAAGGATAATGTATTGTGAAGGCGATTATTTAATAAAATGGAATTTCAGCTTCTGTATTAACAAGATTTTCTATGTATCGGTATTTTTTATTGGTAGAGAAATAGTTCAGCCGTTTTTGCGTGATTGTATGTTTGACTATGTAACCTTTTCTCGCTTAAATCGCTGAACCATTTTTAAACTATTTTGATATAGTGATAGATGGAACCTCGGAGAAGGACATATGCTACTTGTTATCCCGGGAAAAGATAAACGGTTGAAACCGAAGGACTGCTAGTTAGTTTATATATTTCCAAAGTGTTCAATGATATAATAAGTGCTTATAAAAAGGCTAACTAGCTAAGCTAGGCCAGTCTACTTCTGTATTTCAATATTTCATTTAAATACTTATTTCAGGTTGTGAGTATGGTACAGCGTGATTGTGTTTACCTCGCAATAGGTTAATAGGTTTTAGTAATAGCTGTTCCAATTGAGGTCATTTCGATCCCTTACGATAAGTAGGTCATAAGGTCACCTCCTTAGCACGGCTGTAAAGATTTTACCCCAGAAGGGTGAAGATTCCTTCAGCTTTCGACGTAAAGTGAAGATTCTCTCAATGCACTAAAAGGAAATTTATAATGGCAGGAAGAAGAAATACATTTTTTTTATCATTAGTAATCTTTCTATGGGAAAATATCTGTGAAGCCAACAACTATTCTATATACTTAAAACTATTTAAAAAAACTTTAAGTAACCCTTAAAGTTTTTTTTTACATTGAATGAGCTTGAGTTTGGCCACTGGCCTAAAGGAAGAAGACGAAACCTAAGCCTAGCCTAGAGTACGCTTGCCTAGAAGCTATTCACTCTGGCTTTAAACATCCCCAGATTGTAGGAGTCAGGAAACACAGACGCCAGAACCAAGTTCGACTCCCTTGCCGTCCACACCAGAAAAGAGAATATCAACGACGTACGGATGGAAATTTTCCCGGCGTCTTGTAGTTGTGGTTCGGTGTAAAAATGGAGATGGTGGAATTAAGCACACTCCCGATAGGTAAGCAACCTTTCGGCGTTTATCTAAACTCTACTTCTACATTACTAAATAACATAAATATGAAGACGAAATTATAATATCAACTATTACCCTCCGTACCCAAAGTGTAAAAACGGGGCCCTATTACTAAGACTTCGCTGTCTGTCCGTCCGTCTGTCTGTCACCAGGCTGTATCTCAAGAACCGCGATAGCTATGCAGTTGAAATTTTCACAGATGATGTATTTCTGTTGCCGCTATAACAACAAATACTAAAAACAGAATAAAATAAATATTTAAGGGGGGCTCCCATACAACAAAACGTGATTTTTTTGGCATTTTTACGGAACCCTTCGTGCGCGTTTCCGACTCGCACTTGGCCGGTTTTTTATGATAAGATAAGTATTACTCCCATAAATTTCAACTGTAATTTTAATGCAAAAATGATAGAAACTACGCTATAAATAGAGTTATTATGCAGTAAGCTCGTTATGCAAAATGTAGCAGAAATAAACTCGAGTCGATACGTGTGTCGAGGTTAGCGTTCAATCGTAGTAATTCCCGCGGCTCCAATCGCGTTACTACGATAAGAGTTTCATCTCCAGGGTTAAAACTACTTCTCTGTCAATTTTCATCAAAATCGGTACAGTAGTTTTGTCGGTTAGATTCCCAGGGAAAAATAGTTTTACAATATCTACACTAATAATTATAAAGAGAAAAGATGTATGTTGAAAACCCTATTATGTAAAAACTTTGTGGATTTCCCTCGATTTCCATGGGATCCCCTCATAAGATCCTGACTTGGTGACAATGGGACCACCTCAAGAGCCTACCCTTTATATTAAAAAAGAATATAAAAGGAAAACCACACATACAATCCTCCGCTCCTTCTTTTTTGAAGCCTGTTAAAAAGACCTGTAAATGAAGCGTCAAAAACAAGCTTTTCTTGAAGTTGGTTATCAGATAAGACCGAGTACAATAAAGAAAAATCCATTGTAGTCAGTTTCCTAAACAGATACATAAAGGAAGATTTTATTGCCTCTGCGAGATTAACCAAATCACTAACCTGCGTCGATCTGGGCTTCGCCGAACACAACCAGCGTGTATTTGTTAACGACCACCTCTCTCCAGACTACAAGAAGTTGCTTACAAAAACCAAGCAAGTTGCCAAAGAGAAAGGTTATATGTATACATGGGTCAAGTTCTCCAAAATATACGTGAGGAAAAACGACACATCACATATTATCACAATTTTTACCGAGTCAGATTTAAACAAGTTACTCTAATCTGCATTTTTTCCGTTTCATTTGTTTTTTACTACATATAACATTGTTAGTATCTATTTTTACTATTGTACTACACCACATTTACGTTTTGCAAGCCAATGTCTTTTTCTATTTGATTAAAAACACACTTTTACTAGTGATAAACACATCTGCACTCGCTAACAACTTTATTTTTTTACTTGTCAGTTCTCATCTCGTTTCCGTAGTCTACGCACCGCTATCTACCGATAAACTAATTAATACTCAATACATCACAAGATTCCCGCTGCATATCCTTATCGCCCTCCCGCTTCAGGTATGTTTACAACACAAACATGTATTATATACACGATGCGCATGCGCCGAGCTGCCGCTAGCTACGGCACATTGTTATGTTCGTATTATTATCTCGTTTACAATTCATGAGCATTATTTTAAAATCAACATAAAACTTAGATTACAAAATGCACTTTCACCGAACAGGAATTTATTATTACATCCATATATTACTTTCATTATTTTTGCGGTACCATTTGGTGCAAACCACGAACATTTAATAAATTACTTCACTTTTCCGACCCGGTTATTAACAGTACCCGGGAATAAATTTACTTCTATTAAGCTATTGTTACTAAATGAAAGTGGATAAGTTCAAACTCAATTGCTACTATCAAAATGTTCGCGGTTTGCGTACCAAAACATCAACATTTCGCCGTAACTTATTGCTAAATAATTATGATCTCATTGCACTGACGGAAACATGGTTACTGGATGGTATATTGGACTCCGAACTATTCGATTCTAGATACCTAGTATGGCGTCGTGATCGTAGGTATGACCTAACGGGTCAATCTATGGGTGGAGGTGTGCTCCTCGCCGTTAGTAAAGATCTGAATGTATCCCCGCGGCCCGAATGGTGTTCAACAGCTGAGGATATGTGGGTATCACTATCATGTGATAAAAATAAACTTCATGTATGTGTTATATATCTATGCAGTCAAAGCTTGGGTTCTAATTTCAGTCAACAGCTTTCGAACTTTTTGATTAAATTACGTGATATAATCACAGCGAATCCAACCGATCGTTTTTTAGTACTGGGCGATTTCAACATGAGTTCCATTCAATGGGATTTGTCATCTGATAGACGTTTCAACTATCTCGAACCCCTTAATGTCATGGGTCATAATGAGTGTAACTTTATAGATGAATTGAACCTAGTGGACTTGCACCAGTATAATCATACATTTAATCAATACGGTAGGTTGTTAGATCTTGCTTTATCCAATACTGACATTCTAGTTCGCGGCATCTCCGACCCACTGGTACCGATCGATCCTCACCATAACGCATTGGGTGTTACAATCGATATTGATTGCGAAATCACTCTGAAGGCAGCCCCTCGCACCAAGTATGGTTACAATCGAGCTGATTTTGATTCATTGAACCGTGAACTATCACTAATAGATTGGCAGAAAGATTTCGACAACAAATCCCTTGATGAAGCTGTGGATTACTTCTATAGTATCTTAAAAAAACTTCGCGATAGGTTTGTACCGACTAAAACTATTAATAAAAGATCATTCCCTCCGTGGTACTCGTCCGCACTGACTAGAGTTCTCAAAGAGAAGTACAAATATTATCGTCGGTACAAACGCTACGGCATGTTATCAGACAAACATACAATTAATTTCTTAAACAAACGGGCTAAAATATTAGAGGCCAATTGCTATGAATTATACATATCTAGGGTAGAACATTCAATCAATACTAACCCAAAGCACTTCTGGTCTTTTTTCAAATCTCTATCACAATCCACTTCAATTCCTAACTCAATGACCTACGATGGCAGAACGTCGAATTCAGGTAACGATATTTGTAATCTTTTCGCGGATTATTTTCACTCCACTTTTCTGGCGCCAGATATAATTTCTAACCATTCTGATAATCCAAATTTGTTACCTTCTACGACGCATGAATTGGAGGGGAACATTACCTCTATTAATTTGTTAACTCATTCAATTTGTCTTAAACTAAAAACATTAGATGTTTCTAAATCTGCTGGGTCCGATTCCATTCCTCCTATTCTCATCATAAAATGTGCCAATGAACTTTCTGTCCCTCTTCATATACTTTTTAATAGATCTATTAAAGAAGGTTACGTACCATTAATATGGAAACAAGCATTTATAACGCCAATTCACAAGAAAGGCCCAAAAAACGAGGTAACTAATTATCGTCCTATCTCGAAACTTTGTGTCGTATCCAAAGTGTTTGAGAAAATCGTATATGAGCAATTGTACTCAGCCTTAAGTAACAAGCTACCGCTATCACAACACGGCTTTCTTAAAGGTAGATCCACAGTCACCAACTTAATTTTATTAAACGATTCTGTTACGAAGCTATGGAAAGAGGGTCGCAAGTTGACGTAGTCTACACTGACTATAGCAAAGCCTTCGACAGAATAGACCATAGTTTGCTTATGGCTAAACTGCACAGATTAGGTATCAGGGGTGATCTTTTGAGATGGTTTACGTCTTATATCGAAAATCGCTCTCAAGCGGTCGTGTTGGGTAATTATATATCTAACTGGAGGTGTGTTCCAAGCGGTGTGCCACAGGGATCACTGTTAGGCCCTCTCCTCTTTTTGATTTTTGTATCAGACATAGATAACTGTATTCTAAATTCCACTCTTCTAAGTTTTGCGGATGATATGAAAATTTTTAAAACAATCAGATTTCAAGCGGATGCAACTGCACTACAACAAGATCTCTCGAGGTTAGACCACTATTGTGTGGCTAACAAATTAGACCTTAATGTTAGTAAGTGTACAATAATGACTTTTTCTCGGAAAAAAAATCCGATTTATTTTAACTATTCACTCAAAGATCAGGTACTCAAACGCGTGACTGGGATGAGGGATTTGGGAGTTATTCATGACTCTAAATTAATCTTCCAAGATCATATTTCATCTATAGTAACTAAGGCATCAAAATCTCTTGGATTTATAATGAGATCATCTAAAGACTTTAAGAATACTAAA
Organism: Ochropacha duplaris; assembly: GCA_951361185.1. Classification (NCBI taxonomy): domain Eukaryota; kingdom Metazoa; phylum Arthropoda; class Insecta; order Lepidoptera; family Drepanidae; genus Ochropacha; species Ochropacha duplaris. The sequence continues at coordinate 12,292,549 of OX592696.1, read as the reverse complement.
ACTCTAAAGATCCTTTATAGCACCTATGTTCGCTGCCACTTGGAATACGCCTCTCAAATTTGGAACCCCAGATACTCAGTATATATTGAGCGAATAGAACGTGTCCAAGAAAAATTTATTCGTTACCTTAATTACAGATCAAACTCTAGGGAGTTCGACTATCTAAAATCATGTGCTAAACATCATTTTCTTCCACTTAACTACCGGCGAGACATATCCGACATAATCTCATTAAAGAAAATTATTGGCGCTAATACGGATTGCCCCGACTTACTTTTTAAAATTAGTTTTTATGCACCTAACAGGTCCTTCCGAAACAGTCCTCTCTTCTCTCTGCCGTTTGCTGCTACAAACTACCGACAGAACTGTTTTATACATCGCACGTGTAAAACCTTTAATGTACTTAACCGTAACATCGACATTGACCTATTCCTGGCAAGCGTACCCGCATTGAGGAAGCAGCTTAGTGATAACTTCTTTAGAAAGTATTGGTAGATTAGCGCCGTGTGTAGATTCATTTATTGTTAGTTTGCTTAACTTTTTAGTTTTATATTATATTTTTTTTTTCCTGATGCAGTTATTTTAGCGAGTGCAGTAACTATTCTATGTTATTGTATTATATCTCTTATATAATTGTATTGTAATATCTCTTATATATTCAATGTTTATCAGTGGAGACTTCTTAATGACTTCTCTGTTAACATACTTAAGAGCATAAACTGTAAAACTTAGTCGATAGTCTCCCTAATATTAAATAAATAAATTAAATAAATAAATACTTACCATTTGATTAATGACCCTTGACCTTGTAATGGTCAGGCATTGCGTGCTGTTCGCGGAAAATCCTTAGGTTATAAGAATACCAAGGTGCCCTTTGTAAGTAAAAGTAATAGGCAGTGTTTAAGCCCTTTGTCTGTTTTACACGTGTAAAAGTCATCTGGATCTATAAATACTTATGAAAGAAGAAACTGATCGACTGACTGGTTGACTGATATATCGGCTCCCCAAACTACTGTGATAGGAATGTGAAAAGTTTCCATTGATAATTTAGGCGAGCACTCGGTTTTCGGAAATTCAATCTTTTAGGAGTGAGAACTTGGCCTTTATTTTATGATGGAAAATTCAAGACTTTTGGTTGGAAATAAAGTCTGACGTGTTTCAGAGTTGAAAGTCGATCTCTAAGTGGGTAAAAAAGGGTGCAGGTTTGTATGGTTTTTTGGTTTTTTCTTATTCCTGTAGTCTTTGTCCGTGATAGAGTCTGAAGATCAGCGATGTTACTCGTAGGTACTGCGGATTTCAGCAGCACATACCTACTGAGATGGTTGTTCCCTTCTGGCAGCAGGTACTGTACCTACACCGTTATTGTTTAGTCGAAACGATTCTTTCATTTAAATTGTTTTTTTTTTCTTAATCTTGTTTTATGTTTTTGTTCTTTTTGTCTTTCTTTGTTTTAATCGTGGTGGCAATAAATCGTTCTTTATTTGTTATTAAATTTACCAATAATGTTCATTTTAGAGAAAATCATGTTTTCTAACAGCTACTATTTTACAGTAGGTGGCTGGGTAGGTTAGTAAATAAAAACTTCACTCCTACAATAAAACCTGGAAACAACTTATTTATTATCGATTGCTTAACAGCTCTTAACGTGGAACAATAAAGTTGCTTTTTGCATGTTTACTGGTGATTGTTTGGGCGGCGTTGTCATGGCAACGATATCGTCGCATCTCGCAGCTCCGCCTGATGGTATTTGCGCCGATTCGGTCAATGGGTCGTTGATCTTTCGCGGATTTATTGTTATAATACCCTTATTTTCACCTTAGTTAGAAAATATGTAAAATAAGGTACCTATCAAGATACATTTACAATCTTTCGTACATATAAAGAGACAGAAATAGAAATTTAACATAATATTTTTTTTACGGAAACTATGTAGCAGTAAAAGTTGTATGTTTATATAAATCGTCTATATCTCATCTAAGTCATTTTTTACACTATTTTTGCTAGCTACTTTTCGTATGTCCATCCGTTTCTTATTCTATCTAGCCTTTGGCAAATATTTATCTTAAATTAAAGAAAAATATTGATCTATTATCCTTTTTTTTAATCCAACAAGGACTAAAGCCTTGCTATGGGACAACTTTATAAAACAAACTTTGATTTATCATTCTCACGTAGTTGGGCAACAGCACAGCGGCAGCTCCATATTTAAAACATTGTTACTTGAGCTGTGGTTTCGCTACTCGACACTAGATGGCAGCACTGCGCAAAACTTTAAAATACAGATAATTTATGTTACTGACGGAAGCTTGTATTCCATCTATTTCTTTCATGTATTATAATATTAGGTTGCGAGTGTATAACTATTATGCCAGTTTTTTCTTCTAAGGTTTTTTAGATTTCCAATTTGTGAGTCCCTACCACCGTACTATGATTTCTTCACGATGCTTCCTCAGTAAAAGGTCAAACTTTATAGGATTCTTACTTGAGATTTTTTTACAGAATACTAGAGTTAATATCGCTTCCACACTTCAAATTCTGAAATAAAACAATTAATGGTTTTCAATATTCTTTATTTTGATTTATTTTATAATAATAAGTGATATTAAAACTTAGAACAACAAGTTAATTTTGTTCTTATAAATAGTTCACTGTTGTTTAAAATTCACAATACTCTCTGTTCTATTTAATTTATTAGAATTAATAAGTAGGTAAGTATATGTATGTACATGTCATAATATATTTAATCGATTACTTATACATATTTTAATCATTCACAATATTTAATAAGATCTTTATAAGTTTACAGGATAAGGGGTTTCGTAAGCCGCCAATAGCTCTTTGTTTTCCGTTTTTGCAAAGAGATGTTCATGGTAAATTTATATTATTATGTAAATAGAGCACTTTCGAAATTCAAAATTTCAAAAAGCTTTATATAATATAATTAGGCTGGCTACACGAAATAAAATTAGCGGAAATACATCGAGGTAAGAAAATAATACTTATACAATAATGCGTTACTTTGCTATTTAAATTCAGACTAGTTTATTCAAAGAAATCCTCTTCAGTACGAACAATTTGTATTATGTTAACCGAAATAATATTATATAGGTCACGTTTAACAACTTTATTTTACATTAAACAAGTTGTTCATTTTGATGAGAATATTTTGCGAGCAAAAAAAACATATGATTGATATGGCCAAAAAAATTGTGTGGAAAGAACCGTTGTAGTATTTGAGCCACTGAGCTTCATGTCCGTTTTAGTAGTATTTTTTTTGTATAACACTATTTAAAAACAAAAAAATACTCTAACTACCGTAGCGAAACGCCATGACAGACGGTTTGACTCCTGTCAGATGGTGTAGATGTTCTATATCAACGTTAGTTCAATTATTGGCCACAACGGCGCTGTTTCCGCACAGATTTAAAACCACTCTCGTCCACGCCACATCTAGTAACTAAAGCGGGAAAATGAAATATCGGTACTTAAGTAAAATATGATAACATTTCATAAATGCGAGGATTATTTTATTGGCAGTTTTAGTAAAATCTATTACTTTTTTTTATCTTAACAACAAACAGTGGAACGTAGACTTAAAATTACTTACCTAATTAATGGTGAAATGCCAATTATTATGTACGACACATATTTTTTTTATAATTTGTATAATTTTTATGTAAATAAATACGCTTAAAACGAATGAGAAATTGTTAAAAAAATATTTTATACGTACATAATCAAGATCGTATGTAATCTCTTAAATGTAAAATTACTAGGTATTTAAAGTGTATTTCACATTAAAAACTTTTTTATTGATGCCATAAATGGCAAAATTTAAAGGAAATATTAAAAATGATGATTATTATTAATAGTTATTAGATATATATGTACTTTATTTATTGATTAAATAATTTGATGAAATAATCTTACTGACTAGTTCTTTATCAATATAAAAACATTTAGTGCATCGCAATTAGCGTGATTTTAACCAATAAAATGTGAATGATAAACACTTCATTGGAACTTATGAAAATGATGGTTGATAGATATTATCAAAATTTTTTGACAACTAAGCATTTTACAAGCACTATAATTTAAAATGTCATAAAATACGTAGAGGCTGGTAATATATTTTAACATATTAAAAGTTACAAAAAAGTAACTTTTATGATTTATTTTTTAGTTTGAATGAAAATATTTTGTTTTGTATTTACAATCACAAAACAAAATATTAAGATCATATGAAATTGTTGTAGATATTTTAGTCGCGTCGCATTACATTCAAGATACAGGTGCAAATGGTAACTATTAAAAACTAAAATGTTTAAGACTCTCACTAGGACTACACTATGCTTAAATGATTAAAAAAATAAAAATTAACAATAAAACACACGAAACATTAAAAAAATATTCGTCACGTTCTGGCCGCTCTATGATAGAAAGAGAAGAAGAACAATAAAGATTTCGTCTTCATTAATCGATAGTCAAATACTTTAGTATATTATATTTTCGATAAATTAATATATGATTAAAGCATCGATCTATCGATTTAAAAGACTATAATGTTTGAAGGCGAAAGCAACACTTAGCCAAAAGTACTTAATACAATTTTCAAGATGGCCGTAAGATTTTGACATTAGCAAGACATTTGACAGTTGCCATAAAAAAGCGTAAGCGCAATAACTTATTAAAAGCAGTTATTACTAACGTCAAAGACTGACACTCGAGCTGCAAGTATTTTTAAGAGAATTCGAAGTATGAAATGACAGTTTGAAAGAAAAGGCCCTTTATAAAGTTAGTAGGAATTAACGATTCCGAATTATCATAGTTTCCTGAAAGGAATCGACGTAAACGTGTTTATCCAGACAGACGTTTCGATCTGGCCACTGAAACGGGTTGTGGAGGTGGAGGTGGTATCATGAACTCTTCAACGATCGTCTTAGGATGTAAGGCACTAATATTATTATCGACCATGTAGGTCCTGGGGTGAGATTGAGCCAGGACGGCTTTGGGGTCGCCGGAGAGCCACCCTTCTCTGTTGCGCAGGCGCCTGCGTCGCGCTAGTTGTCTGTCGCGTAAGTGTTGTAGCCGAGCAAGGTGTGCCTTGACCTGTTGTGGGCTCAGTCCAGTACGACCGGAGCGAAGAATTTCGGCGTTGCGCTGGAATGAGCCTTCAGGGTCACGGCGGTTCCATTGATATCTGTAAAGTGAAATAACTCGGTTTACTCTCCCTAGCTATTAGGTTTTTAGGCCATATTATTTTTAGTATAAAAAAACGTGATATGCAGTTTGTTTGGAATCAATAACAGAATCGATTGTAATTGTTTTTAAATATTGTATATAGCTGTCCTCCGCAGTTTCACCCGCGTTCCCGTGGGATCTTATCTTATCCCGGAATAAAAAAAAGCCTATGTTAATCTGGAGCGTTTATTCGTTACATACATACCTACATCCATACAAATTTTCCTCTTTAAAATATTACAAATATGGGAACCAGAACAGTCTCAAGAATAGATTTTATCATCTAAAATAAACGTTTTTAATAGCCAGTTCCTAATTTGATTGTTTTAATCTCGACTCAGACTTGGTTTACATTCTATAGTACGACCGCGAGACTTTTTATTAGAATATGTTGAAGTTATTCCTTCACACTGTTTCAGAAGCTAACAGTTACAAAGATGAATAACATTGATTTATTTACTTTTCTTTCCGACAAATGACTAAATAAATTGCCATAAACAGAGTTCTAAATGGCATTTGTACTGTATATCGATCTATGTTAGACAATTAATGTCAAGATAATGCGTGTTTTGCTAAAGTCAGATACTTGGGTGGAAGATGTTACCGGCCGTTAACTATCGGTAGGTAATGGCCAAAGTTATAGACCAGAGTCTGTCTAATAACATTATTTGGCTTTCCAATACAAAACCTAATAACTCGATGACTACCTGTACCCCGCGGTTTCACCCGCGTTATAAGGGTATATAATCTCTATTTCATTCTCCAAGGTCCCAACAAAGGTAACAGACAGACAGTTTTACATTCGCATTTATAATATTAGTATGGATTTTGTCTAGAATTTTAGATCTATGGTGAACTTAACTAACTCATGTGGTGCTTATCTTTAATAAGTATTTATGTTCAGTTTATAATGTATAGTTAGTTGTTAGTTTCACTGTATTTAAGTGCGTAGACCTCGACTGAAAATCCCTTAGCCTTAGCTTTATGCTGAGTCGAGACCTATTCCTGGCATCACGCAACATTACATTATTGTTTGTTTGTTGTCTTGTCTTTTTATGTTATTTCTTTTTCTTTATTTTAATGTAATGTGTGTTGTCAAGAATAAATGTATTTCTTTCTTTTTCTTCTTTTGATGAGCCTAATAAATAAATTAAAAAACAACTTACCCTGCGAAGGGTCTCGTCAGCCGTCTATGCGCTGGTCGCAAGCGTTTCTTCAGTTCGTTCGCTGTGAGGTCGGATTTCGTGTTACGCGTTACGTTCGACCGTTGCCCGTGACGTTTCTGTCCCACTCTGATCGAGTTCAAGTCGTAGGACTTCGGGTGGTGCACGGGGTTGTTGGTGACGTCATTGATCATCCGGTCGTTGACTTCCTGACTGACGCTTGGGGCGGTGATCTCGTTGATCGTGCCCCTTCTCTGCCAGCGTGTGCGGAGGTCATTCACCTTGGATTTCGGCACCTTCTTCAGCTTCCTCTGACAGATGTACTGACGCTGCTCCATGCAGTTGCGAGGAGACCATCTGGAAATGGAAAAATGATTAAAGATATTTTCCACTGTACTAAAGCTACGTTCAAAAACATTACAAATATGATACATGTGGCTATATAGATAACACATACAAATACTCAACACATTCATACTTACTTATACATCAGACGTAACACACACACATTCACACACACACACACACACACACTCAAACACACACACTGTTACCTCCACAAACACTAGCACAACTAAACCTAAATACTCTGCATATTAAACACAAACAGGTCTTTCCTTGAATATGCATCTGTACTAATAAATTGTAAATCCTTAATTGGCTTTAAGATTTATATTAATAAGATTTTAAGAGCTGTAAAAAGCAACCTAAAGATAATTTTCAAAGACTTATGGGCATTGTAAAAATGTCGACAACACGTTGGCCTTCCCCTGGTTGGTATTGCTAATGTCTATAGGCGTAGGCTTTTCATCAGGTGACCTAGTTCATCGACTTTCATTTAATCTTTTTCAGTATGGTGTCTGGTTGTCGCCCTAATGAATTTTATTACTGTCATGACATGTCTTTACTCTTTAGTGACACTTACAAGATTATGACAAATCGATTGACATAAGAATCATCATAATCGGCCCACGCGTTTTTTTTTCAAGAGCGCCACAAAAGAACAAACGTACATAGTCATATAGGCTGATAAATAATAATAGGTTTTAATATTTTTTAAAATTAAAATGCTTTAGTTTTTTAGATTGCTAACATAATCTATTTTTAATTTTTAATTTAATTTTAGGCAATGATAGCTCAGTGGTAAGTGACGTCGGATACCGCGGCGAAGGTCGTGGGTTCGAATCCTTACAATGAGCTTGAGCTTTCGGTGAAGGAAAACATCGTGAGGAAACCACAGCACGGTGGTAGGGTACTTTGTAGTACTCGACTGGCTGGCTACCACCCTCAAGTTGAAAATCTGTCGCCAAGCACCTGTTGGTGTGTTCCGGCAATTGCACTTGAGAGCCAGTTCGCCTTTAAGGCATTGTAATAAGGTGTACAACACATTAGCAATCCCCTGGTATTGCCAATGTCTATAGGCGACGGTTGTCACTTACCATCAGGTGACCCGCCTGCCACGTTGTCACTTGTGACATAAAAAAAAAAGAAAAAAATAATAATAATCAACTTCTTTTTTCGATTTTTATCGATAATTTTTTGTCTTACAACCGCACATTTCGTTTGATCAAGTTAAGAAAATACACATTGTATTCCTACCTTACTTTGCGTCGTGCAGTCGGGAAAAATCACGCTAATTTTGATGTTTGATTATAATTGGTAGCAAGTAGGAATATCTACTCCAAAATACCCTACTCTATTCAAGCCAATGAGAGAAGCATAGCAACTACAAAATTAATTATCTATGTACACCATCTCTTATATTTTCACGAGGTATGCTCTATCACCAATAATTGCGATGATAGCTCAGTGGTAGTGACGTCGGATACGTTGTTTCTCCGCGATGAACTGATGAACCGGTTTAAACTTGCACAATGTACAGTTTGATCCAACTTGAGAGATATGATGCTTTTTATTCCGGGGAAAAATAACATCCCTCGGAAAGCGAGTGTAACCGCGGGGGACAGCTAGTTATAATATATGATTCAATCTTGAATTAACAACAAATGTACAAAATATACAAACAAAAAAAATATAATTTTATTTACAACAAATGTACAAAATATACAAACAAATGTACAACTATAATATATAAAAAACTTCTTCGAGGCTGCCGCTGCTGCCGATCGGCAAGGTTCCCAGAAGGCTGGCAGCGTTTCCTCTTTGGATGGCCAAGCTAATGCGTTGGCGGAAAAAGCTCCCCGCCCGCCGGTCACCCGAGGCCTCGATAATTTTTTTACATAAAATATTTGCGAAGCGACGAGCTTCATATACAAACTATATAAAAACTTCCTCGAGGCCGCTGCTGTCGATCGGTAAGGTTCCAAGGCTTAATTTAATTAAATACACTTCGATCATAAACATTCTTAAGTTCGAAGTGTCCTAAAATCAAAGCATGTGCGTTTATAAATCACTATTCAGTATGCTTTGATCTTGCGCTTTTCCATGAATTAATGTATGTTACTCGAAACTAACCATCAATATGTATGAGCTAAAGTCTCGTGGATTACATAACTAATTTGCGAATGGCTTTATGGATCACGTAGTCACCATCTGTTAGTCGAGTTTTAGGGTCTTCCATCACAACAATGGGCCAATAAGTGTACCACAGTTCTGACTGCAAATCGTAAAACTTATTGGTTTTCGAGGTATCGATCTTTGTTTGACAATAAACGTTTTTGGCAGCGTTTGTGGACGCAAGCGATTGGGCAGAAGCGTTTCGGGACTCATTAATGTAATGCATTGCGCTCACTTTCATCGTACGGTTTATTAAGTAACTGGCTACCCCGCAGTTATACCCAATTTCAAAGTGATCTTATATATGTTTTACCAGGAAAAAAAGGTATTCACATCCCGGTTATGATGTAATTCTGTTCCTGTTTCACCAAAATCCTTTCAGCCGATATGGATCTAACTGGTGTCAAAAATACGCACTAAAACTTGTTTGGAAATTTAAACACGTCGTGACTCCATACTTCCATACTAATATTATAAATGCGAAAGTGTGTCTGTCTGTCTATCTGTTACCTCTTCACGCTTAAAGCACTGAACCGATTTAGATGAAATTTGGTACAGAGATAGATGGAACTTTGGAGAAGGACATAGGAATTTTTTTTATCTCTAGTTTACTATAAAATTGTGGTATCTGTACTGCAATATATATTTGAGCTCGATCTTTCCGTCGTTGAATCGTTCCCGCTACTAATTCATTGCTTGTACCAACCCAACCAATTCGAGGATTGCCATTTGAATTGAACTGCTAACTTTAGGGTTCTTAGTTCAGAATGGCCCCCACTATGTCCTTGAGTCCACCCGCGCTTATGTTGTCACGAATACGAAAATAGCATATTTTCTCATTAAAAATCTAATCGGCAATGGCCATTGTTCTCTCAGCATAGTTATGGTTCTATTATTTGTGGTGTATTTATGGGAAACTTAAAAATAGGCCCTGTCCTGTTCAAATTTGTTTTACGTTTCCCATAATCACTATGTTTTTTAGGCTACGCTTGAACTTGAGCTTTCGGTGAACGAAAAATCGTGAGGAAACCATAGCACAGTAATAATAATAATACTTTGTAGTACCCGACTGGTTGGAAACCAGTTACCATGGTGAGATTGCGGTCAAACACAAGCTTATCCAGAAGTAAAAAAGAAAAAAATGACTTCTATTAGGTATACTTTTTATGTACGAGTATAAACTAGAAAATTAGGTTGTTATTAAAAAATAGTTGAACTAGTTTTAGGTGTATTTTCATTGAAACTAAACAAAAGCTCTGTTCTCTATTTAAAATAAACAATTACTATTTCGGTTTAATAGTCAGGAATCCGGATAAAATTAAAAATAGACGAATCAGATTTTAGCATATTTCGAGCTACTATTTTTCCAACCTTGTCTGCCTGAGTTTTAGATTTGTTCCTGTATACTGTAGTATTTTTACGTGGTGGATGTTTAACAGAATTTTACGTGTACCACATTACGTTATTTGTTTGTCTATCACCTGGTCTATCAGCGATTTCCTATGTAGATCTATGTATGCTAAATTTTTGCACTCGGTTTTATCATCAACATATTCAAAGTGCGTTAAAGAGGAGTAATTAATTGTATGTGGAAACTGTGTTTTTACAATCCGATACTGTTTGATACGCAAAAGAAAAAAAGGTTCAGTATTATTTTTAAGTTTACAATGTCAAATTAGGGTCTAAGAATATAAAATAAATTTCCTAGATATTTGCCAGAAATTACTAGCTTTTTGCCATCTTTCAAATTTCATTCAAATATTAAATATTCTACTAACTTCTTTTTGATATTTTTCCCAAAAACAACTTCCTACAGTCTCGACCATACTAGGTATTGACGAATAAGACGCAAAGCGGAAAAACCAAATGTATTACTGGTGTCAAGAAGTGTGGATAGGTTGCTCACCTGTAGAGTAGTTCTGGTATCATGGCTATACAGTGCAACTGCAGCTCCTCGGGCGTCATCTTCTTCATTTTTGAGAAGGATTGGTAGTGCATGCGCTTCAGTTCGCCGCCCCACTTCCACGAGCGGATGTTGTAGTCATAAATACCACCTATCCATCGGCTCTCCTTCTCTGTAATATTTATGAGAATGTAATTAGCATTAAAAGAAGGTCTTAACATAGAAGTGGAAACAGTTATTACTTATGGCGTAAGTACCAGTAATGTAAAATATTAATTAAAAGTAAAGGTACGTATGTTTATCTATACCAATATTATAAAGAGGAAAGATTTGTATGTAAGTATGTTTGTAACGAATTGGCTCAAAATGTACTGGATCGATTTAAAAATTCTTTCACAATTTGAATGCTACATTATTCCAGATTAACATAGGCTATATTTTATCCCGGGATAGATAAGATCCCATGGGAACGCGGGTGAAACCGCGCGGAACATCTAATATATAAAATTCTCGTGTCACAGTTTTCGTTGCCATACTCCTCCGAAACGGCTTAACCGATTTTGATGAAATTTTTTGTGCTTATCCGGTATCTATGAGAATCGGCCAACATCTATTTTTCATCCCCCTAAATGTTAGGGGTAGTCCACCCCTAAATTTTATTTTTTATTTTTGAGACAAAATTTCTAATTTCTATTTTTTTATGATACAACATACAAAAATACATACAATCCCCAATTTTCACCCTTCTACGATCAACCCTTATTTTTTAATAGCCATTTTAGTAATTTGAGTAATCGGTCAAGCCGTTTCGGAGGAGTATGGTAACAGGACCGATTTGGATGAAATTTTGTGTGTGTATTTCAATGGGTTCCTCGATGATTTGAAAACAAAATTGGACCCGGTAGATGGCGCTGGAATCGGGTTCTAAGTTTTGTTTTAATTTCAGGACAGGACAACGTCTGCCGGGTCCACTAGTTTACTATAAAAGTTGGGGCAGCATTTAGTTAGCACGTTACGAGGCGAAATGAGTCCTTTGCTGAGCCAATTTTGCACAGCGTAAATTACGCTCATTTGACCTCAGGTCTCACGTCAGATTTATTAGTATATCTACGACCATATATTTCTGTAGCTGCACTCGCCATTTGTATTTTCAGCTTCTCATCACTTTTGAAAACATTATCGCTTACCATGACGAGATTGTGGTTAAAAAGTAAAAAATCTTAACTTACCAACACTTGGGTTATTGAGATGGTTGCGTAAATTCCTGTCTTCCCATCGAGCTGGCACTGTTAAGTTGCTGTCTTTATCCTGAAACAATAAAAAAATAATTTGTTTATTTCCCTTTATAAATGCGATGATAGCTCAGTGGTAAGTGACGTCGGATACCGCGACGAAGGTCGTGGGTTCGAATCCTACAATGAGCTTGAGCTTTCGGTGAAAGAAAACATCGTGAGGAAACCATGGCACGGTGGTAGGGTACTTTGTAGTACCCGACTGGCTGGCTACCACCCTCAAGTTGAAAATCGGTGTGTTCCGACAGCTGACACTTGAGAGCCAGGTCCCATCTAGGCTTTGTGTGCTTACCACCTTCGGCCACATCATCACTTACCATGTTGAGATTGTGGTCAAACACAAGCTTATCCGGAATAAAAAAAATAAATGTCCCCCGCGTTCCCGTGGGATCTTATCTTTTCCCGGCTGGACCTGGCTTTTTTTATTTAAATGTTTAGGTTTACCAATTCTGTTCCAAAAATACATATCTGAAGAATGTTTTAGTTCATGGCTGATAACTGAGCGTATGCAAACTATCGTCAATCTTAATCTTACAGCTATTTACGTAACGTGGTAACAGTTAATAAATTTTCTCTACAATAAAGTGTTATTCCTTTGGAACGCCACAATGTTTGATCTAAAGTGATTGATGTAATTATTCTGGCCTAATTTTTTTTGCACAAACATACTTCGAGTACACTTTATTAGCGGTAATATTTTATTTTCACAATGTAATTCTTGGTAAACTACATTTATCCTTTACAATTATACAGGGTGTCCAATAAGTAGTACGACAAACTTAAGGGGGAGATAGATGGTTGGGTCACCTACCAAATATATAAAAATCACCTCAGTAAAAAGTTCACCATTTTCGAGATTCGAGATATTTAAGATCGAAAATTCATAAAAACTGAAATATCGGAATATCTCGAAAATGGTGAACTTTTTACTGAGATGATTTTTATATATTTGGTTTGGACCCAAACACCTATCTCCCCCTTAAGTTTGTCGTACAACTTATTGGACACCCTGTACAATTCGTGGTAGGTATTTCTCCTTTACAATGTAACGAAACGAGTAGATACATTGTTGTTCAAGGAAATACCAATCCTAAGTCTTTGGATTAAGTATCACTTGACATACATAGCTTGACTACTCTACAAATCAAATGCCACTTTACACTTATCGCGTGAGGATATTAATTTATAAATATAGGATATCTGGTGCGTCTCAAAAGTGAAATCTATTTCAGTGGTCCACTACTGCAGCTAGAGGTAACACGTAAGTTAGATGATTAAAGAAGGATTTTATGGGTACGAAAAATCCTCTTCTTTATTTGTTTTGCACCGATCATCACGCAAGAAGCTTAAATAAAGAATTTTGAGTTGAAACCCGATATTGTCATTAAACTGTAGTACCTTATTGATATATACTTGTTTTTGAGAAACTTCTATTGGGTTAAAAGTTCTCGCAGTTTAAATAAAGAAACAACATGTACAGCATAGTGTTTTATTTTTATTACCATTTATCAAATTTTCCCACGTTACTTAATGCGTCGTCTAAGGATGGACTTGCCTTCAAACGCCATATAAATTACTGGGTCTACATATAAATTACACGTAATCTTTTTTTAGTTTTTTCCACACGCGCCATTAAATATATGCAAATTACTATCATAGTGAATTTGCGTGGTGTGACGTCATCAGGAACACCCACGGATTATTGGCAATTGGCCCACATAGCCACACTTGTGCTAACATTTGCCATTTCTATCGACGCCGCTTTGTGTGCACTAGTCGACTAGACTAGTGCCGACTCTATTTAGTATTCTCAGAAGCTGTTACACTATATACTAAACCAACAATTGCACCAACATTTGTCATGTCAAAGGTTGGCATGTTGGTTTTTAGCAACATGTTAATACGAATATTTTAACAATAGAAACAGCAGTTTTGGTCTTTCTTTACTTTTAATGGCCTATTTTTTATTCCGGAGTTCAAAATTTATATGTTGAAAGCATGATATTTCTAGTCGTATTAATTTACATACATTGGCGTACGATGAATCGATGGTGTTGGCCAAACAAATGATGGCCAATAAGTTATTTAGAAGGCCAACTCACAATGCTTTTCAATATCCTTTTCCTATAGGCTTGATTCCAAGTAACAATATAAAACTATTATCATTAGACATATAGACTTCTATGTTAGGAATTCTATTCATTTGTTAAAGTTATGTAGCTGAGTGATGTAATTTACAATTAAATTAGATTTTATTCAATTTACAATTGGAAATTGCATTTGCTCGTAGTTTGTTTGGTTACAATAATGATCTTATCTAGCTAGGAGTGGTATTTGGAGTAATAATCAATTTGTAAAATGTTAACTACATTGCTGAGATTCTAAATAGAGATTCTATCCTATAATTTTCACAGTATTGCAAATACAGCAATGTAAATCTGATCAAAACCAACAACCTGTGTATCTACAATTATAATGTTTATGCATGTGAAGGTTCAGTTACACACGATTAATTAAATACGATAGAAAATAGAATTGACTCTTCAAATAGGTACAGTAACAGAGTTTATTTAATGTCTGGTTTAGCAGTTCAACGGGTCTAATAAATTTTGAGATAGAAGTAGCTACTAGTAAGGTCTTATTATCGACAGATTCTCTATACAACTGTTAAGTGTTATCCGAAGTTGTTAAAATTGGCCCACAAAGTAATAGAAATTTTGAATTATTAGTTTAAACAGCAGAAAAGATCAAAAAGGTTATTTTCTCGAATCTGCTTCAGGTAATCCCCATTTGAAGCATAAAAGAAGCAATAAAACACTTCTATGAACTAAACGAAGATGCAGTCATCCAATGGACATTAGCAAGAAAGCTTGCGTGCTGAGCGAAAGCTAATGCTATCTAGAATCCTGCTTGGAATATGTATGGTCAAAAATAGGAGCTACATTTAAGTTTGCCTGAATCTCGCAAGACTTTAATAGACCCTTTCACAATACATACAGTTTAAATATCTGATTGTGACCATTTTCTAAAGCAGGCTTAGATTTAGAAACTACGATCTGTGAAAACTTTCTAGTTGCGTGGAATAAGGTTTTGATAAACAATATATAATTCTGTCAGGCTGAGAATAACGTATGATATTAAGTTATTGAATATAATCAAGGTTATTTCATGTCCCCATGTGTCGCACCAATTACGCTCAAAATTCAGTTCTCACTCGTTTGTGGCGGACATACAACAAACGTTTTTCTGATGTGGATCCCTTCCGTAAGTCGAGACCATTATTCAGAGCTGAAATAATTCAAACTCTTGCAAGGATAGTCAATACTTAATGAGATTTTGTATTAGTCATCTGTCTATTTATTTAATTATTTTCAATTTTTTTCGTGTCACACACACACACACACACACAAGTACGCACACAACACAATAATTTTAATTTACTGTAATTTAATAATCTCACTGTAATAATGTAATTAATGAGGCAACTTTTTTAATGTTATTTCGTGGAAGCCTATTATTGGCCATACATTTTATGTTTTTTTCTTTAATTTTATACAATTGGAAGCGCTGTTGGTTTCCCAAATAAAATAAAATAAAAATAATCTCTAACTATTAATATTATAGTTGCGAAAGTGTGCGTGTGTGTGTATGTTACCAATCAGTTCGGTAACAACTGATCAGACTTGGATGAGATTTGGCCTAGAGATAGATCAAATATAGGATAATTTGTATCCTAGTAAAACATAAGATCCCTCGGGAACGCTGATGACACTGCGGGGCAGACGCTAGTGATATAAAAATTAATTCTTGACAATATAGCCGCATCGAATGTTGCGGATAGCATCTAGTATGGTCAGTCAAGTTTTCAGATCTAATATCTCTAAGTATGTGGTTTTCTTGGTATCTTGCGTCGAAAACATTAAATAACATACGTATGTTCCAGACCCAATTTATATTATGTAATAGATTCTCTATGATGCGTGGTTTTCGGAGAAATCCCACAACCATAGATGTTAATGGTAATTTTATTGACATTCAAGATTAACCAGAGCATGTTTATACCACATTTGACACAGTGTGCGATCTGGGTGAAGTCCAAACTGTAAGTGGAACTAAAGAAGAATAAATCAACGAGAAATAGTTTTGGGCCAGTGCCGCCGCTTCTTGAAATAAACGCGAGGTTCGTTGAATATTGTTTTGATATTGAACAGTTGATAAGACGAAAGTTAAATTGATAAGTCTCTAGTACGTTCTGCCATCTGTAACATCTGTATAGAAAGCACATTACATTACCTAAGGGTACGATCGTTATTGATGATAAAGTAAAATTTCTAAAATTTTACTCAAAATTGACAAATTCCTTTTAATTGAATTGATACATGAAAAACATGTATCAATTGAAGCTGTATAATGCGTATTCACTAATAATAATGGGTAGCCGTACAGAAATAGATGCTTTTCGAATATGATTAAAACTATTATTAGATTCATCGATCCCAGTCACGAATACCGCTGCAGATATTTTTAGTGCTAAGTGCACTCCACTTTCGTGGGCACGTGAGCACACCATGCATTTTTACCAAGAAAACATAATACAAACATTTCGTAACCTCCAAACACGCTAACTCACTTCTTCTGTTTTTGTAACACAAATAACTGAATTTATCTTCAAAGCCAAGGTTGATGAAACAAAACCGTACTCTCGTAGACATCTAAATTGCCTGGACTATACATGGCGTGGCAACAGACTCCTCCCGCCTGTCTTACAGACTAAGCAATAAAAGAAGTAGACTCGCTACCCGACATTGATTTATGCCTATGCGCCATCTGTTGTAATTAAATGCATAGCTCTTTAGGTAGCACGGATGCAGAAGATTTTCTTATATGGTGAAAGAAAAGTAGGCGGATGAACCAGCAAAATATTCGCATTGCAGTAGGAGACATTTTAAATTAAAAACTGTTAGAAACGAGTCATAGGTGTGTTTTCTTTTTATTATTAGATAACATGACTACCAACTAAATACGTAACTAAGATAGTGTAGGTTAAGATAATAGGTAGGTATAGAATATGGAGTTCACGTATCCCTATCATTTATATGATAATTATTGTACTTATTTTACCCAAAAGAATAACACGTACACATAGACACACGTATGTTACTGTGCGCTAAGAATATAGATTTCTGACTCATCATTAAAATACTTAAGTTTGTTGACCGGTTGGAGTGATATTTGGCTCAAAGAACTAGTACTTTCTACCAGAGTAGAGCTTGGTAAAATGGAGGGAGAGAGAAGGCTTTATATGAATGTAGACGTTCGGTAGCAATAAGTATATAACATGCCTGATTAAAGAATGCCACCTCTACAAGATTTTTTATTCTAAGTGATCTATTTACTCGTCGATCGAATAGCAATCGCGTTAGAGTAAAGTATTCGATTAAACGTAGGATGTATGATTGACTGCACCTGTTGTGCTAACCAACACTGGTACTCGTAACTGGAGTTATTTCAGAGATACATCGAGCAAAAAGTGTTTGTTGTTGTAATAACAGGGAGATTCAAAGGTGACCCCGATGCTGTGGATAAATAATTCTGAACCACTTGTTGATTTATGATTTAGTAGAAAACTTGGTTATATAAGTGACTAGCTGTACCTGGAATGCAAAGCCATGTAAACAAAAAAGTACGCAGAACAACTAACCAAAGTTTCTGCACAATCAGATGAATGGTTAGAGGAACGCATAGAAGACAAATATACAAAGATACAATAGGTATTTTTTATTGATAAATAAGATAACATTCTTAGAGGAAATGTTGCGATTGCTAGCGCAGCATTCTTTAATTTCTTTGAGCTAGTATGACTAACGATATTGATGATCAAATATATTACAAAATATACACAGTGAAGTACACAAAGCTTAATTATTAGCGGCATTCATCTGGTAATCCAGACGTGTCAACCTGCTAAGAAATTGTACATTGAAATTTTGCAATGTATCACGATGAATCTAATTTCTTCTCTCTATCTTCAAAATTCGTTAATGAGACGGCGCTGGAGCAATAGTTAATTGCTTAAAAATGGTTTGCTGAGTTTTTTGCCAGAGTTTCTCAGTTTAAGCTGGGGTTTAAGTGTATTCCTAACCGGTGGTAGAGTCAATTGTAACATTCATAAGTGCCTTACCAAGGCCTAAATTGAATAAATGAGTATTGAGTTGAGTTTTGAGAATTGTACTAGGATGATCTGATTAAAATGAATTATAAACTTTGCAAAACGTGTTGAAAATAAAATGATCATAAGAATTTTAAAACAGTTCGCACGTTAGTGGGCGATCCACTGAAGTTATTATTGTTAAGATCTAAAATTAATTTTCGGGCTGCAGAGAGGAACTCATCAGTTGAGTCATTATTAGATTTTAAACATTATTTATCAAGACATTTATCTTTCTCACCAAGTAATAGAACATAACTAACATAATCCTAAGTGGTAATTTTCTGTCAATTTTAATAGATTCAACAGATTTAGAAAAATATTACCAAACCTCTAAATTTACGTTTGCCATTTGTATTTTGAGACAATACTTTTGAAATAAACGGTTTTTGAGCGGGTAAAAGTTATATAGTTGGAGAACTACATGAAGTAGGTTAGCTTACAGTAATGTTTTATCGCAAATGACACGTGAAGCTAATCCCAGTTTTTCTATTCTCTTATGCTCGGCTAACGCGCGTTTAGTGTTTCAAGTCGACAGTATGATTGTACTAGCAATACCAGCTTTGTTATCACTTCAGAAAGCATTAACAATTCCAGTCTGTTGTTGTTCTTTCAAGAATTACTAGTTTTTGTCAAGCAGGCACTATAATATCTTTTAGCGAACAGCTTTCTTTTTAGTCGCACTTAAAATCTTTTGCATTATTAACGCGTTGTTCTTGTAAATCATTTTTACCGTCTTCTTCAACACATTTAGCTGCTTTTGCTGGTTGCAACTTTATGAGGCCATTAATCATTTTATTTGAATAAATATAAACAAATGTGAGAATGTTACCATCGCCATGATAAAGTATAACATTAACGTCAACAACAAAATTATCAAATATATTATTTAAATATATGTATGAACCTACAAGATTTAAGATGTTTAAACTTATGTGGTATGATTGGTTAATAAATACCGTTGAGAAGATAAAATCAGAATCAGAAGAAGATGTTATTTACTAAATGAGTTTTAAGGGCAAACTATAGTACGCACGATTTAGGGTCACCTGTATCATACATAAAGATCTAAAATTAAAATATAAGTAAATTCTTGAGACGAGATTGAAATGACTTATTGGTAATTCTCGAACAGAAGCTATTCCAGTCTTTATTAAGATTTGATTTTCGTTCTTTAACATTAGCCTAAATGCAACTGCATTTATTTACGTACTGATTAACGTGATCCACATTGCAAAAGCGTTATTTCTAATATCAACTTTAATTAGATTAGGATAGTGTTAGAAATGCCTTGTACGATATTTTGTGAATAGTTTACATCGAATTGATTGGATTGACAGCCCGTGTACGGGTGCGTCTATCATTCTAGATGTTTCCGTGTTTTGGCACATTAAACCCTGACTTCAGTAGCATATGGTGCTTGAATAATAACTCATGAGGAGCATTGAACGATTATTTGACGTACCAACAGTAGTTTGTATCAATCGTATGCCAAAATTGTATCCATTCTAAACGATGAATACGAGTTTCGTTAGAAATTACGTTATTTGACGGACCGGATGATATGGTTATGTAGTGGGCTCGATTCGGGCAGTAATTTGTGTCCCTGTTAGCCCTGATTATGGGGGTAACAAAAAACAAATTATTATCTATATCAGTTATCCGGTTTCCATAGCACAAGCTCTGCTTAGTTGGCGATCAGATGGCCGTATGTGAGAAATGTCCCAGGATTCTCCTTGGGTCTACAAATCATGTCTATAACTGCTTCCATAGTAAATATTGTTCAGTTTTACAAACCCAATTTTGGTGGTGATTTTGAAATGGCAAGTTTTTATAGCTCAAAGTCTCCAACCGGTATTATTAGAATGTTATTTGTTAATTTTTATTCATTTGCAAATTTAATTTTAAGTTCAAAATTAGTTATGATATAATTGAACAATATTTCAATCGTTCGGCAAATTCCGTCACGTTTCGGCAATCCCAATAAATTTATAGTAATAATAGCCGCCAAGTTCAGTATGCTAGTTGGCCCTTTTCCAACATCGCTGGCATACGTCGTCTGGTCTGTTGAACCTCAAATTATTTAACATTAATTTGCTATTACGTTGAGGTCAAGCCTATGCGAAATACAACTTATTGTATTGAGGCAATTCTGCAGATTTTTATATCTGTATGTCTATTAAAAAGTAAAGAAATGAGCCCAGTATTTGATCATACACCCTCATAAATATTGGGAACATTTATCAATGAGCCATCATCAACTCACTGAGCTTTTAAAATATTCCGTGTTATCCATTTTCAAGGCAACGCATAAGTCACCCAAATCCGAAAATAAAAACGCACAAAATTCTATAAATATACTTTAATCATTGAGATTCAGGCTTAGATTTTGAATGAAAATACTTTCGTAAAAATGACTTCGTCCATATCTGCAAAGAGCAGCCGGTAAAATTGCATAGTACAGGCAAATGTTTACACTGAGAGTTTAGCGTGGGAAACTATAATTTATGATCGTATGAATTGTGACATGGCCGAAAACTTACTTGCCAACTAGGTTACTTGCACTAGCAACTGGCAACTGGTTGGTAACTAGATCGCTATGGTATTTTTTGTTTATGCGAACGAAGTGCGAATCAACAGAGATGTTCCGTATATATCAGCACAACTATTAATCAAATTCCAGGATTACGTGTTCATTATATTCTGGTTTTCATGCAATGTAAACACTTTTGTAAATTCTCTCGTTTATTTTTCCTACATAATATATATTTAAATCTTTATCATTATCTGCATTAACTGTGTAATAATAAATGTTTGTGTTTCTCATGATGGTACTTAAATTTCAGCAACGGTTGCTGATATAATTTCAAACGCCATAACCAGAAATTCGATGGAGAAGTTAAGGAATGTATGGAGGAATCGCAACATTACCAAAGCCACCAAAGTCAGACTCATGTATTCTCCATCTTTCTTTACGCGGCAGAGACATGGACAGTGCGCGAGTTGGAAAAAGGGAAGATAGATGCTCTAGAGATGTGGTGCTGGAGGAAGATGCTCGGGATATCATGGACGGAGTTCCGCACCAATGTATCCATACTCTAGGAGCTCGGCATCACGCAGCGTTTGTCATCCGTAGTACAGTCTCGCATACTACAGTACTTTGGACATATCTCTAGGTGGGATAGCGACTCCAAGAACGGCTGGTCACGCGGCAGTTCAAATAAGCGCTGGACAGATCAAATAAAATCCAAAACTAAAAAAAAACTAAATCTTCCTGTATTCCAATTATATCACATTTTAGTAAATCCTAATAATTCGATAACAACTGGCAGGTCGGGCGCTAAATTATAGTAATTCTAATGAAGAAGCGAAAAGCTCTTTTGCACAGGTAGGGTATTAAAAGCTTAAGCGAAATTAATACCAGAAATAGCCATGTTTATTGCATGTTCTTAGATTTAACGACTAGCTTCTTAGGGCATGCATTACCTTTTTAGTTTTATTGGCTTTCTCAGAATAGTCTTGCTGTTCTGTTTTGATTATTATACTATAAATAATACAGTGATAAATGTAAGGATTGGCTGTTATTTGTAATTGACAGGAGGCGTTAATTGTTCTGTCAACGGTAGATTAAAATAATGGTTTGTCTTATTAAAACTTTGGGCAAATATTATTTATGTTATGAGGAAAATTATGATGGTTTATATTTTACTAGGTGCCGTTTTTTTTTATTTAAGTTATTTTTATTTTATTTATTTTATTTTATTCGGGACAACAAACAATAGCATACTAAAATATAAACATAAAACATGACATAAGAAAATTATTAAATATACTACCCACAACGCCATCCACAGATTACTAAGTAATTACTCAAGAAGGTATATAATATTAAATTACCTATGTGACAAATATATAAAAGTTATAGCGATCAAAAAGAAATTAACAATTATGTAAAAAAAAAAAAAAACAATATCATAGAAATAATAATTACTAACAACATAGAGAAAATTAAACCTAAATCTAAATGCCTAATTGCCTTTGCCTTAGAATACCTGTGATTAGGACTTTAAAAGTATTGTGTGAGGTGGAAAATATGTTACACAGTGGTGAACAAGTTGTTGTTGTTAAGGCGATGATAGCTCAGTGGTAAGTGACGTCGAATACCGCGGCGAAGGTCGTGGGTTCGAATCCTACAAAGAGCTTGAGCTTTCGGTGAAGGAAAACATCGTGAGGAAACCATAGCACGGTGGTAGGGTACTTTGTAGTACCCAACTGGCTGGCTACCACCCTCAAGTTGAAAATCTGTCGCCAAGCACCTATCGATGTGTTCCGACAATTGCACTTGAGAGCTGTTGGCTCTCAAGTGCAATTACAAATTGCTCTAAGTTTAAATGAGATTTTAAACCCTCACCATATTTTGAGTTTACGTATTATAGCTTAGGTATGGATACATTAAGGTGAGATTCTGATTAATCTCAAGGAAATGCAAAACTATGTTACCTGTCTATCTTTGTCGTCGTACAAATTGTCAGTATTCATTGACTGCATATCTAATCGCATCACTGACTCATCAACGTACATCTAAAGTTAGCCTACAAAGACGTTTCTATTTTAAATGCACGAGAAAATGATAAAAACAATCTGACGCATGCTATCAACGCAATGAATCAGTGCTCTGAAACACTTTAACAGATTTATGTTCTTATCTGTGATGCACAATTGATAAATTGGATATGCATTGTTTATTGTTAGCCATTTACTTAAAAGTATGATATCTAAGTAGTTCAGTGTGTTCGCGATAAACTACTGTGGTCGTTTGTGTCATATTATGATTTGTTTTTTTAGGGTTCCGTACCCAAAGACTAAAAACGGAAACCCTATTACTAAGACTAGACTCTGCTGTCTATCTGTCTGTCACCAGGCTGTATCTCATGAACCATGATAGCTAGACAGTTGAAATTTTCACAGATGACGTTACGATAATATCGGTGGTGTTTTGTCCAATAAAGATAAATCTTAGTGTGCACCATTGAAATGAAATGAAAGCGTGACTTTTCAGGTTGTCTCAAAAAGTCAGTGAAAAGTTTTAGTGGAACAGCCGCTAATTTTACTAAAACCTGACGGGACTTGAGCGGACGAGGACTAGACTTTACAGTGAATGTGACATAACATAAAAGAAGAATATTTAAAATAAAGAAATGGCTCAAAGGCATAGATACCAAGCCAAAAACGGTAAAAAAATATCAATAACTTGAATCAAGAATCGTAGAATTCAATTCTTATTAGGTAGTTTGGGACGGCCAAGGGGTTAATATCCCTAAAGAAATCAATCATAAATGTACTCACTCAACATAATTATTCCCATATTTATAACGACAATTGCTGTCAGTGAATGGCCAATAAGGGTCAATTGGGTGGGAAACACCAGCAGCATTGAACCTACCTTATTGGTGTCTCGTACTTCTTGGATGTTTCAATTAATCAGTCAATTAGCAGCTAGCTGTGTGACATGACCTATTTAACATTATTATCGCAGCTCGTATATTATTTTTGTTTATAAACCATGGCGTCAACTGGCGCCATAGATTGTCGGATAATGTAGGTTAGTGTGTGGTACAAGGGATGGGTGATAGTGGTTTTATAACACAAGGATTTATCTTTTCCCGGGATAAAATTATAGTCTATGTTACGCAGGGATAATGTAGCTTTCTAATGGGGAAAGATTTTTTAAATCGGTATAGTCGGTAGACTTCTCTATAACATGGCGAGGAGGGCGATGGCTGCCACACGCGTCATACTTGTGAACAGGTGCTGATTGTGGGGGCTGGTCTGTGTTTACTAAATCATTCGTAACTAAATTCAATTTCTTTATTCCTTTTTTGCCGACACATACCTATATTTATCAGTAAGACTATATAAATAATTATAAAATGTAATAGGTCTAAGTTGCTTTTTTAAATAAGTAATTGCTGAGTTTATTGCCGGCTCTTCTCAGCAAAAGCAACCTTCCGAACCGAGCGTTAGAATTTAATATGAATCAAATTGACGATTAAAATACTTGTAACAAGTTTACTTAATAAAAATATATTTTAGTTTGAGTATTTTTTGAGTTAAATCGTAACAAACAAAACATTGAAATCTTTCCTCTATTTGCTAATGAATGTTCCTCGGTTGAAGATTCTGCAGTAAACACGTGTAATATACGTAACCTTATTTCAATACCTTACTTAGCTCCACGCTTGGTATTCAAAAATATTTTGAGAAAAATATTTTTCACTTTTTTAAACAAGTGGCTGGTACAAGACCATGGGAGAATAAGAGACATAATCGATAGTGGATATTCCTAGACTGAATATTATGTACAGATACTAAATAATGAAAATACAAATACCGGCTCATATAGTTAACGCTATGGTACGTTTTGAAAAACCATATAATGTTTTGAAAAAAAAAAAAAAAAATTTGCCGCTCATGACTTGTACCCCAATTTTCTTGACATTGCGTGTACAGTGACTTCATTGAACAGTTACGTTAAATACAATACAAATCGCGATTATGTACAAACGCCGGGTGACTGTAAGCCGATGACTTCATTCATTCGCTAGACCTTGAGAGCGTAGAGGGCCTCATATATTGACATAATATTTGTATAACAACGTACCTACTACGAGTTCACTACTAAACAATGTAACTATCTTATTTCTGTGCTTGGATGTACCTTTAGAGGTTTATACCCTGCGTTTGAGCCGCGTTCGAAGGTGGTCCATGTTGTTTGCTGGGTTCTATTCTAAGCTACGCCCACTACAAATTTTCGTAACAATTAGTTCGGTAGTTTAACTGTCTCATGTAACAAATATACAGACAGTTTCGTTTTCACACTCTCACCTTACCACCATTTATTTGTGTCACGGGAAGAAAGATTAAATATAAAATTGTTAAACATTTGAAAAAAAAAACAATATAGTCAGATGGTCCAAAAATATTTAAAAAATGTAACCTTGCTGAGTTGTTTGCCCGTTCTTCTCAGTTGTTGTCTGACTTAAATAATACTATACTATAAAACTGAATAAATGGTTTTGACTTTGACACATTTGAAACAAAAAGCCAATATAGTCAGATGGTCCAAAAATATTTAAAAAATGTAACCTTGCTGAGTTTCTTGCCGGTTCTTCTCAGTGGCTGTCTAACTTCCGAACCGGTGGTAACTTCTTTAATTCGACATACATAAGTGCCCTTCTAGGGCCTAAACTGAATAAAAGGTATTGACTTTGACTTTCAAAGCTGGAAGCAATACAATTTTGAGGTGATAAATTTAACAAAAATTGTGTCGCTTACGTAATTTTCAATTAGTGTACATTATACATCAATAACACAGCATTGGTCAATGAACTAAGTACACTCGAGGACGCAAACATAACTCAAGCGCACCCAATAATTTGCGGAATGATAAATGACAATTTAATGATGTGTGTCGTGAAGGACGGGCACTTGATCCTAATTGTCATCGGACGCGTCCTGATTCCCTAACAGGCTGTGATTATTTTCACTTGCCATTGAATATGATGAGTCACATTTTTTTAACTGATTCCACTGCCTGCAATTAAATTGTTTTTATTTTTTTATTCTGGATAAGCTTGTGTTTGACCACAATCTCACCATGGTAAGTGATGATGTGGCCGAAGGTGGTAAGCACACAAAGCCTAGATGGGAACTGGCTCTCAAGTGAAGCTGTCGGAACACACAGATAGGTGCTGGGCGACAGATTTTCAACATGAGGGTGGTAGCCAGCCAATCGGGTACTACAAAGTACCCTACCACCGTGTTAAGGTTTCCTCACGATGTTTTCCTTCACCGAAAGCTCAAGCTCATAGTAGGATTCGAACCCACGAACTTCGCCGTGGTATCCGACGTCACTACCACTGAGCTATCATCGCCTACTTGTAATTATTACACGAATAGCTGAGCTATTTGGTTAAGTTTGATTAGAATGGGATAAAACCCGATCATGTGATTTAAAATTGGCATGTCGATATATTTATATCTTTAGGGTGCAGTCCGCCTCCATTTTGTATTCCATCTCCACAGCTTTCAACGTCACTACCACCGAGCTACCACCGCTTTAAAAACTGTCTACAAGAATGTGCAATCAAAACGACTGTACTTACAACCTAACCAATAAAATAAACAACTTTAATGCTAATCTCCGTTGACTGTTTTGCGCTAAATAGCTGGCGACCTCAAAATAATACCTACATCATCGATTATTACATAATTTGGGAAAAGTCAAGGCAATCGAATATTCTTGAATGACAGAAGCAAACGGAATGATTAAGATAACTTTTCGTAAACGCGTCTTAAAATAATACGCGCCTGACGTCACACCATCCTCTAGGTTTTACTACTCTGTACATTCCTGTACTAGTAATATTTATTGCGTTAGAGATATGGTTAATTTTGGCATGTTTCTAATATTACAAATGTTATATTACATACGGATGAATGAAGCGCTCTAAGTTCTGTGTAATCTACAACTACAATTTTATTTGGTTTGGATAAGCTTGTGTTTGAGACCGCACTCTCACCATGGTAAGGGATGATGAGGCGAGGCACCGATAGGTGCTTGGCAACAGACTTGAGGGTGGTAGCCAGCCAGGCTAGTACTACAAAATACCTACCACCGTGCAATATTGATAATTCGCATTAAGTCCATGGAGGTCGGAACCGGTTGGAACTTCAACTGTGAAGAATCGGCAACAGCTTTTGAAAATCGAACATAGATAATTGATGACATATCAAATCAGCTTCTTTTTATGAAATGTCAAAACGATAGGTTTATATGGAGGTTTGTATGAAATACTGCCATGTGACGTCATCAATATACACCATCAAAAGATTTACTCTTTATTGTAAATTGCTATTAAATGGTTGAAAATTTGCTATTTACGAGTATTTTTATGTGTTTTATACACTGGTTAGTGTTAGATAATTTCTATTGAATATAGGCAACATATTCCAATGTAAAAATAGTCTCATAAATACGCACAGGATCTACCGAGAATTCTATTCAGAAATAGTTCTTGGGGGCCTTTTCGTACGTGATTCCACAAGTGTTGCCATTGCCGTATCGAGTGACGTATGATCCATTGTATAGCATAATGACGGTAGATACGCAACCGCTGTCACGCCCTCTATGTTCTGTCGCTAAATAAAATCATTCTTAGCGATAGAGCTTATGAATATTTATCATATGATTGAATGGGTGTTACAATAGGACGGAGATGTACGATTACTGTTCGAAATATGCTCTCACATAATATTATTATAGGGTTGTGTAGTCTAATTACAAAAAATGTTTATCCCACTATTATTTTAAATGTAAAAGTTTGTATGTTTGTTACCCAATCACGCAAAAACTATTCAAATGATTTTGATGAAACTTAGCACACAGTTAGATCATCACTACATAGTATAAAACAAAGTCGCTTGCGCTGTCTGTCTCTATGTATGCTTAAATCTTTAAAACTACGCAACGGATTTTGATGCGGTTTTTTTTAATAGATAGAGTGATTCTTAAGGAAGGTTTATATGTATAATACATGCATAATATAGTAGCGAAACACTGATAAATTTAGAGGTTTCTAATGTGATGTCGTAATTAAGCATTTTTTTGCGCTTATATTGCAAACGCTGGCTGAACCCTACGAGATAGACCAAAATAATGTACTACAGTATTGTCCACCTTAAAAAGTTCAACAAATAAGTCCGCGATGGTATATGTCTATCTCTTAGGGATAACCCACCATAACCATTTTTTATCCTTTACTAAAAAGTGATTATTTACGAAGTGTTTAAACCTTTCCCGCTTTAAACCTCTCAACCGATTTAGATTAAATTTGGCACAGATATAGAGTAGACCTTGGGATAGAACATAGGCTATCTTTTATCCCCCCTCCACCACCCCCACTTGCGCGATATAACGTGAAGTCCACGCGGGCGAAGCCGCGGGCGAGTCGCTAGTGCTGTAATAAAAGAAAGGATACTTGGAAAAGATAAGATCCCTCGGAAACGCGGGTGAAACCGCGGGGCGCAAAACTAGTCTAAAGTAAATTAATTGTTCTGGATTTTGAAGTTAATAAGGAGCACGAAATAATTTTATTATCGTTGACAACTGTTAATATCGATTATTTAATGTTTTTGATTCCATAATTTCACGCGACGACTTCTGCGTGGGACTTTAGTCGTTATACCCTACATTCGAATTCCCCGCGAGATATATCACTTAATCATTTTTTTTTATCATTTTGTATTATCCGCTGTCAAAACAAACAAAATACTACTGTGTTTTTAGTACAGATAGTTATAAAAGTGGATGATTCAAATAATAATTTTTAATTAATTTTTAAAATCCGAGCAGACAGACTGAAAAATATTTTCGCATTTATGATATTATAGTCTCAGACCAAATAAAAAAGGTTGACGGAGTGCGCGGGGCGCAAAGGAAGCTGAATTTGAAAAAGGAAACTGATCGCGTTCCTGTGCTACGCGACTCACGCGGGATACCGTACGTGCAGGTCACGCACACAACTTTACGTTGCTTCACTTCATTGGAGACTGTTGTTTACGTACGCTCCTTCTACCTTTTATATTTGTTCTGTGGTCTTAGAAAAAATACAATAGCAATGTTGTATGAATTCGCTTATAATAAATTACAAACAGTTGCGACCGTTATTGACAATAGTCGAATGCAAAATGAGATCAACGGAGATCACGGCCAACTTCAGATTACTAATCATGAATTCTATTGATATTTATTACTTCCTTTTGAACGTTTAAAATGACAGATACTGTGACAAAAAAATATGAATCACATTTTTTACGGAGAATCTTAAAATTTAGATGGTATGGAGCCTTTTTGTAGCACCAACCTGCCTAGCCACCCTCAAGTTGAAGGTGTCACCCAGATTCTACTGTGATGGCTGTTGCAATCGAGAACCAGTTGCTTTGGCGCCATTCATTTATTAAGTATCACAATTTATGGAGAGAGGGGAGTCAACCAAGCCTGTCTAGTATTTTTAATTTCAGACTGTAATGTCACTCTAAACTAGCTAACTTCACAATGACTCAAAACATAGGACTCCATTGCATTGCTCCGTCCCGCAAACGAAAATGTCTATAGCGCGCGCTGATTCCCATGCGGTAAAACGTTGTATATACATTTTACATTTTGAAAAAATAATCACAGTCTTCACTGAATACGTACCATTAACTGTATAAACTGTAATGTTTTATATTTTTTTATGTCTAACATCTTTGGAGATCAAGTTTCTTGGAAACAGGAAGCCAGGTGGTAGAGTTGGCTGTCAGATAAGGAGGTTTATTTCCTCTATTGTAGTGCAGGCAAAGGGTTTTAGCACATACAGCCTCAAACTCAAAACTCATTTATTGACCAATGAGCGTGTACGGTGGTAGAGTTGTCTGTCAGTTGGTATCAACCCATTTTCACCAAGTTGAGATGTCAGATGTTAAACATCATATGCGAATAAGGCTCGCCCGCGTTTTTCTAGAATCTTACCGGTGACATTCATATTATTATCTACTAAATCTAATGACGAAGCTGAGTAAAAAGTAATTGTCTACCAGACGTGTCGTATGATAGAATCAATCGATCATATAACAGTCATTGACTGTGTTATCGAATACGAACGAGATCAAGATCAAGGTCAAACTCATTCGAATGCATAAGTCTGTGACGCAATTCATAGGCCATTGGTGGCTTCTTAGAGTTCAAAATTCATTGGTATTATCTCCAAATTATATTTAAATTTGTATCGTATCGGTTGTATAACAGCAGTAAGTAATATATAAAAAAAAGATTTTTCCATTGTTTAAAAACTAAATTAATATTTTTTCTGATAGAGAATATTAGAAAAGGATATAATTATTTTGTGCTGTTAAATTAGTCCTGCTTGTTTTTAATGCTAATATAGTCGCTCAAACTGGTTACGACAGATTTCTCGTAAATGACAATGGAATAGACAATATTTTCTGCCTTTTTGACCAAGCGAGCGCCAAATGCAAACCGCCGGCGAAGCGTCTCCGTTTTCTGGATGGACAAAAATGCTTTTGTATGTCAGTCTGTCCGACTATTCTCATCAGGTCGCATTTCTCAACCGATTTTCGTTAAATTTTGTGAGTGAGCTCGATAAATAAGTATATTGAATATTTTTGTCAA
Source organism: Ochropacha duplaris (assembly GCA_951361185.1). Lineage (NCBI taxonomy): Eukaryota > Metazoa > Arthropoda > Insecta > Lepidoptera > Drepanidae > Ochropacha > Ochropacha duplaris. Next base: position 12,261,993 of record OX592696.1, on the reverse strand, counting down.
TTCAGTAATGGGGTTGTAAACGTAAAAAGTTACAAAACTTTCGTGAGGTCTATAGCTCACAGGGCCACTAGTTCTAATTGGGACGGAAGTGTATTACAATGTGTTCACATTTCTATTGTACCCATTCAATCATTATGATAGATTAGGGAGCATTACTGTTCGATGGACAGTAAGGCCCCTTGGAATTCTTCTCTGATAATTTCTGTCACAAAAACTAACAAATTATTAGTCAATGTTACAATGAAACTAATTATGACAAATTGTAACTGAAACATAATAATGTTGAAATACGTGTTGACCGTCATAATTTGACAATGTAACGTATCTTTGACATTGTTATTGTTATTAAGTTACGACACGTAGGTATAATGTTTTACTGAGTTTTGGACTTGTCGAAATAATAAGTTCTATACAACAGTGAAGTATGAATACTTGCGAAGATGTTTTTTTTATGTTTATTTTATCGAAATTAGATGAAAATTTTTATGTTATTATGACAGCTGCATGACCTCAATAATCTAAAAATACGTATCCATGCACCAATTATCCACATTTAAGAGGAGATAATCCGAAAGAAAAATCGTGTTAACGAAACAAAAAAAGAAAGTGCATAGTAAGCCAGTTGGCGTGTCTTTAGTACTTCATAATGAACCGTCAAATGTGCATCATTAAAACTGACGCGGCCGACATTCTGTCAGTCCATAATTAAAAATGTGATAATTAACGAGAGAAGTGTGATACGATGTTTTAATAATGAATCGAGTCATTAATAAGTTCGAGTGGACTTGGGAGTTACATAAGTTAACTAAAGTTTAATTCGTATTTACATGGGTAATACTTATCAATCATATACTAATTAATTCGAAAGTAACTATGCCCTGAATAAGGAAAAAGCCTTTTTTTTGTAAATCTCGCTATCTTTAATTTAAAACCGGCCAAGTGCGAGTCGGACTCACGCACGAAGGGTTCCGTAAAAAGGCAAAAAAATCACGTTTGTTGTATGGGAGCCCCCTTAAATATTTATTTTATTTTAATTTTATTATTTATTATTAAAGTAAAAATACAACTGAGTATTTTGAGAATATTTCAATTGCCTACCTGTTGCCATTATTGATATCGAGCAAAAAAGGGCAAAAAAATTCGTTTTTTGTATGGGAGCCCCCCTTAAATATTTATTTTATATTGTTTTTAGTATTTGTTGTTATAGCGACAACAGAAATAAATAATTTGGGAAATTTGAACTGTCTAGCTATCGCGGTTCTTGAGATACAGCCTGGTGATGATATCGAGCAATAAAGGGCAAAAAATAGCGTTTTTTTTTGTATGTGAGGCCCCTTAAATATTTATATTATTTTGTTTTTTGTGTTTGTTGTTATAGTGGCAACAGAAATAAATAATTTGTGAAAATTTCAACTGTCTAGCTATCGCGGTTCTTGAGATACAGCCTGGTAACAGACAGACGGACGGACAGACAGCGGTCTGTAATATGGTCCCGTTTTTACCTTTTGGGTACGGAACCCTAAAAACTGAATCTGAACTAATATAAAGAGGAAAGATTTGGTTTTTTGTTTGTTACGATTTAACTCAAAAACTACTGGAGCGATTTTAAAAATTCTTTCACCATTAGAAAGCTACATTAGCCCTGAGTAACATAAGCTCTATTTTTGTATCCCGGGAAAAGATAAGATCCCACGGGAACGCGGGCAAAACCGCAGAGGACAGCTAGTATTCATATTTAAAATAATAATGTATGAAATTTTAATGCAAATAGGTGGATTGGAAGCGATGACGTCAAACAGATGAGGCTATGTTAATGGACAATAATTGGATAGTTGTTTTGGGTTTCATAAAATTTTTACCAAAAAAAAATTTTTCTTCACAACTTGTTTCGTAAAGATTGTGAGCATGGAAAACCTAACATAGGTCACCTCTTCAGAATACCGCAGTTTCAAAACCAATAGCAGGTATTATCGAAAAAGATAGAAATTATAACAGAGAGAGATTCTTGCATAGCGACATAAATCATTACCAACCAGCGATTATATTTGGAAGCAACAATTAACAATAATAATTGACTAAGGAGCTTCTGTACGGTATTAAAGCAAAGATTAATGGCTTTATTATAGTGCGGTCGACTATTAATTATAGTTATTTATAATGAGCATTTCGGTTACATCTATATTATTGTAGCAACGATTTTTTTTCTTTGCTGGCAATGGTCTTTTATGTCATTACTGCCAATGTCAAGTTAATGCTATTCTTTTTTTATGTTAATGTCACGTTATATAGTATTGACAGTAAAGTTAGTAATCGTCCGTATAAATCAGGTCAGGTCTAGTGAAATTGGTGGCCGTTACACTAAAACTTTTCACATACTACCTATTTAAGGTTGAGTTGTGAATAGAAAATGGTAGGTAGCTGAAGTTGTGTTTATAGAGAATAATAAATACATAATCATAGATTTTTCTTTATGAGATAACTTGAATTTTTTCATACTAACGTCTTTATCAGATCAGTTTAATAGAGGTGAAGGTCATAATCATAAAGCGACCGAATCCAAAATGCAGCGCTTTATGTGCTATTAATTTCCTAGTTGAACGAACATAGTGTTAATATCTAATAATCTTTATAATGAAGAGTCTGTTTCAAAGTACCTACGATGCATACTATCACTTTTGATGCGTGTAAAATAATTGAGACCGGCTATTCGTGCCAATGGCATTGGTCATTGTGAACTATTCTGCCAACGCGCGTTTGAATGAATTCTAGGAACTCTGTATTGTCCACGTCATAGGCGATAGCGTTTTAGAAATTAAATAAAAAATATGTACTGTGAAAATAGACAAAACAACATATTGTCTATACTAATATTATAAAGAGAAAAGATTTGAAAAATTCTTTCACCATACATTATCCCTCGGAAAAAGATAAGATCCCACAGAAACGCGGCTGAAACCGCGGAGGACAGCTAGTAAAGAAATAAACGGATAGTTTTCGATAGTGGAATACCACTAGTAAGATAGTTATGTGTCCAAAAAGCAATTGAACATGACAAAATCCAGATAGATCTATGCTTTTATGTTCTTATGGTTATGGTTTTTTTTCTCACTTGCTTTTTCTGTTTACTAATTCACTCATAATCCATTTTTTTTTGCAAATATTATAAGTGAGACTAGATAAATATTTTTTGAATATAATAGGTCTACGTTGCGTTTGAAAAGAGTAATTGTTGAGTTTATTGCAGGCTTTTCTCAGCGAACCGTACGTTAGAATCTAGACTATTTATATTCCTTGGAACCAAATTGGTCGCGTACAGTGCGGTTTGAGAGACATTTTCTCCCGCGTACGATCAGGCTGTGGAATGAGCTCCCTTTAGAGGATTTCCCTAGAGACTACAGCATGGGGTTCTTTAAAAGAGGAGTAAGAAGGTTTATGCAAGGTCGGCAACGCGCTCGTGACGCCTCCGGTGCTGCAAGCTTCCATAGGCTACGGTAACCACTAACCATCAGGTGGGCCGTAAGCTTGTTTGCCACCTAGTGGTATAAAAAAAAAAGTGTTTGCAAAGACATATTTTTCATTTTCACTTTTTTGATCAACAAACAAATTTTAAGTGTATCTATGGTATGGTGGCATTGTGACACTGGTAAATTCCTATTTACCGGCCAATCGAAACAACCTTTTACGAATACACCCCCGCGATTGCTCTTAACTTGTACCAAAACTACACCAGACGAGTTATGTAGGTACTGTTTCATTTGTATTGAGAGATGTGCAATTGGAGTCAGAATTGAACAACCGATTTAGTAAATTGCACCAAAAGTGCTTTTATAGTCGCCTTTATTGATCTAATCTGTAAAGGATTAGTGTTAGACCACCGGTAACTGGAAGCATTTATATTTTAGTTTAAATTATTTCCAGTTACTAACAAGTTAATAATTAATTGATTGATGAGAAAATAGCGTTCCTGGTAAAAACACCAGGGACCTATCCTATGTATTTCCTACCTACTTTAGAGTTGGTTATGTAATACCAAATCCTTTTTGGTGGGAAAACAAACTTGTGAATTGGACAATAATTGGACTAGTTATCGTCTAGATTGTGTATTCGGGAGTTATTAGCGCAAAGGCAACAGAATATTGCATACCATAGGTTAGCATACCTGGCTGTCCCCCACTATAGATTGCTTTCATCTAAAATATTGATAAAACCCGACTAACTGATATCTTCTATTTATTGGTACGAAAGTACTTCAATGTTAGTAATGCATATCAAGAAATTAATGGTAGCTAGCATTACATGTTGGTGTGTTCCGACAGCTGCACTTGAAAGCCAGTTTCCATCTAAGTTTGTGTGCTTACCACCTTCGGCCACATCATCACTTACTATGGTGAGATTGCGGTCAAACACAAGCTTATCCAAAAATATATTTATCGCTGGAACACAACGTAAAGTGTTTATTTGAAAATGAAATTCACCAAAAACACATGAATTTCAAAAGTACGATAAGCTTTCTTCGCCGTTTTTTTATACCACTAGGTGGTAAACAAGCTTACGGCCCACCTGATGGCAAGCGGCTACCGTAGCCTGTGGACGCTTGCAACACCAGAGTCGTCACGAGCGCGTTGCCGACCTTGCATGAACCTTCTTACTCCTCTTTTGAAGAACCCCATGCTGTAGTATCTAGGGAACACCTCTACAAGGAGCTCATTCCACAACAACATTTGAGTCATAGCACAAAGTAAATAGAAATCCAGATAGTATTGGGCAATGAGTCGATCAACAAACCCAAATGTGAGACATGCAGTGTTCGTTCCAGTTCATTGGAACACAATGCATGCGCTGGTGTCAATCACAAATATAACGATCATGCAACACGTGGATGGAGCTGATACAAAGCTGTGCGGACCTGTTGTTGGTACTAGGGTTGTCAAACAATAGAGGATAAAGGAGCTGCAAGACCGATCAAGGGAAAACAAAGCTTAACAGAGAGCGTTGAGTCGGTATAGGCCAAAGTTGTCAACTAGCTTGAAACTAGATGCTAAGCATTTCACCTCTATGGCAAATATTTGCCCTTTTATGGTAGCTGGTTGATAGCTTTTTAGCAGCTCTTTATTCAAAACTAGCTGTTCCGCGCGGTTTCACCCGCGTTCCCGTGGGATCTTATCTTATCCCGGGATAAAATATAGCCTATGTTCATCAGGGATAGTGTAGCTTTCCAACGGTGAAATAATTTTTGAAATCGGTCTAGTAGTTTCGGAGCCTATTCAATGCAAACAAACAAATCTTTCCTCGGGTACCCGCGGGGGGCGGGGAGCTTTTTCCGCCAACGCATTAGCTTGGCCATCCAAAGAGGAAACGCTGCCAGCATTCTGGGAACCTTGCCGATCGGCAGCAGCGGCAGCCTCGAAGAAGTTTTTTATATATTATAGTTGTACATTTGTTTGTATATTTTGTATATTTGTTGTAAATAAAATTATAATCTTTAACTTCATCGAATTAACAACATCGCTTTGAATGCATTTTTATTTAATATTAGTTTTGGGTCGAAGGTGAAATACGCGAGTGACAACCCTAGTCAGGACATACGATGTAAATATCAACCAATTGAGATGTCAGGATACTTGTAGAACGATCAACATTAGTGTCTATATTGATTTAGCAATCCGTCGTGAGACTGGATAAACTGTGTAAAGAAAGGCTTACTGTTATGAACTCTGATCTTCGGAAATACTTTGTCATTCCTTTCGATAATACGAAAGATAATTTAAACAATACTATAAATACAAGGATCCGTAAACTTTGATCAGTTTTGTGACCTATCGCGGTAAATTTTGTATAGCTAGATAGATAGACTACCTATGGGGTAACAATTTTCGTCACGGCGGATGGCCATTGATGAAAAAATAAGGGTTTGACTTCAGTATCTCAAAATAATTTTGCTTAAATGTTGCTCTTTCTTTGTGGTTGATATTTTTCCAAATCCTCTAGGAGGTTTAACCGCATCTTTCGTAGAGACAATTATTTTCTTATGTCATACATCTAAATAGATTGGCTTGGTATGGGCACGTCATGAGGAGGGATGAAAAATGTATAACGAAAAGAGTATAGAGCATGAGTGTGGATGGATATAAAGGTAGAGGAAGGCGGAGAAGGATGAACTGAGTGAAGAATGATATGTTTATGAAAGGTGTGAGTATTGAGACGAGTAGTGATAGAGCGGAGTGGAAGAGGAAAACACGTTATGACCACACCTAGCGTGGGATAAGGACAAGAGAAAGAAGAAGTCATATATCTGACAAGCAGGGAGATGGTATGGCTACAGTCGCCTATAGAAATTAGCGATACCAGGGGAATTGCCAATGTGTTGTCGAGTTCAATAAAGGGTCATTCAAAAGATGTTAAAACGACTATTTATGAATGATTTATAGTATGTAGGTTCACAATGTATGTAATGTATATTTTATAGTCTAATAAACATGTTACTACATTGATACACATGGCGTGAATTCAACGTTTATATTCAAGGTTATTTCCAGAAATTATTATGTGTTTACTTACTCGTAAGTCGTAAGTGTGACAAAATCTGTGACCTTCGAACACACGAATTGTGACATCGACATATCAAATTGTTTATGGAAATTGACCGTTGGAATTCACGATTTCGTTCCGTAAAAAGTACTTTACTTACATTACTGAATAATATGATTTCTCCCTTTACTTAGTGATCGGTTATTTTTACATTTGTACAAGTAGTGATGATCTACCTAAATATAGGGTTGACATCATGTTTCCCCGGATTATTCCTAGTTTAGAGGGCGCTCGGGAAGCGTTCGGGCGGGGTTTCATTTATAGTCCGGGTTCAAAAGTTTTCAAGATATTCAAAAACAAAATAAATAAAAACCCGACTGCAAAAAAGACACAATTTAAAAGTAGTGCACTAAAAAGAACGAAAAAAGATTGAGAATAGAAAACAATTTTAAAATAAACTATAAACAAAGTAAACTCTACTTCGGTTTATCAGACAAGCTACCTGTATTATGAACTAAAAACTAACCTGAATTAATTATAGTAGATTATACCGGGTCTATTCGCGCACATAATAATCAAAATATAATTTCGACTAACCTCGACGTTTCGATCAAGTTACATTGACCGTGGTCACGAGTGGTCGAAATTATATTTTGATTATTATGTGCGCGAATAGACCCGGTATAATCTACTATAATGAATTTAGTTCGCGAAAGTTTTAAAAGTACTATAACCTGAATTAAGTTTAGTTGCAAGCGGAACCCATTAATTTTCTTTCGGTTTTGAATTTGCAGTTGGGCAAAAAATCGATTTATAATATTTTAGAGAGAGAGACAACTCTACCTTCTTGTAAATAAGATACTCTCTCGTGGATCAACATCTTATTCTATCCTGATTTCTGCTAAAATTAACGACCGCTGGGAGCTATACAATGTGTATTTTCTTAACTTGTTCAAACGAAATGTGCGGATGTAAGACAAAAATGTTGCATAATCAACTTTTTTTTCGATTTTATCGATAATTTTTCGTCTTACATCCGCACATTTGATCATTACATTGATCTTTGGTGGTGATTATCATAACAACGAAAAGAGATAGACCCATAAATATTTCGTAGAGTTTGTAGATTAAATCATGAAATTTAATAAAACATGCAAAAAAGTCTACCTCAACGACCCAGTTTTATAGATACGGATCAAATATAAAAAAATAAACAATGCTTTTTTAACAAATGTTTATTAGTTTTGTTACTTTGTACCTACCAGGTTTCTGATCGATATAGTAATTTATTTTTATCTTGTCAGCTAGGTGGACTTTCTAGCATTCTAATGACACTACTTAGAAGAAAATACATAGTTTACTTAAAAAGAAACAATGACAAAACCAAAAGGTGAGATTTTCATTAAAAAAAAACTAAAGTGCGTTAGTTTTTGAGATTGCTAACATAATCAACTTTTTCCCGATTTTTATCAATAATTTTTTGCCTTACGTCCGCACATTTCGTTTGAACAAGTTAAGAAAATACACATTGTATATACCACATTAGGCATTACTGTGATCATGTCTACATATACGATAGACTTTAAGCTAGACACTAGATAGAACACACGAGGCCATATTCATTGCAGACGTCTGCAAAAGCAATAAAAAGTCAATATTCGCTCAGTGGGTGCAATTGTGACTTTTATGTGCGGTGAAGCAGCTTACTAATATTTTATATGTGAAAGTTTGGATGTTTGTTCCTCTTTTACGCCAGAACGGCTGAAAGGATCTGGATGAAATTTGGCATAGAGATAGATTATAGTCTGGAACAGGCTACTTTCTATCCCGGGAAAAGATAAAATCCCTCGGGAACGCGAGTGAAACCGCGCGGAACAGCTAGTAGCGTTATAAAGCGTGGAGCTAATCCTGAATCTGTTTGAGAAAAGAAAACTGGTTCTTTTTACAGGCTACCATCCCGCAGTTCCATCTGCGTGAAATGAAAAGTCATTGTAGAAATACAGGGATGGATAGGACTTTATAAATAAAAAGAGAGCACTTTTCAACGTAAATAATATAATATTCTTCTATATATTTGACAACTAACAAAACTTATAATTCGAACAATCTTTTTTTTTTTTTATATTTTTATAAATGGTAGGCAGTACGTGTGAATAGAACCTACAACAGTCATTCCAGGCCTTAAACTAATCTAACTATACCATTTTCCTTATATTGCCACTTGGCCACTGAGGTAACAATCCAACACATCATATTACTAGGATCGGATATCGTTGGTTCGGATTCTGCAATAAGCTAGAGCTTTCGGAGGAAAACATCGCGAGGAAACTGCTGCTGAAAAAAAAGGCCTTGCCGAGTATATTGCCGGAGTCTTCTCAGTTGAAGTGTATTCCGAACCGGTGGTAGTCAATTGTAACGTTCATAAGTGCCTTACTAGGGCCTAAACTGAATAAATGAGTTTTTGATTTTGGTAGGTAATTTGTATAGATAGCGCCGACTACGAAGATGCACCCCACTCTTTTTCCTAATCCCTTACAGTGCAAGCACCCTTTCGCTAGTGTTGTAGTGTTGCATTTCGACATATACATATCGGTATATACGTACATGTAGAGTGGGTCTTTGTGGATGGCATTATCTATTAGTTCTCGACTAGGTGGCTACCATCCTCATTCCTCATGTTGAAAATCTGTCGCCAAGCACTCATCGTATTCCGGCAATTGTACTGAGAGACTGCCTTCAAGACATTGTAAAAGGTTGGCAACACACTGGTCGACTGGCGACGGTAGTCACTTACTTCCGACATAAAAAAAAAGAATTAAAATAAATTATGTTAATTAGTTTGATGAATTTTTTGCTGACTTAACTACTGGAATTCTTAGAGTGTTTTCATAAATTGTCCTTTGAACGCTAATGGCAATACTAATAAATAAACCATGATTAATCATAAGTAATTTTTCTAAGTAATTACTTGGCAATTTATATAATTGCCAACTGTAAAAGCTATTAATTATATTTATATAAATATTCTTCTTGAAGACAACCATAAAAAAAAATTACATTAAGTTTATTAAAAACAATAAATTAGTGCATCTCTCCTACTTTACTTTGCGGAGTCCAACATGGTCCTCCATGCTGTTTTGCTTATTTACTTTAAGGGACATTTTATTATGTAACACTATAGCTATTCCCCGCGGTTTTACACGAATTCCCGAGGGACCTTCTCGTTTGCCGGGATAAAATCCTATGATTTATTCCAGGATATCTACATGTGTGCCAAGTTTCATCAAACATAATACAATAGCCCACGGTTCCACCCGGTTCCTTTTCTTTTCTTGGGATATAATCTACATATTTGTGTGCTAAGTTTCATCAAGACACACGCGATTTTTTTTAATATTAAGAAGACAATAGATTATATTTTAAGGAATGCAATTAGCTATAAAGTAGATCTCATAACGACAGTAATAGTTCAAGGCAAGCGCTTTCGCAATAACCTGATACTATAAGCTATACTTAGTATTATGATAAATATATAAAAGGATTATATGACTGCCAGTCAACGCACCGGCGCGGCGCGGCGTGAGGCACTTAACCCGATAACATATAAATGAAAATAATCGCCAATCAACTTTATTGCCCACTAAACGATCGCTGGCAATATTATAGCTAATATTGATAAATACCAAGACTATTTAAAGCGTGACAGAGATGGACATAGATTTTATCAATTAGATAAAGCGAGAGAGAAAGAAAAGGAGTATTTTGGTAATTTGATGTTTTTTTTTATTAGTAAACTTGTTTTGTAATAACATGAAAATAATAACAGATCATAGCCGCTTGGTGTTTTTTGTATAAATATAAAATTGAATCATTTAATAGTTGGGCATTCTGCCTGAATCATTCAATGGTGAAATGGTTGTACCTACGAATTTAATTTCCACCATGGTAAATGATGATATAGCCATAGGTGGTAAACAAACAAAGCCTAGAAGGGAACTAGCTATCACGTGGAACTGACGAAAAACACGTACGGTAAGCACGGCGACAAATTTCCGAGTGGTAGCCAGCCATGCTCATGTAATCTTTCAACATAATCTCAAGCTTAATGTAGGACTCGAAATCACGATCCACGATTGGCATTCGACGTTTCTACCACTAATCTAGAAAATGTTACACTGCCTCCTTCGGCGATATTTTTCAACAACTGAATTTATAGCCCATAAAATCTTCGGAAGATTTATTTCTGTAAATATTTATATGGTGTTTTAGAGAATGTTTCAGAGACATTGTTTAACAGTATATGAATATATTATGGCTTTAATGATACGTGTCCAGTCCAGTAGATAGAGTATGTGAGTCCAATGGCGGCGCAAGTGGGTCGCAGTGTTTGTGTTGCGGACATCTGTGTAAGCAAAGCGGTGTAATGTAATCGACCTTACGCTTTGACGTCTTCATTCTTCCATCGTTATTCTTTGGGTAAACATCTCCTGGCTGTAAAACAGTAGATAGAATCGACCCGATAATCAATTTTGGTTTATTATGATGATTCAATTTACTCGCATCAAAATTTCTCTTTTCTTTTTTTATATCAAGTTTTAATCAATTATCTTTTGGTTTTTACGATTTTGCTACTCTAAATAAACTACTCTACCAATATAGTAAATTCTTTCGCCATTAGATAGCTACATTATCCCTGAGTAGGCTATATTTTTATCCCCGAGAAAATTAATATCCTAAGGAAACGCGGGTTAGACAGCGGTGGACAGCTATAATCATAATAGCAAAATACCACTTACTGATTAATCACAAAATCTCAGAAAGAATAAATGCTACAAACTAAGAAAGGTTTTAAAAATGTTACCCCTAAAAGCTTCACTTGGGAACGCAGGTGAAACCGGGGAGACACCTAGTTTATAGATATAGTCTTCTGTATTGAATCATGTGCACTACGTGCAGTGCAGTCCACGTAGACCGACATGAGTCAAAACTTTAATAATAACCGTACTAATGATACAATATCTTGAAATAGCAATACAAACAAATGCAATTGAATAGCAAATAAACAGCAGCTACTGTTGTTTCGCAATACCTATAAAATGGTTGATGACAATATATAAAATGACTTTAATACCTAGAAGACTGCTGATTGCCTATTCTTCCTTATAGATGACATCACATAAGCAATCGGAAGAATAATTGCAGTACAAATAGGTGTTGGGTAAGCAGGACCGCTAGATGATGTCAACATTTAAAACTAAATTGATCTCAATCGTTCGAGTCAAGAATGTGACACATTTATATATGTAAGCGTAAGTGATAAATGGCTAATGATGATTGATCCACACGGAGGAAAAAAACAAATCATTGATCAACCAACATAGATCGATATTGTTATGAAAGAGAATAACAATACAAATAATTCACGTAAAACATGATTAAGTTAAAGTTCAATAGCTTTTACTCGTAGAATAATACCTGTGATTTTATTTACTGCTTTGAGTGTAAGGAGGTATGTAAAAATACCGCTTTTTTTAAAACGTGAACATTTATACTGATAGCGATATCAAATTTGATGTTTTTCAATTAGTTACTCGAAGGCCAAAGTGTCTAATGAACGTGAAAATAGTAATATGTGACGTGAGATTACGAAGGCGTAAAAGACTGCGCGTGCGGCGGTTCTAATATAAAACATGAATTATACATTACTGGCCCCCTGGCGCATGTCGTTCATAAATATTTGCTTAAAGATGAACAAAATTTGATAGTTCATTCATGTTTTTGAACCCATTTTAACATTTGATGAAGGTTTTATGCCAGATTGTGATTTGTTTGTTGAACCCTTCAAGGTTCACGATTACAAAGAAAACAACATGTTAATCACGTTGTTGAAGGCAATTTAATTCATGATTATGATTTATACATTCTTCATCTAAACATCATTTCTTGGCAGGCATACGCATGTGTTTCTAAGAGTTTTTTCTATGTTTGTGTATGACCACAATCGTACCGCAGAAATTGATGATTAGCCAGCGATTACCATTACATTTCTTTTATTATATATTTCGGTGGTCCTATTTTGTCGACATCAAAAAAGGAGGTTTTCAAATCGAGAAACAAGAGTAGCTCAGCCAGTATGTGCTAAAATGGATGTTAAACTAACTGTGTCAGACGCATGCTCAAGTGATCGCCCTACAAATTGTTACAAGTGTTCTAATGATCTTTTCGTTATTGTCTCAATGATTTCATTCCAAAAATACACATTTTACTTGACCCACTTAACTTAGAGACTGTTCCTTATTATCCTATGTATACTAACTTTAGTTCGCGACTATTGCCACTTTATCACACACTTAAGATGCTTTATTGCTAATATGTAGTCTATATCGTTCCCGAGGGTTTGAGATATATCCATACCAAATGCCATTAAAATCTGTTTAGCTGTGTAGATGGACAGAATTTATTTTGCATCTATCATTCATTTGAAGTGCGGACTTCGTTTCTATCACTCCATATCTTTACTTCCCTGATCTTTTCTGTACCTGGAATTGTCATGGCTTTTGGTACATATTGATCTGCCCACATGAACTCAGAATGCCGATAAAACTTTACGACTCTTCCTGTTGTTTGTGGAACGACGGGTGAACCAGGTCGCACGCCATTCCGACCAAACAATTAGGCCGGCGGTTTTGCAAGAGAAAGTTACGTTATTTTTGACCGGTGCAATTTGATTGGACTGTTATTTGATATTGGACGCTATGAGTTACGTTTATTACTTTATCATTGTTTTGCCTTCATATTGTTGACGTTTGATTACAATTTCTAATGTTGCAGTTTTATTTTGAATTTAAATTACTTTTGGCTACAGCTTTTCATTATTTTAGCACCTAAAGTTTGTTAGCTAGCAAGCTAGAAATAAAATTACGTTTCGCAAAAAGGGGACATTATTTCCGGGAGCTCCCATCGATATTTTAGGAAATTTAAAATCTATTACAACTGAATGAAGACCGTTCATTCTTAACATTACGTCTTTAACTGAATCAACATATATATCATACCTCTGAAATAACTTACGATGCAGCAGTAATGTAAACAACCCAGTAATGGCGATTCACCCACGCGTCTCTAGGGTGGTCTATTTATTTCAGTTTGGTTATAAAAAGTTCTGATCTATATGTATAGACGTAAGTACTATTAGGTATCTTCAGTCTTCTAACAGGTGTAGTGCGTATCATTTCAAATAGTTGGCACTGATTTGTTACTGTCAAATTCATTATTGTCTATCTATTTAGTTGGTTAAAATAATATCTCGAATGACGAATCTTCAAAATATTATTTGATTCACTAGCTTTAAGAGTTGACTACTGATAAATTAGAGAAATGATTTGCTTATTCAAAATATTTTTGGGTCATATGCTGACTTTTGCCAAGTGCCTTGTTTGTTTCGGTTGCACTTGAGAGCTAGTTCCTTTCTAGACATTGTAAAAAGACCTATCTACTCCCCGACTGCCAATAATTGTTAATCTTGCTTTCCTGAATATGCGTGAAACAACAGTCTCTTTTATCGATGCTTATTAAAAAAACACGAAACTACCGTTTGTCTGATTAATATAAACATCTAAATCAAAATTACCACCGGCTGTGAATCTCGGTCAAATTAACTTGTTTAAAATATCATTGTTGATAATATGTATATAGGTGTTAAAATAAAAATGAGGTATTGAAATCAGGCTATAAAACATCATGTATTTATTTTCTATTTCAACTTTATGAAGGGAATCTTTAATTTTATTCCGGTGTATATTTTTAAATATAGGTTACCCACATCTTATTCTGTGTACTTGTAAATCCTGACACATTGGATGTTTCATAGATTTGAGTTACTTCGATTTTTATCTATGGTATTCAGATAACTGTAAAATTACTTGCAAATATATACCAATATAGATATTTATACCCACTAGTTTAGACTAGGAACAAATAGATATGTTAATGCACACAAAGTCATACATATAGACATATCGACAGCGCTACAACACTAGTGAAAGGATGCACACTTCCACTATAAGGGATTAGAAAAAAAAGTCTATTACTGACAAAGAGATTTAAAGATAGATACAATAGAGCGGCTATCAGAAGAAATGTCATAGAAAAAGAGTGATACCATTCCATGCCTCAGTAACGCCATCTATCTATAAATAAACTAGACTAGACTGAGCGACTTTTGTCCACTAGGACATAAATATCGGATTACGATTTTGTTCGCAATGTCCTGTCTATTAGTATAAGTTAAAAGTCTTTGATTACTGATATACTACGTATACTATTTTTTTAAAGATACATACTAACTAAAGGCCTTATTCATAACAAACTCGACGGTGTTTAGTAAGTGCTTAGCAGATTCTAAATTCTCTATAGATAATTCGAAATAAGAATCTGCTAAGCTGTTGCAAAAAATTGTCGAAATCTTTATGAATAAGGCATTGTTTTAACTAACTACGCCAACCGGCCCGTCCATGCGTTCCATTATGTATAACTTGATAATGAATGGGAGTCAAGTTCAATGTAGTTTAATACAATTTTCTTCTGGGCTACCACCGCGGGACCGTCCCACCTGCAATTCAAAGTACCAACTTGATTTTAAATAGTATCTCTGTGTTGTTTCTTAAGTCTAGCCGTTCGACAGTTCACAGGCATCTAATCAAACAATGAACGATGGCATTGTAACTTGCAAGAAGCATGAAATGATTTTGCATCACATAACGCATTCGCCAGACGCTTTCGTGTCGCAGTCCTACGGTCTATTTCTGTCGGTATTCGTATGTAAATTGTTGTTTGCACTAGTACGCATGGTGTACGATCGATCATGTTCCAAAGTGGTTCCAAATTCAAAATACCGTGTGCTTATAAATGTCAATACGGGGATTAGCAATTGTTTTTTTTATCTTAGAGATAAATCTAAAAGAGTTTTAAATCATCTACTCTATACTCTATGGTTTCTTTTTCTATTGCTTTGATTATATATTTTTGTTCTTTATTGCTATATTTTGTGACCATACTTTATTGAATTAATTAATTAACATAATTTTGATTGATTATATTCATAATTTCTATCGTTTCTAGTGCTTCCGTTTAATCATTACAAATGAGGTATCATGCTGATATTTGCATTCGCCAACATTTCAAACGCTCCGTTTCGTGAAATGTTTGACCTTATTCAATATTATTGTAGTTTTATTTTATTTATTTGAGTCGGCATCTTCTGATCTGAACATGAAATATATTTGTGTTCCTAATTATTTATGCTAAATGGAGGATAATTAAAATGATTTCACATGAGAACCTTTACAGATTGCTGCTGAATTATGACTAATTTATTATGCCCTGCTTAGTGATCTAATTATTATTTCATACATTAAACAGCAACTCTGTCAGACGAATCTAAAAATTCACAAAGCGATAAATATGTATAATTATTTTATGTATTTTTAGTAGGTATACGTCACAGAAATAAAAAAGGTAGAAAGAGCGTACGCGTACGTAAACAATAGTCTCCATTGATTGAAGTGAAGAAACTGCACGTACGTTATCCCGCGTCACTCGCATCGCACAGGAACGTGAGCGACTTCCTTTGCTGTGCTTTACTTTAAACGGGGCTCTGTCAAGTGTCTATCTTTGCGCGCGTTGTGAAAGGGGGCTAGACGGAAAAAAATCTTACGACACTTTTGTGTCGGTGACACCGCTGTGCGGCGTGCGTATGTTTCTCTGTCTGTCTCTCTCTCTCTCTCTTATAGAAAGCAAGCCAGATATTTTCATTTCTATATATATATATATATATACTCTCTCGACTTATATAACTTATATAACTTCGTTCCACCCGGGTGTCCCTTGACACCTCTCAAGTTTTATTTTATTTGGTCTGAAGTATACTATGAAAATTGGTTTCCTTTATGCCATAGTACGGAAGTTATTAAAAAATCATAGTCACATTATCCTTGGAAAAGAATTGCTTCCAGAAGCTACATATGGTGTAGAAGTAGAACGTATTTTGGTATATTCGTTTACTGCCTCATTTGAGAACTTACGAAACTTATGAGTCACCAGGTTAAATTGTCTATGGTCACCAACTCACCAGTTACTACGTGAGGATTTGGGTCAAATGAAACGCTGTCCCAAAATGACTTGAAGTCAAGGCCATGGGATGTCAAGGCTGCTTAATTAGCAATTTAGGCGTACCCAGGCTTTGAGATGTAATACTAAGGACACACCACTTGGGAGTAGGCAATAAATTCGAATCATGTAGTTGACAGGTGACCGGAGAGAATCAACTGAATTATTATAATTGCCGTAATGTTGTCAAATCAATTGCTTTATAAAATCGCTTTAAATAATATAGTTCAATGACACATGTAGGTTTGGAGGCGATGATAGCTCAGTGGTACGTGACGTCGGATACCGCTGCGAAGGTCGTGGGTTCGAATCCTACAATGAGCTTGAGCTTTCGGTGAAGCAAAATATCGTGAGGAAACCACAGCACGGTGGTAGGGTACTTTGTAGTACTGGACTGTCTGGCTACCACCCTCAAGTAGAAAATCTGTCGCCAAACACCTGTTGGTGTGTTCCAGCAATTGCACTTGAGAGCCAGTTCGCCTTTAAGTCATTGTAATAAGGTGTACAACACATGGCAATAGCAATCCCCTGGTATTGCCAATAGTTCACCTACCAAATACACAAAAATTACCTCAGTAAAAGTGTCACCATTTTTTATTTAAATATCTACATATAATCAAATATATATAATTTTCAGATAAAGTTAAAATACTAATAATAATTAAATAAATACATTTTAGAACTAAAACTAATAACTAAAATAAATTAAAAAAGTTAGGCCTCCTCGGCATGGTTCCTCGGACGCTGGCAGCGTTTCCTCGCTGTATCGCAATGCTGATAGGTTGTGCGAGGAAACTGCCAGCTCTTCGGTCCTCAGTACAAAACCTTAACCTATTAGCCAGCCCTTTACAGAGCTGGCGAGCGCCAGAACCCCACGGACCAAGGGTCTCAACACCGAAAGGAATAATTAATTTCAAGAGCAAAAACTCAATGAACATAAATATATTGGGATAGTCTCTGACCTTTGTAATCGTAATCGAAATAGTATGAAGGTTCATGAATGACTTCATATTCAATTGATAAGGAGGTATTGACTTATGGCCTTGAGATAAACATTGTTTATTTTAAGTACGTTAATTAATTAATAAAAGGGCTTAAAAATATGGAAACATTTAACCGTTTTTGATGTGAAAATATTATGAAATGATGATGAAATTAATTTTTAGGGTTCCGTACCTCAAAAGGTAAAAAAAAGGAACCCTTATAAGATCACTTTCTTGTCCGTCTGTCTATCAGTCTGTCTGTCCGTGTGTCACCACTGATTATCTCAGGAACGAGTGGACCTAACAAGTTGAAATTTATACCAGCTACTGAGGTCTACAGTTTCTATTTGGTGTATAAAAATCAAGGTCCTGAGTCAACATGATAAAAATATATGGGTAAATTTAGATTTTCGCGAAAACTTGTAAGTACCAAAATTTACCTTAATTTTTTTTTTTTTATATTTCGGAATTTTCCCTTTACTTGTGCTGTAAGACCTTACTTTTAACCTAAATGGACAATTCTAGGTCAACGGGAAGTACCCTATAGGTTTTGGGTCGAAAACCTATATGGTAGTTCCCGATGACCTAGAATCACGAAATTTGGCAAAAAGCAAGCACAAATAAAGGGAAAATTCTAAAAAATAAAAAAAGTTGAAAATTAAAGGGTGTCCCCATACATACATAGTTACCACCAATTAAGATAGACCTCTGAGTTGTATCGGCGCTGATACAATTCAGAGGTCTAGCTTAATTGGCGCCAACCTCAAATAAGGTAATCGAAAAAAATCCTCGAGACTCCATTACCGTGATGAACAAACTATTTACAAGTTTGTACGGAACCCTCGGTGCGCGAGTCCGACTCGCACTGGACCGGTTTTTTATATTGGTTTTCGAAAAATAACTGAATTTGAAAATAGTATTCCATATTTTTAAATTAAACAATTTGAATTTAGAATAAATTAGCAAAAGTGACCTAAACCACAGTATAAAGATATACCAAAAATGCCATCGGGTGTTATGAAATATCATCGTAATGTAGTGTGGATATTGAAATTAGTGCCATTTCTGGGCCATTTTACAAAATCGATATATCGATGTTGTATAGATACATAATATAGATATTTATCTACACCTTTTTTAATTATAAAATCATTGGGACGATTACTTGAACGTGGAATCATGCAAACAAGCGTCAAGATTTTTCTTTTATTTTTGTCGTTTTTAATGGCGTTGGAATATCACAATTTTATAACAGCTTATAATTAGACATTAGGTTGTTGTTAAGGGACCGCATTATGTGTAATTTACATATTTATTACAATGTTCAAGTGAAACTGGTTACGTTATCTATTCAAGGGCCACCGGCTACATGGTTATGTTCATATACCTATTCAAATTAAGATCCGTAGATCCGTCAAAGCGTGGATAATGTTGGAACGAAGTTCCTTATCGCGCGTCGTGAAAGGGGGCTAGACGGAAAAAAATCTTACGAAAAATTGTCCGACACTTTTAGTTTCAGTGTCACTTTATTGTAAGCTGTGCGGCGTGCGCATGTTTCTCTGTCTGTCTCTCTCTCTCTCTCTCTAGCCGCCAGATATTTTTTTCATTTCTATTTATATATATATATATAGAAATGTTTTTTTTTTTTTTAATATATATATACTCTCTCGACTTATATAACTTATATAACTTCGTTCCATCCGGGTGTCCCTTGACACCTCTCAAGTTTTTTTTTTCAAGAAATTGCGAACAATTATGTTTTTTTGGTATATTAGTCAGGTCAGTGGCGCACAAAATTTTTAATGCATGTTTAGTTAAGTTTTATTGCAGGTATACCTGACTGGCGGTCAACTCCAAGTTGATCATCAAATCTTTCCTCCTAGGTTTTGTGTGCTTACCATCATCACTTACTATTGTTAGTAGTAAGTAGGTATTTGCAATTTGACGTGCCGGTTGGCGTGGTTGGTAAGTACTCTACCTGTCACGCCACAGTCCGTGGGTTCGATTCCCATCCAGGACAGACATTTGTGTGCATGAACATGTCTGTTTATTCTAAGTCTCCCATACATCTCCCGTAAAAATATCCCATGGTAATATATTAAGTCAAAATTATAATTTTAACTTGTGCGCCATCAAACCTAGGTAAAAATAGTGTTCACGAATGTTTATGAACCTGAAATTGTAATAACTACATTCTTAACTGACCTTGCATGCAAACAGAGCATTCTGCCACGTCGCCTTTGTGTCGCTGAAGAAATAACAGCTGTGTCCGAGCCGGACGAACTCTGGAGGGCACACGTACGACATCTTAGTGCTGTTCCGCTGTCCCTCCACGCCGTTACCTGCGGGGTTCACAAGGGATTAGCTCTTTGCACTTACTAAGGTCGGTAGTCGCTCGTTACTCGACTGGTTGACTACCACCATCAAGTTGAAAATCTGCCGCCAAGCACCTATCGGTGTATTCTGACAGCTGCAGTTCCCATCTAGGCTTTGTGTGCTTACCACCTTCGGCACCTTCTCTTAAAGTAGGTAAAGAAAAAAAAAACATCATCTACCTGCCCTGTTCCCAATTATTTGTGGTCGGCGTAAGTGTACTTTTCTTCCATCCGGGCCTTCTATCCGTCATATCAGAATTCACTCCTTTCTTACACACACATCTCTCATACAATCGATCCATCTTTTTTCCGGTCATCCTCTACCCGTCTATCTGCTTTTGAATTGATCTTCCCCTAATAGGGATAGTGACTGACATGTCAAATCAGCTTCTTTTTATTAAATGTCAAAACGATGATCTACATGAAGTTTTGTATGAAATACATACTTGTGACGTCATAAATATACGCCATCAAAAGACCTACTCTTTGTCGTTGAATTGGTAATAAAAAATTGTAGAAAGGTGGAATTTACAACTTGTTCGTTATGTTAAAGTTTTTTTTATATGTTTTATGCACAGTTAGTGTTAGGTATTTTTTCTTGAATATAGTCATCAATCCTATTCTACCTCCCGTGCTTGTCTATTTTCGATTGTCAAATTAATAATGTGAAAGAATTATACTGTGGCATTACAATGGGATTTGATAGATTTGCCATGGAGTCACCAAAGCGGTGATCTCACTCGGCAACTGAGCTCGTTACCATGAAATATAGTCCATTGTCTACTTTATCTAGATACAGCCTATCGGAAGCAATTCAGTGGCACTTCCCATAAAGTGTCCACGTGGGTGGATGACTCTTAGACATTTGCGGGCCGGTTCTCAAGGTCAAGTGTAAGTAGTGTAACAGACTAGACAAGTTCAATTGATTATTTTATTTACAACAAATGTACAAAATATACAAGCAAATGTACAACTATAATATATAAAAAACTTCTTCGTTTACAACGTTGTTAAAGGTCCTAAATATTATTTACCAATTACAAGTTACATGTATGAACTTTACTGTATTTAGCTTTAAGTTTAAATTTTGTAAAAATATTTGTAATATTTCCTCGATTTTTTTTAAAATTCTGGATAAGCTTGTGTTTGACCACAATCTCATCATGGTAAGTGATGATGTGGCCGAAGGTGCTAAGCACACAAAGCCTAGATGGGAACTGGCTCTCAAGTGCAGTCGTCGGAACACACCGATAGGTGCTTGACGACAGAATTTTCTACTTGAGGGTGGTAGCCAGCCAGTCGGGTACTACAAAGTACCCTACCACCGTGCTATGGTTTCCTCACGATGTTTTCCTTCACAGCTCATTGTAGGATTCGAACCCACGACCTTCGCCGCGGTATCCGACGTCATAACCACTGAGCTATCATCGCCTTAAATATATCTGAAGTAATATCTTGATAGATGACCTGTACATGTAAACACTGAAATTTTGCACACAGAATCCTTTTATAACTTAGGCATCTACTTTATAATTCGCCCCGAGGGGGTTAAATATGGTATAGTGCGTGAATCGTGATACCGCTGCGCATAAAGCTAGATTTATGTAATTAAACCAAGCCTTATCTAAACCTAGAAATGTAGAAGTACAATCAAAATTTAATAAAGTTCATTAAATATCACTTGGTTTATCTTATTAAGCAAATTTCGCTTACGCTTCATTTTAATTCTGTTCGTAATAATAATAATTATACTTACAATGTGACCAAAATACGATGAGAAGAATGCCTGCACCGGCTACCAGATTTCTTCTTCGTTCCGAAGCTTCCATTTTAATTGTATTTTTTTGTAATGTCCACACTTTATCACTAGAACTCACACACAACACTGACACTTGCCTTGCACTATGAAGTAATTAACGAATTCATTTTTTGGATAAACAAAAGGTATTATATTAGGAAGAACAGGCTGAAGAAGTTGAGACTTGAGTCACCTGAAACAATAAAAAAAAATATAAAGAAAATGAATGGTTAGATGTTGACACTGGTTGGTTAGGTTATCATTTACTATTCGAAAAGAGAATCGTATTCCGTTCTATTCTTCAAGATTTCAAATAATTACGTCTGAAAATATAATCCTGTATTTGTCATAAACAAGCGGAATATGAAATAGTGCTATAAAAATAATATATAAATCCAACTTTATCATAAAAACCTTTGTAATTCTTATTGCATCGTTTTTATTGGTGCACTAAAATCCAGTTAAGACCTATATTATTTTACTGGCCAAATCTAGATTTCTCGTCTTTAAATTCTCTGAGCTAACCTGAATATGTATCTGGGTGAAAACCCAGACTAAGACTAAATTCTCTATAGACTCCGCTATATTTTCTCTATTCGTCTGTACCTATAGGTAAGATATACATATTATGTATGTTCGCGCAGAAATTATTTATTTATGAACCGATTTTTCTGATTATTTTTGCGCTGGGTTCATGCATCGTTGTAATTAACTTTTTGGTGTAAACCTTTTTTTGGAGTCCATTTTGTATAAAAAACGTTGCTTACGATACTGATACTGTCAATGATAAATTATTATAGACTAGTTTTCCACATCGCGGTTTTACTCGCGTTTCCGAGGGATCTTTTCCCTGGATAAAAAGTATTAGGGATTATGTAGTTTTCTAATGGTGAAATAATTTTTAATATCGGTCTTTATTCGAGGACGAAGTTTATTCGTTACATACAAAATAATAAAAATCTATCCTCTTTATAATATTAGGTCTTTCTTTACCTATGAAATTGCCGTTTTGTATGAAAAATTTTAAACGATTTTTTTTCATGTATTTTTTATTTGTATTAATCGAAGTAATCACCCATGCAATCAATGCATCTTTGCCAATGCAGTGGCAGTTTATTGATGCCCTTCTTAAAGAAATCAGCTGGACGGGAGGTAACAAATTCTTCAAAGGCATTTTGTACTGCCTCTCTGGTATTGAATTTTTTTCCCGTCAAGAAGTTATCCAAATTCTGGAAAAAGTAGTAGTCTGTAGGCGCAAGGTCTGGTGAGTAGGGCGGATGACGGTGAGCTTCCAACCCCAGTTCTTGCAACTTGGAGACCGTCTGCTGTGCAGTATGAGGTCGCGCGTTGTCATGCAGGAGTAGCGGAGACGAGCGATTGACCAATGCTGGTTGGAGATGTGCCAGCTTTTCCATCATTGTGTTCAGTTCTTCACAGTACACATCTGCAGTAATGCTCACCTCGTTTAGTAAGAAGCTGAATCACACCGGCACTAGACCACCAAACAGTGACCACCACTTTTCTAGGGGTAAGTTTTCGTTTAGGGCATTGTTCAGGTGCTGAATCAGGATCCAAACAACTTGCTGAGCGCTTGCGGTTATCAAACATAATCCATTTTTCATCGCAGGTAACAATGCGGTTCAAAATTCCTTCATTTGTGTGTCTGTTGAGCAGTGCAAGGCACGTCTCAACGCGTACTTCGCGCTGGCGATCATTGAGTTCGTGGGGCGATGATAGCTCAGTGGTAAGTGACGTCGAATGCCGCGGCGAAGGTCGTGGGTTCAAATCCTACAATGAGCTTGAGCTTTCGGTGAAGGAAAACATCGTGAGGAAACCATAGCACGGTGGTAGGGTATATTGTAGTACCCGACTGGCTGGCTACCACCCTCAAGTTGAAAATCTGTCGCCAAACACCTATCGGTGTGTTCCGACAGCTGCACTTGAGAGCCAGTTCCCATCTAGGCTTTGTGTGCTTACCATCTTCGGCCACATCATCACTTACCATGGTGAGATTGTGGTCAAACACAAGCCTATCGAATATAAAAAAAAAAAAAAAAAAACACATTTGTCAAGCTTTTCTACCTTGCCAATTTGACGCAAATGGACTAATATTGTTTTGACGCTAACGTCGAAAGCTGCTGCTAATTCAGTCGTAGATTGTGTATCATCAGCTTCCATAATCGCCTTTAATTCGTCATTGTCGACCAAAGTCTTCGGACGACCGCGAGGTTCATTTTTCAGGTCGAAATTTCCAGAACGGAAGCGAGCAAACCAATAACAGGTGGTGCGTTGGTTTGTAGTGTTAGCTCCGTAAACGTGGTTGATGTTGCGTGCCGCTTGTGCCGCGTTGCTGCCACGACGGTACTCATATTCCATAATTACTCGAATTTTTAACGTATCCATGATGACGAAAAAGATTGAAATGCGATGAAAATGTAACACTAATCAATAAACAAATGACTACTTTTAGATAAAAAAATGCATGTTTTTAAAATAAAATTAATTTGAAATTAGAATTCTTACCTTTGATTTGAAATGGCCAGTACTGCAGAACGGCAATTTCATAGGTAAAGACCTATTATTAGTATAGATAATTAAGAAATCGAACTTCAGAGAGATTACTTCTATACGCAAGAGAAGATATTACTACGTTTGAAGACATCGTTGATATGAACAGTAATTTCATTGAACTCTCTACCAGAAACACAATTCTGCACATTCAGCACCTACTCCTTGGTAAATGATAGTAAATGTTGCTATTTTAATGCTGAAGCCTTAAGTAATAAATCATGGAGGCGGTTAAGTTTTACTATTTCACTTTATGGCTGCAGGTTTAGTGGTCTGTCTGTGTATTTACTTGTTATCATGCTCATTGTATTGCGTTCTAGTATAACTCACCGGACTTTAGTATTGCTAATGTCCGGTAGTCATTTACCATCAGGTGACCCTGCTAAACGATACTGCTAGAACCCTAGAGCTAGAACAATAGATTGACATATCAAATCAGCTTCTATTTATTAAATGTGAAAGTGTTTTATATGGAGATTTATATAAAATACGGGCATGAGACGTCATGTATGCACTAAAATAAAAAATCGGAAGAAAAGTGACTTTGATCACATATTCGATGTTTTAGAGTATTTTTCGGTGTTGCTGGTTTATCATGTCAGCCGGAAGAAGTCCACTGCTAGATCTCCACGATGGTCGGTCTTGCGCTACACGCATCCAGTGGCTTCCCGCGACCCTCACAAGATCGTCGGTCCACCGTGTGGGAGGCCTGCCCACGCTTCGTCTTCCAGTTTCGGCCGGAGATTCGGTTAGTGTTTGATAGTTTTTCATCAATATATGCAACATCCCTGATACATTACATTGATCTTTACTATAGATAGATTAGTTGAAAAAAGACAAAGTACTGGTAAGGTCAGAAAACAAAAAAAATGCTTGAAATTCAGTGTTTGTTAAACAAGGCTGACGATAGAAAATGGAAAGTAAATAAATGAAAATGATTTTTATTCAAATAGGCCTTTACAAACACTTATAAATAGTCTAGACTCTAATACTCGGTTCGGAAGGTTGCTTTTGCTAAGAAGAGCCGGCAATAAACTCAGCAATTACTCTTTTCAAAAACCTCTTACACTTATTACATTTAATCATTATTTATTTATCTAGTCTCACTGATAATATTTGCGCAAGCAGACCAGCCCCCACAAGCAGCACCTGTTCACGAGTATGACGCGTGTGGCAGCCACCGCCCTCCTCTGTAGTCCTAATAAAATAGGATTCAATATTGATATAGATCATAATCAGGTTTATAAATACTCTTCACATGTCCGCCTGCACTGATTGCAGGTTAACGTCATGTGCATGTCATCTGATGATCTAACGAATCAGGTTTATCATATAATATGTAAGACGATATTGTGTGCACTTCAATGCGCCGGCGCAGTCACGCGTGAATCATGCGCAGAGATCAATGTCTTTTATTTTTACTTCATTAGCCAATGAAATAGAGAGTGTTATTATTTGATAAATAGGTAGAGTTTTCATTGTCTATGATGATCTTCAACAATTGTACTTTTGTTTTTTGTTTTGTATTCGTTATTTTCGAGTATTTTTTGATGTTTTATACAGTTGTTTTATACTGGTTAGAGTTAGATATTTTTTTATATTAGTTCTTATTCCTACCAACTGTGTAGAGTAACAGGTGTTCAAATAAAAAAATAATATCTCTAAAATAACAACATGCGACACAATATTTAGAATGAAACTGAATAAGGACACACCTTTCGCAAAGATGACGTATCTAATTGTCTATTCTCATAATACAATAATAGTTGATAACAACAAAATGACAACGAATTATAAAATAGACGCAATATGATAGCATCGGTCGAGTGCGCCCACGCATATCGATGCATGCTCGGTCTGTCAAGCGTGACGTTTTTTTCTAACCAAAGAGGTTATTACACTGCATAAAAACTACATTGTCTAGAGTTCTAGACTAATCGCTTTTATCTGTTTAGAATTTTGATGGAAAATAGCATGATTTACTAACTATTTGAACGTTCCAAAAGGAGGGAATATGTTCTACGAATTGTTTTAGGTACTTATTAAAACAGTTCATGTTCAGCAACATTATTTATGTGCAATGTAAAATGCTATTAAAGTCTAAAATAAGACCATATTCGATTCTAAGCCGTAACGTACAGTACTAGAATCTATAAATCTGTAACCAGGAAATAAATGCAAACAAGAATACAATGTATTTTTTAAAATTATATAATATAACAAGCAGACAAGACATTGGCTTCGTTGAATTCAATGTAAATGCATCTTAAATCGAAACGTAATTCAAAGAAAAATCAACGTAACGCACTTCAAAATGCACTGGGCTCAAAGTACACTTGAGATTGAGCATCCCAAAGATCTCCTTGAAGAGGTGCGCTTGCGCCACATAACTTGTGGCGACTGCGCTTTGAAGATTACAGATGTGGTTTACCATACATTCAAGTTGCTATAAAAAACGTAGTTTCTGCGCTGCGTTTGTTAGGAATTTATTATCTAGTTTTATCTCTAAAAGCCGTACAATAGGGATGTTGCCTGACATATCAAATCAGCTTCTTTATATTTTTATGTGTTTTATACACTGGTTAGTGTTAGATAATTTCAATTGAATGTGCAACATCCCGTAGGTGCGTTTTATCAGAAACATTCACGTCAGAGCTCCTACGCAAGAATTTAAACGCAAATAAATTGTTTTTCTTTAGGTATCTGTATTTCGTAGCGCAATTAGTCCGGATGTGCGTCGACCTTCAAGGGAACATGTGGTTTTATTTTAGGGACAGTGTCGTTAAATAAGCAGTGATCCGTTGTTCATTAAATTCGCCGGTGGCCTGCGCGTACGCATCGTAAAGGTGAACGCACACTTATCCGAGCCGAACGCATCGACCGCGCCGAACAAAACGAAAACCTTCAGAATTCTTTGGGTGATTCGTCCGATTCGGCACGGATAAGTGTGCGAGGTTTCTAAGAACTCCATATAAAGAATTGTAAAATTCGTTTCGTTCGGTTTGTTCGACGAGTTCGGCTCGGATAAGTGTGCGTTCACCTTTAACAGCATAAGATGACAGATCATACACTTCACTGTTAGGTTTCACACTAGCTATAATTTAATGAAATACCTCATTAAGTTTGCTTAAGCTTGATTAAGGTTGAGACAGTAACTGGGTATTCCGTACTTAGTAATTCCGAACTGAATTTAAATAACACACGCGCCAGTTTAAAAAAAAATATCCAAGACATTATTCTCGTCTTCACATCGTTCTCGACACACCCTATACCTTTAGTAATTATATTTTACACCTATGTATTACAATTATATCTTTAAAGTCATGCATGTCATGTTGAAATTTAATATTAATTTTAGACGTTCCAAGTCTGAAAGAGGTGGGTTATTGTACTTCACCAAAATGTCAACTAGTCGTGAAATTGACACCAGTTTTATAACTCATACAAAGGTCTACCATTTTTTAAACAAATTAGCTTTGTAATTATATACACATTTTGTATTAATTATAAAGTTATAAGGACAGATGGTGGCTGTTGTGTGTGCTATTGTACGCGTATTTTTAAAAGGAAATCGTTGTTTTTTCGGCTATTAAAAAGGCTTTGTTGTGGTTAATTGCCGAGTCGGTCTACAGAAGGTTATTCCGTTTTAGTAGTTTTTTAGGGTTCCCTACCCAAAGGGTAAAAACGGACACACTATTACTAAGACTCTATGTCCGTCTATCTGTCTGTTTGTCACCAGGCTGTATCTCATGAACCGTGATAGCTAGACAGTTGAAATTTTGTATATTTGTGGTGAAATTACATATGATGGTATTTCTGTTGCAGCTATAACAACAAATACTAAAAACAGAATGAGATAAAAAAACAGTATAAAATTTGTACGGAACCCTTGATGCTTGCTCGCACGGGACCGGTTTTATTTTACTTTGATATGCTTGTGTTTGACCGCAATCTCACCATGGTAAGTGATGATGTGGCCGAAGGTGGTAAGCACACAAAGCCTAGAAGAAAACCGGCTGTCAAGTGCAGTTGTTACCTATACCTAATATTAATACCTATGGGAAGAAAACCTTTTTTTGTAACCAGGATATAAGTGTCAATTTGCCAATTTAAACTAACGCATTATCATAAAATAATTTGGGTGGTTGCTACATTACATCTCGCTTTCACCTGAAATATTTCAAGATATGACCATAAATTAAAGACGAAACTGCGCGGGCGCCGGCACCTCGCAGTAAAACAAAATTGCGAGTCGTGGAACTGATTATTGTCTTGGCTTATGAAAGTGCTTGCACAAAATATTGCAAGAGATGGCCGGTAGATAGATTCAAATTGATTGTTCCTCTGTTCTATATCTAACTTTCGCTTCTCGATTTCACCCACATTAAAGAAACTTTACGATTCTTCCGGGATGGAATTGCATGAATTTCTCTACATTCAATTTATATCTAACAATTTCTTCAAAATCAAAATCATCAACTTATTTATTTAGTTTAGGCACTTATGAATGTTTACAATTGGCTCTACTACCGGTTCGGACAGTTAAACTGAGAAGAATCCGATAAGAAACTAGCAAGGCAATTTTTTTTGCAGCGATTATTTCTTAAATTCATTTACTTCTAAAGTATACTGCTTACACGACAAATAGGGTTGCACCGCGCGATCATCAAGAACCAGTCTTTGTTCGAACCGCGGTTTTAAATTCCTGCTCATTTTGCATACTTGTGATCTGTCACGTAATATCTTGATGATTTTGGAAACAGGGTTCTTTTGATCAAGTAAGCAAATGTTTTAGTGTATTTCAAAACAAGTAGAAAATCTATATTATTTTCACATGAAATACTTTGTCACGTGACTTTATTCTAAAAGCGCAAGCAATAGTAGTTTTGCTCAGAATAACCACGCTGAATCTGTGTAAGTTTTGTTTGTTGAATTGTGACACTAAATTCGCTTTTCTGGGACTTTTGGTTTAGGGCAAATGTCGCTCGATTCATTCTAGTTTTAAGCACGTCGTTTGTGGGCGTTTTAATGATTAAATATTGTGTGTAAGGTGTTTCAAACACGTTACTCTACATCTTTCTAATATTATAAAGATTTGTATGTATGTGTGTATGTAACGAATAAACTCAAAAAGTACCGGGCTGATTTCAAAAAGTCTTTCACCTTTTGATTGGTAAATTATTCCAGATTAACATAGGCTATATTTTTATCCCGGGTTAAGATAAGATCGCGGGAGCGCGGGTGAAACTGCGGAGGACAGCAGAGCTAGTATTAGGTATTATAATATGAAGCTGCGTACTTTTGAGAACAGTGAGACAACTTCCCATTGAAGTGTTCCAACGGGATACGTTACTTAAGGTAACTATTCATTTTCTTTGACAAAGCTCGTTTCAGTTCCTTGAATGTCAGCGACTTGTCCCAACAAGTCGACTTGTATACAATGGAAAACTGCAATATAATTACCATATTGTATTGTTGTGTGAGCTTGTTTTAAAGCTGTTAGGAATACTAGCTTTATAAATAGCTTCTTAAAATGTTCATAGCTTTACTTGGGTAGATTGCGATGAAACAAAGCCATTCTAAGCCAAATTATGTGTGAAATCTCCATAAATCTGTTCAGTAATTTTGGAGATTAGTGTACTTCTTTTTGTTAATTCAAATATCTTTTTTTTTTATTCTGGATAAGCTTGTGTTTGACTACAATCTCACCATGGTAAGTGATGATGTGGCCGAAGGCGGTAAGCACACAAAGCCTAGATAGGAACTGGCTCTCAAGTGCAGCTGTCGGAACACACCGATAGGTGCTTGGCGACAGATTTTCAACTTGAGGGTTGTAGCCAGCCAGTCGGGTACTACAAAGTACCCTACCACCGTGCTATGGTTTCCTCACGATGTTTTCCTTCACCGAAAGCTCAAGCTCATTGTAGGATTCGAACCCACGACCTTCGTCGCGGTTTCCGACGTCACTTACCACTGAGCTATCATCGCCTTAAATCTCGAAAATTATGACCTTTTTACTGGAATAATTTTTATATAGGTATTTGGTAGGTGACCCTCCCCTACTTACCGGATACCCTGTGTACTGCACTTGCTAATTTTCCCTAAATACCACCCTATACTCCCTAACACCTGGGGCGTTAAACTGTTAATACATTCGTAGTTCCCCTTATAACATACGCCTAATAATAAATCTAGAATTTAATAGCTACACTACGGTTTAATAGCTACTTACGGTAGCCACTCCTACATACCTCTTATTTATTGATTAAATATAAGTATAATTAGCTGTAAAGGTGATCGCATACTTGTGTGCACCGAAAGAAACGAAGACCTTCCGAATTCTTCCGGCGAGTTGTCCGATTCGGCGCGGATAAGTGTGCGAGGTTTCATATGATTTGATTCTTTCGGCTCTTTGCTTCCTTCGGTTTTCATAAGTGTGCGTTCACCTTAAAGGATTCAAGGATCTTAAAGGAAAATATAATTTGAGCTTTATTTCTTAGTTAATTAGGTATTCATTTTCTTTCATTGAGTTGATTGTTGGTAAAGGTTTTTTTGATCGGACGCGAGATAGGTTGCAACGATGTCTTACTTAACCCTTAAGTAGTTTCGACGGGTAGATTGGCTTGGTAACTACTGCCATATCACAGGTTGTGGGTTTGATTCCCAGGACAGACATTTTGTGTGCAATGATTACATAATATTTCATATGATTCATATAATAACATAAACCTACTAACGTATATAATATCATATCAGACCGACAGCATGACAGTTTAAATATAATTGCAAATGTGTAAAATGTTAACAATAAAAGAAATGAGGTCGTTTTGAAGTTTGAGCACCAGTTGTAAAAGTTTAAAGGAAATCTCGGCATTTCAATTCTAGGAACAACATCACAGAGATTGGCTATTGTGTAACATAACAATTGCACGCTGTACACAAAACTCAAATGATTATGATCTTTATTTGTTTTGGCATAATGTTCACAGGAAAAAAATGCAAGCGGTATTTATCTTTTTTATAGGCAGAGTGGGTGTGCGACTTAGAACAAAGTGCTAAAATATATTTATGACTAATGCAAACGTCAAACTAATAAAAACTAAAAAAAAATATGATACGTTTCGTTTCGTCATTGATAAATGCTTGTGGGTTGGTTCAGATCTTCGTAAATAAATCATAATAGTGCGATAGTTATTTTACGTGCGATTTCATTCATGCGTAGGTACAATCCGTTTTATAGTCATCTGTAGTTCTATATTTTATGTGTTGACATATTTAAAGGCGGGAATTTAAGTTCGTATAACGTTTTATATCAAGGCCAGCTATTTTACATTTTTTGTAATAATCTTTAGTCAGGTCATGACCATAATACAAAGTCTTTCAGTCGAATAATTGTCAGGATTTAAGGAAATTGGCGGCTGTTCCACTAAAACTTTTCACGGACTTTTTGGGACAACCCGAAAAGTCACGGTACACGTTTTCATTTCATTTCACTTCACTTGTGCACTTAGATTGATTTTTATTGGACAACACTACATTATTCAATAAAACTCAATATACACGATTTAAATGAAAATAAAACGAAAACGCAACGTCACTTAGCAAGTTCCCGCCAAAAAGTCCATTGCTTTACATGGATTTTAAGTATTGCCATGTAAATTAATAAAAAAAATAACAAAATTAATACCTATTGTTTTCATTTTGTTCTTTTAACAAACATGTATAGCTATATGAAGAGCGGGTTCCCCTAACACAAGCAAATCTTTGCTTAACTGGGGATCCCTTCACCCTGTAACCTAAACATAAGTTTGAACAAAAATAAATTATTATTATATTATTATTATTACCCAGTCCACAGCGCGTGGGAAATAATCTACGTCTAGTCTACGTACTATTACCTATCGACAACCGTAACCAGAATAAAAACATCTCATTCGTTTATGATTTTTAATTACCAATTTAACTAGCCGATTATTAAAGTGTTGTAACTTTAATAATCGGCAGCAACGGCAGCCTCGACGAAGTTTTTTTTAATATATTATAGTTGTACATTTGCTTGTATATTTTGTGATTATGTTGTTCTTAAATAAAGCAAATAAAAAAAAACTTGAGAGGTGTCAAGGGACACCCGGATGGAACGAAGTTATATAAGTCGAGAGAGTAAAAAAAAAATTATATGTACAAAAAAAAAACTATATATTGTTTTTTTTTAAATATATATATATATATATATATATATATTTGTCACCGACATTAGGTGTGTCGGTGATTTTTTTTCCGTCTAGCCCCCTTTTATATTTCATAACGCGCTATAAGGAACTTCGTTCCAAAAAGTACTTAAATACGAGTAGATCTTTTGGTGTATTATGTATGACGTCACAAGTCAGTATTTCATCCCTATTCAGCGTGACGTAGTTTTTTGAGCCAACTGACTGATTGTATACTGTAGCTTCCTTTAGATTGTTTTAATCGATGGTACATACCTATACTATTTATAGCGATTATACATACGTAAGGAATGATAATAATGTTTTGACTATTAATAAAGAGCCCTTGAATTCATGAAACCATTTGATGTTCGTATTCGCCATACTGTACAAACATCTAAAAGAATGATTTATGTTTAACAGATTGTTAGCTCAACCCATGGTTATTTATTTAATTTAAACACGTTTAACTGATCCCATGGAATATTGCGTAATGTTTCCACATAGGTACATACTTCTTTCCGTATCTTGACTCAAGAATAGAGATTGAAAACCGAGTAAAATATTTTTTGTTCTTTTTTTTTTATTTCAAAAGTCTTAGCGATTGCGGTCAGATTCTCAATAAGTCAGGTTGAGGTAGCCAGCCAAAGTGCTGTGTTTCCTCACAATGTTTTCCTTCACCGAAAGCTTTTAAGACGATGATAGCTCAGTGGTAGTGACGTCGGATACCGCGGCAAAGGTCGTAGTTTCGAATCGTATAGTGAGCTTGAGCTTTCGGTGAGGAAACCATAGCTTAGTGGTAGGGTACTTTGTAGTACCCGACTGGCTGGCTAACACCCTCAAGTTGAAAATCTCTCCAAGCACCTATCGGTGTGTTCCGACAGCTGCACTTGAGAGCCAGGTCCCATCTAGGCTTTGTGTGCTTACCACCTTCGGCCACATCATCACTTACCAGGGTGAGATTGTGGTCAAACCAGAATTTAAAAAAAATTAGCTTAACAATGCGTCATGGCATTTCACTTTCATTACCACCGCTTTCCTCCACATTAATTAATTAGAGTACATTATATGAGGCCATTCTTTAGCAATAAATACATCAAGAGCAAACAATCGAGCTACTGGCGCCACATCCATTGCTACCGAATGTAGGGCGACCAGT
Organism: Ochropacha duplaris; assembly: GCA_951361185.1. Taxonomy (NCBI): domain Eukaryota; kingdom Metazoa; phylum Arthropoda; class Insecta; order Lepidoptera; family Drepanidae; genus Ochropacha; species Ochropacha duplaris. The sequence goes on along the minus strand of OX592696.1, from coordinate 12,228,208 downwards.
TATTGAACAGGGCTAAGGACAAAAAAAACTTAATTTTAACGTTGATGAATGTTGATAAACGAGGTCCAATTGATTGATTTAATTGGATATTTACAGAGGCAGACTACTATACATACAGTTATTATTGTGAAAGTGAATTTGTGGGTAAATTCGTTGACAATTTGGTAAATTTTGTAGAGGAATACGATTTTATCTGAAAAATATGTTTGTGGAACGTGGGTAAAGAAGCGTGGCAGAATCTAATAAAGGATTTAGAGGAATATTATAATAATTATATCGCGCGTTGTGAAAGGGGGCTAGACGGGAAAAATTCTTACGAAAATCACCGACACTTTGTCACCGACACAAAAGTCACCGACCGCTGTGCGGCGTGCGCATGTATCTCTGTCTGTCTCTCTCTCTCTTATAGAAAGCAAGCCAGATATTTTCATTTCTATTTATATATATATATATATACTCTCTCGACTTATGTAACTTATAGAACTTCGTTCCACCCGGGTGTCCCTTGACACCTCTCAAGTTTTTTTATGTTAAACTAAGGGACTCACTATCTATACTTCTGTACTAATATTATAAAGAGGTAAAGTGTGTGAGGTTGTAGGGGATAATCTCTGGATCTACTGAACCGATTTTGAAAATTCTTTTACAAATAGAAAGCCACATTATTTGTTAGTATCATAATTGCTATATATTAACCAGAATAATGAAAAGATCCCACGGGAAAGCGGGTAAACCACGGGGGAAAGCTAGTTGTAAATATTTTTAATTTTTAAAATGCCTGATGGATAAAACACAAAAAAGAAACATTATTAAGTATGTATCTTTATTATCAGAAAACTCAGTTCCAAAGCGGTATATCGGATTTGGATAAATCTTGGTACAGAGACACCATATCCAGGATTAAAACATAGGATACATTTTATCCCGGAACAACATAAAATCCCTCCGGAATTTGGGTATAATCCTCACATAGACACATGGCTTGACATTACTAATATTATATTATCCAATATTTAATTGATGATAGCTCAGTGGTAAGTGACGTCGGATACCGCGGCGAAGGTCGTGGGTTCGAATCCTTACAATGAGCTCGAGCTTTCGGTGAAGGAAAACATCGTGAGGAAACCACAGCACGGTGGTAGGTACTTTGTAGTACTAGACTGGCTGGCTACCACCCTCAAGTTGAAAATCTGTCGCCAAGCACCTGTTGGTGTGTTCCGGCAATTGCACTTGTATTTTATAATTGTATATATAATTGCGCTATTTTGTAAAAAAAGCCCATAGTAAAAAAAATTAAGACTAAATCTATGGTCCCTCCTAAATCGTATAACGTAATAGGTTGAATGATGATTTCATTAATTTAGATAGTTTATTAATAAGACCCATCTAACAAATCTCCCAAATAACAAAGTATGTGGTTTCCCTACACTTGTATATTTATTTCAATTAATTCTAAAATAGTCTGGATCTATCTAGCTGTGACCTTGGCTGGGAAAGCTTCCGCACGGCAGCACTTGGAGGTCTCATCGTTGTCTACTTTAGCGCACGTAAAAAGTTTTCCATCCAGATCGATCGTATATTATTACGAAAACTTGGAGAGGGTTTTCAATGTTGAAAATAAGCATTGGTTCGAATTTTAGCATTTTGAAATGTTTAATTACCTACATTAAAATTATTCAGTGTATTTAATTCGACTTAGTTATTACGAGGCAGATGGGAAATTAAAAAAAAAAAATTGGACCTCTGAGTTGTATCGGTCACTCATACAATTTAGAGGTCTAGCTTAATTGGCACCAACCTCAAATAAGGTAATCGAAAACGTAATCGAAAAAAAATGAAAAAAATCCTTGACATTCCATTACCGTGATGAACGAACTATTTACAAGTTTGTACGGAACCCTTGGTGCGCGAGTCCGACTCGCACTTGACCGGTATTTTTGTATTTGTAACTTGTATAATAAAGAAGAAGTATAATAATCATCATCCTTTATGAAAAAAAAAATCTTTTATGTAGTCTCAAGACTTCAATATAACAATCGTAAAGATTAAAAAGAAAGTTTTAAAACACTTTACGCCGCGACAGTACAAGCTACTAGATAGAATGGCCGTCGATACATATCGGACAAATAGCTTTCCGTCTATTAATCTATGATTAAATCACAGATTACATTAGCTGTCAGCACTTCAGTACTTAACAGGTTGTCATTTACATTTGATTTTGATCTGCGAAAGTAGGTAGTCCAATTAATTATTAATACGTCTTTGCGCCTATTAGCCTCTAAGAGGATAGCAGCATCAGTATAATTAAAGTTGATACATGTTTCTGAAACTGGTAGGAATCTACTATGTCGTCCGTCCAAGGTCCGAATTGTAGTGCGAAGCCTGGATCTATAGCATAAGGTTTATTTTCGATTAAAGTTATCTATTTTTCATTGTTATTAGCATAATCAAAATCCAATGTTTGTGAACGTCTTTTACTTTGAAAATTATGGTATGATTAGCAATACTGTGTTTAACCTGTTGGTCCGTAAGTGGTACGGCCGTCCCACTATGACAATTGAATCAATAATTTAACCAATCCAACTAATTGCGTACCTACGTGTTTTTTTTTGTGTGAGATACAAAATTGGAAGAATGTAGGTACTACTAGTATGGGATTGACAAATATATTTATTGCAAAAATTGGAAGCTAGATAATGTCTCTGAAGGATCGTTTTGCAAGCTGCCCTATGCAACACTAGCAACGAATCCATCCATCACTCAAGGTTCATTAAAATCTATTTATAATTCAGGTAAGCTGACATCGCAGGTAGAATTGCTATAAATCATCGTTACAAGATTCAAATATTTCCATTTCTGAAGAACGAGATGGTGCGCCTTGCTATTAATCTAAGGTTACGGGGCGTCCCCAATTCTGGGGAGCAATTTTATTTTTCACTAATCGCAAAATAGGTATTAGAGAGAGCTCTTTTTTGGGTTCCGTACAAAAAAAACGGAATCCTTATAGGATCACTCGTGCGTCCGTCTGTCCGCCGTTTGCCGCCACAGCCATTTGCTCGGAATCTACTGGACCAAATCAGGTGAAATTTGGTAATCCTATGGATGGTGTAAACCTATGACCCAAACAAATCAAATAAATATATTTTTTAAATAAGGGTCGTTTTCGGGGGACAAATTAGGAAATAATTTTTTTTTCAAACCTTACTGTGTCATATTGTCATAGGTGTATCAAATGAAAGGGCTCGTTAGCTTTCATCCGTTTTTGCGTGATTGAGCAACATCCATCCATCCATCCAAAATTTCACATTTATAATATTAGTGGGATTCGTTGGAAGTAGGATACTAGCGACACGTTATATGGCCCTTTTGACAAGAGGGTGTCTCTCTTTGCCGCGCTATGCTTGTCTCTATTTGGCACGTAGATGAATGGGCTGTCAAAATGGCCATCATACGGTGTTGCTAGCATAGTCGTTTGTTTGTAAGAAGTGATTGAGAGGAGACCGCTATTACAATTTTTGCTTTCGTTTTATAATAATAGCATTCTGGGAACAGGTGGTAAATAATTGAGACACTACGTCTGATATATTATGTCAATTTATGCAAGCATAAATAACTAGCGTAAAGGTCGCATTTATAAGCCGGCCGGTGATGTAACGATTATCAAGAACATTTAATGTATCTCGTATTATTGATCGGACACGTTCACCATATCTACTTATTATATGTAGTTGCAATATTATGGAAATTAGTGGTGTGATATTTAATAATGATGGTAAAAGGTTATCGTTTAGACGCTTGCAACACCAGGGGTGTCACTCGCGCGGTGCCGACTTGACGGTCTTTAGTTGAAGGTGAAAAACGCCTGCCGTCAACGGAAAAAATAGACGTTAAGTTAGAAAAAATCGCTTGAGATATAGTAAATAAAACACTTTATGCAAACGTACATAATCTTATGATTTATCATGATGCACATAATGTTAATCTCCATTTTTCGGAGGGATCATAATAATGTACACAAAGGCTGACCCATATTTTTTTCATGTGACATAAATGCGACAATTTATTTTTGTACTAATTAATATAATGTGTTTTGGGAAAAAATATTACCATTACAAATCAATCTTGTTTTTATTCTGAATAAGCTTGTGTTTGACCACAATCTCAACATGGTAAGTGATGATGGGGCCGAAGTTGGTGAGCACACAAAGCCTAGATGGGAACTGGCTCTCAATTACAGCTGTCGAAACACACCGATAGGTGCTTGGCGACAGATTTTCAACTTGAGGGTGGTAGCCAGACAGTCGGGTACTACAAAGTACCCTACCACCGTGCTATGGTTTCCTCACGATGTTTTCCCACGACCGCCGCTGTATCCGACGTTACTACCACTGAGCTATCATTGCCTTAATCTGATTAAAATAAAAAAAAATCTTTCACTTACATCGTTAGCTTTTGTACAGCCCTAAATAATTTTAGATTTTTTGAAGTCTCGAAACATCGTGTGGCATCCCTAAGTTAAATGGGCTTGCCTCGTTTGTGAACGGAATAAATTGTACCAATTATTATAAATAATTCGTTTGTATTTGTGTGATGTCATGCCTTTATCCGAACAATAAATTTCGTTAATCTAAACAAATATAGATTTAGTGGATCGTTTCTCTCAATTAATGTCTGTTTCCGAACAGCATTTGTTCGTCTGTTTCCGAACCGATGGGGGTCAAACGGAAGTTCTAGTTACAGGTCGTCTAAAAACATACCTATGTCTAGTATACATTGTTTGATTTAAATTTTATAAGAAATATATACATGTTCGTTAAGTAGAACGAGAAACTTAGGTGGTAGGTGGGCGGATCACCGACATTTAATATCAGAAATACCGAAATATCTCGAAAATAGTGACATTTTTACTGAGGTCATATTTGTAAATTTGGTAGGTGTATACCTACTACTTACAAAATAATTATTTAAATCTATATAAAAGTAAAAGTTCTGACTGATCTATCAACGCCAAGCCTAAACCCTTACACCTAGAAAGCAGATTTTTTTCCCAGGTGTTGTTTTTAAAACTTGACCGAGGAATAAGAACGGATTTTTCGAAATTCAACCTTTAAGGGTTGAAGTCAGTCATTTTTGAAGCTAGAATCATTAAACTTTGTTTTTAGACTATCGATTAAAAATAAAGAAACATGTGTATCAGTGTTATTTAAATTTATACCCCTGAGGGGGTGAAACTGGGGTTGAAAGTATGTATGGAAGTCCGCGATTTTTTTAAGCTGGAATCATGAAACTTTGTTTTTAGGCTAACAATTAAAAATAAAGAAACATGTGCATTAGTGTTATTTAAATTTATACCCCTGAGGGGGTGAAACGGGGGTTCAAAGTTGGTATGAAAAATGAGAAGGCCTGACTCACTGACTCATCAACGCCCAGTCTACAACCTTGGACCTAGAAAGCTGATTTTTTTCACAGGTACAGTTTAAGATGTAGACGAAGAATAAGATAGGATTTTTCGAAATTCCATTTCTAAATGGGTAAAAAAGGGATCCGCGAGTGAAACCGCGGGGCGGAAAGCTAGTTATTGATAATTTTAATTTGTTACTCATTTACTTGTTAGAATACGAGTTTATGAATTCACTTTTCCCGCCAAGGTTACAAAATCTAGCGGAACAGGCTTTGCCTAGTGTGAAAGTCATTAGCACATTTTGCTAGAAAAAACCTCCAGCATTATGCATATTTTATTTTTCTGTGTAATCTGTAAATGTTATGCCTAATCTTTTGTTTGGTGTGTATTTTGCTGAAATAAATTCATTTTTCATTTTCTTTTTCATTTTCACATATTTCATTCCCATAATAATCAGAATAAGAAAACGTTTATACTAGCTTAATTTGAGCTTTTTATTTCTTAAATAATTTTCTGTACTACCTAATGATAGGTACCTACAATAAGCTTTTAATTATATATTATTTAATGTGAAATAACAATAACAATCCAGGTTCTCTCGACTAGGGAAGCTATAATAGCACTTTGCGTTGTTGTTGTAGGTCAGTCGTTAAATAAACAAGCGGGTGTGCGCGTGCGCCACTTTATCTCAGACTTCTGTATTTCCAATATGGCGCCGGGAAAACTGAAGCCATATTGGAATAATATTACCCGCCTGTACTATTGATATTTAAAATACTGATGTAATTGTGTAACTTCTCCAATATTACTGTTGTGAAATAAAAATGTCTACCTAAAACATTTCTCTAGGTATGTCAGTTTTTTTTATTCAGTCCACAGAGCAAATGAATACTAGTCTTTACAGACAGGCGGTCTTTTGGCAGGAGGTTGTGGTTAGTTAACACACTACCTATCATGTCACAGGTTCGATTCCCATCTAGAACAGACATTTATGTGCATGAACTTGTCTGTTTGTCTGGGTCTAATTAACTATTTAAAAAAGTTATATTAGTATGTAGCAATCGAGGTGTACTCCTTGAATCTACACTAATATGAAGAGTTGGTTTGTTTGAACGCACTAATCTCGGGAACTAATGGTTGGAATTGAAAAATTATTTTAATGTTGGATAGCCCATTTATTGAGGAAAGCTATAGGCTATATAACATCACGAATATACCACGGGAAAGTGGATGAAACCGCGTGGAAAGCTAGTCCCAAATAAAATGATTCGGTTATTAAATTAAAAGTCAGTCCAATAAATAACCATTTACAGCAACGAAAAAAAAAACAGCACGAACTCATTTCCCTGTGTTTATCAGGAATAGATAAGCACAGAACACAGAGAAGCATGGAAAAAACTGGAGCAGGCCTTCACCCAAGAGAGACCCATTTAAATATGAACAAAATTACTTTCATAAAAATGAAACACTAACAATTACCAATAAATATTATAACTAACACTACTAACTTAAAAAAAATATAAAGCTTAGGAAATGGTAAATAAAAGGCTATATTATATTATTAAAACTCATTTCCCGAAAATCGTATCAGGGTGAATTAGTTTTCTATGATCAAAAGTTGATAAAAATAAACATCGAATTGCGGAACTAAGCAAATGCAGCCAATTTTTGTCAAATAAATATATCGTTACACAGCCTTGAGAAAAACTTGTCGAAAAAAAAAGCACAACAATCAAAGAACAGTTGAGGTCGTAAATCTAAGGAAACAATGCCATTGGCCAATATTTACGTTTGAAGTTCTCCGCGTTCCGCGAATTATTCTAGAGATACGCGAATGGACGGCTGCCCAAGCAATAAAACTAATTAGCCGGTCTGAGAGCCCGTGAATGAATACTTAATTTCAATATAACCGCTAAACTCCGCTCAAGGCCGGGGAGAGCGGGATTATTTAATAACTAACTCTATATCTCTTATATAAGTTGTACAATAGGGACGTTGAATGATATCAGCTTCTTTTTATTTAATGTGACTTCGGTAGTTTATATGGAGTGTTGTATGAAATACTGCACTGTGACGTCATAAACGCCATCCAAAGATCTACGACTATCATTATCGAATCATTATCATTAAAATGGTAATTTAGTATATAGAATATAATTTTTATTTTTTATGTCACAAGTGACAACGAGGCAGGCGGGTCACCTGATGGTAAGTGACAACCGTCGCCTATTGACATTGGCAATACCAGGGGATTGCTAATGTGTTGTACACCTTATTAAGGCGAACTGGCTCTCAAGTGCAATTGCCGGAACACACCAACAGGTGCTTGGCGACAGATTTTCAACTTGAGGGTGGTAGCCAGCCAGTCGAGTACTACAAAGTACCCTACCACCGTGCTGTGGTTTCCTCACGATGTTTTCCTTCACCGAAAACTCAAGCTCATTGTAAGGATTCGAACCCACGACCTTCGCCGCGGTATCCGACGTCAGTAACCACTGAGCTATCATCGCCTTAAAATAGTATTATAAAGAGTAATTAATATTAGTATTATAAAGAGGTAAAGTGTGTGAGGTTGTAGGGGGTAATCTCTGGATCTACTGAACCGATTTTGAAAATTCTTTTACCTATAGAAAGCCACGTTATTTGTGAGTGTCATGATTTTGATTTTATCCCGGGAAAAGATAAGATCCCACGGGAACGCTGGTGAAACCGCGGGGGATAAAAAAGAGAATGAATTTTACAATGTATTCGCTATTTTCGAGTATTTTTTGATGATTTATACACTATATAGCTATTCCACGCGGTTTCACTCACGTTCCCGAGGGATCTCATCTTTTCGCGGGATACAAAGTAGCCCATGTGCTATTCCACACTATAATCTATCTCTATGCCAAACTTCATCCAGATCCTTTCAGCCGTTCTGGCGTAAAAGAGGAACAAACATCCAAACTTTCACATTTATAATATTAGTAAGATTGGGGGCAATTTTTTCTACCACGGTGACTAGTTATATTGTTTGAAGGCAAAGAAATTTAAATATAGATACTATTGAAAGTCTTTGTTTGAAGGACATAAAATATGATTATTAAAAAATATAGCTCTACATGAAACAATATACAATAGCAAGCATAGATAATATAGCAAATAAAGTCTACACTTGAACAAATAAAACAAGTGAATCATCTGTTCAATTAAATATATCATTGGAAACGTGACGATGACGTCCTTAATGATAAGTCTAACGTGTATATTTTTAAAAGGTTTTTGGCTTGGTATCTAGACCTTTAAGCCATTTCTTTATTTTAAATTTTCTTCTTTTATCGCGTTAATAGTTTAGTCACTGTATAGTCTAGTCCTCGTCCGTCCAAGTCATCGACTTCATACCCTAGTAGAAGTACTGTCAGGTTTTAGTGAATTTGGCGGCTGTACCACTTAAACTTTTCACGGATTTTTTGGGACAACCTGAAAAGTCACGATACACGCTTTCATTTCATTTCACTTCACTTGTGCACTTATATTGATCTTTATTGGACAAAATACTACCGATATTTTTAAATAAAAATAAAATACACGAATTTAATGAAAATAAAATGAGAACGCAGCGTCACTTTGTAAGTTCCCGCCAAAAAGTATGTATAGTGTATATATTCATACTTTTACACAGCTACAAATACAAAACATTGGGACAAATATTTGCACAAACACATCATGGGCCAATCGAGAACAACTTTCCAAGTCGATCGCCAATTACACCAAATCCTTGGGTATTAAGGCTATATATGCTTTTGGCCAACGCTTTCTCATTTAAATTACAATGTAGGGATTAAACTTGTAGTTATACCTAATGTTTGCGGCTTATATTATAAGCGAATTGTACAACTAAATAGATAATAATGTATTCTTCAACGATTCTTAGAATATGTTTCAGAACATTTTATATTTATTTAGATGAAATATTAAGTTAAGCTACGCTACGCTTTTTTAAGAGGACAACGACAAATTATTGTAAATCTTTTATACATACTATATGAATAAGCCGAATGAATAGCAGACTACAGTGCGTCTACCACTAGTTGATCCTTTTAGCTTATTCCAAGAAAACACATATAGCTTTTTAAGCCAAACTTAATGTGAAGTATCAACTCTCCAAGGTCAATGGAGATGGACTAAAACCTATTTTTTTCTACATGATTTATGTATTTCGTGAATCCATTAGACCGTTTGCATATTTTGTGTTAAGTATTGCGTGGGAGGATAATAACTTCCGAGATACGACGCGAGCTTTTTATCTGAATAAATTGAAATACTTACAGAGGTAAGGCGATGATAGCTCAGTGGTAGTGATGTCGGATCCTGGCCTGCCACACGGATGCTGTTTAGATGTAAAGGCCTTTACGTATTTCCTAATCCACAAAGAAAAAGTGATAGTTTATTCATGTCGACAGCATGTAGATACTCCAGTTTCAATACAAACAAGCGAACATTCATTATTCCTAATGGAGTTGTAAATTGATATAACATCTGCCATATCCAGCATGCAAGTACGCTCGCGCGTTCTATATCCCTGGTTGCTCGTTGGGGTGTACAATCCTCGACATTGAAGATGTTTTGTTTATACCCGACTTAATTTTAATTATTTTGTAATATATTTCTTTTTTTTTTCTTGTTACCTTTTAATCAATATTGTGTACGCTCATTAATATTAATATAAAAATGTTTTCTCCGTAAGCGAATCCGATATTCTTTGTGAGAAAATAAAGTTCTTAAACCACATAATGCATTGCATTAATTAATCGAGGCCTCGGGTGACCGGCGGGCGGGGAGCTTTTTCCGCCAACGCATCAGCTTGGCCATCCAAAGAGGAAACGCTGCCAGCCTGCTGGGAACCTTGCCGATCGGCAGCAGCGGCAGCCTCGAACAAGTTTTTTATATATTATAGTTGTACATTTGTTTGTATATTATGCATTGCATGTGCATATCGAATTAACACCCCATTTTGAATTATTGAATACTCGTATACACGGTTCATTTGGAAGTGTTAGGTATTGCTGTTTTTTAACTTTTATTAATTCTTTACCTTATACTTACGTAGCATTCTTATTCTATCTTACATTCTGAAAATGTTTACAAACATTTTTATTTGTGATAAATAAATATGTTTTCTTTCTTTCTATTTTTAACCGACTTCAAAAAAAAGGAGGAGGTTCTCAATTCGTCTGTATGTTTTTTTTTTTTTTTTTTTTGTATGTTTGTTACTCGATTTCTCTGCCAATTATGAATAGATTTTGATGATTCTTTTTTTGTTTGGTAGATCCTACTTCAGAGGTGGTCCCATTTAAATTTTGTCGAAATTGATTAAGCACTTTTTGAGAAAATCAACAAAAACGAAAAAAAATCTATCTCGTTAGATAAACCTTAGTGAATCAAACTGAGTCGTTGAGCGTGACTTTTTGGATTTGGATGAAATTTCGTGTGTATACTTCAATGGGTTCTTCGATGGTTTTAAAATACAATTGGACCCGGTAGGTGGCGCTGGAATCGAGTTCCAAGATTTGTTTTAATTTCAGGGCAGGACGACGTCTGCCGGGCCCGCTAGTTATATATTATATTTTACCGGCCAGACCCGATTTCAGGACAAACTAGTTTTGCCTAGGATAACATATAATAAGGAATAAACTTTAAAAATTAAAAAATAAAATTATTTTTAAAAATAAAAAACAAAAACCGACTTCAAAACTGTAACCTATACCTATGTACAAACATAAACTAAAAAGTAAAGAATAATATTTTAATTTCAAAGCAAGAGCCTTAAAGGACAATCAACAAAATTATTGATATTTATATATCTATTTAATATTTATAAACAGTTCTTTTTGGAGTCGGTGCCAGCCAAGAAGGACAGTTTAATTCTGCCTTTGTAACAAACTTTCGAAAAGTAGGGGCGGACCTAAGGAACATTACCGTAAGGAGAGGTGTCGTAAGACGTTTTCTCGTATGAACACTTCGTGTCCAGTTCAAAACTGTCCTTCTTCTTGACTGGCACCGACTCCAAAAAGAACTGTTTATAAATATTAAATAGATATATAAATATCAATAATTTTGTTGATTGTCCTTTAAGGCTCTTGCTTTGAAATTAAAATATTATTCTTTACTTTTTAGTTTATGTTTGTACATAGGTATAGGTTACAGTTTTGAAGTCGGTTTTTGTTTTTTATTTTTAAAAATAATTTTATTCAAAATACTTTGACTTTTCAAACTTTAGGGTTTTAGGCATTGTATTAAGGTGTACAACACATTAGCAATCCCCTGGTATTGCCAATGTCTATAGGCGACGGTAATCACTTACCATCAGGTGACCCGCCTGCCTTGTTGTCACTTGTGACATAACAAAAGGGTTAGGTATATTAAGGGTTAATATTGTAAAGTAAACTCTTAAAAATATCCTGTCAGAGCTATGGTATTCCCAAATGGTTTCTATCAGACGCAAGTTATTCTATAGGATACCAATCATATTATTAAAATACGCGAGTCAAGGCCAGGGATACCAAAACACTCGGTTGCTATGAGCATAAAATATTTCAACGATGATACAATGTTGCACCACGCACATAATTCAAAGCTGAACAAGAATTTTATTTTTAAACTCGCTTCGCTCTTGCATAATATTTTCGCAGCGCAGAATAATTCGCGATACCGCAACAAATTCAAACGTAAACTTCCTGGAATGCGTCTCAGAAGTAGTAGTTTATTTCGGCAAGGACTCTACAGGTCCATAAATACATATTCCGCTGTTTCACATTGAGCGGTAATTGATTTTTAGAATGTTTAAATGATTCTATTTTTGAAAGTAGATCATGTAAACTTTTCTGGCTTTCCTTTTTTTATTCTATGCGATCTATTAGAACAGCCTGGTAGATTAGAATGTGAAAAGTTTTGTATATGTTTAGTAGTCTATTTTATTTACGGACTTTTGTTAAAGCATTTTTATTCGCAACTATGACATTTTATATTTTTTTAATCTTATCTAAGCAATCCTGTCGCCCAAGATATCGTTGATTATAATCAAAGAATAACATACTTCCTTTTCGCTATAAATAAATATATTTAAATCACCCAAATACGTATTGTATTTGGGTGATTTAAATATATTACATAATACAAAAAAAAAGAATAAAGAACCAATAAATTGCGAGTTACTGTGTGAGGCGTATTTTATACCTGCAACTATTCATATTGATAATCTTGACAATCGTGACTTATAGCACCTTATAGTTACCGATTGATCTGTACCGGACGCCCACGAACAAATCCGGATTTGCTTAGCTCGAAGCACCATTCACGTTTTCCTACGTTGCCAAATATCCGGTGAACAAGTACTTATAGTAAAATATGTAGGTACATAAACTAGTGCTCACGAAACAATTAAGATAGACGTGTAATGTTTTATAAAGCTTTTAGCTGGATGTATTTAATTCACAAATCTTGTGTGAGTAATAGACGGTGTTGTTTTTTTTAGTTTAATGACTTACAGAAAATGTTACTCTAGTCCCATCGCAATAAATGTATAGCACAAAAGTTTTTGGTCTGAGGTTTGACAACAGGTTTGTTGGTTACCTGATGGTAAGTGACTACTGTGTATAGATATTAGCAATACCAGGTTGTTTGCCAGTTGTCGATCTTTATTACAATGCCTTGAAGGCAACTGGCTCTCAAGTGCAACTGCCAGAACACACTGTTAGGTGCTTGGTGACAAATCTTCAACATGAAGGTGGTAATAGATACTCCAGTTTCAATCTCTACTCGGTATCCGACGTCACTTACCACTGAGCTATCATCGCCTTAAAATATTATAAATAATGTATTATGATCATATATGAATGAGCTTGAGCTTTCGGTGAAGGTAAACATCGAGAGGAAACCATAGCACGGTGTTAGGGTACTTTGTAGTATCCGACTGGCTGGCTACCACCCTCAAGTTGAAAATATGTCGCCAAGCACCTATCAAAAAAAAAAAAAAAAGGTTGGGACTACACCTCAGTAAATTACATTTAAATTAGGAATAGTAAATTTTTCTGCTACTATAATAAAGATGAGAATACACTGTCTGTCAATTATTGAAACATAATACCACGCAGCTGTGCTTGTTAAATGTTAATGAAGTGCAACGCAACCGATTTTGCATCATGCAAAGTATTTTTAATGCGGATTTTCTCACTGAAGTGGCATTTATTAAAGCAGTACCGGATGGTGAAAGGTTGATATAGGTCAGTGTCTCTGTCTGCAGATGCAGCTGATAGCACAACGGGGCTTTGTTACCAAGGCTGGAAACACAGGTTGCTGGAATGCGCAAATGATCGCAACGATTACAACCTCATTGTATGGCCTGCAGGAAAGAATTTAAAGAAATCGTTTTAAATTTCTATTGGAGAATAAGTTTCGCTGGTTGTTATTAATGCCGACGCCAAGGCTCTTTGCAAAGGTGGGCAACAAATTGGAAACCCTGCTATTGCTTATGTACTACATGTGGTCTATCTGTCTTCTCTGACATAAAAATCCCCATAAGCGATGAAGTGTGAAGAAACGAACAGGCCCTAATGTTCAGTTGTAATAATCAGCTTGGCCATCCAAAGAGGAAACGCTGCCAGCCTTCTGGGAACCTTGCCGATCGGCAGCAGCGGCAGCCTCGAGGAAGTTTTTTATGTATTGTAATTGTACATTTGCATGTATATTTTGTACATTTGTTGTAAATAAATCCATGGTTTATTATTTAGAGGAATACTAAGATATCGTACGGTATATAGGTATGAAGTGCAGTTTCAGGTTGCAGCAACATTGCTCATTTAGATAAGAATTTTGATAAAACATTACGCAATCTGTTGGCGTAGTTACATTTCTTCTATTCTAACATTATCTGATTACTTGGGTTGGTATTCCTGGTGTGCTACGTTTGGTATGACCTAGATAACTAGTGGGACACAAGCATACAGCTCGCTGATGGTAAGCGGTTACGATAGCCTTGTAACTTCAGGGGATTTACTAGCGCACTGCCGATCCTGTCAAACAAATCTTCACTTAGGTTTTTCAAAATCCTAGTAACTTTTTTGTGGAATTCGAAAATCAGAAAATTTCTCATTGAATTGTAGATATTTGAGTAGATGAATCTTCCGCTGAGGTTAGGAATTTAAGAACATTCAGGACACTTTTTATGTATTTATACGTTATGAATTTATTATGAAATTTGATTTGAAAAGACTAATTGCTTAGTTTATTGTCCAATTCACAGACCATACAATTCCTAACTGCCTCTGCGGCCTTGGATGAATTATAATCATTTCATTTATATACAAAACTGGAGTCACCATCAACACAAAATTAACTCTTATGTTTTCTTTATAGGTAACAACATAGGGCTCTAGACCGAGCAAACCTGATTTCAATTACAGTTTAATGCCTTTCTCTCGTCCGTTGTATTATTGCACCGGATTCATTCAACATTTACACACGTAATATACCTTAAAAGTTCTTGCTTTGCAAAATTACAGGTATAGTTTACTGGCGATTGGTATTTCGTTGCCTTTCTGATTATTACGATTGTAGTTGTAATTCTTAAATGTAGGTATTTCTTCATTTACACTATCTTCCTTCCCTTCTCCTTAATAAAGTTTATCTTTGTAGCTATTAAAGTGATTTCTTTCCATATCTTCTTTATCGCCTTTCAGAACTTCATTGTAAACATTAACTTTATTATTATTACTTGATTTCACTGGCATTTTTATTTACTTTGGTACCTGAATTATATATTTGAGCATCTACCGGTATGATTAGGCAGTTAAATTTGAGAGCCAGTTACCGTTAAATTATTGTCTTTTACTATCGACAAAATATTGGCAATGCCCCTGGTATTGCTCGAAATGGCTGGAAAATCTAGACCTAAATTTCAATAATACTCCTTCAGGTGTATACAGTAAAGCACATTTTTGTTATTATTACTTCCATACATAAAACTCAGGAGTCAATAACTTACAGCCGTACTCGGAGACGTCTAATAAGTATAATGATTGATTATCTCTAGACTCATTTTCTTTTGCTACTGTAAATAAATGTACCTATACCTACTTGAATCATTCATTCAATTCTAATTCATATCTCTGAGTACGGCATAAAGTAATGTAATCATTATTACTAGTGTTCGCTCACTGTTTGAAAATCATTCATAATTTGTTTAAGAAAAAAAATGTTTGTCTTACGATTTTTTTACTAAAAACTCGTAAATAGCGACCTAAATAATGATAGTTATCTATATGTAGGTATATGTCTAATGCATATATAAAAATATTAGCATTCTGCACTCCTTCTCCGTATAAACTTTAACTGCGCCAAATTTTATACTCCTCCGTCCGCGTAATTTTCGTAAAAAGGGGTACAAAGATTTTTCTTCACGTAAAGAAAGAGACAACAGAGGCGAGATATAAAAAAAAAACTGATATTAATAATGAGATACCACACAAAGCAAAGCTGTGTATTATCAAAGCACTTAATTAAATTAATGTCCCTGAGGCGGTGTATGAATTCAATGTTCTTTTATTTATCAGTGCAGTATTTATAAGTAGTCCTTATGAAGTAATTATGTACTTGTTTACGAACATGTTTGACCTTCGTGGATAATATTCATTCATGAACAGAGAGTTCATTAAGTAAATCACTAATGAGATATAAGGGTGGAGCACGTCTTGTTACTGGTCTTTTACTGTTTTATTTATTGCTCATTAATTGTGTGTATAAACAAAAATTAAATATGTATAATCATTTAAGGTAACAAATAATAATAATAATAATGTTTATTTGACACCTTAATACAGAAAACATAAAACAAAAAAGTACATAAACAACATCATAATTTGTATGTTAACTTAAGGCAGAAAAGGGTTAGTTTTAGTGTAACAACTGATACCTAAACTAGGATAATTTATACCCTGTATGATAGGTACCAGCGCCCACCCTCGGATTTTAAAGTTTGTAATGTGAGTTAACAGGATTTATCAATCTTAATAAAATGTATGATTAAAACTATACAATGTAAAGAATTTAATAAGCGTCTATGTATTGTGTGTATGTGTATGTGTGTGTGTGTGTGTGTGTGTTCACAACAACTGCTCAAAGAACAAGTATGATTGAATATAGGGCCACAATAGTGACTGTAAATAATGATTTGATTGTTATTTTTTTAATTTCGAACTAGATGAGAATTATGTGTGGCCAGAATTTACAAAGTCTTTTATGACAATGACGATTTCCCAAAAAATATTTCTGGTTATATGAGCTGCAATATTTGGCATTAAATTTTGAAGACTTACCAATCAAAATGTACCTAATACCTCCAGTCACAACCACTTTATCATTATACAAGTATATAAAACTACCTATAGGTTAAAAAAGCCTGCATCGTTGTCAGGGGGTGATAAGGATATCGATTTTCAACGTTGAATATCAGACACTGAATTTGTTTTGGTGCTTTTAGTACCTACTAAAATTTCACTTTGTCTCACTTACTGCCTTCTGGCAGATATCTTTTGTCATAAGATAGTTTGATGAAGTGCTGACTAGAATCTGGATTAGTGTAATATTAATTATCCTTGATTTTATTTCGAATGATTGCAGCATATCATAGGTAGTTCATATAACCGTTGCTGCCTCAATTAAAAGACAAGCCACTTGAAAATCCTTTCAGTCAGGAATCATCTCAAATGAAACTAGGTGACTAGGTAGAGTCTGCTATTATGTGTCAGCAAACAATGATAACGGCTTATCTGCTCACCTACTAGATCCCTGATAATGAGATTGCGTATCATTGCGCACAGTTGCGATGCTTCGTTTTATATTTCATAATGTTATATAAGTTCTCAAGTCATTCGTATTTTGACTATCTCTGTAATTTTACAAATATTTAGAGGAAAAACTGATACAGGATTTCCTAAAAGATAACACTTTTAGGAAATCCAAGACTATATATGCTCGGCAGTGGACATCCATGGCGTATGATCATTCTATTCGGACGCAATTCGTCTAGAGCAATATCTAAAAAAAATTATACTTATGTTGCTACTATTTTCTTAACTTTTCGCTAGTCTTTGAGAGGACGATTAGAAGAGTCTTTGCTAACACAGTTTTCAAATTGTTTAATTTAGTTGTTCTAGACTGCCATTGATTATATTCAGCTGCGTGCGAAGTATTCTATTACAATTCCTGTGCTTTCGCTGTGCCACTTAGCGGACGAAAGCAAAGGAATCTTAGGAGAAAAGCGCAGCATTCAATGTGAAAGTGGGACATCGAGTCACATTTACAAGTAATTGCCTTAAAGTCTAGTGTTTTGTAAATAATCATACTACAGCCTCTTTGATAACTGTATCTAAATCTACTACCCTTTTCTTCCCACCAACTAATCTAGGAAATCTAGCTAGCATTCTAAAAGGATCCATCCATCGTATGGATTCCTAAGACGAAAGTTCATGTGTTAAATACGATGATCTTATTTCGACATTTTTCAACATAACAATATTTTATTCAAATAAACTTTACAACCCATAATAGGTTAGCTCATACTCATTAGATTCAAATTGGTTACAATCAGCAAATAATTCAGGAACATTTTCTAATCTTCCGTAAGTTTAATTCACTATGTAGTTACGCAGCTAAAACTATATCGCGAATACGTTGATACAAAAACATTAGAGAAAACCTGATAAGAGAGTGAAGACGTCGATGAAAAATCAAACAACATTTTATAAACAGCAAACAGGTTTGTAGAAGTTATAGGGTGTTTCTAATAAATTGAAAGATACCATATATTTGTAAGTAATTCGATGCTCACTGAAATTTGTTAATTTGCTCAGCTGTGAAGCACCTGCCAATATCATATTGAGATAGTAGACAAAAAACGAAACAAGAAAAAGGTGGACCATCTGCTATTTGTCAAGATTCCGAGTTAGATATATAGAAAATAGATACCGAATAAAAAATCATCAATGAAACCGACAATGAAGCAGTATCTATGACGTGTTTAAAACAGTTAAAATTATATCATACTTGCCATAATGTATTCTCGTAGATTTGTCTCGCATCCGGTGAATATCAACCAGTGCCGTTTGTGAGTTTACCGTTATAATCGGCCAATGATTTATGGTATAGCTTAATAATGAAGATATTGATAGACATAATGAATATAGGTTAATGAGGTTACGGTGGAGGAAAACTTCGTGGGAAATTATAGCACGGTGGTATGGTACTTGGGGTGTCTGGCTGGCTACCACCCTCAAATTGAAATTCTGACACTGCCTTCTATGCTGTGTGTCTCCTGTTTTGTTTTGGTTTGGTTTAACTATGGACACAATTGATTTTGGCAAAACTACCTCGATGTGAGTATGGTTTTGTTATTGGGCACTACTAATGTATCGTAACTTAATAGTCCTACTATCCTACTAATATTATAATGCGAAAGTATGTTTGGATGAGTGTGAAGATGTGTAGATGTTTGTTACTCTTTCACGCAAAAACTACTGTGTGGATTATGATTAAATTTGGCACACAGGTAGATCATATGCTGGATCATATCCCGGGAAAAGATAAGATCGCTCGGGAACGCGGGTGAAACCGCGGGGGACAGCTAGTTATATATAAAATTTTAGGTCAGTAAAATGCAGTAACGAAACGCACGAAAGTACAGATGATATTGTTATGAAGACCATAATAGAAACAGTCAATCAAATAATCTAATTGCTTCATTAGATGTTTGTTAGCGAATGATGAAGTAAAACTAATACCAGATAAGGTTCAAATTGTAGGAGGCTGTTTCCACAAATGGAGATCATAAAAGCCGCTCATGCCAATTCAGTTAAAGCTCATAATTCTGATATTGTGAAAGATGACCCCGAACTGAGAATGTTTGCTGAGCCATTACACCTACACGATATTCTCAAGTCTTTTCGGAATTACTTGAGCGACCGCATTAAATTTGTTACGTTGTCACTTTTAGTAGTACTATAGAAGGTGTAATAACTTTTGGGACAGTTTAACAGATACCTAATAGGGCGATCAATTAAATCGGGAACTATTCGCAACCAGCGGTGCTACGGAACGGTTAATGAAGTTTGTTGAAATTACTACAATTTTCTAGAATCAAATATTCATGCATCTCGCAAATATGAAGTCTATTAATCCGTATGAGTTTTTTTAATACCTCTGAATATTACCATTACCAATTTACTCGTACCTAATTCAAAATAATTCACGTACCGCATTATATAAAAAGACCGAGGCATAAATGAGTCATTGCAATAAATATTCTAATAACATAGACAGAATAAACTTATAGTTAATAACCTGCATTCTAAACGTACGTTTATGAACGACTATAATCATAATAAATAACGGTCAAGGGAAATCGCTTTTCGAAGTGAGCTTCGCAAACAAATTGAAAAGCACCAATAAACTGAAGAGCTTCTACAAACTGTACGTCTTTCACAATCGCTGACATTACCTTATTATAGTAAGTTGTGGTATCAAGATGATATCATAACTTGAATCAGATTTCATAATATTGATTTTAACAAACTTAAACTTGCACCTGAGAAAATGTGAGGGCAATCTACATTTTTGTGAATACAATGAATTTTATTAGAACGATTAATTAACACTTTATGAATCTTTGTATTTGCATGGGCTATGATAATAGGAAGTATACCGTAAATTGGCATATGTAGTTTAGAATTACAGTGAATTCTCGGAAGGATGACTTGAAAAATGTTTTAGGAATAAATTTCATTCCTACTATTATAATAGTAGCCCTACGGATTAGTAGACTGAAGTGGCAGTGGGCGGGGCACATAGCTCGAAGAACCGATGGCCGATGGGGCGGAAAGGTTCTGGAGTGGCGACCACGCACCGGAAGACGCAGCGTGGGCAGGCCCCCCGCAAGATGGGCCGATGACCTGGTGACGATCGCGGGTAACCGCTGGATGCGAGCAGCTCAGGATCGGTCGATGTGGAAAACTTTGGGGGAGGCCTATGTCCAGCAGTGGACGTCTTTCGGCTGAGATGATGATGATGATTATAATAGTAGGGATGAAATTTAGTGTTCGCCCACTGGACGATTTTTATTGATGACACTAAAGCTCGTCAAGCAGCTCAAGCTACGAACAAAAAAAAATCGGACATACACAGGAGAAAAAGGGGGTAGGTACCAAGATTTTGTATGATTATTGTCTTTTCTGCATTTACCATCTGCGTTCTCGATATAAAAATTACGAAGTTAATAATTATATGTTAAATTTCAAGTAACTGACTGAAACTGTAGCATTTATTTATTACGTATTCCTAATTATAAAAAAAACAAATGCTATCTTTTGAGTAAAAGATATGCCCCAGTGACCGATTACCTTTATCAGATAATTGTCAATGTATGCCACACCGATAATGTTAATACCTACTCATTATATCAGCAAAAAGAAATATTTTACTCGACTAGATAGGTGAAAACTAGCCCCACGTAGAACAAGATGAAGATGATCGGTATCTACTATTCGTTTCTCGTAATATTTCCGATATTATGGGATAGTCGATTCAAAACATTACATAAAATTCTAGGATCAAGATTCAAATTTATAAATTAAATCGCGCGAATAATATTATGGTAAATATATTTTATTTTATCTCTATTAGTTGAGATGATGATAATGAAATATATTTTATTGTGATTATTCGGAACCAAATACGATACAAATTAATTAATATAAATAACAATATTGGTAAACACGGAACCTACATTTTTGGTATTAGGACTGATTGAAAACTATCCTATCGAAAGACAAAATAATTTAGGCAGACGGACGTCGTAATTTTAATTAAATAGGTTTTTTATACGATTAAAATGACTTGTAACTTAACTATTTTCAGACAAAACATCGCTATAGATAAGTACCTTTTATCCACAAGTGCATATTTAATAAATTTATTCGAAAATAAAGGTCATAGCAATGTTATTTATTATGTTACGATAAAAAAATATCGATCATCAGAGAGCAATAAAAGTCAAAGATAAAAGTACAGATTCGTCATTCGTTGCGTTCTCAAGTTTCGGAGATTACCTCTTACATCCAAAAAAATAAAAAACCTCTTACTAAAACATGGAATAATCCGCGTAAGAAAAGCTAATGCTTTCCTGACCAGCTGTCCGTCTGTTCAATGACCGGCTGTTCTCTACAGGTTGCATTTCTCAACCGAAACTCGTGAAATTTTGTTGGCAGGTTCGATAATTGTAATGGATTTTTCTTGTTTATTCAAATTTTGTTTTTTTTTTTTATAATGGCATTTCGAAAACGTAAAAATAAGTTCTGATACGGTAAGCACCACCAATAATAAATTAATTTTCCTTCAGTGAGTAGGTACTGATACTTCTATCCAGGTCACAGTTTCACTAAGGTATCTTTACACAGCAAGACAATTAGTATGTAATTAACAAAGTTAACAAAGTCACGTATGAAACGGTCTAGAAGTTCGTTAGTTTCTAGATTCTCGCCGGCCTACTTACCACAGATAAAATATTCAAGGCTTAATAAAAGTTTATATTTATGATTTATTTACCAACGAAGTCAGTTAAAATTGAAATTTAAGAACCATTACGAAAGACTTTCTCTCATAAGTATGAAAAATAAAATCTGTACCGGGAATCAACCGGCTCGAACCGGTTTTTTAAATGTGTATTTTTATCGATCATTCATACATAACGTAGGTCATTTAATTTCCACTTGTGTATTTCTTTTTCCTTTTTTAACAAGCTTTATGACTTGACAAATTTGCACGATTTTTAAATTACGTTTTTATTTAAAGAGTTACTGACAATCTTATCTTCTCTTCTCAGCATTCTAACCGAGCGTTAGAATTTAACATGAATCAAATTGACGATTAAATAAAAATACTTGTAATGAGTTTACTTAATAAAGGTATATTTGAGTTTGAGCTGCTCTTGAGAGCGTTCTTTCTAGGTTGTGTGTGCCTGCCACCATCTGCCACATCCCCACATGACGGGGCAAAGGTATATGCAACGTAAACATGAAACAATGTACAACTGCCGAACTTGAAATTACCTTGTTTTGTAAACAATTAACAGTTGAACACTCAAAGCATCGTGAGGTATCTCCAGATATATACCTGCAAGAAAATAAAACATATCAATTAATTGTCTGTTGTGTTATAAGAATATTTTTTCGAGAAGCCAGAAAAGCCAGTTATTTAAGTTCAGCTCTTAGGGGACATGTGGACGTTAAATTTTGAAGTGTGGAAGTCAGCCTTCAATTGAAAAGAACCGGCAAAAAACTCTGTAAAGTCTTCTATATCTTTTTATGATCTGACATTTATGTATTTACATAATTCCTAAACAATATGTCTATATTCAACAGTAACTTTTTTAAGCGAGAATATTGTCACTCGCTTACGGTGGTGCAGCTGCCTAAGTCAAGTAAACTGCAAAATAATATCCCAAACACTCGGAACAGAACAAATGTGAGTCAATAGTATGCGGGAGCTAGCAGAACAAAAGCTTTCTCTGCGAGGTTTTTCTAGTACGAGACCACAGACCTATTATCTAATAGGTCTCTGTACGAGACTTTCTTTTTTTGTAATGAAACTGTAACTAATTTCCTTTAAATACACGTAGTATGGTATGGATACTGTTTATACATTTATATTCATTTATATGACAGTTTGAAAATATATTTTGTACATTTATTGTAAATAAATTGTACTAAAATATAGATACAATATATTCATATAATAATTTATTTATAAATAAAATAAATATTTTACTTTTTCATCAGCTATCTGTTTTCCATAACAAGCTCTGCTTAGTTTGGGATCAGATAGCCGTATGTGAAACATGTTCCAGGATTCATTTATTATAATTTTAACATGAATTTGAAATACTTCATTTTAAAATTGTATTTGTACATTAATTGGAGAATGTTACTAGGTATGCCAAATCGGTTGAAAGTTTGTTACAGTGAAGCTTGTATGTATACAAATACACTAGTTTCTGTTGTAGTCAAAAATACCTATTAGTTTTGAGTTTACAGGCATTTAAACTTCCGATAAAATCGAGTCCCGCTAACAGTCACGTGACCGCATTTGAAGTCAATGTGCAACACTCGCTCATAGCGGAGCGTTGCACATTGACGTCACACCGTCACACGAGTATGGCACATCGAGTACGAGTCCGCATCGCACGTTTACTTCTATAAATCGGAAACTAATTGACGTATCGAAGTAATTCTTTCACTTGTATTTTTTACTTTTGACAGAGAATATGGAGAGCTAATATTCAAAATTATTCATTATAATTGGTGAATAAATGACGACCTAACAAGCAGTAGTTAGATATAATTGTAGATCCCCTTGAATGAAGCTCATTATTATAACTGGCACGCGATCACGGTGGGGTAAGTGAGTAAATTATAATAATTACGAGACATATGCTTATTAAATATCATATGTAATGGAATAGGAAATGCCATGTGGCCACAGAAATAAGGGACAGTTTATTGTTACCTATTTAAGTTCTACATGTTTGTCCCTGTGTATGAGTAACAGAACAGGGTAGTTATTAAAATAAAAAAGGCAAAATAATCGCGTTTGTTGTATGGGAGCCCCCCTTAAATATTTATTTTATTTTGTTTTTAGTATTTGTTGTTATACCGGCAACAGAAATACAACTGTCTAGCTATCGCGGTTCTTGAGGTATAGCCTGGTAACAGACAGACGGACGGACAGACGAACGGACAGACAGCGAAGTCTTAGTAATAGGGTCCCGTTTTTACCCTTTGGGTACGGAACCCTAAAAAGAGATCTACTTAGTAATAATAAGATAAATAAATAAAAAACCTACATAATATTAGTATTATGTCGGTCGGATATAATTTATAATCGTTATCATATTGGCGGAAAAGTAAAAACTCGTTTCGCCAATAAAATTTCAAATGAATAAATACTCCATTGCATAAAACTCATAAAGAAACTCCATAAAATATTGAATTTGGAATAAAAATGAGATTCTAATTTTAAATGTTAGCAAAGATTCATTTAGTTAAATGTGTTCGAACTATAAATTAGGAGCTCATTAATTTTTTTCATTGAACAACCCTTACCATGAGTCAATATAGGAATCTACCTACACTCTACAGCAATTAAAAGGTTTATGTAAAGAATCTGAAACGTTCTTGTTCGACTTAAAAGGCCGGCACACACCAAGAATTATGTATTCTAAATGGATAGGTAACTCTAAATACCTACTACTACGTTGGGACAATCTTTCTTTCTTTCATTAAGGTGAAATAGGGTTAGAAAGAGAGATTGTCCCAAAGTCCCAACGTAGTTGTTATCTGTCTCTTTTTCGCAATTGATAGGTATTTGCTTCAAGTAGGTATTTAGAGTTACCTATCCATTTAGAATACATAATTCTTAGCACACACTATGAATACCTACATATATATCTATGAAAACACTATATTATAGAAGAAGAGAAGGCTGTTGTATACATCTACAGTACTTATCTTTGGCGGGAACTTGCGAAGTGACGTTACGTTTACGTTTTGTTTTCATTAAACTCGTGTATTTAGAGTTTTATTGAATAATGTCGGAGATGTTTTGTCCAATAAAGATCAATCTAAGTTCACCAGTGAAATAAAATGAAATGAAAGCGTGTATCGCGATTTTTTAACATAACCAAAAAGTCGGTGAAAAATTTTAGTGGAACGGCCACCAATTTCACTAAAACCTAACCTGACTTGTACAGACGAGAACTGACTTTACTGGGGATGTGATAGAACTTAACTTTAACATAACAGAAGAATATCAAAACTGAAGGTTTGGCTTAAAGGTCTACCAAGAAAAAAAACTTAAAAAAAAAATAGGCAACGACATGACAGGTAGATTTCACTGTTATTAGAGGGCAATGATGGGTGCTACGTCAAAATAATAACGTTAGTTAATTTCTTGGCCACGACACTTGGCCACTT
Organism: Ochropacha duplaris; assembly: GCA_951361185.1. Taxonomy (NCBI): domain Eukaryota; kingdom Metazoa; phylum Arthropoda; class Insecta; order Lepidoptera; family Drepanidae; genus Ochropacha; species Ochropacha duplaris. Next base: position 12,202,747 of record OX592696.1, on the reverse strand, counting down.
GGTTCATTTTACGCATTAGTGTGTGATGGCCTTTATGAGACAATCAGAAATTAGTACACAGCTAGAATTGCAAATGCTAACATCGGCAGCGAGCTAACCTTGGACAGCAGGAGGATTTAAATTAAATTCAAATTTAGCTAAAAACTAAGACGATATAAATATAATTAATTATTAAAGATCGAGACATTTTCCATTATTTAGATAATAAAACTGTAACTATGTTACTATGTTAACTAATATATACTTAAATAAAACTTCCAGATTTTAAAATGACCGTGACATTTAAATAATAATCACAATACGATATGAATTAAGGCTATGATAGCTCAGTGGTAAGTGACGTCGAATACCGCGGCGAAGGTCGTGGGTTCGAATCCTACAATGAGCTTGAGCTTTCGGTGAAGGAAAACATCGTGAGGAAACCATAGCACGGTGGTAGGGTACTTTGTAGTACCCGACTGGCTGGCTACCACCCTCAAGTTGAAAATCTGTCGCCAAACACCTATCGGTGTGTTCCGACAGCTGCACTTGAGAGCCAGTTCCCATCTAGGCTTTGTGTGCTTACCATCTTCGGCCACATCATCACTTACCATAGTGAGATTGTGGTCAAACACAAGCCTATCGAGAATTAAAAAAAAATGATCTGGGCAATCTGGTTTGTTGGCGTCGCATCCCACCATCGTCTTTTTTCACACATTTTCAGACTATCTCGATGACATTTCAATTTGGACGGTTGACAATTCCAGACGTCCATTGGAGCATAGATCAGCAATCTACATTCCTGACTTGTGTTGATACTATCGAGTTCGTGTCTGGATTGACACTAAACTACCGTACGAGATACGCTGACTAAATCAATATTGATGTTTGCTTTGAATAACAATATGAGCGTAGTTACCTCTGGTTTATTTTAATCAATATTTTAAATAGCTTTTTTTTTATTTAAAAATTAATATGGACCTATACTAGCTGATAATGTAGCTTTCTATATGTGATATAGGTATGTAGATAGGTGAATATATTATTCCATCCAATTCCATTTATATACCTACATGTTGAGTGACAAATAAAATCAGCTTTTCAGGTTGTCCCAAAAAGTCCGTGAAAAGTTTTAGTGGAACAGCCGTCAATTTCACTAAAACCTGACAGTACTTGTACGGACGAGGACTAAACTTTACAGTGAATGTTAAAATCTGACTATAACATAAAAGAAGAATATTAAAACTGAAGAAAATGTATGCGACTGAAAGACTTTTGTATAATTTGGTCTTTGGTCAAGAAATTGGTCATGACTAAAGATTATAAAAAAAGCTATGTTGCGGTTATGCTCAAGGATTACAAATACAATACACTCTGTATCCTTTGCGTATCAATTTATTCTGCAACAATCGCAAATAACTCTCATCCGTTCTCAGCGAGGCATCTCATTACAAGTGCTGTCTTACTAACGCCCATCGAATCATGTAACATACAAGTTGTGGTTCTAATCCCCGTGTTTTATCCTTTTAAGCCCACCTCAGCTTGAGTGGACTAGGGTTGCCTTCTGTTACATAAAATGATGCACAAAAATCTCGGATTTTTTTAGCTTCATCTCTTGTCTTCATCTTTTTTTTGCCTCTTAAGGCAGGCTATAGTCTATTGACCATACTGCCTAGTCTTACATATTCATTTCTTCCGTTTAGATAATCACATTCACGGTAAAGTCTAGTCCTCGTCCGTGAAGTCCAGCCTAGTCAGGTTTTAGTGAAAGTGGCGGCTGTTCCACTAAAACTTTTCACGGACTTTTTAGGACCACATGTTATTCAATTAAACTCGAAAATACACGAAAAAAGTCCAAAAAGTCATTTATGACTTGACTTTTGTCCTTTTCTTGACTTTTCTAACAAAATAGAAATACAAAAGCTTTAGACCTTTTTTTTTTAAGGATTGGGTTCTTATCACTTATCACTTTCGGCCACAAATCACTTACTATAGTAAGATTGTGGACAGTCATAATCCTTTTGATAGGCTTGCTTATCATGTTAAATGTTGTTAAATGTTAATGCTTGCTCGCATCAATATTAATTAGTTTCTTTATCGTATCTGAGTGATTTTCATGTTTCTACTTATCTGTTCTGTCTACAAAATCCCACCAGAAACACTCCCCGGATTGGTATAAATCCTGGGACTCCCCGATAGGTGGCAACCCTAAGTCCCTTGCGGGGTCAATCAACCGTTAAAGTCACTTACATAAGCTACAATTATTCTAAGCACACATATATTTGCATGTTACAATTTGAAGTCTTCTTCAGCAAAAACGTAATTGTTATTCAATAAACTAGTCGAAGAGCCTCAGGCGTAGATTTATCAATAAATTACCTACATTTTTGTGATGTAGTGATCTTAGACAGCTAGAGTATAGTTTGTTCTCTAAATGGTTATTTAAATTAATGAGATGACATAATTTGGCATTTAATTTGTCTCAGTAATACCTAATAAAACACGGGTAATGGCTGCTCACAGACTGACATTTATTCAGTATGTATATACATAGGTAGATTGATAGATTTACTACATATATACCTTTAAGTATAAGTAGATGGAGCTAGTATGAAGTATTTTGATATTAATAAACATATTTTAACATTTTTAAACTTGAAAATGAAATGAAAAAATTTATTGCCTTATTACATAAAACATAAAAAGAAAACACACAGTACATTTAACGCGTAGGGCAAAAGGGGTAAGTTCAGCTTGTGCTGCGGACACATGTTGATGCGTCTGCAGCGCTGGTTTTCAACTTACCCCAGTCCCGGAGATGTTCGACGGGTGATGTGGTGATGTGGTGATGTGGTGATGTGGACACAAAGCGGGTCATTTAAGTTTATGGTGGGTAGGTACCAGTGTCATTCAAAATTTAAAATATAATTAAAATAATATCTAGTACCCACCCACCCTTTTAATCTTACATTAAGAGCAACATAATCAAAAAATGAAAAGAAATAAAACATAAAAACAAAAACAAAAAGTGTACAAACAATGATTATAAAAAACTTGTTATCATGTATGCTCAACAGATATATTGACTGACATCAAATCGGCTTCCTTCAATCTATACTAATAATAATAATATTAAAAAGAGGAAGGATTTGATTGTTTGTTTGCATTGAATAGGCTCTGAAAGTACTGGACCGATTTGAAAAATTCTTTCAACATAGGCTATATTTAGTCCCACGGGAACGCGGGTGAAACCTCGGGGGACAGCTAGTAGTTTATATGGAGATTTGTATGAAATACTGGCTTGTGACTTCGTAAATACTTATACAACAAAATTGATAATTTAAAATCATACAAAGCTATTTTCGAGTATTTTTAGATGTTCCATAAACTGGTTTTCGTTGTTTTATTCAATGTTAGAAGTAATGCTAAGTCACTAACGTTGTCAATTTATTTCTTGATATTTAAAATTAATTTTGCTTCTCATAATTTATTTAAAGTTCTATAATACCACAGTTTAAAAAAGAACATCGAATTTAATCATTAAAATAAAGATGTCAAGTACATACCTATACTTAAATTCATAAGTGCATTTAAATATAACCGTAGAATGAACTTTAACGAACTGGTCAGAGATAAGTGCAGCATTATCAATCAAATTAATTTTGACGTAAGAGTCTGCCGGTGGCTGGTCGGCGGCTTCCCTTAAATAAAGGGCAAGCAAAACTCAGCTCTAATTACTTACAATGTGCTTACAATTTATGAATGAGGATGGGCCACCTCATGTTAAGGTGGGCACACATAGAGTGACTTTAAGAAATTAATTAATTTACGTATTTGGTGTCGTTCCAATTTTAAATCTTGATTGTTTAGTGATCTTTCCAGAAATTCAAATTCTATTCTTGTGTCATCATTTCAGCCTCAATAAGACATGATGCCTTTTTTATCCTCGGACATTTTCACACTCGGCTATCCGAACCCAAACTAAGCAGAGCTTGTATAATATGGAAACCAGATAACTGATATACTACATATACAACTTTTTTTGTAAGTACATAATTAAATAGATAATTACACCCAGACTCAGGACAAACAGATATGTTCAAGCACACAAATGTCTGTCCTGGACGGGAATCGAACCCAACCACGCCAACCGGCCCGTCTATGTTTGCTATGTTTGATCAAAGATTGTCGAGGCAACCAAGAGGAAATCTTATTCAAGATTTTTTTTATATAACCATCCGCTTTGGTAATAAAAATATTAGTCTTAATCTGGTATAATCTAGATGTAAAGAAAACCAATCTGTGATAAGAGGCGTCATCCTGTCTTATAGGATGAATTATAACCGTTTATCATGACAAGACCAGTCAGTAGGTCGAGGTCCTCGCTTGTGTCCTGTACATACTATCCGTACTAATAATATTCATGTGAAAATAACTCTGGCATCATAAGATAAATTAGGAACACCTTGAACACCGCGAACAGGCTTCTCTTTAAAAAAAAAAAGAAAAAAAAAATGTGGTCTACTTTTTATTTGAAACTAGCTAGGTACCTACACATAACTAAAAAGTATAAAATAAAAAAATAAAAAATTATAAAAAAATCTAAAAACCCGACTGCGTAAAATGTGAACCAAACTGAACATTATTCGACGAGACAAAAAAGGAGTCAATGCACGATACCATGATACTACTACCGCAAGAAATGAATTCGACACGGGCGTAGTACGAGTAGCAGGCAATAGCTATCAAGTATTATGTATGTTTATCTAAACTAATATTATAAACATAAAAGATTAGATTTATTGTTTGTTTGTATGTTACGATTTAACTCAAAAGCTCCTCGACCGATTTAAAAAAATCTTTCACCACTAGAAAGCTACATTATTCCTGAGTAACACAGGCTATATTTTTATCCCGAGAAAAGATAAGATAGCACGGGAACGCGGGTGAAACCGCAGAGGACGGTTATTTTATAATATCACAACAAATATACTATCTATTATAACTATAGAAAACTTCCGCAAGGTTGTTGTTGGTGCCAATCGGCAAATTTCCCAGCAGGCTTGCAGCGTTTCCTTTTTGGATGGCCATGTTTCGTCGTAGTTAGTTAGTAATCTAGCACGTTAGCTAACATATTAGTTAGTTTTAAGTATAGTAATCTCATTAAACTTATAAACCAAGTCGTTGCCGAAAGTATGCATTGGAATTATTGAAGATTTTGTTATGTATTTATGTATTAGTTTAAGAATAAAATTGTTAAACATTTAAAAAAAAGGCAATATAATCAGATGGTCCAAAAATATTTAAAAAAATGTAACCTTGCTGAGTTTCTTGCCGGTTCTTTTCAGTTGTTGTCTGCCTTCCGAACCGGTGTTAACTTCTGTAATTCGACCTTCATAAGTGCTCTAGGGCCTAAACTGAATAAATGGTTTTGACTTTGACAGCATTTTTCATTTATCTTCATAATTTTATTGCCGATCTATTTTATTTTTCCTTCCATGAACCGCAAATACCTTCATGTCGTGTATGAAGGTAACATCATCAATCATGCATCATTTGTGTCCTCAACTTTACAAAGAAAGCAACCTTTGTACTATCAGATCGTCGGTGCAAAATTACGTAATATGATCCTTGAATCGTTTAGCACACGGCATAATTCAGTCTGCGTGATCGAAAAGCTGATAATTTCATAACAGAATCAACGATAAACATTCGCATACTAAAGGGTGAAGGTAAGTGGGCTAATGGATAAATGTTCTAAGGAAATGTTCCACTTAACTTTAAAGTAAGTTTCTTTACCGAGAGAAAGGATTACTGTTAAGATCGCAAGATTTAAAGCGCTCGTTTTACTTTGTAAGTTTAATGTAGCGCAGCTGAAATTCTTAATTGTCACTTTAAAACTTGGAACGCCTTGAAGTAACCGTAAAGCATATATATTACTTATAATGTGAATATTACATACTAACTCTGCACCTCTGTACCTCTGTCACCAGGCTGTATCTCAAGAACCGCGATAGCTAGACAATTGAAATTTTCACAAATTATGTATTTCTGTTGCCGCTATAACAACAAATACTAAAAACAAAACAAAATAAATATTTAATCAGTTGTATTTGTACTTTAATAATAAATAAAATAAATATTTTAAGGGGGGCCGTAAAAATTGCCGTTTTTACGGAACCCTTCGTGCGCGAGTCCGACTCGCACTTGGCCGGTTTTTTACCTATAATATAATTGATGTTTTGTATTCCCTCAACTGAATGAACAATACGGACTCATTCACGGCCACGGAGTCACATCTCAACACATGTCAAACTGACATCATTATGTCACGATTCAAGATAAATATGATTGATTGCCTACCGACCGATGTTCCACTTGTAATGACAGTTTTCTTCTTTTGCCGGCACCATAACTCAGTATTAATTAGAGCAATATCTGAATAAATTAATAACATTACATTAGAAAATGCTATGGAGTCAATCATTATTTTGACAAATCGTTTGGCTAGTAATTAATAGCTATAATAATAATAGCTCTATAGAAGATAACATAGAATTGAAAATACTTAATTATTGTGATCAAGGTAGTACTAGGAGTACATAAAGACGAAAAGTTGTGCTTGAATCAAAATTAGAGAAAACTACTCATTTTTTTAAACTAAATTCCACCAGTGTCACATGGGATCACCCAAAATCGTGCACGTAAATTAAAACACCTCCTATAAATTTACAAAAAAAATGCCCCTATCTGCGATGCATTTACTCGACATTTTATTATTTGTGACCCCCTCCAAAATTTGAGGCTGCGCGTGACAATAACATAAAAAAATGAATATTTAAAATTAAGAAATGGCTTAAAGATACCAAGCCAAAAACCTTGAAAAAAAAAACGTTGCCGACTGAATGACAGATCTATCAACACACACCTCAAACCAACCACTGAACGGATTGCGCTGAAATTCGGCATGCGGTTATTATGACATAGGTAGGTATCCGCTTAGAAAGGATTTTGGTGAAACGGGGGTCCAAAGTTAGCGTGTATAGAGAAATGGGACCTAGACTTTCAAATTGGTATCTTTACAAGCCAATGCTATTTGAACGGTGTGTTTACAGTAATTTAAGCATAATATATTGCAATATTAAACAAGGCAATGTTAGCAGGAAGCGGTTGCACCGCGCACTCCTGCGCAGCCCCGTTGCATCATCCGGCGTTAATGCATCTATACTTACACCGAAAGTGGGTCAGCTAGTCATCTATATATGTAAAGGGAATGGCTATTAAATGAAATTAATAAAAGGCCTTGATTGTATACACTTTGATTGTAACGCGATGCTCGAGAGATTTGCCTTTGCTGTGAAAATGTTTTTCATTAAAATATGCCTTTACAAGGTTATGAATAGTCTAGTCTAGACTTTAGACTATAACGCTAGGTTGCTTTTGATGAGAACAGCTGGAGATAAACTCAGTAATTATTATTTTAAAAACAAACTTAGTCATATTACTATTAGTTTATTTATCTATCGTGTTTGGTTGGAAAAAATATATCCAGGTAATTTGTAGTACCCTCCTGGCCAGCTTCAACCCTCAAGGTGAAAATCTGTTATCTTACTGGTGTATTCCAGCAGCTGAATAGAGAGCCAATTCCCTTCTACGCGTTATGTGCACATCATCACATAGTAAAAAGCAAATCACGTGGTTGAACTCAAACTCTATTCACAATGCACTTATGAATGTTACAATTGACTCTTTCTCCACTTAAACTGAGAAGACTTGCGAAAGAAACTAAGCAATGCAATTACTTTTCTGCAGTGGTCATGTGGCCACGTTATAGGGGTCGGTCCCCCTCCTCAACATGAATAATACTTTTAAATATCGTAGAAAATTCAATGTATATTATTGTTTATCTTCAATAATCATCAATCTATGGCCGCGAACTTGATCTATAGATCCGCGTCTGGCTTCAATGCTGAGCTAAAATAGCCCGAGTTGTTGAAACGCTTAAGGCGATGATAGCTACGTGGTAGTGACGTCGGATACCGCGGCGAAGGTCGTGGGTTCGAATCCTACAATGAGCTTGAGCTTGCGGTGAAGGAAAATATCATGACGAAACCATAGCACGGTGGTTGGGTACTTTGTAGTACCCGACTGGCTGGCTACCACCCTCAAGTTGAAAATCTGTCGCCAAGCACCTATCGGTGTGTTCCGACAGCTGCACTTGGGAGCCAGTTCCCATCTAGGCTTTGTATGCTTACCACCTTCGACCACATCATCAATTGCCATGGTGAGATTGTGGTCGAACACAAGTTTATCCAGAATAAAAAAAAAACTTTACATACGGCCATCTGATCGCTAACTAAGCATAGCTTGATCTATAGAAACCAGATGACTGATAAGAGTATAATACACCAACTATTTTTAAATACTTAAAGAGATTATTACACCCTGGCAGGACACTTTACGCACACTTTGTGTCTTGGATGGGTATCGTTTTCACGACTTACATGAAGTATACTTTTTTTTTTTAACGTCACTACCACTGAGCTATTATCGCCTTAAAAGTCGCAAGATATGAAGTGTATATGAAAAGGTAATAGATATTTTTCTTTCTGCTTCAATTGTAACTCGGTTGAGAGCCCTAAGCGCTCACCGAAAAGTCCGCGTAAGGGTGTCTATGGTCCCTCAGACCTCCACCTTTAAGTCCTCCCAAAAAAAAAAAGAGTCATCAAAAATTTGCCTGCCAATTTTAATTTCCTGCTTTGAATAGATAAAAATAATAAGGCACGAGTCGTTTGGTCTGCACTTGCCATACGTTAAATACATAATTGGTTCCTGGAGTTTAATTATTTTTATGACGCTTTGGAGCGATTGTCTTATTGAGCCAGGTGTACTTATGTATGAGGTTTACAACCCAACTGCACCTTCTTGCTAAATAAAATGTTCAATTTAATGCGTGCGTAAGTCTGGCAGTATAATAACAGTTTAGTTAACCAATTTTATTGGATATGAAAATGCTGAAAACTCAACGGTATTGCGTGTTTTTTTTTATTCTGGATAAGCTTGTGTTTGACCACAATCTCACTATGGTAAGTGATGATGTGGCCGAAGGTGGTAAGTACAAACTTAGATGGGAACTGGCTCTCAAGTGCAGCCGTCGGAACACACCGATAGGTGCATGGCGACGGTATTACATATGTAATAAGAAATCGGTATGGACTTTAAAGGGATCGCGATCCATGGATTTTTAAAGCAAACATGAAAATAATATGAGCAGCGTCTAGATTATTATACCTTAAGTCTATCTATCTCTATCTAGAACCATGAAACTTTGTTTTTAGGCTAACAAATAAAACTAAAGAAACACGTGTTTTAGCGTTTGCTAAAATTCCAACTCTGAAGGAGTGAAACGGGGGTTCAAAGTTAGAAGTTATTTCCGTTTCTTGGTATGAAAAATGAGAAGGACTTGAAATTAGCACAGGGATAGACCATATTCTGGAAAAATACTTCATATAAAAAAAAGTACGCGGATTTTTTGTAGATATCGATAAACCAATAAACAAGAAACAATGAAAAACAAAAGCGATCTTATCGCAAAGTCACGACGCAAAAAAGTTTGGCGTCTGCAGTCCCGACGATTTATTTCAACGCTTCAGTTGATTTGCAAATAAGTTTTTCGAAATAGCATTTGCCTTGACTCACACCGAATGAACTGCATGTAATCATCCCGATTTTCTATTTACATTCGCGACACATTCTGTCATTCTGTCAGATGTAATTTGGTGTGCTGAATTTCAAAACCGTTTCGCAATTCAAAGCCAGTTGCATGGTTTATGTTACTTTGTGTAAGCGGGTGTCAAGTCAATTAGTAATTTACAAAACGAAATAAGATTTTTATGAATCACTGTAGCCATGTTTCCAAGACGTTTATAGTCTTGAAATTCTAGTACCACCATGCTATGGTGTATTACTCACGATGTTTTCCTTCACCGAAATCTCAAGCTCATTGTAGGATTCGAACCCAAACCTTCGCCGCGGTATCCGACGTCACTACCACTGAGCTATCTTCGCCCACAACTTACGTGAAGAAAGGACTCTAACTTAATTTATATGGACGCGTTTGATCGGCGAGCGCTTGGATCATTTAAAGCGTACATAATTTAATCAGGTTGCTTGGATGATGTCTGCTACAGGGCCGGATTTAAAGGAGGTTAAACAGGGCAACTGTCCGGGACCTCCACAAGAGAGGGAGCACAGAGTGACCACACAAATTCTATATATCCTACTAATATTATAAATGCGAAAGTATGTTTGATGTGTGTGAAGATGTGTAGATGTTTGTTAATCTTTCACGCAAAAACTACTGTATGGATTTTAATGAAACTTGGCACACAGGTAGATCATATACTGGAATAAAAAATAGGATACTTTTTATCCCGGGAAAATATAAGGTCCCTCGGGAACGCGGGTGAAACCGCGGGGCGGAAAGTTATTCATAAAGTTATAGAAGTGTCGTCGGTCACGCGGTTGTAACAAAGGTTTCTTTCCTCTATATAAGGTGAAGCACTTGCAAGAAAAATATGTATTACTTATCCTATTCGCAAAATAATTTGGGGCCTCCCACTCTTTTGTTGGCCCAGGGCCTCCACACCTCTAAATCCGGCCCTGTCTGCTTGTCGGTATAATTGCAATGTTAGGCATGTGTACGTACAAATCTTTTACTCCATAGCTATCCTACATTTAAATTAAAGAGACATTTACTCGGCTCACGTATTCTGCTGTCATCTAAGTTTTTACCAGTTAGTCAGTATCCAGGTAGATTTGTTGTAAAATGCACCCTATGAGTTATGTGATAAACGTGTTTACAGCTTAGAGATTGTAGAATGACGGTATACTAGGTAAATTAGGTTGAGCTAGATAAACAAGAGGCTTTGTTGAGGTAAATGTCTGAGAAATAATAATTTACTATACCTACGTATTGTCATCATGTACAAGAGTTCGTAGAAACAGCTGCCGAGTCACATTTTCAGCGTCAAACTCAAATTCAACTCAATATATTAAGAAGTATTTTTATATCCATACCTATATTATTTCGCATTCAGTGCTCACGCCAGGTGGTCTAAAAATCGATAAAATCCAAAATTTATGAGTTGGATTTAATAAAATTAGTTGCTATTTCACCAAAAAGTATTGGGGTTAAAGCAATATTCAGCAATAATGCTTGAATAGACTTTTAGAGTTCCTGGAGTGAGTGTTGAATCAAAACAAAATATTCGATCCAATTTTCAGCTTGTATATGTATAAAACTTAATTAACTTTTTAATTTAATTTAGGACATGATATAAATATAGCAATATATTGTTAGATAATAAGCATCTGAGTTACCATTATTATTATAAAAAACGGCAAAAACGGCGAGCCGTCAACTGAGCAATATTTTTTCTGGTGAACACGTGCGCACGCGCTCTCATTTCGTCCAAGGATCATGTTACACCGAACGTCACCGAGGGCGGTGTGTTATGACAATTATGTCAAAAGAGGTGGCTAAATCTAAATATTATGTTTTTTTTTTCAAGGTTTTTGGCTTGGTATCTAGACCTTTAAGCCATGTCTTCATTGCTCGTTCATTCATTTATTGCTAAATATTATGTCACTTGAAAAATAGCATAGTATAAAAAAAAATTAGAATATAAAAAAAGTCGAATTTAAAAATGTTCATAACTTTTTTTTAACAAAATATTTTAGACTTATGTTTATGTTACTTACGTTACAAATTATGATATCTTCATCGTGGAGTTTTAGTCAGTAAGTGTCTGACACACAGAAGAAATAATAAAAGGTCTGACATAACCCGGCCGCTCGAGGGGGGCAGCGGTATCCTATGAGGTTTTCCTCAAGTAGAAAATAAAAAACCCTATCTTAGTAAATTCATGTAACGGGTAACCTGATACAGTTCGATAACCTTGACCGTGATATTACGTTACTTCTAGCAGTTTTGTAGGTATTTCATAAAACAAATGGCATAAGGTAAAACCACACTTCCTGTGCATAAAAGATTTAAAAAATGTATAAAGACAAAAAAAACCGGCCAAGTACGAGTCGGACTCGTGCACGAAAGGTTCCGTAAAAATGGCAAAAATATTTATTTTATTCTGTTTTTAGTATTTGTTGTTATAGCGGCAACAGAAATACATCATCTGTGAAAATTTCAACTGTCTAGCTATCGCGGTTCTTGAGATACAGCCTGGTGACAGACAGACGGACGGACAGACGGACGGATAGACAGCGAAGTCTTAGGGTCCCGTTTTTACCCTTTGGGTACGGAACCCTAAAAACGGCTTGATAATTTTATGTTATAAAAATAATAGTGAGGTCACGGGGTTTTTGTAGTAAGCACGGAAGGCTGTCTCATAGTAAATATGAAAATATAAAAATATTATCCCGACATTTCGCGATGGTGTAATTGCAGTCACAGGCTAAGCAAGTAATTCATAGTGTGGTCACGTCTTACCCCACTGAGCGGTCTATTGTAAATTATACGGTGTTTTGTAACACAAATTATGCGATAAATAAAACGTTTAAGATATTTATCGACTTAGTTTGCCATGTGCTTTGATAATGCATTGCTTGTCGTGCTCGTGACATGACACACATGGTCGCGGGGTTCAGCTAACATTGAAAGAGTTGTCGTTACCTGTTGTTGACAATCATGTTGACATTTATTGTCATGAGTTTGATGAAGTGTAGTGATAAGATACTAATATTATAAAGAGGTAAAGTTTGTGAGGTTGTGAGGTTGTGAGGTTGTAGGGGCTAATCTCTGGATCTAGGGTTGCCAGGTCGCCAAACCTAATAGCCGGACATTTAGGTAAAAAGGCCGGCCATATTATTGAGAATTTTGTGTCTCAGTATTAATAGGTACAACTAAATCAAGCTGTTTTGATTAGTACCTTAAATCTTGTTAAATTCTAAATCGCCTGCGCTCGGCCACACTCGGCGCTCGCTCGTTTGCGAAATGTAAAAAGCCTAACTATGTCCGGTTTTATCCGGACGCCTGGCAACGCTATCTGGATCTACTGAACCGATTTTGACTGAGAATGTTACATTGAATTTAGCCGATTTCCATCGCATCGCGGTGCATTAACTTTGTGAAATATTTATCTTGTTTTGTACAGTAGAAGCGAAAAAAATTTGTAAAGATTTAAAACCGGCTTGGAAACGGTGAAATTGGCAGAAGATTAATGACCGAAGACAGGTAGGTGTCTTTGAAGAATGATTTAGGATTTATTTTTCAAAATTAGAGTTTTGTTACAGGCATAGATCAAAAAAGTATTTTATTATATTTGATTATTATTTGCTCCAGCTAACCTAACCCTACAAAAAGCTTGAGCTTTATGTGAAAGAAAACATCGTGGGGAAATCATTACCAAGGCGATATGGTACTTTGTAGTAGAAACTCGACTGGCTATCACTCTCGCTTTAGTTGAAAATCTGTCGCCAAGCATATATCGGTGCATTTTTTCAGTTGCACTTGACAGACTGTTGCCTTCAACAAATTGTGTAAGGTCAACAACACATTAGCATTCCCCCTGCAAAGCTGATGGCAATCAGGTGACCCGCAACGCAGAGTTTTGACCTAATTTTCAATGCTGTGTCTACAATATTATTTCTTTATTATCTCAATATTTTTGCAAAGATTTTTTTCCCTTAGTCTTGCTATCGATATCAGTTGCTCACAAATTACTATGCTTCCTCTAACATTTTTTTAATCGTATATCTACTTATTTCCAAATTCAAATAATCCGTACCAGCCAGTATGATTCGAAAACTACGACATTCCATTTTCTATTTAATAAATACAAATTCCAAAATCTCTTTATTAAGTAAACTCATTATGAGTATTTTTAATCGTCACATGTTTGATATATTACAAAATATGTTTTACTCTAATGCACGGTTCTTAAGGTTGCTTTTACTGAGAAGAGCCGCCAATAAACTCAGCAATTACTCTTTTTAAAAAAGCAACTTAGACTTATTACATATACGTTTAGTATTTACTTATTCTTAGCTATGTATCAAAACGCTTTTACCGGTTCAACGGTTTTCATGACTGTATGTATCATGTAATACCGATACTAGAATATATAAGCTTCGATTAGACCTACGTGACGTCACCAAGTGTAGGTCACGGCCTAACGTAGCGTAGGTAGCTCTATCTGTGTTCCAATGTAATATACTGACATCGGCGATAAATTATTTAAAGTTATTTATATATTATTAACATGTTCAAGGATATCCACTTGAAATTCAGCACATTACTATATTCACGGGATATTTCAGGCAGGTAAGTGATATGGCTACTTGTTTTAGGAGCAAAATATTACACTAGAACATACCTAACATAAAAAAACCAGCCAAGTGCGAGCCGGACTCGCGCACCGAGGGTTCCGTACAAACTTGTAAGTGTGTAAATAGTTTGTTAGTCACGGGAATCGAGTCTGAATATTGGAACGAAGTTCCTTATCGCGCGTTGTGAAAGGGGGCTAGACGGAAAAAATCTTACGACACTTTTAGTGTCACTGTCACTGTCACTGTCGGTGACAGTTGTGTGTAGTAAGCTATTGTAAGCTGTGCGGCGTGCGCATGTTTCTCTGTCTGTCTCTCTCTTTCTCTCTTATAGAAAGCAAGCCAGATATTTTCATTTCTATTTATATATATATATATATATATATAATATATATTTTTTTTTTTTATATGTACTCTCTCGACTTATATAACTTTTTTGTCAGTTTTTGTTCCAATAATGTTGTTTTTTTTCTGATGTAGCAACAAATTTACGTTTCTCTGATTTTTTCCTTTAATTGTGCTACATGACATTGCTTCTTGCAAAATTTCAAGGTTCTACGTCAATGGGAAGTACCCTATAAATTTTGATTCCCTTGAGAGCGTCGAAATACACGTTTTTTTGCGGCATAAGCGGCCGTATCTTTTTTTTACGTTTACTTAAAGTTTGATTTTTTCACAGCTTCAAGGGACTATAGACTTGAGTATATCGTTTTATCCTTTAAGGTTTCCGTTTTTGCTTTTGTGGTATGGAACCCTAAAAGTTGTCTATCACTGATATTATAAACAGGTAAATATTTTAAACTCCGAAACAACTGATCTGACTTTGAACATTCTCTCCCTAAATCTAATAATTAAATTAATTCATGTTTATTATATTGTATGGATCAAAAGGTCTGTCAAAAATTATCCCTGAGTGCTTAAAAATTTTCATCTCGAAAACGCGGGTTAAAATATAGGTAACCTCCTCCTTTTTTGAAGTCATCAAACACCGATGTGATTGTTTTACAGCCTTTCGTCACTTTCACTTATTTAATCACGTGACTGTCATCTGGGTGTTCGTCACCACGGCAACTAACTAATTAGTAAACACGCGTGACGTGTTGACATTCTATGACAGGTGACAAACCCGGTGTTGCCGCAACATAAATCTATTGTTATGAAAAGTGGAGAGAACAGTTTCCTTTTATAGAAACCCGCTGATCTTTATCGATTATTGTGGTATCGATTAATTGAGCCACTATTAAATAAATTATTCGTTTTGGCATCACGCAGGTCTAAAGAAATAGCGTGTAATCGCTCGACGTACTGTTTTATTTGAACACGTTTTCACTGGCGCCAGTAATTTCGGTCGATTATTCTCGTATTGAATACTAAACAATACCCACATTCACTACTATGTAGTCTGGGAGGAGCCATTAACTATTACTGCGAGAAATGTAAAGGACATTGCGCATCTTGTTACGATGAAAACACTTGAAAAATTAAACTTAGATTATTTAAAAACCTTATAAAAAAGAAACAACGTGTTAGCTATATAAATTTAACTATGGAAAATAAAGAAAATGGTATTTTTACCATTTTCTTTATTTTGCACGATTTTTAATTTTTTGAACTTCGTTTTTAATTGGTGTAACCTAGTAACCTTAGTAACCTAGGTATTAATTTTTTCTTAAAAAAAAGACCAATAGCGATATCTAACGTGTAAGTGGTTATTTTTATGTGACAAATCAATGGCCATATTGGCCATAGTTTGTAAAATCATCACAATATGTTGTGAGGTCATGATTACCTAAGAGTTGTGAGTACGCATAGCCAAGAATATTCATACATACTATTACACCTTTTTTACACCACGTGGAAATTTCAGAAACAAGTGCTTTGGGACCAACTTGCGACCAACAACAACTTTTTTCAAGTATTTTATTTTATAGTAGTATTTCCAAGTTTGCTCGATCAAAACGTATGATAATCAAAATTTATTTTATCAAATTCAGGTTTGTTTTCATTTTATATCTCAATTATGTTTAGTTATATAAATAATGTGAAAAATATAATACTTATGGTCGTAAATCTTTTAAAATTTTCTATGGAACATCTTTCATCTCACATTCAAAGCTTTGATATCTGTTGACGGCTTTATTTATTGTTAAATTTGTTAAAAAGAGGATAAAAAAACAAGTCCTTATTAAATTAAAGCAATGTCCTTGACATTCCAATTAATTTATGATAACGTATTACATAACAATGGCTAATGTAGGTAATGCATAACATCTAAATGGTTGAAATTAATAAATATTCATGACATCGAACATCATAAACCAAGAATGGATGTGAATCATCATATAAAAATCCTTATGACTAATAATACTATATATGAGCATATACCTATATGACAATAGATAATTAACTTTAGGACATAGAAAAAAAACTTACAAATGGCTGGCTATTAAAGTATGAATTATCCAACTCCAAATAAAGGAAGTTGCAAACAAACCTGTAAAAAAGGAAAAAAACATGATTATTGTATCTTGGAGAATTTATTTTGTTCGTAATTTATAAATGTGAAATTTTGTATGTTTGAATGCTTTTTGCTCATTTTGATGAAACTTGGCAGTACTTGCTTGGCACACAGGTACACTAACATTCTGGAATAAAACATAGAATAATTTTATCCCGGGAAAAGATAAGATTCCTCGAGCCGATAATTAACTAGTTTTACAACTGAGATGACAAATAACTAGTTTTTCGCCCCGCGGTTACACCCGGGTTCCCTATGGAATATAGATTAGTTATAGATATCATGTTAGACGGAGATAATGTAGCTTTCTGTTGCTGAAAGAATTTTAAGAATCGGTTTAGTAGTCCAAGATTACCCCTACAAACAAACGAAAAACAATCATTACCTCATTACAATATTAGCATAGAAAATCCCTAAACCGCTTCAATACGCCAAAAATGACACGGTGACTTGTCAATTACAAAATGCAAATTAGACATATTGTTAGACAATTGCTAATAGTGAAACAAGTTGCCTACAAAAGTACAGTTTGCTGCTAAAAAAAATGAATAGTTAACTCTTAATTTATCAATCAGAAGGTATAATATTGCTTGTATTCGAGTTTGGCAATAGCAAATAGTTTGGGCGATTCGCGTGTAACAAGCCACATCTCCTTGGGAGGTGTCAAAATGTTTTGTGCTATGGGCAGTGCTAGAATGCGTAGGTGATATTGTTTTCACAAGGCAGTTACATGTGGGAGAAATGTCAGATTATCCCCATATTCAATTTAATATAACCTCTTTTGCCTTGAAATTTGACATATAGTTATAGGTAGATACATCACTATTTGTTATTTAATTAATTAAGTTGGGGCTACCACACATGTTTTTAAATATGTTAGGACTTTTATTAAAAAAAACTATCATTTTACTGTTCCTCCATCCAATTAATTGTTCTTCGCGGTTTCCGTGGGATATTTTTTTCCGGGATAAAAAGTATCCTATCTCTCAAGTTGGATCAAACTGCACACAGTGTGCAAATTTCATTAAAATCGGTTCATTCGTTTAGGACAGGGGTCGAAAACTTTTTAGACAAAGAGCCATATTCCAGAAAAATATTGATTTCTCGGAAGCTCAAAGAGCCGCAGTTTTCTGTTTTAGATTTTACACTGTATTCCAAAATTTAATAGGGCTGTAGTAAACTGTGTTCGGGTTCGAAATAAAGACAATTATTTGGCTCGCAGTATTTACGAAATATTTGATCTCATATGCACAAAAAAATGATTTTGAGGGGAACTTGAAGAGCCGCAACTGACCCTACGAAGAGCCGCAAGGGGCTCGCGAGCCGCGGTTTGCACAATGTGACACGATTTTTTTATATTATAGATTCCGCGTTCCCGGAATAAAAAAAATAGGTAACTTATGTCTCTCTCCGGTCCAACAAACACAAACACTTGCTTTACTACAAAAGTATTATGAAAATAATCACAAGCCTATCAATATTAAAAGAGAAGTTGCTTTTATAACTGTAACCAAGTTTAGTATAAACGTCCACTAGCAAAGCGAAGATAAGCTATGTAGTTTTTCCTAAAGGAAAATGCCAATCACACCGAATGGAACGACGAGAATGACGGAAGCTCGCACTCGACATTCTATTACTAACATTGGCATTATTGGAATTTGTACTTTACAGTATAGGTACAATTATATAACAACCCACATCTGATGTCATTAAATTGTACTTAGTATGTCCTGTATACATCCGGTATGTAGAAAGACAAACTTAATAACTCAACTTGATTATATAATAGATTATATTATTATCTTTTTGTTTTCCTGGGACAGCAGTCCATATTATAGCCAACAGGTTAAGGGGGACACAGGTGGACGGGTCATCTGCCAAATATACATATAAATAAGTTAAACAAAACAGTTCAATACCTATTTCTCCTCGGTTTTTTTTTCAAAATTTTCATTTTATTATTATTCGACTACTGGTAATAACTGAAATGAGCATTCTAAAAAGAAATCGAACACGGCTATCAAAATCCTAATTTAATAAACACTAATTCAAAATTCAAAAAGTACGCCTGTATTTGTCCAAATTATCAATTTATGACTTTTGCGGTTGAGGCCACGGGTCCGTGGGGGTCTGAAGCTCGTCGTTTCGCAAATATTTTATGTAAAAAATTTATCGAGGCCTCGGGTGACCGGCGGGCGGGGAGCTTTTTCCGCCAACGCATCAGCTTGGCCATCCAAAGAGGAAACGCTGCCAGCCTTCTGGGAACCTTGCCGATCGGCAGCAGCGGCAGCCTCGAAGAAGTTTTTTATATATTATAGTTGTACATTTGTTTGTATATTTTGTACATTTGTTGTAAATAAAATAATTATAATATTAAATAAACACTAAATGATCACCAATATCAACTCCAAAAGGTAACAGATCCTCTCCATATACGTAGTATTTACGTTGGCTCATGAGCTCTGCCATTGTTCGCACTAGTAAGAGGCATGCACAGTATCTTGTTGACACAGATGCACTCAACATTGTCATTGAGTACAAGTTAAATAAAAATGTCACGGTTTTACTCGCCTCGCCACAATGGAGAGGGCTTCAATATTCATTAGGGTATTCTGGAACCGTTTAGAATTTGGAATTTGGACATATCTTTTAGGAAGGGGATATTGCTATGGTTATTGTTACTACTGCGTAGTGCATAACAGGGTATATGCCACAAACTGTTTTCAGTACATGAGCGTTTTTTTTTATGTAAGATCACGTTTTTTCAGGAAAGACGCCTATATAGAGAAACTTTAAAAGCAAAATCTTATCTAAATACAAAATTTGATACAAATCATAATAGCCGTTTCCGAGATGCACGAATTAAGTATTTTCAATATGAATGAATAATATGAATTGCTAGTTTACATTCATACATAGTGAATTTGTATTTATTTATTTTTTGAAACTTATAAATTTTAATCCTAATTTATAAACACAATAAATTTTAAATTAGTTATCTAACAAAAGATAGAATTTTAGATAAAAAATGTTTCTGAAAACCCAATATTAATTTGCAAGTCCCTTTTACTCCCAAAGAATACAGTTTAAAATTCGCATAGAAATGAGACAGATGTCCCCAACTGATGCAGAATGCAAAGCAATTACGCATGGCAATGATAATAAACCTACATCAGTTAATTGTACCCCTGCAAAATAATAATATGAGTGAATGTGTCGTAAATCTGCCCGAGTGACACTATTCAGGCGAGATATTACGTGCCTTAGTCTGGGGGACAAGTGATAAGTTATTGATTGATACGTTATATTTGGTAAAGTTTGATGTTTGATTAGCCATCTCCATTGGAACAAGGAGTAGTTTAGTCGTGTGTGATAAAAAGTAGCCTAAAATTCGTACAACTACAGTTAGTCGTGTTCATTTGTTTGATGATCAAAATTATTTGTCAATTAAGTAAGTAGAATCGCAAGTTTTAATTTTCCAAGGTTGAAACATTAAAAACAGTATTATAGAGATAAATAAATGCGTACAATTTATTTTTAGTTTTATTGTGATACAATTTGGTGGATTCTTACAATTTTTTTAACGACTGAAGTCGCTTTCACTTCATGTATCTTTCAGGAGATAAAGATGACACGCGACCACTTTTAACTTACTACACCGAACTTTCACGAATTATTTCCAGCGAGTGATCTCACTCAACCTTGGGGTCTTACTCTGTGTGCGTGCGCCATAAACCACCGCCATTTTTGTATTTGTCGTGTGTACGTGAACGATACTCTAGCCTCTACTACATTTATTGCAATTGTGAAATTACGTGACGTATATCCATTAAATAAAACTATGGCAATCAATCATGAATCATTTGATTGAAACATACTCAACTCGAGTATTGTTACTGCAACTGTAAGTAAGTGAGCATTATCCTTTATAAAAAAAATGATTAAAAAATAACCTAAAAACCACGTTTTATAAATTTAGAATGCATTGTAATCGAGTTGTGAGCTACCCTGAAAGTTTCAACCGGATAGCTAATCGGAAAGTTCTCGAAATTTGAGTTGCAAGATTCCATCCGGAACGACAGACAGACAAACTTACAAACAAGAAAATTAGTTAATAAAAACGTGGTAATAATAAAATTATGCTCCTTTGTCATAAAATTATTCAAAGATTGACTTGAATTTGCGTTGACGAAACTACTAAGCCCTCTATCCTACATGGACGGGTCAGTGGCCAAACGCAAGCCCATAAAATGTAAAAAATAAAATATATCACAAGGATTTAATAATAAAAGAAGTATGTTTATAGAAAGCTAAAGCCGTTAAAATCGACTGAAGCGGCTTAATTGATGACCATTAAAACGTGATGGTTATAATAAAACTATGTCTAATATAATAATTTATAGCACGAGTTTGTTTTATTGCAAGTTAGAAATTAATTTTAATTTTATATCTGAACTTAGCTAAGCTTTGACCCACTTTTTTATTGTCGCTTTAATTTGTCACGTAAAGACTTGTATAAATTACCTTTTTAAACCCATTAAATTAAGTTTAAACAAGTCTACAAAGTAAAAAAAGTTTCAGTTATTTGTTGTTACAGCGGCAACAGAAATGCATCATCTGTGAAAATTTCAACTGTATAGCTATCACGGTTCATGAGATACAGTCTGGTGATAGACAGACAGACGGACTGCAGAGTCTTAGTTATAGGGTTTCCGTTTTAACCCTTTGGGTACGGAACCCTAAAAGAAACGTGCGAGCCTTACAGTATCGCATATGATGTGTAACATCTGACATCTCACCTTGGTGAATATCATACATGTACGACAAAAGGAATGACAAATCCATCCAACCAACCTCTCGAAAAATGGGTTGTAGAGTTGGCTGTAAGATGGTTATCTGACAGCCAACTCTACCCCAGCGCGTGCTCATTGGTCAATAAACGAGTTTCGAGTTTGAGTTTGAGGCTGTATGGGCTAAAACCCTTTGCCTGCACTACAATAGACGAAATAAAATTACACAAATAGAGATGGTAGGCTCTATCTGAAAATACGGCTTCCTGATTTGCAGGAAAGCGAGAAGAAAGATCGGCAATGGACTATCTCGTGTTTAAAAATATATTTCCAAACCCGGCTGTTTATTTGAACGACATACAGGTGTTAAATGTAACAAAATGTTAATTAACAAGATGTCAATGGTGATCCCGCCATATGGGTACGAGACGGGAATATCTCAGCGGATCAGAGATCAAAAGCGATCCACATTTCGCGCTACAAATAGACGCGGATTCTAGTGAGAATTGGTTGTAGAATATTTCTTCTATTTAAAATCTTTGTTGTAAGTAAAGCTTGTAAATAAATAAATTTGTAGCTGGAGTAAACTTTTTTTTTTTTTTTTTTTTTTTTATTCTGGATAAGCTTGTGTTTGACCACAATCTCACCATGGTAAGTGATGATGTGGCCGAAGGTGGTAAGCACACAAAGCCTAGATGGGAACTGGCTCTCAAGTGCAGCTGTCGGAACACACCGATAGGTGCTTGGCGACAGGTTTGTTTCCTCACGATGTTTTCCTTGCTATGGTTTCCTCACGATGTTTTCCTTCACCGAAAGCTCAAGCTCATTGTAGGATTCGAACCCACGACCTTCGTCGCGGTATTCGACGTCACTTACCACTGAGCTATCATCGCCTTAAAAACTTATAGTTGCGAGAGCAATGTGAATAAGATGACCATATTACTTTCTATCAATAAAAGACAAAAGTTGAATCGCTTATACATATACTAGATTCTATATTGTTATCTTATTGTTTTTCTGGGGCATCTGTCTCTATTATAGCCTACGGGCTAATGTCAGCAATTACGCGTATTTTCATTCATTACTTTGAGAAATAATTTCTGAGTAACGAAAGACAACTGTCAAATCGCTCCAGCTAATAAAAAATCCAACTTTATTTAGAAAAGTCAGGATTATAATAATTTCTACAGGATATTTTGGAAATAATATCGGTACTACCATTATCTATTCTGTGATAATACGCAGTAATTTCTGATTGGGACAATTAGATTGGGAATTACTGCGTTTTATTCTTACCCTGAACCCTACTCTATTCTTACACTGAACCATAGACGCAGGGAAACGGTTTCACCCGCGATTGTAACATAAATTAGCAATGTCTATAGGATAAGATAGATTTTATAGTGAAATAATTTTCAAATAAGTTTCGGAGATACCTCAACTTAGCCTAGTATAAATTGTACATAAAGTGACCTGTAGAGAGAGATGTTAATCCGAGTTGCATTAAAGAGATTATTATTAAACCAGGGTGCCAGTGGTGCCAGCGTGCGCTTCCTGTTCACTCAACTGTCACTTTGGATTTAGCTGTCAATGTGGACTAGCTAGGGGACTTGCTATATTATGTAAGGCCAAACTTACACTGGTAAGTTGCTTTCGTAAGTTTTATGTAAGTAACTTACGGCTGCATTTAAAGTAGAAAGAAATTACGGTACGCGACTTACAAAGCGTGTTTACATTTGAAAATTTATTGTAAGTTAATTACGTAAGTTACTTACACTTCTGTTAAATTGGGTGTATTTATGTGCTATAAAACACCAAGTATTATTCTGCTTTAGGTATATTTAGCACTAGCTGTCCCCCGCGGTTTCACCCGCGTTCCCATGGGACCTTTTAATTTTTCGGGTTAATATACATATAGCCTATGACACTCACAAATAACGTGGCTTTCTATTGGTAAAAGAATTTTCAAAATCGGTTCAGTAGATCCAGAGATTACCCCCTACAAACTCCCAAACTTTACCTCTTTATAATATTAGTATAGATTATTATTATTCTTCTAAAAGAGGAGTAAGAAGGTTTTTGCAAGGTTGGCAACGCGCTCGTGACGTTTCTGGTGTTGCAAGCGTCCACAGGCTACGGTAACCGCTTACCATCACGTGGGCCGTAAGCTTGTTTGCCACCTAGTGGTATAAAAACTTCTTCGTGTCATCTCGTCATAGGTTTGTCATTCTAAGCAATTTATACCGTGGGACCAACTCAGAATTTTGTTTTTATCGACCAAGGTAATAGTAAAACCAAATACTATACTGGAATATATTAGAATACCAAAATATGGCTTGACTTGGGGATGAAATGCAAGCATAATAGTTAAAAATTTCATGAAATAGACACTAAATAGCATTTTGAATGCGATTCGTTGTTATAGAATAGATCATTATAAGCCCATAATACTGTGGGCTTTGGTTTATGTGAGGTGCCCGGTAGCGCTAGGCAATTCTAGATTACATCTATCTGAAGGCAAACATGCCAAACGCTGCCATTGTAGGACGTGCCGTTATGTTTATTCCACTTGGGCCCGTTTAGAATCAACCCTTTGTAAAAAATATTATTATTTGAAAGTAAATTGGAAACCTGGAATTAAATATGACTTATTTGTAATTCTGAAACTTTTAATTTACTTTAGTAATAGTTGAAAAATATAGTAAATAAAAAAATATTTTTACCAACCTTTTGGACTAAATGATAAATGAATGTAAGACGTAGGTTGGTACGTAATTAGCTAATGCGCCACAAAATTTATTGGTATTTCGAATTGGCGTGGAAATGTTACAAAATTAGGACAAAGATTTCTTTTATTTCTATGGACGTAGGTAAAACGTCGGGGAATTGCTAGAAAGAGTTGCTCGAGTGAAAGTGAGCTGATAGTAAAAATCTTACAAAATTTCAGGGAAAACGAATTGATTGATTTTTGTGTACAA
This sequence comes from Ochropacha duplaris, assembly GCA_951361185.1. NCBI lineage: Eukaryota > Metazoa > Arthropoda > Insecta > Lepidoptera > Drepanidae > Ochropacha > Ochropacha duplaris. Next base: position 12,178,139 of record OX592696.1, on the reverse strand, counting down.
ACTACAGGCATTCTGGGATTTTAAGTGATGTGATGAATAGCAGTACCTACTACTTAGGTTGCCGATACAAAAAACTTTTATTGCTATTTGAAAACAAAAAGATATTTTTTTTCTTATTTTTCCTCGAGTAGTATCCAGGTCCACAATTTGGTGCCCGCTTATCGTTGTTTTTTTTGGACACGCTGTATAAAAGTTAACAGCTGCATCTTTTTCAATCATTTATTATAAGAACTAGATTAATCTAGTTCTAGTTCATGCTTGAATCACATTTGTATTTATAGATACATTTTATAGACTCTATTATTAGATAGACGGATGATCCAGTGACCGAAAAAAACAGTGGACGCAGAACGTACAAATCATTGAATCAAAACATTGAAATTATATTTTCTTTATTACAGCTAGTAAAGAATATTTCATTCATTCATTCATTCACGTCAAAGTAAATAGTACATAAATGAATCACATTTACCTAATGGAAATGATAGGAAGCAATCAAAGGGTCCCAAGCGGCACACATCTGACCGTAACACTATCCCTTTGATGTTTCATTGCGAATGGGAACAATGGTTTTCGTGAGGCCACATCATGATATATTCAGTTATTGTATTGCAGCTTATGTCACCATATCACTATTTTGGTAATGTCACCGAAGAATAGTAATGTTCGTAAATGTGGCCACCTGAAGTGAGGTTTGAACTGCGGGGTACTCTAGAATAACTTGGTGGTCTCGATGTTTATTTGTTTTTAATCCCCGACGCAAAAAGAGAGGGGTGTTATAAGTTTAACGTGTCTGTCTGTGTATCTATCTGTGTATCTGACTGTGGTATCGTAGCTCCCAAACGGATGAACCGATTTTCGTTTAGTTTTTTTTGTGTCATAGATAATTTTATCCCGAGTGTTCTTAGCCATGTTTCATGAAAATCTGTTCAGCCGTTTGAAGATCATCAGCTCTTTTCTAGTTGATGAGGGGATCGGACTAACTTGCTTATGTCCGATCGATTCGAAATTTAAATAAATATCCTCGGACATTTTTCACACACGGCTATCTGATCCCAAACTAAGCAAATCTTGTAATATGGAAACCAGATGACTGATATACTACATAGACTACTTTTTTTTGTAAATACATACTTAAATAGATAATAACACACAGACTCAGGACAAACAGACATGTTCATGCACACAAATGTGTGTCCTGGATGGGAATCGAACCCACGACCTGCGGCGTGATAGGCAGTGTATTAACCAACCACGCCAACCGGTCCGTCTCAATTTAGTACCGTGTAACTTCAATGATATTGAAAGTATATGGTAAGGTAACCATGACCTGATCAGCCGTTTGAAGATCATCAGCTCTTTAATAGTTGATGAGGGGATCTGACTACCTTCCATATGTCCTATCATTCGAAATTTAGTACCGTGTTACTTCAATGATATTGAAAGTATATGGTAAGGTAACCATGACCTGATCAGCCGTTTGAAGATCATCAGCTCTTTAATAGTTGATGAGGGGATCTGACTACCTTCCATATGTCCTATCATTCGAAATTTGGTACCGTGTTACTTCAATGATATTAAAAGTATATCAGTAAGTAAATTATTTATAATATATGCGTGTGTATAATTATTATAGACAAGAAATTCAGGCTATTATTTTTTAATATATTTTTCTTCTTTTTTGTTTTGTGTTTAAGCATGAAATAGCTGTCAGATAGTCATAATAATATTATAAAGAATAGAAAGAAGAAGAAAGAAATAAATTTTATTTGCCAATCATCAAACACAATAATATAATGGTAAAAACATAAGGTAAAGACAAATATGGCCACAGCTCAGCATTATGCGGCAGCACAGATCTGTGCTACAGCGCTGGTATTCTGCTGAGGCCAGCTAGAATGTAATCTTAGCGAGTGTCTTGCCGGTTCTTCTCAGTTGAACGCTTACTTCTGACCGGTGGTAAATTATGTAGCTCGACTTTCATTAGTTCCTACATTCCTAGGGCCTAAACTGAAAATGGTTTTGACTTTTAAGAAAGTGAGTTTTTTATTACTTATACGATCATAACTACCAGGATCCCCGAAATTATATAATTTAAGAATAAATTAATAAATTTATAATTGAGTTATAATTTATTGCCCATGTCCATATTACATAAGTATATCCTTAGTCCAACCCTGGCAGAAACAAGTTTTTTTTAAAGGTAATTTATTACTCTTCGTGCCAAAAAGAGACAGATTTGTGACCTTTGAATTGACCTAGTGATATAAATGTGCTGAAGGTTTTTAATTCATTAAGTATTTATTATGATTTAATAAATTTATACTAGCTGTCCCCCGCGGTTTCAACTGTGTTCCCGAGAGAATTAAGAGATAAGATCCCTTGAGATCGCGGGTGAAGCTGCGGGGCGGAAACCTTGTATGGATATAACTAAATTAAATTATCCTCGAACGATCCCAACTTAAGCAGAGCTTGTACCTACTATGGAATTGTCCTGGATGGGAATCGATCGAACCCACAACCTTTTGCACAAAAGGCAGTTTTCTTACCAACCCCGCAATCCGGCGCATCTATTTTTTCACTAGAAGTATCGCGTCACCGCCGTCACCCTCCAATTAAGTACCACATTGCAATTTGTCTATTTATGTTCAAACATCACACTAATGTTGCTAATGTCGACACCGGGCGCCCCCTGCCGGGTCACGCCGGGTGCCTAGTTACCAGTGACAGATGTGGCATCTGTCATATTGTAAGGTACTTTGTGTATTTCCGACCCTATTCTTAAAGTTTTTATAGCATCAGTGATAAAACAAATTAATTTACACTTAACGCAGACATTTGTCTTTTTTTATTTTTTTATTCTGGATAGGCTTGTGTTTGACCACAATCTCACCATGGTAAGTGATGATGTGGCCGAAGGTGGTAAGCACACAAGCCTAGATAAATAAATATCCTCAAGTGCAGCTGTCGGAACACACCGATAGGTGCTTGGCAGATTTTCAACATGAGGGTGGTAGCCAGCCAGTCGGGTACTACAAAGTACCCTACCACCGTGCTATGGTTTCCTCACGATGTTTTCGTTCACCGAAAGCTCAAGCTCATTGTAGGATTCGAACCCACGACCTTCGTCGCGGTATCCGACGTCACTTACCACTGATCTATCATCGCTTTAAGGCGTCTCCCTCCAAGAATATGTTTGTTTGTCCCGAGTCTAGGCGTTACGTTTTTTTTTAATTTTAGATAAGCTTGCAATCTCATGCAAGCAACTGAAGCTCTCTGAGTAAGCCGGCAAGAAATTAGGCGAGGATCGGTCAATGTCTTTTTGTCTTTTCTATACCAGAGGACAACCACCCAGGTGGGTCACCTGGCAAGTGACTACCGTCGCCTGTTGTGTCTGTTGTCGACTATTTACTAACACTAACTGGAACTGTCGGAACATACCACAGAGGTAGGAACATACCGATAGGTGCTTAGCGAGAGATTTTCAACTTGAGAGTGCCCAGAGCCAGCCAGTAGAGTACTAGAAAGTACCTACCCTACCACCGTGCAAAAGGCTACCTACCTATATCCAAAATGTTTTACCAATTAATTGCTTTTGGCATCTAAGAGGTGACCAGCCATTTTTTTTTTATTTTTTTTTTTTTTTTTATTGTTCAATAGGTTTGCGTTTGACCACATCTCACTTGATCTTAGGTGATGATGTGGTCTACGATGGTGCACGCTTACCCAGAAGTAACCTGTTCATACAATATGAGTAAGGACTCTAGTTTCATTACGTAATATTTCACTTCACGTTCTCCTAAATTCATAACAATTAAGCCGCATCATCGAGTGACAATGAATGCCACTGTTAAACGCTTAAATACGTCAATGTCACAAATGGCCGTATATCAATTAGTTTGACAGTTGGGCATTAAACAAAATTATTTCGGACATTCTTTATTGTTGTTAGGTGACGTGATGAACTGTCAGAAACATAACATATACTTTTAATATTCATAACCTAATAGATAGGTGTTTATCTGTCTATTATTATGTTATCAATATACGTGATGCACGTATTATGAACTATTATGTAACCAAAACTGATTATATTAGGTATATTACATATACAGACAGCCCGGTAAGTAGTACCACAAACTGAAGGAGATGGGCGGGTCACCTACTAAATTTACAAAAATGACCTTAGTGTCACCATTTTCGAGATATTTAAAATCAGAAATTCAAAACTCAATAAATATCTAAAATATTTAAATAGGTCACATTAACACTCATTTTAATAGTAATAACTTTATTTAAATTTATACTTATTTTTGGAACGAAGTTCCTTATCGCGCGTTGTGAAAGGGGGCTAGACGGAAAAAAAACTTACGAAAAGTTGTGACGACACTTTTTTTTGCTATAGTAAGCTATTGTAAGCTGTGCGGCGTGCGCATGTTTCTCTGTCTGTCTCTCTCTCTCTCTTATAGAAAGCAAGCCAGATATTTTCATTTCTATTTATATATATATATAAATATAAATGTTTTTTTTTATATATATATACTCTCTCGACTTATATAACTTTGTTCCATCCGGGTGTCCCTTGACACCTCTCAAGTTTTTTAGTTTTTATTTTGTATACTTTGTACATTTTTTGTAAATAAATTGTAAATATACCTGTGTTATAGTTATTTTAAGGTTTATCTCTGAACATTTGTCGTTAAATAATAGTCACATATTTACATGACGATAACAAGATCTATTCCGACATGTCAAATTCATGACAATGTTAAATAAATTATGTGAATGAAAACAAATGTGGTATCAGTGACTCTGTTGTTTAATTTATGCTGAATCATTCAATTAATTTTATCATTCACTTTCGTAATGGTATTTCATTTAGGAGAATTACGCTATATTAAAGATGTTTAAAATTTTTCCCAATTTTGATAACGATCTGCAACAATATTTTATACCTATTTACAAATTCACAAGCAGGACCATTTGAGACGAATTTTAGCAAACAGGCAACCTGTAGCATGGAGGCTATACAATAAGCTACTTATGTCGAAACAATTTATTCGAAAACTAGCCCGCCCGCGGTTTCACCCGCATACTTTTTCACCCTTTTAAGGGTTGCATTTCGAAAAATCATTTTTTATTCCCTTTTTTTTTATGTCACTAGTGACAACGAGGCAGGCGGGTCACCTGATGGTAAGAGTACACCTTATTACAATGCCTTAAGGGCAAGGGCAACTGACTCTCAAGTGCAACTGCCGGATCACACCAACAGGTGCTTTGCGACAGATTTTCAACTTGACTAAGTCTTAAAAACAACACCTGTAAAAATCTCAGTATTCTAGGTTCAAGGGTTTAGGCTGGGCGTTGATGTGTCAGTGAGTCAGGCCTTTTTTTATCCATGATTTTTTCTATTTATTCTATCTATTTTGTTTGTTTGTTTTTTTGCATTGAATAGGCTCTGAAACTACTGGACCGATTTGAATAATTCTTTCACCATTAGAAAGCTACATTATCCCTGATGAACATAGGCTATATTATGTCGCGGGAAAAGATAAGATCCCACAAGGGTGAAACCGCGGGGAACAGCTAGTATAATATATTTAAATAAAAGTTGTAAAATTGATAAAAGATTTTATCAACAAAGGCTTGATATAAGATATCGCAATCAATACTCCGAATTGAACACTTCACTTAATTTCTCTATATAAACCATTTACGATATTTACCTCTTCACTAACAATATTGGCGTATATTTCATAGGTAGGTTGATTTTATTGAAGCTTGAGAGTTCGTGGGTAATTTTTTTTATGTACCACAAGTGATAACCAGGCAGAAGGGTCCCCTGATGATAAATGAATATCGTCGCCTATCTATAGACATTAGCAATACCAGGGGGATTGCCTTACTACACCTTATTACAATGCCCTAAAAGTGGAAACATTGTATAGAATAGAACCTTAAAAAAACTGCCTTTCCACTACCTTTTAGGTTGTCCTGGGTATACCTTCAAGTAGTATAATATAACTTATGGTTAGGAACTTAGGACCTTGGTACACAATTTTCTTAGTTAGAAATCAGATACCGTGTGAAGAACAGTTCAGAATATTTATTTATTTACCTAATACAATTCTTCTGTGAATAAATGTTTTACCATAAATGTACCACATCTGTCATTTTCAGTCCATCCGTCACCCATGTATGTACTGTATTTCTTAGTACATATATGTCAAAATACCAACAAATGTGTATTGAGAGCCGTAAATAATCACATTACACGGGTGGCCATTAACAGATGCGTACAAGTAAATCAATTTCACACACGGCTTTGATGAGATTGGACGATCGTCTGCGACAGCTTGGTTGTCATTATTAAATGATTTACGGATATGAGGAAAGAACCAAGTGAAAAATGGGTCTGGATAAAAATTTATAGGTCATTGTCCTCGCAGTCAAATTGGCAATAATTGGCTGGGTGAAAAATTCAAATCCAGCAATGATTAATCATGTAGCAGAGGTTAATGCTAATAAAGAACATATTGAAACACTTTAGGAAATACTGGCCGATAGGAGCAATAGAGCAATTGGTCCGGAATAATAAACTATTGTTATAGCAATTTTGACAAACTATCAGCAAGGGACTAGAGTTGATCTTTGAGAAGTTCCTAAAATAAAAGATCTTGAAGAACCAATTTGGATGGGAAATTTTTGGAAATTATATATTATGATCTTAATCCTAAGTAAGTACAAATACGTTTTAAAATCTCATATCAATTTACAGTGGATGAGAAAATTACTGTAAATATTTTGTTAAATACATAGAAATTACATTTTACGAAAGTGAAAACACATTTTACGCATAACGTCTTTAGATGCAAGTTAGAAATGATTTACGCATAGGCTTTATCAGCGACGCAAAGAAATTCTTATCGTCAACATGTATATCCTATAGATTTCCTCAGATTTAATGTATTGTCCCTACATTTCACTTGGGCATGCCTTTCACTATTTATTCTTCTTCTTGTCTTTTTACCATGCTCTCAGCGGTCTGCTGACCTCTAGGTAATGTTTTCCTCCACTCCGCTCTATCACTAGTCGTCTCAGTACTCACACCTTTCATAAACATATCATTCTTCACGCAGTTCACCCAAAACTTCTTTGGCCTTCCTCTACCTCTAGATATTTTAAATTATTTAAAACCCATCGTTTTACAGTCACAGTTCACGCGTCAGTGCCCTTCGTAGAACGAAAACGTGAAATATTTGGGACACCAAAGATTTCTGTGGAACACTTTCTTTTTCATTTGAAGCGACGTCGTCAAGCCTATTTGAACAACGATTAGTTGTCGCTCTTGTCACTATTTGTGCGATATGATGCAAGGATTCTTGTTTCATTGCCAACATAAAGATTTATTATCGCGAATGTCAAATTTTAAGATAACTGTCTTGCACTAATGTTTTTATGACTCCGCGAAATCGTCTTGTTTATTTTTGTTATGTGACGATTATTTTGTTTATTATTATTTTATATTTCGAATACTATTATTTTCTCAGTATTTCTTCTGTCTCTATTTCGTAAGTAAATACATATATTGCGTCGTTTTCCAAAGAAAATAAAAAAATATTTTATTTGCTTACCTAAAAAGTATTTTTTGGTGTCCAATCATTCCTATCAAAAACTATTACTAATTCCGGACACTTAATACGTATGTTGGATATGTATAAAGTACAAGATTATAAATATCTGGTTGCAGTGATTAAAACAAAAGTAATAAATCTTTACCATCATTAAATGCTGTAGGTGCGTATATACCTACAGGAACTTTGTTTATTATTTTAAACACACAGAATTCTTAGAACTTCAAATGGAATTTAAACACCACTTTATAGAACCTACAAAACGTAGACAGACATGTTATTTGCGACAAAACAATATAAAACCATGATACTGATTCTAAGAAGACATTTGAAGTATCGATGCTAAATGCGGGACAATATTTAATCTGTGGAACAATATGAATAGTGATGCCTAACGCTGATTGAGGACTTTTTGGCGAGAACTTGCAAAGTGACGTTGAGTTTTCGTTTTATTTTCATTAAATCGTTTTGTCTAATAACCAGTGAAGTGAAATGAAATCAAAGTTGTATCGGTTGGGACTTTTCAGGTTGTCTCAAAAAGTGTGAAAAGTGTCAGTGAAACAGCCACCAATTAAATTCAACCAATACCTAATTTAAATTTTCACAGAAAGAAAATAAGATAAAAGGCTTCGCGAGTAAATGAAAACTGTTTGTAGATAAACGAATAGGAAAAATAAAGATAAAAGAAAATAGCAAATTCTAGTTGGCGGTAAGTTAATATTAAATATTTATAGACGAATTAAAAGGAATCTGATTTCAATAAATGCTGTAACATAAGTGCTGTAATAAAACAAAACAAATACTTGAGATTCCCGCCTCTAAGTCTGGTCATTTTTTATCGACGTAAAGAACAAAACGAATCGAACATGAAATGCAAACATTTTTTTTACTGTCTTCGAGCGTGCTGCATAAATTTTCGTTTTGACATCTTTCGTACCTACGTGATACCTTGATTTATATCTATCTGATTTTTTTCTCTTTTCAAAGAAACTCTTGAGAAACTTACACTAGATTTTATCTAATTTGTACATTATTGTAACCTAAAGAATTCCTCACGCCTTATGGTATGCGGTTTTCAGCGACCGAATCTTAAGCAACAGGTGCTTAGATGATACCAATTCTAGAATCAACATGTGACTTATTATTATTAGAATCGTTAACAAGTTTAGGTAATTATTAGGTATTTGTTGATTATATTATATTTATCAAGGTTAGATACCTCATCAGTTTCTATTAACTTTAATCCACGTGTAAGTATTATGCTAATACAAATATAATTATGTTTAAGTTCGCAAAGAATGGTATAAAATTCCTTAACCAACATAGGTACATATACCTACTTCTTAATATATACTTAATTTTCAAGTAATATTTCAGCTATATTCATTCTATATCCTTGAAAAACTTATTTTATATACAGTAGGTACATACATAATTTCTTAAAAACACATATCGTAAAATTGCAAATTTCCATAGCGATAGCGCTCTTACTCTGAAAAAAAAATTGATAAGCGGATCAGTATCAATGTTTTTACCTTATCATGTGGATGTCGCACGGTCACACACTTGCACAATAATAACACGAACAATTAATTGAGTCAAATTTAAACCGCGTCTATGGTAGTTTTAAGTTAGTTTTGTGATTAAATCGAGGTGTTTATGTGGTGCGGTCGCGGCGCGTGTTCTCACTGCGAATGGTTTCAGGCGACTGGTTGGATGGATGGAGTTAGGTTAGGTTGGCGTCGCTTCGCGCGCCGGCCGGCGTCGTTGTGGTGGGATGATTGGTACGAAATTTTCTCTTCAGTCAACTAAGCGATTATGACGTCACTTTTGTAAAGAAAACTATTCCAGAGCGCTGACAACGCACTCCGGTCCATGAAGGTTTCGTTTAAAAAAATATAGAATTATGACTGGATTTATGTCATAAATGTTTCTTTTTACTATTTTTTGGAATATTGTGGAATATTATATGGTGGAATATTTTAATTTGTACGATTTTTATGAAATATTTGTTACCTACGTAATGTTTTAGGTATAACAGTTTTATTTGCTCTACAATTTCGATAGTTTTCAAGGCCGATTCATTCATACGTACGTACCTACGTTACGTTATTTAAATTAGGAAGGTATTGGAATGTAGATTGACTAGCATGTGAATATAATTCATACTTAAATAGCGTTATCTATAGACATTCCTTCCTAAATTCCTAAAAGGCGAAAATTCCTTCCTTGAATATTTTTTGTTTCAAAATATTATGTTTTTTTTTTAATACCACAAGTGACAACGAAGCTGACGGTTCACCTGGTGGTAAGTGACTACCGTCGCCTATAGACATTAGCAATACCAAGGGGATTGCCAATGTGTTGTACACCTTATTACAATGCCTTAAAGGCAACCGGCTCTCAAGTGCAACTGCCGGAACACACCAACAGGTGCTTGGTGACAGATTTTCAACTTGAGGGTGGTAGCCATCCAGTCGAGTACTACAAAGTACCGAAGCACCGAAAGCTCAAACCCATTGTAGGATTCGAACCCACGACCTTCGCCGCGGTGTCCGACGTCACTACCACTGAGCTATCATCGCCTTGAATTTGAGTTTTCTTTTCACTTATTTACATTTTTTATCATATTCCAAATGTTTCTTTTTAGCCTTGAATGAGTCACAATTATTGTCAAAAAATATATAAAATATACATACAATCTAGATATTATAAAAAAACTTCCTCGAGACTGCCGCTGCTGCCGATCGGCAAGGTTCCTCGCAGACTGGCACCGTTTCCTCTTTGATTTTTTTTTCTTTATTTTACTTGACATTAGTAAATACCTCGAATATCAAAGTAGGTCAACCCTGTATCACGAAACCGTTAAACTTAATTTCTTATAGCTCTATACTTATAGATTTGTTAAAATAAATATAAAGTATTTATAGGAATGCACAATTTTTCGGCTACCGTCATTACGTAGATAATTAATTCACTTTTCCGTCCCTACGGAGGCCGCCGTGTTATCAAAAATTAGAGCGTTATCTTTCATATATCTTTATGATACTAAACTATGCGCTTAAATAAACAGCCCATCTTCTGACATTTTATAAACGTCCGCAAAATATGATGTGACTACTTGTGACGTCACACATGTTTCCTGGCTGGTGCGCTATCTAGGGAATGCAATCTCGATCTCGCGAGATCTCGCCTCATTTTCGAGATCAATCTCGAAGCATAAAATTACGAGATCTCGGCCGAGATTGACGAGATCGAGAGAAGACACTTTGAAAGCATGTAAAAGTCCATTCACGTGGGTTACTACGACTACAGACAGGCTAGAGTCGGTATCTCTATGAGTGTGGAGGATCGAGGGTTTTTTTTTGCAATTTGCTTACAACAGCTTGCTCACGCTGATAACAACTAGTGTTGTATCTGAGAGGGCGTCTTCAGCCGTTGGCTACATAGCGACTGACATAAGATGCCGTTCATCCGACAGCACTTTAAGGAGCACTTTGTTTTTTAAGAAGCTATTTCCAAAATCACTCCTAAAACCGTTTGTTTCTTGCTTGTCTCACTTTCATTATTTTTACGGGTCTGAATTGTGATTTGTGTGTTCATTAACATAATTATAAAAATAAATACTTTTTTCAATAATTTAATGTTCAATCATTTGTATTTAGTAATTCTTTGCGGATCTTTTTTCAAACCTATTTTATAAATATACTAAATACATTCTAAAGTATTTAGATCATTCAGTATTATAATTGATACCGAATATTATCAATATAGATGATTTAATTTATTATTATAGATATCTGAATTTTAAACTAACATAAATATTTACATTATTATAACTACAATTTAAAAACTAATCTAATCTAAAAACTACCTAAAATAAACTATTGTTTCACTTATCTAAGTAAAACAATACTATTTGAAAACCATTCGAGATCTCGAAAATGCCGAGATCTCGCCGAGATCGAATTTCTAATCCCTCGAGATCTCGACTTGGCGATCTCGTCTCGAGATTGCATTCCCTAGCGCTATCCGCATCCAGTGACTTTAAAAACAAAAAGTTACAAGCTTGTAATTGCTTAAATACACGTTTAATATAGGTAATAATCGTTTTTAAGACATTTTTATCATTCACTAGCTGTCCTCCGCGGTTCCCGTGGAAACTTATCTTTTCCCGGGATAAAAATATAGCCTACGTTACTCAGGGATATTGTAGAAAGTAAAATTGAAATGGTGGAAAATCGGTCGAGTAGTTTTTGAATTAAATCGTAACAAACAAAAAATCTAAACTCATGAGTCAGTGAGTCAAGCCTTCTATTTATATATAGAGAAGCTGCCGTCGACGTGACGTCGGATACCGCGGCGAAGGAATTTTTCAAATCGGTCCAGTAGTTTCAGAGCCTATTCAATGCAAACAAAAAAACAATAAAATCTTTCCTCTTTATAATATTAGTATAGATTTATTTCATAGGGAACCCTAAGTACTCCGGATATCGTTATGAAGTGACTGATTAAGATTCAGTAGTTCGTAGCCTTGAAAATGTGATAAGGATAGCCTTTAGATACCACCAAGTGTTATTTTACCTAATGTAAAACCGAAATTAAACCGTTTAAACTTTTTTTTATTGAGTATCGCGTTTGACACGTTTTTCGAGGCTTCCGGCGACTTGGGACCGCAATAAACTGGGACCGCGGTCCCAGTTGCCGGATCCATTTAATTTGAATATTTTTCTACCGGCGACTGGGACCACCCATAAATTAATAGTAAAATCTATTGTTCAAGTCAAAACAGTACAGTCATACGAATAAATGTGTAAAGTAATTAAAAAAAGTCTGATTTAAAGATATCATTTATTTATAAAAATAATATTATTTACTTATCCTAGACATGAACTTATTCCATACGCTTAAAAAAAACAAAAAAAAAATTATTCAAAAATATCTTAATAAACATAATAAAATAAATTAATAAATTAAACCAGCCCGCTTTCACGTAATTCAATCGTGCAGGTAAGTACAAAGGGATAACATTGTATATTGCTATCCCTTTCTAATTACTTATTGTTAATTGTTGATAATTGTTAGCATAATTTATGTGATTATGTGTAATAGTATGTTCGTCGTCGTAGTAATTTCAATTTTAAATAATAAGAATGGTAATCGTAGGGTGTTTTTTATGTTATATAAATAAATTATATTTTTGAATCAATGAGTTTTTTGGGGTAACCCTAATAGGATCACTCGTGCGTCTATCTGCCCGGTCATGTCACAGACATTTGCTCTAAATCTACAGGACCAAATCAGGTGAAATTTGGTAGGATGGTGTAATTCTATGACCCAAACACAGATGTGCAAAGTATTTTTTTTTTAAATAAGTGTCATTTTTGGGGGACCAATTAGGAAAATTAATAAAGTTTTGCAAACCTTACTGTGTCATATATCAAATGAAAGGGCTTGTTATGAGTTTCTCAAATATATTTTTGTTATTATTGTAAAATAAATAGTTTTGATTTAATTTATGAAAGAAGACAAAAATTGACCATCCCCCTGATCACCGAAACTACTGAGCCTAAAATAAAAATTCAAAATATAGTTCATTGCTTGTAGATTACAGGAAAACCTATAAGAATTCTATCAATTGAAAATAAAGTGGTAATATAATTCGTTCACTTACGAAAAATAGTTCACATTCAGGAGTACCTATTGTAAAAAACATACCACAATTAAATAAAACCATTTGACTTTGGCATTGTACGGAACCGTCTTCACGCGAGTCCGAATAGCACTTGTCCAGATTTTATTTTCTTGAATTACTTACTAAACATTTTTTCGTTTGACTGTACAGTTTTTGGCTTGAACAATAGATTTTTTCCATTCATTTATACCCATAGTCCCAGTCGCCGGAAGAAAAATATTCAATTTAAATGGATCCGGCAACTGGGACCGCGGTCCCAGTTTATTGCGGTCCCAGTCGCCGGAAGCCTCCGTTTTTCCACTCACCGGCACCGGCGACGGCCCGGCGTCATACATTCCCACCGGCGCCTGTGCCGGTGCCGGTGCCGTGCCGGCTAATGGAAAAACGCCCATTTCGTTTGGCAGTTAGCGGCATCCTCGAGGAAGTTTTTTTTTATGCTTTGTATATTTTGTACATTTGTTGTAAATAAATTGTAAATATATAAATAAACATATTAATAAAATTTATATTAGTCTACATAGTTTATTCATTGAGTACTTAAATATACAAAACTTACATATATATATAATTTAAAACACTAACTAAGCTAATAATAATATATACAAAAAACAAAAAGTGATTAAGTATTAAAAAAAATATATATAAATATAATATATTATAATAACTAATTAAAAAAGAGACAGCTGGTCAAAAATGCTGCCAGTTGGTAGCGTGCCCAGAATGCTGGCGGCATTGCCACGCTGTATGGCAATGCTTATTCTTTGGCCAAGGTATTCGCCAGCCCTCTGGTCACGGGTAGCGTCAACCAGGCGCTTTGTAATATCCCGAAACAATCGATGGGCTCCTGGCCCCCACGGGCCAGTAATTTTAATAATTTTCCAAAAGGGAAGGTCTGTTATTACTGCGCTAGTTGATGGATTAGCGCTTGATGGATTTGCGCTATTAATGGAATTTAATGATGGAATAAAAGTATTATCTTGCTTGTGTACGCGACTCTCATGGATACGCAGACCTTTTGTACCTTTGAAAAACCGTGGTTGGGAACATCTCTGGCATTGAATGTAATTTTCCGACGACATCAAACTTCCTCCTTTGCATCAGTCTGTCCAGGCGCACAATAACATGTGAAAAAAAAACAAGCTTGTTTACAATCAAAGAAATTTAAATATTTACATTAAAAGCTTAAATAAAAATAAAATTAAATTAAAAGTTTAAAAATAAGTAAGTATCCAATAAAAGTTTTGGGCATAAAACGGGCAGGGTTTGTGCGGAGAGTTCATGAAGAATTAAGAATCTCTAGTATAATAGTGTATATCGTATAGTGTATCTTTGATTAAGAATTCAGCTGACACGACGAGAAACCATGGTGACGGCAACGTAATGGTTGCCCTTGGAAACACAAATGCGTGCTGTCACTGAAAAATTCTTCGGTATAGCTTATTTTTTATTAATTCATTCAAATGATGTGTACAACAAAGGAAATGAACAAATCCTTTAAACACTGAATAAGCACTGAACTAAAAATAATACTGAAGCTCATTAATAAGCATAAGTTGAAAAAAAAGTCACGTATAACACTGGTACCGTATGGAAAATAAGTAGTAATAAAGCGATGAAAAGAAATCACAGTAATCATTGACAATATAACATTATAAAATGAACTTTTCACAACAAAAAACCAGGTTTTATTAATTTAAGTGAATAAATTTCACAAATTGTGTTTACATATCAATGACAGTTGACAGAAATTATTATGACTCAAGTCTACATTGGTCATGTCCATTTTGACAAATAAAAATAAAAATATTCCCACGTGATTTGACAGGTGTTAATACTAGAATAGTACCTACTAGGTAATAAAGCACGGTGGTATGATACTTAATATATAGGGCTCGCCTGGTGGGCTACCACCCTCAATTGGAAAATCTAGTCGTCAAGCACCAATTGAGCAGTTTCCTATTTTCAAGAAAAAATATGTAACACTAACCAGTGTATTAGACATCTAAAATAAATAATAAATAAATAAAAAAACATTTATTTCAATAACTTATCACTAACATAAATCTGTTTCGGCAACAGTTTTCTTGTGATAGGAGATACCGCTCTTCCATAGCCATTGATTTAAGTTAGTAATAAGTAAATATCT
Organism: Ochropacha duplaris; assembly: GCA_951361185.1. Classification (NCBI taxonomy): domain Eukaryota; kingdom Metazoa; phylum Arthropoda; class Insecta; order Lepidoptera; family Drepanidae; genus Ochropacha; species Ochropacha duplaris. The sequence goes on along the minus strand of OX592696.1, from coordinate 12,162,664 downwards.
ATGTGACGTAAAATTATTAAAAGCAGTACCTAAGTACTAAAATAATCGCCATTACTCGCAAATAGCGTAAATTTTTTTGTTTCTATGATTTTTAATTACTAATCAGATCTTTTGATGGTGTATATTTATGACGTCACAAGAAAGTATTTCATACAATACTCCATACAAACAATCGTTTTGACATTCAATAAAAAGATGCTGATTTGATGTACCTGTCAACATCCCTCTTGGTATGTTGACAGGTACATCCGGCAGGTTCCGTACAGGTTCCGGCAGTTACATTTGAGAAATAAATGCTTTTTAGTGTTGTAAAAGGTCGAAAACATATCGGCAATCCTAGTATGTATCAATAGACGACGGTAGTCACTACCATAATGTACCTATTTGACAAATGTCATAAATAAAATAGCAAAATTATAGAAGTGCCAATTTATTTTATATAGCAAACGATGCCGCTTTGAAGTCACCGCTGTAAAAAGAAGAGCTTCTCTATAAAGCGTAGTGACTTTTTGGCGGGAACTTGCGAAGTGACGTTGTGTTTTCGTTTTATTTTCATTAAATTCGTGTATTTTGAGTTTTATTGAATAATTTCGGTGGTGTTTTGTCCAATAAAGATCAATCTTAGTGCACAAGTGAAGTGAAATGGAATGAAAGCGTGTATCGTGACTTTCCAGGTTGTCCCAAAAAGTCCGTGAATGTTTTAGTGGAACAACCGCCAATTTCACTAAAGCTTGACTGGACATGTATGGACGAGGACTGGACATTACAGTGAGTTTGAGAATGTGACTATAACATAAAATAAGAAATTGAAACTGAAGAAAATGTATGCGATTGAAAGACTTTGTATTGACTAAATACTAAAACTGTGACAAATAGACCAAGACCATTTCAAATACTTTGACATTGGCAGAAATATCCTTAAAGGATGATTGCCAGCAACAAAAAAATAAAATAAAAAAAAAGCGTAGTAATAAATAATAAGTAACTAATAACATAGTCAACGGTTTCCAATGTCAGCCAGTGACAGTGACGCAATGTGTGTTTGTCAATAAATCTCTCGTCCCTTCAAAAACGACTTGACATTTTGTTTATTTTTAATACGAATTCCGATTTTATCACATTAAAGAAGACCGCCCACTTCATCCGATCGTGTTATATTTTTGTTTATAATAAGTTATCGTAGAGCGGAATGTTTAGAGCTTAGTGAAAAATCGAGTTTGTTTGTGTTGGCGATTTATACCTGCAAATGTTGCAGTCCAGAAACTGACATTTATGAGAAAATTTGTTCATCATATCTATTAGGTATTTCACCCGCGTTCCTATGGGATTTTCACAACAGCGTGATGTAAAGGTCTACTCAAACCTAAGCGGTATTCGCTGCCGCTGTGGGTCGAGAAAAACCGAGTGGGTATGCGGTTAAATACTGTTCACACCAAAGTGGATTTCGCTATCCTTGTGGGTAGAATACCGAGTTTCGCACTTCTACCCACAGCGGCAGCGAATACCGCTCAGGTCGCTCTAGCAGCGGAACTTGATACTAAATACCTGAGCGAAATCCACGCGGTATGTACCTCTACCCACAGCGGCAGCGAATACCGCTTAGGTTTGAATAGACCTTTATATAGCCTCGATAAATGGGCTATCCAATACTAAAATATTTTTTTAATTCGATCCAATATTTCCTGTGATTGATGCATTTTCATATGTATAACTGGCATGATCTGGCATCGTGGGCAGGCCTCCCACAAGGTTGACCGACGACCTAGTGAGGGTCGCAGGAAACCGCTGGATGGATGCGAGCGGCTCAGGATCGGTCGGTGTGAAAAAAATTGAGTGAGGCCTGTGGAGGTGTGCATGAACATGAATTATCTATTTAAGTATGTATTTACAAAACAAAAGTAGTATATGTAGTATATCAGTTATCTGGTTTCCATATTACAAGCTCTGCTTAGTTTGGGAACTTTGGGATCAGATAGCCGTGTGTAAAAAAAAACTGCATCGTCTAATCTAGCATGAGTAGAGTACAGATATTATAACCCAGCCACTAAATTAGTTTTATCTGCATCAGTCACTAAGATAATAACCCAATTTAATCTTACCTGATACTTACACACCTATCACACAGTTTTTAACTCTATAACAAACACAATAAGGGTTAATAAAAGGTGTGGTGAACCTTGCATTTTTGTGCGCTTATGCTATGTTAGTCAGCTACATGCTACATGTATAAACATTTGTGGAATGTCACATGCGGTATAGAATGATGAATTGGCACGGTGGATTGAGTAAGGATTTCAAACACTTGAGTTTACCAGGAGGGCAGCGTGAAGATACTACCCTCAAGAACATCAAGGCTATCGCTATAAAACCATCGAAACTTCCAGGTGTATTATGCGAGGTTTTTTTCTAGACTTTATGTGTGACGTACCTTTGCCTCATAATTAATTCTTAATGGAAAGATTTTGCAATAAAATAACATAGACTGTTCTTCCCTAGGTTACAGGGTATGCTAAATTTCATCAAAATGTGTTTAGCGCCAAAAACCGAACAAATAGCGTTATTTTAGAATTTATAAAAATGACCCCCGTGGTTTCACCCGCGTTCCCGTGGATCTTATCTTACATCGTTCCCGGGAAAAAATATAGCCTATGTTTTTTTTATTTTTTTTATTCTGGATAAGCTTGTGTTTGACCACAATCTCACCATGGTAAGTGATGATGTGGCCGAAGCACACAAAGCCTAGATGGGAACTGGCTCTCAAGTGCAGCCGTCGGAACACACAGATAGGTGCTTGGCGACAGATTTTCAACTTGAGGGTGGTAGCCAGCCAGTCGGGTACTACAAAGTACGCTATGGTTTCCTCACGATGTTTTCCTTCACCGAAAGCTCAAGCTCATCGTAGGATTCGAACCCACGACCTTCGTCGCGGTATCCGACGTCACTTACCACTAAGCTATCATCGCCAATATGTTCATCAGCTTTGGTGAAAGAATTTTTCGGTCCAGTAGTCTCAGAGCCTATTCAATACAAACTAACAATCATATCTTTCCTCTTTATAATATTAGTATAGATAAAAATACTGGAAGCAATTGCTGCATCCATCCATAAAGGCCGATATAATATTTGATGACAATGGTGATTAAAGGGACCCATGAAGTGGATTGTTTTTATTTTGTACGAGTTCGTTATCTCAGAAAAAACAATTATTTTTACATGTTACTCCAATCATATTATTATGTGACTCTATCTAGCGAAATTTTAATATTACTAAGAAAAGTTTTGCTACTCAATAATAGATGGCGTAAGTAATCAGTTTAAATATTACACACAAGATAGAGCTACTGAAATATTATTTCTGTTTATTTATATTCTTAAAATTATTTTTAGCACATTTGAACCTTACATTAGATTTTTTTATTTGAAATTTAGAATTCGTTATTATGAAATGTTATAAAAACGTCTTAATTACCCCAGATTACTACTCAATTTACTTTTGAAATACTTTTTATCCTTAGGTATTACCTACTATTAATGAACAATTATTTTTTTGTATTCTTAGTAAACTCAATTAAATATTATTTAAATAAAATCAGCAACATACAATTAAAAAAAAATACATAACAATCTATGGTTTTGAATGAACTCCTCGTTCGCCAGTCCATTAGGCACCGCGCTCGGCAACCGTGTAAATAAGATGTAATCTACCTAAATCCTGCTAAATCATCGGTTACGCGGCTCCACTGATTTTCAGATATGGAGAGAACTAAATAGCATCACTTTAATTTGCATATTAGTTAATTAGGTATACATCGCAGAGCATCCATATTCTTCTTCAAAAAGGGCGTAAAAAGAGCTCTCCAAGGTCGGTAACACATCGGCAATTACCCTGGTATTGCACATGTCTATAGGCGGCGGTGACCTCTTACCATCAGGTGGACCATCCGCCTGCCTGTCAACCTGTTGCCACAAAAAACCTCTGAAACAAATACATAGGTATGAAACTTTACATTTGAGTAAAACGTTTCCAAAGTCAAGGAAAACTTTTAAAATAGCCTGAATTAAACCGGTTTTTAATCACGTAGGCTTTTAGTAACAAAACATGGAATTTCTTTAAGTATTTAATATGAGTATGTTGGTTTATTATTTAATTTTGTTTATAGATTATTAGAACTACATAGCCTTAAAATTTAAAGTTATTAATTAAACTAAGTACCTACTAACAAAGGATAAATAAATCTAAATAAAAAAGTCCATACCTAAAACCTCCATACCTCGGAGTAAAAGTACATACCTACCTAGTAAGTGATCCTTTATGTAATCACATTATATTTACTTAACTTTTGTTTTATCTATTTGCTTATTTTGTTTTGATACATGATTTGAGCTAGGGTTGGAACCCCTACACACCAGACCTTGCGCCCACAGACTTTCGCAATTTGGACAACTTATTGTCAGTAAAAAAAGATCCCGTGATGCAGTACAAAATGCCTTTGAAGAGTTTGTTGCCTTCCGTACAATTGCCACTGCACTGTCGATAGACTGTGACCTAAACTTTTTAGTTCAAATGGTAACTTAGACTTTTCTTAGGCAAATCGATAATACTACCATACCCACGTAACATGAAGTCATTCCTTGAAGGCCATGTTGCACAACAGCGTGCAATTAGGCTGGAATCGCGAAGGCTCGTGCGCCTACGCAGGTCAACGAACGGCCTCCGCCGTAGAACCCCCTTTGCTTATACAAGCTTATGTTATTTTAAAAAAAACACCATAGAGTCTAGACCGTCTGAAAACTACAAAATTCGTACGTACAATTTACTACAGAAACATGGTAAGATTCCCTTTAAATTTATTAGCTAAACTTCCAGGGGAATTACTCAAATAAACGACTTATGTAGGTAACAACTTATTTTCAGCAGACTTGGGCACATAGTAAAAATTGTTTATATGTTTAGTTTATGATTAAATAATAACTCTTAATGAAGTGGACTGTACAGTATTTGATTAACAAATAAACTAAAAATATAAAGAAGAATATGTAGGTTTATTTTTTAACCCGTGAATTTTGACGAAACACGTTTTTTTCGCTCGTAAAAATATAGCGTTCTTTTTTAACATACCACGTCGTGTTTTAATTTACGAAAGCTTATAAACAAAGTCGTAAAATTATATAATACGGTTAATCCCAAAGGTAGTTCCAACTTCGCAACCAGCCACCAAACTGACAATCCCCTTCGGGCTCTAAAATAAAAAATAAAAAACAAACAAGCGCTCTATTTCACAACACGGTGAGGATTCCGTATTAATATTCAGTTTCGTTTATAAAAACTTTTTAAATGTATGACTAAATGCTGATACTCTTTAATGATGAACTTTTTAACGAACGAATAAATTACGATAACATATTATACACAGTTTTTTTAATTTATTATCTAGATAACCACATTTAAATCAAAGACGATTCCATTATATAACTGAAAATAAAACTGTTAAACTAACTAGATAAATTATTTTGTGTGAAACTTGTAGTCGACTCATAAAGAAGTCGTTTAAAAATAATACGAGTAAGCAAGAATTTGGAGTGGAAATGATCTACGTGTCTTTAATTGTTTAACGCTCTACTTCCTACAGTAGAGTACTGGAATCGTACTAGTAAGTGTGAAAAGATAATTTTCACGATCATTTTATTCATAATTTATATAGATATAATTATTTATAATCTATAGGTATTTAATTTTTAAAGAAAATAGAGAAATTCACAAAGAATTAAGCAAATTGCAATTGTATTATGCAATAATGATCAATTTTGAAATCCGGATTAATTTTAATCAGTATTTGAGACCTCTGCCTGCCTCTGTGTCTATGGTATGACTCTATTTTTTATTGACTCTATCCTTTAAGACTGTATACACGATTGATCGTTGATTATCACGAGAGTTTCAATTTAAATGTACATAGTTATATACAGTTGTGTTTGAAGATAGCGTTTTATAAAATCTTCTAAGGAACCATAATAATATATGAAACAGCTGGACAAAATGAACATTTATATTTTTGTCCGATACTAGCCGCGGTCTACTGCTAAAAAAATGACTCAGAATCCTTACGTTTCAGCCCAATATTGGATGAAGCATTTTATGAACGGTGTACCTATTTCCAATATTCTTAGTATATCACATAAAGACATTACGTATACTTTTAATTTAAAATAATTGTTTATGCTCATACGAGATGTCACCTCTAATACCATGACGTTTAATGTCATTGTCTGAAAATATAATATATTATTTTTTAATACAGTTGCTCAAAAAGTGGTGTATTACAGGGACGTATAGCGTTCGGGATGTGGGCTATTACATACTAGTGCTTTTTTTTTACCTTTACCGAACTAGTGCGTTCTCTTTCCCAACTGTCAAAATAATGTCTATTAAAAAGAAAAACCAACCATGAAGTTTTTACTAAAGAGTTTTTGTGATTCATACAAATACGTATATTTCTAAAAAGAAGCTACTAATTTATTTCAATATCAGATTTAATGATTTAATTGAATGAGTTAGGTTAGGTTTCATTTAATTTCATCTCATTAAATTTCATTTTCATTTCTTATCAATAAAAAAAATATACTGTAGACTAAGCTGTATGGATAGTTCCCTTTGGGTGAAGAAAAAAATTATATTCTACGGTAGGCGCCATTTTCCAGAAATTTTCTTTGCGAGTTTAGTTGTTTGTTGCACAAAATGAGTAATTTCGACCCTATTTTTTTTTTAATGAACACCACCGGAATCACTATAATTGCACAAACATTGTATGACAAATATACATGAACAATCATACGAAATTAATAATAGTTTGTCTCAAACAGTAAATATGCAACCTAAAACTTCCCCAGTACCTAAGTTTAAAAAACTGTACCAATTTCAATATACATGTGTACTATAACTTTTATAAGAAATAAATGATTGGTTAGTTGAGTTTATTGTTTTTATTATTTTATTAAATTGCTTCATTTTTTCGCAACTGTATTAAAAATAGTCGTTCAGTACACTTGCGGAACCGTCATTGCAACTTGTTCCGACTGTCAACCCTCGCCTTCGGCTGCGCCTCGGCTCGGGTAGACATTTGTCGGAACTCTTTGCAATGACAGCCTTTCCGCACTTGTAATGAAATATACTATTACACGTTAGAACAAGTTTTATTTTACCTACCAAATTGAAGATAAATCGTTACCAATACAGTACGCTTTTAAACAATAATAAAATTAATGCTTAAAGGTAATTTATGATTCTGTAAGTGAAGTGAATACTCGTATTATACAATTTTCTACCATTTTAAAATAAAGGAAATACAAAACAAATTAAATAATGTTGTTACCTACATAGGCTATTCCCCTGATATTGTCTATTGGCGACGGTAGTCACTTACCATCAGGTGACCCGCCTGATTGTCCTGCTTTTGACAGAAAATAAATAGGATATCAATCAATACATTAAAATACAAAAGTGGATTTTATTTTCAATTGATGATACTAACCAAATTAATTTCAAATCAATGACACCCTGTACATTCATGGACTAAAGTGTTTTCGTGCAGACACACTTGGGTGGGTACAATCGAGTACAGTGCATCATCAGGCGGCCAAGCGTGAAGCCTTGCGGTCAATATAACGGCATATCGAATAGCATGCTCTATCTGACTGTACACCTCTGTAATCAACATACTTACACGTGGATTGACTAATGATAGGTAGGGTTGACGAAAGTGGTCAATATTAAAATTTGTTCGGTCATTTCTGTAATGTGGTGTTTGGCGTTTTGCATCGATAATACCCCTCTCTAGACGTAGGCACCAATATTGACCAGATCAGCTCTAACTCTATACACTCAAGTTATTTATGGTTACAACTTACATAGTGAAAAAAAAAGAGTGATTTTATTAATTTTGGGGCTGCTACTGTTACTGATTAAACTCATAATATAATACTAGTATAAGAATATAATGTTATTTTCTACGAAAATAACTAGATTCTATTTATAACACTGGCTTTTTGAAATAAACTTTTTTCTCTATTAATATTTTTTGATCAATTGTGGAGCTCTGGTACTATCATGCAAAATTGCTATATGCATTCGCATACCTATACTATGATACACAATATCTACCGCCAACAATTAGTTCTGCTTGACCTTGTCACTCGTTACTAAATCCTATCTCACTAATATTATAAATGTGAAAGTTTGGATGGATGGATGTATGTTTGTTACTCATACGCCAGAACGGCTGAATGGATCTGGATGAAATTTGGCATGGAGATACATTATGGTCTGGAATAGCACATAGGGTACTTTTTATCCCGGGAAAAGATAAGATCCCTCGGTAACGCGGGTGAAACCGCGCGGAAATGCTAGTTCATTTATAATTTTTTGCCGCCATAATTCGCAAATAATTTAAGTGAGACTACATAAATAATTATTGTGTATAGAGGTCTAAGTATGTTTAATGAAAATTATTGCTGAGTTTATTGCCGACTCTTCTCAGCAAAAGCAACCTTCCGAACTATGACTTAGGGCTCGTTCACACGAGCTCGTTCGCTCGGCGACGTCAGCCGCGACTGCAGCCGCCGGCAGCCGGCGACAGTCGACGGCTGCAGTCGCGGCTGACGTCGCCGAGCGAACGAGCTCGTGTGAATGAGCCCTAAGTCATAGTTCGGAAGGTTGCTGTCGGCAACATGCTGCTCGTGCTCAACACGAGCTCTTAGAGTCTACTGGTCCTCAAGTCCAACAGCAGGAACTCCCCGATAAATACTTAGCGTTTTTCAACTTGAAGGTTACGTGGGTACTACAAAGTATCCTCCACTATATTATGTTTTCCTTCACCAAAAACTCAAACATTTTTTTTCGGTATCCGACGTCACCATCATCGCTTTAAATAAATATTTCTCAGCGTGCGACACCCCTAACAGCAACCAGTAATCTTTTTATCATTAATCATCTTTCATATCGCGGAATATGAAGCAGCAACGGGACTAGTTGGTCATGAACGTGATGCAGCTAGCTAATCATGCATCCATCCACTCACAGACAAATAAATATCATTACTACAATGTTAAGGCGATGATATCTCTGTGGTAGTGCCGTCGGATACCGCGGCGAAGGTAGTGTGTTCGAAACATACAATGAGCTTGAGCTTTCGGTGAAGGAAAACATCGTGAGGAAACCATAGCACGGTGTTAGGGTCGACTGGCTGGCTACCACGCTCATGTTGAACATCTGTTGGCAAGCACCTATCGGTGTGTTCCGACAGCTGCACTTGAGAGCCAGTTCCCATCTAGGCTTTGTGTGCTTACCACCTTCGGCCACATCATCCTTTACCATGGTGAGATTGCAGTCAAACACAAGCTTTACTATCCATAGATACATAAAAACCTTTACATCTTAAATATATGATCTAAACAGCTTCCGCGTGGCAGGCCTTAGAGTGACTGTACAGTCCGATACGGGAGCAACAGCAGCGTCTACATTTTTGGCACCTAAACTGAGGATCGTTAGATGGCTGAGTTGGTGAAGCGACTCTCGCACTCATGTGTCTCTTCTCACGTTTGTGTACTAATTTCTGAAACCAGTACATATCATGCGTTTTGCTTCCTTCAATCAGATACTTTCTCCAGTTGTTGCGGTCGCCAGCTAGCTCTTCCCATTTTATTATCCATTACTTTTTAATAGATAGTAGAATAACAATTGTGTTTGGAAGGTCACGAAGTACGCCTGGTCGTGGGTTCAACTCATCTAGGACAGACATTTGTGTGCATATCATATAGGTTGGTCCTCAGAAGTAGTATATGGAGTAGGTATATCAGTTATTTGGTTTACATAATAGGTACTTACTGGTAAAGAATGTCCCAAGATATTTATGTTATCTATGCTAATATTATAAAGAAGAAAGAATTGTATGTATGTAACGAATAAACTCAAAAACTACCGGACCTATTTCAAAAGTTCTTTCACCATTTGAATGCTGCATTATGCCAGATTAAAATAGCTATATTTTTATCCCGGGATAAGATAAGATCCCACGGGAACGCGGATGAAACTGCGGAGGACCGCTAGTTAAATATAATTCTGTTGAAATCATTTTTCAACATCCAAAAATTTAAAAATATGTATTCAGAGGAAAATATTAATATGACTCTAACGCACGGTTTGGACGGTGAATTTGCTGAGAAGAGCCGGCGATAAACTCAGCAATTACTCTTTTAAAATAATTACTTACACTTACATTAGGCGTGTTACAGTATTCGAAGATAGAGCTTTTCGACACGTACTAAGGAAGGCGGTTGAAACCGCGGGGGGCTAGTATAACCTCTAAAATACAGAATTTATTAACCGCAAATAATGACCTCTCCAAATAGATTCAGAACCAATGTACCGGCTAACGTATTTAGCATATTGTAGAGTTCGTACCATTAGCTTGATCGTACTGTCAAAATTGATGTTGTTCAATTATGTATCTTGCTAAATGGAGTGCAGGAATATAGGTAGGGTTAATCACTTAGACTGTTTAATGGAATTAGATTTTGAAGGTCATTTAGGTACACCATTGAAGTGGAATGAAATGAAAGCATTTTTGACTTTTTGTTTCTGCGAAAAATTTCTGTGGAACGGTCATCAATTTCTAACCAACTTTACTGCTAATGAGTATAAAAATAAGTACAATCTTAATAATATTATTTATGTGACAGTTTGTATGTTTGGACGTTTGTTTGTTTGTTGCTCAATGACGCAAAAACGGCTGAACGAATGTTGATGATGCTTGTTACAGCTAGATCATATCTTGGAATAAAACATAGGATACTTTTTATCCCGGGAAAAGATATGATCCCTCGGGAACACGGTTGAAACCGCGGTAGCTAGTAATAACTAATTGGCAAAAATGTCCCAAAGGACCATTATAAGCGAAGAAAACATTAAATAAAATAAAAAAGCCATATATCCAATACCAAACATGAAACTAACAAATAAAGACAAGGTAAAGGACAGAAACTAGACTGAAATCACAAACGACTCATAATTCTTGGAACTTGATTTAAAGGTTAACCGCAAAATAACCTTTATATGGGACTTAGCTTACGTATAATGCTTAGAAATATTTAAAAAAATATTACCTTGATGTTCTTGCCGGTTCTTCTCAGTTGAAAGATGAATTTCAAACCGATGGTAGCTTCAAACTAAAAAACAAAACAGTTTAGTCCCTGATAAGGCACTTATGAACGTTACAATTGACTCTACTTTAGGGCATTGTAATAAGGTGTACAACACATTGGCAATCCCCTTGGTATTGCTAATGTCTATAGGCGACGGTAGTCACTTAACACCGTCAGCTTTGTTGTCACTTGTGGTATAAAAAAAAGACCGGTGGTTCGGAATATTTCCTCTAGGTATACCTACTGAATCTATAGTATTATAAAAAGGTAATGTTTGTTTCTAATGAGTCTTTGAAACTACTGAACCGATTCTAAAAAATATTTCACCAATGTAAAGCTATATTAACATAGGCTATGTTGTATTTTAGTTCGCTGAGGTAAATCCGCGAAGGACAGCTAGCGAAATATAAACCGTATCTGAACATATAAAAATAATCACGATAAGATCATCGTTTAAGTGACTTTCATAATGAAATGAAGTGAGTGATTCATTTTTATCATTAGCTTGCGCATTCACTACTATATCTATACGTATTTAGAATACGTTGATAAATCTATAAGTATCTAGGTATATGTAAAAGCGAAATATCAAGTAGTCTCATAAATTAACTAACTTTTTTTTTACTTTTGGATATGCTTGTGTTTGACCGCAATATCACAATGTAGTGATGATGTGATGTCGTGTCCATATGCCCCGAAAATTTATGCTTACCATCAAAAAGCTACGTTCAAGCTGCTTCAATTAATCATGATGGGTAAAGTGGAAGGGAAAAGATGCGTTGGGCGCAAGAAAAAATGGTGGCGTCGAAACATCCGGGAGTGGACCGGGATTACCTCAGTCGAACAACTGTTTCGTTTGGCCAAAGACAAGGAGAGATACAAAAAGTTGACGGCTGACCTTCAGACAAGAAGAAGAAGAAGTGATGATCTGGCTGAAGGTGGTCAAGATTTAACTTTGATCCCGTTATATTTACTTCACCAAAAGTTACCGTGTAACATTAACAAAATTTCCGATTAAATTATCTACATACATACTGCACAAATAAGGCATGGTCCATTCACGAGCTACAGTTGTTTAAAGATTGAACATCATGTTTCAGATCATAGATTTTGCGATAGTAAGGCTTGGGTCCGCATTCAAGCGATCCTTTCCGGATGCATAAACAAGTGTTGCAAGCGTCCATAGGCTACGGTAACCACTTACCATCATGTGGGCCATAAGCTTGTTTGCGACCTAGTGGTATAAAAAAATGTGTTTGTGATGGAAAGAGACGCTTGGCAAAATAAGATGGCTTTATGAACACACAAAATTATTATCCGGCTCAAAGAATCAAAACTGTTGTACTCGATTTACGCTAATTACTAATCACACAGTTTCATCTATGATAACCTATCACTAGTGGATAGGTTGGTCTACTATATCAACGCATTTAGTCGCTTGCAATACCAGAGGTACCACTCGCGCAACTCAGCATTAATTTCTTCAGACCCTTCTTGAAGAACCACATGCTGTATCTCCTAGGAAAAGCCACGAATGAAGTACTACAACAACGTAATGTAACTAATAGTTAACTTGACATTTCTAGATATCACAAATAAAAGAGTTGTAGAAAATGAAAGCTAAATTCAACTAATAAGTTCTCTATCTTTGACACTGCAAAAACAGAACTTTCCAGTTTTTAGAGCCCTTCGAGTACCTTCGGACACATTATCACTTAGGAACTAGATAGTTAAACTCTAGCGTATTCAAAGTAAAAGAAAGTATTTTCTATAGTTGTTGTAACCCTAACGGCTTTAAATACTTCAGAAACTCGCTGCAATAAACACCGCAGCCTAAGTCTAGATTCAAATATGGCACAGTACAAGCAAGTGAACTCAAACAAGTTCCAATGGTGAAAGTTGGGATAGCTTTCTACCACCAACCTGAGCCTCTTACCCGCCACTTATCTGCAGAACGATATTTGTCGTTGTTTCTTTACGACTCGATACGATAAGTAATCGAAATAGAAACTGACTTTCTTATTGCAGTGAATGTGATTGGAGAGAACTTTTGTGACTTGTCTGATGGTGTTACTTGAATTTCTTCTAAATCATTTTGGGCTCGCGGTTAAATATAAAAAGTGGAATCGACTTCCAGCGGCGGTGTTTCCGAACGGATACGACTTGGGGACCTTCAAAAAAAGAGCGTATTCCCATTTAAAAGGCCGGCAACGTACCTGTGACCCCTTGGGTGTTGCGGGTATGCATGGGCGGTGGGGATCACTTAACATCAGGTGACCCGCATGCTCTCTTGCCCCCTATTACATAAAAAAAAAAAAAAAAAAGTTATAGCTGACTGGCTTCCCTTAAATAGGTAAATAAATAAATTGTATTTACTTAATGCGATGATAGCTCAGTAGTACTTTGTAGTATCCGATTGGCTGGCTACCACCCTCATGTTGAAATTCTGTCGCCAAGCACCTATCGGTGTGTTCCAACATGTAGCTGTTGCTGCTTGAGAGCCAGTTCCCATCTAGGCTTTGTGTGCTTACCACCTTCGGCCACATTATCACTTACCATGTTGAGATTATGGTCAAACAAAACCGTTTATTCAGTATAGGCCCAGTTTATTTTATCCAAAGCTCTATTAAAGGAAGGAACGGGTGCAGTGGCCAGCTAGTAGCTGGTAGCAACCATTTTGCGCGACCATAGTCTGGTGCACAAAACCAGTTCGTCGTATTCTAATAAGCAAGCCCAAGGCTCGCGAGGTAAAAGTAGCGGTACTAAGCCGGCGGGATTGTATTTACAAATATTTTGAGCGTTCCTTCTTCGTATTTGTTTTGTTAGTAGCCAGCGAGACGTAGAATTCGCATTCTTGATGCACCGAGCACAATTTGGATTTGGCGAAGTGTAATTTCAGAATCGCGGATGTTTTTTAATATCTCAACACCATCTTCGTGTATTATACAAACCCTGTATATGGCAGTTCAGTATGATACCAGTCATCTGTTTCTGAAAGTTTATTAAAAATAATTCAATCATATTTTTTTTAATTTTAACGACATAGATATAGAATTGTGTTTAATTCTAAAGCTTCTGAAAATCGGAGATTGCTGTATAAATTCCCATGATATGATAAAAATAGCTTAATCTGCTGTAACACAGAGTTTTTAAAAACCAATTAAGATGAACAAAATTGCAACTAATAATAAAAAAAAAGTGACAACGCTGACGTCACCGTCGCAGGCGCAGCTCAAGTCCAGGCGACCAACGACCAATATAGATAGTAAACAAGTCGAACGTAAGTGAATCATATGTGCTTCAGCTGCACTAGTCTATGTCAGGGTTGCTGAACCTTTAAGCCTCTAAAATGCACCAAAGTCGTGATAGCCAGGAATGAGGAATCCAACTATGTATACTACTAATATTATAAATGTGAAAGTTAGTATGTTTGTTACTCAATCAGAAAAAAACGAACTGAAACCTGTAGATCATATCTTGGAATGTGAAACCGCGGGGAACACATAGTAAGTAGGTAGTGTATCAAATTCAAAACTCATTTATTCAGTTTAGGCCCTGGAAAGGCACTTATGAATGTTACAATTGACTCTACCACCTGTTCGGAATACACTTAAACTGAGAAGACTTCGGCAAGAAACTATAAAATAGAGTTCCCATGATAACCCAAATTTATCCATGTGCATCTTTTTGGCAATTATAGCGAGACAGATGAGACACCGACACCTTCTTGTCTTATGTTTTAAACTTATGATTCATTGATCAAGATCATCTTTTACAAATAAATTAAATAAATATCTGATACTTCCAAATTATTACGAATTTTTTATACCTAATACTCTATGATTTGGTTGATCTATCGCTAAACAGGAACATTGGTCTGGTCATCGACCACGACAAGGTGACCTTGGTACGTGCGTCAACCACGATGTATTTCCAAAAGGTGGGGTGGTAAGCAGTGGCGTAGCTAGGTAACAAGAGGCCCAAGTGCAAAAAAAAAACTGGGCCCCTAAATAAACTGTTTGAATATACAGGGTGTTAGGAAGAATGTGTACCAAAACGTAGGGGTGAGTAGCTGGTCATTGGTTATGTATTCTGGCCTAACTAACCTTTTCTTGTTTTGTCGTTTTTTTTTTCTTCGAGAATTTATGACAACGAATAAGAAGAAACATTATAGGCACCTAAGTATTATTTTCGTGAACTTTATCTTTGCTGGTGCGTAAGTAGGTATATGATTAGTATCAGCAAGTATCCCCAAGTACTTCCTACTAATGTTATAAATGTGTGTCTACATTCCCCACTCAGCTTTGAAACGGCTGAAAGGATTACGCTGGAACTTGGCACAGAGATAGATCATATCCTGGAAAAAAACATGTCTCACGGAAACCCACAGAGTAGAGCTAAGTATAGAAAAGATAATTTTGATTGAATCTTCACTTTATTTCCAATTTATTGGAGACTGAATTCCAAGAAATATTTTTTAATGGAATTAAAGAACGAGGTACGAAACGATCACATTTTTTATACAACCCAAACGATAACTGCAAAAACAGTCCATCAGTCACGCATTTGAAGTTGTTAACATTTTTTTGACAGCTAACCCTCCACGCGCATTCAAAACATAACCTCCAAAATGGTTAACCCATTGTCCGGCGCTCGGTAAAAAATGCAGCCGTGCGTGCGACCGGCTTCTACGCACGCTGTTGGTCGCGTCGAGTTCGGTCTCTAGGAAGGACTGCGTCGCGCGTCGCCACAGCGGAGCCGCCATCGCCAGTCACAATCGTAACGCGAAGCAGGCTCCTCGCCTCGCCCCAACCCGACCGGTTTTAAGTTTCCACGCACACCTCGATAACTTATCAGCAAATAATTGCATGAAGTCATCGATTAAATTAAGAACCGGAGCGAAACAAGACGCGCTCCTCGAACATTTTTAACAACAAACACGCGCCTCAACTATAATCTTGCGTTGCGAAGTAAGTTCAATGTTAAAGTTTGACAGTGAACTCCACAAGTGTCCGTGAAAAAAGTTGTTTGTGCGATCCCATTGGTCGGTTTTGTTTAGTGTGCCAGTGAGCAGTGACCAGTTGCAAGATGAATGGAACGCCGGCGAGGAGGCCGAAGAGCGCCTTCTCTGAAATGGTAAGATTTTAAATGCCTTACAAACATGTGCCTACAAAAGTTCAAATCAGTTTGGAACCTGGTACCGCAAACATTTCAAAAACGTTGTGCCAATGGACTAGAAAAATCAAGGCTTATTTCTTTTTATTACCACTATCATAATATTATGAAGCAGTTTTGACTTTTTATCATATTCTAGAACTTTATGTTTTGAAAAGAGATATTTCAGTATAATTAACTAAAGTTCAATAACTTTATCGATCTTCAAAGTTTAGTAAGCTTAATCAATTCTGATTATTCTTTGATTGCAATCGTACAATTTGACATTTGTTTTGAAGGCAACTCCGAAATGTCAAACACCTACAACATATGTCAATGATATGTCAAATAAAGCCGACTACGCAAATTCAAAGCGTCATATGAACTTTCTAAACAGTTTAGAGTTATAAAGAGCATGTTTATAAGTAATTACAAGTATCAAGATACGTAAAGAAGGACACTGGCGTGTTTGTAAAGCAATAACATCACAATGCGTTCACAGTTTGACCGCATAAATAGTTCAATGTGATTGCGACCAGCAAATTAATTGGCCAATAAAGTTTCTTGTTGATTTATTTGTTTAGGGTCTATAATGCGTTTGTTTTTGAATTATAGATCTATGGTTCGTGTTATCGCATGTGAGCAAGTGTCAGTACAAATCTTAACTTTTTATTGATCGAATCTAAGTTGTCTACTCCACATAATGAGTCGTGACTATGATAAGACCTGTCATAATGTATGTTTAAGATTGTTCGGCTGTAAAAGGGATCCATGCATAAAATACGATAAAAGCTGCTGAAATTAAAATGATGTGTGGAGTGACAAGAATAGACAAGATTAGGAATGATTACATAAAAGTATTTTCGAAGGAAAGTAGTGTCAGTGAATGAAAAGTTAAGAGGAAACCGTTTAACTTGGTTGGTTATGAGGGGGAATTAAAGACATATCGACATATAGGAGAGTTATGAATGGAGTGGATGGATGTTCGGAAAGCGGAACACCGAAAAAGAGATGATTGATCGTGTGAAAAATGATACGGGTAAGAATGGAAGTAATGCCAATATGGCAGATAGAAGAGCTGAATGAAAGTAAATAATAGAAAAATTATGATATAAAATCACTAAGGTCACTAAGAGAGTTTGAACAATAAAAAAACCGCCTATTTAATATATCATTGGTCTTCTCTAATAAAAACAGGTTTCAATGTGATTACGAAACTGATGTAGCGGTTTCAAATGTTAAGGCATTAGGTATGTGTATGTAAATATGACAGCTCTTTGTGTATTGGGTGGGGTAGAAAGAAATGACATCAAATCTTTCATTATGTCTCGATTTCAAAACAATCTCAATCATTATAATGGTCATATAATTAATAAACAAATAACGATTAAAGAATTTCAAATATGTTTCGTATAAAAAGCTATTTTCTCACGATTGAAAGAAGTGACAGAATGTTAGCATTTTATAATATATCTTCAATTAACATTTATAATTGAATCTGATTCTTCAAACGTTGATTGAAGCGTTTGGATCGGTTTAGTCTTTTTTTTTATTCTGTATAAGCTTGTGTTTGACCACAATCTCACCATGGTAAGTGATGATGTGGCCGAAGGTGGTAAACACACAAAGCCCAGACGGAAACTAGCTCTCAAGTGCAGCTGTCGGACCACACCCATAGGTGCTTGGCGACAGATTTTCAACTTGAGGGTAGCCAGCCAGTCGGGTACTACAAAGTACCCTACCACCGTGCTATGGTTTCCTTACGATGTTTTCCTTCACCGAAAGCTCAAGACCTTCGCCGCGGTTTCCGACGTCACTACCACTGAGCTATCATCACCTATCTAGCCTTTAGTTTGTTATCAATTATGTTTTTTAAGAGTCAAATTTAACATGACAGCATATCACTTTATCTCGCTATGTTTGTCTCTTTTTGGTACATTTGACTTTAAGTCTCGAGGAGTTTTCTATGAGGAGGCGTTGAACTTTATTATCGTGTCTCGCATTATACCAATCAATATAGGTACATTTGACGAAAGACATGAATGCCGGATGTTTATAAAATAGTAGCTATCCTTCGCAGTTTCACGCGCGTTCCCGTGAGATCTTATCTTATCCCGGGATAAAAAAGCCTATGTTAATCTGGAATAATGTAGCATTCAAATGGTGAAAGAATTTTTGAAATCGGCCCAGTAGTTTTTGCACGGTTCATGAGATATAGCCTTGTGACATATAGACAGACAGTAGTCTTAGTAATAGGGTTTCCGTTTTAAACCTTTGGGTTCGGAGCCTTAAAAAAGCAGTAGAAGCAAATGTTGGGATCATATTTAGCTTTTTAACTAAACTTAAACCCACACAAAGGCTAAGCCAGGTGTGTACTTTAAAAAGGCTATAATTCAGCCCCAAACAGTGGTCGAGCCACCTGTTAGTGGCCTTCACCTCCATGTTGGTTGTAAGGGAGTCACGGTTGAGGGGCCTTACTAAGGACTCTAAAAATACTTTTTCATTATGATTTGCCCTATTTTGACGTTTTTACTTTTGGAATCTTACTTTGTACTACTCTAAATATCTACTACAAATGAAAATATTTGTTATTCTTTCACGCAAAATCTACTGAACGGATTTTGATGAAACTTGGCATATGTATAGGATTTACTTTCTATCCCGAAAAGATAAGGTCCGCAGGTGAAACCGCGGCGGTCAGCTAGTGATATTATACATAAATGTCACGCACAATGGAGTTTAATAAAACATCTTGTAAAAATAATCTAGTTTGAGTTTTTTTTTAAACTAACTTTCTGCCTGAGGAATTAATAAATAAATATCCTCGGACATTTGTACACACACGGCTATCTGATCCCAAACTAAGCAAAGCTTTTAATATGGAAACCAGATGACTGGTATATACTACATAGACCACTTTTTTTTGTAAATACATACTTAAATAGATAATTACACCCAGACTCAGGACAAACAGACATGTTCATGCACACAAATGTGTGTCCTGGATGGGAATCGAACCCACGACCTGCGGCGTGATAGGCAGGGTATTAACCAACCACGCCAACCGGCCCGTCAATTTTACAATTGAGTGTTTCATTTGTAAAAAAATCCAATCTTTCGTTGTGCCAAATTCTGATATACCAAAAAGGCGCCACCAGTCAAATTTGAACTCGATATCTAATAGGTCTTATATACCCGTTACGAGTCGTGCAAGGTTAAAATAAAACTGGAAACTCAGTTAGGGACATGTTTTATTTTTTGTATTTTTTTTTTATTCTGGATAAGCTTGTGTTTGGCCACAATCTCACTATGGTAAGTGATGATGTGGCCGAAGGTGGTAAGCACACAAAGCCTAGATGGGAACTGGCTCTCAGGTGCAGCCGTCGGAACACACCGATAGGTGCTTGGCGACAGATTTTCAACTTGAGGGTGGTAGCCAGCCAGTCGGGTACTACAAAGTACCCTACCACCGTGCTATGGTTTCCTCACGATGTTTTCCTTCACCGAAACCTCAAGCTCATTGTAGGATTCGAACCCACGACCATCGCCGCGGTATCCGACGTCACCACAGAGCTTAAAGTAACATGAAGATAGCGAGTGTAATTTATGTATCTTTAAGTATGTATGTTTATGCAATTTATTTCAAACGATTCCATTTCCCATTTGTTATCTTAACTCGGTCGTATGATTTATATATTTAATTCACCGAGTCGTAATAAAAATTCTGTTTGTAATACTGCAGAAGTGTTTTTATTGCATTATTCCATTTCTAATAAAGGGAACGAGAATCTACGAGCATGTTACCTATTGTACAGTCGAATGCATAACTTATTTACATACAACTGAATCTGTTCTTACACCCGACGGTTTTAAGGATACAGTGAATAAAGCTTTTTCTTAGCGATTGTACCTACTTACAATAGCTTATTATGCAAATAAAATAAAATATAATGTCTGAAAAACACTGCTTTGAAAACTCTGTATTTCAAAGTCAATGGCTTTTATTCCATAAATCAAAATCAAAAACTCATTTATTCAGTTTAAGTCCTGGTAAGGCACTTATGAACGTTACAATTGACTCTACCACCGGTTCGGAGTACACTGTAAGACTCCGGCAAGAAACTCAACAAGGCTTTTTTTTCAGTCGTGGATCTTTCTTAAATTTATTTACATTTTCAAATATCTTACATGATTACTGCAGGTGCAGAGAGTACAGTACTTATTTATGTAGGACAAAGACACAGAAGTAACCAGTTTCGAATGTCAGCCTTCGACTTAGAAGAATCGGCAACAAACTCAATAATTTATAATTCTTTTTAGACAATTGTAAAAAATCCAGCGAGCCTTACAGTAGTTGCAGATGATGTGTAACATCTGACATCTCACCTTGGTAATACGATACATGTACCAACCTTTCGGAAAATGGGTTGGTACCATCTGACAGACAACTCTACCACCCCGCGCGCTCATTGCTCAATAAATGAGGTTTGAGTTTGAGGCTGTATGGGCTAAAACCCTTTGCCTGCACTACAATAGAGGAAATAAAATTACACACTTCCATCCCTATCTGACAACCCGGCACCTTGTTACACAAAAAAAATGTTACCTTATGTTAATGTGGGCCAAGAAAGTGGTGTGCCAGTTTTGATTTAGTTTCCTAGTCATCGAAAATTACAACAAGGTTCAAACTAAAAAGAT
Source organism: Ochropacha duplaris (assembly GCA_951361185.1). NCBI lineage: Eukaryota > Metazoa > Arthropoda > Insecta > Lepidoptera > Drepanidae > Ochropacha > Ochropacha duplaris. The sequence continues at coordinate 12,141,616 of OX592696.1, read as the reverse complement.
ATCACTGAAGTTCAAACTAAGAACAACTGTCACGTAACAAACAGTAATCATCGTTATCAATAATCAGATACAGATGGCAATAGAAGTTGTCAGATTGATCTGCAAGCGAAACTAATCTTTATCACCTATGAATCTGCAAGCGGCATTCAAACTTAGGGTGGTACACCACTTTCTTGGCCGACCGTACAATCACGTACCTAAACACTTCCTTTTCCATTTACAGTTCCAATTTTAAATCGCAATAAATATCCTCGGACATTTTTTTTCACACACGGCTATCTGATCCCAAACTAAGCAGAGCTTGTAATATGGAAACCAGATGACTGATATACTACATAGACTACTTTTTTTTTGTAAATACATACTTAAATAGATAATTACACCCAGACTCAGGACCCACGACCTGCGGCGTGATAGGCAGTGTATTAACCAACCACGCCAACCGGCTTGAATGAATGGTTTTTACACACAACTGTACATTAATGCATAATATCGATATTGTATTATGTTGCATTGTACGTCGATACATCACTTCCTTGTTGCAAGCCAGCAGTAATTGGAACTCTATTATTATGGTCATTATGCTTGCAATTCTCTTAACGGATGTCCTTTAGGAACACTTATAACACAGTAATAGGGTACGTTGTACTCAACTGGCTGGCTACCTTCAAGTTGATATCTGCCGCCAAGGTCGTGGGTTCGATTCTAACCTTATCTTTATACTTTTTTTAATATTCTGGATAACAAACTTATCTCGAACTGACTTAGCCAGGACGGTACTACAAAGTACCCTACCACCGTGCTATGGTTTCCTCATGATGTTTTCCTTCACCGAAAGCTCAAGCCCATTGTAGGATTCGAACCCACGACCTTCGCCGCGGTATCCGACGTCATTACCACTGGGGTATCATCGCCCTATCATCACTTATTACGGTGTGATTGTGGTCAAACACAAGCTTATCCAGATAAAAAAGAAGTGTGGAATCTCGATAACTCGAAGAAGATATGGAAGAAGATTCCCATAGATTTAAACTCTCATGTTACTTAATTATATTTTTCAAAAACACCCTTCGTCTAATGATTTTTAGGTTAAAGTGACAGTGTTAAACTAGCGAACGCAAAATTAGCAAATGAATTTAGTTCTGTTCCAATAAATTATTTTGTAGTTAGAGTGGCGTAATGACCTCAGTGGATAGAAGGGCTTGAAGTTCAATGACCGAGCCGAATAAGACCTTTGTACACTTGCCTTTACTAATATTACCTTTATAAAGAGGTAAATAAAGCTTGTAAGTTTGTATGTAGGAGGCAATCTCCGAAACTATTGATCCTTTTTTTTAAATTATTTCATTAATGAAGCTTATTCTTAGACTAAAGTCTATCTATGTCACCTTAAAGAGTAAAACTAGATCCCTGCTCTGCGGTTCACGAGAAATCCCCTATTTTACCCCCTTAGGGGGTGAATTTAAAATACCTTTCTCAGTTAGGTATAAGAGAAAACTGTGAGCAACATTTCATGTTTCTAAGTAAGGTCTTTTTAAATACATCCTGTCAGGTCTTTCTTGGGACAGAGGTTTCAGAGTCCGCACCACATGGTTCTCAAATGGGACGTTGACATTTACTTGAAAATTGCTCGCGAGTCAAGGAATGGTTTGACATCTTAATGTCGCGAGTCAACAGATTTAATTACATATATTGACCGCATTTTTAAGTTAAATATTCTTTAATACAATTTCCCTACGTTCAGTTCAGTTGACAACTTTTCAAGACATTTTATTCCACGTCAAATAATATGTTTATTAATGACAGGCCAATAACACGATCAGCTCGACATTTACAAAACTAATTGATGTAACATTATAATGTAGGTAGAGAATATTAGTGTTATTTAGAGGTTTTTTTTTATTTTATTTTTTTTATTCTGGATAGGCTTGTGTTTGGCCACAATCTCACCATGGTAAGTGATGATGTGGCCGAAGATGGTAAGCACACAAAGCCTAGATGGGAATTGGCTCTCAACACACGGAACACACCGATAAGTGTTTGGCGACAGATTTTCAACTTGAGGGTGGTAGCCAGCCAGTCGGGTACTACAAAGTACCCTACCACCGTGCTATGGTTTCCTCACGATGTTTTCCTTCACCGAAAGCTCAAGCTCATTGTAGGATTCACAGTTCCATTGTTATTTGTAATTAGTTTTAACGTTAATCGCTATTGGAATCGTTGTAAATTATGAAACCCTATTATTTAAATTTGAGGTTATGATTTTGACAGCTGTCAGCTGTCAAAAAGCAACAGTTTTTATTAACTGCACTAAGGTGGCCGATTATTTTATTTGTTGGCAGATGTAGTAAAGAGCAACGACCATGATTAGATTTAGTGGCTCAGTAGAAGCGGACATTGCAAAGAATAATAATTAACTATGTAATTACAAAAAAGAAGTAATATAACAATATATAGTATATCAGTTATATGGTTTCCATAACACAAGCCGTGTGTGATAAATGTCTGAAGATTTTTTTTATGTCACTAGTGACAACGAGGCAGGCGGGTCACCTGATGGTAAGTGACAACCGTCGCCTATTGACATTGGCAATACCAGGAGGACTGCCAACGTGTTGTACACCTTATTACAATGCCTTAAGGGCAAGGGCAACTGGCTCTCAAGTGCAAATGCCGGAACACACCAACAGATAATGGAGAAGAAATGGGAATTTGCACAGAGTCTTCGCTCCCTGTTCGTGGATTTCACCAAGGCCAGCATAGACCGGGAAGCCCTTTATAACATCTTAAGGAACTTTAATATGCCAAAAAAGCTAGTCAACATGGTTGAAGTGGCCACGAAGGAAAGCAGGATGAGAGTTCGAGTCCAGAACGAGCTAACGGATGAATTTACTGTTGTCACAGGACTGAAACAAGGAGACGCCCTATCGCCTATGCTCTTCAACTTAGTTCTAGAGCATGTCCTGAGAAAAGTGCTAGCACTAGATGCAGGGACAGAACTGAATGGAAAACATACGGTGATAGGGTATGCCGATGATCTGGCCCTGCTTGGAGGGAGCAGCAGTGAGGTGCAACAGTCTGCAAAGGTCCTAGAAACTGAAGGTGGGACTAAGGATAAGCCACGAGAAAACGGAATATCTCCACATGAGGCGTTACAAAAATACGCGAGTCGCCAGAAATGACCTACATGTTGGAGATACCACCTACAAAGGCGTGTCAAAATTTAAATACTTAGGCTGCACCATAACGGACACGAACACTCGAGAGGAGGAGATAGATACCCGCATCCAAAGTGCACTACGATGTACCGCGGCTCTGCACAGGGTTTTGGTGTCCAGGCTTCTTAGCCGAATTACTAAAATACAAATTTACAAAACTGTAATAAGACCAATAATTATGTATGGTTGCGAAGCCTGGACATTGACACAAAAGGAAGAAAAATAGGCTCTTGGTCGCAGAAAGAAAGATCCTTCGAAAGATCTTAGGCCCCGTGCAGAGACCCGACGGGAGCTGGCGGATTCGCAAAAATGCCGAAATCGAGGAACTCGTAGCCAACCCTAACATCAGAGGTGAAACAAAAGCTTGCAGACTCCGTTGGCTCGGCCACGTCGAGAGAATGGGAGAAGATCGTGGTGCTAAGAGAGCGTACTTGGGTCAACCAATAGGGCGTCGTCCTGTCGGTCGGCCCAGATACCGCTGGAAAGATGCAGTGGAGATGGACCTGAGGGAGCTTCAAGCTGGTGATTGGCGAGAAGTGGCCAAAGATCGGGCTAAGTGGCGTTCTCTCGTATCGGAGGCCAAGACACATTTTGGGTCGCTGAGCCAACGGAGTAAGTAAGTAAGTAAGTAAGTATCATCGCCACTTAAATATATTCACTAAGCACTAAGTAAACATTACGACATATACATTATATTATGGAATCAAGAGTAACTTGATTACCCACGGGTGACTCTACCAGTTTTGTTTTATATCAAAACGAAAACATTCTTTCATGATTCGTACCTAGTTATACAATTTTATTACTCATTTAATTGAACACATTGAACTTTGTTTCTCCTCATTCTCGCCTTTATTTTATCGTTTTCTTTTAAAGTCTCGCAAGAAATTACTTTAACTGAAACAAAAGTGATAACCAAAAAGTTTGGAGTAAAGAGCATAAATAAATAAATGTGAAAGTATGTTTGGATATGTGCGAAGATGTTTGTTACTCTTTCACGCAGAAACGGCTGAATGGATTTTGATGAAACTTTGCACACAGGTACCTAGTTCATATCCTGGAATACAAAAAACAATAGAAGTGCCCTCAGACGTCCATAGTGCAGGAACTAGTGTCGTCAGTTTTTTTATTCCGTGGTACCATACTTGCGGTATGGCAGAGATACCTCGGTAGAGGTAGAATTTTAAATTACCTGTTGATCACACAAGATTGCCAGCCGATAGTCCAGGGGGGCAAGTTGATAATAGATAATGGGAAAAGTAGTTGTAAGGAGTAACAGTCATTTTGGAACGAAGTTCCTTATCGCGCGTTGTGAAAGTGGGCTAGACGGAAAAAAATCTTACGAAAAATTGTCACGACACTTTTAGTGTCAGTGTCACTTTATTGTAAGCTGTGCGGCGTGCGCATGTTTCTCTGTCTCTCTCTCTCTCTCTTATAGAAAGCAAACCAGACATTTTTTTTATATATATATACTCTCTCGACTTATATAACTTATATAACTTCGTTCCATCCGGGTGTCCCTTGACACCTCTCAAGGTTTTTTTTGAGGAGGACTTAAAGGTGGCGGTCTGAAGGACCATAGACACCCTTACGCGGACTATTCGGCGAGCGTTTAGGGCTCTCAGCCGTGTTTGTTTGTGACGACTCACCGCTGAGGGCGCCCCAGTTGGGGCACGAACCTCGGCTCAGGGCGTCGAGTAATAGTCATAAGAGCACAGATACCTTTATACTAGTTTGTAGGGCAAGTTTCTCTCTACTTACGGTCAAGCAAGTCAAATTGACATAGAAATTTTTTTTTTAATCTCTTGGGGGGCAGCTGCCCCTCCCTGCCCCCCTTGGCAACACCCACGTGATTACTTACTTTAAAAAAGAGAGATTGGTGTTCCCATATCCTTCTACCCATCTTCATATTTACTTTACCTGCATTAGGTAGGGATACCTAAAACCGATCTTAAAAGTACAAACGTAGTTCGCGGCATTCAATCAAAGTCAAAAGTCAAAACCATTTATTCAGTTTAGGCCCTAGAAGGACACGAATTACAGAAGTTACCATCGGTTCGGAAATCAGCCTACAACTGAGAAGAACCGGCAAGAAACTCAGCAAGGTTAAATTTTTAAATATTTTTGGACCATCTGACTGATATTGGGTTTTTATTTCAAATGTTTAACAATTTTATTCTTAAATTAATACAAATATTCATACGTAAATAATATACAATGGCCTTCAACTGCACTTAAAAATAACCGGCCACTTAATTTGCTCCTTACTGTAACAAGACAACAATTGTAATATCGTATCATTGCATTCGTAATCGGCAAGTTTGTTGTAACATTTAAACGGTTAATTGAATGCGACAACATGTTCATGCGGTTACATTCGGCTCGGGTCCGAAGGCTGCGGCTGCGGTGTGTGCGGCTGATGCAATCGTAAGGCCAGCCTCATCATGGCAGCGGGCTGGCAGCAGCTGAAACTTTACGTTAGAGCTTCAGAAAGAGAGATTCTGAAAGTTACTTCGGGAGATTGAGAATTTATAATGGAATGTAGGCAAATCATCGCCGGCGAATAGCTCAGTGGTAGTGACGTGGGTTTGAATCCTACAATGGGCTTGAGCATTCGGTGAAGGAAAACATGATGAGGAAACCATAGCACCCTCAAGTTGAAAATCTATCGCTAAGCACCTGTTATGTTCCGGCAGTTGCACTTAAGAGCCAGTTCCCTTTAAGGCATTGTAATAAGGTGTACAACACATTGGCAATCCCCTTGGTATTGCTAATGTTTATAGGCGACGGTAGTCACTTACCACCAGGTGACCCGTCAGCTTCGTTGTCACTTGTGGTAGGAAAAAAAATTTTGAGCTTCAGAAAATGATATTCAGAAAGTTATGTCGGGAGATTGGGAATTTATTAGATTAGCAGTGAACGAGGATATTATGGTGGATATGATTCCTGTTGAATACAGAGGAGCATAGCAAAACAAAGTGTATGAAATTAAATGGCAATGGATTCGAATCTCTCATCAAAGATCGTATTCTCGAACAGCTACTCAATATTACAGTAGGTTTGGTACACACACAAATTTTCGTCTCGCCAATTAGTTAGGTGATAGAGTCTATTGTAACGTTCCAAAAAGGCCTAATCTGAGTAAATGAGTTTGAGTTCGGGATTGCGGTACTGCCTCTCCGCTTTCAGTGGCACTTGAACTTAAAGTATGCAAGTCTACAGTAACCCCATGCTGATTCACAAACTCATATTTATGACACACGTGCCCCAAGAGCGAGTTTAAAGTTGCAATCAGCCTTCCCACATCTACTTTTCGCTTACGAAAATATGGAAATTAATAGATAATCTAGATATCCTAGAAGTGAATTATGTTCACCGCTCCGAGGTTTCACCCGCGTTGTTTTGCAGTAGTCTATGGCACTCAGGTATAACTTTTTTTTTTAAGTTTTTGGCTTGGTATCTTGATTTTTAAGCCATATGGATAACGTAGCTTCCTATTAGTGAATTTTTTTTTCTTTAAACGTACATTAAATTGTTAATATAGGTATATACAAAATAAAACAAAACTACATATTTATAAAGAAAATAATTACCCCAAATCGATGCCTAACGGAAGCGTCCCTAGATGGCTGGTAGCAGCATTATATTGTGTAAATATACTCATATATTTGATGTGATAATGAGTGTAGTGTTATTCAAATTACATAGAGGTTAGCAAATTAATGAATATTTCATCCAAATCGGTAATAAACGCCATGAAAGACATGTTTTCTCGTCATGGTATACCGGAGTTACTTGTGAGTGACAATGGTACACAATATACAAGTCGTGAGTTCAAAATGTTTGCTAAAGAATGGGGTTTTGATCATGTAACTTCATCACCTAACTATCCACAGGCAAATGGGAAAAGTGAACGCGCGGTGCAAACAATTAAATCGTTACTTATTAAAGCTATTAATAGTGGCACTGATTTTCATTTGGCGTTACTCAATTTTCGTAACACGCCAAGACAGGGTTTAAGTTCTCCTGCACAGTTACTAATGAGTAGGCGACTGCGTTGCAAATTACCCGTAAGTGGTAAATTAATGGAACCAAAAATCGTAGATTCATCTGAATACAAAACGATGATTGACAAACAAATTAAAAGTAAAATTTATTACGATCAACGTGCCAAGCCACTGCCACCACTGAATAGTGGTGATAATGTGATCTGTAAAAATGGAACATCAAGAATGCATGGTACTGTGGTTGGTATGGCGCATACACCTCGTTCTTACATTATTGAAAATAATGATGGGGCGCAGTATAGACGCAATAGGCGACATTTAATTCGATGTGCATCAAATGCAGTGCGTGACCCCAATAATTGCGAAGAGGGTGTGTGCAAGTATGATGGAAAAGTTGTTGATGATACGAGTAGTAAATCGACAGTAGAATGTGGACCATCTACAGAAAATACCGCCAGTAGTAGTTCTGATACAGGGAAAGCGTGTCCTAAATATGTACGAATTTCAGGGAGATTAGTAAGACGCTAGAGTTTTAAGTAGTTTAGTTTTTGTTGTAATTTAATATGAATATGATTTGTTTTTGTTCACCTCGATTATATTTTATTTGATTAATTAATATGTTATGTAATTACTTATCTTGGGATGAGCAGAATTTGTTTTTATATTTTGTTGTTAAATTAGATTTTAGTTAAAGAATTTAAATGAGTTTATTAACCCTCTATACTTAGGGATTATTATTATATGTATTTAATTTTTTATATGGGGGAAAGTAGGGATTATTATTATATGTATTTAATTTAGGGGAAGATGTAGTGTTTAAATATAGAATTGAATAAATGTCTAATTGTTGTCAGGTCGTTTTTCAATAAACACGTCAATGAGCATACATATATTTATTTATACGCAACTAGAAACTAAGAATAAGATACGCAGGAAATTAGTCCCACACCTTTACCGCCCACAACTACATAATATTATGTTGAATGGACAAACAAAATGTATTAGCAAACGTTTCATATGAAATGACAAATTAAAAGGAGATTGAGCAAAACTGTCTAGACACAAAGCCAACTCGTTAACTAATAACAATACTATAAAATTACCTACTTATTGTGAAATTAATAATGATACATGAAAATAAACGAATTTGTATTGGAAATTATATTGGATGGAATTAAAGCCTCCGTAAATCGTAATGAAATATTGAAATGTGGTATTGATTATTAAAGTTTAAAAAAAAAATTTGGCCTGTCATCTGATAGTAAGTGACTACCGTCGTCGAAAACTAGCAATACCACGAGGATTGCCGATGTATTGTCGCCCTTCTTACAATGCATTATAAGGTGACAGATTATCAAATTGAGGGTTGTAGCCGTTGTCGTTTCATTACGATGTTTACTATGACTGAAAGTTCAAGCTCCATGGAGGTAATTTCATCATGCTCAAGCTCATTGTAAGGTTTAAAACCCACAAGCGTTACTACTACAGCTATCATTGCCTTTGCCGCAAGCAAACTATAAAACGTCAAAACAATCGCATATTTTATAATAGCATAGGTTATCACGACACGAATAGAAGTTATCGTGGAGCGTAAAGCGATGTAGCAAGTTAGGAAACATTACAACCATATGGTAGGGGAGGCGAATAGGGGATTTCGGGATTTACTCGAGCGCGGCAGATTAACATAAGGGGGGCAATCTTGCACCTTGTGAAGTACTCTCACCAAATCTGAGCCCTCTATGTAGTGTCGAACGCCTAGGGTAGCCCGTCAGATTAGTAAAAAAAAATCGATGGTTTGAAATACTCGAGCGCGTCAGATTAAGGTAAGGTAAGTTAGTTACATGCAAAATAGTGTACATTTCAATAATCTGACAAATTGGGCGTGACGAAAGAAAATTGGAGACTCGCAAAGTTGCAAAAAAAAAACGTCACCTGGATTTTCTCGAGCGCGATTGGTTTTTTTTTTATTTTGAAGGAAATTAGTCACGAATCACGGAAATATCTTAATCTGCCGATTTGCACAAGCCGAAGTGGCTAAAATCATTATTAAGTGTATAGTCCAGGAATATTATGAGTTTCACCTCAGAATGAGAAATAGTCAGCTATTAACTTGTATAAACCTTTATTTTGACACCCTAAAACTTGTCTCAAAAGCTACTTATCTTAGGGTGCCCGCGACTACTGATTTTTCAAGGTCAAAGGTCAAAAAATCATTTATTGCAAATATCTTGTTTCCTATGGGTTTTTTGGTATATGTATTCATAATAAATATTGTAGAAAATTAAATTCTCTACAACTTTTGCACAAAAATTTTTTCGATATCTTGAACCATTTTCGAGATTTCGATATTTTTTATATATATTTTTTTTCAAACCGTCAGATTAAGGAAATCCCTCAACATAATTGTCAGATTATGGGTCAGTACAACAAGGCCATCAAGAAAAACCGCCTGTATAAAAATCTGACGCGCTCGAGTAAATCAAGGTCACGATTTTTTTTTGCATTTTCAAAAATCGGCCCTGACTGATGGTCGCGTCCAATTCGTCAGTCTTTAAAATAGGAGCTACTGGAGGGTTCACTTAACATCCCTTATCAATGTCTGACGCGCTCGAGTAAATTTTTTTTTTAAATATTTTCGACCCCTTCGTACGGCCACCCCCACCACGCAAAACGGCAGATTATTATTTTTCCGTCATCAGACAGACGTGGCGCGACTACCCTATTAATATCTGACGCGCTCGAGTATTTCTTGGTGACTGTTTTTTTTTACATTTTTGAAACCCTGTAGACGCTCACCCCACCGCTGAAGGGGAAAATATCACATAGCCTTTTTTTCTTTATTCCACCTAATCTTCAAATTCCACTAGGTCCCAAATACGCTCGAGTAACTACAAATTTAGCATCATTGCCTCCCCTACCAATATGGCTGTGCTGCGCTGTCGATTGATGACTCCCATACACCACGCTTGCTACGCTACCGTGATACGTTCTACGATGCAATTTGTATACGTATTATGCTATTTAGATGTATGTATTGGAGTTAACTAATCTAGAACTATTTTTAGTATGATTGGAATTTGTTTCCTTAGAATACGTGTCTTTTATCATTTTGTTTAAGTCCGTCTATAGGTTGGTAAAAATGGAATGAATTTTGTGTGAAATAATACATAAATATAATTCTATCTCCTCCAGTCAAGATGACTTACATATTACCAAGGATCCAGGGAAAGGGTCTTGGTCGACTAGTGATTATTTTTCTAATATCATTGATAAATTTAATTAAATAAATACTTTGCATGATGATCAACACACACGCGAATGACACTCATACTACAACTAGGTGTATGCTGTTATTACAATATTTTTAATTAGATTTATTATTGTCATCGAATTGGAACTTCCTCGGCAACATGACCTCCCAGGCTTAAAATCCGGATCCGGAGCGGATTTTTTATTCGGGCTGAAGGATTTGCAACTACATATTCTGTCATTAAGCGTTAATTTGCGTTTTTTTTAAATAAAATACTAATTAGTACTAATTAAGGTCGTGTTGGTAAAGTTATACTTGAAGTTGGTACCGTGATTTTATTTAAATTATTTTCAAGGTTCTGTTACAATTTCTTTTTTAATTGGCCTCGTTACCAGATGTACGTTATGCAAATTTTAATAGGTGGTATGCGATAATTCTATAGTTCATAAAATTAATCTAAATTTTATGAAAATTCAACTTCTCCTATGGAAGCTTTAAAAACTAGTAGTCACCTTAATTAAAATCTAACTAGAATTTAACCATAAATAGAGTAGGTACATAAGTTTCATTATTATAACTACAATATACACGTGCTGTTCATCAATTAATTCCACTTAATTTAAGCTATGACTAAATACATCAGTTTTCCTTATATTAAACGTTTTCTGTTGGATTTATTATGTTTCATAGTGTTAGTATTTCTACAAATCAGTTTTTGAGAATTTTGTCGTTTCTGTAATATGCACAATATTTATTATTATAAATAAATATTCTATTAACGACTTTAACGATTAAGTGTATCAAATTTGTAAAGCTCTGAATCGTATGACAATATAATTCTCAATGTATTATTAGTTGTCCAAACGGCACCTGACACATTACACTGTGCTCCTTTTATGTAATGAAGTTAGGTACTGTATGATCTCACTTATCATCAACAGTGGAGTAAGTAATTGTGAGAAGTGATACATATCTGAGTTTTTGGCAGTTGTTTTATGATGAGAGCTGATAGCTAGACCGGGTAGCCTTACCAACCTTTAGCATATTTTTTATGAATGCTTTTGCACTAGTTTAAGGCTTAGGTGATATGGTTTATTTTATTATTGAAAATCAGCAATTATTTCTTCTACTGTCACTTAAACTCTCTCAAAAAACCTGCAATAAACTCGGCTACCAGTTTTGAATGGGACCTTTTTTGCCAAAAAAAATGAAAATGAAGAACCTTAAGATATTTGAAAATTAGGGTCAAATTGCAATGTATTATTTTATTCAGTTAGAGTCCTTAGATTTTTTTACATTAGCAATTAATTAGTGCATCTGCACTCTTGTGAATGTTGAAGTTGCCACTTGTTATTCATGTTAAAAAAAAGTGGGACAAAGACCCTGTAGGAATACTGATTTAATGATTCCTATATAGGTAGTTTTTTCGTACAGTAATAAGTTTAGTACTCGGTTATTATTATTTATAATATGTGAAAACTCTTTGCGGAGGTTTTAAAGCCGGAAGTGTCCTTCTATCCCATAGTCGATAAAGTGCACAAAGTTACGACTTCCGCCACTATCCTCACTTTCTAATATTCATACACTTCCGTTATCCAGTCCTTGCAAAAGTGGTATTGTGTCGATTGGGAAAGTAATGATAAATAAACGTGTTTTTTGTAGATTTCTTGCATCTTTCAATAAATATTTTACTGAAATCGAACATTAATATTTACACTACATGAGAGCAACGATATTAAAAGAATAAAACTTTTGATTGAGAGATTGTGAGTCAAACTAACATCTATTTTAGTTACTTGATTATTGGCCTATGTCTCTCCATTGCTAATAAAAGGCCTATTCCCTTTTCCCTCACTCCTTCCGATCCTCCTTCTTCCTCATTCAATCATACCTCGACACGTTCCTCAGATAGCATATCTAGCGGACCAGAGGGTATCCCACTCTACATCTTTCAATATGCAAAGATCATACGTAAGAAACATTTTTGAGATATAACACACAATCGTGAATAATTTAATTGTTTTTTTATCGCACCAATGATCAATTATTAGTTTTCAATTCGCAAATAAACGGAACAGACAACAAAAGCAATTTTGTGTCACCAAAATAGAGACAAATTGGTGTGGGAACGGGCTCGCCACGCGTGTTAGTAGGGGACGTGAGTTGAATACAATGTAACATCTGATTTTGTATTCTGTACTTGACTGTATTTGTCCGATAAGTGTTAGTTCCACTATGATATTGCGGAAGTCACTGTGCGGTCTGTATGAATACTTACATTGTTTAAAATTGAGCCAAAAAAAAATTTGTTGTATCTTTATTTTGTCTCCTATTTGCATTCATGGGCTATTAAAAAGTGATGATTCAAAGGAATCAAATTAGTAAGCATTTTTGGCCTTCCACTGATGCATTGATGAACTAGGAGCCACTGTACAACCTTTATTCTGGCTGTATGGAGCATATGTTCAGCGGTAAATATTTCTAGGCTAAATACTATAATAGCTTTTTTGCGTGAGCTACCAAGACCATGGGCTATATATGGGTTTCCTACTGTAATCATGTAAGTAGTTCGATATCTACTAAGTTATTCCTATAAGAGAAGATTATCATCGTATTTTTAAGCAATGAACAAATACGGTATTGAATGCTGGTTAAAACACAATGTCTTTTATTTTCATATAACACACTTATAGCATCCATCTATATGATCAGAAGCATCATCCACACTACGCTTTCCAAAACAAAATTTCCGTCCAGAACTCGACTGCCCACATAAACGAACCATTGTAATCGAATTCCTTATCCCTTATTTCCTTTTTTAACTGCCGATTAGCACCAATTCTGGTATAAAAAGGGGCCCTTAAAAAGAAAGCCAATACTGAACGACCTTCGCATAAAATCAACCGTAAACTCGTGAGAATCGATAAGTACAACCATTCAAATGAGGCTAAGTCAAACCAATATTGACTCTTCAATTGGCCTTCATGACAATGTGGTAAACGCCTACATGTGGATTTTTCTTTGTGGATTTAAGAACATGAAGTCATCGGTCGACACCAACGCTTATTGTTGTATGGAGTTATTTAATCAGATGCACAATCGCAAAAAGCCTATTCTAGTACTGCTTTGGTTTTTACCCTACAGTTTTTGCAGATTAGAAGACAGCTAATTTTTAAGATAAGGCAGTGGCTAATTGTTATTATCATGATAGCACAATGAAGAACATATACCTATAGGATTTCCTTAAGAACAATCCGGAGCTGAGAAGTCTATGTATAGCGTCTCTGACTGTGAGTCCACCTAGTGGGATGCTGTTCCACGTATTGATTTGCAATTTATACCTGTTGGCCATCTTCAATCTCTCTTCTTCTTTTCTAGCCTCTCTCTACCAACTTGGTGTAGGCCTCCCTCAACTGTTTCCACTTTTCGCGGCATTGGGCTTTTCAATCTCACTTATGGCATAATTATACTCACTGAATATCTAGATCCACATATCAGAGCAGTGGATTACTCTTATTTGTTCGAACGCCAATAAATTCCAGAAATGGTAATGAATGGTACGCGAGGAACAAAGGGATACATGCAAATCGGAATATTCGATAAATATGAATCCTGAATGGACATATTTTCCATAGTAGTGAAGAATTTTATTGGACTGTATTAAATATTTACTGTTTTAAATTACTAATGAAATTCTTTGATTGTATCTCAACTTACAATACTACACATACTATTCAAATCCGGATTTATATTTAGGTAATTATAATATAAATAAATAAGATAAGATATAGATATTTTTTTTCCTGTCTGTTGGTTTGTTCCAGCCAATCTTAGAAACAGCTGTGCCGATTTTAACAGGACTTTATTGGCAGATAGCTGATAAAAAGGAGTAACTTAGGCTACTTTTTATCTAGAAAAACAATGAGGGTACTGCACAAAAAATTATGTATAATGTAACAACAATTGGTAGACCATAAAATAAAATAACGTTTCTAAAGACGATTAAAAATTAAAACAAACATAGTGAACGGTCTTTTTATCGTCTGATCAGGTCAGGTCAGTAAAATCATATGAATTCACGTCTCGTCCGCCTGTCTGCCTTTTTCATATCTTTTCTCTGTCTTCCAAAAACGTCAGGTTCAAATTTTAAAAAACATTTTGTCTCGTCATACCAGTCAGTCTATCAAAAATAACCATGTAGGTTGGACAGCCACAACACATATATACTTACTATGTTATACTAATAAACAAAAAAATAAAATAAAAAACCCCTTAAAAAAGATCAGCTGATTTATAAAGGAAACAGCTCATTTATATTGCTGACTGTTGATAGCGAGTGCAGAACGCTGGCGGCATTGCCAAGCCGAAGTATTTGCCAACCTTCCATGATATGAGTGATCCTACTTAGAAGGACAAAGCAAGATAACGACGATGAAAAAGTAGCGTTCAAGCACAGTCTTGCAAAAACCTATAGATAAACCAGTCAATAGTATACTGTCAGAATTAATAAGGAAATATTTGTTAAAAATACATTTAACATTTGGGTGTTATGCAGTCAGCTTTTGCATCACCCCAATTACGTATACCGAAGGCGGCGGAATATTTTCAATTCGTGGGTGGTTCTGTAATGAATGTGACATTCGCAGATTAATAATAATAGCATCTGAATTAAGTCAGACAATTTTCTAATGAACATGCAATTGGAGTGGGATTGCTATCATTTAAACTGTCTCATCGAGTCACGAGGTGATTTATACAAAAACAATTTTATTGTTACGTGGGAGTGATATACTTCATTTGTGTATGTATAAGGCCAGTACAGCTGCTATATCAATTAGCGGATTATGTCATATTAATTCTCTATTATCTAACAAATTATCGATAACAAATAACCGCTAGAAATTAAAAAAACTATCCATATACAGATAAATTAATAGGTTGTAAAATAGATAGAGATTATGTAAGAAAGGGTACTATAGAGTTTCTGATTTTATTGATGACAAGAACGCATTTGAATGCCTTGCAAACAAATGATAAAACAATTAAATATACGTGTAACCTCTTGTCACTCTTCTCATAAGGTTCGGTGCGAAATTTAAATATAAGAATAAGAAGCCTTAAAACAGTGAAAATATAAAGGTGAAAGTCATTAAGGCATTAACATGTTAAGGTTATTTAATTATTCCGGTGCGGAACCCCGAATGTGGTCAATGGACATGTGTCATGGCTACTGGTCAACGAGTACGTGACTTGAATGGTATTTTCTTGTAACTGTCGATTATTATTTAAATTAAGTGTAAATGAAATCATACAAGCTTCTTTTCATTTATTTATGGACTTGCGTTTGACCATTTTATATGCAAAAATCACGGCGTGATTTTTTTGTAGTCAATCTCACAGTGTATGGTTTATAATATAGTAAACTTTATATAAAATGTAAAATCAATCCAGCTTTTGAAGTCTCTAGGTTGAATATTAGTTTTTCATAATACAGCACCAATTTGGTTTTAACTTGATTTCTGTCATACAAATAACTCTTATATTTCTGTGGAATTTTTAAAGTTTTTTTTTTTCATAAACTGCTCTACGGGAACATATAAATCGGATTATCACAAAAATGCCCATTATCCTTTTGGTTTTTAACTCCGCCTCGGAAATATCAATTATTAAATCAACCTAAGAACCATAATAGACATTGGCAGAAATATCCTAAAAGAATGATTGCCAGTAACAAAAACAACCGGCCAAGTGCGAGTCGGACTCGCGCACGAAGGGTTCCGTAAAAACGGCAAAAATATCACGTTTGTTGTATGGGAACCCCCCTTATTTTATTTTATTATTATAGTAAAAACTGAGTATTTTGTGAATATTTAAAGTGCCTACCTGTTGCCATTATTGATATCGAGCAAAAAAGGGCAAAAAAATCGCGTTTGTTGTATGGAACGTATGCCCCCCTTAAATATTTATTTTATTTTGTTTTTAGTATTAATTTTGTTTTTAATACATCATTTGTGAAAATTTCAACTGTCTAGCTATCGTGGTTCTTGAGATACAGCCTGGTGACAGACAGACGGACAGAAGGACAGACGGACAGACTGCGAAGTCTTAGTAATAGGGTCCCGTTTTTACCCTGTGGGTACGGAACCCTAAAAAGAACCATAATTCCAAGTCAACATTTCTTATTAGGATAGTTAGTGGCAAACAAGCATACGACCCCCTGATGGTAAGCGGTTTCCATAGCCTAAGTATTATGCTTGCAACACCACCAGATATCTTCACATTATTCTTGAAGATCCGCATGCCGTACAAAAGCCATACCAAAAATATAAAATAAATATTTTTATGTTCTGTATTTGTACATAATAAAATAATAACAAATTTTAAATTGCGTGCATCAGTGTATACGGCCTCGGATTCACTTTAGCCGTTTGAAACACTATAACAAATTATTATGAGAGGACGTAATTTGCCGTTTATAGTAGAGTTTCTAAAAATGGTATTCACAGAATAGTGTAAAGTAATACTCATAAATATGTACAGTTACTAAGTTCTTAGTATATTTTCAGACTAAGTAACAATTTATGGAATTACCTACAAAATAAGTAGATAGCATTTCAAACAATCTTGACCAAAGGTGGTACCAAATTCTCTTGCATCAAGACCCAAGTTTAATAGAACTATTTCATTGATATCTAATAACTAAAGATAAACAATCCCAAGCAAAAGTTCTCTCAAAACTGTCTCAAATTGTGTTGGGTAATACTAGTTATTTTTTTAAAGTTTTATTCACAAAGCTATGTACAAAAGGCAATAAATTTTTACGACTCATACCTGCTAGTCAAAATATATCTTAAACGAGCACTGAGGCATGTTTACCGTCGGAGCGTTCGAATGCTACTAGATTAAAAGACCACCCAAATGTTCGAGTGGGTAGACATTCGGTAAGGCCATTTTTTGTCGCTGATTCTTTTTTTTGATTTCTTGATTTTGAGCTGATCTTCAGTTATTAGATATCAAAGAATTCATCCAATTTCATATTTTATACAAACTTACCTTACCGATTCGATTTTTGAATGGTGATTTAAATTTTAATTAAAAAAAGATTTTTACACGACGACGTTCCGTTTCACATGATTCGTAAGATAGATTTTGCACGCTGAAAATAAAAATGCTTTTTAAATTGTTTCTTTTCGACTTTTTCCGCAAATAAGTATTATATCCTGAAGAGTACAAAAAGTCTTATGTAACAAACCACGAATATCCAAAGTAAAAAAAAAGAGGTAAAGTTTGTATACATAATATCCGAAACAACTTGTCCGATTTAGAAAATTATTTCATACATTATCGAGTGCTATAGACCACCATTCACCTCGAAAACGCGGGTAAAACCGCGGTGCCGAAGCTAGTAATTCTTCATGCACCATTCAATGCTGGATATTCATGAAATACCGCGCTTGTCTCAGTACTTTAAATAGGATATTTATACTTAAATCCATTAGTTATTCCACGAATATGTTTTGTCCTGTGTTACCTAGAATTTAAACTCCACTTAAACGGATGCACCGATGAGATCACTGCAGAAACACGTTTGGTAAACATTGTTGGATTCACGCGGGCCCTTTATGCAGCCTATAAGTTGCCACAAGTTATAAACGAAGCGATTAGAGGGAAAGAATGCTTTTGTTTTTAGTTTGTTTTAAGGTCATAGCTCACGACTCTGCTCCAATACCGTTCCCACCCAACACTGCCCTAAACTAAAAGTCAACTACAGAACTGATGGCGGTAAGCTCGCTGTCTGCTTATTTGTTTTGCCAATATAAACTATACCTGAAGCCCATATTTGAATGATATTTTATTTGTCGGGTGGGGGCGGAGTTGTATAAGTGGGCTATGACCTTTATACTCACTGTCCGCCGCTGTATCAACCACGTTCTCGGGGGATCTTATCTTTTACCGGGATAAAAAGTATTACGTTTTGTTCCAGGATATGATCTATCTGTGTGGTAAGTTTCATCAAAATCCGTTCAGAAGTTTTTGCGCGAAATAATAACATCTTTCTTTTTTAATATTATAATCCCAACTGTGAAAAATAAATGCGAAAGTGAGTTTGTTTGTTTGTTACGCTTTCACGCCGAAACCACTAAACTGATTTTAAAAATTATTAAATGATATAATAAACGAGAGCTTCATAAACAAAAAGCAATTCAAATATTAATTTTATTGATGAAAAATCTTATTGGATCAAAAATAAGCTACCCAAATTATTAATTCAAGGCGGGCGAAACATGAATATTCTACTGAAGCACTGTAGCATAATAAAATTAAACACAGGACATTTTTTTAATTTTTTTATTTCTGGATATGCTTGTGTTTGACCACAATCTCACCATGGTAAGTGATGATGTGGCCGAAGGTGGTAAGTACACAAAGCCTAGATCGGAACTGGCTCTCAAGTGCAGCTGTCGGAACACACCAATAGGTGCTTGGCGACAGATTTTCAACATGAGGGTGGTAGCCAGCCAATTGGGTACTACAAAGTATCTTACCACCGTGCTATGGTTTCCTCACGATGTTTTCCTTCACCGAAAGCTCAAGCTCATTGTAGGATGACCACCCACGACCTTCGCCGCGGTATCCGACGTCACTACCACTGAGCTATCATCGCCTTATCCAGAAGCAGTAGCGGTGAACAACCGCTTCAATCTACCACTTGTACCATACACAAATAAGTGAATCAGTTGACTGTATTCCAACTCAATTCATTAACAGATACACTTGTTTGCAAATTAGCCTTTGTGCGGTACACAATAGGACCACGTAACTTAGCACCATAACAGTTAGGTACCTACTATTTAATATGGTTATGTAATACCTGTCTGGAGTTGATTTTTCATTCATAGATTCACGTATTATCATCAATCTCTAATTTAGGCGATGATAGCCCAGTGGTAGTGACGTCGGATACCGTCGTGGGTTCGAATCCTACAATGAAATTGAGCTTTCGGTGAAGGAAAACAACGCAGGAAACCATAGCACGGTGGTAGGGTACTTTGTAGTACTCGAATGGCTGGCTACCACCCTCAAGTTGAAAATCTGTCGCTAAGCACCTGTTGGTGTTTTCCGGCAGTTGCACTTGAGAGCCAGTTGCTTTTAAGGCATTGTAATAAGGTGTACAACACATTGGCAATCCCCTTGGTATTGCTAATGTCTATAGGTTGGCGACGGTAGTCACTTACCACCAGGTGACCCGTCAGCTTTGTTGTCACTAGTAGTATAAAAAAAATCCTTGGGTGTGCATAATAGAGGTTACTATCGTGTGCGTTTTTTGTGTATCGAAGAAGTTAGTTTGTTGAGAAATCCGGAGAGGCGCTTTGAATGTCACTTACGTCAATTTACACTGGTTTGAAAAGATTTTAAAGCGGTGCAGTTCGTGGGTTTAAATACCACAAAACTTATGGTTTGGTGATGAAAATCATCGTGAGGAAACCATACAGCAGTGTAACGTTGAAGTAACCGCCATATAATATGTGTAGGTAGGTTACAAGTGCTCCGAAAGCGGGAGGCCAAAGAGTGGCTAATTAGCCTAATTTGTCATGTGTCGCCGGCCTCAGTGACCTTATCTATTCCCGGGATAAAAAGTATCGTACGTTTTATTCCAGAATACGATTTAATGTATGCCAAGATTCATCAAAATCCGTCCAGCCGTTTTTGCGTGATTGGGCAACAAACATACAAACAAACTTTCACATATTATAATACTAGCTGTCCCCCGCGGTATCACCCGCGTTCCCGAGGGATCTTATCCTTTCCTGGGACAAAAAGTATCCTACGTTTTAGTCCAGGATATGATCTCTCTGTTTGCCAAGTTACATCAAATTCCATTCAGCCGTTTTTGCGTGATTGATCAACAAACATTCAAACAAACTTTCACATATAGGTAACTAGCTAGCCCCGCGGTTTCACCCACGTTCCCGTGTGATCTTATCTTCACATCGTATCAAACTTTCACATTTACTTATTTATTAGTAAAGATCAGATGGAAAAGCGAAAGTGTCCCGGTATATTTATCATGACTATGACGCGATATAATATTATTATGCAAACAATAATATGTAGATATCAGTTAGATGTCCAGCTATTTATAATCAGGATAGGCCTCATAAAACATATCCGCTGACATTATTATTGCATCGGAATCGAATGACAGACGTGCGTCATTTGTTTAGTGTTCTATATACAATTATTGTAACGCTTATCGATATGGTTTGGTGTTACCACTATTATAATTAACTGGATGTTACCAGAATAGTAAAAAAAGTAGCTAATATTTATCTTTGAAAAGTATAAAGAATAATCGGAAAACGCTATAGTTCAATGGAGGAGCGAGGTATGGTATAAGACTCCTCCATTGAAAAGGGATGATCTTCCCCCAGGCTAGGTCATCGTGCCTGGGATGTTGGAATCTTGTATATGTATATGGAGATCGCTTGGAAAACTTCGATAGCGCGATGTAGATTATTGGAGCACCATCTATCAAGGAGTCGTGCGAACTATATCTGATTGTAGATAGATGTCGCTACAGTTCTAATACTTTAACTTCGTAATTGACTTTTTGGCGGGAACTTTCGAAGTGACGTTGTGTTTTCGTTTATTCGTCATGTCGACATATACAGGGTGTCAGGTAAGTAGTACGACAAACTTAAGGGGGAGATAGGTGGTTGGGTCACCTACCAAATATATAAAAATCATCCCAGTAAAAAGTTCACCATTTTCGAGATATTCCGATATTTCAGATTTTTATTGATTTTTTAATTTTTGATCTTAAATATCTCGAAAATGGTGATACTTTTACAGGGTAATTTTTATATATTTGGTAGGTGACCTGCCCACCTTACCGGACACCCTGTATACATATACATATCGACAGCACTACAACTCTAGGGAAAGAATTCACAGATGCACTGTACGGGCGGGATACATTAGGCGCGTTTTCGTATTTCTTTAAACCTAAAAAGCCTGAAGAAGCATAGTTTACTAAAATGTTAAGTAATTAGGTGTATCTCTCCTATAAGTATTTATAAATTAGGTACATGGACCAATTAGTGGGTTCAATGTACTCTATCCAATAATGATAAGTTAGAGACACTAGTTTTAAAAAAAAAACCATAAACCTTGTAATAATTACCAGACTAGTTGGAATTATAAATATTCAATTATGTTACCTACAGCGTCAATTTATTTAATTTAGTATCTAAATATCATACAAATGATACAAATTTAGTTCTTATCTCTATGAATTAAGATATCGTAACAATTTTGCACTTACAAATTGATAACAAGATGTAAAAATATGTAACTAGACTAGACTAATTAGTATTTGTAGTAAATGATAAACAAGTCGGTCGCGAATCGAAATAAACGAGATATCGCCTGTAAAAATATCAATTTAAAATATATTTTTAAAAAAATATGTTGGTCTAAAAATTCCAATTCAAATTTCGAACAAAACTAATATAACGTAACCCTGCGAAGTGAATTCCGAATTTTATTTAAATTTCGAATGAAAAAATGCAACCGCCAGTTTCAGTTGCACGTTTGCAATTCTATAGTATATTTTCACACATTTTACAAAGTGATTTAATTTTATTATAGTACAAGTTAAATGTGACCGACCAACGTTTTCCACGAGGCAAGCCTTGCATTTACATCAAAGAGAATTACTAAAAGATTTTTCTTTGCAATGTAAACATAGTCTACGATATTACGTTCAAAATTGTGGCTATTATTATAACTTTTGTTCGTTGTTCATATTTCGCTTACTGGACATTTAAATTAGAGTAAATTGTAACTTATTACAATTCATTACTTTGGAAAACACACTTAATTTAAAAAAATCTTTCAAATACGTTGTAACTATCATGAACTAACAAAAAAAAGGTAGAAGAAGCGCAATACCAATAGTCTCCAATGAAGTGAAGCATCGTGCACGAAGTTGTGTGCGTGACCTGCACGTACGTTATCAATAACGGCACCTTTTTCAATAACGGCTTCCTTTAATGTGCTTCAGTTATTTTAACTTTTTTTTTACCCTTTCCGCCACATGAATTTTATGAAATGTATTGAAGGTCTGTATGTTTCCATCAAGAAAGAAACCTTTGGAAATACAAATTGCATTGAACATGAACTCTCTTTGTGTATTTAATGATATTTTTAAACATTATTTATTTAAAATATTTTTTTTACTGCTTCATCCCCATTGTGGAGACTTCTAAATCAGTCATCCGAATTCTACATTCATATCTTGTAATTTCTTCTTGATGTGATTATAAACCAAGATACTTATTTTCCCATACTAAAAAGTTTTAAATTTAAGTAAGGCCTACCCAGGCCTTCCTTAAATTTCCCTTAATTAAAATTGACACCTTTAACTTTACCTTAGTTAAGTTTAAAAATATCTAACTAACTAAGCAGCGATGTTTTTTTTTTAATCTCTGTCTCAATGCCTTCCCTTATTATAACTTTCTATTATTTCAATTCTATTAAAAGTCGATGGTTGATTAAACATATCTTATTGATCAATCCATTAAAATGCACCGTCCCCTATGTAATAAAATAAACAAAGGGAAGTCCCGTATAGACAACCCTATTGTGTTATCCGTGTAAGATGCAAACATCACAATCCATATAGTATTCATGAAACGGCCTGTCCCCTAACCTTACACCGGCCGCATCCTTATAGCTATACAAATAAAGGTCAGAATTGAATAACAAAAGCACAGGTATTATGGTTGACCGAAAGGCGAAGGCTTTTCTATTATTACGATAGGAAATGAGAAAATCCGGGATGTATTTTTCTACACGATTGTACTTGGCGTGTGTCTGTCTATATTTATGAGGTGTGAACTGGACTGAACGAGATAATTGGTGTTTATTATTAATTTTGCTATCTCTATCTTCCGTGAGGCGAATGAGGCCTAAGGCCTTACACCAAACGTAACCATGGAAATGTTTATTCATCCAAATAGGCCTTCACAGGCACTCATTAATTGTCAGACTCTAATGCTCGGTTTGGAAGGTTGCTTTTGCTGAGATGAGCCGACAATAAACTCAGCAATTACTCTTTTCAAAAACAACTCACACCTATTACATTCAATAATTATTTATCTAATCTCACAAACAATATTTGCGTGTTATGGCGGCAAAAATAGTAATCTATAGAATTTAATTATGACTGCCTTAGTAAACAACAAACTCAAGCAGACCAGCCCCGACAGGCAGCACCTGTGGCAGCCACCGCCCTTCTCGCACATATTGTAGGGAAGTGAGCGACCCGCCACACGACGCCGCCCGAAGCTCAGGCGTGACTAACTTAAGCTTGCTCCAAGCAAAAAGAAAACTGAAATTAAAAGCATATTGAACTAACACAGTTTCTAAAATTAGGTAACAATGTATCATTCTGCGATAAACAACATTAAAACTTAAAACACACAAATGTTGCAATGTTACTTGTTACATGCCGATTGGAATCGAAAGGTATTCTTACCAGCAACGTCAACCGGCAAGTCAATTTTACGTATAATTTACATACTAAAGGACAAACTAATAAACCTACATAAATATGTAAGGGTTTCTATTAATACCACAAACAGAGCACGTGTGTCGTGTCCAAGGAATGCCGTCTGCAGGCCAACAATGCTTTCCGTAAGCCATATTTGGTAAAGCCTCGCTGAGGTCGCCTGACTGGATTCTACTTACTACCAGGCCTGTTGTTGCCAGTTGTCATGTACCGATTTTCTACGGCATATGGACACTTTTTTATCGGATTCTACCTACGAGGAATCTACCTGCCAAATAAGTTTGTAGCATTTATACTTACTGAGATTTCGTTATTAATCAGCCTTTAATATAGTAAGACTAGCTGTCGCGGTTTCACCCGCGTTCCCGTGCTATCTTATCTTTTCCCGGGATAAAAATATAGCCTATGTTACTCAGGGATAATGCAGCTTTCTAATGGTGAAAGAATTTTTAAAATTGGTCCTGTAGTTTTTAAGGTTATTCGTTATATACAAAAATATAACGGCACGACCTGAAACCCATATTTGAATGATATTTTATTTGTCGGGTGGGAGCGGAGTTGTATAAGTGGGCTATGACCTTAATACTTCACTTTTATAGAGATATGATAAACACAACACAGGACCGGACTATAAGCGCGGATTGTCGTGAAAACTTGCAGATTTCACCGTCATTAAAATTAAGCGAATCATTTGGGGTTTCATTAAATTTTGTTAGTTTCAGCGGATTTGTTTTCAACACTTTTCTATTCTCTTTTGTAAATGTATTTTTCTATACTTCTACATACTAATAATATAAAGAGGAATGATTTGATTGATTGTTTGTTTGCATTGAAAAGGCTCTGAAACTACTGGACCGATTTGAATAACTCTTTCACCATTAGAAAGCTACATTATCCCTGATGAACATAGGCTATATTTTGTCCCGGGAAAGATAAGATCCCACGGGAACGCGGGTGAAACCGTGGGGAACAGCTAGTAGTAGATACTAAAAAGAACTATAACCTATTAAGGATATGTAACTAAAAAATACTATATTTATGAATATGATAGAGAAAAGAAAATGTTTGTACATTTAGTCGTCTACAAACTTAAAATAATATAAATACAGCTAGCAACACCGACAAGAGCTTAGTTCAATATACATAGAAGACTCGAGAACTATTTAATAGTTAGTACCGTTAGAATTGTATAATTTAAAATGTATAAATTATATAGCGATTTCGAATGATTAAACCTGCTGTTTTTTATTGTTTCAGGTAAGTTTGAAGCTAGCGGTTGGAAATAATATAAAATCCTTTCAAGACGAAACAACGAGTCGTAATAAATAAAAAATCAAAAAAATGATAATTTTTGTCACATTTTTTTAAATTAAAAAACATAATTATGTACAAGTGCGCACATTGAAGAATGAAGAAGGTATTATAAAAAAAAATTATACATCAAAAATAATAGTAAAACATAATATGGCAATAGGATAAACTCAGCGATTGCAGTGTTCACATTTACCTGTGTACACGGCGCTGATTTTCAGTTTACCTTTGTGTTCGGGCTACGCTGTTAGCCGAAATATTTAAAGGATAAAAATATAATAATTGGATAAGTAAGTACCTATTACATATAATCATAGATATATCTCTGGCCTGCGTATAGTAAATTAATTTTATTTAATTTTATGTTATGTAACTATGACCTGCTTTCACTTAAAATTTCGACACAGTTTTATTTTACCAAGTCCAATCTCTCCCACGGTTGTCTGAGAGCACTTTTAAATCAATTCAAATCCGTACCTTTAGTTTATGACGAATCGTGAGCATGCATAATTATAATCGTAGTTGACTCATCTGTAGGCTCTGTAGCCAGCCTTCTCTTTGACAGTCGTTTATATTATGTAAATTAAATACAATGCCCGAAACTCTACCGTTAGTTTGTCTCTGACTTGTTTCTTTAAAACGGTCGCTGCTCTGCTCCAATTAATCACAGCGCAATGATACATAGCTTAAAACACTCCTCAAAGAACTCTTTACTCAGTATGAAAATTGCATCAAGATCCGTGCAGTAGTTCCAGAGTTACAACCACACTAACAGACAAAAAGTCGTTTATATGTTAGGTTGAAAGGTTTGACACCCTTTGATCAGTGTTGTCAGCTCTAAATAGCCTGCGGTCTCGGCTAAGGGTCAGTTTGCTGACATTTTAAAAGTTCACGCGTAATATTGCTGGCTATTTTCATAATTTTATTGACTTGTCCTTTTTGCATAATGATATCAATTGTGTGGGAGTTAGTGAAAATAATATTTTGCTAATAACCAGTGCGCGATTTAAATAGACCCGGTATATCATTTTTCTACCAATATGGAAAAACGAAAGCTTCTGAAATACTCGGATTTATATGAAACTTGTCTTTTAGGTACGTCATTCCCTGTAATAAAGGATATTTTATTTAGGGAATCCTTGAAAACTAAAATCCTTTAAATAGTATTTTTTAAATTAAAATCTTTTAGGTTCTTAAGTTCAAATGCTTAATCGTTAGTTACTAAAATCTAAACACGCATTACGAAAACGGCTATACGAAACTTGACCAAAAAATTGTAATCAGTAACAGTAATCAGTGATTAACTGTTACTTTTTATTGCTGGAAGACGGCAAAACCTGCAGGGGATTACTACTGTTAATTACTACCTAAATCAAGGCTATTATAAGCCAAACTAGCTTTCCGCCCCGCGGTTTCACCCGCGATCCCATTTCTCCATACAACCTTTGGACCCCGTTTCTTCCCCTTAGGGGTGAATTTTCGAAAATCCTTTCTTAGCGGATAGCTACGTATACCGAATTTCAGCGTAATCCGTTCAGTGGTTTGAG
Source organism: Ochropacha duplaris (assembly GCA_951361185.1). Lineage (NCBI taxonomy): Eukaryota > Metazoa > Arthropoda > Insecta > Lepidoptera > Drepanidae > Ochropacha > Ochropacha duplaris. The sequence continues at coordinate 12,114,707 of OX592696.1, read as the reverse complement.
CTGTGTGTTGATACTCGTAGATCAGGCAGTCATTCATTAACGACTGCCTGTTATACAGGGTATCCGGTAAAGTAGTACGACATAGATGGGCAATATCAGCTCAATAAAATGATAAACATTTTCGAGATATTTCTATATTTCAGATTGTTATGTATTGATTTTTAATATCTCGAAAGTGGTGACACTTTTATTATGGTCATTTTTGTATATTTGGTAGGTGACCCAATTACCTTTCTTCCCTTAAAGTTGTCGTACTACTTACCGGACACGCTGTATACAGAAGATTATGAGCATCATCTCGAATGTACATATAATAATGTGTTGTCAATGATCCTGACTGATAGCCCGAGCCCAGTGACGTGTGTCCTACGAGGCTACGACTTGATTGATGGATCAGCCGCTAAGATATTCAAGGCACGTTCCAATGTTGGCTATTTGTTGCAGTTATTATTAGACCGCTGCGCTGGGGGACACGTCCCTAAATAACTTGGAGGACTATACCAGGGATCACCAATTAGTTTGATTTGGGGTCCGTTTTTTAACGAAAAATATTTTATTGAGGTTCTCAGCGCAAGCAGCGGCACCTACTGCCCCAACTGCGGTCTCTGGAAGATGAGAGCGTGCCAAAGAGTCGACTCAGGTAGCGTTTCACACTAATGGCCGACTCTTCTTCCAAAGAATCAACTGCTTAGTTTGAAATCTTTGCTATGGGCTTTTTAAGTTAGCCTTCACAAAAACCCTTTAAGCAATACTTTAAGCGATAAATGTATGTATAGTTTATGTAACGATCGTTCATCTCAATGTTAGTTAAATACTTCGGACCATTACACGGCTAATGGGGTGTTCTAGTTATATCTAACTATCAAACAAATTGTATAATGTACTCTGTGGGAAATGATCTGTGATTTGGTCCATCTACGTCCGAATTTGGATGTTATATAGTCAAATTTAATTGTCAATAGTTGTTATAGACGGAGTGTTATGGCATGCATTCATAATTTAGCTTTCTTACGTTACAAACGTAGACTTATTAAATGTTTTCAAGTGTTAAAAATAAAGAAAGAAATACATTTATTCATGACAACACACAACATTAAACTAAAGAAAAAGAACATAAAATGCAAAGACAAGACAACAAACAGACAATAATGTAACGTTGCGTGATGCCAGGAATAGGTCTCGACTCAGCATAAAGCTAAGGTTAAAAAAAAAGCCCTCGCGCTGATTTTCAGTCGAGGCCTACGTCCATGACATCACGAACATGTAGTGATGGACAATTTAAATGTTATTGAGTTAAACTGGTCATGCTAAGGAAGAGGCTGTTCAGGATAGAGATTTTTAAGTGGTTGGTATAACTTTAGAATTACCCACAGATGACTTTAGGTTATATGGCAATTTGTAAAAATAATTAGAAAGAAAATAAATTTCAAAATAAAGCAAAAGTAATACAACTGACAAAACATGCAGTAAAGTAAAGTATATTAAAAGTTTTCCCAGAAAAAACAATTATATGTATATAACTTCGTGTAGTAAAGAATATTAATAATCACATGTCACAAACATAAGGAAGTGGAGCTCCCCTTAACCGCCACTTGAACTTGTAACTTGTGCCCACTTACTTTTGTCATGATCCATGGATAGCTTTCGACCAAGTACCTACCTATGATATCACCTTTATGGATGATGTTCTCGTAGATGCTTTATTTCTGTACCAATCACTGTGTAGGATTTGCTCCACAATCGTCTGTGATTTGCTCCAATAGCCTAATCGAATCCTACAATGAGCTTGAGCTTTCGGTGAAGGAAAACATAGCGAGGAAACCACAGCACGGCGTTAGAGTACTTTGTAGTACTCGACTGGCCGGCAATTGCACTTGAGAGCCCGTTCCCATCTAGGCTTTGTGTGCTTACCACCTTCGGCCACATCTGGAGTATTTCTAGACGTTTTATTACACTGATTAGTGTTAGATAATTTTTTCTACACTAATATTATAAGGAGAAAAAATAAGAATTTTTGTATGTTTCCTAATGGATTAACTCAAAAATTATACCGATTTAATGAATTCTTTAACCTAGAAAGTCAAAGTGAAAACCATTTATTCAGTTTAGACCCTAGAAGGGCACTTATGAAGGTCGAATTACAGAAGTTACCACCGGTTCGGAAGTCAGCCTTCAACTGAGAAGAACCGGCAAGAAACTCAGCAAGGTTACATTTTTTAAATATTTTTGGACCATCTGACTACATTGGCTTTTTTTTTCAAATGTTTAACAATTTTATTCTTAAAGTAATACAAAAATACATAAAAAATTATAACCCGCATTAAAGTTATATTATCAGCGAGTAACAAAGAACTTTTATGCTCAGCTAAATTCTGCACATAATGAGACAACATTGCATACGTCCTTTACTATGCACCAAATCATTTGTCAATAAGGATTGAAGGGTATTGAATCCTTACGGTACTCTAAATATAGGTACATTAATAAATCCATAGCGACCGACCCCTAGAGGTCGTTGAGAACTTCCCTAAACTTCCACAAGTTGAAAACTTAGACAATATAAAGTTGTTACACTAATTGCAACAAATATAACGTTACATCATTAGAAGTTACACTTGCAGGTGGTCAACACGTGAGGTTCCTTCTTGTAATAAACCGATAGTTAGTATCGGTTTTTCTCTTTGATAGTTCGGCTCATCGGGATTAGGGTTGCCAGGTCGCCAAACCTAATAGCCGGACCAGCCAGTTTTTTGAGTACATTTGAGTAAAAAGGCCGGACACCCTACATTATTGAGGATTTTGTGGCTCAGTATTAATAGGTATTTGTTGTTTTCTATAGATTACAATTTTTGCCGCCATAACACGCAAATATTGTCAGTGAGACTAGATAAATAATTATTAAATGTAATAGGTGTAAGTTGTTTTTGAAAAGAGTAATTGCTGAGTTTATTGCCGGATCTTCTCAGCAAAAGCAACCTTCCGAACCGAGCATTTAGAGTCTGACTATTCATAAGTGCCTGTGAAGGCCTATTTGGATGAATAAACAATTTCATTTCATTTAAAAAAAATATGTAAAATCAAGCTTTTTGATTATTGCCATAACTGTTGTTAAATTCTAAATCGCCTGCGCTCGGCCACACTCGGCGCTCGCTCGTTTGCGAAATGTAAAAAGCCTAACTATGTCCGGCTTTATCCGGACTTCTGGCAACGCTAATCGGGATGATAGTTTGAGGTATCGGAATGTTAATTGGTACATGGATAGATTATATCCTGGAATAAAATAATAGGTTGTTTATCCTGAGAAATCATAAGATCCCTCTGGAATGCGGGTGAAATGGAGGTGTGGAATTTTTCTTTTTCAGTTATGATAGATAGATCGTGACCATTGTTAAGTTCCTTAAACATTATTTTGATATTGTAATTTACTGTTTAAAATCTGAAAAACTCCATAGCGCTAGATCAAGAACTCAGAACTCGAGATACAAGGAAAACTATAAAGCCGTCTAAACTAAACTATACTATCGTAGCCTATAGACCAGGGATCACCAATTTATTTCATTTGGGGACCGTTTTTAAAAATGATAAGACTGTCGGCTCAAGCTCAAGCTCGAACGTCCTTCGCCGCGGTATCCGACGTCACTACCAGTGAGCTATCATCGCCTTAAAAATCAAACGAGTGTGATGTACCCATCGACTTATGTAGTACGGATATACCTCTAAGATCGTAACAAACAACTTGTGTCGCGCTTAACTTGATCCATCTCTGAGTAATTAAGTTACTAAAGGTAAAGATTGTAAGTAGAAGCTGTGCTTTGCTTTGATGTAGACGAAACTTAAGTGTCTTCTTACATTGAGGTACCTACATTGCTATACCTATTACTTTGCTGTTATATTTATTCACTTTTATATTTATTCCACGCAAGCAGGTTAGTTTTTTTGTATTATTCAGAAAAAGGTATCGCCTATTTAAAGCCTCTCTACACAAAATAATGCTCAAAATAAATTGTAAAGTAGCATAATCCACGAGCCTAGGGGTCGGCCCACTACCACACATATATTGTGGATTTTTTTTGGATACGCACGGTTTGACTCCACTTTCCTGATCCGTACTGCCAAGGAATGGAACAAGCTTCCTTCCTTCCTTCTTAGGCTTCCTAGGCTTCCTTGTTTCCTGTGAGATACAATCTGGATCTATTCAAGGTTAGAGTGAATAGGTATCTTATAAGTTTGCGTGCTTCATCTTCGGCCACATCGTCGCTTACCAACAGGCGAGTTTATGGTCCAACGTCAACTTATTTACGCAAAAAAAGGGGTTAATGACTGGAAAGTGACAGTATTAAAATTCAGAGAAAAAAAACATTTATTTTCTCCTCATAATAACTACCTACGTACAAAAAATAAAACCAAAAATCATAGTTAAAAGAGCTGGTGTCTATTGTAGGTAGGTCATCCCTCACGGTAGCTTGCTCTAAGTACAAGGTTGATTGAGGCAATTAAATTAATTCGCAAATATGAAGTATGGGTGTGACTACGCGCAAATGAAAACCTACAAAAAAGGCAGAGAGTCGGGATTAGCTGGGATAGCCATTAGGGCATTACTTTAGGATATTTACTCATACCAACGCACGAATTTGATATAATAATCAGATCACGCCAAGCGACCCGCTAGCGTGACCAAAATCGCTTAGTTAATTACTATTATAGGTGCGGCTAATTCTTTTTACCATGCAACTACATTATCATCGCATTTTTAAGTTGTGGTTACTCTGTTAGCGGGAAATATCACTTTGACAGTTAGTACGTACAGCGACATCTATCAACTTCACACATAAAAAAGTATCATACTACTCCTCAATAGATGGCGCTAATGGACCCCAGTTGTCAAACGTAAATTCTTATAGAATTCTACATCGCGCTATCAAAGTTCTCCTAGAAATCTCCATATTATATAAGTTTCCTACATCTTCAGACTGTTCGCGTAAGAGCATGATAAACCCTAAGGCCTCCACGTTTTTGTCCTCCCAAAAATCACGGCTATCGAAGCTGGTTGAAAGTCCTAAGCACTCGGCTAACAGTCCGCGGCACTCCGCGATCGGGTACTAAGGCGCATAAGGCCAGCCACCTTCTAGCCTTTAAAAAAAACCATTTGTACGAGATTCGTGGCCCATTCGTAATGTTTTTTACATAGTGATAATGATGATCTACATTTTGGCTGTGCTGCTTTCAAAATTAATAAGAATAATACACGTATTTATGTTACTGAGAAATGGAGGATAGGTTATTTTATTGGTATTAAGGTTTTATACCTTAATACCAATCAAAGATAAATTTAGTCAAAAATATGTTGTTTATTCTATTGTTAACCCAATCTATCAGTCACCTCACTAATAATAAATTATTATTTACTACAGTACCCTGAATAAAGAATTAACTGTAGTGGACGCTTACCAACGCGTTTCCGTTTAAGATATTTCTGTATTGGAATTTTCGTAGCGGCTCTCGCGGAAGAATCATAGAACATTCTTCATAAAAAAAAATATAAACGCAAAGAGGTATCTACTTCAAACGACATTCAAACCGCTCCGCTTATGATGCAACCGCACTGTACCCTTGTAAGCCTAAAAATAAGTAACTGGAGCAAGTTGGCAACTACAGTGACGTTAATAATGAACAATGGAAGCGCAGGAGTGGATGCACTGTGGTGCTAAGGGTATGTATTGAATTGTAAATAGGTATATCACTCAATTTTTATTCCGCATGCTTTCCTTGACTATTATAAAAGTGAGCGTTTTAATTTAAGAGCGAGCAGCGGATGACTATAATTTATTTTTTATAAATATTGTTTGTTAATAAGGCCGGTTGGTAAAAAAACACAATACCTTGCTACGAAAACCCACAGATGGATGGACGGATCCGTCCATCTTGATTGTTTAACTACATTTCAATCTGAACTAGATTTTGCCCGTGATCACGCCCTCGTGAAATTCTTTAGTCGCGGAATCGTGCCTTATCCTTAACCCTCATAGGGGTTGATTTCAAAATAAAAAGTAACTTTCTCACAGGATTTTCATCAAATTCTGTTCATCCGAAAACCAAACAGTGTTGATTCCGTATTTATAATATTAGTACCTTCTTATTAAGTATAAATATTATTATGGTCAGGGCTTGCCCTTAATTGTGACAATGCTGGCTTCATCAAGAGGTTCTCAGCACCTCTGATCTCTAAGCGCGAGGGTCGCTCGGCGCTTACCGTTTGATCCAATCGTCTCCTTAGTGTAATAGCTTGCTGATTGTAACTTCACCTTAAAAGGTTCAATCTGCCGTCAAACATAATAACTGTAGGATAATAGATAAAAATAAAAAGCCTTTTATTTCTTGCAGTAAGTAACAAAATAGGTAAACTGAATCGAAACTTTACCCTATTGTCTTTTAGTTTACGAGCAGTAGCATACGGTTACATTTCTAATAGCTAAAAGTAAAGTGGCAACACTGCAATAAGTGGTAGTCGAGTGCACATTCAGAAACAACAACTTTTATGTTCCGTTCTTAGGAATAAACGCAATCAACGCGCTTAAGCGCTAGCTTAAGCGAGTCCGATTTAGTAATACAAACTTAAATGGTGGTATTCACTGATTATGGAAGCTCTTTTCTAAAAAGATCCTTTCAAGAAAGTGCATCCTTTCGCTAGTGTTGTAGAGCTGCCGATATGTCTATGTATATGTCGATATGCAGCACTACAACACTAGCGAAATGATGCTCACTTGCAATGCAAGAGATTAGGAAAAAGAGTGAGGTGCGTCTTCGTAGATGGCACTATCTATTCTCGTTTAAGCACCCGCTAAATACCACTAGAAGTTGCGGCTAAATACCACTAGAAGTCGCGGCTAAATACCACTAGAAGTCGCGGCTAAATACCACTAGAAGTCGCGGCTAAATACTACGAGAAGTCGCGGCCGAATAAAAATATGAAAAGCATAAAACTTGGCCACATCTCCGCGACGATGAGTCATCGATTCAGACAATTCAATAAGACATTTCTTAGCAAACCGCGAACACATGTTTCCTCTATTTGGTTACGATTTTGTAAACAAAAAATATACTCATTCATTGCGTGTGTAATTCTATGGGAGCGGCGTAAATTGTAAGTGTAAAGCGAATGTGGTATTTTAGTTTATGTTATTATAAGAGTATTTACTGTGACCAAAATAAAATAAATAAATAAAAACAAAATCGACTCCAAAATACATTAAAAAAATATTTAAAAAAAATTAAAAACAAAGAAAAACACTTCATCGACCCCTCCCCATTTCCGTGTGACGTACTTTATGGATGGCCCCTTATCTGCCATATATTTAATAGTCCACGCCGAGAAAGAACAATGAACAGTGGACTGTTTTAAAAGTGCTATGGAAATCAGTGTTGTTATATTATGAGCAGACGACCGACACGCACCGACGCCCACTATCCCTCCACCCGCTATCCGCTTGTAACTTGGATCGCCGATCCCTATTTGGTGTACAAGGCCAATTTAATTGCGTAATCGAATATTTTGAGAAGTGATCTGATATAATGTTTATTGATGACGACAGCTGTGATAAGGCGAGCTATTGGTCTCATTTCTGTGCGGTGTTTAGGCTAGGTTAGATAATGACTAGGATGCTGTCATTGTAAACTTATCATGCATAATTATTTCCGATTGTTTTTGAAGTTTTAGAAAAGTTTTAGAAGTGATATCTATACTAATATTATAAAGAGGTAAAGTTTTTGAGGTTGTAGGGTAATCTCTGGAACTACTGAACCGATTTTGAAAATTATTTTACCAATGGAAAGCCACGTTATTTGTTAGTGTCCGGGGGGGACAGCTAGTGATATTATATAGAGGTAAAATTTTGCGAGATTAGTCACACTCACAACTAAGGTATCTATAGACTTATTTCCACGCAGTTAGCTGCAAAGGCTTAATCCATCTTAATCTAAGTAATCATACATAAATAAAATATTTATACAGAAATTCGTGGCATTAAGGTATGACTGAGATTCATGGCATAAAACCGAGTAAATCATTTTATTATAATTTAAATTTATTATGAAGTAGGTTCCATTCCCGGGATTCAAAGTAGCTTAGTTGATAAACGATAGTTTTATGAAGATTACACAAAAAATACGTCAATCCATTGCTGCGCGAAAAGGACAAACCAACAAACTTTCGCAAATATTTAGGTGAATTGCCGCAACATATAAATTTAGAATTTTAGATTTAAAACAGCTCGGCTTAAATAAAAGCCGTACGTTTGTTACCCGGATCAGGGACTAAATCTATCTCAAAAATGACTAAATTAATCTCTCTAATCTAAAATGACCTTAGTAAAAAAAGTGTCACCATCTTCGAGATATTATAGATTTTTATATACATCGATTTTCGAATTTCTGATATGAAATCTCGAAAATTGTGATACTTTAACTAAGTTCATTTTTGTATCTATATTTGGTAGGTGACCCGCCCACCTATCTCTGTCCCCTTTAAGTTTGTCGAACTACTCACCGAACACTAAACACCCTGTATAAGTGATCTAGTCATTTGATTTTATACGAGATAAGCTATAATTAACGACACCCATCAATCATCTCCTTATAAGGCAGAAAGATAAATTAACGTTTTCCCAGTTAGAAAAATAAAAAGCATTTGTTTTATCATTCATAAATCTGACAGTTTTTAGTTTTGTTGTGATTAATTTTACTGCTCAAGTTAGCTTGGCATTTTATAGACTATAAATAATAATGTTGTTGTAAATCAAAATAATGTCAATAAAACGTTTTACTGTTTTTTTTTCGTTAACTTCTTATAGGAAGTAAGTACTTAGCAGTACTAAATGTGATGAGATTGACGCACTGGTTTAAATAAACAAAAAATCGTAAAAATTGGTGTGACATTTATGTAAAACATACTTCAGCACATAGATAATACACTAGCTTCAGCATAAGTAGATCCTGAATGAAAGTACCACAGCTAAGAAACATTTAAATCCCACCTACTGCCATCTAGTGGCGTTGTTCAGAACTGGGTATTTGCAAGCTCCAATTTTTTTATCGCATTTTCCTTTTCAAGAACAGCGCTAAAAAGATATTATAAATCTTTGATAAATAAAAAAAAAATCGCCTACTCGTGTGTAGAATCCTTTAAAATACCGAACAATGAAATTAAACTGATTTGTGATATAGTATGCACCTATAACTATGATTTCATATTTTTTGATAGGACCAATTGAAATAATGAATACTTAATCATTATAAAATATTTCAATTTGTTTTATAGGTACAGTCACTGTGTTTTCACACTATGTAAATAATTAGTATAAATGCTACTCATCGACAGATGGCGCTGATTTCCTGAAAAATGGTTTGTGTAATTTATCACTGAATAATTTTAATGCTTTTATTTGCAACTAGATGGCGCGGTATCTAAATTTAATCTTAAAGTCTTTTAGCTAAGTACCATTTATTTTAATCCTTCATAATAATTAGTAACATGAATAAACAATGTTAATTATAGCTCTCTCGCGTGCCCTCCAACAAATCTCATTAAATATAATCACAAAGAGACAGATGTCACTGACCGACGCGACACGGTACAAATTTATTTTTAAACATAAAGCAAGATGTCAGTGACCCCGTCATCAAACAAAACATCAAGGTAACAAGGGCGGTTTAACAGGCAGTTCTACCTAAGGGTGTTGCAATTTGTCGAGTCATTTACTGTGGACACATTTAGCTCTGTTTGCATGACCGTAAAGAGTCCACACCCTTAGCCGAATAACCAGCTTACATCGACCTCACTTTGGCAAGTAATAACGAAAGATTTTCCATACGTGATGGGTCTTGAGATATTGGCTTGGTTAACCTCGAACATCCATTGGCAGGTGACCACGATCACGTCACCTTTCACATCACAATTGAATCGTAAACGAACTGTAGTATCAGCTAGTGTTCTGAGCACAGCGTAACTGACAACCTCATTCGGCTGCAAATCGAATATTTAGTCAAAATGGTTCACGATTGATATGAACTGGAAATCCGGAATACTTTGGAGAGTCATAAAAAGGTTCTTCACAAAGAAATTCGGAAGAAAGATGAACAATATGAGGAGAAGAAGGGAATCAGTCGCGTCTGTTTATAGAAAAACAACGAAGTTCTTATCGTCTAACACAGCGAATTTGTTAAAAAAAATGCCAAACACGAAAAAAGGTAGAACACTCTCTAAAACAATGGAAGCATTCGATGAAACAGGCAATAACATCGATAAAATTGAAGTCTTTTCTGATGACGATGACGATCTAGGAGAAAGAGATCTAGATTATTATCTAGGTGTGAGAAAAAAGGAGATTTACTGGAGAGATCCAGCTGGCAAAGAGCAGATACGAAGAGACTTCTTTGTCTACCACTGTGGAGTGACTGAAGGAGACTACGATGAGAAATACAGTAAGACAACACCACCAAAAATATCCTACGTCATACAACCGAAGTTAAAGCAAGTCCCATTTAAGATACACAGAAAAAGACGAAACGGCAATTTAAGAGATGAATCTTGGTGCGAGAAAACTGGAATTTTCAAACTCTTCGCTTATAGAAGAGATAGTGAATATTCTACTTCAGATAGTTACAGCGAATGCGAGTCGAATGATGACATCAGATCTACAGATAAGAGTCCTCGTGGATTAGATAGAGATAATGATACTGCTTATTTCAATTACAATGATGAGATTGAGGTCGGTAACTGAAGATTTACGTACTTACTCTTCTAGATAGATTCTGACTGTCTCAAATCCCGTGTCTCTTTCCTTAGCTTATAATTATTATGTATCCAAGCCATTATTAGTCTTTATCAAACGATAACAATAATTTTGTTTGTTCCCAGGGCGTCCGAATAAAAGAAGTGTCCGAAGGTCGGCCATGTGACAACTGTCCCGAACTGTGTCCGGGATTCATACCACACGCTTGGAGGTAAGAATTTATATATCCAAATTTAAAAATTATTTTAATAAGAAATTTGCACTCAAGGACAGACAAAAGCCAGCTAAAAAGCCATAAGTAAGTAAGCTAAGTAACCATAGCCACCATTTTACCGTTTTTTTTTATTTTAATCGAAAAAAATCATAAGGGTCTTACGAACAAAACATCCAAAAACTACCTCTTCCTATAATTTTCTTATACCTATTCTAGAAGGATTTTTCAAAATTGTATCCCTGTATAAGGAGTAAAATAAGAAATCGTGTCTTAAAGTATAGTGAATGACCATGAATGGTAATTTATGTACTACATATATTATAGAATAGATAGAAAAACGTCTCGTTAAAGTAAGGCTTGTTAATGAATACATTCTTGAATACGTAATTGCTGGATAGATAATGATGTTAACCACTATTACTATCAGTCTAGTCAGCTAGCAAAAGCCAGACGTACCGATATCCACTTAAATCAATACTCATAAAAATAAAGGTAATCAACCCAGCCCTTAGTCCATTAAAGACATTATGTTTTAAACACAACTCACTACAACCCCCATCGGGGGCTACAGTTTTGGCATCGTCCATCGATGAATGGTCGATCTCAAAGCTGTGGTCTCGCACCTTTATGATGTTCATATTTCAAATCACCCCTAATAGAATAAAGTGGGGAATCCGAAGGGTGGGAAGCTATCACATATAATGACTGACTGACTGACCTCAACGCATAACGTAAACCGTGGTCACGAACTTAAAATACACATAGTCATTCAAGGGCATTTATTTTCCTGAGTAGTAATAGTGTTAGATAACACTGTCACTAATAGAACATATTGAAATACTTCTTAGACAAAATTCATTAACTATAAAAAATGCTTACCAATTTGATATCCTTCGAATCCCCCTGTCAGTAAATTTGCAATTTCGTAATCAGACCCTAAAATTGGAAGACCTAGCTGGCGACCGCAACAAGTAGAGAAAGTCTCTGATTGAAGGATGCAAAACCCATGATAGGTACTGTTTTCATAATTGAGCAAACAAACGTGAGAAGATACACATGAGTATGAGAATTCACCAACTCAGCCATATAACGACCCTCAGCTTAGGTGCCAAAAATGAGGACGCTACTGTCGTTCTCATATTAGATTAGACTGTACAGTCATTCTAAAGTCTGCCACAAGGACGCTGTTTAGATCATCTATTTAAAATGCCTAAGTTACATAAACAAATACTTGATTATTTCTAATAAAGTTTGCCAACCTATAAATAATTACATTACATAATTTATAAGTAATTACAAGAGAATCAAAGTGCAATAAAAACTGCAAAATTAACAAAAGAGATACAAAGTGCAATAAAAACCGTAAAATGTATCAGAACACGTTAAAGTTTTATGAACAACAAACATTTTGAACTCTTTATCAGCCACGTTCGTCAACCAGGTCAAATACATCGATAACTTATCTAAAAACAATCATTGAGTACATACAAATTGTTGACGAACGGACGTGATCTAAATCGACTGAATAGAGGATAATTTACACTCATAACGCAGCCTTGTTAAGAGGTCGTCGCAAGCGCATTGAGTGTAAGCAAAAAAGTGTCATTGTCAACCGAACGGTTGCTACGGACGCACGTCTCTCGAAGTGATAAAAATCTGCGCTCGCAGTTCCGATTTTGACGATTAAAAATGTGTCTATCTTTGAAAAATTTCAAGAAGGCAGACGTCCACCACTATTCTGACAATACCGAATTGACAGGAAGGAAAATACAGAAGTTTCCTTCAAGAGAACGAAATTATGCTGTGCGAAGAAAAAATAGTAACAACAATATGCGGTCTCATGTTAATTGTGAGAGTTGCGCCAGAGTTGCTGAGAGTGAACATCGGTTATCGATGCATGTGGATGTGATATGAAGTTTTAGCAAAAATCAATAAAGTGTTTTATAGTGATTCTCTTGTGTATCGTAAAAATGTTCATACCTAGTATGTATATTATTCAATTAAGTAGGTATTGGATATAAATGCTTTGTTTATAGTTTATTTATAGTAGGGCAAAGTTCTTATAGATACTTTGTTTAGTATTTTTGCCTACTTTGGGGACAGGATGGACAAATTGTGTAAATTAACACAAAATTACTTGGGAGTTAAAAATAATTGCTGATGATATTTTATAGTTTGAATATTTCTGAATTTTGAAACGCTATAATATTAACTATTTATAAATATAGGTACGTAGTTAGGTACATATTTAGTTACTTTATACATTTGTTTTCATAATAGACTTGCCACCGAGGACTTTATGTAACTCTTGTTTTGTATAAAATAAAATAATGTTAATTGTACATCAAAATACAGAACGCCCGCGGCTCTCTCAACGGCATCCTTATCGAGTAGGTTATACGATCCCGATGCTGTGACATCATTCAATTGTATATCAATGAACTTAAAATTTTACCACGCAGAAAACACAGTTTTAAATTGTATAAACTTTACTATGGACCGGTTTCCATGTTGTTTTGCAAAAACGCTCAATGAGACTTGACGCTTTATGAGACTGAACTGACCACACATTAGCAGTTATGGCGATCTATCATTTGGAAATGTGACTATTTAATCGCATATTTAATTTGATGTATAAATCATAATGCTGCTTAACAGAATGATGCCCATAATTTCAATAGACGTATTGTCCTGAAATAATTCTCAGAAGAGATGAAGGACCTATCAAACGATGCAGCTATATTAGTCGACTGTCGCCTAATATAACTTAGTTAATATTGATAAAACGTCACAACTACTACAAATTGATATTACCAATTTTTGAAAAATAATATTTATTTCTATGGTATTTTAAGTAAAAAGAAACAATTTACTTAATTTCAAGTCCGTCAGTCAACTTACTTGCGTCTGTGTTGGACGATCAGTGAAGCAGGTCAAGGTTCGAATGGTTAGACAGAATCGCTACATTCTTCACTAACCTAGTGAATTGTTATTGCTTGGGTTGGGCCAGACTATTTACTACAATCCTGTAATTACCTAATTACTAATATTACCTAATATTGTCGTTATAAATAAGATATCCAGATGTGACAGCAAAACCTGGCGACGCAACTCAAGAACATAAAAATTAATACCTATATTGTAAAGTATAAAAATCCAAATCATATTTGAAATTTTTCAGACATTCTTAGCAATAAATGTATATAACAAATCACGATCTTTTTTTAATTTAAATGGACAGAAAGCTACGGTTTCGCAGAAACGCTTGATAGAAAATTGCATAAGCATTACCAGGGTATGCCATAACAGCCAGTCCATAGCCTTCCGCATAGCGATAATGTAATAACCACATAGCATTGAGCTAATGTTGTAATAACTGTGTGCAAATTATTATTAAAATAGACCCGCGGTTTAACCGTACTAAATATTTTTTTTTTATATAAAAATTAGCTTTCTGACAAAGTTTATGAATGAGATGTAATAGTATTGCCAATATAATTATTAAATACATTGTTTTAGGCACACGTATGTGGTTGCGTAAATTAAGAGGTTCTCCTTATGTTATGTACTGGTTGGTCTTACATGAAAATGGATTTATTAAACTCTCCACAGATATCTTTGTGACCTAACTATATCATTATCTGCGTGCCTTGACCTTGTGGTCGGCGCAATATGAACCTAATACCAACTCTCCTTCAATTTATACTTCGACCTTCAGACCGACACATCAGCATTCACACTCCCATATAAACTTACAAAATCCACTATCTCTTTTCGAAGATCCACCTGTGCTGTAACCAACTCTATAACAATCAAAATTCAGTATGAATGCGCTGATTTTTTTTATGTTATAGAGCTGGTCAATAAAAATTTGGTGGCCATAGCTGAAATGAACCGGTAAAAAGCTAACACACTGATTTATTACTTGCAAGTAGTGGTAATCGCAGCTACACGCACGTACATACTAACAAGTACTTACTATAAACATAATATAAGGGTAATATTAAATCTTAATCATCATACATAATCTGCCTGCCCTGTTCCCGGTTATTTGAGGTCGGCGCAATGTGTAATTTTCACTACTTTCTTATTCATATCATCTCTCACACAATCCATCCATCTCAAATGGTAATATTAAACCACCAAATATTTTTTATAAACATTCGAAATTAATTTCATTTGTAGCGTAGATAATAAATTCAATTGTAAATTGATTAATATCTCACCCATCTACATCTCGCAACTACCTTCCACGAACAAAACAACCTCCCACGCTTCAATTATTTTAAAATTATTTAATAAACAGTTAAGTACATTTAAAGAAAATAATACAGCATTGTTAAATGCCTTATTTAGTTGCAGATCTACATACCTCTATAATATACACATATCTAAACTTTATTTAAATATCCATTTGCCAGTTTCTTTATCGGCTTTTATTTGATTCTGACATGTTACGCTGAAAAGGCCAAAGCTCCTTTTAAATACATCAGCAATTATACATTATACATATCCCGTGAAAACTACAATAAAACCTTACTCGAGTGTTAGTGAGACTTCGTATACCTACATACTATAATAAATAATAATAATATCCTTGGATGTTCTTCACACACGGCCAAACTAAGTAGAGCTTGTATTATGGAAACCAGATAACTGATATAGGTACCTACTACATATACCAATTTATAGATACATACTTAAACATATAATAACACCCAATGGCAGATTCACAGGAAAATTTAAGTTTATAATTATTTTTTCATAAATTTAGAAAGAGTAATGTGTCGGGGCATAGATGAATGAATCGTCGCACCCCGGTCAGAGCGGAGCGAGGACCAATTCTTAATCTATGTGTCGGGGTTTGTGGAGTGTAAGTAAGTACACCGCAGCGACCATCAATTATAAAACGTCACAATTGGCATTATGTCGTATTTCAAATTGTGTTTTCGGTAAGTCAATATTTGAATTTACTCGTGTGTCCATTGTCCTAAAGTAGCGTACGCTATGATTGTTCCATATTTACCAGTACTTATTTCAGGATGTAAACAGTTCGACAGTTGTATACAAAACTTGTCACAATACTACATGCGCGTTTGCACTGCGCAACGGAGTTTAATAACTTCAGGCGTAGTGCTGTAAGTGATGCATACCAATTAAAATAAACGATATCAAGGACATATTCGTTGTTTATAATAGCATACAGTATATATTTCACCTAAATGAACTTACAGTTCTTGTGACGTTCTTTTTTTACTTTACTTCGTCTGCATGAGAAAGCAAGAAAAATAATTAGGTACTACGTTTTTCAGATTAGACGTTTTTCTTTCTTCATGTCTGTCAATACATATGACTTATTGCGATGGATTAGGGGGATTAGGGAAATACTAAATATATTAGGTACCTTAGAGCATTAAACCACTCCCCCCCTCCCCCTAATACTCAAAGGTACCTATTGTAATGACACTAACAATTAACTTAGCTGATGTCTTAGATTTTTTTGAAAAATGTTAAAGCCCGAATGTAAGCCAAGTTTTTTTTTAAATTGACTATTGTGTACCTACTTAGAACCTATCAATTTGTATAATGACAATTGTATTATTTTACCACGGGTAGGCATCGCAGCGGATTAGTAAATAAGTAAAATCAAAGTAAACCTATAGGTAATATGTTACACAGCACAATAAGGTTGGAATTGACGGATCGAACCCTCCTACAGTCCCACACAAGCAAGGGTCAATCTAATTAAATTTCGATTGATTTCTGCACTTTTATAGGTTTTGTTAACGTTTAACGTTTAACGTTTTATCACAACATTTATACCTACGTTATAGTCTTTCAACCTATTGGGTGGGAGTAAAACAAAAAAAAGTCTTTAATGACTCGCGCAAGTCGCGCATTATTCAAATTAGGAACAACTCGCTTAAATCCTTTGAAAAGCTTAAATCGGTCTTATATATTTTTTATTGTAGCAAAAGGCAAAGGTTTCTTTCGATCTAATGATTTCGTATGTTTTTATAATATATATAGTATTGGAAACTGATAAAAGTGATGGTTGGCCTGAATGATAAAATATTATCTTAAAATTAAATAGGTACCTATTATTATTTTTATACATGTTATAGTAGGTACATATATACGTCTTGTTAAATTTTAAATTTGTTTATCAACGATAACAGCCGGATATATTAAGAAATATATTATTAAACTAAAACAATATTTTATTGATAAGATTATCAGATACCTAGTCGATTTTATATTTTCACGTTATGCCTAGTACCTACTTGTTTTTTTTTACCTGTAACTTCTGTGCTATTACCTACCTAAGTAAAACGTCAAGAGATGCTTTAATTATTACGCGAAGCGAAAAATATTTAAAAATAAGAAAGAAAGAAAATAAATTTATTTATGGCAAAAAACTAGCAATAATTATGAAAAAGAACAATAAAACCAGATTTTTACCTTAAAAGCTGGGACCGAGCTCAGCATTTAAGCTGTTTGTTTTTTAAGGAAGTTAATGTTTTCAAATCTTATGACTAACACATTTGTAACAAAAGAATGATACAAAAACGTATGGATGTCTGGTATTGGTTACTCATCAATCGTCGAATTTATAAAAATCGCTACCCACCAGTCATTGTTCGTAAAGTTTACATTAGTAAACAAAATATGACTACATTTATTATTTTTTTCGCCATCTATTGGCGAGTAGCAAAAGTATAACGCTTCAACCACGTTATCATGCTATATTTAAATACTACTAATATTGCAAGTTAGATGGCGCTGTAACTTTAAAAACAAACCTACCTACGAAAAAGCGTTTATAATATGTTTCTAGCCAGATGATTAATTATGTTTAAAAAGTACCTAATACAAAAATATAAGCAGTTTTTGAAAAAGCTAATATTTTTTTGCTTATTTCTACTATCATACATAATAAGTTACAGGCGATGATAGCTCAGTGGTAGTGACGTCGGATACCGCGGAGAAGGTCGTGGGTTCAAATCCTACATGAGCTTGAGCTTTCGGTGAAGGAAAACATCGTGAGGAAATCTACCTACCCGACTGGCTGGCTACCACCCTGAAGTTGAAAATCTGTCGCCAAGCACCTATTGGTGTGTTCCGACAGCTGCACTTGAGAGCCAATTCCCATCTAGGCTTCGTGTGCTTACCACGTAGGTATATAAAAAATTACTCTGTGCTCACCACCTTCGGCCACATCATCACTTACCTTGGTGAGATTGCGGTCAAATACAAGCTTATGCTAAAGTAAAAAAAAAGGTCATAATTCGGGTGAAACCGCGGGGGATAGCTAATCTATAATATAAAAATGAATCGCAAAATGTGTTGGTAAGCGCATAACTCAACAACGCCTGGGCCAATTTGGCCAATTCTTTTTTTTAAATGTTCGTTGAAGTCCAAGGATGGTTTTTACGGCGAGAAAAATTCGAATAATTGCCGGGAAAACCCTAAAAACAGCCCTTTTCTTTTTCCCATACAAACACCCAGCTGTCAAACATTTGACGTCAATCGAAACAAAAAAAAGACGTGTTTTAGAGAAATAGGGCAGAACAAGGTCTGCCGGGACAGCTAGTATAATATAGGTATACAAACAGCTGAATCTACTATAAATATACGGAGCTAGATAAAGATATTTATTTTTCCAACGAACACTTAATGTCACGATATTGCTGAAGATAAGATAGTTATGGCCTAATTTCGCCCGTGAATTGGGTTATTTAGGAAAATATTAATATTTAGGTATATTCATATATTTGCCCTCTATGAGTCAGTAAAGCATGTTTGGGTTATTCAATTTAATTTATTGAATAACGCCTTCCAAATGGAATAATCTATCCTACTAATATTATAAAGAGGTAAAGTTTGTGAGGTTGTAGGGGGTAATCTCTGGATCTACTGAAGCGATTTTGAAATTTCTTTTACCAATAGAAAGCCACGTTACTTGTGAGTGTCATAGGCTGTATTTTTATCCCGGGAAAAGATAAGATCCCACGGGAACGCGGGTGAAACTGCGAGGGACAGCTATAGTTTCTAATATAAAGAATAATTTAAGTTAGGTTACCTAAATAATATATTCCATAGGCTACGGTAACCGCTTACCATCAGGTGGGCCGTAAGCTTGTTTGCCACCTAGTGGTATAAAAAAAAAAAAAATTTAGTCAAATTAAATAATAACATTTTCTGCTCCAACGCATGGTTAGTATTTGTCAAGCCTTATTGTAAATAGAAAACAATTGTGATCAACAAAGATCTATGAATGCCTGATCCATCTTCTATCGATCTTTTGTTCATAGAAACAAAGAAAATAAATGACAAAACAGTTAAGGTATTTCACTTTATCAACTTATCACAACGCAAGTGTACATGACATCATTCTTCGAGATTTATCGTAATCGTCATTGCTTCCACGAAAATATTTTACAATAACCAACATGGCTAGACATCTATGATCTAGAGTAATGTGAATAGTGTAAGGTCATTTCTGACTGGGCTGGTTCGCGCTCTCCTTTGCCTAATCCCTTGAACTTGAGCCTCGAGCGGAACGGAGGTAAACAAACCAAACGTCGTCGTGCGGGTTACCCCGTTCGCTCGCATTTGTCATTTGGAACGCACGCGTCTCGCTAGCGCTAGTGTCGTTCGCGCGCTCTTCGCAAACGTTACGTTCTCGAGCTGTCAATTCGCAATTTGAAAATTGTTTCCTTTTACGAAAATTCTCAATAGGAGATTGCAGTGACAGTTTAAAAAAAAGTTTATACACTTTAGTGACAAGTAAAAGTGAGTGTTGTGATTTTTTTGTTGTTGTCAATATTAATGTCATTGTAGTGGTTCATGAAGGAAATGACGGCAAATTGACCGATAAGCAGATGATACGACATGTTAACATGCAACTTTTCTATATTAAATTTAGATATATATCATACAGTAAATTACCTAATAGGTTTACATTTTTAAAAAATAATTTCATGGTTCAATAACTACAATTTGAAATTGGAATCCATTTACATCGAGCAATTTGAATTTGGAATTTAAATTGGAGATGTTCATGGATGGACTGATTTTTTGAAACGAATTCGATGTTCGATTGCGATTCTTTTGTTTTTAGTTTTGTTAGTAGGTAATTTTATTCAGGTTTACGTACTTACCTCTTTGAATAATAGCGGTTCCCACGTTTATTACCGTAATATTATGTTAAAAACTTATTAGGTACTTACTTTCAAGTGAGTAAAATAAGTAATGAGTTCGTTTAACTCCTTGATAACTCGCTGACGTCTAATTACTAGGTTGATACAAATGAATACTAATGGATATTAGCAACATAAGGTCAGTACTTATTATTTATGTATGCATGAAGAGGTACCTTGGTAACGTTTGACCTAGGAAAAAAACTGACTAAACATTTTTTTTTAATTTTGAGGACATCGATTTATTTTATTCAACCAATATGTATAACCAAACCAACCTAATTTAAAAATAGAATTTTACTAGGTTAAATTGTCTGTGGTTACTACCTACTACTACTACCTACTAAGATTACTAGGATATTTTATGCGATTTATTATGGAACGTAGGTAGGTACCTAATTTTGTTTATTAAACGCGCATGAGGCAAATGGATTATTATAATGGGTTTAAAACCATAACATTATCCTTGTCAAATAATGAACGATTTTGATGAAACTTTGCACAGATCATATCCTGGAATAAAATATAGGATACTCTATGTCACAGGAAAAGATAAGATCCCCCGGGAACTCGGGTGAAACCGCGGGAAGCTACAGTACCTACATAAATTAAAAAGTAAAATAATTGAGACCATCTTTGATGTCAGTCAATATTATACATAAATCGTTTGTAAATAATAAATTTCCAAATACAACTTTAGCTACGAGCTACGAAGTTCAACAAACTTTAGTTTATATTTGCCCAAACATTTGTCATGTCATGGTAATCCGCACTCTTTCTTTTAAAACCTTTTGATCACGTCTATAGGCGGTCGGTCTATGGTTTAAGTCTCAAAGCTTTTAATCCCGCACGATATTTTCGCGGTTTTTTGAGCTTCAATTATTTGTTTGTGCTATTTTTTATTTTGAAAATTAAAAATAGCACAATTATTAGAACGAAGTTCCTTATCGCGCGTTGTGAAAGGGGGCTAGACGGAAAAAAATCTTACCAAACATTGTCACGACATTTTTTACGTCACTATGTATGTTTATTAAGCTGTGCGGCGTGCGCATGTTTCTCTGTCTGTCTCTCTCTCTCTCTCTCTCTCTCATATAGAAAGCAAGACAGATATTTTTATTTCTATTTATATACATATATATATATATATAGATAGATCGAAATGTTTTTTTTTTATTATAATTATATTGTTGTATTTTATTTATATATTATTCACACAGACAGTTCAATTTTAATTATTTGTATATTTTTGAAAAGAGTAGGTATCAAGATTTCAGTTTTTTTACATTTTATGAGGCTGTTCAAAGACATATGGCGAGAATTAAACCTAGATTGAATTGAAGCTTCTAAAAGCTGTAATACCTACACGTTGTCTTGTAGTTACACGATACGAGAAACTTAAAATCAAACTAAAATTTAATATCAACTGTAAATTTTAAATTGATTAGGTTAAGCAATGGCCTCGCTGATACCTTCAGCTAATCGTAATTGTATTAAAAAAAACGGTTTTATTTAAACCGTATTTTTATTTATGAGGAAATCTTTCTAAACAACAAATCTCTAAAATACATATACGTATGTATAAATATAAATTTTAAATTTAGAAAAAGAAGTACCTACTATTTTCTGTGATAAACACTACAATAATAGTTTTTTCTTACCTAACAAAAATGTAACAACTTGTGATAACCCACATTTAAGCAAATAAATTATTTGATTTGATTTGAAGTAGGTAATTATATACTCGCGTTCTTTTTTAAAAGTTTTTTATTCAAATTTAAAAGTAGAAAGCGACGTTTTCTATAAAAAAAAACTGGGTCATGTTTAAAAAAAATAGATTCTTATTTCAAATCGTCTGAATATGTTTTCGCCTCTAAATACCAACATTCGAATAATACGTGTCAAACACCGAATGAGGAAATAATTTTCAATAATTAAAATGGCTACTTAAGTATAAGCGTTCAGTTTAAAGTAAACACGCCACTGTTTAGTTTCTCTTGTTAATTGGCGTCAAAGCAAATTGTTCTGGGAACCGATTCATTTGTAAAACAAATACTATATTATTTGTGGCGCAGCAAGTCCTGGTAGAATGACAAATAATAAACAGAATTTATGTTGATTGTAAAATTTGACGAACAAATGTAAAATCTATAATCCCATCCGCGAGTCAGAGGGATAAGTTCTTTGGAATTTTAAATTTACTTACGAATATAATACAAAAAATGGGACTTCAGCTCTATTGTATAGAAAAACTGTGTACCAAAAGAAAAAATGTTATGTTTTTATTCTGGATAAGCTTGTGTTTGACCACAATCTCACCATGGTAAGTGTTGATGTGGCCGAAGGTGGTAAGCACTTAAAGCCTAGATGGGAACTGGCTCTCAAGTGCAGCTGTCGGAACACACCGATAGGTGCTTGGCGACCGAATTCCAACTTGAGGGAGGTAGCCAGCCAGTCGGGTACTACAAAGTACCCTACCACCGTGCTATGGTTTCATCACGATGTTTTCCTTCACCGAAAGCTCAAGCTCATTGCAGGATTCGAACCCACGACCTTCGCCGCGGTATCTGACGTCACCACCACTGAGCTATCATCGCCTTTATATCACTAGGTAGCAGTCAAGTGGTGAACCGTCTACATATAGTGGTTACCATAGCCTCTTTTGAAGAACCCCATGCTGTTGTCTCTAGGGAAAAAATAATAAAGGGAGCTCATTCCCTCCCACAACCTGATTGCGCGAGAGAAAATGCGTTGTATTAAGTATTACTCGCAGCGCGAACGGCCGCGAAAGCCCGCGACAACTGCGACCATGAGTGTAGATGTTGATCATGCCTTCTCGTTCACGCTTCGCGCCGTTCCCCGATCAGTGTCGGTTTTATGGCCCGCGATCGTCTATGCCCGCGACAAAGGGTTTTCGGCGCGTGAACGTGAACCTCGTCCATCATAGTCGCAAAC
Organism: Ochropacha duplaris; assembly: GCA_951361185.1. Lineage (NCBI taxonomy): Eukaryota > Metazoa > Arthropoda > Insecta > Lepidoptera > Drepanidae > Ochropacha > Ochropacha duplaris. Next base: position 12,091,551 of record OX592696.1, on the reverse strand, counting down.
AAGACTAACTTTGCGAGTGTGGAACTGTGTCCACGCGCGGATCACGGCGTTTATTCACGGCGTGAAGACACGGCGCGGCGAGACGTCACACGCGAGTGTAAAGCCAGCTTTATGCTTGTACTGCTCTGTTTGGACTGTAATATAGTACCAAATTAGACTGATATCTTGTCTAAACCACTTCTTCTCCTTCAAACAAGTTCAAAATTATAATATATCTCACCCAATCGGTGACAATTAGAATACAATAGTCTGTAACTACTTGCCTACTAGAAACTTGCTATTACTGTTACCAAATTAACATATTGCCTTCAGGGGACTTACTGGCTGGAAGTTTAACAGATATTCTTGATAAGGGCGGCATTCCACCACAGATGCAAGTTCTGTTTTGGTCTGCCAATTGAGCGCTCCATTTTAGGATAAAAACATCCCTCGCTCGCTACACATCTCTAGTGGAAAGCTATTCTAAATGTGGATGGTTTGGTTTTTTAACAGATTTTACGGTCAAATAAGTTGAGATTGCTGATCCATGCATCGTGCTTTTTAAACAGAACCGTATTTTACAATTTCTGACCTGGCAACGTTAACCGAAAGTCTATGGTCATGAATAAAGATTGTTAAAAAAAAAGGTTGAGAGATTGTTTTCACATGAATAGTGAAATTTTTGAAAGTGTTGTTTTGTAAAACAAGTTTGTAGGATTTGACAAACCTTTTACTCAGACAGTATAGAGAGTTGAATAATTTTTGGGATCAATGAATATTATATTATCTTCTACACTAGACAATCACAAAACACACACGGCTATGATACGGCAATTTGGTTGGGCCTAGCAACAGCGTTTATTTAAAGTTTACATGTGTCGCAAGATTGACAACTTTCGGGTTGGCGCCGCCATGTCTTCCGTTTAGTAGGTACGTTTTTCCATTATGTTTTGACAGTTTCTATTAGACGACAGTAGCGATTTCTAACAACTGTCTATTAAATAAATTGACAGTTTGATAGTCTCGTGTACAAAATTATCCAGTTAATGAGAAGAAAATTAAATGTTGACGTGATTGGTAACACCTATACCTACGGACTTTTTGGCGGGAACTTGCGAAGTGACGTTGCATTTATTTTCGTTGTTTTTAGTTAATTGTGGTGTTTGTCGAATAAAGATCAATCTAAGTGCATCAGTGAAGTTAAATGAATTGAAAGCGTATCGTTACTTTTCAGGTCCCAAAAAGTCCAGGAAAAGTTTTAGTGGAACGGCCACCAATTGAACAAAAAAATTACCTGACTTGTACGGACGAGGTCTAGACTTTACTGTGAATGAGATAATGAGATAATGTAACTATAGAATTAAAGAAGAAAATAAAACTCAAGAAAAAGTATGCGACTGAAAAACTTTGTATCTATGGTCAGGAATACACATTATTAAAAAAATCTACCTACTACGTAACTTCCGTAACTTACCCTCGCTTTTTCGATGTGATGAGACTGAAGTATGAAAAGACTTTTTTAAATAATTGAAATTCGCCCGCATTATTTGTGTAATTAATTTAACTAGGTATCACACGGCGTGACTTGCGTGATACATTCGCGTAATAAATTAGTTTTCTTTAATTTGAATGTTGAATGAAAATATCTAGTTCACACGTTTGTTTTTTTTTAGCTCTTTAAATCGAAATCTTTAAAAAAATACGGCACAATTTTACAACATTTTTTAATACAATTTAAAAATAAAACTTTTTTAACTTCATTAAATTATAAAGAAAATTACTTTCTCTCGTCCTACTCATTTAACAAACTCAAACTCGAAATATTTTTGGGACATGTCAATGTTTCTTGACATCTTAAAATGTAGGTAATTCCTTAGAAAATCTAGACACGCAAGGTCCGTGTTGCTTTTGCTGAGAAGAGCCGGCATCTCATATCTGACTTAACAATTATTAAAAGTTATTTCGATGGAAGCTATGATGTCTCCGATATTCCTCGAATCCACGTGCATTATCCTAATTAAATTAATACACCTGTCTTGACATTAGTTGACATGTCAGTTGTTCCAGGGTCAAGGCTGACCCCACCTCAGCACCAAGATGACATAATGTATTTTTATGTCTGTTTCTATTTAATGTCTCTAGCTATCGCCTGGCGCTTTATTATGACGTAAAAATGAGCGATAAAATTTAATGAATCGTTAATGTCGAAGCGATAATTGACTAAAAGAATTACCCCTAAAGACCCCTGGAGGTCTTTTTACGCTTTTTATGCTTTATACCAGCTGTCCCCGCGGTTTCACCCGCGTTCCCGAGGGATCTTATCTTTTCCTGGGTTTATCTTTTCCTTGATCTTACCTTATCTACTGCTGAAATTCGGCACGGACATAACTATAACGTAGGTATCCGCTAAGAAAGGATTTTCCTAAGGGGATGAAACGGTGGTTCAAAGTTTGTGTGGAGAAACGGGATCGCGGGTGAAACCGCGGGGCGGAAAGCTAGTAAATAATAAAACGGTGCGAACCACAGCCTATGTGTCAATCGTAAGGGTTGCAAAACCTTGTAATCAGTGCTTTTATTTTACATTGACATAGGCTATGTGGTAAAAAAAAAGTTGAGTTGAATAGTTGAAAGCGATGTCGAAGCCGACAAAGATTTCTACGCTACGAGCAACAAGCATAGGTACTATATGCTCTATCCAACTAACCGTTAAAAGGCTTTCAAAACGTTTATGTCAAGGCATCTCCGATAATGGACATAGGGTGTACGAAGGAATTCATGTGACGTCACACTTTGTATTCGTCATAATGAACCAGCACCGTCTCACTGTCGCCTCCGAAAATATCCGGAAGCGTTTGGAATTTTTGAAATAAGTACAACCATCGGAGTTCGATGCTTTATTTTTCTTTTTCGTACATCTCATTACAAATGTGTCTTCTGAATTTGAATAAGGTACAGTCATGTACAACTGTGTTTTTATTTTAATTTGTAGCTTTCCGTCCCGCGGTTTCACCAGCGTTTCCTAGGGAATAAAAACATTCTGCGTTAATTAAAAAAAATGTGGGGAAAAAATGGACCTATTTCCAATACTGTAAACAATCTCGTGCAGTCGTAGATATCTTCTTAAATTTTACTATAAAGACCTATTACCCCTTTAGGGGTTGAATTTCGAAAAATCATTTCTTATTCCTCGGTTACGTCTTAAAAACAATACCTGTGAAAAAAAAAAGGTTTCTAGATTTGTGCTGGGCGTTGATGAGTCAGTTAGTCAGGCTTTCTCATTTTTCATACCAACGTTATACCCCCGTTTATACCACTTCAGGGGTCAAATTTTAGAAAACGTTAAAACACGCGTTACTTTATTTCTAATTGTTAGCTTAAAAACAAAGTTTCATGCTTCTGGCTTCAAAAATAACGGACTTCCATACAACCTTTAAACCCCTTTCTCACCCCCTTAAGGGTCAAACATACAAACTTTCACTTTTATAATATTATATTTTGGTTTTCCTAGATCTCTCTCCGTTTAGGTAGACAGGCCGCCTTAGAGTGTTTCAGGTAGTCTTGTAGCTCGTCTTGTTCAACAACATCCATCCAAATATACATAGGTACTAAGTTAATAGTTAAATATTCACAAGTTTCACCTACTATAGTAGAATATTTCAAGCCCGCATGTAACGGTATCTATACAAGTGCTAAATTAAATAAACGATCCGTGATAAGCTCAGGAAGCTATTGCGATTAGGATTACCTTGCTAATTAGTTATGTACGTTGTTACATTTTATTTATGTTATGTCAGATTTTAGTTTAACTAATATACCTAGATATAAAAAAAAATACATGCAGTCGAACATATAACCTCCTCCTTTTTTGAAGTCGTTTAAAAAGAGAACGCCCGACTCACTGACTCATCAACGCCCAGCATAAACCCATAGACCTAGAAAGCAATTTTTTTTCACAGGTATTAACAAAGGATTTTTCGAAACTCAATCTGTAAGGCGGTTAAAAAGGGGTACGCGGCTGAAACCGCGGGGCGGAAATTTAGGTGGCCTACACTATGTCCATATAAGTCGATGAGCTCATTGGTAAGTGACGTCGGATACCGCGACGAAGGTCGTGGGTTCGAATCCTACAATGAGCTTGAGCTTTCGGTGAAGGAAACCATAGCACGGTGGTAGGGTACTTTGTAGTACCCGACTGGCTGGTTACAACCCTCAAATTGAAAATCTGTCGCCAAGCACCTATCGGTGTGTTCTGACAGCTGCACTTGAGAGCCAGTTCCCATCTAGGCTTTGCGTGCTTACCACCTTCGGCCACCACATCATCACTAACCATGGTGAGATTGTGGTCAAATACAAGCTTATCCAGAATAAAAAAAAAATATATATTATAGTCCAGGAGCAATGAGCAATGAGCATCCAATAAACATTCCAAAGTGAACTACAGTTGGAAGTGTTAACAGTATCTGTTTACGATAGAGCTCGAGTATTCAGTATCGTATATTCCTAAAATTCTAAATATTTGAATGAAGATAGTAGCTTTCGTTCGTGCTCACCTGAAATACCGTGGGAGTTGATGATAGTTCGGCCTTTGGGTTAAATTAAAATAAACCCGTAAACAATCGCCATTTGGTGTCTAAACAAGAAATGATGTGGGTAGTTCGAGAAAAGTACAAAAACGCAAATAGGAAGCAGGTGTTAAACGATAAAAGAAAATATGTTTGGTCCAATGATATTATAAGTTAAAAGGCGTAGATAGTTTACATACACAACATTCGATCTTCAAAAGATACTCCAAAATGGCACAATGTGCGTTACTGTCTATAAATATTTTTAAGGCGACGATAGCTCAGTGGTAGTGACGTCGGATACCGCAGCGAATGTAGTGGGTTCGAATCCTACAATGAGTTTGAGCTTTCCGTGAAGGAAAACATCGTGAGGAAACCATAACACGGTGGTAGGGACTTTGTAGTACCCGAAGTTGAAAGTCTGTCGCCAAGCACCTATCGGTGTGTACCGACAGCTGCACTTGAGAGTCAGTTCCCATCTAAGCTTTGTGGGCTTACCACCTTCGGCCACATGCCACATCACTTACCATGCTGAGATGGCGGTCAAACAGAAACTTAAACAGAAGTAAAACTAAACTAATATTGCACAATCACTTTTTTATTTTTTTTGAGGAGGAGTTAAAGGTGGCGGTCTGCAGGACCATAGACACCCTTACGCGGACTATTCGGCGAGCGCTTAGGGCTCTCAGCCGTGTTTGTTTGTGACGACTCACCGCTGAGTGCGCCCCAGTTGGGGCCCGAACCTCGGCTCAGGGCGTCGTCGGGGGGACACAAAAACTTCCTTGCACAATCACACTACATCACAATATCTCATAGCACACTGCGGTATTTTTGTTTGGTTTGGGTCACTTTTACATTTAATTATTGCACTCGGTACCTGTACCTGAAGTGCATCCGTTGACGCCTGCGACACGAGGTCAAGGTCAGATTTTAAACTACAACTCGCAGAACACTTGTAACCTATCTATGCAATTTTACTTATTATCATTGGTCAACAAAAAATGTTTTGTCAATTAAAATAATGCAATCTCATGATGATTTAACATGCGCACGCCGCACAGCTTACTATAGCTAAAAGTGTCGGTGACAATTTTTCGTAAGATTTTTTTCCGTCTAGCCCCCTTTCACAACGCGCGATAAGGAACTTCGTTCCAAAATCCATTGTTATACAATGTCCAATATATGATAATCGATGGTTTAATCACTACTACCGGCAGCAGCGAGCAATGTTTACTAAACAACCGAACAAAAAAAAAACGTTCTATACTAAGTCCTATGATCGCCTACATACGAGCGATTTTGTTATTTCTCAATTTGTAACATTTATATATTTTTGGTAAACTAACAAACATGCTTTCCTTCCAGTATTTGCACATGTTACAGCTGTGCAATCAAAAAGCTGCACAAAAAGTATGTAGTTAACCCTTCATAAGGTTTATTAGAGTTTGACCGGGCGCGGGCGCGGGCGCTTTTATTTATACCGTCTGGTCTCCACCTTGAAGTCTGCTTTATGATTTATTATTGAACTTTATTTATCTTCCTCATTATATTTTTGATAAAATTCCTTTGTAATTGTTGCGCTTCCTGCTTTTGAATCGTTGCTGATTTCAAGATCGTTTGAGAATTGCGAAATAAAATGCAGAAATGCTGTCATGTCTACTATCTATTTATTTACATCTATGTATTTAAATACAAATCAAATCAGCTTCTTTTTATTAATTAATTGTCAAAATATAGATAATCAAATTATGATAGTTTTTATGAAGTTTTGTATGAAATATTACGTTGTGTTGTGACGTCATATTATACCTCTGCGTCATCAAAAGCGAAAAAAGTTCTACTGACTTTCCTGGAATAAGACATAGGATACTTTTATCCCCGGAAAAGAGATCCCTCGGGAACGCGGGTGAATCCGCGGGGGACGGCTAGTCATATCAAAAACTATGTAGATATATGTTATTTCCTGTCCTTAAGATATTTACGGCTTTGATCTTAAATTATTTGTTATCAGGTACTTATTACAATTGTTAATGACTCATTACTAAACTTACTTGAGAAAAATGTTGATCATATCCTGGAATAGAACATGGGATCAGTACTTTTGCCCGGGAATCAAAAAAAATTATCCCTTGGAAACGCGGGTGAAACCGCGGGGGACAGCCAGTATGACATAAAACTACCCTTTTAGTAAGACGAAGACAGTAACTTTAATGTATCTACTGTAAATAGATTGAGAAATCTACACAGACACATAAATATGTATAGTTATACAAAAACGGGAAAGGGATTTTCCCGGGATAAAACTATAGCCTATGTTACTCAGGGATAATGTAGCTCTCTAATGGGGAAAGAATTTTTCAAATCGGTCCAGTAGTTTTTGAGTTAAATCGTAACAACAACAAATCAAACCTTTCCTCTTTATAATGATTAGTTTAGATAAAACTTAACAAATTTAAGTAACATAACTTAACACAAGAAACAACCAATACCATTCCAGATACATATCACGTAGCGGACCAAAGTGAGTTATAGCATAGACACGGCTACTTATTTACTTATCATTAACTTAATGGGGACCAAGCTGCACGATAAGCCGAACATCGTAAATTCATGGATAAACAAAAATAAATAAATAAATATCCTCGGACATTTGTTCACACACGGCTATCTGATAATATCTAAACAAATCAATACTATCATAATGAGTAAGTGGCTAAGTGACATCTTAATTTTATTGGATTTTATCGGATATAACACTGTTATTGAATACGAACTCGACAATCTTCTGAAAAAGTATAAAACCATAGATATTTTCTATAACAGTGCGGTTTCAATTTGACAATTAAAAATACTTTTACACGAAATATAGGTAAAATATAAGACTATTAAAAATACTTGTATGAATTGACATAATTTTTTTAGGAGAAAAATACGTTTCTTATTTTTTTATTGATAACACAAGCTCGAAAAAAGGTACAAAAAAAATCGGAGGAGAAAAAGAGGTGCAATCTATGTCGCCCATTTTATTTGTAAACAAAAAATAAGTTTTGCTTCAGTGGTTTTTTGCGTTCCCACTTGAAAACTAATCTATCCGGAACAAAACAACACCCCCTTATGCTTTTCTTGATTTCTATCTCCGTTTTGAATCGGTTACCAAATCTTAATCTTTACAAAATTTATTACCCAATTGTTTTACTAAATAATGATAGAATTATGTCATGTAATGTTTCATTCACTTGCATAGTTACCAACCTTGGTTTTTGCTTAAACCTGTTCGATCATTATTTTGTGATATGATGTCAAACAACTTGTGAGGTGAGGTCATGAGGTCCAAGTTGAGTGAGTAATGATTGCAACCTCTATACTTGTTTCTATTACCTATGATTCTGTAATAAAATTATTTTATTTCAAAAATATTATACTATACTTAATATAATAGTGAATTTTTGCGACACAATCACGCCAAAATGAATGAACAGATTTTAATGAAACTTGGCACACAAGCAAATCATATCCTGGAATAGAACATAGAATACTTTTATCCCGGCAAAAGATTAAAGTGATATATGCGGCCGTTCCACTAAAACTTTTCACGGACTTTTTGGGACAACCTGAAAAGTCACGATACACGCTTTCATTTCACTTCACTTGTGCACTTCGATTGATCTTTATTGGACAAAACACCACCGATATCATTCAATAAAACTCAAAATACACGAATTTAATGAAAAAAATACGAAAACGCAACGTCACATCGCAAGTTCCCATCAATTCCCTAGAGTCAATTCGAAATTCAAAAATCTTTTTTACAAGCTGCATTTTTAATCTGTGTCATACAGAACATTACACTAGCTACGACCTAGTTCTATTAACGTAAGAAACCTTACACACATCACACAACTAATCGTTAAGCCTTTGTTTAAACTTATACAATATGAATAGGAAAATCAAGTTAAAACTCTAGTTTTGTTATAGCATCTAAGTCAAGGCCTTTGATGTCCAACCAATTAGGCCGAACATCAAAGGTTTTTCAGCTAAAAAGTAGCTTATAATTGGGAGACCGGCTTTGTAGTCCTTGAGCCTGGATGAGCTTGATCTAAGTAATGCTTAAAAACAGGTCACTAGATAAGGATATTTTTATACTGAATTAGTTGGGGTTATAACATTTGGACAGATATTTTTTTTTTTTTTTATTCTGGATAGGCTTGTGTTTTGACTACAATCTCACTATGGTAAGTGATGATGTGGCCGATGGTGGTAAGCACACAAAGCCTAGATGGGAACTGGCTCTCAAGTGCAGCTGTCGGAACACACCGATAGGTGTTTGGCGACAGATTTTCAACTTGAGGGTGGTAGCCAGCCAGTCGGGTACTACAAAGTACCCTACCACCGTGCTATGGTTTCCTTACGATGTTTTCCTTCACCGAAAGCTCAAGCTCATTGTAGGATTTAGTAATTTAGTACAAGTCAGTGATTGGACAGCTACTTTCCAAAAAAACCACTGAAGCAAAACTTATTTTTTGTTTACAAATAAAATGGGCGACATAGATTAATAAAAGTATGGTGATGTTTCCTAAATCCAACTTTTCGATATAAAATTTTAAATATTATAATCGTATTTTAAAATAAATCAAATGTAACATATTATTAGGTAGGTGTATTGTGTGTGTAGGTAGGCAATTTTTTATATTTTATTTTTTGTAAAACTGTGTGTTAAAATAAAACTATTCGCAAGTTTATTATCCGTGGCGACAGTATCACGGCCCATTTAGGATATTTTAATACGGACGTCAGCTTTCAGGAATTTGAAAGATGCGATAAATTTTGCATCGTCGAAAGACGTTTTAATAAAAAAAACCTTGAGTATTTGGAATCCAATTATTTGTCATAAGTTACATACATATAATTATAATATTGCTACTTTCTGGTATAGAGAAGTTATATCAGTTTTACATTCGAATTTCGGTGGTACACATCCAAATTCAAATCGAATATAAAACTATCGATAGTCTTGCGATTGGTCGACTATCGATCGGCAACACATTACTATTCATGACTATTCATCGGTCATTTTACTGCCCAAAATGTTTTTTTAACTGAGATTGATATAATAGTAGATACAGCTTACAATAACCTTTTCGTGGATGTCTTGTACAGTTCCATGTTGTGCGCTAATTTGTCATGTAAATAAGTTTGACATTGCAATTTATTTCTAATACCTATGTTAAATTATTCATCACTAGAATTATATCATTGAAGGAACACAATGATATGAATATCTGTATTTCCTCTTCCTATTGTTTACCAGGTAAAATAGGGATATCTATCGATCTCTAGCAGTATAAAAAACCCAAAAACACATTTAATATACGTTATGTACGGATTGTAAAAATTCATGTCTTTCAAATGTAATGTCTTATATTTTTCACCGTCACGTTTCCATTTTGCGCCATCAATCCTACCCTCTTCTTATTTTTTTTTTACCAGACAAAAGCATCTCTCCATTCAGCCTCTTGATCAATACAAAATGCTAACAGTATTATTCGTTTAGATAATCATACCTTCTGTCAATATTTAATCTTACTTGACTTGCACTTGTAGGTTGTTTAAATCAAATAAAAAATTGGGTCTTATATAAACAGCAAATATTTCGAGTTAATTACAATTTATTACCAAATTAATCTGTGCAACATGCCAAATAAGATGTCTATTTTCCTTACAAGCTCAATCATTAATGACTCGGCCAAGTAAATTACACATAAAAGGGTATGTAATAACATTAACTAGACAATTTATTTGAATTTAAGAGTCACATGAACATTTCGAATAATATTGCCATTTTGAATGTTTTGCGCTACAACAAAATAAGTACAGCTCTAATAAAAAATTCAAAATATTGTGATTTTGCGTTATACGTAACCTTTTTAGTGTAATTTTGAAATCATTTTATATTATTATTTTCAAATTTGTTTTGATAATAATTTTACGAGTTCTCATTATTATCATTTTTTGCATTTATTTCCATTATAATTCTTTTTTGTGTTTTTACTGTATAAAATATAAATAACCATGTATAAATAATAGTCATAGATTAAGAATTGGTCCTCGCTAGGAGCGGGGCGCGACGATTCATTCATCTATGATAATAGTCTTATTTAGTTTGAAATAAAAAACCTACTACGAGACCTGAAAACACCAGAAGCCTCAAAGTAAGAAGTATTTATTCGAGAAGGAACATGACGGCGCTTCTTTTTTCAAGGTTAATGAATTCGATTTTTAAAATTTGATATAGGCATTTGACGAACTATGAACAAATCCTCAACTCAATTAATAAATTATCGCCAATGCAAAACAAAAGACACGGATGACCGACCAAGTACTTAAATGGGTCAAGGTGGACATTATGATGGATGCTGTTGAAGATACCCTTGCATCTCAATGCGTTTGTCGTTTCGTTTCGACAATATCATAATCTTGTTCTTAACTCATCACCAATTGAGGCACGTAGGTTAAAGTGCTTTGTTTTTAAAATAATGTTACATTAAAAGAAATGCTAGCTTGTTAACATGCGTAATGGAATATGAAAAACAATCGATTTGATTTTGTGTCGGAAAAAGGGTCTATAAAAATCATTGAGTCATTTATTTTGTATGGACGGTCTTATATTTTTTTTCACCAGTCATGTCACTGTCACAATAACATTAGAGCGGATAAGTTCAAAAGCATTGACATATAGTTTTCTTCTATGATAAACTGGCAACAGAAAGTCCTGACGGATCCTTTGAGTTATAATCAGGTATTAAGAACCCTTACTGTCTACAAGCCCATAAAATAATTTGGATATGTAATAAAAATATATCTATCACCTGAAACCTCCATCGACGAGTGCCAACAGCTTAATGTGACTATATTTTAGCTATAAAGAGATATTGGAACGCAAGCTTACAACTATAAAAAAAAGATAAAGTCCGCCAAGAAAAGCGTCTTTTATTTTCTTTTAAACTCTAACTTATGGTAGGGGAGGCGAATAGGGGATTTCGGGATTTACTCGAGCGCGTCAGATTAACATAAGGGGGGCAACCTTGCACCTTGTGAAGTACTCTCACCAAATCTGAGCCTTCTATGTAGTGTCGAACGCCTAGGGTAGCCCGTCAGATTAGTAAAAAAAAATCGATGGTTTGAAATACTCGAGCGCGTCAGATTAAGGTAAGGTAAGTTAGTTACATGCAAAATAGTGTACATTTCAATAATCTGACAAATTGGGCGTGACGAAAGAAAATTGGAGACTCGCAAAGTTGCAAAAAAAAAACGTCACCTGGATTTTCTCGAGCGCGATTGGTTTTTTTTTTATTTTGAAGGAAATTAGTCACGAATCACGGAAATATCTTAATCTGCCGATTTGCACAAGCCGAAGTGGCTAAAATCATTATTAAGTGTATAGTCCAGGAATATTATGAGTTTCACCTCAGAATGAGAAATAGTCAGCTATTAACTTGTATAAACCTTTATTTTGACACCCTAAAACTTGTCTCAAAAGCTACTTATCTTAGGGTGATCGCGACTACTGATTTTTCAAGGTCAAAGGTCAAAAAATCATTTATTGCAAATATCTCGTTTCCTATGGGTTTTTTGGTATATGTATTCATAATAAATATTGTAGAAGGTTAAATTCTCTACAACTTTTGTACAAACATTTTTTCGATATCTTGAACCATTTTCGAGATTTCGATATTTTTTACATATTTTTTTTTTCAAACCGTCAGATTAAGGAAATCCCTCAACATAATTGTCAGATTATGGGTCAGTACAACAAGGCCATCAAGAAGAACCGCCTGTATAAAAATCTGACGCGCTCGAGTAAATCAAGGTCACGATTTTTTTTTGCATTTTCAAAAATCGGCCCTGACTGATGGTCGCGTCCAAATCGTCAGTCTTTAAAATAGGAGCTACTGGAGGGTTCACTTAACATCCCTTATTAATGTCTGACGCGCTCGAGTAAATTTTTTTTAAAAATATTTTCGACCCTTTCGTACGGCCACCCCCACCACGCAAAACGGCAGATTATTATTTTTCCGTTATCAGACAGACGTGGCGCGACTACCCTATTAATATCTGACGCGCTCGAGTATTTCTTGGTGACTGTTTTTTTTTACATTTTTGAAACCCTGTCGACGCTCCCCCCACCGCTGAAGGGGAAAATATCACATAACCTTTTTTTCTTTATTCCACCTAATCTTCAAATTCCAGTAGGTCCCAAAGACGCTCGAGTAACTACAAATTTAGCATCAATGCCTCCCCTACCATTAAATCTATTTGTAACAAACAAAGCAAATTTTTGAGTCTTACTACTTCATAAAGATTTAATAAGTGTACTAGTGACGATTTACGTATAAGGCACACGAATACTGTTTATATCGAAACAGTTGCACCAGACTACCGACAAAACGACACAGCTGTTGCTTCCCTTGCCACATTCTACACAGCGCCTAAATACAACGATAAGCGTATAACAAAGCATTATGACATGAGACAATGGACATTAGCGGATTGTTTAAATTAGACACTTCCTTTGACTGAAGTAGAGGCAAGCAAAGGTCGCTACGTTCAGCGTCCGTCCATTTTCCTAATTGGTCAATCTTTTAAACGTTTCCTTTATTTGTTTTGTTACCGTTGCGATTTCATTATTATGTAATTGGACTATAAGAATGTATGTTTAATGTTCCTTTTTGAATGGTAGGATTTTGATTACGTTCGATTCCATGTTATATTAATGTGCGTGCTTCGGTTAGAAATCAACAGATGATTGAAATTCTACATGCAGTGTTTGCAGTTCTGTTCTAAATGTTTGAAAGTGCGGAAAGACTTGGTTTCATTCTTGAGTTGGTTCCATTACATGCATTTTGATATTTGTAAGGAATTTTGCAGTGCAGACACGACTTGTAAGATTGCATGAATTGGGAGTTTATCTTTTATTTCTTATCGACATACTACAATTTAAGATAGGTAAACTAGACTATGAATAACATCATTATTGACATGTAATTTATTCGTGGTTAAGTTATGCAATTTTTCTATTGTATTATGACTTTTGTAATTCTTAGTATCATAATTAGGTAGCAGTCACAATATTGATACCAAAATTGCCTGCGAAGTCTCCATTTTATGACTACCCTTCTGCATAAATCATCTCTTTAAAGTTCGATTTCCGTCTCCTTTTTAGACCACTGCCAATTTCAGTCCCAAATGAATCGTGTTATTGTGACAAAACCTCTAAAAGTGTACCAAATATAATATTAAATGCCTCCAACGGAGTCAGCACGCGACGGCATGTTGTGCCTGTCTAGACACGAGAACTGCCCCTGGAATGAAGCTCTGAAATCTGCTGATCTTGGCTGGACCGGCTTGCAGTATACCTGTCTGAAGATACTGCACCTGTACTGCAAGGTTTTCGAAAAGGAAGATGTTTTGGAAATGATCATTAGGTAAGTCCTTTCTTGGATGTAGAAATTAGAAGTACCAATTCAAATGTGGGGTGTGAAGGTCGATAATAAATTGGCAATCCTTATTATTACAATTGTCCATAGTAATTAATGCCGCCCGTTGGTACTAATTAATTTAGTTACACGTCTCATTCTGACAAACATTATCGAATGTATGTCAGAATTTACGTGACGTGTAGATGGTCCAAAAATATTTAAAAAATGTAACCTTGCTGTGTTTCTTGCCGGTTCTTCTCAGTTGAAGGCTGACTTCTGAACCGGTAGTAACCCTGTAATTCGACGTCCATGTTCCCTCCTAGGGCCTGAACTGAATAAATGGTTTTGACTTTGCTTGCACGGGGTACTTACTGTAATACTCGACTGGCTGTGTCGGGTGTGTTCCGGCAATTGCACTTGATAGTCAGTTGCCTTTGATGCATTATAATAAGGTGTACAAAATATTGCAATCCCCCTGGCATTGATAATGTTTACAGGGGACGGTAGTCACTTACTATCAGGTGACCTGCCTGCATCGTTGTCACTTGTGGTATAAAAAAAAAGTAATGTTGTTTTATGAGCTAGGCTAATTGTCTATTGCATTGCAGTTAACAACGTTACGTAGAATGATATGATGTGTGATGAGGTCGTGAACTCAGGTCTTGAGTTTGATTAACAAAAGAAACTTAAGTATATAACATAAGTAGATTAAGGTATCATAATTATAAGATAGTCATTGGATGGCATAAAAAATGGTGAAAGTGGCGCCAAGATACGGGAAACGCCATCTGCTATTAAAGAAAATCATTAAAAAGAACTTAAAATTTAATAACTTTGATGTTAAAGAATAACGTGTGGTGTCTTAACAATTTTGTTTATAAAACAGCTGCAAAAATTTTATGTCCGAAATTATCGTAATCTTTAATCTAGGCCAGACACAAACCAAGACCGATGTTTTTCCAGATAGATATGGTTGAAAACAATGTGGGTGTGTTTTTTGTTACAAATGATGTTGGTAAAACAATCGTTTTGGCGTTCCTTTGTTTTTAAACGAAACATTATAAATGTTCCGTTACCTTTCTATAATATAATTTAACAAGTGTTGGAAACAGTTTAATAGTGTATTCCGAACCGGAATCAGAGGCAATTGTAAAGTTCATAAGTGCCTTATCAGGGCCTAAACTGAATAAGTGAATTTTGTGTTTGAATAAGTTCTTTTAGCATGAGAAACAGGTACGACTTCTAGAGAGAACAAAGACTTTTAGAAAGGCGTTAGCGTAAAATAATTCAGAAGAAGGGAAGGCATCAAAATAAATACTACACTGCCTACGCCACGTTTCATGGTATTCCTGAATTAATAAAATACCTTTCTAATTGTCTTTAACGTCCCTATCAAAGTAACTGTGTCGTAAGTATCTTTTGAGCTATTTCATACGGAACCCTTTCCATATTTTCAATTGGCCATTATTTATATGCTTCGGCTAATTTCATTGGAATTGCCGAGGTGATGGCAACACTAAACGTTTCTGCGGGCATTAAATTCCGTATTGTGGGTATGGGGAGCTCGTAATAATGTTTATGGGCTAACTAATGAGCATCATGGCATTTTCTGACTCGGGTCTATGTAGCACTGAGATGAGATAATAGTTTTTTTGATAAACAAGTTTGGTCATGATAAAGGAGACCTTAAAGATGATCTACATCATATGATGGACATAGGGCTATCTCAAAATCTCTACTCAGTTTTTTGATAATTTTGCTTGTAAAAAGGTAATATTTGTGGCGGTGACAGGTCAGAAGTGTATGCCGGACCAACGGTAAAGTCACGTTATTTAGTGTAACGTTCTTTAGTGCCTTCAGGGTCTGAACTGAATAAATGAGTTTTCAGATTGAGTTTGAATTCGGATCGTTGCGAATCTTACAATGAGCTTGAGGAAAGGAGGTGTATGAGTATGGTGGTCCTTTCCAGGTGGATACTAACTACCCCACCACCGTGCTTCCAGTCGGGCGTCTCTGGCTACCACTTTCAAATTGAAAATCCATCGCCAATTGGCGTGTAACAAAATACCATTTTTATTGCCAAAATACGAGGATCTTCTAAACGTGCTACTCAGAATTTAGAAGATCCTCGTTCTTCTAAATTCTGAGTAGCACTCAGATCCGCTTAACAGACTTTGTAAGAATTATTCAAGAGTTAGAGTACACTTCTAAGGTCATTAAGATTTTACCAAAGTATCTTCATACCGACCTACCAGCTTCTGTTTGTGTCCTTATTAATTTCTACACATGGTTGCCTTTCGAATGTCAAGTGTTTTCAGATTCAATCATTCATTTGTTTACGTAAATGCTACAAAGACTGAAATAAGCGAATGACGGACACGTTTATTACGTCCAGATCACAAGATTTGTGTTATTCTTTTAATCATAACACACCGGTGACCTACAAACATACTGAAATGGGAACTGCCCTTTAGAAACATATGTTTTGTTTTCTTAAAGCCAAACAGTGGATATTTAAGATATCATATTGCATTTCTGTTACCAAGCAAATCAGTGTTATTTATGAACTCAAGTATTTTTCGTTTCACATTGAAAAAGTCTTAAATTATAACAAAGTCAACAACTGCAAAAATTGAAATGACTTTTGCTTTAAATTTTAAAACTTTTGCATGTTTTTATAGTTCAGATTTGCATGCCTCTTTACTTAGCTTATTTTCTATAACAGTAGTAAGTGTAGGGATATCTTCACAAGTTCTTATACTAGATTTTATAGCCCCGTCCCTCTTTAACAACATTGTTATGTATCACTGACCTTCCATTACCCCTCGTCCATTTGGCTGATGAAAACTTTGTTAAGCAGTTTATGTCTCCGCGTCTTTGTGAGACGCATTAATGTGTTTTCTGACTTTGAGTAACCCGAAACTAACGCTAATGGTTTACTTTTCAAATATTACTGACGAATTTTTAATTATTGAAAATATCTGTCCCTTTACAAAACCAACTATGATGTCACCTGATGATTATTAGATTTACCTTCGTTTTCAAATGTTTAACATTTTCGTCTTTTTCAAACCGCATGTTTAGTGGAATCTAATATAGTTAATGGTATTAAGTTAGATCATATTTGTTAACATATTAGAATATACAGGGTGTCCCATAAATAACACGCCACAGTGACACTGGAGCTATATTGGCTTCAGATCAATCAGATAACATCAAGTTTGACTAATTACTGTGAAAAAAAAAATGTACTGGACTGAATCAACTAAATTATCTTAAAAACTAGTCTATGTAATGTTTTTTCGAAAATGGTATAACATTCGTACTTTTTTTTGCCAAAATTTTAAAAATTCAAATTTTTGTCATTTAAGTCGTGCTGCTTGGGAAATACTAGAGTTATAAAATAATACTTAATAAATGGTGCAGGCGGCTTTTGTCGCCAAATTACTCATAGAGATTTTTTTTAAAGCTGGCAATATCACGAAAACCAGAAAACTTTTACTAAGGTCATGTTGATGTTATCTGATAGACCTGAAGTCAATCTAGCTCGAGTGTCACTGTGGCGTGTTATTTATGGGACACCGTGTAGATACACACTGCAAATCTTTCAGTCTCAATCTCAGCGCATTTTTTTAAATTAATTAACTGAGGTTCTTTGTTTATTTTCTCCCGATCTTAAACTTATGTTATTTCAGTAAGATATCAGGGAAAGCAGTAAATTCAGGCATGTAGCCTCGGGTGTTTGCGGGTAAAATAAAATAAAAAAGTAAACAGAGATATTCTATTATATTGTTATGCACATCATACCTTCACACCCCTTTATCACACCAACCTAGTTCTTGAACACGCCCTAACGGATCGTTTGAATGAATTTACTTTGCAACCGATGCAAAGCAAATGACTACGGGCACGCCTGTGCGTTCCATTAGACAGACCGAGCCAAAGGTCGCCCTCAAGGAAACTCTGTGGACTAGATGTGACTGTTAATGTATCGGACATTTTAACAGTGACAGTGAATTGTAAGACAAATCTAATGTAGTTTCATCTTAAGATGTTGAAATTCTGAAGTATAAATCAAATAGATATACCCACGGGCTCATTCGCGTTTTTGAGATGTCTAGTAGTCTATTTCACTCTAAAACTTCTCATTAGGAAAAATTACAAACATTACCTAATATTATAAATGTGAAAGTTTGGATGGATGTTTATTACTCTTTCACGCAAAAATTGCTGAACGGATTTTGATGAAACATGGCACATAGGTAGATCATTTCCTGGAATAAAACATAGGATACTTTTTATCCCGGGAAAGGATAAGATCTCTCGGTAACGTGGGTAAAACCGCGGAAGATAGCTAGTAGTAATATAAAGTATAGATAAATTGGATAAAATAACAGTAGTTACAATATAATGCAATCCAAAACGTTCCTCATATTTCTGTGCACATGCGTCGATAAATCTACTAATAAGACATGTATCAGATAGCTCGTCTAGGTAATATATCTACGTCTTTGGCAAAGTAACATTCGGTCCTAATATAATTTCCCACCTCGCACCTGTGAGTTGTGACTAACACGCTTATATGGAGTCAGGTTTGAAATAAATTTACCACATTTGCCATGAGCATTTGCGTCAGAGCACTTTACAGATTTTCATAATATTTTTATGGCCCATTGTGGTGAAAATTGATGGAATTACATGATTTATGAGACTAGGTGGGTGTATATTTGCTCTTTCCAAGAATCTTTTTTAGTCTTTTACTTGTATATACAAATCTGATTAAATCTGTTTGTTTTGGTCCAGTTCGAGCTCCGGCGGGTCTTTTATTGATGATGCTAAAATTCAAATGTTTAAAAAACGAACTCATTATCACACGTATTTCTTTTACAACATTATTTTCAATAATATCCAAATCTGACAGAATCGATAGTACCAAAATTATTAAACCCATTTGATTTTGCGTTGAAAATATACTGTATTACCGCCATTTAAACTGGCTATTAAGTATTCATTATTTAATCATATTGCACTATTCTTCTATCAGAGACATCAAATAGACGTTTTTACTGTACCCGTGCCTGATTGGTCGACAAAAAACTACTTACTGTCTTTTGATCTTGTCGATTGATGTTATCCTTGGCATCGTTGAAACATCGCAAATTGACAGTTGAGCTAACAATAAAGTTATAAACGGCCATGCTGCTAATTTTGCTAATATTCCAGCCAAAAATATCAAACTTTGCTATCGTACATCTCATGATATAGAGAGTGCCCACCAGGATCGTAGAACTGGTTGCCAAATACCGATACTGAAATAAATTTGACAGGATATTTTGGGACTGATAAATAAATCATCGTAATAGGTAGCTATCATAACCAGGAAAATGCAGAAAAATAGAGATGGTGCCTAATTATGTTATGGCTTAATTAAGTACTGAAAAAAAATCGATAGTTTGTATATGAATACGACTACAGCAAGCAGATTGAATAAGAACTAGATACGCTCGAGTACTAAATCCATTGAAAAGAACATAGAAGAAAGTAAACGACATAGAAAAAATATAGTCGAATAACAGACTCTTCCACCCTATGACATGAATAAACTTGTTAAAATAACAGCTGAGCATCGAGAGAACCATTCAACGGATAGAGATTTATCTTTCGCGCTAGTGTTATTACTATTTCATTGAAGGCGAGTAATAGTAGCTTTATAAAAGAGGCTCATAAAAGTCAAACCTTTTTTGTTATCTAACTCTATTGGTCAATCGAAAATGACCTTCAACTTTGTAAATAAAAATACAACAGTTTTTAAATATTTTCTCCATGATTTACGAGCATTCATGAAAACTTGACTGCATTGCAGGGATGTTCTTCGTAATTTTTATTGAGTGCGTTAATTTTTAATAGGTTTTTAATCTTATATTCTTGATCTAATTTCTTGTGATGTTTTATAAGTTGTGCATTCCACAGAGTGTTCTTCTTAAATTATATATTTTTTACTAGCCTTTAATATAGTGTGTGTGTCTGTTTTTTAAACATTACTAGAATATTTTTCTACCACTTTTGCTTTTATGAAATATCTATTACTTACACGATTCTACATTACCTCTGCTATTATGCATAAAATTTCCAGGTGTCTATTAAGGTAAGGTAAAGTCAATATTCACAGGATCAATGAAATCAGAGGTTCGTTCCAAAAAACGATAGAATTTCACAAAAAATTACATAACCCCGATTTAAGCATCCCTTTACTCAACCTTTAAGTGCACCTAAATAGAACCCTTGAAATGGTTAGGAAAGGTTATAAGGGAGTCTAAACTTATTATTTGCTAGATCCCTATTCATATTTACTGCGATGCATAATTGTGTTTACAAATAATATTCACCAATACAAAATTAACAGTACATCATAATAAACATTTGTTTATGTTTACTGCTACAGACAATACACTGATAATTTATTATTTATAAGCAACTCATTATCATTAGTCTGCTGGACATAGGCCTCTCCTATGACGCGCCACTGAGCCCATCTACTTCGGCTATTCTTTTCTGCCAGCAGCGACTTAACGTATATCGTCGCTCCATCTATCTAAAGTACGTTTACCGAGTCGTGGTCTCAACTCAAGAACACGTCTACCCCAACAGTCATCGGTTTTACGGCAGATATTGACCGGCCCCTTAAGCTTACTCATTTGGGATATGTCGATGACTTACTTCTCTGTCGGATCACATAATTTCGGATGCGATTTTTAAGATAGACTCCGTGCATAACCCTCTCCATAGCTTGCTGAACGACTTTAAACTGGTGGACTAGTCGAACTGTGACCACGTCTCGGCTCCGTATGTTATGACAGGTAGAACGAACTCATTAAAGACTTTTTTCTTTAGGCTTTACAGTATTGCCGACGAATAGCAAATTATAAGCAAATCAATTTAATTCGATCAGTTCGAAACTAGACGAAACGACTCTGATGACAATCTGTGGAGAACTATTATCTATTCTGTGTCTGTGGTCACAAATAAACCACATGTAATAGATACACCGATACTTGGTCTCAATTTACGATACATTTATTAACCTGGAGTAAACATAGTGTAGGTAAGTGCTATTTTTAGCGAAACAAGGAAGATATTGTAAATTTCTACAAGTTTCCCTGTATTGTACTACGTACCAATATGGTTTGTGTTAAATATATACATAGGCTTAATAGTATTACGTAAAGCTTTAAATAACATGAAGAGCAATATACAAATATCTACTGCGTGAAAGATTATAATGATTTATTATTATTATTGACTTGGTATGGGCATGTCATTAGGAGAGCAAGCATTGCATGAGAAGGGATAGAAAACATATATTATAATTAAAAGAGTATTTATTGTGCATGAGTGTGGATGGATTTAGAGGTAGAGGAAGGCCGAAAAGGTATGGATGGGCTGCGTGAAGAATGATCTGTTTGTGAAAGGTGTGAGTACTGAGACGACTAGTGATAGAGCGGAGTGGAAGAGGAAATCATGTTGTGCTGACCACGCCTAGCATGGGACAAGAAGAAGATAATAGCTAAAGCTAATTAATAACCAGTCACAAATATAAAAAAATTGCAAGTACTTGCTAGTCGTTTATGGAAAACAGAGAAATTACAAAAAGTCATACGTAAAGGGTGAATTGTAACAGTTCCCGATCTCTTAAATGTTGTTTCCAACCTAAATAATGAGACTATCCAACACTCTTTGCGCTTGATCGATGACTCATATAGGAACAGTTTCTGTAAATATTATGAAAATACGCGTATTCTTTAATAGACAGACAGACAGGCGGACGGACAGACGGTAACGTTTGGAGGAAAATTTGCAATGACGTCAAGAAGTTAGAAGCTATAATCTAGAACTGGAGTAGGGTTGCCAACTACAATATATTAAACTGGATTACTATGGCCCATTTAATGTCTAAATTATAATCGTATTACACTATAGAATCCTGGTAAAAGAAAAAAATGTCTTGCTTAATCTAACAATTTTAATAAGGAACATTTTTAAAAGATTATACTATTTTATTTTATTATTTATTTCTTTTTAGGAAGATTTGATGAGATGTAAAATTTTGTTCGATGCCATCTCAACAATCTCCATCTATAAAAATACAAAGAAATATGTCGCTAAGAAGAAAACAGAACCAAATCCTTTTAAGACTTTTTAATTTCATTTATTGGTTGAATAAATAAGTAGAATTCACAACAGAGACGGCAAGTCAACTCCAAAAACTATAGTGCATAAAGATATCTATTTAAGTATGTATTTACAAAAAAAAAAGTAGTATATGTAGTATATCAGTGATCTGGTTTCCATATTACAAGCTCTGCTTAGTTTGGGATCAGATAGCCGTGTGTGAGAAATGTCCGAGGATATTTATTTATTTATTATAACATAAACCATAGACAAATCTTTGTCTTCAAACATACACACACATCGAACACAATCGAGAGATGAATCTATGGAAGTTAATAGAATACCAATTTCCTCTCATCAATAGACTAGAACAGTTCAAAACATACAAGAAACATGACATAGATGGGTACCACCACATGTTTGGCAGAATGCCAAGTAGTTTGGCAAACGAAGATTTAAATAATGCATGGATATTATAATAACAAAAATAAACCATGTTTGTTGGTACTCTGGATCAGTTTCAGGTGGAAATAACACAACTAATGTCTTCAAATGGAGTGGATCGATCTGTGAATTAATAAGAATTTGTTCACAGAATATTGTCAGCTAGATAGAATTGATAACTTGAAACATAAACATGACAGCCTATACTACTATGATTGTGAAATCATTTACAAAAATCTAATAGACGGTAATGAGTAATGTAATATAAAAAAAACGCTGACTTGCCTGATCGAAAAGGTACTACTACCGTGACTTGTCCAGATTCAGAAGCTAAGCCAATCACCAAGCTTTTCGAAACTGTAAATATTTCAAAAATTTTGAGGAAAGAATTTGTAACGCTTTGCTTTGTCGCTAATGTAAACAAATTATCAACTTCCTTCCGCCAGCCTGTAATTAGAAGTATTTTTACTACACATTCCTATCTTAGTATTTGGGACATTTAAAAAATTTGGCTCCATCAAAAATAAATGAAATGGGTTCTTTAACCTCGTCCCTAGATTTTAAAGAGGGCAGAGATAATTGTGACAACTCGTGACAAGAAGCTCTGGTAACCGTCATCAGACTTACCTATATTTTAGCAAAGTGAAGATATCTGCTAATATTCACACATGCAAATATGAGTCTTATACTTAAGCTTTATGAGTTCAGTTTAGTTAGCATCGCCTATTAAGACTATAACATCAGGTTTTGTAATGACCCATTCCTTAATCAATCACTGGATCTAGTAGAAGAACTGATACATAAATTAATCATGAAGTAAACCATAGTAGACGACGTAACTGCAGATACGTCAAGATTGCGTCATAATAATTAACAGTTTGCACACAAACATACAGAAACAAACACAGGCAGAGATGATCACCGCGTACGCCTCTCTAAAGAAAACAGGCATAAAATCTATTCTTAATTTACAATCGTCATTTATTGTACATACCGTTAATGTCGGCTGATTCCGACCCAACTATAAATCTTTCTCAATTTTTTTTGCGCTTGTCAATTTTGATGTTGTTTTATTCCCAGTGATTAAAAGACAATGTAATCAAGGTTCCTTATTATTGCTTATGTTTTTAATAAACACAACACAATCTATGACTTCGTCACAGTAAACGGCTTTTAAGGCTGGGAGGCGCTGCGCTTCTACAGTTTGTCAAGCAATCAATTTCAAGATGCTGTTGAATGACATAACTAGTCCAGTGACGGAATGTAAGCCTAAAAATTAAACTCTAGATCTCAGAAGGAGGCCTGAACTTTCTTCCTGCGTTAAGAAAATATTTAAAGCGATAAAAAAACTAAAATAGGTTTTATAGATTTAAGAGTAGTCATCTTTATGTTACCTACAGTAAAATGTGTGGGTGTGCCCTTGGCTGGAGCGACCTAATTTGTAGCCATAAATCATTCTAAAATAATATTTTATGACAATGCTACATGGCGACACGATTACGAAAGTCGTAACTAACAACGGAACGACTAAGAAAACAATGACATATTCATACACAGCTCTTAGAATTTAGAGGTATTCAATCCCAAGCTTACGACTACTTTTGATTTCATAAGAGGTAACATACAATAAGAATACAGAAGAAGATTAACTATACACCACCTTACATGGGCCTTCTTCATTGATTTTTACACGGCGTTAATCCGCGTGCTTTCTGTTTCCAACCATAGTTTCACTGTGACGGCCAATCCACCTGATAAAAAAGAAAGTTTACCCATTCCCACTATGGTATGATGTTATGTATGATGTTACCAAAGGTAATTATAAAGAATAGAAGCTAATAGAAGTAAACTATGGTGTAGGTACTGAAAAACCAAACGACCTAACCACAAAGGTTTATGCAAAAGCCCTAGCTCAAAAATTCAAAATATATTTCGCTCCAGAAACCGAATATCAAAAGACATTGAGTTAAACATTAAGATATAGGCTGTATTCTAAAGTAGACCACCACGTTTTGTAGAACAATGGGTTCAACGGAAATTACAAGTGTGAGACACGCGGCTCAGATATCACAGCACTTATCTTCTTAAAAATAATGAATGCACACAATGTAGAATGTAATGATTACAGGATGTAAAGGCCACTTTAAATTTGGAGCTATTTAAAAGACAATGAAGACTCGGTGAAGATCTTTACATTATTTCTAAAAGAATAAAGCCGCTTAAACCTAGTTTCCTTATTCTAAATATAAAAGAGTTTAAGACATGATAAAATTCGTAATTATCGTATTGAATTATTTCAATTAAAACATAAATAATTTAAGTATTTATCGTTTTTGCTATCGTATGCTTTCTATTTATTAAGAAATAACAATATCATTGGCAAGCTTTATCAACCAGTTTCTTCTTAATAATTTCGGGATTCGCATTTTTCACCAGAATTTGTGTAGATAAGAAGCAAACTGGGGAAGTACTCAACGCTTTGCTTTATCGTTTTTATTGCGAATAACAAATCCGTTCAATAACGCATCCAGCGTCTTGTACTTTTTGATTCATGTAATGATTGATTGATAGATCCTGAAGGTTTACATATATTAGGTATCCATTGTTATGTTAAGCATTCGATATTCCCGGTAGCTTCCAACTGAAGTGATGAGTCAACGCGAAACGCGACCCTATACAATAAGTAAGACTAATTAACAAGTGCCCTTAAGAAGTCCTCGAATCACATTTTTACACATATCCATCCTCAAGAATTTATTTAAGTATATCTATTTCTCAGCTCTACCGATCTTAAAAGATAGTACAATTTTTTTTTCTTAAAATATCTCTGAAGATAAACAAAGATTATGTATTAAACATTGCATCTTACGTCACTGACCTCAAATGTGACGCATGCGATGCATTGTCATCGCGCATACCAATTAAGCACATTACAAATGCCATGGGAACTGCTAGAGATACTTATCTATGTATAAAACTATAAAATGCAAATTCTTACTTTATATTCTAAGAATCTCAGGTTGATGACGATATGAGAAGGAAAGGGAGGGTATGTTAAGTATGAAGGCAACTCTGAGCTCAAAGAAATGATATTAAAGGGATCTCAAAATAGTAGGTAAGAAATTCCCTCTGGAACATGCGTAGAATCATAGCGCAGAAATAAGTATTCGACTAAGGAATTACAATACAATGGAGTATAGACACATTATACAAACAATAGAATGCAGGTTTATGAGAAACCATAATTTAATCTGAGAAGAACAATAAAGGATGATGGGTAACATGAAATGTCACCGTCAATAACCTTGAAATATATAGACAAGTATACCGAAGTAACAACAAAGCAGCACCTTGCAAGCAGTGACAAAAGACCAATCAGTCAACTTCTGATGAAAAATAAAGAAATTGTTATTTGGCAGCTCCCGTTATTTTTCTTTAGTCATCTCTGACCTCTAGGATTCTGATGTCTTATGGTAGATTACCGATACGAACAATACCGATTGATTGAGTAAAATAATAAGAAATAACAATGTCGACTTCAACGACGAAGTTCACTGCGTAATTTATTAAGGATCTATCATTATCTAGGTATCTTTACGGAAGAAAGTTATGTTTTATTTATAAAGCCAATCATAAGAAAGAATATTTAACCATTTTACGTGTTGCCATTGTGTTTTCTTTCTCACTACTGAAGTAATTCTAGATAATATCTGTAAAATATTGTAAGACAGTTTAATATTATAGAATTCTTCAACTTTGAAGATATTTAAATACATTAAGTTCTTTGGCACATGGAGCGAATCATTTTGGAAGAATAATGCCCACAGAAGTCGATTGATCGTAGATTGTAAGGTAAATAAAAAAATTACGAACAACGGAAACGCTAGATACAAGCTGAAAGGTTAAATGGCATCTGGACTCCATCTAAGATCAGGAAACCCGTCTCGAAGTCAACAAATCAATCAGATCAGTTCAACTCGAGCGTTATCTAATATTAGCTATACCACGGTCACGGCGAAGGCCGGCGATAAGGCGCGCCTCACTTTCGCTTCATTTGATGACCTCTTAACGTAAGATGCGATAACACAAAATGGGAAGATAAAATCTTTATTTGATTCATGCTTTAAGGTAGCTGTAGTAAAAAGATTTATTGGATTATATCTGCCAGCAATGGCTCCGCAAAAAGCAATAATGTTTTTATTTATAAATAAGGCGCGTCGGACTATAATTAGTAAAGTTTGAAGATAAAAATTTACAGAATTGATTCGTGAAATCACTATGAAAATATCCAGAGTTGGAGTAAGTAATAAGTTGTGTTATGCCCTCAAATCCCTATTTGAAACTATTTGTAACTGGTGTGTTTCCTAATTGGTATCATTATTGGGAACTGAAAAAATGTCTTGGTCCCGTCAGGTTATATCAAATTAAATTACAATTTAATAACGATATCTACTCAGTATATAATAATTTATATTGACCATTTCCCTAATATTCAACGTATCCTAATCGATTCTTATTCCTCTTTAAATATGAAATCACCAGAGATCTCCAAAAGAGTGGTCATAAGATTGGCGTCTCTCGACCAATATAATTTTTATGACGATTTTATCCGCAAAACAAAACTATAGCCAACCACTTTATGCGATCTCTGACATTTACATCGCTGTAAAAATTCTTTGAGATTTTGTTATCATCGTGGGTGACCCTTTTAGCAGTATTGCTTTAAAATCATGGTCTGGATTTGTGATAGGTACCGAAAGAGTTTATTCTGTAATAATATGTCTTTGGGCCTTGGGGAGGTAAATCAAAGGTCAAACAGTTTTTTAATAGATTTATATTTTGTTTTAAATTCAAAAAAACTTGAATTTTTTGAAAGAACCCCATGAAAAAACGTTTGAATTAAAAAGTTTTTCTCTATTATCATTAGTGATATTAAAATATAAAATTATATTGAACATACGAGATCTCCTAAACGACACGGAAAAAATTCAGATGTTAACCATTCGTTCATTAGTTTTGAGTTTTCAGGCATCAGACAGCATCGGCGAGTGGAAATTCTGAATAGAAAGATGGGCATTTAGCTATATTCTAATGTATGCTACATGCTTCATTCACGGTCCAAAAATAGTTAACTACTGGAGTAATGCGTAAGAGATACGCAGGTTTTTGTTTTTATGGTTCCAGCCGTGATTCATTCAGCCTAGTTTTCATGACTCGCTTACGGAGAATGATATGAAACGCCTTTGTCAATTTCCTTTTAATTTTGTGAGTAATTTTAATTCTGTTGTATACTGCATTGCGTTTTAACCGACCTATTTCCTGAAAGCTATTTTCTGAAAATTGTATGTCATCCTTTTTTTAATTTGAATAACAATTATTTATCTTTGATCCGGCCGGAAATTACGTGTTGTTGAAAAATACGTAGGGTTTTTTCTTAATTTACTCATTGCGTGAGATTAAGGCTATTCTTAAAAAAAAAATGAGCCTTCATCCTAAAGCAGCGGGCAATGGCTTCAAGTCATAAATATTAAAATACTTACATTCCATTTTTAAATCTTTGAAAAACAAAAGAACCAACACACTCGTGAGGACTTGAACCTCCGTCCGAGACGTGATCTTATTGAAATGCTAAGTGGCGTACAATGGCACGGCGACATCGACAGTCAGGTCGTCACATATGATTGACTAGTGATTTGATAGGGTAAGTGATCTGAATAAACTGTATGGCGAATTTAAAGTAGTGTAGTTATATGAATAATCACATATGGCTATGGTAACTTCTAATTTATATACTGTTGGAAAGTAGGTATGGTTGAAAATTTCTTGAAGCCACTGGATGCGGGTAGCGCAAGAACTTTAAGAAACAAGAAAGGTAGATCCTTGGGAGAGACCTTTGTTCTTCCGGCTGATGTGATGATGGTGATGACGAGCTGTTGATGGTTCAAGAAGACCTCTTCCTGTCGCTTCTTGCAGATTCTCTTAAACAAGAGACTTTTCATAGTTCAGTAGACATTATGAAAATTGGCAGAAATACAAATAAAAGAGTTTACCTTTGGTCAAGTTCCTTGTTATCACATATCTTTCCTCTTTTGATGAATATAGATTCTTCTGATAAAAGAAAAGATGGTGTTTTTTATTGAGGTTGTAAACCAGCCTGAAATGAAATGAAATTGTTTATTCATCAATAGGCCTCCACAGGCACTTATGAATAGTCTGACTCTATTACTCGGTTCGGACGGATGGTTGCTTTTGTTGAGAAGAGCCGGCAATAAACTGCCTGGTAAGATGTAGTCCCATAAATTGCATTCCCGCGTGTTTGTCACTTGAGCATTTTTGCTATCAGTTATCTTGAAGATCCTCGAACACCTGGTATGGGTTGGAAGGATCTAGATGCCAGTGGCCTAAGACAGTTCGATTTGGAAAATTATGGAAAAGCAGCTGTGGACTCTTAACGTGTCAAGCAACAGAAGAACGTATGTACACCAGAATAGCGTGCAATATTTGTAACACCGTTATTACATGAATATTGAGACAGTGAGTCACGCTTCATGTTACGCTGAACACTTATCCTCTCACAGACATGACAAGGTGATTGTCTTCATATTAGGGATGCGTTGAGCCATGCTGAGCTCCTTTATCACGACTGCGGATTAGTTCGCTATTTTTAGAATGAGACATTGTGGTACCTTGAACTTAGCAACTATAGTAAACTATTTTTAAGGCGATGATAGCTTAGTAATTGACGTCGGATACCGCGGCGAAGGTCGTGGGTTCGAATCCTACAATGAGCTTGAGATTTTTGTGAAGGAAAACATTGTGAGGACCCGACCGACTGGCTGGCTACCACGCTCATGTTGAAAATCTGTCGCCAAGCACCTATCGGTGTGTTCCGACAGCTACACTTGAGAGCCAGTTCCCATCTTTGCTTTGTGTATTTACCAGTCTTGGCCACATCGTCACTTACCATGGTGAGATTGTGATCAAACACAAGCTTAACCAAAATAAAAACAAAACATTACCGTAAATGGTGAAAAACAGACAGGTTTAAGAAAATAAAAATAACACGCATATCTCTGTTTGTTCCAGGAAAACCTGCAAGTCATGTGGATGCGATCGACTGAAGCACTCGGTGTACCACGAGGAGCTGGGATCAGTCCGGGACCGGCTGGGGCTGCGGGAGTCCAGGGTCAACCATCACGCGTACGACAGCCCGCCTGGACTCACTGCCAAACAGGTTAACTATGCACTGTCTTTTTTTAAGGGTTCCGTGCCCAAGGGTAAAAACGAAAACCCTATTACTAAGACTCTACTGTCCGTCTGTCTGTCTATCACTAGGCTGTATCTCATGAACCGTGATAGCTAGACAAATGAAATTTTCATAGATGATGTATTTCTGTTGCCGCTAAGTATAACAACAAATACTAAAAATAGAATAATATTATAAAAAAAAAATACAAAATTTGTACGGAACCCTTGGTGCGCGAGTCGGACTCGAAAGTTAGAAAGTAACGGATATACATATTGAAAACCTCGCTTTTATTAGACTTGCATTCCAAGTATTTTTTACTTTAGGATTAGCTTGTGTTCGACCGCAATCTCACCATGGTACGACAACGTAAAACAAAAATTCTCCTGTACAATAGTTCGGTGCGTAGCACGCTAGAGTATTGCAGTGTAGTGTGGCGACCGCATTTTGCTACGCATTCGCTGAGATTGGAGCGTGTCCAAAAGAGGTTTGCATGGCACCTTGCTTTCTCCGATGGTTCGGTGAAGAGAGATGAACCATATGCCTCTCGGTTGATGCGTTTCAATATGACGTCTCTCGATAAGCGGAGAGATGTTCTGGACTTAAGATTTTTATTTAACTTAATTCGTACAAGGATCGACTGTCCGAGTCTTCTGTCCAGAATAAATTTTCGCATACCCTCTCGTGTGCCTCGTAAGCCCATTACGCCACTGTCTCCACCATTCCGTTCATCTGTTTTAGGAGCAAACTCTCCCGTTCCGCGCCTTTGTCGGCTGTATAATAAATGTTGTGACAAATTGGATATCCATGTGGATTCTTTCAATAGTTTTATAAAAAATATTTACTTGTTGTGTGAATGATTATAAATCTTGATTTGTTCTTTTTTATATAATTCTTGATTTGTTCTTTTTATATAAATCTTGTTTTCTTTTATTCTTCTCAGTCAAGTCTTTGGTAACTTATATATACATGTAATTATTATTTCCGTAGTGCTTTATTATTTTACTTGTATATTGTTTTTTTTTGCATGTGGTGCTTTCTTTAATAAGTATTTATGTTTTGTTAACAATCTATAGTTGCTAGTATATCTGTGTTTTATATAATGTTAATACTTCTGATAAGCCTAATAAATAAAATAAAAATAAAATAAAAATAAATAAAAATGGTACTAAGTGATGATGCGGCCGAAGATGGGAACCGGCTCTCAAGTGCAGCCGATAGGTGCTTGGCGACAGACTTTCAACTTGAGGGTGGTAGCTAACCAGTCGGTTGCTACAAAGTAACCTACCACCGTGCTATGGTTTCGTCGTTATGTTTTCCTTTACAGAAAGCTGAAGCTCATTGTAGGATGCGAACCCACAACCAAAAAAATGCGCACCTGAACCATCGATTTTATTATTTATTTAATTATCAATATGGTGTTTTTATATTTATTGGTATTCTTGAAGCGTATTAGTACTACCCACTGTGACAGCTCAGGCTCGAATACTGTGCAAGTGCTACACTTGAGTGAGACCCAGTACCTTCCTTTCATTTGTGTTCATGATCAAATTACCTACGTAATTTCTGCTCAAACTTTAAATGATTCATAACGGATCTTTATTCGAATTTAACTCTTTCCACATATTAATAATCTAGAACTATGCATCATAATAAATCTCACAAGATTTATGCGCAAGTGTCCATTTATTCATAAAATAATAATTTATTAATTTCAGACCGAGTTATACTGGTCATCACTAGCAGAACGCGCGCCAACTGGCGTAGGTGGCGCTACTGGCGCTGCTGCTTGGCGCGCTTGGAGGACTAGGGCTTTAGCCTCTCAGTTACCAAAGCAAGATCTCTCATTAGCACACTGCAGACATATCGATGAAGGCCACCGAAAACAGTTCGAAGACTTCGTCGCGGCGAGAAATGAAATCGCACTTGATATTGGTAAGTGTGTTACGGCCATCTGTTGTCGAGTGGCAGAATCATTTGTAGAATAAATATTTTATTTTCTCTTTTCAGGTGCGGCTTGCCAACACCATGGTGCGTCAATAGATTGTTTGGGATGCAATAAACCTATTAGAAGTGGAAGTATTACAGTTCAAGCGCCACGGATAGGAGAAGAGGTAAACAAGAAGCATTGTTTTATATATAACAGCGCCATCTATATTTCGGGTGTTAAGTTTGAGGGATCGTCTATTTGCCGAGTTTCTTGCATCAATCGCTTTACTAAGAAGTCAGTAAAGCGAATTCCAAATGTGTGGTTCAGTCAATTGTAACGTACATAGGTGTCTTATCAGGTCCTAAACGGTATATTAAAGTTATCGTCAGTTGTTATAGAGTTCAAAATTTAGACTCAGTTGACTACTAGATGGCGATGACGCGACATCTTATAATATGTCTTTCTAGAGTTTGTATTTTTTACTTTCGCTATTCAACAATAGATGGCATGCACAGTTGCATTTATTACTGTTGCTATTAACCAAGTTATAATTTTTCATTTGTTTCACAGGCGTTTTTCCACACATCATGTTTCACTTGCGCTGATTGTGAAGAACTGCTTGTTGAACTAGCTTACTGTGCTCTGGACGGTCGCTTATATTGCGTACGACATTACGCAGAGCGATTGAAGCCTAGATGCCATGCCTGTGATGAAGTAAGTGAACCTTTTCTATTAATTTAAAAATACTTTATCTACAGTTTTACACTAGGTACTCTACTACGAGAAGGAAGATGATAGGGATGATGCCTATATTCAACAAAAAATACCTAACACTAAATAGTGTTTAAATCATTTAAAAATTAATCGAAAATTTTAAATCCCTAAATTCCACAACTTATCCATTTATTCTTTCTTTCCTTCTTTCGAAACAGAAAAGCGTCATTTGAATTCCATCAAACTATATATAGATCTTGGATAGACAAATTAATTTAGCTAGACTGTTTTCTACCATTTCAGCATTGGTCATCTAGGTACTTTATAATTAAAGGTTACTTCGTATTCCAAATAAACGAAACAGATAAAATGTTGCACGTGGTTTATTCTCGGACGGATTGCTGATCTGACGGCTTGACATTTGCCAGTGCTCATGTCTACACTACATTTAAATCGGTAGTTCACAGTACTTTTTTATTTCAATGTAGGAAATATATTTTGAATATATTCTCTAGAATACTTATATTTAGATTGGCTAGTCCTAGTACTGGCTATGATATGTCATCTTTTTCGTAGAAATTACTACTAGTTAAGGTAGGTAGACAGTTTATGAATATCACATATTTATTAATAGATATTACGATATTTGAAATCTCATACAGGTAAAGTTTTTAGTAGGACTCTGATCTGACAGGTAGAAGTCGTAGCATCATCATCATGTCAGCTGAAAGACGTCTACTGCTGGACAAAGGCCTCCCCCAAGGATATCCACAATGACCAGTCTTGCGCTATCCGCATTCTGTGGATTCCCGCGACCCTCACAAAATCGTCGTTCTAAGAGAAAAGATAGCATAAATACGGTTAGGTGAAACCTGTTCACTCTGGATTTACTCTACCGTTTATTTTTTGCCACCCCATTTTTCCAAATCATATTTATTTCACATCACATTTTTCTACTTAGGTTGGTCGGCCCTTTACTTTTTCCCGTTGGACTACAACCGACCAAAATATATATATCTTTATAAGTTATTGTTATTCTTAGATATGAGTGTGTGAAATAAGGCGCATCACGTTCAAGGCGAAATCCTACCCCAATAAGATCCATATTTACCCAGTCCAACGAAACGAACAATGTATTCATTTCTATTAATAACCGACCATATTATAAACGCTCTCATACTCTCGCCGCATATAACTCGGAGATGCAGTTTCATTTCTGGCGGCATAATTAATGCACCGCAACTGTTCGCATCCATTCATCCCAGTACTTCTCAGGGTGGGAATACGAGTATGTTGAGCCAAAATTATGTAATTTTCGATATGGGTATCGATAAGGGGAAGAAATATCGATGATTTAGTTAAATTTGCAGCGTTAATTGCTAAATATTGGTCTCTTTCATAAATGCTTACAATAATAGTAGATTATTGTACAAGGAGCTAAAATGACCCATTATATACGAGGTAGTTTTACGTTTTTAGTAAATAGAAACCGAGTTATAATGGGTTTTAGCGCCGTGTTTTAGTACACTATACTTTTCACTACGATTGCGAGAAAATAAAACAATCCAATACAATATGAAATATGTAGTTTATAATGTCTTTTTTTTGTTTCTTCTGTAGCCGCAACACATTGCATGCATTCTACCAGAGATCGCCGATTTTAGTGCCATTTTCATAATTAAAATGTAGTTCTTTTTTTATGAAACAGTAATAAGTCGAGTCTTTATTCATGATTATTCTACTTATGACTAAAGACTTTTTCGTTTTTGTAGGCTCATTGTCATTTGACACACAAAAATGAAAATAAATAAACTTTTTCCCCTAGAGGAAGAATTGCTATTTTTTCTTCGCTCTGGTACGCCACAATGACGGTCTTTTTGAGCAAGAGGAGTGAAAAATATCTTAAAACACTTGCTTACAGTAGGTTTCACTGACTCTGGCGAAATCGTTTGTAGATCCGCAGTACCCAGCCTATTGCCTCATGAACTTCTTTACGGATCTTTTCACGTGACAAGCTGATTCTGTTCCGCTACGTGACCTTGAGGTCTTATTTAAGGAAATTACGAAATTCTGTTTCCCAATATCATCTCCTCAAATTACATTTTAATCTATATATTATATAAAAAGAGAAGGCCTGACCCACTGACTCACCAACGCGCAGCGCCCAGCCGAAACCCTTGAGACATAGAAAGCTGAATTTTCGTACAGATGTTGTTTTTAAGACGTAGACTAGAAATAAGAAAGGATTTTTCTAAATTCAATCCCTAAAGGGGTAAAAAAGGGGTACGTGGGTGAAACCGCGGGGCGGAAAGCTAGTATTTTATATACAGAGTAAATCACGTCGCAATAAGAATAGAAAAAGTCCACAAAACTAGTAAGTACCCCCAACGTACGATGAATCTCTGAAATTCATTCAAAATCAATGAAATATTTGACGTTAGAAGGCATGCGGTTAACGTTGCAAAAATAAACTGTGTAAGTACTTTAACAGAACTAAGTGTTGTGTTGTGTATTGAATTGGTTCACACCTTCCCACTTTCAGTTGTGTTATACGCATCGAGATATTTGCCCGCTTTTTTGGTGAAACTTTTTAATTAAAAAGTAAAGGAAGTTGCCAGTGTTCAGGGAAGTGTGCTAAACCAAGCAAGGTTCGTTATGTATCAAAAGTTGTTCCAAATTTAAAATCTACATTTGAACTTCATCTTAATATGATCGTATCTTAACTACAAACACTAATGAGATTAAATTTAAACTTCAATGTAGCGTTATGGAGGCGTCTGATCTGAAGTGGTGGCCTATATTTGCCTCGATCGAATTATTGCAAATATTTCTGAATCACAACAGATTTGTATGTTAACATCTGTTTATATTGTTTACGACCGGTTTTGTAGTAAAGGTGTCAATAAATAACTCACATAATTTCAGTAGGTAAATGAAAATGGCTAATTGTTATCTATTGAGAGTCGCAAAAAAATGGCGTTTAATGTTGACTAGCTAAACTCGACTAACCATAGATCAGAGAAGATATGCGTTCGCGATCACCTAAAAAACGATCGATCTCTTTGAAGTGTCTGTCGTCCGCGTTTGTTTATAGTCACTAGTTCGATGTAATAAATATAATCGTCTCACGCACACGACAAGAAACATCTCTTAACGGATAGCGTTAGCCAACTGTGAACTCAATACTCATTCGACAGCTCCCGAGGACGTATCTCTTCCAGCCTTTGCCTCCAGCTTATTAAAAAAAAAGCTATTCGAAAAATACGACGATCAAGTGTGTTCAATTTCCAAATTTGCGCGCGAACTTATTCATCGCTTTTGTGTATTTGTGTGCGTTCGTATTCGAATTAAGGAGAGCAGTTGATGTGAGTGGTGTTAAAAAGTAGCGTGTTTTAATGTTATTTTTTGTTCAAACTAATTTTGTTTCATTGTCCCCAATCCATAAACTACATAATAATGTATATGTTATATTTGTTTGTTTGAGCAGGATTACAAGGATTTACTTACTTTGGCAACCTCTTTCCAATCAGTTTATAACTGTTTTATCACTCATTTCAGTATTAACATTTTGTGAACCTAACTTGTGAACCTATTACTTATAATTTGATTTAACCCTAGAACATTACGTGACAAAATAATATCCCACGATATACGAGTACCTATAAGTTTATAGTCCGATTCAGGTTGTCGTACTTAAATTATTAAAAAAATATATAATTACAATCTAGTGTTTCTAGTTATATTTCAAATATTTTTAATAATAAAATTGTAACATAATAACTTTATCTACTCAGCGCTAGATGGCGTTGACCAAAATTATGTGACTTCGATACCCAATGTTTTACATTAAATTCATTTCATATCTTTAAAATTAAAATAGTATGATGGGAAATAAAATATGCTAAATACCATATTCAGAGAATACGTTTTCAATTCAGTTTAAAAAAAAAACATGTATTTAATTTCATTACGTATCCCTAGATGGCAGGACTTGGCGATTGTTGAAAGCTGAATCTTGCGAGTTGCGGTAAAATAGTTTTTCAAACCGCATTCATTCGCAATTTCGCATGTAAGATTTCAAGCATCCAGTTATGATGATTAGTCAAGATCTACAGTGCACTCTTACGTAACCTGTGTAAACTTACTTAGTATATATTTAGTCTCTATGTATAAATCAGATAGGTACTTACTTAGCTCTTTATTTTATTAGGTTGAAAAGTTGAAAAACACTACAATACGTTAAAATTCTAATTCTGATGTACTTAGTACTTATTTTTAATACTACCAATGGAACAAACAAGCATACGGTTCACCTGATGGTAACCTGTTACCGAAGTGTATAGACGCTTGCAATACCAGGGGTACCAGGAACGCAGGAGCGTGACAGACAAACGAGCAAGGATCCTCTAATCACACGCGTCACTCATGGAAACCTATAACAGTCTAGGCTAGCTAGCTTTCTGGGATGACCTGGGTTAATTGGAGCGATAAGACAGGAGTTTATACGTACAATGGCCCGATCAACTAAGAGAAACAACCTTGGTTTTTTTTTTCTTCGCGCGTTCCCAACCCTGCAAAACCTCTTTAAACCCTTCACACGCTTGAAGAACCTCAAGATGAACAGTGGGGGAAAATCGTACTTATTTCAAAGAGCTTTGACAAGCTGTCAATTGCAAGCGGAATTTTCTTAAGAGTGATCCTGCTGTATAACGTTCATATCCATTCCCAAAATCGTACAATTAAAAAAACCAGCTGTTTTCGTATCAGGTAGCGTCACGAACACGAAAAGTGTGAGCAAAATTACAGCTCAGTCGATTAAAAAGAGATTATACAGGAGAAAGGAGAGCGGGTCACCTGCAAAATATACAAAATGCCTTAGTAAAAGGGTCACCAATTTCGAGATTTTTAATAAGATCATTTTTGTATATTTGGTAGGTGACCCACCTATCTCCCCCTTAAGTTTGTGTTGATAGCTCAGTGGTAGTAACGTCGGATACCGCGGCGAAGGTCGTGGGTTCGAATCCTACAGTGAGCTTGAGCTTTCGGTGAAGGAAAACATCGTGTAGAAACATAGCACGATGGTAGGGTACTTTGTAGTACCTACTCGACTGGCTGGCTACCACCCTCATTGTTGCATTTGAGAGCTGCCTTTAAGGCATTGTAATAAGGTGTAGGTACAACACATTGGCAATCCCGATGGTATTGCGAATGTCGGTGACGAAAATCAGTTACCATCAGGTGACCGTGCCTGGTTGTCCCTTGTGGTAAAAAGACCATAACATACTAACAAACATTAACAGGTGATGTTAAATAAAAGCTTGTAAAAACCCTCGCTTTGGTTGTCTTCCAAATTCTTGTCTAAACGATGCTGTCATCGTCATAAGTAAACAAAAAAGATTGAAAAGCACATTTACTGTACTCATAATTACAAATTGTCAGACAGGTTTTGGCAAGTGTTCCGAATCATTTAGAAATATAGAAATAGAAATATTTATTACCTTAAGATGTTATTAACAATGAATATAACTTTAAGATTTGATCAAAGTATCCATCTTTACATCGTCACATTTAGTACTCAATGTTTCTTACATCCATAGTAGGAATGAACCTGTGTCATGGATGTAACATATAAGATTTTGTCACACGCAAAAGACAGAAATTCGTGTGCACTCATTTGATCGTTTGCATGTACTTACTTAATCTGTTGACTCGCGAGATTAACCTGTCAAATAGCTCGTCAACTCGCGCACAGTTTTAAAAAAATCAAAATTCGCGCCCAATTTTCAAGTAAATGTCATCGTCCCGATTGTCCCATTTGAGAACCAAGTGTTGCGGACTCTGAAACCCCGATTGTCCCAAGAAAGAACTGACAGGTTAAGGTGCTTTTCCACCTGATCGATTGGCATGACCAGGCACAATCTGCGGTTTTGATACATCCGATTGGTATTATCGGTTTAAGAAAGAGCCACTGCAGAAAAAAAAGCCTTGCTGAGTTTCTTGCCGGAGTCTTCTCAGTTTAAGTGTATTCCGAACCGGTGGTAGAGTCAATTGTAACGTTCATAAGTGCCTTACCAGGGCCTAAACTGAATAAATGAGTTTTCAGTTTGAGTATAAATACCCTGGTATTGCAAGCGTCTAGTAGGCTACGGTACGATTACCATCATGTGGGCCGTATGCTTATCAAAAATATTGATCGATTGCAACAGTCAAGGACGATCGATTAGATGGAAAAACGCCTTAAATTTGTCGTCAAGAGGTGCTAAGTATCTATATTATATAAACAAAGAAACATAAATTTTCAAGGAAACTTGAAACTCGGTGAAACTGTATTACAGGATTTACAGGGCAGGATTAGGAACGGATAAATATTTTACAAACAAAGTAAGCAAGTAAATTCCTTACATAAATAAACCTGAAATAATAATGAAGTCAATAATTTCAACAACACATTATTATAATCAACATTTTTATCTACAATACTTAATACCTTTTAAGTAACAAATGTTTTCACATCGGACGAAACTTTCTCTCAATTTCAAAATCCTCGATCAAACAACGTAAAGCTAAGAACGATAGAACGTAAATTGGCATAAATTACAATCGTAAGCGTATTAAATAGATACGGCCGATGTTTACCCGACTCTTGCCAACGTTAAGCGTTAAAAAAAACTGAACGATTTTATTCACTAGAAAAAAGTCTTGAAAACAGTAAAGCACCACTCATTCACAGTCGCCCACACACGGAACTGCATATTTATTTACCTACAATAAAGTGTGATAGAGAAACCAGTTCTTCTTTTGCTTCTCTTTAGAAGAGCTCCGTGTATCAGAATGAGGTTTATAATCATCTTTATTCAGCCTTAGTTAAGATGGCAGACGTCAAATGCTAACTAAAGTTGTGGCTTCAAATGCTTTTGCAAGGAGAACAGACATCATGAGGAAATCACGTTGGTAAGACAATGTATATCATACTAGCTGTCCTCCGCGGTTTCATCCGCGTTCCCGGGATAACAAGTATCCTATGTGTTATTCCAGGATATGATCTACCTGTGTGCCAAGTTTCATTAAAATCCGTTCAGCCGTTTTTGCGTGAAAGAGTAACAAACATCCATCCATCCATCCAAACTTTCACAATTATAATATTAATGGGATTACGATTTAAAGAAGGGATTTACACCCCCCTGGTAATTTATCGTCTGCCCCGTCATCCTGCGAGTACTTCTGGTAGTATTTTCCCGTCCATCAACCAATAGCCGCACTTCTAGCTTGTGTGTGTCAAAGCGTTAGTAATTAAATTACTTATTTTGTATGAAATGTCATAGATCTACCGGTCTTCCACCAGCTACACTACAGTAAACCCTATCAGTAGTATTGAGGTCCCATAAGTAACCTCAAAATTTAAAACACTTATAAATCAACCCCAGAATAAAAACTAACATGATGTGGCGGTCGAAATCTTTTAAATTTTAATTCAGCCAATCTTTTTTTAACAAGCTACCTAGATACATAATAGCTACGCTAGACTTTTCGTCGCCACCGTGCAATTCGGTCTAGCCGTTCGACAAAGTTTTATCGCCGGCCGTGCCAGCATTAGGTATATC
Source organism: Ochropacha duplaris (assembly GCA_951361185.1). NCBI lineage: Eukaryota > Metazoa > Arthropoda > Insecta > Lepidoptera > Drepanidae > Ochropacha > Ochropacha duplaris. Next base: position 12,051,430 of record OX592696.1, on the reverse strand, counting down.
CCGGAATTTGTAATGTTTACATTTAAATTTTACTCGTAGGCCTTCCGAACTTTTTTACTAAGCTGTAGGATTTATTTCGTCGACAAAGTAATACTTATTCCTAAATTTTTTGCTAAAAACTATTATCCATCTTTCCCCGTAGATTCTATCTCCCAATTCACAATGGTTCCCTCTCGCACGCGACGGGCCACTCTTGCGCACGGCCCGCGCGTGACGTCACGCGCGCCGGTGTCAGGTTTCATGCGCCCGCGCCGCCCGCCCAGCGCCGTACTCGGCCGATAACTTTCACTGGATGACCTTGTCTTTGACACCGTTTCTGGGTAAATATTTGTAGGTATTTCTATTCGGGTCTATAGTAGACTGAGAACGTAAACAATTTTGGTCTTGTGTAAGTTACCTTTATGTCTACAAAATACAGCATAGTAAGGAAGTAGTATTCAGAACTTGGAGTAATAAAAAAGCTTATTTACATAGTTTTAACCTTAGGTTTAGGGGAAGTGTAGGGTTCTTAAACTGTTAAATAATTCGTTAGCTACAGCCAATCAGTTCGCTGGTTGGTTTTGTTAATTAAGTAGACATATAGAAAAAAATATTGTAATCAAGTTTGGGCGTTTAGGGTACTTTCATTTTTACATTAATCTTTTTGTAGTCTAATGTTATTTATATTACAGTTATAGGTTTTTTTTTAGAAACAATAAACAAAAATACTACTTATATTTAAAAAGAAACTACTAGTGTTACCTATCTGTAAAAGAGAAATTCCACTCACTGATTAATCTCAGAAAGTATAAAAACTGCAAACTTGTAATTTAAGCTGGTAGATTTCTCATTGGGAGTAGGTATACGATAAGAAATACTTTTTGAAAATGTTACCCCTAAAGGCTTTAGGGAACCCGGGTAAAACCGGTGGAACAGCTAGTATAGGTTGTCGACCTGTTGACAATACTTTGTATTTAAAATAACACCTGTGACAAGAGTTGCCAACATTTTTTCGGCTGAAAATAGTATTTTTCAGAATAAGCTACAAAAAAATATAGTACACTTGGGAAAATGTCGTAGAACGGAGTGCCCAAATAAAGTACAATACTATATATTATAGTACGGTTGGCAACCCTACGTGTGACAACAAAACAAATTAGATACCGCGAATACACTTTCAGAGATTGCAACGGACAGACAGATTGACCAACAGGACGTGTTGTATGATATATTTAAAAAAATGTTGGCAATGTTATGAAGAGTCATGATTATACGTGAAATACGTCTATCTATACAACAAAATAGCTTTCTGCCCCCCTGTTTTCATCATCATCAGCCCGTATTAGTCCACTGCTGGACGTAGGCCTCTCCTAAGGCGCGCCACTGAGCCCAGTCTTCGGCTATTCTTTTCCAAAGTAATGAAAACTTCTCTTCCTATTTTACCTCCTCGCAATTGTAACTCTTTCGTAAGGATAGGTACTTAAAAGAGTTCATGTTTCGAATTCCAGTGGTTTTGGGTGTGCCTTTATAATTCAGTGAAGACAAGTCTTTGTAATGAGAATATAGATTTAGCTTCTATTTTCAAACGCAAAAAATGTTATTAAAATTTTAAAATGTTATTAAAATTTTATAATGTTATTGCCTGTTGATCCCTAATTAATTGGTTACTTTATTATTTTAAAAAACTATCTACGTAATATTTAATAGATTTTATAAATCTTTGTAGACGTACACAGAAATTTTCTAAGAACTAAAGAAATCTTTGAAAAAAATAACTGTTAATCAAGTTCGCCCACACGTGAACGTAGAGAGTGTAATCCCGTTTCACACGGTCCTTTTTCAAACGTCACAGTGACGTCACACGTCGCCATAATTAGAACTGGGTACATTGTACCTACGTTCGTTACGCGTTGAAATAAGGCGGGAATATTCAGGGCCGCGCCAAATGATTGCATAAAGTAGAACTTCCGATTGTCCGGATATGTGAAGCTGGTTTTCCTTTGCTTTGAAATAGGGTTGCCATCCGTCCGGAGATCCCCGAATTTTTTGACAGCGTCCGGGGAGTATCCGGGCGGGTATTCATTTGTAGTCGTGTTTTAAGTTTTTTTTTTAAATTCGCATGAAAATTAATTTAAAAAAATTAATATAATTAAAACTAGTAGATATAATTTTATTTTAGAGAAGTAACTTAAAAAAATACAATTATATGTACCAAAATTAGAGGTTTTTTCGCTTTTTGTCCTGGTTTCCAAATTTGGAGATGGCAACCCTACTTTAACATAACCTATGGATAAGTAGCGAAACGCAAAACTATATTTTATTAGACGATAATAATTATAACAAATGTATCTAGTTATTTTTGTTAATTATTTTTCTCGTGTTAAGTTGACAGCTGAAACATATTATATATCATAATAATATGTATCTAACTATCTAAATCATAATTATATCATGATAATGTACTTATCTAACTGTTTGGATTTTTTTTCCATATCACGTGTCGTAGCAAACATTGTCAAATGCCATAAAAATACACAATCATAAAAAAATCGAAAAATACACTAAAAGTTTTAAACGCTCGTCACCAATCAAATAGTTTTTGGCATTTTGACAAAAAATACAGTGTGTGTAGGTATCTATAGTCCAAAATTAATTTATGTTGTTAACTCCTTGATGTTGGGTTCAAACGGTTCGTGTGCACACCATTTTTTTAATCCCACGAGGTCAATGACTCATGCATAAAATATAATGTAAATAGAGTGTGTTTGTCAGTTTGTCACTTAAACTTCCAGTTACAATGTCATGTCAAATCCCACGCATGATTTGTTCAAATCCCAGCTTAGATCAGAGAAATAACGGTTGGTAATTTGTTTCAAATTTCAAAGCTGTGAGAATATAGTTTAAATAAAGAAAATGTTTTTGTTGATGAAATAAGACAGGCAATTGACTCTGATAGGACAATATTTACTTATTTATTTAATAACAATGTTCCTACATTAAAAAAATCTCGATTTTTTTTTAAATTATAAATTTATAAAATAAACATACACAAACATACGTTGCCACTAAAAAAAAAACAGTAGCAAACAGAGAACAAATCAATCATTCAATAAATCATTTTTATTGTCTCGTAAACCACATCAAGCGCAACCTTCGACACCGAGAACGAATGAGACGTAAAATCTAATGAGTCTGGCCAAAGCCAAACGCAATTCTAAATGTGGACACAAATCTTTGGCAACTTTTACACTTTAATTTCAGTTGTTCAAATCTTGTCCCGGCGTTATAGCGCTGCATATATCCTGCTCCCTTATAGCCCCTCAAACACAAAGTATCTCACCCTTTCCATTCTGTCCAAGTAAACATACGTGTACTTTGTTCACAAGTGAAATGGGACTGCTTTTATCCATCGTTATCATGTACGCGGCAGTAAATGAAGCAGCGGAGTGTCTCAAACACATGCTGAATGGAGTTCTAACTCCCCACACGGAGCCGAGTTTGCAAGAACTCGCCGAATACTACACGGGACAGCTGCGAAAATCTGCCAATGCGAACAGCGATTGGACAAGGGCATGCGGCCAAGGCTACTTAACCTTGACAGAAGATAAAAAAGGAAGGCTAAGTTCAGCCGCAGTCAAATACTACGATGGCCAACCTGACACTACAGCTATATTCTTCTCACAAAAGATCTCGAGCTTCGGAGATTCCATCGAGGATAACTCTCAAGGGAACGGTGACTGCGGAACTGAAAGGTACATCCCTACAAAAACAAAAACGATCACATCGAATACGTCAGGATCCTTCAATGTCAGCTACAGAAACCGATCCCCTGCACCTGAAAACATTTCTAATGGAATTGAGGCGAAATCCTCCGAGCGGGACGAACGTGCTGCCAATGGTGAAGAAATCAAAGAAAAAATGATATGGGAATACAGTCCTCAGAGTCCTCAAACACTACCCGAAATACATTTCCAATCATTCGATGACGATAATAAACCAGTTTACAGCGAAGATTATTTAAGGTTAATAGACAAATTAATTGATTTGGGCAAGCACTCATCTCATACGCCACACGCCTTCCGTAGTACCCTAGCTACCCATTCATATGACCATCGAGTGGCTCATCATCACCAATGCACGAATAGAAAGCTAGTTCCGTTCATGGTTTTGTTCATCTGTACTATATCGACTCATTTGTTCAATTTGTTTAAGATCACTTGACGGAATTAAGTACCGACCATTGCAACGAAGCGACCCGAGTGGCAGACGCAGGAGTTTCAAAAAACGTCGCTCTTCGTCCTCAAACTCGTCTAAAGACTCGCGAGCCTCGCGCGAGGAGGAACTTAAGATGTTCACGTCACTCGAGGAAACTGAGTTTGAACGTATGAATAAAGACCCTGGAGGTTTCGGGAGCACTCCTAATATATCAGCACGTTCTTATTCCAGAAGTCGCTCGAGAGAAAACTCTAAGGAGCGGAGAAACGACAACAGTAACTGGAGCGTGGATGCTTCGGTAGACAGCGTGGCAGACGAAGACTTTACGACCGAAACAAAACCAAAATTGAAAGAGCTGCCGAAACTACCCTCCTTCGACGAGGAAAAGAAGGAGACAGAGGAGGTAATAGAAGAGGAGGAGGATGTTGACTTCTGGGCTAATTCTGGGGATTAGTGATGCTTGTTAACGTACGCACGATCAAATGCACTGTTGATATTTAAGCTTACTATGAGCATGACTGAATTTCGATATTAAACAATTATGATTCCCTGTTTGATTTTGTTTTCTTTTTCCCTTAGATACTGAATAACTCCTTGTGAACAGGAACTCGGGAAATGGTCGGCTTTAACGTTTGGCTTTTGATAGATATGATTGTTATATAAAGAACACAATATTAGTTGTAAAACAAATAATTTATTCATTACATTAGGTTATATAAAACTAAATCTAATAGTAGATCTTAAATTTTGCCTAAGAGGTTGCAAATCGCAATAATCAAAGTCATATAATACCGTACATTTCTACAGCTTACCCAAAACAGACAAGCTTAGACCATAGCACGATAAGTATTAGAGTCTAAACTACAACATATCTAGGTTATTATATTATTGTCATATTCGGATCTAGATCAACTAAAATTAAGAGTAACGTGTCATCAGTGACATTGACAGGTCATAGTGACAGCTGTGGATGTCTAAGTGGCTATCCAGTGTCAATGTCTCAAATATCATCTTTTTTTATTGCAAGGCCATTTCACCGGTCAATGTCAATATTAAATACAATAATTTTCAATCTCTAAACGATGTATGTACCTACGTTCAAAGACTATGAAATAGGAAACTGAAAATTGTTTTCTGATATTGTTTCCTCCTTTAACTAATAATGCATGAATAAAAGAGCCCACTAATATTCAGTAAACTTTGAAAACAATAGCATTAAAATTAAGAAATTCCAATAATCCAAGAAAATTAATAATCTTTAACTCCGGTCGATTAATTTGTGAACTTGTCCGAAGATCAGTTGCACAATGTATCCGAAAATACGCATACATGGAGTGGTAGGGGACCTCGACCTACTTATGTCTCGTTTACATGACGCATCGGTCGCGCCGTGGCTCATTTGCGACCTTTTTGTTTTTAATGCCACCACCGGTGGCGTTGGCGCTACTTTATCAAGGAAAGTACCATAGACTACAAAATACGAAATTGTTTAGTCATAGTTGAAACTAAACCATAGAGTAAATGTTTCCATTTGACATGGTCCCTAATGGAAATTTTTCCAAAATGTGTATTTTTTTTTTTAATTTTCCATTGTAATCTAGTTTTTTTATTTATTGTTTAAATAAAAAATAATAGAATTAATGAATATTTAATGCATACTTTATTAATAGTGCATACGAATTACTGGCTAAATCAGCAAAATTTCTAAATCGGCAAAAAATACTAAGTTAAATAAAACTAGGTTCAGAATAATTGCTAGGCTGATTATAAATAATAAAATAAAAGGTTTACTATCAACGAGGTGCCAAATTGCCAGCGTCTTAATTTATTTAATTACACACATAATGATATTACGATGTTGCAAGCACTAATAAAATTGTGTCATTGTTATTAAATATGACACTAAAGATGAAATATTGTCTTCTGTAGGGACAATATTTTATAATTAGCTTGAGCTTTCGTCGTGAGAAAACCATAACATGATGACAGGGTACTTTGTAATACCCGGCTGGCTGGTTAAAGTTATAGCTATTCCCCGCAGTTTCACCCGCATTCTCAAGCAATTTTATTTTTTTCCCGAGATAAAAGTATCCTTCTACGTTCTAATCCAGGATGCTTTTTTTTTAATCATTAGTCATGACCATAGATACAAAGTCTTTCAGTCACATACATTTTCTTCAGTTTAAATATTTTTCTTTTATCAATGTTATAGTCACATTCTCACATTCACTGTAAAGTCTAGTCCTCGTCCGTGCAGTTCCACTAAAACCTTTCACAGCAAAATCCGTTCATCAGATTTTGCATGAAAGAGTAACAAACATGATTATATAATATTTTTATAATAGTAATGAGATATGTCGCCAGTAGGTACCTACTTAACCGGCGTGTTACGACAGTAACAGTTAAGACTAATATTTAGACTACCTAATATTATAAAGAGAAATGTTTGTGAAAACTACATTATTGACTAAGTACTTTAGTTATTATTTATTACAATTACATTAGCGGGTAACATGGGGTATATCTTATATTAATTCCCTCGCAAACGCAAGTGAAACTGCGGGGCGGAAAGCTAGTCTAATATCACATACAAACGACCTAATGACTCAAAGGGATGGCGTCTCTGCAGTGCTGAGGCAGTAATTTTCATACCAATTTACGTGTCTCTAGTGAACTCTAACTACCTAATGAATGTCTATTTATTTGAAAAATACACAGAAATCACTGATATCTTTGGAATCAACCGTTCAAGGCTGTCATTGCAGTAATTTACGTCTCGTCTTTTACAATTTGTCACATATTTTGATATCACAGCCTACCACTTTGTGGAAAGAGTTGGTAGATAGAGTTTTGATTAGATTATTACTAGCTGTGCCCCACGGTTTTACCCGCGTTCCCGTGGGATCATTTCATTTTTCGGGGTAATATATATGTGACATAGTCATATTACACTCACAAAAAATAACGTGGCTTTCTATCGGTAAAAGAAATTTTCTAAATCGGTTCAGTAAATCTAGAGATTACCCCCTACAACCTCATGGCACAAACTCACAAACTTTACCTCTTTATAATAATTCTATTATATTAGTTTAGATAGATGCCTGATTAGGCGTTTTTGAAACGTTATAGCACGGTGGTAGGGTATTTTGTACCCGACTGGCCACCCTTATGTTGAAAATCTGGCGACAAGCAGCTATCGGTGTGTTCCGACTGCTGCACTTGAGAGCCAGATCCCATCCAGGCTTTGTGTGCTTACCACCTTCGGCCACTTACTATATTACTTATCCAAAAGTAAAAAAAAAGTATGTATGTATGTGTGCCAAGTTTCATCACAATCCGTTTAGTATTTTCGCGTGTAAGGCTAAGAAACATGTTTATATCCTAACAAACTTTCACAATCATTTATCTATATATGTGATACGTGAAGCAAAAATTTTGTACCTCTTTTTACGAAAATTACGCGGACGAAGGAGTATGACATTTGGCATAGTTAAAGTTTATATGGAGAAGGAGTGCAGAATGCTCATATTTTTTTTAAATATGCTTTAGAAATAAATTTAATTAATAAAAAATACACACCCACACTACCATGCGTTTGTCACACACATTATCATTATCCTCCTCTGTTTATCAACCGATTTTTTTTATTGACAGTTATTGAAGTTACAGTTACTAAAAACTTTTTGGTAGAATTTTAGACCAGTCAGAGGGCGAGCTGGACTTTTTGGCGGGAACTTGCGAAGTGACGTTGTGTTTTCGTTTTATTTTCATTAAATTCGTGTATTTTGAGTTTTATTGAATAATTTCGGTGGTGGTTTGTCCAATAAAGATCAATCTAAGTGCACAAGTGAAGTGAAATGAAATGAAAGCGTGTATCGTGACTTTCCAGGTTGTCCCAAGAAGTCCGTGAAAAGTTTTAGTGTAATAGCCGCCAATTTCACTAAAAATAGACTGGACTTGTACGGATGAGGACTAGACTTTACAGTGAAAGTGACAATAAAACGTGACTATAACATAAAAAATGAAATATTTAAATTAAGAAATGGCTTAAAGGTCTAGATACCAAGCCAAAAACCTTGAAAAAAAAAAAAGAGGGCGAGCTAAACTCGAGCTAGTAATAGTAGTGATATATTAAAGTATATCTATGTACAATCTGAATCTCCCCGCAATATTTGACGTCAATGCAATAACGTCTCGAACTATTTTATTGGAATTGATACTAACTAAAAAGTATATTGTTACTGCGGTCACAGCACTACGTGGCTTCCTCTATCTATTAACCACAGTCTATACTACATTAGTATGAGAAACCAGAATAAATTTTACGACAAGATACTTATTGCCAAGTTTTAAATAATTCTTTTGATTGTCTTCAAATTGTAGAGCAAAATTTATGAGCACAACCTGTCTTTTGTTTTCTTAGACTATTTTTAATATCTGTTTTATGTGTTGTTGGATTTAAAGGTTTTTGGGTTTGACCTTTATTTCTACGTGTTAAATGTTTATTTTAAGTTTTAGACATGAAAACTATGAGCTCTTCTTCAAATTTATATTTAGGTACCACATTTTTTTATTATTATTTTTCTGGTAACTATTTACTTAATATTTTGAAGGATAATAAAGTGATAAATTAGAGAAACCGTTTGAGAAACACTTGATCTCGAACCAAAATTAACAGCAATAATAAAATTGATTAATGATCAAATTTTCAGGCTCACAATCAGAACAGTTCATCTGCCCTAGAAGCCTCGTTGAATGACGTGGTTACCTAAAAGCAAAGTCAATTAATATCTCAAGCAAATGCAATAAATCAAGACGCCATTTTGGACTATGTTGAGAAAAAGTATACCTACATACACCTCTCGTCTTTCTATTTTCTTTACTGGAACGGCTCACATTCGTCAAGAAGCTAAATTTAAATTTAGAATCCATGCCAAGATAGAGTCAATAGTCTGGTCGTAAACAAAAAAGATTCGTTTATTTCGGAAAATATATAATAACAAAATTCATACATTGTTATTTTGGATAAAGCTAATTTTTTAAATTCGTATTTGCTTGGTACTTGGGATGGTGACTGACATATGAAATCAGCTTCTTTTTGATGATTTATATGGAGTTTTGTAGGAAATACATACTTGTGATGTCATAAATATTGACCATAAAAAGATGGTAATTAAAAATCATGTAATGGTGGAATTTTACAACGTATTTTCGAGTATTTTTTGATGTATTTTTTCTTGAATATAATCATCATCCCCATTGATTACTTATATGGTAGGACTCTATTGTCTCTAAAGAAAATTTTGAAAATAGAACGGAAAATGTTTACGTCATATTTCACACGTTAAATAATTTTTCACGCAAGTGGTAGGTATACTTACAAGGTAGTTAGAATAAAATGCTTTTGAATTGTTATTTTTGATTGACGTCAAGCCAATACGTAAGATCACAGATGTAAACATGTTTTGCTGACCTCGATGTTACTGAAAAACACAATAAGTCATTGAGAAATCGTTATAAGATTTTTATCTTACGCCCTACTTCAAAAATAGGTACGGTCAAGAGGCTGGTCCATACTCATAATATATCAGAGGCCAAGTGCACCACATGCATAATATCATCAATTAATCAGAATCACTACTATCTCAACCCCTCCCACAAAATCCAGAACATCTTTCGACTCAGTATCAATATTTCTGTTACGTATTTTGGAAATTTTGTTTACACCAATTTTACGAAATTATTATTATAAAAACAAATCGTTTTCTATGATAAACGATTCTTTCTCTGCGTGGCCAAATTTTTGCTACATAATAACTCAAAAAACCTTTCAGTAAATACTTAATCGTCAATATTCTTCATACACAGTCGTCTGATCCCATGTTAAGCACAGTTTATAACTTTAGAAACCAGATAACTGATCGGTATACTACTTCTTCTTCATTTCCTGGCCCCTTGCACCATACCAATATTTGTTGGACCATTTCCTATAACTCCACTCCAGTCGTTCATTAACTTCTCGAAATATCCCTTCCATCATCTAATTATTTCTTTACCATCCGTCAATACCTTAACTCCGTCATCTTTCATGCATAATATCCCTTGCACGTAGTAGATATAGTTCGCACGACTCCTAGATAGATGGCGCTCCAATAACCTACATCGCGCTTACGAAGTTTTCCATGCGTTCTGCATATTATATACAAGATTCCAAAATCAAGAGTTAGACCGCGGTCCCCAGGCATGATGACCTAGCCTGGCGGAAGATCTTCCCTTTTCAATGGAGGAGTCTAACACCTCGCTCCTCCTTATACTCTTTTCGGTATGCTACATATACCTACTATTTTATACATATTTAAATAAAGAACCCAGATTCGGGCTTAAATAATAATTGCAGTAAAAAGAAGGAAATAAACAAAATATTATTGTTCCGTCGAATCATAAATCCTAATTTGACTTTGGGCTAATTTCGAATGTGACCTATCCAGTCGGATATCTCTTTTCTCCGGACATTATCCCACGCCCAGAATTCATAATTTGTAAATACTTCTTAGAAAATCAAGATGACTTCATCTATGAAGTATTGGACATTATTTCCGGGATAAGCGCGAGTTGCGACGATCAAGTAAATTGTTTTATCTAGTAATTTTAGTATTTTAAATGATTTTAGTTCTAGTGAGGCTCCTCTTTACACCACTCTTTTTAAAACATCGTGAGGAAACCATAGCACGGTGGTAGGGTACTTTGTAGTACCGGACTGGCTGGCTACCACCCTCAAGTTGAAAATCTGTCGCCAAGCACCTAAGGGTGTGTTCCGACAGTTTCACTAGTTTCCATCTAGGCTCTGTGTGCTTACCACCTTCGGCCACATCATCACTAACCATGGTGAGATTGTGGTCAAACGCAAGCTTATCCACAATTTAAATAAAACGTACTTTTAGTACCTATAGGTAAACATTGTAAAGACACCATAGCAAGGTTGTATGTTACCCTTAGCTGAAATTTTGACAATTGTCCCAAATCCCCCTAATATTGCTATATCTACAGGTGACAGTATTCCCTTACCATCAGGTGTCCCGTCTGCCTGCTTATCAGACAATGAACTAGTTTGAACTTTCGATGAAAGATAGTATGGCTTTCTTGAGTGTTATTGGTTTTAATTACCACCCTTGGACTCACCATCACATAAAAACGGCTTCATCAATTTACTACCGCTTATTAACTCTAATTCTGATCAATGAATGTCTCCAATTGGAATGAACTCAATTATTTGCTGATACTAGCTACCCCCGCGGTTTCACGCGCGTTTCCCTGTAGGGGATAAATTTTCTAAAATCCTTTCTTATCGGATACTACTCCCTATGAGGAATATACCTGTCAAATTTCGGCTCAAAGGTTTTATATGTATGTGGTTAGAAGCTAGTGATTCTAGCAGTTGCTCTTGTTAGGCAGTTTCATCTTTATTCTGTGCTGGGGCCACATCATCACATAGTAAAAAAATAAGCTACATATTATCTTTCTAATATTAAAGAAGAAAGATTTGTTTGTAAAAACTACTGGGCCGATTTCAAAAATTCTTTCACCATTTGAATGCTACATTATTCCAAATTAACATAGGCTATATTTTTATCCCGGTATAAGAAGTATTCCACGGGATCGCGGGTCAAACTGCGGAGGGCAGCTAGTATTCTAATAAAATCTTAAACTTCCCACCTGACAGCTAACTCGGTATTGATTACACAAACCTTATGGATATTGCAACAGAAATTATCAAGACAGTAATTCCGTGACGCGAAGAAACAGTTGGGAATTTGAACTGTCAAAACATTTGCTTGCAGCGGTGGGTAGTGGGTAGCAAGGTCAAATATTTCACACGTGAATTAAGATAACAGACAAGCACCAAGTTTAAGGGCACATCCCACGTCCAGTCCAGAATTGTAACTTAATTGTATTTGGTCAAAATTTTCTGAATGCACTATTTTGAGCTCACATACAGGGGATGGCTGAGTTGACTTAATGAGGCCACAGGTTATGAATATAAGAAAACTAGGTTTTTTCCCGTATTCCCGGGATAAATACATCCCGGGAATACGGGCCTTTGTCACTAAATTAAATCTGTTTCTGTAACATCGATCCGTTGCTATATTGTTAGGTGAATGAAGGACAAACCAATAAACCAAAAAGTTCGTAATTTTTGTATGATTTTAAAACATTATTGCTTTTCCAGCCCCTAAATATCGACGTCCAACGAATTTTTGAACCGTAAAAATAAAAATAGACCAATGAATGAAGTTTGACCAAGACCTTGTCAGCGAAGCAAGGTTCGAAGACACCGACCGGCTGTTCACGTGTCTAGACCGCGCGAAGGCTGCTCGTAATTGAGGAAACTAGAAAAAATATACAAACTTTTTAATGGTTACTTGTTGAATGATTGGAGATGAAACTTTATGGTGGGGTGTTACCGAAAGTTATGAATTAGATTATTTTGTTTGTTCATAAACTATTGAGTCAGCAGATAGATTTAAATTGGTTTCTTAAAACTAGCATTGAAATTAATCTTTAATCGATCAGCTAAGGATCAGTTGATTTTGATGGAGAGGTTATTCTGTTGTTGGCACCCACTTGTAGTACAGGATGATTTAAATTAGGTATAATAAAGCTAAAAGGGCCTTGCTACATCTTACATAGGCCATAAAATGAAAACAACAATAATATTTTGATACAAATTTCAAAAAATATTAACCAAATTATAATTATTTATTGTTGTTTCTGAAGCGACATAGGATATTCACCGGCGCTCTTACTCATGACAATTAAAAGTACCTACTCTTTTTCAAGCTTTGAAACCTGATATTTAGTAGGATTATTATTTATTAATATTTACTACCGCCCCGTGGCTTCATCGGCGTTTTTAAGATGAAAAGTGATCCATAATATGCTGGGATAATGTAGTATCTACCTATTAGAGAAATAATTTTCAATATAGGATCTGTAGTTTCAGAGATTGCCTCTTGAATATAAAATGCACCTGTTTAAAATATTATTATAGATGAAAAGAGTTTAAAAAAAAGTATACTAAGAGTACTTTTTTTTTAAACTCTACTAAACAGTACTAAACTCTACTAAACAGTAGTCGCATATGATGTGTAAAATCTGACATCTAACTTTGGTAATACCATACATGTACCAACCTCTTTGAGTTTCAGGCTGTATGGGCTAAAACCCTTTGCCTGCACAAACTATAGAGGAAATACCTATCTAACAGCCAACTCTACCAGGCGGCTTTCTGTTACGAACTTCTGTCACGAAATCACTGCCACAGAAAAAATGTTAAATATTGAGTAACTTTCGTTTATATTTTTGAGGACTTCTAGAAAATATCATGAATCACATCACCACCATATTATATACACAACACCAACAGACACAAAAATAGAGACTATGAAACAAAACATGTAAACAATTTGACATTTATGAAAATATAATTTCAAGAAATACCAACGGTTCTCCTTTGAAGATGCTAGTTGAGTGAATTTATTGTTTTAAGTAATAGAAGCTTTAGCTGTTGCTGATTTTAGTCTCATACCTTTAATTAGAACCAATGTTTTCACATATTTCGTACAAATATTGTATAACAAACCATTTAAACTAAAACATTTAACGTCATGACTACTATTTGCGTCGATACCCGTCCGTTACTGTAGCTAAAGTTATGCATATAACATGCATGTAAATGTATCTTGAAATACTTGAAGTTTCGTTAAGAAAAGTATAGTTATGAAACCATAGCATAGCTAGGGAACTATATAGTATTTGCCTAACTGGCTGCCACCCTCAAGTTGAAAATCTGCAATTGAAAGCCCTTGCCCTTATCATTTTCGACATCAAATCACATCTTTATAAAAAAATATATATAAAAACGCAATTATTTTGTCTCCAAATACAATATCAAATACACACGACTTAAATGCTTATTTGCAACGCTTTACAATATGCAAAATTTAATGGTGCGTTTATAGGTAGGGTGGCGTGCGTAAATCAGTAATTGTTCTCCAATTATAACACAGTGCTGGCCGAATCTCGGTCAAGCGATAAGACTTAAGTTGGCAATGGTCGTAAATCGAAATAATTCGCCCTATACATGTGCAGGTACGTGTGGGAGCCAGGCCAGCCGTCGTCGGATCTCTTCCAAGTGGAAGATGGTTGATCTCGCGTATCGGTAGGAAAACACGCGGTTCTCGGGTAGCTTCGGAAACGACGCCCGCGCACCTGCCCTCTCCGTCACTCTTCCAAATTTAAATCCCAAACTCCCCCCACCGTCTCGCCTAAACATTCTGGAATAATTCCTTCGATTCGGCCACCGTTGCTTGCCATTCGAAATCGGGTCGCGACCGCGTCCGGTGATATCGTTTTGTTTCTTCGCTAACTGAACAGCCATCACCGAATTAGCCATGGCTGACGTTGACGTACAAGTACAGTACACCACTACGGAGCGCAAGACCAGGAAGGTCAAGAAGACCTCTAAGCGTAGGGAGTCTAAGGATGGGGAAGTGTCGGTCACCGAGGTCGAACAGACCAACACGACGACGACCAACGATGATGGGTATGTGATGTGGTGGCCAAACTGCCTTGACCCTTGTACGTAGTGCGTGCGCCGCCAGTGTGTCTGTGTCAGCCAAGTGTCGATTACCGATCGTGTTCGACCCCTTTCAGTGACATCTGCAACGTGCACTATGTTTATTATGTGCCCTTTCTCTATTTTGGCCACCCTCACATACCCGACCTAATTTAAGGTACTTATCTATAAGTTTCTCTATACTGCTAAAGATTGTTAACTTTCAATACTGCGAATTCTGAAATGTTTAAAAAATATTTTTCTATTTCTATTTGAGTGCAGCATACATATTTCAACGTTAATAAATTTTACTTCTACCGTTCTAATTAATATAAACAATAACATTATGTTTCCTATCTCCTGAGACATAGCTTCAACTAGCGTTTTCTTTGTCCTCAGCTTATTTTCAGTGGCGAATACACCAAGGCGATGAACAAGGACTGGCACAGCGGTCACTTCTGCTGTTGGCAGTGCGACGAGTCGCTCACCGGTCAGCGCTATGTCCTGAGGGATGAGCACCCCTACTGCATCAAGTGCTACGAAAGCGTCTTCGCCAATGGCTGCGAAGAGTGCAACAAGATCATCGGTATCGACTCCAAGGTAGATTCTTATAGTCATTTTCAAATTACCACATTAACTGTCATAGTTGCTGCAAATGTTGGCATGGTAAACACAGTTTGATTTACAACTTCATTAAACTTGGCCTAGCAGAGAGCTTTGCTGTACAGCTATGTCATCCAAATATTTGAAAACTATCATTTTGGTAGTTAGTGGAACTGAAATAAATTGAAAGGGAAAACAACTGATCCTAAAGCTTTACGTTCTGAAAATAGATGAAACAGCTGTGGAGATGTATTAATAGTGACGTAGTCAAAAACAATAACTAAAACCATTCTATTCGAAAGGGAACATAAAAATCTTGTAACGTGATCAGTGGCTTTAGGGATAATATACATTCAATTGTTGTTTTTTAGATTTTATTAGTATTAGATTCTATCTACTGCATAGTTAAATAAATTAAATAATATAAGTAACTATTTATAAAACAAGCGGGATCGTAGATGACATGAAACTGATTGTAAAGTGACAACCAATATGATGTCAACCACGATGCACCCTCTGTTTACCATTCGATAAGACATCGGTTAGACAGTTGACAAGCCATTTATTAAATCGAAAATAAATTATATTGGCATCTCATGTACGATAATCTATTAGATAAATCAACTAACATTTATCATTGACATCTTTAATTGTTGTGGTGTGATAAACTATATATTGTCTCGACTCATCTTAGTTCAAAAGAAATTTGTAGTCTTCCTCTAATTTTGTAATTACAACAGGAATTTCAATAAGTATGACTACATTTGTTAAGTCTATATTTACAGAATCTATTATGAGATCTGTCTTAGAATCTACGGCATTCGTTAGGTAGCTTTGTTTCGCTGATCAAATTTAGTTATGTCACTCCAGCCGGCCCAGATTCTTGCTCAGGCGCACCTCTGCACACGGCCCCAAGCAGTTCGCTGCCAAGCCAACATAATGTTAACGTACCAGCATTACACATTTAACTCAACTACTAGTACCGACCAATGACTTTTCCTGTCAGATAAAACAGATGCAGACATACTCACGTTCTTAGCCATTGTTCCCATAAATTACTTTTGAGATGATGAAGTGACACAAAAGTCCAGGGAAAATATTCTATTAGGCTTGAGTATGAGTATAGAAATAACATTTATTATGATTTCAAATTACTTTCATAAAAAAGATTGAAAGATAATTGCAGCCATCAATCCATCCTGAGAAATTTATTTGTTTTTGAAAGACAAAATAGACAACGTTTATTTACAGTTTAATGTCAAAGTAATGGCTCACAAGATAAATGATATTAATGTACATGTTTCTAATAAAATACTTGTTATTTATTGTATCCGCAAATACATTAGCGTTGTGTTTACGTACAACAAAACAAACATTGGCAATATTGTCGGTATATTTTGAATTGTATATAAGACTTTAACTAATTGACGAACGCTTGCCGAGAACAAAACAGTTGCTTCCACAAGCGTTGCTATTTCTGCGTCGGATACAGAATCACTGTGCCAACCTTGAAAAGCTACGGATCCGTCAGCCGCTTCTTTCAAGATTTATTCGATAGATACAGAAGCTTCAAGCATACTAAGCGTTTCGTAATCGTCCAAAATAAACATTCATATTTTATTGACATTACGACATTCAGTTTTAAATGTCCGTTCTCTCGGTCCTCGCAACGGACAGGAATAGAATCCAGAATGGGGGAGATTTATTTTGAAACTTGAACTGTATGTATGTACGTTAAATGCAACGTGAGAGAATGTATTTGAATTTTTATTATGAACTATTTCAAAATCTTGCTGGAGAATGTAAATTTCAGTAGGTGCCAGATGCAATCTCGTTATTTGGTCAGTGAACTAAATATTCTACGTTACTAAATTATAAAATGAATCATTTCTTAAAATAGTTTGAATCGATTACGTTGTAGGTGGAATTTTCGTATCAATTGCTCTACTGGCTACTAGATAAATCTTATACTTTAGCAACAATAGAGCCAGCGGAATCCCTGAAGTTAATGATTACACCTACAAGCGATCGTGCGCCAAATATGTACAAGTTAACAATCGATTGAATCCTAGTTTCTCTATCGAGATAAAACTTAACAATTATCACCCACGGGCTCGTCTTTTATGCCAATAGTATTTCGCTTTGTCGTTGAACAATTGAGTTTTTGTTTACCTTCGGAACATCCTGGGTATTTCTAGCAATGTTTTTATTAAGTGTCATAAATAACTTCAGTGAAATGAAAACAAGCTTCATTGAACTAATAAACGTCTTCACTATCCTTTTTTCCTTATAGTCTTATTTGTCAGGCTTCCTTTCACCCATAAATCATCTGCAGCTAGAACTTTGCAATTTCACATAAACCAGTAATAGAGTCTTCAAATTTTATTAACCTTATCAAAGATCAATTTTTCTAATCTAGCAATCTATGTCTGTCTAATAAATTCTCCTTCTCTCCAGGACCTGTCGTACAAGGACAAGCATTGGCATGAGGCTTGCTTCCTCTGCGCCAAGTGCCGCGTGTCCCTGGTGGACAAGCAGTTCGGCTCCAAGCTCGACAAGATCTACTGCGGCAACTGCTATGATGCTCAGTTCGCTAGCCGCTGCGATGGCTGTGGAGAGGTGTTCCGTGCTGGTAAGTGGAACTCTAATAATTTAACTTTAAGGGTCATTATAAGTTGAGAAGCTTGTAGAATTTACGTACGAGAATAAAGGCATTCTTTAGTATATTACTTCAGCAAACTATATAATAATCTTCTGAAGACATCGAATATTATAGCTATTGTGTTATTTTTTTTTTAGATCTCCCCATGGTATGAAAATCGTTTCGTTTCAAAACATATCTAAAACTATGAAGATAAAAGTTATTTTCATTAAATTCCAGATCTTTGGTTCTTTGTTAATATTTATGATATGCTTACTTACCAGAATGTAACAAATTTAGATTCTGTTCTTATTTAATTACCTAAAGGATATTTTTGGACAACGGATGGGGAAGTAAATAGCTTCATCAATCACTTTGTTTACAAATATGACGATAGACGTTTGCAAGGATTAATATCATGTCCATAAGGAGGTGTAATATATAGCATAAGGTATCCTTAAGCTTTATGTATTAGTCATAAGCCGTTACGTACTTACTATGATTATTACATACCGGCTTTAAAAACTGCAAACATTGCGATTAAAAAAATATTGGAAGGGAAATTGCGATAAATGCACCCGATAAATTAAACAAGGCTTGAGTAAGTACTTAAATGTCTTTCGAAATAGCTTCTATGGAATAATCGAGCTTATGCGAAGTAAATTAAAGATATCATTGATAAAGATAACAAGACAACCCAAGAAGCACTAAACACAAAAAGACACATCAACAAACATCAATCTATTGGACTATATGTCCCATCACGACACGAGTCCAGATCTCGTAAACAGATACGTAGGTACCATATAAGCCACAGTTGGTTACCCTCACTGAATAAGGAGGTGTAAGGTGATTCGACCTCTGTTGAGAAAAAACCGGCCATTGATTGTCAGTGCCGTAACCTCGAAGTCCATGCTCATAACTGGACAATTTTGACTTTTAAATTCGATACTTCTATAAGGAGTGACGCTTGGCGGTGAGCGGGTGTAGTAAATTCCAGTAACGTTGGAATTTTATATGAGGCCATCCATAAATTACGTCACACGAATTGCATGATTTTAGACCCTTCCCCCGTCGAGATTACCCCCTACAAAAACAAAAATACAACCCTTTCCTCTTTATGATATTGGTAAGTAGGGCTTCCGACCTTCGTTTTGAGATGAAATGTAATCTACAGTACTCAAAGATAATGTAGCAAAATCGGATCAATAGTTTTGGAAATATTATGTAGTTTTTTTTACACATTTTTTTATTTTCATGAATTTTTCTTTTCTTCTTTTTTAATAGTTATTCTGCTTTTCAGTGCGGAGACGAATCCAAAAAATCATAGATCATAAAAATCGGTCCAGCCGTTCTCGAGTTATAAGTGTTCGAAAAGATACCAAAGATATGATTTAATTTCGTGAAAAAGTATAAATCGTGATAGTGTACTCTCAAACTAAGAATGAAGCTGACTCTCAAGCGGCATAGGTACATCAATGCTTGAGAATTGACTTGAATTGATTTGGTTAATTATAGAGAAAAATAAGGCTTATGTAGTATTTGTCCAGATGTCTGTTAGTACGTAAACAAAGACCCAAACAACAATAATACTGTTTTAGCTTAAAAATCCGTGGCAACGTCCTGATATGGAAAATGGAAATTACCGGAAAATGGCTTTGTTCTTAAATCTAGATAGCTCTTAGCAACCATGACACAATAAACCTTAAATAGTGCGAACTGGCAATCACGGAATTAACTTGCTCATTGCTGTAATGACAAACGCTCGTAAATCGAGCATTAACGACCAATTACGAAACGAGCGTAGGTACCGATGAGGCCGTATTAACAGTAAGGCTTCGAATAATTGAAAATAGGATTGGATAGCCATGGGATTGTTTTGCGGGAATACTGTATTGTAATGATGTCATCTCGATATGTTAGAAGCAGTGGCGGATTCAGGGCGGGGCTAAGGGGCTCAAGTCCCCCTCATCTAATAATTTGAGTCCTCCCGTGACAAATTTTAAATTAAACTTGATATTTTTATTATTCAAATTAAAGTTTTTAGCAAATATCTACACACTTACACTACCAAACAAAAAAACAATTAAAATTAGTCTTTTTTGGTGTTTGATAAAAGCTAGGTAGGTTCTAGAGGGGGGTAAGGGGCCATCATCTGAGTCCTCCCGTGACAAAGTGACACTTGATGATATTCTAATTAAAAATTTTACCAAATAAAAAATAGAAATTACACTACCTAAACTATTTACCTTGATTAAACCTACCTTCAGCGGGGTCAAGCCTCAAAATCAAGCTCCTGAATCCGCTACTGAGATGTAGGGTTATATTTTTAGTTTAGTTAGACTACAATGCTGGCGTAATTTTTTTTACGTCATTATTTTACAACTGGAATGTTGCCTATGGTTGAAATATCCTGGGACTTCACACACGGCCTAATCCTAAACTAAGCACAGCTTATACCTTGGAAACCAGATAACTTTTCTACTACATATAGTACTTTTGTTTTCATTTGTAGACAACCAGGTTCTGGACAAATTTCTGTCCTTTTTGTTTTGTTGTTTGTTCTTATCAACAACGCCAACCGGGCCGTCAAAATAATAATACAAATAATACAGATGTTCAATAACTCCCACGCATCCAAATGTGACGATGACACCATCAAAGTATACGCGGATCTGACCGAATCCATGAATCACGGCAATTACCGAAATTGGCGTAATTCCGACACCGAAATTCGATTAAATACAAAATGGTTACAAATTGAAATGTCCCGTTATAATTGTTGTTAATAGTACAGTTATTGACCTTTTTAATTCTATATTATTATGTTAGAATCAATCTCTCCAATTAACAGTTGAGCGAGCAAATGACGTAAGCGACCAATTAGGTTTATCTGTGGATAAGAACTCAATTAATTCCAATTCTATGGCTTAAAGGTCTATGTATATACCAAGCCAAAAACCTTTAAAAAAAATCCAATTCTAAATTTAAATTTTGAATTGATGTATCCTTTTTAAGTAGCCAGAATTTTTTATCGAACATTTATTTTAGCTGTCTTAACTAACTGTTGCCTTCCATAATATTTATTTGAGTAGGCTTTAGAACAATGCATTGTAAAAAAAAAACAATATAACATGTCACATGACAGTAACTGTTATACGCCTTTTTTAGGATTCCGTAATTAATATATTAATATTTATTGATTCGTCAATTTATGTTTAGTCTGTATTAAACAGATTAAACTTAATTCGATTCTATTTACTTAACAGTAAGGTCCATCTTAAAGGCGTTCCAATTTTCAGTTACTTTTAAAAAATATCCACAGAACCATAACGTCATGTAACATTTTTTTTATATTCATAACTTTTTTTGTCAGTAAGTCGCTAAGTAAACCAATGTAAAGTGATTGAGTCACAATATTGTAGCGTGGGTTATCTAAATTATAATATTGTGCTAATAATCTGGACGTCTCGTGCTTTCTAACGCCTAGAAACCTTGATATGTTTGCTCTTAATAAGATAATTCAATTGAACAACAAACGTAGTCTTGATATCGTAAAAAAACTAAATAAGTATTGTCTATTCTTAGAAACCATAGAGGTCTGTCATTTCTGGGGACTGGATGGACCACTCTTCCTCCTCACGACTCTATCTGCGTTTATGGTTGCTCCGCTTTCGGTCCTAGCATCGGACTGATAGTTCTTGAGTATAGTGCGTTCGAACATACTTACAAAGCAAAGTTTTATTTTACATCTCAAAACAATAACATTAATAGAGACAGACAGGTAAAGAAGTAATTATTTATATAAAATTCTGATTCTCGTGTTACGATGTTGGTCCGCGATAAACTCCGAAACTACCTAACCGATCTTGATGAAACTTGGCACACAGATAGATTATATTCTGGATAAGATCCTACGGAAACGCTGGCGAAACCGCGGTGTGTCCCCGCTTCGCGCGCTTGTAATAAATATAGATAATAAAATAAATTTCTAATGTAGACCCGATGTCAATACTATGTCTAAGTCTAAAGACAATGCTATGTCTAAGTCAAACAATGCAATTTATTTTCATTATTAATCATTTCCCTAAGCAATAAGATTTTCCTGGCCCACATTTTAACCTGACATATTGAAGTAGGTATAGATAAAATATTCCATAGATTTACATAGAAAAAAAAAACAAAAGTTAAGGTGTGGGTGTTACCATGTGATTACTAATATTAACTGCTGCTTGTTTTCCCTTATTTCAAAAGCTGCAAGGTTCATTTTATCGTATTTAAGCTGTAGTTAGCGACGTCAAACGTTTTAAATTACATATTTATCACAAATATAATAATATGTTATGAGATAAAATCATCTCGTCACCGTGATTTATGGTAGCAAATTAATAAATAAGTACCTATAAGGTGTTTTTGATTATTTTCGTCTCGGTATGTTTCATCAATGATTGGCAAAAATTTTAATCAAATTTTCGAGTATGTAGTTACTTAATGATACCTTATTTATAATCCCACGAATATTATAAATGTGAAAGTTTGGATGGATGGATGTTTGTTACTCATTTAGGCCAGAACGGCTGAATGGATCTGGATGACATAGAGATAGAGTATAGTCTGGAATAGCACATAGGCTACTTTTACCCCTTGAAAAAATAAGATCCCTCGGGAACGCGGGTGAAACCGCGGGTTCAGCTAGTTATCATACGGGATAAACGTATCCCATGTTTTTTCCAGGATATGATCTACCTTTGTGCCAAGTTTCATCAAAATCCATTTAGCCGTTGGCCCCATAAGTCAATTCAAGTCGCGTAGTCTTGTTTTCAAAGAGCAACAGTTAAATCCTAAATGTAGGCGATGTAGAGCTTGTTTTTCAAATACATCTTTTTCAGTCTTGAATTAATTGATTCTTCTTTTTGGACTCTAATTGGTTATTTTCATCATAAATGAAGTCATATCCTTAGGAGAGAAATTACATGTAGGTAGATGCAGTAATCATTGCAGGACCATTAAATGTCATCTCAAGTACATCTTTGTCATTAATTTAGCTCTACGCTATTTGAGATAGCATCTAACGATCTGCGAATATTCTTTGCTCACATGCCATAGATAAATAAATAACTGAAGAAATTTGGGAATAGAGTATAGAATAATATCCTTCACATACATAATGGTCATCTGTTCTCAAACTATGGACAAATACTAAGTCCTTATTTTTCATTATTATCTTCAGGGTATACCTACTTAACGTATAACAAACCTATTGACAAAGGTGGAAAAGTAATAGCCTGAAATTTGAATTTTAACCTTTATAATTAGAACTCTTCGTTTTATTAAAACCATAAAGATATCCTAGAAAAAATATTTTTTGCGTAGCTAATGGAACGTGAATGAAAAACGCACCAAAATATTTGTAGATTTTTTAAATAAATTAAATGGAAAGGAAAGTAATACTTAATGTGAGCGTTTACAATAAAAGCGAACCGATTTTTTGTAAAATCTTGTTTTCAGAAAAAGGCGGCAATCGCGATGGTGGAATATTTCCTAATTTAAATGCTAAATGCTTTGATTATTAAGCTAAATGTCATATAGGTACATTATGAACGTGTCGATTAAACTTACACGTGTGCGTTTCTTATCAGTTTATGCACAAAGAACTGTTTCAAATCTATATGTTACATACAATATATCATTCAATGACATGTTGGCGTGGTTAACACACCACTTATCATGCCACAGGTTGTGGGTTCGATTCCCATCCAGGGCAGATATTTGTGTGCATGATGGTGTGTATCTATTAAACTAGTATTAAAAAATAAAGTAGCTATCTGGTTTCCATAGTGTAGGCTCCCAAACTAATGGGATGAGATGGCCATGTGTGAAAAACATCCCATTTATTTATAAAAAATTGGATATCTAGTCGAAACCATTTTACATACAATAAAATAAGAAACTTAATATCTAATCAACCGAATCTACAATATCAACGAATATCACTGACGCATCATCCCTTTCAATTCACAACAATTAATTCCATTAATTACTTCCTCAACAAGATATATCTCTTAACATTTCTTATCGTATCCGATCAATTAACACAATCGGCAGCATACATCTAAAATTCTACAACCTACACGAACTCGCTCTTTCAACGTCCCGATTCCGGCCGAGCGTAGCTTAACTTCAGTATCGTACGGCAAGCCGCGAAGCCTACACACTTCGCGCCATTCCAAACTAAACGTCAAAACTTACCGCGCTTTTTTTATTTACTTTTTTTAAATTGAAGGACACAAGTTATACAGCCAAAATGTCAGCGGACGTATTGAGTGATGATATTAAATCTCGTCTACATTTAACAACAAAAACTGTAGGGCAAGAAAGGATACGAAGAGCTCGGGAAAATAATGAAGACGTTGCCATATTATCCATGTTCTTACCAAATGCAACCGCTGAAAGGGAAAACAAGAAGTTTTGTTGTGCGTTACGTGATCAGTGTCTTCTTGGTGACTCGAGGAAAACAATTGCAGGTTTTTTTATTTATTATATATAATTTCACTGAACGAATGTTGTTTTGTTGTTTTTTTATTATTATTCTTTGCTGGCAATCGTCCTTTAGGATATTCTGCCAATGTCAAGTAATTATTATTTCCACTTCCGTTCCACCAAAACTTTTCACAGACTTTTTGAGGCAACCTGAAAAGTCCCGATACACCTTTTCATTTCACTTCACTGCATTGGTGCACTTAGATTGAACTTTATTGGACAAAAGCCATATTATTCAATAAAACTTAAACTACACGATCTTAATGAAAATTTTACGAAAATGCAACATCACTTCGCAAGTTCCTGCCAAAAAGTCCTGAACGAATGCTAATTGAATATTGTAAATCATCGTTCGATTTTCAAATGTTTGGATGTGTTCTATGACTATGCCTAGCCATTTATTTTTATAGATATAAATTGGAAATGAAAGTATGTTATCTTGCTTTACTACTTAGGAGAAACGATCTATATTCTCGATTGGATAGACAAACTTTCTAAGAACAGGTTTCATTAAATTGGGTAGGTAAGCTTAGTTTTATGGCGCCAGTCTAAGCTGAGTTTAATTCGAAGCATCTAGTATAAATAGGTATCTAGAATATAATCTATTTTGTGTTTTTTTTTATAATTTGCATTTCCTATTCAATTAACGTACAAAAGTCGATACATTTCAAAAATAGTATGTATTTTAAGGAGGAATCTATCACCCTAAAACATTTTGAATCTGTGAATTCATGTAGCATAGCAACAGTGACTCCTAACTTAGGTCGAGTCAGATTTAAATGATAACCTGTTTGTGCTTCGAATATAAAACGACTGTAAAACTATGTCTTGCAGTTCCCGTTGCGAGAGAATAAAAATGTCTGTCATGAATATTAAATTAAATTACGAAACAGCAATAACATATATTTTTTAGACGCAGATGTTTTTCTTTTTCTTTTAATGATAATAGAAGTAAACAAGTCGATGATAAAATAAATATAAACAAAAGAGAAGAGACATTCCAATTTTGATTAATTCCAGACCATTTTTCGCAAAGGTCCTAACGGGAGTGGCGTTGCGATTAATTCATTCGAATTTCAAATGTAATTGAATGAATGGACAATGAATGTCTTTTATCTTTTCATTCAATTAGCGTTCTCGTTCAATGAAGGCCGGTTTTAATTTGGTTTTAATTCGTTCATTAATAATGTCTACTCAACTATACAGATGTTTCTAATAGGTAATTATTTGGAACAAATGTTTACTTGTCGTGTCTGCGCAGGTTAGGTACTTATTCGTAATTTAAAATATTTTTTTCCTGATGATCGTTTTTCAGACAGTGTAACCAGTTTCTTTTTTCTAAATACCTATATATTTATCTTTCTCTGAACGTTGGCAAAATATTCTATTTTTACAACAGGGTTCCTCCATCTTTAACAATGAACCATCAAACAACGGACTTGTAAGTATACATAGACATACAATATGGGGTGGGACCTTTTGCTAGTGTTGTAGTGTTGCATATCGATATATACATATAGACATCGACAGCAAAACAACACTAGCGAAAGCATGCACACTTGCTCTGTAAGGGATTAGGAAAAAGAGTAGGGCGCGTCATCGTAGATGGCACTATGTGTAAGAGGGGCTTAGTGGGAACCCAACTAACGTACCTATTTTAGCTGCCCTTAGGGTAACAGTACACCACTTTGAGAAAAACTCGTAAAAAAATTGGTTTTCGAATTATCACGCGACGAAATCTATTTAAGTTGTCAACAACAAAAGTAAATATTACTGAACGTGGTGTGATCTTTAAATAATATACTTACCAGTAAAAAATATATTTGTTTGAGATTTTCATTTAAAATGGACCTTAAAGTCAACGTAATACAGATTATGTTAATATTCTCAGAGTTAATGATGTGAAAACATTGCTTTGTTTACTATGGTAAACGTTTACATTGTCGGCAAATGCTAATTTGTGCGCTCATCTCTCGGCCTTCACCCGAATGTCATTTGGTTGATTTAAATAAAATTATGTACTTGCACAATTCAAAGTAAATCGAAAGCTATAAAACAGAATCAATCTATAAAGATGTAAAGTTCTTAAAATAGAATTAACGATCGAATAAACCAGAGTCAACGGTTCGTCTATCTATAGCATGGAGTAAAGAAGTATAGTTACTCCATGGTCTATAGTCTATGGCTTTCCATTTAATTCCATAAATGAATATGAATTTAATTTACATTGATAAAATAAACCTTCAAATTCTTTCTGATTTGAAAATCGAATGAAATTTTAATAAAATACCAGAGCCAAACTAGACCGTTAATAAAGTTTCCGCGCGCAAATTGCCGTTTACCCCTATTCCACTCCAACTTCATTTTTAATGCAGAAATTCTTGCTCCTGCAGTCGTCAAAGCGAAGCTAGACGTTAAGTTAAACAACTCGAAAATGTTTACGCGTTTTACCGTATAATTTTGTAATATCCGTTTTCATGTCCGGAAAGCTAAACATTTGCCGCCCTACCGCCCCGTCCGCCACATTACCTTTGAACCCCATAAAAAAATAAGTCTGCTATTTTTAAAAACTGGCCAAGTGCGAGTCGGACTCGCGCACGAAGGGTTCCGTAAAAAAGGCAAAATAATCACGTTTGTTGTATGGGAGCCCCCCTTAAATATTTATTTTATTTTGTTTTTAGTGTTTGTTGTTATAGCGGCAACAGAAATACATAATTTGTGAAAATTTCAACTGTCTAGCTATCGCGGTTCTTGAGATACAGCCTGGTGATGATATCGAGCAAAAAAGGGTTAAAAAATAGCGATTTTTGTATGGGAGCCCCCCTTAAATATTTATTTTATTTTGTTTTTAGTATTTGTTGTTATAGCGGCAACAGAAATACATAATTTGTGAAAATTTCAACTGTCTAACTATCGCGGTTCTTGAGATACAGCCTGGTAACAGACAGACGGACGGACAGACGGACAGACAGCGTAGTCTTAGTAATAGGGTCCCGTTTTTACCCTTTGGGTACGGAACCCTAAAAAGGAACGCTTGTTTATATCTACCATAAATGGTCGTTTGCTTTGTAAATTATTCTTTATTTGCAAGACTCTAAATTCAAACGGTTGTAGATAGAATCCGAGTCGTAATTTTTGCAAATCGTCTACATTATAATACCAATAGTCTCGATAGAATCGACATTGCCGGTATTCGTTTTTGTTAATTTTATGTTGGCATTACGTTTTTGTTTAAAAAATAATATTGTTTCTTGATTGAGTTGCATGATGTAAATCATTATGATATTAAATTATTTTATAATTAGCTGGAAGGGAATATAATAACTAACTAACTGTCCCCCGCGGTTTCACCCGCGTTCCTGTGGGATTTTATCTTTTCCCGGGACAAAATATAGCCTATGTTCATCAGGTATAATGTAGTTTTCTAATGGTGAAAGAATTTTTCAAATCGGTCCAGTAGTTTCAGAGCCTATTCAATGCAAACATACAATCAAACCTTTCCTCTTTATAATATTAGTATAGATAACAACAAAACAACAGCATGGACAAAATATGTAAATAAATCGTCCCGTTGGTGAAATACTGTCACTCAATTAAAAAAAAACACAGTTTAAGTCGCCATAATCAATTTATAGAGCCACGCCAAAAATTAAGATAAACGCACGAAACCGTTATTCTCTTTTCAAACGTTCAAATTTAATAATAATAATAATAATAATAATAAAAAATAAAAATAATTTTTATAAACTATAGGCCGATCACCTGTTTGCCTACAGTTTATAAAACTCTTACATCCATTCTGAAAACAAAAATGTCTGTACATATTAAAGATAATTCAATAATGTCTGTTTCTCAGAATGGATGTAGGAGTGGGGCCCGTGGTACGAAGGAGCTACTCCTCATAGATATGACCATCTGTCAGCAGGCTCGCCGTAACCGAAGGGATCTGTCAACATGCTGGATAGATTACAAGAAGGCCTACGACTCTGTGCCACATTCATGGCTCATGAGGGTGCTGGAGTTATATAAAGTTAATGTAACTCTACGCACCTTCCTGTTGTCATGTATGAGGCAATGGAGAACAGTCCTTCTCTGTCCAGGATCTCGACAGATTCTTGGTAACGGCGATCCAATAAAGATAGAGCGAGGCATTTTCCAGGGTGATAGCCTGAGCCCATTGTGGTTTTGTCTGGCCCTGAATCCTCTAAGTACGCTCTTAGAGGGATCTGAGCTGGGCTTTCGGTTGCAGAGAGGAGGTCTGGTAATATCCCACCTACTCTACATGGATGACCTTAAACTGTTTGCCCCTACTGAACCCCAACTGAGATGCTTACTGAATGTTACTGAAGCTTTCAGTAACTGTATCAGGATGGAGTTCGGTGTTGACAAGTGTGCGGTCATGCATGTAAAGCGGGGAAGGATGGTGGAATCTGGTGGTATCCAGCTGTCAAATTCCACACAACTAAGATCGCTCTCTGAAACCGAGACCTATAAATACTTGGGTATGTCTCAGGCGCTTGGCATCAATGAGACTGACATGAAACAGTCGTTGCGGGAACGCTTCTTGGGGCGCCTGAAAAAAGTACTGAAAAGTCTTTTGTCAGGCGGAAACAAGGTGCGAGCCTACAACGGTTGGGTCATGCCGGTCTTGATGTACTCTTTTGGCATACTCAAGTGGACTCAGACTGAATTGGACGCCCTGGATAGAAAAGTCCGTACATTGCTGACTGCTTACCGTATGCATCACCCACGATCCTCGGTGATGAGGTTGTATATCCCGCGGAAATGTGGTGGTCGAGGCTTTTTAAATGCTAAGACCCTCCATAACCGTGAGGTGTATAACCTCAGGGAGTATTTTCTCCATGCCGATGAGGGGATGCATGCGGTTGTTGTAGCAGTGGACAAAGGATTGACCCCTCTATCTTTAGCTAGAGAGAATTGGCGCAGGCCTGTGGTGCTCACATTGGACGATCGCAGGCAGGTATGGCAGGACAAGGAGTTACATGGAAGGTACTATCGGGCACTTCACGGACCCGATGTGGACCTTACAGCCTCCGTGGCCTGGCTACAATTTGGTGACCTTTTCGGGGAAACTGAAGGTTTTGTTTGCGCAATTATGGACGAGGTTGTGATGACGAACAACTACCGGAGATTTATACTGCGGGATGGCACCGTCGACATATGTCGAGCCTGTCATCGCCCTGGTGAATCCCTCAGGCATATAATCTCCGGTTGTTCGCGTCTCGCAAATGGTGAATACTTGCACAGGCACAACCAAGTAGCCAGGATAATCCATCAGCAACTTGCCCTGAAATACCATCTTGTGACGTCTGAGGTACCGTACTACAGGTATGTACCAGAATCTGTTCTTGAAGATGGTCATATCACACTATACTGGGATAGATCTATCATCACTGACAGGACTATTGTAGCCAATAGACCTGACATTGTATTGATAGATCGCCAAGAGCGTCGTGCAATGATTGTCGATGTAACTGTCCCTCATGACGACAACCTTGTGAAGGCGGAGAAAGATAAAGAAATCAAGTATCTTGATCTGGTCCACGAGGTTGTCGACATGTGGGATATTGACACGGCAGTCATTGTACCAATAGTCGTTTCCGCCCATGGCCTATTGGCAAAGAGCTTCGACAAACACCTTAAGAGGCTCACGTTAGGTGGCTGGATCAAGGGCCAGATTCAGAAGGCAGTACTCCTGGAGACGGCACGCATTGTGAGGAAGTTCCTCTCTCTGGAGTCTTGACCACCGGTAACTTGGACCTTGTTCCCGATGCCGGTTGGATGTTGTTTTTTATAATTTTAAATATAAATATTGTATTTTTTATATATATATTTGAAATTGTAATTAATAAGTTAAAGTAAAATAAATAAATGGAATAATAATAATAAATACTCTTTATTGTGTACACAATTAAACAAAAATACAATAAAACAGAAAAAAGAAGAAGACGAAACTTAGTGATAACAACACAGGCGGCCTTATCGCTTTAGCGATTTCTTCCAGGCAACCTTGGGGTAACTGGAAATATGTCTTTGAGATGGCATGCGTAGTATATATAATACATATATTTAATAAATCCTAATACACACTATTAATAATCATAAAATAAACTAATAAATACAAATATGTATGCAGTAAATAAATCCAAATATAAATAATATTAATAACAATAACATAATCAAAGGAACAAAAACAACAAATAAATATAGAACTAAAAAGAAACAAATTAATAATAATAAATAGACTACTTTATAAAGAGTAAAGATGTTCAGTAACAGATACTTTGAAGCCCTTAACTGTCTGAGCTCGTCTGACATTCAGTGGAAGAGAATTCCAAAGTCATACAGCTTGCACAGTGAAAGATTTTGTATAAGAGTGAGATACATGAGGAGGGAATTTGAGAAGTGACTCGGAAGAAATACGAAGAGGATGCAGTTGAGAACAAAGGTAAGAAAAGCGTTCTTTTAGATACGATGGAGCACAAGGATTGAAAAGGACAGTGTATAATAACGAAAGTATATGTGCATTCCGGCGAAGGCGAATAGGAAGCCACTTGAGCTGATTGCGAAATTGAGAGACATGATCATACTTGCGTAATCCAAATATGAATCGTATACAGAAATTTTGAAGGCGCTCAAGTTTATTTAATAGCTCTTCATTGAGGTCAAGATAGCTGACGTCTGCATAATCTAAAATTGGGAGGAGCAAAGATTTGGCAAGCGCAATTCTGGTGTCTATGGGTAAGAAATTACGTAAACGTCTGATAGATCCAGCCACAGCAAACATCCTCCTGCTGACCTCTGCAACTTGTGGTGCCCAAGACAAATTGCGGTCAATAAGGATACCAAGATCCTTAACAACATCACTGAAAGGTATTTTGACACCATCAAAAATAATGGAAGGAAGCTCATCCCAATTTACTCGAGATATTAAATAATTACTGCCTATAATAATAGATTTTGTTTTTGCTGGGTTAACTACAAGGCCATGATGCCGGCTCCAGTCAGATATGTGAGCAAGGTCTTCATTTACTTTCAAAATGGCACTTGGAATGGAATGTAGAGAAGATTGTCTGTATATTTGGAGATCATCTGCATAAAGGTGGTAGAGTGAGGAAATGTTACGTGTTATAGATGAAATAAATATAGAAAACAGAAGCGGAGATAAGACGCCACCTTGTGGAACACCCGCAGCAGTATTACACCATGAAGAGAATGAATCGTCAATGCGTACACGTTGCCGGCGCCCATACAAGTAAGTACGAAACCAGTCAATAACCGTTGGAGATATATTAAGAGAGCACATTATGGCAAGAAGTATATCAAAATCCACTGTGTTAAAGGCATTACTAAAATCTAGCAAAGTCAATATAGTAAGCTCCTTCTTGTCCATACCCGCTCTAATATCGTCAGTGACTTTAACTAATGCTGTAACAGTACTATGTCCGGGGCGAAAGCCAGACTGGAATGGATTAAATAGGTTATAATTGGAGAGATGTGTACTTAGCTGATGATGCACCAATCGTTCCAAAACTTTTGAAAGAAAAGGCAAAATGGAGATAGGTCTATAATCGGAATAGGAGTTAGGATTGTTCTTTTTAGGAAGTGGGATTATCTGGGCTTCTTTCCAGAGCGTAGGAAAGGAGCTAGAGGAGATGGAATAATTAAGGATATAGGTTATAATAGGTGTGAGGAAGTCTAAAAGGAGAATAATCATTTTGCGACTGATGTTATCGCCACCTACAGCATTAGAAGAAATAGCAAGAATGTGCCTCTTAACATCACAATCAGTAAATTGACTAAATGAAAAAGAAGGACTGTTGGGAGGTTGCGCGAAAGATAAATTATTTAATGTATTAGTTTTCGTCGTAGCATCAAAGCTGGCCGACGAAGAAAAATGTTGATTAAGATTATCTAAATTTAAATTAGTTGTGACTGTATTATTACTAGATTTTCCAACTCCCAGAGATCTCAGGAATTTCCAGACTTTAGCTGGATCACCATCTTGAACAGATTTATGGATATGACGTCTTTGTGCATCTCTACACATCTTATTGCAGTGATTCCGTGTCCGTCTGTACTTTTCGCGATATTTGTCAGGGTCAAGTTTAAATTTAGCTTTAGCGATGTTTTTCTTGGCTTGGACAGCTTTAATTTCCTCTGTGAGCCAAGGAGCAGGAAGATGCTTAACTCTGACCGGACGTACTGGAGCATGAACGTCGTATAGTTGTATTAAAAGATTATTGAAAATTTCTATTTGCTCGTCAGTCGTACCTGCATCCCGAATAACTGTCCAATCAATTTCCTGTGCATCTTTATGAAGATGTTCCAAATTCAGACCTCCAAAATTGCGTTGCAGAAGAATTTTAGATTTGCGTTTGGGAGGACGTAATTTGTAAGAAAGATAGATAAGGTCATGACAAGAAAAGGCATCAGCAGCACATTGGCCATGGCTGGCAACATGTTCAACTGACGAAACGATCATCAGATCAAGAAGAGATGGTACGCAGTTAGGAGAAAAATGAGTAGGGTTAAGAGGGAGAATGTGTAAATTACAAGAGTTCACAATTGATTTTAACTGTTTAGACCGGTGGTCAGACTTGACAAGGCATGTGTTGAAATCACCCATGATAATAGAATGATTATATAAAGGAAGAAAGTCTTCTAGAAGCGATTCGAAGGTGGAAAAATAATTGACTGATAGAGAGGGACTGTAAAATACACCAAGGAGAGTTTTGACTCCAGAGAGAATAATCTCGATAACAAGATATTCAATATTAGGAGATATACTCTGTGGAGACATACTAATAATTGTGAAAGGAATGTTAGCTCTGAGATAAATGGCAACCCCACCCCCACCTCTACCAATGCGGTCATTGCGAATCAGCTGAAACCCAGGTATAGAATAAGAAATTGACGGTAGACAAGGTTTCAACCAAGATTCAGAGACAAGAACTGCGTGAGTGTTATTGGTATTACTAAAGGACGTCAGCATATCGGAATAATGAGCCGGAATACTTTGTGCATTAATATGGACGACATTGAAGTTTTTGGGAACTTGTTCAAACTGCGAGTTTAAGGTGTCACAAAGAGAAGGAGAAATACTGTGAAAACTTTCATTTGCGCTCAGATTAGAAGAAGATGAACACGAGAGAAAAGAAGTATCATCGGGAGTAACATTATAACTATTACTATCCGTTTCTGACATATTCCCTAAGAATAAGATGAAATGATGCTATTGCAATAATATAAACTAAATAAATTAATACGATATAATAATTTAAAAATATATATAAAATTAAAAACTATAATATCCTTATTATAATAATCTGTCCTCAAAGTTTTATTTTTTAATAAATAAATTAATAAATGATACCAAACAAGATCAAGGCGATCTACAAAGTAATAAATCATTCACTATATGACAGTTATAGTGATGACATGTAGGTGGTCCTAGATATTTTATGTGGAATGTTCATGCATACAAAGTTAATTTAATTTTTTAAGTTTTTTTATTTAGTATACCTACTGATCTCTGCCTGCGGATTTCTCTGCCTCAGTTTTTTTTTTTTTTATTTGGTCTACACAACTAGGTTCAATCATAAACATGCTTTAAAAAAAAAAAGATACAAAATGTTTACACAGATCGATTCAACCCTTCAAGGCGTAGACACCGCATGCATAATACTTATAGATAAAGATAGTAGGTACAAGTTAGAACTTAAATATTGTAACAGTAAAACTATTTCCAAAGTATTTAGTACTTAAAATAAAACAAAATGTATCTAAACAGTTATGGTTTGAAGTAAACATTTTAACACATCCTTCTTAAATTTATTTGAGAAATCATCTCTTATGTTGGAAATCATCTATCATGTGGCCAAGTTTCATCCAAATCCATTCAGCTATTACTGAATAATTGAGTAGGTAACATTCGCATTTGTAATAATAAGTAGCTGTTCCGTTTCCTGAGACAAAAAAATGACCCTTATGTTTTATTCCAGGATATGATCTACCTGTGTGCCAAATTTCATAAGAATCCATTCAGTAGATTTTGCGTGAAATAGTAACAAACATTTTAATATAAATAAATAAATATCTTCGGACATTTTTCACACACGGCTATCTGATCCCAAACTAAGCAGAGCTTGTAATATGGAAACCAGATGACTGATATACTACATATACTACTTTTTTTTTGTAAATACATACTTAAATAGCTATTTACACCCAGACTCAGGACAAACAGACATGTTCATGCACACAAATGTGTGTCCTGGATGGGAATCGACATCGGCGTGATAGACAGTGTGTTAACCAACCACGCCAATCGGCCCGTCAATATACATATCAAACTTTCATATTTAGGTATAATACTAGGATCATTTCATTTCTAGTCTCTGGATTTTTTTAAAAAGAAGCTAATTTGATATGTCAGTCAACACCCCTATTATTTTATTTCTGTTAGTAAATCTACGTCTAAACTAACCTTTCAGAAACAAAAGGGATCACAGCTAAGTCTGGAGAGAAAGTTTTAATGTTTAGAGTTAATTGGATCAATTCATCAAGCTTTAAACTTATCTCTTTGACTTTCATTTTGTTATCTATCTTTATTGTTGACATCTTTCGAAACGGCTTAAAGGTTTAGATACCAAGTCAAAAACTTTATTAATAAAATCATCTTATTATTTTATTACAATAAAAAATTTACGCTAGCCCTGCAGATAAATAGCTTTGTGTCTCTTCCTGGATTTTTTCTCATAAATAGATAATGACGTAGGGCCAGAGCCGAGAGGGCTCTCTTCCAATTAGCTGTGAATCTTCCAGCACTACTTTTATCCACCTGTTTTTATCTATAATTACCATACATACTTTATTCCTACTATATGATTCATGAATAATAAATAAATAAATAAATGAAAAGTGTCCTTGACGTAAGATGGTTTGAGATAAAGTTTTCATTATATTACTGACTTAGATTCTAAACTAAACTATTTATATCTTACGTCGGTAATACATTAATAATCCTTGTTTACTGTTAAGTGACTCGCCGTTTTCTGTTCCCATTTTAATATACCTTATTTAAATAAAACAATAATGAATGAAGGATTTATATTAATTAACCATAGCCTACTTTCACGTAACCTCAAATAAAAAAAGTTAAAGTTCAAGGGGAATTTCACGTATCAATTTAAATAGTAGACAATAAATTAAAATGACGTCAGATGTTTTATTGAGACACGTAAACATCTGTATTTCATTGTAATAAGGTCGTTTATAGAATGTATAATGAACGATGATGTATGGTGGCTTTATAAGGTGTGAACAGACAGATGGTCACCTCAACCTTGGTACCTTATCGAGTATCCTTTGACCTAGCAACTAGTCATCGCAAATTATTATGATTGATCAGTACCTATAGTCTGGTTAAAGATGACCTTCGGTCTAGGTTTTATAAAGACAGTTAAGTTTAAAAAAAAGAAAAAAAAATAGTTTTTAAAGATTTCCAGAAAGTAAGTAAACAGACAGTAGGTTCTAGTTTCTAAGAACAACTATCTCATTTAAAAAAAACGAATCTTTACTCTTTTTTATTTATGTAAACTGTCCTTAGTTCTCATTGCATCGAATTGCATCTAAAATCAGCTTGGAATTGGGTTTAATGTCTTTTTACGGTCTCGAACAAAAGCAAATAAAACAATAGTTTATGAACTGCTTATCTGAATTAAAAAGCTCGTGTTTTTACAGGTGTATCGACATACCTATGTGTATGTCTAGTACACGTGATCGATAATGCAACGACCATGAAATATCCACTAACGGAAAAACTAATTATGAAAATGTCTAATTTCGTTTAAACTCTTACTTATTGGCCACTTTGTTTTTGTTTTGTTTTGTTTCGAACACTGTCTATCTAAAGTTCTTATTCGAAGTAAACATTCGCAATTCGAATAATTTTCAAAGATGGTCATTTGCGTTCGCATGCGGTACCAACCTTTAAATGCTGATTTTATTGCAGCTATAAAATATATTTAATGTCGTTATTGTAATAACAATTTCCATTTAGGTAGAGATGGTTACGAATGTAGCCAAGGAGAAAGTGAAATAAAATTAAATTGTTAGAAATAATGAAACAATATTTGATTCGTTTTTGTAATCATATTATAATATCAGTACCACCAACTTTACCAAGCAGTACACAGTTTTTGTAAAAGAAATACATATGTACCAACATACAAAAATAAAATTGCTAATTTTCGCATGGCAATAAATCTCTTACAACCAATCATTATATAATAAATGATTGGGCCACACATGATCACGATCGACGATTCATAAATTACATTATTACGTCACCACTATAATTTGTGAGCGATAGTAAATACAAAAGAACGTCTTTACAAATAAGACACTATATACAATGGTCTGTTTATATGATCATTAGTCATAATTACTTATGTGGGAATGACTCTACCGTCATGTTATGTTATGTTACGTACTAGTGTCATAGTGTTTAAACATAATCGATTTTTCGTATATTCGATATCCTTAGACAAACTAAAACAAGTTTCTAAACAAACCTAAAACAGTTTTCAAAAACAACGATAACTCAAAGAGCCAACTTATATTTTATCTAAAAAGAGCTAACATGCAAATAAATAAAGCGAAAAATAAAACTTCAATCATTTTTACAAGAATTGAAACAAAAAAACTGCATAGATTCTCTCTCTATTCCAATTTGTTATTTATTAAATAAAGGTTCCAAAATCAAATTCTAAATTGTTTGACAGTGGCGTACTCTTCTTTTTTTACCGTATTTCGATCAAGCGGGTATTGGATGGATACGACGTGTAATTAGACCGTTAAGGTTCTATCGAAACAAATAAAGGAGGTTTTAGCAGTGGGCCGGACTAGGCAAAGTCCTACAAACCTAAGTGTTTGAGTTTGTACAACCCACGTTGTTCGCTGACATCACCTCGCTTTTGTTTGCGACCTTCGCGCGATGGCTATGGCCATACCTATCGGTTACACACATAGCAACTGCATTCTTAAAATTATAGAGATAAGGATCAAAATTTAATGAATTATGCTCCATGTGTGATACATTAACGAAACATCATGGATCTGTCTTTCACACCTTCCAATGTTGCACTGCCCGCGTCCCGCGTTCGAAATTCGATTTTGCACGTTCACACGTGTACCTATGACATCACTGCGGCCATATGCTGTTTTATATAACTTTATATTCAAAACACAATACAATTGTATAATAAGTCAAATTTTAAATTTAGAATGGCATTACAAAGACAGTCGGTGTTTTTTTTTTAGTTAGAGTAGAATTTCATCGATATTCTTATTTCAAAAATTAATAGGTACAATCATAGAGTGAAAACTAAAAACTATAGTGTGCCAGTTTTGATAGGTCATAAATATTTAAGAATAATAAAACAAAATAATCCGTAAGTAATAGACAATAGAGAAAAAATGATTAAGCGTAATAAAATAAGTTGAAGGGTTTTCACAAGCGAAACTGCACATCTTACTTTCCAATAATAAGTCGTAAACTATAAAATATCTCTATTAACACCATAAACCTTAGGCTACACGATTTATAACCTAGAAAGCTACCACTTCGACTAACAGGCTGGGCTTTCTCAATGACATTACACTTTATGGGTATGAAAAACGGGTTTGAGAATAATTATAAATGCACGGATACCGACTCCTACATGCATTATGATAATCAATATCCTCTAGAGATTGGAAACCGCTTTAGCTCAGTCAGTATATAGGCTAATATATAGGCTAAAACAGTATGTAAACTAGGAACAAACCGGTCGAAAAGCTAGTTAGTAAATAAATGGGTAGGTATTGCTTAGATAGTATTATAAATACAAATGCAACTCTTTGTGTCTGTCTGTTACCTTTTTACGTCTAAACCGCTGAACCGATTTGATGAAATTTGGTATAGAGATAGATGGGACTTTGGAGAAGGGCATAGGATACTTTTTATCCCGGGAAAAGATGCCTCGGTGAAACCGCGGGAGCTAGGTAGTAACTCATAAAAATCCGCACATTTTTTTTTGTTTCAAAGATGACTAAAGATTTTGCATCATCACTTATATTGTGATCTCCGGTTCTAAACTGTACAAAGGCGACGATATTAATCACCCTTTCATTATTTTACATATTATTAATGATTACGACGAAAAATTTACATAACATTAAACGTGGGCGGTGTACGCCGAGCTTAACTGTCACAATTTGTAAAGCAAATGTGACAGTATATTAAATTTATCCATTTTATTGTTTACTTTAGCCACAGAGTAGAGACAGCTTCTTCACCTGATTATTCCTTAGTTGAACGAATTGAGCACGCAGTTCTCAACAAAATAGGGCGATTATTTTCTATAAAAATTAATCCATTTAAGTGTCCTAATGACAAACAAAATTTTGAAAAATGCATATGAAATTTATTTAACTTCATTAAAATTATCGTATAGATATCTATTTGTTTCGCCTAATCTCCGAAATGGCTGGACCAATTTTTAAGGGACTTTTACTGACAAATAGCTGATGTTATAAGGAGTAACTTAGGCTAGTTTTATCCCGGGAAAAGATAAGATCACTCGGGAACGCGGGTGAAACTGCGGGGTCAGCTAGTCTAGTAAGATAGTACAAGACTTATCTGTATGGCATAGGGTAAGGCTTGAGGCTATCAACGTAAATAGACTAACTAAAGGTAACGAACAACTTCCGTAAACAACTCATGCCTAGACTAGAGCCCGATATAAACCATACGTAAATAGCATATTGAAAACCAAGTTATTAATTTCAAATACTGTAGGATAAATGTGGACCGAACCGATTATTTTTTAATTTAAAAATGGAATCATAAATTATTTACAACCATTGACATGAACCAACACCAACGCATAGACAATATATGGTAAACGATATGTATGTATCTTGGACGAATGTGGTTTATTCGTCCAAGGTATGTATAGATAGCGCCATAACGATGACGCGTGTCTATGGTCCCTCAGACCTGGTCCCTTTCACCGAGGTACAATAGCAGAAAAGTGGGACGATACTGATGTTTACGTAGTTTATTATATGTTAGTTTGCTCTATGCACGCAGAACGCGCGTCCCGGGGTGATGTATGGATTTATTGTAATTTTTATAACTGCACATGGTCGTTGTTTGCGTGACGCAGTAGGTAATGGAAATGTGGTGAAAGAGTATTTTCAACTTGAGTGTGGTAGGTATGGTAGTCATGCAAGTGCTCCGTGCTACTACAAATTAAATTACTGTTGTGATATCCTTTCGATTATTATTTTTAATAATTGGTCCGTCGGCTTTCTCCGGAACAACAAGACTTCTATGTACAGTTTTACACCTGATAATATATATAATTTGCAGATAAAGATAAAATACTAATAATAATTATAAAAATACATTTTAAAACTAAAACTAATAACTAAAAAAAATTTAAAAACTTAGGCCCCTTCGGCATGGTTCCGAAGATGCTGGCAGCGTTTCCTTTCGATTAGTTACAATGTTTTCTAAAACAGCAAACAGAAATTCATCCTCATTTATGATTTTTCATTAGGTACCTACCAATTTAATGACGAATTTAGGTAAGTATATTTATGACGTCACAAGGCAGTATTTAATACAAAATTCCTGAACATTTAATTAAAAGAAGCTGATTTGATATGTCAGTCAATATCCATATTTGCAGGCTTTATGAATTTTGGACCAAGTATTTACGAAGTATTATACTAAAATAAGTCTATGTCTATGGTCTATCTATATCTATGATTGTCTGTGGAAATGTTTTCTATACTCTCAGTCCTAACTATTGACTGATAGGTATTCTTATTAATATGCAAAAAAGTATAAAATCGTAAAGGCTATACTCACAGATAGGTATCAAGTTCACAGACCTCTTGGAATACATAAAGTAGGGTAACCTGTGCAGTTATAGGCCACTTACAGTAATATCAAATCGATAAAAATAAGTAGAATTTTTGATTGAACTATTGCCAAATATAGGAGGAAAGGAAAATTAGAAAATTTTCTATATAATAGATATGATTTTAGCAGTTACTTAGCAAAACGTTTGTTGACCAGATACTATACTTTCAACTGTCATTTGATTTTGAAACTTATGTAGCTTTCTAGATTTGTAATTTTTATAACCATTGGAGTACAATATTAATGAAACCAACCATGTCCCTCCATGTGAATATGGACGAATAAACCACTTACGCCGAAACGAACATGCTACAGTCGAGCGAACCAGACAATAAGAACCTTCTCCGTGATTTTTATCTTTAATTTGAAATAATCATATCATATAAAGATTGTTGAAGTATTTTCAGTGGTTAAAAAAATATTAAATATTAGAATAAATTTCGAATTACTTTTTGTAGGTATATTTTTTTCTTAAAATGGCTGGCCAAGTAACTGTAGCGTTTACCCTAATACTCAAGAAATACTATAGTCACGATACAAAAGGTAGGTGATCGTAAGATAGTCACGCGAACGCCAAAAAGTATTTTTTTTATCAAACGAATAAAGTTTTTCCATTAAACTTCGCTTCCTATGGACATCGTCATTATGATTGATAACAAAAGTTTTAGTATTCAGTCGCAAATCGTTATTAACTTCGTGCAAAGTTTCTATTCACTGTGTTACTTTGTAATCTTCTTTTGATTTGTTCATAAATTGGTGGGAAATCATTAATCATACTAAAGTAGAAGAACAAATACTCGGTGGAGAATAAAGTTCGAGTCTAAAAACACAATAACATTTCCAAATACTACTTAAAAATAGCATCATCAAAGGATAAAATTGTTTCATATCAAATAACAATCAAATAAAGTAAACTTAAAAAAAAACAATGTCATCTATGTTTTTTTTATTATAAAAACTGTCACTGGAGCTGACTGACACCAATAAAATTAAGAAAATATATTAGAAAACAGGACGACAGATAGAAACAACATGGCGTTTGTTTTATGCAAAAATTAGAGCCAGCCGGTGCGATGAACCTTGAACAATGCACATGGTTTCGTGCATCGCTCAAATATCCCCTGTGCTCAATGTCACATGCAACCTGTACCTTCTGTAATATACACAAAGCAGCTCAAGGACACAGTATAATATACCTACCAGGTCGATCACAGAGTATATATATATATATATATCTACTGTGGTTTGGTGACACGCCATCAGTGCAATTTACGGCTTATCGTAAAATACCGCGTGAAAATTTCAGTTTCCGTGTTTTTTTTTATTATCATACCGCATTGGATGTAATATATTATTATTGAAACGTTTAAGTATAACTTATTAGGTAGATACCTATGTTTTTTTTAAATTAAAATTTGTCTTTGGAAATATTCAATAACAAAAATCTCGTAAAACAGGATTCCTTACCGTTAACAGATAACTTAATGTTGCTTTACCGTTCTTGTGGCCTGTAAAAAAAGGTCTTTCTTTTGGTAGATATTTTAATTGGCGTAACGCGTCACCAAATTATTTGAATAGGAATTACATGAGATTAAAATAATGAATGTAGGTAGGTACATATCACACCTTGGATTTAAACTCACGTAAGTTCAAAATCCTAAGTAAACCAATGGTCGTGCGTAAAACATCGCCAAAAGAACCAACATTTCTTCATCACGCCTTTATCGTAAACCAGGGATTCTTCAGTTAACCTTGTCGGAAGATCTCATAATGTTTGTTGAACGCGAGGCGACTTGGCAAATCAATTCGTTCGTAATGTGATTGGAATCATGTTGTATTCGGAAACAATCATAAACGATTGATAGCCGAATTACTATTTGCAAGTTCAAGGTAGAGAAATGTTACATAGGTAGAATATACATCGAGATACCTACTATGTACATTTATTGATTTCGCAGCTCCCAAACTTTTTGCACGTGACAAAATAACTGTCAGATAAAAATAAGTCTATCAAGAAAACTAAAATCCGCGGAATTTCCGCTTTATGCTAATTAGGTATAACATCAATAAAACGTGACAAATCAAATATGCGCGTAGAATTATCTAGCGTGTTGAATTAACTATGAAAAGCTGTAATTGTTCTACAGAACTCGGCTAAGCTAATAACACTAAATTACCAAAACATAAACGAATAAACATACCTACTGTATGTAGGTAGGTATAGTAAGAAATACAATAGAACCAAAGACTGGAGTCTGGACTCTAAAACATAATTAACGGCGATCATTGAGGCAAATGTTAAGCAAAAATGCAAGGTGGAATTCAAAAAATGACAATAAACTAACCTCCAAAAAATTTCTGTATTAAGTTTGAGCTTTCAGGAAAGGAAAACATCGTAAATCATTCATCCACAGATTGAATTCCTTATTATTCCTTGAATATAAACCAAGCATTGATTTAGGCCCTAGGCTTTTGCGTTATCACCTGTGACATCAGATAAATGCCTATCCATACTAAGTGCTCCATTCTCACCAACAGGCACCAAGAAAATGGAGTACAAGACGAGACAATGGCACGAGAAGTGTTTCTGCTGCGTGGTGTGCAAGAACGCCATCGGTACTAAAAGCTTCATCCCGCGTGAACAGGAGATCTACTGCGCTGGCTGCTATGAAGACAAGTTCGCTACACGCTGTGTCAAGTGCAACAAGGTGAGGAGAGTCCTATAAACTAGTCTTACTATAAAACGTTATTTTTGAGCTCCAAGAAAATAAGGATGGATTAAATCACAAACGATTCTGTTGGAACTCGGCATTTGAGTAGCTTGCTATTCAATATAGAAGAGGAAAAATCTGGTGTTCCCATATTATATCTGGACTTCATAAATAAATAATCGCTACTGGTTTCGAAAGTCCACCTAATGAGATAAAAGTGCGAACAAGTATGGCAATCGAAAAACATCTGTAGGTAGATCACACAATCAGTGGAAATTTGGGGTTCTGATCCAACTATGCAAATTTTCTGCTCCAGCAACCTAAAGCTGTTACTCCAATTTGTGACTGATTTGAAACATTATCCGTTTCAGATCATCACGCAAGGTGGTGTGACGTACAAGAACGAGCCGTGGCACCGCGAGTGCTTCACTTGCACCAACTGCAACACATCGCTCGCTGGACAGCGGTTCACGTCGCGCGATGAGAAGCCATACTGCGCCGAGTGTTTCGGAGAACTCTTCGCTAAGAGGTGCACGTCTTGCACCAAGCCTATCACTGGTAAGTTCCTCAAGATCTCTAAGGTCATAGTTTTTCTTGGGAAAATACCAATAGAAACATAACTGGAAAACGCTTTCTGATTAGGGTATTTTTCTTTGTCGTTAGTTGACCTGGGTACCTTAAATTCAGGAAAAAAATTATACGAAGATGGTAAACAAGCTTACTTGATACCTGATGATAGATACCCGGGCGGTTTATACCCTTTTTGAAATACCCTTTTGACAACCTTAATCAAGGAAAGTTGAAGACCACAATTTCTCTTTACTATAATACCTATCCTAAATTCTAAATGCTTCATTGACAGGTATCGGTGGCACCCGTTTCATTTCTTTCGAAGACCGCCACTGGCACAACGACTGCTTCATCTGCGCCCAGTGCAAGACCTCGCTCGTGGGCAAGGGATTCATCACCGACGCACAGGACATCATCTGTCCAGAGTGCGCCAAACAGAAGCTCATGTAAATACCTGTCCAGCCCTGCCCAACTTGCTCTAACGCTTCTGGCAGACTCAGATCCTTCTGGCAGATACATATAACCTTATATAACATTGCACGGAAAATCTTGGCTTCAGAGTTGCCAGTGATCTTGCACAGTTTAACGATATAATTGTATTTAATTTAACTTTTATTTGTGCTTGTAGCGAAAAAACAGTGCTACCGGTAGTCGCTAATGCCAGAGATTGGTGTTCGTTCAAAAAGCAGGACATGTCAACCGATGCCCTATTCGAGGTTGTCGACAAATTTAATTATCGTAAGGTCAACCCTTAGACGTTACATAGAACGTGTTAACGATATTTTTATACAAAAAAAAAATAATAAAAATCACAAAAAAACGTGGATGCACAAAATTATGTATTAAGTATTTAATTTTGCTTTAC
This sequence comes from Ochropacha duplaris, assembly GCA_951361185.1. Classification (NCBI taxonomy): domain Eukaryota; kingdom Metazoa; phylum Arthropoda; class Insecta; order Lepidoptera; family Drepanidae; genus Ochropacha; species Ochropacha duplaris. The sequence goes on along the minus strand of OX592696.1, from coordinate 12,006,691 downwards.
TACATAAAATCATAGAATCATTTTTAAGTTGTTTATATATTTTGACTGTTAATTAAAAGTAGTCACTAATTGCCGACCTTGTATCTATAATATTATATGTATTAATACGCTAATTGCCATATAATTTCGCTTTGGCTGTTGTATTAGTCCTAGATTTAAATTGTCAATTTACCTAGTGCGATTCACACGATGCCTTAATAACATATCTAAGTCAATTTCGAGGGTATATTATATTGTGTTGTAGGTATTTATGATTTATTATCTTATTTATGAATGTTTCAATTAGGCAACAACAAAAACAATTCCTTCTACCAATTTCAAATGCGAAATTGTAGAAAAGGAACGAAAACATTCTTAAATTAAGATCATTTTAATCTAGTCTGGTGCTGCCAGATGTTTTAATGTTTTTAATTATTACTAGATACTACCTAATGGATGTAATTAAATAAGTGCTTGTCATGTAACATAGACTATAAGAAATTACATTATTTATATATTTATTTATACGGGAGTATGCACTTATTATCTAAAGGGGCACCGATGGTGTTGCCGTCTCACATAAGAAATGAGATTTTTAGACGTAGTGTTGCCATATACCATCGGTAGGTCGCTACCTTAACCTTTAAAATTAAGTGACATCTAGTTTTTACTAATAAAAAAATAATAATTATGAAAAATATTTTGTTCTCGAATAAGAAGTGTTACAATAATGTAATTGAATGTTATCGATATTTTTACATGATAATAATTATTATTTTAGCTTTAGAGTCGTTGGATGTAAGTGAGTAACATCCGTTCAGTGTTAATAGATCGCTGTAGCGAACCGACCACGATACGATTGGGGATCACTTTATAATGGTTACTTGTTAAGGGTTAAATTATTCAAATGTTGAATTATTAATTTATGATAATTGTGTACACTTTAAAAACTGCTTAGCTGTGTGATCTGATCTAATTAAATACCTATTTGTATCTTATACCCCTAGATTATAAACTATAAAACTGAAATAAATGATTTAAAACTATAATTCATTGTTTGTTATTTATTTAGGTACCACCATAACGACAGCCGAGATTACCAGTGACATGTTAGAGTAATTATAATGTAAAATCTTTGAAGAAAATTATTTGGGAGCTTAAAGAAAACGAAATATCAAGGAATCTATCTCTCTAAAGAGACTTTTAGACCAAACCACAACAATATCACGTAATTTCAAATAGGGGTTTTTTTTTATGGCAGCATTTTCTCTGACCAACCGGCTAACAAAAATAAAAGTTTTTTTTAATTTATTTTGGTACAACTGTTTATTTAAAAACATTAGGACATTTCATGGATATTACTTATACTTACTTACACCACAATATTTCATAGCAATTTATACAATAAATAGATTCTTCTTATAACTATCAGATATTATATTATCCGTAAGATTATGTTGTTCATATCATTACATAATTATAATGCTTCATCATATCAATATCAGTTATTGAAAATAATAAAAACATAATAATTTATCAAATTTTAAAGATATATTTTCTTAGTACAACACTTTATTTAACTGATAAATTAAATTTTATTAAGTACATTGGTATTCTCATAATACGTTCATACGATCAGGTCAAGTTTAGTATTAATGTTTCTTTCTTCACTAAATAATAATTATTTAATCATCCTTACATTTCTAAGTAAAACTTGCGCGTCAGTAAATCACAAAAAAAAACATTAAATAATGTCAAAGCATTTTCAATTTAATATTCACTCTGTTAGAGTCCATTTTTAAGTACACAACCACATTCAACCTTCGAATTCGTCGTCGTATCAGTCGGTCCCAAAATACTTTTGCCCAAAGTGGTTTGGGGCCACTGGGTGAAGTTCTGAAGTGAGGATCTTCATTTTGGGGACATAGTCGACCACGGCCTGGACCGCAGCCGGGGTACAAAATAGATTTGATAGAATTATACGTTCTTCTTTTACTCCATGTTGTGTTAATACGTTTACAGCCTGTAAACCAATTTAAAAAATATATTTTTGTTGTTTCATAGAAAATATGTTTATTACTAATAGAGGCAATAGCTTGGTTAGATTTAAAACTTTTTTTGGACATTTCACATTTAAATCAAGCAAAATATTTTAAGATTCATACTTATTTAGCTAAGCAGATTTTGATAAAAAATACTTTAAACTTTGAAGGATATGGAGGATATTTTGATCATAATATTTTTTTATACCACACAAGTGACAACCAGGCAGGTGAGTAACCTGATGGTAAGTGATTGCTGTCGTCGATAGACATTAGGGATCAATAGGGTAGTGTCTTGCTTGGGTCAATAAAAATTAATTATTAGTCCGTCGGTAAGACAAAAATACAAAGTTATAGCGCATCAAAGTATAGGAGTGGGGCTTGTGACGTCACTTCGTCGTAAAATTTGCACCACGGCGCGGCGTGACGTCACGCAATTTTAACGCACTATATCCTCGACATTATTCGTTTAGGGAACAAAATAAAAAATACGTGTCCAATATTTTTTGGTAATCTAACTGATGGATTTACATAGATTTTTTCAAAACCAAAATCAAAACTCATTTATTCAGTTTAGGCCCTGGTAAAGCACTTATGAACGTTACAATTGACTCTACCACCGGTTCGGAATACACTTCAACTGACGAAGACTAGGATACTACTTTTAGGATACTTACTACCCTATTGAAGCATACCTGTTTAACAGTATTCCCGGTAGACATGATAGGGTACATGAGCAGCACCTGTCTCCTTGCAATGTCTTCGGGGAACTTGGCGTAGACGACGTGCGCCTCGTGCGTGTCCGTGTCACTCTCCACTAGGATCTTACCGATGCGGATCGAGCGGCAGCAGTCGCGGAGACCCTGTACAGTGCACAATATATATATACATACTGGGACAGTCTTCACATAACCGTCTGATACCAAACAAAGCAGAGCTTGTGCTATGGATATGGCTTTTATTATCTTGGTATTTTTTTGTTTTAGTTAACTATGTCGGTAACTAATGCGGGTTATAATTTTTTATGTATTTTTGTATTAGTTTAAGAATAAAATTGTTAAACATTTGAAAAAAAAAGCCAATATAGTCAAATGGTCCAAAAATATTTAAAAAATGTAACCTTGCTGAGTTTCTTGCCGGTTCTTCTCAGTTGAAGGCTGACTTCCTAACCGGTGGTAACTTCTGTAATTCGACCTTCATAAGTGCCCTTCTAGGGCCTAAACTGAATAAATGGTTTTGACTTTGACTTTGATATGCTGGGACATAATGTTTTTTTTTTTTACTTTGGATAAGCTTGTGTTTGACCACAATCTCACCATGGCAAGTGATGTGGCTGAAGGTGGTAAGCACACAAAACCTGCAGCTGTCGGAACACACCCATAGGTGTTTGGCGACAGATTTTTTCATTTTTTTTTCAATGATTTGGTGGTAGCCAGCCAGTCGGGACTACACTACCACCGTGCTATGGTTTCCTCATTATGTTTTCCTTCACTGAAAGCTCAAGCTCATTGTAGGATTCGAACCCACGACCTTCGCCGTGGCATCCGACGTCACTACCACTGAGCTATCATCGCCTTAAAACATTCTTCACGCAATCATCAAATACCAAACTAAGCTGAGCTTGTGCTATGGAAACCAGATAACATATATACATACATGCTTTATGGTTTTGTAGACCTAGCTCCCTCCCAAGATGAAAATCTGTTGCCAAGCACATACTTTAGTTAGCCATGACTTCTTCAGCATGTAATTCCAAAAATTCATAACATTTATGAAAATCTGTTAAGCTGAGCTACTTACGTGTAAAAGTCTAAGAACAGTTGAAATATTCTGAACAATATATAAACATATTAATATTATATGAGGAAGTGCCTTTATTTATTCTTCATTCATGCAGGAACTATACAGCTCAGCGGTATTTCGAATGTTGTTCTCAATAAAAAAATATAAGAAATTAAAATTCTGTTATTCCTAAAAGCGATGATAGCTCAGTGGTAGTGACGAAGGTCGTCGGTTCGAATCGTACAATGAGCTTGAGCTTTTGGCGAAGGATACCATAGCATGGTGGTAGGGTACTTAGTAGTACCTGACTGGCTGGCTACCACCATCAAGTAGAAACTCGGTTGTCAAGCTGCACTTGAGAGCCAGTTTCCATCTAGGCTTATGTGCTTACCACCCTCGGCTACATCATCACTTACCATAGTAAGATTGCGGTCAAATACAAGCTTAGCCAGAAGTAAAAACACACACACCTGCTCCATAGCCTCCCCTGATCGTACAATAGAGACGCCACAATTCCCTGCTCCATACTTTAGTCCTTTATAAAGTGCACCCGTGGGGGTAATCACCTCACAATCAGTGAACGGTAGCTTGTTCAAACTCTCTTCTATGACGAGGCGGATCAGACGGTCTGCGTAGAACTTGAAATCACTTCTTGTTGTGTTTCTGAAAGTTTTGGAATGGATAAAATTAAATGACTTGTCTTTCATTCTTTTTGTGTTTTGATATTTGCTCAGAATACACAAATGTACAAAAATTATTAATAAGTGAAAATTTATTTTAAAATCTCACAATAATTACAGTACTTGAGTCTTGAGAACATGATAAAAAATGCATTTGTTATTATTGTTGTGGTTTATTTAGTTTGCCAAAAGGCAGGCAAAGGCATATTTATAAACCGCCTAAAATGCTTCTTAGTAAAAAAATGTTATTATTGCCTTGATGATTTTTTTAATGACCATTTTATTAACCCTAATAATTAATAGAATAAATGTAGTAATATTATAATTTATAAAATGATTCGGTCCGTCTGCCTTCCTAGACTATTGTTCAATTGCTATACCCTATTAGGGTCATGTATGTGATAATTTTTTATGTACCTATGCAATAAAATTGAGTATTGAGTAAGGTTCAGAGCCATACAGCCTAGTTTTATTTGATATTTCCTTTTATTGGTCAAATTTACATCACTCACAGTCACTATACTTCATTTTATGAGTGAAGCGATCCATACATTTTCATCGAATTGAATTAGGTATTCACTGATATTGTTGTGATAACAGCATTTTATTATATAACTTTATTATCATATGTAGTATTCCTCTCAATATGAGTTTGAAGGAAGTAAGTCTGTATTTGGATCTATAGGACATAGAATAGCCTTAGAACATTGATGAAACTTTAGAAATTATGTTTACCCACAAAGGTTGTTGTAGAATGATGGTAGGAGGCATTTAATTAGATCCGTGTAGTTATATATTCATAGATTAAAAGTAGGATATATATACATTTACCTTTTTACTTCTCAGGACGGGTGAATAAGATACATGATTTTGTAACCTAACTTACTTGTCTCGTAGAATAGTTTGCAGCTCCTTAATGTTGTCATTTGAAGGTAAAAGGGTCAAGCTGTCGCCAAATTGCTCCTTTACATCGTTCGCGTCCCATTGTCTGATATCGTTGTCAATCAAATCCATTGCTTTTATTGACTAGCAACTAGCACACCGTGTTCGATTGAGTATAAATAAATGTCAATGTCAAAAAAACAGCCAGCTGCTTGTCAGCTGGTACATTCGTTCAGTAACATCAATAAATTTCAGTGATGTGAATGCGTATTTGATAGAACAATTTATAATAATTGTATGCATATTATTGCATATGCAACTCAAAATTGTCTATTTTTTTATAGAAATTACTATTTTACAAAAAAAAAATAGCAGCTTGAATTTGTTTCTGCATGGATGAAAAACAAACCAACAAGCAATTTTATTTTTGAACGAAATATACTCGAGGCTGTCATGAAAAAATTGCTTAAATTCTACTTTTAGGTAGAATAAAAAACCTTAGTGCCGTTAGAATATACCAAAAAACAAGAGATACTCAAGGACAGGTTTTGTTATAAATGGCTGGTTTAATAATCAAAGTATAAATATCTCTAAATACATACATCCAAAATTATTATTTATGTTGAATTATTTATTAACCTTTAATGCTGGGTACGCCCATTACATTATAATCTGTACAATACCAAAACTACTGGCTCAGCAACAAAACTGTTTATTAGATCCATACTGAATATTGCTACATCTAGGATAAGCAAGTAATAGATTTTTTTCAAGCCAGCTGCAGTTTAGCTGATAGATGACAGTTGGTCACTCAATACATAGCTTGAATATTTTGTTTTGGTTGTTTTAAGCATTTCTGTTTAGGAATAGGAATGATTAATAAAGGAAACAAACATAATGATTACGCATTAACGCTTTATTTGCCCAGAAAATACAAATTAATGATTGCAAGAATAATTCCACTTTTTTACGTTGTAGTTTACAATGCTGTTAATAACTTGCTATATTCTATTTTTTTTACTTGTTTTTAATTTCTTGTACTACCACAAAACATTGTTCACAAAAATATATTTTTAAAATACTTCAATATGGAACTGTGACCGCTAATCCGTTCTAAACAACAGTTTCTTGTAAATGCAAAAAAAAAGATTAAATGCCAGGTAGATGAAAACTGTATCGAACCACTTCATTGAAATGATAATCTTGATAGTTAAAAAATGCATGTTAAGCAAAAAAATTACATCACATAGGTATGATAGTTATTGATGTTCTGTTGTGCACAAAAAAAACTTAATTTGACAGGACTAAAAATATTACTGTCCCTTTCCCACTTGATGAATATGATAGAGTGTGTCCAATTAAGTTATGTTTACTTTTATGCATAACAATATCAACACCATTACCTAAAAACTTGTTTCAAATTTTAGAATAAAAAGAAATTGTAATAGAAGTTATACATGATTGCAAATTTGTTTAAACCTGTAGGTTTATACAACTGGCGGAATATTATAAATATACAATAAATAACTATAACAAACTTCTTCGTTAGCCGCGTACTGACTGAGCGAGCAGCGTCGCGAGGCAGCCGCGCGAGGCTAACGTTGCGAAGCAAACGTCCGAGGCTGCCTCGCGAGGCTGCTCGCTCAGTCAGTACGCGGCTATTCACATGTGTATTATACATAACAAACTGGGTATGTATGTAGATGTAAGTTTAAGTATAAATAAACGGTGTTCATATTACACAAATTATGAAAACTCCTACATTATAAATTAATTTACAAACATAGGACCGTTGACGTGTAAAAAGCGACAAAAAAAATAAAAAACTAAAAATAACAATGACAATACAAAATAAAACCGTCACAATGTACTCTCGATAAGGCGCGGGTTAGACATGCTAATAATAATAATCAACTGCATCGTTTTGCACTAAATAGCAGTTCTACGGTTAACCCCGAAACCCATTATTTAATCTAATGACACTCCTCACCTCCAATGTCCTCAAACATGATGGTATAATTAGTTTAATGCTATAATATTATTCTAAACTCACCTTTGTTTTCATTAATTATAAAGCGGACACAGTATAAATACCAACAGCAGCTCAATTGAAACCAATTCTCTCTCATTTATTTTTTTACTGCCAAATATTTATACTGTGAAATCGGACTGGACAATAAAAAAAAATAGGCTACTTCAAAATACCTACCTTAAATTGTGACTCGTATTTGTAACGGTACTAGACAAAATTGACCCGACTAACTCCTAACCTAAATCTGCAAACTGACTCGTTACCATTTCGTAGAGAAATCACTTCAGCGGAAAGAATAATCTCTATACTATTAGAATTTAGGACTAAGCTAGTCTTTGCGTTTACTCTTTCGTTTAGCCCAAAGCATATTTTACTTTATAACATATTCTATTAATTAGTAAATCACAAAATAGTGACTTCGACAATAACAGTTATATCGATATTGGACAATTAAATGACGCCTTAAACTTTAATTTGTATGCGTCCAATGTTAGCGTCAAGACCCCGACTAAGTCTAATTAAGTCTACGTTCACAGCGGCCGGGTTTACGTTACGTAAGGGCGGCGCCTGCGCACCTTCCGCGGCGTTAACGTTAACGCAACAATTATTGTTACGTATCGCTCGTGGAAGCGTTTTAATTTGAACTTTCACTTATGCCCGGTACTCGTTACAGACATTATTTACATATTGCATTATACATAAAAAGCACAAACTCTTTGGTGGTTCAGAATCTGCGCCACGATGTAAAAGTTAATTCAACATTTTCAACTGTCAATTTCACAAAACTATAATTATATTGCTTATGTTACTAGCAGGAATTACAATACACTTTGTGCGCTTGTTTGACAAGCATATCAAAGTATTTACCCCTACGGTCGTACAGTCAAAGATACATACTTACATGTTTAATAACCGTCATTCAATTTTCAATGTTAAAACAATTAAGAATGTTAATAGTTATGCCAAATCGGTTTGTTACAGTAAAGCTTGTATGTATACAAATACACTAGTTTTTGTTGTATTCAAAAATACCTATTAGTTTTGATTTTACAGGCATTTAAACTTACGATAAAATCTAGTCCCGCTAACAGTCACGTGACCGCAGGTGACGTAAATTTACAACGCTCCGCTTTGAGCGAGTGTTGTGAGATGACGTCACACCGTCACACGAGTACGTCACATCGAGTACGAGGCCGCATCGCGCGTTTACTTCTATAAATCGGAAACTAATTGACATATTAAAGTAATTCTTTCACTTGTATTTTTTATTTTTGACAGAGAATATGGAGAGCTAATATTCAAAATTTGTTAACATTCTTAATTGGCATTAAGTAGAAAATATTAATTATTACTTGAGACTGTATGTGAGTTTGACTGCACGCAAATTGTATACAAGCGCAAAACGATAATCTTTACTATTCCGATTTAAATGTTTATAAACTACCCCATTTACAAATAAATTACATTAAAAAAACACTCGTACCTTCTTTCATTAAGTAATAAATATAATAACAACAAATTAACCATGCTTTTACATAAGTACACGTTTTGGATATAGCTTTAGGAAGTTTTGATGAGAACAGCTCCAGAGAATTATTAGTTAGGTATATGTTATGTCTACAAAATAAACAACTCTAAATCAAGGTGATACAGTTTAAAATGGCTCGCATGATTGTGATGTATAAATTCAGATTTTTAAATACACAGAGCCTCCACTAACCTAAAGTAAATAAAAATAAAAAATGCAAATAAATGTGTCTTATATCTCCATTAATAGAGTCTATGTTTGTATGATTTGTATTGTACTCTAGGCCCTGTGTACACATATTTATCTAAAACTTGATCACGGGTATTTTAATTTACAGGTTATTGTCACTGTAAATAAAGTTCTTTTTGTATTTATTGGGTACTCAATATATGTTTGATTTTAGTCATTATTCGAATTTAAATTTCGAATTCCACACATGTGTAGTCGAGGCCTCTTGTGCCAAAAGAGACAAACATAGAGAGCCAAACAGAGACAACCTCTTGTCAAAATGAGATGATATTTAATCTTCAAACACAGCGTTGCCATTTGTTTTTTTACTTGTACTACTGTTTTATTTACACAACTTTTTTGTACTATGGATTATTCAAGGAGTTTCCTTTATTTTTCTTCCTAAACCCAACGTTACTCATTTAAAAGCATTATGTATCACTGAAGGGACGTCGCCAATGTTCGCAAGCGTAGTCATGTACGCACTAGAGGACATTTGGCCTATCTACAGTTTCCCCATAGACCTTACAACGAAGGAGGTAATGAGAGTGCCTTTAATAGCCTACAACTTCAACTTACGGGGATAATCGTAATCCCCTAGAAGACATTATGGTGTAATGAAGTACAGGCAAGTTTGGAAAAGTACTGCTGAACTGAACTTGTAATTTTAATTATTTATGACTAATTTTAACCTCAAAACATAACTATAGCTAATGTCTACAGCTGTGACGGTTGTGTACTAGCCTAATTAGTCCCCTAGTGTGTATACGGCTAATAAAGCGTCCCGCCATTGCAACATAAACATATCTAGCATGGAATGTAACTCACGCACGACGTCCTCCAGATATTCTGACGAAGAATGAGACACGACGCCAATTTATACTTCAATTGCGTCCTCAATTTATTGACATCATTTGCAATCTAACTAAATATTATCGCTTACTTTTAATTTACACTATCCGTAAGATTTTTTTTTAGACAAACGTGTTATTGAATTGTACGTACTTATAAAGCCTTATACAGGATGTCCGGCAAGTAGTACGATAACCTTAAGGGGGGGGGATAGGTGGGTCACCTACCAAATATACAAAAATGACCTCAAAAGTGTCACCATTTTCGAGATATTCAGATTTTTAAATATCTCGAAAATGGTGATACTTTTTTTACTGTAAAGCTTGTTACAGCCCACCTATGGACGATTCACCAAGGTAATTATATATTTGGTAGGTGACCCGTCCAACTATCGCCCCCTTAAGTTTGTGGTACTACTTACCAGACTTGTCATTTAGCAATATCTAAACGCACATTAAATCTGAGGACGCAATCACAATACACCGTCGTAACCCCATATCGCCACCAAAACGAATAACAGTCTGCATTATAACTATAATATATCACTGACATCGACTAGTGAGCGACGACGCCATTCCTTAATCTAGGATACCCGTTGAACCCAACACTTTTCTTCTCTATAATATCTGGCATGGGTTCCGTCTTCGCTTTCTTCCCACGCTTGGGCGATAGATACGCTTTGTAGAAGAACTGGGCGAATAGAACGAAGTAAGAGAAATACATGGCCATTGATAGTCTGATGTTCATTTGGCTGACGTTGCACGTGTTCTGGGGCGCCGACGTCATGTAGTTGTGGGCCCATATGTTGATAGCGCACCCGACTATCATCTGGGTGAGTTGGAGTACCGTGATCGTCATTGCCAACATCTTCGGAGGGTACTTACCCATGCTGACGAGCGAGTAGTAAGAGTACATGACGCTGCAAAAGAAATAATACTTTATGTTACACGTTATATGGTTCCTTTTAATAATAGAGTTTTACCACACCTTTTTTGTTAGGGTTTCATTAAAAAATAGTAGATTATGGTACAAGTGTGTAAAGTTGGTCATTACGGCTGAGGCGCAATTGAGACCCGAGCCGCTAGGTGAGGGTCATAAGAGAACCGAGGACGGTAATCATCAATACACACGAGTATCATACGACGTTTTTCAACACAGTTGTGAAGAAAATAATACAATTTTTTTTGCAAGTACACTGGGTGCAAATATAGGTACACCGGGTGTAAATATAAGTACACCGGGTGCAAATATATTTTTGGTTCGGGTGACGTACTTTGAAGCATGAGTTTTTGTGCGCTTTTTGGCCTCATCATCGTAACATACCAAGGAGACATCTGGTCAAACAAGCCTAATTCAAAGTAAAACAAACAATACCGTATTGTATTTGAAAATACAATAAAAGTAATACAACCAATATCGGATGCCTTTCGTTATGCACTAAAAATATAACCATTGTTGTTTTAGTTATACACACAACTTATCAAGGTTATATAGGCGGTGACCAGACAAATGATATGAGTACTTGTCAATAATTAGGTCTTTACTAATGAAGTTGCCGTTCTACAATAGGCCATTTGAAATGTAATTTATGTATGGCTGGCAATAAATTCTAAATTCAAATTACATATTTTTATGTTATTTTCAAATTCTGTCATTTGTGAATTGATTAGTGTTTTGTTTTCCCGCGTTCCCATACCCTTTAGGGGTTAAATTTTCAAAAATCCATTCTTACTGCCTAGTAGTAATCTATCTGCCTTTCAAGTTTGTATGTAGCATTTATACTTTCTGAGATTTCGTGATTAATCAGTGAGTGGTATTTCGCTTTAACATATGTAGCTCTCGCAGTTTCACCCGTGTTCCTGTGGGATCTTATTGTGCCAAGTTTCATCAAGATCGGTTAAGTAGTTTCAGAGTTAATCGCCCATCAACATCGTGAAACGGGAATTAAGATATAGACTCTGACAATGTTTTTTTTTTTTTAACTTTTAACTCATTTATTCACTATAAATTTTATGAAACACTCAACATGTGCAGTGATAGTTGTTATAATGCGTGGTCTTGTGGCATCGCAAGGACGATTCTTCTCTCGCTCAAACGAATTATATGTTTATTGTAAAGGGATGGAGAAGAGGAATGTTGACGGGCCGTCTGATGTGGTCCAAATTCCAATCCTAATATCGTATTATTGCAAATTCGACTATCAAAATCCGCCGGCTAAAATCCTTATCGGATAAATAATAAATTACAATATCTATTACAATGGATTACAATTATAAATAATGATAATCATGAATGTTTTTAACTTGATATCAGTTAAGTAACAATGCCAGGTGTTTACAATAGGTAGATATTAATGATCTTTTCAAGCAATCTTTATGATCTGGTATTCTTGTACGATATGGTCAATGCCTGTAAAACAGTAAATGCCGTGACTGGCACCGCAGCCTCAAGATAGGAAATCAATTTAGAAAAATAAACCATACATTAAAAATAGATTATGAAATATACGGGTCAAAAACTCTTTCAATACAACGCCCGACAAAATGTAGAAGTGGGATATCGAGTTTTATTCAACCGAAACATTGACATATCAAATCTAGTAATCAATGTAGTTTCTAAATTAGATTATTATGATATTTTCCAAATAAATTAAAATCTTTTTTCCAATAATTTTCCCACTTCTACAACTAGACACGCAATCGCCAATATGACTGTACACATAAGTTAACATGAAAAGATAATAAGCAATTGTGTCGTTTGTTGTTACAGCCAAGAATACATACAATTTGTTGAAGCTTTGTTCCGCGAACCTAAGAACATTAAGTATCTTTATAAGTAAGTATCTTTTTATCCAATGATAATATAGATGACGTGCATAGGGTTGCCAACTTATTTTTAAAATAAAGTATATTGAGTTCGGAGAGGGAAAATAAACAGTACCTAATCCGCACGTGTGTCTCAGTCTTGACAATTTGACATTGACAGTTCAGTTCTGAAACGTGGACTGCGTTGCATTCACGTTTACTTTTTACACAGGCTATGAAAACTAGTCATGCCGAAAACACTATGGTGTATTTAAGTACCTACTTTATTTTTGTTCAATAGTAAAAAGAATAGGTAATGTAGTGAAAAACAGTAGGAATTAGTTGGGAACCGTAATTGCGTCGCTTTTAATTTAATTTATGGGCAAAGTTGTAATTATTTAAATGATGGAAGACCTATAATGAAAACATATTTTTTTTATACATAAATGATTATGAGTGATAACTGTCATGTAATACTCATTGTTTCGTTAAAGTCGTATGTCACGACATTCGACACCAAAAGAAGTAAATAATTTTAAAATTAATATAATAATTACCGCGCGGCGTACATAATTAAGCCGACTGTTTCGTGGCTACATTTATTCAACTTCCAACTTTTTTTATGTTAGAGGACAACATACAAGCGGGTCACGTGATGGTAAGTGACTATCGTCGCCTTAACAATAGCAATGCCAGGGGAAATGCCAATGTTTTCTCGACCTTTTTTTTACTATAAAATTTAAAACATAACATAATGGCTGAACTGATTTAGATGAAACTTAGCATTTAGATAGATACATCATATTCTATTACCCTAGGTTTCCTGGAAGTGATCGTTTCAGCCATAATGCCGCCTAAATTGTTTTCATTATAATTGATCTTACTTAATCATAAATGTGAATGTTCGTTCGGATGTGAATATGTTTGTGACTCTCACGCAAAAACTACAGCAAAAAATTTACTGAAACTTGACACACAGGTTAACCATATCTGGAATAATAAAGGATACAAATCCCGGGAAAAGATAAAGGAACGCGGGGGACATTTAGTGACTAAATAATGATACTTTACACCGGCCATAGATTGTTATAAATGAACACACTCACCTGTGAACACAATAGTTCATCACAACGAACCAACGTGCCGACGACGTGTACTCAGTGAACGAGTACCAAGTGTACAGGAGCACGGTGATGTGGTGGTACCAGTGGAGGAAGATAAGGGGCTTCTTGCGCAGCACTATGAACACTGTGTCACCGAGCTCTGGAAGCTTCGACAGCACGAACATCATCGTCCAGAACCCGGACACTTTGTCTTGCTCGATGAAGCTGGAATATACGTGTGTGTTCGTTAATAACTTGCAATTGATTTAATAGTGTAATCAGCAGAGAATGGAGTGAAATACACTGAAATAGTAACTAGTAGCTTTACGGCCCGCAGTTTTACCCCCCAAAAGTTAGTGGATACCCACGAGTACTACCTATTATATACCTACCTTTAAAGTTTGTAGCATTTATATTTTCTGATATTTCGTGATTAATTAGTGAGTGTTTCGCTTTTATATTACATTCTGATAACCTACCTTCCACCAATAAACTTATAATGAGCGAGTCACGAGTCAGTAACTGATAAAAATATTGGTTTTTGAACGACTTTATGTCGTGGTTTTTTTTTATTGAAATTTGAGATTACGTAAATAGACGGTCTTACTAGACACGCAAATATTTTTTAAACTAACATACTTACCACGTAAGCGAATCATGACAAAAAATCGTGTATAACATTATGAATTTCTGTCAATCATTCCAAAAGTTAAGTTACAATTTAAAATTCGGCACGCGACGAATTTTCATAAGATCATGACAACATAAAATGTTAATTGCTGGCAATGTAAGCAATGTAAGTATACAAATAAAAATCTTTATTATTGAAATTCAGTTCGTATTCAAAATGTGTAGTCTCCTCGACTATTTCAAAGTTCAAAAGGTTGATGAGCAGACTGGGTGGACCATCTGATTTTAATAGGTATGTGACTATAGGGGCAGCAAATATTTGACAAACAAATTTTCAATCAAAGTAAAAGCCATTTATTTTAGGTTTGCCATTTATTCAGTTTAGGGTGATCTATTACGGCGATTTAAGGTGCAAATCCGAGACGGACCGCAGACCGCAAACAAGCGCTACTGGTTTCTATGAATATCTATTAAATTGATTCCGAGCGTGCGAAAGCGACACTACTATCTATGAAAGCGTGGCGACATTGCAGTTTGCGGTCTGCGGTCGGTCGTTGCAAAATATATGAATTAACAATTAAAACATTACTTTTTGCTTGCCAAACTCAAATCTATTTTAGTCAGTTAAGGCTAGCAAATAACACCTGTTTTTGGTAATGTAATTTATAATCAATCCATTCATTTAGTGCGACAGTCTTATTCGCATCGTGAGAATCAGCCGTATTTAAAGGGACTGACATATCAATTCACCTTCTTTTTATTAAATGTGATAATGAGTGATAATATTATAGAGTTTTATATGAAAATACTGGAATGTGACGTCATAAATATACACCATCATAAGGTCTACTCTTTGTCGGATTCTCGGAAATTTAATTTGATTTGTAATTTATATGTCGAGCTGAATAAATATTTTCAATTGCATTGCAATTTGAAATAATGAGGAAGGAACAAAATCTTGTAATTATGTGATTGTGATTGTTTAAGCTGACAAGGTTATGGTTCCTAACGTCTTTGCAACTTAACAATACTTGCGTGTTCAAACGAACATGCATAAGCACGCAAATAGCAAAGAAAATATATTTTTTAACATTAAAAGTGCTGAGAATAATATTTTGTCAAAAAAATCAAACAATGTATTTTTCTTAAAATAAAATATCTAATTCAATAAAATTAAACTCACCATGGTGAGATTGTGGTCAAACACAAGCTTATCGAGAATTAAAAAAAAAAACTAAAAAAAGTTCATAGAATAAATGAAATAATCATTATGAATGTAATTTTTTTTTTACACTACCGTCTAATAATTTTAAATGTAGGTACAGGTTTCATCAGTGTATATTATATTTGAGAACATAAAATAAGATGGCTTATCAAAAACCACCACAACATTCACTACGTAAAAAGATTATGACTAGCTATGCAAAGCTAAAAGTTTCCTCTAACTAAATTCAAATAACCAGCAGTAATACAATCAGATTCAAAACATTTCCACCGACATCCGAATCAAACCCACAATTTCCAATAATATCTAGATATAGCAGCGCCCTCAATCGACACCACGAACGAAATCATACTATCATATATCAGACGGAACAACGTAAACAATATTTATACTGCGAAAATTACATCAGCCTGCGGTCAACTCTACATCCGCAGACCGCGTCACTGACAAATAGAAAGTGGTCGATTATGTAAGTTGAGAATTATGCGCAAGCGCCGACCGAATACCATTGACAGAGCAGTCGATGGGTTTGATTAACCCAGTAACTCTGTTATGTATTTGTTACGTACGACTTTAGGCGGCTTTTAGGTCATTAAAACTATTAGCAGCCTTTACTTTACGTCTAGAGACGGAAGTATGACCCAAGCTAATTGGAAACGGTGAAAGAAAGAGTACCTTAGTGTCTTAACTAAAGATAGTTAACGTCCTTGCCATTTCGCAATCACTTATTTGGCAAAGGTCACCAGTAAGTTTTGTGAAAGTGCCGTCTGGCAGTTTTTGGGGAGACTATAGGTATACAAGAACCAGACCTGACGTCGGTAGTATGAAATGAATCTTCCGAAGTATTAGCGCTAAGATCTCCCAAACTTTTTTTAAGGCGATGATAGCTCAGTGGTAAGTGACGTCGGATACCGCGGCGAAGGTCGTGTGTTCGAATCCTACAATGAGCTTGAGCTTTCGGTGAAGGAAAACGTCTTGAGGAAACCATAGCACGGTGGTAGGGTAGTAGCCGTAGCCGCTTTTGTAGTACCCGACTGGCTGGCTACCACCCTCAAGTTGGAAATCTGTCGCCAAGCACCTATCGGTGTGTTCCGACAGTTGCACTTGAGAGCCAGTTTCCATCTAGGCTTTGTGTGCTTACCACCTTCGGCCTCATCATCACTTACCATAGAGAGATTGCAGTCAAACACAAGCCTATCCAGAATATTAAAAAAAAAACGAAAAAAACTTAGCATTTTACTCGTTCAATATTATTAGTAGCTACGTACAATTTGTTTTCGAGTGACGATGGAACACTTGATGACGACACGCATGTCTTCAATGTAAACGCACAATCCACGCCACCGTCTCATGTTATTGTTTGCTGGTTCATAGATCAATTGATAACTTAACACCAGGTGTCATGTTTTTCGGTTCCTATTCTTTTTTTTGTCGTCCGTCACTCAAATTCAATTCATTGACGTTTAGTGACGATTCAATTGAGTGTTTGCTGTTAGTAAATCTTATTGTGCCTATTTAATTATGAACATTTGCTTCCTATGTCAAATGTTATTTAACCTTACCCTCATCACACAATTGTCACCCAATGTGATGTTTCTTGTATAAATACAAGACATTGAAAAAGTGCCACACGACTACAGAATGTTAAAAGGTTTAGGCAAATACGAACCGGTATATATTCATTAGAAGCCTCTTCAACATTTTGATAATTTCGAACTAGATTCCGGAGAGTAATTTTCCTTTTTTTTATTCTGGCTTGTTAAGTGATGATGTGGCCGAAGGTGGTAATCACACAAAGCCTAGATGGTAACTGGCTCTCAAGTGCAGCTGTCGGATCCCACCGATAGGTGCTTGGCGACTGATTTTCAAATTGAGGGTAGCCAGTCAGTCGGGTACTACAAAGTTTCCTCACGATGTTTTCCTTCACCGAAAGCTCAAGCTCATTGTAGGATTCGAACCCACGACCTTCGCCGCGGTATCCGACGTCACTACCACTATATAATCGCCTTATGATAACTGTATCCACTTTCCTGTGTTCAGGGCCTCACCTAACCTTTATGAATGAACGTAACATCTATTACGAAAGTGGTTCTTGATAGGTATCATTGAATACAGGTAGTTTTATAACAAGGTTTGCTACGCTACTCCAGTGAAGCCTTGACATTCGTGCAACATTTATACAGGTTTACATTATTGATGGAAAACATTCTACTGAAGTATTTAATCTTTTATCGTCTGAGATACGTTTTTCAACGATTACGTCTTTCTTGTATTTTAGATAAATCCAGAATGATCAAAGTCATTAAGAAACACTTGAAGAATGACTGTTTATGTTTTATAAGATTTTATGTGAAATGCAATTAGACTGATAATATGTTATAAATAAAAAGTTGTGGTTAGTTACGGAAGCAGGATAAAGATATAAATATCATTAACGACGTCAATAATTTGGTCCCTCAAGTTAATAGCATGGGTATTTGTCCCATACTACGATGACCTAAATGATAACAAAAAACACTATTCGAGATAATGAGAAAAATCACAAAGCCCTTTAGATTATAAAGAATGTTTAAAACTGTACCGAAGAGAAATGTGAAAGATTGTGTGGGTGGTAACATGAAAAGAAAAGTGCTAACTTCTCCTTAAAATGAAAAGCATTCTGGTTCTTAAAATAGTATCTTTACAAAGATGGAAAAATATTGTAAAATAAGTAATCTAATCTGGTAGATAATGAAAAAATGTTTTCTATTTCACTTATGTGGGGTTTCGTCTTTCCATCATTTCGGAACTCACTTCTCATAACAATAATGTTGTGTGATTGTGACTTGACATCTCTTAACCTTGTGACTACCAGCGATGATGACACATTTTAGGCAGCTAAAAACAATTTGGAAGGTCTTAATTTTGTCCTTGATTTACGACTCGCTTCTTCTGAATAAATGAATAAACATAATTGTAAGATAATGAGGAAAGGTTAACTTGCATTGATCATCACTAGACCCCATCAAATAACTCATTTAGTCAGTTTTACATGAATTCCTTGAAATTTAATGGCCTCTAACAAAATCAATTAATAACTATACCCGTACTGAAATAATTAAACGACTTGGAAGAGTTCCAATTCTCCACTGGATTGGATTCCGCTTCAGATTGTTTTTCGATTAATTCGTACATAAATATCTGGACTATTTTAAATCGGAAGCCTTCGACAGTTTTATAAGAGCATAATTTCCTGTTTATGGTTTTGAGAATCAGTAAATGCGAAAATCGAATAACTCCGGGATAATTTTGTACTTATTCCACTCGTGATGAAACGCAAGTCGAAGTGTAAATCAATATTTAGATCCGCCTGACTCATATGCAAATATTTTGCGTCAGTATTTATATGTAGAAAGATGCACCGAAGGACGACTTTCAATAAAAAGATTAACTTAATAAGCACAATTCCAGCAAAAAATGAAAATGCAGAGTCTACATTGGAAAAAAGTTCCAAACGAAGCGACTTTGACCGTGACCGTTGTAAATGCTCCCACGTTCTCCAAATAGTTGTCCAAATCGATACTTGGCTCGAATATACCGGAGAATTGGGGAGCGTTTTGGGATATGACCGCGGTGACGTCATTGAAGAGAAGAAATTATACCGACGCGGTTATCTTAGAACGAGAAAAATCATCAGTCAAGATTACAAGAAGACAATCAAAACTCTTATTTCTTAGGAAATTACTCCGCGCAAAATTGGAACGACTTATCATTAAAATTTTAAGGCGTTCAATAATTAACGATTTTTATATTTATGAGTTAACAATGACTTCTCAAACACCGTAACTTGCAATGTTTTATAAAAATTACATCACATACAAGGGGTAGGTAATAAAACAACTCGAAGATGAGGTAAAGATAAATAAAGGAATATTACGTAGGGCTCTAAGATCCCAAGTTCGTTTGTACTTGGTTCCTAAAATAGCAATGCTTCAGAATATTACGTAAAGGGTTCACATTGTAGTTATACCCACGAATGGCAAACAAAACCCAAGAATATAAATTAAATTATCCAACGAAGAGGCCGTATCTCTCTGTTTACTTCACTACCAATCCAGCCAATTGCATTAGTGTATTGCATTAACAGCATTGTAATGAAACTATTTGGATATATGTACATAATTTGATTAACTCTTGAATTTGATACAAATTAATTTAATAGAAAAATACAACTACCAAAAAAGAACTATAAAATTAAGCATTAACAGGTTGTTTGTCTCAAGGTTACTATTTGAGACCAGTTTTTGTTATGTTAATTAGTAAAAATAGTTGTTCGACCAAAGTTAGTTGTTAAAGTTAATACTAGACACTCATGTGTGAAAGCAATTTCGTTAATTTTATTAATTTATGGAGGAGCGAGGTGTTAGACTCCTCCATAGAAAAGGGAAGATCTTCCGCCATGCTAGGTCATCGTGCCTGGGGACCGCGGTCCAACTGTAGTGTAGATGTTGGAAGGTTGTATATATGCAGATCGCTTGGAATACTTCGATAGCGCGATGTAGATTATTGGAGCGCCATCTATCAAGGAGTCCGAACTATATCTGTGTTGTAGATAGATGTCGCTACAATTTCAATATTTAATCAAACTGACCAATGAATTTATCGAGCATCATGTAAATGTTATCTATACGTGTTAGTAGTAAGATGAGCTAATACGGTAAGTGATAAAACACTGGAGATGAAATCGTCATTTATGTATCCGAATAGAAAAATAAATGTAAGAACGTGACCATTTGTGCTTTTCCTACTATTTACTTTGCATTATAGTAAACATAGTATTATTTAACAAGTTCTACATGGAATATGTCGGTAAATAAAGGTAAGCGGATGTCGTATAATAACTGCAATTTTCAAGGACCCAAGTAAGTTAAATACTTAATGACTACTTGTATCATATTGTTATGTTAAAGTGTTTAATCCAAGTCGGACCAAAAACTGGAAAATTTGTTTGTATCATGAATTCAGCAGGGGTATAGACAGATTGATATTTGGGGTGTATTTTCGAAACTTATGTTGGGAATCAAGCTGAAAATCTTTAATAAATTAATCTGTTCCATCAATTCAGCAGCGGTATAAATGGGTTGATATTTGAGGTGGCATATTTTCGAAATTTATGTTGGGAATCAGACTGATCAAGTTTAATATTGGGCAACCCTAAACTCGTGATAAATAAATTTTCATACATTTTGATGGAGAACTAACCTATACGATAAGGTTGTTTATTGTTTACTGCTGTATATGAAGCATACGTTAGGACACACATACCTTGAGATTGCGGGCAAACATGAGCCTGTCAATAGAGCATTTGTTTTTAAAATAAATTTGTTCTATTCAAAACTGTTTTTTATACCACTACTTAGTGACAACTAGGCAGGTGGGTCAGCTTTTTTTGTTTTTTTTTTTTAATTCTGGATAAGCTTGTGTTTGGCCACAATCTCACTATGGTAAGTGATGATGTGGCCGAAGGTGGTAAGCACACAAAGCCTAGATGGGAACTGGTTCTCAAGCGCAGCTGTCGGAACACACCGATAGGCGACAGATTTTCAACTTGAGGGTGGTAAGCCAGTCGGGTACTACAAAGTCCCCTCACATCACTGTTCTATGGTTTTTTACGATATTTTCCTTCACCGAAAGAAAGCTCATTGTAGGAAGGATTCGAACCCACGACCTTCGCCGCCGTATCCGACGTCACTACCATCAGCTATCATCGCCTTACAGTGTAATGTGACGTGTCACCTGAATTGAAGACTTATTAATCCAAGTCAAGTCGTGTTTTTCCGCCAAATCTTCATGTTCGGCAACTTATAACGAATTCTTAGGAATGCTTTTACTTGCTCCAATACAAATTGCTCAATTTAGAGCGCGTATACTGTCACAGAATCGAAGCCCTCGGTTTGTGGGAATTAGTACTGTTCGTCTTTGTAAGTGGAAAGCTGCAAAGAGCTGGCTTATTACACACTGTAAATATAATTTATCACGTTTGCTAACCGAAGGCACGTTCACGTAGTCAGATAAAAAAAGGAATTGATCAATTGGACTCAATTGGCTTCCAACCATTATGACTGCGCTTTGTCATCATAATATTTGTTTCGCTTTAATATTGTTTTTTAATTACTTCATCTGCACATAAAATAAGTTGGATTTTTTATCACAGTCACACAATTCTTCTGTGTCTATTGTTCTACTCCATTTAAAATGTTTATGCCTATGTTCGTGTATTATTATCTGGTATAAATTGTCTGGTCTATATTCATATTGTCTCCATTCTGGATCCTAGATTATTATAGGGAGGTTGCGTGTTAGGCTATCTGAATAGTGTTTATTTGCTTTTTATGTGTTTTTTTTTTACAAATTAAACTGAAACACGGGTTAGAAATAGATTTGTCATTCCATTACATTAAGTTGTCATTCCATTACATTAAGTTGTCATTACATTACATTAAGTTGTCATTGCATTACATTAGGTTGTCATTCCATTACATTAAGTTGTCATTCCATTACATGAAGTTGTCATTGGCATTTCTTTTGCTTGAACTACACGATCACGTCATTGATCTTTAAGACAATAAGTCTACCACTTTGTAAGCTCGTTAAAAAAACCATTTTTGAATATAAACACGCGTCAATTGGCTATTTGATCACGTAAATGTGTTTTAGCATAAGTTAAATTACATATTTACACATTGCGAGGCATTCGTGTCAATATAAAAACGTACAAACAAACTACCTATTTCGTGCTTATTAATAAGCGATAGTTTCACAGTATAAAGATATCTTTATATCCAGAAAAAAAGTCCTACATTTTATGGCCCACTAATCTACATCATTTGGAATATCAAAATATGCCTAAAGTTTAAGTTACTTATTAAATAAATAATTGTGTGGGTTTAAATAGATTTGCATGACCGCATCATCGGTGAATAAAATGCCCACGCTTTGGTGAAACAGAATGACAATATGTATCCATACGATGGGTACTGTAACAGAATCGAATGAGAATCGTTCGTAATCATTTAAAAGTTTCAATTGACATCAATTGGACTCATGTTTTATTTTGTGATGACCTATTTGATGTTTGTTTTCGCGTTTGCAAAGTTGGTCCTCATAGTAAATAAAGTTAACTAAGTTTTTATGAACTGTCGATTTTACTTGCGTTTCCGAGGGATTTTATCTTTTACCGGGATAAATAATACCAGGATATCTACCTATTTGCCAAGTTTCATCAAAATCCGTTCACCCGCTTTAGCGTGATTGAATAACATCCAAACATCAAAAAATACAAACTTTCACATTTATTATATTAGTATTCCTGTATTTTATTTGCTATTCAACCACCGTATTTTTGTATTCGTTTAAGAATAAAATTATTAAACATTTGAAAAAAAAAGCCAATATAGTCAGATGGTGCAAAAATAAAAATGTAACCTTGCTGAGTTTCTTGCCGGTTCTTCTCAGTTGAAGGCCGACTTCCGAACCGGTGGTAACTTCTGTAATTCGACCTTCATAAGTGCCCTTCTAGGGCCTAAACTGAATCAATGGTTTTGACTTTGACCTTATTGATTGAATTAGATGAAAAATGGTAAAGTAAATCCCTCTGGGAAGCAGGCAAAACCACGGTTTGGGAGCTAGTTTAGTACATAAGTATGTCTGGCAGTGCATGACTAAAACCAAGATGATTCACCCTGATAATTATAAAATTTCAAACAAATTTTTCTACATCTACTTTCTTACCATAAAGCTATAAACGTGACCATAGTTACTTCTTAAAAGACGTGACTTACGTAACCAGTTCTAATATTAAGTTATTTTATAACAAGGAAGTATCATAACTGCATCAACGTTTAAGCAAAAATACATTTAATACGGAAAGCGTGACCATTATTCATAGAGAAACATATTTAGCATTTTGTTAATCATTTAATGAATTTAGTTTTTAGTGAAGTTATGAAGTTTGAATCTGTCTAAATGTAAGTATCTTTTTAGGGCTCAAAGAAACAAAGAGCCCCTTTTGATGTCTATCATGTCCGTTTCTTGGAAAAATTCTAGAAACAACGATCGTGCTTATTAAAGCACCTGTACTCCGCAGTTTCACGCGCGTTCCCGTGGGTTCTTATCTTATCCCGGGATAAAAATATAGCCTATGTTAATCTGGAATAATGTAGCATCCACATGATGAAAGAATTTTTGAAATCGGCCCAGTAGTTTTTGAGTTTATTCGTTACATACATACAAATCTTTCCTCTTTATAATATTAGATAGAAGATGATAAGGTTGATAAACAGAATATAGCAAGAGTCCATCACCGCATATAGACATTAGCAACACCAGGACTAACTAGCTGACTTGAAGAGAAGTCCATATCTACTTTATGTATGCCATATTGTGGCAAAAAAACTGCCATTATTTAGACGATGCCATTTAGATAACTAGTACAATTACTGACGTCGTCAGTCTAATAGATCTAGTCGTAACAATATTTCTGATTGATACTTTGCAAAGAAACTAGTTCATACGTAAAGACCTTCACAAACTAAAGCGGTATTAAATAATAATGTGGTAAAACATCTGTTACATTACGAATAAATAAGGGTTATTTTTTAAGTCGGAACACATGGTTTATTTTTATATGCCTCCGAAACCGCTTACCTTCAGGCCGTATGATTATTTGAGCTTCGTTTTATGATAGTATCCACTAACTAAGGAATGGTCAAAATTTTCCTAAAATAGTATGAAAACCCATAAATTTTGATGACAAATTCATTTCAACTTTTATTTGGCCATTTAATTACAAGTTAAAGGGGTGTATGAATTGTTGAAATCGCCCCCTAAGGGTAGAAAGTTTGTGTGAAAAATAATATTTTTATAGTCAAATATATTTTCTTGGTGCCACTTTTCAACACTATTATTCATAAAACACGTAGGTACTTAAGTTTTTTATACAATTAAAATCCTCAAGGGAGAAAGGGGTACAAAAGTTTTTATGTTAAACCCATATAAGTAAGGACGTTCTCTTTTTTGGGCTTTTTCTTGTCACGTGACCTTATTTATTTTTTAATATTTTTCAAAATTCACTCCTAAGGGGCTAAAATAACACCAAGAGTTGCATGTGCCTATTACGTTTTATCTTACAGCCTGACTGAGTACCAGTCATCAATAAGGATATAATGGCAATTAAAAGTCAAAATTGCACTTATAACCACTTGTACAGAATCGTTACCACAATGAGTCAGTCAGAACATACCTTAACAATTAAAGTACGTACGCATATCGTTTAACGACTGACTATTGTTATAAACAATAGATATATGTATTTTAAATGTCAGGAGTTTTTTTGCATAAAAAAGAAACAGATGGATCAAACACATTTTTTTTATTATGAACTAGATTTCCGTCCGCGGTTTCTCCCGCGTTCCCGAGGGTTATTAACTTTTCTCGGGATAAAAAGTATCCTATGTCCTTCTCCAAGGTTCCATCTGTCTCCATGCCAAATTTCATCCAGATCCATTCAGCCGTTCTGGCGTAAATGAGTAACAAACATACATCCATCCAAACTTTCACATTTATAATATTAGCAAGATTAGTATGGATGACGTATTAGCCCTAATTCCTAACCTTCATGCTGCACCTTGCACCATCACGTGCAACGTTTCAAATACAGTCTGCGATGTCTGAGCGAGGTCAAGTAGTCGTGAATGGAACGAGAACGAGCGAATGAGTAGTTCAGTATTAATGGCAAAGCCAAGTTTCAGAGGGGAGTTCCCGATTTAGTTCTCCGACGCTTTGTTTTGTTTTTTTAAGAATTCGATCCAATTACAACTAGATGCTCGTTCAAATAGCTAACTTTAAGCACAGTAGAAATAGTTATTATTGACTAGCTGTCCCCCGCGGTTTCACCCGCGTTCCCGAGAGATCTTATCCTTTCCCGGGATAAAAATTATCCTGTATTTTATTCCACTCCAAGTTTCATCAAAATCCGTTCAGCCGTTTTTGCGTGATTGAGTAACAAATATCCATCCAAACTTTCACATTTATAATATTTCTGGGAAGTGGGATTAGTGGGAAAAGTAGATAATCTAGGTAAGTCTATTAGAAGATGATGCTCTAGGATTTATCTTACTTAACATAAGCGAAGTGGTAAGCAAACAATGCAAATTCTGAATGGTTTGCACTGTTCTTCATGACATGACGTTAGTTTGTTTAAGAGGCAGAGCTCTAGCTAGCTAAGTGTTGTCATTAAGAATTAAAAATTAGTATTTAATGAATGTTAGGCTCCAAATAAATGCGAAAGTAATTGTCGGTCCTTCTGAGCGACATGGTTTTTTTTTGGCTAAACAGGCTTTGGTGAAATTTGGTATGAAAATACTTTGAACCTTAGGGCAGTACATGGGAAAAAAACGACCCAAGATGACAGAACAGCAATGCTGCCAGCGTTAACACAATATTTTGCACTGAATTATTTTTTATGGTGGCAATACCTGCTTAAGATTTTGGTCATAAAGACAAAATACATTTTGAGATTCTTAGAAATATTTCAATAAATACATCAATAGCATTTGATGTTAATTGATAATTAGATTGTTACCGTTACATCCTGTTTATTGAAACATAATATTTTGAACTAATAGATCTAATTGATCATTTTAACATAATATGAGTTTGAATTCGCAAATAAGGTAAACGTCTATTAGGACATTGCTGCATTGTCACAAAGTTAACTCAGATAAATAATAAGCTTTTAAAAATCGGCCAAGTGCGAGTCGGTCTCGCGCACGAAGGGTTCCGTAAAAATTGCAAAAAAAATGGGAGCCCCCCTAAAATATTTATTTTATTCTGTTTTTAGTATTTGTTATCGCGGCAACATCTGTGAAAATTCATCTGTCTAGCTATCGCGGTTCTAGAGATACAGCCTGGTAGTGGTGACAGACAGACGGACGGACAGACGGCGAAGTCTTAGTAATAGGGTCCCGTTTTTACCCTTTGGGTACGGAACTCTAAAAAGAACCGAAGAAACTGAAACGTAACATAATAAAATAACGATTTACGATCATTTTACTGTGAATATATGGTAGATACTGTTATGAAGTCAGCGAAAAGTAGCATGCATATATTTAATTGTTTTTTGGCTGTTTTCAAAGTTTATTATATTTTAAAATTTTACGTTCACAATGCGTGTTTTTTTTATTTTTACCACAAGTGACAACAAGGTGACCTGCACCTGATGGTAAGTGAATACCGTCGCCAATATCAAGGAGAATGACAATGTAGTGTGGACCTTTTTAACCGACCTCAAAAAAAAGGAGGAGGTTCTCAATTCGTCTGTGTTTTTTTTTTTTTTTTTTTTTGTATGTTTGTTACTCGATTTCTCTGCCAATTATGAATAGATTTTGATGATTCTTTTTTTGTTTGGTAGATCCTACTTCAGAGGTGGTCCCATTTAAATTTTGTCGAAATTGATTAAGCACTTTTTGAGAAAATCAACAAAAACGAAAAAAATTATATCTCGTTTGATAAACCTTAGTGAATCAAACTGAGTCGTTGAGCATGACTTTTTGGATTTGGATGAAATTTCGTGTGTATACTTCAATGGGTTCTTCGATGGTTTTAAAATACAATTGGACCCGGTAGGTGGCGCTGGAATCGAGTTCCAAGATTTGTTTTAATTTCAGGGCAGGACGACGTCTGCCGGGCCCGCTAGTTATATATTATATTTTACCGGCCAGACCCGATTTCAGGACAAACTAGTTTAGCCTAGGATAACATATAATAAGGAATAAACTTTAAAAATTAAAAAATAAAATTATTTTTAAAAATAAAAAACAAAAACCGACTTCAAAACTGTAACCTATACCTATGTACAAACAAACTAAAAAGTAAAGAATAATATTTTAATTTCAAAGCAAGAGCCTTAAAGGACAATCAACAAAATTATTGATATTTATATATCTATTTAATATTTATAAACAGTTCTTTTTGGAGTCGGTGCCAGCCAAGAAGGACAGTTTAATTCTGCCTTTGTAACAAACTTTCGAAAAGTAGGGGAGCGACGGCGCAGACCTAAGGAACATTACCGTAAGGAGAGGTGTCGTAAGACGTTTTCTCGTATGAACACTTCGTGTCCAGTTCAAAACTGTCCTTCTTCTTGACTGGCACCGACTCCAAAAAGAACTGTTTATAAATATTAAATAGATATATAAATATCAATAATTTTGTTGATTGTCCTTTAAGGCTCTTGCTTTGAAATTAAAATATTATTCTTTACTTTTTAGTTTGTTTGTACATAGGTATAGGTTACAGTTTTGAAGTCGGTTTTTGTTTTTTATTTTTAAAAATAATTTTATTACAATGCCTCTCAAGATATGACTGCCTGGATAATGCGAAAAAAAATAAAGAGAAAAAAAAATGCATATCATCAATAAGTATCGATACTTGACTTAAACGTATGAATAGCGATATTTGTGCTCTGCCCGTTGAGGAAGTCCAAGGTTTACCCGCGTTCCTGGGAGATATTTTCTTTTACCGGGATAAAATGATATAATGTTCTTCTCCAAGGTTCTATCTATCTCTATACCAAAATTAATTAAAATTGGTTCAGCGGTTTACGCGTGAAATGGTAACAGGCAGAGTTACTTTCGCTTTTATAATATTAAATAGGGAGAGTATGATTGTTATATTCTTTGCCGTAGTCCCTCTACGATCAACTGGCTCCTAAGGTCACTTATACCTACTTTGAGAAACCGGGCTTGGCTACTGTATGTTATGTTATACCATTGGTCTTCAACTCAGTGTTCAAATTATAAGACTTTTACTTTTAAACCAAGTTATTGATCTCAAACAGGTTGTATAATATGAGCAGGTATTTTATGCATGTTGAATAAGCAAGATCAAGTTTCCAGTATAATATATATACATAAATATGCTTCGTCGTCAATATGTTGTACATCGGGAGGCTCCGTAAATAAGACCTGTTTTATATAATTAATTACTTATATGTACCTACATATTTTCCATAGCGGAAAATGCCTAGCATTATTTCTGTCTTGTTCTTTACGCGCGTTTTTATATCTATTTATAAAAACTTAACATTTATTGATTTGAATTGTAAGTAAACTAAACTTTAAATAAATACAAATATTAACAGACAATCAAAGGATAAATAAATCTAAATAAAAAAAGTCGTTGTCAGTAGGCAACGTACCCAGAATGGTGGCAGCATTGCCACGTTGGATGGCAATTTTTGATGTTGTTGTCATAAGGATCAAGTCAGCATTTTCGGATAATGTCTGTGCCTTAATTTAAAAGTGAGTGTAATGTTTATTTAATTACGCACTTTAATTCATTGTGAAATAGGCGAATGTCTACGTTCGAGCCTTTCCAATAATGTTAAACACAGTCCTGGTAAGTTTCGTCAACTAATTTGATTTAAAAATATTTTTAAAGAGAAAAAATTATGTAGATATTATTAATTCGTTCTCTTTGTAGATCCTTTCATTATGTCACTAACATAAACGTCATTTTAGAATACAACAAGCTTCCGAGTTTTATCTACAAGGATCAATTTATAATCTTCGTATTCTCGTTTAATGGTGCATTTTCATTTCAACCTTATTTTCATCCATTTAGGGGTACATTTATGAAAGCAATAATTCTATTTACTTGCCGGAGATTAAAAAAATAACCACTTATCAATCAAAAAAATCTAATCAAAAACTCATAAATGGCGCTTATGAACGTTACAATTGACTCTACCAGACAATAGTTACTTTTGCATCAATTATATTAGTATGAATTGACCAGACATTGCAGACAAAGCACGGATCGATACTTCACCCGCAACATATACATAATATGTAATCATAACAACATCAAGTATAATTATCAAACTTTCTTGATATTTGATGAGCGACTGTCATCATTCGTTTTCGCTATCGCTTAGGGCAGGGGTCGGCAAACATTTTAGACAAAGAGCCAGATTCCAGAAAAATATCGACTTCTCGGAAGCTCAAAGAGCCGCAGTTTTCTGTTTTAGGTTTTACACTGTATTCCAAATTTTAATAGCAAGTGAAATGTAGTAAACTTTGTTTGGGTTCGAAAGACAATTATTTGGCTCGCGGTATTTACGATATTTGATTTCATATGCACCCAAAAAACGAGGATAACTTGAAGAGCTGCAACTGACCCTTCAATGAGCTCGCAAGCCGCGGTTTGCCGACCCCTGGTTTAGGGCATGCGTCTGTCGGCATCACGTTTAGAACGAATAACTGCCGTAGTAATGTACTCTAACGTCACGTACATTCTGTATTCTGTGCGAGTTTTGTGCGTGTGTGTCCATCAAATTTTATTCTACACTTGTCCTACAGCGAAAGTTCCCGCTAGAAATGTAACTTGGTCAGTGGCGTAATTTTATATATGAAACCGATTGTAGTAGCTAGTTTTAGGGCTCCTAATTTATTCATACAGCTGTGCTAGTATTACTGCCATTCAATGAAGCAAATGTAAGATTTCTTTTTTCACTTCTATGGGTAGGTAGATATGACAAACAACGTACCCCGCCCTTTTCCCGGGATAAAAATATAGCCTATGTTACTCAGGGATAATGTAGCATTGTAATGGTGAAAGATTTTTTTAAATCGGTCCAGTAGTTTTTGAGTTTATTCGTTACAAACTTACATGAAATACAAATCTTATCTTTTTAATATTAGTGTAGATGTACGGAACTATACCGCGAGTCTGTCTCTCACTTGGTCGGGATTTTTGTCTATGAGATTGCGGTTTGAGCAAGTGTTTAAATTATGAGTAAATAGCTTTTATCATTTGGGCTATCTCTATTAATGTAATTAAATGCTTGAAAAAGTTGCCTGGAATATCCTGGAGAAACAGAATATGCTTCTTTCTAGACAGTACTACGTCTTTTAGTTCAGCTAGTGTATTATAAAATTATGGAGAATTCAAAGAATGTCAGCGAATTAAAATTAGTCCTGCTAATAACTGATTACCTCATAGCTATTTGGTACGACAACATGCTATGTGTTCATCGACTGATGACTAATGCCATAAAATATAGTTATAAATATAGTGATATGAGAGATTTTCAGAGAAATAACAAACTACATACAGGATTTCCAGTGAGCAGTTCGACAAACTTAGGGGGGGGGGGGGGGGGGGGTCAACTGCAAAATGAATTAAAGCTAATAAAAAAATATATGTGATAACGGTAAAAATGCTTTGCGAAAGTGTGTGCAAAATTTCAGTCGGTTGCGTGAAACTGGTTTAGAGTTCAATATTCAACTCAAACTTACTAATTGATGAAATATAAGCTTGTCTAAGCAAATACAGCATATGAAATGTCATTATGTATTATTTTTCCTCTGTTGGAGAACTCTACACCTCAGCATATATATGTATAGGTACAAGCACCATCAGCTCTAGTTTTCTGTTAAAAAATAAGCCTAACCTCGCGGTGCTGGCATAAATAAATAGAGTAAATTAAACAATTATTATAATTTTATAACATCAACATATTTATTTTTACTAATTCATATACATAGTAATCATAATCAAAACATGGTATGGTAGTCGGAAGTTTTTATAGTTCTCGTGGTCAATGGGCTAAAAATAACCTCAAAGATGTTTTGATTCCGACCATTTACGTCATTGGATTCGCCCAATCTGCGGTCGCTCATCAAATATCAAGAAAGTTTGTATGTATATGAATTAGTAAAAATAAATATGTTGATGTTATAAAATTATAATAATTGTTTAATTTACTCTATTTATTTATGCCAGCACCGCGAGGTTAGGCTTATTTTTTAACAGAAAACTAGAGCTGATGGTGCTTGTACCTATACATATACATATATATGCTGAGGTGTAGAGTTCTCCAACAGAGGAAAAATAATACATAATGACATTTCATATGCTGTATTTGCTTAGACAAGCTTATATTTCATCAATTAGTAAGTTTGAGTTGAATATTGAACTCTAAACCAGTTTCACGCAACCGACTGAAATTTTGCACACACTTTCGCAAAGCATTTTTACCGTTATCACATATATTTTTTTATTAGCTTTAATTCATTTTGCAGTTGACCCCCCCCCCCCCCCCCCCCTAAGTTTGTCGAACTGCTCACTGGAAATCCTGTATGTAGTTTGTTATTTCTCTGAAAATCTCTCATATCACTATATTTATAACTATATTTTATGGCATTAGTCATCAGTCGATGAACACATAGCATGTTGTCGTACCAAATAGCTATGAGGTAATCAGTTATTAGCAGGACTAATTTTAATTCGCTGACATTCTTTGAATTCTCCATAATTTTATAATACACTAGCTGAACTAAAAGACGTAGTACTGTCTAGAAAGAAGCATATTCTGTTTCTCCAGGATATTCCAGGCAACTTTTTCAAGCATTTAATTACATTAATAGAGATAGCCCAAATGATAAAAGCTATTTACTCATAATTTAAACACTTGCTCAAACCGCAATCTCATAGACAAAAATCCCGACCAAGTGAGAGACAGACTCGCGGTATAGTTCCGTACATCTACACTAATATTAAAAAGATAAGATTTGTATTTCATGTAAGTTTGTAACGAATAAACTCAAAAACTACTGGACCGATTTAAAAAAATCTTTCACCATTACAATGCTACATTATCCCTGAGTAACATAGGCTATATTTTTATCCCGGGAAAAGGGCGGGGTACGTTGTTTGTCATATCTACCTACCCATAGAAGTGAAAAAAGAAATCTTACATTTGCTTCATTGAATGGCAGTAATACTAGCACAGCTGTATGAATAAATTAGGAGCCCTAAAACTAGCTACTACAATCGGTTTCATATATAAAATTACGCCACTGACCAAGTTACATTTCTAGCGGGAACTTTCGCTGTAGGACAAGTGTAGAATAAAATTTGATGGACACACACGCACAAAACTCGCACAGAATACAGAATGTACGTGACGTTAGAGTACATTACTACGGCAGTTATTCGTTCTAAACGTGATGCCGACAGACGCATGCCCTAAACCAGGGGTCGGCAAACCGCGGCTTGCGAGCTCATTGAAGGGTCAGTTGCAGCTCTTCAAGTTATCCTCGTTTTTTGGGTGCATATGAAATCAAATATCGTAAATACCGCGAGCCAAATAATTGTCTTTCGAACCCAAACAAAGTTTACTACATTTCACTTGCTATTAAAATTTGGAATACAGTGTAAAACCTAAAACAGAAAACTGCGGCTCTTTGAGCTTCCGAGAAGTCGATATTTTTCTGGAATCTGGCTCTTTGTCTAAAATGTTTGCCGACCCCTGCCCTAAGCGATAGCGAAAACGAATGATGACAGTCATAAGAATTTATTCCAAAGTGTCAGGGTTGTCACAATTGGAAAATAGAAAGAGGTTAATATACAACAATTTTCTATAATCTATACTAATATTATAAAGAGATAAAGTTTGTGAGGTTGTTGGGGGTAGGGAATGCAATCTCGATCTCGCGGGATCTCGCCTCATTTTTCGAGATCAATCTCGAAGCATAAAATTACGAGATCTCGGCCGAGATTGACGAGATCGAGCGCCAGTAGAGAAGAGACTTTGAAAGCATGTAAAAGTCCATTCACGCGGGTTTCTACGACTACAGACAGGCTAGAGTCGGTGATTATAAAAGAGACGGAACTCTATGAGTGTGGACTTGTGGAGGATCGAGGGGTATTTTTTTGCAATTTGCTTACAACAGCTGCTCACGCTGGTAACAACTAGTGTTGAAGCTGAGAGGGCGTCTTCAGCCGTTGGCTACATAGCGGCTGTCATAAGATGCCGTTCATCCGACAGCACTTTAAGCACAATTTGATTTTTAAGGAGCTATTTCCAAAATCACTCCTAAAACCATTTGTTTCTTTGCATTTTCATTAATTTTACGGGTCTGAATTGTGATTTGTGTGTTCAGTAACATAAATAAATAATTATAAAAATAAAGACTTTTTTTCAATAATTTAATGTTGTATCTTACTCGCATCATAATCACATCTAAGCAGTTTCAATCATGTTTCACTTATCTAAGTAAAACAATATTTTTTGAAAACTATTCGAGATCTCGAAAATGCCGAGATCTCTCCGAGATCGAATTTCTAATCCCTCGAGATCTCGACTTGGCGATCTCGTCTCGAGATTGCATTCCCTAGTTGGGGGTAATCTCTGGATCTACTGAACCGATTTTGAAAATCCTTTTACCAATAGAAAGCCACGTTTCTGTGAGTGGCATAGGCTATACTTTTATCCTGGGAAAGGATAACATTCCTCGGGAATGCGGGTGAAACCGCGGGTTGGAAAACTAGTAAATAATAAAACAGATAATAATCGTTTTAAGTCGGCGGTAGACCTCTAATGATGTGGCAAAGGCCGTGATAAATCCTATAATAATCTTTCGATGACGAAAACATCGTAAAAAGAACCACAAGAAAACCAAACGATTAGTTGAATTAAGTATATATGAATTGCAATTAAGCTGTTTCCATTAGTTAAACTCATTAAAATTTAAACGAAGTCTTCATTAGTCAGAGACCACGTCCGCCTCCGGTTATTTACGATGCCAACCTCTATCCCGGTCACCCTTCGAGCCTAAAACTTCAGTTACGACTCAAGTGAGACAACCCTAACAGCTAAATTATGTAAGATCGGACACGACTGGAATCTGAACAGGGTAAAAAACACATTTGACTTTAAATCTAAACCGTTTAACTTCCTAGTGTTACTAAACATTTAATTGACTTATTAATAATCAATTTACAATCAGCTAAATAATAAAATTGGTGGTATTCGTCAGTAATGAATTGACGTAACATTTTGTGTTTCCAAAACTAGACCACATCGGTGATCGGTGTTTCTTCTCCACGTTAAAGAAATTCATCCCCCAAGGGGGTAAAAATATGAAAAAAGCAAGTCTTTCGATATGTGCAATGAATTCGCTATGGTAAAGACATTATACGGAAGGAGGAAAACACAGAACAGCTACTGACAAATTAAATCTATTTATGTGATGTTGTAAATGTACATTAAACTACCAATAAAAGTGTAGTATTAATTACTATTACAAGAACTATATTAATAACATCAATTTTTCATATTCTAAAACTGTTCTGTTCAACCTATTGTTTCTTTCAGTGCAAACGGAAAAGGTCCATCAAGAAAAGTTTGAGAGCAACGGTCTCCGTTTAAATTTCGAATGTCGATGACTCACCTTGGCACACAGATGGAGTGGTAAATCCCGTGGTTTCGTAACACGTGGATGAACTCTGGGAGGGTCCGACAGGCACCCATGATGCTGAAGGTAGCGAGGGAACAGTTCCATACTATGAGGGTGCGCCGGAGTTCAAATCTGGAATAAATTAAAAAAGTTCATCACTACAAAAATGACCGCATACAAAAATAATTGACGGTTTTGTCGGCTGGTTAAAAACCTGATTAGTTAGTTCAAACATTTTTAGGTGTCGTTGTCCCGAGTCAGTTTTTTTTAAATATAAGTAAGTACATATGCATGCAAATAAACAAAACGTTACACGTGGTGAACACTTAACCCGAAGTCTGGACGGAAAGACAACACAATTAAAAGTAGTTTATCATCTGGTTTACACATACAATCCACCGGATATGTATCAGGATAAAAAGGAGTACAGAATAGCGGGATAAAGTTTCTACCACTACTCGAACCCTAAACGATAAAATTATAGATGAAGACCTACCTATATAATATTTATAGTAGGTATTTTATCATTAAACCATTTCAAAATATTCCAGCGACACGTGTTATAGACTGTGAATGCGAAAAGCCGTCGTATTCGGAAACTGTTAAATATTAACGACAATATTTATGTATCTCTTAGCAGCTATCGACTCGACCACATCATGATTTACTATATGTATGTATAACATTTATAATAACGATGACTGGTGTGTTTGTTCTGACGACATGACGTCTTTGGGTTTTTGCGAATATGTAATGTAACTACTAGATTTATTATAATGTTCAATATTGACTATTTGTGCTAAGTTTCGGACTACTCGTCGTCATTGGCACTATCACGGATAGAGAAAGGGAAAAAAATTACCAGAAAAACAAGGGGGATCGAGCCCGACTCTTTGCATTGGGTATATCGACGAACAAAAACAATCGTTTTTTTTTTTACTTTTGGTACTCATTACAAGTCTTTGTTGCAAGTAAAAATTGTCGGTTAAAAGAAAGTAAAACATATCTTATGAAATATCAAAATACAATTCAATCAATTAGATACCAACGTGGCGACTGACTTTTCCACATATAAATCGTGTTCTAAAATAATAACGTACGCGGTGTTAAAACATCCATATCAAGTCTGAGCGATAAATTAATAAAAATAGCCAAGCCGGCAGCGATAGCCGCATTGTTGATACATTTCATGTAGGTATTTGAGGAAAACATTATATTTTATAGCCCTAACATACTGTTTATAGTGCTACATAAAAAACAAGCAAATTTTTAGATACATCTTTCTTAAAAACATTAAAAATATGTAAAGCTGTCAAATAATCTGTGCCAATGTCAGTTACAGGAAAAAGTTTGATATAAAAAGCAAATATGCATTAAAAAGGTTTACTGCAGCGCCCCCTGGTGAGTTGTGACCGTAATATCTATCTAAGAACATGCACAAATCAAATCCTAACCCATCAGTGAAAACCGCACCAAAATCGGACTAGTAGTTTTGGAGATAAATGGCATCATTGATTTGCACAAACATCCTCTCACCCCAAACGCATATACCGTCTCCGTTCCGTCGTGGGTAAAAATAGCGACTTTTAGTATTTCCTATGTTCTTTGTTAGAAAGATAGATTATACATAGATTAATAAAACCTATACGAGTACCTATACTTAATCTATGGGTACATAGTTTATAGTCAAATAATAATATAGTCTCAATATTATTTTGGTTTGTAAACCGAATCAGCTGTCTTATTACGATTTTTACTGATTCTTTAACTATATTTAGAAGATAAAAAATATTATTTCAAATACATCAATATCTATGTATACAGGGTGTCCGGTAAGTAACCGAAAAACTTAAGGGGGAGAAAGGTGGGCGGGTCACCTATCAAATATACAAAAATTAACTTTATAAAATGGTCTCCATATTATGTAGTGATTTTTGAATTTTAGATATGAAATGAAATTGTTTATTCATCCAAATAGGCCTTCACAGGCACTTATAAATAGTCAGACTCTAAATGCTCGGTTCGGAAAGTTGCTTTTGCTGAGAAGACCCGGTAATAAACTCAGCAATTACTCTTTTCAAAAACAACTTACACCTATTACATTCAATAATTATTTATCTAGTCTCACTGACAATATTTGCGTGTTATGGTGGCAAAATAAGTAATCTATAGAATTTAATTATGACCGACTTAATAAACAACAAACTCAAGCAGACCGAAATATCTCGAAAGGTCATTGTTTGTATATTTGGTAGGGGACCCGTCCACCTACCTCCCCCTGAAGTTTTTCGTACTACTTACGTCCAGTAATTTAATCCTGTATATTTTGTATGTATTTATAAATTTATCTCTAACACCGGCAATTAATCACAATCTATGTGACATTATAACCCAATTAATCACCACAATCATATTAAATCCTAAATATAATCATTAAAAACATGTTTGTTTACATAATATTCAATTAAATTGTCGTTATAATATTACATTAATAGCTTCTTATTCATAAGATAAAATAATAGAAGACAAACATCAAATGATTATGATATTAGTTCTTAGATAAATTGAGTTCTGTTTTGAATAACCCTTACCAAGTAACTAACTATAGACACATTTCAAATGTCCTTTCGCACGACTATAAAAAAAAGTGTGTTATTATCTAATTTTTATTACGTTTATATAAAAAAAATGGTTCTTAATAGATAACATTTTAATTTGGATTTCCGCTGAATGAATGCTCTTTAACTTTTAAACCAGACCAAACCATAT
The DNA here is from genome assembly GCA_951361185.1 of Ochropacha duplaris. Lineage (NCBI taxonomy): Eukaryota > Metazoa > Arthropoda > Insecta > Lepidoptera > Drepanidae > Ochropacha > Ochropacha duplaris. The sequence continues at coordinate 11,968,875 of OX592696.1, read as the reverse complement.
GGGTAAAGCGTAGGTATGCCCAAAATAAAGACAGCCCCGCTAATATTCTATGATATCACACTAAAGATATCTGTACGAACGTCGCGACGGGCGTGAGGTGCGTGAGGCCAGTGCGATAACAACTATGTCCAAATGTACTTGAACTTGGCGTTATCAAAGGTCGCTTACATTACAGAACTCTTACAAAATCTATTTTGTTTATTTACAACTACCCGCACTCAGCGTTCCCGTGGGATCTTATCTTTTCACGGGATAAAAATATAGCCTATGACACTCACAAATAACGTGGCTTTCTATTGGTGAAAGATTTTTAAAATCGGTTCAGTATATTCAGAGATTACCCCCTACAACCTCAAAACAAGTTTAGATATATTTTTGATTACAAATCGAAGTCAATCTTTTTAATAGAAAAGAAAGAAAGAAAGAAAAATATTTTATTAATGCGCGCCATCCGACGCAAACCAAATAGCAACACAAACTAAAAAAAAACAAAGATTTCCTTTTTTTATAGCTACCGCCATAGAGAGAAGTAATATAAGGGCAACACTGCTTTATACCTTTCATTTAATACGCTTTTTTACTTCAGAAGTCTGATCAGCGGGCAGGCGAGGCATTTGATGGTAAGTGACTATCATCGCCTATGGACTTTAACAATACAAGAGCGATTGTATATATGTTTGCGACCTTAAACAAAGCCTAGAATGTTCGTACTTGTGAGCTATACTCTAGCGAATGACCCTCAAGTTGAAAATCTGACCATCAAATAAAAAAAAAACGAGTAGGTACGTCTAAATTCAATGTCAATATTCTGCTAGTTCCGTAACATAATCTACTTTACCATTTTCAGAGTCGCCTAAATTTCATGATAATCAATGCAGCATCTATTTGTGGAACGTATAATATGTGAAAATGGAATCATAATAGTCGATTTAGCATTGAGTTTGCGAACTAAAACCTAATGAAGACATCGATAAATGTTTTCCTTGCTAGATGATTGTGACTAAATTTTTCTCTCCAACTCCCAAGGTCTCAGTTTTCCTTCTAATTAGTATCTTATCTACTTCTTAGGAAAATACCATTTCATGGGCTACCATTTCTTGATTCCTTGTCAAATAATAATGTGTCCTAATATTGTATTACATTAGGTACAAAAAACAAAAACGTCAAAAATATTTCATGTCGAAGAGGTCGACTCAAAATCTCGTATTATAAATAAAAAGCACCGAAGCAGTAATGATACGGTTTTTGGACAACAAAAAAGAAATGAGTTACGTCGTATATTCGCAGTTCATTGACACTAAAAGCAAGTTGTGAACAAAAAGTGAGTCCAGAGCCACCTTTGATGGCAGAACTATGTTTGCATCAAAGGTCATTTACGCGTGTTCAGCACTATTTATTTCCTGATATCCTTGTCACAAGGCCTTGTCCATTACGGTATTTTTCAAGGAAAACTATAACAGATCCATTCTCAACAATAATTGACAATAATCAAGTCCATTTTCAAGTTTCGCTTTAACATTTAAATTCTATTCATCAACATTATTATACAGGAATGTCGCATTAAAAAAAAACAATTTCCAGTGCTTCAGAAAGGTAGCTTGAATGGTAGTTCGTACAGATACCAATATTGAGATCGATTCGGGAAATATATATTACCGAGGGACATCAGAGAAGTCTATCTTATCTGGAAAGTAAAATCTGTTTTATTGATGCCCTGGATAAAATTGTAGGAACATAACATTGTCAGATTCCGCAGTGGAACCATTTGCGCGAGACTCGTTTTTTTTTAGAAACATGTACTGTACATCTTACACCTTTAATTAAACGAGCAATTCATTTATATAAATATATAATCTGAATCTGGGAAACGGCTCCAACGATTTTCATAAGATTTAGTATGCAGGGGGTTTCGGGGGCGAAAAATCGATCTAGCTAGGTTTCATTTTTAGAAAACGTCGTTTTATAAGTGTTTTTAGGCAAGCACAAAACTGCTACAATATCATTAGAATACGAAGGTAGATTTCGCTTCCATCTACAAGTTTAAAATAGCTCAGGGGGAAATACGGACTCGAAACCAGAAGACCCCCGGAAAGAGTCCACAAGTTTTTTCCCCCCTTTTTGTTTTCAACTTCCTTCTTTTGTGAGAAAAACTATTAAAATTTTACCAAAAAAAAAACGAGCAAAGCTCGGCCACCGTGGTTGTACTAATAATTACATAACGATACCAGTCTAATGAATTCATCAAAACCCGGAGAAAAATATTCAATATCAGCCGGTTCAATGGGGATGTAAAAATATAACATTTAAGAAGAAATAAAAGACGCTCAGGCCGTAGATACTTTACAATTTCATAACGAAGTTATATTACAATACATATATTTAAACCCGTAAATTATAACTCACGTGAAGTGAAACAGTTCTTATCACGAGAGTTATCAACACGGCTGATAAAACACGCCATAGTATTGATAATGATAATGTAAGTGACATTGCGTCATAAATTACTGCTATAACTTGATAATATAATTGGCGAAAAACCAGCAATTCGCAGAATCGTGTACATTGCAGTGTTAGTAGGATATGTCTTTGAATTTCAGTTAAATCATAGAACAATGATCTATAATATCGTAATAAAAACCTGTTTTGTAACTGGTTCTATGTTCGACCTAGAACGATTCTAATCTACAAATCCTGTTATGGTAAAGTGAAGGCGGTACATAGTACCGCCTTCAACATTTAATATCTAGCAACATCTTCCTAAAAAAACACTTGCAGAAGTTGGTGTTATTTAATAAAAGTGTTTTTATAGATAGATTTGAACCTTAATATCTTCAACATAAAGTTTAAAAATTATCAGAGCATTAATATTAACAACTTGCTGAAATATTTAGCCCAACTTTAAGTGTAAGTAAGCCCAAGTATGTCGAAAGTAAATATAACACGATAAGGGTTTGCTCATTAAGATACTGGTATTATTGTATCGCAAATTCGCCAATAATAATAGCTAACTTTTAATTTGTTTTATCAAACATAAGTCTAACAAGCAATGTCACAATGTTTATAACTACCGTTGTTACAAATTAGCAATACTCGTACCAAGGTGTTTGCCAGTGAGTTGTTCAACTTTTTACAGAGCTTTGAAAGCAACTGGCTCTCAAGTGCTGCTTGTGGGGGATGGTCTGCTTGAGTTTGTTGTTTATTAAGTCAGTCATAATTAAATTCTATAGATTACTATTTTTGCCGCCATAACACGCAAATATTGTCAGTGAGACTAGATAAATAATTATTGAATGTAATAGGTGTAAGTTGTTTTTGAAAAGAGTAATTGCTGAGTTTATTGCCGGCTCTTCTCAGCAAAAGCAACCTTCCGAACCGAGCATTTAGAGTCTGACTATTCATAAGTGCCTGTGAAGGCCTATTTGGATGAATAAACAATTTCATTTCATTTCAGTGCAACTACCGGAACACACATGAGGGTGGTAGCCAGTCAGGAGAATACCTTTACGTCCGTGATATGGTATCTTAAGCCCACGACTTTCCCCACTGAACTGTCATCGTCTTTTCAGAAGGTATCAGATTTTAGGAGTCTTTTTTTATACGACTAGGTGGCAAAAGTTACAGCCCAGATGGTATGCGGTTACCGTAGCCTATGGACGCTTGCAACACTAGAGGCGTCACGAGCGCGTTGCCGACCTTGTATAAACCTTCATACTCCTCATTTGAAGAACCACATGCTGTAGTCTGGAGATAAATTCTCTACAAATTGATAAAGATTAAAATCTCCAATAGGTATATACCGTAGACATTTGCGAGACTGAGGCGTGACCGGGTCATTATGAACGGAACATAACAATGATGAGAATTGAGAACAAAAACGATGCAATAGACAATTTCAAATAAAATGCAGAAAAGAATAGGCAACCATTTTGTATCTACTAATATTATAAAGAGGAAAGATTTGATTGTTTGTTTGCATTGAATAGGCTCTGAAACTACTGGACCGATTTGAAAAATTCTTTCACCATTAGAAAACTACATTATCCCTGATGAACATAGGCTATATTTTGTCCCGGGAAAAGATAAGATCCCACGATACTACCTACGATTTCAAAAATATTTGAAAAAGCAATGACCGTTCGTATTAATGGATTTTTAGAAAAATTTAATATACTACATACCAACCAATACGGATTTAGGAAAAATAGATCAACAACATTAGCTGTCTACAAATATGTGCAGGAAATATACAAAAATATTAATGATAAAAAATATTCTATCGGATTGTTTCTTGATATGACAAAAGCATACGATAGAGTGTCACATAAAATATTGCTGGAAAAATTATACAACGCCGGAATTAGAGGCACCGCGTACAAATGGTTCCATTCATATCTCAAGGATAGAAAACAATACGTCCAGATAGAACACTACAACGAGAATACTAATAACCTTATCGATATAACATCTGAAATTAAAACAATAAATAACTCCATACCTCAAGGCAGTGTGCTCGGATGTACCCTGTTTCTCATTTATATTAATGATTTACCTAAACACATCGATTCCCCTAGCATTCTCTTCGCAGACGACGTCTCCCTGTTATTTAGGACATCTGGAAACATTGACTACCTAAGCTTAGAGAAAGCATTCATAAAGATAAAGAAATGGCTTGAAAACCACAACTTAGAAATTAATTTAAATAAAACACAAATCATGCAGTTCAAAACCCATCAAAGAAAGTCTCTCGACCTAACTCAGCTTAGCCATATACTAAAACTAGAAGAATCAAATGAATTTACACTATTAGGCCTTACCCTTGATACCAACCTTAATTGGAAGAAACACATTTCTAATCTAAAAACTAAATTATCACAATTTATTTATGCACTAAGTGTACTTAAATCTAATACTAACTATGAGACCGCTCTTTCAGCATATTATGCATACGCTTATGCATGGTTTAATTACGGCATCGTTCTATGGGGCGACAGCACAGATTTTACGGATCTTTTTATAATTCAGAAGAAGTGTATCAGAATCTTAATAAACATAAATCAACGAGAAAGTTGCAAGCCACATTTTATAAATAAAAAAATTCTTACTTTACCATGTCTATACATATTACAAGTATGTCTTTTTGTACGGAAATATAGACATTTTTTCCAATCAAACGCAGAAGCTAAACAAAACTATAATAGGCGAAATAAAGATCTACTAATCCTTCCTATATCAAGATTGCAGACACTGGGGAGAAGTCCGAACTTTAGATTTATAACTATCTTTAATAAAGTCCCAAACTCAATAAAAAATGCAAAAACATCCACCATCTTTACTAGTTTGCTGAAGTCGTTTCTTATTAAAAAATGTTATTACTCAGTGGAACAGTTCCTTACAGATAGATTGCCGAGGGATGATTCAATCGCGCGATCAGTACCTACATGACACTACCATATTATTATAACTCGGATCAAAATTATTTAATATTGTCAATGTTATTATTCTGTTATTTGATTTATTTTTTATTATATTGTATGACCACTTTTATAAGATTAATTGTAATAATGTAATTGTATTTTGAATTTAATGTTGTGAATGTTAATTTATATTATTATTAGGCCTAACTCTAAATTGCAAACACCCCTACAGGGTACATGTAGTCAATATTTAATATAATATGTAAACATGAATGCAATAAACATGAATAAACAGGAATGAAACCGCGGGGAACAGCTAGTATATATTAAAATGTTTATCGCGAGATACGTTAAATTATTATGCTATTTGTCGTAGTGTAATAATAACCATAGATAACGTGATAACTGTCTAATGAATTTAAATTATTAAAGTCATCTGGAATTTGAAACGTGTAAAATGACGTCATGAGTTTTAATGGTGATTGTCTTGAAAAAAACTCAACACAGGATACTGTAGTATGCAATATACATATTTAAAAATAAAAATTACCTACTTTAAACAATGAATGTTATATTTACTATAGAAAATATAAGTATAAATTAAAGCATTATTTTTAAGATATTTTTTCATAATTCTTTCTGGAATGTTCTAGTAGGTATTTTCTTTCTGCGTTTCTTTTTTTTATTGCTATTGAATAGGTACTATGAAGGAAATGTTATTCTTATTATAAACCTAGGTAGCATCGCATATTCATGTAATACTATGTCTGTATATAAAAGTAGTGGATAACCATTTTGGCTCCCTATTGTGTTACTTAGATATATGTACTGCAAAATGTTAAAGAGCTGTTGTAATCCTTAATAAAAATAAGTTTCTTGCACAGTCTGTTTCAAATAATGAATACAATACAACATTCACTAAATGGCCGCGCTAGCTTGTACATGACATTGTGTCCAAGTGTGTCAAACGATATAGAATTTATGTAGAGCTTTCAAGATTGCCTTTCAAGATTGGCTTTCAAGACAGTTTTTCAGAGCGACCATCTCGAGTGAAGATGTTCTGACAAAGCAATAGAGGAGGGCCAATTTGAGGCTGAATCGAGGTCGGTAACAAATGCAGATTTAATTAGTTCTATAATAGAAATATCATAGGGACAAAAGTGCCAGGAAAACAATAGAATCTATTTTCTAGCAATTCAAACTATAGAATGTACCTTTAAGTAGTAGTAAGAGTTTAAACAAATTATATTTACAATTGAAATATATTGCATATTTATCTATACTAATATTATAAGGAGGTAAAGTTTGTGAGGTTGTAGGGGGTAATCTCTGGATCTACAGAACCGATTTTGAAAATTCTTTTACCAATACAAAGCCACGTTATTTGTGAGTGGCATAGGCTATATTTTTATCCCGGGAAAAGATAAGATCCCACGGGAACGCGGGTGAAACCGCGGGGGAAAGCCAGTGTGGTTATAAGTAAGTTTAAGCATATAGGTACCTAATTGATTGATAGTTATATGTTAGTAGTTTTATGCACAAAGAAATAAGGTTATTTCTTTATTTACTCTTGTTATTGTACAGGTCTGATTAAAACTACAATTGCCCGACTCGGCCGGTCGACATATTGAATAATTTTGGCACGATTTCAAAAACAACACTCTGTAGATAGCAATGCATATTCTTGGTATTGTTTATGGATGATTTAAGCAATTTTATACACATAACATGACCTACATAAGGTCCATATATTTTCACGATTAGGTAGGTACAGTTATTTTAATATTATAAAATTCTAAATGGTTTTTTTACGAATAAGAATCACCATGTAAAACCTTACTTAGTGTATGTACTCACATTTTGTTCAACCGTAAAATTATATAAAAATAAATTATGCCGTCCTGTAGCATAAAAAGTTACTTATCTTAATACCACCTAAATATTTTACAAGAATATTTTCTATTTCCTGTTATTTTGTTTGCCAGCACTTATCACAAGTTTTTCTTATAATATATGTACGTACATACATACATATATGTATAAACGACTATATATTATGCTATTAAAGTAACTATAATTACTATTCGTTGTTGAAGTACTATCTATATATATTGAATATGTATATTAATTTTGTTGAGGTTTCATGTTGGATTTTGTCATATAAGTATACAATTACGGGCCGGTTGGCGTGGTTGGTTAACACACTGCCTATCACGCCGCAGGTCGTGGGTTCGATTCCCATCCAGGACAGACATTTGTGTGCATGAACATGTCTGTTTGTCCTGAGTCTGGGTGTAATTATCTATTTAAGTATGTATTTACAACAAAAAAAAGTTGTATATGTAGTATATCAGTCATCTGGTTTCCATATTACAAGCTGTGCTTAGTTTGGGATCAGATAGCCGTGTGAGAAAAATGTCCGAGGATATTTATTTTTATTTATTTATTTATAATCTCCACTCAGCAGCCAGGCCAGCGAAAACCAATTGAATATTATATGTTAATACGACACTACGACAAAAAAAAACTTAGTGTATATGCACTTCTACCCGTGCGAAAAAGGATGGGTCTAAGTAAAATTTATAGTAAACCTTTATCACGAAAACGCAGGTCAAAAACTAGTAGAACTATCCTGTAGAAATATAAAATCACATTAAAACTTAGATTTATCTCCGTCAAATATTCATTTGGAATAGTCGTTCTTGATAATTTACAGGTTTATTCAAAACAACCAAGCCACGGCATAAAATAACAATCTTTGTATTAGTTTAGAGGAATCTGTCATCGTAATCTTATATAATCGGAATTGCATTTATGTCAGTATGGCGATTACGTGCGAAACGAGACATTTGTCAAGTATTGATAAAGAAAAATACGATTTCTTGTTAATTTCAATGTTAATAATGTTCACTAAGTCATTCTATGACTTGATTGAGGACTCAATTGAACGTCTGGTAGTGCAAGGCAGAATGGATGGCAAGAGACCACGTGGTCGGTCCCCGACTAGATGGTCCGGCCTCATAAAGTCCACCACACACTCCACCATCACCGAATGTTCTCGCAATGCCTTCAACAGATCCAAATGGAGATGCATTGTTAGAGCCGCCAAGTCAAGAGTGTCCGACTAAGAAGAATCGAATGACGTAACTAATACAGGATGTTGATAAATGATCGTTTTGATATTTACTAAAAAAAGAAGTTGAATTGATATGTAAGAAAAAAATCCCTTCAATTAAACACAAAATACTAAGAATGCTAAATAACAAAGAAACGAAGCACGTTTCTGGTATTTCTAGGAGGCCTTGAAAACATTTTTATTTAAAAAAAAAGTAGACTGAATACGGTCGTTGAATTAACGATCAGTTTAAAAGAATTAAATAAAATATCAGTAGAATATCGACTAGCAGTTTTTCTGGATTTAATGCGTATTTTTTTAAATAACCTGTCTCGTAAATAAATAAAATAAATATTCGCATTACATTGTCGTACTCGCATATTATTTACTGCATTTTTAGGCGACGACAGAAAAATGGCAGAATAAATGAGATGCGAGGATTTGTTTATTTTTGCGTATATCCCGATATCATAATTATATGTGATCCAAAAACTGCGTAACCAATTTTAATGCGGTTTTTTGCAACCCTATTTCAAGAGAGATTTAATCGCGTAATTTTAATATCTTTGAGAATGAATCTTTGTCCGTTCGAAAATATAATTCAAGCAACATGTGGCCTGATGGACGGTTGGTCTGCTCAGTACCATGAAAGCGTGCCAAACACGGTTACATAACGTTGCAGATCGGATGCGGAGTTTCATTCATAAGTCTCCCCATCCCACAAATTCATGAGGATCCCCCTTTTACCCCAGACTCCCACGCGAAACATCGTTCGATTTATAAACATTTTTAGATAAGTTTGTAGATGTTACATAATAGATTGTGTATGAGTACAGTAAAGTCCTACATTGATGTGATTCAATTTCTCTTCTTTTCTCAGCAAAAGCAACCTTATGAACCGTGCTTTAGAGTTAAAAATATTTTTCATTAAATATATCAAACATATCTGATTAAAAATAATTGGAATGAGTTCATTTAATAAAGTTATTTTGAGTTTGAATATTTTACTAATCCCCCACCTTTGCCGGGGTTGAACAATTATCCTTATAACTTTCGTCATGTACAATAAAATCAATTTTCAAATAGGTGCAGCGGTTCCAGAGATTATCAACTTACAAAATCGATTAGCTGTCATTATTACCCACAACGGGACGGAGACGGTATATGCCTTTGGGGTGAGAGGATGTTTGTTTGTGCAAATCAATGTTGCCATTATCTCCAAAACTACTAGTCCGATTTTGATGCGGTTTTTAATAATAATACAAACATAATGTTAATCAGCAGAGCGATTGTGAAACATAATCAGCATTGAAATGGTTATAAATGCAGTTTTTAACCATTGAGTTTAGCTATAAAGTACATAACTGAGTAACAATTATTCTATCTATACTAATATTATAAAGAGGAAAGATTTGATTGTTTGTTTGCATTGAATAGGCTCTGAAACTACTGTACCGATTTGAAAAAATCTTTCACCATTAGAAAGCTACATTATCCCTGATGAACATAGTCTATATTTTGTCCCGGGAAAAGATAAGATCCAACAGGCACGCGGATGAAACAGCGGGGGACAGCAATATTTTTTATAAGATGATGTAAAAGTTTTTTAATGTTAAGTAGTGGGATTTTATCTTTAATGTCAAGACCACAATCCCCAAAAACTGTTTATAATAGTGATACAGATTACTGTAATGCACAAGAATAATAAATGCACATGATAAGCAGTTTTGATATGCCCTCTGGTATATTATAATGCAAACTACTGAACTGACCCCAATCAAAATGTTTTTACGTAGGTAATTAAGTTTATTGATAGCTAAAAAATCATGTAGGTATATTATTACTTTTGTTTTAATTTATCAAGCATCAATGACATGTAAATTTTGTGATTCGCAAAAGATTCAGAGCCTATTCAATGCAAACAAACAATCAAATCTTTCCTCTTTATAATATTGTTTTTTTTTCTTTAAAAATGTTATAAAACTATACATTGTTTCCTTTACAAATGTTTTATTGATAAGAAATCAACATGATTTAAATAGTTTTTGTTAAATTTAACCGCTATAACAACTCACATTATGAAATACCAACATTGGATTGACTCATTAATAATACTTAATTTTACTTCAAGATTATGCAACAAATATTTCTTAGGGTGAAGAATAAATTATTTATTAAAATCTGTAAACTAATACTAACCATGTTAATATTAAAATATCCACTAGAATTAAACAAGAATTTATCCAAAACCCTTCTAGGTTATAGGTATTATGGTTTGTAAGAAAAATAAACCTTATCCTAAAATCCTATCACACAAATTTAAGTAATGTATTTTTATCGATAATTAATTAATTTAAATGTTGCTTTTAAAAGTATTTTACAACATGTGTTTGATCAAAAGTTCAAAATTTAAAATATCTTAATAATATTATAAATGTGAAAGTTTGGATGTTTGTTACTCCTTTACGCCAGAAAGGCTGAATGGAACTGGATGAAATTTGGCATGGACATAGATTATAGTCTGGAATAGCACATAGGCTACTTTTTATCCCGGGAAAAGATAAAATCCCTCGGGAACCCGGGTGAAACAGCGCGGAACAGCTAGTCATTAATACATTTATGACAAAGCACACTTGTTTAGAATATATAGATGTAAATTTTATGGTAGAACCTAAATACATTGTATGATAAATCATATTTGGCTATTGTTTTAACAAAATAATTTTCCTTAAATCAATACAAATAAAAAAATAGAAGTTTGCTTGTAATTAACAAAAAAGAAAATTGAATGTGCAAATCTCATAACTGATTTAATAAATTCCCAAAAGAGCAAAGGCCATAAATAATTGAAATAGGTGACCATGAGAGATTACTATAACATTTAAGGCAATGATAGCTCAGTGGTAAGTGACGTCGAATACCGCGACGAAGGTCGTGGGTTCGAATCCTACAATGGACTTGAGCTTTCGGTGAAGGAAAACATCATGAGGAAACCATACCACGGTGGTAGGGTACTTTGTAGTACCCGACTGGCTGGCTACCACCCTCAAGTTGAAAATCTGTTGCCAAGCCCCTATCAGTGTGTTCCGACAGCTGCACTTGGGAGCCAGTTCCCATCTAGGCTTTGTGTGCTTACTACCTTCGGCCACATCATCACTTACCATGGTGAGATTGTGGTCAAACACAAGCTTATACAGAATTTTAAAAAAATTAAACTATGTACGAGAAGTATTTTTTTATACACTGGGTAGAAAAGCAGACTTCATGATGGATAGTAGTGAGGATATATATAATGAAATAATGATGATTTGGTACTTAATATTCATACAATGACATTTTTTTATTGCTAAGTTATCTTGAGTAAAAGGAGTTATTATTGAAGTGTATGTAAAAATTCGATTTTTTTCCTGTTAATTCTCTACAACTGATGAAGAGATACTTTTTCACATAAATGAAGGGAATAATAGCAAGATTATTTCAGTACTTACCGAGGCCGATTCTGCATGTAATATTGTCCACCGAAAATGAATGCCATGTACACACCAACGTAGTAGAATGCCACAGTCCAATTTTCTGTCATCCATTTCCTGTACTTCTGATGAATGAATTCACTCTCAAAATCAAAAATGTACGAGTAATTCGGCGTTATGTCCATACCGTATGACACTACGGGAGACTCCATTTTTCTATTTTTACAAGTTCAAATGCCGGGCTGATACGAACTCGCACAAACCAACCCTAAAGCGTTGCACTGATCATCACAGGTGGATTTTAACCTAAAATCTTAACAGGATACTTGTGAAGGTACCGTTTTATCACAGATGACTAAAAATGTCAATATTTCGAAGGAGCGGCGAGGCGTGCAACCGTAATGACACTAATTCGAGTAATGAACGCGAGATGTGACCGCGTTAACTATTTATTCGCTATGACGAGTCTCAGTCAGCCCGGAGCCCGGACTTATTTATCTCGTCACAACGTCTCACTCAAGGAGAAAAAGATGAATGAACTAGAACTACCGACTCGTTTCACGCCACGCCGTATCTCACCTTCTTTTTATATTTGACAGAATGACAGATCTCCAAATATGATTCCACCCTCCCGCCTCACCAACCACCGCGCTTTTTCAGTGTTGCTGCTTTAAAATCACGCAATTTACCAAACTTCTAGGGAAAAAGGAACACATAAGTAAAAATAGGACTTTTTGGCGGGAACTTGCAGAGTGACGTTGCGTTTTCGTTTTATTTTCATTAAATTCGTGTATTTTGAGTTTTATTGAATAATTTCGGTGGTGTTTTATCCAATAATGATCAATCTAAGTGCACAAGTGAAGTGAAATGAAATGAAAGCGTGTATCGTGACTTTCCAGGTTGTCCCAAAAAGTCCGTGAATGTTTTAGTGGAACAACCGCCAATTTCACTAAAGCTTGACTGGACATGTATGGACGAGGACTGGACATTACAGTGAGTTTGAGAATGTGACTATAACATAAAAGAAGAAATTGAAACTGAAGAAAATGTATGCGATTGAAAGACTTTGTATTGACTAAATACTAAAACTGTGACAAATAGACCAAGACCATTTGAAATACTTTGACATTGGCAGAAATATCCTAAAAGGATGATTGCCAGCAACAAAAAAAAAAAGTAAAAATAAAAAAATCACTGCAAAGATTAGTGTTTCTTTTATCGCAATACCAAGGGGATTGCCAATCTGTTGTACACCTTATTACAATGCCTTAAAGGCAACTGGCTCTCAAACAAGTGCAACTGCCGGAACACCAACAGGTGCTTAGCGACAAATTTTCAACTTGAGGGAGGTAGCTAGCCAGTCGAGTACTACAAAGTACCTTACCGCCGTGCTATGGTTTCCTCACGATGTTTTCCTTTACCGAAAGCTCAAGCCCATTGTAGGATTCGAACCCATGGCCTTCGCTGCGGTATCTGACGTCACTACTACTGAGCTATCATCACCTGTTACGAGCGAGCTAGAGCTAGGCAATAACCCATTAAAAAGACTAACATGTTGAGGAGGTTGGTAACTTATGTACTCCTCAGACATGCACAAACTTTCGCATCATATCCTATTCCTACTTTCCTATCTTACTAATATCACAGTCTAACTCTTATATTATAAATGTGAAAGAATGTTTGGGTGTGTGTGTGAAGATGTACCTATGTGAAGATGTTTCTTACTCTTTCACGCAAAAACTACTGAACAGATTTTTATGAAACATGGCACACAGCTAGATCATAACCTGAAATAAAACATAGGATACTTTTATATCCCAGGAAAAGATCCCTCGGGAACGATGGTGAAAACGCGGGGGACAGCTAGTTTATAATATTAATAGAAAGCAAAATCTACCAAGAGAACGTAGGAAGTAGGACATACACCGCCATACTACATCGTAGTATGCATGACATTTTTAGATAATATGAATTTTTTAATTCTTATTTTTCTCTCTCTCTCTCTAATTTTTCTAAATTCTCTAATTTTTTCACCCACCTTGTTTTTTTATAAGACAAGTATTAATATTTTAATGGCAACATTATTTACTATGGAATGGAGCAACCAAAAATTATGTATACTAAATGGATAGGTAACACTAAATACCTACTTGAAGCAAATACCTATTAATTGTGAAAAAGAGAAAGATAATAACTACGTTGGGACAATCTCTCTTTCTAACCCTACTTACCCTTAATGAAAGAAAGAGAGATTATCCCAACGTAGTGTTATCTTTCTCTTTTTAACTTAAACTATTAAATACTGTAAATGAAAATATAATAAAATCTAAAATATCTCGAAAATGATGACACTTGTACCTACTGAGGTAATTTTTGTATGTATTTGTTATTATACAAAAGTATAGTGTATACCCCCTTAAGTTACTTTGTTAATAATTGTAATGAGTTTAATGCTTTGAGTATTAAGCCAAGCAAAGGTTTAATGAGTAACTTAAGTTAGGAGACAAGTTTGACGTACTACTTACCGGACATCCGGTATAACAAGAATAAAAGTAACATGTCACTGGAAGAAACGTCCTAAAGGACGACAAAAAACTTAGAGCATTGTTTAATAATCAAAGACAAAAAACAACTGGAATCGCGATTCAAGTTATTAAATCTTGTATCTGTATCTACCTATTTATGTATTATCTATGTTGGCTAAAGCCTAAAGCCTACAGCTGGCCATTAAATTAGCTAGCTACATATCAGTAATCTGTGATTAAATTCAAAGAGGATATAATCACTACGTTCATTAAATTCTGTCTAAGACCACAAGAAGACCACCAAATCCTTAATGGGCTAGAAAAATCCGGAAAATATGCAGTCAGATGTGCTGCGGTAGTTACTATTGTTGAACAGTGAATATGTATTTTGCAAATCACTATTGTTATCAAAGGCCTTATAGTTTTAATTAGAATAAATAAAATGATAATTAGGTACGTAAGTAGGCAAATAAAACATTTCTGAGATTTACACTTTACTCGTATATGTATTCATACTAGTCTATTTAGATAAGAAAAAAGTAAACATGCTACTAATCGCATTTTGATTTAGAAAAAAATATTTGTAAAACACTTTCAAAGACCAATTTACTAAAAGTAAACATATTACTGAATCTTGTAACTAACTCTTGTAAAATTGGCAATTTGGTTCTATATTGCTTTACGGCCGGACTTAGTTCTCCTGTTTCTGAACTATTATAGAAGGTATACATATAAAATGCTGGTTTATCACCAATGTTCAGGACTTTATGGAACGACCCAGAAGCTACTCTAGTCTGATTTTCGTTGTTTAACTGGTAGGATTGCCCAATGTGACGCTTGGAGACTTCTGGTTCGAAGACGACCAAACCTTCTAAAACTTTTAGGGTAACATTCTTCAGCTCTATGGGGATATACTTCTCTTGATCATAGCCTGTAAAACAAGGATTTGTTAAATACTTATTCCAAATAAGAAAATGAGTTTGATTAGCAAAGTAGATGCGATGATAGCTCAGTGGTAAGTGACGTCGAATACCGCGGCGAAGGTCGTGGGTTCGAATCCTACAATGAGCTTGAGCTTTCGGTGAAGGAAAACATCGTGAGGAAACCATAGCACGGTGGTAGGGTACTTTGTAGTACCCGACTGGCTGGCTACCACCCTCAAGTTGAAAATCTGTCGCCAAAACACCTATCGGTGTGTTCCGACAGCTGCACTTGAGAGCCAGTTCCCATCTAGGCTTTGTGTGCTTACCATCTTCGGCCACATCATCACTTACCATGGTGAGATTGTGGTCAAACACAAGCCTATCCAGAATAAAAAAAAAAAAAAAAAAAAAAAAGTAGACTACGAATGAAGTAGAGCGCATTGTAGCGACAGACAACTATCTATCAACCTCACAGGTAAAGTTCGCACTACTCCTGGATAGATGGCACCACAATGCAAGACACAAAATATCATAGAATTCTACATCGCGCTATCCAAATTCTAACAACAATATAAGATTCCATCTTCTACATTATATTCCGCGTTAGGGTGTAGAAGCCGTAGATAACCGTGCAATATTTTTATCTGGTGGATCTTGGTTTCTACCAATTATACTTTAGCATATATAATATAACTAGATGTCCCCCGCGGTTTCACCCGCGTTCCCGTGAGATGTTATCTTTTCCCGGGATAAAAATATAGCCTATGACACTCACAAATAACGTGGCTTTCTATTGGTTTTTATTAGATCAACATTTATTGAGCGAAATGGAAGATAGCATGGTATAAGGTCAGTAAGAAGAAGATACATAATTAACCAACCTGGCAACTCTGCTAGGAATAAAACACTACTAGCATTATTCCACGAATGTACTTCCTCACTTAAATCATCCAGAATCTTTCTCCAACCTAACGCTTGATCTAGAAGAGGCAGCAAATATGGTATACTGGTAAAAGGAGACCATTCAGCTGTTAAAATATCAACTTTAGGATCAAATAAACGCTGCGTAAATCTTCCATTCATGGAACACCAAACGTCCACGTAAATCGAAATATTATCTGACATAACACTATTTGGATCTGCCCATCTTCTACGTTCTTTTGCATCTTCGATTAAGTTGTCCTTCAAACATTGTGCATATTGGTAAATCATGTCTCCGTGTCTTGTCCATCTATCATTAGGAGTGAAGAGGTATGGATCGATGTAGGACTCAATGTCCTTCTCGTTATCGACAATTTTTATGACAACGGATTGGACATCCCAACTATGCACCATCATATCCCATGAGTAACCATAGAGGCCGTTGGTCCAGTTATTGTACCCCTATAAAACCAAAAAATAATACAGGCGAAGGGAACATCAACAGTGACTTCAAAACATGTTGTTACTAACTCACCTTAGTAATAAAATGAGAGTACGGAAGAAATGCTTGGCTTAAAACGTAAAATATTATCAAGTAAATTGTAATGTTCTTATTAACAACATCCATTTCAACTTTTATATTAACATTATCAATACTTTTATCACATGGTTTTC
This sequence comes from Ochropacha duplaris, assembly GCA_951361185.1. Lineage (NCBI taxonomy): Eukaryota > Metazoa > Arthropoda > Insecta > Lepidoptera > Drepanidae > Ochropacha > Ochropacha duplaris. The sequence goes on along the minus strand of OX592696.1, from coordinate 11,951,832 downwards.
TTTCACAAGCATCACTTTCCGCGGGAAATTCATTATTCACTTTACCTGATGGACATACGTTATTTTCAATAACTCTATTTATGTCTCCCGTAGTATCAAATACCTGATCCTCCAATTCCTGATGATTTTTTACTTCATCTCCTCTGTCACAATTGTCTGCGCTTTCAGATACATCACATTCTCTTTGGAAAGTTTTGTTGTTTCTCAAAACAATAAAATGAAAGCAAATCTCGCTTTTAACTTTAAAGTAATAATGTTTTAAATAGCGAATCACAAATTTTGGCCATTCAAATGGGTAGAACAGTGGCATTGTCGCCAAGCAAACCCATGGAAACATTCCTGAAAATTCAAGAATGATGAGCTTTATACAGTTTCTTTTCAGTTTTAAAGAGCACACATCAGAATTTTTGTAGAAGTGAGTGAAGGTTAGTAATAAATGAATGTGGTAAAAACTAAGATAGTACACATATACTTATACTTATATTGTAGTATCTTTTCAATGTATCAAAATTAATATGTAAGACTAGCTTTCCGCCCCGCGGTTTCACCCCCGTTTCTCCATACAAACTTTGGACCCCCGTTTCAGCCCCTTAGGGGGAAAATTTGGAAAATCCTTTCTTAGCGGATATTTACCAACCTTATAATAACCATTTGCGTGCTATATTTAAGTTAAATTAAAAATGGTTAGAGCTGTGTGTTGATAGATCAGTCAGTCAGTAACGATTACCTTTTATTAATACAGAGACATATAATGTTTGAATTATGCATACCAATTCTGAAGAGTCTACTGTTCATGAGATGGAACAGCGCACAGAATATCATAGCAACATGGCGAGTATATGACCACATCATCCAAATAGACACGGTTAGGTCAAAAATGAAGATAAACCAATGCACAATGATATAGTCTATTTGTGGTACGGTTAGAAATATCCTGAAATAAAAGGTATTGACTGAAATTTTAATGGTTTCGCGAAATCTTCATATGCCTAATATAAAGGTGGGAGTCATTAAAATTTGACGAAATGCCTGAATTAAGTCATTCCATAAATAATAACTAAAATGTGTTGATATAATAAGTTAAAATAATAAATCAAAGAGCCATATATTTTTTAATAAAAACACGTTGAATGTAAGTATAAAATTTATCAAATAATAAAAAATATAATTAACTATTGTTTTTAGAATCAAATATGCGATGACTTTAATGTTGAGACACTTACTTAAAAGGTTCAAAAACCCAGTGTTCACTAAGGTTTTGTACGGAATACCCTGACAGCCATTCCGCTGTTCCTTTCTTCATTCCCGCCATAAAGTAGAGAATGAAGAACTGGTACTTCAGTATGAAGTAGTTCCAGTAAGGAACTGTATGCTTTAATTGCGCTGGATTTAAATATGCATCTACAGACCTGAAAGATAAAGGCTGTATAAACTTTTGTAAAATTCAATCACGATTTAAAAAAAGGTCGCCAGTTACATAATGAATGGGAGATTGACTGACGTATCAAATCAGCTTCTTTTTATCAATTGTAAAACTATAGTTTATACGGAATTTTGTATGAAATACTGGCTTGTGACGGCATAAATTGTTAATTAACAATTAAAGTTTTGCAATATATTCGCTATTCTCGAGTATTTTTTAGATGTTTTATACACTGGTTAGTACTAAATATTTTTTCTTGAATATAAGGCAATATTCATAAGGAAGCTGAAAGTTCTCACCAATAACAATTAGCCTGTGTAAAGGTTAATAGTAGTCCAACTAGTCCGAACAGGTAGCTGTGGTTGTTCCAGAAACTCTTTTCTATGACGAACAGGTACCAGTAGCACACAGTAAACGTGAAAGCGTTGATGTGGTACTTATAGCCAAGCATTATACCTAATGCTCCTGAAAGTATAAATCTTTATTTAGAAATATTGGGATATGTAATAAATGACCTTTAAAAGCATTATGAATAGACTTGTTTTTTTATACCACTAGGTGGCAAACAAGCTTACGGCCCACTTGATGGTAAGCGGTTAGCGTAACTTATGGAGGCTTGCAATACCAGAGGCGTTACGAGCGCGTTGCCGACCTTGCATAAACCTTTGTACTTACTCCTCTGAAGAACCCCATCCTGTAGTCTCTAGGGAAAACCTCTACAGGGAGCTCATTCCACAACCTAATCGTGTGCGGGAGAAAACGTCAATAAACTCGGTACCTAACTTAATCTCAGTCTCACTGAGAATATTAACAGCAAAATTATGAGTGATTTAGGAAATACAAACTTAAGCAGACCAGCCTCCACAAGCAGCACCTGTTCTCCGCAAAATATGTAGGTAAATTGATCACTTATTTCACTGGTTAATTAGCAAAAGGATGTTACCAAACCACAAAGCCGCGTATACCACAGCCATGTAAGGCATAGACATTGCCTGTACGAAGGGCAGTAGCGGGAAGTGACAAGTTCTAGGATCGCCCCATCGCTTCACCATGTTCGCACCACCGCGCTCGTCTGGTATATCGAACAACATTGCTAAACCTGTAATAATTCCAATTTATTATACTAATAGATTTGGTACATTCAGAGTTATTAAAATCCCAGCTAAATAATATTTACAACAAATGTACAAAATATACAAACTATATAAAAAAATTGCTTCCTTGAGCCTGCCGCTGCTGCCGATCGGCAAAGTTCCTAGCAGGCTGGCAGCGTTACCTCTTTAGATGGCCAGGTTGATGCGTTAGCGGAAAATGCTCCCCGCCCGCCGGATTCTCGAGCCATCGATAATTTTTTTTAGATAAAATATTTGCGAAACGACGAGCTTCGGACTCCCACGGTTTCGACCGCAAAAGGCAAATTAAATAACATTGGACCAGTTCATCTAGAAACGCAGGCTAGACAAAACTTAACTTGATCAAACTCACAAAATTCAGGAAAATAATTGGTTCAAAATTGTTCAAACTCAAATCTCATTTATTCAGTTTAGGCCCTGGTAAGGCACTTATGAACGTTACAATTGACTCTACCACCGGTTCGGAATATACTTAAACTGAGAAGACTTCGGCAAGAAACTCATGCTCATAATTACGTACCAAAGAGGATCCTAGTCACGGCCAAGCTGGATGAATCTTTCGGCGTGTACATGTACTCCACTATTTTCTTAAGAGTTACATCGCAGATGTCAAACCCGAATTGTTCATAGAACTTTATTTTTACAACATCTCGAAACAGAGTCGCAGTTTTTGAACCTGGAACTAAGTGTTGTGTAATATTCTGAGTATCGTCAGTCTGTTCATAAATACTACAACATCTGTGGAATGCTTAAAGTAAATAAAGTGGCTAGTTTCTTTTTATATGTAACTTAAGCCGAATTAAAGATAATGTTGTCATTTACATTTGTCATGAAGCAAGGGTGGATCCAGCTTTCCAGTTTTTGCCACGAAGTCGTTGATTTTTCCAATTGTTATATAATAAATATTAAAAATAAATAATATATAACAGATTTCGACGTTTTCTAAATCAATACCTATGTTTATTGGTCTTAACACCAGTGGGCTATTCAAATTTTGTCACCCCTACCGACCTCTACAATTAGATACCCTAGTTTACAATATAAAAATTGATCGTATAAAAAGCATAGGATACCTAAATTATTATATCTATAAAGTTGAATGTTTGTATATCTGTAAGACGTAAAAAAGACCCCTAACCAGCTCCTATAATCTGCCACCCTACGCTCCAGCCTACTCCGCCACTGTTCGAGAGGTACCTAACTGACTTGTTACTACATAGGTATTAACATTTTGCAAAGTTTAAACACTTACCCATCTCCATGCGAGTACCGAAGCTTTCTTCCCGAATACAGAACGAAGACTGATTTATGTCGAATATTTTGTTAAACAGGTTAATTGTCCTTCATTATGCATCCCATACCTAGGTACCTACGGTCTCCTGATCATGGTGTCATATTAATTATGGCTCAGACCCACGTTCAATCGTGTGCGAACAAAACTGCCAAATATTGTTTTCCAAATGAATGATTTTTACCGTAAATATTATGTTGAAGACAAATTGTTAGTAAAATTTAGCAAACACTAACTGATCAGAAGTTCATTGTAAAACATGTGACCGCCCCATTCGATTATCCTTTTTGAAGGTCTCTACTTTATTTTATAGTAGTAGGAGTTTATATTCAGACAAAATTTTATTCGAGATTAATTAGTATTGAGAATTACCTACGTCACAAAACCGGATTTGGATCGCTAAGCATTTTGTCTTATTTTAGAAGATTGAATTTTGCAATTCCTACAATAATTATATGTAACTATACCTACCTATACATAATACAATAAAATTGGTGCAAGCGATAATCATGTAGTTAGGTAGGTACTGTAGTGTCTGTGCTTCGTACTGGCCACTAATAGTTCTTTTTGGTTTGAATAAATGATTTTATTAAAAAGTAAATTTATAAAAGGATTCGAAATGAGTACGGAGACACGCATAGATAATACACACGGATAGACATGTGGTCCGTCAAATAACAAATAAAGAAGTGTAAACTAAAGTCAATGAAAATATACCTATTTTACTTAAAAACTCTTAAAAAGGAAACAGTGTTTATCTTAAATACAACTCCACTACAGTACCTACCTAAGTACGTACTTAACACTGACAATTATACATTTTACCATACTAATATCATAAATGCGAAATGTATGTATATCTGTCTGTTACCTCTTTACGCTTAAACTGATTTGGATGAAATTTGGTATAGATATAGACGGAACCTTGGAGGACTTTTTATGCCGGGAAACGATAAGATCCGACGAGAACACGGGTGAAACAGCGGGGGACAGGCTAGTAACAGTATAAAACTGTACCGTGCCCTTATTACGAACAAACCTCTACATTTATAAATAGGTAGATAGGTAGGTATACCTAATTATTACCTATAAATGTATTTGCTCACTAGCTCATTCATATAGCAAGATTATAATAGTCTTCAAAATTACCTACTTGGAAAACTGCTCGTACGTTATAAAGAATTAAATATAAATATCCAATAGAATTAGGTTGTTCTTCCACAAGAGATGTGCTATGCGTTGCTATCGATGCGTTGCTATCGATGCGTTTGATATCCACAAGCATATTTATTGGTCCACACAGCTTTACACTGGTGGAAACGGGTTCTACTAAGCTATGTTTTATATGGATGGATGGATGCTATGCTATGTTTGCGGGTAGTGTACCTAAAGTAGGTTTTCGTTTGTCACCGAAAGTGTAGTCTTGCAACCATGGAAGCAAAAAGTTTATAAAGCAAAAACAGCTACCTCGCGGCGGCGCACTTTCAAAGCACATCTTACTCGCTCCGCTGACTTAGTGGAAACGGTCACATAGTTACGTAGCTTAGTTTTCACATCATAGCTGCACATCTCTGGTGGAAAAGCAGCCTTAACCAATATCCTCTATTTACCATGAATCGATGTAACATTTACTTGTTTATTATGAATGTATGTATGGTTATGTAAATAATTTACTACAGTGTAATTATTTATATAAATATGGCAATTGTTGGCTGGTATTTACGTTATTGTTATAGGTAACTTTTGTATAATAGAGTGCTGGTTAATAATAATGAGCGTATACTTACTGTACCTACTTAAAAACTATCATCCTACGTCTTTTATAGTAAATTACACAGTTTTTTTATGCTACAGTGAAAATAATAATATGAATCGTGTTTTTTGTATGTAAGTAGGTATATATTTAGCTCAGAGGTAGTGTCGTCGGATACCGCGCACTTCAGCTTTCGGTGAAGGAAAACTGGAAGGTGGTAGGGTAGATACTTTCTAGTGATCACCTAAAGTCTCTCGCTAATCACCTATCGGTATGTTCCGGCAGTTCCAGTTAGTTGGCACATCGGCAATCTTGGTATTGCTAATGTCTATAGGCGACGGTAGTCACTTACCATCAAGTGATGATCCGGGAAGTACTGTACATTAGCACCCGCTGATTTGGGGCTTCACTTATATTTTTTCGTGTAGTACTCTTCGTAGTAAGAACTTTCACCAAGGCTTTTAACGCGAAAACGCACAGTTTTCGAGAAAAAAAAACCTAAAATTTCGAAGAATCGTGGCAAGATCCATACATTGATGTGTACAAAAAATAAAATTAATTTAGAGTTCCAAATGTCTTTCAATATTGAGAGTACATTACCAGTAATAGATTGATATCCATATCATATTTTTGAAACACCGCATCATTAAAATATTTCAAAATGAAAACTTTTTGGCGGGAACTTGCGAAGTGACGTTGCGTTTTCGTTTTATTTTCATTAAATTCGTGTATTTTGAGTTTTATTGAATACACGAAAAAAAATAAGTGAAGCCCCAAATCAGCGGGTGCTAATGTACAGTTCAGCCATGATCCGTCTGCCTGCTTGTTGACTTATGACAAAAAAACTTTAAACAAAATTGTGTCTATGGTGCCACAATCGCCGTCAGAATAAAGCGGTTTTCCAACTAAATGAAACACATAATTGCCATGAAATATTTATTTTTCTCCAATACTATTCGATACAATGATTCTAATAGACATTTAATTATTGTCAATGATATAATTTCAAACAGTCGTAATATCAACAGCGAACCGCTAACATCTATAAACAAACATTCAGTAATATTTCGCCTATATTGACAAATGTCTTGATAATTTATTATGGCGAGTTTATGAGTTAGTACCTACACCTACCTACTTATACTTATATCATAATTAAATATGCCACATGTCAAAGAGCCAAAGTGCGTTTTGGCCTGGTCATCTGATTTAGGTACAAGTAACATTAAAGGTCATAGCCCATTTAAACGACTCTGCTCCAACACCGCCCTATACTAAAAGTCAACCACCGAGCAGTCTGATGGCGGTAGGCTCGCTGTCTGCTAATTTATGTTGTCAATATAAACTATATCTAAAGAGCACGACCTGAAGCCCATATTTGAATGATATTTTATTTGTCAGGTGGGAGCGGAGTCGTGTAAGTGAGCTACGACCTTTAACGGCCGTCCTTTTCTGTCACTTCATGATATGGTCATTAGTCACCGAATAAAATTGAAGTCAAAGCCATTAGCAAAAAGGCTCAAATCAAAATACATTGCTTATTTAAAATGTTTCCGATAACTGAGCACAAAGTATCGACTCCAATAACATGTGTTAAATAAAATGATAATAATCTACAAAAAATAATGTATCTTCGTATAAAGAGAGGGACAGTTTTTTTAAAGGTTTTTGGCTTGGAATCTAAACCTTTAAGCCATTTCTTTATTTTACATATTCGTTATAGTTACGTTATATAGTCATATTCACTGTTAAGTCTTGTCCTCGTCCTAAGTCCAGTCAGGATTTAGCGAAATTGGCGGCTAGAGGGACAGTGAAGTCGTCAAGTTTCCTGTGCTCAAAAATGGCTGCCTAGTAAAGTAAAATACGGTAGGTATAAATAAGATGACCTAATATTTGTTTTAAAGTAATACCGGTAAAATTAAAATAAAGAATGAAAATAATAAAATCTTTATTCCAAATAAATATATAATCATTTTAACAAAGTAACTGAGCGTAAACGTTTGAATTTTCATTGACATCACATAATTTTTGAGACAACATTTCTTCGCTGTAATATTCTACGAAAGTTAATATTAACACAATACAAGCTTAAATACTAAAAACAAAAACTACAATAAGTAGGTTATTATAAAAGTATTTCTTTATTTATGAGTCAATAATTTAAAGTACAAGGAACCGATTAATCGAAATTGAAAACGAATTATTATAGAATAATTAATTATTTTGCAATTAAAAATGTTAACTTGTATTTTAAAATAAACTTTTTGTAAACAATGACATTAAAAGTAAAGTGTAGATAGGTCATAAGCGCTCCGCGAGGACCTGTGTCGCGTCGCAGGCGTCAACGGATGCACTTCACGTAGGTACCGAGTGCAATTAAATGTAAGTGACCCAAAACAACCAAAAATGCCAACATCTGTTATGAGATATCTTAATGTAGTGTGATATAGCAATATTACGTTATTTTGCATTATTATGCGAAAAGCAAATGCTGTGTAGTTAACCTATCTACACTTTTTAGTCATAATATCATTGTTTATAAATATAATCTTAAAGTAAATGAAGGAACTTCTACATATAAATATCTACATGATTTCTTTAATTATGATACTTGATTAATCTCAAATATTACTGTAACATAACTAACATCACAGCTATATTATAAAAAATAATATTACAATGAAGTATTTATAGTGGCCAAGGAAATCTATATCCTATTTCTAACCGGATAAAAATCAAAATCGAGAACGGGCGTAGGTTGTTTTAGCCATATCCTACTATTTCAGTCTCTACCATGTTAGCTATACGATCTAATTTCACTTGTAAAATGGGCGTGTGCGTATGGAAATATGTTATTTCTGTTGAATTACGGTTATTTTTGAACCAAGTTTTACATAGATATAAAGTTCGGCAAGGAAGGGTAAAATAATTAATATAGATTTCACATTTACAATTTTACCTAAAACTGGATACTATAAATTTTGCTATAGTTTCTTTAGAAGACACAAATGTAATTTGCTTCCAAAACTTAAAATAATGTAAATAAATAATCAACATTAAAAGACAATGAGTTTTTAAATGTTTATTAATAAATTTAAAATGTTCATAATGAAACTGTGGCCTAAAAAACCGTAATTCAACAAATGTTTAACAATAGTTTGAGAGGGATTTACAGCGGTTTTATCTCATAGATTGTATCTTTATTTTCCTTTATTTATTATTTTACATGTTTCGTTTTTGAAATCATTAGGTAAGACTTGGCACCAAGTTAAATACTCGCTCTATTATGGCTTTAAAATTTATAGAACCCTTGGAACATGTAAAGTATAAAAAAACTAGGAAAATTAGACACGATTTATAAGAAAAATAAGTAAAAGATAACCTTTTAAATATCGATCATTGAAACAACTGTCGCTGTCACACCAATAAATCATTTATTTCAACAAAAGCAGTTTGTTACTTTTATTCAATTTAATATTCTGCTTTAATAATAAATAATCTCTATGGCCTTTAGATCTTACTAATACTACCTAGTAAAAAAAACCTGCCTACATTTTCCAAATGGTGAATGCAAGAGCAAAAAGTTCTGAGCTCCAAAATTAATTTCGGTGTGACCATACGTAAATAACAACTAAAATATAGTGCGTAAAGTGTTTAATACAATAAATTAAACATAATGATGAATCGAATACTGACTACACTGTATACCTACTAACTATGAACAATAACATTAAAAACAGACAAAATTTAACCAACAATCGTATCGAAGTTCATCAAAATATGACACTTGAGAGATCAAAATGACCAAAAACAAATTATATTTGGCAAAACGTTGTATTCTCTCGTAAACTTTTAAAAAGTCCAGAAAAACGGAATGTTTTTACAAAATAATATGATTATATCAAACTGCGAGTCTTAAACATAATAAAAGATCTAAAATATATTATTCGATAATGACGTTTTTATATGACTTTCAAATTAGAGATGTTCTTTAAAATTAGAATGTTTGTTCAAGTAAATAAATACATACGGTCTTACTACAAAAGAGTTACGCACATGTTGCACAAGTGTTTAAAAGATTCCTTACAAAAACAAGTGTTGAATATTTGTTTTGAGTTAGACACACCCCATGCATTTAAAAATTAAACACCCGTGGAATTTTGGGTGTATCTGTATAGCTTAAACACATTTCTTTCTTTACATTTTGAAGTCGATGTTGATTCAAAATAAAGTTACTTAGGACCTTCGATCAACAATAGCTATAGATATTGGGTCACATACAATATCCAAGCTAAATGCTATCCGCGTGAATATATACTTTTACAGCTACATTTGTTTACTAACAAACGGAGAGAAATGTTTTAAAACAGTTTTAAGTTCAACCTAATTACAACCATAGCACCCAGTAATAAAGTCAAAAATTTTCAAAATATTATCTAATACTTACGATTATTAGTCACATAAAACGAGCAAAGCAATAAACTACTCCTGTCACCTTAAAGAAATAGACATAAGTTAAAGAACATTTAGTGTGAAATCAACCTTAAAGAGCAACGAATAAAGTATGTTTTCCCCTTATCGCCTTGAGAGCTACATCGTTTTGTTTCGTTTATTTTTTCTTCTTCGAAGTTTGTGCGTGTGTTGGCGAGTTTGGCCAAACATTTGTAGCGTTGGTAGCGTGGTTGAAAATATGTAATTTTGATCAAAATTTTATATTATTTGTTACTTTAAAGCATAAAATATCTCTTATTCTTTATTTTCTTACCGAAAGTAAGATACTCCGGCCGTTAAATTGCTTTTTCGAGCATTATTTATGCAACTTTTGAAAACACACTGCGGCATTGTGAGACGTGTTTATATTGGCTGTGTTCAAGCGAACTATACAAAACAAGAGCTCACTTTTCAAGTGCGCTCTTATTTACCGAGACGTATTTTTTGTGCCGACCCGATATCTATAGCTATTGTTGATCGAAGCTTAGGACATCGTTATTTCGTCAAGATTTGGATAGTTTTAATATTGTAAATAAATCGAAAATGTTAATTTTTATAAATATGTATGCTCAAAATAAAATTAACGTTCCATCACTAACGCACAACTTCGTAATGAAACCAACAAATATTTTAATAACTGAAATGGTTTTAATTTTGTTTTAGTATAATAAATTTTATTTAAACATTTTGATTAAATTCCAGTATAAACTCGCTCAATGTAGGTTAGGTACTCAAATAATATCAAAACATAAATAAAATATCTGAAATCGCGAACTACCCACGACTGCTGACATAAACTAAACACAGATTTGTAGTAATCAATACACACGATTTTAACCTAAACTTAAAACAGCATCTAAATTAAACAAGTGTTAAAACCGTGTTTATCTTTTGTAGTAAGACGATAAAGTTTTAACTTAGTATTTAGTTAGATATATTAATAGTTTAGTTGCCGATTTTGAAACCAATATGATAACAATACGTGTTCATTTTCTTTTCGCGAATTATCTATTGCCGTTTGAGTACATCAATCGCGTAATACGTAAATAAATATTGGATGCAAGTATGTACCGACCGAGTGTGTAATTTCACTGTATGTCTTTGTAACTCATATATCTAAATAACATAGCAAATTATAAACAACATTCAATTCAACTGTTATTGATTTCAATTCACAGCATTATCACTGTCACCTGAATCGAGCGACATTCGACCTTAACTCAAACGAAATAAGAGTAAAGTAGTAATTATGGTACGTAGCGTCTAAATGATTAATGATCTACAATTTGGCCCATCATAATCGTCATTCCTTAAGTGATTGAAATTTGAACAACTACTTAATGATTCAAAAACTTTTTTAGAAATAGAATCAATCACAGACTTTCCATAGATGACGCAGAATCCTTAAGTCAATCAACTGCCGAGCGGAGACCATTTTCCGTGCTAAATCGTTCTACGTTGTGATTGATATAGACCGTAATATAGTCGATGTCTCACATTAGTTCATTGATCGTGTACGACTCCTCCTGGGCCTGGTAGGGAAGACTTCCCGCTGAGGTATATGTCGACAGCGCGCGCAGCTTGCCTACCTTCCGATATGGCCCATACTACCAGCGACTGGCCGCGACGACAATCTGTGAAAAGATAGATAGATAAATAGATAGACAACTCTTTATTGTACAAGCGATTTCTTCCAGACAACCTTTCGATGGAGCGGAATTCAGATACGATAATTGACGGTGGATTGACGAGTAATTGAAAGATATTAAGGTCGTAGCTCACTTACACGACTCCGCTCCCATCCGACAAACAAAATATCATTCAAATATGGGCTTCAGGTCGTGCTCTTTAGGTATAGTTTATATTGGCAACATAAATTACCTACCTTAGCCTACCGCCATCAGACTGCTCGGTAGTTGACTTTTAGTATAGGGCGGTGTTAGGTGGGAGCGGTGTTGGAGCAGAGTCGTTTAAATGGGCTATGACCTTTAGTGTTATACCAAAATTATTATAACCTGCAAAGGGCCGCTTTGTACCACATCATGGGTGCATTTTATAAAACTAAGTAGCAAACAAGCTTACGGCCCACCTGATGGTAAGCGGTTACCGTAATAGACGCATGCAACACCAGAGGCGTTACGAGTGCGTTGCCAACCTTGCATACTCCATTTTTGAAGAACCCCATGCTGTAGTCTTAGGGAAAACCTGTAAAGGGAGCTCATTCCACAACCTGATCTGAGAAAATCTTTTTAAAACCGCACTGTAGGTTTAGTAAGAAAGAAAGGAGAATGTAGAATAGGGATGATGACTGACATGTCAAATCAGCTTCTTTTTATTAATGTCAAAACGATAGTTTATATGGAGTTTTGTATGAAATACATACTCGTGATGTCGTAAATATACACCATCAAAAGACCTACTTCGAAAGCTCAAGCTCATTGTAGGATTCGAACCTACGACCTTCGCCTCGGTATCCGACGTCACTACCACTGAGCTATCATCGCCTTCGTCTATGTGGAGAGACTAGTAAGAACAATGCAGTGTTTAACCTAACCTAAAGATATTTCCTTCACGGTCTAAACAGTCATAAAAGTATGACAATCATTTGAAGTGAGTACGTCAAAATGACAATAGGGAATATGCACGTGGCTTCAGAATTGACGTTTTTTTTATGTCATTCATATTGTTACAAAAACACCTACATAATTATTTTTATTTTTAATTATTCATGATTTAATAGCTAAATTTAATAATCAAAAAGTGTCTGTTTTTAAATTCCCTCGCAAATTTCCAAAACGCCCCGTGAACAAATCGTGACGTCACTTTTACACTCTACCACAGAAATTGTAACCGCTACGCTTAAATTTATTATAATTTATAAGTTTTCTGTGCTTTTCCATGGTAATAAACTGATTTTAGTAACTTTGTGAACCAAACACTTAATTTTTGACATCGAACTCGTCTAATCTCACATCACAAAATAAGCGCGCCATAATGGCCGCGTTTGAATCACCCGGAAATGATAGTGATTTTAATATATTTTTTTTAGCTTAATGGTTAAGATATTGGATGTGTTATTTTTTTTTGGTAATGTAAAAAACCCGTAGAAACGTTTAAAACAATAAAAAATATACGTGCATATTCCCTATTGCCGTCGTGACTTAACATTGCATTAAACAAACGATGGGCACAAAAACTTGGTGCATGTTTTAGCTGAGAATTTCGAAAGAGTACAAATATAATTATTATCTAAAAACTTACAATATTCCATGCAAAATTTGCTACAGACAGAACAATACAATTGAAACCTTTTTGCATTCAGTATTGTGTAGTTTTTTTGTTCATTGTTATTGGTGTCATAATATATGCAAGAGGGTACATCAGATAAATTGTACTCAAAAGATATATTTAAATGGCTGTCTCCTGCGGCATCGTGATACGGGAATTTTATATACTAAGAAAATAGGCAAAGCCAACAGTTCCTATTTCTTTTTTTTGTAGCTATTTACGAGCTAAAGTTTTTATCAATAAAAGAATGGCAATTTCTAAAAACAAAACTAATGACTACAGATGTTGCCCATATTCAAAAAGAATAAAAACATTAACCAGTTTATAAAACATCTAAAAATACTTGAAAATAGTGAAAAATTTCTCGTTTATAATGATTTTTAATTAGTAATTTAAACGACAAATAGTAGGTATATTTACATCGGATGTAACTATAGTTTTGACATTAACAAAAAGAAGCTGATTTTATATGTCAGTCAACATCCCTATTATTCAAAAAGCGAAGTTTTTGTGGTGGCTTTTTTACACTTGACATATTATTATAGCACATTGATCTTACCTCCAGCGGCAAACACATTATTGACAGGCGTGTTGTAAATATTAGATTTCGCCGTCTCGATGTTACTGCGCGCGTCCAAGGGCAGATCTGTAAACAAATTGAAATGTTCAAAGACACTGCATTGTCATGACCTCAATGTAATATCACAATCATTGGAGTTACAGTCATTTTTTGTAAGAAGTTTATTGTATGATTAATGAAAAATAAATAACAATTGTTTGGAGCTGCCATTTTCGTATACAGAATGTCCGGTAAGTAGTAGGACAAACTTAAGGGGGAGATAGGTGAGCGGACCACCTACCAACATATACAAAAATGAGCTTAGTAAAAGTGTCACCATTTTCGAGATATTTAATATCTGAAATATTGAAATATCTCAAAAATGGTCCACAAATAATAATAATTTTTAATAATAATAATTTTATTTCTTTCTCCTTACAAACTAACCAATATTACAAATCAGACAAAAGACAGAATAGGCATTTTATAGTTTGTAGGAGAAACTGGTATCCAAGCTAAGCCGAAGTAAGGTTTTTTTTTGTTTGTAGTGAGTGAACTTTGGAACTAGAGAAATGATTCTAAAAAATCTTACACCGATGGAAAGAAACATTACCACTGTCTCATATAAGCTATATTTTATATGAATTCCTTAGGGAACGCGGGTGAAACCGAAAAGCTATTGGATAAAAAAACTAAATCGGTTCATTCGTCCAGGAGCAATGATGACACAAACAGACACACTACAAACATAAAACTACCCTCTTTTTCGTCGGGTCATAAAAAAGCACAAGTTTCGAAAAGACGTCTGAAAGGATGCACTTTAAACTTTTAATCCCCTACTACTAATCATCAGTAACTCACCCAGCTGATTGGCTACGTATCTCTCAGGCCCCAAGAAGCCCATGGCGAGCAGCACAAGCTCAGCTTTGTATATTTTGTCGGTGCCGGGAACTTCTTTCATCTCCCATCGACCGCCAGCCGCCCGCGTCCACTCCACTTCTACTGCAGACACTCCGCACACGTTGCCTTCGCCTGTTTTATGTTGTATACGAAACTTTAATATCACTATTTGTAACTAAAACAGAATGGGATCCAAGAAATGTTGTGTATATTGGAGAAAAAATGACAAACACTAACCAACGTATACAGCATATAGAAATACTCTAAAACGTCGATCATGTCATAAAATTCATATTTCTGATGATTTTTAATTTTCAATCTAACCACAAAAAGTACATAATAATGTCTTTTGATGTTAAAAACATATGACGTCATAAAATCATGTTTCATACGAGACTCCATTGTAATTTAATAAAAGAAGCTAACTTGATATGTTAGCCAACATCTCTATTGCTTGTTGAAAATGAAAGTATAGGCGCTAACTTATTAAATACATCAACCCGCCCGTCAAACAAAATGAAGTGTGTTTTTGACAGGATTTCAAAGTCAAAGGAGAGATTCTGGCTCCATAAATTTTTAAGCCTTTTTTGAAAATGCCGGTCAAACAAAAATAATGTTATAATTTGATAGAACTGGTCATCTTGAACACTTATTATTATGACACGAAAGCTGTAGGGTCATTCCGTCTCCTGTTAAAACGTTTTAAAAATTCAACATTTTCATACTTTCGACATGTTTTGAAAGTGACATTTGTCATACTTTCGACATATTTTGAAAGTGACGGCAAGATAAAAAAAAATGCTTAATACGGGTTATTTGGAACAATTAATATTATGACTTATGGCGTGGTAGGTAGTGAGTGAAGCAACACCGCCAACAAGCCTGTATACTTTGATCTTCTTTAAAAATAAATGGAAATAGGTATTTGACTTTAGAGAGAAAAAGTTGCAAGTATTTAGCTTGTGTCACAAACTCACCATCGTCCAAGAATTCTTTGGTAAGTGTGGAGAACTTCCTCGGATCGTGGCCGAACTTTACTTTCACCTCCTCGTGCCCATAGTCCACCCTGTCACATTATTATGTCAATACATTTACATTACATAACATAATGGCCTTTACATCTTAAATAGATGATCTAAACAGCGTCCGTGTGGCAGGCCTTAGAATGGCAACAGCGGGTCACCTGATGGTAAGTGACTACCGTCGCCTATAGACATTAGCAATACCAGCGGGATTGCCAACGTGTTGTACACCTTATTACAGTGCCTCAAGTGCAACTGCTGGAACACACCAACAGGTGCTTGGCGACAGATTTTCAACTTGAGGGTGGTAGCCAGCCAGTCGAGTACCACATGGTACCCTACCACCGTGCTATGTTATCCTCACGATGTTTTCCTTCATCGAAAACTCAAGCTCATTATAGGGTTCTAATATTAGAATTAATGTTTAATGTAAACGTGAGAAGAGACACATGAGTGCGAGAGTCGCTTCAGTCGTCAGTTCCCATCTAGGCTTTGTGTGCTTACCACCTTCGGCCACATCATCACTTACCATGGTGAGATTGTGGTCAAACACTGGTAACTAATGCGTTATAATTTTTTATGTATTAGTTTAAGAATAAAATTTCTAAACATTTGAAAAATATAGTCAGATGGTCCAAAAATATTTAAAAAATGTAGCCTTGCTGAGTTTCTTGCCGGTTCTTCTCAGTTGAATGCTGACTTCTGAGCCGGTGGTAACTTCTGTTATTCGACCTTCATAAGTGCCCTTCTAGGGCCTAAACTGAATAAATGGTTTTGACTTTGAGACACAACTTACCTGAAGACCCTGGGCCACTGCGGCCATGGGTTGTCCTGGCCCCTCGTCGGTTTAGGCTCGGGCAGGATCTCGAACGTGGTGATAGACTTCGCACCTTGTCGGAGAGATGTCGCTATGCAGTCGCATCTGTTTTTTTTAATTTAATAATTGATATATCATTTTCTGAATAAGAAAAAACCATACGTCATATACACAAATATATATTGATACATTCGCTATTAATTAATTGTTTATTTAAGTTAAGTATTACACTTCAAAGCTACAATCATAACCAATAACTTAACTACTAGACCATAGCATATCATATTTTTTTCCCATTAATCGGGTAGTTAAGGAGCTGGCAACACAATTTTTCACGCACACTAGCATCCTTGCAAATTGTCTATACACGCAAAAATAATAGTTATTGCATTTTCGGAGCTGTCACGGAAAGGGAGTGCGGTATCTAGTCGGAGCTGCGTGACGACCTATCATTAATCTAAGATTTTTACTCAGTTTTAAGTTTTAATTATTACCCGTTGTAGTTTACTTTGGGGAAAAGTGAATTTATATTTATAGTAGTGCCAACCACGAAGACGCGCCCCGCTCTTAGTGTTGTGATTTGACAAAAACATTTCAAAATTATTCACATATGTTGAACCTGAATACGATGTGACCCCCGAAAAGTGGGTCCACTATTTATACCACCTGTATATCTTGTTACGCGCATAGATTATTAAGTATTAATATAAAATATATTACATCAATTGCAGGTAGTTAGTCTACTATCGCCCATCAAGGAGTTACCCGCTGTTCCTGTCCACTCGCCATCACATCCAATGGAACTGGATAAAAGGGCCGAATAGAAGAAAAGTACACGTTGCACCGACCAAATATAGTAGGAGCCATAGACTAGATGACGAATGTACCTCAATTTGTATTAAGACCAACTGTGTCACTTTTTGGTGTAAATTAAAGTGTCAATTTACAGGAAAAATGACCATTATTTGGGTTGGCTTTTCGTGTACAGTTTTTACAACTTAATACGGAACAATCAGTCACTTTCTTGATATCGGTTGACGTCCGAAGGCAATAACGGTCGATCGCGGACTAAATTAAGGTAAATAGAAAGCAGACAAATTGACTGCTTTTTGAATAATCTTGATACGCAGTCTAGTTAGTTAATAGGTCTATGGTAGGAGCATAGGACAGGAAGATGATGAGTTTCAATGCTCTGGTCAACTAACCCAGTATCCCCTCCACCGATGACGAGCACGTTCTTGTCCTTGGCGCTGAGTGGAGGGTTTTCCTTCTGATGGTGAGCGGTGGGTCCCATCTGCTTCTTCTGCCAGGTCTCGAGGAACTCCATCGCGAAGTGTATCCCACCGAGCTGGCGTCCCTTTAGCGGCAAGTCGCGAGGCCAAGTCGCGCCCATACATAGCACCAGCGCGTTGTATCTGAACAAAATAATATTTTCAATGGAGGAATCTAACACTTCGCTCCTCCATAAATCTTACTACTTTTATAGTTGTGACAGTTTACTTGGATGGATGTGAAGATATTTAATACTCTTTCACGCAAAAACTTCTTTCTCAAAATGGAATAAAAAATAGGATAAGTAGTTTTTATTCCGGGAAAGGATAAGATTCCGCGGGAACGCGGGTGAAACCGCGGGGTGGTAAACTAGTTTTTAAATAATTAGAACGCAGTCTTTTGGCGGGACTTTGCGAATGCATTTTAAGTTTTATTGATACCTTTATTTTTATTAGGTTTACCAGTCTCTAGTTTAGTCTTGAATGAATTATACAATCAAAAGGTAAACACCACTTGTATATAAATAATTCTTAATCAAGTTATACATTCAATAATTAAAATAAGTGATGGCTTTTTAGCGTGATTGAGCAACAAACATCCACACTTTCTCATTTATAACATTAGTAGAATAAAGGCGTGTGCACACTAACTCGTTGGCCAGATCGCTGGCGGAGATGTCACGTCCCACGTCCACGTTGCACTTGAAGGAGACTCCCTCAGCCGTGAGCAGACTCACGCGTCGCGATACAACGTTCTTGCCGAGCTTCATGGTGGGGATGCCGTACTGAAGGAGTCCGCCGGCGCGGTCGTTGCGTTCGAATACTGTCACCGTGTACCCAGCCTGGGGAGATATTATTAAAAATTGTAAACTCCCAATCTTAACCTAGTAATTGATCTGTTTGTATCAATCTATGAGGTATTTAGTAGTACGGAAGAACGAGCTGTTGTCTTCAACAGCTAGCAGGATATCCTAGTGTAGACTCAGCTTCAACCTTTATTATTATTGCACAACCTACATTTATTTGTGTTATAATAATTAATATTTGAATTTGTAATAGGTTAAGCTTTGAAGTTAATAAAGATTATTGGAACGAAGTTATACTTATCGCGCGTTGTGAAAGGGGGCTTGACGGAAAAAAATCTCACGAAAATCACCGACACTTTAATGTCGGTGACAAAAGTTACCGACCGCTGTGCGGCGTGCGCATGTTTCTCTGTCTGTCTCTCTCTCTTATAGAAAGCAAGCCAGATATTTTCATTTCTATATATATATATATATATTATATATAAATTTTTATTTTTATTTTAATATATATATATGCTCTCTCGACTTATATAACTTCGTTCCAACCGGGTGTCCCTTGACACCTCTCAAGTTTTTTTATTATTATTATGGCCTGGTAACACTCAACTAGTTTTTTTTTTTAATTCTCGATAAGCTTGTGTTTGGCCACAATCTCACCATGGTAAGTGATGATGTGGCCGAAGGTGGTAAGCACACAAAGCCTAGATGGGAACTGGCTCTCAAGTGTAACTGTCGGAACACACCCATAGGGGCTTGGCGACAGATTAGGTAGGGTACTACAAAGTACCCTACCACCGTGCTATGGTCTCACGATGTTTTCCTTCACCGAAAGCTCAAGCTCATTGTAGGATTCGAACCCACGAACTTCGCCGCGTCATAAATCTTCTACATAATATATAATTCTTATTTACGTGTGTTTGTCACTGAACTTCTCCTAAACGTCTCCGATTTAGATGTTTTTTTTGGTCTATTTGACTGGGTCCCTTAATGTTTTAGAGGTCTGTCAGGTCAGCTAGTATTGTTTCTTTAGAGAAATGCAATGTAAGTACCTTATTCAATTGATGTGCGCACGCCAACCCGGCTGGTCCAGATCCAACTACAGCCACCGTCTTACCGTTCCTGCTCTTTGGGATCTGAAACAATAGGATAATGATCCTACATATAGATTTTGTGACGTCATAAGGATACACCATCAAATATACTTTAAGTCGTTAAAAATTATAAAATAGATTAATTTTACAACGTATTTTATTCGCTATTTTCGAGTATTTTTAGATGATCTAAGGAGAAGAAAGATTTTTCAATATTTGACAGTTAATTTGAAATTAGAACAGTTTTTGTGTGGACTTATCAGACAAATAGTTTATCCGACGTTTATCCAGAGATTGAAAAGCCCTAAAACTGGTTAATGTAAGATATTTTTTCTTGAATATAGGTAAGATCCCATAATGCATAGTGTAAAACTTGTTGTAACATATATTGTACGGTTGTTTTTATCCCTAAAAAAAAAAAAAATAGTCCCAGGACATTATTTTCTATGTGCCTGACCCGTTTGGTAGACGACGACGGCCGACAACACCCGAAGTGACCCGACCCGTGAACTCTACACAACAACAGTTAGCTGTATAGACTATGCTACTCTTACCTCTGGTTGTATCCAGCCGCTCTCGAAGGCGTGGTCGATAATAGCGCACTCAATGTTCTTGATGGTGACGGGCGGCTCCGATATGCCGAGCACACAAGCGCCCTCGCACGGCGCGGGACACACGCGACCCGTGAACTCTACACAAAAATACATTACGAGTTTTTGAACGAACCCTCGCCCATTGATTTATTTCAAAAATTGGTGTAATGGGGAATATGCTCGTGACTTCAAAATGGACGTTTTTTTTTATGTAATTCATATTGTTACAAAAACATACCTACATAATTATATTCAAAAATTTTCATGATTTAAAAGCTAAATTTAATCATCAAAAAGAATCCGTTTTTTAATTCCCTCGCAAATTTCCAAAACGCCCCTGAGCAAATCGTGAGTAATCATGACGTCACTTTGACAATCGACCTCAGAGTTTGTAGCCGCTACGCTTAAATTTATTATAATTTATAAGTTTTCTGTACTTTTCCATGGTAATAAACTGATTTTAGTAACTTTGTGAACCAAACACTTAATTTTTGACATCGAATTCGTCTAATCTCACATCACAAAATAAACGCGTCATAGTGGCCGCGTTTCAATCACCCGGAAATGATAGTGTTTTTTATAAAAAAAATTTTTTAGCTCAATGGTTAAGATTTTGTATGTGTCATATTTGTTTTTGGTAATGTAATAACCCGTAGAAACGTTTAAAACAATAAAAAAAATACGTGCATGTTCCCCATTATCTACATAGGATTGTCTTTAAAAAAGAAATATATTATGCAGTAATCTGGTTTACTATAGCATACTAACCTGGGAAATTATTAGTCTGCAGCAGCTGATACAAGGCTTGCTTCCAATCGCCTTTGTAAATGAGATCGTTCCACTTAGGTATGATGTTACCCAAAGGACATCCGTGCCCGCTCTGGCAAAAGGGTACTCCACATTCCATACAGCGAGCCGCCTGCACTCGCAAACCGCGACGTACGTGATTAAAATTGTATATTTCTTCCCAATCTCGGAGACGCTTCTCTGCGGGACGGTACATAGATGTCTCGCGAGGGTATTTTATGAAGCCTCTGTGAATTATTAAAGTTTTTTTTAAATATTATTCTTAACTAGTTTTACGCCCCGCGGTTTCGCCCGCGTTACCGAGGGATCTTATCGTTTCCCGGGATAAAAATTATCCTATTTTTATTCCAAGATATGATATATCTGTGTGCTAAGTTTCATCAAAATCCGTTCAGCAGTTTTTGCTTGATTGCGCAACAAACATACAAACTTTCACAATTATAATATCTCTCGGGAACGCGGGCGAAACCGCGGGGGATAACTAGTTCCTATGAACAGAACAAATCAATCAATGCTTTACATCATTTTTGTGGCTTAGACTCCCATCCCATTTCTGCAAAAACCTTGAAGTACCTACAGATACCGTCAGAACAAACTTACCTAGTCTTATCCAGCACCTTCTCCAAATTCTTCTTATCCTGTTCTATATCACGGACCGTCTCCTCAATATCGAGGAGTCCATTCTCCGCTTTGCCGTTCGTCTCGACTTTAGGCGCTGAAGGCTGTTTCAAGGCCATCTGTTTGAGAGCCCGTTGGTATTCGTAAGGGAACACCTTTACGAACATCTTCGCTGGCTCCGGCCAGGTTTTGAGTAGTTCTCCCGCTACTAATGATCTGAAACAAGGCATGTAATGTTTTAAGGCGATGATAGCTCAGTGGTAGTGACGTGGGATACCGCGGCGAAGGCCGTAGGTTCGAATCCTACAATGAGCTTCAGCTTTCGGTGAATGGGATGTCACTGTCACGAATGCCACGATGGTAGGGTACTTTCAACTTTGTAGTACCCGACTGGCTAGCTACCACCCTGTCGCCAAGCACCTAATCGGTGTGTTCCGGCAGTTGCACTTAAGAGCCAGTTTCCTCTAAGCTTTGTGTGCTTACCACCTTTGGCCACATCATCACTTAGCATGGCGAGATTGCGGCGAAAAAAAAGCCACTCACCCAGTATACTGCACGAATTCTTCTAGAAGATTCTTGACAACATCGAGGTCGTCTTGCAGCTCTAATGGCAGCAGTTCTACCATCTCCAAATTGCATTTGCCCTTGAGGAATGAGCCGTCGATGTCGTATACATAGGCAATACCACCTGTATGGAAATAAGAAGCTTATTTGGTATGTTAAATTAAGAAGGTTCTAGAAACGTAGAGCACATCCTTAAACGTACGATCGATAGATGCTCTATTAGTCGTTCATACTTGGTATATTTAAAACTTGGTATTGGCTCTCAAGAGCAGCTGCCAGACAACACTAATGACGATAGATTTTCAACTTGAGTAAACCAGGCATGTTCAAGTACCCTTCCGACGTGCTTTGATTTCCTTCATCGAGAGTTCAAGGTCAAAGTAGAATTCGAACCCACGTCTTTCGGTTACATAATCATTATAATTAAAAAATAAATACTGCTTGTCGTTAAACACATCACTTGAGAGCGACTGGACCTTTTGTATTGGAATCGTCCGAATAATTTTTGGGAAAGGTAATCTGGAAAAATTGACCAGAAAAATAGGAGAATTTAGGAAAAACATGTTTTTACAGGACAACATCTTTTGGGTCAGCAAGCGCAGTTGATGTTAATGATGGTAGTGGTGCATATCATGGTGGTGTTGTTATAGTGGTGATGGTAATGGTAGTGATGGTGGAGGTGGTAATTGTTGTGATCATTGTAATATTAATGCGTTTGGCGGTAGACGGTATTAAATAAAGTCAGTCACTCTTGAACCTCAGTGTTTGATTGTCGCCCTAAACTTAACAGTAATGATGGTAGTGGTATATCGATCGTGAGTTGGTAGTCATGGTGGTGTTGATGGTGGTGATGGCGATGATTCTTTCTGCATAAGCTTGTGTTTGACCACAATCTCACCATGGTAAGTGATGATGTGGCCGAAGGTGGTAAGCACACAAAGCTTAGATGGGAACTCTCAAGTGCAACTGTAGGAACACACTGATCGGTGCTTGGCAACAGATTTTAAACTTGAGGATAGCCATGATGGTGGTATATAGTTCATGAGTGTTGTCTGACCGCTCATCCCAGCGGCGAAGTTCCTCCCGGTGAGTCCGAGTATGAGCACAAGCCCGCCCGTCATGTACTCGCAGCCGTGGTCACCAGCGCCCTCTGCCACCGCCGTGCACCCAGAGTTGCGCACGCAGAACCGCTCTGACGCTATACCGCTATACACAACAATTTGGTGTAATAATACGAACGGATAATAAGACGGGCCGGTTGGCGTGGTTGGATAACACGCCGCAGGTCGTGGGTTCGATTCCCATCCAGGACACACATTTGTGTGCATAAATATGTCTGTTTGTCCTGAGTCTGGGTGTAATTATCTATTTATGTATTTACAAAAAAAAGTAGTATATGTAGTATATCAGTGATCTGGTTTCCATAGTACAAGCTCTGCTTAGTTAGGGATCAGATAGCCGTGTGTGAAAAATGTCCGAGGACATTTATTTAATACAGGCTGTGTATTTTTTTGCAAATTCATCAGGTTCGATTCCTGGATTTGGAAATATTTTTTCGAATATCTAATGATGCAGTTTTAGTTTTCATCAAAATCGGCCGAGAGACTCCTTTCAGCATTTTTCGTTATTCCTTTTAGTTTAGGATTTGACCATCCACGCCAACATGAAAATTTCATTCATCCTGTATACATACATACAACGTACGACCATACAGTCAGACATTTGTGTGAATACATATAGTCTGTTTGACCTGTCTGGATCTTTTCCCGGGATTAAAATATAGCCTGTTTTGAATATTAATAATGACATGATTAAGCTGATAGTCTTGTAACTAAAGCCTGTTAAATAAATAAAAATAAAATAAAAAAAGGGATCAATAATAAGTAGCTCACCGGAAATAGGCGCGACCTGACGTAGCTCCATACAGGCACACGTTGCCGACGATTACGTTCAGATGAGATTCGAACGGCGATGACTTCGGAGGAGTAATGATGACTGTACCACCGGAGAGACCCTTACCTAAAATGTGAACATCGTGTGAACAAGACAAGAAGAATGCGAAACATAGATAACATATATTGCGCATACAATTTTTTTTACATTTTGATCTTGCAAGATTTGTCTTACCACTATTATAAATGTGACAGTGTGTCTCTTTCACACAAAAACTGATGAACAGATTTTGATGAAACTTCGCAGACATGTAGATATATCCTTGGATAAAGCATATGATACTTTTGAACCGGGAATAAATTATACATAAATCATACTAGCTATCTTCGCGGATCACGTGTCCACGCGTCTATTTTTCACGCTTATTTCATCTCATTCCATTTTCTAAAAACTAGTTTCCATAACGCGTTCGCGTGGTCGAAAATCCTTAAACTGCTGTTACCCACCTTCCCTAGAAGTAAGAGCTCAAGTTTTATTTAGATAAGAAGGGAGAAGGTGATGAGTTTCACATTTGTATTACTTTTTATTTTATCATTAATACAAAATCCACAGCACTATTTCTATACATAAAATTAATCTTAATAATTATTACATACTGCCAATTAAGGATTTAGTTTATTTAGTTCAAACATTATATTTGAAGAGCGGACTACTAGTACTTATTTGACTTACCAACATAATCGTTGGCGTCACCCTCCAGCTTAACAGTGATTCCTTTGGAAAGGAACGCGCAGAAACTCTGCCCAGCCGATCCTACCAAGGATATGTTCACTGTTGTTCCATCTGGTAGGCCTTGTTCACCGTATTTTCTGAAAAATAAAGAAGTTAACAAACCATGATTATTGATATTATTGGTACATTTTTTTCTGTAGCTTCTACCTTCGTAATTCAAAGCTTTGACTTGACCTGTAAAGCTTTCTTGTTCCGCAGGGAACTCTTTAAAAAGGATTTTTGAAAATTCAATCCTTAAACTTTAGGGGTACCTATTAGGAATCTACCTGCCAAATTAAAAGTTTATGGCATTTATAATTTCTGAGATTTTGTGATGAATCTGTGAGAGGTATTTCACTTTTATATCTTACTTATATTATATTATAAATGTGAAAGTATGTTTGGATGAGTGTGAGTATGTATGTGAAGATGTTTGTTACTCCTTCACGCAAAATTGGCTGAACAAAATTTCATGAAACTTGGCAAACAGGTAGTTCATATCCTGGAATAAAACACACGATACTTTTTATCCCGGGAAAAGATAAGATCCCTCGGGAATGCGGATGAAACCGCGGGGCGGAAAACTAGTATATAATAAATAGAAGATGGATTACTTCTGACGAACGTATTTCTGGAATGAAAAGTATCTTACATTTTATTGTGTGCTAAATGTATGATGAAGGAAGAAACAAGTGTACGGGGTAAAACTTGACGGTGATAAATCTAATACAATTTGTTATTTTTTATAGAGTGGAGTGGAAGAGTAAAACATGTTGTACCGACCACACCTTTAAGGCGATGATAGCTCAGCGGTAGTGACGTCGAATACCGCGACGAAGATCGTGGGTTCGAATCCTACAATGAGCTTGAGCTTTCGGTGAAGGAAAACATCGTGAGGAAACCACAGCACGGTGGTAGGGTACTTTGTAGTACCCGACTGGCTGGCTACCACCCTCAAGTTGAAAATCTGTCGCCAAGCACCTATCGGTGTGTTCCGACAGTTGCACTTGAGAGCCAGTTCCCATCTAGGCTTTGTGTGCTTACCACCTTTGGCCACATCATCATTTACCATGGTGAGATTGTGGTCAAACACAAGCTTATCCAGAATAAAAAAAAAAAAAACACCTAGCGTGGGATAAGGAAATGAAGAAGAAGAAACAATTCGTAGTTAATAACTTACTTGGCAATATGATAGGAGAGCGTGGAGGTGAAGGTCCGGTCCTCGTTGGTTATCTTCATGTTGATGTCCACGTGTTTCTTTGAACCGTCCAATATACCGGCGCACTGCTCGATCAGCTGGTTGTCCAAGCGCTTCTCCAGTTGGAAGTCCTGGTGGAGGCAACTCAAGTGAGTATGTTGCCAGAGACGGTTAACTACCCAGGTGTCCCGGGCGAGTCATTAGTTCAGTTATTAGTGCCACCCAATGTACCAGACGTGATCGCCACTGGGAACCACCGAGTGGGTGGGTGGGAGTGGGAGAAATTCAGGTTTGCCGCGCCGCCTTTATTATTAGCATTATATCTATCTAGATATACACACATCAAAAAAAGTTTGCGATCACTTTTAAAAATCGATTACTCAATTTTTTTTTTAAATTTCAAACAAGGTACCTATTTCTATTGAAAGAAAACACACAACAAAGATATTTTCTTGATTAAGTTCAATCTAAGTTATATCAGCTTATGCTAGTGATCACAAACTTTTTTTGATGTGTGTATGTACTAGAGCAAATGCGATATCATTTTCGGATAATTTAAAGATCGGCAATTAATTTCTGGTTAAAAAACCTTCACATGGAAAAATTTATATTGTTATTTTACATAAATATAGTTTTCTTTTAAACCAAAAAATTAAAAAAATGCTCTTGATATTTTTGGTATTTTTTCTTTATACTACTAGGTGGAAAACAAGCTTACGGTCCTGATGGTAAGCGTGAGTGGAAGGCTGATGATGGAAATAATGTAAAATAAACATACCTGTGTCTTAGAGCCGCCAATAATATTGACGCCGGGGCGCATGTGGAGCGCGTTCTTGAGTATCAGACTCAAGTTGAGCATCCTCGCCTTGGGGTTGTCGTTGTTCTCGCGCACCTTGAGCAGGTCCGTGCGACCGATCAACTCTTGGAACTTGCGCACGCCCACATCAGCCATGTGTTGACGTACCTGTCATCATTATGTTGTACACTCGTTTTGCTAGCTTTTATTTAATTTATGTTGTTTTGTAAGTAGGTTGACAAACTAGGGGGAGATAGGTGGGTAAAACGTCACATTGTTCGACAATGACTGGAAGATACTCAATAAATATGTAAGTTTTTTAGTTAAATTGCCTTTTATGTGTTAAATTGTGTAATATACGTTGGCAAACCTAATAAACAAAAATATATATTTTTTTATTACTCTTTTATTTTTATGACTGACTGACAGACTTCGCACAGCATCAACGCTCATCAACAATAATCAATTTGACATAGAACCATGAAGTTTGGAGGCTTTACATAGCATAGGGTTGTAACAATAAAGATTTTAACAAATAACCACTATAAGGGAATCGCTGGTAAAACACCAGGTCCACAAGAGTATGAGTGAAATGAAACTCTTCGAAAATTTGTATAATTGAAAGGTACATTTTACCTGTAGGCTGTACCTTTAGTCACATGTGTTTTGCAATTAAATTTGAAGTAATTGCTATATGTACGCTACTTTGCAGTACCCATCTAACTCCCATCTACAAGATTATATTTAAAAGATCTATGTTTTTAAGCTTGTGTTTGACCACAATCTCACCATGGTAAGTGATGATGTGGCCGACGTGGTAAGCACACAAAGACTAGATGGGAATTGGCTCTCAAGCCTGCAGCTGTCGGAACACACCGATAGGTGCTTGGCGACAAATTATCAACTTAAGCCAGCCAGCCGGCCAGTCGGGTACTACAAAGTACCATACCACCGTGCTATGGTTTCCTCACGATGATCCTTCACCGAAAGCTCAAGCTCGTTGTAGGATTCGAACCTGCCGCCGCGGTATCCGACGTCTACTGAGCTATCATCGCCTTGGATAATGACGTACCTCATCAGCCAACATGAACAAATAATTGATGACATGTTCAGGCTTGCCGGCGAACTTCTTGCGGAGCACCGGGTCTTGAGTGGCGATGCCCACTGGACATGTGTTTAGATGACATTTCCTCATCATTGTACAACCTGAGTGAAATTATTATATTAGGTTAAGGTAATACGTAAAAAGCGTAAAAAAGCGGAGCTACGAAAATGACAGAGTTATTTACTTCCATATGCGAAGAAAGAGAGCGCAAAAGTGCGCTCGCTCCCAAAATAAAACAACGTAAGCGCCAAACCAAATAAAAATTGATTAAAAATGAATTACGCTATTTATCAAAAAGATTTTCGACCAGAATTTTCAAATACCTATTACCCACATTTTTAATGGAGTTAAGCTATTATTATTTAAGAATAAAATGCAAAAAGAGAGAAAAGATAAGAAAGAAGGGGCTTTTTCGGAATTAAATTCTATTGAGGCAATATAATCCAATCGTGTTTTCACGTCTACCAGAACATTAATCAAATATATAAGCATATTATCAAAAAAAATATTTATTAATTATGCCATTGTGAAATAAAAAATATTTTTTTGGTATCGCCTTAACAGACTGATTGACGGGCCGGTTGGCGTGGGTTCGATTCCCATCCAGGACACACATTTGTGTGCATGAACATGTCTGTTTGTCCTGAGTCTGGATGTAATAATCTATTTAAGTATGTATTTACAAAAAAAAAATTGTATATAATAATATAGTATATCAGTGATCTGGTTTCCATATTACAAGCTCTGTTTAGTTTGGGATCAGATAGCCGTGTGTGAACAAATGTCCGAGGATATTTATTTATTATTTATTAAGACAACGATATTTTCTCGAGGTAAACATATGTCTGTCTTAGGGTTAAAAAAAACGGTTT
This sequence comes from Ochropacha duplaris, assembly GCA_951361185.1. Lineage (NCBI taxonomy): Eukaryota > Metazoa > Arthropoda > Insecta > Lepidoptera > Drepanidae > Ochropacha > Ochropacha duplaris. Next base: position 11,922,770 of record OX592696.1, on the reverse strand, counting down.
AAATTTAATGTTAAACTGCGTAAACTCGGACTCAATTGAAGTGGCTAAAAAGGTAACAGTTTTTGTTGATATCTTCAATCTAACATTATTAAATTAAATATGCTATTAAAATGTAATTTATGTGGGTTCAAAAATTTAGTAACATGATTTTCTGGGATAAAAATATGCCATTGTATAACAATCCAGGAAATAGATTCTGTGCTAAGACGGGTTTGCCCTAGGAGTCGTGCGAACTATATCTATTTGTAGATAGATGTCGCTACAACCGTATGTGTTATCTTCTTACCAAGAGCTATGAGTGGTGCCGTACTGAAGCCGAACTCATCAGCGCCGAGCAGGGCGGCCACCATCACGTCGAATCCTGTCCTTATCTGACCGTCTGCTTGGACTACCACCCTGGAAATACGACATTTGTTAATTTCATCCAATAGATTTAGTTCATAGTTGAGTTTTTTTTGTAAAATTATAAGTATATTTCTAGCTATTCGCCGCTGAAAAAAAAAGTTGCCTAATTGCTATTCCAGAATATAATCTATCTCTGTGCCAAATTTCATCCAGATCCGTTCAGCCGTTTTGGCGTGATTGAGTAACAAACATCCACCCATATTGTTAAATTTCTATTGAATATGTGTATAAATAAAATAGGATAAAATTGTTTAAAATTTATTTGTAAGTTAAAATATTAAATGTAAATCAAATTCTCCATACTCTTGGGATTGACATACGTATGTGATTAAGGATAAAATAATGTAATGACGTTGAAGATGTAACTTCAGGGCAGGCCGGCACTCCTGATGCCCGTCCACCAGCTGCAAGTACGTACCTGGATCTGAGGTCGTTGAGCACCAACACCTGGTGTGTCTCGGCGACGCCCAGCTCCCAGGGAAGGCCGGCACTCTTGATGCCCGTCCAAGAACTGGCGCCGGTGCCTCCGTCGTGACCAGATATCACTATGTGCTCCGCTTTACCCTGCTCACAACAGTTTTACTTATGTAGTAAACTTACTTGAGTAGTAAACTTACTTGAGTAGTAAACTTACTTGAGTAGTAAACTTACTTGAGTAGTAAACTTACTTAAGTAATTAACTTACTCAAGTAGTAAACTTACTTAAGTAAGTTTTGCACAGTGGTAGGGTACTTTGTAGTACCCAACTGGCTGGTTACCACCCTCATGTTGAAAATCTGTCGATAAGCACCTATCGGTGTGTTTCGACAGCTGCACTTGAGCGTCAGTTCCCATCTAGGCTTTGTGTGCTTACCACCTTCGACCACATCATCACTTACCGTGGTGAGATTGTGGTCAAGCTTATCTATACTAATATTATAAAGAGGAAAGATTTGATTGTTTGTTTGCATTGAATAGGCTCTGAAACTACTGGACCGATTTGAAAAAAATCTTTCACCACTAGAAAGCTACATTATCCCTGATGAACATAGTCTATAATTTGTCCCGGGAAAAGATAAGATCACACGGGAACGCGGGTGAAGCCGCGGGGAACAGCTAGACCAGAATAAAAAACCTTAGCGACTCCAGAAGCGACGACACCAACGCCAACTTCAGAGACAAGTTTGACAGATATCCTGGCGATCGGATTGGCGCACTTCAGGTCGTAGATGAGCTCGGCCAGGTCCTCGATGGAGTAGATGTCGTGATGTGGCGGCGGCGAGATCAGCCCCACGCCGGGGACCGAGCAACGGGTCTTAGCTATCGCTTCCGTCACTTTGTAGCCTGTAGGTGGAATTAAAAATATATTACGTTACATTATTTTTTTTGTTTTTAGGGTTCCGTACCTCAAAAGGTAAAAAAAGGAACCCTTATAAGATCACTCTTTTGTCCGTCTGTCTGTCTGTCCGTGTGTCACCACCGATTATCTCAGAAACGGGTGGATACTGAGGTCTATAGTCCCTATTAGGTGTATAAAAATCAAGGTCCAGAGTCGACACGATAAAAAGATATGGACTAATTTAGATTTTCACGAAAACTTGTAAGTACCATAATTTACCTTAATTTTCAACTTTTTTTATTTTTCGGAATTTTCCCTCTACTAATAAAAAAAAGTTGAAAATACATGCATAGTAACCACCAATTAAGATAGACTTCTGAGTTGTATCGGCGCTCATACAATTTAGAGGTCTAGCTTATTTGGCACCAACCTCAAACAAGGTAATCGAAATCTTAGTCTATTTACAAGTTTGTACGGAACCCTCGGTGCGCGAGTCCGACTCGCACTTGACCGGATTTTTTTAAAGCAGACATGGTAAAAAATTTTGGAAGTTATATTTTGCAAGTCCAACTGTAACTAAAGGGATTAACCTAGTCCCATATTACTTTAGGGTAACAACCCTAAAGTATATGTAGTAAATACTAAATTTCATCCGTTTAATAAAGTAGACAGATCACATAATCACTTGTCATGGTCAGAATATGGTTAGAAACAACTATCTTTGATAAGGGGCCGTCCATAAAATATGTGACACGGAATTTCACATTTTTAGACCCCTCCCTCCCCCTAGAAATGTGTATCACAATTACCAGGTAGTTCCCCCCCCTCCCCCGGCTTGGCTCCCTGCGCCATCTTGATTTGTAAGTCGTCGGCGTGCGCGAGGTACGAGGCCGTCACACCGAACCTGCCCGAAGCTACTTGCTTGATCGCAGACCGACGGTTCCACTCGGGGTCCTGGGAACAAAAACCATATTATTAAATGATTTTAGTACATAACTAATAACTACGGCGTAACTTAACATATTCTATATTATGAGAATGTTTGGATGTTGATAAAACTTGGCACACAGGTAGATCATATCCTAGAATAGAACTGGAATAGTTTTTATCCCGGTAAAGGATAAGATCCCTCAGAAATGCGGGTGAAACCGCGGCGTGGAGAACTAGTATCATTATATTTTTTAAAGATCAGACTCATTAAGTTAATTTCGCATACAAAACTTTCGAGTCATTTTCGTACACGTGACATCTTTGAAATCATACATAAGTCTATATATTTTTTTAGTCTGGATAAGTTTGTGTTTGACTACAATCTCACCATGATATGTGAAGATGTGGCCGAAGGTGGTAAGCACACAAAGCCTAGATGGGAACAGGCTCTCAAGTGCAGCTGTCGAAACACGCCGATATGTGACATATTTTCAATTTGAGGGTGGTAGCCAGCTGTCGAGTACTACAAAGTACCCTACCACCGTGCTATGGTTTCCTCACCATGTTTTCTTTTACCGAAAGCTCAAGCTCATTGTACGATACGAACCCACGACCTTCGCCGCGGTTTCCAACGTTACTACCACTGAGCTAACATCGCCTTAGAATTTACCTGATTCAAGTATCTGTCGGCATTTTCACCACCTTCGCCAGTGTTTGATTTCCCGCCGATACGATTCATGGCTATCGCCAGCGTCGTGTGCGCCTCCAGGGATATAGAGCCGAAAGACATCGCACCTGTTGGTAAAACAAGTACAATATTATAAAAAATATAATGTTACTAAGGAGTTTATATGGTACTGAAATGAGCAAAAGGTATATTTAGATTTTTTTTATTTCAGTTTGTTAAACTATATATACTGATTTTATTTTTTCGTTGAACGAGCGATTTTGGAACCGAAAATTAAAAACTGTATTTAAAGGTAATAGTCATAAATTTTGGATGGTGGACGTGATTGGATGACTCCTAGCAAACGGACCGCGACATTCAAAACATTTAAAATAAGTTATAAGTTAAAAAAACTTTTTCAAAAACAAGCTTTGCATTTAGAGTGACGTCATTTTATTTTTCGAGTTATTCTCAGCAAGCCCTTTCATTTGATACCCATATTGTAGGATCGCATTAAAAAATAATAGTCCGCTATCTTAGGTGTTCCGCCATGTTGGATTTAGAATGACGTCACACAGCTGACCATGCATTGTCATCTAAACTAAACGTGTATACAAAAATTTCAGCTCAATCGGTTAAAGATATCTGCTCCAAAATTAAGTAGCAAGATTCCCCCCGGACAAACATACATTGCAAGTTAATGTAAAGCTTGTAAAAATGGACGCCCCATGAAAGTTGTTGGTGACCCCTGATCTATATAATTACCTGTAGCGAATCGTTTGACGATCTCTGCGGCCGGCTCTACTTCACTGAGAGGTATGGGCTCGTCTAACTTCACCAGCTCGAGTTGTCCGCGCAGTGTGCACGCGCGGACTGATTCTAATGAACTCTCTCTGCAACACACACCAAACATCTATAGTCTATAGTAGTCTATACTAATATTATAAAGAGGCATGAGGCAAGAGATGTAGGTAACTAATGCGGGTTATATTTTTTGTTATGTATTTTTGTATTAGTTTAAGAATAAAATTGTTAAACATTTGAAAAAAAAAGCCAATATAGTCAGATGGTCCAAAAATATTTAAAAAATTTAACCCTGCTGAGTTTCTTGCCGGTTCTTCTCAGTTGAAGGCTGACTTCCGAACCGGTGGTAACTTCTGTAATTCGACCTTCATAAGTGCCCTTCTAGGGCCTAAACTGAATAAATGGTTTTGACTTTGACTTTGCTCTGAAACTACTGGACTGATTTGAAAAAATCTTTCACCATTGTATGCTACATTATTCCATAACATAGGCTATATCTTTATCCCGGGATAAGATAAGATCCCACGGGAACGCAAGCGAAACCACGGAGGACAGCTAGTAATATAGAAAGCTGAAGAGTTTGTTTGTTCGAACGCGCTACTCTCAGGAACTACGGGTTCGAATAGAAAAATTATTTTAGTGTTGGATAGCCCATTTATCGAGGAATCCTATAGGAGCGGAGCATAAATAAAAAATGTTGCAAAAACGGGGAAAACTTTTTCCTTTTGAGAGCTTCCGTTGCGTGCGCTGCGTAAACAGTTAAAGTTACGCAACAATCATGTATGACGTAATTGTTACTCAATAGTTTATATACTAAAATAAGGATACTTTTTATCCCGGGAAAACATAATATCCCACGGGAACGCGGGAGACAGCTTCTTAGTTATAAGTATGTTTTTTTTTTTGTTACTGGCAATCATCCTTTTAGGATATTTCTGCCAATGTCAAAGTATTTGAAATGGTCTTTTGTCACTCCATTAATATTTTTTTAAATAATTTTTAGTCAATACAAAGTCTTTTATGTTATAGTCACATTCTCAAATTCACTGTAATGTCTAGTCCTCGTTCGTACATGTCCAGTCAGGCTTTAGTGAAATTGGCGGTTGTTCCACTAAAATATTCACGGACTTTTTGGGACAACCTGGAAAGTCACGATACACGCTTTCATTTCATTTCACTTCACTTGCACTTAGATTGATCATTATTGGACAAAACACCGCCGATATTATTCAATAAAACTCAAAATACACGAATTTAATGAAAATAAAACGAAAACGCAACGTCACTCTGCAAGTTCCCGCCAAAAAGTCTATAAGTATGTGTGTTACTTTCTTTTTAAGTCCAATTCATCGCTATTTACCCTACTTACACGCATCTCTCTGACACCTTATGATATACTAACTTGAATCTGTCGTAAGCGGAGCCGCTCTTATTCAACGCAGCCTCTTGTAGATTAGCTATAGACATCGGATCGTTGATGTGTTTCTCACCGCCCGCTCGCCAGTGATATATACCGGGATTCCTGGAAAATTGAAAATATATAGTTTTAGAAAAACAAAATAAGGAAGAAAATAAATTTATTTATGGCAAAAAAAACGATACATTTACACATTTTTTTGATTTATATAAAATTGAAATCATTTTACCACAATTTCCGTTTACAATCAATGTTATGTTGAATTGACAATATGTCATTTTCTTAACATACAATTTATGGCAAAAAAAACGATACATTTACACATTTTTTTGATTTATATAATCATTTTACCACAATTTCCGTTTACAATCAATGTTATGTTGAATTGACAACATGTCATTTTGTTAACATACAGGGTGTTCCGTAAGTAGTACGACAAACTTAAGAGTAAGGATATTTCTAGTTGGCTTTATTTTTCTATTTTAAATATAGTAATTAGCTTGTACGGAATGACGTGATTGTTAGTATTGGTATTTATAATTTATCGAACTCAGGACAGGAAAAGAAACTGTATTTTTGTTTTAGGGTCTTACAAATTTTTAATTCTGATTAAGCTTGTGTTTTTTTTTAATTAAATTTATTTATTTACCACAAAGTTATACAAATTTTACAAAAATAATAATTCCGTCAAACTGCAGTGCGGTTTGTCGACAGAATAGCCCCCGTTTTTTTATTTTACGTTATTTTTAACACTCGTAACCAATAAAAAATTGTAATTAGTATACAATCTCACGGTAAGTGATGATGTGGCCCAAGGTGGTAAGCACACAAAGCCTAGATGGGAACTGGCTCTCAAGTGCAACTGTCGAAACACACCGATAGGTGCTTGGAAACAGATTTTCAACATGAGGGTAAGCCAATCAGGTAGTACAAAGTACCCTACCACCGTGCTGTTTTCCTCACGATGTTTTCCTTCACCGAAAGCTCAAACTCACGACCTTCGCCGCGGTATCCGACATCACTACCACATAATTTAAAAAATTGTTACAAAAGATTCTATAAAAAGTTTACCTTAGTACCAAAACATCTTTACATTCCCCATAGGTAAGAGCGTGCCTGTCGAATATTTCTTTTGATATAATCTCAAAATTAACACCACCTGAAATGTAATTATTATTAAATTAGCAAACCCAAAATTAAATCCAAACTTTCTTGATGGGCCAGTTGGCATGGTTGGTTAACACACTACATATCACGCATAAGTCGTGGGGTCGATTCCCATCCAGGACAGACATTTGTGTGCAAGATGTTTATTTGTCCTGAACTGGGTGTAATTATCAATGAAAAAAAAAAACAATTATCTGGTTACTACAGAAGCTCTGCATAGTTTGGGATCAAATGGCAGTGTAAAAAAATGTCCCAAGAAATTTTATTTAAGTCAGCAGCCTTTAAAGCATGCAGACAGAAATTTAGAAAAGATTCAGACCAAAGGGCGGATATTTTCAGGAGTAATTTCTTAAAAAATATATAATAATCCCACTAATATAATAAATTTGTCTTGTCTTTTTATGTTATTTCTTTTTCTTTATTTTAATGTAATGTTGTGTGTTGTCAAGAATAAATGTATTTCTTTCTTTCTTTAAATATGGAAGTTTGGATGGATGGATGTTTGTTACTCAATCACGCGAGAACGGCTGTACGGATCTGAATGAAATTTGGCACAGAGATAGATTATAGTCTGGAATAGCACATAGGCCGGGAAAAGATAAGATCCCTCGGGACCGCGGATGAAACCGCGGGGGACAGCTAGTAAAGAATTATTTGACAAAACTTACCAATCCTCGACTGCGTACCCCTGAAACATTTATCAATGACTTCCTCATTCAATCCCACTGCTTCAAATATCTGGGCACTCTTATACGACTGTAGGGTGCTAATGCCCATTTTGGCCATGACCTTGGCCAGGCCCGTCTCTATGGCATTCTGGTAGGCCTTGTAGATATCTTCGTCGGTAATGTTCGAATCTATGATATTGTCGTTGCGGAGGGAGAATGCTAGCTCGAACGCGAGGTACGGGCAGATTGCATCGGCGCCGTAACCTGGTGGAAACAAAAAAAAACATACAGTCGAATTGACCACCTCCTTTTTTTGAAGTCGGTTAATAAAAGGTCACATTTTAATGCAAATAGCATATGATCAGCACTACTTTTAAGATCAGAGTGAATAGGTACCAAAGTATTACACAAATAATTGGAAATCAATAAATATAACTCAAATATTAAAATCATATAAAAGTGCGATTTAATTATTTATTAAACTTCAATCAGCCTGTATAGTATTCATTACACTAGATCACTACTAATTTAAATTGTATTACCTACCCACATTTTTAATACGACTTATAAATTTTGTTGTTAAGCTAGGATGCGACGAATGTGCAGTGCCTGCACAAACTCATAAGGTTTTTAGGCACTTAGTTTATTCTATTTTTAAGTAAAACCTGTAAATGAAAATTCAATTTAAAAAGAAGGTATTTTTACCCAACTGCGTCAGAAGGAGGGTTATACTTTTCGAGTGTATGTATGTATACTCCTTTGGCACGCTCTATAGAATAACCGGCTGAACCGATTTTGATGAATGATATGTAGTTAGATTTGTCATTATTGCGCAAGTGTCACTAAAGACATGAAAGTAATGTAAATACAATATGGCGACTACCGGACGCCATATTGTGAAAAAGAAAAAAAATAGGATCATTGGATGGGTCTTTGAAACTGATTATTAGGTTCCTTTAATCATTTTTAATTTTGAACGACCATTGAGGATTGATAACGATTTAAAATAGGACCTTCTATTCTATATCTTCTTTTTAATTCCAAAAATACTTAACCAATTTTAAAAATCATACACCTGTAGAAAACTACATTATCAGCGAATAACATCCATACTAATATTATTAATGCGAAAGTGAGTTTGTCTGTTACCTCTTCACGCTTAAACCGATTGAGATGAAATTTGATATAGAGATAGATGGAAGCTTGGAGAAGGACATAGGATACTTTTTATCCCGGGAAAAGATAAGGTCCCTCGGGAATGCGAGTGAAACCGCCGGGCGGAAAGCTAGTAAACAATAATACCATTGACATGTGTTGCTTACCAAGTAAAACACTCATGTGGTGAACCTCTCGTGCCTCAGCCGTCTCCACCAGTATGCCAACCTTCATTCGCTGACGAGTCTCTATAAGATGGTGATGTACCGCGCCTAAAAAAAACAATAATGGCTAAGACCTTTGAAACCATAGATAATACATTATTTAAAACGTAGACGGCAGCTATTTTTAAATTATTGTAACACAGTTTTAAACGGCTTTTTTAAAATTATGAATAAGTTGTAGTTTACCAAGAGCGAGTAGTGAGCTGGCAGGTACTTTGTCGGGCCCAGCCGCTCGGTCCGACAACACAATGAGTTGATATCCCTGCACGGCCGCCTCGTGCGCCTCCCGCGATATCCGCGTCAGAGCAATCTCCAGTCCGGTGGGACCTTCCGCGAAGTCGAACGTGCAGTCTATCACTTTCGTCTGTGGACAATAAATTATGTTTTATTGCATATTTACTTGGAATAAAAAACAAATTAAAATTTCCCTTTCGGACATGAAATTCCTGAAATTACATTAGAATTCCTACTCCATATCACCGGCGTCGTAGAATACAGATTTGCACTAAAAATGTTTGACGAAAATCGGTCCAAGATGGCCGCCGCCACAAAATGGTGGATTCCATATTTTTTTAATGTAAGCCCTTTTTGGGCTCATACAACGAACAACCAAGTCATACAAAGGAAAAGCAGCTTTATAAGCAAGTTATCAAATACAATATTACCTTCCACCCTCGATGTGTGGATCGCTTCAAGGCGTCCAGGTCGGGTAGAGACAGGATGGGCTGCGGTAGGAACAGTCGATGAACGAACTCTGCGCTCGGAATCAGTATATTCGGGGCCGGCCCAATGGGACATAACAGGGACATCACGATTTTTTCCCTGTAAAAATTAAATAAATATATTTATTGCCCTTCGCAGTCCTAAATAGACTCTTTCGGAAGGTTGTAGTTTCTATAATATAGTGCAAAAACGCAGCGTTTTGACTTATACTATTTTATTCATCCAAATGGGCCGTCACAGTTATTTATTGTCAGATTCAGGCCTATTTGGATGTTATGAATTGTCAGATTCTAATGAATCTAATGCACGGTTCGTAAGGTTGCTTTTACTGAGAAGAGCCGGCAATAAACACAGCAATTACTCTTTGTTGCTCTTCTCGCTGTTAGTTGAAATGGGTCTACAGTTTATTATAAAGCGTTTGTGAAATTTGAAATAATAATGTAGATAAGCAATAAAAGCTGGTAGCTGTGTAGCAATAGTAATTTATTGGTGCTCATTCCATTGCGTACAGCTATTTAGTCTTCCTATACTTCTTCCTAACAAGGAAAACGATATAAAAAGCCCTAACATTTTTTTATATACCTACCATTTGCAACATGCAAAAATATTTTTATATGACTCAGCTTTCTTGCCTCCATAGCGAGCTTTGTACATCATGTTACAATGATAGCTTGCTAGATATTACTGGTGAAATAAAATAATATAATGAGAAAATGTTACCTGAAAGGATCAATAGGTGGGTTGGTGACTTGAGCGAATAGCTGTTTGAAGTATTCGTATGGAAGCGGCTGGAACTGCGAGAGGCAGGCTAGGGGAGCATCGTTACCCATGCTGCCGAGCGCTTCTTTCCTGTAAACGATAATAAGAATTTAATAATTGATATACTAGCTACACCCCGCGGTTTTAACAGCGTTCTCGAAGGAATTTCCAAACATCTTTTCTTAGCGGATACCTATGAGGGATCTACTTGGCAAATTTTAAGTTAAAAGTATTAACATTTCTGAGATTTCGTGATTTTATTGCAGGAATTCAAAACATTTTCAGTGCAAAATCATGTACTTACTTATTTGGGACAAATATTACGATTAAAAACTATTTCAATTGAAGGCGTTGGTAGCTCAGTGGTAGTGTCGGATACCGCGGCGAAGGTCGTGGGCTCGAATCCTACCACCTATCGGTGGCCGACAGCTGCACTTGAGAGCCAGTTTCCTCCTAAGCTTTGTGTGCTTACCACCTACAGCTATCACTCACCACGGTAAGATTGCGGTCAAACACGAGCTTATACACAGTAAAATAAAACGATCCTGTTACTTTTTAACTTTTTTTAGGTTTTTTTTTAAATTATTTTAAACAACTAAATTAATTGATATACTCACTTGTTCTGTATCATAGGCACAAGTAGCATGTTGATGGATTCAATAGTGTACCCGAACAGGCCGAGTCTCTTATCACCGAGGCCGGTGATGGCGCCACCGTTAGCCGCGCCATTGGCCACATTACCGTTTCCCATTGACGAAACAGATTGGTGTATCTCTTCTAACGTTATCTGCGAATCATATTCGTTTTTATGAAAATTTAGAGATTAGAGAGAATTTTCAAGTGGGCGTGGATGGCCAAATTCGTAACTAAAACTAATAGCGAAAAATGCTGTCTAGAGGCACATTTTGATGAAAATTAAAACTGAATAAATCGATTTTTGAAAAATTTATTTCCCAAGCCTGAAATCGACACGTTGAGTTGAGAAAAATTGCAAACTGTATTTTTACACTATCCGATAATTTTGCTAATAAGGATCAAATTCTGGGAAGTAATGATATACGGCAAATTAACGGAAATTGCTTAATTTTTTGTAAATTTATCCATATTTATGTATTCTCCTGTATGTGTTTCGTAGTTGTTGGTGAGTAGATTTATTAATGTCAACGTCTGACAAATAAATAGATTGGTCACGTGATAGTAAATGGCTACTGTCTATGGCCTTTAGCAATACCAGGGGGATTGCCCAATGTATTGCCGAGCTCTTGTTAACGCCTACAAGGTACTCTAAATTAATTGTCAATTAAATAGATCATTATTGATCTTCATCACTATTAGTATAAAGTTTAAATTTCTAAAAATAAACCTAGAGGGTTATTTTTTAATATGAATTAGTTGAAACTCAATTTAAGCGTAAGTTGTGAAACGAAAGAGTTGATTATTACACTGTTTAGTAAGCGCTTGATTATAGCTAACTTTGAGAACACAAACATTTAAGCTTTTTTAAATTAGAAACCTTTGGCATCAAAGAACAAACTTCAAATTGTCTAATTATAAAATAGCAAAATTAATAATGACGCTGATTGCATTTTTTACAAGCTAGACTAATTTAGTTTCACTACCTCTCTTTCTAACAAAGAACATATTAAAAGGACATAAGACTATAGTGCTCTCAAATCAGTCATTGCTATATTCGCGGACCTGATATAGGCATAGACAAATCTGACAGCTAGAATATTTTCTATCCTTATCAATAATGTCGATAAGAAGGAGACATATTAAACTTAACTCCTCCAACAGAGTCCATAAGGTATTGTTTAGATTAATGAAACAATTTTAATGTTAAACAAAGCTTCATGAATGTTATTGCATATGCACAACCACATTGCGCATGTATATAACAGCATATGCTTGTACAACCCATGCAACACCCAAAACTCACCATCTGAACAATAAAATGATAATTGTTTTCGTTATTCCATCACCGGACGCAGCATTGAAAACAGAAAAAATATGATTTACACAAACGTGTATGGTGATAGAGTTCAAAATGCAATGGCAGTACTACACGTTGATGTAAATCGGCCATTTTTATGTCAGTCTGAGCTGTCATGAATAAACTAAATTACTTTCCTTGACAATAGAACTGAATTATAGATTTTATGTGGTGTCGTAAATGTCAATAGAATTATATGATTTACAGCTAATATGATTATTTATTTTACGATACATTACTATTCCTTGCGTATATGGATTCTCACCATATTTATAGGAAACTGGTTTCTTTTAATCTGTCCTGTCACTGGATCTTATGTGCAAAGGTTGTTGACAAACGATTTTCAACTTAAAGATACTACACAGTACCTCACAATTTATTTCTGATTTATCGAACTCAGCTTTCAAAATCATAAAAAAAGAATTTTGGATCCAAAAGTTATCCATAAATTAGGTCACGGTGTCAACGAAGTGTGACATTTTGTGACAAGGGGTGGGAAGGGTCCTAAGTTTCATGACGTCACATTTCAAAATCTAATATTTTAAGTAGTAGGTTCAAACACAAGATGATTAAGTTTGTATTTTTCAAAATATTAATTAGTCAAAACATAATTAAATTCTTATGACGTATCTTATGGGTGGCCCCAAATATGAATGTAATCAATCGCAAAGCAAAATTTCAATATTCAAAGTAATACATTTTAAAACAATCCAATAAAATGAGTACTATCTTTTCCAGGTCCAAATCCCAATCAAAATGGAACCATACACCAAGGCAATAAGAGTCAAAATGCAACGTTACCTGTTCTTGAAGCCACTGCGAGTGCGGCCGGCTGCGTGCGATGTTCATCTTGAGTTCAACATCTTGTATCATCTTCTTCTCTTCTGTGTCCACCAGTAACATGCGGCCCGGTTTGAGACGACTCTGCAAGGGAATAACGACTTTAATGCTTCATTTTTACGGTGATAATACAAAGATATCTTTTTTAATTGAATTTTGAATGATTTTAGTAATCTTTTGAAATTGGACTTGTGAATTGAAAAACTGGGATCCCTATTTCGATCCTGGGACATTATTTCATTCTTCACACAGCATCTGATCTCAAACTAAGCAGAGTATTTATTATGAATACCGTCATCATCATCAGATATAACACATTTACTATAAAAAAAAACTTAATTAGATAATTACACCTAGACCAGGATGGGAATCGAACCCATGACCTGTGGCGTGATAGGTAATGTAACAACCACGCCAACTGGCCCGTCCTATGGAAGTGTACGCCTGTGAATGGAAGGGTTGAGAAAAAAATAGGTAATACCTTCAATATGACTTTGTCGGGATCAACATCGTAAACACCCACTTCGGAGGCCATCACTAGTATATTTTCACTGGTCACGTAGAAACGGGACGGCCGTAGTCCATTCCTATCCAATATGGCACCTGAAATAAATTGTGAACACTACTGTGAAATTAAAAAACTTTCTTAAAGGGTTTTTTTCTGGCATGCAAGAATTATCAGGGTATTTCCACTAATTGGAGAGCCTGAGGTGAGGTCGTAAGTTTATAAAATCGGTTCATGTCATGATTCGAACTTGTATACTTAAAATTGAGGTGACCCATTAAGGTAATGGTAAAATACAAAAAGTATTAAACATTTTAGGATTTCCCTAGATTTCCATGGGATCCCCTCATCTGATCCTGACTTGGTGAGAATGGGACCACCTCAAGAGCCCTGTAATTTTTTTAATCGGTCCACAATTGACATAGAATATACCCGGTTGTATAGCCTCCCAAACAAAAAAGGAATTTTCCAAATCGGTTAATAAATGACGGAGTTTAAACCTCCTTTTTAGAAGAAGGTTACAAACTCACCAATATACCGTCCATCAGTGAAGGACACAAGAGCTGGTCCATCCCAGGGCTCCATGGCAGAGGAGGCCCACTGATAGTAGTCCCGCTTCTCTTTAGGCATGGTGGGGTCGTTCTGCCACGCTTCGGGCACCATCGTCATCACAGCTTCGGGCAACGAACGCTGCCCGCAGTGGTGGAGGAACTCTAGTACACAGTCCGCTGAACCAGAGTCTGATAGATTCGGTTCTACAACTGGGTACAGCTTCTTTAGGTCTGGAAGATTTTAAAGCAGGATTCATTTTGGTCTCTCGGTGATTTATCTACTAGAATTCTTCCACAATTTCACCTGTTACTCAGATGAAACTAGAATCGAAAGACGGTTTCCTTAGCATTGCTAACCATTATATGTTATTTAGTTCAATTAGACCTTAATCGATGCTAAAGATGGTTAGATTTCTAGAATAACAGAAGATGGACTGAACTCACCATCTCCAAAGAGCTCGCTCTTCATGACACCCTCGCGAGCTTTCATCAGGTTTACGTTACCTCGTAACGTATTTATTTCGCCATTGTGGGCAAGCACTCTGCAATCAATCATCAATGAAAAAACATTTGAATTTGAACCTTATAAACAATTTGGTTAAATTTTTCAATCAAAATTAAAACGTAGTAAGCTAGTAATAGGGCCAAATTTCACGTACCTTAAAGGATGGGCTCTTTCCCAACTGGGGAAGGTGTTGGTAGAGAATCTTGTGTGAACCAACGCGAGGTAAGTTGTAAACGCTGGGTTGCACAAGTCCTTGAAGTACTCCTGTTAAATATACAATTGTATAAAGATTCATCAAGATCAAGATTCGGCCACAAAAGGGATGATGCCTATATTCAAGAAAAAATACCTAACACTAACTAGTGCATAAAACATATAAAAATACTCAAAAATAGCAAACACGTTGTAAAATTCCGCCTTTCCATGATTTTTAATAAGCAATTTAACGACAAAGAGGCCTTTTGATGGTGCATTTGTTTCGTCACAAGTATGTTTTGACATTTAATAAAAAGAAGCTGATTTGATATGTCAGTCACCATCCCTAATATGTTGTAAAACTGTAGTTACCCATAGCTGATTGGAAGTAAGTAAGCCCTTGTAGACCACAGTCTTCAAGGCGAGGCTGCAGATATAGAACCTGGCGCCAGGCACCACCAGCTCGTGGGAGGCACGCTTGCGCAACACGAACACCTGCGAACACACACACACATAACTCCGCATACAGACAGCAAAACCACAATTGAAAGGTATGGGTGTGTTATAAAGGGTTTATAAAATTTACGTTTGCAATGACGCTGAGCCACGTTCCAGCTGTCCAGAGCGCGCGACACAACGATCTGAAAAAAATATCTCAAGAGTTGCCTTGCCTTCATCTAGAGTATACTCGAGTTTGAAGTCGCAATTCTCGATTGGGAATTCATACTCTTTCTAACCGACCTTGTTAACGTGTTCCTTTCGTGTTGCTTTACTCCCTCGGTCTTACCTGTCTGGCGAGTTGGTTCTCGTCTTCGATATCTCCAGTAACAAACACTTGGCGCATATATGGCTCCGAGTTACGAGCCACCTGACCTGAAAGCCAGTCAAAAATGGCCATTACTATTTGTACCAACGTTTGTACCAACTATGGGGTTACTGCATCTTATTATTAACAAACCGACCCTGGTAATGTATTGGGAACACTTTGATGGTAGTTATGAGAATGTTAAAATTGCTTTCATATTTGGCGATTTAAAGACATTTGCAGCAGATTAAATTAATTAATTCATTGAGAAATTATAACTTTTAGATCGCCCAATATGAAAGCTCCTTAAAAAATATGATTTAAACACGCCATAAATGTGTTTAGTATTTGTAACTTAAATGATATTAACAATACAAAGGCGATTACAGCATTTATGACGTTTAGTGCATTATAATGAACATTCTCTAATCAAACAATCTACCATCTAGGCGTTGCTAAATAATTATATATATGATCTAACCAGAGACCCATTGATTAAATGTCTTACTTATGTACAAAATTATAAATATTTATATCAGCATTTTAATAATTCCATGAATCTCTGGTTGATATAACAGAATAAATGATGTTGAATTTTCGATATGGGACATTAAAACTTTAAAATATTAACTTGCGTAATGAAAACAAGTCTTTTAGAGGATTCTTACAGTTTTACGTTTGAGACATATAAGGAGCAAACCCATTAACTAACATCGGTGACATACAATTCGATTTTAAAGCCAAACTCGTTTAAAAGATGGTATCAAAGCCCTGAAGGACTTAGTTACGGGTTTCCCGATGTAATGTTATGGGCAATTGCTCTCTTAAGAGATGCTACCATTTGCGCCAAAGTCACTCGATTACAGCTTTTCTTTATATTGGATTGGCTACAGAATTCCTGATCTAGCATTAGGTGTGTCGAACCTTAAACGCCATGCTTAATGCGATTAATCGAGCGAGTCTTTCGCAAATAGTATATGTCAAATGGAACAAACCAGATGGTCATGCATCGCATGACCGCATCAGCCGCGTTTAAACGACCCAACCGATTCTTTACTACGATTCGGTACGACCTGAAATGATAGTCGCAAAAAGAAAACGCAACACCATAGCTGGTCTTATTCTTCATCTAACCAAATGGTGGATGGATAATGGATCATATGTTAAAGAGAAAATGAATCAATATTATTTGTCGACTAACAAACACATGAATATGGTGGATATGATTGGAACTATACTTAATTATAATTGTTCACATCACAGTTAACTTTAAATGATTTCCATGCTTATGTATTCATCTAATAAGGTTCAATTAAAAACATTATCTTCGAACATAAAGGTTAGATTTGCTTGAAATGCTTTTGTGATTTATTTTGTTTTTTTTAATAAAACAGTTATAAAAAAATACTTTCACGAAAGTGATAAGAATCTGAAACGGTGGAGCCACGTATTCAGCACAGACAATCTTACTTATAAATTATTAATGATAAGTATTTTCAAATGAAACCATAGCACCTGCAGTGAAACAATGACATCAATTGTATCCAGGAGGAATGTTAACGAGGTTCTTATGATGGCAAGGAAAAAAGAATGACATGTTAAAGGTAAGCACAGACAGCCATTTTGGGCCATAAATCTGAATTAAGTCACAATTTAATATTACCTTTAGAATTGCAAGAATAAGAGTTACAGCCCAAAAATTATATGGAAATCTGCCAATGTCTTTATTTTATTCTATAACTATATTATGCATCACTTCAAATTTGGAACAAAATTATTTTTGGAAATGAAATTTGTCATTCCTTACCAATAGTAGAATTGTTGGTAGGCACAGTCCTCCAACAGAGCACTTTCAGGCCAATACTCTCGGCCAACTCCTGGAACTTCTTCTCAATATCCTGATGATGCAGCTTGTCCAGGAAGAATATACCAGTGGCGTAACGGCCGAAAGGTGGCAAGTCGATTTGATGGGTATCTCTGTTGAAGGAATTATTCTGTTTTATCTTACATCATATTATAGGACGACGAGTGGCGTGGATAGTCGACAGTGGTTGGCGACAGACAGATCGATAGATGAACGTATATAAAATCTCCTCTACACTTCTAAACAATAGGTTGATCATCGACTTTTCACAGAATTCGGGCAAATAGTTTAGTATTAGTTAACCAATTACGCATGAAATTATAAGAAAACGGGATTAAGAATGCTATAATCAATCTTGGCTTTCAACGATTTCATCCAACATTTGGATTGAAAGTAAAATCTGTATCTATATAGGTACATATATGTATACAACCTGTATAGTTATAAACTCTGGTTAGTAACACTGTTTATAACTCAAGAACTAAACGGATTTTGATGAAACTTGGCACACAGGTAGATCATATCCTGGAATAAAACATAGGATACTTTTTATCCCGGGAAAGGATAACATCCCGGGTGAAACATAAGAACAGCTAGTTGTGTATATTTCATGGTTACGTGAAAATCTACAGTAAGTACATAAAAAGCAGCCATGTATGAACTGCAAAGTCAATTGATAATCCGTTTATGACCAAATGAACTTCATGGAATCGATAAAATGCAAAACCAATAAATTGTATGCCATAAAATCTCTATGGCAAACATCTGGTGGTAATAACAAAGCATGCTCTTATCACATAATATGTACCAAGCACGTAAAGGTCAGAAGAGCATGCCAGAGCGAGAGGGATGATGCGCGCGCATCTGTGACGTCACGGCTGAAGCCTTAACTCAATATTGACTAACACGCCAGCCGGTGTTTGATACCAAATATTTTCCATTCAGACATACTTAAGTAATTAGAAAATGGACAGTCTGGAAGCACTTTTCTATGATTGATGTATTATAGACTGATATATCAAATCAGATTTTTTATTATATGTGAAAACGATAGTTTATATGTGTATGTAGTTTTGTAAAAAATACTAGCTTATGACGTCATAAATATACACCATGCAAATCAAGTATTTTTAGATATTTAATACACTGGATAGTGATAGAATTTTTTTCTTGAATAGGTAACATCCCAATTCTAAAGATCAATATTGTCATACCTTAAATGTTGATCATTTTTAGATCCCATTTCCAAAGGTGATCTTGCTAGTAGTGAACATGAATCTAATTAATTATATTTGGAGTATAAAGTAAAACCGTATATTGGTAAAAAAAAAACAAATAATGTCTAAGAGAAACGCCAATAGAACCCTATATTCTCTCTCAGGAATTACTAGTGTCTAGAGAAACGGTGGAGAAAAGTTTGATGTGATCACCCTTGAGGTGATCCAGATTTGCGTTATTGATGCAAGAGCAAAAAAAAAGAAGCAAACAAAAAAGATATTAAGAAATATTTAAAAAAATGTAAGTTACGCGGCAAGTCAGACCGAAATTGAATTTTCACTGCGATATTAGTTTTTTTTTATTATTCTGGATAACCTTGTGTTTGACCACAATCTCACCATGGTAAGTGATGATGTGGCCGAAGGTGGTAAGCACACAAAGCTTAGATGGGAACTGTCTCTTAAGTGCAGCTGTCGGAACACACCGATAGGTGCTTGGCGACAGGTTTTCAACTTGAGGGTGGTAGCCAGCCAGTCGGGTACTACAAAGTACCCTACCACCGTGCTATGGTTTCCTCACGATGTTTTCCTTCACCGAAAGCTCAAGCTCATTGTAGGATTCGAACCCGCGACCTTCGTCGCGGTATTCGACGTCACTTACCACTGAGCTATCATCGCCTTTTCAACAATACCTAGACTGGAAATGATAAATATGGTGACAATATGGCGTCAGGTGGCGCTGTTGTGACTCAAAGTTCAGAAATATATAAACATAATGCAGAGCTTGAAAGATTTATATATTAGTATGTATATCCGGTTTTGATCCAAGCCAAGATATCAGCTGATCATTTTTATAAGACATTTATAATGCTACTGAATTTCAATTTGGAACTGTTCTTTTTGCATCTTACGTATTATAAACTATCTATAGGTACTATCTATAGGTACTAATACTAGCTGTCCCCCGCGGTTTCACCCGTGTTCTCGTGGGATCTAGCGGTATGAAATGAATATACTTTACAACCTATTCATAAGAATCGGTCAAGCCATTTCCGAGGAGTTCGGTTTCTAAAACTGTGACACGAGAATCTTATTATATGTATTATAATAGGTCAGGTTTGTTTTTGTGCATTTGTAGGTTCATTGTAAAAATCTTTCACCAATAAAAAGCTATATTATAACTGTCCAACATGGGCTATATTTTATTTAAGTTTCCTCGGAAACGCGGGTGAAACCACGGGGCGGAAACTAGTGATATATATTTTCAGATATTCAATTATACAATGGAAATTATATGGGCCATGGAACTGTGACGTGATTGATAACGTAGCCCAGTGTAAAGCGTCACGTCGTCAGATTTTATCAAAGCTTTTGTATTGCAATCTCAGAATAAAATTTGAATGGAAAAAAACCAGTTTTTTTATTTTTTTTTACATTTTTCTGTTCTGACATTCCATTGACTTTAGTCTCTGGTTTTTTGTATCATGTACGTTAATTTTTATTTTCCAACAAAAGGTCGGCAGCATTTTATCCTTAAGATGATGACTTTTGTTAGGTAAAGTCAATTTTACTGTGCAAAGTTCGTTTGGATGCCAAGAAAACTGCTCTATCTATCTCGATGAAACTTGGCATATAGGTAGAACATATCATGGAATAAAATATAGGATATATTTTTATCCTGAGAATAGATAAGATATCTTGGGAACGCCGGAGAAACTGCAGAGTGGTAGCTCAGTGGTAAGTGACGTCGGATTCCGCGGCGAAGGTCGTGGGTTCGAATCCTTACAATGAGCTTGAGCTTTCGGTGAAGGAAAACATCGTGAGGAAACCACAGCACGGTGGTAGGGTACTTTGTAGTACTCGACTGGCTGGCTACCACCCTCAAGTTGAAAATCTGTCGCAAAGCACCTGTTGGTGTGTTCCGGCAATTGCACTTGAGAGCCAGTTCGCCTTTAAGGCATTGTAATAAGGTGTACAACACATTGGCAATCCCCTGGTATTGCCAATGTCTATAGGCGACGGTTGTCACTTACCATCAGGTGACCCGCCTGCTTCGTTGTCACTTGTGACATAAAAAAAAAAAAAAAAAAAAAAAAAAAAGAGGACAGCTCGTACTTAATAAAGAGCCTTTGTTTACTGTTTAAGAAAACAAATACAACATAAATGCCAAGTCAATAAATAGTGCAATTAGATAACAAGAGTAAATAAATGATAAAATACAGTATGCACTAAACTAAGATCCGTTGATAAACTCCTGTGAATTGTGATTGGAGACCGTAGTACGATAAGGGAAGATCATTTAGTTGTTCTATTGGACGATAATAAAATTTGAAGTTGTGATCGCGTTTGGCCCGATTTTGGTACTTTGAATACCAGTTTACTATCGTTTTGTAAAAGTCCTCGCAATCCTACGGTTGACTGGTACATATCGCTATCTATCCTAATATTATAAAAAGGTAAAGCGTCTAAGTTTGGATCAAAATCAAAAACTCATTAATTCAGTTTAGCAAGGATGTAGGAGGTATTGTATTACTGACCCGATTTTGGAAATAACTAATATGAAGCAACATTATCCCTAAGAGCTATAGACTTTTCATCTCGAAAACGCGGGTTAAGCTGCGGGGAAAAGCGGTGACTGGCAATTGAGACACTAAACTAAACTAATTTCGTGTATATCTTTCTAACAAAAAAAACTTAAGAAGAGGATACAATACATTTGATTCTGTCACATAAGTTCAATAATGAAAATAATGTTTGTAAGAGAGTGAGATTAAAATTAATCTAATTTGTAAAACAGAATAAGCACAACTATAAATTTAATATTTAATTAAATCACACAATTCATATGCATAAACTGAAGCTGCTGAAACATCAATCTTCACAAACCTAGATATAATTGCAAAATGCACTGTATTCTATTCTACAGTGGGTATAAAATATGAAATAATAATCAGATAATAAATGTATCATTAGAATCATGATGACACATTGTTGTCTTGGGTGTATGCGACAGCGCACATGGCGTGATCTATGTTTACCATCAAGCTGACAAGCCGGCAAAACGGTATGCAATAGTTGGCCTAATGCCAATATGGCGGCCAAATCGGGATATTTACAATGGTACTTTATGTCACATCGGACGCTGAACTTAACTCTGGCTGACGCCTTCCGGACGCTGCACGCTGGTTAACTGATAGTTTTTTGTAGGAACTGTACCCCTACCATGTGTTTGCTCTACAGTTATACAGGATGTCCGAAAATCAGATATGTATATCGAAATATCTCGAAAATGGTGACACTTTTACGAAGGTATTTTTTGTATATTTGGTAGGTGACGGATTTCGTACTACTGTAATGCTTGAGAGACGAGAATTAGTATCGATCACCTTGCTGGAGCAAATTCAAGGGTTATGTATCTACTAGTTTAATTACGCCAATCTTGATCAATATAAGAAATAGCAACAGACCGACTCGCCGGAATAAAGAATCGATCGCAGCAACATTTTAAAATAAAACTCTCAGAGTATCAAATTATGTAGACGTTCCTTTACCGTGTATTTATTTATACAAGTGCAAGTTTAACAAATAAACTTATAATCTGCTATGTCTGCTCCGTAACTTATTGAACAATGCTATTAACTCAGGAAGATAATAATAAACGTAAATCGTATAATCTTCTGGAACACATGTACTTGAATAGACATGACCTACCACTACAAATATAATATTTATTCACCAGATGATTTAAGAACGCGCCAAATTTTATGGATGGAACGTAAGAATAATTGTACAACAAAGTCAAAACCATTTATTCAGTTTAGGCCCTAGAAGGGCACTTATGAAGGTCGAATTACAGAACCGGTTCGGAAGTCAGCCTTCAACTGAGAAGAACCGGCAAGAAACTCAGCAAAGTTACATTTTTTTTGCTTTTTTTTTTCAAATGTTTAACAATTTTATTCTTAAAGTAATACAACAAGAAAATATACATATATTTTTAATTACAACAAGAAAATATACATATATTCCACTATCTGTTCGAAAGGACCAAGAGTCAATGAAATCAATACAAGAACATAATTGCAGGTTATCAGCGATCGGTGAACGACCGACTGCTGACCCAGATAGGTTGTTCGATTACATAATTCATGAGCAAGAAAAAGAGACACAAAATGCACCTACCTTAAATAAATCTGAATACGACAATTTCATAACAATAATGAAACTTTACAAGACTTACACGTTGTCACCCATTTAACACTGCAGGCTCCAAAACACCAAAGTAATTGAAGAACAAAGGTAAACAGAAGAAAAGCCAGCCTTGATAGATCTGATTAACCTATAATTGATTACGGAGTGTTTGAACAGTTTGAGAGAAACCTTCCATTAAATGCCAACACGAAAATAAATTCTGATCATTTTATTTCTAACAGCAAAGACGAACTCCATTTTGGAATAAATCCATCCAAAAGATCTCCATGTTATGGAACAAATAACAAAATGGCAACAAACGAGGAGAAGTATTTACGGGAATCCTCACACTTATATTTCAACTATCCAAAAATTTTTCCATTTTTTTGTCTGTTTCGTCACCTAGCTAGAGAGTACCTAGTAGAGGGAGTCTGAAAAACGATGATTACAAATTCAGAAATTCATAATAAGTTCAAAATAGCCGAACACATTGTGAGGAATCGCAAAACAAGATCACTTGCCAACGTGATCTGGCGTCTAGATATGTTTGTTACTCGTATTGAATATCCAATGGACGTCGAATGTTATATTATACATGTCATACTACGTTCATTGATTGCTTATCTGGATCAAGTGCTCATTATGAGAAGCGCCGACTTCATCGCTATCTTTTATCTAGTATCGTTTAATATCAGGAATATTTTGTAGAATCCAGTCACTGCTTGAGATATATCATTATGAAATTAGCGTTTTAGCATTATTTGTGTGATGTGTGATCAAATTTCGCCAGTCATTTATTCAGTTTAGGCCCAAGGACTTTGAAGGTCAAAATTAATGATGAATAATCTTATCATCTTCTAATTACTATCTTAAGGTTTCTTATATAAACAGAAACCCTGTAATGTCTTCTACTATCCAGTCCAGAATTTAATACTGCATCAATTAAAATATTCCAATCATTATTGTTAATCTACTTTCGCTAATTGAATAGGATTTATTTGAGACCTAGTTGAGTAAGATATTTTTAAACTGTTATGAAATTTTCATATTAGGTATGGACAGAACAAGTGGACAGACATATAGATTTGTTAGTATTATTATAGTAATACAAATAGCAATCAATTGTAATACACATTGGTAAAGTTGTCGACACAATCTTATCACAACAAGAATTTCCTACATAATATTTGTATAACAATCGTGATAAACATGCATTATCCCGCCGATCTATGTTTGCTATGTTGATTGGATTTACAGTATCAGGCTTTACCATCAACTACTGAGTATATGACTACCACGAGCCACTGTGATTATCTATTCCAGTCTAAAATAGACAAAGAACAAACTGAAAATATACCAAGATGTTTAGAATAGAGTCAAAGATCATTAAAACATAATAAAATTTTTAAGGCGATGATAGCTCAGTGGTGACTGACGTCGAATACCGCGGCGAAGGTCGTGGGTTCGAATCCTACAATGAGCTTGAGCTTTCGGTGAAGGAAAACATCGTGAGGAAACCATAGCACGGTGGTAGGGTACTTTGTAGTACCCGACTGGCTGGCTACCACCCTCAAGTTGAAAATCTGTCGCCAAAACACCTATCGGTGTGTTCCGACAGCTGCACTTGACAGCCAATTCCCATCTAGGCTTTGTGTGCTTACCATCTTCGGCCACATCATCACTTACTATGGTGAGATTGTGGTCAAACACAAAGCCTATCCAGAATAAAAAAAAAACACGACGTAAAAACAAAACCCGAACCCATTAGAATAAATCACCGTTCAATTCGTAAGATTGATAAATTGAGTAGCAAGGAATTTGGAAAATGTTATCAGAAAATTTTGCATATCGTAGAACTATTAAGTTTATCGCAAACACGCATGGGATCGATGTTGTAATAAAGAATTCCAATAAAGTGAAAATAAAAACAGATAACAATGAGGTGTACACGCGAATAACAGCCCGTTGCCATGTGATAACGGGGAGATAATTTATCAAATTTATCCTTAATATAATAAAGAGAAATTTCAAAAGGCTGTTCAATCTATTGATAAAGCAAACAATAAAGTTTGGTAAAATCCTGATGCAATCACAACTAAATTTAAAAAAAAAACGTAATTATTTGTAGTATCTTGTCAACAACTTCTGTTGTATGTAGCCCTCACAAAATCACGCTTCAGTCTTGAAATGATTTACAAACTATTTTGGTCTACGTTACAGACTTGTATTATGTATGTGCACCGAATTCACAAGGAATGTGGAACTGGTACCAATTATGAAAGTCCTACGTAATGTTTAGGAAATAAGACTGATTCCACTGTCTACAGATGTTTTAAATTAAATTTCAAGAACCGCGATAGCTAGAGAGTTGAAATTTTCACAAATTATGTATTTTTGTTGCCGCTATAACAACAAATACTAAAAATAAAATAAATATTTAAGGGGGGCTCCCATACAACAAACGCTATTTTTTTGCCCTTTTTTGCTCGATATCAATAATGGCAATAGGTAGGCACTTGAAATATTTACAAAATTCTCAGTTGTATTTTTACTTTAATAATAAATAATAAAATTAAAATAAAATAAATATTTAGGGGAGCTACCATACAACAAACGTGAATTTTGTTTAATTAAATTTCATCGTGGAGATTTCGCATTTCAAATTTTCGCAGTTCAATGACATGGCAAAGAATGTGTTCACAACTAGATAAACCAGACACGAATAACACACGTGGAGCGGCTGTGACGCGTGACGCACCGTGTGGTAAATTGGTAATCCTTCACCAAGGTTCACTTGGAAACATAATCTCTATCCGTGTATCTTTGAACAACATGCAGTAAACAAATAAATACTTTATGGTGGTCTTTATCTGGTCTGGTCAGGGCCGAAATTGTCGAGCACAGGAGATATTCAGGAGAGCTCATTACGGTAGCTGACAAAACAACGGATAGAGCTTTGATGTTGAGAAGCCACAGTTAGAGTGTAAAATTAATGGATCGACCATGAAGAATGATATACTAGCTGTTCCCCGCGGTTTCACCCTTGTGGGATCTTATCTTTTCCCGCGACAAAATATAGCCTATGTTCATCAGGGATAATGTAGCTTTCTAATGGTGAAAGAATTTTTCAAATTGGTCCAGCAGTTTTAGAGCCTATTCAGTGCAAACAAACAATCAAATCTTTCCTCTTTATAATATTAGTATAGACAATCCACTTAAAGAATTGAACTATACGTATTAGACGATTGAAGTGACATAATTAAACGTTGTATGGGAGAAGACATAAAGCGCAACAATAAAGATAACTGATAAGGGATGATCACCAGCGGCGCCACCATTTCTACACGTGAAAACTAATAGCTTAAGGTGGCAACTTTTTATGGACTATAGAAGGGATTTACTTTTAATGGTCCAATTATGGGGATTAATGATTTATGGGGCACTTATATGCGTAACAAGCTTATCATTATTATTGATGCAATTGGGGGTTAACGAATGCGATTACAGTGAAACAACTTGCAAATCTTTCAGAAGTTTCTGGAAAGTATATTTTTGGCTTGATATTTATGTTGTCATCATATTATGGAAGATTTCTAAGCACGATATTTCTAAATGTGATTTCAACTCCTATCTATCATGAGTTATTGTTACACCAGACGTTATTAATAACATTTTTTATCTTAAGAATTCTGCGCAGTACATACCAACATGTATTGTGTGATGGAATATCCTGGCAAATGTTGATATATGCATGTGAACTGTAGTAGTGTCGATGAACAATGGCACGCATTATGGTTGTCTTGGAATAGCCTGATTCGGTCAGCATCCGATTCGTAGAAATTTCTTACAAAGGTTGGGGTGAGAATTTTTGTTATATTTTTGTTTGCTTGTGAACCACTAGTGTTAGTATTCTGATGACTAAAGTACTGATGATACCAGAATCTTAAAATAGAAGTAAAGAAAATTACGAGCTGCAATAGATGAGAAAGGAGCAGAATTGGATGAGATACATGCTCACAATTATGTTGAATGACGTAAAGAGCATAAACAAAAATTCACATTGACACGAAAGTAAATTACTGTAATTACATACAGTTCAAAGATAGCATTGATGTAACTCTTCAAGTATTAGTTATAAATAGATTCATCTTATTGACCTTCACAAATTCGTGTCAGTGCTACTTAAGCCTGACCAGGAATAAACTTAAGCACTGACATTCCTGTTAAGTCACAGCACAGGGGTTTCTAATTAAAACCCATTTCATAGGATTTACGCGGGATTCATATGGACTCCAATCTATATCCATACATAATGGATGACAAGAACTCTAAAATGTGAACATTTACTAGCAACACGTACAAACTTTATGTTAACAAGTGTGACAATCTCGCACATAACATTTATTCAGTCGACCTTGTACTACGCAGCAGTGAACAAATAATAGGTAACCAATATAGCTCCAGTACAGTACCTACATGTAATGACCTGGACGTCACTAATGGACACTAATTTCTTCAGTGCCTTGTAATAGAAAAATCACGAACGGCATTCGTATTGTAATGTAATTTTATCATGTATATGTATCTATATTCTAAGAAATTTTGTAGCCGGTGTCATGAAATTGGTCGGAATTTTTGTGTTATTAGCAAACATTGGACCAAAGGAGTTAACTCAGTTCAGTATGTTTAATATTTTTGTACATTTAGCTAATATTTCGATTTCAATTTGAAAAAAAAAATCTGCAATAGTTTTTAGTTAGAT
This sequence comes from Ochropacha duplaris, assembly GCA_951361185.1. Lineage (NCBI taxonomy): Eukaryota > Metazoa > Arthropoda > Insecta > Lepidoptera > Drepanidae > Ochropacha > Ochropacha duplaris. The sequence continues at coordinate 11,895,108 of OX592696.1, read as the reverse complement.
TATATTATACTGTGATACATAAATATAACTAGTTGACCCGCGCGGTTTCACCCGCATTCTCGAGGGAACAGTTGAATGTTCAAAAATCCTTTCTTAGCGTATAACTACACCCTTTAAGCCAAGGAATCTACCTGCCTTTCAAGTACTATAAGACTACGGATTTTGATGATCTATTCAAGTACATTGACGATTGAATGATTAGAGTACTAACGTTGATCAGCTGGGGTACTAATAAATATATCCAGCGAGAGTTCGATGACACTTTAAAGGACGCCGGATAGATACTGATTACGCTCGATATTGTAGGGTGCCTTCATCGCAGAGGCTGGTGAGACAAATGCAATGCCTGTAAATGTTAAAGGCATTGCTAATGTGTATATTTTACAATGTCTTGTAAAGGCAACTGGTTCTCAAATGCAACTGCCAGAAGACAACGATAAGTGCATGACGACAGATTTAAACTTGAGGTTAGTACCCAGCCAGTAGCTATTGTTGATCGAAGAGTGTATACTACCACTGAAAACTAAAGCTCATTGTAGGATTCCAACACACATATTCGGCGCGGTGTCTGATGTCACTACCAGGGTATCATCGCCTTATATGTAACCTCAAAATTATAAAGAAATACGTGCCGAACAAATAGATGACCATATTGTAAATTACATCCAATATTTAATAATAAATAGATTAGTTAAATAGCTTATTCCAAATACTATATAACGACCATCATTTTAGCGAGAAGGTGTTACATCACATGAAGCGTGTAACCAATAATTGTATTGCAGATATATTTGGTTCAAGCAGCAATATTTCAGGTATAAAACGACATAAGACTACTTGAAGCTGAACAAACTGAGTAAGATCCTGAGCAAACAGATACGTTCAAATTGCGAGTATTCATAACGAAATTGTGATGATGTGTTAGATGACGGAGATTCTACACTCATAACTACCAAAAAGGTGTTGCCCGACATATAAAATCAGCTTATTTTAAAAACTTTTATTTTACTTGCAATGTATGTATATATTTATGTAATTTGTCCGGGTGGAATCTTGCAACTCAATTTTGAAGCAGATATCTTTAACCGATTGAGCTGAAATTTTGTATACACGTTTAGTTTGGATGACAATGCATCGTTAGCTGTGTGACGTCATTCTAAATCCAACATGGCGGAACACCTAAGATAGCGGACTATTATTTTTTAATGCACTCCTACAATTTGGGTATCAAATGAAAGGGTTTGCTGAGTTTTATTATTTTCAGCGCAAATAAAAGCTTATTATTAAAAAAGCTTTTTACTAATAATTTATTTTTATTAAAGTATAAACAATTGTTTATATTATGGAGTTTTGTAAATACTGCGTTGTGACGTCATAACTATGCACCGTCTACAGTTACTTTTTGTGGTTAGAACCCTACATCTGCTATCATAATATAAAAAATGTGAAAGGTTGTATGTTTGTAAAACGAATGAACGGATTTTGATAAAATTTGACTCACAGGTAGATCATAGCCTGTAATAAATTATAGGATACTTTTTACCCGGACAAAGATGAGAGGGTCAAACCGTGGGGAGCACCTAGTGGTAATATAAAATCATAAAGACTATATTTATCACAATATAGTCGAACAAATACAGACAACATTCCAATTCCCATACTTAAATGTTATTTAACAAGACTCGAACAATACTAAATCAAATATTATCAAGTTATACGCCAAATTCCATAGATTAAAAGAAAACATCTGAGATGATATTCTATTCATTTCCGATCTAACTGGCCGTCACTGAAACGTCATTCTATTATTTGAAACACTCGAGAAACTTCTTTCCGACCCCGATTCACTTTGTACTGTGTTGTTATCGACGCAAGGCATATTATTCCAAAGCAAAGCCACAGACACAGAAACGCTGGTGGAAAACGGAGTGTCGGTCTAGTTTGTTTGAAGCCAGCGTCACGTCCTTGAATCAGTCACCCTCTTCATTGGAATAGGGTTGCCAACTTGATCGCTGTCAGATTATTTCTGAAGAATATTCTCAATAATTATATCTGGATGTCTATAATTTAGGGGGCTGAAATACAAAGGCGATGATAGCTCAGTGGTGAGTGACGTCGGATACCGCGGCGAAGGTCGTGGGTTCGAATCCTACAATGAGCTTGAGCTTTCAGTGAATGAAAAACATCGTGAGGAAACCATAGCACGGTGGTAGAGTACTTTGTAGTACCCGACTGGCTGGCTACCACCCTCAAGCTGAAAATCTGTCGCCAAGCACCTATCGGTGTGTTCCGACAGTTGCACTTGAGAGCCAGTTCCCATCTAGGCTTTGTGTGCTTACCACCTTCGGCCACATCATCACTTACCATAGTGAGATTGTAGTCAAACACAAGCCTATCCAGAATAAAAAAAACAAATACATTAAGGTTACTTTTTGCTTGATTGTTCGAGAATAACAATACCTATTATCAACCCTATTTTGCTTACAATAAACACAGTAATTCGTTATCATATGACAACGTTCACTAGGTTGTATAGTATCTGTATACCCACGACTATGATAATTTCTTGTTAGCATGCACTTAGTAATATGCAAGCGATTGTAAGGGACAGAAGTTAATAACACAAACCTGTTCAATTGCGCCGTAAAGGAAAATGAGAATTCACTATAAATAAACCTATTTATAACTTTAAAACATTAATTTACTGGAGATGTTATAGCTAACGATGTATAAAAAATAAAATAAATTGGATTGGATAGAAACCTTTGCCACTAGCCATTAAAAAAAAGCAATAATTGCATAAATAAACAGACTATAAAGTTATACGTCAAACAAGCATTCGAATAATTAGGTAAGTACCTACAGTAATCTAAATAAGCTACCGATAATAATATCTAGAAATAAAGAAAAAAACATGTATTTTGAACTCACACAATAACAGGCCAAAAGTCACGGTCAATCGGAACGGGTATAAAAAAAGTTAGTAGTATTACATAGAAGTTACAGTAAAAATTTAGACATTTGTACAAAGACAATAAAGATAAAATTTCGAATCTGCACACAACTATTAATGAACAACGAAATACTTGCGGAACTCGTCCTGCGCTATTTGCATCTGCATGCGCAGTTTCACCAAAACGCAATACTTTTTCCACAAAAACATCGATGAAAGTCTGTACACTAAAGCGCATACAGTTTACATTCAACTGCATATACCTATAGCAAGACAAGTGAATAATGTCTATGAAGTAACTAAACTAGTACATAAGGTGTCATTATCTATTTACTGTTTGATCGAATAGGTGATCGGGTCATGTTACATAAACGTATATTGAGTATAGTTGTGTTCAATGAGTTCTGATTGAGCTCGGTCCTTGCGACGCAATAGCGGGCTTTAGGTAATGCCGATTAGTTCTATGATGTACTTGACTAGCCTGGATAAAGCTTTAGATGACCTATAAAGAAGAAGATGTAGATAAACGCTTTAAAACTGTTCAGATTTTTTTTTTGATAAACCAGTGCCTTTGTGAAATCCAAGAGAGTAAGTTGATCGTCAAGGTAAAACATCGTTTTCGAAGTAAACGACAATTAAAGGTAACATAATGATTTATTCGGCTATTGTATTTGAACGAGTTAAAGAAAAACAATACATTGAATGTTGCTCTAGTTAGACATGGCGGATCGATTACCGTGCCTTGGCAGAATGCCAAGTGTAAGGTTGCGGGTAGCGCGTTGCCTGGAACTGGCAATTTGCCAAAAAGCATAAGAAAGTACTATTTATTTTCCTAAGTTGTTAAACAAATCATTCTTATGTAGAAAATGAATTTCTTATAGATCTAGGTTAAGGCTTTGTGGATAAGCAAACAGAAGATAGTTTGGTATTACCGACCTTCACAAATCGAGAGGAATTAGTGTCTAAATTTTGGATAGCACTCAATTGATCTGATTCAGAAACAAGAAAAAAGTTACTAAAGACTCTTATCCACGTCCTAAAACGTAAGTTTTCAAACAAACAAAAGGCCAATACATCTTAGCAACTTCACACTTAGGTTAAAGGAAATCGAACATAGATTGAAGTGTCCACACTTCATACTATTCAAAGGATTTTGAACATTCTGGGATTACATAACAACTTGTAATTAGATGGGACGTAGTTGAAAAGATAATACCATGTTTAGAAATGATTATTCACTGTCTGTGCACGTTTTAAAGGAAAGAAGGTAATAGATCATAAGATGGGACACAAATTCTCTAATATAGACCACGCACTCATCGATCCAGATAGATGCTGCTTGGTACAATTCGTAAACAAGGAAGACGATGATTATGATAATGCAGAAGTAACTTTTTGTTAGAACAGTTAACCATAATTCTACGGAGTAGAAAATATATTGTTGGGATTCCCCACAATATCTTTTGTACTCCGCTATCCCTTCTTCCGATCTTATCTTTTCCCGGGATAAAAAGCATCCTATATGATCTACCTGGTCTGTGTGCCAAGTTTTATCAAAATCCGTTCAGTTATTGCGTGAGAGAGTAACAAACAAACTTTCACATGTATATCGCATAAAATATGCACTGCTATGAGCCTCATTCTTGAAAAGTACACGAGTGAATCTTTTTGCATCTATAATTTAGACTTACCGGAGCTGAGCGCAGTAGAACTGGTGCGGTATGGCGGTCAACACGCCCGCACCATCGCCGGTGTCGTTGTCGCAGGCGCACGCGCCGCGGTGCTCCATGCGCTTAGCAAGAACCTCGGCATCACGAACGATCTGTCACAAATGATTGTATTTATAGCGTTTGGTATTACGCTTTACCTGGTTAATGATGATGTTGAAGTCAGTGGTAAGGACTCTGACTGTTGTTATGTTCAGAGATCAATAAAGACGTAAGCTCTTGCAGAGTCGATCAAAAATCAGGATTTGTCTGTAGAAAGATTTTTTGTTTGGGTAATTACTTACTATTTCCAGTATTCAGGTGAATATCATACTTAATTTGGTTAAAGTGTCGACTTCGCTTCAAGTGCATACGTATTTGTAGGAAATCTCTGCTACTTATATTGTAATGAGTTTATTATGGGTCTTATAATGAATTTGATAAGAATGTTCTTGAGAATCTTGATATGAACAGTAAATCATATTAAGTGTTTATTTACACAGAACGACTAATCATAAATGTAAATACGTTTACTATAAAATAAATACCCTTGACTGTTTTTTGGTGAAATAAATCTTGTGATGAAAGGAAGGTATTTGTGTGCATGAGCATATCTGTTTGTCCTGTGTCTGGGTGTAATTATCCATAATATAATTATGTATTTTGAAAAGATTCAGTTATCTGAGTTCAAACCATGCGTAGCTTGGGATTGGGTGGACTTGTCAGGTTATTTATTGACCCACGATATGTTTTAGATATTATAAATGAAGGTTAACAAGTAATTACACTTTCATATCTAGTTTCTCTGCATTTTCTTTATTTGAAATTAATTTACCAATACATAGTAAGTAGACGTGATGTTATCTTAGTCTAAACGTGTTAGTTCACTATGTGTTACTAGATTTTTTTTCCAGATCAATCTAATTCATCTTCATCTTGTAGTACCTAACCCACTTGGTACAGGTTGGCCGTCAGTTCGGAAAACTTCTGTCTATACTTCGCGAGGCGGAACTGTCCAGCAGTCTTCTCCCAGATACTTTGCCCATTATTATAAGTTGCAGCTGTTCGCATCTGCCATGTCGCATAATTTGGCCTTGATAATCAACTTTCCTGTTTGACGGTTTTCTGAACCGCTCATATAATTCTGATCTTCTTAATTACTGTACTATTATTTTTGTGCTAATGGGGATATAGCTCGATATCGTATACAAGTTATATACTCTACAAATAAGCATTTCCAATGCCAAAAACATACCAAGACCCCTCAATGAGTGTTGAGTTTCAGCCAAATCTTTTCTTTGGAAATATTATGTCATAGTTCGTTCAAATTAATGGATATAACGCCTATATGGCTCTGGAGCGTTTCAGTGCCAATTTTTTTTAAATTGGCATTGCCTGATTGTACTCAAATATAAGAAGACCAATAAAACAAGATGGCGTTTCTTTTTGGCACGGATTTTAGATGATTTTTTTGCAAACTCATGAATTGCATTGAAGGGCATTTTAGATTGTTTTTTCCGATGAAGATATAAATAAATAAAGACTATGATAGGTACAAAGAATATGACAACAATTAATTGCAAACTTTTCTTTTTAATAGGAATTTAACTTGCAATGGATGGAAAACATGCAAAACTACGCAACCACAATGCAATGAGCATGATATGCTATAGTTAGTTCTCTACGTTTCATGTCAAATAAACAATTGCATGATCGTTTGATAACATTTTGGTCACAATGTCGACTGTAACTTTATTGCATTCATGTATAAATATCTAAGCTCTAGACTACCAAGTAAACCAGTCAGAGATAGTACTTTTAAAATTTTCTTTGCCATTATACTCGTAGTTTGTAGGATTATTTATTTTAGGGTCGTATTTTGAATTATATCTGGCTTCTACGCGACTGAAACAGTTTCGATACATACCTACACCTCTTACAAATTAACTTAAAGGCTATTATTTAAGTTGAAGACAGTCATCGGGTTTCGGTACAGCAGTTATTTTAAAATGCTGCACCTTCTCTACCTTAAATTCAATGATTGCGTATGAGCGGAACGCAAATAGAGCAACAAAATCTCCTCTAATATCTACACTGGTCGTCTCTATTTGAATCTGTTGTAGAAACGAAAGCTACACTTACTTTATGAGAACGTTTCCCGTCGATAGCAACAACAAAACCAACTCCACAGGCCTCGTGCTCGTTCTGGGGGTCGTACAAGCCTTGCTTGGGCGGCCCTTCCCACTCCATACCTGGACAATAAAAATTTCATCAAAAATTACCCCAAGTTCTCAGGTTGCTGTCATTTGAGTTTTTTTTTCTTTTTTTTATTCTGTATAAGCTTGTGTTTGACTACAATCCTTCTATGGTAAGTGATGATGTGGCCGAATGTGGTAAGCACACAAAGCCTAGATAGGGACTGACTCTCAAGTGCAACTATCGGAACACGGATAGGTGCTTGGCGACAGATTTTCAACTTGAGGGTGGTAGCCAGCCAGTCGGGTACTACAAAGTATCCTACCACCGTGCTATGGTTTTCTCACGATGTTTTCCTTCACCGAAACCGAACCCAAGACCTTCGCCGCGGTATCCGACGTCTGACTGACACTGAGCTATCATCGCCTTAAACTAAGCCATTGATTTATAGGACACCAGCTTCCACCCAGTGGTTTCACCCTCGGTTTCGAGATGAATATCTATAGCATTCAGGGATAATATAAATCCATATTACTGGCCATATGCTAAGAGGGAAAGAAATATGGACAAAGAAGCTAACGGTATAAACACCCGATGCAACACATAAAGAAAGAAAGGACCATCTCATGAGGTGGCCCGATGACTTGCAGAAAGTCAGAGCCCACTATGGCAAAGGCTGGCAAGTGACAAGGTGAGGTGGAAAGCTATGGAGGAGGCCTTGGTGTCAAAGGGACACGCTGATCAGGAATTAATTAACTAATTGATAAAGCGACAATCCATTTAGCATAGTTGTACTATGGAAAAAAAACAAACCCAACACACATTTTTCCTAAACAGAGTCTATGAATTGGTAAAAGTTGACTATCAATTATCGACTTTGATATAAACCACTATAAATATTAATATTGGTAGCAGCCATGCAGAACGCTGTGATGTGACGTTATTGATTAGTTCTGTAGGTAACCGGCTGTTACTCTGTTAGTTTCCAATATCTGCCAACGAATGTGCCGCTTCTCTGACTCGAATGATCATTGTTGGATCACCATCAAAAACATATTCTTTTCTTTGCTTCTTTTTTTAGTTTTGTCTGTCTTTATTATTATCACCATTAAATAAACAAAAAAGTACTTCCCAAGGATTGTAACTGTTTCTTTTTCGTTAAGCACCCCAAAAAGGGTATCGTTGACTAGATATCAATAGAGATATTCAATAGAATTTCGATATCATTTACTGTTTACGATTTTTTTTAAGTCTTAAAGTCGTATTGCATAAGTAACGTGTAGTCCTAATCTGAAAAAATATACAGACCTAAGGCATAATTAATTACCAACAAAACGTCGATTTCAGACGGTAACTGAACATAGCAACACAACAACGTGTTATGTGACGTTTATTAAACAAAAGGATATCATCATATATCGTCCACACAGAACGAGACCTTGCCCTACAAATAATAGTAAGTTATCATAGTTCAATGACACAAACATTTATAGAATCTTACGCAAAATACCGGTTCTTAAACAGTTCGTTGACTGATCTATGAATACAAGAGCGTAACTCAGATATTTAAATAAGCTTGTTTGGGGCTTACAGCTGTTTTCAATCTGAGTGCACCAAGTAATAAAATTCGTATTGTTTTTAGGGTTCCGTACCCAAAGGGTAAAATCGGAAACCCTATTACTAAGACTCTACTGTCCGTCTGTCTGTCACCAGGCTGTATTTATGAACCGTGATAGCTAGACGGTTGAAATTAGATAGATAGAGAAATTAGACATAGATGATGTATTTCTGTTGCCGCTATAACAACAAATACTAAAAACAGAAATAAATAATTTAAAAAACTACAAAATTTGTACGGAACCCTCGGTGCGCGAGTTCGACTCGCACTTGACCGGTTTTTTTACTATTCATGACCACAATCTCATGGAATGGTGGTGCTACCGAGCTCCTTGCAAGGCATTAGATAACTTGAAGAATAAAGATGAAAGAGAAGAAAGTGGAAGGGGGCGTCCTAGACGCAAGTATTGATCTTGAATCCACGTAGGTTTCCTTGAAGTACTCTGTAGAAAAGTAGGTAGTGTAGATAGTCGATGCGGCAAGCTTATAAAAAATAAGCTGTCCCCCGCGGTTTCACCCGCGTTCCCGAGTGATCTTATGTTTTCCCGTGATAAAAAGTATCCTATGTTTTATTCCAGGATATGAACTACATATGTGCCAAGTTTCATCAAAATCCCTTCAGCCGTTTTTGTGTAATTGAGTAACAAACATCTTCACACACATCCATCCATACATACTTTCGCATTTTTAATATTAGGAATAAATAAGGCGATGATAGCTAAGTGGTAAGTGACGTCGAATACCGCGGCGAAGGTCGTGGGTTCGAATCCTACAATGAGCTTGAGCTTTCGGTGAAGGAAAACATCGTGAGGAAACCATAGCACGGTGGTAGGGTACTTTGTAGTACCCGACTGGCTGGCTACCGTGGCTACCTGGCTATTGGTGTGTTCCGACAGCTACACTTGAGAGCCAGTTCCCATCTAGGCTTTGTGTGCTTACCACCTTCGGCCACATCATCACTTACCATAGTGAGATTGTAGTCAAACACAAGCCTAACCAAAATTAAAAAATTAAAAAAAGAATAATTCATAGTAGGATTATTCATTCCACAAATTAAATATATGGTTTCCTTAATTGTCTTCAGAACACTAAATAGTTTTCTGTTGTAGAAAACGCAAATATAATATGTTTTTACTCAGTTTGTAAAATAAAAGATTTCAGTATTACCCTACTAATATCTGTTTGAACTACAATGTGCATACATGCCTGACAGTGATGGATTATGGAATAGTTTTAGCATTAACTTGGCGATGATAATGTACAAGTAGCAACACAAGTCAGGTTGTATCTACCACTTATGTAACTATGGTATATATTATGATATATCTCATCCCCAGCTCTTTATAATACATATACTAGTTTTCCTCGCAGTTTCACTAGCATTCCTGAGGGAATAATTAAAATTTAGGCCATATTATTTGCTGATAAGCTTTTTGTAAGTGTATTTTTTTATCGGTTAAGTATTTTTTATTTTCAAAATAATTCAATATCTGGTTATCTCCGGTAGTTATTGTTGCAAAAAATGTTTTTGCAGAAACTGTGGCTTCTCGGTCTTATGTGGGATGATCCGTTACCACATAACAGTCCTACCATTACAGTCTTTTTTGTGTGGTTACAGGATATTTTTTACTGTGGGAATACAAGTGAAACTGTGGGGAATAGCTAGGTTAGTAATATATGATGAGAAATGACTGACAGTTAGATTTTGTTGCTGCGTCAGAAAATGAGATCAAATAAAAATATTTTAGTTATTTAATGAAACTTGTAGCATAAAATAATAGGTCAGAATGTTTCTTATATCTCCTCATGTTATGATTATTGTAAAATTGAAATTACTTTTTAAGTTAAAACACAAATTAAATGTAGATTGAATAAAAATTTTATTGACTTTTTTATTACTAGGTATTTCATAGCAATATTCTTTCAGTTGGATCTTATTACATTTCAATATTTGATTATATATTAGTATTACATACTCATTAGTAGTATTTATGGTGAGTTCAGCAGTATCATGGTAGTCAAAACTTGACAACAGATTCTGTCAAACAAAGATAAACCTAATGATATAGGTAATAGTTCCAAATTCACTTATTTCTAGCTCAACTCAAAATGTGACTAATGTTTTGATTGAAATTCTATAATACTGACATAGTCCTAAAGCCTGTTATACATGACACCTATCCCTTAATCACAACTGACTAAATAAACATCAAGATGTTCCACCCAAGATGTGGCTTGATATCAAAGAAACCTAGTATTAAATAGTAGTGTGTAAGAGTCTTAATAGTTGATAGAGTAACATTTTGTAAGAATGCTGCTCAATTTTTTTGATATAAACTCTGTCCATGGTTATCAATGAGTGAAGAGAGGGAATAGTAGACTGTAGAAAGAAAGAATAACAAAGAATGAGACTGCCTAACTTATGATTTCAATTTATCTGCACTTATTTGAGAACAATTACTAGTCATAACTATACTTTTTCTTACCCTTTCAACTATGCAAATGATATAGATATGACAAAATCATAGAATATCACCCAGATATTATTATATAAGATGCATAGTTGAGTACTTAGGGTTGTCAAGTTGACGATATTAGGGAGTATTTAAACTTTTAACTATGTGTTCAGTAATGCAGAAACAGGAAAATAACAATTACATACTTATTACTATTACGTCTCAAAATGTGATTTAAATACGGCACTAGAACCAAATGATAAAACTATATTATATTCATTACCACGTATGCACCGCTTAACACGTGGGTTTCTTTCGAAAAAAGCGCCCATCCTAAGTGAAAATTTTATAAATAAAAAGAAAGCAAAAAAAAAAAATCTCACCTCAAAGTACGTTCGATTTATTTAAGAAACCTTTCCCGTCAACAACACTGCGTTACGATTTCACTTTCACAGAAAAGTGTTATCAAAGTGCAACGTTTAAGTTGTAATGGGAATTGTAATGAATTACTGTAACACTGAATTATAAACCGGCAAAGCGTAGTGACCTCTCTACGGACGACTACGACAACCGGTGGTACGCGACACGAATGACTGACTGAATTGACTGACTGATTGTCTGCTGTCTGTCTGTCTGACAGTTTGACTAAAACTTTACATTCTCTTTGAGTTTGACTGGACTGCATTTGACCGAGCAAGATGATTTTAGAAGAATCTGATTGGCCAGTTTGTATGAACAATTTAATCTGATTGGCTTAAAGTAGTTTTTTTTTATTGGTCCATCGAGTTTAGTTTAGTTGTTTATTTAAAGGCTTTCGTTACAAGATGCCAAGCCTAAACCACTTTTCAATATTCTTCTTTTATGTTAAGTCTCGTTATATTGTCAAATTCTAGTCCTCGAACGTAAAAGCCCGGTCAGGATTTAGTGAAATTGGCAGCCGTTCTAAAGCTTTTCATGGACTTTTTGGGACTACATGAAAAGTCACGATACACGCTTACGAAGACGCAACGTCACTTCGAAAGTTCCCGCCAAAAAGTCCTTTGCAAAGAGTCCATCGAAAGTCAAAATAACAATTATTGTCTCTATTCAATGCCATTCACTATAGCACAAAGTTGCCAGTTTTTAAGAAAAAATTATTAGGTTTTAGTATAAAGATCTCCGACGTGACCTTTTTTTTAAATGTTCGTTGAAGTCCAAGGATGGTTTTTACGGCGAGAAAAAATCGAATAATTGCCGGGAAAACCCTAAAAAACAGCCCTTTTCTTTTTCCCATACAAACCCCCAGCTGTCAAACATTTGACGTCAATCGAAACTAAACAAAGACGCGTTTTAGAGAAATAGGGCAGAACAAGGTCTGCCGGGACAGCTATTTAGTTATAAAACTATGAGTACATAAGTTCACATCAATGAAAACACAAAAAAATACAATCTAAGATATAAATAAATAAAAGAACACGTAGGTATTGAACAAATCTATCACTTATACCAAGCTTATACCAGTAAGTTCTAGCAGTTGCACTGATTGGAAGTGGAAACCAGTTACCGGTTAGGTATTGGAAAGGTCGGGAATCACCCTTAGTATTATTGCTAATGGTTAAAAATAAGCGATGACTACTTTCCATCATGGGTCAATTGCATGCGTGTCAACGTCCACACATATCATTTTGTTTTGAATGCTATTACAACATATACCTATTTTAGATCATAATATTTCATACATAATAATAAACTATTATAAACCCATTATGTAGGAAATTTCTTAATACAGCTGGCTACACTGACTTGCCCGCACAGTACGTGTGAGCGAGACAAATCGGTTTCTCCTTCCTCTCTCTCGCCCCACTCATTCTATCACTATCAAAACTTACTCATTCATTTCATTCAATCGATCAATTTTGCAATCAGTCAGTCAATAGTTTTAGCGCGAAAGTGTTGGACGTTTGTAATTTATTTCAATGTATCTTACGAAATAAAACTTACTTTGTCCGTAAGTTGCATAAAGCGTAAATTTGCGCTATAGCACACTGTAAACGTGAGTCAATATTATTAATACTGTAAAATTTGTGCAATAAAATAATATCTGTCGTATGTAGATACGTTTGCATTATTTTAATTCGTGAGTAATCACTTTCGCGCTTTCGAAATTAGCACTCGTTTAAATAAATTCACGGTGCTTCTTAGTACAAGTTAGGAAAATGAGTTTAAGCCGTTTAAGGTGTGTAGTGAAGAGTGATTTGGTGAAAGTTTCTTCATCTAGCACGTTGGTTTCGAAACTTTGGGGACCTTGCGCTACGAGGGAAGTGAGCACATGTAGTACGCAACGAGCTACTATTGCTCAACATAACACCAAGCCAGATTGGAACAGAGCTGTAAGTGAGGCCGAGAAGATAGTGGGATATCCGACCTCTTTCTTGAGTCTTCGATGGGTGATGAGTGATGAAATAGCGAACGTCGCGTTACATCTCCGCAAGCTGGTGGGGAGCAATCATCCTTTACTGAAGACTGCGAAGTAAGTGTAGTACAAATCAATGTTATGAAACAGTAAACCTGTTGATTCTTAGGTAATGTTTCAATCATTGAACAATGTGTGATTGTACCTAGTGATCGATATGTTTGTTTTAATTACACAAGTAGTTTAGTTAAAATCAAGACACCTTCTAAGCTATTGAAATATCTAACCCACCAGTAATACCTAATATTAGCACGGTGGTAGGGTACTTTGTAGTACCCGAATGGCTGGCTACCACCCTCAAGTTGAAAATTTGTCGCCAAGCTGTGTTCCGACAGTTGCACTTGAGAGCCAGTTCCCATCTAGGCTTGTGTGCTTACCACCTTCGGCCACATCATCACTTACCATAGTGAGATTGTAGTCAAACAAGCATATCCAGAATAAATAAAACAAAGAATATCTCTTGGATTAGAGCAATAGAAAACCTAAAATAAATAAAAAGGTAATACCTCAGCATATAACTTTACTGACCTACGTAATTAACTAGGTTTTATTTAACTATTCAATGATTTAATATTATGTTAAAGAGGTATTTATCAATAATTATCGATGATTAGTTACGCTCAGTGAGGTCATCAACTCATTACGTGCTAATGGGTTAGCAAGCAATGACACCAGGTACTTGATGGGTGACCGCTTTATTAAAAAGCTACTCTCGTCGCTATCAGTGATATGAAAGCATCGTATAAAATACTTACATTTCTCCGCGCGGTTTTACCCGCGTTTCCGGGAAGATTTTAATTAGGTATCATTCAGAAGTATGGTAGGTGCAATCAAAAATGTATTCTATAGATATTTATCAGGCTAAATTCTTATTTCGGGGAAAACCCGTCTCGTATTCCGTCGCCGATTTTAATGTTACGTCATTTGGTCAGAAACCTAATCTACAATGGGAAGAACAATATGCAAGCGTGGGGCCTCATCGTTCTCCTGGTGTCGAAGGCAGCCGGCCACAGTCCAGAGATTCCAGATATGGAGCAAGACAAAGCTGCTGGAGTGCTTCACAGGTCAGTCAATCGTGTTTTATCCTTCTTAATCTCCGACTAAATAAATAAGGTAGACAGAGCCCTGCACACCTAAAGTGAAGCACAGTAAAGGGAGCTGAAATAGAAAAAGGAAGCCGATCGCATTCCTGTCAGACGCGAGTCACGTGGGACAAGGTACGTGCAGGTCACGCACACAACTTCGTACACGATGCTTCACTTCAATCAATGGAGACTACTGTTTACGTGTCCTTCTTACCTTTTTTATTTGTTCTGTGTTCTTAATCTGGTAATATTTCTATTGTCAATCCCCATAGGCGGATCTCAAACTAAGAAAATCTTGTACTAAGGAAACCAGATAACTGAATAAAAAAAACATTATTATGTACTTAAATTGATATTTACATCCAAAATCAGGACAAACAGAAATGTTTATGCACACAAATATCTGTCCTGGATCGGAATCAAACCCACGACCTGGTCGTGGTTGGTTAAACACACCTATCACAATATCTCGGCTCTATATCAAATTTATCAATAACTAGGTTCCGACAAACCTATTAGTATTTTTAACTCTTAGATAAGCTTGTGTGTTGACCGCAATCTCACCATGCTAAGTGATGATGTGGCCGAAGGTGTTAAGCACACAAAGCTTAGAAGGAAACTGGCTCTCAAGTGCAACTGCCGGAACACACCGGAGTACTAAAAACTACCCTTCCACCATGCTGTGGTTTCCTCACGATGTTTTCCTTCATCGAAAGCTCGAGCTCATTGTAGGATTCGATCCTACGACCTTCACCGCGGTATCCGACGTCACTACCACTGAGCTATCGTCGCTTTAAGTATGAAGAATCACTAAATAATAATTTACAGTTACTATCAGGCAATAAAAGTTGACTATCAGAAAATTAATATTTGTTAAACGAAGGATAGTTTCATCCAACAAGAGTTGCAAAAAAAGTATTCGAAAGTAGTTGAACCGGTTTTGATTTCCTGATTCGAAACATCGGCTTCTCGAAGAAGATAACTGCAAGAAGACTAGGAAGCAAGCAACTGAGCGCGCGTCATACGTCTGAACTTTTAGGAATGTACTCGTATTGATCATTTCTCCATAACGAGTTATTGCTTTTCCTGATTTACGTTGTGATGAGGCGGGCAATTAGTGAGTTAAAAACGCAACGTTTCTTTGTTTGTCCGCAACCTATCTATAGATTTTGAAGCGGTTTTCAGTTACCTTACCTAGGTTTTATCGTATGATTGGGCGTTATATTAAAAGTGCGAATTAATCTCCGTTAGTATCTGCTATGATAATTTAGAAACTACTTAATATTTTACAAGCTACTTGCAATGTATGTATGTTTTTCCGGGGTGAATCTTGCAACTCAATTTTGAAGCAGATATCTTTAACCGATTGAGCTGAAATTTTGTATACACGTTTAGTTTGGATGACAATGCATGGTCAGCTGTGTGACGTCATTCTAAATCTGATATGGTGGAACACCTAATTTTTTTTTAAATGCAATCCTACAATGTGGATATCAAATGAAAGGGCTTGCTGAGAATAACTCAAAAAATAAAGTGACGTCACTCTGAATCCAAAGCTTGTTTTTAATTATTTTTTTTAACTTATTTATCTTTAATTGTATCTTTGCCGTCTGGTAATATCGCTTTATCCGATTTAAATGTACCGCAAGTAATAAACAACGCTGATTGCCGGTTTTTGCAGTCAATATAAGTTTAAATTCTATTTTAGGTTTCGAAAGGATTAATAAATAAGCGAGTGATTAAATCGAAATATTGATGACGTTCACTTACGGAACAAGACAATGTGTCCTTAATAAATTCTGGTAGGTTCCATTAAATAGTTAGCCTCAATGGCTATGCTGTTGCTTAAAACAAACGCTGCGTCAAATTATTAAAATTATATGAATCTGGGTTAATAACTAGAACCGTTGGTCTACAGTGAACAGCAGTAAACGTTGCGTACGGAAATATTAAAACTAGCTGTCCCCTATCTATCATCTTATCTTTTCCTCGTAATAAAAAGTATCCTGTGTTTTATAACGTGTTTCGTCAAAATACAATCAGCCGTTCTTAAGTTATAAATGGTGTAACTAACCCGACTTGGTTTTGTATTATGTAGATGTAAGGAAACAATTTGTCCACAGCCAACGAGCTCTGGCCGAGGTGACAGAAATGATCCGAACGTCTCACCTGGTGCACAAGGGACTGGTCAACATGAACGCGCATCAGATAATGGCGACGGAGCCTGATGACATGATGTTTGGCAACAAGATAGCTTTGTTGAGCGGAGATTATCTTCTTGCTAACTCTTGCTCGGAACTGGCGAACTTGAGGTGAGTTTGCTTTGCTCAATCTCATCTCTGACTATTCTATATAAGTGCCTGTGAAGGCCTATTTGGATGAATAAACAATTTCATTTCAAATTCATTTCATTTCAATTTCATTTCATTTCATTTCAATTTCATCTTGTAGGTGTAACCTGCAGGTCAGCTGCGACATCGTAACTGTCATTATTATCGTCACGAGTAATTCGAAATTTAAATCTTCTGAATTGTTTCCACCATTTTATTTTGGTCTCAAATCTTCAAATCATGGAACTAAAATTAGTTGACTAGGGTTGGGTACTGAGAAAACTATTCACATTATTCCACGTTTAAGTAATATTTGTCTAACTCATATTTAAACAGAGTTGTAAATAGTTTGCAAATAGGTACTCCTCGATTTAGAAAGAAAGAAAGAAAGAGAAAGCGCATCAGATAATGGCGACGGTACTGAGAAAACTATTCACATTATTCCACGTTTAAGTAATATTGTCTAACTCATATTTAAACAGAGTCGTAGGTAAATAGTTTGCAAATACTCCTCGCGCAGTTTTTTGACTACCGACAACCCCAAATGTATTCTCATTCCTGAGTTTACAGATGTTACAAGAAAATCCTAAAAGCTACGACTACTTTGTTTATTCAACTTTAATTTACGATCAGTGACACGAGCGCTTGGTCGAAAGTTCACCTTGCAACATTGACCTCCTGTTCCAAATTCTTACCGTCTAATGTGTGCTATTCAATGTCGTACAAGCAAGATGTTGCCATATTTATTATATTACAGTCTTCCATTTGCTCGTTTATCGGCAGCAGCATAAACTTCATGAAATAAAATCGTTTTTACAACGGAGTTAGGCTGAATAATGGTAGGGGAGGCAATGATGCTAAATTTGTAGTTACTCGAGCGTCTTTGGGACCTACTGGAATTTGAAGATTAGGTGGAATAAAGAAAAAAAGGTTATGTGATATTTTCCCCTTCAGCGGTGGGGGGAGCGTCTACAGGGTTTCAAAAATGTAAAAAAAAACAGTCACCAAGAAATACTCGAGCGCGTCAGATATTAATAGGGTAGTCGCGCCACGTCTGTCTGATAACGGAAAAATAATAATCTGCCGTTTTGCGTGGTGGGGGTGGCCGTACGAAGGGGTCGAAAATATTTAAAAAAAAAATTTACTCGAGCGCGTCAGACATTGATAAGGGATGTTAAGTGAACCCTCCAGTAGCTCCTATTTTAAAGACTGACGATTTGGACGCGACCATCAGTCAGGGCCGATTTTTGAAAATGCAAAAAAAAATCGTGACCTTGATTTACTCGAGCGCTTCAGATTTTTATACAGGCGGTTTTTCTTGATGGCCTTGTTGTACTGACCCATAATCTGACAATTATGTTGAGGAGTTTCCTTAATCTGACGGTTTGAAAAAAAAAAATATATAAAAAATATCGAAATCTCGAAAATGGTTCAAGATATCGAAAAAATGTTTGTACAAAAGTTGTAGAGGATTTAATTTTCTACAATATTTATTATGAATACATAAAAAACCCATAGGAAACGAGATATTTGCAATAAATCATTTTTTGCCTTTGACCTTGAAAAATCAGTAGTCGCGGGCACCCTATGATAAGTAGCTTTTGAGACAAGTTTTAGGGTATCAAAATAAAGGTCTATACAAGTTAATAGGTGACTATCTCTCATTCTGAGGTGAAACTCATAATATTCCTGGACTATACACTTACTAATGATTTTAGCTACTTCGGCTTATGCAAATCGGCAGATTAAGATATTTCCGTGATTCGTGACTAATTTCCTTCAAAATAAAAATAAAACTAATCACGCTCGAGAAAATCCAGGTGACGTTTTTTTTTTGCAACTTTGCGAGTCTCCAATTTTCTTTCGTCACGCCCAAATTGTCAGATTATTGAAATGTACACTATTTTGCATGTAACTAACTTACCTTACCTTAATCTGACGCGCTCGAGTATTTCAAACCATCGATTTTTTTTTACTAATCTGACGGGCTACCCTAGACGTTCGACACTATATAGAGGGCTCAGATTTGGTGAGAGTACTTCACAAGGTGCAAGGTTGCCCCTCTTATGTTAATCTGACGCGCTCGAGTAAATCCCGAAATCCCCTATTCGCCTCCCCTACCATAAGGGGATTTACCTATTAGTTGAGCGAAACCAGCAGAGCGATGTGAAACGTAATCGACATCGTAGGTAGTCGATTTACCGAATGACTTTGAAAATTAAAGAAATGTGTAGACTGAATTATTGAAATTGCGCAATACGCTAATTCAGATCATACATTTTAAGTCGATTAGTTTTCACAATTTTGCCCTGTTGGTCGACTCGCATGGTCAAATGAAGTTTAATGGGTAAATTCGCAACACAACCGGTTCCAAGAGATCGTTCCAATTTTTCGAGCGTTCTCATATAACTTGAATTTGTGTTTATATTTGTGTGGTGAAAGTTTATTTCGTCTTGTTAAATTAGGCTTGTTCTTGTATTCTTTGTTCTTAAACATGAATTTTGTATAATGTTCGCTTTTATAGTATTTTTAAGTGTTTACTAGTTAGAGTTTGATATTTTTTCTTGAATGTAGGCATGTTTTTATGTAATTAACCTTATAGGTAAGTATAATAATTAATGTTATCTGAAAATTACGCTTGGACAATCATACCATGTACCTACCCATATTAGTTATTTATAATTATTTATGAACTAGATTCTGCCCTCCAATTTTACCTGCGTAATATAAAGGTTACCAATATTTTCCCGGGAAAAAAATGATGGTGGGTACCTATAAAATACACATTAATTAGTTCCTATAAATACATTTGAACATGTAAAGAGATAAATATAAGAGTATTTAATAAACACAGAGGTTTTTCGGTCAGATCCGCTTTGTGAGAGCTCAATTAAACGTAATGTTGTATGCGCTTTCTTTTTAGATGCTAGGCAGTAGGTATGTTTGTAAATAAAATGTAGTACGTTGTCTTGCTGACCTACAATACTAAATATTGTTAATTATCTTTTTTAGGGGTTCCGTACCTAAAGGGTAAAAACGGGACCCTATTACTAAGACTTCGCTGTCTATCCGTCTGTCTGTCACCAGGCTGTATCTCAAGAACCGCGATAGCTAGACAGTTGAATTTTTCACAAATTATGTATTTGTGTTGCCGCTATAACAACAAATACTAAAAACAAAATAAAATAAATATTAAAGGGGGGCTCCCATACAAAAAACGCTATTTTTTTGCCCTTTTTTTGCTCGATATCAATAATGGCAACAGGTAGGCAATTGGAATATTCATAGAATACTCAGTTGTATTTTTACTTTAATAATAAATAATAAAATTAAAATAAAATAAATATTTAAGGGGGGCTCCCATACCACAAACGTGATTTTTTTGCCTTTTTTACGGAACCCTTCGTGCGCGAGTCCGACTCGCACTTGGCCGGTTTTTATCATTTCGTATATGTCTAACATCAGAAAATTTACATATCATCAATCCTAGGTGATAAAGTTCCAAGACATAAATACACATATCCTCATATCCTCGAGTCGCCTCCACCCTACGATTCAGTCAGATTTTCCTTCTGCGGACCATTAGGAGTGGAATGAGCTCCCCATTATGATATTCCTCAGCACTAGCATAGGGTTCTTCAAAAAGGGCGTAAAAAGAGCTCTCCAAGGTCGGCAACACATTGGCAATTGGTATTGCAAATGTTAATAGGTGGCGGTGACCACTTACCACTAGATGGGTGGTGGACCGTCTGCCTGCTTATCAACCTGATGACATAAAAAAAGCGGTCAAGTGCGAGTCGGACTCGCGCACCGAGGGTTCCGTACAAACTTGTAGATGTGTAAGTAGTTCGTTCATCACGAGAATTGAGTCTCTTAGTTTTTTTTCAGTTTTTTCCAATTTGTTGTTTTTTTTTCTGGTGTAACAACAAATTTACGGTTTTCGGATTTTTTCCTATACTTGTACTACTTGACATTGCTTCTTGCCAAATTTCAGGGTTCTAGGCAAACAAGTACCCTATCCCTTGCGTAAGTCAAACTCAAAACTCAAACTCGTACGGCAGTACGGCACCCTAAAAACAAATAATGTTATATTCATTCATAATTTTGACACATCATAAGCGATACAACCTTTAATTTATTTAGATAGTAATTTACCTAATTATTAAAGTCATGCATCACACGCAACGACGTGCATTGCAGATGGTTCATTACTGCATAATGCCATACAACCCAGGATCTGTCGACACCATTCATTTAGCAAGAACCATTGACCTTTGTTATGCATTAATGCAGTATTTTGTAATATTATATTTAAATTTATCGTATGGGCCCTGAAATTGGCGGAAATAATACCAGCGAAGGAAATAATCGTGATTTGTGACAATTCAAAGATGAGAAATTGCAACTCTAAAATATTCTCACATTCGGCCAAATCATTTTATCTGTTTTATTTTAATTGCGGACAAACACAAGCGAATTGAAAATTTAAAAAATGCTCAGTTGGTCTCTTTAATACACAATAAAACCTGGGCAAGTTGACTTGAAAAGCTAAAGACAGACCAGTAAAATGAACGCAGTTAAGTACAAAAATACATGTTCAGTAAGTAAGACAGACAGTAAGTCAGCGTAGCGTTTAAAAGTTTGAAAGTCGGCCGTTCTCGAGCATGCATCGAGCATCGGCCTTGGTGATAATATTATGTGGCTAGAATTTTAAATAAACTCGACTACATAGGAATACGAATAACAATGTCTCAAGTTATCTTTGTTACTGTCGCAGTATTCATGCATTTTTTATTTAACCCAGGATCGCAGTTTTAATGTAGAATAAAACAATAAAATTAATGACATATTGAATAGTTTATTGTTGTTGAAGGGACATAAATTCCAATCATCAACATTGGTCGTGTGGTCTTTTAGACTCCAAGATCATTTGAAATTACAAAGTTTGTCTAAACACAAACCGTGATAATTTTTGTAGCTTTGTCTTTAATGGCTACTCCGTTAGGGCTTTTAATCTATTCTAAAAATTATCCAATATATTTAGCTTTCAACTGCACTATTTAAACCAAAATCCCCTCTTAGGGGTTGAATTTTGGGAAATACTTTCATAGTTCAACTTTACCCCATAAGAAGCTACCCTTCACTCTAAATAAATTGGTGTTGTGCACGCAGTTATCAACCAGGTATCCTATACAGATACTGACATAATCTTATCGATCCATAAGAGTGAGATTGATTATAGAAATCGAAACTGTCCATTCTACATACCCAGATCCGACCACACATTCTTGATTTCACTGGCCCACTTCACGTTTACGTGTGTTTACTCTCTGCTAAGACACGTCAGCATATACATATCTACAAAAAGCTAGAAAATATTTGACTTATGTCAAACAGGTTATCGACGTCGTCTGAAACCGCTAGACTAACGGAGATGTTTTGACCTCGTCATAGGAGTATGATTACTGTTGAGAAATCGGTATTAGGGCTAATGTGGATGCTCAAGAGAAAAGTAGCAAGGCAGGTACGAATGAATGAATTTACAGCGTATGGCTAAACATGATAAAGATCAAAATAGTAAGACGCTCAAATTAAAATACCACTGTATGGAATAAATGTTTGGTTTCTGAAAAAGATTGTGTGTATCCGTGGACTGCAGAAACCCAGGATTAGTCTATGTCTCCACCGGTACTGATAGAGAGGACCTAGGAAAATTTTAACAATAAAATTTCATCATCATCATAATCATTTCAGTGGAAAGACGTCCACAACTCTCCCCCAAAAAATAGAATTTATCATAATATCAGAAGTCAGCGGCGTTTTGTGCAATTATATTGGTAAATATTTTCTTCGCACTGTACATCTCCGCTATCTTCACTCCGATAGATAGGCAGCCTTGACTGTAAACTGTACAATAAAAAATCGATATGAATTCTGCGGCACCTCTACCCTGCGGCTAAACTTTGTACGCATTTTTTTCAGGAACCAAGAACTAGTCGAGCTGATGTCTTCAGCAGTGAGAGATCTCGCTGAGGCAGAGTTCTTGGGAGAGAGAGATGAACAGAACAACCCGCTTCCATCACGACCACTGCCTGAAGAAGAGAGGGAACCGGCGATAGGTAACTAGAACTAATGAATACGGTTTTATTGTTCTAATAGGAGTTGGAAGCTGGCTCCTAGTCGGAACTGTTTAGCGCTTCAACCTCAAAATGCTTTGACAATTTTTGGGGGCAAGCTGCTATATGGAGGAAGGGGAAAGTATGAATTGTAGGTACAGACAAGACCACATGAAACTTTGCACTTCTTTGCAGTGCTAGTCTTGCTACCTCGACCATTTTTTGAAGTGAAAACTTCTTTAGCGGCGTTGTGCACTTTTTGGGATGGGTAAAAAATGTTAAACTCGCGTCAGGACACGTGACCTGATCTCTCTTTCTACCGCGCCGGCGCCGGCAGTATGTGTACGATAGCGCAATAAATGAATATTGTATTTTACCACATAAATGATAGTACTTTTATACTGATAAATAAAGCAATTCGTGCAAATTTCCTAACCATTCCAAAATATTCAAAAATGCACAACTGTTAAAGTTTTCTCTTCTGCCGGCACTCCCGGAGTGCAACCCGTTGTTTTTTTTTCTACCTACTTCGAATGTAATAAGAACGGTACAGTTTTATGTGTAAAGCTTCACGACCTCTTTTCTGTACAATTCGTTCTATCTCTAGGGGGGTAGCTGCCCCTCCTTGGCGACTAATAGAACCAATCATTTACGAATCATTGATGTGTGTAATAACTTTACACGTGACACGTTCATAAACGAATTAGAAACTTCATTTATAGCCTCTTGTTTGGGAATCTCTAATCGATTTAATAGCGTCGTCGCTCCGGCTCTAATTAATATGCAATTAGGTTATACTCGTGGGGTGCCATTCCTCTAAAATCTTATATTAACACAGTCTTATCTTCTTAGGGGGTTGAATTTAGAAAATTATTTCTTAAACCATACGCTATAAGATTTAATCTCCTCAAACTCAAACTGAAAATTTATTAAATTAACTCATTACAATTATTTCTAATCCTCAATTGTTTCATAAAATAAAAACGACTTCAAAGACACAAAAAACCGAAAAATAAACTGAATAAGACATTAAATAAAATGGACCAAAAAAATTTCAATAACTAAATAGAGCAAAAACTTTACTTATGTAAACTACTTTACTTAAGTACGTATATGAATGAAAAATACTGCCTAAATTTGAGGCTTGCCCTCATTTTCCCCAGGATCCCATCATCAGATCCTGACTTGTTGACAGTGGGACTACCGCCGAAGTATACTCTTTCAAATGAAAAAAGAATTTTGAAAATCGGTTGACAATTCTTATAAAATTTGAGGGTTGCCCTCGTTTTCCCCCAGGATCCCATCATCAGATCCTGACTTGATGATAATGGGACCACCGCCGAAGTATACTCTTTCAAACAAAAAAAAATATCGAAAATCGGTTGACAATTGGCGGAAAAATCGATGAACATACATAAAAAAAAATACATACAGTCGAACATATAACCTCCTCCTTTTTTGAAGTCGTTTAAAAATACAATACTCGTATAACAAAATATAGTTTCAATATGGAATTATTAAAATAACATGTATAGGGAACAATTAATTAAAATTCGTTTTTGTCGTCTTCAAAATCAGAATTTTAGTTCTTAATTTTTTTAGGTAGGTACTTTACTATGTACTTTTAAGGCTCTGCGCTGATCGTTCAATTAGTAAGACCTTGTTCTTTTATATATATCGATGATTTCTACGTAGGTACTCGTAGGTACGTTAATTCGAGTAAATATCCGCAAGTTTGGCCGAGCACGATATTTGCACGAGAGTCGAAGCGCAAACACGCACCCACGCGTCCGTCATACATAACTACACTCTGTATAAACATTAAAAACCTGCCTTGTATCATTACTATGTCTACCTCATTAAAGGTATAGTTACGAGTTAATCTGTTGACTCGCGACGTTAACCTGTCAAACAACTTGTCAACTCGCGCACAGTTTTCAAAATTTCAAAATTCGCGCCCAATTTTCAAGTAAATGTCATCGTCCCGATTGTCCCATTTGAGAACCAAGTGGTGCGGACTCTGAAACCCCGATTGTCCCAAGAAAGAACTGACAGGTTAACTCGTACTAGCAGTATCACGCGGTTTCGTCGTCGTTTTCAACTATTATAATATGACTGTAAAGCCATGATCAACATGGATACATCATTTTGTCAATATCGACCAGATAAAGTAAAAACTAATCCTAGTTTTCTTCAAAATTTGTTCTATTTTATCTTTATTTGGGACAGCAACAGTCTTAAACTATAAAATCTTAAATGGTTTAAATTTAAATTTATGAGACCACGTGTGTAAATTATGTCTGTTTCATAGAGATATATATATATTTGTCCCGGTTATGATTTATCTAAATGCATTTCGTTAACATCCATTTAAAAACGTAGTAAATATTTATATCTATCTAGATAAGAATTGTCCTGATCCACTGATTGACCTATCAACGCCTAAACCTCTTTTAATTTTTATGCAAGGCATTATCTATTTGTTCATAAATTGAAGTTTTTTCAAAATCCAACCATTGCCGTATAAAATAGTGGATCGCGTCTGAAACTACAGGGTACCTACCTAACATATAATTCATAAAGTTCTATCAATAATTTTCCTATCAACACAAAACGCAAACAGTTACGTTAGTTAGAATTCGTTCGTGACTATATTCGTACATGCGTGATAGACCAGATCGAAGAAAGTTTTCATGATGTACTCAATTCATTTTCCTTGATAACATTAGGTCTGTATGTTTTTTTTAGATGAAAGTACTATATTTCATTCTTATATTGTATGGTCGACTAGTAATATAAGACTAAGTGAAGTGAACTGTAGGTATGCGTTAGCCTTTTGGACTTATTGTTTAAGAAAGTAAGGTATCGTAGGACGTCTCCGCGAATGATGAAATTAAATGAAAATTTAAATATATCATTCTACATATAATCTAGACGTACGGTTCAGAAGGTTGCTTTTGCTGAGAAGATCAATCCATCTAGCCTCACTAATAATGTTTGCGTGTTTGCGGCAAACAGAATAAATAAATATAATTTAGTTATGAGTGACTTAGTAGGTAGGTACCTAAACAATAATGAAAGGAGTTTCGTTTTAAAAATACTTTGAACAATGCTGCCAGTCTTTTGGGAACGTTACCAGTCGAAGGCGATGCGGAGGAATTCTTCGACACACTTTTATAGTTTATTTTAGGTAGGTTTTACATTACATTAGTTTTTTTTATTTGTAAATATCTTTATATAATATAATAGGTTGAACTATGAAATTACGGTGATTCAAATTTTTCTTTATTAAATCTTAGATACCCATAAAATACTTTGGTACAATGATACTAAATTACATCATTCCAATTGACCATGTCACCTGCTAGCCTACAAAACGTATGCAATTAAAATTCAGCATAGAATTCCAGTAAGGAACTTACCTTGCCTTGCCGCGTCCGCACGTAAGCATTCCTTGTGTGATGCGAATATGAAATACATCATGTAGGCATAGTTCTTTGTACATTGAAAATAGTGTGAAAAGTTAGTGCAAGGTAGGCAATTGAAGCTGGAAATCTGTGTTCTACAAGAATTCGGACGTTATTTAGTGGAAGGTTCAAATTACAAAATACTAAATCAGTAGACGAACTTAGGCTTCTTTGAAACTCAGGGACGCAGGTGGAGTTTTTAGCGGGTGTATGTCTGCTTTAACATAACAAATGCAGTGTAATGATCATTCCTAATGTTTATTATTCAGTAATAAAATAAGATTATCTATCAATTTAAGAAAATAATACTCAACTAAAGTAAAACTCTACCATATCTACATGTCATCCTACTAATTTGGTATCATTTCTTCCATCCATATATCTTCTCAGTATCAACTCCTAAACTAAGCAAAGCATTTACTGGAACCTAAGACTGATATTCCTTATAAATCTGCTTTCCTTTCTACCTACTAAGAACCTACCTGCCTGGTCTAGTGGTATCGCTTTTATATACATAGATGAGTGTATGTGTTGTAGAGTGGGATTGCGTGCTAGAGCCGCTGCCCATGTCGGGAGTGATCGGGAGCGCTCGGGGCGAGTGGGCGGCGCGACACGTGCTAGCGGCGGGCGCGCTGCTCGGCAAGAGTTGCTCGGCAGCCATGAAGCTGGCCGGACATGGACCCGCCTTGCAGACACAGGTCAGCAACTATCAACATAACAGCCGATGATAGCTCAGTGGTAGTGACGTCGGATACCGCGGCGAAGGTCGTGGGTTCGAATGCTACAATGAGCTTGAGCTTTCGGTGAAGGAAACCATAGCACGGTGGTAGGGTAATTTGTGGTACTCGACTGGCTGGCTACCACCCTCAAGTTGAAAATCTCTTGCCAAGCACCTATCGGTGTAAACCGACAGCTGCACTTGAGAGCCAGTTCCCTTTTAGGCTTTGTGTGCTTACCACCTTCGTCCACATCATCACTTACTATAGTGAGATTGTGGTCAAACACAAGCGTATCCAGAATAAAATAAGCCCTTTCAGCATCATCATGTCGGCCAGAAGATGTCTTCTGCAGGACAAAGGCCTCCCCAAGGATCTCCACGATGGCCGGTCTTGCGCTATCATCCAGTAGCCGATGAAAATTCATCCTTAAATGATCTAGTCCCAAATAAGTGGGAGTGCAAGGATACCTACACTTGCACTAAAAATAATAGCATTTTTCAACATTGAAACTCGCAGTTGTACTTTTGTCAATGTCATAAAGTCTTGGATTCGAATTCTGGAGATTTTGGTGAAGGGAAACGTCGCGCGTCGTGAAGAAATCATAGCACACTTGTAGTGCCTAGTGTGTTCCGGTAGTTGCACTTGAATTATGTATATGCAAAATTGTACGATAAAACATTTACTTAACTTAACAAGTTAAGTCTAGTGAGTGTAAACATTGAATTTAAACAAAGAGATTTAAAGATAGATACAATAGAGCGGCTATCAGAAGAAATGTCATAGAAAAACTGTGATCCCATTCCATGCCTCAGTAACGCCATCTATCTATGAATAAACTAGACTAGACTGAGCTACTTTTGTCCATTAAGACATAAATATCGGATTACGATTTTGTTCGCAATGTCCTGTCTATTAGTATAAGTTAAAAGTCTTTGAGTTTAAATAATATAATAATACTAAAAACAAATCAACTATTTAAAATATAAATGTAATTTTAACTCCCAGGGCTACCTGTTCGGCTGCCACCTCGCGCTAGCGTGGCAGGCGTTCCTAGACCTAGAAGCGTTCTCTGGTCCGGAGCCGGCTAGTTTCTCTCTAGTGGGGGCGCCGATGGCGTTCACTCTGGAGGCGCGCCCTGACTTGTACTCATACATAGAGGCCGGACGACGAAGCGTTCAGGATGTCGACTATCGAGCTGTAAGTGTGTTTATCCTACTTACTTTACTAAGGGAAATACTACTTACTTATTCTCAGAAGGTATAAAATGCTACAAACTTGAAATTGGACTTTAAAGTATTTTTGTAAATTTTACCTACAGGATTCCCACGGGAACGCGGGTGAAACACCGCTAGTAAACACCGCTAGTCATACTAATAAACTCTGAAAGCTAAGTTTTCGGTGAAGAAAAACATTGTGAGGAATGTAAAGCACAAGTAAAAGTACCCTAAGTACTTTGTACTTTTTGTAGGGTACTTTTGTAGTAATACTAACTATTGTGTGCTCCGGCAGTTTCACTTCAAAGCCAGTTGCATCGTAAAAAGGTCGACAACACAATCTCAATAGTATTGATAACGTGTATATGCGATGGTATACACTTACCATCAGATGACACGCCTGGTTGTCACATAGAAAATATACACTGGAAATTTAAAATCCCCTCCCCAGTTATACAAAGCAGTGAAAGAAGGCACAGGCATCGAACAGACGAAGGCCTTGCAGCGCGAGCACATCGGTCGCTCGTGCGATGTACTTGACAACTTCCCCGCCTGCGACGCGCGCACCGCGCTCGCCAACATTATTGTCGCCATGCACCACGACCATCTTTGACACACTCCATTCACATAATGACATAACACTGATGTACACATACCACTGATGTACACATGCCACTCATGTACTATTTCTACTGTTCTACTGAAATGACAAGCTGTACAATTATAGTACATAATAAAACTGAACCATGACTAAATGTTATATTTTAGGTAGGTACTACTTGTGAACTTTTGTAAGAATGTATGAATTCGACCCATTTGTAAACTGTAGCAGAAGTATCTGTGCCACTGCTGTACTATTAAAATTGTAATGTTTTTACAATGTTGTACATTTTTGTACAAATAAAAACGAATATTAAAATGTATATTTCTGATATTAGTGTTTTTACTGAAATTTATAACATAATTGCTAGCATAATATTTTTTTACGGGTCGATCTGTTGTTTGACTCATCTGTGACAACTGTAGTACCTACTAACTACAAAAGTGACACATAGTAAAAGATGCCATGAATGACATGTAAGAAATACCACGCTTGTACTTCTATCAATGTACTGTGTACTATTGTAAAGCACTGTTCTTATACATTTTCCAATAACTGCCAGAATAGTATCAAGAAATTTTATCCATGTTTATTAGTAAGTGAATAAAAGTTAGATAATTTTAAATAGAAACAAAAAACATTGCTTACAAATTCAATACTCAAAACCCGAACAATTCCAAATAAATGGACTTATTCATAAAGCCGACCTAGTTTCTAAGTTAGTACTAAGAATTTACACAGGAATTTCACTGTAATTGTATTTTGTTTATTAATATCAAGATCATTTGGAAATATGCCTAATGTATATTGAAAATTGACATTGGTTTTATAGGAAAAAGGTTATTAATAAAAAAAATGAATCTCCTTCACAAAAGTGACCTTACGAACAATACAAACATTTAGTTACCATTATAGGTAAATAATGTAAAAAATATATTTATTAGTTATAAGTAAAAAAAACATAACTAGTTGATATGTTTACTTAAAAAATAATACTCAAATAATGATTCTACTTTTGATAAAAAATGGCAGTGAAAATTTAATCAATATTTTAAACGACTGCCGATCGTCCATAAGTCTGTAAATTACATTCCATTTTATTTCTACCGTGCGTTTGTACGAGCACGCTATATTTATGATACTGTTTTATATACGTAATGTTTATAAACATTTAAAAAAAAAAAAACATTTTTGGAATAGTATTTTTGATTACTTTAAAATGTGTGCTTAAAGCTAAAGGAAACTAAGTGATAGTCTTTAAGATCTGAAAACTTGAAAATATATGTACATAATTATTTACCGTAATTTTTATTTCCCCTCGATTACATACTTAGAAATTAGAATAGAAGTGTTTATTCGACTGAAAATTTAATTTACTACTAAAACAACGCATCACGACGCAGATTTTTAGTGGCAACTAACTAAGACTAAGTTTGACTATTAAGTCCGATGAAATTGGGGTTTATAAAAAAATATAATTTAGGTAGTTTAAGGTGTCCCAAATCAGTCGCCAGATTACCAACTTAAGGGTGGTAGTCAGCCATTCGAGTACTACAAAGTACCCTACCACTGTGTTGTGGTTTCCACACTACGTTTTCCTTCACCGAAAGACCAAGCTCATTGTTGGATTGGAAAGGATTCGAACCCACGACTTTCGCCACGGTATTCGATATCACTTCCACTGATCTATCATTGTCTCGAGATGTGGATAGATCTATAATGCGAACAGCTCGATCTCTCAGTGCAAAGGTTTGTCCTTGGACCTAATCAGAAAATAACAAACAAGCTGCCGACCGCGGTTTCACCCGCGTTCCCGTGATAAAAAAATTGCCTGTATTAATCTGGAATAATGTAGCAAATTGGCCCGTAGTTTTTGAGTTTCCATACAAATCTTTCGTTTTTATAATATTAGAAAGACAATGGCCTTTTAATTTGTACATCTCTCCATTCCACCTTAATGTGTAAAGGTAATTATGAAGTGGAGTTTTTTACGGTGTTGGAATAAGTTTTATAAAATGAAACATGAAATCTTTTTAAATTAATTGTATTAATAAATAATGGTAGTTCTATTTACATGACACATTCGATTACTCTTTTTGTTTTGGCAGAAGACAATAAAAATATTGTTATACAATAAGTTCGCCTAACTCAATCAAACGTACAGAACGCGCGCTCGCCGCTCGCGAACCTAACACTGTAAACAACCATCTCACATTGGTAATAACCCATTATCATCGTACAATCAGGCAAATTAACATTAAACACTTTTTGGTTACAAATATTCAGACAATACTGGTCATTATTTGGTTTGAAATTCGAACTTCACATGGTCACACTGTAGACAGACATACACTCAAGCAGTCGAACGAACACTCGTGAGTTTAATGTTTATATCACAGGTCTAGGTCTAGTGTCACCTAACTGATACAGTTTCCCTTATAAAAGACCGTAGTACATACATGAGGTTATTTAAAGTTCTTTTTAATACAAATTACATAATATTAGTTATTTATTTGCTGGTGATTATGAAATGATTTTGAATTTACCGCGTTATTTATCTTAAACTGTAATTGCCTTTGATATGTCTAGTGCACAATGTATTGAAAATTTGAAGGTTTTGGTATTAACAATAGCAGAAATGGCAAGAAATTTCAGGGGCATTTACCAATGCTTATTCACAAATAATATTCGAATACATTTTAGGCATATATCGGTAAGTTACCAAACAACAAGTGTTACCATAAGACGACGACATTATCGCACCATTCGTTAATTTTTTCAATCCTACGTTACAATGTACATAGACTCAATGTCTATTATTGCTTATTTTTTATAAGTTTTGTCATCCAAAACTTTTTACTTATAAATAATTTTCACGTTCGTCCCAATAAATTTACCATTCAATAAATACGTACACGTAAAAAATATAAACTATATCAATAGTTTAATCTTTAAAACAAACTTTTTCTTACTCTAATTATATATTAATAACTATTCATCAGTATGTTTTCATTCATTTTCAATTATATGCCTACTTTATAATCTTTCCAAGCGCCTGAAATTTATTTATTTTATTCCTTGCGAATATTCTATCTTATAACAAATGTATGTATTCTTTTTAATTTATTATTCATCTTTTTTATTGTTACGTTATCTAATTTATAAAATTTTATCGTCGCTACGTTAGAAGAAAGATTTTCATTTGATGCACAAGTCGTTTTATTTATAACATAATAAGGTCACATATCGCTCGAATCGAAACGAGTAATATAATCAGATTCATAATAATAATATCAATCAATTACGATCAAAAGTGCAGGCACTCGATTAAAAAAGTAAAGAAGGCGATCTTGAACATGCACTAAACAACTGTAATAATTTAATGTCGCGCCGTAAAGCAAATATATTAAATATTAAACGTCTATCATAACCACTAAATTATTACAAAGAAAATGATTCGATAATGGTCACGTAATACAATATAAATAAGTTAAATATTCTAAAAATGTTTAAAAATACACACATCTTAAACCTAATAGAAAAGCACTAGTATCTTTGTTGTATGTAGCTACACCGCCATCATTTATTATAATTAAAAAATAATATATTAGCCAAAACAAACGTCCAGAAAGGTAGAGGAATGATAATTAAAATTACAATAAAACAACTAAACTAAACACAGACAAAGGTACAAAAATATCAATAAACGCGATTTCCAAATGTGTCCGCCGCCCCAGGCCCCCGGGCCCCCAGGCCCACAGGCCCCCAGGTCCCCAGGCATGGCTCTACGAACATTATATAATGTGATGTTTTGTACTTTTGTTCTGAATAAGTTTACATAAATGTAGGGTTAGTAGTTTATGAGATCATTGCGTCGCATAAGACTGTTGTTATGCGCTTAATTAGGCAAAAAAAACATCGACAAAATATGCAGACAAAATATTAACGCCACTATTTTATACAGTAAAGTTTGTAAAAATAAAAAGTAACGTGCAATCTAAATGGTCGAGTCACTTAGGTAAAACTAAAA
Organism: Ochropacha duplaris; assembly: GCA_951361185.1. Lineage (NCBI taxonomy): Eukaryota > Metazoa > Arthropoda > Insecta > Lepidoptera > Drepanidae > Ochropacha > Ochropacha duplaris. The sequence goes on along the minus strand of OX592696.1, from coordinate 11,862,166 downwards.
TACGTCAAGAAATATACATAAAACGTTCTACACAATGACATGACGGTCACTTGGACAATGACAATACACAATCGATACTAACGCAGTAACGTAAGACTAGCTGAAATGCGAATACACTATTAAAATTAAAACTTAACTTACATCTTTGATTGAAAACTCACTCGGTATACGTTAAAAAAATACTTTAATACGTTCAAAAAACGGTACTCAATTCCAATTTATAAATGCATAGAGGAATCTCGCTGGATATCGAAAGACCGCGCGTTGGAGCACTTTAAAATCCAGGAACTACAAAACTTTTAGAAAGCTCAATGCTCTAGAAAATTCTACAAATGGAAAGGCAACATACACCTTACATAGCTACGGAAGGGAGGTCACTCCTTCGTTTGATATTGGAAGAACTTTGTCCCTTGTGCGGGCCAGACTTGTGTCAGGTGGCCGACTCCTGGTACGGTCCCGTCACAGTACACGGATGCATCGGGAACAACGTCGTCCAAGACATCGTCGTCTGTGTGTCCGTCCTTAGCATGATCTGACCGCTCCTCCTCGCGGCCTTCGTCGCTTCCACTAGAGCCGCCAGTGAACTGTAACCTCCTGGTATCGTATTCTCATTATTCTTCCACTTCCCTCCAGGAGTTAGTTGTTTCTCCGGCCCTGGCGTCGTCGCCGGCGAAACGGAATTAGAATTCGGCCCCGGTGTTCCCGGAGTGGGGGGAGTCAACCCCAACTTTTTTAATCTCATCTTCTCCTCCCACTCCTCGAGGCCGTGTTTCGGCCTGTTTAAATTTCTATGCTGATAGAATACCAGCGATATCCTCGTTGGATTCATTCTGTTTGGACTCTTCACCGCCGTTGTTGAATGCATTTCGTGTTTCGCGCACTCGAATAGTACGCTACCGTGACCTAACGCTATAGCGACGCCGCCCATCTGGCTGTCTTTAAAACATTCTAGGTTATCCGAGAAGTCTGTCACCTCCCCTATAGGTTCTGCTTTAGGCGGTTCAGGCGGATAGGGGATGGAGAAAGGCGGTGGATATAAGCACCAGTTCGGTGACGATTGACACCAATTTGGGCTCGGATTCTGATAGAAATTCGGAGCAAAATTTGGATTGTACTGATATCCGTATGAATTGTAGCAATGTGGATTCCTTAATAGTTCCTCCCTCTTATACTTCTCGGCGTTATAATATGCTAAGCTATTATAATCGTTATACGTATTCTCGTAGGGATTAAAATGTCCGTATGGGTTTGTTGAGAACGGGTAAGCGTTAGTCATTTGCGGATAATTGCCGTATCCTTGTATTTGTGCTTGGTTGCTGTAAGTATTTTGGTTAACTGCATGGAAGTTGTTCCCTGTGAATTCGGGGACAGGCTTGTTCGCTAAGGCCATGTTTTGGTTAATTTCATCATGACTAATCGTATAGTTAGTTTGGGCTGCCGTTTGAGGTACTGTATTGTTAGCTAATCTGTTGTCGTAAGGGCTTCTGTGTTCGTACCCTTGACTCAGATGGGGTCTTTGATCTGAAGGTGGATAGGGTTTGAGAAATGTTGAGTTTTCTATAGCTTCAGGAGTAGCGGCGTGTTGTGACCGCGACGGTGGTCTCGCTTTCGGAACTCTAAATAATGCGTTCTCGTTTTCTGGAGTAGTCAGTTCCTTTTGTTTTGAAGGATCCCAATTCTTAGATTCGGGAGATTTCCACACACTTTTCCGCATTTCAGGAGAATTCAATTCGTTATTGGGTGATTTCAGTTCAGGAATTTGCGAAGACGCCGGAGATTCTGGTGTGCTTTGTAAGTTATGAGAAATCTCCGTCAATCTCGGAGAACTTGGCATATCGAACTCTGGCATTTTATGATTTATATCGGGAATCATGTTTTGTTTATCTACTTCTGTCACGCTCTTTTGAGACATCGGATCAGAACTAGTTTCGCTTCTGTTTGAATCTGGACTGTAATTATTTGGTGCTACGTTCAGATGAGCTGTAGTTGAGTCGGGATCTTCTTTCACTGCGGTACTGAAAATTTCTGCATTGGCAAAATCTGGCCATTGATTTTGTGGATTATTTATCGGTTGAGCAGCATTAGGCGGATTGAATTGTTGCTCCCTCTTCTGCAAACCGGCAGCGAAGCTCGGGAGTTGATTTGGGTTAGGATTCTGGCAGGCGTTTCCTTCTATTATTGGCGACACATGATTAGCGTTATACAAAGCATTCTGATGGTGCAAATTGTAGCTCTGATCGTAAGGATTGTAGGGGGAATCTAATACTGTACTAGAAATTTGATTGCTTTGTAGTTGAGCGTCGGTGAAGTTATCTATCATTGTCGCCATGTCTAGAAGAGCTGGGTTCCCTAAATTTGGGTTTATGAGACCAGGATTTTGGTTATGCATGTTTGGGTTGACGAATGCGGAGTTATAATGTGGATTGTTGGTAAAAGCCGAGGGATTTGATTGGTTGAGAGCTGGTGTGTGGGCTCTGGGTGAGGCACTACTTTGGCTTCTTGGACTAGCGTTGTTCCTGGCGTCAGGAGGTTGAGGCGTCCTAGGTGCTGGTGTGGAACATTGCTGAGCCTTCTTCTGGTTTCCAGGGCTTTGTTGTGTTGTGGTGCTATTGGAATTGTTAGCTGAATCTGAGGTGTCCTCTTCTTTCCGCTTCTTCCCGTGTCGCCTGCACGGTTGTAGCGGTACTGAGCGTACTCGGACTTCCATAGGGTACCTGAAATTGTAAAATAGAAATTAGTTTATGGAAGTCATAGAAGGAGATTTTTTACCCACAAAAATAAGGAATTACTAGATCTTTTGAAATTTTATTCTTTGACGTATCTCTTCAAACTCTTAACTATATTTTTTATATTGTAACGGTACGTTTTCAGCCATAGATTTTCTAATCTACTGCGATTCTAACTGAATTTGAGCTGCACAATTCATAACCAAAAATATTTAGTTTATCGGCAATTTTATTTCAGTTTAAAAAGTATGATAAAACATTGTACATCACCACTCACTTGTCCAACATTTCGAGCGCTCCAGTCTTGACCTTCTCATCCTGACCTTCCTTGGAGCCGAACTCGTCAGTACTATCGAGGACATACAGCGGTAGTACGTGTAGTTGTTCTTCTGTAGGTTTGTTGATCGCTCGGTGTTTAGCGAGGGTGACCACTGCGGTGCAACCGTTGTTCATATTGTGGAGGTCGCGGTGTGCGTGGGCGCAGAAATCTATGCAGGCTGTTACTCCTACAATATATTAATGGATTATTATTAAGCCGCATTGGTTATGGCTTTTTTTAAGGCAATATTTGTGCCGGTTATACGTAAAATCTGATGTATTAAGAACACTAGTATGATTGGAATTAAAACAAATATTTGCAAACAATATCTAACACCGAATAATTTACCATTGAAATATTGCTTATTTGTAGAAGTAGCGGAAAATATTCTTATGCGTAGTAATTGAAAAATGAGTGATGAAGAATGACCCATTGTCCGCAACTTTGCATTCATGGTCATACCAATTGGCTGAAAATGGTACATTGTATCGCTGTATTTGATTTACTGAATAACACTAATGTTAGACTGCATATTGGACATAAGAGAGGATTTTAATAAACACAGACCTCTTGGACCTTTATATTAACTACACATTGTTTTAAAAAGCCAATAATATTTTAACCCAGAAATGCAGAATACTGTACGATAGTAATCAATAAAAGAAAAATTTATAAATTCGTATGTTCAAAAAAAAGCAAGCGTACTTACCAGAAAATGGTCTTCCAGGTTTGAAGCCGAGTCGACAATCGGAAGCCTCCTTCTCAAACTGACACTGGTTCTCAAACGACTTGGGCGCCAAGTTCATGTACAAAGGGCTCAACAGTGTTGCGAGGACATGCATCCGCTCCTCAATCTCGCTTTCCTCAGTTTTGACCGAAAGTCGGAACTTGCGGACGGTTTTTGAACGGGCGTATTTGCATCCATTGTAGTACATGGACCAGGAACAGCCGAAACTGTAGGAAGCGCCGCATGACTCAGGGTCTAACCCTGGAAACGGAATAAAGGGTTACTAAAAGTAAATTTGAAATTATGTTTAGATGTTTGTTACTCTTTCACGCAAAAATGGATTTTGATGAAAATTGGCACACAGGTAGATCATATCGTGGAATAAAACATAGGATACTTTTTATCTCGTGAAAAGATAAGATCCATCGGGTGAAACCCCGAAGGACAGTTAGTATATTTAGAAGTTATACCAATTTATTTTGCTACTGAAACTCCTGATGGTGAGGTGAAATTTGTAACTGAGATGTAATAATATCTTAGGAAAGGAAGAAATTCCTATAAGAAATAAGCCATGCAAACCAATTTAATGGCAAACCAATTTAACGGCTGCAAAATCAGAACGAAATATTTAAAAAAAAAATGATAATGATGTTCAATGACATACTTACCTTGACAAGCACAAGTTCTGTTCTCATTGGTGGCACATCTCCTCGTTGTAGGAAGACCATATCTGTTCAGTTTGTGTGACAATAACGTGTAGTCCAGATCTGCTTCAGATTGCGGAATGCCCTCCCAAGCGACTAGACACACGACTATCCAGGACGTTACGCATTTATGACCGTTTCTGAATTTCACAACCACTAAAACCTTCTCCGTGTAATTTGAACGTCGTATTACCTGAAAGACGAGGAATCTTTGATTATGAAGCGATAACATACTTTAGAAATCATAAATTTTTGGTAAATGTTTCTCCATAAGTTAGGTTAGGCTTTCCAAAAACGTTACTCCATCGCATCAAACACAATAGCGAAAATGGTAACCAAATTTTGGGATCCATACACTCACCCATTTAGCCATTGGACATCCCTGAGCAGTTTTGCCCTCTTTGCCCGTATAGCAGATCTTCTCTATCCTCAGTTCCTTGCCCGATAAACCAGTCCGAGCTTCAAGTTCTTTTCTTAGTTCAGCTAAAGTTGACGCCGCCCCTAATAACAAACAAATATGATTTATTTTCGAAAAAAAAAAAACGCTTTTCATAGTCATACATAAAATAGACATTACAATTTAGCTTACCTAAATGAGTGTAATAACTGCCAGGTTCCGGTGGATTCTTATCAGCGGGAAAACAATTACAGTCAGGCACTTCAGTTCTCGAATTATTCTTTAACCTTTCCAAATTGTCTAGATATTCCTTAGAGTAATTAAATTGGTTCTCTTTTGCTTTGGCTATGTCTGGAGCTGGAGTATTGGGTTTAGAAGGTGTTTTTGAATCTTTTTCTGAGCTCTCAGGATCGTCTTCTAGTACCTCATCTTTCGTTTGAAGACCTGGACATGCACCGTCTCTTAAATGTTCAGGAGGTGGTTTCTTTGTTGAGCCTTGCCGGCAACACGAGTATCCAACTTCATTTTTAATTATCGCTGGACCTCCATCTCCAGAAAATGCGTAAGGTTCATGTCTTGGTGGCTGATTGTAGCTCATGTTCTTATAAATTTTATGTCCTGGAGGTGAGTGCTCCGACTTTATTTGCTCTATGTAATAAGGTGGTTTTGGCTCAGCTGGGGAAATCCTTGCAGTGTTATTCCTTTCTGATTCTTTATTGGATTTGGGTTCAATAAAATTTCTATTGTATTTCTGAAACCCTACATTTTCTTGTAACCTAGGTACGTGTTGTGGATACGCTTCAGGTTGTTCCTGTCTTTGCTCGAATGAGTAGTTTTGGAAATTCTGATAATTTTGTGTTTTCGGTCCAAAGTTCTCCTGTTTGATCGTTGATATGGGTGGTAAAACATTATTTTGCTGTGACCTCGCAACTAAACCATTAGGATAATCCCTGTATGGTGTGTTCACTGATAGGTCATTCTGTTTTGGATATGAGTTTTGATTTATTTGCCTCTGTGGCTCAGTTTTCAATAACCTATCATCTTTATGATATTGATAAGTATCGGGCATTTCCAATTTAGGTACTAAAGGTGCAGAAGGATGCCTAAATTTTGCGTCGTAAGCTTCTCTATCATATGCTCTCCTTTGTGCGTTAATATCCCTCGCCGGGTTACAATTTTGTTGATTAATTTCCGATACTGGTCCAATGAGCATTTTTGATTGAAAATCCTTACTGTCTTGTTGATTATAACCTAAACTATCACTACCGTAAATTTCTGCATATTTTTGCGCTTCGTATGGTACATTAGTGTAAGTACCGTATTGACCTCTCATGTCCGCGTAAGACGGTAATTTCTGAGGAGTCTTGGCGTTTTTAGACGAAGCGTTTTTATCGAAACTTCTCGAGACTTCCGTCCCCCCCTCCCATACGTGGTGGCCACCACCTCCGAACTCGCCTCCGCTAAATGCGTTGGCGGTTTGTGAATAATTACCAGCGGCAGAATACCCCTGCTCGCCTAAGCGGTAATTATCTCGGAGATGGTGGCTATACGATAAAAAATGACCGGTAGTATTTCTGTCATCGTTCACAGAGACTACTCCGGCTTTTCTATCATCTGGAACCCGAGGCGGTCCTTCTCCGGGGTCACCTTTGTCAGGCGGCGTGTTCGTGCCATCCCTGGTGTGGTTCTGTTTATTCAATATCATCGTTTTCAGTCTCGAGTTCAAGTTCACCCTGTCTGATTGCGAGAACATTTGTTGCTCAGCCTCCTCCTGCCTCTGTTGCTGCATCTGCTGATTTTGTAATTGTTGCTGTTGATTTTGTAGCTGATTTTGCAGTTGCTGCTGTTGATTCTGCATCTGCTGCTGGTTCTGTATTTGTTGAGTTTGTATTTGCTGTTGATTTTGAATTTGTTGTTGATTTTGTAATTGCTGCTGATTTTGAATTTGCTGCTGACTTTGAATTTGTTGTTGATTTTGAATTTGCTGCTGACTTTGAATTTGCTGCTGGTTTTGCATTTGCTGACTCTGTATTTGATTTTGCATCTGTTGGTTCTGTAATCTTTGGTTATGCTGCCACTGGCGTTGCTGCCAGTCGTTCTGATTTTGAGTTTGACCATTTTCACGATATTGCCCGCCATTATAGCCGCCCGGATACCCGCTACAATCGAGTGAAGCTCGCGGACCGTTGCTCCCCTGCAGGTATCCAGGCTCGGCGTTTCCCGAATGCTGTCCATTCGGCGTATTTTGTTCCTGCCTTTCGCCTTCGTTGTTTGTATCTCCCGCTCCGTTTTCTGAGTTAGAATACTCGTCGGTATGGTCTGTGGAGTATTCTGAGCGTTCATAACTTTGCTGACTGACTGTGTAAACAGGTGCTGCTGACGTTGGTACGGAATTTTGATACGATGCAGCAGATGCTGGTCTGGAATCGTTTCCTGATGTCACACCGGGAGTTGTCGCTTGCGCGTATTGCTGTTGATACTCTGTGGTATAATGTGGAGCTCTGGGAGATGGGACTGGAGTGTAAGCTCCACGATTTGAAGGCGGTCTTTGAGCCGGCACTGCCTGCACTCCGGTTTGGTAGTACGTGTTGTTGGTAACGTCAAAAGTGGTTGCGACGTTTTGGACGGTGTACGTGGTGTTAGCCTGGTAGTGAGGTGAAGTGGCGTACGCTGTGTGGTTGCCTTGGTAGTCCAGCGTAGTCTGTCCGGTCTGGGTGGGGAGTTGTTGGATGAACTGGTTCTGCCAACCTACAAAAACATAAACTATATCATCACTCTTACCACCTGGTTGTTATATTATCATAAAGAGGTTATTTCAGTAACAAGAATTTGCGCGTCTTGTAAGCCATACGTCTGCGACGTTTCACAAGAATTTATCGCGTAGAAGTTTCGCTAATTAATTTATAGCGAGAAGCTTTCCGTCTTTGATGTAACACCCATTTGTTTGAACGTTCGACAAGACGTATTACCCAGATGTTATCTTGACGAATTACTCTATATTTTATAGGAGACTCAAAGCAAACCTTATTAGTCATGCATAAAGATGATAATACCTTGTGATGGATCCGTTTGCCATGCCGTTGGAAATCTGTTCGGATCTCCCGCGTAGAAAGGCATTGGTGCCTGCAACAATAACAATATTACGATTAATAATAACTCTAAGGTACGTTACTTAAAGATGTATAATTTTATAAATATGTAAAGTAATAAGTATTTTCTGATCATCAAGAATTGAGAGATGTATAAAAACATAATGAATTTGGTGATGACGCTAATGTCAAATTAATTATTGACGGGCTAGTTGGCGTGGTTGGTTAACACACTACCTATCGCGCCGCAGGTCGTGGGTTCGATTCCCATCCAGGACAAACATTTGTGTGCTTGAACATGTCTGTTTGTCCTGAGTCGGGGTGTAATTATCTATTTAAGTATGTATTTACTAGTTACCTGGTTTCCTTATTACAAGCTCTGCTTAGTTTGGGATCAGATAGCCATGTGTGAAAAATGTCCGAGGATATTTATTTATTTAAGAAAATGATTTTTAAAGGACTTAACACACAAACTTGATACAATTTTATGAAAACTTAAAGTAATATTTTAAAGCATAATTCACACGTGTTTCATAATGTAGATGTATGTGTGTCGAGGCTAAGCGGCCTCGGGTATTGTTTACTACATCATACATAACGAACGTGCGAACTGCCCTAACGTAATCATACATTGACCGAGGTCAGCAAACTGTCTGTTTATAGTGCATCCAATAGTGTTTACATATTATATTAATACAGCTGGTTGCATGTGTCGATTGAAAGTTTCCTGATATCGTGGGAATTTGGCCTTAGAGACAAGGGCGTAGCGTACTAATTAGATTTCGCAAGGTCAGGTCATCTTATTTTTGCTTCTATACTTTATGTGCGCAGTACCACCTTCGGTTTCACCATCAATAACTAAGAGAAGAAGGCTCAATATTATTTTATTTTTCTATCTTAAATATTCTAAAAAGTTTTAAAAGTTTGACTTCAAGTAAATACAACGGTTAGGTAAAAAAACATTAATTATAAATTGTTATCTGTTTCATAAATCAAACGATCATTAAAAACCATACGATAAAAGCGTTTAAAAACAGGAGTATGCTAAACTTTGTTGTTTATTAAAATCGTTCAAACAAATTAAATTACATAAGTTAAGCGTAACGCTGCCACAAGTCAAAAAACATGTAACACGCACAAATTGTATACGTTACAATATTAGTTGAAAACTCGTTAAACTTTGGGAAGATTTTAATTTGTAAAAGCCTTCGCGAAGTTAGCGTAATATTTTATTAACATCGTACGTCGGTATGTGGGTCTTAATTAAAACTTTGTTATGTTCCCGTAATGAGATTCTATAACGAGATTATTCCCGTTTATTACACAATTACAAACGTAAATTACGATTGGGTGCTCTCCGAGTGGGATTGCGTTCAATTATTCACGGTCTATCTTTTATTTTGTTGGCCAGAAGATAAAGTGGGCAGAAAATAAAACATTTTTTTAATGGCCGTGGCATTATTTTTCTTTGTAATTTACTCCCTAAAAGCTGTTATATGTAACTCAAAGCTACTGAAACCACCGGTTCGAAAATCAGTTAATCGAAAAGAACTGGCAAGAAATTCAATAACGTTCTAACGTTATTCTTATAAATTATTTGATTATCAAATAATAAATATATCCTTACTTAAATAATATTTAGTAACATCATTATTACTACCTATAGCTTTAATCTTTTCTGTTTCATTTAATACTACTTAATAAATACGGAACCTAATTTTGCCAAACTACGGAGACGAAAAAATATTTAAAGTAAAAATTCATAATTGTGTTTGTTGTTTTGTCCTTCTTTTACAAAGCAAAGTTAAAAGCATCGTGATTTTTTGCATAGAAAAAGTATATGGAGACGCAGTGACATAAGCTACTATTTAACAAGACAACTTGGAAAATTGCGAGAATAACCCTAGTAAATAGTATAAATCATCCGCATAACTTATTAAACTAATAAAATTTTAATAGTGACTTGGTCGTAACCAATGAGTTATGAATCGAATTCTCGCGTTGGTACGAGTAACAATACGATATTTGTTACCGAACTATTTCGATTAAGTGGTACCCACTTCGATTATTCGACTATTCGGATGACGGCGACGCGAGATTCCAATGCCTCCTGACATTCCTAACTCTTCGTTATCTATTAACATAACATTTGACTAAAACAATTTTAAATTATCGAATTAGATTAATGCTGGGAGGGAACACTAATAATGTAGTAAAAATATTTTTTATTACGTTGGTATTCTTTCGATATTTAAATATTTAATTAAGTTACACAATAAAATATACTATTCACTTGTAATTCTTTGTATGCATTTCAACAGTGGTAAATACAGAAAAATAGAATGAAAAGGAGTTTATAAAGCCAGGGCAATAAATTTGGCGCGCACCGACGCGAGCACAGAAATTGCCAAAGTTGGGTGCTGGGTGCAAATTAAAAATTTTAAACTTTGACATCTTGTAGAATGTTAGTTATACTATACGTTTACAGCTTCAAATTAATTTTGTGGAAAATTAAGTGAATTAAAACGAGAGTTGAAAAATATAAATAAACATTAACAAGACTAAAATCACCTCTGAAGTCCGAGGACGTTTTATTTTGGAAACACAATGAAAAACGGGTAAACAAATTATGAAAGTTCTTTAGAGACACCGTTTGTTTCACGTAGGTAACTCGTACCAAACAAACTTTGCACGAAATTCAATTTAAGAACAGTACCTATTTTTCATATTTCGCTATTAATATTCTCGAAATATGAGGAAAGTTTAAAATAGAGGAATCTAAAAGGTTTTCAGACTGAAAAAAATCTGACCAGTTTCAGCCATTTTTGAGAACAATTTAAATAAGGAATTTACAAAAGACATTTATAGAATTACAACAGTCCATAGAACAGTACCTATATAATTGGCATAAAAGAGAAGATCATTGGTTTTTTTTTTATATTAAATGGGTTTGCATTTGATTTTGTCAGGCCTATAATAGCTAAAAACCTTTGCCTTACAAACAAAATAGTATAACTTAAAGCAAAGTGTAAAGGTAATCTCGTGGAAGAGATAACTGTGGCATAACTCATCGACTAATTACTTTGGACATTAAAATGAGTAAAAATCAACCTCTCGTTTTGTGATGTGTTATTAACATTTAGTTTAAGAGGATTATAAATTGTAGAGGATTTAAGTAATTCTAGGTTACTCTATACATTAATTAAAAGTTATAACATAATACATTTATAATAAACGCTTGTGGTTGTGAATCAATAAAACTAAACTGATTTTTTACGAGTGATTAGTGATGTCGAATTAAAACTTTTAGTAACGATTAATCGACTAATTGGTAAAACACATTCGATTTATTCGATATTCGCATGTGATTATACGAATTTACGTAATATGAATAATATTTTGGTTAAATTGTATTGGGTTGGTGGTCAGCAACGAATTAAAATATAATTTATGGGGCAATCATGTGCCACTTTAAGAATGCCGAGTAAACGACAATAATTATGTTAATTTGTCGACTGTTATAAAACTGTTATAATTACATGCATGGACGTTAAGGATCTAATAATATACGTATTTTAAAGTTATATAGTGTTTATTTTCGCTTTTAAAAATGCTAATTTGTAGGTCTATGGTATTTATGTTTATGGTCGATAAAGCGGCCTACAGCAGTTGTTAAAGCATAAAAGCCTCGTCGATAAACAGTTTATAATTATAGGTAGTTTAACTTTTGATGAATTCATTTAAAGTAGTTAAGAAGTTTTTTGAATATTACTAGAATAAAATCTATGGTTTAACCGAGGTGATGAGTAATTATATGGCTGTGCACACAAAGCTTAGAAGGAACTTAAGCGCCGGAACAAATTGGTATGAGATTGGCAACAGATTTTAGACTTGGGGAACCAGGAAAGTATTAACTATGAAAGACTAGCACCATCACGTGAGAAGCCACAATGAAGGTCTTGTACCGCATAAGGAAATGATCATGAATTGAATTTTACTCCCTGTTTATTCTTGTCTAGTGCCCCGTGGGCTTAAAAATAACTTTCCCAATTCCTACAATTTGTTGGTATGGTAAAATCTTAAAGGTTACATGGCACCCCCACCGATTTTTCAATAAAAATATTAACTCACCACAGAAATGAGAAGTTGTGTAGAACTCACCATAGGCTGACTGGAATGTTCCTGCTTCATGGCGGGCGTGGTGGCTGGCGCTGGGCTGGGAGCCGCGGGGGCCTGAGGTGCGGGGGAGGAAGCCGCGGCTGGCACTCCTGGCACCACGCCGGTCACTCCGGCTGTTCCACCGAGGGGCTTGCGACCACGGTAACTCTGCAAGAGGTGACCTGCTGTTACATCTACTGCACTGACCGTAGACACCATGAGTGTATTCAACATTTTATATTTCCACATAAGATGTGATTGGTGATAAAAATTACACTATTGAACGAGTTTAAATCAGACAATGATCGAATGTACATAAAACTAGATTTTTTTACGATATTTTCGTTGGAGTCAAATATTTCTAGTTTTACTTGTTTGTGATTACAATTTTTTTTAATTCTTGAGAAGCTTGTGTTTCACCATAATCTCACCATGGTAAGTGATGATGTGGCTGAAGGTGGTAAGCACACAAAGCCTAGATGGGAACTGGCTATCAAGTGCAGCTGTCGGAACACACCGATAGGTGCTTGGCGACAGATTTTCAACTTGAATTATATCGTATAATAGATACTCTACCATGCCTATATTCTAGTATACAAAACTAGAATATAGGCATGGTAGGGTATCTATTTTTCCTTACAAATTAAAAAGAAAAATACAAAGCCTCACGACAAAATACACATGTCGAATTGCAAATCGATTCAATAATTCGATTAAACTAAATTGTGCAAATAATTTGCAATCCGCACATCACTAAAATTCACGTTAATATACAGATGCGATCCAATTAATTTAATGAATGGTGTTATGATCTACATAATATGATTTTATTGCTCTATAAATTGAATATGTATGAATCATAATTAAAATTTGTTGGGTCACCATTGAATTCGAAAACGTTCTGTTGTTCTCAAATTTGTGGGTTCCAAAATCAAATGTAGCTTTAGATAAAAATGTTTTTATGAATGCGAAAATTCCATCGCCATAGTCTGTTAAAAAACGAATGTAGGACAAATATTATCCATCGAGTTTCTATTTTCTAATGATAATATACCGCAATAACAAAATTATTCCACGTATTGAGAGCAAATTAATATCTAAAACAAACAGTATAATTTTCCGTAATAACCAATGCCCGTCATTATAACGGTTACCTACTATCTCTATAACATCTTCCATTTTCAAATCAAGATGTCTGATTGGTAGTTACTGACCAATCAACAACGAAGGAGATATAAAACATTATAAGCTCGGTCTACACTGTACACATTGTTGTGTTTTATAAAAAAGTTTTGACCTTTTTTAGTCGATGAAAGGTTACACGTGAAATATTATTATTGTGATAAACAGCGTGCCTACGCATCAACCTTGTTCTTATGTAATTGTCTTTAAATAATGTTTTCGTATAAATGATTTTGACGTCCGCTTAACACACGTGTTTAGAAAGTCGTGTATGTGTACCTGGCTTTATGTAACTCGGTTCGTAATTCAAAATTATAGATAGAAAATAAATAAATTGCATTACGAGCAGTTATTATGATAATATGGTGTAATAGGGCATTATAAATAAGACTTGTATTTGTTGTTATAAATAACAGCACGCCGTTATTTATTCATCCTTCACTGTTGTGGTATTGCGCAGTCTTTACTACTTTACTATTGCGTAAGTATTGGAATAGTCATTCCGTATTATAATCACGGCTATAAAACGTATTTAAGAACCCCAGGGCAGCAGTTTCTGTCCTAAAAATAACTTAAGCAAAGTGACTATTGAACAAACAAAATACTCTATTAAATCAAATCCAAAGGTACTAATTTAGCTTGGCAAATGTATGTAATTTCATATCCCATAAATATGTTTATAAATAATTGAAATTATATAGATGTTTGATGCCACCGTGCTCATAGCTGCGTGAGATCGGTGCCTGCCACACGGTCCGATGCACTCAGTACAGTCGCACACATAATCTTATTTTAAATTATTATTTTCATATCGCTTACCTCTCTGTCATTATTAGGTACGGTCGGCCAAGAAAGTGATGTACCACCCTAAGGTTGAATGCCGCTTGCAGATTCATAGGTGATAAAGATTAGTTTCGCTTGCAGATCAATCTGACAACTTATGACAACGTCATTATTACGCATCTCTTTCAGTGATATCTTTTTAGTTTGAACCTTGTTGTAATTTTCGATGACTAGGAAACTAAATCAAAACTGGCACACCACTTTCTTGGCCGACCGAACTATATGAATGAATATTATCAATGATAGCAAAGCTTGGCAATGAGTTGCCTCTCTTAAAATTCTGAAACGATATTATACAATGTATTCATTATTATACCTATTTAAAAAAAAAAGTCGCTATTGTAAAAAAAACCCGGGTGTTTGTTTATTTGGAAATGGTGGCAACAATAGCATTAAAAGTTAGCAATAAGATGACGTTCATTAAGTATCCCAAAATTGAATAAAACATTTTGATTTGACTCATCATGATCAATCAGAAATATTCATGGCTAAATATTAACACTAAAGAACCATATCCACGAGTACCTACCATAGAAAGTACTATCGGTATAAAAGTGATTTAGTGAGTAGTTTTCCAAGTGACTAACTACTACTACGTACAAGCATCACCTACCAGCGTGTTCGAAACGGTGTGTGGATAGACACAAACCAATGTATGATAAACCACAGAATATCAGCGTTGCGTCCGTTGTCATTGACTGACGCAACATAATGCTGCGTGGCTGCCCTTTTGGCTTCACTTTGGTGTCTACCAAGATAAATATTAAGGGTGTTAGGATTATTATTATTTTATTATATTTTTTTTTGTAATCTGAGGCCAATGTGTTGTCCAATAAATGATTTCTTATTCTTATAAAAATAAGTTAATATTAATAAACAAGAAAGAACGACGTTCTAATTTCATAATCGCGGCATATTGTCCAAATTATAAGTTCGACTGTACTTACAATATACATTTTCTAAACCGACCTTTTACTATTGTGGGATTTTTTACGTCCAAATTGGATTAGTTGCAAGCTTTTTTTTGTAAAAATATGGAATTTCTTGTTCACTCATCTGTGCCAATTACCTAAAGGTATTTAAGGCAGCTGTAGATTTTAATTCAAAACTTAAGAATTACTCACGGTAAGAAAAAAAAAAAACTGTTGTGTATTTGAAATATGATAATAGATATTTGAGTTCATAATTGAATTTGAAATATTCGGCTCCCGATGCCTATCTACTCTAATATTATAAAGAGGAAAGCTTTGTATTTTTTGTATGTAACGAATAAACTTAAAAACTACTGGACCGATATAAAAAATAAATCACCATTAGAAAGCTACATTATCCCTGAGTAACATAGGCTATATTTTTATACCAGGAAAAGATAAGATAGCACGGGAACGTGAAACCGCGGAGGACAGTTAATTCAATATATTGTGGTTAAAATGTAATACGAATTGTTATTCTGAAATTATATTATTTCATTTATTGTTTAAAAATAGAACACAGTTTTACAAAATTTTAAATAAGTAAATAGCCCATTCTTAAGATGTGTGCACACAGTCACAAGCACCGGGACAATAATAAGTCAAAATCTAGCAGCGGCGACAAAGCGGGCCGTACATTAAATGTAAACAAAGGCCCTTTGTAGAGCCCACAACTTCAGCCCTGGAAACTCGGCCATTGTGCAACTTTGTGTAACTGGCTTTAGGCTTTAATTGTACTCTGGATCTAACATAAACTGGGCTTTAGAAACCTAGGGTCAGGCATCTTGGAAATGTGTAAGCTCTAGACTTCCTTAGCTTAGGTTTAGTTATGTCATAGTGTTATGTATGACTAAGGAAAGAGAAAGCGGCGTATTTAACTAACTAACGAAAATACAATTAAATATGTAGCGGGAGACAGGAGTCCACACTGAGTAGACCCCGTACTATGGATCTCCTGGTCCCCGCCTCTCAAGAGTTGCAATAATTAAATGCAGGTAGGTAGTCTAGTTCTTATATTATTTATTTATTTATTATTTTACTTATTTATTTAGTATCTAAATTCCTGAATTTTACGTTGCGCAAACCAAGTTTGTAGATTTTGGCAACTATGTAAGAAAATAATAAATGTATCTATATTTTAAAGATTCTAAAGTGAATAGTCTTAGTTATAAATGCTAAATAAAAATAGAATCACTGGAATAAAACATAAAATCGACCAAGTGTTTTAGTTGATTTCTTTTCAATCGACTAAACTTCCATCTCTACGTACTTAATCTAACAAAGACAGTGTTGTCCAACACACGTTTTCAGTTTATTTATCATGTAGAATCGACTCATTGTCCATCTTGGTGCCAAGGTCCCTCATCTTTGATCTTTGGCACAATTTCAAAATTTTGTGTGACTTTACGAATTAATTTCGCATGTTTAGTTTAGATTTAACGCTACTATTGTTTGTTATCGTCCGGATGATTTATGTGGTTGTAACACTAATTTATGATACGCTTATTTTCTATTCAAATAATAAAAAATTGGGGATCCGTGATCTGAAAAGTGTTGCCTGCTTGCACGGTACATCTATACTATACTAAACAATACTAATGTTATAAAGAGGTAAAGTTTGTGATGTTTTAGTGGATAATCTAAGCTTGTGTTTGATCACAATCTCACCATGGTAAGTGATGATGTGGCCGAAGGTGGTAAGCACACAAAGCCTAGATGGGAACTGGCTCTCAAGTGTCAGCTGTCGGAACACACCGATTGGTGCTTGGCGACAGATTTTCAACTTGAGGGTGGTATCCAGCCAGTCGGGTACTACAAAGTACCCTACCACCGTGCTATGGTTTCCTCACGATGTTTTCCTTCACCGAAAGCTCAAGCTCATTGTAGGATTCGAACCCACGACCTTCGTCGCGGTATCCGACGTCACTTACCACTGAGCTATCATCGCCTTAAATCTCTGGATCTCTGGATCTACTGAACCGATTATGAAAATGCTTTTACCAATTGAAAGGCTATATTTTTATCCCGGGAAAAGATTAGATCCCACGGGAACGCGGGTGAAACCGCGGGGGACAGCTAGACTTCAATATATGTAGATTGCCAGATTGATGTAATATGTGTACCGGACACTACACTTGAGAGCTAGTTCTTATAATGTGTTAAAAAAACACAACCCTATCATTAAAATAAATAAATATCGATAACATTTTAAATTTGGAGCTGACAATATTAAACTTCGATACCGAAATGTAATCAATTACAAAATTGATAGGAAACCGGAACGAAGATAACAAAACGGGTTGTGTAAGTTTCCTAGTTTTTCGATTGAAAGTGGTAGTGGTAGGTACCTACACTACACGTAGGTACTCGTATGTTGTAGGTACGCAGCGCTTTATGCGACCTAATTAGATATCGTTATCAGATGGACAACTGACGGTTTCCATATAATTAATCTTTTTATACCGCCATGGCTGCCGAGGCCGAAAAATAGGACGCGATAAAATTAACCAAGGAAAATTGTGGCGTGTTACGTACTAATGATTATTTTTATTTTATTACTAGCCGTTCCGCGCGGTTTCACTCGCGTTCCCGTGGGATCTTATCTTATCCCGGGATAAAATATAGCCTATGATCATCAGGGATAGTGTAGCTTTCCAACGGTGAAAGAATTTTTGAAATCGGTCCAGTAGTTTCGGAGCCTATTCAATGCAAACAAACAAACAAACAAACAAATCTTTCCTCTTTATAATATTATAGTATAGAAAAGAGAATATAAGTGGAAGTATAAGAATTAATATCTTATTAATACATGAAGAAAAACTTTGTACCCTTTTTTCCACTGGTTGTCAACCGTTTTTTTTTTGTTTAGTAGTAGTTTAGTTTTGACGAAATTTAGTGTTTGCTATAAATTTAAAAAAAAAATGATGTTTTTAATCATGGCCGTATTTCTTCCAGTGTGCGTTCACTAAATAATAATAATAAATAAACAATGTTGTTAATTATGAAGTTAATAAACAATTAAAACTACTTATTATTAATTCGCGAAGATTATTTATTGTTGAAAAAAATATAATTTTATAAAGAACCTAATGTCATATAAACAAATCACACTTGACCGCGTTACCTAATATACTATTGCAGACATTAACGATACAAACAATTATTGTTTCAGTTCAGAAACGTAAATCACAACTCGTGACATTTACAATTTTAACGTGTTTTCTTTGGCACTGCTACGGGAAACGGAATTATATTCATAAAACGATATTTATGAAGGAATAAATTTGCGAAAGCTCATTTTATTTACTCTTAGGTAGGTTTTTGTTTTCATATCACCTAAGCTTTATACCTACTGAAATCTATACTAATAGGTATTATAAAGAGGAAAGATTTGTATGTAAGTATGTTTATAACGAATTGGCTCAAAAAGTACTGGACCGATTATAAAAATTCTTTCACCATTTGAATGCTATATTATTCCAGATTAACATAGGCTATATTTTATCCCGGGATAAGATAAGATCCCACGGGAACGCGGGTGAAACCGCGCAGAAAAGCTAGTATAAAATAGATAAGGTTATTTAAAAAGTCGTGCTTGAAGGACTAAGTGCATACCAGTGAAGTACTTTAACCTAATTTGATAATTTCGATCAGATCGCATGTATGTCATTGAACGTTTCCTTGTAGCTTCTGTCCTTGAGCTAGATTCAGATTCAGATTTTTCTGAACTACAGTTTTAGCTTTAGGGGGTGGGCTAAATGTATTTTCTTCTTTCTTTTTTTGCTATTGCATAGGTACTATGAAGGAAATGTTATTCTTATAGTAAACCTAGGTAGCATCGCAGTTTCATGTAATTCTAAGTATGTCTGTAATCTATACTTAATATTATAAAGAGGAAAGATTTGTATGTAAGTATGTTTGTAACGAATTGGCTCAAAAAGTACGGGACCGATTTTAAAAATTCTTTCACCATTTGTATGCTACATTATTCCAGATTAACATAGGCTATATTTTATCCCGGGATAAGATAAGATCCCACGGGAACGCGGGTGAAGCCGCGCGGAACAGCTAGTATATAAAATTTGTGGGTAACCATTTTGGCTCCATATTATGTTGAGTAGGTACTGCTAAATGTTAGAGAGCTGTTGTTATCCTTAATAAAATAAAAAAAATATTTGCGAAAATAGTTACGTGGTCTGGCTGGAGGTATTTACTTGCAAAATAAGATTCATGTTCTTGTTCATAATATTATACATATTGAAATAGACAATTACACCCAGACTCCGGACAAACAGACATATTCCTGGACACAATTATCTGCCCTGGATAGCAATCGAACCCACGACCTGTTAACCGGCCCGTCAAACAGTCAAACAACACAAAAATCGAGAGTTTAAACCAACGTGAGGACGATATATCCAATTGAACGCAAGCAAAGAACAAATGTTATCGTAGAATAAGTTATAGTAGAAGCGTGCAGTAGGTACGGTCGGCCAAGAAAGTGGTGTACCACCCTAAAGGTCAATGCCGCTTGCAGATTCATAGGTGATAAAGATTAGTTTCGCTTGCAGATCAATCTGACAACTTTTGACAACATATGTCATTATTATACATCTCTTTCGATGATATCTTTTTAGTTTGAACCTTGTTTAAATTTTCGATGACTAGGAAACTAAATCAAAACTGGCACACCACTTTCTTGGCCGACCGTATCTACCTAGTACCACTGTTGGGTGTGGACGAACATTATAGGTACAAGTGTACAAGTGGTACTGTAGTGAACACGTGTACAACCACGTTGGCCGTTAGCTATTCTTGTACAAAGCGGGTGAGCGGATTGTTACCCTACAAGCCATAGGAGGAAGAGTTTTACTACTAGGTACTTGGTTTTCGCACCCGATTTAATTCTCCGGTATTCCCAGGACTCCCAATGTTGCGGTGATTCCAACCTTTTAAAGACTTACTGGTTGACTATCGACTACAAAGTTTTACGAGACGAAGAACTAGAAGAACCCAATTGTTCTTGACAAAAGCAACCTTCCGAACCGTGCATTAGAGTCATTAGAATCTGACAATTCATAAGCGCCTGTGAAGGCCTATTTGGATGAATAAACATTTCATTTCATTTTATCAAAAGCGGCAATTATTTTCAAGACAATTCATAAAACTTATTAAAAGAAAGCGGGAATTATTTTCACCGCTTCACCCAATACATTCCTTTGTCCATCAGATTCTAATCAAACGAAATTAGGCAATTCATGTCAAATAGATTGCTTTGGATATGTAGAGCGCAAGGCCTAGTTTTGTTATAGAATCACTTGCTAATCACATGTTTATCGGCGATTACATTTGAAGACCAGTAGGTTAAAGAGAGAGGTTTTGGATACTACCATCGGTCACATCAGCGCTTACCATGGCGAGTTGACGTGGTTCAAACGCCATTGGTAAACAATTATCTGCCATTACATCATGGCATTAAGTAGACTGTAGCCACTTACACTTGCCTGATTAACAGCCTTAGGAATTAAATAAAGACTTCA
Source organism: Ochropacha duplaris (assembly GCA_951361185.1). Classification (NCBI taxonomy): domain Eukaryota; kingdom Metazoa; phylum Arthropoda; class Insecta; order Lepidoptera; family Drepanidae; genus Ochropacha; species Ochropacha duplaris. The sequence continues at coordinate 11,841,510 of OX592696.1, read as the reverse complement.
GGGCATGCCGTAAGAAACACATTTATAAATGTTCAAGGAGGAAAAGACAGCCTATCAGGAAGTGGTCTTTCAAGCATGAGGATGAATGTATTTTTGTCCACAGCCATTCCTTTTTTTTTACTTCTGGATAAGCTTGTGTTATACAGCAACCTCACCATGGTAAGTGATGATGTGGCCGAAGGTAGTAAGCACACAAAGCCTAGATGTGAACTGGCTCTCAAGTGCAGCTGTCGGATCACATCTACAGGTGTTTGGCGACAAATTTTCATCTCGAGGGTGCTAGCCAGACAGTCGGGTACTACAAAGTACCCGACTGTTATGTAATCAACAACTAAACAATAAAAGTGTATTTAAACTTGTCAAGGTTTAATGTCATCGCTAATTCTTTTATATTGCACCACACAAAGCTATCAGGATACCTTCATAGTAGTTCTATTTCTGAATGGCTTATACATTCTTTACTAAGGTTTTTTTAACAACCTAATAAAACGTGTACATTAATGTCTTCTTAATAATTTCACAATGCTTTATTTATATTTTGGGTTGTTTATTTTACTATTATTATGAAGTTATGTTTCAAAATCACTCTAGTTATAAATAAAAATACCTCGATAAAAGTTTTGAGGAATAATCAAGACGGTTTTCTAAAATTGAGTAAATTAAAATCTTGGTAATTATAAAATTAGAGTTGGTTCAACATTTTTACTTTACCGAACGCAATGTTACAAAATATGTGGTTTCTTGGTTCCAAGGATCTAATTCTATTATGTCGTAATCATCATTATTTTTTTTTAATTTTAAATGAAATTATTTTTCATTTAAAATTACGTATCAGGAAAAAATCTCAAGGTAATCGTGTTCTGATAATATTTTATCACGAGGAAATTAACAATTTGTAGATACAACATTCTTGTTCCAAATAGTAACGGAAATATGTTGTTATCATAAATTAAGTTACTTAATCCATAAAAAAAGACATTCTAATTTCAAATTTTGAACCACCGAAAACTAAAATGGAATCCTAAAACTTGGTGTGAAATACTCTTGCGTAACTGGTGACCGTCATTAAAACCTTCAGATTCAAAAGCAAACATATTTTAAAAACAAAAGCTTTCAACTATTGTCCCAATAGAAATGTTGTTCTTCTTGACATTAAGATTCCAATTGCCCCGATCTGTCAAGATCATCTCGATCCTGTTCCTAAGCGAGCATCGTATTCAACTGGTGTCGATAGTCTAACAAACCGAGCGCGGACGAGGTTATCTCACCATTGTACTCCATTTGATCCTTAACCTTAGTACATTGGTACTATTGTCGCTTGAATTGATTGTTTCCGGACTGTCTACGAGTTTTATATGGTGTTTAACTAGACAGATGCATCTATAACTTAAGTATAAGTCAAATCACGTCTTATCTCAGGTTGATTTTTCACCAATGATGTCTCAAAGAAGATAGAGTTCGGCAATTTATAGAGTTGAAAAGATAAAGAATGGTCCAATACTGACAGATCATTTGCATTCAAGATATATTCATTTTGAGTCAACAACAAAATTGAGTCACAAATTACTAACATTAATATTTTTAACAAGGTCAAACATTATTCTTTAATTAGGTCGAAACAACACGGACTTCCATATGCGACATATATGATATGACTAATTTATGTCACCTTGGAGATGTAATAATGAACACTAATTGACCATTATTTTAGACTGCTATTTTGTTTGTAGTCAAATTTAAAGATGGTGGAACACAACAACTTAAAGCAAGAATCGACAAAAAGGATGAAGACAAACGTAATCTATATGAAAAAGTTTAAAAAAAAACGACGAAAGCGATTCGAATTGCAAATTCTGAACAAGCGAGTGAAGAAGCTATTCCAAATGACTGTGAAATAGTTTTTACTTTTTGAATACAAGCATGGCGTCCTTAGACCATAGCAGACAGGATTCCAAATGGATTACGAACAATTAGCATTAGACAAAACGCTATTGTATAACAGCACTTTCTACCACATTCTATTGTTATGTTATCGTGCGATAACAATAGCTGTGATGTTTATTAAATAACAAATGATCATCGCAACAATTGCTAATAATTGGCCCCAGTATTTTCATAACATCCGTTTCTGATATCCAAACATTGTGGTTGTGGTATTATAGTCTTGACTCACCTTATAAAATTTTATGTGACATTTAAATCGGAACATTACCATGAGGTTGACCTTTTTGGTTGCCAGACGGTCCTTCATTTAGGAAGAATAATGCATGTTTGATATCACGTCTATACTTAATTGTATTCTTCTTTAGTCCAGTGTTTGATTCTTTGGAAAGTAACTCATTGTCGTTTACACAATATTTATCTTCTAAAGGTTTATCATCACGATCGTCAGCTAAGATTAACCAATGTGTGTGACCTGCATGAATAATTTTGTCAAATATGCTACCATTATTCGGTAAAGTGGCTCAAGGCTCTGCATGCCGTATAATATTGCTCCAAATTCCGTTAAAATGAAATTGAAATTTATAACATTTTGTTGGGCGAATATAAGGAAAAGATGAAAACTAATGTTAGTTTTCTAAGAAAGCTATTTGTATGGCCCATGTGTCATAGTTGATGATATCACAATTATAGGACAAGAACAAACTACTCTTCCTTTGTCTAATAATTCTAAACCACGTGTTAGATTTAAGTTTTCCATATCGTTTATTATCAATCTAACTTCATTTATAATTTTCATTTCTTGTAACTAACTGCCTGCACAGGTTCCAAATGGTATACGGTCTGCTAAGAGAGAGATGTCAAGACAAGGACAGCATAATCTTGTACGTGACGTCATCTGCTCAGGCGCACGTCAGAACGGCAACACCGCGCCGAATGTTTTGTAAATAGAATATTGGAGAGCGATTGTTGGCCGAGAAAGCTAGCATTATTTACACGACAGGGATGGAGCTCTTGTCAAAATCATTTATAAAACTGGACTTTATGCCCTGGAATTATGGATTTCAGAATATATTTTACTTATTGATACGAATTTGTCTCGAAATCGGGGTGCTCAATACTTTGTGCATTGTGGAGCTTGGGATATTTTGTTAGCTCGGGATAATGCATTTTGGTTGCGTCCGATACAATTTATCAATAACAACAAAAGCTGTTTGTGCTGCGGCTTTCCACACTGTTAAAATTTAGTTTTAATAGAAATAATACTGAATTTCGTGTGACAATTTTCAGTTAAAATATACCTTCGTATGCAGCCGGCACAAAACTTGTAGGTAAGTAGAGTTGGAGGGACGTTTTCATTCTTTGAAAGTTTGTCATCAAAAAAGGATAAGAGACAGTAAGAGATAAGGCGATGATAGCTCAGTGGTAAGTGACGTCAGTAACCGCGGCGAAGGTCGTGGGTTCGAATACTACAATGGCATTGAGCTTTCGGTGAAGGAAAACATCGTGAGGAAACCACAGCACGGTGGTAGGGTACTCTGTAGTACTCGACTGGCTGGCTACCACCCTCAAGTTGAAAATCTGTCGCCAAGCACCTGTTGGTGTGTTCCGGCAATTGCACTTGAGAGCCAGTTCGCCTTTAAGGCATTGTAATAAGGTTTACAACACATTAGCAATCCCCTGGTATTGCCAATGTCTATAGGCGACGGTTGTCACTTACCATCAGGTGACCCGCCTGCCTCGTTGTCACTTGTGACATAAAAAAAAAGTTGTTTCTATTGGTAAAATAATTATTGCTATCAGCTAAAAGTACAATTCATTTCAATACGTAGTTAGGTACTTACGCCAAAATAAATAAATTCAATGAAATTGAACGCCATTAGCACCTGTTCATTATTGAATCAGTATGAATATTATCATTTTATTATAATTTACTTTCGCTTGTTCGTAATGATATTATTTAATTGTGTTTTGGTTACTTAAATTTTTGTGCCAATTTTATGGGGTTTATTGCCAATTAATGTTTTTTTATCATTTCGATTTTTTGTTTTGAATCTTTTAATTAATTAACAATTCTAAAAGACTAATTTAAGCTCATATTTGTCAATACATAGTACTCTCCTTATCCTACTAATATTATAAATGTGAAAGTTTGGATGGATGTATGTTTGTTACTCATTTACGCCTGAACGGCTGAATGGATCTGGATGAAATTTGGCATATAGATAGATTATAGTCTGGAATAGCACATAGGCTACTTTTTATCCCGGGAAAAGATAAGATCCCTCGGGAACGCGGGTGAAACCGCGGGGAAACAGCTAGTATAAAATAAACTAAAGCTATATTTGTCATATCTTTTTCTTCCTATGGATTTTCTTTGCAACTGTACTCAGAATCTATGCTTTCTTTGATGTCTTCTAGTATGCTAATCACATTATTCTTACGTCAGCTCTCAGGATCTCAAACCAAGTACAGTCACTGAGAAAAGATTTATTCATCAACAGTCTTCATTCAAAATTAATTGCAGCACCGTCCATCAAAGAATTTTAATTAAATTTTAATTTCCTTCAACGAACTTATTAAATTAAATACAAAACAGCGATATAATAAAGTACGAAATTTTAATAAATAAATAAGTGGAAGGCGGTACAGGGTGGCATCGAAATCCACCCGAGGTCGTTGACCCATCGACCGCCCCCTCTCCCCTACGCGTCTGCCCCCCCACTCCTTCCACTACGACGTATCGAACCTTCGCGGATACGATGTCTTTAGTACCTTCATATTATTTATACTACATTGAAAATTTTAGGGGAAATATAAGATGTCAACCTCTTCGCTGTCTCCTAAAATAGAGCCATAATAGCATTAGATCCATGAACCTTCAAAAATAGCAAGGTTTTTCATCGCTTTATGTGTAATAGACTCTAGACGGATGAGCTATCTGTGTATATATAAAAGTTACATTTAAGACCTACGGCTACAAAATCACTCTCGATTTTACCCTGGTAAGCCAGGATCCGCAGCGGCGACCACAATTGACTCCAACCAAAGCTACTGCAAGCTACATTGTTTCGGAACCCGCAACGAGGGCAATTAAAAGGCGTACCTACAAAACCTAATAGTTAGGTCTAAAGTTTGTACAATAAACTACTAACATTATAGTAACAAAGATTACAATGCAACATTAAACTAGTTTTAATATCCATAAAATATAAAATGGCGTAATAAGTACGGCTACGTGCATAACGAAACAAAATGGTAAAAGAAAAAGTTTACGTGCATAAGAAGCATGAGAAAAAGACAATAAGTTCGGAAGACGCTAAGTGCAAAAGAAAAGAAATAATGCTTAGACTAAAGTCAATATTTACCTTGATGTCTTGTAAGACCTGTAAACAATTAAATAGATATTAGCTTTTTTCGAAGTAGCTCTTATTTTAATATGTAATAGGGTATAGAATACTGGATTATAATTATTCGAAGACTTAAATAAACTAGGTACCTATACAGTTAAAATCCGTTTTGTTTTTAAATGGAATGCCTTCAGTCAAATTTTAATTAATGCATATGAAAATGCTATCTAAATATGAAATGAAAAGTTTAAAAATATATACGCGGACATTTGACGAAATTACCGTAGCCGTGCCATTTCATGCATCATTTTATTTTGTCGCGAAACTTTTACAGATTTTTATTTCACTCGTTTTTGTCTATCAACTTTGACATTTCAACCGAACCAGTTGGTTTTCAAATTTGGTAAACATTTAACAGCAAACTGTCAAAATATTTGAAATTTTAAAAAGCTTTATAGAAAATTGATTTTTAGGGATGTTCAACTTCGATAAAAAGACGCAAGTTGGTTTTGTGTCGTACCTAGAGTTTTTGGAGTTCTCAATTCAAATATGGAAAAAAAGCAATGTTGATAAGTCCTGATGCGGGTAGGGTTATCGACCGGATATGTCAGGTTTACGTTTACTGAACCGGGTGTACGAGATAAAAACCTAGATAACCCCATCCGGATAGTATTGTTAACGTAGGTCAGGTATGGACCATTTGGACAAAAATTTTTTTAGAAATAAAACAACTTTTTTTAGGCCGGATGGCTGTTTGTTTGTGGATAAATTATATTTTTCTTATCATGGTGTCGATATTTCAAAAGTTTTGAACTTCTGAGGGTTTATATCACAGAATTAACCAGTGTAGGAAATTAATCAAAAGTTTTTTTTGCGATACATAAATCGATTCAATTCGCTGATACATAACACCTTTATACTGTGTACATAATCACCAGTAAAGCTGAATGTATCGGAATCGATTCATTACCAGCAAATAGCGTTATTAAATTGAATTTTAATTAAATTATTTAATCAAGTAGGTACACATTCATTCATACAATTTTTTAATCAAAACATGGATCAAACTACAAAAGGTAAGGCGATAAAAGAGGAATAGGAAAGAAGTCCCTACTTTATATAAATACTAGTATTCATTGACCGAAATATGTAGTATGGATTGTAAAACTTGTAGGTACCTAACAGATAAGTACCTACCCATCTACGATGTTCAGACAATAGTCAATGAAAATGACATGACATTCTATCACTTTCCCACCCTATGAAGAAGATAGAGATCACGCTATTTTTAGAAGTCTGTCCACAATCGATTCGGCACCAGATACCTACGTAAATATAAATGAAAATAAACGTAAGGAAAACCTTTTCTGCTCAGCCAAAACGATTGCAGTAGGTAATCACAAACTAATATCCGGAGGTGGTTTGTCGGCGGAGAGGTCTCAGAGGTTATCGACCGGCAACCCGAGATGACCCGGGTGGCCCGAACTCCGAGCCAAGTAAAAACCGGGTATAGCCGTTTGTTACGTTGGGGCAGGTCGACGTTTGCTTTGAAGAATGGATTTAAAATTGTTACGAGTCAGGTACCTAAGTGGATACGATGAAATAGTATGCGAGTTTATAGATGCGGAGAAGAGCAGTAGGCTTTTAGTATCGAAAATAGTTTGTACAGACAAACATTTTCGTTTAGGTATAGGAATAGGATAGGTACTCCATCCCCTCCATCATCATCATCAGCCATATGTCCAGGGGTACACCATCAAATAGCTACGGAAGACGACAGGGAAAGGGGGTAGTGTCGCAGCTTCAGAATGTTATATAATACTACAACATGGGCGGGCATACATACATGGACCTACATTTAGTCAGATACTCCTTTATAAATAGACCCAAGGCTAACCCGTCGCGACAGTCCTCTCGTTCATTTCCATCTCGGGTTGCGTCGTACGCATAGTTACACGCACCAACTATAGCCCGCTGCCAGTAACCCGGGGCAACCTGGGCAAAGTTCAAGGGTTCGTCTGCCGGGCGTCTACGCGTATTCCCCGGCGGCCGGATATATTTCACCCGGACTTGGCACCCGGCTTTACCGGTTCTTCGCACGAACACGTTCTGTGTAAACACGCTAAGGGAAAGTTCGCACGTACCTACGTGGTCTTAACGAGCACTTTTATTGCATCCAGACTTGCTCTGGAGTCTTTACTAGGAACTAGGGTCTGTTCTAGAGTTTACATGCCAAGAAACTAAGTTTATTCAATTTTACTTACCTAATTTTGGTTTGAAATCAACAATATTCTACAGCCATTCTTAATTTTATTTGTCTGTGGGTGGTTTCCATATAGACTATCATTCTTCAGGAACTTTAAAAAAGATTCATAATTTGTAGTGTTTGCCATAACCAATAACTCACGCACAATAATAAAAAGTTATGCTATGAAAGCACAGATCTCATGAAACAGTTCGTCGATCAAATTGTGAGATAGGGTAAATGTCCCTATTGTAGGCCCGTGACGGGTACAAGTTCAAGGGCGGATCCATTTGAGTGCGGGATATCTTACGCTTGTATACCCGAGTCCCGATCCAAATCCCGGCCACCCGGGAAATATGAGTGGTGCGCGCTGGGATTGTGAATGAAGCAATTTGGGTCTATTTGTAAACAAGGTTTCGGGTCGCTCTTTGATTGTTCACGATTAACTTGAAAAGAGATTGGACTAAAATACAACGATACAGCTGTTTCGATATAATTCAATTAATTACGTTACTAAAGTTTCCAAAGGAAATTCCAAGTGAAATTGCCAAGTTAAAATTTGGAATATTTTCCCATCGCTTTCGTCTAACAATATTATTTTAATTTGGTAGTCATCTTTTCTTCCTTATACATGTAGAGTCCGTAACAAATATGTTAGCAAATAATAGTGCAGACAGTGCTAAGAGTGAATATATTAAATACCTAAGTAAAAAGAAGAAATACCAATCACTGTCAAATATTTTGTAACTTTGGAATTGTTTTCACTTTAGACTGCAATCGATTGGAATGAAATACTACGTTTTGAAGGGACAGAACGGCTTATAATTTATTGGAACCAACGACAAGTGTTGCATTTATAAGGATTGTGTGTAAACAAGAAACGTTTCTCTTTGGAGTTGCCACGTGGGTGTGATTGTAAGCATGAATGGCATAAAGTGGGTGTCAACTCACAGAGTCTATGCGTGACCGCCCGCCACGCGGTCTGGCGCCAACCACTTACACGATTACATATAAAAAATAACACCGTTTATCACCACTTTATACGTTCAACACTTCGTTGGAACGTCCTCTGCATGAATTATGATCTCATATTTCCTTATGCCAATTATTTTCGGGGTGACCAACGCTCACCTAATTTCTAAGATCGTGCTTCCAAAATTACTTATTTCAGACGGTAGATCTACATATTTTTAAAAAGTTCATGGAAATGTCACAGAATATTAATGTTTCTGACATACTTACAGGTCTGTTACAGTAAATATCTTATTTCTATTAGAAAGTTTGTAGTTCTATACTTAGAGAAAGTGTAGAAAACTGTATCGTAAGACCTCTAAGCTATTTTGTTTGTTATTAGTTTTTACTTATTTTTTGCAATCTAACAAGGAACTAATAATTATATTAACATTTCATTTCTTACTGACTTATTAAATAAACTATTTGATTTGTTGACCAACTCGCATCATTTCTGAGTTGAATTAAATAAAATCTCGTTTAAATTATGAGAATTGCAAAGTTCAAGTTTCAAGAGATGAGGCCTATTACGATTTCACAATAGTACGATTTTATATCATTAGAATAAAAAGCAAAAAACGTAATTACGACAATGTTCTTTGCTAAAGATATCGTTAGCACAATTTTAGAATGCAGATGTAAAAAAATAAGGGACTCATAACAAAACGAAGACCAAGTATCAGTTAAAGGACTAAATTACTTCTCAATGGTTTAAAATAAGAATTTTGAGATAATAAACAAATACTTAAATATCTCAATTGTCGAAATGAATATCTGACGGATGATTTCAGTCTCACATGAGAACTTTCTTCGATGCAAGAAAAAGAAATGCTATTGTCTATTGTTGCACTGTGAAATCAACAAAGAATGGAATTCCTTTAGAGAGAAAGTAAAGCAAAGCCTCCAGTTGAAGCAATGCTGTAAAAAGGATAGATATAATATGTAAGACAAACCTTTTTAATTATTTAGAGATGATTATGTCAAGAACTAGGAAATATAGTTTTTAAAATTACATCGTTCAAAACTATTTGGGCTAAGTGGCATAAAACTGTTCGATATACATACTTGGGCTGTTATAAGATATGTTAAATATGATCTGCGACAATCTAATACATAAGAGATGTTCTTATTAGGTTTGTAGAACACAAATTAAGTAACAGAAATTACAGTATCTGACAATTTAATAATAAATTTGGTAGCACATCAACAGTACGATTTAAGTCTGTATGATTTGAGCTCATCAAATTATGTTTTATGACTATTATAATTGATTGGCATGATTTGACGGTTAAATGCAATAGACAACATCAAATGACTCTAAATGCACCACGCGAAACCAATTATGACAGGGAAATTAGAATTAGACTAGGTAGTTTTCCGCCCCGCGGTCTTACCCACGTTTCCGAGGGATTTTATCTTTTCCCGGGATAAAAATCCATGTATTATTATATTCCTGGAATAACACATAAGATATCCAGGGTATTCTATGTGTTATTCCAGGATATGATCTACCTGTGTGCCAAGTTTCATTAAAATCCTTTCAGTAGTTTTTGCGTGAAAGAGTAACAAACAGCCATGCAAACTTTCGCGTTTATAATATTAGTAGGATTGCAGTATGAAAGAATTAACGTCACATGCAGTTAGTTTTAATTTATAGGGCTTAATGCAACACGGAAAAGGTATAGCGTGGACAAAAGTGAAAATTTATAGCTTTCGACGTACAGCGAATTTTCCAATTATCCAGAATCTGCCATCCGTGCTGCCGACAGTATTGATTTTCACTTTTTATTCGAGCACTTGTACACTAGACAGGTTTTATTGGCTTTTTTAATCTTTATGTTTATTAATATGATGCGTCATTGTTCTTGGACCACGCGATTTTAGATTTCCGTGATATAGTTAGTATATTGAGTAGCCAATTTACAAAAGGGCATTATGAATTTCGTATATTTTTTGGTTTCATTGTGGAGATTCTACATTAAAAAGTTACACGATAAAATGTTTGAAACGAATTTTAAAAACGGTATAAATCGAATATTTTGACAAGGACTAATTATTTTTAATAAGTGGATGACGAAGATGGAGGACCAAAAGGAGTGGCGTGTCTTAAGAGAGGCCTATTATCAACAGTAGAGAGACAGAGGTAAGTAAATACCTAAGCACAAAAGCACGTCGTATACGAGAAAACTGCCAATCTGGTTGGTTGGTTTTCTCTAAATTCTACTTCATTCGTTTAAAGTGAATATAGCGTGCAGTGTGGTCCACGTGTTTTTATTTACAATACTATCAAACATCAAGCCGGTATAACACACGATTGGAACGGACTCTCAATGAATCGAGGCCAACCGAGAGTGACCTAAATTTTTATTCACTACGCATAAAATGTTGGTAGCCATGCTATCGTAGCCAGCGTGTGGCAACATTGGTCACAGAAGCCAGCAACCAGTAACCGGGACGAATACCCCACGCGAGACGTTTTGTTTTAATTTTAGAACGCTATCAGTTCGAGGCGCGATGGCGGCCGTGTTTTTTTTAGGTGTGTGCTTCGTTCGACAGTCAAATGTCAGCTGAAGATCATCGGAAAAGATATAAAATATTTAGAAAAAATTAAGCGAATAAGAATCGAGGGCAAGATATATGTTATCTATGAACGCATAATCTAAATTTACTATGTTGTGTAAACTTTACATCACGATAAGCAAAGATAAGAGTCAATATGAATCGGGCTAGGAATACTCCTTTTGACGTATTTGTTAGATAGCGATGATGGAGTGTATTACAAATTATTATTCATCTCGCTTAATGTAACATACGGTACGATAATTTTAAATAATCTATATTTTCAGAGTTTAGCTTTTACAATTTAGCTCGATAAAGGCGATATCTTAAGATAGTATTTACTAATTAATCTGTTGACTCGCGACATTAACCTGTCAAACAACTCGTCAACTCGCGCACAGTTTTCAAAATTTCAAAATTCGCGCCCAATTTCAAGTAAATGTCATCGTCCCGATTGTCCCATTTGAGAACCAAGTGGTGCGGACTCTGAAACCCCGATTGTCCCAAGAAAGAACTTACAGGTCAATTATATTTACTATTGACATGGTACCTTTATAATATGGAAAAGAAATAGTATAACATTTTTTAATGAATTGTTTACACGTTTACACACTTTCCAAGAATGAGCATGACGCATTTTCAAAGTGAAATCGAAACGGAAATTCATTATATTATTTGAGATAAGGAATAATGCAACTGTACCACGCTTTTACTAGTTATGTATATCCATTTTCCTGGTCGTGTAGAGACTCTGTATTTCAATCTTATATAGTTGACGCCTATATCAATAGTAAATTAGTTATCTAGTGCAAGTAACACTTCCCAAAACAAGCAAAAGTTTTTGATAAAAATATTTGTCCTTAACTCATCTTATACCAAAATATTATATGACTGGTAGACTATTATTGACCACAAATTCATCATCAATCTCAAATGCAGCTACCAAAACACTCCAGCAAATGCTTGACATGACAACAAATAATTTTGCGGTACAGGAGTAACCATGCTTTGGTTATAAATGATAATAACGATTCAGTTTTTTAAACGAAATATTGTCCATGAAAATAGAGACACTTTCCATAGAGAACTATTAGTTTTTCCTGAATGAAAAGTAGCCGTGCGTCTTTTCCAATACCTTATGCAAGGTGCATAACGTGCATTTCATCCTTTTTCCAATCTCATGGAATCATTTTCCGTCGCATTTAATACTAGGTTCCACCCCGCGTTTCTTTTCAGTATGTCCAAAAGATCTAATGATTTTTTATGGATAAATTGTATCCCAGGATAAATTTTATATAATAATAATACATAAAACACTTTATTCAAATCTTCAAGCCATAAAAGGCGTGATTATTCAACAAATATTATCAATCTTTCGTATTTTTAATGCATTGGTAGGACAATGACTAGAAAGTTGGATATTTTTCTCAATAAAAAAACATTAAAAATAACGTTTTAGAAAAAAATATTTTAAAATAGTTCATCGTTTTAAAAGCAAAAGTTCTAAAACTCAACCTTTAAAGCTTTAGTTACCAACTAGTCCTAGCGCGAATTGTATTTTTATGAACATTTATTACGAAAGAGCCGACGGAGAATACATTAAAGTGGGTTAAACTAACATAATATCCTAACAGTCATTATAACTAACTACGTAGCAAGGTAAAGCGAGGTTACATACAACATTACAAGTACTTACTTAGTTCTTACGTAGGTATGTAGATAAATAAAAAAAATATATAAATAATAGATTTAAAAATAATCATTTAATGAAATGATCAATCTAGAAAACAGCCCGGCCTGTTTTCGGAATTTTCACCCTAGGAATGGTTTCTAAATGTGGATCATATTTCTGATTCTCTGGCCTACTCTACCGTTTGCAATCTGAATTAAGTTTTGTAATTTATTTACAATAGGTTATCCCACTAATATTATAAATATGAAAGTTTGGATGAATGGATGTTTGTTACTCAATCACGCCAGAACGGCTGAACCTATCTGGATGAAATTTGGCACAGATATAGATTAAGTATAGTCTGTATTATCCCGGGAAAAGAAGAGATCCCTCGGGAACGCGGGTGAAACCGCGGGGTGGAAGGCTAGTTTTATATAAACTTTTCAAAACATGGTCAGAGAGGGCCTTTAAAATACCTACCAACTAGGATATGCAATAATTTTTTCTGGTTGTTATCTAGTAGTAGTGATGTCCATTACATCACGTAAGTCAGTCATCGTATGATCGACTCATCACATCAGAGTATCGTATCGTGGTTTTGTTGTATCGCTCGCTCCACATTCGTTGCGTCTTGCTTGCCAGTGCCTTGCTAGCGTGCCGCCGCGGGGAGTATTGACCTTTACACTAAAGCGATTTAGCGCAATCGAACCGGTTCCATTTTCTCATCATAGATTGATTTCTTGACAACACTAACAAAAATAAATAAATCGAAAACTTAAACCAACCTTGACTTTTACGAGCGACCGCGACGTTCAGCAGTAAAACGGAAAAAAATCCAGTCTCAGTCACCAAAAAAAAAGTAAAAACACAACACACGCGGCGCGTTCGAAAACTCAAAATTCAAATTCGCGCGGGAAATTGTGGTATAGTGATGTGCATCGGCCAATCGGCGATCGATAGTTGCAGCGGGAATCGATATGTTACGTAAGGCGCGTTGTGAGCCAGCGTCGTCGCACGTGACTGCTGCCCGTGTGACGGAACGAGCGCGGCAAGCAGCCGCCGCCCCCGCTGCCTCACCCGCGCCCCTCTGTCTCCTTCATACGTACGTACAATATGTATACGTACAAACGTTTGATAAACAAAATTACAAATTTTAGATATACGTAGGTACCGAGAGGAGCTTGAGCTTTAATAGGTTGTTTTACAAGTATTTTATAGAAGACCGTGTGTTATAAGAGAAGCTTCTGAAGTCTTTAATGTTGTTATAAAGTTTTATACGAGTAGATACCTACCAAGCTTTTATATTTACGTGTATAATAAATAGGTTACAATAAAACCTACGTACCTACTTAATCTTATTAATTAATCCTACACTTATGTCCTATCATTTCCTCTTGTGATCTAGTTTACATATTCAAATATTAAAACAATCTTTACAAAAATAGTAACAAACATTATTACTTATTGCATTTAAAAGATTGATATCATCTCTTTCTTGTCCTCAGTTTGTTACGTACTTCCCTATACTGCCATCCTTTTCTGACAAATATAAGGATGTACACATATTAGGTAAGATTGATAAAACTTTTTTTGTGTTGGATAACAAACTATGAATTTTGCTACAACCAATTTTATATTACACATTTAGCAAATAAAAACCACAATAGCTTCCATAACACATTATTTTAGCAAAACAAGTGAGAATTGGAAGTTATAGGAATAATGCAGAGTTTATCTATGTAAGTATAGGAATTAATTTAAAATAGCAAGATGTATACAAGAAAAAAATATGTACAAAAAATTGAGCACAGAAACTGTGAGAACATCAAAGAAACAATCGTAAAACCGTAAATTTTAAACTATCGGTCGTTCCTAATTAATATAGCAACGTAAGGTGGGTTAGTTACGATGTCTTTATGTATCTTTTCATTGATCTGACCTCGATACATTTACCGGGCGGTGCCAGGCGGACGAAATTTTAATGTCAAGGAAATCTAGACGGGCGTGTGCGGGTCGTTTATTTTAGAAAACGTCTCTGAACAGGATTTTTTTAAGGCTCAGTGGTAGTGACATCGGATGAGCTTGAGCTTTCGGTGAAGGAAAACATCGTGATGAAACCATAGCACGGTGGCAAGGTACTTTGTAGTACCCAACTGGCTGGCTACCACTCTCAAGTTGAAAATCTGTTGCCAAGCACCTATTGGTGTGTTCCGACAGCTGCCCTTGAGAGCCTGTTCCCATCTAAGCTTTGTGTGCTTACCACTTTGACCTTGGCCACATCATCGCTTATCATGGTGAGATTGTGATACACAAGCTTATCCAAAAAGTAAAGTGAAGAAAGGCTTTATACGCGTTTCTCTCATCTGTTTGTCGACAGATTTACTTTTTTTTATTTAGTCGGTCAAAATTTGAAGTTTTGATATATATGATCAATAAAAAAAATTGGAAACAGTTTCTTTTCCAAAAAAAAAAAGTTTATGGGGGACAACAGTGATAGTAGTAGATAGGTAAGTCTGTGTTTATTTGTTTGTATGTAGCAGGCCAATTATAAAATACATCGTTTTGGGAACAACCGTGTCAAGGTTTGTCGAATCGTAATTTAAATTTAGTAGTAGTAGAAATTATGTAGTTACGACTCGTGCAGACATTTTCAAGAAAAATGCATTCACGATTGGCCTGAACGTGTGCTGGGACTTTTGAAAAGCCGATGTTAACAGCTAGATGTTTGCTAAATAAGCAGTGTTAAACAATCGACCTGCGACATATAGACCCCAAAAACCTACACTTTTCTAGAGAAAATAATTGAACAAAATTTCCGATTAACAGATATTGTTACAAGACCCAAATTTTTCAAGCTCCAAAAAATTACATATCGCTTAAAAAGCGCGCTTCCCAAATTAGGCCGTTCTATGCTAATGGAAAGAAATATCCGATAACTGCATACTATCCATGCGAGATGCGATAAATCTATTTTCATTAGTGTTTCAGCTAATGAGCAATTAGTTTGCTACGAGTTCCGCCCGTAGCCGCTCCGCTCGTAGCACATCGTAGAAGCGTTTCGCTAGAGTTACGTCACGGTACTTATGCAAAAGAGGCCAATATTTCATCGCTCCTCCGGCCATTGCAGTCCATATTATCATAACAATCGCTTTCTATGTACTGAGCGTTACGTACATAACAATAATGTACGCCTGCATTTTAAGCTTTAAAGTTCTACGAATAAACGCGTAATTTATTTGAATAGAGATCTTGGCTGACATATCAAATCAGCTGCTTTTTATTAAATGTCAAAACGATAATTTATATGGAGGTTTGTATGAAATACTGCCATGTGACGTCATAAATATACATACACAATCAAAAGATCTACTCTTTATCGTTATATGCAAATAATATTATATCACAGAAGTATATCAAGATTGTCTTTTAATGGACAATCGATAAAAACTTATAGGCGAAATCGCCATCGTTATCAAAATCGAATCATTCTCTGAGTGCGCGTAACAATCCAACTAATAACTGTCACGAGATGGCGCGACAATTGCAATCTAGACTGCAATAGGAAATAGAAGGTTCTCTTTTTGAAATATAACTTTTTAAATTAATGTCATATAGGTACGTCAAATAGATAGAGACTTTGATCGCGTTTATTTTTAATCAAGGATGCAAGACTGTACGTAACGGATATTAACATAAAATAATATCGATGCACCCTTAACTTTGGGCAGACGTTGGACATAGACTATGTGTGAGTATAGCTATTATTCAGCTGAATATGCAATTAAACGAGGGCAGTTTCAGCACGGAGGCAGTCCAAGTGCGAGGGAGACCTGCTGCCGTGCTGTCTCTCTCCCCACTCGATATTATATTGAACAAAGTTTATAAGTACGTGTATTAGAGGAAGGAGTTCGTACAACGTTTTCTCATTTCCCGGGACGAAACTTTTCTAATATTATAGTTTCATTCATATTGTCGGTAGTTTCGCCAAGTTTTCTTTCGTGGAAAATGAAAGACTATTTCCATAACTATTATTCCGCTTTTATAGCTTTGTTAGTTTCTTTTGCTTCAAATAGATTTGTTAAAGTTAGGAGTTTTCTATTTTATCGCTCGGAAATAATATTTGTTGTTTGGAAGTGTTAAGCTACACGATTCCTTATGAACGACGGAAATATCAATCGTCTCTGATTTAATCGAGAGCTGCAGCATTTGTTATATCAAGTATGAGATTTAATTTTATACCTTGTGACGATATCGTTAGAACTCACAATAAAAAGTAGATGAATCATGCATATTTTTTTCAAACGAACTCGACCTATAAGCCTAATTTAGAGTCAAATGCATAATGTAGACAGTTCACTATTATATTCGTCATTAATATGTATTACAAAAGGCTCAAGGGACCGTCTCAGATGCTATGCAAGTATAACGAAGTTGAATGGCTTATAACCTTGACCGCGGTTGAGAAAATAATTAAAAAATATAAAACAAGTAAGCGCGCGCTCCATCTGGCGGTCAATCGCGTATCCTTGAATTAACATGGCCGCCAACCTAACCTATCATTACAACGATTACATTCGATTACATAAATTACACTTGTAGACATTGTATTGTTTGTAATTGGTATTAGTTACGTGATTTTGTCTGATTATATGGTTATTTCCTTAATTAGTTATAGTGACTATCATGGACGTTGATGACAGTTTAAATACAGGGTATTTTTTTAGGGTGTCGTACCTAAAAAGGAAAAACCGGAACCCCTATAGTTAGGATCACTTTGTTTTCCGTCTGTCAAGAACATCTCAGGGGATGGAAGTATCATTTTGAAATTAATATCAAATACTCAGGTATGCAAACCCTAGGAGTAGTGAAATGAGTTTATGTTCCGTTTATGCAGCATATTTTGACTCTCGCAAGAATCAATCAAATCTCGAATCAAAACCTATAGGGTAGGTACTTCCCGTCAACCTAGAACCATGGAATTTGACAAGAAGCAATGTAAAAGAATAAATCCGAAAACTGTAAATTCGCCCTACATCCGAAAAACACAACGAAAAAAAAACAACATTATCGAAAAATATGTAAAAACATCATCGGAACTCAATTACCGTGTTGAAAGAACTGAACCCTCGGTCCGCGAGTCCGACTTGCACTTGATCGATTTAAAAAAAACAATATTTATGGTATTTAGTCAAATGAAAGCGTTTTTATAAATTAAATAAATTTATGTAAGTGTCTGTTACAATCACGTCTAGCCTAATAAATGGTAGATACCTATATTATGTAAATAGGTAGCTGTATTTAACTGTTAGCATACATATATTGTTTTGGAAGTATATTACATACAATGATAACAGAGCAAAAGAAAATACGCTGATAATGTTATGTCGGTATAATATAGCGAAGTGAAGATAGAATTGAATGTAAATGTTGATTTTTAATTATGTGAAGCTCTGCAATTTATGCAGGGCCGTGTCTCAGTTTTCTGTGTAAACATTACGAACAAGCTCAATTTGCGTTCGGCAATATGCACCTAACGAAGTGTATTTCAAACTTGAGAAGTTCTTTGAATTTCAGTTTTAAATTGATAGATAAAGGAAGATCGATGTGAGAGTTCCTTCTATATGAAAAAATAATTTTGCAAACAGTATTATTGGTGTCAATGAGTCATTCCATTTTTTTAGCTATTTAATGTCGTAGAGCCTAAAGACCTACAAGTAGGTACGTAGGTCAGACGCATATCCGAGTTTTAAGAATGTATAAGGAAATTTTGAGTTTAAAAGATTGGCTTTAAAGTAAAAGCTACTAAGATTGTACAACATAAGGCTTTTGATGTCAACGAACTAATAGAGAACAAAATTAATATTTTCATAACAACAAAGAACTAAGTCAAGTACCTACTTAGGAAATAACGGTACTGCCTGCGGCCCGGCCCAAGTTTCATTAGAAAAAGTTCTTTTGTCGTGAACTTAAACTTTCGCTCACAATGGTCGTAATTAAAAGTTGGCGGCAATGCGCTCGGTGACAGCGACAATCCGCTATAATCTCGCCGCAAGAGGGCGCTAGCAAAAAGGGCGCCAAACTTGCGCTGATAAACAACTTCCCACCTTTTTGTTGCATTCACTTTGAAGTGGTCTAATGCAAGCTAAAGCTAAGTTTTAATGGAAATTCTATGGTTTGCCATTATGGGATCAGATGCAATTTGTTTAGCTTCTAATTGGAGGAAGGATAAATACGAAGGTAAGTACATACTATACCTACAACGTATAAATGTACATATACCTTTGTAGAGAAAAGTAAAAAACAAAAACAAACCCATTAGGATATTTCGAGTAGATATATTTTTCCAACACCAGAATAAATTCAATCAAAAAGTTGTCGACACAAAATTAATTAAAAACCTTCAAACATCGCAAATATGTACTTAATTAATCATAAAAATAGATAAGTCAAAGTCAAAGTCAAAACCATTTATTCAGTTTAGGCCCTAGAAGGGCACTTATGAAGGTCGAATTACAGAAGTTACCACCGGTTCGGAAGTCAGCCTTCAACTGAGAAGAACCGGCAAGAAACTCAGCAAGGTTACATTTTTTAAATATTTTTGGACCATCTGACTATATTGGCTTTTTTTTTCAAATGTTTAACAATTTTATTCTTAAAGTAATACATAAAAAATTATAACCCGCATTAGTTACCTACATAGTAAACTAAAACAAAAAATATATATATAAATAACATATATATATATATATATATATAAGCCAAATATCACTTTACAAATTAATGACCATACGATACGGAAATTAAGCGCTGCACGGGCAGGCAGTGGGGTAGACTACCCCCCATTTCCACGTGGGGGCGAGGGGGGAGTTAGAATAGCAATCTAGGGAACTGAATAGTCTGGGAGGTTGAATGAAATATCTAGCGTTGCGGACTGCCCATCAGGCCTACGAAAACGCATTAGACCTAGGTGAGGGCTGGCTTTGCATGCTAAACATTGCATACCTATACCTACATACCGAGTGAGCTAAACAGGCATTCCATCAGCAAGTAGGTACACTGAAGACTGACAGTCAATATGTGAAACACCAAATAGGTAAATACTGGTACCAAGTGGTTAAATAAGCAATTATAAAAATATTTGCCATTCTCGAGCGATTTTATCTTTTTACGGGATAAAAAGTAAGTAATCTATCTGTGTGCCAAGTTTCATCAAAATTGGTAGAGTAGTTTTTGAGTTAAATCGTAACAAACAAAAAATACATCTTTCCTTTTTATAATATTAGTTTTGATTGGCAACGAATTTAGATGAATTTTGGGACATAATGAACATTGTGCCCTGGTTTAAAACATAAGACAAGTTTGCCTTTAAGGCATTGTAATAAGGTGTACAACACATTGGCAATCCCCCTGGTATTGCTAATGTCTATAGGCGACGGTAGTCACTTACCATTAGGTGGGTGACCCGCCTGCCTCGTCACTTGTGACATAAAAAAACTTATTTTGGGAAATACTTGGTAAACTTTGGTAAAACTGCATTTAAATGTAAATCGTACTTTTGTAACGGTTTCTAAATAAGTTTAACGAAGGTTGTTGACAAAAACCGAACGTAGTTTAAGAAAAACCAAGTAAGAATATTAAAATATTGATGGAGCGTACCGTCAGAGCGACATTTTCATTAACGTATTCCTCACAACGAATCTAATAAGAATGCAAATGGATTCTGGAAGTACAAACATAATTCCATTATTAGCGGGGACGTCTACGTGATATATTATCAAGTTAAAATTAAATTAATTTCTCCTCCCCCCCCCCACTCCGGTTTCTTCAAACCCCACCCAACCTATCTCCTGATATAGAGGATGTTTAATTAAAATATCTTTAAGTGATATACGGCATAGCGATAATGGCTGGTTCAAGGCTGATTTATCGGCATCGAGATTTATATACTTCTGCGGCGATAGTGATTATGATTCATGACTTGTTTATATTCGAAACATGTTCTGACAGTCATGTATATTTTTTTACGTATCTATACATCCGCTGCATATAATTTTATGTCATATTTTGCGTATTTTGGAATGAGCAGGAAAATTACTTGATTACTCTTGTAAAAAAAAGGGAAAACCCTATTTAAAAATCCTTTGATTTAGTTTAAAAAAAGTCTATTTTACGTTGTCACAGACGCAGATTTTTTGTATTACATGCATATTACATTTTGCTTGTACACCATAGGCTAATAAAGTAAAAAAAAAACTTTTGGAGTAAAGCGGACTTTTATAAAACGGCATAACACTCTACGAAGATAATATAAACGAAATTAAAAACAAATTGTCATACTAAACCGAAGAAAGAAAGAAATACATTTATTTACCAAAACACATAATAAACACAATATGTATAATAAATATATTTAATTGAAAATGCGCAATGTGTGTTGATAAATTGGCCGTCAGCTCAGCATGATGCTGTGACCATTATGGTCATAGCGCTGATTTTCAAAAACATGAAAACATATTGATAACGTGAGAAGACCGTGAAGACGTAGGTTTTGGCGTTTGGGATTTAATGATTGTGTCTTTTCATGAACATAATTTAATTGGAACAACAGTTGCGTCAACATTTTCATTGCGCGCTACCAACAACGGTATTTATAAGAGTTTTATCGGGCAAATTCGATTCATTGCAGCACCGCCGTGCCTCGGGATACCAATTTCCAGAGAAAATTAAATTTGCCGCTCACCCGGAAAAAGTTAAGGCTCTCTGAGCGAGTCTTACATTTTTATGTTATTTTGCACTAGGCTGGCCGTGTTTTCATTTAGTTTCATTTTTATGTTAAATTATGGTAAGTGGCCATATGGCTCACCTTATGAACTTTCTCTGTGACTAATCACGTAATGAGTTCAAAATATTTTTCGGTTTTCGTTGTTCGTTTTTTGCACCTTTTTACAAAAAAAAAACTTTAAAGTTTTAAATGAAAGTATAAAGCATTCACAATACAAACAGAATAGGATTAGAGGACGAGAATTCCCCAGGACAATTTGATAACATAAATATTGAAAAGGCAGTAAAACGCACGGACGGATTCATGCTGTACGGAAGTATAATCCGGCAATAAAACAGATTTGGGAACGTTCCCGGGTAATCCGCGATATATTAAAAGTCGTCCGTTAAGCCTCTTATGGCGTGTGCAACGTACACCTATAAATACAAGCCGAATTAATTTGTAGAGCAAATTAATAGAGCCTGAAATAGGTGCTGACAATTTTGATGCTAGAGTGTGTAAGGCTTAACAAATTGCTGTAGGTTCATTGGAAAGTATTATGATTTCATTTTCAAAAACTGCACGGCTGATTTTTCATCTCTGTATTTTAAATTTTAAATAAAATAATATGGCTGTAACAATTTGTAAAACAATGTAAATATTCAAAATTAAACATAAGTTTTTTCTTGAACTAGAGTCCATGTAAATGGCTACGTGAAACTTTCTGGAAATTGACATCTGCCATGAATTATTCACGACGCAGTAATACATAATGTATATTTTATTATGTGGAACAACGGCCCGGTTGTTTGTTGTCTATTTTAGTTAAATATTTCACTTCATCTTCTTATGTTCTTTTTATCACTACTTTTGGTAATAAGTTTTAATTTTAAACCGTTTGCTTTGATATTCAAATTTGGCTTCTGTTTTTTTTCTCAGGTATTTCTATTTAACATTTAAGATAAACTTGTGTTTGATCGCAATCTTACCATGGTAAGTGATGTGGCCGAAGGTGGTAAGCACACAAAGTCTAGATGGGAACTGGCTCACAAGTGCACCTATTGGATCACACCGATAGGTGCTTGGCGATAGATTTTCAACATGAGGGTGGTAGCCAGCCAGTCGGGTATCTACTAAATAATACCCTACCATCGTGCTGTGGTTTTCTCACGATGTTTTCCTTCACCGAAAGGTTCATTGTAGGATTCGAACCCACGACCGCGGTATCCAACGTCACTACCACTGAGCTATCATCGCCTTAAACCAAAATGCACCATTGTTGCACAGCACCTATTTAATCAAAAATCGTTATCTATTTAACATTCCACCAAAAGGCACAAAGCATTTTCTGTCAGCAAAGGTATTGAACCATACAGCCTGAAACGTATTTTCCATTGGTCGTACCAACTCGTACGTGACTTCATGTCCCGTCACTACGATCTGGGTGTCGCGTCATCAAATGTATCCTCCAATTTATAGCTAGACCAAACCACTTGTTGCACGAATTCTATCACGACATCGAATCGCAGGCAGTGGTGCGGATTCACGGATGTCACACGTTCAAAAGCTTTATGTTGAATTTAATTAGGGTTCCGTACCGCAAAAGGAATAAAACGGAACCCTTATAGGATCACTTTGTTGTCCGTTCGTCAGTCTGTCAAGACCCTTTATCTCGGGAACGCGTGGAGGTATCGAGTTGAAATTAAAACGATATACGTGGATATACTCAGGTCTACAGTCCCTTGATGCTGTGAAAAACTTCTAAGTTAACGTAAAAAAAGATACGGCCGTTTATGTAGCAGAAACGTATATTGACCTAGAATCATGAAATTTGGCAATAAGCAATGTCATGTAGCACAAGTAAAGGAATAAATCCGAAAACCATACATTTGCAATTATATCCGCAAAAAAACAACGTATCCGAAAAATATTGGTAAAAAAATCCTCGAGACTCCATTACTGTGATGAACCAACTATTTACATATCTATAAGTTTGTACAGAACCCTCGGTGCGCGGACTCTCACTTGACCAGTATTTTTTTGAGCTAGCAACACTGCTGTCTGGTATTTTTTCACGACTTTTTTACCGGGAATATTTTAGCCGATTTAGAATTGCATTCAATAAATAATTTATAAGTTATCTATTTGTCAAGATACAAATCTCGCATACAAGTCCCAACAGTTTCACTTATGCCATATCTATTACTCACACTAACAAAGCGCCAATTAATTGTAGCAACGGGACATCCCTACGCCCCCGTCTAGGGTTGTCGCTCCATGTCTTATTAGAATTAGGGTTCGAAAGTCACTTCGATTCACTTGTTGCTCACCTCAAAGCTGGTAACTGATGTTTCACGGGAACCGCAAGACTCGGCGCGTGACATCCCGCGGGATTCACTGGGTTTTGGCGTAAATGCTAAGGGAATTGGTGTCGTTGTAATGGTATTGTCACGCACAACGTATCAGCATTGTAATACAGCGAGGAAACGCTGCCAGCATCTTCGGAACCATGCCGAGGGGGCCTAACTTTTTTAATTTATTTTAGTTATTAGTTTTAGTTTTAAAATGTATTTATTTAATTATTATTAGTATCTATACAATAATCATTTTATATTTAAATGGATATTTTAAAGTAATTTATTAAATCTCTTTTGGTTTCGCTATATTAGTCTCTTTTTGTCACATGAATCCATATGAGCTGTCAAAATTGGCATAAATATTTGGTTAATAGTAGGATAAAGAAGTAACTAACGAGTAAGTATGTAGGTATACACAAAAGTTGAAAATCCTAAAAATAACTATCGATATCTCAAGACACTAAGAACAAAAACTATAACCATAGAAATGTATCGTCGTACGTACAAAAACTCTATCAATAATGTATTAATGTTAACCTAATTATTAATCGTCACAGTCACTGGCCATATATTCCTTGTAACGTCACTATTAATTAAAAAAGAAAAGTCATAAACATACTATTTAATAAAACCTTTGTGAATAGACGAAGACTATGAAGCAAACTTTAAAATTGCACCATAAAAACGTAATAGCGTGTTCTATCAGATTTTTCCGATTCAAAGGCCCGTTTTGACGTAGAGATCCTTCCGAATGGACCTATGCTTGAACATTTTCTGCGGGCGAAACGCATCAGCATATTGGCTCGTTAGTAAGACTGTCGAGAATGTAGGCACGGGTGTATGCAGCGATGTATAGTCAAGTCTTTGTGAGCGAACATTTTCGTATCAGGGCGTGTGTGAGTGCAGACACGGGGTTACAATAGGGCATTGTTGTGTTGAGTACTTTTTTGAGATTTGCACGTTGGCAGCCTTGATTTAATTGACTGCAGGAAAATCCATAGACAACGTGTTTTTTTAAATGCAGCGTAAGTTTTTAAATTTAGAGCGAAAGTTTTATTATTACTTTAACCATGCTTCCAACCATTCCTGGCTAGACGGAGACTAAAAAAATGTTTCCTTTTCCAAATGAACCCTGTGTACCTACGGTAAAATAAAATTGTATGTTATTTTGTCGTTACATATTCACGAAATCAATTGGATGGTTATATTCCGATTGTTTCCCCAAGGTTGTAATCAAAAGAAGCAATTTCGCAGCAAGTGCGAGCCGAATAAAATATTAACGACTTCATATAACATTGAAGCAGTCTGAAAAGTTATGAAATTTTCAAATATCTGCCGGAAATTACGAGCCGCGTGCGTACATTTAATATAAGTACGACACAAACATTTTCGAATTACAAATTGAATGAGTTTTTAAACACATAAAATTTTATAATTATAGTCAAGTAATTGTTTGATAAGTAGGTAAGTCACATAATTTCCATAAAATAACTGAATATTGCATAAACGAGGTAATATAATGCATTAATGAAAGTTTCAGGCAATAGTTTAGAGTAACTATCCAATAGAAGCGGGAGGCCACCCTACCCCACTTCACCCCGACCAATCTTATATAGGTACGCCCGCAAATAAATAAAAAATATATATATCGACGTTCCATTTTCAAACAAAAAAGCGGCAATTTATGCGATTAAAGGAAAACGTGAACTTACTTTTGACATTTTGGCGCGCAAACGGTATTGCATAAGAAAAACAATAATAAAGTCTTGGCGTATTGATCGAAGGGTGGCGCATGCGCCTGGCGGCTAAATTTGCAATTACAAAGTGCTCTGTGCAAATTTCGCTCGAGTTTATAATTCGGAGGCAGCCTCTAGCGGCGAGTATCGCATTCGCAAGGAACGTGCGGGAAGGAGACGGCGATAGATGAAAATAAATTTAAGTTAGATGCAGCATTTTTAAAATTTTCAGGTTTTTGCTCTCGTAGATAATTAAATGTTGTTGGTTGTTTAAAAAAAATATAAAGATATTGTGTGCGCTAAATAAAGTTTTATGAGGTTTTTCGTAAGTTTAAAGTATGGCTTTTATAATAATAGATTATGAACCTCATTCAACATTATAAAATTTATATAAATGCGTTTAGTTGCTCAGAAATTCTAAAAATTACGTACCTATGAAAAACTGTTTGTTCTTTACACATTTGCATTCCTCGGCAAGTCCAGTAGATGGAATATCATTTATTGATGGAACTACCAACTTATATGTATATTCTTTGCGGTGTTTTTTAAAATACTTAGTGTGAAATATTTTATGAAATTTATGAGAAGGAGATAGTTCGACACTTTCTTAAAAATACGTATTATTGCAGTATTTAAATACTTTAGACATCATCATGGCTTTACTAGGAGCAAATATAAGTTTTAAAACTGTTAAAATTGATTCTAAAAACTCTACTTTCAGGCTTTGTAATAATGTAGGTATATTCTTCAAATAATGTTGCTTACAAATCTATGTATGATTATTTCCATGAGTTATGCTCACTAAAAATAGAGCAATTGGAAACATAAACTTACTTAGAAATACATTCAACAATTACCGGAATACTCAGATAATTTGATTTAAAATGTCTTCCTTTATGGAGCACGGCAGTGCTTTAACCAAGTTCATTAATATAAAACGGTAAAGTGAAAAAAAAACGGTAACATTGCGAATGAACTTTGTTATTATATGATCTTTTTCTTAAATTCCTATATTAAATACAAATTTTAATTAAAAAGCTTTTGTCAACCGCTCTCATTCGAATTCTCATTTCTTCGGTAGGTAAATTATTTAGTATCGGCCAATCATCTAAGCCATCTAATTGATCTTCCGCATTGGGAAATCCAAATTGACTAATCAGTCTCACCGTTCACCTATCCAAAACCCGTCTACCTACATCGATTCTAGACAGCTAAGTCTAGCCTTTAGGTAGGAAGTGCAACGCAAGTGCAGGCAGGGTGGGGTGAGGAGGGAAGGGAAGGGGTGGGGAGAGGTCCCAGTCTCGTTGCCATAGCAACCACAAGATGGCGCCCGCGAAATTAGTCCGTCTGCAGCCTTTATGCGTCCCGTCTTCATTATGTCGGATTTCAATTTATTTCCGAATTGAACCGCTCGGATTAGATTTTCTATTAGTTTCTGCTAAGCTTTGGTATGTATGCAGTATTTACTGGATATCAATTAAGTAACACCATTATGTTCTTATACAAATATGCATACATCTACCAACTAGGTTCCTATCGAAAAATATACCAACGACGTTAGATTAGAGATGTTTTTTTTATTCTGGATAAGCTTTTGTTTGACCACAATCTCACCATGGTAAGTAATGATGTGGCCGAAGGTGGTAAGCACACAAAGTCTAGATGGAAACGAGCTCTCAAGTGCAGCTGTCGGAACACACTCATAGATGCTTGGCGACAGATTTTCAACTTGAGGGTGGTAGCCAGCCAGTTGGGTACACCGCCCTAAAGTGCCCTATCACCGTGCTATGGTTCCATGTTTTCCTTAACCGAAAGCTCAAGCTCATTGTAGGATTCGAACCCACGACCATCGCCGCGGTATCCGACGTCACTACCACTGAGCTATCGTCGCTATAAATTGGTATTTGGATGTAGAAGTCTAGTGACATAAGGGAGCTCAGCCAGCAAGTCCATGATAATGGAGCGGCTAGCACAAGGGCTGATGGTTGGACAGTTGAAGCTATTCCCCGGTCCTCAAAGACAAGTTGGACACTGTTCTCTTGTCTTCGGACTGTTGGAAGTTCTTTCAAGACATCTACTACGGAGAGTACCTACTTGTGCCGCAGTCAGAATAAAACTGACTATGGGGTTGCGAGGATACTGCGCAGAATATGCTATAGAAGTGCCTACTGTCTAAGGAATCACGTGATTACCCCTATCTTCACAATAGGCTACGACCATGTCATCTTACTGCAAGCTGTTTATGTTGCTGAAGGTAACTGCATGACAAGACTGGAAACCTTTCATAGATTTCCCGGTCCTTAGCTATAGAGCTGGGTGGAAAAGGCCTCTTAAACAACTTATAGGGTTCAGAGATATCGCCGACACTACAAACCGAATCAGATTCCAACTTCGATTTTAATTAACTCTAAATTAATATTTTTACATAGGTATTATTATGGTAAAACTTGCTAAATAACTAAAAATAATATATTTCATCCGCCGAACGTACGAATGGCGATGGTGTTATGTAATTGTTGAATTTATCGAACGATTGCTATTCTATTTCCGGCCTTATTATTAGTTACAGAGAATCAGTTACGTTCAGACAAACTGGCATATCGAGGATCTGTTTTATAATGGAATAATCATCTGGATGTTTAAATGTAGCAGATAAAAATATGAAATCGTTTTGGATTGCACTCAGTAGATAAAAAAAATACCGAATGAAACTGGGATTTTGCGGGAGAATACTCTTTTAAACTTCGATCGATAATTTAAAATGGATTACAGCTCGGGTTACTCAGTTATCTATTTTAACTAGCAACATTTTTCTTCAGCAAATAAAACTGAATTTACAATTTCTACGAACCAATTAAGAAGTTGAATCATTAATCAAATGAAATTAGTGTCGCGTGTTTGACTCTTCTGACTCCACTGAGTGATGGATGGGGGATAGATATAAATAAAAAAAATTCATGGACTTTATTTTAATAAAAATAAAAAGTTTAATTAACCTAACAAAGATAAACAATTTTGCTTTAATATTACGATCAACTTGGCATAATTAAATAACACATTTGTTTATGTTTCGTTATAATATCAGGCTTATAGACATCAAGTTGCTTTTTTAATTAGTTGCTAGGTTCAAATATATTTTAATAATGTTTTTATATTGAATTTAGCCGAAGGCTAGGCACTACCCACTAACTAGCCAAGGGTATGTAGGAATATGCATATGGTAGGATCCGAACTATTACCAAACCTGTTTCATGACAGTTATACAACTGCGGACAAATCTGGACTAAAAGATTTTGTCGACTATATCTCATAAAGATGACTATGGTTAGTCTATGTTTTCTTTTAGCTGTTGGGGTCCAGGCAGTGTGTAAGTATGTGTGTTTCCACGCATGAGTGCTCTCGCAAACCACATACATTCTAACGGCTCTAAAATATATTTTCATTTTTTTTAAATAATATCGCTTCTATAATAAAGATTTTTTTGTGTATTGGCCACTGCCATTCAACTTAAAAATGTTGCCAGATCAATTAAATAAATTGGCTGCAACATAATCATCGTACCTACAGTTTATTTTGAGCTCAACAAACGCCTTTGTAAAAGTTCCGGAGAAGACTGGTGCAATCTTTCTCTACACTCGAGTCGTTAGTGGGAAAACTTCGCTTTGTATTTTTGAGTCCTGTCGTGGACTTGTAGACCCGAGACAGGCGTGTTCAGAGCGTACCATTGGTTCGTGTGTTTAAGTGAAATGTTATAGATAAGTTTTTTAAACTTTTGATATTGCTTCTGACGTTGACATTCGAAAATGGAAGATGAGTTTCGAAATCGTGGTATTGGATAACACATAAATAAATAAACACTTTTTTATTTTATTTTTTAGGGTGTCATAGTACTTCTCGACGTAGATCGATGTTGATCGTAAATAGCTCACGATCTATAATACTCTCATTGGACGTGCTAGTTTACCTTATAAGTTTAGTCTTTGAACTAAAGTTTTAGTTTTTACGGAACTACTGTTTCAGCTGTCTGTTTTAGCTGCGTAAGTGATACAAAACGTCAAAATTCGTAAACAGTTTTTTTTTAAATTCTGGATAGGCTTGTGTTTGACTACAATCTCACTATGGTAAGTGATTATGTAGCCGAAGGTGGTAAGCACACAAAGCCTAGATGGGACCTGGCTCTCAAGTGCAACTGTCGGAACACACCGATAGATGTCACTTACCACTGAGCTATAATCATCAAATATTACACTAACAACAACGACCCGTGATCCCGTTTCACTATACAAACTTTGGACCCCCGTTTCATCCCCTTAGCTGGTGAATTTTGGAAAATACTTTCTTAGCGGATAATAACTATCTGCGTGCCGAATTTCAACGCAATCCGTTCAGTGGTTTGAGCTGTGTGTTGATAGACCAGTCAGTCAGTCGGTCAATATACAGAAGATTCTGTGAAAAAAAAAACTGAATAATTTTACTATTTTAAATGAGCGTTTTTATAAAGCGAATTTTAAATTGTGAAAGAGAACAAGTAGTAAGGGTCAGACATCCATATCGTAAAAGCGCTCTTTGAATGTGAATACAAAACATTTTGTATTCGTTATTTTTGTTTTATTATTCGATGTTGGAATACATTAGCTAATCAAACTGCAGCGCAAACTATGTTTAGCTTACATTAAATTACATTTGAAAATAGTATCATGATGGATAGCCGATAGCTCTATCGTAACTTTTTAATAACTTAGCTAATCCATTACTCTATCTAGATAGATATTAATGAATAGTTGTGTTTTAATTAGACTTCAATTTCAATATATTTATAGAGCTAAGTATAAGTTACTTCTATTATAAATATACTTACCTACTACCTACCTATTCAGATGGAAATTATTTGATATTTTAATGTCTGGTGAATTTAATTAGAGATTTTATTGTCAAAAAACGACTACAAAAAAAACGGATCACCGTTTCTACAAAATAATTAAATACGTAAACAGTTACGAATATAAACAGAAAGATCTTTACTAATTGTATAAACACGTTTGTTTACATTTACACTTTGCTTGCAGTGAGCGCAGCACTAATAAATTTGTTCCATCACGGAATCAATTTGAACTGAACTTTAAGGTCAACGGCATTGCGCTGCGACTATCATAACAACACAGTCCGCGTAATTCCAATTACAAATTTACAAATTTCGAATCCCACTCGATTCCGAACGAACAGGTGGCAACCCTCGAGGCGTATGCGGAAAAATCTCCACAATTCTCCGCTACCAGTTAACCCGTTAAATGCCAAATCGACAATATACATTGCACATTTTGTTTGACAACTATCGCAGTCGATGTTCGCTCGAGCGGTGATCGAATTTAAAGTACGTGAATAACTCGTCATTTGATAGGTCGTCCCGACTATTAATCTCGGTGAATGGGGTTTGTATTTACTCCAGTGCCTGTTGGCCATGAACTGGACGCCCCAGCAGGTTACAGTTTATTCCTATATTCGGACATTTTGTGCTGAAATCGAGAGTGACCTCGTTTTTGTGTTGCCGTTTGATTTATAACTGTTGCGAAATATAGGTTTTCCATTTTAATGGATGTGTCAGTGTCATTGAGACGGTTTCCTGGTGGAAATGGGTCGATGGATTGTATCCGTGACATCGGAAAGGTCACGTTTTTCACAGGAAATCGAGTTGATTATGTTTGCATCCTACAATTAGATAAAAACAGTTGTTCCTATCCTATCTATTACAATATAATTTGAAAGGTATCAAAGCACAATGTAATATGTAGGTAGGTATATACTTATTTATATTACACAAATATAGCTGAAATTCCGCATTCATGAGTAGGTATTTGACTTTAATCGTAGGGTAGTTTTCATTGTAGTTACAGCGCCCTCTTTCGAGTTGAGTTATGTTTAAAGATAATGAATATGATGGTTAATTTATTAGTCAACAAAAACATAAAGGTACACATAACATGAAAGAAATGAAAGAACAAAAAAAGGATAGGTAAGAAAGTAAGGTAGGTAGGTACTCACGGGTGTAGTCGACGCGCGCCCTCTGCCGCGGCCGCGCCGAGACTCGCTCTTCACCGTCTGCAACGTCCCGTCCGGCCCCAAAATAAGCTATAACAACACAGACACACCACAGACTTAACATAAAGCAAAAATAAAGTAAGTAAAATAAAGAATGTTAACACAAAAGGGAAATAAAAATGAATAGACAAACATGCAATGGAGTTAAAGGTTAGATGGCGACAGATTAGTGGTTTTTAGTAAATGAACTTGAAAAACTTGAAAATGATTAACTTGTGAATTAATAATTATTATGAAATAAAATTCATAAACGTACGTACCTACATTGTTTAATTATATTTTACGTATATTTTCGTATCAACGCCATCTAGGTCTACTATTAATGAACGATCATGCCAGACACTACGTTTCAGTCCACGTTACTTGAAATAGTATTAGTTCCGCTATTCGACGGTAGATAGCGTACATATTATGTTCGTGGAGATGGCGCTGCCGTACTTAATTATTTTATATTTTAAAATTCTCCGATTCCCTATCATAATGCTTTTTAACCACTCTCCCCATTAAGATTGTAAGACATGTATTATTAGGTTCTCCAGACAAAGATGTGAAAAATGTAAACTTCGCCGTTAAAAATACAGACACCTGTGAGATATCATTTCTATTAACCCCATTGTACACCTAGTAAACTAAAATCCTGTTAGAGAATTTAATCAATGAAAGCATAACAATACTTTCGAAAAAGGATAAACGAAAACACGATTTGTTTGGCAGCAACCCAAAAAGTTTCTGCTAATCATTAATCTGTAACACTTTTGCGGAAATTATTGATGACACGTTTAAATGTCAGATGAAATGACAGCTGTCATTACCCGCATTCGAAGAGCTAACGAGCTTCTTCATATTATTATTCTAACAGCACTAATTAAATTGGAGTCCTGAGCGCTACGAACGAATAAATAAATATAGTTTCTGTTGCCGAGCACATGGCATGGAGTCACACCTGGCGTTTTAGTTCGTTACTCTTGTTTTTGTGTTAGAATGCGCACGACATTTGTTCTGTCGTCAACTCGCTCTAACATCACCTATCTCTTTCATTTTGTCT
Source organism: Ochropacha duplaris (assembly GCA_951361185.1). Taxonomy (NCBI): domain Eukaryota; kingdom Metazoa; phylum Arthropoda; class Insecta; order Lepidoptera; family Drepanidae; genus Ochropacha; species Ochropacha duplaris. The sequence continues at coordinate 11,808,737 of OX592696.1, read as the reverse complement.
ATTCTCATTCAAATGGGATTTAGTAATAATTATCCTTCGAACAGGTCCAGCATTTTCGTTTGCCATTGAGATTTGATAAAATGAATAAACATTACGGCGGTTTAATGTTTAACAGCTGCTCTACTTACGTGCCATAACCGGTTGTAAAGATATTATAAAGGAAAATAAACTACACACGTAATAAAACATTAAAAATTGAAATATATTATGTACCTAATAACGTTTTTCGCTTCAGAGTTTATATACATTTGTTGAAAGACATTAATGTTTATACTAAATACTGGACTGCTTGTTTAAGGTACTTGCTAATCAAAGACAAATTGTTATAAGTATTAATATGTGAAAATTTACTTGAAGTTTTTATCTTTGGTAGACGAAAAGTTCTAGGCAGCTGGTGTTTGTATATACAGAAAAAAAACGAATGGCTAAGTCAGATAAGTATTTTAATTAGTTTAAAACATAACATTATGCTCCTAATGGCAGATGACATATTTTATAATTATTGAAATTTATATTTATAGTTTAGCGCATTAGAATCGCAAGCACCTTTGGCAGTTGGTCACGCATAGCAACACTGACAGTAATTAAAGCTGTCAAAATATTACAATATACGTATTACACATAATGTACTCGTATATAGATTGAGAATCAGAATCTATGATTTGAAAATAAACTCTAAGTCAATTGTCCACGATTCAAATTGTGATTGTTATATTTGTTATAAGACTTATTTCCTAGACTCTGAGTGTGTTCTAGTTTCTACTGTAGATCTTTAACGATAGCTGCCATATTGACTTTTAATTTGATATGTCACAAGAAATATACAGTAGCATTTAAATATAGCTCTTTCTGTGCTTGTTTGGTTTTCATGGCCAAACAGATTTTAATAAAATTTGCCACGAAGATATCTTGAATCCATGGAAAGGACGTAGGCTACTTTGTGTTTTAAAATCCCCTAAGCAGATGAAATAAAATTACGCGATACTAGAATTCAAAATGGACGAATGTTAGTGTATTTAAAAATATCATAAGAGGTAATTCTCCTGGACATAGCAATATGTCCATAGACGATGGTAGTAGAAGACCAGCCAGCCTGATGACTATCAAAATTTTTAAAAATCTGCTTCTCGATACCAATAATCTCGATTCTAATACCAATCGATTGAATTTAACTTTTATCCAGTACATCTTACAATATCCAACCGTTTTATGCTAAAAGCCTAAAACTGTAGAAGTGCTACTCAAAGTTAGTAATTTGCCGCGTGCGTGGCATGAGTAGCATTACTCGTAACGCGTGGGCGTTGTGGATTGAACAGGAGTCGTCAAGAGTGCGTGGGCACACACGTTGAGGTAGGTCGGCTCCACACGCGACGTTTCATTAGGCCATTGGTGAAAATTATTGTACAGTTTTTTTTTTGTGTTGTTGTTGAAAAAGTCGATCTAGGAAAATCTTCTGGGAGATGTAATCTATGAAACAAAAAGGTTATTTTTGGAAGTAAGAAGTAGTAATGATTATTTAATTAATGGATGGAATTGCCATAATAGTAAATTATGTTAGCTGTAAATATATCCTCTGTAATGTATACGACCTTGTTTAAATGAACATAAAGAAACATGTTGTAAAGTTAAGTTATATAAAACAAAAACCATTTTGAAGTCGAGCATCCGCTGAAATTGTAGCGGCATGATGGATGGAAGCGGCAGTTATTTAAAATCGGTTAAAAAGGCAGGTGCAACGTATCGCCCAAGATAATAAACGCGAAAGATAATCTCGAACGTTAATCTGTACACTAAAAATAACAAGTTTAATTGGAATGTGTGCTGTTTCGTTTCGGTGGTCCGTTTTTGCGGACCGTTAGTAAAATTACAGTGGGGGTATGTTTAGTGCCGCTACTCGTCGACAGATGGCGTGTAAACTAATTTGCGGAACTCCGCCCGCGTAGACGCGAATGCGGTGAATACGAGTAATTTACCTACATGGAATTTAGTTATTATTCTTTCTTTCATTTTAATATTTGCTCAGCCTGTGAATTTTGTTCAGTATGATTAAGTATTTCTATTAAACTTTTAAGCACTTAAATAGTTAGTAAATGAAATATATTTTCACATTTAAGTATAAAATATAAATTCTCATCACTCTTTTTAAACTTCTTCCCAAATCCCAACACCCGGCCTTCACAATAAAATATGTACATGTGAAAAATCGTAAATGTGTTTGCAATTGAATATCCCAAATCGCTGGTGTAGTTCGATACAATGAGCATTGAATCGAAATGTCCTGTGACTTGAATTCTAAATACACTCGCAACAGGAGCCAGACTCCTTCCATCTTAAATTGCCGATATTCTGGTACACGGCAACGGTAATTCTTTGTGTCTGCGACAACTCAGCAGTTTCGCCAACTTGAAAATCTCGAAATGGGATTTGAAATGGCGTTGACGGCACACACTTCAATCGAAAAACAACTGCAACCTTTGAAGTCTGAATTTGTGCAGTCGGAAGTATCTGTTAGCGTCCACAAAATGGATGTTTTGAGATGTTGATGTTAAATGCGTATCGCGTGCGTAATTGAGAGCTGAATTGCTGCGCAGTTTATAAATATGTCTGCAACATTATGACATTTTGATTTTGATATAAAAGTAATTTGAGAAATTGTGTTTTGGAGATGTCAAACATTAGGGAGAGATTAACTTATTTTGTACAACTTTTTGAAAAGTAAAATAATATTTTATTTTTAAATTTAAGCATTTTATTTAAGAAACGATTAACAAATAAACTCTACTCGGTCGTAAAGCATAATTGAGAAGGCCAATTTAAACTATTGTTTGAATAATTAATATTGACAGATCTTTTATTAAGCCAAATCTTTAGAGTAGGCAAACTAAATGAGATAAGGTTTTCAATGGACATTTCTATATTAACTACATCATTTATTTGTGTCCTTTATTTCAAAATTTCTATAAATATCAAACTTTTCGTGGAACATTGCTCTCATAAATCCAGGTTTCTTACAATAAAGATTTATTACCCACTCTAGGACAAAGAAAAAGAGAACTACTTAAATGTCATAAATAAAACTTTCTATCGTGTTCAGGATGAAATGTTTTGTTAGTTTCCACATTGGACGTTGATTGAACGTATTCAAGTGTTAAATTAGTTCTAGTTGTGAACTCCGTATAGTTTATAGACCAAGTTTATCCAGAAAGTTCTTTACGGGCACGAGATTGAAATTATTGTGGGATCGATTTTATTTGCTACGACTTGAGTTGATGGAAGGAGTTTAATTCAATCATATTATTATGCTATGCTACCTATTAAAGAAATCAGTAGGGACTGGGACAAGAGACAACGAAGCAGGCGGGTCACCTGATGGTAAGTCAATCAATACCCTCGCCTATAGACATTAGCAATACCAGTACCAGCGAGATTGCCAATTACTTATTACAATGCTTTAAAGGCAACTCACTGGCTCTCAAGTACAACTGCCAGAATACATCAACAGGTGCTTGGCAACAGATTTTCAACTTGAGGGTGGTAGCTAAGCTATGTTTACGTGGTTTAAAGCAAGTTTAGTGAAAATATGATTTTAAATATGTTTGTCAATTTCTAATCAAATAACGATGGCGGGAGATCGTGCGAAGAGCTGTGTCTGCCTCTACCACCGATGTAGGCGCCTCAACGTGACCACGGCCGCTCTGCCAAGAGCGTAACGACAGAGAAGAAAAATCAAATAACAAAAATGCATGGGACTGTTTAAACCTGAGTTTTACTGAACTTGCTCTAATCGTCTTCTGTAATTAAACCGATGTAGAGCTTATAGCTATAAATCCTTTTCTATCAATAGAGCTATAGTAGGTATTATCTTCATAAGCGTGTGTAATATTTCTGTACTCAATCTCGTATATTTGCTTAAGTCACATTATGCGTCGGGTGCTGACTTGCCGAGCAATTGAGCGTGAAAGACGCTGGCAAACATGAAATTAAAACAAATTGGTGTCCCCTAAGCGATCGATCCCCATCCTCCCCAAGGTTACAGGTGTTATTCACTTACATCACATGAACTAAGGTCGAGGGGTTCTTAGAGTTAGAGGGGCGTGGGTGGCAAATTGCCCAAAAAATACTTGTCATTCGGTTATTAGTTATTCATTTTAATTTAATGTTATGGTGTAGTAATTATGTTTTATGGCATCTTGTCAATTAGGTTGTCTCGAGGAGTAAGTATGTTTTTGGTTAATCCCGCCTGCGTGGCTGCCACCCTCATTACAGAACTTATATTATATATAATAGTGTTCGTGATGAAAAGCTGTTGCAAAGCACCTTAAAGGTTGTTTTAACACTGCTGTTAAAACAAACTAACCGAGAGATTAGTCTTTGGGTGCTATCGCCTTGACCCTCATCACTTACCATGTTGAAGATTGTGGCATCCATGTAAAACACAAGTTTGACGAAAATTTTAGTTTGAAATTTGATCAAATTTAGTTGCAATCGTTATCAATTAAATATTATTCTGTGAAACGTAAATTCTTTCCAGTAAGTACAAGTTGGCCCGATAATTCAATCAGTCTCCAAACAAATTGACTCGCTCGACTGACGAGTGCTCCGTGTAAAGGTTGTGTACATTACCGCAGTTTGACGACAAAACAGCTAGCTAGCTTTTGTTTTTTAAAAAACTTTAAACAATAACATTGGCACTACATACATACAATTTCTTCATATTTTAACAAAAGCATTTTATTTTGCATTAGGAATGAAATTAAGGCTTCCTAGCGTCCACCATACTGGAAAGCATCGAGGTCAGTCACTGTGACTAACATTGAGAAATGTACCGACTTTGTTAAACCCAAAGAAATTTAAATATAGATACAATAGAACGGCTATCAGAAGAAATGTCATAGAAAAACTGTGATCCCAGTCCATGCCTCAATGTCGCCATCTATCTTTGAATAGCAAACATACGTGATAGGGATGTTACCAAGCATTCAGATATTAGGTATCGACTATCGATAATAAAAGACGTTTATTTGTTCACATTTACATACACAATAGAATAAAACAAATACAAAAAATATAAAGCAATAAAATGTTATTATTTATTTTCAAAATTATTTTTACATATAAATTATTATTATTAAGTATGGTTAGGACTGCATCACCTAGATTTCGAGAGTGTTCTGACCTATGTTTCAAGAAAATCGGCTCAGTTGTTTGAAGATCTTTTTTTAGGGTTCCGTACCCAAAGGGTAAAAACGGGACCCTATTACTAAGACTTCGCTGTCTGTCTGTCTGTCTGTCACCAGGCTGTATCTCAAGAACCGCGATAGCTAGACAGTTGAAATTTTCCTGCCACTATAACAACAAATACTAAAAACAAAATAAAATATATATTTAAGGGGGCTCCGATACAACAAACGCGGTTATTGCCGGCTTCTCAGCAAAAGCAACCTTCCGAACCGTGCATTAGAGTTATTAGAATCTGACAATTCATAAGTGAAGCGCCTGTGAAGGCCTATTTGGATGAATAAACATAAACATAAGCCAACTGGTCCAGAAAGCTGTCAGGTGGTAGCGTGCCCAGAATACTTGCAGCACTGACTCTTTGAATGGTAATGCTAATACGTTGCAAAGTATTCGCCAGCACTCCGGTCACGTGACGCTTCGATGAGGCGTTTAGCGATGACACGGTAAACGCGGTGAGCAGCTGGTCCCCACGGCCCCATTGTCTCAACCCCAAACGACTCAACTATCAAGATTGCTATACTTGCGCCGTTTGAGATTCTCAGCGCAAGTAGCGGTACCATCTGCCCTAACTGCGGACTCTGGAAGATGAGACGGTGCCAAATTGTCGACACAGGTAGCGTCCCACACTAAAGGCCGACCCATCTTCCAAGGAATCAAAGTATCAGTAGAATCCATACCGTCGAGTCGCTTGCCATCATCACGCACCAGCCCACGACTACGGCGAAGAGTATATGTAAATTTTGGTACAGGCAGTATTTGAGGATGGTATAAGCAGAATGAATATTAATTTGAAGAAGACGGTCCGAAAAATCATTAAAAGTTTAATTATTTTCTTCAATGAAGTCCGAAAAAGAATTACCTCATAAAATTTTATCGATAACAAAATCGATAAACAACATTCATCTCTTACAAGGCATGGTTAAGCTACTCAACAATAGCGGGCGTATATTACAAAATTTGCAATTTTCTAGAACTATTTATAAAATATATTGAGTTCTAATTAATTACTGAGTAAATATAAATAATACTTACGAAAATAAACCGATGTTAGGTCCAGTCGTTTTACCATATCGCGATTTGCAGTTTCGTAATGCGTAACTCGGCATATTTTCGCAGAAAATGTTTTTTTTTGTGGACACAAATACGTCTTGACATGCAGTGGTGAGTATAATAGTCATCTATCGGTGAGTGGTGCCAAACTAGACTTATGTACTCCAGAGTACATAAGTATTTAAGTTTTGGATTACGATTTTGTTCGCTATGTCCGGTCTATAGTATAAGTTTAAAGTCTTTGGTTAAACCGAATTAGGTAACGATGAAAAATCTCTCCAATATAGCAATACCCTATAGACCACGATTGGCTATTGTTTAATACAACCGCCGAGGACACGGCCGGGTTTTTTTTATCCTGTCGACAGCGGAAGCTCAATTCAGTGCAATCACGACGCAGGCGTGGTAGACCACGCATACTGGTTGCACTCACGTTGGTGGTGGCGCCTCTGGCGGGGAATAGCGAAACAAATGTCACGGAATTTTTCGTACTTACTATACTAATTTAATGAAAGTATTGTTAAAATTCATATCGTAAAGTTACATATTGATATAACACTACACGGTTACACGCGCATTCGAGATGAAAAGTATAATGGGACATACACAAGTTATAAAAATAAGTAAAAGTGGGTTGGTATGTTGGTTGGTTTTTTGACAGTGAATTTTTCATACAAAAAATCGTTTAGCAGCTTGGGTCATTTTTGCACACTATAAAACAAGCGATTTTGAACCATTCTGTGAATTTAAATCAATTTGACCACAGTTGTGGGTTGGTTACCGTTTGCATAACAATATCCTGTAGCTTTCTATTAATGAAATAATTTTCAAAACCGGTTCGGAGATTACCTCCTACATCCAAACTTACAGACGATTATCTCTTTATAATTAATTATTTATTAGTTATAAGGTACACGTAATTTAGAAAAATATTTTAAAGAAGGCAACCACAAAAGAAATATTTTTGTAACTATAGCGAAGTGTACCTATAAATTAAAAAAACCGGCCAAGTGCGAGTCGGACTCGCGCACGAAGGGTTCCGTTAAAATGGCAAAAAAAACACGTTTGTTGTATGGGAGCCCTCTTAAATATTTATTTCATTCTGTTTTTTGTTATAGCGGCAACAGAAATACATCATCGGTGAAAATTTCAACTGTCTAGCTATCGCGGTTCTTGAGATACAGTCTGGTGACAGACAGACGGACGGACAAACAGCGAAGTCATTGTAATAGGGGCCCGTTTTTACCCTTTGGGGACGGAAAAGCGTATTTCACTATTCAATTAACACACCTTTAACAACAGCGACATTAAACCAAAGAAAGCGGCTAAGAACAAACGCCTTTATCATTGCAGTTGTTATTAGAAAACAATGCTAAAATGCCAAGCGACGTGAACCAGTGGCAACTGAATCTGTGCATAGCGTGTTGTTTAATTTAACAAATTGAACCGTCATCCGCTGAGCAAAGTGGCGGATATATCATGATGCCAGTACTCAATGACGCACATCATGGACGCAACCAGAGAAGGAATTTTTTTTTCTCTGTACCGTAAAGGTTGCATTACTTATTTTTTTATGATTTGTATTCCACTAAGTAAACATGTTTAAAAAAAACTTACATATTTTACGTTATCCCGCGTGACTCGGGTCGCATAGGAATGTGATCGGCTTCCTTTTTCTAATTCAGTTTTCTTAACTGTGCTTCACTTTAAGTGCACGGGGCTCTATCTACCTTTTTTTTTGGTCTGAGTTTCTATTTAGTTTCTTTTTTAGTGAGATAGTGGTCAAACACGATACCTATAGTTAATAAAAAAAAAAAACCGACTTCAGACTTTTTGGCGGGAACTTGTGAAGTGACGTTGTGTTTTCGTTTTATTTTCATTAAATTCGTGTATTTTGAGTTTTATTGAGTAATTTCGGTGATGTTTTGTCCAATAAAGATCAATCTAAGTGCACAAGTGAAGTGAAATGAAATGAAAGCGTGTATCGTGACTTTCCAGGTTGTCCCAAAAAGTCCATGAAATGTTTTAGTGGAATAGCCGCCAATTTCACTAAAATTAGACCGGTTTTTTTGTTGGACGAGGACTAGACTTTACAGTGAAAGTGACAATAAAACGTGACTTAACATAAAATATGAATATTTAAAATAAAGAAATGGGTTAAAGGTCTTGATACCAAGCCATAAATCTTCTTAAAAAAAAAAACGACTTCAAAACTTTACGTACAAAGAAACGTCAAGGAGAACAATAAATATTCGAATGATTTAAATTTGGAATTCGTGTTAAGCTCACGTTGATTGGCGGGTGAGTCAGACGCATTGTCCCATTGCCGTTTGCGATGTCTGATTCATCGACATAAAACATGGTATTTGGCGCGAATTTATGATGAAGATGAACAATGAAAATTATCGCCATTATGCAAAACAGGGTTTAAATTAACTACATGTTAACGAAAATTACACCTACTATTAGTTGGATAGAGTTTTCATTCAAATTATGTCAGATAGAAAAAAAAAGTTATGTGCTAAATTCACAATTCACCAAAAGCCAATGATGGCGAGACTAAAAAACATCGTACCTACATATAACAAAAAAACTGAATATCTGCGTTCGAAATTCAAAACGTGTCATTTATTTTTTATTCATACCTTATGTAAACAAAAACAATACATAAGCAATATGGTGGATGTCACACGGCAAAGTTCAAGGGCCCGGTACTGACCTCGGTCACGACCGGGTATGCCCGGCTATGGCCGTTTTCCCGGGTATTTGCGACCATTTTATGCGGGTCGACCCCGGGGCCTTGAGAGGGCCCTATCCTTTTCCTGCCATCGCGTTTACGAGGAAAGGGACCTTTATACGTAAATAAAATATTGGATCTAACAGTTCTCATTTCTTTGAAGAGTAAAGGTTTATTTAGGCACAAAGGTAAGAATATTAAAGTAGGTTTTCTTTACTAAATTAATAAAAGAAAATCTTCACTTCAAAATAATAGCCGAGCAGTTTCTTATTCGTTTCATATAAAATTTATATGAAACGAATAAGAAATCTAAATCGAATTTTTCGATTTAGAAATCTCTGTGTTGTATTAAAAAAAATACTATATACTAATACTAATAAATAATTGACTCCAACCTTATTTTCTTTCAAATTTTTTTTACAAAAGTTTTTACGAGTTACAATGTAATTTTCACTTAATTCAAATGACAATAAACTTAATATAAAACAACAATTGCAAAGTTAGACAATGCTATAATATAACTCAGCCTGAACAATGAAATGTTAAGAAACTCTAGATTTGTGGTGGAAATTAACGGAATAAATTCATATAACTTTGTCAAGCGAATGTCGAAGCATTTTAATGTAAATTAGAATTCTTTGCGAGACGCAATAAGAACTTAGCGGTCCTTTTAAGAAACTTTATGTTTAGTAATAATAGATTATCGAATAAAAAGTTCTATTGCTATATTAATCTCACGATAACATACTAAATTTTCCCTATCCGAATGCGACGTCACAGATCATATGGGGTCGACTAATGGAGAACTCACTCTGTCCTGTTTTATCACTCCGTCTAGACGTGTGGGACATTGATGGACATTTAACAATTATACCTTCATGCAGTCGTTGCATTATTTATGCGGTTCCGCAGTTTCAGTTGAATTCCAGCGGGAATATGTGGTATTCCCTGAATTAATAAATACTCTATGATGGCACCGAAAAATGCTTTTATTCTTCAAGTGACAACCAGGCAGGCGGGTCACCTAATGGTAAGTGTATACAGTCGCCTATAGACGCCTTTTTACAATGCCTTAAAGGCATCTGGATCAAGTGTAACTGCCGGTACATATGAACAGGTTGGCGACAGATTTTCAAGAATGTGGTCAGCAAGTCGAATGCGAACCCACGACTCGCTGCTGTTCTGCTCCGACGTCTCTACCACTGAGCTATCATTGCCTTAAATATAGACAAGACTATTTACCCCCTTCGCACACGGCGTCGTAGCGTAAGCGTATCGTAATCCGCGCGTAACGATACGCTTACGATACGACTACGCTTACGATCATAGTATCATTGACATAAACCACTGTATTAATTAGTATTGTGCTGAGGTACGCAAGGTAATCTATCCTAATATTATAGAAGGGGTAAAGTTTGTAGTTTTAGATAGGAGGTAATTCCGGAGGTAAAATCCGATAATGAAAATTCTTTCACTAATAGGAGGCTACGTTATCCCTGATTACTATAGACTACTTTATCTTGAAAACGCAGGTAAAACCGCTAGGCGAAAACTGGTTAGTTATAAGTGGGTAAATTAATGATTTTTCTTTCATCTTTTCTATACAGATTAATGAATTGCAAAAGTGTTTGTCGCGACGCATATTAGATACCCCAAGTGTTATTAAAAAAAACACCGGCACCCGTTATGATGATTAAAAACCTGGGAATTGAGAAGCGCCGAATATTTATGCGAGTCGTCATAAAACCAACCGTTTCTCTACTCGAATGTACTCAGAAATGAAAAAAGAAATAGAAAAGTGTGAATAATAGTTAGAAGCACTCCGTTGGAAATGAAAACTGAAATGACTCCGAGGTTGGTGTTAATGTATACGTTTGATGAGTAGGGTAGGGCGGGGCTAGTTGAGCAAATTTTTACTTGAACGGATGTAGCTCCTTAATGATAAGTCTCAATAAATTGTTATGCGGCTTGATGGATTTGTTGTTTATCGCTTAACAAAAGTGTCAATAGTATTTTTTTGTAATAAGTAAAATTTAAGAGCTACAGCTGTTTTAATGCAGAAAGTCAAGTACGCTCAATGTACCCCATAGGTGGGGTAAGTTGAGCAAAGGTGTGGGGCAAGTTGAGCACTAAGAAAGTATAATGAAACCATAGGTTCAATGTTGACTAGTGATGAAATAAAATAAGTGTTTAACAATCAGTCCTTTATTTATAGTCTTTTAGTGACAGAGAAAACAAAACTTATAGTAATTTTCTTTGAATAATTAACCAAAAGTAGAATCAACAAAACAATAACGTATCTTAGGAATAACTTCACCATTAGATTCAGTCTTTCTGTTTAAAATCAGACTTATTTTTTTATATTATTACTCATATACTTAGCTTATATCTTAAAAATAATAATTAATCTTTGGAACTTAATGGTAATTGTCTTAGTGACAGAACAACAAAACTTAAAGTAACTATGCTCAATTAACCCCAACCCAGAATTTCAAAATAAAAGTGAGGTTATAAAAAAACCGTGAGAATTATACCCAGAACCTCTCTGCTTAACAAAAGTACGATAATTATATGGAAGATTAACAGTTACCTGATTAAAAACAAATAACATTTGACTAATACAGACGAAAACTTGCGATAAATGACGTTTTTAATTTTTGGTCTTAAAATAAACAAAACGCCCGTGCGCCTCACTCGCTTACCCAGCGGCCACTAGCGATCGCGTGATGTTTACCCCTCCCGTGCCTCCCTCTTTCCGCCATACGATGACTATACGTACGGTGAATAGTTTTCGAGATATTTCGATTGCCCAACTTGCCCCTATGCTCAACAAGCCCCGCTCTACCCTACTGTTTTTAATGTTACCCAACATTAAAACAATCTGTTTCTTATTGTGAGAGGGGTGACAAGAAAGCACTAATTTTACCATAATTTTATTTCACTATGCCACTAATATTATAAATGTGAAAGTTTGTTGCTCAATTACGCCCGCTGAATAGATTTTGATGAAACTTGGCACACAGGTAGATTATATAGGTATCCTGGAATACAACATGGGATACTTTTTATCCCGGGAAAAGACACGAGGCAAAAAACTTGTTACTTTATAAAACACAAAAATATATACAGATGAGTCATTGACGTTTAGGTAAAGTGTTAAAATTTGATAGCATTTACAATTTTTTTGTGAAAAGATCTAAGTTTTCCCCAACTTCCCGCGGCGTCGTGGAGTGTGAAATTTGCGTCACATACCCTCATTGGAGCGAGCGACAATTTGCCCTTTCACCCTATCTATTAAGTCGACATAAGTCGTTGCTCACGTAAAGGGATTGTCTTGATTTTTATACAGTTTTAAATATTTATTCAAAATTTAAACGGCACTTTAAAAGGCGGCACGCTTAGCAATTTTCTCGCTTTTGATTCATACAGGGGAGGTAGATTCAATTTGCAAAGCGTCAAATGAAGAGTTTACGGTGCAGAAAAATCATGCATGGTGGTTGGGTACTTAGTAGTACCCGACTGGCTGGCTACCATCCTCAAGTTATCTGTCGTCAAGCACCTCGTGGTACAATGCGATAGCTGCATTTTCCATACAGTTTCAAATACTGTAGTTTTAAAACCTATTTAAAAAAAAATGATAAATGTGAATTTAATATAATATTCTATTTACAACAAATGTACAAAATATACAAACAAATGTACTTCAAAACTATAATTTATAAAAAACTTCTTCGAGGCTGCCGCTGCTGCCGATCGGCAAGGTTCCCAGAAGGCTGGCAGCGTTTCCTCTTTGGATGGCCAAGCTGATGCGTTGGCGGAAAAAGCTCCCCGCCCGCCGGTCACCCGAGGCCTCGATTAATACAGGGTACATAGTACGACAAACTTAAGGAAAAGATAGGAGGGCGGATCACCTACCAAATATACAAAAATGACTTGCCTAAAAGTGTCACCATTTTCGAGATATTTAAGATCTAAAAATCAATACATAAAAATTTCAAATATCGAAATATCTCGAAAATGGCAAACTTTTTACTGAGGTGATTGTTGTATATTTGATAGGTGACCTAACTACCTATCTCCCCCTTAAGTTGGTCGTACTACGTACCGGACACCCTGTATACATCAAAAAAGGAAAAGGTAAGTGAAAATATCAAGCACGCCCCGATCAGAGATCCGTAAAATCTTGAACCTGACCTCGAGGCCCATGGGGCTCTGGGATTACGGGGGAAATCCCGCCCTTAATCCCGGGATGGCACGGCAGACATCCGTACAGACAGCATTGCCGCTACGTTGTTTGTTATAGAAACAAGGTGGTTCTAACTTTTGTAATTCGATCAAATGTTAATGTCACTGCCATTTATTCAATTAAAGTCCACATAGGACACTAATGGGAAAGCTTTTGAAGTTACCAAGAGCAAGTTTTCGTTACTTTTTGATATTCTTGATGTGAAATACGGTGTAAGATAGAGATTCAGAGTACCTAAGTAAATTGATATAAATAAACCAAGGATTAAAAAAATACTGGTAAAATTTCCCGAAAAATTGGGAATTTTGGGAAAAAAAGGTTTTTTTATTAGACGAAACAAATCTGTTGGGTCAAAAATGTTTTGTGATATGTTTAATAAATCAAATTTATAATATAAAAAAGGATAAGAAATGTAGAAACTTTATCTTCAGATCGGCAGAGCCGCAATTTACTATTCAAAGATTTCGTTATAATTTATTTTAGAAACAAATATTTTATTTATAAATTTTGAAACAAGACTTTTTCTTAATTTTTAAATTCTTAGTCGTAAACTGTTGTAGATTATGATCACATTGTATTTAGTTAATTATATAAAGCGTGATAATATAGCCTTTATTTATTCTTCAAGCTAATAATCGAATAGATTTTAATGAAATATTCCGCATAGCCTCAAATGCCAGATATAGACAGTAGGTAATCAATGGTTAGAAGCGGGCCAGGGTACAATACGTAAGATCAGAACTAACTGAACCAATAAATGCAATACAGTTATCAAACTGTCGATAAAATAGGGTCGGTTATTGTCCAGCTTCCCCACAACATCTTCACAAGCTCTGTTCAAGTGTGCCCTAAAATAAAATGATCATTATTCTACTACACTTGTTGTGACCTTCTCAGCGGAATTACGTCGTCAACTCCAGCCCGCCCTCGTCCCTTTGCTAAGGATCAGCCAGATGGTACGTTAAGGAGTTAAGGAATTTAGACTCAGATTTTTTAAAGCTTTTGTGTATCTCATATATAAGATGCATAATGATGACGGGCCGGTTGGCGTGGTTGGTTAATACATTGCCTATCACGTCGCAGGTCGTGGGTTCGATTCCCATCCAGGACACACATTTGTGTGCATGAACATGTCTGTTTGTCCTGAGTCTGGGTGTAATTATATATTTAAGTATGTATTTACAAAAAAAAAAGAAGTATATGTAGTATATCAGTGATCTGGTTTCCATATTACAAGCTTTGCTTAGTTTGGGATTAGATAGCCGTGTGTGAACAAATGTCCGAGGATATTTATTTATTATTTATTTATAATACAGTTAGAGTTTCTAAATATTTGAAAATAATTTAAATGTGTAGTTACAAAAATAAATAACTAAAAAAATGAGATGGTAAAGTTTAAAATTATATTTTATGAAAATATATTTTCAATACTTGACACCGTATTTCATCAAAATAACTTCATAATTATAGTTAGCATAGTTAGCATAGTCCTTAAATTCAATAAATGACCTTCACTTTGACATTTTTCGATAAACGGCCAAACTTAAATTCAAAAAATTTTTAGTGTTTACGCTTTGTAATTTATTTGTATTTTTTTTAGTTTTTTGTTGTAAGTGCATATCATAGAAATATGTTTCACAAAATTGAAAATATAGTTTCTTAAAAAAACATTAAAATAGCTTATATTTTAAAAATTGTATCTTATAGTATTTTTAACTGGCCGAATGCAATACGTGGTATATGGCCAATACCTACGGGTATATGAATATTCCCGGCGGATATCAGTGGTCCCTTCCGAGGGCTCCCTCCGTCTGGCGCGCGTCTGCCCTCCACACCGCGTGGAGATTAATGCTCGTGGTTATCACACCAAGGTCAAATTTACGTACGTTTATTTGTCACAGCGGACACTGGCCTGACCATGTGCTCGGCAATACTCGGCATACGAACTACACAAGCCGAGCGCGAATTATACCACGGGATATTCACACACGCGCATGTCATCTCAAAGTAAACAGTTAATGTGGAAACTGTTAACCACTCTGATATATTTACTTCATGAACTGTGAGCGCCGATTGACCCGTTAAGGAATATATGGTAGTTTATGAAAAAATCTAGGATTTTATTGAACTGGCTAGAAAGGTAAACGAGCTTTTCATGTTCTAAAAATAATTGTACGACATTAGTATTAACTAAATTATGTTTTAACTCAGTTCAAATGTGTAGAACTAATTCTATTTAAAAAACAAAAACAAATCTACCAAAAATTGTTTACCTTTTTAGCCACTTTAATTGACTCCAAGTATATGCGGGTATTTTCTGTACAGCGCAATCAATTACGACCAGTGTTATAATTTTGATCAGGCATAAGGTTCATATTCGGATATAATATCTTTTTTTTTTAAACATACAAATGTTACAATCTATATAAAGAAATTATCCTTCAAAACGCTTTCTAATTAACTAGGTTTCGCCCCGCGATTTTTTCCCGGAATAAAAATATCACTCTCAGGTCCATAGACTATCTATATACTATATTTTAAGGCGATGGTAGCTCAGTGGTAAGTGACGTCGAATACCGCGGCGAAGGTCGTGGGTTCGAATCCTACAATGAGCTTGAGCTTTCGGTGAAGGAAAACATCGTGAGGAAACCATAGCACGGTGGTAGGGTACTTTGTAGTACCCAACTGGCTGGCTACCGTGGCTACCTGGCTATCGGTGTGTTCCGACAGCTGCACTTGAGAGCCAGTTCCCATCTAGGCTTTGTGTGCTTACCACCTTCGGCCACATCATCACTTACCATAGTGAGATTGTAGTCAAACACAAGCCTATCCAAAATTAAAAAATACAAAAACGTCGAACCAACACACATACTCTCATTAATATTATCGGTAATGATTTCAGATCTTATCTTAATAAGCTTTTTTTTTCAATTGTTTGCCATATTGGTGAACACATCATGATCCTAAATGACTAAATATTATTATTATTATTATATTATAAGAATCATTATAAACATATAAATTGTTGTTAGGCTCATGAGGTCCTTAATGAAAATCTTTTTTAGATTCATTTAGAAATCTATATGAAAAAAATCACTGCAAATACACCTCGTTTACTCGTCAAAGTAAATATTTCCATTCTATCATTCTAGAATATTATTCGCAAGTTCCAATAACAGACTCAAATATTACTTTTCTTTTCTAAAGGAAAAAAGATTCGGAGATAAAAATAATGCGTGAAGCCTGAAGGCATAAAAAGAATTCGTCGGAAGTATTTAATAGACGTTACGTAGCTATCGGCTACGAAGCTACGCATCTTCGTAGCACTTTCAAGTCTACACGTAGAGCTTTGCTACGAGATTTTAAAAGTAATTATTATTGCATGGCATCAGTGAATTATTACGCTTCAATTTTTTTAATTAATTTAAATATAGAACCTCAAGATGGCGTTGTAGGATACTAAGAAGTTTCTATATACATAATATTAATAAATAGACATTTGAGTCATGAAAATAATATCTTCGAATTCAAATATAAATTATGTATATGTATTTTAACAATTCACTTTTATTTTAAGTAAGCACTTATAAATTTAGACAAGTTATTACGTCAAAATTAAGGTGAAGTGAAGGTACAGTAATGTAAAATATTAATCTGACGTTTTAAGTCAAAATTTTATTGTAACAACCAAAAGAAATACCTATCTATAATGTATAGAATTTTAAAGATTCCTATGATAAAATTATTGTAAGAAAACTCATACATCAAAATGATAAATAATAATATGTTTTATGGTAGTCGAACGAGAAATAAATAGCATAGACTTGTAAAAGTTATCATACGACAGTAAACTCTTAATTTTATGTATTTCCAAGCGATTTTGTTTTTTATGCCAATGGTTTTATAGTTCGATATCTTTTCATAATATTTATTGCGTCATAAACTGAGCTTCACGGAAATAATGTTATGATTATGTTGTGTATTGGAAAATCGAGTGTTTGCTTTCGTAGATAGTTTTATATTAGTATATAAATAAATAAAGATCCTCGGACATTTTTCACACACGGCTATCTGATCCCAAACTAAGCACAGCTTGTAATATGGAAACCAGATGACTGATATACTACATAGACTACTTTGTTTTTTTTTTGTAAATACATACTTAAATAGATAATTAAACCCAGACTCAGGACAAACAGACATGTTCATGCACACAAAAGTGCGTCCTGGATGGGAATCGAACCCACGACCTGCGGCGTGATAGGCAGTGTATTAACCAACCACGCCAACCGGCCCGTCAATATGATCAATTTTAAACCAAACTGCCAAATTAAAGTCAATTCTGTGTGTGAGGTTTTCAATATTTTAAGTTTAAATTAATATTTCTTTTAAATAGACTCCACGCCATGAGATTTTATGCTGGCTTCCTTTATTTAATCTTTTATCCTTTCAAATAAAGAAGTCTACAATTTCTATTCACCACACAACAAAGGTTCTATAAAAGAATTGTTTTTACTTTCCTGGCACCACAGAACAATGCTGGCCGCTAACGAACGAATGCTACCACAGATAAAATCAGAAACAAAAGGTTAAATCGAAATTCGAATCTCCAAATAGATCGCGGAACACGTGAAGGGCGGCGCGCGGGTGTCGGGGTGGCACTTTCACCCTCGCTTCAAGGTCACATGGACAGTGCAGCCGGGCACATGTACACGTTACACTGTTATGTATGTGTGCGTGTATGTGTTTATGTATTGGCCGCGTTTTCATGTACGACGGTTTACATTGCGGGCGATGTGTATGCAATAGTTTACCGTAACCCGACGAATTAAGCATTGTAAATGGCGCGTGATAAAACTAGTTAAATTGTGGTTATTTTGTATACCTATAGGGTGAAATGTATGCTTTTTTTGTTCAAATTAGGAAAATTCATCTATGATTATAAAGCTAATAGATAACCTTGAAATTGTTTGACATTGAAATGAAATAAAATTTAATTTGACGCAGTAACAATGACAAAGACATCATATTTTTAAACGAATGATGAATGAAGTTATAAATATAATTTTATTTAATACCTACCTTTTTGAACAAACTAAAGTCTGAGCATGGTTAATATTAGAAAAAATAAAAATAGAGTGAACAGTAGACCGAAAAACACTCGATTATAGACTAGACGCGCTCGCAATTTGTCGACTCGGCGTAATTTGGGCGGGAAATTGATTTTTTATGCCATTAAAGGCGGGAGGGGGGGTTCGAGCGGTGAAGCGACAGTTGGAAAGGAGGGGAAGGGGGGACAGACGCGAAAGTTATCGGATTTTCGCGCCTCCAGGCCGTAAGCCCTCCAACACAATCGGTATGAAGGTTAACGCTGTTAACAGCTTTATTCAGTGTTGCTAGTGTTATGAACATTATAATGATGTCATAAATAAACCTCGTCTTATTATGTACTTGAGGTATTTTAATAGGAGCTGCCTGGAAGTGTCTTTAATAATTTGTGTAGAGGGAAAATTAATTAAGTTTTTGATTGAATAAATATTATATTAGACTTACATAGAGTATAACATCACTTGTTTTGAAAATTTATCACAAATTTCGTTTATTAAATCGAGATGAATAAACTTTACACATTTATCAAACGTGTTGAGAACGATTGGCAGCTCATTTATTCATGCATTCCCTTCCCATCAATGAAACTTCTTAAATCCAGAATACATTTTGAATTTAGATCAAAATTTACATAATAACTAGGTGCAGATCTCATTTAGCAAATACTTAGAACAAAGAAATTCTCGACTCCGCAAATATGAAGGCGGCCGTTAAAGTTAATTAAAAAGTCGAGAGAGAATTTTATTTTTGAATATGGAAAATTCATTTGTTTCTAGAAGATTTTTTGCGTTCGTTTCTTTTTGAAAACAACAAACTATTAAATTGTCTTCTAGGCTTTGTATTGTTCTATGGTGGCTGGCGCCCAAACGTGGGACCCAAAAAACAATTACATAGGAAAAAGATTTATAAAATTGAATGAGATATAAAATTCTGGGAATCTGTATTTCCCAAAAAAAAAACATCTCATTCACCTTTTACATAGATACGCAGGAATTATAAAATTCAACATTTTATTTTTCCAAAAGATATCTTAAGTATGTAATGTGGGCTGAAGAGATTTAGATATGGGTTGGATGTTCACTAAGTTAGTCTGCTGGATACAAATTAATGATTAACTTATCGCATTGAAACAAAAAAATATAATAATGATGTTTTCCTCGATAGTCATTTTGTAAAGATCTTATCAAAGACATCAAAAGCAGTGTCGTACTGAGATGACAAGTTAATTGACCGTAAACAAGACAGAATCGCCTTTTCTTTTGATAACTATAATTGTTCACAATTACGAGCCGAAGTCGTCTACGAAAGCAAGTCGATCGAACGCGGAAGAGCTTCGTACGCTACGCTAGGTATATTGCAACGCTTATACAAATTCGTCTGACGCACACATTCACACAGCACTATGTATAATATTCATCAAAACAACACCCACACAAGTGTAACGCGTCTGCCGAATTACACTCACACATCAACGAAAGTTTCGAAGAGTGAACTATCTTGTGCTTGTGGTGGTGTGTGTGAATGAGAGGGAGAGTGTGACGAAATTTCACTTTCCGTTTTGGCAACGTCGCGCGTCGCGCCTCCCCGTTCGTCGACATTTGAACGGGGCTCGGGGCACCTCGGGGTGGGTGCACCGCTAGTTCCGAAACCCGACAATCACATTTTAATATTGGATGGACAGCGTTTGTAATTTGTAGACTAGAGTTCTTATAAGAATTACTGAAGATTAAGAATTATTCTATTGATGAATAATAATATTGTCTACGCTACGTCTAAGTATGAAGGACAAGACAGCAAAAACTCTAGTTCACATATAAATACCGTAATTTTGCATAGTCATAAGTGAGGGGTGATAACAAAAGATGGTTCCGTAAAAAAAACGAAAAAGTGAGTTGTAGTAAACTAACGGTACAGTGTGTGGGGCATTTCAAATACTTCAAAAGCTCAGACGATTCTCGGAAGTGTCATCCTCTAGCGTGCGAATGAGATGGAGAGATATTGCCATTTCTCTCTCACGACTATCGACTCGAAGGGACGCGAGTTGAATATTTTTCGTGCATTTTACAGTTTATTAATTCGGTTCGGCTAATGTTGAATTTGAAATTGTAGAAATATAATTTCATTCGTTCAGGTAAAACAGAATAGTTGGGATAAAATAATGGAATAAGAGACATTGGAAGGGCAATAATAATAAACGATGATGATGGATGGAACACCTTTAAAATAACGGTGGTTAATGAAGGAAACAAAAGAATGGCTGGATTCGACGCAGTTCTTTCTCTACTACATAATATATTAAAGGATCAGTCTTCCACCGAAGACCAACTAACACACTAAAATTAAGTGCTTATATATTAGATGCAAAGTATAACAAAACTTCTTGAAGAGCTATATTAAAATATTGTAAAAAAAACCTAAATTAAAGCAGACAGCTAATAACTACGCAGGCAATTGTGAGCTCTGAGCACAAACAAAAAGAACAGCTTTATTACAAAGTCGATTAGCAAAAAATGTATGTGCGCAGTTTTTTATGGAGCTGGAAACGAAGTGGGCTCATTACATTCGGCAACGGCGGGATCTGAATAAATTGTTCACGATTGACTAGCCAAATGTCGAATTCTGAAACTCTTTGTTATGGTGAATCCATTAAGATAATGCCAAGGACTTGCCGGCGCGTTGTTTTATTTGAAACTGTGAACTAACTCGATAGATAGAATAGGATAATATCGAATATTGAGAATTAGAACTAGATATTTTTCCAACTACTTTGGGAGAGATAGAGCTCTTTTCTACTATTTAGATCGATTGCAAAGCGTACCGTAAATAGGTTGTCAGTATTGCAACAAAATACTAACGCTTGTTCTTTTTACGCTTGCAGCAATAAAACTGGCAAGTTCACGCTTGTCTTGCAAATCGATTGGTTAAGGCTGTGCCGCAGGCTGCGCAGGAGTCGAGTTACCGTACCGCCGGATGCGGCCGCGGAAGTGGCTCGGTTGCCGGACGCACGCCATCTTGCTTTTGCTCTTTACGCGTTTTTATCGAATGTCCTTTTGTTTATTGAGTGCACGAGCCAGTTTTTATTGATAGCAAGGATATTACTTTTTTAGATTGTTCTTTAAACTGTATTAGTAAAGGATTGAGAGTTAATAGAAAATCGGGACTAAAACTTATAATGTTTTTTGTATGACGATGAAGACGCTTTTATGAAAGACTTGTCCATCCAAACGTTAGGTTTTATCAGTGACTATAAATTCTCAATTTCAATGACACCATGAACCTTTCTCCAAACAAAAGTAAACCCTAAAACTATTGTACTAAAGAAGCTTATCAAAACATTCTTGTTGACATTTGACAACTCAGATTGCTGAATACGATCTTATTGTTGTACGATTTAGCAAAAAAGAAATATAAAAGGCCAGGTAAAGTTTCTTTTGTCCGCGCGGAGCTTTGCGCAACAAAAGCTGCGATTTCGATGCGTAAGCGCACAATGGCTGATAAATTATTTGCTAATTTAGTGTGCGAAGATTGCACCTGGTGATAGTGTGTGATATTACGTAGGATAATATATATGGATTTATTGTTTGGTCGAAAGAAAAATAGTCTTACTAAGCCTAGCGGCATAGATACCTACATACTTTATTTTAATTGACCACAATCTTGACAAGTTAAAAAAAATCCGGAAAATAAAAGTCTTGGATTGGGTGTTTTTATCACTACAGAGAATAACACACAAAAGTTTTCATTTTTAATTAATTAATTGGAACAGCAAAGAACTGCAGTATACGAGGGTATATCTTATAAGACGCTATTTAACTAAAAATATGTAATAAAGTTGTTAAGTGATAGCGCCCAAAGCGCCCACTGCGTTATTCACAAATTAGCAACTTTACTTTTGTTTTAAAATTTACTTTTAAAGGCGTTTTCCACGAATATTTTGTTTTGGTTATGGGAACGTTGAACAAATTTATCTGCGACGCGTAGGTATTTAAAAAAGGGAAAGTTAAGGTCACTTGGGTTTTGTTTACATTTTATCTGCCTTCGCGATACTGTCACATGTGAGTACTATAAGAACACGTTACTTTCTGTTGATTTTATTTATCTATTTTTAAGGCTTTCGTTACAAGACTATCAAGCCTAAACCATTTTACTGTTGAGCACTTGTCACCAGATAATGAAATAATTTAGATCTATAGAAATAAAACCGTTCCTAATAAGATAATCAAAACCGCTTAGTCAAATGTTTGAATAAAAATAAATTGATGGAATTTTTGGAACGCGTTCTAATTTAAATCCATATTGCTGATTAACATTCCAAATTCAAACCGCAAAAAGAACTAATTATAATGGCAAAAAAAGAAAATCGCCCGCACGGTAGCGTAATTAAAGAAACGGCAACAAGAGCATTTTGCGTAGAAACGGGACCGAGAAAAATGCAACGTCGCATTTTCACCCTCGATCGTTTTCCCGCGCGCCGCGTTCCCCGCACCCCTCCCCGTGGTGACTCATTCAACCTTTCGAGTTTATCGTTTCAACGACACGAGAAAAATTGTATGTGATTTCTTTTATTTCGTACAAAATTAGGACTTACAATAACCTATTCTGAATTTGATTTAAAGTAGGTACTTTCAAATATTATTTGGGGCAACGCTAAAGAAATCGATCGTAAATATAAGTGTAAAAATTTCTACATGGTTTAAATAAAGATACTCGGAAGAAATCGATCCGATTTCATAATGGCGATAAAATATATATTTAGGTTTAATGCGGACTCCATTTATGTAAGATACGAATTTATGTCACCCGATGACATAAATAGTGGAATAAAGTTTTCTGAAATATAAGACAAGACTTTTTAAACCGGACTGAAGAAATTTGGGAATCGAGATTACATATCTATTAATAATATTTTATGTTTTAATGTTTGACATAAATTTTAGCAACGCAAGAATTGTCTTACGCATAGTCTTATAGAATATTTGTAAAAAATATTTAAATAATACATTGAGTTAGGTTACGGTTTACCTCATAGCTGACCGCCATCCTGCATGTCTGTTGATTCTGAAATTGAGTGAGACACATACCTGTAACAAAAGAAACAAAATTACCATTTAATAAATATAATATTTTTATAGTTAAAAATTTATAAGGAAAATATTGACGATCAAAATTATAGTATTAATAACTTGAATCGCGATCCCTGGAATTATTTTTAAAGTCAGTTTTGGGACAGTTCCATCCGCGAGCCAAGGGTTAAATATATTAAACTGATAACTCTACCCTTTTTTCGTAACCTGAAATTTCATGTCACATTTTGCCATTCCAATTAAATTAAAAATTAAACCAAAATCGCCGAAAACGACGACTGTGACTGAAGTGACAATTGAACTCTCTTATTGTGATTAATCGCGTATAATGGAACAATGCAATAAATCCATCGTCGGCATGTCGCGCAGCTGACGTTATAAGGAACCTAGCCGTCATATGGTACACATGGCAACACCAGCCATCTGTCAGAATACAACAACCAATTCTCGACCTTATCGCTGACCTGTATAGATGGAAATAGAATGTAGGAAATCGCGCTGTGACTGACTGTACACATTTCCTGATAGGTCGTTACCTGTGCGCGCAGCTGCCTAGCGCGTGCGCACCCACGCTATACACATAGCTTTGTGATAAAAGGTTATGTTGAAAGAGACGCAAAGGTAAGGTCAGTCGATTAATCCTCTTCTCGATTGATAAGTCTATTTTGGAAGATTTTTTAATGCTAAAATAATGAAAGAGCGTAAACAAAGATCTCGATCATTTGAAATAGCGCGTGAGATCATGGAAGCAGAAAATCCATAAGACTTTGGCTACTAAAGACTTTTCGTGTCGTTACCTCACCGTCACCCGAAATCACCAGGGAAATTTTCTTTTTGGCATTGAGCCTTCTAAAGCCTAGTAAATTTTTGGATATAAATATAATTTAGTTTTAGTTTTTTTTTTTAATGAATGAATGTCTCTAAAAAACTCACAATCTCATTTATTCAGTGTATGTCCTTATGAACGTTACAATAGACTCTAGCGTCAGTTCGGACTACACTAAATATGAGAAGACTCCGGCAAGAAACTCAGCATGTCGATTTGTATACAAACAAGTATATCTGAATTTAACTACAGTTACCTACCTGAAGTTTTCGTAATGCAGTCATGGCAGCTGTATGTAATATATTTTTTAGCATCAAACCATAACCAAATAATGAAGATAATACCCCAGCACAAAAGACAACATCCTAACATTATTACAATAAAATGTAATCCAAAAGTCTATGGTCGACCCATAGAACTAAATTTCTACCTGGCAATACACATAAAAAAGAGGTCAACGAACTTAATACAACAGCTGCTCCAATTCAAGATGGCGGTACGTTTATGTCAAAAATTAATAAATGCAAGCCTGTTTTCATATTATTATGATGGATTGTGTATGGAACGATTTACTTTGGATTCTTCATTTTGTATGCGTTCAGCTTCGATGATTTCATCGGATGGTTTTTATTAAGCGATATCTTTTTTTTTTATTGGATTGCGCTCTAAATTTATCATAATATGATCAATATGCATCCAGTATGAGCATAAAAATATTTGCCATTTACCACTGAGGTATCCGTCCAAAATGCAACACATTTTAGAACTAATGAGGATTTGTTTTTGAATTTAGAAGATTATTTTTAATCATGAACATAAAAAATAATGAGACGAAAATAAAATCTTTTATTTTCACCCTCGGGATACATTTTCAATTTAGTTGTCTTAGCCCTAATAAATGAGTTTTAATATTTTTTTGACACAAAAATTCTGTGATTGTTTTTTTAAATTGGCAAACCCTGAATCTAGTAGGACATTTATTTCTCCTCATAATGGTAAATAAGTTCTCGCACACAAACAAGCAATATGCGGCTTCCCTGATGTTTTTTTTTTTATTTTTTTTATTCTGGATAAGCTTGTGTTTGACCACAATCTCACCATGGTAAGTGATGATGTGGCCGAAGATGGTAAGCACACAAAGCCTAGATGGGAACTGGCTCTCAAGTGCAGCTGTCGGAACACACCGATAGGTGCTTGGCGAAAGATTTTCAATTTGAGGGTGGTAGCCAGCCAGTCGGGTACTACAAGCGGTTACCGCAGCAAGTAGACGCTTACAACCGTGGATTTAATTCGCGGATTGCTGAGTCTGCAATAATCTCTTCATTCCTTTCTGAAGAAGCATATGCGAACGATGTTTTCAAAACATTTCGTTATTGTTATTACTATATACATTACAATGCGCAACCTGCGATTTTGGCACCCATAGACTTATGCTAGGTATATTTTTTTTAATTTCCAATCTTAAGTAAGTAATTTAATATAATGCCGTATGATGTGAACTGTACGTATAGGTTAGTTGTTTGTTAAATAGTGAAGTCTTCAAACAAAAAATATTCCCAATTAAAGTAAGTATGTGACCTTCATTAAGTGAAATGCAGCCACTTTCAAGCGCACACATCTCACATACATTGTCATACCTAATTCAAGACTTTTCTATTTACTACAGTTGTCATTTTTATTCAATAATGATCTTCATTAATGGTGCTATAGATCGATTTTTGCTTACACCGTGCCCGGGGATGGTATTATCAAATATATTAAAAAAAAACAACCATAGACAATAAGCGGCAGATGCGTGTCAAATGTCTCTGACACAAACGTAATTACGGGCTATAATAGAAAAGTTCCGAATGTGAGAATAAATTCAAGAACAATCGGTTTGAAATAACATGTGTTATATTGTAATGTAATTTTAGAATTAGTAAAATACCCTTTTTAAAAATGACGGTTACATTTTTGACATTATTTGCAATTATTCATTCGTTTCTTTATTGATCGCGTTTATGTAGATACGTGTATTTATTTTTTCTCAAAGTGTAGATAAGCCATTTAAAAATGTTATGGAGAGATATAAACATTTTTGTATTACATTTAAAGTTAAGGCTTAAAGACAGACAGGAACAACATTTGCGTTTAAAAGCATACGTATAAAATAAATCATCTCCCGACATTGTCAATGAAACGATAAGTAACTCATGTTACAAACAGACTGTATCCAAGTGTTTCCCAAGCTTTCTCGATGAAAAAAAAATAAGGCATAAATCAAATAAAGGTGCGTTCGTATAGCGTTACAATGTTTGAGTGAGGCCCGGCGGAAGCAGGCGATGCCAACGTTCAAAAACCGGAGCTAAATCATAAATTACACTTTACAGTTCCCGCCGGGATCCAGTTACGCGCTGTTGTCACGTAATTACGATTATCACCCGATGTGTCGAATATAATCGATATCAACGAATGGCATGTTTAATTATTTACTGCTGAAAGCGATGACCTGTAAGTAATGTCGAAGTTATTAATAAGTTAAGTACGAGAAATAAATTGTAATCTTGGTTACCAAACATTTATTTTTAAATTAATTCTTAATTTTGACTTAACGAGTTTCGCCTCGATTTACTGTCGAAAAAAAACGGTATATTGGCACTGCATAAAGCTATCATTAAACGAGCATTTATTTCATGTCAACAATAAAGATAATCAACGTCGTAGCATTCTTGAAATGGCTTATAAAGCAATTTCATAATCACTGTATCATTGTCGGCCATCTTTAAAGCATCTATTTACCTCAATTACACGTACCATCCCACCCTGTATCACCCTACTGGGGCATAAAAAACTGCAATTTACCTATCAGTGCTTGGGTCACACAATAAACTTGGCGAAGACCCTCGCCGGTATTAGTTGAGCCGCCTTGCGTCTCTGTCACTTCATCTGACAGGTGGTAAAGGGGTTGTTGTGCTAGGAGAGAGGGATCGGCTGGGGCTGGTTAGCTCTGAAAGGGTATGGAAGGCTTGAAGCTGTGAGGTCGTTAGCCTGACGTTGATTGTTCGATGAGTGGTGCAATGAGTCACTTGTGTGCGTAAATAAACTGGAAAAATATGTGGGGAAAATAGTGAGGTCATGATATATATGTAGGTAGGTAGGATAAATAGATCGACAAATGATTGATTTTAAAGATACGGTTCGTGAACCGGTGGTAAGTTCATAAGTCAGGAACTAAATAAATTTTGTTAAATTAAAGAAAATAAAAGGTAAGTAAATAAGTTTGTGGTCTGTACAACTTTTGTATATCGCATACCTAAGTTTTACTCTGAGAAACTAGAGATTATTAGTCGTCTAATATAGGAAAGTGTATGAATTTGGTCATAAAATAACAAATTATCTTTTACTAGATCGGTTACATAAAACTTTTCCATTCTGGTATCTGAAACTTTTAAACCAATATCACAAAAGTCGTGTTCTCCGCGCAACTCGAAACAATTTGTCCAGTTGTTTTTTTCCAAATAATGCTCCATACAAATCTCCCCTCTCAAAATAACAGGCAGGTCTTCACTATTTACTTCTTCACATTTCATTGCAATTAACCCTCAGCAACGCTTTTCCCCGATCCACTCACCTGAACTAGGGAGTGCGTTCACTAGGTTACGCATGCCCCCACCTCCCCAGGTGAGTTCATTTGCGCCCACTTCATTTTCTATATACTGTTATGTAATAGCTGTTATATAATGTTTATCATAACAGGTAACCTATTATCCATAATATGAAGACAGGATGTAGCTAGATTGGTTTTTAAGGACCTAATCCATCACAGATACATTTTATTGATATACATAGTTGGAAAACTTTTGAAAGGTAGAGTAATTTTTGGCAGTTCTGAGGATTTCTTTAAATAATAATTTACAATAAACAGATACCTTCCGAAATGTGCGTTAGTGTCTGATATACATGTGTGCCTTTGAAAACCTATTTGAGTTGAGTATAAAAAAAAACAATAAAATTAATTTCAGTATAAGTAAAGTTAGCAAAAAATTTATTACGAATGTTTATATTTTGATACAAGTATTAGTCAAAAAAATGTCTGTGACATGGTAAGACAAACTACAGAATCAAACGATTTAATTATAAAATTAAACTTTTATTTTTCTCTACATTTTTTAATTTAAAATTAATGTTTTATAATTTGACTTTAATATTGGCATCTTATTTGGATTAATTAAAAAGAAGAGTTCCAAAATCAAACGTAGTGTTTATGAAAGAGGTTACATAACCCCCAAGCTGCATTTTACATAATACTCAGGTCGTCAAGTGCAGATTTGTAGGTTACGCGTTCAGTCTGCCCCACAGTGGGCGGGGCACTTATCATATAAGCCTATGTGCTTTGGCTTGGCACATAAACACACGCATAGGGAAATGAGGAAAATCTGTGTTTTTCTTGAGAAATGTGTATGTAGATCGTTTATGCTTATTTATATTTTATGTTTTTTTATGTCGTTTACAACTTGGGAGGTTTCTCCTAGGTAAGCGTGAACCATCGTAGACCATCATCACCTAATTTCAAGTGAGATAGTGGTCAAAAGCATAACCTATTTCACAATAAATTGTTTGTAAAGACCAATTTGATTTAACATAGGTAGATTTCAAAACTATACTGGAAGAAACATTATGTGTTATGTTAATTAAAATTATATGCTTTTTTCTTTTAATATTGAGTCCGGTTTCGGGAACTAATGGTTTACAGAGGTTTTTACCAAACAATAACGTGTGGAATTTAAAAAGAAACATAATCATAAATTTTACTAAACATAAATGTTAAAGAAAGTATAATTATATTATGAAAAACCTCATAAAACAAGAGTCTTAAAGAAGGTAGGTAGGTAGGTATTATGAAAAAATCTTCAAATTATCTGTTTTTGTTAGCGTCTCGTAGCAAAAAAAATGTAAATGAAAAAAGTTTGAAAACTCTATTCAAATACTTTACAAAGGTTGGGATTCTTCGAAATAGCACTTTAGAAGGAGAGCGCCAATTACCTCCACGATTGCATTGAACATCGTTAACATCGTATTCTGATACGATTTTAATCGTAAACGTTTATTTACATAACGATATTTTGCCGCCAGCCATAACAATTAAAAAACGAACTAAAAATTACAAGCACGGGTTACAGTTTCAAAAAAGAAAAAATAATCGATACTTGTAGTAAATTTCTAAACTGAAAATCGATATTAAAGTTTCAATCAATCGAATCGAAGTCGTTCCGACCAGTCGTTCGAAACTGTTATCTTAAAGACACGTCAATATGAATATCGAACTTAGGTTGCGTATTTACGTATTCGAACGCGTGCAGAATTAGATCTCTCTGACGTAGGGGGGAAAGAGGGGTTTCTGTAGAGGGTGGTTTTCACGCTGCACGGCACCGACGCGTGTCAGTGGGGAAGTCTCTAATGAACTGTATGAACTAGTGTACCTAGTTGATGCGTACGTAAAACTATATAACTATTATACCTATAAGTATCTAGGTAGTAAGTTAAGAAAGATTTTTATGACAATGTAACAATGTCGAAAGTAGATCTCTGACGTGCGTGTGACAGGAATAAAACGAGAAAAAAGCATTAATAAAAGAGAGGTAATCATACGTCTATTATCATAGATAATAAAACAGTTATTTCTATGCAAAGTAGAGGATGGTCAGGTCAAGTTTGAAATCTCCAGAAATCTCACGTTCTTCGTACCCTTACTAGATATTATATACCAAAGGAGGTTCTACATAAACATCAAGTATGCGACCTCATTTATCGGGAGCAAGAAAGAATGTTGCTTGATTCTCAACTTTTTTTTTTAAATATGTGTTAAAAGCCCTTCAAGTCCTCACAGAGATGTGTTAAAGCACCCGAGGCTCGGAACCGCGTATGCGTGGGCACGCGCGATTTTACCGCCGCATTGCTTCTGAACGCACCCTTAACTTTCGCAACGCACACATCATTATTATTCCATATGTTTCTAAGGTATACGTATGTTTCTAAGTAAATTGTGTTTTTTTTTAACATGTACATATTTATGAGCAACCTAAACTACCAAAACTACATTTAATATGTAGCTACCGTAGCACTATTTCGCAGCGTTCATTTTGTTGACAGACCCGCGCAGCGATAAATATTTAATCAAAAAATATTTTCCTAAACGTCTCTACGAATAAAAAAAAATATCACCCGCGCAAATTTTCGCAATTCAAGCCCAAATTTAATATTATGAAATGGAGCAATACCATAAAAATGAGCAATAAATAACTAGATCTGTCTCAGACATACTACAGAGACCGGTTTTAATATTAATAAATGAAAACGCATTTTAGTTTCGTGTTTGTGCATAGTAAGGGTGCACCGAACGCACCCCTCACGCACTCACACACACACATGCACAATGAGAAACTGGGCCGCGATTGGTCGACACAATTGCGCATGTGTGCGTACCTGTTTAATGTTTGGATGTAGAAAAGAGGTCGGTTATACTTAGAGTTATTTATATCGTCGTGTTCTAGGCTGTTTGAATTAGTTGGGTGCATTGGGGTAGTCTTTTGCTAGGAAAAAGTATTGATTTGTTGCACAGAGGCCGCGGTTTGAGCTCTCTTTTGGATGATGAGATTGGAAATAAATGATCGTGCGTATTATAAATACAGATGTAATGTTTCAATAAACTATTACTACTTTAGATTTTGAGACCTTGAATTTATCGAGACAATTGCAACGCAATATTTTTTGGGTTTCTTATCGATTTAATTTGATTAAACAAATATATTTAAAAAAGGTTAAATGAGATTGTGAATTCGCTTAATAAGGCAATTTAATTGTGAACAATATTTTTAAATTTATTATTGCAATATTATTATTCTTTGTATTTATTAAGTTCTTATTCAAAACCATAACTGTAGAATAAAATTCTTAAGCAGTTGTTATCGTTTAACGTAGTTAGATTATAGGTGGATATGCAGATGTCGTAACCGGTTTCTTTAACCGTTTTTTACTTCAATGAAAAACAGCTATGTAAGTTTGCTTTTATTAAACCATGCTTCATTCAATCACATTAAAATCATTTCATAAATATTATAAGGTATTTTCAGACTCGAATAGCTACATTTTTTAGGCTAAAAAAGTTACGCAGCTGTCATATCGGTATGAAAAAATAAAGTGGATGTTAAAAAAACAAAAAGTATCATTAAGTTCCGCTAGGTGGCGTAGTCTGAATGGAAAGTCAATCAAAGCCAATTATTTATTACGTATAAAATAGTTATCTTTAAAAACATGAATTAAACATTAATTAAACTTAATCTAAATATAGTAGTGATATTGAGTGATATCACTACTATATTTAGATTAAGTTTAATTAAATCAGCTTCTTTTTTTCAATTTGTCAAAACGATAGATGTTATGAAGCATGAATACTAGACTTGTGACGTCATAAATATATATCGTCAAAAGATTGGGGACTGACGGGGCTGTATCGCTGTTGATAAAAACGCTCAGTGTTATTGGGACGGTCGTCCCATAACTACTTACAAAAAAAACCCGTAATCGAAATTCAAGTTATTAACTAAATATTTTAAATAAAATGCTTCCTTAATGTTGCAAAGTTATTTATGAT
The DNA here is from genome assembly GCA_951361185.1 of Ochropacha duplaris. Taxonomy (NCBI): domain Eukaryota; kingdom Metazoa; phylum Arthropoda; class Insecta; order Lepidoptera; family Drepanidae; genus Ochropacha; species Ochropacha duplaris. The sequence continues at coordinate 11,776,814 of OX592696.1, read as the reverse complement.
GATAACTTTAAAATAAGCTCGCGTCTGCGACGTATCCTGTTTGTTTTTCATCGAGCACAGATTTTGTTGACACATCTTGTTCCTCTCCTTCATATTATAAACCTTACTCCTGTGTGATAAAAGCTAATGAAAAGGAGAGATATGTAGATTTGATTCTTTTATTTTCGTACTTCCATATTGATTGTTATGACTATTTACTACATTTTGTAGTTATGTAGTTTATAAAAAAAGTAATTGAATTAATTTATGTTAAATATGGCAACTCAGAAAGTCATTTTTTTTCTGCTGGAGTCTTCTCAGTTTATTCCGGTGCGTGCGTGGTAGAGTCAATTGTATGTAACGTTCATAAGTGCCTTACCAGGGCTTAAACTGAAAAATCCATAGTCATAATTTTATCCATGTTTATAAAATAAAAACAGCATAAATAATAGATAAAGAAAGCAAATAAAACCTTATTAAAATTCTCGCTACAAAATAATCGATAAAAATAAAACACACGCCGACGAGCAAAAAATATCAATTACGCAACTAAAACTCCTGTTACACGTAACATCGACTTGTAAGTACCTACTATGCAAGATGCATCATTAATAAGTCAATTCGTCCTGCGCCGCCCGTTACATCAGCTGATAGCACAAAAAGCTCGACCTAACATCTGCCGGCCGAGAGGCCGTGAATCACCGGCCCTTGGCGCGTGCCGCTTCGTAAAAAAAAAGAAAAAAAATCAAAAGTGTAAACTCCCGCCGACCGTTATAATCGCCTCGACTCACCGTGGGTGGACTCACGTGTTGTACTGAGGTTACATTTAAAAATCGAACACCAGTTTTTTTCGGAACAGGATTTGGGCATAATACCTTAGCGATATAATTATTACACGACTGTTTTAATTTATTTCTTTCTACGGCCTTGGCGACATAATAGTTTGTAGTAACAACATTAACTTCTGTAGTTAATATAATTGAATGTACACATAAATAGCAATTGTTATGAGTTACTGCCATACAATACCAATTCGTATGAAACTAAAGTACCTATAACATAACATTTTTTTATATTATTATGCTAAAGATAAAACATAATTGCGTTCAGAGCAATAAATTTGCCTTAATTTCAAGATGGCGACACGTTTCACTGCCATTAATCTTCGGCGCAAAAAAAATTACTCGATTAAAGTAAACGTATGAATATTCGACAAAACAAAAAAGCCATTAAAATGTACGATAAAATCGTCAAAGATTTATAGGCAAGTTTCTCGGTAATGTTTATGGCAGGATTGTTTGCGAAGTCTCAAAAGGAAAACACTATTATTACTTTAGCGAGACAATTTTAGGCATCGATTTCAGTGTTGTAACTTGTGGAATTACTTTCACGGGGCCTCTAGAAAGCCCGTTTATCGAGTTTATCGAGTATACATTATAATATCTACGATATTATCGATACAATATCGTTTCAGTATCGATACTGAAACAATATTGTATCGATAACATAAAATTCACATTATGTAATCTTTTTTTAATAAATTAGAACTCAGAACAAGGCTGTCTGCTTTAGTGCTAAGCAAGTAACTTGACGCCAACTGACTTGTATGGACGACGACAAACTGAAGGTGACATAAATAAAAAATAAATAACTTGAAATTGTCAGAAAAGTCTTAAACACTTGCCTAACCGACAATTGCCACCAAAGGAAAAAAAACAACTGTTTTTAACTGTGGATTCCAAATTTGAAAAACCTCACACCAGACAGGCAAATGCGGTTTTATCCCCCCCTGATAATAGCTCCCGTAAAATTACGGGTTTTAATTCAGGGATCGTTACAGCTGATCCTGGATTATTTAATGGTTCCAATAGACATTGTCTAGTCTAGTCGTGAAATATGAAAGGGGGAACAAGTGTCAGTTTTGTTATTATAGAGTACCTATACTTATATGTAGAGCTATTTCGAGGTATTACAATGAGTAATATATTTTTAAATCTATGAAATCAGTTATATTTTACAGAAGATTTTTGGGTACATTTATTTATGATTAGCTGTAAGTGCTCGGCATGCGTTGCAATGGCACATAATGAAAAAAAGTTTTTGGTAACATTTTTTTCTGGGCTAGAAACCTTCCCGTTCATACGCAGAGCAACCCACCACAATCGACAAATTAATCACAATGGGATCAATGGTTTACAAACGCATAGAGAATAAACATACAAACATTTTTTTATTTCAAAGTCAAAGTCAAAACCATTTATTCAGTTTAGGCCCTAGAAGGGCACTTATGAAGGTCGAATTACAGTTCGGAAGTCAGCCTTCAAGTGAGAAGAACCGACGAGAAACTCAGCAAGGTTACATTTTTTTAAATATTTTTGGACCATCTGACTATATAGATAGAGAGATAGATATTCCGATCTTAGAAGCTTGAGCTAAAATTCAATCAACTTTCAGGATTAGATTGGATATCAAAGTGGAATATAAACAGATCAAGCGCGAATATGTACGTTATTATATTATTCTGCATGACCTAACATTTTTCTATTTTTTTGCATGTTAACACATCTTTAGATAAATATTTTAGGTACTCATACCTTTTAGGATGTTCTGATATATTAAATCAGCTTCTTTTTAAAGATAGTTTTAGTAAAGTTTTACATTAATAACTGACTTGTAATAAAACGTCATAAATATGCCATCAAAAGAACTACTCTTTTCGTTAAATATGTAATTAAAAGGATGAATTTCACAACGTATTCGCTATTTTCGATTTATTTTATACACTGGTCACATACATCCCAATTTAAGGTAGAGATAATAAATATGGGGAAGATGCCTATATATGTACCTAACACTAACTAGTGTATAAAATATCTAAAAAAATACCAATTTAACAACAAAGAGTAGGTATTTTGATGGTCTATATTTATGATGTCACATGTATGTATTTCATGCAGAACTCTATATAAATCATCATTTAAAAAGGATCTGATTTGATATGTCGTATCAAGTAACCTCTAAATAATCCTAGACCGATAAAGCCATTTCGCAAACAGCACTAAATACGACTGTACATATAACGAAGCCCGCTTTACTACTAATAAATCTAAGTTAATTTAATTTGTCTCTAGAGCTGGTCTGAAATCTTTTCACAGTCCTACTAATATTATAAATGTGATGTTTGTTCTTCAATCACGCAAAAACGACTGAACAGATTTTTATTAAACTTGGTACACAGGTAGATCATATCCTGGAATAAAACCTAGGATTCTTTTTATCCCGGGAAAAGATAAGACCTCACGGGGACGCGAGTGAAACCGCAGGGCGGAAAAATAGTATTATAAATGTGAAAGTTTGGATGTTTATTACTGAATCAAGCAAAAACGGCAGAACAGATTTTGAATTCAACCACCGCACTCTGCTTCTAAAGCTTATTATGGTATTCGTGGAACTGCTCATGAACTTTTGCGTTTTGTCATAATTTTCTATTTATTTTTGTTTTAGTTTAAGCATAAAATTGTTAAACATTTGAATTTAAAAAAGCCAATAGTCAGATGGTCCAAAAATATTTAAAAAATGTAACCTTGCTGAGTTTCTTGCCGGTTCTTCTCAGTCGAAGGCTGACTTCCGAACCGGTGGTAACTTCTGTAATTCGACCTTCATAAGTGCCTTTTTAGGGCCTAAACTGAATAAATGGTTTGACTTTGACTTTGAATATTTTTATCCCGAGAAAGTTCCCTCGGAGTGAAACCGCGGGGGACAGCTAGTAATGCAATAAAAAATTATGTATTCAGGTCAATGACTAAAGTATATATTTACGTCTATGACGCTAGACATATTTATCATTGGATTCACATTGAATCGTTCGTTAATGAGACATGTGATTTTTTGGCGCTGAAGATTGCTATGACAAGATTTATAACTAATTTGGTTTCTAGATTTTGACAGTTCATTTATTTACTGTTAGGAATATTTAAGGTAAACTATTATGCGTGGCTATGTTTATGACTAGGTATGCAAGAAATTTGCTGTTGTGGAATTTTCTCATCGAAAATGGTTTGTTTAAAGAAGTATCCTATGTAGTTCCTGAGGGTTTAAGGTATACCGAATTACATCAAAAACTATTCAGCCGTTTAGCCGTAAAAACCAAGCAGATAGAGAGACATTCGCAGTTTATAATAATTAAGGAAGACCGGCGGGCGGGGAGCTATTTCCGCCAACGCATCAGCTTCGCCATCCAAAGAGGAAACGCTGCCAGCCAGTTTATCATGATCTAAATTTATTGCTGTAAGCTTTGTAAATGGTCGTCCATATGGCGGCTGACTAGAAAAGGTTTGACGAGGCCAGAAAGCTACCTTTCTATTATAACCTTAAAGGTTATTTGGTAACCTATTTACCTAAAATTGTAGCATTTCAAAAGCAGCAGCAAGAGTCCCAATACAACTTGAGAACGATAAAAATCGATGAAACGTAAAGTAACACCTTTTGATTAACAATAGTTACAATCAGATCGGCCCACGATAAAAGCTAGAGGCGTTCCATGCGCCGGCGCCGCGCTATGATTGGACGGTGACGCGGGTCGCGGACGGTAGCCAGCCGCGGCGTTGCGCGCGCATCTGTCGAGCACGTTGCGCGCGGAGCGGCGCGTGCGCACCGGAGATAATGTGGGCGACATATGAACCGTACAATATAAATAGTACCTTCGTAAGGTCAAAAAAATATCTAAGAAAATAGACGGGTGTCCAAATAAAGGTGGAAAGCAGCTGAGTGTAAACTGATAAAGGCATAATTCGTGTACATTAAATTGTGGTTATTAATAGTTATTAATATTTTTTACAATAATCATGCTATCCTGAACAGTTATGTATCAAGATTATAGATCTCAGAATAATGTTTTTTTTTCATATATATTGTCATCTTTCTGGTGAAGATTAGATGATAAATCCCACAATTATAATTGAATTCTCAATTATACTTTTCCATGGACATATAATTTAAATTTGCTTTTTAGGGTTCCGTACCCAAAGGGTAAAAACTGTCACTGTCTGTCCGTCTGCCAGTCTGTCCGTCCGTCTGTCTGTTACCAGGCTGTATCTCAAGAACCACGATAGCTAGACAGTTGAAATTTTATCAAATTATGTATTTCTGTTGCCGCTATAACAACAAATACTTAAAACAAAATAAAATAAATATTTAAGGATCCCATACAAAAAACGCAATTTTTTGCCCTTTTTTGCTCGATATCATCACCAGGGTGTATCCCAAGAACCGCGAAAGCTAGACAGTTGAAATTTTCACAAATTATGTATTTCTGTTGCCGCTATAACAACAAATACTAAAAATAAAATAAATATTTAAGGGGGGCTCCCATACAACAAACACGATTTTTTTGGCCTTTTTTGCACGATATCAATAATGGCAACAGGTAGGCACAAACTACTCAGTTGTATTTTTACTTTAACAATAAATAATAAAATTAAAATAAAATAAATATTTAAGGGGGGCTACCATACAACAAATGTGATTTTTTTGCCGTCCAACTCGCACTTGGCCGGTTTTTTATAATAGGCGACAAAATTGCGGACATTTTCGTTCAAATCAGCCGCGATGTTGCCTGATATTTCGCACAATTTTTTCTGGCTTGAGATACAAAAACGAGGATCCATCCTACAGCAATTTAATGCTTAAAGTCATAAAAATGTGCAATTTTAATTGTATAAAATTGTAGTCAGCTGCAAAAGTACTAGTGGCCTAATGGTGGCAATACATTGTTAACATTTGAGATATATCAGAATGCTATTTAATGTTATTAAAGATAATGAACGTATATCGCGTATCAATCTACTGATGGCGAACAATAATAATTGAATTTCATTTTTAATGTCAGCTAAAATTATCGGCCAAGTTTTATTTTCTTAAAGTCACAAAGCAATAGTCAGTATTGAGTTGACTTTGAAAAACATATAATTTTAGAACCAAAAGATTCTTTATTTTCAATAAACAATTTATGGCTTTATTTTTAATCGTTCTTTAATACGGCTTTTAGGAACCCTTTCAAAAAGAACCTCGCCCGATCAGATTTATTTTATCATTACAGTAAATTTCAGTCAACAATTTATTAATATAGTGTCCTGGTATTTTCTAGGATCGAGTTCACTTCTCATTTAGTTCCAATCACACTGGAATGTTCTAGAAAATGTTAGCTGCAGATGGCTTTTTTTACAACCTACATTGGCATGGACCACTTAGTGAAGAGCCTAATATAAGTATAGTTTTCTTTTGAATAACATTTTTATTGTACGTATATTCTGGATACAATATCAATAATGTATAATTACATTAATAACCGATAACTAAATTGTATTTTTTTAATTAGCTTCATATTTTTTAATAATTCATTCATGTAGTTTGTGAGAAAATTATAAACATAACCATATTTCACGTCACGGATCAATTATTAGGTATTATCAACTATGGTGGTAGAACCTCTAAGCTGCCTCAGTACTTATTCAAAGTAGATCCTAAATAAAGGCAATTCCTGGACTGAAAAGAAAGGTATTCCCCCCACACCACTCATGAAAAGCTTTACGGTGCTTGTTTTAAAACTAATTTGCTAAAGTTACTTCGCAGCCGGTAACTTATAATCGTAAATTAAGTCAAGTACGTTCCTCGCTTCGCACTTTCGTTGGAAAAACTTTTTTGTTAAAAAAATATCTGTCTACTTTTTGGGCGCTTGTTTTTGGTTACCTAAGTATATTTGCTAGAATATACAGAAGAAATGGTGTTTTTTTTCAGACAAGAGGGCAAGTACCTAATGAAAATGTTACAGTCACGTAATTAAATAAGTTATTCATATTTTTTCTTAGCTGGCAACAATTTGGTCTTATTAAAACGCTAATCAATGTCAAACGAAAATATATTCTTAATTTAAAAAGTAATTAGCCAAGTTTTGCTACATCACGATTGAATTTAAGTTTAACAAAAGTTTTAATAAATTCAGATTAGATTTTTGTCATACCACGATACGGTCACGCAAATGGCTTTTATTTATAAATATTTTATGTCATGATTACTGCAAACTTTTTGATTTTATAATAACTTTTCAATATTACATGAATGCAAATTAAAAGGGGAAAGTTAGTCTGTATATTCGAGTTTACAGATTTCCTTTCATTGTTTTTCTCTGTTTATATTTTTCTCAGGCTTCCTTTACCCGTTCGGTAAAAGTAATTCACGTTTTTAACGACCTACTATGTAGGTACTCAGTTTTAAGACTATATTTTCTAACACAAGCTTGGCCAGTCATAAATTATAACTTAATAATAATTGGGAGCTAAATTGGCGATTATGTAACTAGAAGTACTTTATCAATCCGAGAGATAAATAAAAAAGTGTACTATAAACAGAATCGCTTAGATAGCACTGGGAACAATCTTTTTCACGGGCTATTAATTTTGCTGTTATGTTTTTTATTGCATTTTTATGTTAATAATTTTTCTTTGTCTCTTGTTTTCCAATTTGCTTTTTTTTAAAATAATTTATTTGTTTTGTCTGGCAAAATTGAATAGGTACCACAAATCTTACCGATAATACCTACTATAAATACATGACAACCCAATTCAAAATGCTGCTGAAACATATTTTTTTAAGTAAAATTTCCTCAGCCTGGCAACTCTAAATACATAGTATTATGAACCTACAACGATGGTAATCAGAAAATTACACGTCTGCTTTCTTGCATTTTCTTTCGATGTATACTCAAATAGCTATTTTGACTTTATAACAGTGAACACGGAAATATTATTGCTATTTTCCTGGAAATGGATAATTCATGGCAAAGTTCGATTTCGACCTTGGTACTTTAACGCTCTTTCCAGTATATTTTAGGGAAATACATGTTTGTTTATGGTCGTTTATGAAAATTTTAAATAACATAAGCCAATATTTGTATTATCGACATACATACATACTTAAATTTATATCTATCGTAAATACCTCCTATTGAACCTCTTTGACTGTAAATCATTTTTGTGAAACGCAAATAAAGATTATAAATTGGCGAATCCATTTTTAGATACGATTTTTTTATATTGAATCTTAAATACCTGATAGTAAAGCTGTGTTATACGCAAGGTGGCTGGTGGCGGTTGGAAAACAATAGCCGAAGACCGGGCTCAGGGGCGCGCCTTAGGAGAGGCCTATGTCTAGCAGTGGACTAGCACGGGCTGATGATGATGATGATGAAAGCTGTGTTTTCTTTAGACTCTATCTTGGGGGTCAACCAAGAGTAAGATATAAGGAGTATCACAAACATACGACAGTTAACTTTAAATAATCCAAAGTAACATAAAGGCCACGAGTTTTAACGACTTGAGCCGTATTCCAACCGCCGTCATCGTATCATGAAGTAGAGTATAGCATAATTTCGACTCTACACTAAGTAGATGGTGGCAACGTACGATATAGAATAAATTAATGCAAATGCCACCTACAAGGCGACGCGAGTGTTTGCGTCATTCGCAAATCAATTCAGAGATTTATTTTTTCATTAAACTCGTATTCAGTTGATGTTTTATACATTATTTTGAAATTGAAAGGTAAGTTAGGTATTGTAAGTGGATCTATAAAACTTTGTAAGTCTTTTTTGTGTAAAAACCAAACGTAAGACCTATACGAAAGTCTCGATATGCAAAACATCGTATGAAGAGCCAAATAAAGCTAGAAACTAACCTTCTTTTCCGTCAACTTCTCGCACCTCCGCTGCTTGCATATTTGGTGCGACTTGTCGTTGCGACACGGCGCACAGTCGCCGCAGTTGTCCTTGCGTTGACAGCCTATGCATTCACCGCAGCGTTTTCTCTTCTTTTTCGTCTGTGTATTCATAAAATTTTGTAGGATTATTCATATTATAACGACTTGCAAAATTATTGTGCCAACTTATCTGGTATCTTACGAAATGAAAACAGTTTCAATTCCACCAAAAAAAAAAGTGAAACTAAATACAAACTAAGGTATGTATTTCTCAATATGGCTTTTTATAGTTCTATCTTTTTTTTTTTTTATTTTTTTTTTATTCTGGATAAGCTTGTGTTTGACCACAATCTCACCATGGTAAGTAATGATGTGGCCGAAGGTGGTAAGCACACAAAGCCTAGATGGGAACTGGCACTCAAGTGCAGCTGTCGGAACACATCGATAGGTGCTTGGCGACAGATTTTCAACTTGAGGGTGGTAGCCAGCCAGTCGGGTACTACAAAGTACCCTACCACCGTGCTATGGTTTCCTCACGATGTTTTCCTTCACCGAAAGCTCAAGCTCATTGTAGGATTCGAACCCACGACCTTTGAGCACTACCACTGAGCTATCATCGCCTTAAAATCTATCTATTTTAAATCCATATGAGATGCACCAATAGAACACCACAGCGCATGCATACTATATTTATTAATAGCGTATCCTTTCTATTGGTTAATTCTTTCTACACTTCCCTCAGCCAATGAGAAGTAACATTCCTTGCACATATCATTAATGATATATTAGACTGATATAACGGCACTTTTAATGACTTCGGGAATGGCGTTCGCTAAATACATATTTACTGTTACAATTCTCATATCTGATTTCATTCCCGTTCGTTGCGTGTTCGGACCTTCATTCAACATGCGTGATAGCTGCAGTTGGAGCAAACATTTGCAACGCTTCTCTTTTTCTACGCATACGTTGGAAAGGGATGAAATGCTCGGCAATTATTTGGCAAATTCATTGCCAACAAAAAGGGACGTCGCAATTACTACCCAGACATCAATTTGGAGTGTTCTGCACTCGTTTTAATGACTGGTCGCGGTAGTGCGCTGCGCCGGCGCATTCAATCGAAGCGTACTTGGCTATTCGTATTGCGGCTTTTGAAGACTGGCTTGTGAAAATAGGTATCATTGAAAAAACATCCAATAAATATTATAATAATTTATAAAAGTCCTCTTATGTCATATTTACTACGTTCTCTCTCAAGAATATTCAAAAGAGTACAAAATCCAACGAATAAATATCAAAATAACAAACTGTACAAGCATTTATAGCGAGATAGTATCGGTAATAAACTTCACACGCATCTTTATTCTAAGCGTTGTTACATATGCAAACATATTTTCCATATTCATAGAATATAATTCACATTGAAAAAATATAACAGCTGTGTTGCGAGAAGAATGTACCGCCATTATTTGGCGCAATTTCATTCGTGCTAGCCTCGGTTTATCATCGTTTGTAATCGGAACCAGCCGATTGTTGCACCGACAAACAGCTGACGATAATTTAGAATAATTTAAATAAAGAATTCTATTATATTTTGTTTTCTAATGACTAAAAAACGCGCGATATTTGAACTGAAAACTTACAATGACAACAACAAAAACTTATGCAGCATGCACTGATTCAAATTAGGACCTTTAAAATGGGAATAAATTACAGAAATTAATATATACTCAAATGCAGTTAAGTAATTATTAGTATCCATTATTTACAATAATAATTAGTGGTTTGTATACGAGTACAATAATAAATAATTATTTGCATATTATTATGATTCAACTAAATAAATCAACTAGTTCAAGCAGCTGTTGCGATTTTATGTAAGCTGAATATATATAGACTTGATTGACATAATAATATACTGTACAGGTGTGCTTTTGCATATTCACGACGGATAAAAGCTATTTAATATGTAACCTATAGTTTTGTCATAGAAAAAATAACCTTGTGTTTTTAAAATAAGGTCTTTAGTACCTACTTTCCTACTCATAAACTCTATACATAATATTCGATAATAACTGGAAGGTGAAAAAAAAATTTAGAGCACTGAAAATTTTTAATGTCACGCGCGTAAACTAAAATATAATAAACTAGCTGTCCCCGCGGTTTTTCCCGCGTTCCCGTAGGATCTTGTCTTGTCCCGGGATAAAATTATAGCCTATGCTACTCACAAATAACGTGGCTTTCTATTGGTAAAAGAATTTTCAAAATCGGTTCAGTAGATCCAGAGATTACAACCTCACAAACTCATAACCTATAACTCTTTATAATATTAGTATAGAGTTTCTAATTTCGTTAGGTATCCACAAGGATTTTTTTAAATTCACATAATGGGTTCGCGGGAACGCAGGGGTGAAATCGTGGGGAAGAATTAGTTTATTTCACATTTAGTAATTATATGAGAAGAATTAATTCTACTTCTTAATTAATACCGTATAGGTATAATCGACGTATATATCCGCTATGGCAGATGTTATTTTTTTTCTAATCGCTTCCAATAATTTCATGAAGTATAATTTATACGCTTAATGATTGTTGATTAACCTTTTAACTCCTTCTTAGTGTATTTTTTCAAATAATAGATGACTATTAAAACACTATCAAAGTTATGTTAAAATAGGACTTGTTTATATATTATATCGCTTAGGGCCTATTTTTCAATCACTGGATATAGTCAGATAAGTCCATACAAAAACTGTTCTAATTTCCAATTAACGGCCAGATATCGCTTATCTAGAATTTATTTACTACTATATAAAATCAATAAAATATTTACATTATTATAACTACAATTAAAACTAATCTAATCTAAAAACTACCTAAAATAAACTATAAAAGTGCGTCGAAGAATTCCTCCGCATCGCCGTCGACTAGTAACGTTCCCAAAAGACTGGCAGCATTGCCACGTTGAATGGCAATGCTTAATCTTTGGCCAAAGTAAAAGCCATTGAAAAATCTGGCCTTAGTCAGATATTAAAAAAGAAATATCTAAAATTGTATAATACATCTAAAAATACTAGAAAATAGCGAACACGTAAAATACATAATTTTTCATGATTTTTATTTACCAATTTTATCACAAAGAGTAGATCTTATGATGGTGTATATTTATTACGTGACAAGTCAGTGTTTCATACAAAACTCCGTATCGTTAAAAAGAAGCTGATTTGATTTGAGTCAACATCCCTATTATAGTTTTAAATGTATCCTATTCTTATTGATGATTGGCTCAAGGTTGTCACACAACCACTGGAAGCCTCTAGCTAGGTGTATGGCATTAAAAAAAACCTCAGGGTGGTAGCCAATCAGATGGGTATTATAATTTTGTCTGGAAGAGACCGTTTCTTACCACTAATAATGTGTATATTTGTTAACTGATTTTGGTGTACATTAAAGTATCTATTATGAAATTATTCGGAAATAACGGTATTCGACGCCATTACCTTAGCTATCGACTTAGACTAATGCATAACGAAACGTATATCCTCTAGTTTCATATAATATAATATAAATACAAAAGTCTCTTCCGCTTTTCCTAATGTTTTGTTCGTTGTTCTAGGAAGCTTTCGCAATGGATTTTCCCGTTTGACTCATTCGTATAATGAGTAATGGACTACGTATTGTTAGGGAAAGTAAACCTTATTGTAACGTAATAAAGCACACGATTTCCAAGATGTGATTTGTTTCGTTTTGCGATTGTGAAATATTAATATACTGGTATCATTATGAATTGATAAAAATAATGTTTATTCTTTGTCATATTTCGGATAATTGAGCATCTTTTATAAATATTTTTTTTTACATGGCGTCGAAACCCTTTGTAATACCACCTCCCTGGCTACCACCCTCAAATTGAAATACCTTTAACAAGCATCTATTGGCGTTTACGGGTATCATAATGCCTAGTTTTGTACAAAATTCACCGTCTCATGGATAATATCTCTATAGTATAATAAAATAATCCTACTAATCTTACTAATATTATAAATGTGAAAGTTTGGATGGATGGATGGATGTATGTTTGTTACTCATTTACGCCACAACGGCTGAATGGACCTGGATGAAATTTGGCACAGAGATAGATTATAGTCTGGAATAACACATAGGCTACTTTTTATCCCGGAAAAAGATAAGATCCCTCGAGAACGCGGGTGAAGCCGCGCGGAACAGCTAGTGAAATATATAACTCACAATATTTTTGCGATATGAAACAATAGCTTTTTAATAAAGCTCTCAGAAATTCATCGCATGTCTCCGTCAGTCAGTGTCGGTAACGGAGCATTTGGAGCTTTCAATGTGTTCTTTTGCAATTTTATTAGCATTCGCGTGTGTTTAATGAGCTTTTTTTTAGATTAAAATCTTAATTTTTAAATGTCAGTAATATTTCGCGTTGTTTGAATATTGTTTTAGTGTTTGAAACCTTCACCTTAATGTGAAAATTCTAAGGTATATAACATTAAGAAGTCAGTTTCATTTTGAGTATCTTTTACCGTAGTATACCTTAAAGTACCGTTTCTTAAAGGTTTCTTACTATCATTATAATATCTACAATTCTGTCTAAAAAGTTTACAATACTAAAACCTTTACTATCTCACAAATACTTTGTTTTTTTATAAACATCACAAAACTATCGTAATATCTAAAGTTAGAACTACTAACTATATTATAAAAAAATACATAAATTTTATTTAAAAAAAGGTTACGTAAATAAAAAAGTTAATTTTTGACAATACCAGAAATTTGGTCAATATAAAGAAACCTTTTTATATTTACAACAAATGTACAAAACATACAAACAAATGTACAACTATAATATAAAAAACTTCCTCGAGGCTGCCGCTGCTGCCGATCGGCAAGGTTCCCAGAAGGCTGGCAGCGTTTCCTCTTTGGATGGCCAAGCTGATGTGTTGGCGGAAAAAGCTCCCCGCCCGCCGGTCACCCGAGGCCTCGATTAATTTTTTACATAAAATATTTGCGAAACGACGACGGGGATCTGAACCCCACGGACCCATGGTCTCAACCGCAAAAGGCATAAATTGATAATTTGGACCAATACAGTCGTACTTTTTTACTTTTTATATTAATAGTATTACATGTTAAATATCGATCGTAAGAGCTAAGGCCTTCAATTGCCACGAAAAATATTGATAAAAGTCAAAACAAAGACATCTCCTGTCAATTACTGCCTTGCTTACGTAACAATAGCAATCGGTAGATAGACTTCTAGTAATGAATAATTATTAGTCACTCTCAAGAACCTGCCAGCTGCAAGTCAAAAGGTGTCCGTTATTAGATGCTGACATTTTATGCGCGAAGAATGTTGTTTGTGTCCGGACCTTTTCTAGTTGTTAGATAAGTTTTTACCACGGTAAGGACTGCAAGCTACAATTATGTGTTTTATAAGGAGTATACGCAACTAACATGCTGTTGGACGGACTGACTGCATAGTTAAATAGGTTTTTATTTCTTGTCGGATTTCTTACTAATGCTTAGGTAATTAATGTTTGTGTTGTTTGTTACGTAACTATTACAAAATAACGTGTAATGTTACGAAATAAGGTTAAAACTCTATATCACAGTGATGGAAACTGAAGCTGGAAGCTGTGCCAGTGGAACAAAGTCGCTAGGAAAAGCTAGTAATAAAACGGAGGACTGTAAAGTCGTGGGCCTTTCAAACTGCCTCCTAATTGCATTCGATGTAAAATTCCAAAGTCATAAAATGTTCTAAGCAGGACACGCGTAAATCGTCCCACTTTAATTTGTGTTTTAAACGGGAGAGCAAGTTAATTTATTGGCGGAGCCAGGGAATCGGCTAACTATTAAATTTATAGCAACGAAGACAGAGAGTTCGGCCATTCCGAACTCGAGACCGGGAATAAAAACTGCTCCCCGTATAATAAAAGGTGGAATTACGGGGAAAGTTTCTCTTTTTCGGGTACTCTCGAATATCCACTTTCAGCGGCGTGTATTCGAATGAAAATTCTGAGAATTCTCATATCTTTCGTGGAATATACAGACGGGTTCTCGCTATTCCCAGCCGGCTTGTTTACGCAATTCACCAATTCGTGGGAAGGTAGATTAGTTGTCGTTTCCGATTTTATTCTGCTGCCTTTGAACTAGTATCTGTACTTGCTTACTGTTATGTTGAACGTAATTAAATAATATTGAAAAAGATTTTGGTGGAGTTGAAACTGAATTATAATAAAAATGAAGATATTAAAATTTTGATATAACTAAATTGTTTTCTGTTTTCGTTAAAATTAATATAAAAAATTGATAAAAACTCACCTGTTTCTCACTGGATATGTCATCGAGCTCCATGGGTCCGGTGTTCATCGGGGGCGCGCCGTGCATCGGCGACTTGAACCCCGCCGTCGAGGACACTGCAGCCACTTGCCCACTGCTCTCTGACCCTACCTCCATATTAGAACAGTCCGACTCAGAACTGTTCGCACGCATTTTCCGCCGCTCCTTCTTCCGAAAGTCAGACCTTGTTGGCGATGAACCATTCCCAAACCCATTTGTCTTCTTTTCATAACCATTATCAATCAACATGGGGTTCTGGAAATTTGCATGATGAAGCCCATTTGGAGTATACTTGTCCTGCAACGCCTTCACATCGAAAGGCTCGTTTTTCAATACATGCACGACTGTTGGACTCTGTATATTCTGTATTATGCTTCCATTTTGATGAAGAAGTGTTCCATTTTGGTGTAAGATCCCATTCTGGGTCGGGAATGCGTTGATTGTTGCAATGTTCGGCTGGTACAACTGTATATGCCGATCGTCGATGTAAGCCTGTCCAGCAGGAGCTAGCTCCCTGGCTTGTAAGGGAGCTGGAACTATGGGATAACTTCTAGCATTGACAGCTGTCAAAGTATGGAATGTAGTAGCGTTGACAGGTGATAGAGTGGTGAGTGTAGTGGATAGTGGAGTTACTTGCGCCAGCGTGGTCAAGTGGGCTGGCGACGCCGGCGTCGTCAGTTGCGTGAGTTGTGTTAAATGACTAGGACTCGCGCTTGGCGTGGTATTGGCCGTCACGGGGACTGGAGTCACACTCGGTAGCCCCGTTTCTGGAATCACAGTCGTTTCTGGAAACGTTTGGAACTGACTTTGGAAGGATGGTAGCTTGTTCGGAATCGGTTGCAGCGTGACCGATTGGTAGTCGAGCGGCGATGAGAAGCCGGCTCGCAGTAATGCGTCTTTTGAATGAACGGAGATAGGCATCGACTCCCACGGTCTGTATTGTGGCTGGCTAGAGATCACGGAGACCGTGTCACCTGTCCGCTCGTAGTACTCCCAGCCTGGGTCTAAGAGCCGGCCGTCGGCTGTGAGTATCCGTTGCTCGTTGTCAGCCATATCCCCGAATGTTGAGAATGGCGGTAGATGCGCGTTATCAGCGCCCGCCTCGCTCCTGAGCGTCTCGCTCATGACGCTTTTCCTCGACGCAACCGCATCGCGTCAATTGCTTAAAACTCTTACAAAAATAAGCTCTAAGTCTATTGTTGTACTGAACACTCGGAACTGCACTGGAACATTAAATTTGTACTCTGTGACCTGGCTCCGTTGTTGTCCGCGATACTCTATATAGCACTTAATGTTACGATTATACGGCACACTGGTTTACACTACACTAATCACAATATCTTCGTTAACCAACTAATGAATAAATATCAAAAGTCCTTATTAAGAGGCAATTCAACATATACAAGTCTTACACTACGGGCTTATAAAAATCTTTGGCTGACTTTTTTTATTAAATGCTCGAGGACTCGGTTCGTATTAAAATGTTAACGATCGATAAAATATTTTGTGCACTCGTTTAACGATTTTCTATTATTTTGGAACGTTTAAATACTGGTCGTTGATAGATTTTTTAGTTTACTTTTTCTTTCGCTCGTTCGAAGGCTTTATTATTGTAAATACCGATCACTTCAGACTTAAATTAATTTGTACTGTTTGGGAGTTAGCGTATACTATGTACGATTTTTAGTTTTATCGTTAAAAGGTTAAAAAATAGTGCTTATATTTAGATTTTCGAAACGAAAGATATGACTGGAGGCTTTGGTTTGAGGATTTCTGGCTTTTGGTTGGTTTTTTTTTCAACTGCTGTAGGGCATGAGGCGGATAACTGGCCGGTTAACCGTACGGTCGGCACCAATCTGAAAAAAAAAGAAATTACGCATTGAAGTAACATCATTTGAAATTTAAATACAAAATTCGGGAACAAGAAAAAATTAAGGTGGTGAGGTAAATTCACAAGTTATTGGAAGGCTTTGACATGTTTACTGCGATGGAGTGACGCGCATGCGCGGATCGCTGTTTTGAATTGAGCGTGAATCGATGCAATGGCGCGAATGACGGAAAACGATGCGAGAATTCGATTATTTTCTATATTCGGAATAAGAAATTAATATAAAGAGATAAATTATGTGCTTTGGACTGAAATCCACTGTGTCTCACAAGTGACATTATGTTTTCTAATGTAGAATAGTTTTTTTTACATGGTAAATAGATAGAGATGCACGTCTCCACTTGAGAGCAAACTGCCTCCAACAAGTGTTGTTAAATAGATATAAACTAAGTAGTTTATATCTATTTAACAATTTATCATAGATCACAGTAAGATAATCCAAAGACAAATCGATACCAATGTATAAAAAAGTATGGATAGAATATTCTGGTTTGTGGATTGTCTGACATAATAGCTAAGTGAATGTGCAGAGATGACGAGATAATCAATTAAATTCCATGCGACAATGCAGTTAGAAACTTCAGTGAAACATTACGTCTATAAACTCGACACTGGCAGAATACAAGACGCGATGTTAGAAAAAAAACCTCAATAGAACAGTTAACCAAAGAGGTTATAATCCGTCACCGGTATCAGGGTTGCACGCATCGAACTATACGCAAATGGTTTACATCATTACGGGGTGTAGATAAAACACGGTGGTGCTAGATAATCACGTTGTCAGTGCCGGTAACATTTCGCTTGTGACGTCATCCCCCCACTTGCTCCCACCCCTAACCTGACCCCGATATAACCCGTGCGTGCAACCTCCATTAGAAACATATTTTCTCATAGATAACTTTACATTACTGAAGTGTTATTCAGACAGAGATGAGAAAATGTGTGAAGAACGCGACGATGTTAATCACCAAGCAAGCAGTATATATTCTGAATATTGGTTTGTTCAGCAACACATTGACAATCCCCCAGGCAACATAGACGACGATACTTAATCTCAAACTCAACTCAAACAATTTTGGGACACTTAAGGAACACTTATTGAACGTCTTATTGCTATTTTTAATGCTATTGTTACTGTTACCACCATTTCCAAATAAAGACCTGTCAGGAGAAGAAACGGCGAAACAAACAAAATTACAGGTAGATTATTCCGATTCTTGCCAGCTAACCAGTGGTCAACGCAACAAGGCTTAGCAACGGATACCTCTGGCCATATAGGCTACAGTAGGGCCGTACAAAAGGACACTCAGTCTTTAGTTAGCTCAGTAACATTAAAAGTACTAATAACCACTCAAACTAATATTATAAAAGCGAAAGTATGGCCATTTTTCGCGCTACAACGGATTTTTGCAAAGAGAAAGATTATGGAAACGCGGGTAAAACCGCAAGGTGTAACCTAGTACTGTATAGTTTATATCTACGGTTTCAACAAACCGCAATCTTTTATAATCCAGCAAATTTATGAAGTCTCATATTTTGATAGTTTCTGGAAGACTTAAGTTGAAATATCACGTGGAAGCATTATCATACATAATATAAACAATCTCTATAAATAGAAGGGTGCGCCGGTAGTGTCTAATGGTACGCTCTATTTCGGCTTTACTATTTTAAGGGCAACTATTTTTGTAGTGTTTCAATTTAAAACTGTCTATTTTCTCTGATCGAGATTCAATACGACAGCAAAATTATTTTTAGATGCGATTATAAATAGAATTTTGAGATTGGAATATTTAGAATTATATTTTTAAATCCAAGTTACCTTTAGTTATCATGAAAAATAAAACGTTCTAAATTTAAACCTCCATTCATTAAACCACGTGCAATTTCTAAATATAAACCTATCATTCTGATTATTGTATCGATTCAAATAACAGCGGGGTTAGTCACGTTCTGTACTAATTTTAAATAGCAACAAGATATTTTATTCAATAAAACAATATTGAGTGCTTTCGATAGCACTTCGTCTGCAGACCACGTGACGTCAGGGTATTGTCTAAATGTAGACATTCTAGTTGGAGAATTATTCGTTTAAGTTACATTAATTTACAGATTGGTTCAAAATGATTTTCCGCTGAAACTGCAAAATGATATCACTATGAAAAACATATTTTGATAGAGTAATTAATGATATCAACGATCTCAGAGCACATGATATTAATGTACTCAGCTAAAACATTAGGATACCATAGAGTTTTAACCACATTTCAACTGAGGATTGATAACTACGCCGTTTCTAAAGGCTCCACATCAAAAGGAATGTCTTTTGTTTGGTCTACAAAGCGGGAGTAAATTGCAACACGCTTGTTTCGACTTTTTCGCTTCCCCTCGAGTGCCTTGCTAGATTTTCCTCGGGGAAAAGGTAAAAAAAGTTTTCGTCAACAGCCTATTCAGTATGTGGACTAGCAAAATTTTTGTGCGGTTGTATACCTCTATTATAGCACTAACAATTCTCAATTAAAATATTTTTGAATTTCGAATTTATTTGCGACTGCATTCAAATAATTGTAATTTTTATTAAAGTTAAATAATTCTTTTTGTGATGAAAACGTGTTATTACGTCATATTTCAATAATCATTTTACATTGCGTCACGATCTTTTCACTATAAAACCGCGATCAAATTGTCCCGAGAGTCCCGACTAGTAATCACAGGGCAAAACTCTTTGTATATGCGCACAAAGAACGATCGTCGAAAAAAAATTAAAAAGCTTAGCTTCAGAACGGAACGCAACTCGAATTTCTTGTGTGTGTGCCTTGTTTGTACAAAGCGCTTGACATGCGTGTGTTACAAGGATTCGTCTGAAACGTCTATGGTTGAGTGAGTATGTAGGTGTGTGCGTGGAACGCGATAGTATCTGGGTCTCGGTTGTCAAGGGCAACCGTACAACCGCTGCAGCGAAAGCATTGCGCTTTCAGCTTTGAGCTGTAATTATACGGCTTATTTTTAGAGTCGGATGTTGTCGCTTTTTTGTAAAGCGACGCGCGAAGCGGTGCAGCGAACGCGGTGTTTAGATGACGTTCGGAAATCCTTGAAATGTTCACTCTTTATAAACAATTTTCACCATATTTTAAATTGCATTCTATTTTCAAACGCAACTTTCTTCTATAAAATGTTAGCCACATTTCAAATTGTTACTCGAGTAAAGACAGCGCTTTATTTCCTTTTAATTTTTTAGCGTACGATATAGATATTATTTTATTATTTGATCAAGTTTTTTTTGACACAACCAGCTGTGTTGTACAAAGTAACACATCCGGCGGCGCTTATACAATACCTGCGCCGGAAACTGATATCTTCGTTATAGTCATCATTTCAATGATAATAATCTACTGATATAATATCGATCATACTGAAATTTCAACGAATTACTTCCCAAACCATTGCTGCCTTCAATCTTTCACATTAAGTTAAAACGTCATGATGGAAAATAACGTTGGATTGAAAGAATAAAAGAGTTAATGCGATTGAAATAGATACATGCTCTACAATGCAAAAAGTATCATTTTTGGCCTTCGCTTTTGCAATAACCTTTTCATTGTAAGGGAATAGGGCCATTTAAGTTTTTCTAAATTTATGATGTTCTAATGCGATATGATCGAAATTATAGGTCTTTAATGTCTTTAATGTCTTTAGTGCCATAGTAAGAGAGATTATTTCTTGATCTAGACATGGATATTTAACCCCATTTTAGAAAGCAGCATATTGAAATGAATATAGCAAATAATCTCAAAAACGATAAATAAAAGTCTTTTTTTATTAATAATGATGATTATGATAGCAATGATAAAGACGATAGAAATGAAGATAAATTACATGAAAGTATAAATATTCTCACACAATTCTCAACGACTGCGACCATAACTATAGCACGACGTAATGATATAGCGCACAGGATACGTACATCAGTGTGATTGCCGGTAACTGGTAACATTGGTGCGGATTCAATTCTAGCTCTATTATTTTATAACATACCGACATTTGTTAATATTATTATTGTTGTTGTTGAGGATTCGTTATTTATAGTAGATATGTACCTAGTTGTATTGTTGTTTCATAGTCGTAGATAGGAAATGTGAACAAATGGGGAAAAATAGCAAGTAAAGGTTTTTTAAATTCCACTTTTTTAGTTGAAAGCCCCTTTTGAAGACGAATAACTATCTGGAGATCATATTTCAAAACGCTGTCGAAATTAATGTTTAGGGAAGTCAAAAGTAATGCAATCAAAGAGAGAGAGAATACATCAATAATTCAATGCAAAGACAAAATTTATGAATAAATAACACCTGATAGTTCTCCGATTAAAACACATTAGAATGATAAGGCCCCACAAGAATCTCTCGATATAGAGTTTCGTTCGTCCCATCCCATTCAGGCACTCGAATCGAGTTGAATAGACGCGCAGATGTGGCGTTTTTTACAACCATCTTTCCCACACTGCCAGTTTTTCTGATGCCTTAATACCTTTACCAACATAATTTGATTGTCTCTAACGAAACGTCACACGATTTTGATCCTTATAAATACGGCTGCAAGAGATTTTGAATTCCCAATTTATGCAATGTTAACTTGGTCGATACAATTTTGTAAAGATTTTTTTGTAGCACGTCTGTCTTACTATCGGATGCGACATCGGAAATTGAGCATTTTTTGTACTTACACCTATGAAATGAAATTGTTTGAAGGAAGTCACATGTGTATGACGATGATTGTATGATTTAGTATTGTTTCCTTTTTAAATTGAAAACATTTATTTGTTTAGCGACGGTGCTGCCGCACTGTTATAAATTGGTACAGCCTTTATCCTTTAACAATTTAAAGCTGCATTCAAATCAGCAGATACCTAAAGCTGCATTAGATTCCCCCTTTTCAAACATTAAATTTTATCGATAGATATTTGATAAAAGTTTGAAAACAAAATATTACATTGAAAAGCGAGCATTCACCGGCGCGTCTCCTTCCACCGAGCTAAATAAAATATCCCCCACAATTACATTTCCACTAAACTTTGTCATACACTGATGTTTAAACTTTTACCTAGACGAGAGAAAGGGTCTAGTACCCTTGCAGTGCAGCTGTGTACGTTATGAAAACCGAAAGCATCGTTTGCTCGGGACTTGGGAGCAATAAGGAGCGGATTATCCCACAGAGAAAGTATGAATCAACTTATGATATTACTTGTGGCAATAATCGGGATATTGGAGACTACAGGCGGATGAAGGCGTTTGATCTCGGCTTAAGACTTTAGGACAACATTGATATTTTAAAATATAAATTTTTACATGCAAGTAACGTTAGGCGTCTTGGTACCAATATTATCATTTTAGGATACACTTCTAAGAAAGCATTTAAATTATATTAAGATTCATCTGCAGTATATTGGCCTTACTGTTTCCTTCCTGAGTCATTCCAAGACTCAGTTCGTTTCAATATTTATCTAAATGAATTCCTTGGATACGACGACCTGATACCAAATCTTGTGAACCAAATTTTCTGAATCCACGTTATTCAAGAATCATAGTAAGTAAACCAAAATCATCTGAAACTAGAATGTGAGAGGAAACATAACTCGCTTGTCCAACTAAAAAGGAAGCACAAGCGTTGCACAATCCGTAGCGTTGCTCTCGTTGTACAACAGTTAGCTCGGGCAAAATTGGCCAATTTGTTTATTTGTTTTCATTGGCCTCACTGAACTTGACTCCCCATTATCGCATTCACGGGAGGAAGGCGTATTATTTATTCGATTAATCCGTGGGACCGGGATCTCCTTCGGTTAAGTTGTTGAGTAGTTATTAATCCTCAATATTTCTGGCGCAAGCGTGAAGCGGGCTCAAGTTGTATCCAAGAATTTTTGAAGGTTACGCCCGAATCTTGCAGACAACTGTGATTGCCTCGTTTCCAGAAGCTGTATAAAATTACGTAAATTTCATTATCTTGGAACAATGCGAGCATTTGCTAGATGAAATCTTTTCAAACGAGTATGAAGATTAAATTAGATAAGCTCAAAAGATCAGCAATCTAAACATGATTGTTTCATATAGGTACTTGATTGTTTAAAAGGGTATACCTACTTATAAGATTCTTAGAATAACACATCTTTCCGTTAATTTTTCAAAATCGCTTTGAGCATTCCTACCAACAGTTTCTGAATACAATTCTCATGAGAATATCATCTGTAAAATACTCTTAAGTCTCTTGTTTATTGACCTTAACTCAGCCTCAGCTTAAATGACTATAAAGTGAAGATATAATTAACTCACACTCAATATCGTTAACGATAACTTTCGTTAACTATCTATTTGTTGACAATTTACAAAGCAGGAATAAGGACAGAGAATCTCGGGACAAGTGCTAAAGTTGTTGTTGTTTCAGAAGTCTCTCAGAAGACAATGACTCCTTTAATCCAATTGAACAAATATACTGATAACAAGATACAAAATATTCGCAACTTTTCGAACTCTTTCAAATCAGATACTACTTTGGCCTCCGTAACATTAGTCTAATCAATTAACAATATACAAAACTCCGCAGGTTTGTATTTTCAATTTAAAGATAGTTCTATCCCTAAGCCACTACTTCAACTTCTTTTGAAAGTTGTTGAATCTACTCGGCTTACACTTCGCTCGTCACAATTAAGGGTTAAATTATGTGACATCATGCTCATCAGCGACAATGACAACCCGATGTGTCATCGTTACATGCTTCTTTGATGCTATCCCTCATTTTCCTGCCACGCATAAATCAAAATAAACAACCAGTTGGCAAAACTTTGGGACAGGAATAGTCCAAAGTTATATTCATTCATCAGACCAGAATTTGCTAATGGAACTAGATTTATCATTAGTAAACAAACAGGTATTGTTGTTAAAGAATACCACGAGAGCCGTCGTGTGGATGGTCTCTTAACACGCCAGGCTATCTTGACAAATACATTGCAGGAAAATAGGGATCGATTCGCGAAAGCACACAACGAAAGCTCTGGCGGAAGCACGCGAACGCACACCGGACCTGGCTTCACGGTCTGCTGCTCTCTTTACATAAACATATATAACCATAGAACAATCCACGAAAACCAGAAGCTTCTATTCCACAACTCCAAAACACTTCCACAATTCGCCACAAAACTTTTTCAATCGAGACACGGACTCCGTACCTTCTCCGGTCTCTCGATCCATCCGCGCCTCCTTTTTTTCTTCGTCTCGCTGCCTTGGAAACAAAACGGTCCGAAGGACGCAAGCGAAAAATAAACAAAAAGGGAGTCGGAGTTCGCGATCGCGTCAGTAGTGCGCGTGTCGTGGGGCGCGGGGTTTGTGCAACGCGCGTATGTACGCAGCGGCGGTCGGCGGCGGACTGGCGCGCGCGTCGCCCGACGCAGCTGCCGCGGCGACCAATGGCGGCGGGTCACGTGACGCACCCCGCGCCCGCACACGCTTGTTTACAAATAATAATAATACGGCCGGTGGCGCCGCCTCTACTCTACACGACACGGCGCGCGGTGCTCGCTACGCGCTACGAGCTACGCACAGCTGTCGCTGCATTTGGCGGGATTCGATTCGGAGCACATTCGCTCGACGCTTAAAAGCTTCGATCTGTTTACTTGGAAGCTTTCGCGTCGGCGTTCTATCGATCGGTACGCAACTTTGCACCCGTTTTGTACATGCGTTTCGTCGCGGGCTTTGTATCGAATGATTCCTTCTTAAAATTCACATTGATGTCACTTATTATCTACGCTATATAATAGGAGGTAATTAAATTATTACGCAATTTGTTAAGAGGGTGCGACAATCCCCATTTAGCGGCAGGTTGATGTTTCCGATTGTTTTGCGTTCAGGACGTAAGGTGTAAGGAGGGTCTGAACCCCAGTGCTTGCGGTAGTCACCTATGCACGGCGCCTGCACTGCACTGCACTCCCCTCGTAAATCTGCGAGCCGAGCCGAGGTGCCCCATGGACTCTATACAGTAGGATGAGACACTTGACTGTCATATTTAATTGATCCCCTCAAATATTTAATAAAAACAGTTTACTTTGGCCAGGAAGCGGTAAATTGTTGAAGTATCCTGACAAGGCGCCTTGGGGTGTAATGTAAGGGTTAATTGTACAGTTATTCAGTTCATGTAAAGATACTTTTGACAGACTTGTTGGTTAAAACACTATCTGTGACGTAATAGGTCGAAGGTATATCAGTTATCTGGCTTACATACCACAATTTCTGCTAAGTGCTTTAAGATGTTCTTGTGAATACTGTTGCAGGATATTCATTCATTTATTTTATTAATAAACATTAATTCCGTGTTAGGTTTAACATGATGTTTTTGTATTTTAGTTGTAAAATTCTGATGTTCGTTCAGAAGTGGTTTATCTAGTAGGATTGAATGCAAAATTCATGCAATTATGTCAGTTAACATGCACTACCTTAAAGCAATTTAGATTTTTTGCTTTCTCACGTCTAAATTCCAAGAAAATCTTTTTGATTTACCGGTGAGTGATCGCATCGCGTAAATGCAAAGGAAAATTTAATAAAAGTCTTTTCCTGGTAGGTGTACTTTTCGTTTCGATATAATAAAAAGACCTTGAAGAACACTCTCTATCCATTTGCGTTTCATGAATAGGTACTATGATAGATATTAATTTTATCTATGCTAATATTATAAATCTGAAGTGTTTATTTCTGAGACATTCTTCATGATCTCAAACTAAAAAAATATAATGAAAACCAGATTTAAGGCGATGATAGCTCAGTGGTAGTGTAGTGACGTCGGATACCGCGGCGGTCGTGGATTGAAACTTTAAATGAGCTTAAGCTTTCGGTGAAGGAAAACATCATGGCGCTAGCACTGTGGTAGAGTACTTTGTAGTACTCCACTGGCTGGCCACCACCCTCAAGTGCCAAATCGCTAAGCGTCTATCGGTGTGTTCCGACAGCTGCATTTAAGAGCCAATTTCACATCATCACTTACCATGCTGAGATTGGTCATCAAGCATAAGCTTGTTTTTGGATAACCTTATGTTTGACCACAAAGCCTAGATGGAAACTGGCTCTCAAGTACAGCTGTCGGTGTATACCAATAGGTGCTTGACAACAGATTTTCAACTTGAGGATGGTAGCCAGCCAGTCGGGTACTACAAAGTACCCTACCACCGTGCTATGGTTTTCCTCGCGATGTTTTCCTTCACCGAAAGCTCAAGCTCACCGCGGTATCTGACGTCACATCACAACCACTGAGCTATCATCGCCATGATATATTTATTAATCAATTATCCGAATGTAGGGTACTCCAGTGAAACAAAATACATTCTAATGACCTACTCTATTTGAAAGTGTTACATGTATCGCCCCACGCGGACAATCGACTTCAGCGTAGGTGTATAGGTGAGCTTACTTGAAACCTATTGCTACAGTTGTTTTACCTATAGCTGTGTTGCCTGTGGCTTGTTTATTTTACAGGGGTTTTCCTAAACATAGACCGATGCTGGAGGGCATCCTACCATGGAGGATTATGTTTTAAGTGTAATATATCTGTGTATATTTAGATTTATATACATACTTGCTGTCCCCCGCGGTTTCACCCGCGATCTCGAGGCTTCTTATCTTTTGCCGGGATAAAAAGTAGCCTATGTATTATTCCAGACTATAATCTATCTCTGTGCCAAATTTCATCCAGATCCGTTCAGCTGTTCGGGCGTAATTGCTCAATAGTATGTTTATATTTTTTTTGTTCGGATCCAGAAGAAAACCAGCTTTCAAGTGCAGCAGCAGTAGCAATCTTGCTACGATTCCGAAAACTCATGTCACGACATTAGACGTCGCTACCACTTTTTTTTTGGTGGGGCCTAGAAGGTAGAGGGCCCATGGGCTCTCAACCAGTAGCGCTACCACTTGACTGTGAGCAATCATCCCTTTATAAAATTAATTATTATGTACACCTGAAACTAGATTTTGACCCGCGTAAACATGGGGGTTTATCGGGATGAATTTCGCAATATCCTTTCATATATTATGTCATAAAAACAACTCCGGTGAAAAATATCAGCTTTCTATGAATAAGATTTTAGGCTGGGCGTTGACGAGCCAGTGAGTCAGGCATTCTCTTTTTATATTTTTATCGCGTAACAAATGTACAAAATATACAATATATATATAAAAAAACTTCCTCGAGGCTGCCGCTGCTGCCGATCGGCAAGATTCTTAAATATTTTTTTTATTTAATAATTTAAAAATACAAATAAACTTGAAAGTTTGTGGACGGAAACGGAAAAGTTTGTATATTTAATACCTCTCAGTTCTATAACCGCGGAATAAATTTAGATGAAATTTGGCACATACATAGATCATACCTTAGAATAACACGTGAGGTTTTTATCCCGTGAAAACACAACATACAAGAAACTAGGTGTTCATTCTTAGAATGTGATATAAGCTAGTTTCATATGCCAACGCTCCCCTACTAGTGACTCATCAGGTTTCCACCACCCACAGATTACTCAGTTTCACTGGACACGTCATTATTTCTCATATTATTCAACACATCGAGCCATGTGGCAGCTGGCGACTGTCATTAAAAATGTTCAATTAAAATATTCGTGATGATCAATGATCAGCCCCAAATAATGTACTTTTTAATCAAACCTTATTTATTCAGTTTAGGCCCTGATAAGGCACTTCTGAACGTTATACTACCTCTACCACCGGTTCGGAATACACTTAAACTGAGAGGACTCCGGCAACAAACTCTATCCTACAACATATCTAGACATGCTCATGCACACAAATCTCTGTCCTAGATGGGAATCAAACCAACGATTTGTGGCGTGATATGTAGTGTGTTTAACCAACACGCCAACATTTAAAACTAATCAAAATTTAAATTTCAAATATACATTCTGTAATAAAAAAAAGCTTGTATTAAAAAAAAAAAACATAAAATTTAACATCTCAATCAAATCAACCGTTTCTTAAAAATAACGCAAGCGGCATCAATAAATAATTTAATAAGACACACGCACGTAATGAAAAATTATAAGATTGCAACGCGCGTGCAAACCTCATTCTTGCATTGAGCCGCGCCAATTCCACTGCTACAAAAGTGCGTAATATCGATTACCAGCTCCCTTACCCTATCTTGCATCCCTCTTGCACGACGCACAGAGAATTTCCAGAAACAATAAAAGCTTAAATGTTAACGCAGCGTGGACGGCTCGACTTTGCGCGGGAAGCATAGCCGCCATTTTGTTGTTTCCTATAACGATATAGGACCTTTTTTCCCGCCGAGCGCTTCCCCCGTCGCGGTCGTCATGACAACCGATCTGTCACACGCATAGAACATAAAACTCAAGCATTGATTTTTTCCTCGCTTCCTCTTTTACTTTAACGCATGTCGTACGACTTTTTGCTCATAATTTTTATTTTTTAAAGCTTCGCGTCAATTTTGGCGCTTGACGCTAAGTGTATTGAATTCAATTGTGGTGTGTTTGGCATGTATAGTCACATACACTCTGCATGATGAGTTTGTTAAATAATAAATAACTGTAACCATTATTATGGTTTATTAATACCGACAGAATATTAAAATAAAGTGCTACGAATAGCCTACGAAAAATTGCTACGAAAAGTTCGAACAAGATTATTAAAGATTGTTAAAATGATGTATATTGGTTTACTTAAAAACATGCAAAGAAAACTACTGCTAATTAACTAGAATTAAATGTTTTTTTTTTTTTCGAAATAAAAAATTGTGACTATCGCGACAACTACTACGAAAATTTTACTTAGAAGTGACTTTTTTTAATTAAATAAAGTTAAAAAGAAAAAATATGAATTAAAAATAGTTACTTACTATTTATTCTTTAAAACGAATTAATTTTAAAATGCCAGATAAAAATCTTTTGATAAAAATATTTTTATTTAAGTACCATTTTTTTTTGCAAAACAAAAATTTTTGATTAAAGAAAACAAGATAATATTGATAAACATTGAGTTCCAAGTTTACAGCTTAAGGGAAAATTTGTTAAGGTAGGCTCACAACCCCTGGGGTGCCGTGCGAGTGCGACCCAAGGGTTGAGCACTCTATCCCTTGCAGATGTGGCGATTTGCACCCCCTCTGTCTCTCGTTAACTCAATAGAAATGAAAATATGTTATCTTCAAAGGGAAATGCTGCGGATCGTGTGTTTTCTTTCAATAATTTCTAGAATGTTCGATTTTTAAGGTAATATAAAATCAATTTAAATAATATTGCAATGTATCGCTAATTTTATTTAAGACTACAGTGGTAGTGACGTCGTATACCGCGGCGAAGGGCGTGGGTTCGAATCCTACAATGAGCTTGAGCTTTCGGTGAAGGAAAACATCAACACAACCTCAACCATGAGGAAACCACAGCAGGCAGTATGGTACTTTGTAGTACCTAACTGTTGAAAGTTACCCTCAAGTTGAAAATCTGTCGCCAAGCACCTATTGGTGTGTTCCGACAGCTGCACTTGGGAGCCAGTAACCATCTAGGCTTTGTGTGCTTACCACCTTCGGCCACATCATTACTTACCATGGTGAGATTGTGGTGAAACACAAGCTCATCCAGGATTAAAAAAAAAGACTAGCTGACCCGAACGAACTCTTTAGGGGCAAAATTTTCAAAAATCCTTTCTTAGTGGATACCATTCCCCTTCCTATGACCTACGATAGACCTGCCAAACAAGTTTGTAGCATTTCAGTGGTATTTAGTTCGATTTTATTTTATTTACCTAAGATAACTTTTTCGAGTTCTAGACATGAGCTTCAGCAAGGTGACAAAATAGTAAAAAAAATTATTCTGTTTTTATTATGTTGTTGTTATAGCGGCTACAGAAATACATCATCTGTGAAAATTTCAACTGCCTAGCTATCGCGGTTCTTAAGATAAAGCCTGGTGACAGACAGACGGACAGACAGACGGACAGACGGGCGGATAGATAACGAAGTCCCAAAGGGTAAAAAAAACCGGTCAAGTGCGAGTTGGACTCGCGCACCGAGGGTTCCGTAATGGAGTCTCAAGGATTTTTTTCATTTTTTTTCGATAACGTTTTCGATTTCCATATTTGAGGTGGTGCCAATTAAGCAAGACCTCTAAATTGTATGAGCGCCAATACAACTCAGAAGTCTATTTTAATTGGTGATAACCATGTAAATTGCGGTTTACGATTTATGACGTATTAAAAAAAAACTACTCACTAGATCTCGTTCAAACCAATTTTCGTTGGAAGTTTGCATGGTAATGTACATCATATTTTTTTTGAGATTTCTCTTTCTCTTATTTTAGAAGTTACAGGGGGGGGGGACACATTTTACCACTTTGTAAGTGTCTCTCGCGCAAACTATTCAGTTTAGAAAAAAAATATATTAGAAACCTCGATATTATTTTTAAAGGCCTATCCATAGATACCCCACACGTATAAGTTTGTTGAAAAAAATTTTTTTGAATTTCAGTTCTAAGTATGGAGAACCCCCAAAATTTGTTGTTTTTTTTTTATTTTTGTGTGAAAATCTTAATGCGGTTTACAAATTACATCTACTTACCAAGTTTCAACAGTATAGTTTTTATAGTTTCGGAAATAAGTGGCTGTGACATACGGACGGACAGACGGACAGACAGACATGACGAATCTATAAGGGTCCCGTTTTTTGCCATTTGGCTACGGAACCCTAAAAACAAAACGGGACCCTATTAGTTTTTACCCTTTGGGTACGGAACCCTAAAAACGACCTTATAAATTAGATGCTGATGGTGAAATAAAAAAAACGCTTCAGGTATGTTACAGATTTATTGTTAGAAATATTTACTAAGGTTGGATAATTAAGATAGTAGAAATAATAAAATGTAGGTATTCTCGACTACAAATTATACCTAGATAATAATTTTAAGAATAAAATTATTTAATTTTATGTGAAGTTCGTATATTTTTATGGGCCCTACTTAAGTATTTATTTAAGCTCATATTTAGTATAAGGATACAATGATTAAAGTAGCGAAGAAAAATAAAGATAATGGAAAAATTAAATATCTATAACTACTTACCATAAAGTCATTATGTCTAATCTATCTAATATTTACAGGTTTTCCTCATTCACTAAAATAATATTAATACTCGCTTATTGTCCAAACATATAATAACAAAATGTTATTTATTATAATTATAATACTCTGCCTTTAGGAAATAGTGTTTAATTTTACGTTAAAAGTAATTTCGAAAATGCAATAGTATGATTGTTATTAATCTATATTATGTCATGACTTGAGAAAAGAACAATTTAATCTAAATATAAGTACTTAAAATTTAAGTGGTTGCTAAATTTCCCATGCGATATAGTTAGCAGCGCCATCTATTACCGGATAGCAAACTAACTAAGCGACATAAAAGTAATGCAAATCACGAGAGTAAATGAACAATATTATTAGTTTGCGTTAGCTATTATAGAACATTGGCAACAACTGGGAATCCAGAACAAATCTGTGTAGAGATTGCGACCACTTGGCTCCAAAGCAACCAAACGTTTTTGAATGTATTTTTGTTCACAACGAGAGCTATATCCAAGGGGCACTGAACATAAACCACTGCATTCGGTTGATCTGTAAATAATAATATTTGTTTTGATTAATTTAAAAATATAAAAATTAAATTTAGTTTTGCTACTTGACAACAGATGGCGCTATCAGCGTATAGCTTCATTACAGTCCGAAGACTGAATATAATCGTGTTACGATTGTGTTTAACGTTTAAATAGGCCAATCTTTTAGGAAGCACTGATATAACTTAGGTTTAACAAATACCTAATGATTGAGAGATTCGACCTTTAACCAAGTAGGCAACTTGTAGCAAGAGAGATCAAAATATTTCGTAAAACATGATGGGATAGAGTTGAATGATGAATCTTGAACCACTGTTGCAATAAGATCAACTCTGAAATCGATTTGAATCTGAATTATTGAAAAGAAGGTTGTGAAATAGAAGTTCACTCGTTCGGCTTAGGACTTTAGGACCATACCACAGTATAGAGTGATACAGTCTAACGACGTCTTCGATCTCGTGATAAAAGCCGACACAGTCTAAGCTAGACAGTGTATGAAGGTTAGTAAAGGTCCCGTTCTTCTGAGATCAGTATCGGTCGCCATGCCCCGCACTTACCTAAAGATTGCCCTGTTTAAACGGCTTCGACGTACCTCTATATTACACAGGCTATAAATCCATGCAGTCGTCCAACGAAGACATCTAGACAGGGCCATCGGGTGGAGAGTGTGGGACGAGAGGCGGGTACGTCGAGCCTAGTATAGTTTTTTTTTAATTCTGGATAGGCTTGTGTTTGACTACAATATCACCATAGCCATACCATAGTAAGTGAGGATGTGGCTGAAGGTGGTAAGCACCCAAAGCCTAGATGGGAACTGGCTCTCAAGTGCAACTGTCGAAACACACCGATAGGTGCTTGGCGACAGATTTTCAACTTGAGGGTGGTAGCCAGCCAGTCGGGTACTACAAAGTACCCTACCACCGTGCTATGGTTTCCTCACAATGTTTTCCTTCACCGAAAGCTCAAGCTCATTGTAGGATTCGAACCCACGACCTTCGTCGCGGTATCCGACGTCACTTACCACTGAGCTATCATCGCCTTAATGTTATGACCATTATCTTGTTGCGGCTTCTACGCAAACATCAAAGACCTTCTTCTATGACCTGATACTCACGTGCAAATCTCGGCGCGTACCAACTGCGTCATGTTATCGGACATGTTGACGACGTACTTCCAGCTGCCTCGGTTGTTGAGCGCGGCGCGCGGCGTCACGAACTCAGTGCGCACCGAGCACAGCTGCTGCGCGGTCCCTCCTCCGGCGCCGCCACTCCCGCCCGCCTGCCGCCGCGGCCGCTCCGCTGATGTCTCTGCACTGAAAGTAGCGAGGTGAGACCTGATGAGCGATTGTCAAATCTAATCGCTTTTTCTATTCTTGTTTAATCAATGTTCCCATTAAAATCTAACATTTTTGCGTACTCGTTGGAAAATTTGAAAAACAGATTTTGGTTGGACATCGAAGGTTCGTTCTCCTCAATCGTCGTTCTCCAAAAAGATGGAACGATCAACTGAAAGACTCGTCATCCTCCAAATTTTACATGGTTGTGAGAGACGCGCTAGACAGAAACCGGTGGAGGCAGATTATCTGCTCCAGTTGCAATCCTAATGCTGACCACGATTCTAAAGCATGAGAGACCGACCAGATGAAATGGGTATAGAAGACCGGAATCCTTTGAGATCAGCAAATTGCTCTCTCAAACCCCAACCAACTTGCCTGGCCAGTCCCAAAGCTATCCTTAAAGCCTCCACCCCAGTGAGCGTTCTCTTGGCTGACTCCTTGACGAGCTCAGCATTGCGCTTGCCTCGAGTGGAGCGTCGTACAGTACTCGAGCGAGTTGGGAAAGTGATGGAACGCTCTACCGTCACGTCGGACCGGGATGGCGATACGTATCTGGAAGAAGGGAGAGAGAAGGTAGATCACATAGAATTTAATAAAAAGTCTGTGATTTTTGACCAACTATTAAATTAGGAAATAAGACATAATGAACTACACCAGCAGGACGATGTTGATTAGGTTCCACAATCGCCCTGCAGGCCATAATTTTTTACTCAAAGACTCGCCTCATTGTCACATTGCTTAGAAGAAAACTTACATTCAGAACTCACCAGTTGGTGTTGGACAGTTCTATATTACATAGTAAGTACATTTAGAAATAAGTGACCGTTAATATAACTTACTTCCACCATTCAGTAGGATTATATTGCGTCACACCACTCGATGTCTGCCGAAACCAATCATTCGAGTCGTAATTCGGATAAAAACCCGGCGAATTGAAGAAGTTCTGATTATAACCGCCCAAATTAGATCCTCCATTTTGTCTGTACAACTTCTTCTGGTATTCATTATCGAATTGGTTGTGTGGTGGATTCCAGTAGCCATTTGGAGATGTATAACCATGGAAACCGAATTTGGAGAAGTTGGAAGCTTGGAACGCGTTTATGTTGTATGGCGAAGGATCGACTGGCGATGGTGGCTGCAACGGTGTTTTTTGGTGGTAGATATCTGGAATAATATTATGTATTTTATATACCATTTGGTGGCAAACAGCTGTATTGAATAGATATAGTAGAATTTGCTTGTTGCCATTATTGTTTAACTGTATTTTTGCCCCTAGTAGTAATTTTAATCTCGTTTACCTATATGGTGTACAAAATAGTACCGAAAAAAAGTTTGAAAATATTTTTAGTTCTTCCAGAATTTACCAATTTTCCGTATTCAGACAAAGTAATAATAAAGTAGCCAAATTGGTTCAGCTATTCTCAAATGACGCGTTTACCAAAAAACATCATCATAGAAGAAGTTGGTAGGAATAAGTACCCATATCTTTGTTCTTAAGGCGATGATAGCTCAGTGGTAGTGACGTCGAATACCGCGACGAAGGTCGTGGGTTCGAATCCTACAATGAGCTTGAGCTTTCGGTGAAGGAAAACATCGTGAGGAAACCATAGCACGGTGGTAGGGTACTTTGTAGTACCCGACTGGCTGGCTACCACCCTCAAGTTGAAAATCTGTCGCCAAACACCTATCGGTGTGTTCCGACAGCTGCACTTGAGAGCCAGTTCCCATCTAGGCTTTGTGTGCTTACCACCATCGGCCACATCATCACTTACCATAGTGAGATTGTAGTCAAATACAAGCCTATCCAGAATAAAAAAAAAAAAAATATAAGTAAAAAAAAATTGACAATGAATTTGCTATAGACCTTTGATTTTTCTAATAAACACACAGTCATGTAGTTTTTTAGCTTAAGTTCTTCAATATAAGGTTTTCATTCTTTTGATAAGACTTTCACATGCTTTCTCATAAAATGTACTCACCATGATTATACCTAGGATTGAACTTATTGTTATAGTTCTTGTAGTTGTCATCATTGACCAGGGAGATCTGGTCGACGTGGGGGAGGGAGTTGGGACCGTAGCCATACGGATAGTCACTCTTGGTTGTGGTGGAGAAGTCATCCCTACTCTCGTCTGAGAGCAGGGTTCGGATGTCGTATTGTCCCGCTTCTATCAGCTGACGGATTACTTTTCTGGAAATTGAAAAAAAAAATATCACGGAAAATATGTTGATTGGTTAGTTACAAACATAGATTAAGTATAGGACCTTAGATTTATTGTGAGATTTTAGGCGCGTTTTATTAGTCTAAGGTTACAAACTTGTTTTTATTATGAAAATTATTTCATTAATTGGAAGCTACATTATTCCGCGGGATGAAAACAAGGTAATTATTATTAAAACAAGTACAGTAATCCCACAACTTAATTGGGCCTTCTGTTTTTATTGTTGATAGTCCAGTAAACTCACTCGGGGTAAGGGTCAGGATGCAGGCAGTAGGTGAGACCAGGCTGCGCGCAGGGCGGCGCACGACCTGGCGGCGCAGGCTCGAATGCGCAGTTCTGTCCATAAGGGCAGCTGTAGCCATCTCCGCCGCGAACTGTCGACCAAATCAGCTGGGAAATTGAGAACAAAATCCTAGTTAGTCAAGTTTCATAGATTTTTTTTGTCACCAATCACCTATCGTGCTCCGGCAGTTACACTTCAGGTAATAAGGCATTGGAAAAAGTCGACAGCAATCCTCTTGGTTTTTCTAATGTCTATAGGCGACGGTAGTCACTTACCATCAGGTGAGCCGCCTGCCTGCCTCTCAGATTTCTGATATAAAAATGCTTTGTTTTATTGGAGCCTTTAAAGTTTCCGGGAAAGATGTTATATCCAAAGGTTCAGACAATTTTATGTTTTAAAAATAACAGTTATTGCTGAAAATATTAGTCAAAAATCTTGACATTGCATAAGATGCATGAATTTTAAAGTAGTTTTAGTTTAAAAGTTCGAGGTGAATAAAAAATGTATGGGATTAGCTAGTTTTCTTTTGCATATGACTAGTAGTGCATCTGAGTAACATTTTGCAACAATCTTTATAAAGCAATACATTCAATGTTATAAAATGACCAGAAACCAATGAGACTCGTTTTAAAATAACCAATGTAGATTTACGTGGTAACATTAACAACTATAATATTAACTTTAACCAAAATGTTACATCTTAATCATGTTCTCCGAAACCAACATTGATCAATCAACACATGATTCAAGTCTTAATCATGACATAAGTTCTACAATTGCACTCGTTACGCCCACAGATACCAAAACGCCCACGACATTTTCACTAATGTCATTGCCATTTTGATATGTTAGTCATCTTGGGTTGGCCTGTCTATAAATGGTATAGCAATATGTATGTATAAATGGTATAGCCAATTATATATTATATCTTAATGTCGTTTAGTATTCAAGTGTATTTCTATATTTAAAAAAAACTATTTTAAGCGGTATTTGTTAAGAAAGCTATACTTTTGTTAATTTTTAGGGTTCCATACCCAAAGGGTAAAAACGGACTCTGCTGTCCGTCTGTCAATCACCAGGCTGTATCTCATGAACCGTGATAGCTAGACAGTTGAAATTTTCACAGACGATGTATTTCTGTTGCCGCTATAACAACAAGAAGGTACAATTTTTTTTTTTCTCAAAAACAGCTACAAAATACCATACAACGGCACCCTCGGTGCGTGCTACTCGCACTTGACCGTTTTTTTGATAATAAAAATTCTATTGTTATTTTTATGTTATTATTTTTGAATTTTAATCGGAACTTGATGATATGAATTTAGATCAAAGTTTTTAAAATGTAGGTTGACCGCGTTAGAGAGTCAAATCAATATGTCAAACACCGTTTAGTGCTTATAAAAACCTATTTCCAATTTTCCATTAAAATGCGTTTCAGTGTTCGATCATGATCGATTTCATTGCGTAAAATGTTATAAGATAAGTCGTAAAATCCTGGCTTGAAGTATATCCGTCACTTTCTACGTAATTTAAGACTTGCTTAAACCATATCACGTTCTAAAACATGACGAGTTGGATGAGCTCGGTTTTCTCTACAGCATTTAAATTGAACTAAATCGCGGTGTAAGAGTCAGATGAACCTACCTATCTACATTTTGTCAATTTTACAGGAGAGCAAAAATACTGTGAAAATTCGCCACGTCAAACTTTACCAGCTCATTACAATTGTCCTACTACCTATTAGATCTTTGAAAATTATAAAAAATATTTGTTTATAAATGCTTACATAGGCACTTTTTTATTTATTTGGTTGACATACGTTAGTGTGGCTCTTTATTTTTTTTAGGTTTTGTTGTTATCTTATCTACTTAAATACGTCGTTTGTGAAGATAAGTTTTATTTTGTGTAAGTAATGGAATGAAACAAAATATATATAAATGAGTAGATACACTCATCTGGTTCTTATACCACGAAATGTTTTCCCCAATAAGGTTGTAAATTTAGTAAAAGTAACCATAATTCTTACTTTCGATACCGTGAGAGAGTACCAATTTAAAATGTGACTCAGATTAACGCGTGAGTCGCTTTCGTTTGCGCGCTTTGAATACATGATGCGTACGCGCAGATTAGTGTACTGTTCTACTATTGGAACTCGAATTCATCCACTCTCACAAAGCTAAGGGTAGCTCCAAGCTAATAATATAAACCTAACCTTATTTATTAATGGCCTTATTCATACAACCTGGGAGTCTTCAAGGCTCGAGTGAATAGGTTACTTCTAGGTAAGCGTGCACCATCAAAAACCACATCATCACCTAAGATCAAGTGAGATTGTGGTCAAACGGAAACCTATTTAACAATAAAAAACTTGAGAGGTGTCAAGGGACACCCGGATGGAACGAAGTTATATAAGTCGAGAGAGTATATAAATATATAAATAGAAATGAAAATATCTGGCTTGCTTTCTATAAGAGAGAGAGAGAGAGAGACAGTCAGAGAAACATGCACACGCCGCACAGCTTACAATAGCTTACTACACACAACTGTCACCCGACCAACTGACACTAAAAGTGTCGGTTTTTCCTAAGATTTTTTTCCGTCTACCCCCCTTTCACAACGCGCGATAAGGAACTTATCTAATTTTCTATAGAGAATTTGAATTTAGAATCTGCTAAGCACTTACTAAATACCGTCAAATTTATTATGCATAAGGCCATAATAATACACATGCAGCTAAAAGCTATATGTGTATTATGTGCACTCTTCGAGTGTATATCACTGTACTTTAGTACTACTACTTTTTAAATAGATAATAACGTCCAGACTCGGGACAAACAGACAGACATGTTCATGCATTTGTACAAATAACTAACCAGAAAAATTGAAAATTTCAGGTAGGTACGTGTGCTTATATAAAATTCTCCTATCACCATGTTGGTCTGCGATGAACTCCGATTCTACTAAACTGACCTTGATGAAACTTGACATACAAATAGATTACAGATAGATAGAGATAGGATACTTTTTATCCCGAGAAAAGATAAGATCCAATGGGAACGAACTATCGAGCTGACAGTTACTTTTTTTTTTTTTTTATGTCACTAGTGACAACGAGGCTGGCGGGTCACCTGATGGTAAGTGACTACCGTCGCCTATAGACATTAGCAATACCAGGGGGATTGCCAATGTGTTGTACACCTTATTACAATGCCTTAAGGGCAAGGGCTACTGCAACTGCCGGAACACACCAACAGATGCTTGGTTACAGATTTTCAACTTGAGGGTGGTAGCCAGCCAGTCGAGTACCACATAGTTAGACTGCTTTAACGCTACTATGCGTAAGCGCGCAGCGTCCTTGGTGCGTAGAGTGCGGGCCAGCTCCAACACCGTGCTGGCGATGATCGGAGGAAGGTTGGACTGCCCTTTCATCCGGCATTGTTCCAGCAGACATGTCGCTGTACCAGTGCCGGAGAGAAGGCTTTAAAATGTATTTTAATTATTTTATTGTATTTTATCTGTATTTATATTTGATTTTATATTTTTAATGTTGTATATGTTTATTTTTGTATTTTATAAGCTTGTTTGAATTAATTTTGTAATGAATGGGTGTAAATTACCTGAATAAATAAATTTATTATTATTATTATAGTACCCTACCACCGTACAAATAATTCTGTAATTGTCTTAAAGGGTACCTACTGACGCAAATCCGGAACTCCTACCCAATACCTTGATACATTTGATTCATCAAATCATTAGTTACCGAGGCCACTGTCATGAAAGTAATGACAATAATGACACATGACAATAGCTGTCACTTTGACAATTGACACTTGGCCATATGTGCGCAATTATGTGACAATGTATCCAATAATCTTTGGACAATGTGCTTTAAATTAGACATTACACTTTTGTGTCAAGACCTCTGTTGAAGGTCAGATTGTGGATCACTGACACTGAGCTTGAAATAAATGGTTTAAATTGTAATTTTTAAATGTGCAATTAAACAGATTGGCGCGAAAAACATCGATATATAATCAAAACAACACTTTGTAAATCGCTCGATTTTACTACCCATCAAATTTTTGTACCGGGCCTTTAAATAAAATGGAGTAAACTCTAAAAAATATCAAGTGATTCGTCTAACTAATGTCTACAACTCCGTGCAAAGTAAAAAAATATACACAACAAAGAATATCCTGCAATTTTAATACATTTAAACCAGTGGTTCGTCACATTTCCCACAAAAAATTGAGCAGCTTTTACATTGAAGTAGATAGGTACTTAATTACGCAACTTTACAATTGTCATGACAACGTAACACGTTGTAACAACAACTTCCGATTTTTTTAAGATAATAATCGAGTTCCCTGCTGTCATTACATACATCTTCCTCTCTTACAACCCGGCCGAGTTTGAAAGTTGTTTCCCATTAATAAAACCAGTGGTAATAACAGTTTTCTAGCTTACACGGGTTTCATTGCATCATTTATTTCGAACAATGAAATAGTTTTCTCGAATAATTGTGTACAGGTAGATTTGAATTACTGAGAAGTAGTGGAAAGTATGTCATTTGGTAGGTAGATGTCCTATTCTTTGACATAAATATATGTTTTAAATGTCGTCTGTTGTATTTCAGTTAAAGTTTGAAGTTCCCAGTTTCATCATTTTCGTCACGTCATACTACGTCATACTTGTGAACAGGTGCTGCTTGTGGGGGCTGGTCTGCTTGAGTTTGTTATAGTCAGTCATAATTAAATTCTATTTATGATTATTTTGCCGCCTTAACATGCAAATATTATCAGTGAGACTAGATAAATAAATAATGATTAAATGTAATAGATGTAAGTTGTTTTTGAAAAGAGTAATTGCTGAGTTTATTGCCGGCTCTTCTCAGCAAAAGCAACCTTACGAACCGAGCATTAGAGTCTAGAATATTCATAAGTGCTTGTAAAGGCCTATTTGAATAAAAAACTTTTTCATTTTCATTTTCATCAAAGCGAATTTGATTCAGGAATAAAATTGGTAACACTTGAGAACCAAAGCTGGCTACTGTACTTTATGTTCTAGAATAGAATGAGATAAGCTTATTTGATACCCAGCGTTATTATCTACTGTCTATAGCTCAGACAAGCATTCGGAGTCCATTGAGAAATGTGTATAATTGTTCAGCAAAGCGAGCCGTGAAGCTCTATTGTTTAGCAAATGTAGTTCAAGGTTAGCAATATCTAGGTATTGTATCCGTGTTACATAATAGTGTCGCATCTTTTGTTTGGAATCGTTGATCTATGTTAAATGTTTTGACTGCTTTTTAATAAGCTTGTGTTTGTCCAAAATTACACTGCGGTTTTCCTAATAAGTGATGATTTAGAAGAAGATTATAAGCATAAAATTCTAGGAGTAATTCAGGGGTTAACCCCCTGGCGCGCAGATGGGACGGTCGTCCCAAAACTACCTACAAAAATAATAATTCAGGAATCGCGATACCAGCAAGCAGAAATGCCCACGGTACCTTTACCACTGGAGCCTAATTTAAAATATTATGTTTGCTAGAAGCTCTATTACAGTTTTTTTTTTGGGAGGACAGAAAGGCCTTAGGGGCCCTTTCGTGGACTGTTCGGCGAGCGCTTAGGGCTCTCAACCGGAATGCAAAACTTTAGAATAAATATTATTTATTTAATAAACGATTATTTATTTAATCTGTCAACTTTCTATCTCATCCAAGGATACTCGTATTATTATAGATGATCTCATCGTATTCTACCACAGACCTAATATTATATACCTAGTGTTTGTTTATGGTGACAGATTTCAGACATAAAAATTAGCGTTTTTATTAAACTGTTATTTTTATGTCAGTGTGCAATTTATATAAACCTGTAATTTTATAAACTATAAAAGTTCTAAACGCAACAGGTTATAGAAAGCAGAGTTATAAAGAGTGTAATAAACACAGATCTGAGTGAAATCAGTGAGATAACATCTGTACTACACGCGAATACTAAACATGTCCTTGCTAGAACATTATGGAGTGG
Organism: Ochropacha duplaris; assembly: GCA_951361185.1. Classification (NCBI taxonomy): domain Eukaryota; kingdom Metazoa; phylum Arthropoda; class Insecta; order Lepidoptera; family Drepanidae; genus Ochropacha; species Ochropacha duplaris. The sequence continues at coordinate 11,735,302 of OX592696.1, read as the reverse complement.
AAACACACGGAGTCTTGTTGGAGGCGACACCGTTGGCTGTATGCTAAACGATTTCTATGCCTTTTGCGTACTACTGAAATTTTCGCGTATTATATGGGTATACTCGAGTATAATATAAGACATAATTAAATTAAAGATTAATGTGAAAATTCTAAACTAAATAAAAATATTTAAATGTTGTATGTTTGTTTGTAATGTATAAACTCATAAAAAACTATGATTTAAAAAAATATTTTACCTATGAAAGCTACATTATTAGCAAGTAACATGGGCATTTTATTTTAATCCCCTCGGGAACGCGGATGAAACCGCGGGGCGGAACGCTAGTAACTATCAATTAGTTAATAACCATCTTTTTTTTTAAAATTTTTCAGCGTATATTTTTATGTTTACATCACAAGGAGCCAAAGTAAAAATCTATTTATGTTTTCTTTTCAAACAACAACTTAGTATTACTAGAAATGAGAGTATTGAGCGTGCTACAAGCTTGTGCGTGTTATTTTTCCTCGTTATATTCATGCTACGAAAGGTGCGGCTACGGACACAATGTGCATCTGTACGTTTCACACTTTACTTTAACACCAACTACTAGTAGAGGCACGTCTTAGTTCACTTTCTACGACTGTTACTTCACCTGGTTTTTAGGGTGCCGTACCCAAAGGGTAAAAACGGAACCCCTATTACTAAGTCTGCTATCCGCCTACTGTCTGCCACCAGGCTGTATCTCATGAACCGTGACAGCTAGACAGTTGAAATTTTCACAGATGATGTATTTCTGTTGCCGCTATAACCACAAATACAAAAAAATATTTTTATTTTCTTTCTCAAAAAGAAACTACAAAATTTGTACGCAACCCTCGGTGCGCGAGTCCGACTCGAACTTGACCGGCTTTTATATTATTTAATTTGGGATTTCGTTGAGAACGAAGGGTATGAATATATTTAACTACTGGTCCTGACTGTTCCATTTCGTAGGTAACTATAAAATAAATATTATGTTTAAAAATTTTACCCTTGAAGATAAGGGATCACGAATTCACGAGTGAAACTGTGGAGCAGAAAGATCTATCTTATCTTTATATAATAATATAATTGGTCTGTAGGTACGTGTGTATGTCACTGAACTCCTCCTAAACGGCTGGACCAATTTTGATGTTTTTTTTGTGTGTGTTTGAGTGGGAACCCTTGGTGGTTTTGATTCACAATTCGAGCTGGTAGGTGGCGCTGCAATCGGGTTCTAGGTTTTATTTAGATTTCAGGGTAAGACAACATCTGTGAGGTCAGCTAGTATAAAGAAGAAAGACATCCTGACTGATCTGTTAAAACGTAGGCTATATATGTATAGTACTAGATCTTTTACGGTTTAAAGGTTTCTTTAATATAGCAGGCATCCATAAAAATCTATACTTGAAAACCCCTGGGGTTGGATTAAAGAGTATCTAAACCAATGTGGGTAAAATAGGGAATCCCTGGCGAAACGTTGAAGGAGTAAGCTAGTTTTTATTTAAGCTACGCTCAGCTGTGGCTCCTTCAGATACTATTTATTAAGGAAGTAAATAAAAGCATTCTCTCGAAAATATAAAAACTCATCACATAATTTAAAAAGTAAATAATACTACCAATCGATAGATTCATAGGGTTTTTTTTTTTTTTTTTTTTAATTGATTCACAAAACTGGATACAATAATTTTTGGTTTATAAATTTTATAAAAACATACTTAAACAAGTTTACTGTAGCCTACTAGATGTGAATACAGCTTGCAAAATCAAAAAGGAACTCACAAGTTAGCGCTGCAAATATACATCTAACTAAGGAAAAAGGAAACTAAATTAAAAGCAAAACAGTACACGAAAAATACATAAATTGGGTAATTACAAAATTATATTGTTTACCAAACGCTTTGCGGAGGCCAAAGAACCAGAAAAAATGTCAAAATCACTACTAATAGCATTGTAAGAAGAACACAAGCGATATAAAGGAGAATGCTGGCCAACGGATGATGCCTATATTCAAGAAAAAAATACCTAACACTAACTAGTGTATAAAACATATAAAAATACCTAACACTAACTAGTGTATAAAACATATAAAAATACCTAACACTAACTAGTGTATAAAACATATAAAAATACCTAACACTAACTAGTGTATAAAACATATAAAAATACCTAACACTAACTAGTGTATAAAACATATAAAAATACCTAACACTAACTAGTGTATAAAACATATAAAAATACCTAACACTAACTAGTGTATAAAACATATAAAAATACCTAACACTAACTAGTGTATAAAACATATAAAAATACCTAACACTAACTAGTGTATAAAACATATAAAAATACCTAACACTAACTAGTGTATAAAACATATAAAAATACCTAACACTAACTAGTGTATAAAACATATAAAAATACTGAAAAATAGCGAACACGTTGTAAAATTCCACAGATTTTTAATTACAATTTAACGAAAAAGATTAAGTCTTTTGTTGGTGTACATGTATATTTAGGATATCGCAAGTACTTACTATACGTATTTCTTACTCCATATAAATCATCGTTTTGACATAAGCTTGATATGTCAATCAACATCCCTATTCTGTAAATAAACCACAGTCAAAAGCAATCGAATTGAATTAAACTGAAACGAAGGCTAATACGCAATAACTACAGGAATTACGAGCGGCACGATAATCTGTCATAACTTATTACATTAAAAATAAATCGAGCTTTATTACAGCCACGCCTCGAACATCGTGACGGTATTCAGCAGGCATTAACAATGATATAAGGAAAGTGTCGCCTGACTAAAACCAAGGATAATCGCGAACAAAATCATTTCCGATCGGTAATAACAAACGAAAATTCATTACCGTGCGGCCTTGAGGGGCGATGACAATTTATTGAGACCATTGCAGTCGATGGGGCCTGTGTCGATGGAATTGTGTTTTGCATTACGAAAATAAAAATGAGCTTTTGACTTTTCAGGTAAACAATATTTTTCAAAAATTTGGTGTTACGTTGTTTGTCCGCGGTGAACTCCTAAACTAATGAGAGACTTTTTATCCGAGATCCGGGGATGCGGATGAAACCGCGGGGGACAGCTTGTAGTTTTATAGGCAATAAACAATACAAATTGCTATAGATTACTGAAACAAAGACAAATGACATGCTCCACATTTCGGGGTGAAAGTGAGAACGCGCAAATAATTAAACACCTATTGAATATGTTTTCTTTTACTTAATAAGTGTAACTTCTCAATTACACGCTTATAACCAAAACTCCAGCTTATTAACCTAACACTTGAGTGCGCAACAGTCTCGGCCCCGCTCTACTTGCATATCATTACCTGACAGTGACAATACATCGTGGCTGAATATTAATTGTTTACACAGCCTACGAACTATATGACACATTATTTGTGGTCGCTCATGTGTTTGTACTTAACCGATTTCAAAAACGGTGAAATTTTGTGTTCGGATATGCAATCCATTACAAAATGTTTACGACACGCCCCATTGTCTCGGCGCTGATGTGTATTCATAAACATTAATATCACGGTGGGTACACTTGGGTATGACAAATAATATTTTGTATGTTTGTGTTTCTAACAACTCAGCTGAATTTAAATAATTTTGTGTATTTACAACGAGTTTTACCTCTCGATATTTTTATAATTTAAAAAAGAATCATCAAATATTTTATAAATGTAACTCACGTTACTTGACTTCGGAACTACGAGTAAAATTTACTTTTTTTTAATAGGGACTGAAAACCAACTAGTTTACTTTTCACAATTTCACGAATACTGGCAATGCATCTTGATAGAAAAGTCGATTTTGGCAATATAATATGATGATATCTATGTGCTGATAAACTTAAAATGTATAAATATAATTCAATACAATTGTTAATATAATTCGCTCATTTATAGAAAAATAATAGACTAAATAATAACATATTTAGATTAATGGAACGTATTGCAAAATATGCAATGTTTTTTAATAAAAAAAACATAACCTTATAGCGTAATTTTGAGATATTTGTTTTTGTACACTAATTTGTTTCAATTTCAAATTCATATTTTTTTTATCGATTCCGCCTAATCAATCGCAATAGGTACAATTGGAACACCATAAAAAATAAATCTGCCAACATGTTGATTGATAAATCAAGTGATTGATATTTCTTATGTCATACCGTGTTATTATTACTGGAATCCGGATGTAAATACTGCTTACAGAAGTATTGCTAATTGCAATAATATTAAATTAAAACATTACACATCCTGTATATTAATCGTAAACTTCTCACAAAAAATTGCTCAAACTTCCCGAGGGATTTTATCTTTTGCCGGGATAAAAAGCATCCTGTTTCATTCTAAGTTGTGTGCCAACTTCATCAAAATCAAATCAGCCGTGTTTTACGCATGATTGAAGTAAGATACCTACATCCAAATATTGATATCTATTTTGTGGGATAGCTTTAGCTATAGGTATTAAATTGTCCCCTAAAACTACATACCGAGGTACGGGTCGAAGACCTTTTCGGTTAGTTCAAATATATCCTTACGATTTAGTTTGGATTGTGACAGCTATTGAACTATGGTAATTTGTGTACCTATCAATAAATAATGATATCTGTAGCATAGATATAAGTATTCTGGTATATGTTAACACTTTAGTCTTGACTAAGCATTCACGCCATTCCTTAGCTTGGCAGAATTGATATACCTACCTATGGTATTTTTTTAAACAATGCATGGTAGCGCTCACTCTTTTAGGTAGCACCAGTAAAGTTAAGTAGCTAATTCTAAGTGTTTATTCATAATAAGTAGTTAATACTTGCAACAAATATACTAAATTTAATCAATATAAAAAAGTCAAGTTCCCAGCAGACTAACTTCAATACAATACGTCACCATTTTAAGAGTAGGAATTGCTGAATTGTCGTCTTCTCAGAAAAAGCAACCTTCCGAACAGTGAGACTTATATAATTCTGAAGTGTCTTTTCAAAACTTCACGAACCTTTACACCTTTGAAGGTTTCTATTACCACTTAATTATCATAGATTTAAATAAGGAATTAACTTAAAAAACCGGCCAAGCGCGAGTCTGACTCGCTCACGAAGGGTTCCGTAAAAATGGCAAAAAGATCACGTTTGTTGTATGAGAGCCCCCCTTAAATATTTATTTTATGCTGCTTTTAGTATTTGTTGTTATAGCGGCAACAGAAATACATAATATAATCTGCGAAAATTTCAACTAACTAGCTATCGCGGTTCTTGAGATACAGCCTGGTGACAGACAGACGGACAGACGGACGGACAGACAGCGAAGTCTTAGTAATAGGGTCCCGTTTTTATCCTTTGGGTACGGAACCCTAAAAAGAGACTTTTCTGTAAAAAATACAGTATGATTATGTTCTTGGTTCAAACCCTGTCAACCCTGATTAGTTATTTAGTTAAGTAATTTTCAGTATGATCGTAGTCACGAAACCAGCTTAATTAATTCACAGTATCAAACAATCGTGTTTGATCCAAATCTAGTTGTCATATTATATGATTTAAACTTTATCTGATTGTCTGTCCGTTTAAATAGAACACGGCGACTGGCGGGTAAGTAACCGGTGACCACTAGGAAATCCGTCTTTCGGCCGGTAATGAAATATTATAGAGGTACTGTCGGATACAAAAGTGGTTCCAATGGTCAATTGTTGTTTTAATTATTCATATTTAATTGCAAGGTTAATAAATTGAATGTGAATTTATTGTACTTAAACAAATTATGCCATAGGCGGTTATTCGTTATTTTACCGCCTCAGGGGTTGAATTTCAAAAAATAGTTTCTTAATGGATGCTTAATGTATAAAAAGAACCTGTTCTTAAAAATTCAAGTTTCTAAGTTTAGGCTATGTGTTGATAGGTCAGTCAGTAAAACATTTTTATTACAAATTCCACCCAGTGGCTATCAAAGGGACAAAAGTGCCAGGAAAACAATAAGATAACATTATAATCTATTTTTTAGCAATTCATGTTATAGATTTTAGTTAATCGGCGCCATAGAGCACTAGACCCCTTTATAATCACAAAATTTTATATTAAAAGAAACAAATAGGTATAAAAATATCAGACATAGGTACTTATACTAATGATTTAAATATCACAAACAATTATATTTAACATTACATTTGAAAAATGCAATTTATTATATGCAGGAAGTAGAGCAGTTTTTATCGAAAAATAAATAGCGAATTAAAATTACTCAATCACTTTTGTGGCGCAGTATACGTAGACGTAGAAACGTGGACAAGATTATAAATAGTTGACGTCGAGATTTTTTTATAAAATTAATAAAAATTATAAAATATTCATTTTACCTTAGCATAAATCTGAAACGCATTATTGCTGTTTTTATTTGTATTCGTTTGGAGTATTAGAGTAGTAGATTCTTAGGAGTATTTTAACTGGAAGTTTTTATTATATCATTATTAATAATTAGTAACAATTTATATTAAAAACAACTAAATAATTAATTACAATTAAAAATAACCTAATTACTAAAATGTCTATGAAATAAATATAATATGAACTGTTTAGAAATTGAAAATGAGTATAAAATAAATTTGATCCTCTAACATGCTACTCAGTTCCCCTACATACAAATACCACATATTTAAGCCGGTAGCCTAAGCCGCTAAGGAGTTAATTCTGTTAGAGTTCAAAATGGAACCATTGCTGATAAAAACTGCCAGATCATTAAACTGATAGTCTATGACCTACTTCAGAATCATCTTTAGTGTCATAACAATAAAATAGACAAATAAATCTATTAGTCGGTCATTTAGTTGGGATCATAGATGCCCATGACCTTGCCGGTCACACTTTCTTTTCTCGTGTTTCTCTGGTCGGCTGCAGTGTCCCCACCACGTCCCCACTCATAGAGTCCCCATACTTGTAGACTTTTATAGTTGCAAAACGGCTTGTTCGCCACTCGATCGAGAATTGCTGTAATGATGCGCGAATTTCATTCACATATGATTTTATTTTTGGCGTGTTTATGTAATTTTTGATACTTGTTATAAAGATAATTACTGCGTTTTTTTTTTAAATAGTCCACCATATTATTACATGATAATGTGCAAAATTGCATGATAAATGGCACTTACTGTCCCATGATTATAAGCCTAAGAACGCTCGTCAGTAATTTGTTACACGTTCTTCCGCGTTCTCTAGGGTAAAATAAAATATAGCCCATTTTACTCAGTCCAGCCCAGTTAGGATTGCTCTAAAATTGTTATGTTAGATCCTGTTGACCAATATTATCAGCTGGCCTCAGTTATATAAGTAAATACATTTTTTATATATAACTGTTATTATTTAAAATCTTGCATTAAGTTTTGCCCAACTTATTGGACCATATATCACGATATGCTATTTTGCTTTCATATTTAGTGTTAATTACAAAATATATTAATTTATATTCGACATAAAGAAAAATCGATTTTATATGTCGTTAGCGATGTTGGCGCCAATTTATGTATATTTTCTATCTATAATTTAATCAATCAGTCTGCATGGTCGCATATGTAATTGGGTTCTTTCTTAAATAGAAATTTTATAGACTTGAGCCAACAGTTTGGCAAACATTTGTGTTGTTTGTGACCAAACTTAGTGTTAAATAATTTGGATGCATAAAATACTTGCAAATAAAACTAACTGGTGAAAGAGAGATAAATATGAGTGTATGTATTTAAATATGAGTACCTAATTTAGGAATGCATTTCTCAAAATTAGTGTCAGGATTTATTTATGTTAGAAAAACAATATTACACGGATTCAGACTTCTAATGTAAGAGCTATTATTTTTATTTCAATCATCATAAAATTTGGCTACAACTTGTTTGTCTATTTGTCAATCATTACAATCATGAGATTCTTAAATAATTTATGTAACTGAAGTACCTAACTACTTAAACTAGCTTTAAGTATATTGCATATTTTATGTAGGTAAAAATTTTAAAATAATACTTAAGTAAGTATTTAACTGTCATATTAATTTTACTTTCATGTTTGTTTCAAGGTTTTTAGTTGAGAGTTGAGTAATATTAAACAACTGAAATTTAATAAATAATCTTTTTAGGTCTGTAACTACAAAATTGGTCGTCACTTACTTTTTTTTACACGTATTGTTTTTTATTGCTGTAAACGTTTCTACGGGTTATTACATTACCAAAAAATATATAACACATCCAAAATCTTAACCATTAAGCTAAAAAAAATATATTAAAATCATTATCATTTCCGGGTGATTCAAACGCGACCATTATGGCGCGCTTATTTTGTGATGTCAGATTAGACGAGTTCGATGTCAAAAATGAAGTGTTTGGTTCACAAAGTTACTAAAATCAGTTTATTACTATGGAAAAGCACAGAAAACTTATAAATTATAATAAATTTAAGCGTAGCGGTTCCAAACTCTGTGGTCAAGTGTAAAAGTGACGTCACGATTACTCACGATATGATCACGGGGCGTTTTGGAAATTTGCGAGGGACAATAAAAACAAACACTTTTTGATGATTAAATTTAGGCATTAAATCATGAATTTTTTTGAAAATAATTATGTAGATATATGTTTTTTTAACAATATGAATGACATAAAAAAAAATCGTCCATTTTGAAGTCACGTGCATATTCCCTATTGAATTTCAATCAACGGGCTATGATATAGGATTTATGTTTATTGACACTAGCTATTTACATTTGATGTTTTAATTTTGACGAAGGTAATAAACATCATCACTTGAAACATATTATTTTAAACCAAACACTAAAATAATAAAGTGTATAGTTTTTTAGTTTGAAATAAAAATAAATGTCATAGGGTTATAAGTAGGTAGTTAAATTATTAGAAAACTAAATTGATAATTTAAATTAAATTGACTGATTTACAATTCCTAGTATTGCCATAACTGTTAATAAACTATAACAAACAATGCGTCATTTGTCATCAATTTCAACAATATAACAGCAAATAGTATAAACAATAACTTAACTGAAAAGGTCATTCACGAAACATCTAAACATCCTCTTCTCCAAATGACTGTACACTCGATAATACAGTTCTTTTGTCGACTGTACTATTTCTTTATAATTTCGAAAATTCTAAAATTAATAATCTTACTAATATTATAAATGTGAAAGTTTGGATGGATGTTACTCATTTACGCCAGAACCGCCTCATTGGTCTGGATGAAATTTGGCATTGAGACATATAGATTGATGGAGATAGATTATAGTCTGGAATAGCACATGGGCTACTTTTTATCCCGGGAAAAGATAAAGATAAATAAGATCCCTCGGGAACGCGGGTGAAACCGCGCGGAACAGCTAGTTCAAACATATTTATTACCTAAGTGTTTTCTACTGTGTGTGTGTGAGTTCTAAATTTAAATTTATCGCACATAGCACTCTCTTATGTACTAATATTTTGATACTTTTAGGTTAGGTAAATATATTGCTAATGTGGAGCAAGTTTCGTTAACTGTGCTTAAAAAAAAGTAACAATGATAAAGTCATGAAAATATGTATAAAATCATATCAATAGAAATTAAAAATTAAGTATTTTCCTGAGTTTTTGGAATATCACCCTTTGAGGGTAGATTGAGGGTGGCAAAGATGTATGGAACATAATTTTTTTTTTAAACTTTCAAATTAGTTGGAAAAGTATAAAGGTAATCTCTTCATGATATCAAGTAAGTACCTAGGTACAGTTTTTTAAGTAAGTAGGTGCCCTCATCGAGAGACCGTATTAAGTTTAAAAGTTTTGGGGGACACCATATCCTCTTGAGTGCGGTGTATAGACCCTCCCTGCTCACTGTGTCGAACGCTTTATTTAAGTCGACAAAAGCTATCACCAGGGGGCTATTTTGCTCACGTGACTTTTCCTGCAGTTGACGCAAGGTAAATATCATGTCAATAGTAGAGCGTCTGGAGCGGAAACCATATTGTGCCTCAGGATACACGCGGTCGGCTAGTTGCTGGAGCCTAGCAAGGATGACCCGCGTATACAGTTCGCCGACGATGCTAAGAAGGGAAATACTGCGGTGGTTGTTGCAGTCATCACGGTCACCCTTGCCCTTATAATAAAGGTATAGTATATATTATCATCACGCAAATCCTGGGGAAAATGTTAATGTTGCCAACATTCAGGATTTTAAGAATTTCTGCAGAAATGCCATCGTCTCCAGGACGACTGTACCTAAACGTCAGTATTTTAACGAGAAACGTTTCGTGTATAAATGTACGCTGCGCTGGTGGTTTCTTAGTAATGAAGTAACCTTTTGGCAAACAATGGCTGTGGGAGGTCGCCAAAATGGTGGAGCTATTTCCGCGCACGATATCCGAAACAGGGTTAAGGTCATCAGTTTTTGTAAACTTAAATTGGTTTAAAGCTTTCTAGAAGGCTTTTATGCACTTCGAGTTTATATGTAACTAGCTGTTCCGCGCGGTTTCACCCACATTCCCGTGGGATCTTATCTTATTCCGGGATAAAATATAGCCTATGTTAATCTGGAATAATGTAGCATTCAAATGGTGAAAGAATTTTTAAAATCGGTCCAGTACTTTTTGAGCCAATTCGTTAGAAACATACAAATCTTTCCTCTTTATAATATTAGTATAGAAGTATGGATATGTATGAGTATCCGTATTTTTAATCGACTTCAAAAAGGAGTATTTTTACATGATTTCTCCGTGTGTGTATGTTATGTTATGACTTCATCGATTGTGAACTGATTTGCTATCGATCGATTGCTGCTATCTGTGGGGGTGGTTTCGTGGAAAGGGATAAAAGCCACAGCACGGTGGTAGAATACTTTGTAATACTCGTCTGGCCACCTTCAAGCTAAAAATCTGTCGCCAAGAACTTGTTGGTGTGTTCCGGAAATTGGACTTCAGAGTTAGTCGCCTTTAAGGTATTGTAAAAAAGTCAAAGACTTTTAACTTAGTAGGATCTATCTTTAAGATCTTTCTTCTCTTTTTTCAAAGAGATTCTTTGAAAAAAGTCCACAACAAATTGGTAATCCCGCTGGTATTGCTAATGTCTATAGGCATCGGTATTGACTTACCATCAGGTGACCCGCCTGCCTAGTTGTGACTTGAGGCTTGAGATATTAAAAAAAAAAATTTTTTCAGTACCTAATGAAAGAAGCAGGGCGGGATTTAGAGGTGTGTGGGGGCAACAAAAAAGTGGAGGCCCCAAATTATTTTGCGGATAAGATAATACATATTTTTCTTGCGAGTGTTTCACCTTAAATAGCGGAAAGAAACCCTTGTTCCAACCGCGTGTCCGACGACACTTCTAGAACTTTATGAATATATAGAATGTATGTGGGGGGCCCTCTCTTGTGTAGGCCCCGGGCAGTACCCCGGTTGTCTTCTCTTAAATCCGGCCCTGGAAAGATGAGTAATTCAATATGCATGTTTCTCAAATACCTACATATTTAGTAACTAACCGTTTACTACGCTCAAGGTTAATAAATGTCATATTATAATTATATAGAAGATAACAAAAAATCATTTCGCATCTTTAATAACGGCAGGTAGATTGTGAAATCTAATTGACATCGTAATCGATTTTAAATATGACTTTGAATTTCAAAGATTTGGTCTAATTAATGCCTTCCGAAGCATTTTTAGGCTCAAATAATTGTAACGAGGTACGACAATACGACAAGTTTCAATGCAAACTAATGGTGTAACTGTAAATTGTATATCGATTACGATGACGATTTAGTTTCGTTATCGATAAAATCAACATAGTACCTACGGTATAGATAGTGTTATCGACGAGAAGTCGCGCCTCACTCTTTTTCCTTAGTGCTAGTGTTGCAGTGTTCTATGTCAATATACATATCGATATATACATATCGAAAGCACTACAATATGTGTAAAATATGTATTTTTATTCTTTCTTATATTAGATGACCCCGTGAAGAATTTCCCACGATATAGGGTAAAGGCACCAGTGGGCAGCCAGGCACCAGTGTTCAGCCCTTTGCACCGTTTATTGGCTATAAATATCGCTAAAATTTAAATAAACAAATCACGTATGCTTAAATAGAAACTCTGGTTCCTCATTAGTTAATATGTCACGCCACAGTAGCGACAGGAGAGCAGGAAGGTGATTTAAACTCGTTCATACAGGTCGGTCCACCGACAAGAGCAGTTGTGCCATGTCCGCCATATTTTTTACTACATGTGGTGTTCTTTTTACAGGTAAGAAAAACAATATTTTAGTATGAAATGTGATTGTGTTTTATATATGGTAGCTTTATACATTAATTGAGGTATTAAATTATATTAAATTCGAATATAAATTTCATTTTTTACGTGTAAATTGAGGGGGCTGACCACTGGATACCACTTTTTTACAAAAGATCCAGCGGGCAGCCCCCGGGGCTGGTTACTGGGTTTTTCGATTATTTTTCAAATTACAAGAAAAACGACCGTTAGAACCGTTACATTTAAATTTACAAATTTAGTAAAGAAAGTCTTGTTCTAATGTTCGAAAAACCCAGTGGTCAGCCGCATTTGAAATATTTTTTTTATGCGGCTGATGACTGGGTGTTGACGACCCAGTATTCAGCCGCTATCTTAATTGTGTGGTATTTTTAAGGAAATGTAGGTATTTGTACACATGAGAATCTAATATAAGCAAACCTTAAGTTTTAAATGATATATATGAAGTTAAAAAATAAGTGTTTATGTTAAATTATGGATTCTATAGTTAATTCCGTTTACTTTCAGCCAAAAATGCCGCCAAGACAAGTGTATCCTCCAGAGAAACTCGCTTCTGCCATGGAAGCCATACGAAATGGAATGCCAATTAGGGAGGCTAGTAGAACATTTGGAGTTCCTCGAGACACACTGCAAGATCGCCTTCATCTACGTGTCCCAGAAGGTCCAAGAAAAATGGATCCAGATATCATTTTAAATAAAGCAGAAGAAGATGCACTGGTGGATTGGTGTAAAAAATTAACAGAATGTGGGTTTCCCTTAAAGACTGATAATTTATTGAATACGGTCCAAGCAATAGTAATGGCTGATGGAAGACATAGTCCCTTCGTAAATAATAGGCCAGGAAAAAAATGGCTAAAATCATTTTTTCGAAGAAACCCTTCTTTGTCAATACGAACGGCTGAAGAAATTTCTAAGGGACGAGCAGTAATAACAGAGGAGTATATAAGAAAGTGGTTTCAAGAATTGAAAGACTTTTTGCAAAAGCACGACAAGCTGGATATACTAGATGATCCTAAAAGAATTTTTAATGGTGATGAAACCAGCTTTGTCCGAAAACTGGAAAAGTGATTGCTCCTAAAGGCTACAAGAATATCTACCAGATTGTCAAAGGTAGTGAAAAGGAAACAATTACAACTTTAGCGGTTTTCTCGGCAGATGGAGATATTTTGCCACCTTGCGTGGTATTTCCATATGTTAAACCACCGAAAGAAGTTGTTTTCAGTATGCCAGATGACTGGTTGCTTGGCAAGTCTGATAGTGGATGGATAAGAACTAACATATTCTATGATTATGTGTGTACCGGATTCAATAAATGGCTGGAAGAAAATGATGTACAAAAACCTGTAATACTCTTTATTGATGGTCACAAGAGTCATTTAACTATGAAATTAAGTGAATATTGTTATGAAAACGATATTGTACTCTATGCACTTCCACCCAATACTACGCATATGATGCAACCCGCAGACGTGAGTGTATTCAAACCTCTAAAATCAGAATGGAAGAATACGATCCACAAGTGGTCATCTGAACCGCAAAATGCTAATAAATGTTTGTCAGGCCATATTTTGTCCAATGCTAAAACAAGTGTTAGAAAAAAATTGCTTAAAGGAAACAATAAGAAATGGCTTTCGAAAATGTGGTCTTTACCCTTTTGATCCCAGTGCTGTTGATTACACAAAATGCGTGCAAAATAATGCAGAGAAATTAAAAAGGAAGGCAAGTCAATCACCAAATAAAGCCTAAAATATAGAGACTTTGACACAGCCATTAAAGTGATTTATTAAATATTGTTGATTTTGACATATTATACTCGTATTGTTCTCATTATTTGTAATACTGACAAGGGCTGTACACTGGGTTCATTGCGGCTGTTAATTGGTTTTTAGAGGCTGTTTACTGGGACAAAGTGCCATTTTTTGTTTAAACTGAATTATATATTTTATTAAGAGAATTATTGTTTTCGGCATATATTGTCTAAAAACTATAATAAACAACAAATACAATCATGTTGTAAGTTTTATTATCCGACGCATATTGTAGAAATGCCAACTGTTCAAACCTCAAAAAGTCGTTATGAGGCTGACCACTGGTGCCTTTACCCTAACTATTGAAATTTTAAAATATCTAGGCCCAAAATATTCTAGTTATCCTAGAACATTTCGCAGTCCACCTAAATAAAGTTCAATGACCTTTAATTTTATGACAGACGGTCTGGCGTTATTAATTTGAATGCAGTTTCGCCAAAAAAGGCAGGCTCGCTCGACTTTAAACGATTATTGACGATCTTAAAATATGTTATGAATACATTGCCGAGTTGAAAAGCGTATCAAGTTCAAATTTGTTAGTTTCCGGAGTGATGGGTGTGGTACAGAGAAATAGTTCCGCATGAGCTGGTAGATTTGCTTGTGGGTGGGGATTGCGTAATGCGCAAGCGACGACGCGCGGCTATAGAAGTGCCAAAGATCCGCTATAGATTTAAAAATGTAATAATTTATGTAAAGAATCCACTTAAATCTATAACTTGCTCACTGTTTAAAAACATGTCGGTATCAACGTGATTAGTCACAAAATCTCAGAAAGTATAAATGCTACATTAACTTAAGGCATAGGAAGAGTTTAAACAATGAAGGAATAAACCATAAGGAATTCTCCCTATAAAGAGCCTCAAGTTTCGTTAAAAATGTTACTTAAAAATTGAACCCTGAATCCCAAATTTCTCAGCCGCTCATCATAAGCATTATGTTTTCAAATATTGTGCCAGCGATTAAAGATAATAAAGTCCTTTAAAAAAATAATTCATGAATAACACTTCGTTTTCAAACTCATCATTTGTTCTGTAATAATTATTTTGTAATATGAGAATTTATGTAACTATCCTTCATCGTAAGCTATCATCTAGACTGGACCAACTGGTTGGTAAAACTTACTTAATAGGAATTCCTCTGAATGTAATAAACTGGAGTTTTGTTCCGCCTTTCAAAGCAGGTGATAATTTAACGATTTACTAATAGAAAACCGTATCCTCGAATGAAATAAAACCTAGAATTAGTACCTATAAAATTTATAAAGAGTGAGTTACGTCAGATTAGGTATTTCGCTTGTTTGTAACATAAATTCTTATAAACGAATGTAACTGAATAGATATAATATTATTGGCGAATGATATGTGGCCAACATTTTTGGTTTTTCATGTGTATTGACCGACTTCAAAAAAGGAGAAGGTTCGAGGTCTTTTAGACTTTTTTATTTAGATTTATTTATCATTTAGTTTGTTAGATTGAAATAATTGAGTTATTATTATGTTAGATTCCTGACAAGTAGTAAGTAATTGTAATACAAATAAAAATTACGAGTGAATCGGTCAGCTGTATTTGGTATATAGCTCGCGAAAGATTTGTGAAATTTTTTGAAATGATTGAAATAAGATAAGTACGAGTAGCCATTTCCAAAAACTGAATTGATAAAAAAATACCATATAGTTAATTATGGTTAATAACTTGGTTAAGAAATGAGACCTGTGAGAGGAGAACAGACGGACAGACGGACTGAAATACGAAAGGATTTTTACCCAACACACTTTTCACTCGTTCAAAAATAGTTCACTTTGATAACGACAGAATACAAGTTCATAAAGCATAGTAAAATTTCAAATCTAACCCTCATAACGCGGTCGATCGGTCAATCTGACCTGGCGACGTCTTTTTGCAGCGTCATATGTGTCAATAGGCGCTTGGATAGTGTCAAGTGCGCGCGTGTTTTGATGTGACGCAACGCGGACGCAATGCGCTAGTGTTGGTGAAAGATCCATGTTTTAGGTAAATGTCCGACATTCGGCGAGTAAAAAAGCAACATGAATTCAGTCCGTTTCTCGACAACTTTCTAGAGGTAAAGCAATATTGATGGACCTGTTGGCCGCTGGTTGTGGGTTCATATCCCATCCAGGACAGATGTGAGCATGAACATATTTGTATCTTGAGTCTTTGTTTTTTACTTTTGGATAAGCTTGTGTTTTGCCGCAATATCACCATGGTAAGTGATGATGTGGCCGAAGATGATAAGCGCATACAACGCCAAGATGGGAACTGGATTTCAAGTGCAGCTGTGTTGTACACCTTATTACAATGTCTGGTAGTCAGCCAGTCGGGTACTACAAAGTACCCTACCACCGTGCTAAAGTCTGGGTGTAATAATCGATTACAAGCTCTGCTTACTTTGGTATCAGATTGCCGTATATGAAGAATGTTCAAGGATGGATTTATAGATCACATTACACGAAGACGGTGAGTTTTTCCACAGCTATAATAATCCTATGAAATATCAGGAGCTATAATGGAGGCCTTGCGATAAATCTATCTTCTACTGTCTTCGTCTATATTCTTTCTTACACCACATCTTTCATACAAACAATTCTAAGTTCAGAAATATAATGAAGGAGTCAGTAGTCAAGAATTCACTTTTACGCCGGTAGTATGACAGATGCCTTAGTTATAAAGTGTGGTACACTCACGGTTTTCCTGCTATATTTGTCTTCAACTTTGTACGGCACGCTCTATTATGCCATTTGTCATAATCGTGATCATATTGTGTTTTTTTACATGATAATTTCTTAGTTTTGTCGTGTACATTCTTGTATCACTTATTGTGACTGTTTTTGTTGATTGTTTTATCTGTATTTATGGATATTTTAGTAATTTTCTCAGAGTTGGTTAAGTAAAGAAATATTTGTAACTAGTTTTTCGCCCCGCGGGTCCCGGGATAAAATGTATCCTTTGTCTTTTTCCAAGGTTCCATCTACATGTATACCTATAACGAAGCTTTTCATGAAGATTATCATGAATTTACATTTTATTTTTATTTATTACTAGTTTTCCGCCCCGCGGTTTCACTCGCGTTCCTGAATGATCTTATATTTTCCCGGCATAAAAAGTATCTTATATGTTATTCCAGTATATGATCTACCTCTGTACCAAGTTTCATTAAAATCCATGCAGTAGTTTTTGCGTGAAAGAGTAACAAACATCTTCACATCTTCACACACATCCTCACACACATCCAAACATACTTTCGCATTTACAATATTAGTAGGATTAGTAGGATAGTAGGAAGTAGGATTGTTAATGTACTTAAGAACGACAAATCAATAAGTTAATTTAAAGAAGATGACATAAGTACTGACTGAAAAGATGAAAGGAAATAGATTGGCTTGGTATGGGCATGTCATGAGGAGGGATGAAAGGCATGTAACAAAAAGAGTATTGAGCATGGTTGAGGTAGAGGAAGGCCGAAGAAGGTATGGATGGACTGCGTGAAGAATGATATGCATATGAAAGGTGTGAGTACAGAGACGACTAGTGATAGAGCGGAGTGGAAGAGGAAAACATGTTGTGCCGACCACACCTAGCGTGGGATAATGGAGAGAAGAAGAAGACATAAGTAGGTCCCTAAATATCTAATAGCCAACATTTAAATCTGGCTATTCATACTTATTAGTCACAGAGTATTTAATAAGTGATTGGTCACACAAACCCCCCGGTGAGAGAATCAAGGATATCAATGTGAAACGAATTGCACATTTACTTAATTTTTTTACAAGTGACTACGACTTAATGATTCAATTGTATTCTATCTCTATGTAGTAAGTTTCGAGGCGATGATAGCTCAGTTGTAGTGACGTCGGACATAGCGGCGAAGGTCGTGGGTTCGAATCGTACAATGAGCTTTTGGTGAAGGAAAACATCGTGAGGAATCTACACTAGCACGGTGGTAGGACACATTGTATTTCCCGGCTGGCTGGCTACCACCCTCATGTTGTAAATCTGTCGCCAAGCACCTATCGGTGTGTTCCGTCAGCTGCACTTGAGAGCCAGTTCCCATTTAGGCTTTGCGTCACCTTAGGCCACATCGTCACTTGCCAAGGTGAGATTGCGGTCAAACACAAGCTTATGGAGAAGTAAAAAAAAATTGAAATAACTATTGGAAAATTACTAATGCATGGTTTGGAAGATTTTAAAAGTAACAATTTTATTAATCTAAACAACACTTTAAGTAGGTACTTATTTGAGAACTCACCAGAAGAAATGTTCTTAAATGTAAACTGAGTCGTTTCATTTTTGTCGCCATCGAGTTGAAATATTATTTTCTGAAACAAAGACAAGAATAGTTACAGCATGTTATTTAATTTTTTATGTACAAAAATACGCGGAGATATAGAACTAGATACATGAACAATGTTTACTATGAAATTAATTCTAAGAAATACACATAAAAAACATCGACTTAGCTACATAACGATTACGATAAAAAAAACAAAATCTTTGAGGCATTGTACTATGTGGTACTCAACTGGCTGGCTACCACCCTCAAGTTGAAAATCTGTCGCCAAGCACCTGTTGGTGTGTTCCGGCAGTTGCACTTGAGAGTGCCCTTGCCCTTAAGGCATTGTACAACACATTGTCAATCCCCTTTGGTATTGCTAACGTCTAGAAGCGACGGTAGTCACTTACCATCAGTTGACCCACCTGCCTCGTTGTCACTAGTAACATAAAAAAAACTGGCCAAGTGCGAGTCGGATTCGCGCACCAAGGGTTCCGTACAAATTTTGTTGTTTTTTTTTTAATAATTTCAATAATATCTTCTGTTTTTAGTATTTGTTGTTATAGCGGCAACAGAAATACATCATCTTTGAGAATTTCAACTGTCTAACTATCACGGTTCATGAGATACAGCCTGGTGACAGACAGACAGACGGACAGTAGTCTTAGTAATAGGGTTTCCATTTTTGCCCTTTGGGTACGGAACCCTAAAAAAGGTAAGTATGTAAATCTAAAATCTCTCTAAGTAAGTGTTTGGCGAAAAGCCGACGTTGTGGTCGTAACAAAAGCCGACGCCCTTCAAAGGCCCTGTGTGGTCATAATCCACCACGCTGTATGGGACGCACGTACTCCTGCGCAAGTATGCTCGCGTGATAATTGTGCGCCGAAAAATGGTGCGTAAACTTCTTATGCTGAGGGAAAATAAACCATAGTAGAACTGTTATGTTTTTTTCTACAATTTTGCCTTTAAACGAAAATATGTGAATTACATTAACCAATTTGTATGTATGATATTACATGATATGCTATATTAATATTAGTTTTCTATTGTATTGTACAGAAGTCAATACTATGGGACGGGACCATGGAGTAAAGAAAGTAGGACGGGACCTACCATGAGTGAGAATATTATATTTATAGCCTAGGGTCGATAATTTTTGAAACAAAAACAAAATAGTACAATGAAACCCATTGGAAAAGGAAGAGAATATAACAAAAAGGAAAAATATATTGCGTGTATCTGAGGTCGGGAAGTGGAAGGGGGGGGGGTTAAGGGTAAACAACGGTTTATGTCAATTTCCGGCAAAACTACAAGTCCTATGGAAAAAAGTTGTAGGTAATAAAACTACAACTTTTGTATTTACTTTTTTTTCACATAACATCAAAATGTATGTGAAAAATTCAAATACAGTGGACTCCCGGTAATCCGACAAACATTTTGCAGGGCAGTGTCGGACTATCACTATACCTATAAAGATGATAGAGTCAACAATATTGTTAATCAAATTATGTTTAGTCTTGTTTACTACAGAATCGATACCATTATGAGACTTTAATTAAATCTTGAAAAAAAAAACAAGAAATGAAAAAAAAATATGTTTTTATTCGAATAGGCCTTTACAAGCACTTATGAATAGACTAGATTAGTCCTTTACAAGCACTTATGAATAGTCTACAATAGTCTTTTGATTTAAAAGTTATTAATTTAAGAAAATAGTCTAGAAAAATGGCTACAAATGATCCATCTAGCTAAAATAACGTAATTTATTTAATATATTGCATATATTATTAAGTTCTTTTGGAAATCATGCGAATGTCCATTGTTTTCGAGTTGAATTTCGGTTTGCGGGAAGTTCTTATTTATTCTGAAGGTTTCTACTTACTCGGAGATAATTGTACAGGTGGCTATGTCACGGTCACTTGATTTTTCGATGAATTGCACTATAGTTAATAGGTCAATGCATTCTGGTCACAGTAACCTTTTTAATAATGTGGCTGACTTTTTGTTCCGTAAGTATTTTAATTACAGGGAAATTCCACGAGGTTTTGTTTAATTTAATTGCTTTTAATGTTTTAAAATTAAGGCAATGATAGCTTAGTGGTAGTGACGTCGGATACCGCGCGAAGGTCGTGGGTTCGAATCCTACAATGAGCTTGAGTTTTCGGTGAAGGAAAACATCGTGATGAACCACAGCATGGTGGTAGGTTTATTTGTAGAACTCAACTTGCTGGCTACCACTCTTAAGTTGATAATCTGTCGCCAAGTACCTATTGGTGTGTTCCGGCTGCACTTGAGAGCCAGTTCCCATCTAGACTTTGTGTGCTTACCACCTTTGGCCACATCATCACTTACCATGGTGAGATTGCGGTTAAACACAAGCTTATCCAGAATTTATAAAAATGACCTGACGTCACTACCACTGAGCTATCATTGCCTTATATGTTGTTTTTGACCCACATTTCAATTGAGTTGACATTTTGCTTTATGATTTTAATTCCGGTTGTCCTTTTCCCAAATAAGGTGTGGATTTTCTTCCGGCGTCTTTCCTGACTGCTATAATCTAGGAACGTTCAATAAGATTCAATTAAGGTCAGATTTAGAATAAGCTTCTTTTTTACGAGATATTTTAAGTTTTTCATAATTCAATCTCTAAAGGAATAGAGAAGGGTTTAAATTTCTATGATGTCTTTTTTTATCGAGTTTTGTTTCAAATTGAAGTTTTTTATTTATTTGAATTAAGATCAGATACAGTTAGGTGGTGTTATTTATTATTATTATGAGCGTTGTCGTGGTTATTAAGAACACGTTTGTCACAGAGAGGTTGTGGGTTCGATTGCCATGCAGGGCAGAAATTTGCGTGCTTGAAAAAAGTAGTACCTATATCAGTACAAGCTCTGCTTAGTTTGGAATCAAATGGCGTTGTATTAAGAATATTCCAGGATATTTACATTTTGTTTGCGAAAGCTTGAAAGGTATGAAATAAAGATATGAACCAAGCTCTATTGTCGATGGTCGACAGCTATCGAGATAGCTAGTTAACGAGCCACGATTGGAACCTTTCCGTTAGTTATCGTACGCAATCGTGGCGTGTGACCTCTTTACCTGCACCATTTCCTTATGGTATATGAAAACTTTTATACAGGCTGTGTATTTTTAAAACTTATCTTGAATTAGGTGAGGTTAGGTGTCAAAATATTTTATTTTTCTTAAATTTTAATCGAAAAAAGTAGGTTTTTTAACTTTTGGATAAGCATGTGTTTGACCGCAATTTTACCATGGTAAGTGATGATGTGGCCGAAGGTGGTAAGCACACAAAGCCTAAATGAGAACTGGCTCTCAAGTACAGCTGCCGGAACACACCAATAGGTGCTTGGCGACAGATTTTCAACTTGACGATGGTAGCCAGGCAGTCGGGTAGGTACTACAGGGTACCCTACCACCGTGCTATGGTTTCCTCGAGCTCAAACTCACTGTAGGATTTGAACCTACGACCTTCGCCGCGTTATCTGACGTCAAACAACTGAGCTATCATCGCATTAAAAAAATTCAAAACTTTGTTTTTTTATTTCGGGTATTCAGAGTTGGTACTATAGTAAAAGTTGTTAAGTTAAGCTTGATTAACCTGAGATAAGATAAGATGAGCTTGTTTGCCAGCACTTTTAATGGTAGTATATAAAAAAATACACATGTTTCGAAACTATGACAATCTTTAAAATATCCAGCCTGTATAAGTATATGTAGAGATAACTTTTGTTGTATATACAAAGATGAGTCTGGGTGTAATTATCTATTTAAGTATGTATTTACAAAAAAAAGTAGTATATGTAGTATATCAGTCATGTGGTTTCCATAGTACAAGCTCTGCTTAGTTTGGGATCAGATAGCCGTGTGTGAAAAATGTCCGAGGATATTTATTTATAGTTTATTTATTTTATTCCTTACTCATCTCTTGTGCTTGTGACATTTGCAACAGTTTCGTATAAAACGCTTAATCTTACTGAATTACTGAATACCTAGTAAAAGAATACAAAAAATGATAAAATGTAAACTAAATTACTGAAATTACAGTGATAAACAAAATAAAAATTTTGTTTTCAAACATGAGTTTAACTTTAAAACTCGACACAAAATGTCTAAATGTCAGATATAATGGATGAAAACATACTTAAAATAGAATTCTTGAATACAATTTGACGTAGATAATCTCTACAATCTTTGAAATATTCCACAATCGTCGAGAAGATCGAACGCGTTGAAGTCTTTTCTATCGCACATTTAGCACTGATATTGCGAACACTTTTGTCAGATAATATTCATTTATATGACTCTATCAACACATACTTATCTAAAAATAAATTCATCATCATCATTTGCTTGTCCTCTCTATTATTTGTGGTCGGCGCAATGTGTACTTTTCTTCCTTTCGCTCCTTCTATTTGTCATATCGGAGTTCACTCCTTTCTTACTCATACCATCTCTCTCACAATCTATCCATTTCTTTTTCAGTCTTCCTCTACCTCTTCAATTTATTAATTAAAAATAAATCAAAACCATCAAATATAAATTATATTTGCCTACTTATAATTATCTTACAAAACTTACAAAAGTTTTTTTTACTATAAACCTACTAATTCCTAATAATTCCTTCAGTTCTCAATAATTCTTTCAGTTCTCAATAGTTCATTAAGTTCCTAATCATTCCTACAGTTCCTAATAACATAACGGATAAATAAATTTGGTTGAACATGTAGATTATATCCTAGCTTAAAATATATGATAATATTTATCCCGGAATCACATAAAGTTCCTCAGAAATTATTAATACACAATTTTTTTACTCAATGAAAATTATTAGAGTTAGTTTCTGTCATATTGAAATTCGTTTTATATTTCAACGGATATATAAAATTATGCATTTTTTCATTGTAATATTAATTAATGGCATCATATAAAACTAATGACTTCTATAAATAAAGGCTAGCGGATGTGAAAATATGCGGTAATTGGCGTGTGAAGTTTTGGCGTAAAAACCCCTAAAAATGAATAAAATTATTGTTATAGATATGTTTATGTAATACATTATGTTTTTTGTTAATATTTTTTTATCATATTTTTTGCGTTTTTATCACAATAGGGTTAAAAGTTTTTTTCAAAAGCGTCTGTTTTCTAAATACCTACTAATCATCTCTAAGATGAGAACATTTGTTATTATTCTGACAGTATGTTTGTTAGTCATCTAATATAAAGTAAAAGTGTTTCGACTTGATACCTCGAAAGTCAATTTATTAGAAAACGTAAAATTAATTAAGAAGTTATTCCACGATTCGCTCGTGTCTATGATTGTTTGTTTATGTAACTCTATAAAAAAAACGAGCCCAAAAATAAAATAAAAAATTATAATTTGGATTATATCAAAACTTACCTAAAGGTCCACTGGTTCACACACTCAATTTAGGAAAGAAAACTTAAAAAAGTAAACAATTATTTTAAAAACAGAACACCGATTCGTAAACGTCTAACACGGATCTCACAAAGTCAAATTTTCCGACAGAAAATGGTTTCCGAACGTGCATCGCTGCATTCGCGGGTATTTTTTTGTTTTTTTTTTGTCGTAAGTCTTAGGCTGCGTGATCACGATGCTAAGTCGCGTTCTGTACTGGCAGTCAGCTGGCCGGCCGGTCGAACGTGTGCTAATCGCGCCAACACACTTCGCATAATCAAGTGTGAGGAATTGTATAGAGCTGTGAATATTATTTTTATTTAATAAACTACTGCTGGCAAAATTTTTGTTTATTTATTTCATTGTTTGATTACGTTTTTTATACTTCTATTGTTGTTTTAAAATCAATAAAAATATTTTAAAGGTAAAGATTTCGATAAAAATAGAGCTTATATTAAAATAAAAAAATCGTCTTAATAGATTCAGCTACATATCTAATTTATATTTATTTATAGAAGTAATTATGACGATTGTAAATAAATGCGACAAAGGTATCCAATGTTTAACATTTAAGTACGTTTAACTACCACCAGGTCAATCATCTTTACCTCTAACATTATTTAGAATAATGAATTTGTGGACGGTCAACCATAAATCCATAGTAAACAAACATTAACATTAGATAAACAGCTCAAGTTTAAGTAGTTCATGACTTGTTAATGGGTAAATTGATAATGGCAACTATAAATCATGCGTTATTTTATTAGACACACCATAACATACTATTGTCACACTACCCACTCTATATACGCGTACACCTGACATAACCTAACTCACCTACTTACAAGGCAAAGAAAGCAATAGTTCGCAGACATCATTGTTGTCCTCTACGCAGCTTAATTGCATCCATCACTTTCTCACATACGATTTAACCCTCATTCGAGCGAGACAGCTATAGCTTTAAAGAAAAGTGAACAGGTTTTAGTGATATGCTCAATAAATCGCCAGCTGATCGAATTTTGTTTGATCAGTCACGAAGTTCTGACACATTAGGAGATTCAACTTTGGTTATTTACAAATAGAGTTGCTTTTTGAATGTTATTGACTTAGACAGTTTATTATAGATTTCGTAAGGTTTTCTTTGCCTAAAGGTTTTATCAGAAATATCTTTGAAGATCTGTCCAATATAAATAAGGAGCTGACGAAAAACTATATAGAATTATTATACTTTTGTATGATAAGAAGACTTGTAAAAGGTCGACAGCATATTGGCAATCCCCCTGGTATCGCTAATGTCTATAGGCGACGGTAGTCACTTACCACCAAGGCAGGCTTGACTCGATTACCGTCGCCTATAGACATTAGCAAAACCAGAGGTATAACATTATCAATGTGTTGCCAACTCTTTACAAGGGCTAGAAGGCAACTGGCTCTTGAGAGCAGCTTCCAGAACACACCGTTACTTGGCGACAGATTATCAACTTGAGAGTGGTATTCCCTCTTCTATAAATTAACGATATCGGTGTATCAGTTATCTAATAAATCCTTAAAAGACATTAAAACTACGAATACACGCTCTTTTGAGCAGTCAGACTATTTCAGTCATAGACGTCTATACTAATATTATAAAGAGGAAAAATTCGTATTTTTGTATGTATGTAAGTATTGTAACGAATAAACTCATAAACTACTGAACCGATTTCAAAAAATCTTTCACCGTTAGGATGCTACATTATCCTTTATGGTAGGGGAGGCGAATAGGGGATTTCGGGATTTACTCGAGCGCGGCAGATTAACATAAGGGGGGCAACCTTGCACCTTGTGAAGTACTCTCACCAAATCTGAGCCTTCTATGTAGTGTCGAACGCCTAGGGTAGCCCGTCAGATTAGTAAAAAAAAATCGATGGTTTGAAATACTCGAGCGCGTCAGATTAAGGTAAGGTAAGTTAGTTACATGCAAAATAGTGTACATTTCAATAATCTGACAATTTGGGCGTGACGAAAGAAAATTGGAGACTCGCAAAGTTGCAAAAAAAAAACGTCACCTGGATTTTCTCGAGCGCGATTAGTTTTTTTTTTATTTTGAAGGAAATTAGTCACGAATCACGGAAATATCTTAATCTGCCGATTTGCACAAGCCGAAGTAGCTAAAATCATTATTAAGTGTATAGTCCAGGAATATTATGAGTTTCACCTCAGAATGAGAGATAGTCAGCTATTAACTTGTATAAACCTTTATTTTGACACCCTAAAACTTGTCTCAAAAGCTACTTATCTTAGGGTGCCCGCGACTACTGCTTTTTCAAAGGTCAAAAAATCATTTATTGCAAATATCTCGTTTCCTATGGGTTTTTTGGTATATATATTCATAATAAATATTGTAGAAAATTAAATTTTTTACAACTTTTGTACAAACATTTTTTCGATATCTTGAACCATTTTCGAGATATCGATATTTTTTATATATTTTTTTTTTCAAACCGTCAGATTAAGGAAATCCCTCAACATAATTGTCAGATTATGGGTCAGTACAACAAGGCCATCAAGAAGAACCGCCTGTATAAAAATCTGACGCGCTCGAGTAAATCAAGGTCACGATTTTTTTTTGCATTTTCAAAAATCGGCCCTGACTGATGGTCGCGTCCAAATCGTCAGTCTTTAAAATAGGAGCTACTGGAGGGTTCACTTAACATCCCTTATCAATGTCTGACGCGCTCGAGTAAATTTTTTTTTAAAATATTTTCGACCCCTTCGTACTGCCACCCCCACCACGCAAAACGGCAGATTATTATTTTTCCGTTATCAGACAGACGTGGCGCGACTACCCTATTAATATCTGACGCGCTCGAGTATTTCTTGGTGACTGTTTTTTTTTACATTTTTGAAACCCTGTAGACGCTCCCCCCACCGCTGAAGGGGAAAATATCACATAACCTTTTTTTCTTTATTCCACCTAATCTTCAAATTCCAGTAGGTCCCAAAGACGCTCGAGTAACTACAAATTTAGCATCATTGCCTCCCCTACCATTAGTAACATAGACTATATTTTTGAGTCCGGCGGGGAGAGCTCGTTGATAATAAAACTAATTCATCAAACATTGGAAAATCTCTTACAGTGGTTAAATATTTAGTAAAACCTTTAAATTGAGTGATGTAATGACACAATCAGTCGATATTTAGTAAAGATATTATCACAGTTGAAAACAAAGTGACAGGGAAAGTGAACATTGTCAAAGGTCTCAGTTTGTTTAAGTTTTACTGTAAACAGATTACACTGCAGGACAAATTAATGTGATTAATAAATCCTAGACAGTTTCATTCCCTACTAAAATGGAGAAAGCATTTTACAATATTTCCAGTACAACTAAAAGCAGAAAACATGCCTTGCTGAGTTTCTTGGCACAGTCTCTCAGTTTAAGTGTATTCCAAACCGGTGGTAGATTCAATTGTAACGTTCAAGTGCCTTACCAGGGCCTAAACTGAATAATTGAGTTTGAGTCGAGTTTGAATCAATTTCGAATTTTAAAAAAATAAGAAGGAAGAAAAAAAGTAAAGTTCAAAGATTTCCACCTAGAATTTTATCACTATACATAGGTACCTAATCATTATACATTATTAGGTGATATTACTTGATATAGCTACCTACTTATATTTACTACATTAATCCATATTTAATATTATAAATGCGAAAGTGTATCTGTCTGTTTGTTACCTCTTCACGCTTGAACCACTGAACCGATTTAGATGAAATTTGGTATAGAGATAGATAAAACCTTGGAAAAGGACATATAATACTTTATATTCCGGTAAAAGATGAGATCTCTCGGAAACGCGGGTGAAACCACGGGGCGGAAAACTAGTAAGATGCATAAATATCTGACATTACTCAAATACATTGCAATATAGCATCAATATAGTAACTAAAGTATAAATGCAAATTTTTGTGCGAATATACGATTTTTCTATGAAATTTTAAGAAAAGTCTGTGTCTAAAAACGTTTATGTTTAGGTTCTAGACTTGATGTGACCTAAAGAACTGTGTGTAATATTTAAATGTTAATTATTTAATATATTCAGGTCTTGTGCTATTAGCAACGTTAGGTAGGCAGAATTTTATAAACAACCCCTACCTATTCTTTATAAACTTTTATAACGATATTTACTAAAGTAATACAATTCTATGCACCTTCGAGTCTAATACATAAAAAGAGAAGGCCTGACTCACTGACTCATCAACGCCCAGCCTAAACTCTTAGACCTACAAAGTTGAATTCTTTCAGGTGTTGTTTTTAAAACGTAGACGAGGAATAAGAAAGGATTTTTCGAAATTCAATCCCTAAAAGGGTAAACAAGGGGTACGCCATTGAAACCGCGACGCAGAAAGCTGGTGTGAATATAAATCTTAAGGACTTTTTTATCTAAATTTAAAAGTCCAATCACTTTGATATTCAAAAAATATTATTTATCTACTTCATATCCTTCTGTGGCTATTCTCATAATTCCAGGAATCTAGATTCAAGATTTTCTAACCATCAATTAAATGTTTTTGTTCCGTTCACATTTGTTATGTTATACGTTTATTTTGGCAACAAGTGTAATTGAACTTTGGCGTTTGTATGAAGATTAACATCGTCCGCACTTGCATGAGTACTTGCAATCTGATAAGGGTCGAGACACATTATAGTGTGGGGTCCGTAAGTCTTTATAAAAATATCGTGATTTGTCGCAAGACGACGTACACAAACACATAAAAAAATAAATGATTCGTGGCATATTTTGGTAGCGGGTTTCAAATGGGTATACAAAAAAGTTTAAATTGAATTAAAAACACATAAATTACCTTCATTTGTAAACTATTAGAAGGTGCAGATTAAAAAATAACATTTACAACACATATAGGTAAGTAAATGTTTTTTTTTAATCTGCACCTTTCTTCTTATATGCATGCTTATTCGGTCGTCCCGAAACTACCTACAAAAAACCAGGGATCGTGATGAAATTTTAAGAAACTTATAAAAGAACACAATTTTTAAATACTTCGACCTCAGACCAAATTTTAAGGGTAGATAAAGTAGGCTGCAATATTTTTATTTCATAAAAAATATATACGAATTGCTGTATTTTGTTGTAACAAATAAAATTGAATCGAAATATGTCAGCGGATAATGCGCTTAAACGTAGTGTGCGTGATTCTTTAGTCCGCGAGAAAGTTTAACACTAGCTGCTGAGTCACAGATCAGGGTATGCTTGATCTACTCGGAACAGAACTGATCACAATAAGTATTCATCATGAATCTTTGCTCTATATGCTTAGAGTTAATGTCACCCTGATTTCTTTAACGGCTAATAAAAGTGACTGTAAAAGGAATTAAATTTGCTTTCCCTTTTTATTCAGATTGCAAACGCTTCCAACGCGTTGTGAATAAAAAAATAATCATCTTTGCAATACTCTTGTTTATGCTCGTTTCCATAACACGATCGTATTACAAACCTCATCTGTAGATGTCCTATTATTAATTTACAGTTCCGTAACCAAATGGTATTCTGCAAACACTGAACCCTTATAAATTCATAATTTGTACTCGCTTGCCACTCTACGTGCAGACTATTCGGTTTACCTGATCGTTATTTGGAGTCTTTTGTGAACTGCTAGAAAGTTATTTAGTAAAATAATAATAAAAAAAACAATTTAGGCGGCACTCCATACCAAGCAAGGATAACGAGATATTTGGAAATGGTGGTAACGGTAGCAATACAAATTAATATAGATTAAAAATTTTTTAATCTATATTAATTAAAAAATCCATGTTTTATACATTAAGAATGCATTGTGATCGAGTTGGGAGCTACCCTGAAAGTTTCAACCGGATAGCTAATCGAGAAGTGTTCGAAATATAAGTTGCAAGATTCCTCTCGAAACGACGGAAGACAAATAAGTGTAAACATAAAGACCTAAGTGACGCATACGTTATCGTGTACATATGAACACGCACCTAATAGTAGGCTATATGAAACGAGATCCAACATTGCGCAAGCGCCGCGTGGGAACCTGCGCACGCACGTTCCTATACTCTTCTGTATGCAAAAACTGCGACACTCCGGAACAAACATCCGTAACATTACCTGATAGGTAGGTACGTTAGAGATAATACTGCCGTACTCCAGCACGTCAACACAGAATAAATAATCTAGAAATAAATAAAAATGAATCACTAAATGTTTTGTTAAGCGCAAAACTCGAGAACGGCTGAACGGATTTGTCTGATTTTTTTTTTGTTGTGTATGATGAAGTCTGAGGAAGTTTCTTATGGAGAAAAAAACATAAAAAATACGAGGAAAATAAATAGTAACAACAACTATTTTCATTTCCCATACAAACCACTCTGTCTGTTCCCAGTTGTGAAACACTTGACGCCAATCAAAACAAAACAAAGGTGCGTGAGGATTATCTTTGGTAGGTTACCTATGCTTTCAAGATGATTAGAGGTTGCATGTCATTAATGAAAATAATATAACGAGCTCGAGCTAAAAATAGGGCAGAACGACGTCTGCCGGGACAGCTAGTAGTATACCTAATACATAATAATAGTGAAGGTACTGTGGGGTTTATATTATAGTCTATCCACTATCCCCAATCAGAAGGTTATCATTTTTAAATAAAACACTTGAATATAATCTAACTCTTGTAATTGTCTTTTCAACGAGACTGCCAAACGGTAACTGTTCGCAGTGCGCTACGTACGATGTGAGTTTAAACAATAATAATGCTTGCTAAGCAATGTGACACGCGTAGATACATATGTGTCCCAACAGTACTAACGTCGGTACGTTATACCACGTTATACATTATGCAGATGCAGTATGCACTTTGCAGTATCAC
This sequence comes from Ochropacha duplaris, assembly GCA_951361185.1. NCBI lineage: Eukaryota > Metazoa > Arthropoda > Insecta > Lepidoptera > Drepanidae > Ochropacha > Ochropacha duplaris. The sequence goes on along the minus strand of OX592696.1, from coordinate 11,704,578 downwards.
TTGCAATGGAATCTTAATAATAATAACCTTTTTTTTATTTTGTACTCACAAACATACATTAAATACACATAAGTTACAAAGTTATTTGTCACAAGTTGTACAAAACAGTTGTTAAACAAAAAATCAACAGCGGGCTACTACAGTAGGTTAAAAATTAACCTGTGTCGTAGTAGCCGACGTTATTCCTCTATATTAATTAAAGCTTAAATCTTAAAGCGAATCTTCCTATTCCTTACCATGGTCAGTGAAGCTCTGGGCATAAATAACGAATGACACAGCCACCGGGACTCATTAGGAGTTAGCGACATATTTTCACCTTTTACCTGCCGAAAACTGAAGCTCATTGCAGGATTCGATCCACGACCTTGCTGCTACGACTAATTTAAACTGCGTAATCATCGCCTTGAAATGCACTACCCTGAATATAAATTGCGTTCGAATATACATTTCTATATGAACTCTCACCTGAATACTCATTCCACTAATTTCTTTAATACAAATTCGTTTTCACCACCAATTTTTAGACCTACTCTTAAGCATCTGACCCCATAACTAAGTCTTAACCTTCTATTTTTATTATCTATTTTGGAAACAATAGTTCTATACATGCGTTTCAATAGATATAGTCCTTCAACGTAATAAGGAAAACGGAAGCCTGTTTCAATTAGCGAAGGATATTTGCTTTGTTAAGCATTAGACACAGGCATGGGTAAGCTGTTAAGTAATCTGTAGTTCCGCCTGGCTTGTCACTAAGGGCACCACATTTGTACTTTCTTATTTTGTTTGGCGACGATATATTTATTTACGGCGATGATGGCTGTGGTAGTGACGTCGGATACGACGAAGGTCATGGGTTCGAATCCTACATTGTGAGGAAACCATAGCACGGTGGTAGGGGACTTTATAGTAGGACGACTGGCTTCCCTCAAATTGAAAATCTGTAGCCAAACACCTGTTGGATGGTTCCGGCAGTTGAACTTGAGGCCTGTTGCCATTAAGGCATTGTAATAAGATGTACGACACATTGGAAATCCCGCTGGTCGGTATTCACTTACTATCAGGTTACCCGCCTGCCTGGTTGTCACTAGTGGTATAAAAAAAATGAGATCGCAATTTTCAAAGGCCAGTTTCTAATGTCGGACTGTTTAGTTTAAGGCACAATCTAATCTCAGATGGCGCCACACTCGCTCATTGCTCTGCAACATTATATCTGAAGAGGAATGACGCCCTAAATGGCAATATTTATGTAATAAAGTTTAGCTTTTGAACACTCGACTATATTACCTATATTTTTTTCTTAATCGAGCCAAACAAAATAAACTTATCGATTATATGCGTTGTCAATTTAAAGCCATTATTCTACTTCTAATCTCTCTAATGACTACTACAGTATTATTTATAAACTAGGTGCCCCCGCGGTTTCTCCCGCGTTTCCCGGATTTTATCTTATGTTTTAATCCATGACATGATCTAGCTGTGTGCCAAGTTTCATCAATATCCGTTCAGTAGGTTTTGCGTGATTGAGCAACAAACATCCAAACATAACTTTTACATTTATAATATTACTAGTGGGCCCGGCAGACGTTGTCCTGAACTGAAAATAAAACTTAGAACCCGATTCCAGCGCCACCAATTGTGAAACTAAACCATCTGTCAGTCCGATCTCGAGACATGTCAAAACGTCGTTCTATACAAAATGTATGACAAAAATATTTTTCTTCATTATTTTCTTCATTTTGTGATTTTTTCGTATTTTTTTATCCTATGTGTTATTCCTGTTCTAAGCTATCTCCCCATCAATTTTCAGCCAAATCAGTTAAGCCGTTCTTGAGTTATAAATAGTGCAACTAACACGACTTCCTTTTATATATATAGATTAGTATAGGACGATATGATAAAAACAACATATCAGGATTCCATTTATTTATTTTACCTCAATACAGTCACATAACCAATAAATAATTTAATAGTAAACACGTCTAACGCTACGATACATCTATTATTAGGTACATCGATTAAATCACTTGATATAGAAATATCCTTTTCATCATGAAAATCATTCAATGGTATTAGAATGGTAATGAGCTCCATCAAACTTTTTTCCAGACAAAGTAAGAAAGAAACATCATTAATTGACTCATGTTACCACATTGGTAAATATGTTATAGCATTCCAGAAAATGCGAGCCAGGAAGTTCATTACCAGTTCCTTACACTGTGATTTCATGATAATTTAGGAATTACTCTGGAATAAAAAAAGGATATTTCTGATATCCGATTAATATTATCAGTGTTAAAGATCGTTTGTTTTGTCACTTAATATTTGTGACCAATTCAAAATGGTGGCGAATAAATATGTATTGAAATGACTCATGAAATGTTTTTTTTCTTGTTTTTGAAGAGCAAATTTATACGAAGTAGTAGAAAGTATTTAAATGAAGGAAATATTGATAAATGCACCATGTAATTTTAAAGTGACTGTAAATTTCTCAAACAGTATACAGTTTGCTCTTCAAAAATTAATATAATGTATTTAATTATTTATTTTTATCACATAGTACGTCAATAATTGTTTACACAGCTATATTAAAATACGAACATCAAATACTTTTAATACTATAACGATGTAACTTTTTTTTATGAGAGTAAAATGTACAATTTGAAATTATATTTGGCGTTTATTTAATTTTGATAGCTATTTACAAATGATTTTTGTTTGGGATTATCATTACCGTTTCAAAGGATTCTCAAACTTTGTAATTTCTTCTCCTTAAATCCGTCCGTCATTAAATCAAATGTTTTTAACATGTACATTTCACTCTCATTTCCATAATAAATATTCAGGATTCCGATTAACAAGCAAATAAATGTATTTGTACAGTATACGCAGGATCTCATTAGCATCATGAGACACAACTGAGAGGAGGCTTACCTCAGTATCGTACGTAAATTATAATCGTGGAATATTTCTTCTAACATAACAACAATATAATTTAGAATCTATCGACAAAAATCGGCAGCCACATCCCTATTATGTACTTGCTTCCTTCGCTCCAAAGACTTTTAACTTATACTAATAGACAGGACATTGCGAACAAAATCGTAATCCGATATTTATGTCCAGTGGACATAAGTCGCTCAGTCTAGTCTAGTTTATTCATAGATAGATGGCGTTACTGAGGCATGGAATGGGATCAGTTTTTCTGTGACTTTTCTTCTGATAGCCGCTCTATTGTATCTATCTTTAAATCTCTGCTTCGCTCAAAGATCACTATGGCAATCAACTCGTGCGCATACCGTAACATTTATAAACTGAAGTTTGTCCTATGGCAAATAAGTTTATTATAACACACATCAATGTATAAATAACTTTATAATAATGTTCGATTGGTCCTTAAGTATAGTAACTTATCTTGTTTGGTTGGTAGGTACTCGTGTTAAGCTTATAAGCGTTTAACTATTTATAATTTTCGGGCGGGTGTTTCTGTTTCTTAGCTTTGTTTAGGTACTAGTTTCGATAAGAGACGTACGTTGATACATCATAATACAGGTACTTACGTTAAATAAACGAATACAATTTAACTGAAAAAGACCGTGGGTAGTATGAAATACGATCTAATTTTCCATAATAGCAATTGAAGCTATTAGTTAGCCAAGAAAAACATATTTTTTTAAACATAAAATAAAAAAGACACGAATAGGCTGCGCAGACGCAGATCTTCTGGTAATTACATGTTTAACGAATAAAATATTTCTCTTTCTAACACAAGACATTTCGCCTATGGGAACGAGATGAATAAAGATTTAACATTTTGATAGAATACCACAAGAGTCCGCGTTAACACAGCTCTAATTGAGAATACTAAAGACAAAATAAGTAATATTACTAACAAATGCTAATAAACAACTAAAAGCTAGCGAACGAGCAAGTACAAATAATAAATGAAAACTCAATATGAGACAACATAACATAAAATCACAAAAAAATCATCACCAAACATAACAAATTCTACATTTTTATCAACACTACATAAATTTACCTTGCAAATATTGGGGAGTTCGAATCAAAGTAGCTTTTTAATTAACAGATTTAAAATAGAACCTAAATAAAAAAGAACGATCAGTTTGTACAGTCAACGCCAAAAGTAGGTGACATTAGCACATAATTTAAATACTAATTGTCAAGAGATTGTCAACAGATTATGAAATGGTAATGATCATCTACTTTTGACGGTGATTGTACTACACAAACTTTTTTTTTATAATAAAAAGAGGTAATCTGTAAAGGTACATACATACGTACACAGTTACAAATATAAATAAATACCATTCGCTTTAATAAAGATAATAGATATTATTTTATAAATGTATTCGAAAAGATTTACACATTATTTAAATTATACCTATGGTATAGTAAAAAGCATATAGTAACATCCTACTTAAGGAGGATATAGATGGGCGGAGTCACCTACCAAATACACAAAAATGACTTCAGCAAAAGTGTTACCATGTTTTGAATTTCAGATTTTAAATATCACGAAAATGGTGACACATTTAATTAGGTCATTTTTGTATATTTGGTAGGTGACCCGCCCACCTATATCCAACTTGGTCACCTACCAATACAAAAATAACTTCAGTAAAAGTGTTACCAATTTTAGAATTTCAGATTTTAAATATCACGAAAATGGTGACACTTCTACAGAGGACATTTTTGTATATTTGGTAGGTGACCCGCCCATCTATGTCTCCCTTAAGTTGTAATACTTACCGGACTATATAATCATAGAGATACGCTAAAAAAATTAACTAAATAATTTTTGTATACAGAAAAAGGAATAATTTTAGGTAAACATTCAAAAACATTTAGCACATATGCAGTCATTTTCATTCGTTATTCAGTCTAAAGCAAACAAACAAAAAGAAATGCAACTCTCACTGTGAGCTAAGGACGATCACAAACTTAACGTTTTCGTTAAAACTATTAACCGCGCGCAATGTACCGTGTAATGTGAAAGTAACATACAAGTAAATCAGGTACGCTTCAAGAAAGAGGTAATATATTTATGAATTTCGCTATGGTTTTTTTTTCTCATCATGGTAAGTGATGATGTGGCCGAAGGTGGTAAGCACACAAAGCCTAGATGGGAACTGGCTCTCAAGTGCAGCTGTCGGAACACACCGATAGGTGCTTGGCGACAGATTTTCAACTTGAGGGTGGTAGCCAGCCAGTCGGGTACTACAAAGTACCCTACCACCGTGCTATGGTTTCCTCACGATGTTTTCCTTCACCGAAAGTTCAAGCTCATTGTAGGATTCGAACCCACGACCTTCGGCGTGGTATCCGTCGTCACCACCACTGAGCTATCATCGCCTTAAAATTGAGGATTGAATTGAGGACAATCCTACCATAGTTTGTAAAAACCTTGTAAATATCCTTATGAGTAATAGTTGTAACTCTAACATTACCAGGTACAATGACACAGCATGTACCCGCCTGAACAAAAAAACATTACGATGAAATATGGATAATTTAAACTATGTTTTTTTAAGAAATTTGAGGATTTTTTTTTAATCTAAATTAACCACCGTTACCGTAATACTAAATTATACTAATAAGATAATTCGAGTGGGTTACTTTTTCGCGAATTCACAGCACAAAAAGTAACTTTTTTAAATATTAATTTTGCGATTGGCTATATCGTTAACTTATTTTTATTATATAGGATAGTTTTATAGTAAATATTTTTTTAACGAGACAATTACTTATACGTTTCAACTGTTGAAAACCTGTCAGACCGTTTTTTTTTCTTATATCTTGTCTCTAAAACCTTATTCACGCGAATCGAACTAAATTTCAAATCCACGTTTAATTACTTCTATTGTAGTTAATTTCCCTAATTACGACGATTCGCATCTTGTGGAAGAGCCCTAAAAACGTAAAATACTAAAGACAATTAGAAATCTATTTTAATTTATCATATTGTATAGGTGGTTGGCTACCAGAATGGTAGCTATGGATCACAATAATTTATACATAGAATACAAATTGTAACTATTTTTTTATTACTGCGAATATATTTTACTTTACCTTTTAAATCTTTGGTACTTGACAAAAAAAAACGAAAATATTTTTTACGAACCTATTGTAAATTTTAAGCAAAAACAAAATATTTTTTTAATCATTGAATATAACATTTTTTTAGACTAGAACAAAACTGTATGCTCGTAATTTCGAGGTACCTGAGATATGTCGACCTAGCACGTGACAAAAACGCTGCGATACAATCATAAAATATCGTTACCTTAAACGCTTCAAAATCGCAGCGTTTCAGCCGCCGTGTGTGTGAAACGCTTAATTTTTGCAGTCAATGTTCTAATATAAATAAATAGATGAGATACCTTGGATTTTTTCTATTAAAGTGAGTGAGTTTAAGGTATCATGTTGAGAATGTTTCGGTTCTCCAGTGACTCCTTGAGTGCGTAGAATAGTTGCAATTGCTGCTCTGGTTTCAGATTGTACACCTGAAATGAAATGAAATGTTTATTGATCCAAATAGGCCTTCACAGGCTCTTACAAATATTCAGACTCTAATACTCGGTTCGGAAGGTTGCTTTTGCTGAGAAGAGCCGGCAATAAACTCAGCAATTACTCTTTTCAAAAACAACCTATAGTCTAAGATCCGGCCGCATGATTACTACATGAATCAAATATGTAAATCAAATCTGAGTTTTATGCATAATACTAAGATTTGAATTTTGAATAAAATTTGAATTATACATGGGAGAATAATAATGCATAAACCTTACTCCTCTTTTGAAGAACCCCATGCTGTAGTATCTATGGAAAACCTCTACATGGAGCTTTATATTACCTGCTGCAACAATTTCTGCGGCGTAGCGGTGCGTATGAAGCTGGTAATGTATACGTTGACGAAGGTGGCCATCAGGAACTGGCAGTCGAACCGGTCCATGATCCCGCCGTGGCCGGGGATCACGTCACCGAAGTCCTAGTTTACATTCAAACAAAACTGAAGCTTAATCTGAATACAAAAGAGTTTACTGTAAAATAGCCGCGTTAGCGCTTTTAATGGATACCAGATTTCTGCCAAGCGGTTTTGACCGCGATCCCGTTTCTCCACACAAACATTGGGCCCATTTCATCATAGCTTCCGGTGAAGGAAAACATCGTCAGGAAACCACAGGACGGTGGTAGGGTACTTTGTAGTAACCGACTGGCTGGCTACCACCCTTAAGTTGAAAATCACCTATCGGTGGTATTCGACAGCTGCACTTGAGAGTCAGTTCCCATTTAGGCTTTGTGTGCTTACCACCTTCGGTCACATCATCACTTACCATGGTGAGATTGAAAAAGAAAATGATTTTTTTTTTATTCTAAAAGGCCTTTACAAGCACTTATGAATAGTCTAGACTCTAATGCTCGGTTCGAATGGTTGCTTTTGCTGAGAAGAGCCGGCAATAAACTTAGCAATTACTCTTTTCAAAAACAACTTACATCTATTACATTTAATCATTATTTATTTATCTAGTCTCATTGATAATATTTGCGTGTTAAGGCGGCAAAATAATAATAATTGCGGCCAAATACAAGCTTATCCAGTTTTTTTTTGTCAACAAAACTGGGTTCAAAATAGAATTGTTTACACCAAATCGATGCAACCCTTCAAGGCATGCATAATACTTATACATAAAGATGGTAAAAGTTAGAACTTAACATTTAAAACATTTTAAAAACATACCTTGATTTTAAAAGCCCTCTTGAATCCAGAAGCGAAGAACCCGCCGAACGGTCCGATGACGGAGCTGAATATACTCAGGGCAAGGGAGTGGATCATGAAAGGATAAATGTTGAACTTCTCCATACCGAACTGTAACAAGCAATTATGAACTTTATTTATAGGACATACAGATGGATTTTGTTAACCATAATAAAAATTATCAACAAAGCTCTGCTAAATTCGGAATCAGATTATTATGAAATACGTTTTTATTTTTATTTAAGTCAAATGCCTTTTTTCTAAAACTGGTTTCATTTTTATTGAAAAAGCGAAATGCCTTTTTTCTAAAACGGATAATTTTTTTATTAAAAAAGCAAAAAGCCTTTTTTTCTAAAAGGGGTTTTATTTTATGTCCAAAGGCCACCGTAGCTACTTATAATGAAGGTGAGCCGTCAGTCTAGTCATCAGCCACACAGAAAAACTATCAAAATTTGATTCACCTTCTTTCGCCAAACACAATAATTACAGACTTTTCAGTTTTTGGCGGGAATTTGCGAAGTGACTGTAATATTGTAAGTAAGTGATTTGTAATATTCTTCTTATATGTTATATAGTCACGTTACATCATATTCACAAAAATATCTAGTACTCCTCGTCCGTGCAAGTCCGGTCTAGTTTTGATGAAATTGGCGGTTGTTCCACTAAAACTTTTCACGGACTTCTTGGGACAACCTGGAAAGTCACGATACACCCTTTCATTTCATTTCACTTCACTTGTGCACTTTATTGGATAAAACACCACCGAAATTATTCAATAAAACTCAAAATACACGAATTTAATGAAAATAAAACGCAACGTCACTTCGCAAGTTCCCGCCAAAAAGTCCTCTCTGTGATTGTGATAAAAACAAGTCTATATAGAAAAAAATACAGACCACTTTCATGACGGGCATCAGGAACTGCGGCGGCGTGTACTCCTGTAGCCTGAACAGCAGCGAGGGTTCACAGTCCATGGTCATGCGGCCGAGGGACTCCGAGTACTCGATGGGACATACTAGGTAAGGGTATTGGGACATCATGTACGCCATCTGTTGACGAACATACACATGTAAATTTGAAGGTGCTTTAGTAAAATCCACCATTGGGGAATAAAACTAAGGACATAATGATATCTTTCTTTGAAGTAAACAGGGTGTAGCATTGTACACTTTTTCTCTTAATATAACTTCTATAGAACATAAATCTATACTAATATTAGCTGTCCTCCGCGGTTTCACCCGCGTTCCCGTGGGATCATCTTTTACCAGGATAAAATATATCCAATGTTACTCAGGGATAATATAGCTTTCTAATGGTGTTTTTTTTTTTAATATCGGTCCAATAGTTTTTAAGTTTATTCGTTACATACAAAAATGTTAATCTTTCCTCTTTATAATATTAGTATAGATTATAAAGAGCAAAGATTTGTTTGTTTGTTTGCATTGAAGAGGCTCTGATACTTCATCAAAGCTCGAATAGGAATTAAATAATGACTCACCACCAAACCAAAGGCAACAGTAGACACTCCACCGCCAATAAACCCTTCCCAGGTCTTCTTGGGGCTGAGTTTGATGAGTGGAGTCTTTCCGAAGAAGAAGCCGAAGACATATGCCATCACATCGTTACAGATGATCATAGACACCGGCACTATGAACCAGATAAGACCTGGAAACAAGATAAGGGTGATTGAAGATATTTGGGACAGCTAAGGTGCAATTGATTGAACGCGGTGAATGTCGCAGATTCGAATCCAACCATGAGCTTGAGCTTTCGGTGTAGGAAAACATGGTGAGGAAACTATAGCACGGTGGTAGGGTACTTTGTAGTACCCGACTGGCTGACTTCTACCCTCAAGTTGAAAATCTGTCACCAAGCACCTATCGATGAGTTCCGACAGCTGCACTGGAGAGCCAATTCCCATCTAGGCTTTGTGTGCTTACCACTTTCAGCCACATCATCACTTACCATGGTAAAAGTAAAAAAGAAGAATGTTCCAAGGTGTTATTATGCTTCTTTAGTCTATCTAACTCTAAGCCACAGGATTTTCTAAAGTTAGTGTTTTCTAGACAAGTCTGAACTCGTTATAATAATCAATCTCAGTTAAGCTCATTGACTAACTGCCATATGTAGGACGCAGTACACGTAATAAATTTATATTATGACCACTTTGAAGTGTTAGTGACCCTCTTTCGCCCACTAATGGGCTTACTATCGATACTATTAATGTTTATGGGCTATACTATTATTGGTTTATGGTAAACAAAGAGTAACTACCTACTCGTTATGATGATTAATTGATTATATTACAAATATAGGAAATACTGAGTAAACGATAATACATTTAGGAGAAAATAAACAAAAATATTCATGTAAAATTTATCTCACCATGGTAAGCGCCGATGTCACTTAAGATGGTAAGCACACAGAGCCTAAAAGGGCTGGGAACTGGCTCTCATGTCCAGCTGTCGGAACACACCGGCAGGAGCGTGGTGACAGATTTTCCACTTTTTTTTTATACCACGAGGTGGCAAACAAGCTTACGGCAGCCAGACAGTCGGATAGGTACTAAAAAGTGCCCTATCATTTGATTTAGCACATAATATATTTAAAAAAACTGGCCAAGTGCGAGTCGGACTCGCGCACGAAGGGTTCCGTAAAAACGGCAAAAAAAACACGTTTGTTGTATGGTTATACAACCTTAAATATTATTGTGAATATTTCAAGTGCCTACCTATTGCCATTATTAATATCGAGCAAAAAAAGGCCAAAAAAATCGCGTTTGTTGTATGGGAGCCCCCCTTAAATATTTATTTTATTTTGTTTTTAGTATTTGTTGTTATAGCGGCAACAGAAATACATAATTTGTGAAAATTTTAAATGTCTAGCTATCGTGGTTCTTGAGATACAGCCTGGTAACAGACGGACGGACGGACAGACGGACAGACAGCGAAGTCTTAGTAATAGGGTTCCGTTTTTCCCTTTGGGTACGGAACCCTAAAAACATGTCCCTAGCGGATTCAAATCCTTTTTAAACGTTACCCTGATAGTCAAATTTTAAGATTGTAGCGTTTATACTTTTTGAGTTTTCGTGATTAAACAAGGAGTGGTATTTCGCTTTAATAATTAGAAAAATACAGCATCTACAATAGTAACAGCCGAGTATGAGCTGAGAAAACAACTAGGATAGTTGAGTTAAGATCATACGCTGTCTATTGTCTAATAATATAACATTGTTTATATAGAGAAGCACGCTCAAAATGCGAATAGCCAATTCCAAGAACCCAATTGTTAGGTAGAATAGAAAATATGGTATTGTAAGGTTTCTAATCTAGCAGTTAGACTATATTCTTTGAATTGTCTATTATTCAATTTACTTCTTCTTTGGCCTCGCCTTTTTCCATAATTCGGGGTCTGCTTTCCCAATCATGTGATGCCATTTATTTCTGTCTTGGGGGTCAACTTCTGCGAGTCCCGTCTTCCACATGTCTTTTTGGAGTTCGTCAACCATGTAGTTTGAGGTCTTCTTCTTGTATTCTATTCTAATATTATTCAATTAACTGATATCAAAATTAATGTACGAAAATCTTGTTGAGCTCATTGTCAGTACTTCTCAGTTGAAGAATGACTTCCAAACAGGTGGTAGCATGAGTTTAACTAGGGATTAAACTGAAAACTCAAACTTATTTACTAACTTTAGACCCTAGTAAGGCACTTATGAACGTTACAATTGACTCTAGCACCGGTTCAACATACACTTAAACTGAGAAGACTGACAGCAAAGCATTTTTTTCTGAAGAAATTGCTTTGACTCTAGCGTGTATAAGTTTAGTTATATTTTGTTCATATATTTGGGACAGAAAAGTAATGGTGAAATGGTCTAGATTTGAAGATAAATCTACACGACTTTCCCATGTTTTGCCATTTCGATAACATATCTATAATTGTTATCAGAATAACTTATCGCGTTCTGAATCTAATGTCGATATTTAATTCAAGTATTTGCGACAAGTAAAATTATTTTCATTGATAAAATATCGAGTACGAAATCCTGTATTACTTACATGCAGATAAATTTATAATCAAGTTGTCTAATTAGATAATTAATGAATGAGTCATAAAAAGAATGTAATATTGTAGTAGTTAAGTAAATGTATTTAATACTTCTCGGAAAGTACTTTCTTTCTTTTATTGAAAACTACGCAGATTATACTTTATAACTTTCATTCTAATATTATTTGGAAAAATAATATAAAAATCTATTTTTAACGGGCGTCTTTTTTATTTAATTAAATAATGAAAAAAGACAAAAAAAATATCCAAGATCACAAAATGATACTGGCTACTTGTTTTCTCTGTACTTTATATTTTAAATCTCTTCTGCTTTTTCTCTAACTCCCCAAACCAAAATCTAATATCCCCCGGAAAAAGCATAAACAATGACATTAAATAACCGGAACAAATTCAAATAAAGAATTTGTCTTTTAATTTTCCTTGTAGGTTTAGTATAAGTACCCACTAAGTAGGTATCACTCGGGAAAATGCGTGATTCCCAACTCTACCCTCAAATTGGTAATCAGTTTCGCACGGTGGTAGGGTACTTTGTAGTACCCGACTGGCTGGCTACCACCCTCAAGTTGAAAATCTGTCGCCAAGCACCAATCGGTGTGTTCCGACAGCAGCAGAGAGCCAGATCCCATCTAGGCTTTGTGTGCTTACCACCTTCGGCCACATCATCACTTACCATGGTGAGATTGTGGTCAAATACAAGCATATCCAGAATAAAAAATAAAAAAAGTTACTTTCTTTCCTTAGTGAACAATTAACTATTACATTCATCGTCATCGTCCCAAAAAATCATGAAACTTTACAACATTTCGTGCAAAAGCGACGTAACAGTAGGTAAGTATTATGTTCCATCCACATATTCCGGCGAGTCATAACAACTGCCGCGTAATCTATTTTCGAGGCGGCTTCCCTACATAACATGTACAGGCGAATTAGGTTTAGGACTGAGTGTTGGAAGAAGCGATATTATAGATCACTTCGTAACAAACATATATTGCATGTACTCATCTGGCTGGCCCCCTCTTTTTTTAAACTCTTGGATAAGCTTGTGTTTGACCGCAATCTCACTTTGCTAAGTGATGATGTGGCACACAAAATTTTAAAGGAAACTGGATCTCAAGTACCAGAATATATCGATAGGTGCTTGGCAGACTTTCAACTTGAGGGTGGTAGCCAGCCAGTCGGGTACTATAAAGTACCCTAACACCGTACAGACCTGCTAATAATTTCTGTCCTTAATAACCAAAGTATTATTTACTCGGATTCAGAATAAATCTAATCGGCTATCAATAAAGAAGAAGCTTTAGGAATTAGGATATATTACATTTGGTAGGTAATGGTAGATAATTAGTTTGAACAATCATTGGTTTAATGATTTAGCTTTCATTCACTACATGCGAACGAGCGTTGAAGCGGGAACAATCTAATACATCACATTTTATAGCGAATAATAAGCCTTATTCGAATACTTAACGTATTAAATTTAGTGCAAAAAATAACAGCGACCCAATTATTCAGTTATTTGTAGTTTACTATCGATCGATAAGCAAACTTAACGATATAGTTCCTACCTTTTGCAATAAAACGTGTTATATAAACGTACAGGACATGTGATAAAATATAAAGCTTTTCAAATTATTTTCTTGGGATCTGTCCTCGTATTAAGTATTTTTTTTGCAGTAAATTTCGATTTAAAACAACCTTTAAATCAATAGAAATATTAACAATAATGTAAACTTTTTGTATAAGCAGTTTATTAGAACGTAAAAAATACAGAAAGCTGTTTTCAAACATGAATCTGACTGGAACAAATTATAACCCCCAATAACAGAAATGTGCAAAAGTGTTTTTTTTTTTTTTTTTTTTTTTTTTTTTTTTTTTTTTTTTTTTTTTTTTTTTTTTTTTTTTTTTGGGGAGGACTTAAAGGTGGAGGTCTGAGGGACCATAGACACCCTTACGCGGACTTTTCGGTGAGCGCTTAGGGCTCTCAACCGAGTTTACAAATTTTAGACGACTGACCGCTGAGGGCGCCCCAGTTGGGGCACGAACCTCGGCTCAGGGCGTCGTCGGGGGGCACAAAATAGTGGGACGGACTTCGCCTAAGCGATTTAGAGGAGTTTTAAGGGACGGTCGGATTACTGGTACGGCTCGGGCCAACTGCTGGGGACGAGACTGACTGAGTGGGACGTCGCGACGGGCCTCTCCGGCGAGGGCGAAAACGCGGGCGGTGTTGTATTTGTTTCTTCAGGGCTGCGCGAGCCTCCCTATCCTTAATCTGAGCTAGAGTTGTAGGGTCATCCGGCTCGCTGAGGGCGAGTTTAGGCCTACGGATTTTTGAAATCTCTGAAGGAGTATAGTTTGCAGTTTTTACAATTAATGGGTTCGCGTGGTTTAGGGCACGATCGTAATAACGGCGTGAAGCGCGCTTAATGAATTGCTTAACCGTGGGCAGATTGAGGTCTATGTGGAGGTCTAAGTTGCGCATGTACCACGGGGCGCCCGTGGCTTTGCGCATGAAGCGGTTTTGAACCACTTGGAGTCTATGGATCAGCTTGGGGGATGCATGTGCGAACACAGTGCATGCATATAGCATAACGGGGCGGATGCACGCGGTGTAGAGTCTCACCTTGCTTTTTAGGGCAAGTTTAGACTTTTTATTTAACAAGAAATGAAGGCGACCGGACACAAAACAGGCGCGTGCACGTACCTGTTTTATGTGGTCGGCAAAGGACAAACGATCATCCAGGGTAACACCGAGATATTTGGCTCGCCTCTCCCAAGGGATCGGCTCGCCGAACATGGTGACTGGAGGGGGGGGAGTGGGGATGAGTTTCTTGGCGGGACTGAAGAACAGCACCGCCTGACTCTTGGTGGGGTTAATTTCGATTCTCCATTTCCGAAACCAGGGACCTAGGGTGTGAGTCGCGGCTTGGAGAACTTTGGCAATTGCCGTGGGGCTCCTGCCAGAATAATATATTGCGGTATCGTCCGCGAATAGAGCTAGCTGCGCTTTGCTAGTTTTTGGGATGTCACTCGTGTAGAGTGTAAACAATAAGGGGGACAGCACAGAGCCTTGGGGGACTCCGGCTAAAACGGGGTGGGCTGAGGATAGCGCTCCTGTTATTCGGTAGTTGAATTGGCGATTCGACAGGAAGTCTCGTAGGATGGTCACGAGTCTGACTGGCACTCCGAGTTTGTACAGCTTATAAATTAAGCCGTTGTGCCAGACTTTGTCGAATGCCTTTGCAACATCGAAGAACAGGACTCCGGTCATCTGACCTTTCTGAAAGTTGGAGGCGATGTGTTCAACGATACGGTGAACTTGTTGGACGCACGAGTGTCTAGTTCGAAAGCCGAACTGCTCGTCGGGAATGAGTTTATTAGCGTCGGCATACGCTTTGAGACGGAGGTATATTAACCTTTCATACATCTTGCCCATGACGTTGAGCAAGCTGATGGGTCGGTAACTGGAGGGCTCGGATTTGGGTTTGCCGGGCTTATGGATCCCAATTACATGGGCTTTTTTCCACTGATGTGGAAAAATGTTATTGGATAAGGCAGCGTTAAAGATCGCTGTCAGGAGCATGATAAGGGTAGCCGGGAACAGCTTTAACACTTTGTTGGTGATTTTATCCGAGCCCGGGGCTTTTCTCGGGTGGAGGTCCCGGATGATCTGCTTGACCTCGTCCGGGGTCACGGGAGGGACGGGGTCTTCCTCTTCGTTGAGAGGGGGTGGGGGTAACGGGAGAGAAGCTCGCCGTTCTACTTCCGAATTTACTTCCTCCATATGAACAGGGTCGATAGGGAGGGAACTGGGTGTACACTGAAGCTCCAGGCTTTCGGCCAGGCATTCGGCTTTTTCCTCGTCTTCGAAGGCGAGTGGAAGGTTGGGCCTTTTGAGAGGTGGAATATGGGCAACCGTGTCCTTGGTTAGGGCACGTGAGAGTTGCCAAAAGGCTCGATGGGAGGGCTTTATGTCGATCAGTTTCTGATCCCAGCTTTTTTCGCGGGCCTCGGCCACTCGCTCCTTGACGGCGCGGTGGAGAGTGCGTAAGCGGATTCGGTTGTCCTCGGTCGGACGTCTATCGTATTCGCGCATGGCTGCGTTCTTTACCCTAATCAGGTTACGTACGTCGTCGGGCAAGCGCCAGTGTCGATTGCTCTCCACCGGAACTGTCCGAGAGCAATCGCTAATAAGCGATTGCACGTGGCTGGTCAGGGAGTCGATTGCGCCTACAGCTTCGTCAGCGGTGACAATGCTGCTAGGGATTTGGTCGAGGTGAACGGATGAGGCAGACTTGAGGCTTTCGCCCAGTTTGTCCCAGTTCGTCACGACTTTAGTGAGAGGGGTCCGACCTGAATCAGGGGGGCCTGAGTTCGGTGTAAGTTCTAAGATTACAGGTCGATGGTCGGAGACTAACTCGTGGTGCACTGTCAAGTCGTGTATGCCTAGGCTTACATTCTTCAACAGTGCCACATCGAGGATGTCGGGTCTGTGGTCAAGTACGTTGGGGTAGTGAGTCGGTTCCAGGGGCGCGACTAAATCGATGTTCAGCGGCCCGAGGAGGGATTCTAGTACAATACCTCTGGAGTTGTTCGTATGACAATTCCAGAGGCGGTGTTTCGCGTTTAGGTCGCCCGCCACTATGACAGAGCTTCCTAGTTCGAAAAGGGTTTTCAAATCTCTTCTGAGTGATAGTTGGAGGTCGCTTGAAGAGCGAGTTGGGGAAACGTAGGCTGAGACCAGAATGATTGACTCGTGGCCAGTCATGCCGAGCCTGCAGACCGAAGCTTCAATGTACTCAAGTTTGGGCTGATCCATGGGAGAACAGTACAAGGACCTTTTGTAATATATGAGGGTTCCTCCTAGGGCGGAGTAGAGCCTATCGTTGCGAACTATCTGATAGTTGGCAATCCTGGGATTCCTATGGAAGGGTTTGAGGAACGTCTCTTGTACTAGGAGTATGTCAACGTCATGATCACTCAGGAAATCTGCGATCTCATTTCGTTGACCTGTAATGCCGTTGGCATTAAAGAAACCTATCTTGATTGAGCGGGGTTTAATTCTGCACACAGTCGAACTATCCATTATGGGTTTACTTTAAATTGAGCTAATGATGAGAAGAGGCGCTCGAACCTCATGGCGATTTGAGCGAGGGCACGACCGTTGCCTTCGTTCACTCTAATTTCGTGGGCTAACTCCCTAACTTCGCTGGGGTTGAAGGCCTCAGCGAATCGCTCCACCAGGGCGAGATCCGGATCAACGCCGTGGGGGGGATTTTGTTTGGCGCGGCGAGGTGCCGTTGGCACCGATTTGGGGACAGCGCGGGAGATTGGGGCAGGTGGGGAGGGAGTAGGGATGGGGACGGGGGCGGGAGGAGAGGGGCCAGCTGAGGGCTGGGGTTGTGTGGAGCTGTCCACCTGAGCTGCGGGTGCGGTTTTAGTCGCAAAGTGGGGTAGGGGGAAGTGGTTGCTTTCATAGTTGAAAGCTCCCCACGGTGAAGGGCGCTGCGGGGCCAGATGGGCCTGTGCAGCGGGTGCTGGAGGGGGTGGACGACGCGTTGCGTTACGCGGCGAGTCGTATGAGATACGGGGGCGAGGCGCTTTTGGGCATCCGCGGTAATTCGCGGTATGCCCTAGCGACTGGCAGAGGACGCAACCAGGTGGTTCCGTTGCCTCTGCGGGGTTCTTTGGACGGTGCAAAAGTGTGAACCGCAAACGACATTTGAGGGTGTTGACGTCTCCGATTAAAGAGTTCCATAGAAGTTCCCTAAATCATATTATCTATAGGAATGTACACGTTCTTGGATTGATTTAAAAGAAAAATTACGTTCTTTCATATTTAATTTATATCTCGGTAAGTTTAAATAGTCTACTAGTTTACTAGTTTTATTTAAAACTACAAATAGATTAGTTGGGTAATGAATCAATACAAATTACGTTTAAAGTAGGTGCCTACATCAGTGGGTTAGGGTCGAAATAATGTAGTTTGAATTTTAAATCACTAATTTTACTTATGGTAGGGGAGGCGAATAGGGGATTTCGGGATTTACTCGAGCGCGTCAGATTAACATAAGGGGGGCAACCTTGCACCTTGTGAAGTACTCTCACCAAATCTGAGCCTTCTATGTAGTGTCGAACGCCTAGGGTAGCCCGTCAGATTAGTAAAAAAAAATCGATGGTTTGAAATACTCGAGCGCGTCAGATTAAGGTAAGGTAAGTTAGTTACATGCAAAATAGTGTACATTTCAATAATCTGACAAATTGGGCGTGACGAAAGAAAATTGGAGACTCGCAAAGTTGCAAAAAAAAAACGTCACCTGGATTTTCTCGAGCGCGATTGTTTTTTTTTTATTTTGAAGGAAATTAGTCACGAATCACGGAAATATCTTAATCTGCCGATTTGCACAAGCCGAAGTGGCTAAAATCATTATTAAGTGTATAGTCCAGGAATATTATGAGTTTCACCTCAGAATGAGAAATAGTCAGCTATTAACTTGTATAAACCTTTATTTTGACACCCTAAAACTTGTCTCAAAAGCTACTTATCTTAGGGTGCCCGCGACTACTGATTTTTCAAGGTCAAAGGTCAAAAAATCATTTATTGCAAATATCTCGTTTCCTATGGGTTTTTTGGTATATGTATTCATAATAAATATTGTAGAAGGTTAAATTCTCTACAACTTTTGCACAAACATTTTTTCGATATCTTGAACCATTTTCGAGATTTCGATATTTTTTACATATTTTTTTTTTCAAACCGTCAGATTAAGGAAATCCCTCAACATAATTGTCAGATTATGGGTCAGTACAACAAGGCCATCAAGAAGAACCGCCTGTATAAAAATCTGACGCGCTCGAGTAAATCAAGGTCACGATTTTTTTTTGCATTTTCAAAAATCGGCCCTGACTGATGGTCGCGTCCAAATCGTCAGTCTTTAAAATAGGAGCTACTGGAGGGTTCACTTAACATCCCTTATCAATGTCTGACGCGCTCGAGTAAATTTTTTTTTTAAATATTTTCGACCCCTTCGTACGGCCACCCCCACCACGCAAAACGGCAGATTATTATTTTTCCGTTATCAGACAGACGTGGCGCGACTACCCTATTAATATCTGACGCGCTCGAGTATTTCTTGGTGACTGTTTTTTTTTACATTTTTGAAACCTTGTAGACGCTCCCCCCACCGCTGAAGGGGAAAATATCACATAACCTTTTTTTCTTTATTCCACCTAATTTTCAAATTCCAGTAGGTCCCAAAGACGCTCGAGTAACTACAAATTTAGCATCAATGCCTCCCCTACCATTACATACACACACTCATATTTACGCACACACTCACTTACACGCACACACACTTACATACACACACGCACATTTCCATACTGCACACCTAACCATTTCATTTAATATATTAGATACGCAGTTTTTCAATGTTTAATATCTTTCTCATAATTGCATGCACGTTTTTATTCATTCATATAGACACTTATAATAGTCCGTGGTGGAAGAGGCTGGTTATCCATAACACAGGCTTCGGCTTAGCTTGGATACCAGTTTCTCCTACAAACTATAAAATGCCAATTTTGTCTTTTGTCTATTGTCTGATTTGTAATATTGGTTAGTTTGTAAGGAGAAAGAAATAAAATTATTATTATTATTATTAATTTTAAAGTTTGTAGTCGATCAAATTGATAGTAAATGGCTAGAGAGTAGACTCTTATGGATATAAACATTAAAAAAGAAGTTTCTGTGTTGCCATTCTTTAAAAATCCTATGGTGAAAATATCCGTATCCTAACATTATACTATGGCTTAAAAAAAAACGAAAGTTCAATCTCATAGTAAAAATCAAACAAACGCCACGGCATTCACGTTACTTCAATCGAATTACGATATCTCGCACTCGTCTGACCAATTTTAATCGAGTTAAACCGATTAATTCTTGTATCGCTTAGTTTCATGCCTGTATCGCCACCCTTACTTCTATTTGCCCTAGTTAGAGACGGTCCGTTTGAAAGGCTTCCCTGTCCATGACAATGTCGACTTGACACAAATGTAGACACAAGGTAAGATAAGTCGGTCGACAATATTGTCGACGTGTGAAATGGTGTCATAATATGTGGTCGTAGATTGTTGGTTTCATTTGTTAATCAGGTAGTAAATTTTTATGTTTAAAGAACAAAATCCTCGTCATTAATTTTGGTATTCGATTCCTTTCTTTACAAACTAAACTAATTTCATCTCACTTTCTAATCTAAATCTTCAGCGTAAATATATTAATGGTGGGCACAACTACATATATTGCCCTGGCATAGACACATTTTACTAAAGGAGCGAGCATATTCCTAATTTAAGTATAATCAACCAGTCAACTGCAAAGCATATTTAATTAATTGCATTGTAATAATTAAACGTTTTATATAAGCTAAATTTTTTTAATAGTTAACAAGGCATACGTCCCTATAAGAGGTTACGTAACCTGTAGACAAATATTCACATTGAAAACTTGCAAGTTCATTTTATACATACTGTCATACATAACACATTATTTTAACATTTATTAAGTAGGGTTTAACACAATCACCAAAGTGAGTTCAATGTCCGATTAAAAACAATCAATTCACCAATACGCTTATCATATATTAAACGATTTAGTGACGAATGAATAAGCAGTAGGTAGGAATTAAAAACCGATTTAAAAAATTCATAATATTATAAATGCGAAAGTAAGTTTGTTTGTTATTGACGCTTCTCTGGTACCATCGATCGTGATGAAATTCAGCATACAGATAGATACTTACCCTGAACTAATTGGTTGCCCTGATTGTCTAATTTACCTATCAACAACATCGCACATCATTTAAATCGTACCTACTTTAATAAGGTTTTTTTACATAGTATATTATATTTAAACGCCAGTAAGGCTACTATCAATCAACTCACCTTCAAATATATTCTGTATAATAAGATAGCTCTGGGTGACGACGATGAGCAGCGCAACGTGGGTCCAAGCGAAGAGGCTGAACTGCCTCATGTAATATCTCTTCACCAGGGACAGCACGAACCAGACGAAGCCGCAGCAGTACAGGCTGAACGAGATGAACCGATGGTACGTCACCAGGAACTTTAAATAGTCCTAAGAACAAGTGATGGATTAAGGATCGTCGGAGATTATCATATCTCTAAGTTTGTTTTGAAATGAGTAATTGTTGAGTTTATTGCCGGCTTTTCTCAGCAAAAGCTACCTTTCGAACCGTGCATTAGAGTCTGTCAATAAGTGCATGTGAAGGCCTATTTGGATGAATAAACATTTCATTTTTTTTCATTATTTCTTCTCGCATAACCATCAAATCTATTTATTGATTACTGTGGCCTGGGGACTTATGAAAGTCGACGCTGTTGTTTCAATTGAGAAGAACCGGCACGAAATTACCAAGGTAATTGTTTTTGGATATACATAGTGGCATTTTTTTATGTTTTACACCTTATTACAATGCCTTAAAGACAAACTGGTGCAAAATCTCAATGCAATTGCCGGAACAGACCAATAGGTGCTTGTTGATTTTTTATACTTACTAAAAGAGACAGGCAAGGCATATAATGGTTAAGTGCATACCGTCGCCTAGACTTTAGCAATACCAGAGGGACCTTTTTACAATGCCATAATGACACTTGGCTCACCACAGGTGCTTGGCAAAAGATTTTCAACATTAGGGTGGTAGCTAGCCAGTCGAGTACTATACAGTACTCTATCATCGTGCTGTGGTGTCCTCACGATGTTTTCCTTCACCGAAAGTTCAATGAGTAATTGTAGGATTCGAACCCACGACCTCCACCGCGGAATCCAACATCAATACCACTGTAAAATCCCTTTTATATTTAAGTGTTTCGTAAACAAATCCAATAATAATTACCAATAACTCTGTGACTTTACCATAGTATAAACAGCTGTTCATAAAGTAGATCCGAAGTAGAGCACATACATATAAATCAGGTAATGGCCATCAGATATCAAAACCGACAATCGCAAGGTTACAAACTAAATTATTTTAAGAATTATGAACACAGTTTACTGCGTCGGCCGGAAAATTGTATTGTATTTTTAATCAAGCTAAAATTAATGATTTTATATTTTCATAACACGTTTCTGGCTTCATAGTTATATTGGCGTTTCCGGGAGAACTGTATTTTCAATTTTGTTTTCATAATACGCACAGTATGAAAGTTGGTGTTGTTATTTTAATAAAAAGAAAGATTTATTTCAAAACTAGATGTGTCAGTCAGTGTTGTCAGACACCACCTGTCACAGTCTTGTCCAAGAAATATCGTCAGAAAATAATGAGATTTACAGATTTAGACCACTGTATCACACTGAACTGTGGCAAAACTAGATACATAGTAGGTATCTATATGGATTAGGATTTCACTATCTCAGAATTTTTAAGATAGCTTCATTTCATGGCTTCATGGCTATGTTAAGTCAAGTTCATGTTTACAAAATAAAAGCATATCAAAGCGCAATAATATTCGTACTAACGTAATAGGTATATAGTAATCATTCATTGCAGACAGAAAACTAGCTATCGCTCGTTAGTCAAAGGTTAAATACATGCAGATATTCTTTGTTTACTACAAAATTAAATATACAATGACATACTTTGAAATTAAATGAAAATATTTCATTCAAATATGCCTTACAAGCACTTTGAGTAGTCTGAACTCTAACGCAACAGTTCGTAAGGTTGCTTTTGGTGAGAAGTCGACAATAAGCTTAGCATTACTCTTTTCCAAAGCAACATAGACCTGTTACATAAAATAATTATTTATCTAATCTAACTGATAATATTTGCGTGTTTTTGCGGCAAATAAAAAGTATGAAAACAGTATTACTATCTACCTATCACACCGCAGGTCATGGGTTCGATTCCCATCCAGGACAGATATTTGTGTGCATAAACGTGTCTGTTTGTTTTGAGTCTGGGTGTAATTATCTTTTAAGTATGTATTTACAAAAAAAGTAGTATATGTGGTAGGTATATAATTGATCTGGTTTCCATATTAAAAGCTCTGCTTGGTTTGGGATGGGATCAGATAGCCGTGTGTGAAAAATGACCGGAGATATTTATTTATTTATACTTGGGTATTTTTATTGTATATTATTTTTATGCATGTTCTAAAATTGCTCTAACTGGTTTATTAGGAAAAGTTATAGGTTTTTTTTTTAATATACAAAATCAACGAATTCCACGCGGACGGTATCTAGAATATTGTTATAAAACTACGTAGGTACATTACTTAGCAATCACGTTAATGTTACAGTTCAATGACCCTATCAACCCAAATTGCATTATCGTTAAGTAATCGATCGACTAATAGGGATGGCCCAAATCCCAACTCAGACAAGACTATACATAAACGATGTTATAAAACATGACCAATAAATCCAATACTTATACCTAAAATAAACTTAATCAAGCATATTACTACAAATTTTGTTTAGTGTAACACAATAAAATCACTTTTGTAGTAGGCACAAATGTTAGGAAAGTAGATAAATTATGTAATAAATATAGTAAAATAAATTAATCTTGGTAATATTTTAAAGTATATCTAGCTTCTTTTCGTGTACTTTTCAGCAAACCCTTTCATTTGATACCCATGTCATGAAATTGCAAAAAAACAAAACTAGTCTAATATTGGATTTAGAGTGAGGTCACTTAGCTAACCATGTATTGTCATTCAAACTAAACGTGTAGGATACAAAAATTAATATCAATCTATTGAGGACTGCTTAAGATTTGACCCGAACATACATTAAGTTAAATAAAAGCTTGTAATAAAATAGGAGGGATTTTCACGGAAACGTAGGCAGCGCAAACTAATTAGGCGGACACAAATTTGGTGACCCAATTTCCACGGCAGATTGACTGAACAATTTAGCGATGTACCTTCTACATACATTATTCTATTTATAAATGTAAAAGTTTGAAAGGCTGTGAAGATGTTTGTTAGTCTTTCACGCAAAAACTACTGAACGGATATTGATGAAACTTGGCACACACGTAGATCTTGAAATAAAATATACTTAGTTTTTTTTATCCCGGGAAAAGATAAGGTCCCTCGGGTGAAACTGCGGGCAACAGAAATATACACTTAAGTATTGTACAATAGGGTAGTACAATAAATATTTCTTCCTTTAAGTCAGTATTTTGTTGTTGACAGTTGTCAGATATACCATTATAATCATAGTGCACATTTTCAATCACGTACATAATTAAAATGACTTAAGTACATTGATAATAAGATATCAAATCGTCTGTCTGATTAAGCGACCCATGATTCATTTTAAGAGTGAAACAAACAACAGCTGATTGTCTATCTGACAGTATGAGTGGAAAAGTGACTATTTAATTCTAGAATTTTTCCTTTGCTTTTTTATGTATGATTTAATCATCCCTATTGCTTAGTATTTTTATGTCGTGCAGCAATTCAAAATGCCACCACCATTTTTTTTATCAGTATAAAAACCTATATAAATTTAATAAGTCAAGATACGCTAAGGCGCATGTCGACTTGTAATTTTATCATACTCAGCGTATGTTGTCATTTTGCGTAAATGTGACGTCATCACGTCATTCGTACGAGGCGCAACAGAAATTATCGCGCCATACGAACTGCCAAATCGAATTTCGAACATTATCATTAGCAGAAATATGAATGATCATCGTACGATATATTATTTATTTATGACAGAATATACTATGCAGAGGAATATAGCTTCTAATGCTAGAGCAACATGGTTTTTAAACTAAAGATGAATCATAAGCAATAGGTTATAATTGCAAGTCATCATAAACGTCGTTCGATAAGATTTGATTCGGAAATCGTCTTTAATTATGTAGGTACTTATTACAGATTATCGATTCATGTCGTGTGAAAAATCGATTAGATACCTACTTAATTATACTCCGAATTGAAAATTATGTTTTCAGTCAGACTGACGCAAAGGGAAGTGGTTTTTTAGATAATAACGAATGATAAGGTTAACCGAAAAATTAATCCTAAATGAAAATGAAAAAATGAATGAAAATTAAAATATTTTTTATTCAAATAGGCCTTAAGACTTATGAATAGTCTAGACTCTAATGCTCGCTTCGGAAGGTTGCTTTTTCTGAGAAGAGCCGGCAATAAGTACTAGTTTAAGAATAAAATTGTTAAACATTTGAAAAAAAAAAGCCAATATAGTCAGATGGTCCAAAAATATTTAAAAAATGTAACCTTGCTGAGTTTCTTGCCGGTTCTTCTCAGTTGAAGGCTGACTTCCGAACCGGTGGTAACTTCTGTAATTCGACCTTCATAAGTGCCCTTCTAGGGCCTAAACTGAATAAATGGTTTTGACTTTGAAATAAACTCAGCAATTACTCTTTTAAAAAACAACTTACACCTATTACTAACACTCTAAATGCAAAAACGTGAGTAAAACTATAATAATTGTATTCCGTAATATTTTGATGAAAACTGCCACATTAAGATAGATTATTTTAGATTTAGTTTTAATCCTGCGAGAATATAACGCAGCACCAAAGCATATTTATAAAAAAATAATTAAGGGCCGATCAATCAGTGGACAAATCTTGGATAAGCTATGCCGATGATAATTCACATAAAAACCTGTTCTAATTTTTATAAAAAAAATAACAATGACGCGATGCAAGTTGCAAAATTAATTAGAATAGTTTTACGAAATATTTTGTAAGTAATGTTTACTTCAATTTAAGGAATGAAAATAAACAAATTACGAAATTATAGTGGCTAAAACCTGTCATCGTGTCTTTCAATTTGTTGCTATAGCATTAAAAGCTATATTCCTGTGCATGCACACGCAACTCTCAATGCCGAAGTTAATAGTGTGTAACGCGTACGCGTGATACAAAAAAAAATATAATTCAACCATCAAGTTAATGAAGGCAAATGTTGTGATATTTAATTTAGAAGGACTTACGAATAGTCTAGAGTAGACTCTAATGCACCGTTCGGAAGGTTTCTGCTGAGAAGAGCCGGCAATAAACTCAGCAATTACTGCTTTTAAAAGGATCAATAAATACTAAGAACGTGATGGGAAGAATCTGAAACTGAATCGTCCGACTAAAATTGATGATCAAATGAGCTCCGCATCATTGGCGGTGCAATGGTAGATAGAAAGGTGACAAAAGGTAAAATTTATAAGAGCTACTTTTGTTAACATTTTGTTTTCAGTATCGATGATACTATTGCATAAGTTATTTATATACAGGGTGTTCGGTAAGTAGTAAGACAAATTTAAGGGGGAAATAGGAGGGCGAGTCACCTACCAAATATACAACAATGACCTGCCTAAAAGTGTCACCATTTTCGAGATATTTAGGATTTTTATATATTGATTTTTGAATTTCTGATTTCAAATATCTCGAATATGGTGAAATTTTTACTCAGGTCATTTTGTATACATATGAGTACGTAGGTATATTTAACATACAATTTAAATTCACTCAATTTTCATGTGATGCAAGCAGTATATTTACGATATCCGAACTGTATACGATAATTAAATGTCGGCGACATTCGGTGGGTGACCTGAGAATGAACCTAAATAATTTTACATAATCTATCACTTGCTTGAGGTACACTTTCATAGACTTCTAGAACCAAAATTCTATGAAAGAAAAATATTTCGAGATTATAGAGTCAGATGTAAAGAGAATTTGCAGTCGAGTTTTGTTTTAGAGAATTTTCACGTAAAAATTGCATATTCTTTTTGTTATATAACAAGTCGGACAATACTAGGGGGATTGCCAATGTGTATGGACTTTTTTTTACAATGTTTTAAAGGTAACTGGCTATCAAGTGCAACTGCCGGAACACACCAACAGGTGTTTGGCGACAGATTTTCAAATTGAAAGTAATAGTCAGCCAGTCGACAAAGTACCGTGCCCTCCGTTCCTAATATTGGCAGAACCAACAAAATCAAAACTCATTTATTCAGTTTAGGCCCTGGGGTAAGGCACTTATGAATGTTAGAATTGACTCTACCAGCGGTTCGGAATACACTTAAACTGAGAAGACTCTGGCAAGAAACTTGGCAAGGCATTTTTTTATGCAGCGAATCTTTCTTAATTTTTTTTTTTTTAAATTTATTGGAAGATTTACAGCTTGATACAAGTATAAATAACATTTATATTAACATTTTCAAAATACATTTAGATAAATCTATGTCTGACGTAGTTATCATCAACAGCCTTTCTTAGTTGCGTGCCCTAGTAGTTAAGTTGTCAGGGTTGAGTGCCCTTGCTGAGTGATTATCGAATTCAAATTCAAGTTTATTTATTGAATCAACTCATTACAAGTATTTTTAATCGTCATTATTACAAATTAACGATTTTTAAAAGTAACTACAAGTTACAAATGTTATATGAACAAAATAGCTTGCGGAGCGAACAATGCATTCAAATACGTTCTTGTCACATATAAACTCTATTGTCATCTGTTTAACATCTTTTTGATTGATACAGATAGTTATTATATTACCACAGAAAGCATTGCACATTTTTGAGATATTTAATATCTAAAATTCAAAATTCAATACATAAAATAAGAAATATCGAAAAATCTCGTGATTTTTGTATAATAGGTCACCTATGAAAAAAATTCAATACCCGAGAGGCAGTACAAAATGCCTTTGAAGAATTTGTTGCCTCCTGTCGAGCTGATTTCTTTAAGAAGGGCATCAATAAACTGCCACTGCGTTGGCAAAGATGCATTGATTGCATGGGTCATTACTTCGATTAATACAAATAAAAAATACATGAAATAAAATCGTTTAAATATTTTTCATACAAAACGGCAATTTCATAGGTAAAGATCTAATATAGTGGTAGGTGAGCCGCTCACCTAACTCCCCCTTAAGTTTGTTGTACTACTTACCGGACACCCTGTACCATCGTGAGGAAACCATAGCACGGTGGTAGGGTACTTTGTAGTACCCGACTGGCTGGCTACCACCCTTAAGTTGAAAATCTGTCGCCAAGCACCTATCGGTGTGTTCCGACAGTCGCACTTGAGAGCCAGTTCCCATCTAGGCTTTGTATGCTTACCACCTTCGGTCACATCATCACTTACCTCCTCAACACAAGCTTACCAAATAAATCTTACACAATATTTCGTGGAAGAATATCTTTTTCTTTCGGAGTTTTCGGACGTTGATCCTAACGCTTATTGTACTGTAGGTATGTAACTATGTACCCAATTCTATTATTTCGTGTTTCACGCTTTTCAAAACCATTTGTTACTGGATGACACTTAGCAACCATATTGCTGAGATCATTGAACTCGTTTCTATGCCTGAATGAAAGCTGTGTCCATTAAGGTCATCTGCATAAGTGCCTGTGAAGGCCAGTTTGAATAATATTTCTTTTCAATTCTGGTTTGAATGGATGAACGCCGATGGATGAAAACCTGGTGTAAGGGTATATTGGGGTGACTAATTCAATACAGTAATATCTTAAAGCATTGGCATTGTAAAAAGGGCACCAGCACCTTGATAATCAGTTACTAACAGGTGACCCGCCTGGTTGTGTATTTCTTATGGTATGAAAATAAACATTCTACACATACGACTATCTAATATCGAACTAAGCAGAGCTTGTAGGTTCTATGGACTGGGTCGGCTCTAGCCCATAAGCGCCCGTGTGCAATCAAATACTCTGGCACCCTATAGTAGGCCTGCAAAAAAAGGTTCAGAGCGCTCTTTAGGCCCGGGCGAAGGTCAATTGAGAGCGCCACGAGCTTCGGTGACCCCTAAGACCCTGCGCCCGTGTGGGTATCTCTGCACACCCTGCACCATAGGTAAAGCGATTCGTCTAAGGTAAAGCGGCACTGACTATGGAAACCAAATTGATGACACCTAATACTTTTTAAATGTAGTACCTACACCCGGAATCAGGACAAACAGCCATGTTGACACATGCACACAAATATCTGTAAGTACATCTACAGCTAGTGGAACTAAAATATTTAGAAGAGAACAATACCTGAAATTATAAAATTAGCACAAGCAAACTAAATAAAAATGGTACTAACAGTTCTATTAATCACGACGCCGAAGTAATCAATCAAGTTCTCTCCATAGAAGAAGTAGTTGGATGTCAGTAGGAAGTACCAGGAGAGCGAGCGGAACCACGGCAAACCGTGGACTCGGTACACCGCGTAGCCAATGTTGATGATCTCTTCAAAGCATTTCACTTGAACGCAGAGCACCTAGAATTACACGATTTTTGTATACCGTAATATTTGTAGGTCCTAAAAGGGAGATATGCTGTTACTGAGGTTTTACTAGAAAACTAAGTAATGTAGACTTGAAATTTAGCTTTGTAACGGGATAAATATCTATTAAGTATTATAATAATTACTAGATTGTTGTAGTTAAAATTTGGCACTTTTTATTGTCTATAAAATATGGTCGTCATCATTTTATTTTTAAACATCACAAATATTTAACTGCCACCGTTACTTACTGTGATCATAAGAGCAAGAGGTCCACCATAGATCAGTAGGCAGAACGCACCAATCATCAGCCAAGTAAAAATACCTCGGATCACCCAATTCCGCCACCTACAACAATATTTAATGCTTTTAAGTGACCTTTTTGAATGAAAACTATACATTCCATTATGTTGGCTTTTTTTTATTTTATATTGAGAAAAATAAATAACATTTTGTTGTTGTAAGAGTGTCTGGACTCAGCTAATAGGCATAAGTACAATGAACAAATAAAAAATAAACCCATCTGATTAAACCTGTTTATGTATAAACAAAGTTCAAAATAGTATATTTTGGTTTTACTAGGTATTTTTCCTTATTTGTTGATTAAGGTACATAAAATTATGAAGAGTAAAATTATGACCCAATTTTTTTAATTTTTATGAAAATAATTGTTTGAGATATTCTCTCAAGCTCGTTCAATAAATAACTACTATATGCTAGCCCACATAAAATTTATAGATAGAACAAGGTGAGCAAGTAGGTCAGGTCATGGCAATATATTTGTATGCACTCCTAAACAACTTAATATAATATTATGACAGCATTTACTCTCAAGGAGGTTTATATATTAAATCAGTCTTATGGTCTAACCTGCATACATGACAGTGGTATGTTTTGCCAGGACTACAATGGTTCTGTTCTAATCTAGAGACTTATCATTTGCCTAGTCATTACGAGTGATTGAGTAACAAACATATACAAAACATTAATACCAACTATTAGTAGATTTTCATCAATAAATATTTTTATGTTACAAAGCAAGTTATATATTTTTATGTAAACATTGAGTTACTCCACCCGAGTTAACAGTCTGACAAATTTAACCATTTAAGAAAAATATTAAGAATTTTTATACATATCTATATACATAAGTATATTTTTTTACTTTTATAAATTAAAAATAAAGCAAAATAATGTAATACATAGATTCAATTGCATTCATTCCAAAACTAAAAATAATATTTTATTTCTCTGATAAAATTAAGTCTATAAATTAAGGCTCCTAATAATGCTCCTTCTTTCACTCACTCAATACACTTCCTATGAATATTATGTATTTGGTACAAAAATAAAAGCAATAAAATAAATAAGGTACTAACTATATAGGAAGGTACAACCAAATCACTCTGCACTTTCATGTTGACTTTAGGATAGTCTTGTTATAAAGAACAAAATTAAATCTGTAATTTTTAACCAACAAAAAATTACAATCTATAATTTATAAGTTACCCAAATAAATTGGTTTACCTTTAATGAAGACCTGCAATTAGCGATACAAACAAATCTATTTATAGCAAAATTAATACTACTTACCTTGAAGATAGTCCAGAAAGCGCCGAATCTAGAAGTTCCGGTGTTTTATCCGTGCCTTGGGGTAAATTTTTGGCCATTTCGTCGACATACTTTTCCTCTAAGCCCTTTTCCTCCTCCGAATCAACCTATCGAGGCATCAGTGCTACATTAAAAAACGCGGAACTTACTTAGTAACTGGTTTAAATTATAGAATTACAAAAATCATATCTACGTGATCAGATTCTCCAGCGGTCTCCACTTTATCGTTACCGTCGCCTTCGCCACGCCTTTGTCTCAACTCACTCATGTTCAATGTTAATTCATGCACTAATTAGATATCACTATAATTTAATTCTCAGGAAAGCACTCAAGTCACAATCGAATATTTTAATCCATTTAGGAAAAAAAATAGACGATGTTTTCTTTCCAATTGCAAGCGACTTGTCAAACGAAAAATCAATAGTGTTTTTTTTTCAATGGTGCTGCCAGCTCTGCTTTTGTCAGCTAGAATAGTAGAAAACTTTTGAAAATGAATGGATACCCAATGCAGTGAAAATAGTTAGGTAATTATTTATTTCTAACATCAACAAAGACATTATTGTGTATATTTTTAAACAAGATGAATCCCAATTCCTGTGATTTTTAAGTAATTTCATTGTGCTCATTACGAGTATTATGTTCTGGGGATGACTGCAGCGTCAGTTTTCGTACTTAATTTTCATCACCAGTTTCAAATGCTAATCATAATAATCTACCTAATACTGTCTCTATGGATCGTTGAGAAGTGAGCCGACTGAATGTCATCAGCATTAAAGGTTATAAGCCGTGGCATTTTAAAATATTGTTTTAAACTTCAACCTGGGTCAAATAAGTATACACCTAATAATTATGTTTATTTGTTTAGGCCAAGTCTAGTGCTTTTATATAACATAAATATCAACCACAGTAGTTATACCTACATACCAGTAACCGAAGAACTAAGCTAGAAATAAAATAAAAACACTCGTGATAAAAATACAGACGAAATGATAATTATGAATCGGACGCCCTAAAATTAAAATCTATAAGATAACACATCTAAAAACTAAAATTATGTACTTACTGATGAAAAGTTATACCAGTTCATTTAAAATTTGAGCCCACCGTTTGACACTCAAGCGCAGATTCAGATTACAGATTTATATCTTCACCATTTCAAATACTTAAAATGCATAACAATGCTTTATTGCCAGTTATTGTATTTGTACTTTAATTTTCATTTACCTACATTCGTGGTAAAAGTTATAATTTTAGAAAAAAATGGTAGAAAGTACTTAAAGTGATGTAAAGGTATGTTTGGGAAATTGTATTTTGGCAACTTTCACCTGAAACGTCAAACTTTCGTATCAGACATGGCGAGTGATACAGATGACTTCGATAAAAATATTGAAAACGTATGTATTTTCTAAATAAATTGTACAATAACCTGATTTGGAATTGAATATTTTATCTGTAATGTATTATTTTCAGTGGAAATCATCTGTGAGGAAATCATTCGCGCACGTATATGCAAGTTTAAAAGCTAGAGAATTAAAAACTTTACGACAACTCGACGCTTTACGTAAACAATGCGAAGACGACAAAGACTTAAAAGAGAATTGTGTTCAAAACATTCATATAAACTTCGAGAACGAGTCCACGTTGTTAGATAATGTAAGTAATTATGGTACAATTGATTTTGAGAAACTGAATTTTGATAGTAATACTTTCATATTAGAAGACTACATAAGTCCTGAGAATGACCACATGTACTCCTATAAGACGATTGAGGCGGATGAAGACTTAGAAGCTATTGAAGAGGCTGCTTTGAGGCAAATTACTGCAACGGACAATTGTGTATGTTACGTCAACATCAAACCAGAGGATGTATCAAAGAAATTTCGGGATATAGAACCTAATACATCTCCAGTAAAGGCTATAATTAATGAGGAGAGCAAGGAGGTATGTGCAGCTAGTATAGAGGATGAGAAAAGTGACAGCTCAGATAATGATGTTAAAAAAATAGATCCAACAGATGATTGGTTGAAATCCATAAAAAGTCAAACTGAAACGGAACCGTCACAAGTTACCGATGTAATGGAACACAGTACTATAACATGCACATAGTGATATCTAGAATTGATATGAATTTACTTTTACTTAAGAAATACATTTAATAAAGATTTTATATTTTACCAAAAATTGTATTTTTAATTTAATAGTTTTTATTTTTGTATTGAACAGTAGGTTGGTCTAAAAATTCTCATATTCTGTAGTATGTTACTGTCCAGAACTTAGATTTTTTTTTATAGAAGTGCTATGCCTGAGAGTGGCTTGGTTGTATGTTTTTGCAATAGATTTGTAATCCATTTTCTATCTTTCTTGTCAACACTATCAGTCAATTTATATTCTTCAAGGAACAGTTCACAAGGCTGTTTATACAGTGTCTCAGTATATTTATTTATAGATTGGCAAATATATTTTGTAAATTGTTAACTTCTTTTTCAATCAGTCACTAGCCACATTTGAATTGTTATGAACAGAGGACCAGACAGTCTTTACTTCTCTTACCATAATAGAATAGAATAGAAGTAGAGTATGTTTAAGTAAGTAAGAAATACCTGTTTACAGTCATTTTTGTAAGTATTTATTAGTAAATGAAATAAAATGATTTTACAACAACACATTTTACACAATAATTTTTAATCAGGTTTGAAATAAAACAACAATTTAAAGCATCAACTTATATTGTTAATACATTTTTTACAAATGGCGTTACTGAACACTTAAATACTAATATGCATTGACTTTCTGATTACAATCACTAATGAATAAATATTAACTTTTTGTTTCCATACATGAAGTACAGTAAGCTGATAATTATCCAGTACCACCTATGCTCATTCTCTGGTTTCGCTCACATCATGCGTAATACTATGGTTTTTATGGCACTTATTACATGACATACATTTTACAAATCATTCCTATAAATTCCCATTGATGGATGGAATCAGTTTTGGGGACAAGTATTCTAGTTTGTACTCGACTTTTTCACTGGAAACTATGATGGCACGAAAAGAAGTGCTGGTCAATTAGAGGAGGCAATTATAAACATATTTTATCTAATAAAGGTGTGGTAGATATGTACCTACTAGAGAATAGTGAAGGGTTATTAACTACTAAATTGTATGTTTAATACAGTCGAATTAGGCACAACATTTTCATGTGGGTAGGTAAACTTTAGGCCACTTTTGTTCACACGATGTTCACATCTTTATTGTCGCTTTACTTTCGAAGTGAGCTACAAACTAAGAATTTCATATAATTTTAATACGATTACACTAATGAATACTGCGTTAAATAATTTCTACATTGATTCGATGATAAGTTAGTGAAAGATAAACAAAATTTTAATATGAAGGGTACAATGGTATTATGTGATAATTCCATGAATAGGGG
Source organism: Ochropacha duplaris (assembly GCA_951361185.1). Classification (NCBI taxonomy): domain Eukaryota; kingdom Metazoa; phylum Arthropoda; class Insecta; order Lepidoptera; family Drepanidae; genus Ochropacha; species Ochropacha duplaris. The sequence goes on along the minus strand of OX592696.1, from coordinate 11,670,386 downwards.
AGTACAAAATCTTAAACGACTAAGTTTGAAACTAAATAATATAGTGCGTATCTAAAGCATGTTATAAAGTAGTTACGATTAAGTTATACAACTTTAAACCTTACATAAATGTTAAGACTACTATTGTACATTTTAACAAAAAAAAAACGTAAACTTAGGTACTATACAAGGCCAAAATCCGTGCAGACTGCTGCTACATCGCGGTTATTTTGTTTCTCGGAATTATTTGCAGCCATATTCAACTCTACAAGCGTGTCAACACTATTTATACTGACCCCTTTCAATATCTTCTGTGCAGCTAAACTAGTAAAATTAAAGCTCAAATCGCTCAAGCTTGGAAAATTGTAAAAATCCTGATTTTCCTTCTTGCTTTCCTGACTGAGACTGTACCTTTTCTGCTTATTCTCTAAACAATTTATCTTTTCTGCCGATGTGTTGATGTCCTTGATTTGGTCCTGGTTCTTCAATGTCAAGTTTGGTTCTGACCCTAAAACCATCGGCTTCTGATCGATCGCTTTCGTTAATAGGTTCGCTATGGAATCCGAGCTCATTCGGTTATTTACATTTGGAAGTCCATTCAACATTTGGAGCGCCGCTGCTTTCTTCAATAAATCAACGCTTTTCAGCTCGCTGTTTGAATTGATGTTCGTTTGTATCCCACTGTTGGCCGATGATAAAGAATTCTTCTGGTACCTCAGACTGCCCAAAGATCCTATTATGTTGTCGTAACTTTTGGTCGGCGTCGATGGGTTACTATTAGCAGTAGTTTCCACATTATGTATGTTGTTATGTATAGCAGGAGAAGCCGGGTTGGAAGTGACCTCGTTCGTATTGTTCAATTGATTTTTGTACACAAAACTGTTGTTATTTGTGGCACCACCTATTTGTAAAGAAAGCTTACGATTATTATTCATACCCGTGTCGTTGATTGAATTCTTATTGAATTTGTTTTCTTGTACTTTAATTGGTTCAGGTTCCTGATACATTTGTTGTTTATTTTTCTCGACACAGACGTCGAACGAGGTTTCTGTTGGATTTTTTGTGGTTTGATTGGTGACTCCATTTTGTGAAACAGACACTACTTGCCTATCGTCGTTGATAATGTAAATGTTGCTTCCGTTGCTGGTCTCCGTGACTTTACCGTTTTCAAACGTGATTACAGATCTAACAGGGGAATTTTGTACATAAACTTTGGTGTTAGTACCACCACCGTTTTGCGATATAGAATTTGTGGTAACTTTTAGTGTGATCGAATTGTTAGAATTGGAGCTCGCTAACATCGTCGTCGATGGGTTTTCTACTTTGGATCCTAAGGTTTTATGCAGTGGGGTTGCGGTTTTTTTGGGCGTGCTTGGACAGTTTTTTGGCGAACTTCTAGGTGACGTGCTTTTACCGTTTTTTACTGTTTCACCGCCGATCATCGGCGGCTTGGTTCTGAATTTGTGCAGGCTTTTGGGTGAGCTTTGTAAACTTTGCACTTTGACGAGAGACTGTGCTCTGCTAAGGCCAGGCGCTCCATTCGTATTGTTATGACTAGGCGAAGGTTTCAACGTGCGATCTGATATGTGGGACTCTAAACTGGAGTGGCCGCTGCTGCTCGTGTGGTAGCTTCTTTTCATGGATGAATTTAGGTCGGTGTGACCATTTTTTACATCTTTTCTCGGTGTGCGTTGTGTGCTGGTGCTTTCTAAACTAGAGGGTCCACTGGTAGTCATAAGGTGGTCAGAGTTGGAGTAGTCTACTCTTCTAAGACTGCCACTGGGGCTGTCTCGAAATTTTGGGTCGCTGTTTCTTTGCGGTGACCCAAAGTGATCTAAGATTGTTTTATTTGTTGAACTCCTACTCAAGGTAGATCTTGGAAGACTTCCCGAGCTGGGACTGGATTGCCTAACAGGGGAGTGATCATAGTGCCCGGCCATGGAGCCAGCCAGGCCTGATTCCGTGGACAGGTGCCGTTTGTGCCTACGTGGCAGCGTCGACGACCGATTACTGATCTCTGAACCGTCGTAGTATGATGAGACGAATGATGTTTGACTCTGCAACGACTCCTGAAACAAAAATGTCAGGGGTAAATGTTTTACCATTTGAAGTAATAATTTTAGGAAGGATAGAAATAACTGAAAATGATTTAGAACTCTTTCTTAACATACCTAACATCGAATAGTTTTTACGAGCACGATAAATAACACGATATAAATCTATTCTACATTGTGTCATGATATCCTGTGTTTATCAGAGGGTGTTGGTAAGTGTACCTACCTGAATGAAAATTTTGTTGGTAATCGGGAAAATAGGAGAATATTGACGTATAAAATCGAGTCTATGTAAGACAAAGGTATTGAAGATAAAGACAATGAGTATAGATAGGTTATAGGTACCTTTGAGTTAGTTTGCGTGGCGACGCAGTGGAGGTGCACCGCCTTGGAGTTGAACCACTCCGTCGGCGGGAACTGCGCAGAGAAGGTGCTCATCGCGCGCGTCTGCTTGCTGCGGCCGCTTCGTCTGAATAAGCGGGACAGCAGGGACACTTTCTCTGAAATTTTGGAAAGGACCGGCTTAAAGTTTAGTCAAAGTCAAAACCATTTATTCAGTTTAGGCCCTAGAAGGCTTATGAAGGTCGAATTACAGAAGTTACCACCGGTTCGGAAGTCAGCCTTCAACTGAGAAGAACCGGCAAGAAACTCAGCAAGGTTACATTTTTTAAATATTTTTGGACCATCATATATTTGCTTTTTTTTCAAGTGTTTAACAATTTTATTCTTAAAGTAATACAAAAATACATAAAAAATTATAACCCGCATTAGTTACCTACATAGTAAACTAAAACAAAAAATTCCAAGATAATAAAAGCTTTATGTTTCTAAATATGATTAACATAGATGGTTGCCTGCTTGGGTTTTTAAGAGAAGTTACTATGTTTGATTCATGATCAAACATAGTAACTTCTCTTAAGGTATAGTAACATAGTAACGTCTCAGGTTAAATGAAGTCCTTTTAATTTACAGACCAAAGTTGAGTTCAAAATATAGAGCTCAGGGATTTACTACCAGTTCGAATCCTACAATGTGCTTGAGCTTTCGTTGAAGGTAAACTTGTGAGGAAACCACGAGTTTAACCTTCAACGAAACAGTGGTAGAGTACTTATGTATTTGTACTCGACTGGCTGGCTACCCACAAAGTTGAAAATCTGTCGCCAAGCACCTATTGATGTGTTGCGGCAATTACACTTGAGAGCCAGTTGCCATAAAGGTATTGCAATAAGAAGTACCTACCTATAACACATTGGCAAACCCCCATGTACTTACGTCTATATAGGCGACGGTAATGATACCATCAGATGACCCGCCTGCCTGGTTGTCACTTGTGATAGAAAAATACCTAATTCAAAGGAGACAGAAGAACTAAGCAATAACTTACTAGGCGACGCAGATTCAACACTCGGTGGGTAATCGGTGGAAGACGAGCTGTCCGTCGTATTCGCGTTCTTGTGATGAAGACTCCTGGTGGAAGCGCAGCGTTGCAGATATTTGCTTGAAGAGCCGAAAATCCGTAGCGAATGCCTTCGATCGAGAGACCGAGGCGCTGGGAAGGATGCGCTACGACGCTTGTTCGGACGGCCGTAGAGGATTTTGTCGTTGGGATTGCCTGGAATAAAAAAAAGTAATGAGCTATGTTTAGTCTATCACAATATGTATATGTGTGGGTAGAACGTAATCAGGATAAACCGAATACCTCAAAATGGTTGCTGTGGTGAATTGCTCATTGTGCGGTTTAGGAGAATTTAATCCACCAATTATCTTTGGAAGCCAAAGTGGTCTGAAAAGATTTTTTAGCTGACTATGTTTTATTTGCTGAGCGATTTGAACTTCAAGAGTTTTTGTTACGACACGGCTACGCTCTTGGGATACCTACGACTTTGTGTTGATAAAGGCTTCTAAGAATAAGATGAAAAAAAATACCAATAAAATTATAGTCACTCATATGGGACGAACGTGTATAAACATGTTTAATGTTAAGGTTCAAACATGGCAAGTGTAAGTGCCAGTGTAACTGGCTTCACAAAGGTAGCACTTAATATTGCCAGCACGTACATACAGCTTCCTTATCGGGTCAAAAAACCTCTAATCATGAGATTTTCCATCTATTTTAGTTCACTTGTTCTAAGTACACGCTCGTTCAAGTATTTCAGTTTAATTAACTTATTTAAATTATGTGAAATCGTAAACATCTGGTGGGCGCATTAACTTAAAGGTTTAATTAAGTTTGTGTCTGTACTGCAGTTCTAAATACGTTTCACATCATTATCCTGCTTATTTACAAGCGATAAAGTTGCAAATGTTTATATCTGTTGATCTTGGCAGACTTTTGGAATCCAATAAATTTCCAATTGTTAGTATTAGGTATGTTATGGTTATTTGTGATGTATCTGGATTTAGACATTCACAGTTCACATCGAAGTCACGTCGCTTAGTTGCACAGGAAAAACACTAGTTGATATAAGACATTTGTAGGCATTAGATTGCATTAAGCACGTTTATTTCAACATCAATAGTAGTTAAGTGGAAGCTTTCCCTTACAATGCGGTAGTTAGCATCATTTGGTTCTACTTAAGTGTTGACTTTAATTTCTATACCTACATGGAGGTCCGCCCTTATGTTTACATTTATTAAATGTTCCACTCATTATATACATGAGTAGAAAATATGCTAAGAGTGAGTAACATCAAACTGTCGACCTAGATTGTCAAGGGCGATTCCGTTGTTAAAAACATTATTGAAAAATGATAGTGGATATAAAAAGCTGACAAATTAATCTATGCTAACGTCATGTGCAGGAAAATAATCGTGACCAATATTGGCTATATTTGCGTTGAAACCAACTAATTGGACTAAATTTCTTACAGGAAGAAAGAAATATAAAGAATTTAGTTTAGTTTGTCACATCGCCTCTCTGCTTTCCTCTTCACGTGCTAAAGTTAGATAAATTATAACACGATAATTTCATTAAATTATATCAACAATGTTACACATGTGCGCGAACGCATGAAGATAGCAGCAACAGTTGCGGGCATAAATCAAAAGTGAACTTGACAAGTTATACGCCCGCGCGCGACCAATGTTTGTATTTAATATCTCATTATCGTTTTCCATCCTCTCAAAAGCGCACTGCAATTAAGGCGGTGAGATTTTATTACTTTTAGATTCGTTTTAATGGCGTCGTTCTTTGATGTTACCGTTTAGAAAGGCTTTTGATTTGGCTTGACACTTTATAAACCTGAACGTATAGAAAATGTTAATAAGTGCCTATTAGATATGGTTCGAAAGTGTTTAAGTCTCAAGGTGTGATATGTCTCTCTACTAAATCGAAACCGATGGGTATTTTCCTACAGATTTACAAATTAAAATGTTTTACAAACATGGAGAGCTTTTTTTTTATTCTGGATAAGTTTGTGTTTGACCACAATCTCACCATGGTAAGTGATGATGTGGCCGAAGGTGGTAAGCACACAAAGCCTAGATGGGAACTGGCTCTCAAGTACAGCTTTCGGAACACACCGATAGGTGCTTGGCGACAGATTTTCAACTTGAGGGTGGTAGCCAGCCAAAAATCCAAGAACATTCTCCATCATATCACAAACATTCTAACAACTTAACTAGGTAATATTATCGCAATGCGAGATCGGCCATTAACATACCATCCAGCCCTCGTACCTACTGCGCACACGCAGTTCCACATTAGATACACAAATAAACTGGAATGTCACACGCATAATTTTAGCACACCTTTACGACATGAACGCGATATGAGTTCCTTAGAATACGCCATCATAAAACGTAGTCACAGCGCTATAAAGGGATGTAACACGTTTCAAGATTAAGCAGCTTTTGTTTCATGCGACTTTATTTTCAAACGGAACACAAAGCTTTGGAATTTGACATCAAAGTAGGTACTCTGAGAATAGATCGTTTATCTGCTTTTGTAGATTTTGACCTCGATGGAAAGACGGAGATATCCTTAATCTATCCTACCATTACATACAATGTTTTAAAAATATGTCTTATAACCCACTCAAAAACACTCAAAAAATAAGTAGAATCATGCAAATTGCAAACATTCCACTTATCCGTTTACATAATCCTATGCCTGTTTCTTGAGCCAGCGGCCTTCAAAGACACATCCAATAATAATTCTGCTCGCATACCTATCAGCTAAGTGCGTTCTTATCTTGATTAAACGAAAATACACGTTCCGAGTCCTGGCAAGGAAAGCCAGTCACGAGTCGACGACCACCTTACTATTTAACTGAAGAATGCAACCGCATTTGCTTGCAACTAAGTGCATGGATATGATAATAAAGATAGGTCATATGGGATCCCATCCTACTTAAAAGGGTTTATCAATATCAATTATAACTGAGTAGCTTCTACCTTTGGACGATTTGCAACTTAAAATTTGTGAATCCTTTCAGGTCCTTAAAATAATTTGCTTTTTATCACAATACTACTTAGTTGTTTCCCTTCGTTCACCCGCATTCCCGATTAAACTCTTTTTTAAATCCTTTCCCAGCGAAATACTCCCTATTAGTAGGTAATCCACCTGGAAAAATTCTAGGCACTTTCTAATAAAGCAATCGGTGAGTGATTTTCGCTTGTATACACATACTATCTGTCCCCCGCGGTTTAACCCGCGTGCCCATGGGTCCTTATATTTTCCCGGGATAATAAGTAGCCTATGTGCTATTCCAGACTATAATAATCTATCTCTGTGCCAAATTTCATCCAGATCTGTTCAGCCGTTCTGGCGTGATTGAGTAACAAACATCCATCCATCTAAACATTCTCATTTATAATATTAGTGTGATTTTTGTGTTGTAGTTACACCCCGAAGTTTCACGCGCGTTCCCGATGTATTCCCGTTCCTTTAGGGTTGAATTGCCGGAGTCTTCTCAGTTTAAGTGTATTCCGAACCGGTGGTAGAGTCGATTGTAACGTTCATAAGTGCCTTACCAGGGCCTAAATTGAATAAATGAGATTTTGATTTTAATTTGCAAAAATCCTTTCTTAACTCCCACTCGAACCTCCCAAACAAATCAAAATGTTCATCAACCGCCCGAATTTCCTCCATTCTTGCTCTTATGGTTTAAAGAACTCTCAATATTGTTTCACTGCCTTCGATCAAAATCGGGATGTTATCATGCATCAGCGAATCAAGAATGTGTTTGTAACCTTTGCTACCGAAGATAACTTATTAAGTTACGGTGAATTTTTGCACGTTTAGCTTAAACATTAAGGTTATCTGTAGTGTAATTTGATAGGCAGTTGAGATAATGAAACACGGGGTTCCATAGGTCAGATTTCGGTGTAAACTTTAGTTCATTGATGGCAGTTAACGATAACATTTTCACTTGTAACTTTACCTACCTACATGATCTAGATTCTAGAATAATATATTCGGAACGAACATTGTTATCTAAATGACTATTTTTCGTTGATTTGGTCTTTTTAGTAAATTTTTGGAAAGCGAATATTGAGACACTTTTTTTTAGAAAGTGTTTTTTTCTAGTCAGCCAGGAAAAGGTGTAATTTCGCGAATACTTTTAGGTACGTGTTTAGAAAAAAATACTGATGAAATCGTTTTCTTTACATAGTATGGATGGTGGTAGCCCGATGACGTGTTATTTATAGTATGTACGTACATATCCGTCCTAGCTATCTACTGTCTTTCTGTTGTCTTGTATTTTTACTGAACCTTGTATAAACTAATTCACCATCATTTTCGTCAAAGTCAAAGTCAAAACCATTTATTCAGTTTAGGCCCTAGACGGGCACTTATGAAGGTCGAATTACAGAAGTTACCACCGGTTCGGAAGTCAGCCTTCAACTGAGAAGAACCGGCAAGAAACTCAGCAAGGTTACATTTTTTAAATATTTTTGGACCATCTGACTATATTGGCTTTTTTTTTCAAATGTTTAACAATTTTATTCTTAAACTAATACAAAAATACATAAAAAATTATAACCCGCATTAGTTACCTACATAGTTAACTAAAACAAAAATTATTTTTAAAAATAAAAAACAAAAACCGACTTCAAAACTGTAACCTATACCTATGTACAAACATAAACTAAAAAGTAAAGAATAATATTTTAATTTCAAAGCAAGAGCCTTAAAGGACAATCAAAAAAATTATTGATATTTATATATCTATTTAATATTTATAAACAGTTCTTTTTGGAGTCGGTGCCAGTCAAGAAGAAGGACAGTTTTGAACTGGACACGAAGTGTTCATACGAGAAAACGTCTTACGACACCTCTCCTTACGGTAATGTTCCTTAGGTCTGCGCCGTCGCTCCCCTACTTTTCGAAAGTTTGTTACAAAGGCAGAATTAAACTGTCCTTCTTGGCTGGCACCGACTCCAAAAAGAACTGTTTATAAATATTAAATAGATATATAAATATCAATAATTTTGTTGATTGTCCTTTAAGGCTCTTGCTTTGAAATTAAAATATTATTCTTTACTTTTTAGTTTATGTTTGTACATAGGTATAGGTTACAGTTTTGAAGTCGGTTTTTGTTTTTTATTTTTAAAAATAATTTTATTTTTTAATTTTTAAAGTTTATTCCTTATTATATGTTATCCTAGGCAAAACTAGTTTGTCCTGAAATCGGGTCTGGCCGGTAAAATATAATATATAACTAGCGGGCCCGGCAGACGTCGTCCTGCCCTGAAATTAAAACAAATCTTGGAACTCGATTCCAGCGCCACCTACCGGGTCCAATTGTATTTTAAAACCATCGAAGAACCCATTGAAGTATACACACGAAATTTCATCCAAATCCAAAAAGTCATGCTCAACGACTCAGTTTGATTCACTAAGGTTTATCAAACGAGATAGATTTTTTTTCGTTTTTGTTGATTTTCTCAAAAAGTGCTTAATCAATTTCGACAAAATTTAAATGGGACCACCTCTGAAGTAGGATCTACCAAACAAAAAAAGAATCATCAAAATCTATTCATAATTGGCAGAGAAATCGAGTAACAAACATACAAAAAAAAAAAAAAACATACAGACGAATTGAGAACCTCCTCCTTTTTTTTGAAGTCGGTTAAAAAATACCAAGATAATAAAAGCGTAGGTATTAAAAAAAAAATTAAATATGGTAATTAACAATAAAAAACAATGTGTAGGTACTTGTACAGATATATATTATTGTATAAATAAAACGATGGATTATAGGATGCACTTAAGTTCTAATAATAAACGTAAACTCACCAACTCGATGTAACAGATTCGATTGAGTATTGAAATATAAACGCTCTAAGTGTTTAGGGAAAACCCCTACAATTGAAAATTTATGGATAGGTAATTCTCAGCAAAAGCAACCTTCCGAACCGTGCATTAGAGTCATTAGAGTCTGACAATTCATAAGCGCCTGTGAAGGCCTATTTGGATGAATAACATACATACCTAACAGTTACAGTACTACAGTTTTCAAGTCTTGACCATCGTCGAAAGGACGTTTGACCGGGATCTCACCATGATAAGTGATGATGTGGACGAAGGTGGTCAGCACACAAAGCCTAGATGGGAAAGCCTAGTTGCTTGTTTATCGGTTTTCGACAGGATATATTTGCACCCGAACGTCGTTGACATGCCAACCATGCGGACGCAAGGAGTGGAATTTGCTTCCGGTGTTTTCTGACTCCTACAATCTGGTAATTTTCAAGGCCAGAGTGAATAAGTTTCTTCTGGGCAAGCGTACTTACTCCAGCTTAGGCTTCGTTCGCAACGCATGCCCATTCGATGACGAATGATTTTCTTATTTTTCACTAGTCAAACTTTCAGGGATGAAATTGCTAATAATGAAGAAATTGATAATGTTATTTGTTTGTCTTAATTTTTAATAGATCACAATTTCGTAGACTTCTTTTCGTTGTAATTTAATTTTGAATTCACAATCCGTGACACAACCCTAGCTTATCGTTTAACAGTCTTTTGACACTTAGTCAGGAATCAACTATAATGTCAATGGATCTATCAGCAAAATTCACTGAATCTGAAGAAACGTCATAATCTCACTTTACTTTCGTTTAAGCGTCAGCCTATCGAGTAACAATCGTGAATCAACAGTAGATACCATTCCAAGTTACGGAGACCAACTTACGTTGGCGTGACTATTTCGGGGTGCATTACATAGCTCGTAAATATTGCTACGTGATCTCTATAACACGTGCAACTTGTTAACGCCGACGATAATGTGATATCGGAATGCATCTGCGCACGCGCCGTTCTGACGGTGTGATTGTTTCCTATAGAAACTAATGGAAATAGTTACGGTTTCTATAATTCTGATATTTATTATCACATCTGTTGCCGTCGTACTCATTCTACATATATGTTATTCAGAGACTACTTTTGTTTAAGGTAATTTTTATGCCGAGATAAGTCTTCACTTACGTCCCAGTTAGGTACAGGATTTCAGCGCCGGATTTAGGGTCGGGCAAAACGGGGCACCTGCTCCAGGTGGCAGTTTCAGAGGGCGCCACAATCATAATATAAAATGATTGAAAAAAAAAGACAAAAAAAGAGAAGAGTGCAAAATTAAATCTCAAACGCTCAATAAGAAACAAATTGGCAAATGGAGACTTCAACATAATATGGACTAAAGGGACATGACATTATTTCAACCGTATAAGCCTTTCTAGCAAGATCACCTAAAAATTTATGTATTTTAAACATTGTTTATTGACTTTGGTGTTGTAGTGCAAATATTTCAAAATGAACAAAAAAGCTTGCCAGGCCAAATAAAACAATGTGACGGATTCAATGAAATCAACCTTTCTATACGGAAACAGCAACGAGCGCCGGCGCCAGACGACCCAAGACCAGCCCTGTTAAAGTCATCAGCTTCACTGTAACGACACATGACTGCCGCGCTATTTTAATTCAGTTAACATTTAAATATATCCAGTTATTAAAATAAATCAACACCTCTTTGCGAACTTGCATTCCAGCGGTCGACCTACATTCAGAAAGAGCACTCCAGTTGCATCCGTTTCATTAAAAATAGACTGCACTCATTAAAACATTCATTAATGATGAACACACATCGATTCTTGAAAAGATCTTTTGTAATGCATTTCTATTCTTGCGTAGACGAGATTGGGAAATCGGTAATGATTGCACTCTTGTTAGCAACTGTACCTTGCTCCTTGAAAGTTCAATCATGGTTTGCTTCAATGATTTATTTAATGAGGTTTGCTTTGATTTGTTGTTTAATCAACCTACTGTGCTTTGGGTTAAGTAGGAATACATTCTGATAAGCTAAGTCTTTGTACTATAAATTAAACAACGGTTTGACTAATAATGTCGTCAGTTTTTAAAATTAGAATGCTGTAAATTCTCAGGCTAATGATTGAAGAATATTGTAGATGGATTATTCCGGAAGTGCCTTTAATATTAATATTTATTCTTTGATCTGCTATAGAGTTAGTTAAGATAATTCGACAGTCGCGAAAATTATGTAAATATTATGGAAATGTACGTGGATTGTGTGGTAACTGTAAAATCATACATAATGTGTTTTGAAAGTAGAAATTTGCATACTTGGTATTTAAAGATTCTGAGATTAGTCTGCAGCATGAGTGGGTCGGTGAACTGATAACAAAATAGAAATTTGAATAATTAACCACAGATCGTGCTTACATGGCGACATAAGCTTCTATTCTGTTGTTTAAAACTTCCTGCATCTTCTGAACATAGAAGCTTCTATTAGTAAATCACACCGAGATGTCAAATGATGTGATATTTTCCATTTACTTTGTTATAATAATCTAGCTTAGCTTAGCTTTAACAAAAAATCTTTATCATCTTCTTTTTAAAATCAAATAGTATTTAAAATGGTAGGTATGTGAGACGCCTGCGCCAAAGTTGTATTTAAAATTCCACAATAAAATATATTGGATGCGTTCATTTCCACAATCATTAATTTGACAAAACTGTAAATAAACTTGACTTAGATATGTTGGAGGATTGAAAATAACCTACTTTGCATTAATTTATAACAATATTTCTTGTTCTTTTTATTATCTTGCCTATTAAGTATTTAGCAGCAGTATAAGTTCGAATAACTTTCTGAAACAAAACACTTAATCAAAATTGATTAAAAGTGCATCATTTCGACATCGGACCTATTAATTAGTGTCACATAATTAAAATCTCTAAATAAATATATTTTTTCTTCTAAATGCTCATTTCCATTGGAAGTTATATTTAAATCCATTGTCATACGGTTCATAACAATACTAGCTATGAGAAGAGAATTTCGTGAGCTGCATGTAGATACAATAACGCACGTTCTGATGGCAGGAAATCGTATTAGGATGTTCCTGCACTATGATCTCAGTGGCTTCCTACTGAACTAACATATCTATGACCATAAAGTAAAATAAATCTGACAGCTCATCTTTTTGTAAAGATACATATCCATACGATACATTTGTGGTAGTTTCGACTTTAATAACTGCCCTTCAAGACCTATATTTAATAAATTTAACATTTAATAAATACACTACATTAAATGTGTATCCAATAGCAAGTCTTTATTTTTTATTCTAGATAAGCTTGTGTTTGACCACAATCTCACCATGATAAGCGATGATGTAAGCACACAAAGCCTAGATGGAAACTAGCTCTCAAGTGCAGTTCTCGGAACACAACAGGTGCTTGGCGACAGATTTTCAATTTGAGGGTGGTAGCCAGCCAGTCGGGTACTACAAAGTACCCTACCACAGTGTTATGGTTTACCGAAAGCTCAAGCTCATTGTAGGATTCAAACCCACGACCTTCGCCGTGGTATCCTACGTCACTACCACTGAGCTATCATCGCCTTGTCTAGCTCTTGTACAGTATTTTAAGACTAAAGTTACGCACCTCGGCAATCTACTAAAATAAAATACGGTTGCAGATGAGCGCAAGCACTGACTGAGACTGACTGAGAGAGTACTGCATTCGGCCTTAACCGGAACGTCTATGGTTACTATTGCTGTTATAGTAACTATTGATTGAGCTATCATAGCAAGATTCGATTCATTTACCTCAGAGCTCCTAATTTCAAGGCATGAAGTAACAGCTGACACTGATGAATTGTCAAACAAACTTTCATAGTATTTTATAGCTTTTTTACTGGGAAAGGTTAAAAATCATTACGAGCAATTTAATATGGTAGTTTTTGCAGCAAAAACAAGGGGCATTAGCGTAAAGTGGTGTCAAAATATCTACAGCCGGGCGTCACAATGTAATTCATCAATTCGTTAAACAATTGTATTGATGTAAAAAATTCCAATCATCTTTAAGTAATGACTGCACAATTTTTACAAGCGTGGTTCCCGCTTCAGAGCGTTGGGGTGTGAAATTGACCAGCGTCCTTGGAGTGTTAAGAAATATTTAGTCTATCTTACCTTCTCAATCTAGTAAAGATTATCAATAAATAGTTGGTTGCAAATTTTGTATTGATAGTCTTACGGGTATCTTACGATATCGATAAAAAATCACAATTACGTTATTTTGCTTTTCAAGAATAAGATGACCCACTTATAACATTGTTTCATCTATATTTCCATAAATTACTTATTTCTTAGCAATATTATAACTAATTGGGAATTAAAAACAATTTCTTCAAATTGGTACTCATTACCTAACTAAATTCTTGTTCGAGCTATATTTAGCTCCTTTTCATTAAATACACAAAGCATGAATGAAATCCTCTCATTAATTTCTGTGTCATCTTTCATACGTCTCATGGTCGATTAACCAAGGCAACGATCATAATACTGATTCTGATGATACATCAATCATCATTGTTCATTCTATTTTGAACTTTAGCACCATCTGATAAAACTCAAATCGATTTATGAATGTTTGCCCGACTTTACTCGGTGCATCTTCGAAAACACTCAGTCATCGAGTTATAAAATAATATAATTTATTGCTTTCGATTTCTTTTCGCTTTCCTATTTTTGGATCATATTCGGTGAATTGTTTTGGAGAAATGTTATTTCTCGCATTAAGTGCTTTACTTTTATTTACTACTAACTTGCACTAGGTTTCACCTGCATTCTGGAAGTTATTAAATTAAAATATAGCCTATAGATGTAGGACATTAATAATGTAGTATTCCATTGGTGAAATATTTTTCAGAATCGGTTTAGTAGTTCCCATCCTTTTGTTTGTTTAAGATTACCCACTACAAACAAACAAAAAACAAACCTTAGCTCTTATAATATAATTGACACTGAAGTTGTGACAACATACTTAATTTATTATATTACAGTCTAAATAACAACAATTTATAATTATACAGATATTAACTTAATAACATTATAACATTAACCCAATCAAAGGATAAATAAATCTAAATAAAAAAGTCGTTGTCAGTAGGCAACGTACCTAGAATGCTGGCAGCATTGCCACGTTGGATGGCAATGCTGATTCGTTGAGCGAGGTATATCCCAGCATTCTGGTCGTTTTGACATTTCTCGGAAAAGGTGGTGTGCACTCGGCCCCCACGGACCCAGAGTTTCAACCCCAAACGGCTCAAATATGTAACTTAGATACAAGTTACTGTATTTTCGCCGCTTGAAGCTCTCTGCTGACATGGCTAAATTAACCTAATTTTATCATTTTATAACTAAATATTTGTAGCATAGAATTCAGTTAGGAAAATATATCCCTCCCTAGTTACAGAATTCAGTAATCCGAATTTATAGAATATAAATCTCTCCCTAGTTACCAACTAAGCGGCAAAACTATCGTAAAAAATTACGTATACTGCATAGATTTGAGATCTAGACCTATTTCCTACGTAAGCATATAATATCCATGTAGAATCGCAGCTAACCGGGCTGCAGTGGCACGGAACCACTTCGGTCACGCGACGAAGCGCAGACGTAATATTTGCACCAAAACCTGAATATGATTAGCCTACATCTAGGCAATAAAGTGGACTAAGTGGGCTGTGGCCTACATTTTGAGGGATAGAGCTAAGTCACACACGGTTATCTGATTCCAAACTGACTAGAGCTTGGCCTATAGAAACAACCACAATAATTTACTACTTTTTATTAACTACATATTTAAATAAATAAATTCCATCCAGATTCAGGACTAGACATGTTTATACACACAAATGTTTAGGTGAGAATCAAACCATGCCAACCGACCTCGCAAGCCATTTAGTTAGGTTGTTTCTTCAGAATAAAACGTCCAACTATATGTTTATATACCGTGAAACATTACGCAGTTTCTATCACAAACTGTCAAGTAAGAGTGTTAATAGATAAGGTATTACGAAAGGGTAAAAAAGTAATCATCTACTTTTGGGGCTGACTGTACCTACTATTAATGTCACACAGGTGTTTTTGAAAATTATGAGATACATTTTTTTTTTTAAGAAGATTTTTGGCCTGGTATCGAGACCTTTAAGCCATTTCTTTATTTCAAATATTCATCTTTTATGTTTAGTCACGTTTTGTTGTCACTTTCACTGTAACGTCAAGTCCTCGTCGTACAAGTCCGGTCTAATTTAAGTGAAATTGGCGGCTATTCCACTAAAACATTTCATGGACTTTTTGGGACAACCTGGAAAGTCACGATACACGCTTTCATTTCATTTCACTTCACTTGTGCACTTAGATTGATCTTTATTGGACAAAACACCACCGAAATTATTCAATAAAACTCAAAATATACGAATAAAATGAAAATAAAACGAAAACACAACGTCACTTCGCAAGTTCCCGCCAAAAAGTCCTATGAGATACAGGCCAATCACAATCAATAGAGATGCTTCGCGAATACAAATCGTAATGACATAATCGGTATAAAAACACAATAATCCAATCGATTACAGTATAAGCCGTGTAAGCAACCGTAGAAGGCTGAAAGACCCGATGTTTAGATTCACGTTTAATCAACTGTAACTACTTAGGTTTTAGAATTTTAGATAAACTGATACAATAAAAAACCTAATCGGTTTTAAAACGATTATGTCAAATTGTGTTATGTTATCGATAATCGATATTTATTTGTTTTTGTTTGAAAATAATTCCATCTTCTATCGTCTATGGCTATATAAGG
This sequence comes from Ochropacha duplaris, assembly GCA_951361185.1. Classification (NCBI taxonomy): domain Eukaryota; kingdom Metazoa; phylum Arthropoda; class Insecta; order Lepidoptera; family Drepanidae; genus Ochropacha; species Ochropacha duplaris. Next base: position 11,654,246 of record OX592696.1, on the reverse strand, counting down.
AATAAAACAAAGAATTTAATTTTTTTATGAACGATTTCTTTAATTTAAATACTCTTTTTGTCGGTAATAATAGTTATCGATTCCGTTCCGTTGGTCCCACGTTTTTGAACAATTTATTATTCTAGATCATATCTCATTCACATTTACTTCCTAAAATCGATATAGATCACATTGTTTGTGGAAATCACGTCAAACTTCGCATAAAACGCTTGATACTTATTAATAATTAAGATATGCGTTAAGTTATCGCTCCCACATCTAAATGGCCACGAGGTATCATTACAAATCGATATCATTTTCAGAATGGCGCAATTTTCGAACACGCGCGCCTACTTTGAAATTTTCGCTTAGCGCTTCCCAGCCACTCATCCGTTTAAAAAACAAAAAATACCTCTAGAATCATAGATAAATTGCCTATGGAAACAATCCTACCAACTGTAACATTCTAATAAGACCGGAACACAATCTTATTGGAAATATCGTTGTTCGAAAAAAAAAAAAATTATTGAAGATTTTACGTAAATTTCTAGATACCTTACTTTATCGATGTAAAACTAATTACTTACAGTCAAAGTAACATTGGAGAATGTGTTTTTTTGGTTTTATTTGATCCCATACAAAATGAATAAGAAATTCGAGTGCGAACATGACTCAGCATGATTTTTGCCAACTTGCAAAAAAATCGGGCAAGTATGAAAAAAAAAAAACAATTGACGTCTCAAACACGGACGTATTATATATCACTGGATAGGGAATTTAAAGGCCCTTTCACACATACCATTAAATTTACAAACGTCAGTGTCCACGAAAAGTTATCGCGGTGAATATGAAGAGCCTCTAAAGTGGCTTTGGTTTTGTCACTGTAGTGGCTATTATATTAAAGTGGTACAATACATCGGGCACTGTAGTAGCTTATAATTGCCAACGGTTAAATTATAATAATGAGGTATTATTTAATTTTTAATGATATTCATTAAAGAGATTGGCGTCATTTATTGTCATCTACCGTTACGCCCAGTATTATGCATTCACTACCGTTTAGCCCGGAGAAAGTTCAACAAAACTATATTGGCCGGCTACCACCCTCGAGTTGAAAATCTATCGCCAATTGAGCTGAACCAGTTACCTATCCTTCTAGGCTTTGAGAGAGAGAGATCATCACGTATACTAGGACCAGATTGCGATCAAATATAAGTCTATCCATAACAAACTAAAAAAGTATGTACACACTAGGTATAAACTAAAGATTTTCCCAACATGGAAAGTATTCATTTGTCAGTAGCTCAAAAGCATCTCTATGTCACTTTCTTCGCGTACAATCCGTACAATCATCATTAATTTGACAGTAATGATATGTCATTAACATCAGTGAACATAACAATTTTCTATATGGATGTCCTCAGACTGTGCGATCAATTTGGTCCAATTGTATTTCTGCGCTTTATGATTTTCTGGCACGACAACGTAAATAGAATTTTATCTTAAAAAATTATCAAAGCCTCGGGTGACCAAAGGGTGGGCAGCTTTTTCCGCCAACGCATCAGCCTGGTCATCCAAAGAGGAAACGCTGCCAGCAGCGGCAGCCTCGAGGAAGTTTTTATATATAGATTGTATATTTCTTGTAAATAAAATATAAAAATATAAGAAACTTACAGCATTTTAAGCCATATCATTAAAATATCTACGAGTATTATGACGATATAATCTGATCGTCTCAACACGTCTCCACAAATCCTACATGAGTTCTAGGACATGCTAGTTGATATTCAGTCTAGACCTAATACATAAACATCAGTTCTTCGTAAGACGTTGACTTAAAAACCTAACACGCACTAGTATCAATATCGAAACTTTTTGCCAAGGTTACCATATGTGATTCCTAACTCTATGTTACGTACATAAGAATTTAATTCTTACCATTAAGTTATTAAGTCCATTATCGACCAGCAAAGAGCATCCAATCGGAGATCGATTGAGGTAGTTTCCTGCACGAATATGGACTTGCTTTCCACTGATCTCTTTACTTACATACAGGTTTCAAATTCTACGTTCATATTGCGTTCTTAAAAGTCTTATTTCAAAGGACTAAAGCTCAAATTTATATGTTTATATATGAAAATATGTTTGCCGAGAGCATGTGGCCTTCAAGAGGTAGTAGCAAGTCTTATTTCAAAGGACTAAAGCTCAAATTGATATGTTTATTTATGAACATATGTTTGCCGAGTGCATGTGGCCTTCACTTAATTTAATTACTGAAAAGTAAATAGATAGCTGGTAGAGATAAAGTTAAACATACAGTTCTATTATCAAGCTAAGTATACTATTACCCACAACTTTGTCCGTCTTCAAATGGTTAAGCGTGAAAGCAAAATAAGAAAGGAATATTAATATTATTCATGTTGAGGTTATAATAAATCGGTGGCGTTTTGTCCAATAAATTTCAATCTAAGTACCTACACCAGTGAAGTAAAATTTTTTTAGTGGAACGGCCAGCAATTTCACTAAAACCTGACCTGACTTGTACTTACGGACGATGACTAACTTTACTGTGAATATGATGTAAACGTGGCTTTAACATAATATAAGAATAATTAATAACTTACAAAAATAATACGAGAGTCGAGAACAACGGTAAAAAATGTTGTGTGTTGGGATAGAGATACAATAATAATAATAATAATAAATATCCTCGGACATTGTTCACACACGGCTATCTGATCCCAAACTAAGCAGAGCTTGTACTATGGAAACCAGATGACTGATATACTACATAGACTACTTTTTTTTTGTAAATACAATTAAATAATGCTTGGTGCCTGTATTTTTAAAGTCCCGGGTTATGATTAATTCTAATTACGTACTTTAATAGTAATTTTTTTGCTGAGTGTTGTTTAGATTATATGGTATGTATTTATAAAACACTAGGTCCACCCCGCGTTCTGGCGATAAAAACTACGATCCATAAAACTCTATACAAAAAATTAAGTCGACTCTTTTCTCTGTTGCCGCGTGAAAGAAACACTTTTGCATTAAATTAATAAGCAGGTACTTATGGTGATAGGTATGTATTGAATAAAATGTATGTAAGTAGGGACCTGTATAATACTTAGCTAATGTAAACTCAAAATTGGACAATCAAGACTAATAAAAAATGTTGGTTATAAATCAAAGAAGGCTATGAATCTCAACATATTTACGAACACTCAAAACTTTTTTACAAAGACTGACGGACGTTCTTATGTCGTCATTTGTTTTGCACATTTTTTCCCTCCAATGTTCATATTCAACGATCATCAAATGCGATTATTGAACTCCAATACTATGTTATTTGAATCAACATCGATTCGATTTATCTACAATCGATTACGGTTCAATCAAGACCAATCGGTGGGACCTCTGAGAACCGAATACATTAAACAATAAAATCTATGTTATTGTGATGAATTCGGACCGAGACAGACGGACAAACGTGCCCATATTTTGTTGTTTACCGTTAAGATAGTTTCCTAAAACAAATTGTTGGTGTCACGAACAATCGTGCGAATATTTTGACCTTTACGAGGTCCCTCTTTCACAAATAGTCCAATGTCAAATCTATAATAGTTCAAAAATTAATACAAATTAATTTAAACTTAAAGCAGTTGACATTAAAATACAATATTAAATAGCCAATGCGGGTCGATTTATAATAGCTAAGGTCAATGTCATTGGATTGAGGAATGAAGTGAAGTAACGGATTTGTATCTGATAAAAGCTATGTAAGGTAAAGCCGAAGATTGAATGAAAAACGACACCAAAAAGTCTGCTAAATTCTAAATTAGATTTCTTGGAATCTGAGATTAGTTTATAATCAAATTATCTGTATTATCTGTCAGATAGAAACGATATTTTTTTAGGTTTTACTTCATGGTAAAAAAGCTGAACCCTATTTATCAGACATTATGGTCTTTTTATTAGGTGTTAGGTAAACAGCTCGAAATAAAAGCATTTCTATTTTCCCTTATTTCGAGAAAGTTTTCATTAAAAAGCTACAAAAGCTAATACCATTGAATCTGTTTGAAACCACACTTTCTTTTTAGTTTCACCCTCAGCAAGTACTTCTTTGTATGCAAACTGTAGGTATATGCGGTGTATAAAAACGAAGTCTTTATGAAATTTCGTCCACGCCACACACCCTGCTAAATACACTTCTCATCAGAAAAATCGAAACACCTTGCAAGTTTATGTTTTGTAAAGATTATAAGAAAAATGTGTATATTTAATAAAAACGGCAAAAAAAATCACGTTTGTTTATGGGAACCCCCCCCCCCCCCTTAAATATTTATTTTATTTTGTTTTTAGTATTTGTTGTTATAGTGGCAACAGAAATACATAATTTTTGAAAATTTCAACTGCCTAGCTATCGCGGTTCTTGAGATACAGCCTGGTGACAGACAGACGGACAGACAGCGAAGTCTTAGTAATAGGGTTCCGTTTTTACCCTTTGGGTACGGAACCCTAATAAAATAAAAACGGAAGTGTTTAGATTTTTCTGATGAGAAGTATATTTTAGTTCGTTCTTTGATTTGGTTCAAAATGAAAAGAACCATAATAGTGCCCGAAGAACTGAATTTGAACAAATGGTCACACAAGATATAGACGATGCAAGTAGTAAAAAACATAATCTTTATCAATAGTTCAGCTAAACAACGCGAGGAGAATGCGACGTCTTGACTGTTACATTACTGGGTAGGACATTATGTAAACAAACTAGCAAAGTAGGTAATTTAGGTGCAAACGAACAAGTCTAGCTTGCTGATTTTCGGGAAATAAATTCACCGAGTTCCGTAGTACGCTCAGCAATGCAGCAAGGAATCAGGCCACTGCAGGCCCGTCCCACATTCCGCAAAATCTTTGTTTCTTAGCTTGCATCAAGGGAATATAGCCGTTGTGTACGTACAAAGTAGATCCTTTCAGGCAAATTATCGTGTGTAGTTGATAATATCAAAAACGTTGGATATGCCAAGATATTTCATGGAAACTCGGAAGTTCAATTTGGTTACATACAATTATTAAGAGTTAGATTTGGTGCATTTTATTTACCAAAAATATTTTCTGTGTAAATTGGCCTCCTTATACAGTGTCAAGGAACTGATTTCAGGTCACAGGTCAGCAGTTATTACATAACTCTAGTCTATACTACTTAGATTGTAGATTTTTAGCTAGATTTTTAAAACTAAGAAGTATTTGGCATTTACAATATATTTTAGCTAACACATTTTTCTCCCTCATTATCACATAATAATATTATGTCCCCACTGCAGGGGTCAAACAATTCATTTTTGATCTTCAAAAAAATATGACATTCTCACCATATTAATTTAAAGAACGAAAGGTTACAACGAAAAATGAACTTACCACCACAAATAACATCAGCTAAATTTGTCTGCACGCACTGGTGGGTGACAGCACCATCTCTAACCGTGGTGATCTCCCCATACAGCTGGTGCAATGCCTCTTGGTCTGACATGAGGATGGTCCTGGGTGATGGGCAGTCTTCATCGAGGCTGTTCCCGTGATGACGCGACGAGGATCGTGATCTGGAGCGGCGGCGTCTGGAAGATTAAAAGTAAAAATCAACGAGATAGATGAACTGAGAGTGCCAAGAACATCTTTTATAAAATATAAAAAAGATATCATTGAAATGATAGGAATGCGAGATTATATCAATGCAATGAGCTTAAGGAGTTAAATACCACTAATATTATAAATGTGAAAGTTTGAATGGATGGATGGATAGATGGATAGATGGATATTTGTTACTCTTTCACGCAAAAGCGGCTCAACGGATTTTAATGAAATTTGGCACAGAGATAGATTATAGTCTGGAATAGCACATGGGCTACTTTTTATCCCGGAAAAAAGATCCCTGGGGAACGCAGGAAACCGCGGGGGACAGCTAGTAATTAAACTTTTATTCTATTAGGTAATCTTTTCAGTCTTTTTTCCTTCTCTATCTTGGAAATCGCAAGTGTCAATCAAGTGTCTGAAATTTGAGTCTAACGTATAAAAAAACAAGTAAACTTTAAATAACAGTTTTTTTAAAATACAGTCTTACGAAAAATTAGTGTTTATATTCTGTGTTCCTTTGGAAACTTAAGCGTGCATGTCCATCTCGCATTTGACCGGTTTTTTATGTCCGCCAGTATTAAGTATTTAAAGAAGACATTATAAAACTGACAATTTATTTTAATGATTCAGAAATAAATGTATGTTACCTAATCATATCTTTTTTGCATATTTTGATACAAGTTTGCGTTTCCATAACGTCTACTTACTTTTAGTCTGCATTGCACAATTAGAAACCTTATTTCGAAACTGTTTAGGTGTAAAATTAAACTGAAGATATTGCAATCTGGACATCATTAACCGGATTTTCTACCGTCTCACGACTCAATGGCGTCGGTTTTTTACCATCATTATACGACTATGGTGTTTTTTGTTCACCAATTTGACGGTCAAGAAAAGACATTTCGTAGGATGCCTTCACTGGAAGTAATTTAGAATTTAAATATGTTACGACACATATCCTTAATGAAGCTAAATATTAGTTAGTTAAAATAATATTCAAAACATATTATGAAATTCTGAAGAAGATGAAGTTGAATTTGAAGTTTAATATAAAACCACCATAGCAAAACTAATAGATCCACAACTCAAAAGCAAAAATTTTTTTTTTTTTTTTTTTGGCTCTAATTCAACTTTAACTCTTATTCGCTCAACGAATCAGCATTGCCATCCAACGTGGCAATGCTGCCAGCATTCTGGGTACGTTGCCTACTGACAACGACTTTTTTATTTAGATTTTATATTATTAGATTAATTACCTAGTACGTTAGAATTTGTCTTTTAATTTGTTGTAAATAAAGCAAAAATTAAATACTTAAAACATAATATAATAAATAAAATATCTACTTATTATGTCAAAAAAATAAATAAAAATAGTAAATGCACGATTATATTTTAGTATGAGACACAGATTTCCATAATTTTCCCTACAAAAAATTGTGCGTGAAGAATGTTTCAGAACATTATTATTATTAATTTATAACCAGATTAATTTGAAACTTGGTTAATTTTTCTATCAATTATAGTTTCAGACTTCTCCAATACTTACCTATTGAGCAATTTTTTATGAAGGCTTGTAGGCAGTAGGCTATATTTTATAATCAAAGTCTCATTACAAAACTGTCAAATAAGACCCACTAATAATACATAATGGTTACGAAAGTAATATATAAATAAATATCAAATACAAATAAATAGACAAAAGCTCAAAGTCTTGCAAAAACCTGACCTTGTTCATTAAAAATTCACACAGTTCTGATAATGGACGAATTGCAAACGCAATAAGCAATATTGTTCGTGAAATAATTATAAATTGATTCGACCTCACACATTTTGAAATGACTCCTACGTTGGTTTAAACGAATGATAGAAAAATTAATTTACTTGATACTGGAAGGACGGACAAACATCAATAATGATGTCAGGATCTATGTAGGTTCTTCAATCTAACGCCTACGTGAGAACTATTGCGCAAAGTAAGGTAAGGTGCGAACATAATAATTGAAATAGATGATATTATTGCTCCTAGAAACTTGAAACACTTGTTGTGAATGTGATGCAATGACAAGAAAGCGAATGATCTCCAAGACCGACGGTGGCAGGTTACAAACCAGAAATGTAGCAATTTCTACATGTACCTGGTGTAGCTGCTCGATACTTAAATCTTTGGTTTGAAAACAGGTAAGAAAGCAAAACATCCTCCAGGTGGTATTCTAATATTTACAGCTCATAATATTACGCACGTTATAATTGCGGGTTCGCGGCATATAATTGGCAGCCATTTTGGTTCAATGCTCGCAATGTCAAGTTTGGTTCCAAAATTGGCGCGTTCATCAGAACGCAGGGCGCGTTCAGTTTTACACAACACAACCTCACTTGGCGACATCTTGAAATGGCAATGTGAGTCATGTTGAGTTGAAGATTAATAAATATTGATTGCCTTACGAGCAAACTGACACGTTCGAGCTTGGACTGCACCACACTGTGTTTTATATGAGTTTGTTTTGATTTAAAATATTTATCCGGATGTGTTATAAAAATACATGTTGGCTCGTTAAAAAGAAACAGGTCACTGATTAAACTGCATTCCCGCTGAAAAGGTTCCATATGTTCTTAAAATTATGAAGTGGACAAGAGACTTCACGAGTCGTATCTAAATACAAATGTTACGTTATTTCCAAAAGGTATTGCACTCATAGCAATGATTGTATTTAGCAAGATACTGATCATATGATAAGGTAGTTACAACAGTAGTAGTCTAAATACGTACCTTGATTTATTTAAAAATGCACTAACTACTAAAAAAACATTTCTTACTCAGGTGTAACGATAAAGAAACCCCTTGAGGTTTGGTAAATCTTCCTTTCTTGCATCAATTGGGCTAGCGTATCGTAGACCACTTCTTGTGATGGCGTTTGCATTGATGGGAACTTGGATGATAGTGATGTACGTATACTTTCTAGCGTCGCTGATTGACCCTGGAACAAAAAGGAAATTAACGTTTTGAACTCGAAAATAAAACATATTAGTTTGTCTTGTTTTAAAAAATACGCTGTGTGGAGTAAGTGTATTTAGAAAAACGATGGGAAGTATAGTACTCATTTAATCATCTGGCTAGAAACATCATTATTTCATCGGAAATTACAGGCCAATAAACCAAAATAAGTCACGAGTTAAAGCCAAAATAACAAAATGAGACCAATCAAATGGAAACACGAGACCAAGCAACGGATATTACTAAAAAATAATAAATCACCAAGACATGGACATTGGTCATCGATCATTTATAATCTAGATATCCCTGAATGAACAGGATGTGTTCATAGTTCAAGTAACCTTCAAAGATTTCGTTATGACAAATAGTATTGAATCTCATTTTGTGTTTGGTAATGACACAGTAGGTGATAAGGATCATATTTTCGTTACCAAATAAAAACAAGCGTAATGCATGAGTTATTAGTTACATTACAGTTATAACTCAAAAGCTGACACCTGAGATATTAATCTAAAATGTCTTAATCTCAATTAGCTTTTTTGTTTGTTGCAAATGTTATCAATAGTTTGATTTTCATAAATAAGGTCTAGATGATGGTGATTTTTTTGTCTACAAACTAAGATATAATTACTTCGAGAACAAGCAATTTAGTCCTTTTCCTTCTTTTCAACGTAATTATAGTAAGCACAACTATTTTCCCGTGCATGAAGACAACACAGGGCAAAATATCTTCGATCCTTATCTTGCATGTTTTTTTTATTAGAAAGTGATGTACCTAACTAGTTTAGTTAAGTTTGTAAACAACAAATCAGTAACTGATATCTCACAAATCACATTACATCACATCGTCACAAATTTCCTTCATTCCAACTCCTCCTACTCAATGTAATGTTGAGATATTTTAATATTTTTATGATTACTGATATGTTTAGACCTAGTTAGGGGATAGCTTCTTTAGAAGGTTCTTAAGAAGCTAATTGATTGACATAATATGTATTAAGATTGACATAAATTTTTTTGCGCACAGGTGTAATTTTTTTTTCAAAAGCCTCCTTTATTATAATTTTACATTGAAAAATCGTTATCGGCTTTATACGAGATTTGAAGGTCACCAATGAATATCAAATGTATGCCATTAGTTAATGCTAACTAATGGGATAGTAATATTGGATAAGACGTAGTTTAATAAAATAAATTGTTGTGAAGTACAGAGTATACGAATAAATTTTGGGAAATCTGAGCCAGTTTTTACCGTCATATTTTTTCCAATGCTTCATCAACTCGCCTTGTGCTGACTCCCATTTTAAACCACAGATCCATTTACCTACTACATATGTACGTTCAGTCCAGTTCTCTTGGTAGTTTGTGGTTCAGTCTACGAAGGAGATTCCTTACATTACCATCTGTTCAGGCTTTTTGAGAAAGCTTTCACGTCTTCAACGGATAATGTGCAACAAATCATGCTTTATTATTGAATTCCACGGTAAGCTTTGAGTTCAAATCAATTTATCACTCGAAATCGTGTCAATGGTTGCCCACCCAAAACCGAATACCACAAATGCAAATTTGATCTTGTTGTTTTATCGGTAACGATCTAAAATATTGTTGAGCAAGCAACCTTCAGGGCGAAGAATGTAGCAGGTATTAATGCAAACGGGTTGAGCAATGTGCGTAAAATGCGTAACTAAAAGGGTAATTGTAATACCTAATTCATGATTAAAGTTGGAATAATATCAGTAGTGTAGATTACAAAATATAAGAACTACTTATTCTACTAATATTATAAATGTGAAAGTTTGTTGCTAAAGTAGTAAATGTTTTACAAGAAAGTTCATAGATTTTTTAGAAAGAAGAAAGAAAGAAAATAAATTTATTTGTGGCAAAAAATAATACAAAACGGCGGCGGAATGTTGTTCCAACACTTGGTCGCGGCGTGGCGGAAACTACCTCTGAGAGTGGCTGAGCTGTGCGGTACCCTGCCAGGGCCCGCATGACCTTTGACTCGACACCCATGACAGTTTTTCATAGAGAAATGTTGGAGATTTATACTTTATGATGCCAAAAAGTAAGCAAGCTAAGTGTAGTTTGCGTCGATGTTTCATTTTAAAAATGTAATGCTTATTTCAAAATGGGAAGTATAGGAAGTTTTGTGAAAATCCCGTCAAACTTGGATCAGCTGCTTCAAAATCAAAATCTCATTTACCTCAGTTTAGGCCCAAGTCAGGCACTTATGAACGTTACAATTGACACTGGATTATTATTTAAGTAATATCAGATATCTATATGCATTTTCTGTGTTCCCAATTCTACTAGCACTGAATTTGTCTCCTTCAATCATACATTTATAACCATTGCCAACATAATAAATGAGTCTTCGAGAATTATTATTTTGGCACTACTTCCAACGTGCACTTTAACACGTAACTCGAGTTTTATTTGAATTCTATCGTGCAGTAAATGTCTTTATGCCAGATAATGTTACTGTTTCTTGGAAGAATTATGTTGTTTATCGTATTCAGATTGATAAGCCTTCTGCATTCCGTTCTTGTTTGATTAAACTGTATCCGCGTTCTGTGAATCTACATTTGCAGTATGCAATTCAGTTCTTATCTTTAGAATGTAGCTTACTTAGAAAGATATTTTATTTCTCTTCTTTTTTTGAATTGTAATACTTAGACTTAGTAGTCCAGCTGTTACAGTCCTAGATTTACGTACAATTATTTAAGTTAATTTTGCTCATAGGCCACCCTATTTTCATAGTCACTGAAATCTTGTAATAATTAAAGGCAACATAAGCTCTTTTCGAATATTTATACTTTATTTTAAACTGAACTGTATGTATCCGTCTGTCAAAAATAAGACCAAAAGCAATCCAAACGTCCTTTCAATCTAAAAATCTACATTCCGCAAAGCTGACATTTATAAAATCGAAACCTGCGCCAGATCAGCATTTAGGGTGGTAAGTTACATAGTAAGTATCTACAATTAATTGATACAAAACATGTGAATAATTGGGCCATAAGTACCTCAGGGTGTAACAACCAGTTGTGACTTACACGAACCACTCCACCTTTCGACGCATGTTAGAGTAACCTTTAAGTTATTTCGCATGGGCGGAACGACCCGAATCTTGCACGATGAGTGACAAGTTCGATGATGTAATGGTATCAGTTTTGAGGATGTTACATAGTTATTGTGTCGAACTATGACTTGCATTATTGGTTAGAAGTAATTTTCGGAGAATTAGAATGTATCTTAGGAAGATGCTTGGAAACAATCACCATCGTTGACATGGTTGAATAGTGAAAATAGGATCTAGGGTTGAATAGCAATACAATCTAAAGAATAAAGGTATCAGTATAACTTTTATTGGGATCATCATTTTGGGAACTATGCAAATATCAAGAACAAATCGATGAAGTGAAGTGGATGTTAAATGAAATAAAAATCTTAAAGAATTTCAATAAATCAATCATTTACAAAAAAAATATTTTCGATGATACCTCAATAGTAGTAACGTCGAATTGCGTGAGGTAGGTCGTGGGTTGGAATTCTACAATGAGCTTGAGATTTCAGTTTTTACGACACGTATGTAATTATATGTGAGACGTTTCAGTGGTTCAGAAAAAATGTCTATATTATCTTCATACAATTACTGTCTTGTTCCCTTTATTTAACAAGAGGGTTACCTACATAAATATTGCAAGTGACAAAATATTCCACAAGCCCATATTGCCTAAGTGTATGTAATAAGTCTATGTTGTTTTAAAAAGAGTAATTTTATAGTTTATTGCCGGCTCTTCTCAGCAAAAGCAACCTTAAGAATCGAGTACCGATTAGAGTAAAAAAACTTGAGAGGTGTCAAAGGACACCCGGATGGAACGAAGTTATATAAGTCGAGAGAGTATATATATATATATATATATATATATAAACAGAAATGAAAATATCTGGCTTGCTTTCTATAAGAGAGAGAGAGAGAGACAGACAGAGAAACATGCGCACGCCGCACAGCGGTCGGTGTCTTTTGACACCGACACAAAAAATCACCGACATCTTTAATGTCTGGGATTTTTTACCGTCTAGCCCCCTTTCATATTTCATAACGCGCGATAAGGAACTTCGTTCCAAAAACATTTTGTAATATCTCAAACATGTGACGATTAAAAATACTTATAATATAAAGAGATTTTTGAATTTGAATTTGCCGATGCTAAACATTATCAACATCAAATTCCTAGAACGCATTATTCAACACGCCATGTTGCATAATATCAGAAGCACATTGTAAAATGTGTTTCTGCTTAAAATTCCAGCCCACATTTATTGCCAGACTTGTCTAGTACTACATTCCATGTCACTTTGATAGCAGAAATTGATCTTACACAATGTAGATCGACAATTAATAAATTGCAGTATGATTAACTGCATTACAATTCAGTTGTGATAAATTGAGCTTTATGTTAGTTGTTTAAAATATTCCAATTCTTCTTCGACCTATATAGTGCCCAAATTGGATGAAAGGTTTAAGCGACACTGAAATTCGTTGATATGGAAAAATAAACGAATACGAATTTCATTCAGTGTTCACTAAGAATTCGGATCCCAAAATAAACAGCGAGGTTTTCAGAGCCTTCGTAATAAATTATTGTACCTAGTGACAAATACTTCAACAAGCTCGAATGATGCAATGCTTAATAACGACATACCTATAGTCGATATTAATCTGCGCATACAGTACAGCCGGTACAGGTGAGTAATTTGATTAAAATGTTCATCAAAAGCGAAAAGCCGCAAATGATGACTCGATATGGTAATTGGGAGGCAATGATCTCACAGCTTCGCTATTTTTAGGGACGTTTCGGTATAAAGACCATGATGTTAAGTATTTCTTAACAAGCTGACTGGAGATGTGTGGTGTAAGTTATAAGCTTAAAAGCGGATTTAAGCAAACTCATGACGGACGACGTCATGAGTTTGCTTAAATCCGCTAGAGGACTAGGTAACCTGACGACTGCGCCAACACTTGTAGATGGAAAAAAAAACACAGAACAAGCAGTTGACATAACAGTTAAAAAAAGTCTAAGAATAGTTGTGAGTCTAGGTTTAAATATTTATTATTCACATGTTAGGGCTAAACAGCTGAACAGTTTTTGATGTGATTTGATATGAAGAGATCTTGAACTTGGAAGGACAAAAATTACTTTAAAAGGATGAAAATGTACAAATCCACGACAAAAGAATTTCATGCAGATGGTGACATAAAAGAAAGCGAATATATTATACCTATATGTAACTACATATATATATTTTTTTAAAGTTGTATGTAAACGTCGTGTGGAAGTTATCTGGTTTCCAAAGCACAAGCTTCGTTCATTTGGAATCAAATGGGTATGTGTGAATGTTCTAAGATACTAATTGGCTTTTTCATGTGACTTATTTATAAGCCGCTAAATTCATCCACGCTCATCTCCAGTAATATATTTCTTTCTGCTTCATTTCTTTTTCATGACCCATATTTTTATTGCATCCTACTTATATCGCAAAGATTTATATTTAAAATTCAGCTTCCGTATGTTTTGTGTTCGCAAAACTCAAAAAGTTGTCAATTGATTGGCTTAAAACTGAATTTATTGCGGAAACGGGGATTTCAAAGCGTTTTGTGAAACCTGACAAACCTATTTATATATATAAATAGAAATGAAAATATCTGGCTTGCTTTCTATAAGAGAGAGAGAGAGAGAGAGACAGACAGAGAAACATTGAGATTTGTGGGGTTAATAACCTTTTGACGTAAAACGTGACAATTTTTCGTTAGATTTTTTTCCGTCTAGCCCCCTTTCACAACGCGCGATAAGGAACTTCGTTCCAACAGTTTCCTATTTACCGCATGGCAATGTTTATATGTACTTCTTTAATAAATAGGGAGGATGATTGACAAATCAAATAAGCTTCTTATTATTAAATGTCAAAATGATGATTTGTATGGAGTTTTGTATTAAATATTGGTTTGTGACGTCATAAATATACCTAACTATACACAACTCATTGTCGTTAAATTGGTAAAAGACATAAAAATGCGGAATATTACAACGCTTCGGTATTTTCGAGTATTTAAGTTTTATACACTGATAGAGAAACATAATATTAGCCGCCGCAAAGCGACAAAAAACTGACATGCGACATTTTGTTATGTGATGCGCAATTATTTGCATAAACTTAGACCGAACAACTAAAATAACATTCAAAACAGGTCCGCACACTTCCAAAGCCGAGCGTAACATTTTATTTTTATACATTCATGGTCAAGAGACATCAATCCGGTATTAGGAGCAAACTAAAAATGCAAATAAACTAAAAACGAATAAACACAAAATGACGTTAATTAGATATGCTTGTGTTTGACCACAACCTCACCATGGTAAGTGATGATGTGGCCGAAGGTGGTAAGCACACAAAAAAAGTAAGTAAAGTATAAAAAGCTTGGTCGCGCTTTTGGCGCTGTAGTTTGATTTTTTGAGATTATTATTTATTACAATTAATTAATAAATTGTATTGCAAGACAGAAAGAAAACAACTGTCTAAGCTAGAGGGTTAAAACATAAGTGGAGCATACACGGAAAAAATAAATTCATTCCTTTGGCCAAATGTAAAATACTATTTGATGTTATTAAGCTCTTAGCATGCGGCCAAACACAAGCTTATCCAAGAGTAAAAAAAACTACATAATAATTGAAGCATCATCACCTTTATATGGTTTATAAATTTTCTATTTCTAATTTCTTTCGACTATTTTACATTCTGCGTTTTTATATCGCTAACTCATTTTATAGTTAAAATTGATACCGTCAACAGGAAAAAGAACCACCAGAACTTTCTTTCAATTCAAGAATTGTGACATCTTCATAGAATTTTTATGATTTGTCGTAACTTTTTTGTTCGTCCAAAAACTGGTTCAATCGTGACCGACGAGTTAAGTAAAGTACTGATTTACTTATTTATCGGAATCATTACGCGTTTTCTATGAACCTTTATTGTGTACTACGTTTGTGTGTATTTGTATTACAACTAACTCACTATTTTGATAACGGGTCATTTTTACCACATTCACATCAATCTGAATATTCAATGAGATTATTCCAGACATTACAACAAAATTGAGTATTATTGTAATAATTTCTTTTCATTTCATTTCGGTGAAAGTTCCCATGAGAATTATAACTGTAGATAATATTTATTAAATATAAAATCAATGGTATCACAACCTGATTCACATGATTCTATTGTTTTTGACATCAAATATTTGATCTATTTCGAGGCCATGTTAGCAAAACTGCGAAAGTTCAAAACTGGCACACTGATTTGTAAAGTCATCTAATTAGCTTGAAACAGTTACTGTGAAACTGCTAAATCATTTTTGTGTTAAACAAATCGTTAATAATGTAAAAAGCTGAGCTTAAACAAAATTAAACAATGGATGAAATCAAAGAACCAGTAAAATGTGAAGACTGCAGACTGGTGAGCATAAAATCACTATTTAGTACGATTAAAAAGTAGTTAAAGATGGTGTAAAAGACTTAATTTTTTACTACTTATCTCAGCATAAACTGAAAGAGAGAAACATTTATAGTTATGATTCATAAATTCTGAACTAATGTCGTCAGTACTCAAGTTCCACGATAAAGTCTGAAGCGGCAATATTGTGCCTGTATCAATAGCAAAGGATGTAAAATAAACAATTTCAGTGTTATACATAAATATTGTATTAAATTGAAACGAAATCTAATTATAATTTACTCAAAGAGAAAAACATTAAGAAAAATGTATTTCAAAAAAATTCAAATCGGGCTCTCGCGCCTAACGGGTAGTGTTCTGTAATAAGTTTTTTTTTTTTATACTGGATAAGCTTGTGTTTGACCACAATCTCACCATGGTAAGTGATGATGTGGCCGAAGGTGGTAAGCACACAAAGCCTAGATGGGAACTGGCTCTCAAGTGCAGCTGTCGGAACACACCGATAGGTGCTTGGCGACAGATTTTCAACTTGAGGGTGGTAGCCAGCCAGTCGGGTACTACAAAGTACCCTACCACCGTGCTATGGTTTCCTCACGATGTTTTCCTTCACCGAAAGCTCAAGCTCATTGTAGGATTCGAACCCACGACCTTCGTCGCGGTATTCGACGTCACTTACCACTGAGCTATCATCGCCTTAGACTTCTTAATTACTTCTCTGTCACATACTTAAGATATAAACTGTAAAGCTTAGTCGATAGTCTCCCCAACATTAAATAAATAAAACAATGATTAATATGAAAATTAAGTAAGTAGTATCTACGGCAAACTTAAGGGTGTGATAGGTGGACGGGTCACCTACCAAATATCATCTCACTAAAAATGACATTTAAAATTTTAGAATTTTAGATATTAAATATTTCGAAAATGCTAACACTTTTACTCTCACGTAAACAGACTTTATTGCACATTGGTAAACCTCAAATACAAACGTATTAAACCTATAGCTAGAGTGAACAGACAAAATAAAACTTTATTCACCTGTGATGTAAGATCCATAATGCAGTCACACAATGCCTCCGGCAGCGGCGTAAACTGTCCCTGGTACGCAGGCGTCACTATGCAGTCCTCTATGTCACCTGGCAACAATAAATATGTGGTTAGCTTTTACTGCATTACGAGTAACAGACAGTAGTGGATTTGCATAATATGTACGTATGATAAGCTTCATTGGGGATCATTTAGGATCCGGATTCGATTTTACATCGATTTGAAGCATTCGACAAGATCGATCGGGATCTTTTTCATTACGACTTATTTGATAAGCATAACAATTTTGGATTTGCAGATTCTTTAATAATTTTGAGAAGATAATTTCAAAGTCAAAGTCAAAACCATTTCTTCAGATTAAGCTCTAGAAGGGCACTTATGATGGTCGAATTACAGAACCACCGGTTCGGAAGTCAGCCTTCAACTGAGAAGAACCGGCAAGAAGCTCAGCAAGGTTACATTTTTAAATATTTTGAACCATCTGACTATATTGGCATTTTTTCAAAATATATTGTTATCTATGTAGTAATAAAAAATCAATGGATAAATAAATCTAAATAAAAAAGTCGTTGTCAGTAGGCAGCGTGCCCAGAATGCTGGCAGCATTACCACGTTGGTTTTTTCAAATGTTTGACAATTTTATTCTTAAACTAATACAAAAATACATTTAAAAAACCAGCAGACTCCGTTTAAGAGTTTGGAAATCATACAATTCTAATATCCCACTAACTAATATTTCTATGTTTGTTGCTCAATCACGCAAAAACGGCACAAAGTTAGATCATATCCTGAATTTTATCCTAGAAAAATATAGGATCCCTCGAGAATGCTGGTGAAACCGTGGTGATACAGCTAGTCTGATTTAAATAAATAAGTACATAAAACAGATAGGTATTTATTAAAGGGTTTACTATACCCATTATTCATATAGCGGATATAATAAAAACAAGTAAAACCCAATTAAGCCTAGTGAAATAGGGCGTGATTCCATAAATTGCATGAGCACAATGCAGCTGCGGATCTAGCCCGGGGGACGCTGCGGCTGGATCGAATCCAAGCTGGTTTGGATTAAGTGATAGGATAATCACGTTTATAACGTACTAGCTGTCCTCCGCAGTTTTACCCGCGTTCCCGTTGGATCTTATCTTATCCCGGGATAAAAATAGAGACTATGTTAATCTGGAATAATGTAGCATTCAAATGATGAAAGAATTTTTGAAATCAGCTCAGTATTTTTTGAGTTTATTCGTTAAGTCGAGGAAAGATTTGTATGTATGTAATACAAATCTTTCCTCTTTAATTATTAAAAAAGATAAGTTTACTTACATAGAGCAAGTACCTGATAACGGGCCGGTTTTGGGTTCGCTATCCATGACAGACATTTGTGTGCATGAACCTGTCTGTTGTCTAGATGTAATAATCTATTAAAGTATGTATTTTTTTAAAGTCGTGTCGTTTCTATATTACGAGATCTGCTTAGTTTGGGATCAGATGTTCGTGCGTAAGAAATTACCTAAGATAATATTATGTTATTATTGATATACAGGTTGAATGTTTCAAGTGTGCGTGAATGGCTAAAATACTCGTCCTGTATTATTACACCATTTGATAATATTGCTAATAAGGATCAAATTCTCAGAAGTCATGACAAACGGCATATACTTCCCCATTCAATCGCTTATCTTTCTTAACTTGCACCTTTTAAATGCAGATAAAGTTATACACGGATGCGACCAATAAAAATGTTCACACAGTGATCACACGACGTATCGTTCACTTGTTATTATGAAAGTGACGAAAACATAAGCTTTTACCTCATTTCCTTAAGGAAATATGAAATAAGAATGCTGTTGATTAAAATATAGATTTGGATGATGCAAGTGAAGCTGAACATAAAAAATTGGATTGGAATGCTTCCGCATTTGTTTTATTTAAATTAAAAGTGTCTTTTGTATTTTAACTCGTAACAGTAGGTATTTTTAATCGTCATTCGTTTTAAACTCTTTTTAAGTAGATAGGTACTTTATTTCTTTATTTGATTAAATTCTATTTATTATTGCTGAGTAATTGCTGAGTTTATTGCCGGCTCTTCTCAGCAAAAACAACCTTCCGAACCGAGCATTAGAGTCTAGACTATTCTATAAGTGGTATTCTGTAAAAGCATATTTGAATAAAAAGCATTTTCATTTCATTTTCAAGTCTTTTTAATAATAAAAATTGGTTAGAACCCACATAATAACCGAAAATTGGCGATTATTAACGACCGCTGTTAACAATCTGAATATTATCCTAAAGATACAAGTTATAGATGCTTCTTTTACCTTGACTTTCATATCCGATGAATTCACCAAATAAACAATGGAATACTAATGTATAGCTGTTTATCTTTACAGTGCAGGCAAACCTCGGTCCACAGCGGATAGAACAATGGAGCCGGTTGCACTAAAGCTAGTCTAATTCAGTGATCTAGAACTAAAGGGGTTTGCATTATAAGTTAATACAGTGTTATTAATATTCTATTAACTATGTAGTTACGTAGTTACGAACGTTGTAGTAATGTGGACATGTTGTATCGAAACATTGTCTGTTTTATTAAGTGTTGGTTTCAGACTAAATAAAAAAGGTAGAGCCCCGCGCACTTAAAGTGAAGCACAGTAAAGGAAGCCGATCGCGTTCCTGTGCCACGCGAGCCGCGCGGGGTAACGAACGTGCAGTGACACACAACTTCGTGCATGTTTCTTCACTTCATTGGAAACTATTGTTTATTTGACAGTGGTGTTGGTTTAAATATTTTTTGAGTTTTTTGTCCACGTTCGTTTCATTAAGATTTTTATGTCTCGATTATCATTTTCATAGATAATTCAGTCATTTTGCAGAGACTTGTCGTTAATTATGATGAATTCGTCGATTTTTTAGAAATACTTATAACATGAATAACCATGTATAAGTATTTAAAAAAAATCGATGTTATTGCATCATGCATGGCTGACATAGAAATGGAGGCACACCTTTATTTTTAGATTTGACATAAGAAATTCCCAAAGATCTTTAAATATAATTATGTTTAATAAGCAACTATTTTGAATGTAGACTTGTAACCCTTGAATAAAAAGTTTAATCTTTATTCCTGGGATCCATGATTTTATGAACTATTAAAACTACCGTCTGTTTAGCGAGCCAAGGGTCTTATTAAATAAAAAAATCTTTAAACTCATTTAGGTTACATGTTGACTGTCACATCTCATGTATAATCAGCGATTTATCGGTGAGTTTTTAATCAATTGTTTAAGCTTTGGTGCAACCCATTTTTATATTGTCGCGTTATTCAAGTTTTAATAAGTAGGTACTTGGACTAGGAATGTTAATGGCTTGAATATAAAATCTAGCACTTGAGAGCGGCCGACTAATGAGGAAGTACTACATGTACCGTCCCGTAGGTACCCTTCAGAGCTAATGGGTTAAGGCCTGTGTCCATAGTGTTACGATACCTTGTTACTTACAAAGCTTCGTAAAGTTCATAATTAGAGCTACCAGAATATAAATAATACTAGCTGTCCCCCGCGGTTTCACCGGGATCTTATCGTTTACCGGGATAAAAAGTAGCTAGCTATGTGTTATTCCAGACTATAATCTATCTTTGTGCCAAATTTCATCCAGGTCCGTTCAGCCGTTCGTGATTGAGTAACAAACAAACATCCATCCATCCATCCATCCAAACTTTCACATTTATAATATTAGTGGGATTTTATAATAATTGAAATATATTATCCTTTCTAGAGTATTCTGTAACGATACTAATTTAACATTCATGAGTAGGTACAGTTATGTCGGTTGTTTTAGTTGGCTAAGTTTAGTATGACCAAAAAAGATGTGTTCTAGAAGTTGTTATTTTTATTATTGTTTTAAAATCAAAATCAAAAACTCAGTTTAGGCCCTGGTTCACTTATGAACATTACAATTGACTCTACCACCGGTTCAGAATACACTTAAGCTGAGAAGACTCCGGTAAGAAACTCAGCAAGGCAAGGTTTATCAATCATTACGAATAATACTTATTTATGGGGCAAATATTGTATCGGCTGATCTTGATGAAATTTGATATCAGGATGCCTTGAACCCCGGGGAAGTACTGGTTACGTGTTTAAATTAACCTCTAAGTAGGGGAAGCAGGGATGGAAAGGCGACAAACGTATTCTACGTGGAGTTAAATAATTCTTATCGAATGATCCTATAGTTACAATGTGAATGGAAACAAGCAAACAAACATGACTTAAGTTATTAATAAAAGACCGTATGTTTATAATTAACAACAATTTACCACACTCCGTTATTTGTACTAGTTTGTAGTTATATTTAACGTAAAACAAACGAGGCATTATTAATTTTATCCCATTTCCTCGTTGAAGCACCTCCGGGTTTGTCATTTGATGTAATGCCGTAAAATTGCCCTTTAGGTTTTATGTTCACTTTGACTTTGCAATGCGGCATTGGATTTTATATAACTTTAGCCCGTTTGTTTTATCCTAGTAATAGTATGGCGAATAAAAGTGCAACTGATGGTAGTCTCTTCAATCTTTTATGATTTGCAATAGGGTGATTGCTGATGTGTTGCCGACCTGAGCTCTTTGTATGCTGTAAATAAGTGTTAAATAAGGATGTATTTTTCTTTATTATATCTTCTATATAAATAAAAATGGATCTTCGAAGTGTATGTACGCTCATAACTTTCGAAAGACTGCACCAAATTGGATGATTCTTTGTTTTATGTATTCGTTATTTTTAGGACAAGGTTTGTATAAAATAAAAAAAACCACGGAAACGCAGATCCCACGGGAACGCGGGTGAAACCGCGGGGGACAGCTAGTTCCTTATAGAGTGTATTTTCATAGATTTGTTTTTTTCCACTTCGTAACTTTCTTTTCCGGCAGTAAATGTAAATTAATTAAAAAGAAAAACAAATGAAACTTTTCCAAGGTACTCAGTATTTCAGTGTGTGAAGGCCTAAGAAGAGAAACAATAACACCTCTCCAAGAAGAAACAATGGTGTACCCTACTTTTACGGCTGGGTAACCTAAATTTGTCCCCAGAGAGACAGGTTCCCATTGTAGGTTAGAAGGGGACGACCAGTGTCAAGTACAACCCTGGAGTTATGACGTATTTTTCTGTATCAGATAATTTTAAAAATAGAAGTCAAGAAAAAGTACAATAAAATTGAGTTTCCGCCCCTTTATTTCAAACGTTTTCGAGAGAAGTCTTTAGCACTCAGTCAGGGATAATGTAGCTTTCTATTAAAGTATTTGGTAGGTGACCGATCTCCCCCTTAAGTTTGTCGTACTATTTACCGTCTATAATACAGGTATAAATTATAAAAAATGGTTTTGTGAAAATCTAAAGGTTTTTCCAATTCTACATTTATACACAAAATTATTATCCAATTGAAATAGGACGAATCGTTGAGATCTAGTTAGACAATTGCAGTATTAGCTCTAGACCTACACCTTTGCGTTAGTATTTACATGTCTTGTAAATGAGGGCAAACTAACAATAAAGTCTGGTTTAATAAATTTAACTCAGTGGACCGCCATTATAATATTACTGCACGTTGAATTGAAAACCGCAGTTTGTTTATGGTTTCTCATCAAGTGTAAATATGGTCGGCAAAAAAATATTATAATAATATTTATTTGTGGATTTAAAAAAGACAATTATTCAAACAAGTGAATTTTTTTAAATAATCTTTTCAGAGACATAAATCTTTAAAAAGGGAAAAAATTATATGCCGCTATTTGCTTAGATATGTTTTGATTTCAGCAGTGACTTTTATAAAAAAAAGATAAGCATCAAAATGCCTGAGAGAGTCCACGTTGCAATTTTAATTATTGTTATTGATACTAGGTAATAAATGCACCCAAATGTACAGAATACTAACAAGTCCTAATTGACTTTGGCCGGGAATCAATTAGAATTTATACAGAAACATATAGCCGAGCTAAAATGCAAATCATACCAAACCAAAAAAATACAGGGAAGCACTTACACTTACTGGCAACTAAACAGTTCCCAATTTGCAAGCGATGTAATAAAGACTGAACGTGGGTGTTATAGGTGTCGAATGTACATTTAGTGGCATGTGCTTGTGGGGCGAGTGGGACCCGCCAAGGTTGCAGAAATACTATAGAAAATAAAGCCTCGAACATATGTGTGTTAAAAGATCTTAAGTAGAAGTAAATAATAAAAAATAATAAATAAATATCCTCGGACATTGTTCACACACGGCTATCTGATCCCTAACTAAGCAGAGCTTGTAATATGGAAACCAGATCACTGATATACTACATAGACGACTTTTTTTGTTTGTAAATACATAGTTAAATAGATAATTACACCCAGACTCAGGACAAACAGACATGTTCATGCACACAAATGTGTGTCCTGGATGGGAATCGAACCCACGACCTGCGGCGTGATAGGCAGTGTATTAACCAACCACGCCAACCGGCCCGTCTGTGAAGTGCATTGGTACTTATGGTTCTAGTAGAGATTTTTATGTTACAAATTATTTTTATTATAGTACGCTTACAATGGCGGGGTATTTTTTGTACCCAGGATAGCTACCACTCTAAAGAAGATTCTGTATCTCGATGTAATAGCTGCAGTAGTATTTGAGTTAGTTTATATCTTTTTTCTTACAATGCTGATATTGTGGTCAAACACAAACTTACAAGAAGCAGAGAACTGTAATTTACTTCACTTACTGAAATGAAACTTCGTAGCAACAAAATAGCGTTTTGTTTAATACTAGCTCCACCTCACGGTTTCGCTCACGTTTTCGAAATGAAAGTTGTCTATAGCTCTCAAGAAATAATATTTTTGGATATGTATCTATTGTGCCATAATCACTGTGTGCGAGATGAACAGAAGTTGATAAAATTTTGTTTGCACATAGAGTAATCGAGATACTCTGACCGGGAAATTATATAATCTCTCTGTAGATAGCCTGTGACAATTCTCTCGGTACTCACAATTAGGTGCTTATTAACTTAACAGTAGTATGTACCGAACTTTATAGTACTTAAACAAGCTTACAGCCAATGCATTGGTATTGTCTCGTTTTATTTATCAACATCTCCACGTGGGCAGTCCACTGAGTCTCGTAAATACCGCGCTTTACAGCCTCGCGGGAAAAAATAAAATACTTTTTTAGCGCCTTTTTGTGGCCGCAATTGTAATATTTTAGTTGGTCAATTTATTTTAGTGCATTGTTTGAATATGAGTTAATAAAATGCCACACACTTTACGTTCACTTAAAATTATACAAAACATATTTTTTTATGTTATTTAAGATTTGTGTCACTGTGCGTTTAGGTGACTGAAGTAGTCCCACCAAATCTGTTTTATTACTAGTGGTCCCACGCGGTTTCACTCGCGTTGCCGAAGGAACCTTTAGGGGCTGAATTCAACATCTGTAAATTTAAAGAAAAATCATTGACAATTCCATTGTCACGTGTCAAAAAACACAGCTGTTTGCCTAATTCACATTCTCAAACTGGCGAAATAAAATTTTCCAATTTTCTTAAATTTTTATTTCCGTAAGAACCTTCTACAAAGTATTACAAAATAAAAAAATGAATTAAACCAGTTTCCCAGTTATGACCAAGGGAAATAGGGATTGAATTTTATAAGATTAAACAAAATAAATGTCAAAAATTTGGCGCAAGTTGTCTACCATGTTCAACTTTCAATCAACTTTATTCCATTCTCAACCACGATACGGTATCAGGCACTTTTCCATTAAATATATTCTTATGTTTTCCTAATATTCGATCTTAACAAACATAAGATAATTAATCTCTATTTTCTAATGTTTGTAAAGATTCTTGCGTTAACAATTTGTTCAAAATATTTGAATAGACAAAATTTCCATATTACAAATTAACTGTATGTAAATAATAATAATATTTTTTTTTTCTAACTAAATCTAACTCTCTGGTTTAACTAACTGGCTTAATATATTTACGGATCACTGATTGATGGAATTAAGGGCATATCTTGAACTCTAGGGACATGGCTACTATTTTAAAAATCAATCTTTTGTTATAAAGGGATTAAGGGCACTATTCCACTATAAACGATCGGCAAAAGCAAAACAGAAACAATTTTTTTAAATTATGGGTTCGTTTGTATTTTGTGAACTTTGTTGCTGCAGTAAGTTTTAATTGAAAACAATCTCTAAATCAACAGAAACTTGAATGAAATTGAAATCATAAGGCAATCGCATTATTCAATATACATTCGTAATACGCGAAAAAGTCTTCCAAGTATGATGAGTTATCAAATATAATTATTTTATTTATTTATTTAATTGGAAAATCAACGGCGTTTCACAGATGTAATAATTAAAACTATTAACATAATATAGTAAAGCTAATAACAGATTTCCCTAGAACAAACAAATCGTAAAGAAGTCACAAACAAAAAAACCGTCCAAATACAGAATGTAGAAAAATAATAATTAATTAAGAGCACAAAGTCTTCACACAAATATAATATAAAATAAAAACACGCAGCGTTCACCCACATACATAAATACATAATTCCATCACATCTCGAAATGTATTGTCAAGGTTTTGATTATCACGCAACGATTAAATACGTAAATAATGCAATTGCAATTTGTCATTTTATGTACCGGCGGATTGACCAATCGGCCAAGGTAAGCAATAATGGTACGGAGAAATTAATGATATATAAGCATGAATCATTATTAACGCAATTACTATATTAATGTACAAATAAAACGGTCATTTGTTCTGTGCGCTGTTACCGTTGATCGAGTACCGCAACAAGGTACCATTAATTTTAGTAACGAATAAATATTGTTTATTGAATAATAGATGAGATGTTTGAACTGATGTTTATGTTGATTGAGTATCGATGTGTAGTTAATATTAATAGTAATAATCTTTTGAAGCAGCCGACGATGCTTCATAAAGGTATTACGATGATAATATTTTCGAAATTGGTTAAGACTTTTCTAAGTACCTATTTAAAGTTTTTGGTGATTTAGGCTAGTTGTCGTCAAGCACCTATCGGTGTGTCGACAGCTGCACTCGAGTAAATTTTGAATGTGAGATGCGAGATGCATTTACCCATTTCGCCCACACTAAGCGCCAGCTCTTCTATAATCTAGAAGACGACAAAACGGCTCGCATAGGGTTGTTACTCCTAAAAAGGTTTTGAAATTATACCTGATTTAATTTGCGGTGAAGCAAAACCATTTCACGATGGTAGGGTACTTTGTAGTAGGTAGGTACTCTACTTGCTGCCTACCACCCTCGAGTTGAAAATGCACTTGAGAGCTAGTTGCATTTAAGGAATTGTAAAAAGTAGACAATTACATTGGCAATCCCCGTTATATTCCTAACTAGCTGTCCCCCACGATTTCACCCGCGTTCCCATGGTATTTTATCTTTTTGCAGGAAAAAATATAGCCTATGACACTCACAAATAACGTGGCTTTCTATTGGTAAAATAATTTTCAAAATCGGTTCAGTAGATCCAGAGATTATCCCCTACAAACCTCACAGACTTAACCTATTTACAGTATTAGTATATGTAGATGAGGATAGTACTCACTTACCATCAGGTGAACTACCTGCCGGCCAGACTTCTGACACAATAACCTTTGAAGCTATATGAGAACTATGTGGTCCAATAAACATTTAAAATTTAGGAATCATTAATATTGATAAGCATATTTTGAAATTAAAAGGCTTGCGTTAGTGACAACCCTACTGTACAAATCATCTGATTAATCTTTAATGAAGTGTTAGGCATTGTAAACGGCTGTACGCTTGATAGCGTTAGGATATCATTATCATGTCATTACAGGTGATGCGCGCAGTGGGCCCGACTGTGGGCGTGGGATTGTTCGCTGGTTTCTATGAGAAATTACCTTCTGAATGACAACATTGAATAATTTGCAGGCAGGTGGTACGTTGGAGGTATTTTGTTTACTAATTTATATGCACGGTTTGATGTAAGTACTTACCTTTAAAAAAAGCTTTGAATACATTATGAAGTTTTCTAAAATTGACAATGTAGGTACATCTTACATACATGTTTTTTTAAAATAAAAAAAAACTATATCTTGCGTCGTTTTTGAGATGAAAAGTAGTTTATAGCAAATCAGGGATAATGCAGTTTCCTTGGTGAAAGAATTTTTAAAATAGGATCACTAGTTTCAGAGATTACATTCTTTTGTTTTTTGTTTTTACTTCTGGATAAGCTTGTGTTTGCCCGCAATCTGACCATGGTAAGTGATGATGGTAACTTGAGGGTGGTAGCCAGCCAGCGGGGTACTACAAAGTACCCTACCACCGTGCTATGGTTTCCTTCACCGAAAGCTCAAGCTCATTGTAGGATTCGAACCCACGAACTCCGCCGCGATATCCGACGTCACTACCACTGAGCTAACATCGCCTTAAACTTACAAATTTGAACATTTTATAATATTAGTACAGATGTACTCAGAGTAAGATCATTATCGTTTATGAGTTATGACCGCGATAACCTACTAAATCCTATCACATAAACCACTAATTAAATTGCCATACAAACCCGTCACAGCAAATATCAAACGCTAGGAATTTCAGCCGTCTAAGAAATACGATTAAAACAATTTAATTTCACATGATGCACGCAAACTTATAAAACTAAACTTCAAACAATTAATTCAATATTCAGACAGGAATTCACTTTGCGGAAAGTTTCATTGTAAGACTAGGGATCAGCCATAAGCTAGCTAGCCCTTTAAAGGGGAAATGGGTACTTTGTAGTGTCTAGACGGTGTTAATTTAATGCGCTGCAGTGCAGCCTCTGGAACGGGTGTGTAGAATTCTCAGTTTAATTTTATTTTACTCGGTTTAGTTTCAGCCTTCAGCGTCTGCTAATATTTTTGATTCGTTCTAATCTAGAATTTTGAAATTTCTCTTTGAGTTTAATTATGAAATGAGATTTATTTGTTTTCATTTGAATATTTATAAAATTGTGCGAACCTCAATTATCCCCGAGGCTTGCGGATGAGACAGTTGTCTCAAAAAAGCCTGCAAAAAAGTTTTGAGTTCCAGGAATCGCGACTTAAGTTATTCATAGTAGTGGTAACATTTTGAACTAGATAATATAATATTTGCCTGTTTACGATGCCTCTTTTTGTATCATGCCTATGAATAGTTTATGGATGTGTCCTAATAAACTATGACACGAGTTAGCCAAGTCCATTTGCATTTTACGTCAAAAGTAGTTAAAAGATTAGTTTGCGTGTTATTTAGTACGTCTGTATACCTATGTTTTTATGTGATGAATAATTACTGTTTATAACAATTCGCGTTTGCTAGCTGTGTGCCTTATAATTCGGGTTAGTTACACCATTTATAAGTCCAGAACGGCTGGAGCGATTTTAATGATCTTTGATCGTCTCCGTCCCGAAAAGCAGGATAACTATTTAAAAAAATGGAAAAATTCACGAAAAAAATATGAATAAAATTGTTTTTATCATACACTTGGTACCTATAGAACGACATTTTTGATAAAACCAAAAACATTACATGTGAATGTGGCGGCCAAGACTCACATATATTATAATGCTTTCATTGTAAAAAGCCCTAACCTTGATTTAAAAAGTATGGCTTGGCGGTCAATTAAATCGAAATATTTTTCTAAAGACGGAAAATTATAACATCTATTTTTATTCTACACGTGACTCGTGTCTTTTAAGTTTATCTATGTACCTAGCATATAAATTAAAAAGTAGATTATTGCACGAATCTTATAATTTTCTATGTGATGGTATACAAATGCAGGTTAGATACCTAGAGGTGAGCAGGTTTTTTATAATTTAAGAAAGGGCGTACAAAACGCAATTTGGAAATGTTCACGGGAAAAGAAATATCTATTGACAAACGGTTTCTCAGCAAGAGTTTTCAGACTTTCTCTTTTATTACCTTGTAATAAAGACGATAATTGTTCAGCCACAAAATTTTAAAAGTGGTACAAATTATACTTAGGAATGATAAGTTTGTATGGTCACGTAAACGGGTGCTTTCATCTTAAACGTTTTACTTCCTGTGGTGGTACAGCGTCAGTTGTGTGTAATTGATTATTTTTATCTGTGGTAAACCCTTTTTACGAATTTAGAGACTTTTGGCGGGAACTTGCGAAGTGACGTTGCGTTTTCGTTTTATTTTATTTAAAATCGTGTATTTTTTGTTTTATTGAATAACTAGTGGGCCCGGCAGACGTTGTCCTGCCCTTAAAACTTAGAACTCGATTCCAGCGCCACCAATTGTGAAACTAAACCATCTGTCAGTCCGATCTCAAGACATGTCAAAAAGTCGTTCTATACGAAATGTATGACAAAAATATTTGTCTTCATTATTCTTTTTTTGTGAATTTTTCGTATTTTTCGTATTCTATGTCCTTCTCCTGGTTCTAAGCTACCTCCCCACCAATTTTCAGCCAAATCGGTTCAGCCGTTCTTGAGTTATAAGTGGAGTAACTAACACGACTTTCTTTTATATATATATAGATTTGTTTTGTCTAATAAAGATCATCTAGGTGCATATGTTAAGTGAAGTAAAATGAAAGCGTGTATCGTGACTTTTCATGTTGTCCCAAAAAGTCCATGAAAAGTTTTAGTGGAACAGCCACCAATTTCACTAAAACCTGACCTTACTTGTACGGACGTGGACTAGACTTTACTGTGAATGTGATATAACATAAAAGAAGAATATTAAAAAAGAAGAAATGGCTTAAAGGGGTCTCGATACCAAGCCACAAACCATAAAAAAAAATCAAATTAATTATATTATTATTTTATTATTTGCGGCGCTCGCGGTAGAAACCATGGGCACAAACTACCAAGAGAACTACCATGGGCCCATGGTCATCTGATACCAAAAATGTTATCGAAGACATAGGCAAACGTTTGGTTTTGGCCTCTGGGGACTTGAAAGCTAAAGACTTTTTCGCCCAGAGGCTAAGCTTAACCGTTCAGCGGGGTAACGCCGCTAGCTAGTATCATGGAAAATTTAGAAAATCTTTTATTGTGAATATATTTTTATTTAGGTTTTTAATTTTATTTTATTTTTGTAAATATCATAGTATTAGTCAGTGTAGTTAAGTTTAATACTCTCAATAATGAAATATGAGATATTTTTCCCATATAAATAAATTAATATAATAAATATTTAATAATAAAAAATTATAAAATAATCCCTGATCGGTATATTTTTTTATTCTCTTCTCGTAATATACCTTTTACAATTGCATATCAAGTTACTTTTTATATTACGGCTGGCTTAATACTCAAAAGTAAAGTTATGACAAGTTACAATTTACGATGCTGTCAAACCTCTTTTTTGTGAACAATCCGGTTCTACATAATCGTAATTGTGACGAAAGAAATTTTTCCGGATTTCCTAGCTAATATTATGAGGAAGGAGACAAATAAAGTCGTTATGCAACTCATAATCATAACAAGGTAACTGCATTCTATATAATTTTACCCAACGCATTACCCTTACTAGGTTTACTCGAAATGTGATTTGAATGTGATGCTAAGGCGTTTTGTACGGCTACAGGCAGTTGCACTTGAGAGCCAGTTGCCTTCAAGGTATTGTAAAAAGTTGACAGCACAGGGACAATCCCCTGGTATTGCAAATCTCTATAGGCGACGGTAGTCACTTACCATCAGGGGACCAGGCTGCTTGCTTGTCAGAAAAAAAAAACCAATAGTGTTGAGGCAGATTTTCAAATTGAGGGTGAACCAGTAGTATAACAAAGTATTAACCATCAAGCTTTAGTTCCCTCACTGAAATCTCCAGCTCATTGTAGAATTGAGTCCTTTGCCGTGGCATCTAAATGTTACTTCGATGTCATTATCGGTTGGAGTGGTTGGAAACACTACCTACCACGTCACTTGTCGTGGAATCGATTCCCATCCAGGATAGATATTTGTGTGCATGAATATGTATGTTTGTCCCAAGTCCGTTTGTAATTATCTATTTAAGTACTTTTGTGTTTTAATGTAGTGAATCAGTTATCTGGTTTCCATAGGACAAGACAAGCTCTGCTTAGTTTAAAATCAGAATGCCCCAGGATATTTATTTATTGTTTTTTTAAACAAAGCCACAATTTCTTTTCTGTATAAAGGTGAGTACAGTATGAGTTAATATAGTAAATCATTAAACAGGATTGCGGTTGCGACCGAGCTATTTGCTTACTGGCTCAGAATGAAAAACTAGTTTTATGCAAATTATTTTAAATTGCACTCACCGCTTGTAGATTTATGATATTGTTTTGTTAGAAACATAGCATCGTATATGATACGATTGCAAGGGTGACATTGGTAAAATAGTTGGTCCAAATTCACCAACAACCACCCACGCAACGATGTCGCGGACAACGGACATCTCACGTGATTCCTGCCAGCAAAGGAACAGTCTCGTGACAGCAAAGAATCTTATTCAACCTAAGAGGTTAATGTGAACCAAATTAAAAAGTGGCAAAGCTGTCTCTGAACCATAATATTATATTGATTTAGAGGTTGTTTTTAATTGAAACTGACTGTAACTTATGTTACGAGTACAGTCTACAAAAACAGTTTGTCGGCAGTTTTCGCACTTTACATTTTTACACAATACAAACTACTTACGAAGGTATAATAAAGATGACTGACAAACAATAAAATTGTGAACAAACATAGATTACCATAATTAAAGCAAGCACCACTAAAATTATCTTCATCCTGTAATTATGTGGGGTTTATTAGTCATAACAATTTTATAATTTACTGAAAAAATGGTGATTAGTTTTATTTTGTGATGGATGTCACACCATTGTCGTATATAACAAGGAATTTAGAATAAGAACTAAGTAAAATAAATGAACTTGGAAGGTTAATACAAAAAGGCGCTACCAGAGCATATTGATCATATAGAAGAAGATAATTCTGAAAGCACAAAATTAAGAATACAAAATGATGTACTAGAAAATCAAGAATTGACTTAAAACCAAGGAATTGAACAACTTATACCTACTCAAAATATTGTATTAGACGAAAATAAAGATGACACTAAATAATAATTAGCAAATGATACATCTAAGGAGATCATAGCAAAGTTAAATATATCAGTAAAACCAGGAATTAGAAATGCATAATTATGTAAATGAAGACTGACTGTATTTGGGTATTCCTATCGTATACTTTCCAAAGTAAACGTAAATATATAAGAAGGTCATGAGCAAATGAAAGCTTACGTGACCGTACAAAATCATCAATGAACAGTGACTTTACAATGAAGTCTAATGAGGTGCATTCTATTACTCTGAGCCAAAAACTTATTAATGTAGGTAAACAATACTTTACTTAGGGAAACTCTTTCAATGAAAATTCCTTCCCATTAGTGGTCACGTTCGAGAATGTTTACCAAACAACTACGACACGAGCTAATGGTTTCCCTTGCAGCTGTATATTTGACCAGAGCGCACACGTAGGTCAAAGAACATAGAAAGTGTTTATTATCGACAAATATGACCCGATCACTGAACAGAGCCTCAGGTAGAGAAACTGTTTTGATTAGTCTCGTTAAATAATAACATGGCTCATTACGGACACCTACACGACCTTTGCCAGTTAATTGTTAAGGTACTGATGTGAGCCAACTATTGTTTACAACAAAAGTGAAATTCATAGGCGTCGGAGTTGCATAACTGACGCTTCCGCAGCGCCGTCGTGATTGCACATCCCCAATTCAATGGGTCCTTGAATCGCGATAACCTTTACATTGCTACGTTGAACGGTGCTAAATTTATAATTCACAGCGATTTGAATGTGATTCCTCCGCCGCGACAGTATCTTCGCAGAATATCGGTACGTGACGGTAAATTCGTGAAATTATATCGTGATTCGGTTTCGTGACGGGCCTCGTCGGGAACTCGCCTTATTAAAATACACAGATGGCGGACGCGGCCGTCCTACGACAGATCTTTGACCCGGTGTCGGTACAACAATAGCATTACTTTCGTTTTGGCCGGTATCAACAAGGTCAATGCACCACATAAAAGCGAACCGTTGTATCTCACTGAACTTGGTGTGGAGAAAGATGGACAGGCAGATATCTGCGTATGCATCGCTTTAAACAAAAGAATCAGAATTTTCGGAACGCAGTCGCGTATAAAATGAGTTTGTGAGGTGGAACGTAATGAAAGCTCCAAATATCGTGGCGGTCGGAATCGGAAGCGTTGTTTTTTGTTCTAATGAAACGTGTGTGAATATGGCATGCTCATTATGGACTAGGATTAGAAACTATCTCTGTCACTGGGAACTGGAGCAGATGGTCGTCTCCATTGTTGGTGGCGAGAGGTTCGTTATCACTTCTCTTAGCTTAATAGAAACTAACTATTTTTTATCGATTGCCGTTCTTACTTTCTATACGGAGCAATATCATCGCATCATTGAAGAAATCACATTCATCCATCTTGTCAATTTGGGTCGATTGCTTACATTAATAGTTTCTATTTCAAGATCAATAAAAAAATGGAAAAGGTAGTAAAATCACATTAGCTCGCTATTCTCCTACTTCGAAATCAAGTATTGTGTTCTTGTACAGTACGGAAATTCCAATTACTAGATTTACTTTACCTTTCCTTTAACCTACTTAGGCTGGTGTTCATCAAAATTAAATCAACCTTTTTATTCCTTTTTTTTATATACCTGTGATTGACTACAATCTCACTTTAGTTAGTGATGATACTACACCAACTCCAAATATTTCAACACCATTCTGAAACATTTTTAATCACTCACGTATTATTGTTATTTTCTCTTGAGTTTCTTGACATTAATTGTCTATATCCGGAACGCAAGCTGAGCAAACTTGACCATTTGAGAACTACCCACTAATTAATGACCATCCGATAAAACCACTTATTTACTGACACACTGTAGAAAGGAAACCCCAACGGTATTAGATCAATTAAAACAGCTTATAATACCTGGGAATTGGGTATTTGTAACAAATTCATTGCCAAGGTTCGTCTGCTAAATACAATTGTTTCTGAACAGTGAAACGATATGGAAACCTAGAAAACTATTGTAGCTGGCAACAAAGGAATGACAGGTCTTGGATCGGTGGATAGAATAGGCCTTGTTAGTTCTCATACTGCGTAAAGTGTGGAAATCAAAATGATTGCAAGGGAACTCGCTCTAATAACAGCAATTTTGTAAGTTTTCATCTAATGGAATGAACACGGAACGATGCAGCAAGATGTTTAAGATATTTATGTGCCAAAGCTAATATATTCTGAAAATTTGGAGATATACTACTACTAAGATGTGCCCAAATGAGGTAATCTTATGGGTAACCTGGGGAGCACCTCGCCACCATGGTATGGTTTCTCAAAAAGATATCCTTCACCAAATGCTCAAGCTAATTACCGATTCGAACATACGACTTCCACAGTGTTTTCTACGTCATTTTTCATAGCATAAAATTTTCATGTAGAGATAAATACGACGACTAAGAATTATTCAGATAAATCATAATAGGTTACATTTAATTTAGTAGTGATCTTAATAAATTACTTATTCAAACGTTTAGATTCATATAATGATAAATTTTGTTGCAGGCATAATCCATGTCATTTGTTATGAAACATGGTTAATTCGAAGTCACTCAGTATTATTTGCGCTCTAACTACCGCCACGTCGCTAACGTAACATAAAATAACCATTAATCCATCTCTACGAGTATAAGTATAAGCTCGTTATGGACCTAGTTAATTAAATTATGTCAAACATAACAAAATAAACACAATCAATTTATTTGATGAACATTTGCGTACTCTTCAATTAACACGTTGAAATATGGACGACTACGGTTAAGTCATAAATGATGATGGGAATGTTGATGAAGAATAAATCTTTATTAAATCCATAAATCAACAAAACAAATATTTGCTAGGGCTAATTAAATAATGCGTATGTAACAAGCAGCACGAAGGAAGGCACGGGTCAACGATTCAGCAAACTAACGGTGTACGGATGTCAACCAAGAAACCCGTTTGAGCCTGGCAAGCCACTATAACGACCATAAAATAAGCACCGATGACAAACCCTGATAATAAGATATAGCTCTTTATGACAGTTAAGAAATTCCGCAAACATAAGCTATAATAACGCAACTGACATCGGCCACAATACAAAACTTTCAGATAGTGTCAACCGACTAAATTGTTGTGTCGAAACAGAGATAATTTTCTAACATTATATTTAAGTACATATAGCTAGACATTATGTTCTAGATCGTCAAAATAAATTACATTTGACAAAAGACCACCACTATCAGATATGCATGCTTATCACTTCATACTTTTGCTTTCTTCAGACCACTCTTTCACATTCACTTTCGTCAATATCGATCACAACTAGCATTTCGTCTTGATAACCATCGAGATCATTTAAACGCTCGTCAAATTATTTACTATATTACCTTTGCTTCTGAGGATAAGCAAAAAACTTCAAAATAGATCTTAATACCTCGTAATAGAGTATTGATTCATCGGGCTGTTATTTCTGTGCCAGGAAATATACCGTGGTACAACAGCACACGTGTCCGCTTATGTCCGTTCTGTCACAACACTGTCTAGATGTCGTGACAATAGTTGACTGGTGAAAATCTACAAGAACATGTTTCCTCGATTTGCATCCAACATTTAAATACCTACAAGTTTAAGACAGGAAAAGCCTAAGAGGCCGAGGGAAAGTGCTCTATAAAGTTATGTACCGCTGCATCGACATGATGTGTGCACTTGTTTTCTGCACCTTTCAAAACATGCGAAACACTTTAAAATTAAAAACCTTCCGGTTCGTAATAAAACCGTGCAATTAAAAAAATATTTATATTCACTGGGAAAGAATAAAAGAGCTAGTGTAATGTCTATTGGTCTTGACATTTTCTCACAATTGTATCAGATTCCTGGCATCTTAATATGGATGCAAGTGAATTCCACACAATTACTTACTTTCTACGGCGGTATCGTTTTCAATAGGTGTGCTAAAGTAAAAGCCAGGGTCACGTGTGATCATGTCGTGACGATATTCCACATTTATGGTACTGAGCGGTTATTGTATACTGTTACCTACAGAATTCAGGGTAAATGCATACAATGTGCTTAAGTTTTAACGATTTTGCAAAATTTAATTTCAAATCTGGGTCGTGTGAATACTTTTTTTGTATTGTTATTGGAGTGATCCTACTTTTCTGAGAATATAAAATGAGATTTGATTGATTTAGCATTTGCAGAAACGAGCTATTAGAAGTCGTATTAATAGTAGAATTGGTTAGATAAATTGATAATAATGTTTTACTGGTCAGTTCATATTACAGTAATAATATATGTGGCTCGAAGAACACAATGGTATTTTCAACCGTTAAAGCATATGAAGGTTAGAGTTTCCGTCTTGAAGCTGTCATTTAGGAACCAAATTGATTATGATTAATAATTCTGTACTAACGTGACCTTTATTTGTTCTACGCCTTTTGCTGTGAAAATAACTATACCTTAAGTCTTTGTAAAATACAATATGGAGTCAATTAATGAAAGTTTCACTAGTTAACTCACATTAAGTAACAAACTGGTCATATCGTCTATGTAATTTCATTCACTCAAGATCAAATGAGCTGCTTAATTGAACACCACCGTCGGTCTCCTTATCTGCACTCTTTCAATCACCTATCTCGGTTAATACGTCTAAACTAGACAATAGCATCGCGTAATTTGCTTGTCAGTACAAAATAATCAACATCGATCTAAGGTTATTTGCCTACATACACTCTTAATTTCTCAGGTTAATTTGAATTGTAGCTACCAGCTTTAAGTTCTATTTTCGTTTGCGTTAAAATTGATGCTTCTGCTTTAATATCAAAGACTTTTATATATGCTGCAATCAAATCTGCATCTTAATAGATAGTGATAAGTTTTCTTTTAGATATCGTTTGATGTTGAGCGTCTTTTAGTCTGAAGAGTGTGTCAAATGCGAGTCAATTTGATGCTGGAGGTTGGTGTATGCCGTCGATAGCCCGAGGTGCAACTCATTAAGAATACTTTCGCTATTCTCATGACGTGATATACTTGTTCTTTTATCGTAACCGATTCATATCTTTCGGTTACATTCGGTAACAAGTTCACACGATATGGATTCGTTCAGCCGTAATTTCCTGCTGGCAAATTAATATTTCGAAATGGCAAATCCAATATAGGCTCCGATTTCAATTTTGATTTCAATTGAAGAGACAAAAGCAACGATTTTAAATCGGTTACACAAATAATTTTGTACATAACTAGAGTTCAATGAACCGGCATTCTTTGGCTACAAATCTGAAGTACTATTTTTTGTTAATGACACCAATACACGCTATTTAATTGGCCAATCAAATGCTTCTGTTAAGATCAAAGGAACAGTAAATAGTGTTCTCGAGTCACGATGCGATGCTATCTTCGATATAAAAAAAATACTTTGAATCTACTGCCGAAGATGGATTTTCAACAAAGCTACGGCTTTCAGTTGCAACCTTTGATTTTCAGCTTTATGTCTCTTCAATAAGATTTAGTTTTATGTTTTCCGGTAACAAAACTAACTTGGTGGTAGTTCATCTAGACACGTCGATTTTGATGGATGAGTTTGCAATACAAATGGCGACAGGTGTACCTCAGCTGAAAGATGATGCTACAATTTGTTAAGTAATTCTGAACCTCACGCTCAAAGATATAAATGCGTTTTTGG
This sequence comes from Ochropacha duplaris, assembly GCA_951361185.1. Lineage (NCBI taxonomy): Eukaryota > Metazoa > Arthropoda > Insecta > Lepidoptera > Drepanidae > Ochropacha > Ochropacha duplaris. Next base: position 11,616,237 of record OX592696.1, on the reverse strand, counting down.
ATGTCTTTCAAAATATTTATCGATTACAGATTTGGAGAGGTGTTCAGTAACGATTTGTTATTCATATTCAATTGCTATGGTTGATAGAATAAAAATATTATGTTTGTAGTACTCTTTTTTCACTATTCTGGATTAATAGATATTTAATCTTCTTTTGCTCGTATCTAAAAGCTTTTCTAATTGTATTACGTTTGGTTTATAAATACTTAAATGTTCTCCAATCAGGAAATACGCAAAAATCTGTCTCTTAGATACAGTTCAAATTCTCTTGAAACGAGTTTGGCTTTCTTTTTTTTTATTTTATACTTACCTGTTAAGGTAAGGAACTCAAAATTTGTTTCACAGAAAATAAACGTTTCGTGTCATTAAATTCCTATGGAAAACTAAGGTTTTTAGTATATAAATAGTTGTTTACTTATTTCAAGGCAAAGTGTTACAAACTTGCTAGTTGTAAGCTATTTCTACAAATCAATATCTCTATACAATTACTTTACAAATTGCAAACATCATTTTATCGCGCCGGCAGATGTAAAATGATTTACAACATAATAAATTCACAGCATCTTCCTCGTATAAGAAATTGGCGAATAGAGATGTAATTTTATACGATTTAGTCGAATGGAGTCAATGGAATATAAAAAACAAAAACCGACTTCAAAACTGTAACCTATATCTACGAGTACAAAAAATTAATACAAAAAAAAAAACATACAGACGAATTGAGAACCTCCTCCTTTTTTTTAAGTCTGTTAAAAATACAACATATCAACGATTCGTTCAAAAAATGTATTAGCGAATTTCATTGTGATATAATATTGGTACAAATATTGTAAATTATACATGGTCGGTAGAACACGCTCATTTAATTAAAAACCTATCCGTACATTAAAAATATTCTATGTTTATCTCCGTTATCCAAGCTGCACCTCTACCCAATTTTACCAAAAACCGTTTGGTGGTTTAATCGTTTAAACTTAACTTATAAACTGACTCTCTTTCGCTTTTTAGTAAAGATTAGTCAATTTCTCTATTCGAGTACTTGTAAGAAAGTTACTAAAACCACTCGACTAAAAGTTCACTTGAGTCACATCACTTATCAACAATATCACCGCTTTATTCGCTACTATTTCATTTATTTTACATATTCAGTAATACAAGCGACACTAAAACTACGGAGTCGTGGACCATTATGAAAATTTACTCATTTACATATTTACAAAATAATAAATTTGTCATTTCAAATGTATGTGATAAGATCAACAGAGCTGTCGGGGCAGGACTTTCACTGAAATGCTGCATAGAAATCTTGGACGGATGGTTAAAACGACAGACGGACGGAGCGCATTTATTCAATTGAGTTTTCCTTTAAGATGGAATCTCGGTTTATACAGAAAAATATCTGCAGTCAATACTTAATGTTACGAAGGTCTTTTTTGATAAGCTAGTATTTGACCGCAATCTCACCATGGTAAGAGATGATATGACTGAAGGTGGTACAAGCTTAGATGGGAACTGGCTCTTAAGTGCAGCTGTCGAAACACAACGATAGGTGATGGCGACAGATTTTCAACTTGAGGGTGGTAGCCAGCCAGTTGGCGATTACAAAGTACCCTACCACCGTGCTATGGTTTCCTCAAGATGTTTTCCTTCACCGTAAGCTCAAGCTCATTGCCTCATTGTAGAATTCGCTGCGGTATCCGACGTCATTGCCACTATGCTATCATCGCTTTAAAGTCGGTTGCAATAAGAAATTAATGTATTTTGAAACCTTCCTAGGCTTAGGTACTGTTTCTCAGGTAGCATATATGTTTCTGATAGCTTACATGTGAATACAGTCTCTTTCTTTCAAAATGAGAAAGCATGTAAAGATCCAAGGTAACATAAATTTATCGTCATACCGTGAAACAGGGCATGTTATCTATATATATATATAGATAGCAATTTTACAGACATTCTGTTCTCTCAATTCTTTATGCGATCTCTAACTTGAAGCTGTGTAGCAAAGAATTTATCATCAGCTCAATTTATATTAATTACAGAAAACAAATTGGTATCATTTTATTTTAATGGTTGTAGGAACATTAATTTTGTTAAGTTGAAACTATAATTCGTTCGTAAGAAAGCTAGATTAATTGATTTTACTTTGACAAATTCAGTTGCACAATCGTGTGGCCGCAATCAAAGGTTTGGACTAGGAATTGTTTATTTGTCTGGACATTCTCTAATTTATTGAAATTTAATCAAAGTTATGTTATCTGTCGACTATAAATCAGGAACAACAAACGATCACAGTTCTCTTAACAATTAAAACTGAGACAGTTGGATCAGGAAACTGAACCTTTACGGAAATCTTTAAATCTACCGGTTAGTTGGTTTCTTCTGCTTCTGTTTCTAACATTTCATATAAATTCCAACTAGGAAGTTTCAGTATATAATTTTTTACATAAGTTTGCTTTGTAATACCTGCTGCTCCTACAATAATAGTACACTTGCTTTGTCATAAAAGCTAACAATTATTCATTTTAATAATTTTACAATAAAATGACTTGACATAAAAATCGTAGTTAAACCATGTTTATAAGTTTAAGCTAATTTTTTTTCTAGAAGTAATTCGTTTTAAAAATATTGAAGAAACAAATAGAGTACTTTTTAGTTAAATACAAAGCAATTTTTCTTCCAAATTTCCGTGACAAACCATTCGAATTTTCTCCAACTCATTTCTTCGCCGAAATCGTGTCCAGTCAGATCACACTCTGACCTTAACCGCAACTTATAAATCACTATCATTGAAACGTATTCGTCATTTTTATTCACAAACTTTCACTTCAGAACTTACACCATTTTCCATATCGGTCGATGACAAAAAACTACGGTCCTTATTAGGTGTGAGTGAAAGGGGAACATTGTTTTACTCTTTTGTATAGCTCTGATGGTATACTGATTATGGTAGTAGACTATGTCATCCCGTAAGCTGTCTGTCCAGGTGTAAGTTATAAGTATACTTAATCTTTACTCTGTGCCCTTATATGGTGTTGGGAAAAGTGATTATTAGACTTTAAAGGAGCTAGTGTATTACGTGATGCAATACTAGGAAGTTTTTAGGAAAAGATTTCTTATTCCTATTATCTTGGCTATAATATTATAACAGAAAAATTATGATTGGATGATTTTGTTTTCTTTGCTGGCAATCGTCCTTAAACGTAATCATCAAAAAATAATAAAATTAAATATCTTGAGTAGGGTTGCCATCTCTAAAATCTGACAACACGGACAAGAAACGTGAATACCCCGCATTTTGGAGCTTATATCTCGGACATGTCAACAGAACCTATTTATTTTTTAAAGATAAAGTAAAATAAAAAAAAATGTTTTTACAATTTTAAACTAAATTTAGTCTTCATAAGAATACTTTGAAATCCGGACTACAAATGTCACCCCGTCCGGATGCTCCACGGACGCCCTCTAAACTAGGAGCATTTTTTATATATAATATCTATACATATCCGCAACACAAAATGGTTCACAAGTAAATTGCCGGCCTTTTAAAAAGGAATGCGCTCGTTTCTTGAAGTCCCTAAGTCACAGTCTAAATCCGGGGAAACCCGTCCGTCCGGGTTTCCCCGGATTTAGACCCTGTTTGAGAAATAGAATACGAAAAAGTATATCCATTTCGCTTGAATTTTCTCATTGCCTTATGCACATAGTGACACGAGATGTCACTTTGACATTATGATATACGAATAAAAAGTAATGTAACGACACCGCATTAGGTTAACTTTCTATAGCTATTAAAGCCTGTGTGTGAAACATGCATCTTCATTCATCGTCTTAATATCAAGATGCGTTTTCTCTGAAACTTCTATATCGTTCCATGGAATTAGGTACAAACGAAGGCTTAAAAGTTTCTGTTAGTGAGTTTAATATCTTTTTTATAACAAAATATTGTTTTTTTTTTAAGTATGGTTTAGCTTTTGGGCGTTAGGTATGAAGTTTTGGACTAGGAAAGAAATACTTTTTTTTATTCTGGATAAGCTTGTGTTTGACCACAATCTCACCATGGTAAGTGATGATGACTCGAGTGCAGCTGTCGGAACACACCGATAGGTGCTTGGCGACAGATTTTCAACTTGACGGTGGTAGCCAGCCAGTCGAGTACTACAAAGTACCCTACCACCGTGCTATGGTTTCCTCACGATGTTTTCCTTCATCGAAAGCTCAAGCTCATTGTAGGATTCGAACCCACGACCTTCGTCGCGGTATCCGACGTCACCACCACTGAGCTATCATCGCCTTAATATATACTATTCCTAAGTGGATGTTTATTTTTGTTCTTTTTTAATCTAAAGATACGTATTTCGTAGATATTACAGTGTGAATGTAATGTGTATGATCAACACGTATGTAACTTTTTAAGTGTTCTGTTTATTGAAGAAGCTGTTACTCATTTTGTGAAGAGCATGTTAAACAAGGTGTGAAGATCGACAAGGTCGCAACTTGATATTCAGTTCAATATTATGAATAAATTATTGCACATTTTACAAATATTTTGTAACTTTAAAATTATTATAAAATAAATAAATATCTTCAGACATTTTTCACACACGGCTATCTGATCCCAAACTAAGCAGAGCTTGTAATATGGAAACCAGATGACTGATATACTACATATACTTTTTTTTTTTGTAAATAAACCGGCCCGCCCCCGTGATTATAGTGACTTAATGCTTGGATTGTTCAAAACGCAACCTTTTAAAATTATTTTAAGAATCTTTGGGTAGAACACTGTAAAACAATGTATTTGGAATCTCGCATTCATGAAAAAAGTGAGACAGTCAAACTATTTAGCATCATTTAAAAATAGTAATTTATATCTTAGTATCAAGCGATTCAAGGCAATGATAGCTCAGTGGTAAGTGACGTCGAATACCGCGGCGAAGGTCGTGGGTTCGAATCCTACAATGAGCTTGAGCTTTCGGTGAAGGAAAATATGGTGAGGAAACCATAGCACGGTAGTAGGGTACTTTGTAGTACCCGACTGGCTGGCTACCACCTTCAAGTTGAAAATCTGTCGCCAAACACCTATCGGTGTGTTCCGACAGCTGCACATGAGAGCCAGTTCCCATCTAGGCTTTGTGTGCTTACCATCTTCGGCCACATCATCACTTACAATGGTGAGATTGTGGTCAAACACAAGCCTATCGAGAATAAAAAAAAAAAAAGCACATACTAAAGCATATAACCTAATATTATTATGAAACAAGACCTGCAAACGTATTTACGGTACGTACGTCACAAACTTTGACTTGTCACTTAGACACGAAAGTGGTAACAATATAAATGTCACTTTCGAAAGGCATTTTGTCAAAAGCGCTCGTTAGTTCGCATTATGGCGCGGCGGTCGCAATTACAGAATATGGCCCTGGATGCACTTACAACTATTGTATATTCCATTTGAAAGCTATATAACGATACAAGTGGAAGATTTACAATGGTACCTCTCAATCAGATGAGCCGACGTGCCGACACATCGTTAACATTTCCTCACTAATAAAGTCTTCTGCAGGATATGTTAGAACATCTTTAGATTTTGATTCTAGCTTTCCGCCCCGCGGTTTCACCCGCGATCCCATTTCTCCATTCAAACTTTGGACCATTTCATCCCCTTATGGGATTAAGTAGGGAGAGTAATTCTGATAATAAACATTTTTTTTTTCATACAAACTTTAACCCCTTTTTTACCCCTTTAAAGGGTTGAAATCCAAATATCCTTAAATACGTGTTTTATTATTTAACATTTAGAGGCTAAATGCCAAATTTCATTCATTTCAATCAAAAATGACAGTTTCATACAAACTTTGGACTTCCGTTTCATCCCCTTGGGGGGTGAATTTTGGAAAATCCTTTCTTAGAGGAACCCTACGTCATAATACCTATCTGTGTGCCAAATTTCAACGCAATCCGTTCAGTAGTTTCAGCTGTGCGTTGATAGATCAGTCAGTCAGTCAGTCAGTCAGTCAGTCAGTCAGTCAGTCAGTCAGCCAGTGTGATTATTATAACGTTGGTATGAATTTGCATTTAATTTTGTAAGACGTCAATTTGATAGCATAGTGATACGCGTTATAAAAATATCCTCATTTATAATGACAGCGTATCTCTTCGTTTTCATTATCTGAACCACATCATGTAACTATGGGAACTGTTTATAAATAGAAAACATTATAACATAAATACCTTTATCCGTCGTTTAAGGAAGTATAAATCATAAACGTTGGAATGACAGTTAGTTTTCCAAGTACCTACATTCGATACAAAGGCTACCGCAGTCCCTTGACTTGGTTGTAGTACAGAAGCGTGGGTTCGAGGCGACTCAGTCAAATATACTTACCATAAATTAATAGTTAGGTAACAATTAATCGTGTTCATAAATTATCGAGAGATTATTTCCATTGTTCAATGTTCATATACCTTTTTCTTTTCAGTCCTAAATACGTAAAGTAAAAAACAAAAGAAATAGCGTCCTGCATTCCTAATAATTTGTTTGAACAATTTCAACAAATTTCGACAGTTCGACTAAAGATCTCGTCAATTATATATCCACAAAAGATATATTACAGATTCATCATAAAATTATCTATACTTATGTATTTCAATTTATTTAAAGACTTTAGTGTCCTAACGTATTAAGCATTCGCTAAAAAGGTGTTTTTAAAATCCAACCCTTACGGGGGTTAATAAGGGGTTTTATTTAATACCTATCTTAAAATAAAATAAACATAATGTAAATAATGTCCCAGGTAACTTAAACCCGCAGTGAGGAGCATAGGAGTTATAAATAACTAGCTTCCTTAGAGATTAAAATAAAATATAGCCTTCTAGTTTTCCGCCCCACGGTTTAACCCGCGTTCCCGAAGCGTTCTCATATTTTCCCGGGATAAAAAGTATCCTTTGGCCTTCTCTAAGGTTCCATCTATCTATATCAAATTTCATCTAAATCGGTTTAGTGGTTTAAGCGTGAAGAGGTAACAAATAGACGGACAGACTTTCGCATTTATAATATTAGTATGGATGGATGTTAGACAGTGATAATGTAAGGCTTTCCATTGGTGAAAGAATTTTTAGAATGGATTCAGTGGTTCCAAAAATTACCCCCTGCAAACAAACAAGAACACAAACCTTACCTCTATATTATTGTAATATTAGTAAAGATAACAATAAATCATATCCCAAAGCAATAACCCAGTCTGAAACAACATAGACTTAATTATATTGATAACATCATACAGCGTCGCAGACATTCATATTCAGCAATGCCATTCCGTTCTTGGCAACAAATAAGTTGGGTATCACGAAACAAGCAACTGGCTGGACGCAGTAAACTTGGCTAGCTATAAAACTGATTAGAATAACATGCTAGCTTCCGACCCGCAGTTTTACCCGCATTCGCAAAGGATTTAATACTCATAGGACTTGATTTCCTCGATATAATTATTTTATGATGACTTATCTCAAAAGGGAAAAACGGAACGTCCGTCTGTCAAGACCCTTTTTCTCAGGGACGCGTGGAAGTATCATGTTGAAATTAATATCAAATACTGAGATCTGCAAACCCTAGGATTATGAAAAAATCTAACTTCTAAGTCAAAGCAATCAAAAGAAACGGGCATTTATGCCGCTATTTTTTGACTCTCGCAAGGGAATCAAAACGTATAGAGTACTTCCCGTTGCCCTAGAGTCATCAAATTTGGCAAGCAATATCATGTAGCACAAGTAAATAAATAAATCCGAAAACCATAAATTTGAAATTATATAAAAAAAAAACAACATTATTCGAAACAAAACTGGAAAAAATCTTCGAAAGGGTAAATTATATCGAAATACTGTAGTATAAACCTGACAAGATGGAACGACCGTCCCAAAATAACCAACAAAAATGATCTGTAATGAGATTATATAAAACCTTGAACCTGAATGAATTTCTTTAACCTTAACAATTCCGGTAGTTTCATTAAATTTAAATAACGAGTAGGTTCTCAATGGAGGCTTTAACTTTCTTTCGGTAATGATGCCCTTTCTGTCTCGAGATAAGAGATATTTGCAAATTTTTATCAAGTTGTTCCGTGATGGTAGGTACGTGAGGTAACTGGAATGTCTCATTTTAAATTTAAGAATTATATTAAATAGACAAAAATTATGGTTTATCTGATGTATTTTTGAAATTGCATATGAATTTAAGAAATATGCACTGAGTTTCTTGCCGGAGTCTTCTCAGTTTAAGTGTATTCCGATCCGGTGGTAGAGTCAATTGTAAATGTTCATAAGTGCCATACCAGGGCCTAAACTGAATAAATGAGTTTTGATTTTGATTCCATTTTGAAGTATTTAATATAACTGACATTATTTTTATAACCCTTGCAAATAATGCAAAGATTTAATTGGAAATAAGAGGCCTAGTAAATTGAAGAACCCTTGTTTTTTCTAGTTATGAGAGACACCATCTAGCGAAATCTGCCGTAAAATAAATTTACTCACTTTCAATTAACTAACCTTACCTACTGTCGTTCAGTTTAAGCACCAACTTTTAAAACTATAAACATACCTTAGTAATAGACGGGCGCCAGTCGCCACAGCACATTAATTATTGTTAAAGCAGTTTATATTTTATTACTTTGTGTATTTGTGGAGATGTTATTATTTCCCTATAATGGAGCGGCCATAACCATGTCCAACTAAAAAACAAACTTTTACTAGTCATTTGTTTTAGAAAGGAAAATTAATATCTACGTTTATTTTATTGTCTAGTTCAAAATGACTTCATGACAAATCACTTCATTATGGGCTATTTAGATACAAGTACATAATAAAAATTCGGTCATAAATAAATAATACAAGGTCCGATTCGATAGCATTGTGTGAATTTGCAAGGTTTAAGTTAAATGATTTTGAAATAGTAGTTAAAAGAAATAAAAAAATCCGCCTTTTTATTTTCATTTATATGCAATTTTGCGCACTTAAAAAAAGTAACTCTGCATTTATGAGACTTAATCAATCTGATATAACTTTATATTATGTCATAAAAATTATTTATATCAGTTTGTCATGCATGATTAATAAAAACAGATAAAAAAGTAAAGTGCTCGTTTTCGCTTTGTATTATTGAGAACTTTAAAATGTTTACCGTACGTGTGTACTTGAAAGTTGGTGTTAAATAAAATAAGAATTATTGTCAAGTGATTTAAATATATCAATATTATTTGAAGTTGTCCCATAGGTACATGTAACTAAGAATCTATATATAAAATCAAATCAAAATATTTTATTCAATTGATGACACTTAAGGAACACTTATTGAACGTCATCTTATTGCTATCTTTTAATGTTATTGTTACCACCATTTCCAAAAAGACCTGTCAGGAGAAGATCGAGATACTTACCGATTCTAAAACCCGTGTCTGATCCCGTGACTATCAAAACTGTGGAGAATCAACTTTGAGAAGTCGGACACTAAACTGCATTATGCAGTTTTCTTTGTTCTATCTTTTGCTAGAGAAAAAAGTCAAGACACAGGAATATATATATACCTACATCTGCTTATCTAGTTGTATCATACGTTTCCGTCTACAAGTTCATTTGTCAAATCTTTGCGAGATCTTGTTGAACTGGAATAAATGTATGTGTCATACGCATTCTTGGCAATGACTTTGAAGAACGATTCATATTTCGAAATAAACACCGATTTTTTTTGTTTTAACCAAACATCGCCAAGAATGGTTAAATCTGGTTAAAAAATACGAGTGGTGTATATTGATGTGTGTTAGTATTTTTTTTTCGATAACAGTATATATTTAGTTGTTATCATTATATGTAACTATTTGCAAAATAGGTACAATGTTGGTTCTTTAATGAGGCGATATTCCTCATTACAAAAATGAATTTAGTAATTAATTATTAGAGGCCAGATGGTTTGACTTCGATCCCGTGGAGTGTCGGCAAGCCGTTGGTGTGGGATGCCACTTGTGTCGATACACTTGCGCCACTACACTTGGCTGCGAATGGTGCGGAAAATTAAAATTAAAAAAGTACGCCTGTCCAAATTATCAATTTATGCCTTTTGCGGTTGAGACCATGGGTCCGTGGGGATCTAAAGCTCGTCGTATCGCAAATATTTTATGTAAAAAATTTATCGAGGCCTCGGGTGACCGGCGGGCGGGGAGCTTTTTCCGCCAACGCATCAGCTTGGCCATCCAAAGAGGAAACGCTGCCAGCCTTCTGGGAACCTTGCCGATCGGCAGCAGCGGCAGCCTCGAAGAAGTTTTTTATGTATTATAATTGTACATTTGCTTGTATATTTTGTACATTTGTTGTAAATAAAACCTGTATTAGGAATTCACCATTAGAATGCTACATTATCCCTGAGTAACAAGGCTATATTTTTATCCCGAGAAAAGATGAGATCCCACGGGAATGCGGGTGAAACCGCGGGGGACAGCTAGTCTTTTGATACGATTCGCAGATGAACCACACATAACTAACTCAATGTCAAAGACAAATTAAAATAATTATGCCAAGTCACGTGCCATAAACAATGCGTTAAGTACGTTTCCATCAATGGCAAAGACTAAATAGCATAGATAATTTGACGTAACTTGCACATAATTGGATAATTTATTTACATATTAGTTTGTTTGTGTTGGTAATCAGGTAGGTATTTTAAAAATAATGCGATTTAATTTAATAATGTTCAATTCCTGCAGGACGATTGTGGAACCTATCGACATCGTAATCGATTTTATTTTTAACTGTTGATTGATACAATATACTTATTGGTTTGTATCGAAGCATTTCGAAGTTTTTGGAACGAAGTTCCTTATCGCGCGTTGTGAAAGGGGGCTAGACGGGAAAAAATCTTACGAAAAATTGTCACCGACACTTTTTGCTATAGTAAGCTATTGTATGGCTTGCGCATGTTTCTCTGTCTGTCTGTCTGTCTCTCTCTCTCTCTCTCTTATAGAAAGCAAGCCAGATATTTTCATTTCTATTTATATATAATATATACTCTCTCGACTTATATAACTTCGTTCCATCCGGGTGTCCCTTGACACCTCTCAAGTTTTTTATTTGAAATACTATTTTAGGTATACATACTTAATCAGTGTCACAGATTAATTGTCTACACAACACGAAAAGTCTTAAATCAAACAAATGCTTGGTTTCAACTGTTAATTTTTAATATATCAATAAGGTTTCACAATCATCCTGTTGCTTTCCTACATTGAAAGTTTCAATGAAAATTAATTAGCTATATTAAAATATGTCGACTAGCCTTCATCAGGAAGTTTTAGCGACTTTCCAAAGCATCGTATGCTTTTACCGGGGTATAAATTAAAGTTATCTATTTTTCAATTTTCAACAAAATCCGTTCAGCCATTACCTATCTACACTAATATTATAAAGAGGAAAGATTTTTATTTTTGTATATAACGAATAAACTTAAAAACTAGTGGACCGATTTAAAAAAATCTTTCATCATTAAAAGCTACATTATCCCTGAGTAACATAGGCTATATTTTTTATCCCGGGAAAAGATGACAGATATAAGAGACAGCTATAATAAGATTATTTTGAAAAGCGATTTATTTATGTTATCTAAGAGACCAATAACGCATAAACCTATTATTTTATTTATAGACGCCAACCACCTCTCTATAATAAAACAAAACAAAAACTCGGCTCGAGCTTAAGAAGTGAAACAAGTATTGTTACATCACACGTCCTTGCAAGGCCGCACGGTGGGTGTACTCTGTACTGCATGCGCAAGCGCAGGCGCTCACTCGAGCCGCAAGCAGCTAGGGCTGCCCCGCATAAAGTATTTTTATTGAACTAAAATCATGATTAAATAAGTCGAAGTATATTGCTTTATTCAGTTTATTTTTTACCTTGTGACGTCATATGACAAGGGCGTGAGTTTGAATTCTTCAATGACTTTTAGCTTTCGTTGAAGAAAAATATCGGGAGAAACCATAACTAGACTTTTTATGCATACATTTTCAGCCAAATCATCACACGACACGGGTGTAGAATACCGTAGTAATGAGAGATACAGAGGTTTGAACACCGTAGCTGTTAATGCATTAAATACTATAAGCGTAAGCTATAAAGCTAAAGACATTAAAATACCGAGGTTTATCTATTGACAGTAATTTTAATGTATTTTGAATAACACTCTGTAGAGAGGATAATAACCAGACCTGAATTCGGATAAAACGTTACCAAACAAAATTACTAGGTACTTAAATGCGGTACATTAAAACGTATTATCCTTAATTTTGGTTATTGTGGCAACCCTAACTGAGATGTAACGAGCCGCATGCGTAGGAGACATTATGCACTGTCTTTTGTTGTGTGCAAATCGTGGGAAATGAAGGATAATATAATGAGACGGGTTTATTTTAAGTGCATAGTCTGTCGGCTTATCTTACATGGAAACGTTTTTATAAAGGAAGTCATAAAAAAACATGAGTCAGTTTGAAACATAATTTACTTGAATCAAGATATATGTTTTATTTTGTACTTAACCTAGTGTTTATTTCCTTTTGATATTATTCTAGTTTTGATACCGTTTGTCGTTCTAAAATTATACTAAATTATCAGCAGAGAATTCTATCTACATTTGTACTGTACTGTACATTTTTTAAAGATTTTTGGCTAGGTGTTCAACCCATTTTTTTACTTTTAATATTCTTCTTTTATGTTATAGTCACGTTATATGACCTCGTAGTCCTCGTACTTCACTGTTGCAATTAAATTGATCTTTATTGGACAAAACACCGCCGATATTATTAAACAAAACTTCAAAATGAACTGGTTTAATGAAAACGCAACATCGCAAGTTCCCGCCAAAAAGTCCACTATTACTCCACTAGTACTCCGTAAAAAAAAAGTGTATGAATAAAAAAATATTATAAACTCACTGTTTTTTTTTTAAATTTATTTTAAAAGCTTTAGTTACAAGACTATCAAGCCTAAACCATATCTTGATTGACTTACCAAGTCCACAGATAAGGTATGTCGGCGGTGGCTTGAGCACGGAGCGAGCGTAAGCCCCCCTCACTGTCTCCAGGGCCCGCGGTGCTCCGGCTACCAGCAGCACCCCGGGTGAAACGTATCCAGCGTACCGGAGCTCTGCGGTGGCAGCGGCGAGGGCACCCGCCCACCAGCATTTTGCATTCGCTGCTAGAAAGCTCTGCAAAGAGGAAAATAAATATTTGAAACCACGAGAAGAGATCTATAATTGACTTCGTTTTGAAGAAAAACAGTTTTCGTAACTATCAAAAAACTTCAATGTAGGTAGTTTTTTTGTCAGGTGTTTTTGTAAAGTAAATATTTAAGTTCTTAGATAATATGCACCGTAATGATAATATACTATTTATTTCGATTATTTTATAGTGTTAGATATAAGTTGCACTTCAAGTGAAAGAAATTATAATTAACCGTTTTATTATCTATACAAGATTGCAGATGTTATTTAGGGATTTTTTTTTGTAACATGTACAATATCCACATGATTAAAAAGTCTTACAAATTCAAAACAAGCCAATGGGTAGGCTGAACGCAGTGGACTGGCTTTGCTCCAACAAATTTGAAAAAAAAAAAGAAAACATGCAATGGCTTTGCCGCGATTATTCATAAAAGAAAACAAAGTTGCATACTTCATGGTTTGTCAAACTTGGTCATAACCTACCGGCAGAGTTATATTGTGGAACTCTTGACTTGGTAAACTTTAGATTCTAAATGTAAGTAGCCATAGACACTCGATCAAAGATTAAATCACGGTTACCTTATCACTAAATTAGAACCACGTTGAAGCTACTTGCAACAGTCAGTTAGAAAGTAAAACCATTTGATTGTTGAACTTTTGAACTACTAGATCCTTCCCCGCAATTCCGCCGTATTACCGTTCGGATTCCGACATCCGTAGTCCTTGACCAGCACTTACCATGTGGCATTTTGCAGTTACACAACGATGCTCTTTAAGTCCTGACAAGATAGGTCTGTCTTGCGAAATGAGAGCTGGAGTTAAGGTCGAGACTTGCCCCGTAATTGGGTGATTTGTTTTAATAATTTAATTTGTAGTTTTATCATGTTTATGGGTGTTTTTGTTGACATTTTATGTAATTAAGGTGCGAATGAATGTTTTAACGTTGACAAATTATGGACAAATGGTGGAGTGGTTTTTAATTTTGAAGTTCTTAACTGAACGTAATATATAGTCATATATTTCAATGATCGCAAATATAATTAAAACATTACATAATTATAGATATTATAACCTACACAGAGAGATACGAAAGACTAACATTTAATAGTATTATTTAATTTATCTTTTCCAAGACAGTTGATATTGTTGATATGATTTCTTTGCTACAAGTTATAGCACTAAACTCACTATAAATACACTTTTCTACATCTTTAGATATACAATAGCCTACAATTCTGACTGAATGGTCACGCATTTCTCGACTATCTTGCTGTCATTGTCAAAGAATATCTCCTTATTTATGTGACCATTTATGAACCAGGTATATCTCTACTAGAGAATGGTATATATTCGACGACCATTATAGTTTTATAGCATTTGTTTTTAAGTTGACCTAATTGATGAAACTTATGAAATGATTTCGGGAGAAGAATCTTTAATAAACAATAATTGAGATAATAATCAATGGCATATAATTCCACTAGCTTGGAATGGTATTTTTTTGTTTTTGATAAGCTTGTGTTTGTCCAAAATCACACCATGGTAAATGATGATGTGGCCGAAGGTAGTAAGCACACAAAGCCTAGAAGATAATTATCCATCAAAAAAAATAATTCGCGGACTATGTAAAGTAATGGATAATTATCACAATTTATCTCTTCTAGCTGAGCAGATCGGAAAGTAATCCTGTAAACAGTTGATGGACAGTACCATTAACAGCTCAGCCCGATTGTGTCCGACAGAGAAACTTGTCGACGCAGTTACGAGCAAATTGCCACCTCCAATAATGTGTAGGCTGAGTTTAGCAAAATTTGCTTAAGACCACATTGTCTACATGGATTTTTATATTGTGTATACCTATAAAAACATTTGTCCTGATTGTTTCACCTATCCATGCACAGCAAATCCCGTGAAAAACTTTAAATTATGCACACAGGACATTTAATAACGTAGGCATTCTCTTGGCAAGGGCCTTTATAATCTAAACCCAGAGCGCAATGACAAGAGGGAGAAAAATTGGGGATCGCACTAGTTGGTCCGTGGAGCAAAAACTGGAAAAAAAAATATACTAACGTTTTATTAAAGAATGTAAATACCTCTTAGGCTGAGAGCCATACCTGACAGTATTGCGCATAAACAAGTATATATAGTTTATGTACATTTTATTTAAAAAGTACCTTTAAACCTTATGGTTTTACTTACTAGCTGTCCTCCGCGGTTTCACCCGCGTTCCCGAAGGATTTTATCCTTTCTCGGGATAAAAAGTATCCTATGTGTTATTTCAGGATAAGATCTTCCTGTGTGCCAAGTTTCATCAAAATCCGATCAGTCGTTTTTGCGTAAAAGAGTAACAAACATCCATCCATCTAAACATTCACATTTATAATATTAGCGGGCTTAGTAGGATAGTTTATGTTCCCAAACATACTGCTATAAAACTCCGACATAATAGATTTAACATGTCGATCTACCCCTTAAGCAGATAAACAATAAACAAAGAACGGACCGGCAAACATTTTGTTGCATTACGATCGCAATATTTTAGTGAATGGCCGCTACGCCTTAATACTATGCAGATTAGAATTTTCTTGGGTGTGAATTAAGTAAGCCTTTGTGAAAGTGGGCGTCTGGGGTGTTCACTTGTGATACGTTATAGCCCAAGGTGGTAATAATTACCATGTCGCATTATGGTTTCTCATAAAAGTTTATTACCGACAAATGAAAATTTATATACATATGTATTATAAACCTATAGTTAATGTTTGGGTTACCCATATTCTTACTCTACATAGATTATACTATGTTTGGGTGAATACGAATAAAAATTTCAATACTAGTTGACCTAATAACTTCTACTCAAGAGACGTACAAGTATGGTTGGTGTGGAGCCAACATTTGCTTCAAAAATTGTTGGTGCCGATATTACCACAATTTACATTGACTTTGTTACTACTTTATTTTTTATGTCACTAGTGACAACGAGGCAGGCGGGTCACCTGATGGTAAGTGACTACCGTCGCCTATAGACATTAGCAATACCAGGGGGATTGCCAATGTGTTGTACACCTTATTACAATGCCTTAAGGGCAAGGGCTACTGGCTCTCAAGTGCAACTGCCGGAACACACCAACAGGTGCTTGGCGACAGATTTTCAACTTGAGGGTGGTAGCCAGCCAGTCGAGTACCACATAGAACCCTACCACCGTGCAAAACTACTTGCTCATTATAGTTTAATTACAATAACACCCTTTTTATATCTCATATTATATTTTTAACGATACCTACATCCTTTTTTTTTTTCAACATAAAAAATACATGTGAGATTGTTCGGCTATCATTAATGATGAGGCCAACCAGAGGTGATCAAGAGTATCGATTACAATTGTAGTTTTTATACTCACAATCAGTCAATAATAGAACCTTACAATATTTACCATACAAACACGGGCCATAAAAAACTGTAGATATGTGAATACACTTTATTTGAACGTAGCTACATGATCCATGTCTTCATGTATATATTTAATTACCTACTAATGTATTTAAAACCACCTAAGGGTTCCGTACAAATATTTTTTTAGAGTTTTTTTTATTACCTATTAGCGGCAACAGAAATACATCATCCGTGAAAATTTCAACTGTCTAGTTATTACGGTTTATGAGATACAGCCTGGTGACAGACAGACGGACGGGCAGACATACAAAATATTAGGGAACTTATGACATTATAATTTTGATGCAATCTGAAATTGATAGTTTTTATATTGTGTAAGTTTTTACTATGAATACCTATAATTGTAAAAGTAATCAATATTTTTTAAGTTTTATAAGTTGCACGCTACATATTTTAGCAATACATGTTGGACCTGTTATGTACTTTTACATCTTTTACTACCATGTGTTAAGCAAATAAAATTTTATCATTTATCAAACGGACAGCAGAGTCTTAGTAATAGGGTTTTTGTTTTTACCCTTTGGGTACCGAACCCTAAAAACTGATCAAATGACTTACTATATAGGTAATACAAATAATGATAATTTAACAACTCAGTAGATAGCGTTACCTTGCATGTTTTTGTTGATCATTTTAGATCGACTGTCCCATCCGCGAGCCAAAGGATAAAAGATTGAGTGGCGTCAAAAGCCGCGGTGTTGTCGCCGAAGAAACAATATTACGGTGGTTTGTACGTTGTAGTTCTAGTTAGTATACTACTGGCTAGCTACCACCTATTCCGGTAGCTGCAATAGACAGCCAGGCTATAGGCTTTACGTTCCGTCATCCATCAATATGCTGTCATCATAAATACTCGAGAAGTCACCAATTTATATTTACGGAGATGTTTGGTAAGTATAAGCCCTGTATTTCTCTCTCCTTTTGAAATCAATGAACTGGAATTCATTAAATAACTAGCTGCTAATAAAAGTTACTAACATAAATTAGTCATAGCCAATTAATCTTCTGTTTTATTTTTCACGTTGACCTTATAACGTGTTACTTCAAGAATGTCCAACCCGTTTAATGACTGGTTTAACAGAAATAGACGGCATATGGCCTGATTACACCTGCAAGCCAGATGCAATGCTGACCTTATGCTCCATGGTTATTCTAGTACTCAATGAATTTTACATGAAGTCACAACTTGGTATTCTTTTGGAGGACTTCAAAGGTCTCCTTATGTGTGCAGATTGCTCAAAATTATTTACCTTCCTTAGTTATATCCGTGTATTTGAAATTTGATCTAGCTTTACAGTTTACCATAGTCCTACTAGATTCATATAGCAGTAAGATGAGATTATTCGACCTGATAAATAATTTCATCACCTTAGTCGTTTAGATAGAGTTCTAATTTACTTGAATCAAGCCTTAAAGCTTCTTTATATTTTGACTCACCACGTGGAGCCAATATTAGAATTATAATAGAATATAAATAGAAGAAATCTTTATGCAGTAAGAAAGGTCATCAAACTAATGGATGGTATTTACAAACGTTGTTTTCAAATTAAAGATTGACTCTTCCAATTTTTTGTACCATCGTTGAATCATAAAAAACAACGAGAGTTATAAGTACTAGTGCATTTAATGAAACAAGTTTAGACATGTAAGACAGGTAAACCACAACTTGATGTCATCTAAGTTCAGGTTCTTCGACCTCATGATGTCATACCACTGATGCCTGACATCAACTTAATACAATATGCTTTTAGAATATTACATTGAGGTTTGGCTTTAGTCACGATACGGCAATGCGAAATTCGTTATGATAAAGTCATTTTGTTCAGTATTTTGGGTAAACAAGGTTAACTCGCATAGTTATTCATTAACATCTAAGTATGATGTGTTTATTTAAGCTGTCCTAGCTCAGGGGTTAACGTACCTAGCTTAGATACTAAGCCCAATTGCATCTAAATTTTAAAGTATATAGTACATTTCTCACTAGGATTTTTGTGGTGGCAAACATCAGAGGTAAACCTGCGTAACCAAAAATTTTTATAAAAGGCTTTTGTCCATTAATTCGCATTCAATTGTTTTCCACTCGAAGGTACGTAAGTCCGGGACTCCACCAAAGCTGAGCGGAGACGAGCGGAGCGGAGATGTTTTGCTCCGCTCGGCTCCGGTCAGCTTTGGTGGAGTCGCAGCCTAAGTGTTAGTTTCTATGGACAAAGCCTAGGACAGCTTGTTTTATAATACTACTGCAACAGGTAGTATTAACAATAGATTTCATCGTGAAGGAGGTAGCAAGCAAAATGACAACATCCATTTAGACAATATCCTTCCTGCTTGCCGAGAAATATTTGTAATACATGTATTTATGATTACTAAACTATATGAATTGGTGTTTATGTTTATTATAGTTTTGTACCAAATATTCTGACATTTTATCATGAACTTGGCATTCCTATGCCACATAATCAACCGATTAAAAATATATCAAAGAAATGAGAACAAACATTCACAGATAAGTTTGTTAAACAGCATAACGATGTAACTAACATTACAGGTGCTTTAAAAGACTTAAGCATATAAAATTACACGTAAATACGTAATGAAGTCTTGGCACGGGAACAGTATCTGCACTCACACGGGAATCACCAGCAGACCATAACAATGTTACGTTTGTCTTCATGTACCTACATATGTCGGAGTATTGCACACTTTTAAGATGGGAGCAGAGATATTGTGATTTCCCACACTTCAGTTCCGAGTTTTTACGGTTAATTGAACCAATTGTTATATAAATAAAGTATGGATTGTTTGTTATGTTGACGGGTTAAAGGAGCAATGTGTGATATTGCATCGATATTTTACTTTGTACTTATGTAATTTAAATGTTTCGTATATCTTGAAAATCTGTATCGAATAATGTATCTTTTTTAAGCAGTTTAACGTTTCGTTTCCTTTTTGCATCACTTACTTATTATTATTATTTAAAAAAACTGCATCATCACGATGTTAATATAAGAATACTTTTAATTTCTTTCTAGAGAGTTCTTTGTTAGCAATTTCTTAGATCGATACTAAAGATACAGATTTATTTTCAGGTAGCAATCTTAGGTTGGTATTGAAATCACACCTTTGGTTTCTTAAATCGACGAATTGTTAAGCGTTCGTTCCAGCCATTTCTTTTTCACTTCCGCCCCTCGACGGTCGCGTCGACACGTGTCGCTAAAAACCATACCGCTGTCGCTTTTTTCTAAATTTAATTTTACTACAAACTAAAATTGCCAGAACTTTAATGGCACTTTCGGTGAGTGAGATTTACGTTTTATTATTTCCGCCTGATGAAATCTGAATGCCAAATGCAGGAAGCGAATTGATATTAAAGATTTTTTTGCTTTGGCTAATCAAACGCATTTTAGATGTGGCTACTATTTCCCACCACCTTTGCTTTCTCATTAGTGTAAGAGTTAGTACAGTTTATAAAAATCTGTATATCCTCTTATTCTTTATTAAACGTATTTATTGCTTACATTCAATTATACACCTTTACAGTTTTCAATAAGAGAAATTTTCCACCACCTACAAAAATAAATCTACATTTATACAATCAATTCAATATCAAAAAGTGTTGTGTTAAGCTTACGCGGTTGTGTATTTCATAAATTCAATCATAAATTGCAAGGGACGTTTATGTAAATATTAACATGAAATAATGCTAGGTGCATGTAAGGCTATAAAGGAAGTGCTAAATGTCTTTATAAATCGATTTATGACTGGTTTTCAGCGGCGAACTGGATTTTGCTGCGTCTTTGGTGGCATTAGAAATTGGTGATAGCTAAATTTTAAGGAAACGTTTGGTCCATAAGAATGTTTCTCTATTTGAATCTCTAATTAGATTGTAATTCAAACTCAAAGTAGCTTTATTAAATTAACCTATTACAAGTATTTTTTAAATCGTCACTTCACTTAATCGTCAAAACATGGAATGCGTTTATCATGCTCTTTTCGGATTAATAGTAGCTTGTATCCTTTACCAGGTCCCAGGATAATTCTCTGCTACAAACACAACTTTTAAAACGGTAAATTCAAAGGTTAGATTCCCATTTATGACTTTAATATGGACCTCAAATTCTTCACTTAACTTTATACAGGCCTAGCCTATTCAATTATATATGTAACTCAAATGAAATTTAACTCCATTGCCTCTATACGCTGGATGAAATCACTTAGATAGTTGCTTCAGTTCACATACGTTTACTACTTAAAGATGACAATAAAGGGACATCAAAACACGGTCGTCGTTTCAAATGACATTATTTACAATGACTCTCATTGAGATTTACGATCTAAAGTTACGCAAGTGCATTGGCCGGTACAGAATTGAATAAGTCATACTAAATCGTCACAAACCAAATAACTGCATAGAATTACATCCCCAGCGGCTTCATCCGCGTTCCCGAAGTATCTTATGTTTCCCCAGATAAAAAGTATCTTGTTTTATTTAAGGATAATATGATCTACCTGTATGCCAAGTTTCATTAAAATCCGTCTAGTATATTTTGCGTGAAACAGTAAACAAACAGTTTTACATCCATCTTCACAAAACTTTCACGTTTATCACTTTAAGTCTTGTGGTATTGGGGTGAATGGCCAATAAAAATGTCAAAATTCCAGAAAATCAGAGCTAAATTCGATGAAGCATAATAGTCATATCCTAAGTCAGTGGAATTCCTTATATTTTGTTAGTATATATTACGTACATACTTATGCATTAAGTATACTTTTTTGAACGTGTCGTTTTTTTACTAAAATAACTTACTAGCCAACAAACTTTCAGGCGCTTAAATATGTCATTTTAATGTATAAACTGTAAATATCTCACAATTTATTGCTGTGTCAATAAACGTGACCCTTGTACAGATCAATTGCTATTTATTGTTTAAAGGTTATATACCCTATTATATATTAAACAATACTGTGCTCGCTTATGTAATTGGTGAGGTAATAAAATAGTGGGACACATGCATTGTCGTACCGTAACAGGTCAAAAAGGTCTTAGACCCCTGTTAGATACCAGGTTTTGAGACATCATAGGAAATTATCATAGAATATAATATTAAAGGTTTACCTAGGAAAATGTAGCTTCTAGCATTTGGGATGACCTTTTTCTACCACTAAGGTGACAAACACGGTGGTAGGGTACTTTGTAGTACTCGACTGACTGGCTACAACCCTCAAGTTGAAAATCTGTCGCCAAGCACCTGTTGGTGTGTTCCGGCAATCGCACTTAAGAGCCAGTTCGCCTTTAAGGCATTGTAATAAGGTGTACAACACATTGGCAATTCTCCTGGTATTGCTAATGTCTATAGGCGACGGTAGTCACTTACCATCAGATGACCCGCCTGCCTCGTTGTCACTTGTGACATAAAAAAAAAAAAGTACCTATATTGCAGCCTAGCAGTAAGCCTGATGGTAAGCGGATTATAATGTAGCCTCCTATATCTTTAATTTTTTTTAGAATCGTATCAGTAGTTTCTGGGATTACCGCCTAATCCAAACTCAAAGAAATTTCTGATTATAATATTAGTGTAGAATCATTAGAGCTTTGGCTCGCGGATGAAGCGGTCGACAAAAGGACCTAAAATAAAATCCAATCGCGGTTAAAGTTATTGATTATAACAATAATTTTATTAGTTTTTACTCTTATATTATTAGGTACCAAATAATAATTTTAAGAATTATTCTAATTACTCACTAAGCCTGGAAACTTTCAAATAATTCCATACCTGAAACAAATAAATAATAAATCGTTATTACCTGCTTTGCATTAAATAAATATTATTGCGCCCTGTTTTTATTATTCTTGTAATAGTGTAGTTAAATAGAAACTAGTTGAAAATATATGAATCATCAAATAATCATATTTCACCATTTCTTACACAATCTTTCTTACACGTCTATCGTCTCAATCTATTTCACTATTTCATCCTTCTTCTATGTGCCAATTAAAATTACCATATTTGTGAAAACTAGTGAAAAGGCACGCGTGTTAGGTAGGTACATTTAAAAAAAACGTTCGAGGCTTACAGCTTACAGTAGTCGCATTATGATGAGTAAGTAACAACTGACATCTCACCTTGACAATAAATACCATACAGGTTGTACCTACTAACCTCTCAGAAAAGAGGTGGTAACATCTGACAGCCAACTCTACCACCGCGCGCCTTTAGTCAATTAATTAATTTTGAGTTTGAGGCTGTATGGGCTGAAATCCTTTGCCTGCACTACAATAGATAAAATAAAAATACGCACGCACCTACGCCCCTATTTACGAAGTCACTCCTACAGATTGCAAGAAAACGAGAGGAAAGATGTTAGACATCAAAAAGAAAACTTGGCTGAAATGCGTTGATTACAGGCATCATATACAAGCCGGCGATATATAGATTCAATATTTTGAATTGTTTGATTCAGATTGTTAATTTCTTAAAGTAGTTCATTGCTCCGAAAACATGCTACAAATATAACCCTAGAAAGCGAATGAAAACTTATCAATGACTTCATATAAATGTTAGCAGTAAAGGAACATGACCATAATTTAGAGACGGCATTCTCAATTCAATATTACTCCAATATTACAGTTCGTAGGAAGTGTTTGTTTTCACCGCTTAAATGGTTAGGTCAAGTCAAGTATATAATAGGAACTACTATTGATATCTAGTAGGCAGTGATTTTAGTTGATGGAAATTATAGTCTTTGATATAATTACGAAGAAAGTGAGCCTACAATGAGCTTGAGCACGGTAGTAGGGTACTTTGTAGTACCCGCTTGAGAGCCAATTTTCCGTCTAGGCTTTGTGTGCTTACCAACTTCGGTCACATCATTACTTACCATGGTGAGATTGTGGCCAAATACAAGCTTATCCAGAATAAAAAAAGAAGATGCGCTTGAGTTCGTGTTCTGAGTGTTTCATTTTAGAACCAGTTAACTTCTAGGATATTGGGAATTCCTGTGGTAGATTGATATTTACGAGGATTTCATAGGCAACTGTTGTTACTAAGCATTTTAGACATCAGGTGTATGAGTGGCTAAGTTTAAGCTGTTTTAGTGGCTTATGCTTATTTTTATTACTAGGAGGCTTTAATGGATATTAAAATCTTGGAGATGTGCTTTAATAATTGATACTTTTAAAATATCCAAACACTAACAAGTATAATTTTTATTAAATATTTTTTATTACCATTCTAATAAAAAGAAGCTGATTTGATATGTCAACATTCCTAACATCAAATATTAACTAACATATCGCAATTCATATTTGTTTTATAATACATTAAACAATAGATAACATCAACAAATTACTAAAACAGGGTCACAAGTGTCACAACTCACAAGTTGCAATCGTTTTGAACTAAGGTCGAAGGTTAACTCGGTAACTCGATACATCGATATTGTGTATCGATACCATATCGAATCGATATCGACGTAACGAGACCGCATATTTCCTACTGATATAATTGATATAGCACGATTAGCTATTAGGTAGGAGGATGTAAAACATAATAGCTTTTATATCAGCATAATAAGATTGAAAATGGTGTTTAGGTACCTGTTTATATGTGTACCATAATAGAGTTCAGAGGTGATAGGTTATATAATGAATAGATGCAATAATGTTGATTGTTCTCGGCGTACATACTGTTATTTAGAATGACGAATTAGTTCTTAGTAGTTATACACACTTGTGCAAGATTTAACAAGCTTTGTCAAATCAAATCAATATAAATATCATTTCACTTAACTTATAAGTGACCCGCCTGCATACAAGATCGAGAGTTTGTGTATATGATTGTTACTCAATAACGATAAATAAATTAAATTTGGCACATAAATAAAATATACCTTAAAGTAAAACAAATGCATATCAAGACTAGATTAAATTATCTATCTTATAACGTGTGATAGTTTATAGCAATGTTTGTAAAACCGAGGTTTTAAGAGCCTTGACTTGCTATGTGATGTTCGATATTGACGGATATAATTTTTAAAACTAATAGTCCGTTCCATATGTATTGGCAATAAAGGTCACTGATTATCATGGTACAGGTTAGTATGGCATCAGGCGATAAGTTTGTATGGCGAGCGACAGGTTTAGGTGAACATGGTAAAGGACAGTCAATGACCTTTATTGCCAATCCTGGAACGGACTATATGCAGGCTTTACTACACTTGGTTAATTTAGCGGTTTGACAGGTTTTTTTTTATTCTGGATAAGCTTGTGTTTGATCACAATCTCACCATGGTAAGTGATGATGTGGCCGAAGGTGGTAAGCACACAAAGCCTAGATGGGAACTGGTTCTCAAGTGCAGCTATCGGAACACACCGATAGGTGCTTGGCGACAGATTTTCAACTTGAGGGTGGTAGCCAGCCAGACTGGTACTACAGAGTACATTCGCCGCGGTATCCGACGTTACCACCACTACTAGACTTGGATTTAAAAATATCACTTATTGAAGACGTAAATATCTCGGGATCGTGACAAAAACAGCGGAACACAAGTTAGTCGTCCACATATTTTACTGTACGCACGTACAGACTGTGTGTATCGTATACCTTTTAATGTATATGATACCGATAAAGTTAAGACAGCTGAATTACGAGTGCAAACGTTGATCGGACATGATTCTGATAGATCAATCGATATAATGATATCGATTTCACAAGCGGCTAGTTGCATGAATTATTTGTGTGTGTATTTATAAATTATATAAATTATACAAGACGTCGTTATTTAATAGCTGATCGTTTGATAAAACTACAGATATTTTTCAATGGTAATAAGTAATCTAATAAAATGTTAACTGTGATATACAGGCGGACGGACCAACTTAGACAACTATTACGGTTCATGCTAGCACTTCACTTGGCTATTTGCTTTTGCGTATTTATATTCGTTTTATTCGTCAAATTTTTCCACCACAATCTATACTTCTATACTAATATTATAAAGAGGTAAAGTTTGTGAGTTTGTAGGGGGTAATCTCTGGATCTACTAAACCGATTTTGAAATTTCTTTTTCCAACAGAAAGCCATGTTATTTCTGAGTGTCATAGGCTTATTTTATCCCGGGATACCGCGGGGGACAGCTAGTTCATGATAAAACGTAGATTGTAATGTGTAGTTTCAGTAGTTTGCGTATTTAATTTTGACTATTTGGCTCCATTGATGCGCGCCGAAAAACAGACAGCGGTGCGGTAACACGTGTTATATGTCGTAATTGTCAAATAGAGCTAATGTTTTGTCAAATATACCACATTGCATTATTTGTCAAATATCACAAATAGCCTGTGGTGGAGTGCCAGCATCAAGTATTCAATTTATCTATCATCATATATAGTTCCGCCCCACGATTTTACCCATATTCCCGGGATAACAAGTGGTCCATAACACTCTCCGGCCCATAGACACACCAACAACCAAACACACACATTGGGCTTAATTCGTAAGTGAAAAAACACCAAAGAAATATTTTATTAACCTACTACGAGTAGGTACTAGCTCAAACTATACAAATCTTCCTGCTTACAAACAATATAAACGTGTGCTAACATTGTAATAAAAATAGTTAAGTATCCACTTGTAGACCATTTAATAAACCTCAAGTAAGACAAGCAAGTGGGTCGAGAGACGCAATAAATATAATTTACCTAGCTATTGTATCATCGGTAATCGAACAACAATTGGCTGTGATGATGACCATTTATAGGCTGCGAATATAATAAAAGACATATTCAGGATGGTGGATGAAGTCAAGAAATATGTGAATTAACACCTAAAAAGCATATTCCAGTGTACCAAGGTCGGAATCCTTGTGTTTTTTATAGTTGTCCCTTTGGGTATTTTGAAATATTAACTGACTGGCAAGATCGTTTTTGCTATAGGGTGTGGAATGGATTACAGTTAGTTAAACAAATAATATTTTATTAAAATTAGATTTTAAATGCGTTATAGTAGAATTCAAATTTGCGTAAACGACAATCAATCCTGTAACGTTAAAATAAATAAACCTGCCAAACATCTCAATAGCCCTACAAATTGATATGTCTCGTGGAACAGCGCCGGCAACTCATCCAATAAATTCTCCAATTCCAACCAATAGTGCTACATCACTAGCGAAAAAGCCAATTGGTTCGTTGGGTTCGTCTATTGCCGATAAATAACTACAGTAATCAGAATCTGTCTCGACATTTACTTCGCTGTCGAGGGAAGTTCTTGTACTTTCACTTTTGCACACCACTTAGAAACCACCACTTGGAAATAAGGATTGCATTTGGATCTAACCTTAAAATTATATCGAACCACGATCGCACACGGAAGTTCCAAAATTTCAAGAGGTTCCTTTTAATAAAGGGTTGTTTTTATTAAATTCCCGAGGCGTTGAACAAGGGGATCGCGGGCAAATCAGCGGAGCAGAAAGCTAAGAAGTAAATTTTTTTTTAATAAAATATCTGCCTATTTTTTTAATGAATACATTCCTTTGACAACAACTATTCTTTCATGAATCAACTGTCTATAGGTATTTTCGAAATCATTGCAGAATCATTTCTAAATTCAATCGAGTTCCAGTATTAAGAGCGCTCTCCAGTCCAATCGTTTGGAACAAGCCAGCCGATTGCTCTGATAACGTGTTATTGCTAACAGGAGTGCAGACGCAATCACTGTTGACCTCGTGTGTACCAGTATTTGCTACTAGTTTGCCGATATTGATGTCCTCAATATGCTATGGTAATGTCTATTAAATTTCTCTCCATTTGTTTTGAAAATATGAACTAGGAATAGGTTAGACATGATGAATAATATTCCCTAAATTACAGTTGAAGTTTGTTTGATATTTTGATTATTTGCTCTTTTGTTTATTTTAGTTTGAGACATACATAGTTTCTGGAACGTACGACTGCATAACTACAAGTACCACCGGTTGTCAGGTATTCGTTGGTAAAGGTGTCTAGGGTGGAACTTTGTAGGTAATAAATTGCGTTCAACTTTAACGAGACGCAATTTGAAAATGGTATATATACATATAACTATTTTCATGAGGTAACAAGTAGTATTAAGTCGGCTGAAATTTGGTTTTTGGAAATGTCAGACTCTCGATTCTCAGTATGATCTTATTTTTAACACCATGACGACATAATAGTTTAGGTAAAAGGAATACAGGAACAGCACCAAAAATTATGGACATACAAATAATTTTCTATAAAACACATTTAAGTCGAAAAGATTTAAGATTTATTTTACACTAATGCAATGATGGAAAGGTAGCCAATGATAGCTCAAGACGTCGAAAGCCGTAGCGAAGGTCCTCGGTCTGAATCCTATGATGAACTTGAATTTTTGGCGAAACCAAACACCGTGAGGAAACCTAACACGATGGTAGGATATTTTGTAGTACCTAGTAAAAGCCAGGCACTTCTAGTTGAAAATCTATTTCCTTCCATGCACCAACTGGTGTACGACAACTGCACTCATCCAGTCCCCTTCTAGGCTTTATATGCTGACCATTTTTGGCTACATCTTTTACTTTCTAAAGTAAAAAAAAGACATATAAATCACCTGCTACCGCCTACCTATAGCTGTCGATGAGAAACTGCTGGTTAATAAAATCAGTCAGGCTGTCCACAGAAGCACCTAATATTATTACTCGTCCCTTCGCATCCCTTGGGTGACGTTTGTATGTTATGGAGCTTCCTTTATTGATAAAATACATATTTTTCTTCTTGTAGTTCAGTTCAATGACTTGTATTTAATTTAGATTACTATTTGACTACTATCTCATTTAATCAACATCAGAGTTAAACTTGGTAATACAGAGATTTTCTACTACTCTGGTTTCTTTACGACGTTTTCTTCCGAAAAAAGCTCGAGCTCATCAAGTGTAGGAATGAATTCTACGACATTCTTCTTCATATCACTAGAAATTCTTCAATCATCGCCTTTGATATTATCTTCAAGCAGCAATCATGATCATCAACCTAAGTGAAGCGGCACGTGACTCTAACAATGAGGATAATTAAAGACATTGTTTACAACTAGGCCCAACTTAAGGTCATTTTGGGTCAAAAATGTTGGGCCCAAAGAAAGATCCTATTATGAAACTATTGTTTAACGAGCATTGTAATAAATAACCTACATGACTTTTCCAATTCAGTTGTGAGCAGAATAATCGACAGGTCTATAAAATTTAAGAACCAAAAATGTTCCCAAAAGCTTCAATAAAACACTTTCTAGGCCATTATTTGAATATAATAAATGTAGTTAACATAACAAAAGACCACATAAATATCGCCATAAATAATAAAACTAAACTCACGCCTCATCTAATATTTTCTAACGATAGCTCTTAACTCAAGCATGGCTTTGGCCACTACCCAAAATACCCTGACCTACCTCCCCCTTCTGAGTGAAAGCTGATCATGTTACATGATTCATGTAACAGTGGAGTTATATTAGAGGATGCCAAGGATCAACTGGTTCTGGTCATGTTATTTGCAGGGGTGCACCCTATCTGTCAAACACAGAACTCGCTAAGTGACTAATGTACTGAACCCTCCGGTTTGTGAAGATTTTTGGGATAGACGTATCAGGTCCTTAAGGTATTGATTGAGTACTGGCATGTAGAAATTTTCAAAAAATCATTCGCATTCGAATTTATTACAGTTTGCCATTTCTAACATGATATATGTTTATGTTTAAAGAACTTTATTCTCATAAGAATACATTAGATTCACTTACATGAGAAAATTACAATCTAAGTTATATCTAAGGTTAAACGCGCAGCGCTTACAAAATCTACACAATAAAAATAAAAATAAAAGCAGGTAGACAAACAATATTATGACACTATACCAATATTATAAATGTGAAAGTGTTTGTTAGTTTGTCTGTATTCCTCAAAGCAATAGAACAACGTGATTTTTTCCTGCGAACGCACGAAGACTTCGAGGAAGCTTGTAATGAAAATTTAGTTCAGTCAACATTTACAATGGCGATAAATCTGTTGTCAAATAAACTAACTGAATCTCAGTATCTCTTTCTATTACAAAACATAAGAGAGG
The DNA here is from genome assembly GCA_951361185.1 of Ochropacha duplaris. Classification (NCBI taxonomy): domain Eukaryota; kingdom Metazoa; phylum Arthropoda; class Insecta; order Lepidoptera; family Drepanidae; genus Ochropacha; species Ochropacha duplaris. The sequence goes on along the minus strand of OX592696.1, from coordinate 11,586,426 downwards.
GACAGAAGAATTGTAGTCCTGTCCTGTCAAAGTAATTAAATTGCTATCATATATGACAAAGGCATAGATTAAGTTGACAGGTGTAAAGGTCCATCCTTTTCTTATGTTTTTTTTGGTAGAAAGGAGTTGGAAAATTTTAGAAACCTCAAAGAAATGGAACTCAAAGAGATTTTTAAACATTTCACTAGTTAAAGGTTCACGGAACAATAGATATGCGCATTCGATATACATTACCTTTCACGTATAAATATACAGTATCCGTAGTAATTAATTTTGCATGCTAAAACGTTAAGGGACTTTCATTGGACTTCCTTGGATTCCACTATAATTTTAGACTTCGTGATTCTTATAACAATGGAGTAAAGAACAAAATGGAATGGACAATGATTTGGTTAACCGTAAAACTTAAGTTGTAACTTCGGTGAAACTTGTTGACGGCTGTCATTTGTGTCAGAAGTCAGACCCATGTCAGAACAAGTCAAAAGGTGTCAGAAATCGCTACCAACGTCGGTTGATCGCAAATGAGGCCAAGCTTACAATTGCTGGTAAAAAAATGGCTATTATCTAAGCTATTTTTTAAATATTTTTTTCACAAGTCTCCTAGCTTTGGAAGCTACAGATAAAAAACAATTACATTAACCTTGAATATAACCAATCAAAATATAAGCTGTCATAAAATACAAATTAATATGACTCGAGTATAATTTATAATTCAACATGTTATGTTGATTACAAAGTATGCGCAAGTGTAAGCTTCAAAACGATTGCTTCACCAAATAAATGACCTTATTTGCACACTTTTACTGGACACCAAGTGTACACGGATTAAGTACAATGTCAGCTACTTCATTGAGGCAATGGAAATGTAGTTTTATGCAAATAAGGCAAGTTTTACTTTCTTTGTAGCATAAGTCATAATATGTAAGCGGTAATTTCATACTTTTACTGCGATTTGCCATGTTACTACTTATTTGCATTATGACAATAAAATTATTAAGTTTATTTATTTAACCTAATGTATTTTTTGAAATAAAAAAACGAATAAAATAATGTTCAGTTCGCACTTGTTCGTTTTGAGTTGTTTTTTTTAATTTAGGATAAGCTTGTGTTTGACCGCAATCTGACCATGTTAAGTGATGATGTGGCCAAAGGTGGTAAGCTCACAAAGCCTAGATGCTGATTGGTGATAGACTTTCAACTTGAGGGTGGTAGCCAGCCAGTCGGGTACTACAAAGTAACCTACCACCACCGTGCTATGGTTTCCTCACGATGTTTTTCTTTAACGAAAGCTCAAGCTCATTGTAGGGTTCGAACGCACGACTTTCGCCACAATATCCGACGTCACTAGCACTGAGCTATCATCGCCTCAATGTTATTGATATTTTGTCTAAAAAAACTCAAAACTTATATTTGTATATAAGTATGTTCGTTTATCAAAGCTGTACCAATATTAATCAAGGCTAACTTTCCATTTTAACTTAATTAATATTTTACCGTTAAACCTTTAAAAAGTGCTAAAGTTGAAAGTGCATTTATGGCCTATCGTTTTCAAGTAGAAATCAAGTGCTCGTAAAAAGTCCACATAACGTGAGTGTGTCACTGCTGCACATGCATCGCTGCGGTTGACCGCCAATGTGGAGGCCTTTATAAACTTGTTAATGAAACTTAGCACATACTGGACATTAATGTGTTTTGTGGGAGGTATGCATGTATATGTATGTACGCAGCTGTCATTTAACAAGAAATGTGATGAAACTGTAGTGTAAACTGAATTTATAACCGTAATTTTTTGAGACAGGATACTTTTGTTTACAATCCATTTGAGAGTTATGCAATGGCAAAAATAACATGATTTTCGATTGCGTCTTTGACAAATACTATGAAAAACAAACGTATATTTGCAGCTCATTAAATAAAACTTCTGAAATGGCGATGGGCTGGTCACACTATCCGTGGAGCAGACAAATGGAGCAAAGTTGTAAGCATGTGGTACCCCAGAGAAGGGAAAAGAAGACAGGGAAGACAACTGATAAGATGGGATGACGAGATCACTGCAATTGCAGGCAGAATATGGACTAGAATTGCACAAGATAGAGAGAAATGGAAACGGTTGGAGGAGGCCTTTGCAAAAGGCACACAGATTAGATTTTGGATAGAAAAGGAAATAAGAGTATTAATTATCTACTTAAATTATAATCTGAAAAGAGGCTTAGAAAAAAAAGTTATTATAATCAATAACTTGCCACTGTGTACATCCTTACACTGTGTGTGGTCCGACTTACATGGCCGGATTGTTGTTTTATCCCTTAAACGAAACGGTTGTCCGTAAGAAATCGCTTTAGTAATAATTATATTTGTCACCTAGCTTCAAGGCATTTAAAAAGTTCGGCAACGCATTGTCACCCTGATCGTTGCTAATGTCTATAGGCGACAGTAGTCACTTACCATCAGGTGACCCGCATTGTTCAGACTACTGACATAAAAAAAAACTTCTATTTCCTGTATTGCCATGTGGTGTACAAATTAAGGTAAGTAAATTTATTTGATGTTAATTTTGGGTTAGCATAATATCATAACAGATTATTTTCTCTTATTTCTCAACAGTCCAGAGCCGTATTTGGTCGATCTACCTGAACACTTAATCAAATTATCCACTTATACTTCTTGTATCATAAGATATTGTATAACAATTTTCAGTTTTAAACTATAATACAAATATCCCAGTATGTAAAACGCAGTCCCATAAAAATGCAATAAAATAAACTCAAAAGTGCAACACTGTATCGGCAAAACTCTGTGTAATGTTGACATTGTGTTCGTTTCGTTTACGCTTGGACAATGGCTCTCAAACTTTTTATTTCATTTTCAGAAATCATCATCATTATAGTTACGAAGTTATGCTACTCCCTACTATCCTACTGATATTATAAATGTGAGTTTGTATGATTGGATGTTTGTTCCTCAATCACGCAAAAACGGCTAAATGGATTTTAATGCAACTTGGCACACAGGTAGATCATATACTGGAATAAAACACAATATACTTTTTATCTCGGGAAAAGATAAGATCTTTTGGGAACGCGGGTGAAACCGCGGGGCGGTTTAACATATTTATCATTAAAATTACTTATAATCCTGAAAATCTAATATTATAGTAGTTTGTTTCGGGAGCTGCATTTTTTAAACCAGATCCCTTCTTGTGCTTATCACTTTTGGGTACATCATCACTTTGATAAAACTTATTGAGGAACTTATTATTACAAAATGTCATCCCAATTTCCATTTAATGCAGTTTTAAACCAAATGGTCATTAAAAAGTTTGAGAAACTCGATGTAACAACAGAAGCTAAAGCTTGGCAAGTTGGCTATCACAATGGACTCCATTCTTGTGGATACTTAAATGGGTTGTTTTCGCTTTGAAGTCTTGATGGTAAGAAATTTTCTGCGGTTATTGGAAACTCGAAATTTGGAATTGAAATACCTAACACTACCTACATAACGGAATGTTTGTGTGCTCTGCGATTGTTGAGAGAATGTCTTATAACCGGGTTAAGAAAAGGTTGCGGTTTCATTTAAATGAGATTAATATTTTTATTGGTTAATATCAGCCAATGCGCGAATGAAAATATTTCAATGAATATTGATTCAATGGGCGGTTATATCTTTTTTATTGGTCATAATTGTCAAACACTTAAAGTGAAAGAGTACCTGTACAATATTTACACATTTTTAAACGTTCTTCTCAATTGTAGTATCGGAAGTATACTTACTACAACTGAGAAGAACAGGTGGTATTTTAATATCCCAATTTAAACTGCGCAAAACTATTAAAATTTGATTCATACTTTAATAATTAACTTATTTATAAATACATAATCTCAAGGGTTGTAGTACCTATATTAAATTCTTTCACTTCCTATTTTATTGATGCATAATAAATCTGTCTTAAACAGTTAGCGTGGCACCCCGCCGTGCCAACCCCATTATGAGCAAAGGCGCAACCCCCAAAATTTCACGAGCAATTATTATAAAATTTGACAAGTCAGCCGGGCATTAAACGTCCATAAGAAATAAGGGTTGCTGGAGTAGGAGCATTATTAATTTAGAAAAAATAATCAATCAGGGGTACAAGTAGGAGTTTAAATTTTTGTGTTATATTTTGGTTCAATTTGTTTCTTTAAGTGTAATCTGTTATTTGTTACTGTACCTTTCAATAGGGGAAAGATAAAAGAATACTTCTTAAAAATATCTTAAGAATTGAATATATTTACTTAAAATTTAAATTTTTATTACTTGAATTCTCATGCTTCTAAGCTAAATTGTTAAAATTGCTAAATTAAAAACCTTAGTTATTTTGTGTTATAAATCTATGTACCTACCTAATTTAATATTATTGTAGTTGTGAGCGACGACCGCCTACACAGATATAATAAGCCCACGAGGCTTCCGTGCGGGCTCTTTAGTTTGTAATATTTTTTTGTAATTTTTTATATGGAAAATAAATTAAAAAAAAAAAAAAAAAAGCTAGTACTTAGTTTTTGAGTAAAACCTTATGACTTGACGGACTCGAGAGTTTTCTTATGAGGTTAAAAGGAATTATCTTTATAGGATCTAAGATATTATCTTAAAATACACGGTATTCCTTTTACGATAAGAAAACCTATAAAGCTTTTCTACCCTTGACAATCTCAAGTCCTTATTTTGGTTCAATGTATATACTTAATATAAGTATTACCAATTCATTAAATCATTATATTTTTAATATAAGAATATTTTTTTTAATACAAACTAACTTTTGAATCCCCAAAAATAAATCAATATGTCTAGACACAAACTCTACATATAAAATTCACCGTCGCTATCAATTTACAACTTGTAGCAAAACTAAAAGAAGTTAGTTGACAGCTTCTAAGTGACATAGTTAATTACTCAGCACTTCCTAACTTGTCGGACGGTTTCGCATACTAGGCATTAAGGGCGGATCCAGCTTTCCAGTCAGAGGGGATTAAAGATTTTAATAAATAGCATTCACATTTGATGTTGTAAGTAAAAGGTTACTAGAAGTTGTATAATGTGGGAATCGTCGCTCATCGGTTATTGCTGAAAATCAGCGCTGCAGACATTAGGTTCGTCCTAAGTCTCAGTATTATGCTGAGCAATGACCCATATTTCTGCGCACATACGACGCACAAATCTCCAACAATATTGTTTAGTTTGTTTTGTACTTTATTATTTTTTCTTTTTGTTGCTATGTATTTGGTTTGCGTCGAATGGTGCGCATTAATAAAATATATTTCTTTCTTTCTTCTTTCTAATTAAGCACTACTATAAATATACAAGACGTGAGTAACATCGTAACGTAAACTGCCACACTTTTTCCTAATCCCTTATAGTGCAAGTGTTTTTTTTTTTGCGGTCTGAGGGACCATAGACACCCTTACGCGGACCTTTCGGTGAGCGCTTAGGACTCTCAACCGAGTTGCAAATTTTAGACTGACCGCCATAGATATAATTGTTGATCGAAGCTGACCGCTGAGGGCGCTCCAGTTGGGGCACAAACCTCTCGCTAGTTTTATAGTACTGCATATCGACATATACTTATAGACTTATCGACAGTACTACAACACTAGCGAAAGGATGCACGATCCACGATGTCTTCGTGGATGGCACTACCTATAGAATTCAAATAAAATAAAAAAACTTACGGGAGTCGTGGAGCCTAATATTCCACAATACAGTATCTAATTTAAATACACTATTTCACCTTTCTGTCACTACAACCTGAGTTACTATCGCTTCTGACCACTATGTGTATGGTAATTGATCAAACTATGGTGTAGTAGGTCAGCTACATACAACCAACATATTGTATTATCTATGGTAATGTATCGATATCATGTGAAAGTAAACTCTGTGATAAATACAGTCACCAAAGGGTTCACCTTGAATACCTAATAATAATATTTTCAACACACTTGCTCATAAATTAGCTCTTATTTCACCGCAATTAGGCACGTAATGACACCTATAATCAAACTGTGACTTTTTCATTACTATTATTCACAACGTGAGTTATAATAGTAGATTGTATCATAAGGGAGCAAAATAATATTTTTAAGAGATGGATTCTAGTCAGTAGAATCCTGAACGTAGCGAGGGATTCAAAGTGCGTCGCTCGAGCCAAAAATATATTTGCACCCGGTGCAAAAAAAAAAAATGGCCGATCCGATATTTTTTTGTATTTATTTCTATACAAGTGTGTTGAAAAACGTCGTATGATACTCGTGTGTATTCATGATTACCGTCCTCGGCTCTCTTATGCGCCTCAGCCGTAATGACCAACTTTACACACTTATACCATAATCTACTATTATGTCCTGGGACTTTTCATACACGGCCATCATAGCGTATCCCTTTAAACTAATCAGAGTAGGTTCTATGGAAAACAGATAAAAGAAATACATCTTTATTTTGTTTAAATACTTAAATAGATAATTAACACAGACTCAGGACAAAAAAACATGTTCATCCTACATAAATTTTTGTCGTGGATTGGAATCGAATCCTTGACCTTTGGTGTGATATGTAGTATAATTTTACCAACAAGAAGGTTTAGGTTATGAATAATTGCATTAATATGAAGGGAACTGAGCAGTGATAGTTTTAGTAAAAACCCTTCTTCACATAAGTAAAAAAAAGTGTTGATAGTTAACCCAAACAGCATTCGCTCTTCAAAAATGGCACAAGAATTCCACAGTAACGAGCATATAAATAACGTATCTGATATTTCAATATCACAACTAATTACAATATCTCAACACTCGACATTTTTGGTAGTTTTGGATCATGTGAAGTGCATCCGTCGCTACCGGTGACGCGAAAGAGGTCAAAGTTTTGAACCTACCTGCCACGGAGCTCTTATACTAGACCTTATAATATCATGATTGCGATGCAAAAAACTATGAACCGTTTAGTTTGTTTGTTATTGCAACCTTCTAATCATTCAATCGTCTAGCCATTTCGTATAAAAAATGTTTTATATTCAAATAATTCACGCTTAGATCTGATAACGGGCGGTATAATGAGTGAGTGTCGGTGAACACGCGATACTCTCGTCGTTCTGTTAAATTACACGTTTTTAACTGCAGTTTAGTTAACAGCCACGTACTTATTAGCGAGAGGGTTAACTTGTTATTTTAACAGATTAACGAGTTTACTTTGAGTATATATATTTCAGCATGTGCACTTTCGTTTGCGACAAATTTGATGTGATTGTAAATCTTTTACCTACGATCTATGAATCAGAGTAGCGTAAAGTCTTTTGAAGCCTAAATGATTTATATCGTTGTCCGAGGTTTTTTTGAAAAAAAATCCTCGGCAATGATATTAAGTAAAAAGGTGTAGTTTATAAGCGCTCCAAAACCAGGAGACTAAAAAGCTAATTAGCCTGTGTCCCGCCCGTCGCCGGCATCAAATCAATCAAATCAAAACTAATTTATTCAGTTTAGGCCCTTACTCTACCACCGGACTGAGAAAACTCCGGCAAGAAACTTAACGAGATACTTCACAATTTACCGAGTGAAATTAAAAGTATAAGTGACCCAAAGCAACCGAAAATGCCATTTTGTTTTATGAGATATCATAATGTAGTGTGGACATTTCAATATTAAGTTATTTATGTGTACGTTAGAGTGTCAGGGGGTTAACAATATTTGCTGACCTTTTATATGCCTTGGAGGCAACTGGATCTAAAGTGTAACAGAAACAAAATTGGGTTAGCTTGGAGACAGATTTTCAATAAAGGGCAGTAAGGCAAGCACTGTATACATAATTCCACACCATGGAAACCTATCTTAATACTTTATAAATAACTCAGTATATCTATACTAATCTATACTTCTATACTAATATTATAAAGTTTGTGAGTTTGTGAGGTTGTAGGGGGTAATCTCTGGATCTACGGAACTGATTTTGAAAATTATTTTCCTAATAATAAGCCACGGTATTTTTAAATATCATAGGCTATATTTTTATCCCGGGAAAATAGAAGTTCCCACGGAAACGCGGGTGAAACCCCGCAGGACAGCTAGTTGGAAATATATGCAGAAACAATTTATAGCACTTTTATATCACCTACAGTTGTATATTGGCCACCTAGACGCGGGGCGGTGAGTGGGCGGACCTGCAACTCCTGCAAGATACATTGCCCGTATTCACTATGCTATGCAACTGATGATTCTATTTCATTTTATTACCGCACGCGTTGCATTTTCAATACAACCCTTGTATAACTAGCTTTATATTTGTTTGTAAATTAATGATTTTATGTAAGTAACAGAATATTTTGGTAGAAACCTACCGAGTTTTCTTTTAGGTTTCGTCGTTATCTAAACTTTATCAGTTAAAATTAAATTAGGGCTTTCTGATGTACGTAAATAGGGTCCAGTAGTAGGGTATTGAGTTGAGACTAGATTCGGTATTTAGAATAGTCACTTGATAGGTAATAGGGGTTAAAAATATCCAGAAATTGGCGTACTTAAGTATATTTTTAACAGACTCTGAAAAAGTAAACAAAAAAGTTGCGCTTAGAAAAGATTAGAATTTTACAAAGTCTCAATGTTTCTACCCAACTTTACAAAATTATAAATATCTCGGAATATAGCCTACATATTGTTTACCATAATCAAATAAAGTATCACACATGTAATTCTTATGAAATAAAACATAACATTCATCTGCATAAACGCTTTTATAACACATGATTGGTGTTGCTCTTCTTGCCACTTTTTCATAATACATGAACAGAACGGATCTCACTTTCGTCTGTAACCTTTACTCCGAGCACACCCTGGGGCTCTAACGTAATAATATTATCACACACGCAATCTTACTATCTCTGTACTAAGCATTCATTTGTAAAGTTCACTTTTAAAAATTACCGATCAAATGGAGGCAATAAAAAAGCTTTTACAATAAAATTAAATCATCAAAATATGAGAATTGTTTAAAAAAATATCTAGAACCCGATTACAGAACCACCTACCGGTTCCAATTATGAATCTAAACCATTCAGGGACACCCACAAACATTTCATCATAATTATAATCGATCTTACGGTTTAGGAGGAGTTCAGTGACATTTTTTTTATAATTCTGGATAAGCTCACCATGGTAAGTGATGATGTGGCCGAAGGTGGTAAGCACACAAAGCCTAGATGGGAACTGGCTCTCAAGTGCAGCTGTCGGAACACACCGATAGGTGCTTGGCGATAGATTTTCAACTTGAGGGTGGTAGCCAGCCAGTCGGGTACTACAAAGTACCCTACCACCGTGCTATGGTTTCCTCACGATTTTCTTAAGAAGAGATAAATATTAATCAGCTTTATTGACCAGAGGCCATTCCGCTACATTTGAAGCTTCAGATATGCTTAACATCCGACTTAACTATTACTAAATAAGTCATTATCAGCAAAATAAATCATCCAAAAAATGTACAGAAATAGTTGGGTGTCTCAAATCGACTGCACGCAAGCAATCGGTGCACTTTGCAATAAACATCTACTGTATACAGAGTCGACAAGTTATTGGCGCTACACTGTAGCTTTAAAATAGCTTATTGCTGCTTTACATGCTGTTAGCAATTGCTATGCAGTTTCGCATAATATAGAAGCTCAAAGCTAACTTCAAAGGCACGCGACCAAATTGTCACAAAAATGTGCTTGTTTAAAAAACTGACTCTGGAGTTCTATTTTTGAACTACACTTCATTTTAAAATAGAACTACAGAGTTTCTTTAAAAAACAAATGAGTATCAAGCATTTTAAGGAGTGAGGCAATTTATTTCATCCTAATTAACCTAGTTAAGAATCTTTGTAATCGTTGTAGGTAAATATCCATTTCAATCCCACTCAAAAACCTACATTTCAATAATAGAATATTTTTTATGGTATTATGTGTCATATGACCGATTTAGTCACCAAATATTAGCTAATTGTGTAATTTGAATGGTTGCAAAAACCGTGGGACGCTGTCACAGTTAATTTTTGCAAGCATTTATTCAAATTTTTTAGTGGGTTAGCTGTTAGCTTAGTACGTTTGGGCCAAATTTCGCAATTGAATTTTAAAGCAGTTCCACTCAACTGCCTGGGCTGAAATTTTGCACACATTTTTGGTGTTGATAACAATACAATAATTATTATCAACTAATTGACTACTGGCATGCGTTGCAATGTTTATATCTGAAATATTCTCGGGGTCGCGCACAACAACATCTCTACTATTATAAATGCGAAAGTAACTCTATATGTCTGTTACCTTTTCACGCCTAGACCGCTAAGGGATGGATACACCATACCTATAATCAGCTGTTATCACATACCACATTTTAATTAAAAAAATTAAAAAAAATATATCGATTTTTATCCTACTATAATCCTACTAATATTATAAATGTGAAAGTTTGGATGGATGGATATATGTTTGTTACTCATTTACGCCAGAACGGCTGAACGGATCTGTATGAAATTCGGCATAGAGATAGATTATAGTCTGGAAGCACATAGGCTACTTTTTATCCCGGGAATAGATAAGATCCCTCGGGAACGCGGGCGAAACCGCGGGGAAACAGCTGGTAAATAATAAAAATAACACGTACCTACTTAATATTATAAACGATAAAACCAATATTATTCATAACTTTATAAAGCAACGATGAAATATGTTTATAATCATCACATACAGTAGCGCTGTAACGGCAAATCTAAATCACAATGCATTTACCATCGAGCGAAAATAATCGTAGTTATCAACGTAAACCAGCTCTTATTATCAGCATAAAAGTTATTATTACTTTTGACTCTAGAATAGTAAAACTAGTGTTTTATTACTTAGTGCATTAAAATTAATGAACTCATAAAATTCTATATTGCATAGCATAGCAGTGCTTCACTTGGGCTTTTTTAGCTCGGATGCTAAAGGACATAGCAGAAGTGAAATGAAACGCTCTCTTAGGCATAAGCTGGCTTAAAAAAAGCCACCACCTCGGGCTGAGGAGAGCTCTTCGCGGATCATATAATATTATGGCAATCCTGGTATAGCAAATAGGAGGTCATTTCCACTTATCATTAGGTAGATCGTCAGTTGGCTTGGTAAAATTTTGTCATACATGAAATATTAATATCCTAGAAAATTCTTCATACACTACACGGAGATCCTAAACTAAGCAGAGTTTTTACTATGGTAACCAGATCATGATCAGATGGTGTCATGCGAGCAAATGTTTGTCCTACAAGTGGAACCCTCGGCCTGTGGCCTAACAGGTGACTTTATCCAACCATCCACGCGGTCCACAAAAACGATCCAAAATTAGAAACACTTCTGCCAACATTATGACTTCGACGCTATGGCTAAAGTTCTACATAACCTACCTTTATTGAGGTCTTATTGTGACTAAATCCTACGTGGGTTCTAATTTATAAAACTAGTTCTTTTTCTTTATGTATCTATACATTTGGGATCTACAACAACATTTACATGTTAAGTGCGGACGAAAAATTTCCTACTAGCTTTTAAAAAGTGATGATTTTGGTACTGCCATAATCATTTCTGTACTGTACGCAATGATTACAGAGCTGAAGGTATCAGTTAATGATGTCACAGTTCACTTTGTTGTGTACAATTATATACTGTGTATAATTTGTACCGTCGGTGGTCGCGTCGTGACTCGCCGAGAGCTTTCTATCACAGGGCTTGTCCTTACTGCATTATGCGTTACGGTATGGCGGTAGTAATTATGGTTTCTTTGCGTTGATATAACTTTTAATTTACTAGAGATTTATTATACGGGCTAGGTATATTGAGGAAGCCTATCTTGAATTAGTCAGGCTTAATGTAAGAACAACTCTGAATTCTCGAAAATAGTTTATCTCAAAATATCCAACCCAGCATCTGAAATTGTGAGCAGAATTCATGTAATGAACAATGTCTCATGAATTTATACTATTTGCATAGTATTCAAAGGGACATCATGGCATGCTGCGATAGAGGACGGAGAGTTTTTTTTTTAACTAGAAAGTGCTTGTTTATGAACAACTTTGATGGTTTTTAAGATAGTGAGGGACCTTCTTGCTTGGATTCCTAATTCCTGAGGGCCATGTACTTCCCTCACAGGTGTAGCATCTTTACACATGTAGAACACCTTACATAGTAGTTCAAGGTTAGATCAGTTTTACCAAGGTAAAATTGTTAAATTGAAAAGCAATAAACTGCTTTTGGGTTTAAATGTTTTACCTTATTAAAACCGCTGGTTATTTTTATGATTAAATCGTTCTATGGGAATTCCGCGTTTTATAATGCAGTGTTTTAAGTAAATCTGTACCACTCATATGTACCGTAATGATATGTAGAAAGGTTTCGCGAGCCGATCGTCCTTGAGTCGCGCGCCCATTTCGTACCGGTCGCGGTCGCTGACCGTGAGTGCGAGCTTGCAACGGCGAATGTTATGATATTCGTGAGAATTCGCAAGATTTTTTTTTTAAATTCTGGATAAGCTTTTGTTTGACCACAATCTCACCATGGTAAGTGATGATGTGGCCGAAGGTGGTAAGCACACAAAACCTAGATGGGAACTGGCTCTCAAGTGCAGCTGTCGGAACACACCGACAGATGCTTAATGACGGATTTCAACTTGAGGGTGGTAGCCAGCCAATCGGGTACTACAAAGTACCCTACCACCGTGCTATGGTTTCCTCGCGATGTTTCCTAGGATTCAACCTTCGCCACGATATCCAACATCACTACCACTGAGCTATCATCGCCTATATTTGACAGGGGCGGTATTTCTTTGAAAGTATATTTGAATTGCTTTTTTTAGGTTTACTAGAATTATCTTAAAAAGTCTTATTTTAGTACTTATGAGAAATTGGTCAAAACTCTTATTACAATTCGACCATGACTAGGTGAACCAAGTCTAGACTATTATCATGATAAATTACAAATCGTAACTAGGTATCTATTAGCTGTCGTGAAGTTGAACTAAATATATTGTTGTTTTTGCAATAAACTTAATTGATAATTATTAACATAAACGACTGCCAATTAAACTTTAATTGAAAATAAAATGCTTGTAATATACTGGGTGTCTGTATATCATTAAACGATGAAAAGCTTATTTAAGTGCTTTAATATTTACAAGTATTAATGTATCAAATTAAATAAATTACAACATCATAATTGCAAATGGAATACGCGCGTTTAATATTAATAATAATGACTAAAAACAAGCTATAAATGAACGCAACGTCTTGATTGACAGATGCAATATAAGCTGCTAACTTGTTCACAACGTGCCGCTTTTATAACACGAATTTTATTTTTTATTTTTTTGTCTGAGCAAAAAACATTAAATAAAAATTCAAGTCATCATGATAGCAATAAAACTATTCAATTTTTTAATCTTGTCCTTACTAAACTAAAGTGAGATGATTTAATTATTCTGCGCTAATATCCTACTAATATTATAAGTGTGAAAGTTTGTATGTTTAGATGTTGGATGTTTGTTACTCGATCACGCAAAAACTACTCAACAGATTTTGATGAAACTTGGCACACATGTACCTAGATCATACTTTTTATCCTGGGAAGAGATAAGATCCCTCGGTACAGCTATCAAGGAATATAGGATCTTAACTGTTACAACTTTATTGCGATAAATATATCTACTCAACGAAAGACTAAAATACCTACAAACCTGCCATATTGGTTACGTTTGATCCTACATTAAATTATGGCTCTATGCATAGTTTTCATATTTGCCCATCCGTCAATTAGTTATTTTTTTATTCTGGATAAGCTTGTGTTTGACCACAATCTCACCATCGTAAGTGATGATGTGGCCGAAGGTGATAAGCACACAAAGCCTAGATGGGAACTGGCTCTCAAGTGCAGCTGTCGGAACACACCGATAGGTGCTTGGCGACAGATTTTCAACTTGAGGGTGGTAGCCAGCCAGTCGGGTACTACAAGGTACCCTACCACCATGCTGTGAAACCACAGCATGGTGGTAGGGTAAATTCAATGTCTTATTCGACATTTACCGAAAAACAAGGAGAAGAATATCTTAAAAATGTTAATTTCAATTGATTTCCATCATGTATTTCGACTCGGTGGGACTGTAATAGTCCTAAGTCAATATATGGAGCGTTCACTTATAATAATTACAACTATTTACAACCATTACATTTAAATATTACGACGGCAACAAATATATCATGAATGACAAGTGGATATTGGTTTTTGTTAAATTATTAACTCGCAGGTACTCAGATAGATGCAAAAACCAGTTGACTGCAGCATTATGATTTATTGATGCTGTTTCCGTTTGTTAAACGTTTCATTGTGGTTTCAATGAACGCGTCTTTTAGTTAGCCAACTTGTCATCTCACAAGTTCGATAATTACATCATCTTTCTAATTTATAAACTCACTAGCTTCCCCCCCCCGCGGTTTCACCTGCGATCCCGTTCCCCCGTTGTGAATTTCGGAGAATCCTTGGTGGATACCTACGTCATAATAACTATCTGCGTGCCATCCAAAACAGATGATTTTGCAATATAGCTACGAAATAAGATTTAATCTGGTTACAAAATAGTCAAATCAATTATATATCAAATTAAACAACGAAATAGAAGCTTTATTTAACAAAGAACTACTACGTTTTTTGCACTTATTTAAATTTAATCGGAACAATGGCGTGATTGCTAAACATCGTGAAATGCTTCTTACTTTATGAAGTTCTTAACAAAGTCTGTGAATCTGTTTCAGCAACCAAATTACTATTGTCGCAAGTACATCATTTAATTATTTGCCATCACTAGTTTCCACAATATGCAAAGTAGAAATGCTGCTATGCGCGGACAAAAGCACCTTAGTTTTAGCCTAAGGAAAAAGCATTCAGGTGATGATAGCTCAGTGGCAGTGACGTGGGATACCGCGGCGATGGTCGTGAGTTCGAATCCTACAATGAGCTTGAGCTTTCGGTGAAGGAATACATCGTATTCGTGAGGAAACCATAGCACGGTGTTCCGACAGCTGCACTTTTGAGAGCCAGTTCCCATCTAGGCTTTGTGTGCTTACCACCTTCGGCCACATCATCACTTACCATACTGAGATTGCGGTCAAACACAAGCTTATCCTAAAGTAAAAAAAAAATGCAACTTTTAAATTTTTGCAGGCCCTTTACATGCACCCTGAGAGAGTTTTTGCGATAATATGCTCCATCCTCGGACCTTCATAGGTAATTCGGTGTCCAAACGTGGATAAGGTTATCTTTGACTACAGTTTTACTGGGTGCTGCTGAAGCTCACCTGGTTTTTTTTATGTCACAAGTGACAACGAGGCAGGCGGGTCACCTGATGGTAAGTGAACACCGTGGCCTATAGACATTGGCAAGACCAGGGGATTGTTAATGTGTTGTACACTTTATTACAATGCCTTAAAGGCGAACTGGCTCTCAAGTACAATTGCCAATAGCCAGTCGGGTACTACAAAGTACCCTAGCACCGTGCTGTGCTTTCTTCTCGATGTTTTCCTTCACTGAAAGCTCAAGCTCATTGTAGTATTCGAACCCACGACCTTCGCCCTGGTATCCGACGTCACTTACCACTGAGCTGTCATCGCCTTAAAATTACCCTACTACCGTGCTATGGTTTTGTACGATATTTCCTACAGAAAGAAGTAAGTAGACTCACTACTAGATCCTGCAGAAGCCCCGACAAAAATAACACAATATATTCGTCAATTTGGACGACCGTATGTTACACTTACAAATGGTCTCCGTAAACTAAGACATGAAAATCTTGTTGCATTCATGATAAATTACCGACGACAGTGTAAATTGTAATAATTAATGTTACTTATATATCGGTTGTAGAAAGCGGTTTATTGCTGAGTTAACAGTGTGATTGATTGATTCAGTAATTAGTATATCGTTTCTTGAAACAAATTGAAAGGAAGAGAAGGCACAGGAAATTAGCTTTACATTAGAAATTAATTGCCCAAATGATCGCGAAGAAAAATTAATTGTTTCATTCCTTCTAGCTAAATAATTTTAGGTGAGTAATATTGAATGCAAAGACGAAGGTCGTATTGAAATCATATACCGACTTTGAACTCGATAATGAAAAACATCATGAAGAAACCATAAGGTGCCATTTATATAGGCATTGTTGACAATAAATTGGTAATTCCCTTGGTATTTCTTATGTCCATAGACAATGGTAGTTACTTACTATCAGGTAATACGCAGACCAGAGTAAAAAAAACCAAGAGTACCTTACTGCTTCAAATAAATCTGTCTCAAAGCACTTATTGGTGTGTTCCGGCAGCTGCATTTGAAGTATTTTATTCTAGGTTTTATATGTTTGCTACCATCTCAATCACCTTATTACTTGTATGTAATAGAGAGACGTAGTCAAACGTAGTAACTGTAAAGGCATCATTACCTTTTGAAATATTTTGGGCAATTTTTGCACAAAAAATTAATAGCCAGTTTCAACTTCCGTCGTACCAGATGTCCTCCCCACCACTGGTATTACCACAAATGGCTATCTTAACCTTCTTAACATTTCCACAAATGAGAGCTTCATTTCCTCAACATAATGCGGCAATCTGCACCAAAGCGTCCAGATCATCAATCAGACTTTCGGAATTTGCGTGCGAACCTCACAATCAGGTCACAAATTACCACAAACTAAAAAAGGCACAAATTAATCATCGCATACGAGCGATTACAACCCCATTTCCTTATAGCGGAAGTGTTAAAACAGCGTAACACAATGTTGGTATTGCCGTGGCTTATCGTAATAGATACAAATATGAAACTTAAGTAAAAAGTTTATAATGCTTTAGTAATTGTTTGTTTGGGTTATTCACTTTTTTCTCCGGCGGGTCTGGTGTTGTGATTGTTGAAATAGAAACTCTTTCTTTTTATATTCAAACTAGTTGTTCTTCGCGGTTTCATCTGCGATCGCGAGGGAACTCTTTAGGGGTTAAGTTTTTAATAATCCTGTCTTAGCGGATAACTTTCTATTAAAAATCTTACTGCCAAATATGAAGTTTGTAGCATTTAATCTTTTCGAGATTTTGTCATTAATCGTTGAGTGGTATTTCACTTGTGTATCGTTAACTTTAGATCTGGAAGTGAATGAATTACTTACCCTCTTCACATTAAGGTAAATATTTGGATAATTTTTAATACCACTACGAACCCAAACAAAAAAAACTTCCTGCTCTACAATTTAAAAAAAACTTCATGAGAATGTCTACAATGCTGAAAATCGGCGTTGTGGTTTTACCGCAGCGTTATGCTGAGCTCAGGCCTTTTTTGACATCACTGCGCGCTGGCTATCTGCATATACTATTATTCTCATTATGTGTTATTTTCTTGTCATTGTCTTGTTTTCGATGTGTATATTGGAACGAAGTTCCTTATCACGCGTTGTGAATTGTGAAAGGGGGCTAGACGGAAAAAATTCTCACGAAAATCACCGACACTTTAATTCGGTGTTTTTGTGTCGGTGACAAAAGTCACCGACCGCTGTGCGGCGTGCGCATGTTTCTCTGTCTCTCTCTCTCTCTCTCTCTCTCTCTCTCTCTCTCTCTCTCTCTCTTATAGAAAGCAAGCCAGATATTTTCATTTCTATTTATATATCTATATATATTTACGAACGAAGTTATATAAGTCGAGAGAGTATATATAAAATATAGAAATGTTTTTTTTATATATATATATATTCTCTCGACTAATATAACTTCGTTCCATCCGGGTGTCCCTTGACACCTCTCAAGTTTTTTTATGTTTGTTGTGTGCAGTTGTGTCAGAATAAATGTTTTCTTTTTTTCTTTCTTTCTTTCTAGGTTATTCTCACCACTATACATAACAATTGTTTTATCGCGTTTGCAAAGATCTTTATCGTCTAACGTTATAGTGTTGCTTCCGTTTTCTAACCAATGCTATAATATTCCGTGGAGATTGCGTTATTTTGTATTGTGCTAGAAAAATATAATTTGAATTTAAATTTTAGCGTTTATGATATGTGAGGTTTAATAAATAGTATAATTAGGTTTATTATAATAGTAATATTAATATAGAAAAATATAAAGGAAAGAAATATCTTGATCTGGCACACGAGGTTATTGACACTATCAACGTGGCAACTCTTGCACCGATAGTTGTTTCCACGCATGGCTAATTGCCCAAATCCTCAGCAAACTTCTTAAGAGGCTCGCGTCAGATGGCTACATCAAGGCAGTGCTCCTGGCGATGACATGAGGAGATTTAGTGTAGAAATTAGGAACTTCAAACCTTGGAGCCATAACAACCAGTAGCAGTACCTCCAATTCCCTATATCCTACCTAGAAGGACCCTGTTCTAGGTAGGATATAGGGAATTGGAGGTCTCCGAAAAATAATATACAATCATTGTTTCGCTGCACACAAAGAAATTTAAATATAAAGTCTTTGGCTGCACATGCCTACCGTTTATAATATGATTATTATGAAATGAATCGATGAATAAGAAGCGAAAACTCAAACACAAAAGACATTATTTTTGCTAGAATAAACAAATCAAACGCGTAATAAGATTTGTAACGGAATTAAATAAATCAATTTGATATATTTCAGTATTACGTCCGACCCTCCATGTTTTCAGGTAATATTAATCATAATTTTTATATTAAAGTCACAGATAAGGCTATACGTTTAATATCAAGGTGTTTGAAATCACGATAGAATTCTAGATAGCACGACGCCCTGTGCGGTGCAGTTGCATGCTGTGAGACCTTCAGGTTATGAAAAGCTATTATTCAATAACAAAAGTAATACTAGTCATATTAATAACAACAGGGAATATATTATCTTTCAAATATTATAAAGCGGAAAGATTTGTACGTATGTGTGTATGTAACGAATAAACTCAAAAACTAGTGGGCTGATTTCAAAAATTCTTTCTTCTAGAGCTAGTTGCCCCTTTGCTGGCTGAGCGTGTTATACGCCCCCATTTTCCCGATGACTCTGTAATAGTCATCTAGATCAACAATAAAAAAAAGAAACAAATGACTATGGTCTAAACTTTTATAGCTTTTCTAGCTTCTCTGCACTTGCATCTCAATGGCGAAGTGTCACGTGAATCAATAAACATACCTATGTAACTTTCAATTGAAAATATTACGGGTTTAGTTACGAAAAATGCCTTGCTCAGTCTTCTACTAGCCTACTTCTCAGTTGTATCTCAGTGTAGTCCAAACCGGTGAGTTTTGTATTTAAAATACTTTTCTATATTCTTATCAACTAGATAAAATATATCCCGGCTCTTCTCAGCAAAAGCAACCGTCCGAACCGTGCATTAGAGTCTGACAGCTTATTAGTGCCTATGAAGGCCTATTTGGATGAATAAAAATTTAATTTCATATCTCCTTCCTACCTACTTGCGCAATACAAACAACCTAAACATTGTCTTATTAGTAGAACTGCCTCTTAATTATCCTACAGTGACCTTTAAAACAATGATGCTCATCAGTGCCTCATGCAATTATGCGGTAACAACACACGTAATATGAGTAACACGTGGTTTGTAATTATCTCAAAGTCATTGTAGGGAAACCAAGGATCATGAAAACATGGAGATAAATCAAATAGTAACGCATAACACTTTGATGTGCAGAAAATTGTATACTAATTTTAAACATATTTGTTGCTTATGATCAGAGATGGGCGTAATCTATTACTTTTGTAATCAGATTACTAATCTGATTGCAAGTAATCATGATTACAGTTACCAGTAATCAAGATTACATGATTATTTGTATTCAATATTTTAGCAGTAGTTTATGCCGCTATCAAATAAAAGCCTAAGATTTTAAAGCACATGAGGCGAAATAAGTATGTATTTAAATAAGTAACCATTTTCTGTATGTTTGTGACTGCAAAACTCTGAAAGATGTCAATTGATGGAATAAAAATAAAAAACACCGCGTGACTACATGGCGCGCACGCATTCTCTAAAGTGCTATTGAAATCCAAATTTAAGTCGCATAAATGAATAATTTCAAATTATGATTAATCTATAATTGTTATTTTAGATAATATACTACTTAAAATTTTACTTACAAGATCTCCAACATATTATTTTATTGTTATTGATTTTATTACTAAATACAACTCGAAGCAACAATGAAGTGTATGAATTTGCGTCAAGTATATCTCTTTGTTTTTATACCCTGTAAGGTAAACGTATAAAATGTTGAGTCAAACTTAACGGTTTCTGAGCATCGAAGCCGGTTCTTTCTTGCGATTATTGTTTTTTTAATGCTAATTACCGTACATATTTATCCGTTATGTCTGGTTTTAGCTTTGTTTTCGTGGCTACAAAATTTGCAATACTGTGAGAGAACAATAACAAACGCGTTTGCGTTTAGGCTAACTGTTATGTTTTGGTCTTTGGGAAAGTTGCAAAGATTTGATTTGGCAATATAAATCATTAAACATATGAAACTGAGGATTTGCTTTGAAGTTCTTAGCATTGGTATACCCTAAAGTGTATATCTTAAAGTGGCTATATATTTCATTCTAATATTTAACGTAGGTACCTAAAAACCCAATTTATTTTGTCAAATACGAAGATAATAAATAAAAATTAGAGCAAAGACAAGGAAGAAGATGTATAAACTACCATAGATAAACTTTAAGATAGGTGAAACAAAGTAAAAGACAAAATGAACGGCGTGTAGCAAAAACTATAGAGCGGAAGAAGATACCAACAAGAATTTTTAAATAAAAGTTGTAATAAATATTTTTGAATACTCCATAAAAACGCAGTTAACAGTTAGGATTGCGTTCACACCAATAAATATGGACAATACATTTCCAAAATTCAAACCCGTTAAAAACTCACGCGCTCGACAATTACCAAATTTAAAACTATTAAACGAGCAAACATCATAAAATAATCTTTATCGTCGATCTTGCGTCAAGTTTGTCTAATTATTGTTCAATTTACGGTACATTGGTGCTGGTTAACTCAACAGCAGGTGGTGAGGAACAGTCGAGGTCGAATGTCGAGCTCTCACTTACGGAAGCGGTGATAATATCGTTTTTATCTTTTTCTTCAAGTTTATTGGGAGTTACGTAATAAAAATTGGTTTTGTGTTTATTCTGACGAATTTCGACAAATTTTAAGTTGATAGTATTTCTGATGTGAGAATAGCAGATGGAAATTATAAAACTGAGATTGTTTTGTTTATGTCAGAAGGCTGATAGTTTATTCGGATCGGAGACATAGACTATGGACCCGACATTGTTTGTTAGTGATGGTATGAGTCCATCGTTGCCAAGTTTACTGACCAAACTAAATCTATCAGATTATTATTAAATAGCTCTTTCTCCGCGCGGTTTCTTTCGCGTTTTTGAGTTGAAAAGTAGACAATAGCTCTCAGCGATTATGAATATTATAAAGAGGTAAAGTTTGTGAGTTCTTGAGGTTGTAGGAGATAATCTCTGGATCTACTGAACCGACTTTGAAGATTCTTTTACCAATAGAAAGCCACGTTATTTGTGAGTGTCATAAGCTATATATTAATCCAAAAATGAAAAGATCCCACGGGAACGCGGGTGAAACCACGGGGGACAGCTAGTGTGAAATAATTTTCAAAATCAGAACAGTAGTTTCGGAAATAACTCCTACGTCAAAACTTTATAACATTAGAAAACTCACGCTTTACTACCAAAAGTGGCATCGTCACACATTTTTCCCGAGAGATCTTATCTTTTCCCGGAATAAAAAGTATTCGTTATTTTATTCCAGGATTTTGTGCCAAGTTTCGTGAAAATCCATTCAGCCATTTTTGCGTGATTCAGTGGCAAACATCCAAACGTTCACATTTATAATTTTCGTAGGATTTCCAAGCTATAAAATAGAATAAAAGGTGACACAAGATTAATTAATTTATTAGAACAATAGGCTCAGTACAATGCTCTATTTTTTACTCGCCTTAAGAAGCCTGTATCAAGAAAAATCGTGCGTCAAATGAACACCTTCAAATCTGAAGGCCAACAGAGAATAGGTAGCAAAATAATTAATTCATGTACTGAGAATATCTATTCTGTGGCAATGGTGCGGTCAAATGTGCGACCGTTACCGAGGTTACAGTACAGGGATGAGTCATAAGTTACAGTATGTAAATAAGTGTTTTTTTTTTATTTACGATAAACTTGACATTAAAGATTGAGGTTTATTTAGCGAATGAGGTCGAATATGTAATATGAAATTGCTGTTTGCCATGATTGATGTTTATTATAAGCATATCTATACCTAACTAAAAAGGTGTTCTTTGTAGTACCTACCCGTCTAGATGGCTCCCTCAAGTTGTAAATATTTGATAGTCAGTTCTAGGCATTTTAAAGGGTTACCAAGTTATTGGCTATTCCTCTGGTATTGCTAATGCCTGCCTATAGGCGACAGGACGCGGGAATCACTTACCATCAGGTAACACGTTTGTTGATTAATGATAACTCAGCGGTAGTGACGTCGGATACTGCGGCAAACGTTATGGTTTCCTCACGGTGTTTTCCTTCACTGAAAACTCATGCTCATAGTAGGATTGACGAACCCACGACTTTTACCGCTGTATCTGACGTCACTACCACTGAGCTATTATCGCCTCAAAGCACGAATTTCCCCGAAGCACCCTCATTTTCCCGACCACGAAGCAAAACTTAGATTAAAGTTGTTCGAAACTAGTTCCATTCATTCGATTAGACATAGTGTTGTGCTCAGATTCAATATCTAGAAAGTTTTGAAGTTACTGCCTGTATTTTGAGCCTACCTTACTTATTGCAATGCTTTTTGAGCGGAGATTATGTAAATCATGTTCCGTGCAACACATTATTATCGCAACATAGTGAAGTGTATGTAAATTTGATCGTACGGACTTACACACTAATCTTAAAGTAAGCAACGGATTTTGGTTAAGCTGAGATTTTAAATGTTGTATTTATTTTAGAAGTCGGAATTTGTTTTAACATACCGTAGTATTTACTTTTTTTTATTAATGTATTGTGGTAAGACTATAACAAGTTATTTTTAGTATTCTTGAACATCCATAAATATGACCCGAGAACCACCACCCTACATCTTTATGCCCGAAATCCGAACACTCAAGGTGGATTAGGTATCAATGACCTGGCTCGAAAGACCATAATAACTCAAAGCGCTCTCTCTGGAATGTCTTTTTTAGGTCAGGTTCTTTTTAACAGGTCGTTTTGGGACGTTTGTCCCAACTTCGAGCCAAAGTATTAATTATGACTACAATGAGAATAAATTTATAAATTACTGTAACTAAAAGTATACTTATTTCTCAAAATAAACGAGCGTGGAATTGACCGCAACTTTGCATATTATGAGTTAGTTACTTTATGTTGGTAACATTATGCAATTGTTAACCTTAATAAAGCTATTATTCTAAGGTTAATAGTCTACATCTTGGATTTAATGATTTCTTCACACAGAACTAAACCTTTCCCTAATGTTTAACAATAATAATACGGGTTTATATAAAGAATTTGTAGGTTAACATTGACTGCATTGTTTCAAGAAATATCTAAATAACTTAATATAGTAATAGATATAGCCCAAATGTAATGTAATAATGCCAGAGAGAAGAGACGTTTTTTGAACTTTTCTTTCTTTTTCAAAATTAACTGTCTTTTCATGTATTTTTGTTACGTTTATATTAATGCGATAGTATGTACAGTTAAAAGAAACTGATAATGGTAATAAAAAAATATCCCCCCTACTAAGCAGAGCTTGTAACTGATACTTATACAACTTTTTTTAAAACATACATAAATAGGTATCTAGATAGTTACACTAAGGTCATTACTTCTTTTATTCCTCTCCTTTTTTTTTTTTTTTTATGTCACTAGTGACAACGAGGCAGGCGGGTCACCTGATGGTAAGTGACTACCGTCGCCTATAGACATTAGCAAGACCAGGTGGACTGCCAACGTGTTGTACACCATATTACAATGCCTTAAGGGCAAGGGCAACTGGCTCTCAAGTGCAACTGCCGGAACACACCAACAGGTGCTTTGGCGACAGATTTTCAACTTGAGGGTGGTAGCCAGCCAGTCGAGTACCACATAGTACCCTACCACCGTGCTGTGGTTTCCTCACGATGTTTTCCTTCACCGAAAGCTCAAGCCCATTGTAGGATTCGAACCCACGACCATCGCCGCGGTATCCGACGTCACTTACCACTGAGCTATCATCGCCTTCAAGAGATTCCCTTGCATGGTTGTCTGGAAGAGATCGCTCTAAGCGATAAGACCGCCCATTGCGACATAAATTATTACTTGTTTAGTTCTAGTTTAAGTTTTTTTTGTTATTATGTGGTGTTTCAATAAAGAGTTTTCTATTTAAGGAACACAATTTTTTTCAGGATTAAAAAAATAGCAATCAAAATAAATTAATAAACAAAATTGTGACAAATTATCTTCAAATATTCTAGAATGAATGAAGTTCCGTAGCATTTTCCTCCCGGCGCAGTTAATACATTAAGTACATACGTACCTGGTCAGTAGCAATAATTTTCTCCACTGGTCAAATGACCAGAGGGTAAAGTTTCTCTAAATAAGGTGTAGGCATAATCAAACTGTCCACCCAATAACAGTTACTAACAAACACCTCTGTTGTTTGATTTAATATCCACTATGGAGGTCTGAACACTGTAAATCCTTCCTTATCCTACCATTAGTTAAAGACAAACTTTCGCTCTGCAGGTTTTGTCCTTTTACAGAGACAATTAGTGATTTCTTTGATATTTTTTTACTAGCTTTTCCATATTAAAAATCAAATATGCATCATCCCAGAGCCCACGATGGGCATTATGGCAATTTTGCCCCGACCGAAATAGTCCCCTTGCAGCGCCTTGAAAGCGTAAAGTGCGTTAATAAAATTTACGTAACAAGTTGACATTGACGGGCCAGTTGGCGTTTAACACACTACACTATCACACTGCAGGTCGTGGGTTCGATTCCGATCTAGGACAACCATTTGTGTGCATGAACATGTCTGTTTGACCTGAGTCTGGGTGTAACTATCTATTTAAGTATGTATTTACAAGAAAAAAGTAGTATATGTAGTATATCAGTCATCGGGAATCTATATTACAAAGCTCTGTTTAATTTGGGAACAGATAGCCGTGTGTGAAAATGTCCGAGGATATTATTTTATTATTTATTAAAAATATCCTCTGTGAATCTGGTTTTACAAAATAATTCATAATATTAAATGAATAGTTAATACAAGTTAAAAAATTGTAATACTAAGCTATTTATCAATTTCTTTCGTCAATAATAAAACGCAATCAATTACAAATAATTCTTCACTAAATAATCTAACATTAACAAACATAAATCCTCTCACTTTCACAAGTCCTTTTAAGTCCAAAAATATTGACGTATAATTTGAAGATGCTTAAGCTCGATGCCTTGGGCTAAATTAATTGTGGACAACACTTTCCCTTTTCACACAGAGCTCTGCTGTCGATTGGACTCAAATGTCATAGGTATGACCGCAAAGTATGAGTGACATTATTTGATTGCCTGATGATTTTGCCCGAAGCCAAGGTACACATTGCTCATCAGATACTATTTGGTGGTAACGACCACACGATCCGGATATGGGATTAAATCTTTTTGTAAGTGACTTGCTTCCGCCCCGCGGTTTCGCCCGCGTTTTTGATATTGAAGGATGATTGATTGATTATTCAGGGATAATGCAGTTCCTATTGGTGAAAGGATTTTTAAAATAGGATCACTAGTTTCTGAGATTACCTCCTACATCTAAATATACGAAATTTACCTCTTTATAATGTTTTAATTAAATTCCCTTGTCACTGTGTTGGTCCCCGATGAACTAACTAGGCACACAAATGTATTATATTCTGAAATAACAGATATACTTTTTATCCCGGTAAAAGAAAAGATCCTTCGGAAACGTGAGTAAAACCGCGCAGGACAGTTAGTTTGTAGGTATATAGGTATCTATGAATTAGTGAAGAATATCGCAGGATATTTTTTATTTATAAAAAATACTAGTGGGCCCGGCAGACGTTGTCCTGCCATCAAATGAAAATAAAAAGAAACAATATTTGCGCCAACTGTCACACAACTGGCAGTTATGTCAAGAAAATTTAATATGGTGGTTATGTTTTCTTAAATTTTCTAATGTTCCGCGCAACTTTCATACTTTTTTCTTTCATAAGAACCTTCTCCTTACAATAAGAAACACAACAAAAAAGAATTAGCGAAATTGGTCCAGCCGTTCACGCGTGATGCCGTGACCAAGGAAATAGGGATTCATTTTTATATAATTTACTAGTGGGCCCGGCAGACGTTGTCCTGCCATGAAATGAAAATAAAAAGAAACTTGGAACCATAAGTTTTAAACAATATTTAGAAAATTGAATATGGTCGTTAAGTTTTCTTAAATTTTCTAGTGTTCCGCGCAACTTTCATTCTTTTTTCTTTCATAAGAACCTTCTCCTTACCTACAATAACAAATACAACAAAAAAATAAGTAGCGAAATTTATCCAGCCGTTCAAGCGTGATGCCGTGACCAAGGAAATAGGGATTCATTTTTATATAATAGATAATAAAATACTAGCCCATCAATGTGTCAACAGCTGATCAAAATAATATGTAAAAGTACCATAATAATCCTTGATAACTTCTATCAGTAATTTTAGGTAATAAAAAATACTACAAAAATATCCTGAAGTAACTCTAATTATCAAATAAGCTGTCTGAAATCAATTCACTGTGACCTCTGACCGAATACAAAAATTGTAATTGAAAAACGAAAATAATTACAATTACAAAACGTAACAAGCATTGCGTAACACCTTTCTCCGACATTGAGTAGACATGTCTACGGTCCCAAAGTGATGATGATTAATAGCCCGAGAAATGTATTCATATACTTTTATTAAAAAAGCGCAGCCCTCAAAATTAGAGGAGAATTTATTAAAAAAGGGCATAATAATCTGTAAAAAAAAACAGATTTACTGGTTTTAGTGACGATGCTGGTTCTGTTGTTTGCTGTCATCTAATTATATGTCACTATGTATCTTTCTAATAAACCACGTGAAAAGGATACAATACATTTAGCAAGAAGTATTTTTTTTTATACCACTAGGTGGTAAACAAGCTTACGGTCCACCTGATGGTAAGCGGTTACCGTAGCATATGGACGCTTGCAACACTAGACGAGCGATGCCGACCTTGTGTAAACCTTCTTACTCCTCTTTTGAAGAACCCTATGCTGTAGTATCTTTGCCACTGTCATGCACGAGAAAATAATACCTTGTGCCCAGTATTAGTGGTGAATAGGTATACTATGAGGGCTAATTTGATATCACCAAAAAAACTATTGTATGGTTTCTTTTTTTATGGTTTGAGTTAGAAAGAGATATAGTGGAAAAACTGATTAAGTTTGCAAAAATAAAATCAGCACATTGAATGATCATTCTTTGGTTACTTACCCTGTGCAAACATCTTACAATATTTTTTCAAAAACGTAACAAAAAATCTTACTAACTTTCTTGCCAGACCTCAATGGAATTATGTTATCTGAGAGCATTACTTATTTATTTAGGTAGATAGAGTTCAACTTTCTTACTTATTGTAAACAATCTAATTCATCGCTCTTTTTAAAATGAGATTCGTCCTGACTGAGTTGGTAACTTATACACACACCGCGGGGGCTAAAAACTAAAATGTTTGCTCACAGTTTCCTTTAATAACGTAGTTTTAAGCTAAAATAATATTTATTTTTACCCCTAAAGGGTTAAAAAAGTAAAATAAAGCAGAAAGCTTATTTAAAATAATTAATACGATCAACGCAACCCCAGTGTTTTAATCTCCAAATCTCTGGACCAATCAAATTGTCTATCACAAATAAACTATGTATAATATTACCAATCAAAACTCTCTCTCTAAACAATTGTAGATTTAAACTCTACAATGAAGATAAACTAATAGATACAAACAAATCATTGATAATCTCCAAGTAATTACATCGATAAATGTTAATGTGTTGTCCGAACAATCGTGACCTAAGACACACTATAATTTGTTCTGAGCCTAACATAATGCTTTCTATTCTATGTGATTTAATTGACTGTTTTGTAGAGTTAATTTGGACTTTTTTCAATAATTAATTGCACATGTAATATAAGTAAATGTATGAAGCAATAAAATTAACAAGTGCTTAGTGTAAATCATTCACTCACTTACAGTAGGTATTATTTTATTGGTCTGTTCATTGTCTTTTATATATATAATTTATTTTATGTAACAGTTGAAGTATTTTGGTTGTGTTAAATGGTAACACTAAACTATTCTATTCGTAGCGGGACTTTTTGGCGAAAACTTGCGAAGTGACGTTGCGTTTTCATTAAATTCGTGTATTTTGAGTTTTTTATTGAATAAAATCGGTGATGTTTTGTCAAATAAAGATCTATTCAAGTGTACAAGTGAAGTGAAATAAAATAAAATGAAAGTGTGTATCGTGACTTTTTTCACAGATATTGTTTTTAAGACGTAGACGAGAAATAAGAAAGGATTTTACGAAATTAGTAAAAAAGGGGTACGCTGGTGAAACCGCGGGGCGGAAAGCTAGTAGAGTTATATAGGTAAAGTCACATATGATCAGATTAAAAATATAACACTCATGTTAATCTAATTACGTTACATCCAATTAAATGCAATCAGCAACGATTAAATGACTATAATTTTAACATTAATGGTTCAATAAAAAACTGGTTTTAATAAATAATTAAGTTGCGTTTTCACTACGCTATGATGTGAGAACGATCGAGTGCACTGAGTTAAATCATTCGAACATTCAAACGATTAGTGAGTTAGTAAAATTTACTTTCAAACTAAAGAATCCTTTTTGATACTCACTTTTGATTTAAGTCCAGCTTACTGTGGTAGGATACTTTGTAGTACCCTCAAGGTGAAAATTTGTCTCTAAGCTCCTGTGTATGTTCCAGCTTCACGTGAGAGCCAGTTATCTTCCAGGCTTTGTGTGCTTACCACATACTACAGCCACATCATCAAATCTTATTATTTAGCTTATCCAAAGTAAAACTAAAACTAAAGACTTCTTTTCTAATTTTGCGGACATAAACAATACTGAAGCCGTTTTTTTTTTACATAGAAAGATTTCTTTATTGCACTGTACCGTTCGCAAATCCTTATTCAAAAGACCGTGTTGAGAAAAAAATTAGTTTACGATT
This sequence comes from Ochropacha duplaris, assembly GCA_951361185.1. Taxonomy (NCBI): domain Eukaryota; kingdom Metazoa; phylum Arthropoda; class Insecta; order Lepidoptera; family Drepanidae; genus Ochropacha; species Ochropacha duplaris. The sequence goes on along the minus strand of OX592696.1, from coordinate 11,557,068 downwards.
AGCTATAATAAATCTTACATTCCACAAGTGACATTTTACTCAAAAGTAATGTTAAGACCAGTGAAAACGATCCTTAAGAAAGGGTTATTATCGTTACGTAATTATTAAAAAAAAAACATCTATTGTCCAAACCACATGCATACAATTTGGTCTGATCGATAACCATTCAAGAAATTATATAAGCGAGAATTGATACAAGCATTGTCTTTACACTCTAACACAACTTTACCAACACCTTCACAACATTTCACTAGTCCCTCAAGCTATGATACATAAGTGTGAAAATTGCTTGTCTTTTGGTTTCGTAACTGCACTCATTGGCATCATCGAAAACGGCCGGAAGAAGCATGTTACTTTATATGACTAATCGCTATAGTTTTTATTGGCCCTTTACGTCCTTATTCCGAGCTGCAGGCGAATTGAACGATTACAATCAATAATTTTAACTATCGTTAGTTATATAATCATACATAAAGATTTTTATGCGTATCTAATGAATTATCTACGCGGTAGTTGAATATTTTTTAATAGGTATAGATTGAATTGTAGTCACGTGGTCGGTCTGTTCATAATGTGTAGATTTCACTTGTGAGTAAGTAGGTTTTATAGGCTTATGTTTGACCACTATCTCACTATGGTAGGTAAAGAAGGAAATCACACAAAGCCTAGACGGGAACTCGCTCTCAAGTGTCTATTAGAACATACCAGTAGATAGGTGCTTGGAGACAGATTTTGCAATCATAAAATCTATAGGTAACTAATATTATAACGAGGTAAAGTTTGTGAGTTTGTGAGGTTGTAGGGGGTAATCTCTGGATTTACTGAACCAATTTTGAAAATTCTTTAATCATTAGAAAGCTACGTTATTTGTGAGTGTTATAGGCTATATTTTTATCCCGGGAAAAGATAAGATCCCACGGGGACGGCTAGTATGTAATAAGTTGGAGTCTACTAATAAAACAAACTAATATAAAAAAAGTATAATTGAGTAGTAGTTATGTTACTCAATCAAGGCGTAATAGAATACAATTTAGGATAAACGTTATCTCGGAGAACATTAATCTGGGAACGCGAGTAAAGCTGCGAGGTTGTTTCACGGCTTACACTTTATTATGTTTATGCCACAGCTAAAAAACAAATAGATAGTTTTCAACATTAAAAAAATTCACACATTATTCATTCCCACGCATAACATAAACAGTGGAAAGCGACGCAAACCTTATCGATACGAGCTTATCTCGATATAACTCCACGTTCACACAATACGTGATTAACCACGGTTAATTTAACTGAAACTATGACAAATTAAACCTAACGTCTTAACAATAACTCGATCTTAACCCCTGATCGAGATTAGAATCGATTCATTCGGTTTTGTGCTTGAATAACCTCCGATTGTTTGTTCAAGAATGTTGGTGTGAATTATTCGATTGTTTAATACGTAATCAGAGTTCATTGCAATAGAAATTGCTTGGTTTGAGTAAAGTGACAATACAATCCGTGTTTCCACACGATAATAGATAGTGAATTTAACTGATGATTTCATTAAGTTTTAGAGTTCTAAGTTCCCAATTTTTTAAAGTATTATTTAACGATTGTTGAAGCTGAAATAATTTAATCAAATAAAAATAAATTTATCAAATATTTCTCAGCATTTTTTTGTCATTTATAATAATCAAGGGATGCAGAGCGAGAACATTTCATACTATACCATCTAAAAATCTAAAATATATTTTCATTATCTACGTTGTAGCACAGCCTAATAAACCATAGAGTCGTCCATCCAAGACGTCTAGACAGGGCAATCGTGAGGAAGAGCGAGCCCGAGCTTCATACTAACAGTTGTATGAAGCTGGGGACACGACATTCAGGGCTGACTCGAATCAACTTATCGAAATAAAATGTTGTGTGTTTAATTAAAATGGTTCATACGACTTGTGCTGTAAGAGATTGAATGCAAATCATCATTTCGCATAAATCTTTTAACTATATTATATCTTTATGTCACTAAACAAAGTGTTTCATTTTTGTAATGTCAACATTTATTATTCACCGTGACTTGACTTGTACCCATTAACGTAAAATTATTCAATTATTCGATTAGGAAAAACTTATGCCTTGTCCTTGATTGCGGAAAGCGATTATAATTAAGTTACTTAATTTGAGGCTTGAGTAATTTTCACTTGTGTGAATTGTCTCCTTTTTGTAACGAAATATTTAATGAAATCTTCAAAAATGTAGTGAAAGAAAGAAATTTGATGACATTTGTTAGTAACCCATTTTATAATAACCTTTAGGTATATCAAAGCCGCCATTGATTCTGGACGCGTTGAAGTATATCAAATAATTCGCAGATCAAATAGAATAAACAAACAATAACAATTAAGTAGTTTTTTATACATCTAAGGTGGCAAAGTAGCGTACGGCTCGCCTGATGGTAAGCGATTACCGTGGCAAAACCAAAATCATATCAAATCAAAAACTCATTTATTCAGTTTAGGCACTATGAACGTTATAATTGACTATACCAATGGTTCGGAATACATAAGAATCCGGAAAGAAACTCAAAAAAGTATTTTTTTACCGGCCTTTTTTAGCAGCACCAGGTGTTGGTAAACCAATACCAATCCTATAATCTTAAATACTCTCATGGAAACATGGAATAAACAACCGTTATTTTCATTTTTATTCTCACTTAATCTTTTCATAGCTGCGCGGAGTAGCCCACAGAGCATCAAAACTGTCTGGTGCGGAAATTGCCGAATGCCGCAGGACACGAATGAAATCACACTGAACAAATAGACAAAAGCCGCCCGGATTCGTTCGTGCCTATTGTTTAAGCTCTGAAACGGAGCAGTGTATTTCAAGCCGAACATATAAAGCCTTTTGGAGTGTCTAACTTATTATAATGTTGTTGAAGAAACCCTTTTTTGATACAAAATTGATGGAAATTATCGTCACAAAAAATATTATTATGTTTTTGTGGCCCGATTATCAGCTCTACACTCCTAAGACCAGCCTTTGAAATAGGAAGGACTGTGAATTAAAAACACTTTTTATACCACAAGTGGGTCACCTGATGAAGTAAATACCGTCGCCTATAGACATGGGGATTGTCTATGTGTTTTCGGCTTTTACAATGCCTTGAATGCTCTCAAGTGCAACTGCTGGAACACACCGATAGGTGCTTGGCGACAAATTATCAACTTTATGGTAGGCCAACCAGCCAAAAAGGTACTACAAAGTGCCCTAACTCATGCTATAGTTTTCTCACTATGGTCTCCTTCAACGAAAGCTCAAGCTCATTGTAGGATTCATCACTGCTGCCGAGCTATCTTCTTACATGTACCGGACAATTAATGGACGATTTAAACAATTTTATACAATACATACAACTTTACAAATGTAACAATGTTGTTTGAAACGTCAATAAATTACGCCGGAACACCATAAAGGGGCAAATGTACCTTCGTTTGATTTATAAAGAGACCGCCAGTGACCCCTTTGCCCTCAAGTCGGCCACAAGATGAACTTTCTACGAGGTAGCGCAACTATAGACTTACGACTGCGGCACGAGTTCGCGGATATAATTTATATCGTCTGTGGATTCATAAAAGATGTTATTACTTAAAACATATGTTGCGAATGGTTTACTAAAAACTTTATATAGATTTTTTATGTGATATTTTTGTCCATAATTATTTAATAGCAGCCCATTTATAGTTTCTTTTTTTAATTTTTTTTTACACACGGCTATCTGATCCCAAACTAAGCAAAGCTTGTAATATGGAAACTCGCTTGTAACTGATATACTACATATACTACTTTTTTTTTGTAAATACATACTTAACTAATTACACCCAGGCTCAGGACAAACAGACATGTTCATGCACACAAATGTGTATCCTGGATGGGAATCGAACCCACGACCTGCGACGTGATAGGCAGTGTATTAACCAAAGGTAGGCAAAAATACTATAAAATTAAATTAACAAAATAAGGAAAAAGATATCATTAGGAGAAACGATCTCCATAGGTCATCTATCATGACGATGGTCTTGATTCAAAATTTTATAATAAACTCGAACTTTCTTTGTAGTTTCTACCAAGCTAACCCTCAAGTTGGAAATCTGTCATCAAGCACTTACCTACCGGTGATAGGCTGCTACGTTTGAGACCCAGTTCCTCATAAACTTTGTAAATAAAACTTAATCAAAAGAGTATTTATTTAAATGTTAATCATATTTGAAATAGATGGTATTACTCAATATCTTTTTCTCTCTCTCTAGCTCTTGCTACTAGAAAAGGGATCTTATTAGAGGTAACACAGATAGAGTAATATTAAGGAAATGAACATTTAAACTTAATGAAACCACAGCATCTACGATATGAAAGCCTGGATGTAGGTCGGTATCGAGTATAATTTTATATTAAACTGAACAAATATCCATTGGTTTTAGAAATTAGACTTCAGCGCTTGGAACTTAAGATGTAAAATCATTCAGCCGTGATATGATAACTGTGAATGTGTGAACTTTGTCGCAGTTGACCAGTCAGTATCATGTTAAGACTGTCTATGCATTCGATTACAGGATGGTGTAAGATACGAGCGAAAGCGGGAGCGGGGAGAAAAATTCACGCAGTCTAGTGACTGCCCAAATTAAGTTTAGAAGTCCATCACAAAGATTCATCGTCGAGGATGTAGAAAAAGAACTCGGGCCTTTCTTCACACATGGCCAACTGATCCCAAACTCAGCAAAACTTGTACTATGGAAACCAGATAAGTAATATGCTACACATGTAAACTTTTAAATACATATTCTTTTCAATCCCTATTAAATCTTAAGGATTTATAAAATACTAGCGGGCCCGGCAGACGTCATCCTGTCCTGATATTAACACAAATCTTAGAACTCAATTCTAGCGCTACCTACCGGATCTAATTTTGTTTTCAAAACATCGAGGAACCCATTGAAATATACGCACAAAATTTCATCCAAATCGGTCCGGCCGTTTAGGAGGAGTTAGGTGACAAACACACATACAGAAGAATTATATATATTAAGATTGTTATTTTCACTAAAACAAGTAGGTATCATTTTTGTATGATAAGGCGATGATAGGTCAGTGGTAGTGACGTCAGATACCGCGGCACTGGTCGTGGGCTTGAGCTTTCGGTGAAGGAAAAGCACTTATGGGTGTGTACCGACAGCTGCACATGAGAGCCAGTTCCCATCTAGGCTTTGTGTGCTTACCACCTTCGGCCACATCATCACTTACCATGGTGAGATTGTGGTCAAACACAAGCTCATCCAGAATTAAAAAAAATGTATGGAACTTTTACCTGAGCTCAAAGAGTCATACTTTGAAAGCAGCTAGCTAACCCATTGCAAAATGCCAAAGCACAAGCGGTTAAATCTCTCCCGCATCTAAATTGCACCACATCGATACATTAGACTGGCGCAGCTGAATTATTTAGTACACTCGATTTAAATTAATGGCAATACAGATAATGTATGCATCAGACCAATGCTCCTGATTTATTTAGGCCATCTACGGACTTCACGTCTATTTTAGGCATTCACGTTTGATCTGCTGAGGAGATAAGGAAGCATTTATGGTGGGATTTTGACCAATACATGTGTAATTAATGCTTATTTATTGGTGCTTGAGGATTTATAATTGCAGTTTTTGGACCGTAATTTTAAACTGACTCTTTGAGGCGCCATGGAGGTTGCGTTCAACTTTTGATGTCGTATGTACATATTGGGATAGGAATGCTGGTTGTTATAAACAAGCTGTAGATCAAAGTATTTCAATACTATACTCACTTTATTTGATGTTGGAATGTTTTTGTACAAAGACTTATATTAATAAAATCTAGAAAAGACTGTCTAATAACATACTTAGGGATAATAGTAGGGAGTTAAGTATGAGGTTGCCGTTTTAACGTACTGAATTAAAATAATAACTTTTTTTTACTAAAAACAATAAGTACTATTCTAAATTAAAAATTTTGGAATGTCCACTGTTTCTCTAATGTTAAAATCTACGTGAATAATGAACCATAAGGAATACTAAGGCTCTAAGGTTTAACTGTGAATTGTAATGGTGGAATGCGAACTTAGATACGTCGTATCCTCGAAAATGTTAGTTAATGTTGCCACATCTCAAATAACCTTCACAAAAGGGCTAATTACACCAACAAAAAGGTGGCAAACGATACGTTGGGCAACTGCACCGACTGTTACCCATCACGGCACTAACGTTGTTTATCCGTTGAGTTATGACCGCCCGCGTCGCGTCAGCTGCAAGTTGTTGATGCGCGCTCAGTAAACAGAACGCGACTTTGTTTAACAGGGACATGTAAGGCGACGTTGCGTTTGTTAGCGAGCGTTAGCGAGTAATCGCTACTACAGGTCTAGGGCTTAACTGAGTAGGTTCCTGCGGTATGGGAGCGGTATGGGAGCGGTACGGGAGGGGTTACAGTGACATAATAGAACTGTCTCACTATACACGTCATGTATAGTAATTAAAATATCAATAACAATTCTGTACCGAAAACGAATTAGTGTAATAGCGTATAACAATATAAACTGACAAAATGAGTTACAATACGATTTAATCGTAATTTAATAAAAAAAAACTTTGAGATATTTTAATTACTATACATGACGTGTATAGTGAGACAGTTCTGTTATGTCACCGTAACCCCTCCCGTACCGCTCCCGTACCGCTCCCATACCGCAGGAACCTACTCAGCTAAGCGCTAGACCTGTAGTTCCTATGGTACTTAATAGTTTAACAATCTGTTTTACTAGGTCCCTTTCCAATATCTGTATGTTTATCATCTACGGCATTATATCAAAATAAAAATCATTCATACTAAGAAAAATGTAATGTTTTTTTTATGACAATAAGAGTGTGGTTTAGTTAAAACACAGTTCACTAAACTATAAATTCGATTATGCAGTTCTCACTGCAATAAACACTCACCTGAAAGAGCAAGTAGCCGGAATCATACATCCAGAAGTCATCTGGCGCGTTGCCTGGCTTGGTGAGGTGGATCGCGAGGCAGCGCTGCAGGATCAGCTGGCAGCGCTGCCCGCCCGCTCCGCGGCCGCTCATGCCTCACGCGGCAGGCGGCGGCATGCTCTAGAAAGAGATGGGTGCTGTTAGAATATGATACACTTACTGCCGAATCCTCATTTGATTATTGTGTACATGTTTTAATATTATTTCGTCGTAGAATCTAGATCGGATTGACAGATGATTTAGTTTCACAATTGGTGGCGTTGGAATCGAGAGTAAATTTTTTATTTTCAGGGCAGGAGTACGTCTGCCGCGCCCGCTAATAATAATAATTATACTTCTGTCACATTAATGTATAAGTATTTTCCGCTCTCGCTGTCACCGTTGCTTCACATCGTTTCACGGGAGTGCATCTGTACTATAGCTATTTTCGAAGAATCTTATCCAAACTAGTGAAGATGTTAAAGTATTACCAAAATGACATCGATTTGGATATTAATATTAGTGTTTTGTAAATTATAAAATTATAGTACCCCCTGACTATTTTAACTACTTTAAAAACAGTATAAAAGTAAATCCAACCTTACTAATCCAGTATAAAGCCACAAATTGTCTGTTTAAAATAATACAATAATATTTAAACTAAAATAATTATTCGGTTGTCGAACAAGACGTCACCAATACCGTAACGAACGTTCAATAATGCTAAATACAGACACAATACTATGAATAATTGTTCAAATACGACTGATCGCGTTTGTCTGAACCCTTGACATGACAGTATGAGAACAAGGTGACTTTAAGTATTGTTTACCACGTCCTCAGAACACCGTTTGCGGTTACACCGGGCATAAAACTTAGTTATCACGCTTATCCAACTAAGGCATTATGGTAGGGGAGGCGAATAGGGGATTTCGGGATTTACTCGAGCGCGTCAGATTAACATAAGGGGGGCAACCTTGCACCTTGTGAAGTAATCTCACCAAATCTGAGCCTTCTATGTAGTGTCGAACGCCTAGGGTAGCCCGTCAGATTAGTAAAAAAAAATCGATGGTTTGAAATACTCGAGCGCGTCAGATTAAGGTAAGGTAAGTTAGTTACATGCAAAATAGTGTACATTTCAATAATCTGACAAATTGGGCGTGACGAAAGAAAATTGGAGACTCGCAAAGTTGCAAAAAAAAAACGTCACCTGGATTTTCTCGAGCGCGATTGGTTTCTTTTTTATTTTGAAGGAAATTAGTCACGAATCACGGAAATATCTTAATCTGCCGATTTGCACAAGCCGAAGTGGCTAAAATCATTATTAAGTGTATTTTAACTACTTTAAAAACAGTATAAAAGTAAATCCAACCTTACTAATCCAGTATAAAGCCACAAATTGTCTGTTTAAAATAATACAATAATATTTAAACTAAAATAATTATTCGGTTGTCGAACAAGACGTCACCAATACCGTAACGAACGTTCAATAATGCTAAATACAGACACAATACTATGAATAATTGTTCAAATACGACTGATCGCGTTTGTCTGAACCCTTGACATGACAGTATGAGAACAAGGTGACTTTAAGTATTGTTTACCACGTCCTCAGAACACCGTTTGCGGTTACACCGGGCATAAAACTTAGTTATCACGCTTATCCAACTAAGGCATTATGGTAGGGGAGGCGAATAGGGGATTTCGGGATTTACTCGAGCGCGTCAGATTAACATAAGGGGGGCAACCTTGCACCTTGTGAAGTAATCTCACCAAATCTGAGCCTTCTATGTAGTGTCGAACGCCTAGGGTAGCCCGTCAGATTAGTAAAAAAAAATCGATGGTTTGAAATACTCGAGCGCGTCAGATTAAGGTAAGGTAAGTTAGTTACATGCAAAATAGTGTACATTTCAATAATCTGACAAATTGGGCGTGACGAAAGAAAATTGGAGACTCGCAAAGTTGCAAAAAAAAAACGTCACCTGGATTTTCTCGAGCGCGATTGGTTTCTTTTTTATTTTGAAGGAAATTAGTCACGAATCACGGAAATATCTTAATCTGCCGATTTGCACAAGCCGAAGTGGCTAAAATCATTATTAAGTGTATAGTCCAGGAATATTATGAGTTTCACCTCAGAATGAGAAATAGTCAGCTATTAACTTGTATAAACCTTTATTTTGACACCCTAAAACTTGTCTCAAAAGCTACTTATCTTAGGGTGCCCGCGACTACTGATTTTTCAAGGTCAAAGGTCAAAAAATCATTTATTGCAAATATCTCGTTTCCTATGGGTTTTTTGGTATATGTATTCATAATAAATATTGTAGAAGGTTAAATTCTCTACAACTTTTGTACAAACATTTTTTCGATATCTTGAACCATTTTCGAGATTTCGATATTTTTTACATATTTTTTTTTTCAAACCGTCAGATTAAGGAAATCCCTCAACATAATTGTCAGATTATGGGTCAGTACAACAAGGCCATCAAGAAGAACCGCCTGTATAAAAATCTGACGCGCTCGAGTAAATCAAGGTCACGATTTTTTTTTGCATTTTCAAAAATCGGCCCTGACTGATGGTCGCGTCCAAATCGTCAGTCTTTAAAATAGGAGCTACTGGAGGGTTCACTTAACATCCCTTATCAATGTCTGACGCGCTCGAGTAATTTTTTTTTTAAAATATTTTCGACCCCTTCGTACGGCCACCCCCACCACGCAAAACGGCAGATTATTATATTTCCGTTATCAGACAGACGTGGCGCGACTACCCTATTAATATCTGACGCGCTCGAGTATTTCTTGGTGACTGTTTTTTTTTACATTTTTGAAACCCTGTAGACGCTCCCCCCACCGCTGAAGGGGAAAATATCACATAACCTTTTTTTCTTTATTCCACCTAATCTTCAAATTCCAGTAGGTCCCAAAGACGCTCGAGTAACTACAAATTTAGCATCAATGCCTCCCCTACCATTATACACACGGCGTATCTTTAACACGCCGACGACGGGCTGGTTCCGTGGTTGGTTAACACACTACCTATCACGCAGGTCGTGGGTTCGATTCATAACCAGGACAGACATTTGTGTGCATGGACATGTCTGTTTGTTCTGTGTCTAGGTAAAATTATCTATTTAAGTATGTGTTTACAAAAGTAGTATATGTAGTTTCCATCTGGTTTCCATTTTAGGTACAAGCTCTGCTTAGTTTGGGATCAGATAGCCTTGTGTAAAAATATAAAAAAGAAACAAAAAACAAAGCAGCAGCAAAAAATAAACCTTTGCACACTTCAAAAAATTTGTGGCGCTGTAAACACGCTTATACGATGATACAGACGCGCTGCAGTCGCGAATACCGAAATCTCTGCGTTCTCACCAGACTCAAGAGTAGAACGACGGACAAACGCGATACAGATGAGCTTTGAACGCGCTTCTCGCGCGCGTTTGTATCGCGTTGTACTCTGCTTTTTGGTCATCTACAGGGCCATGAACGCGTGACATCGGCGTGTTAAAAATACGCCATGTATAAAGGCCCTAAGAGTTCCGATTAATGTGGATTATTATTCCGTATTACAGGTGAATAAGGTTTAATTTACCCTCTTGGATTCGGACTAGAAGTGCACTAATAGTGATTTGCTAGTGACGTAGTGTACCTTTGCTGTAATTATTGCAACGCGGTGCTGCCTAACATCAGGCCCCAAATATAATCTGTTTGTCAGTATCCTATGTTTATTTAGTAGCCTGTAAATGTTGCGATAAAATCTTGAACCAAAACATACTAAGCAACAAAATCCTTATCCTTACATATTGTAAAACAAAATCCCCCGCCGCGATACTATGACTGAAAAAAATATAAGTGTATATATACTGCTACACGATCGAAGGCGGGACGCTAGTGTTTATATATATGTAGGTATAAGAATTAACAAACAACATGGTAAAAATATCTATAACAGTAATAGTGGTAAGTAACAATTTTGCTTGTAACACTTGCTCAAACTTTTGTTATATTGATTTGTCTGTTTTCAATATAATGATTACTACATGCCCTGACAATGTGGCAAATAAATTGAAAAAGACAGAGACTTACAATACATAAAATTACTTTAATAAAGGCCTAAAATGTTCGCCAATAGAAATGCCTTCGTCAAGTGGAAGGCGACCAATTACATAAACAGACACAATTTTCAGCGTCCATACCAACAGCTTTTAGCGCACATTTCCATAATCAGAAACTTCGTCTCTATCCAAACAAGTTTACACAGTTAAACGTTATTGTGAAGCAATAAGGTCTATATTTCCTTGTGGCAGGTACTCATAAACTTTGTATAAATGTATTGTTGGTGACATGATAAAGTTAGAAGTGTTGTACAATGCTGTTTACATGTTATGCAAGGTCTGTTGATAGAGTGTCAGGCATTAAACTGGGAATCAAATACGTATGTTTTAAATCGATTTATTTATTTTATAGTCGATTAATACTATTTACGATTTTGCTATAATCTATTATGACGCAGTTGGTCACTTCCTCTGTTCAATTGTCATATTTTCTTTGTGTCTATGTTTATATAAGAGAAATGTTGCTTACACGTAATGCACAATTCCAGAAATAACTGCACTTAGTGTAATGATACAGAGGGGATTTCCTTTGTTTATTTAGACGAAGTATTAATACTAGGGAAGTGTACGCAAGTACACCTTTCATATTGAAATAGTATGTCGATTCAATAATTAGCGTAGGTATCAAAGAAGTTTAAGCATCAAAAACTAATCAGCATTTACCTACTATTTTAAGTTATACTACCTACTAGTTAAGTTACTATTAAATATATATACTAGGAATATTATAAAGAGATTTTTGAGGTTGTAGGGGGTAATCTCTAGATCAACTGAACCGATTTCAAAATTCTTTAACCAATAGAAAACCACGTTATTTGTAAAATCCATCCATCCAAACTTTCACATTTATGATAATAATATATATAGCTGTCCCCCGCGGATTCACTCGCGTTCCCGTGGGATCATATCCTTTCCCAGCATAAAAAGTGAAATCCTATGTGTTATTCCAGGATATCATCTACCTATGTGCCAAGTTTCATCAAAATCCATTCAGTATTTTTTGCGTGAAAGAGTAACAAACATCCATCCGTCCATCCATCCAAACTTTCACATTTATAATATGAATCGGATACAGATGGTAGTAATTCTTATTCTGTCTACAACCTTGCCAACTTACAATACCTAACTATGGCAAAAAATGTAAACAGGTGTTTTCAATCGTATCCTTGTAAATGTATGTAGAACAAAATTCCTGTAGATACCTATCGTCGTTAATTCAACACACATAGAGTTGAATGTTGCAAGTTAATAGCAATAAACACTGTTTAGTTTTATAAAACTTTATACCACAAAGCGGCAGACGCTCACAACCTATGATGTAAAACAAACTCGTAATACTAAGGCAGGTTGCACAACACTGAAATTGGCTCTGATGCCGTTATAATGGCAGACAATAGAAGAGGTCCAGTGTGGCACGACCTTAATTCTTCAAATGGACTGCCGCAATTTTAAGTTATGGTTAAATGTAAGCACGCGATCACTTTGTATCAACAGTAAAAGGAAATAGCGTTTTGATTATATTTACAGTTCGGAAACGTATGGATGTACCTACAGTTTTGTGATCTGGGTCAAAGTTTGGCAGAATAAAGATAATTCCGTGGATGAAGTGACCACGAGAGGAGATGGAGAGGCCAGAAAGATGGAGGTTAAATGTCTGAACTGGGTTCCCACCAGCAATACAAACCATGTAAATTTCTCTGTTCAGCTACTTATGTTTTCGTTGTTTTTTTTATTTCATAGGGGCTCAGAGAGCATGAAGGTGACCTGATGTTAAGTGATCCCCGCCGCCCATGCATACCCGCAACACCATAGAGATCACATGTATGTGGCCTGCCTTTTAAAGGGGAGCTCGTTTCCTGAAGGTCCAAGTCTTATCCACATGTACTTTTTTATGTAACGACATTATAGATTTCTAGGCAAGTGCAAAGCTACCACATTTCTCTCATTGCAATAATGAGATTACTTCTAAAACGAGTTATTCAATTTCCATCTACAATATGCATTACCGATATTGACCGATTATTAATAGATCTGACGATAAACAGAGAAAACTTAATGCATAATAAATCATGTGGGAACCATACTCGTAAATCTTCACGAGATTTCATCTAGATGATGGACTTTTGTGATTAATTGTTAGGGCGTATTCACACCTATTATAGTGTTTACGCTCATAACCGGTTCTTATGTGCTCACTTTAAATAAGAAGTTAAGGTGAATACTTTAATAACATTAAAAACTATATAAATTAAGTAAGTATATTTTATAAATATTATTATTTGGTATGTTAACAGTTTCACTCGAGTTTCTTTTCTTGTAAAAAAAACTAAGTTTTTATCATTAGTATGTGGATAACGGAGTGAGTAGCACATGTACATATATTGTATCTAGAATTACCTACAAAGTAATTTGTTTGTTTTCCCTAATAAAAAAAAGTATAATTTTATTTACAACAAATGTACAACTTGTATAACAAAAATGTACAACTAATATATAAAAAAAACTTCTTCGAGGCTGCCGCTGCTGCCGATCGGCAAGGTTCCCAGAAGGCTGGCAGCGTTTCCTCTTTGGATGGCCAAGCTAATGCGTTGGCGGAAAAGCTCCCCGCCCGCCGGTCACCCGAGGCCACGATAAATTTTTTACATAAAATATTTGCGAAACGACGAGCTTCAGACCCCCACGGACCCATGGTCTCAACCGCAAAAGGCATAAATAAATAAATAAATAGGTAACTTTATCGTTGAATTTGATATTAAAAGAAAATTACTGTGTTCCCTGTGAATCTAATGTTTTTACGCAATTACTTGTATCATATGTTCTAGTTCTAGTCCAAGGTTTGATCAGTTTGTGTACCAAATTAAATCTAAATCCATTAAACCCTTATAGCATGATTATGTAACAAACATCCATTCGAATTTATACATAGAAGATTGGCTACGTTTTCAGCTCTCACTACAACTAGCAAAACGATGCTCTGTACTGTAAGGGATTAGGAAAAAGAGTTTGGCGCGGATTCGTAGGTAGCACGGCACTATCTCAACGTGCAGATGCAGTAAATTCACAATAATTTTGCGTGTATAAATACCACTTACCATCAGGTGGGCCGGAAGCTTGTTTGCCACCTAGTGGTATAAAAAATGTATCGTTAATGATTTATAAAGGACTAGCCTGTCCTCCGCAGTTTCACCCAAATGGTTTCATTCAAATGGTGAAAGATTTTTTTAAATCGGCCCAGTAGTTTTTGACTTTATTCGTTACATACACACACATACAAATCATTCCTATTTATAATATTAGAAAGATAACCAAAGATATACATACTTATTAGCAAACCTTGCTCAATAAAATGATAATTGGAAATTTACCACCAGCAAAATCACACATTGCTAACGGAATAATGTTCGTCTTTGACTCTGGATAGCAAAGAACCAGTAGGTAGAGTAGCATGCTAGAAGAGGCATCGGATTGCTTAGCAGTAGACTACGAACAGCTGCTGATAATACCCGACTGCTGACTGAATAGCTCAAGATAAGAGGAAGACTGTCTGAATAAACTCTTACCGAGTGCGCAAGTAATCAAACGCACGTGTGAATTCCGTATCTTCAGCTTACATGGAGCTTTATGTAATCTCTAATTAGTTTGAGTGCAGTCTATAATGGTTGCATGAAGCATGCATAAAATCTTGAATAGCTTTTCATTCGGTTTACAAAGTTGGATAACGTAGAATAACATACAGGATTGTATTTATATTCGAATCAAATATTTCTTCTAAAAGTACCTGCAACATTAATTTACCGGTTCTTGTCTTGTCAGCAAAAGATACCTCCGAACCGTGCGTTTATAGAGTTAGACTATTCGTAGATTTTATTATATTTACTTATTTTTTCATATTCATCTATAGGTACTTAGGTGCTAATATTGTAAAGGGCAAAGTTTACTAAACTATATATCCTATTTCGATTTTTTTTCACTATTAAGTAGTTACATTATCCATGAGTGCTAAAACTACTTTTCATTTCAAAAACGCGTTAGAAAACGCGGCGCGGAAGCTAGTCTACACTGGGCTAAGTATATTTTATTTAATTCCCCCGGATACCGGTTGAAACATACTAATTATCACATTTTCAGACTAGTGAGGTTTTTATAAAATCTATTTTGGCTGTTTTAATTGGCATAGTCTCTCTGCGTACATTTGTTGTAAATAAATAAATATATCTATTTATTAGAGCAGCCTGAGACACATTTTCTAGTTCATGATCTAGATAATGACCTGTCTATAAATTTAAAAATATGAATTACTTCTCGTACTTCTGATTCCCGCGTAGATCCGGATTCTTGACAGGCTCAAATCTAGAATGAATCCGGGGGAAAACATGTCTAACCTAGAATACTTAGGTATCCTGATGAAAAATAATGATAATAAAGTATACCTCTTTCATTTTGGAAAAGATTTTAATCAAGTTAAAAACATGTCCAGTTTAAATGCAAGGATTCTGCGAATTTAATACAGATATTGAGTGGAACCAGTTGCGAAATGTCGTCGTTCCAACTAGGTTGAGAGCATAATCAGTTTAGGTTGGCACTTCACTTGTGGGCGACAAATATCGCTCCAGTTCATTTATAGTACCACTTTAAGTACGTTTTCATTGTATAACGATAGTAAAATCTAAAATTTTCAACTATAAATCCATAAATATTACCTATCTAAAAATGTATGTTTATACGAGTATGGTGTGTCCTCAATGCGTTCATAAACCTTATGTCCGAAATGTGGCCGCGAATTTTGGCCCAAAAAACAAAGATTTTTTTCATTACAACGCATGCCGGGAACAGCTCACATTTAATGTAAAATGACTTTTGGTTTCTTTGTAACTGAACATTGATGAGTGGTTTTTGACGCTTGTTTTGTAAATCGAGTTAGCGTTAAAAATACTGGAAAGAAACTGTCAGAATACTGCAAAACGTTTCTAAGGATTTTGAATTGGTCGTTTTAATTTATATTTGTTATTAAAATTACAGTCTGAAAAAACAATACTTTAGAAGTTATTCTAATTTTAAAATGATAGAATCTACTAGGTACCTCAATGAATCAATACTTAATAAAATTATTATATTGACGTGGAACAATGGAAACAAACCATACCACACCATCACACTAGGTGAATGAACAATCGAGTGGGTGTTGCCATTCATAAATTAAAATAATAAAAAAATCGTGTCAATTTACCGTATTCGCAATCACAAAACTAATTCGTCTTTTTATATTCTCATACGATACGCTTTTCCTTTTTCAATCACGGATCTTAGAATACAAAATTGACCAGTTATTTGTGGACTATCATTGTCTTTGAAGTGAACTACGTGATAGGTCAAATTTCACCGGCTTTTTGTTAATGAGCATCATCCATATTTCCAATGGACTTTTTATTATGAAAAAGATTTATTAATATAAATCAGAAATGTAAGTTACCTAAATAAAGGCCTCTTTTTAACAATGATAGATCATTGAATCAATCAAATGATCAACAATAATCTTTGTATCTAGCTGTCATATTTTTCAAGATAAGTTAGGAATATAATCTATGGGACTTACAGACATATAGATAGACGCCACTCGTCGATCATCAAGGACAGTCGATAAAATTGTGATAACTACTTTCTTTTGTTTTGCTGATTCATTTTTCATTTCATATATTAATTATTGCTTCAGTTGTTTTTTTGCGCTTTCAGAACTGACAACTTAGTAAAAGTTGTTTTTATCAAATACTACTTTCACTCCTGAAAGTTTGGCTACAGATTTAAATGTAACCCTGTTTACATGATGGATATGTTGAGATAGTAAATTTTCGATACCTATTTTGGGATAGTTTAATTGAATCACTTTTATTATAGGAACCTTGAATTCTTAAATATAATTTTAAACATTTCCTATGATGCCAATTTTGTTCGAAAAACGTGAAATCGAATTGTTCTCATAAAGTCATGTCATAGTCAAAGTCAAAACCATTTACATAGAACCATTTAAATATTTAGGCCCTAGGTGGACACTTATGATGGTAGAGCTATAGAAGGTACCACCGGTTCGGAAATCAGCCTTCAACTGAGAAGAACCGGCAAGAAACTCAGCAAGGTAAAATTTATAATATTTTTATTTTAATATTTTCAAATTAGATTAGGTGATCGCCCACGACGACTCTGTGCCACGATGGAGTAGCATATCACATCGTTACAGCATTGCTAATTGAAACAAAATATCAAGACCTTACGGTGTATTTTTGTATACTTAATCTTACAAACTGAAAGATTCACTTTTGAAGTTTACCTATTTATCACCATCTCATAATCAATAAACCGCACTTGAGTTTGTTCTAAATATACTTACTATATTTCAGAACAAAACACTATCTGCTTTCTTAATCTTTATCGCCTTTCCCAATCAATTTAACAAGACCTTGTATTACTTTTTTGATACATTTATTTAGGTATACGATTTGTCATTTTGTCATAAGTACTCGGCTAAAGATTTAGTACTAGATATAGAAACCAAGTAACTCATGTACTAAATTAAAATATATAGATCAGATAATTATACTCAGACTCCGGACAAACAGACTTGTTTATGTTATTTCAGAATTCAGACAAATAGGTGAACAGATCCTTCGATCGAAATCGACTGCAGTCGCCTATTGTCAATACTAAGGCATTGGCTGGTTCTCAAGTGCAATAAGTGCCTGGCGGGCGACAGATTTTTAACTATAGAACCGTACCAGAAACTCCTCACAATATATTACTTCACCGAAAGCTAAAGCTCATTGTAGGATTTGAATCAGCAACCACTTCCTCCTTACCAACCACGCCAATGGTTCGTCCATTAATTATCTCAATAAAGTTACATAAAACGCCACATAACAAATTACTAATCCGGTCAAGTCCTTGGACTTAACATTGTCATTCAACACGAGTGTCGGAAATAGCGGTGCAATTCCGGCCATGAGGCTGCCCAGGGATTTAAAATGGCGATTATAAATGCTGTTTTAAAGCTATATTGGGATTATTTCGATAACGGCATAAAGTTACGGTATCTTTGAACTTTGACGTGTTGTATTTTTAAAAAGCGACACAAGTCTGAAAGTTTTTATGGCGTGACAAAAAGTAACGAACGAACCGGTCTAGATAAATTTTTTGCGTGGTTTGATAACTTTGTGAAATCCAGGTTCAAGAAATGCCTTAGTTTTTAAAAAGCATCTTAACTCGTGACTTTCATGCTTCGTTATGTAAGTTGCTGGCATTCACAATTTAGAAATGATCCGTACTAGGGTAGAGTTTGAAATGCGCCGTTTTAGGTACATCAAATTACTTAACTTTTCAGTATATGGGTACTCATATTGCATTCATAAAACACCGAAAGAATTTAATAAAACCGCATCGGAATAAAATATGTATGACCGCAAAACATGAAACTGCAAGATATTTGAAAAACTATGAAGTTACGCGACCATGGAATTTTAAGTTGTTTAATTTAGAACCCTGTGTGGATATAATTTCATTATGTTTAAGCTTGTATTTAGCCACAATATCTCCATGGAAAGTGATGATGTGGCCGAAGGTGATAAGCACACAAAGCCTAGATGGGAACTGGCTCTCAAGTTCCCTCCAAAAAGTCGACCCGAAGATTATGGAAATACCTACCTGATCATAAACACTAAAAATATTGCCAGCATTTAAAATATGAATCTTGATTCCATTCAGCCAACGACAAACAATAGTGTATGTCAACAGACGCAATAAATACAGCATGAGCTAATAGACAACAGTGTCGTCGAACCAAGGAAACTGGCAACCACATAAAACTTTAAACTCAACCATGGCGTCGCCAAACTTAAATGAAAGGACGATGTGATGCCAACCATTCTTACCGTAATAAAGTTGGAACTTAATAAAAGGACTGCTGAATAATGGCGTGCAATATATCTGAGGATTTGGCATGACTAGATGGAGTTTAACTTTATTGCAATTTTTTTTATCGGGCAAAATAGACTTAGTTTATAAGATAGTAGTCCAGGAAATTTTGATTTTAAAACCCTCGCATCCTTGCACATTCAAGAGTAATTTGCTATAATAAATTCTATTATGAGACAGCAACAGGATAAATTGGAGTGCAAATATTTTATATTACACTAGTGGTCCCAGCAGACGTTGTCCTGCCCTGAAATTAAAACAAAACATAGAACCCGATTCCAGCGACGCGACACCTACCGTGTCCAATTTGTGAATCTAAACCATCTGTCATCTGTCAGCCCGATCTCGAGACATGTCAAAAAGTCGTTCTATACAAAATGTATGACAAAAATAATTGTCTTCATTATTCTTTTTTTTGTGCATTTTTCTTATTTTTTAATAGTTATTCTGCTATTCCGGGCGGAGACGAATCTAACAAATTAAAAACCATGATAAAATCGGTCCAGCCGTTCCAGATTTTCTTTTATATACAGGGTGTCCCAGAAAATAGTGTCAAGCGGAAGCCCAGAGGTAGAGCACCTTTGGAGGTACCCGTATCACTCCATGTATGTTCCGCGATTTTTCGTAATTTACGAATTATAACTTCTTTTAATTTTTTTTACCCAATTCCGATTCTCAAAACATTTTTAGTCGCAGTCACGCGAGTAGTTGAAATACAGGTCTGAGTTTTTTTTCTTAATTACCTGAATAATAGACCTAGTAGATGCATAAACATTTGTTACTAGAATTGTGACCATTAAGCTTTAAAAAAAAGCAATTTGCAAGAAAGTGGAAATTCAGATTTTATCTAAAATGTTTGAGGACATTTTAATAATAAAAGTTACATGACTTTTTTTTCAAACCAATTTTAAAAACTTGTCCATTTTATCAGCTACTTATCCTGTAAATTTCATTGAGCTATCTTTACAGTTTCCGACTCAAAATTTGATCTAAATAACACAAAGTCGAAATTTAAAATTTGAATCGGTGAATGGAAAAGAAATTAAACCTTAATAATTGTTGTTAAGCATGTCTTAATGTCACAATTTTTTTTAAAATTTTATTCTTCCTACTCTATTCAGACTCTACATCTTCTAAAGAGGTTTTCTATTGGTCTTATGAATGCCATTGTGTTTTTTTTCACTGTTTCCTCTGCATAGTTTCTGTTCTACTCACTGAAGCTATAAAGTGTTATTGTTAGGGTAGTCCCACACCAGCGTAGCGTACCGTGACGACATACGATAGCAGTTTTATGTTATACAGGCTGCTTTAATCCACTTTAGCATTCATGATTGATGCAATAAAGTTGCGAGTTTGTTTTGAAAACGAGTTTTATTGAACTTGTCGTATGAATGAATGTTTATTCTAGCAACGTAGGAATAAACATGGTTGAATGGTTATTTTATAAAGATGATTCAGACTTCAGTAGTCGTGCGTAACATCAATAATGTTTACAATAACTGTTCTTTTTTTTAAATTTAAGCTACCTTTAATAATGTACTGGCAACTTATTAAATAAATACGTAACAATTTGAATAATTTGCATTCAATAAGAAAAGCCGTGCATATTCAAACCTAGATCAAAGGAACTGGAAATTTAATTAAAAGCCTCCGTTGAAATTGCGTTACATCAACAGTCTCTCACTAGTTGGTTAAGTAAATAATAAACTAATAAGGATAATAGACAAGCAAATTATTACTAGGCTTAGTTTACGCGTTGGCTAAGAGCCGCTTGTTTATTTTTATTCGTTTTACGCAACTATTTACCCAGCGTTGCTACTGTTACGAAAGTTGTATTTTCATAGCAACTGGTTGTTGTGATACAATAATTTTCCTTTGCATTGCAATTTATTTACCTACTGATATAAATACAGAATAATGATACGAAATAGTTATGTCTACGATAAGATTTCACTAGAGAAATACTAAAGAGCTGTTACTTTGGGAGCTTTGAGCTGAGAAATGTTTCAGTGCAAAGTCAAGTCGACCCGTAATGCTTCGGTAAGGCGTGAAAGAAGAATTTACTATACAGGAGTTATGTCTACGATAAGATTTCACTAGAGAAATACTAAAGAGCTGTTACTTTGGGAGCTTTGAGCTGAGAAATGTTTCAGTGCAAAGTCAAGTCGACCCGTAATGCTTCGGTAAGGCGTGAAAGAAGAATTAACTATACAGGAGTTATGTCTACGATAAGATTTCACTAGAGAAATACTAAAGAGCTGTTACTTTGGGAGCTTTGAGCTGAGAAATGTTTCAGTGCAAAGTCAAGTCGACCCGTAATGCTTCGGTAAGGCGTGAAAGAAGAATTAACTATACAGGAGTTATGTCTACGATAAGATTTCACTAGAAAAATACTAAAGAGCTGTTACTTTGGGAGCTTTGAGCTGAGAAATGTTTCAGTGCAAAGTCAAGTCGACCCGTAATGCTTCGGTAAGGCGTGAAAGAAGAATTAACTATACAGGAGTTATGTCTACGATAAGATTTCACTAGAGAAATACTAAAGAGCTGTTACTTTGGGAGCTTTGAGCTGAGAAATGTTTCAGTGCAAAGTCAAGTCGACCCGTATTGCTTCGGTAAGGCGTGAAAGAAGAATTAACTATACAGTGTGTAATCGTTAAGTGTGTACAGGCGATTATTTCGTAACTATTACAGATATCCAAAAAAATTTAACTGATATCGAAAGTAGGTTACCTACCTAATCAGTAAAATTACATTATTTTTTTTTTTAAATCAAACTAGAAGTATCAAAAATTTTGACATTAAACGCTCCCATACATTAAGTATGGGATTAGAAGAAAGGTTTCAGTTTCCTTATTTAAAAGGGTTATTTTAGGTTACTACTGATATTAAAGGAAACTGTTTATTAACCTAACAAAGTATTAAAACTATATTTTAATTGACACTACTACATAAAATTGAATTTTCAAAGCAGATTTTTGTAGTGTGTTGCTTTTCAGCCAGTTCAAATGAATGCGATTTTGAAACAAGGTTTATTACTAATTTGAAGTGGTAAGATAATTAATATACACGTATATCTACTTGAAAATCATTATTATCATATCATACGTAATCATAAAATGAAATTAAGGTAAATTGAGTACTAAACCACTTAAAATAAGGAAACTAAAACCTTTCTGCTAATCTCGTACTAAATGTATGGGAGTGTTTAATGTCAAAATTTTGGATACTTCTTGTTTGATTTAAAAAAACTTATTGATGTCATTTTAATGATTAGGTAACGTACTTTCGATATCAGTTTAAAGTTTTTTGATCTCTGTAATAGTTACGGAATAATCGCCTGGACACACTTAACGATTACACCCTGTATACAATTATCATTTATATTAGATATCGGTAAGATAAACGAAAAACACCACAAAATACAATAAAAATGCGCGACAAAAAAGTCGCACGTAATGAGTCACGTGACCTGTCGACGGAAACATCGATTGCCAAGGCCGCATAATCGCAGCCGACGACGCGCAACGAAGCATTGTTTTAACTATACAATGATTGTCAACTTTTTTTACTCCATTTTCCTATTTATGGCGACCCTATTAACTGGCGAGGTAAATGCTCGACAGAGTTATAATAGAAGGAAACACGCAGATCAAGTAGTTCTTGCTTTAAATTGGACTCAATTAAAACAGAAAGGAGATTCGTATATTAGTATGCAGGAGTACACGCTCGACAAACGGGTTGGTTACATTTAAGTAAATAGCAACAGTTATATTCTCTGTGTTTGTGACAGTTATTGCTAACGATAATAACTATTATTCTGGAGTTCGAAACAGGTTTTCCTAGTTGCATGAGTATGGTTGTAAATGATTTGGATACTTTGGAGCTGGAAAAATTCTAGTCAAAGCTTCGTTTATCTATTTGGACCTTCATTCTAGGTCATTATAAAGGCGAAAATCTTTAAACTGGTTATTGAAGTAAAAAACAAAACTAGTTCTGTCTTTACATGGATGTCATCAGGACATCTGATAGCCAACTTTGTGCTAAAGAGATAAAATGAAACCAGTACAGGCTTTAAGAGGGACGTAAATGTGCCGCTTTGATTTATCTTCTTATACAATTCTCGGAAATATTTAGAACTAGTGTTAGTGAGGATAGTAAAATAATTCCCGAACTTTAGTTTATTTACTTATTTGTGCAAATGGAACAAGTCTACAACATTTCAAATAATATTGCGACAAATTTTGTATTGTTACTTTACTTTTAAATTTAATAAGTCCTAAAAGAACAAGAAATCATATTATGCAAACAAAAAAACAAATAAATGTTTAAACAAAAATGAAATAATGGAAAATTTTCCTTATTGCACGCAATGCGCTCTAAGGTCGGTGTATTTCTCCATTCTGTATATAACTCCATACATACAGTGTAAACATATAACAATATGTTCGTTTTTAAAGTAAAAGAATATGTCAAGAGTTATACAAAGTAAATAAATATTGAACATACAAGATAAAAAAAAAATAGCTGATCTACTTTTCTTACATAATTATAATTCAATCAATTCCAATGTATAACTTGAATCGCTAAAAAATAGATTCTATTGTTATCTTATTGTTTTCCTGGCACTTTTGTCCCTTTGATAGCTAACCTATTTAAAAAACCATCTTCGCGAAACATATAAATTCTCTTCTATACTAAAATATTTTTATTGATAGCGTCGACGTCACTGCAATATGACTATAGACTTTATTTTGTTAACGCTATAAAACTCATTCAAAGAATCCCATTCAGTAAACACGACTGTCTTACGTTAAATCTTACGGAAGATGGGCAGAGCCGCCAGTGCAAGGTCATAGCACACCGCAGTGCGGGGCCACAGACGTGCAGACGGCCGTATCGATCGCATCCCCGTCCGCGTCGCTCGTCTGCAACACGCACACACCCGCGTCTCGCGACCCGCGACCGTGTGCGAGACCTTTATTTAATGCGACTCGTTTAAACATACCTTAAATGGATTTGGACTTCGTATTTGCAAATGTATTCATAATGTCGTGCTATAAACGAATTTGGATAAAACTATGCATTTAATATAAATCTTGTCTTGAAATTAAACTTAGAATACTTTTTATCTCGGGAATCATACTTTCGATGCTTGGTCAAACCAAGGGGCAGAGACGGTTTGAATAGGGTTTAACCACTGCTGCCAAGTTTTTTTTTTTTTTTTATAATTGATAGGCTTGTGTTTGACCACAATCTCACCATGGTAAGTGATGATGTGGCCGAAGATTGTAAGCACACAAAGCCTAGATGGGAACTGGCTCTCAAGTGTAGCTGTCGGAACACACCGATAGGTGTTTGGCGACAGATTTTCAACTTGAGGGTGGTAGCCAGCCAGACGGGTACTACAAAGTACCCTACCACCGTGCTATGGTTTCCTCACGATGTTTTCCTTCACCGAAAGCTCAAGCTCATTGTAGGATTCGAACCCACGACCATCGCCGCGGTATTCGACGTCACTTACCACTGAGCTATCATCGCCTTAAGTTTTTTATTGCTAACTAACTACATGCAGATACGTTGCGTTAGTTTACTACATTCCTAAAACGGATAAGACACGATTCTGACCCCTATTTATATTCACAACGAAACTATTTCACCAATTTGTTGGCTGCACCTAAAGTGATCTAATAATAAGGCACGTTACACACATTCCTCGTGTATAACCTCTAATAAATTGTGGCGAGTCTCGACATTGACATTATGTCTTGCAAATGTTTCGCAGATTAGGTAATCAAAATAACATGTGCCAAGCCTAGCTTATCATATTTTATTCTGCTTTTTTTATAATTGGTACCTACCTGTTCATCTATCGTTTGGTTTATCTTTACATGTTTACCTTGATATACAGCCATGGGAGACATTTCATTATACATGTATAATAATGTATATAGTACCGCTTATAATAGTTAAGGTTATAGTAATTTCAAAATCAGGGTTGTCTTCTAGTAATTTTTATATTCTTAAATACCAAACAATTATAGGGATGCTGACTGACATATCAAATCAGCTTCTTTTTATTAAATGTCAAAACGATAATTTTTAACCTGTCAGTTCTTTCTTGGGACAATCGGGGTTTCAGAGTCCGGTTCTTGGTTCTCAAATGGGACAATCGGGACGATGACATTTACTAGAAATTGGGCGAGAATTTTGAAACTTTAAAAACTGTGCGCGAGTTGACGAGTTGTTTGACAGGTTAATGTCGCGAGTCAACAGAATATGGATGTTTGTATGATGTGCTTGTGACGTCATAAATATAAACTATCAAAAGATCTACTCTTTGTTGTGAAATTGCTAATTAAAAATAATAAAATGGTAAAAAAATAATACCTAAAGTGTTTGCTATTAGCGATTATTTTTAGATGTTTTATACACTGGTTAGTGTTAGGTACGGTCGGCCAAGAAAGTGGTGTACCACCCTAAGGTTGAATGCCGCTTGCAGATTCATAGGTGACAAAGATTAGTTTCGCTTGCAGATCAATCTGACAACTTATGTCAACGTCATTATTATGCATCTCTTTCAGTGATATCTTTTTAGTTTGAACCTTTTCGTAATTTTCGATGACAAGGAAACTAAATCAAAACTGGCACACCACTTTCTTGGCCGACCGTACATACTTACATATATTTTATTGAATATAGTCTTGATCCCTATTGACGGGCTACAGGTCGTGTTTGTCATGTCGTTTTGTCTCAAGTCTGAGCGTAAATTATAGGTAGTATGTACGGGTTAATATTCCGAATCGTAACGTATAGTGTAAAGAAGCTTATGTCGTGACGATAATCCTACGAGACGGGCCTTTAGGGTGCTATAGGGGTGCTTAGAGGGTGCAGCTGCTGTCAAGGTCGCCATCCGTAGTAACCGTGGTAAGTTTTACGAGCTGTTTGCTATGATGGTGTTTAGCTAGTAGCTATTTGTTTCGGAGAAGTGAGAAAATCCACGAGGCAGAAGCTTGTTATTTATGCAATTTAGTTTGCTCGAAAACAATTAATTAAGAAAAAAACTTGAGAGGTGTCAAGGGACACCCGGATGGAACGAAGTTATATAAGTCGAGGGAGTATATATATATATATATTATATAAATAGAAATGTAAATATCTGGCTTGCTTTATATAAGAGAGAGAGAGAGAGAGAGAGAGAGAGAGAGAGAGACAGAGACAGAGAAACATGCCCACGCCGCAGAGCGGTCGGTGACTTTTGTCACCGACACAAAAAATCACCGACATTAAAGTGTCGGTGATTTCGTAAGAATTCTTTCCGTCTGGCCCCCTTTCACAACGCGCGATAAGGAACTTCGTTCCAAAACTTCGTTCCAATAAATAATAACCGTTGCTATGGTAACTGTTATACCTAAAGCTACCTGACAAAACGCTTTGAAATTACCGTTTCCGTAGAAAGCTATACACTCAGTTCTATTACCTAAATATGCAACGTTGTGAAAAAAATCCAAATAACCCATCGACTTCTTATCGAGTTTTGCGGACACCAACATACGGAAGCTGAAGATCGAGATTTATTTAAGTACAGAAACATTGTAACATTAACTACAGCTTTCTTATTTGATATCAATAACACGTACAATTTAAGTAAGTACCTATAGATTAAATCGCAAAAAGCAAGGTTATACTGCTCGAAACACGCTGACTCCACTAATGATAGGCAGCGTGAAGTTGACATCTGTGACGTCAAATTGACATAAACTGACATGGCCTTGTCAACCCTTCCCGGTGTCATGTATCCATCCATACACGAGTTTGCTGTATAATGGTAGGCGAAGATTTAAGTAACTTAATTTTTTTTTATTTGTTAATTTGGAATATTTTATTATGAAAGATAAAGGAAGTATAAATGCTACAAATTTGAAATTAGGCAGATAGATTCCCTATTAAAAGTTTGTAGGTATCTGCTAAGAAAGAAAATTAAACCCCTAAATCTTCTCCGGGATCGCAACTAGTCAAAATTTGTATCGTGTTTATAGTTTTTTTTTAATTCTCTCACCTATAGAATGCGTCTCTCAATTTTTCCTTCATTCCCATGGAAACGTGATTGAAACCGCGGGAGACAACTAGTTAATTATATATTAAACTATCAAGTATTTAAAAATCAAGCCCTTGTTATAAAATCAAATATTAAATGATAACTCCAGTCGACGTAATGTACATCAACCTTAAAACAAGCGAGCACCGTAAACGATTCTCAAGGTATCAAGGCTTGTCTCATTCAATGACGTACAAGTTGACAGTTGACAGTTGTCGAATCATTGCTTTTTATGGACATTATAATACACGATATTTATCTAAACGTTGACGATATAATTGTTATGGCCGTCAAACTCAAATTTGAGACATAGAAGGTTCTTGCTATTTGTTTTTGTCAAGGTTTACCACATTTTATTGTTAAGAAATTCTCAAATGAAAGGAGTGTTTTTACTAAGGGTAAGGAACTAGCACTTACGTTAAGCTGAACTCAGATGGAGTTGGCAGGCGGGTACAACAAATTACGTAAGCTATAACTTTGATACGGTTTAAAACCGAAGCTAACCGAATATGGCCGATTTTTTCTAAACTCAAGCTATCTTTACTGCCTAATTTTTAAAAATCGAATTCTCATAATATTTTAAATATTATTAGCATTGAAAATATTACTCAATATAAAATATGAAATACCTAATAAGTAATAAAATCCAAGCACTTTACGACTGAACAAGACAGACTTGTGTTACACAAATCTCTCTTGATCTGTGAAAGTCCATCGAATTAAACTGACGTAGATACTAGTATTACCATTTTAAGTAAATATTTACTAGTTGAGTTGTCGGTCAGTATTTGAAGGATTAAAATACGAGTAGGTCCCCCTAGCGGTATTCTAATGAGATAGGGAGATTTGAGTGATACTGCGCAAGCCTCGGTGAAAGTGAGAGGACAGCACATCAACAGGGCCTAGGGCCTGAGATATGGTTTAAGCTACGAGAGGTTAAATAATAAATAAATATGATTCAGTTCAGGCTGAGTTTAATCGCAATAACAGTTGGTGGTACCTTGATAACCTGTTTTTATTAAAGTTTTATGACAGCTTTTGAAACGTCTGGTGGTGGAGTGATTCTGAAAATCGTTAATAAAAAACTGGTTTTAAATACATTAATAATAATCAATCCTTATTATTAATGATGATTGTAAAACAGATAGCTTGCCTTTCAATATTGATTCAATATCGACAATCGAGGACGTCAGGCATACATTGAGATTGTTTACCTATCTACGTGCCTTATACATTTCCATAAAATTTTACATTGGTTGTTTTTTGTTATAACTTTCAGAGTATGTTATCATAAGAAAAAAAATAGGTACCGAAAGAGATTACCATAAAATTAACTTATGTTATGTTACACTAAGTATAGTTTTCGAGACTATTAGAGCATTATTATAATCCATACTCATAAACCTTTGAGAATTTTGGTATAGATAGATGAAGGACAAAGAAGGTCTTTTGATGTTGTATATTTATGACGTCACAAGTTTGTATTTCATTCAAACTCAATTATAAATCATCGTTTTGACATTTAATAAAAATATATGTCGCCAAGTACTTAGGTACCGTTCACAACGCTGCAGCAGTTGAGGGTTTTAAATAATAATTATTTTTGTTGTATTCAATTCCCGCTATCTCTTATGACTTGTGCGCCATCAGATATAACGTTTCCCTAGAATGTGTATTGGTGGAAAGTAAAGCTTTAGTCTACCCCATTCTTGTTACAAAGAGTATGTGAGCTGAATACTAAAGGCGACTCCATTTTCATAGATGTCAAGAGAGCGTAGGTAACTGTAGTAGACGTGGATAAGAAACTTGATAGTATAATGAGGCTGTTTGGGGTAATACAGGATATGTAAGGACTTATTGTGTTATTCTATTAATATCATAAGTTGGAAAGGGAGTGTGTATGTCTACTCAGCAACGTAATTACGCACTTAGATACCTAGGAATAACATTTAGAATACGTTTTACAGAAGCACCGTCTACTAGGAATGTGAAAGTTTGTTTGTTGTGAAAATGTTTGTTACTCTTTCACGTAAAAACTACTGAACGGATTTTGATGAAACTTGGCACAGATGTAGATTATATCCTGAAGTAAAATATAGGATACTTTTTATCCTGGGAAACGACGTGAGTAAGTAGTACCTAAGTAAGAGTAGACTGAATATTATAGATAGAGCCATTAACGAAGACGCGTCCCACTCTTTCATTACATTACAAATGACTCTACCACCACCGGTTCAAAACACAAAAACTGACAAGACTGGCAGATACATTTTAATTATTCCTGCAATTTCTGTAGAATAGGTATAATGGGTTTTTATAATCCGATAAAGGTCAGGCGTCAGAAAACACCACCGATGGTTGGTCCATATTTTTGTGTACTATTATTTTATATCTAGTGACGAAAAAAATACGTGCCTATTAAAATACTAAGCAATTAATTATGTAAATACATCACTACGAGTATTATACTATTTGTAATAGATATACCTACTGTTTTGCAACATGCCACCAAATATTGCTTAACCATGTAAAACACTTGACCATGTAATTACTATGTACTTAGATTACTGTGCATATTTGTACTGCGCTATGTCACCTGTGTAAACAAACAGGGGCGCGGCGTTGATCGAACACTGATGACGAATAAGATGAAGTTAAAAATGATAATGCATAATTTATTTATTACTAGTGGGCACGGCAGACGTTGTCCTGCTCTGAAATTTAAACAAAGCTTAGAACCCAATTTCAGCGCTACCTACCGGGTTCAATTGTGAATCTTAACCATCACGAAAATAATGACAGTCGCTGTCATTCCGGCGATTCCCGTAGAAAATTACCAATTTAGAACTATTACGTTTTTCAGCATTTTTATGGGTTTTCCCTTTTTTTTCATTTAAACCAACCCTGTATTTGAGCGAACAAAACAAAAAAAGAATTATTTGAATCGGTCAAGCTGTTTTTGAGTTTTAGCGAGACTAACCAACAGCAATTAATTTTTATATATGTAGATAGATTTAAAATTATTACATAAATACTTTCATGTGCTACATTTGTTGGCTTATTTAGCGGCGTATGGAATATTACCTACTTTAAGTAAGACATCTTTTTTTGTTTGTTTGATTTTATATAACAATTCAGTATCTCAAGAATTTTTAGAGAAATTAATTTATTTTATTGATTAAGTTGATGGGAATGCGATCGGTGTAGACGATATAGTACGGTAAACAACTTCGAGAATAAATATAAATAAAACATAATGTGCATTCAAAATCTAATGGTATTATTATAAAATAAAATGTCATGAAGATATTTTTTTATTTATAAAATGTTTTTTTTTATTATTATTATTTTAATATTTTTACTTTTGGATAAGCTTGTGTTTGACCGCAATCTCAGCATGGTAAGTAATGACGTAAAGGCAATACATAAAAACTATTTCATAACAATGCCATATCACCATTTGCTTCCCATAACCCACAAGAAATTATATCGTTTACGAAATTAACAGAGCAGACGGGCGATACACAGTCGATTAAAAATCAATTAGACTAGAATATCAAAGTCAGACTTCCCTTCACAAAATAACATATAACACATTATATAACATACAATCAATTAAATATAACACTATTTTATATTACTGCTAATAGCACACATTCATTGTTTGATTACAACAAGTTATGCAACCGACTGTAATCTGTTGAGACTGCTGATAGTCTGTTTTTAGGGTTACGTGTCAATACTTAGTCAAACCGTGCTGGGTGTTCTTTTCATGGACTCTTATTTATTTTTCTATTTATAGAATTGTATGTGCGTATCAAAGGGGGTGGTTTAATTCTCAAAGAATCAAAGCATGTTTTTGTTAAAGAATGTTTCATTAAATAAATATTTTTTTATTAATGGTTGACTATTAGAATATTATTTGGAATGAGAAAAAGAGGCAGACAAGTTAAAAGATGGATAAACAATATCAAGAAAATTGGAGGGGCAATCTGGTCAAGAAAAGCGAAGAACAGAAACGAATGGAAGCAGCTGGAAGAGGCCTATGTGTCACATGACACGCTGAACGCTAAACCGGGAATTCCGATAGATTAAGTTAGAATGTAAGATAATTAATTAAAACATGTAATTAAATTGTTGAGATGACCATTAGCGGCATTGGCCCGTATCTTTTTTCTTATATGATGTTAGAAAGTGACGGATATATTACCCAGCGTTTTACTTGAGTAGCTTTAAACTTAAACCCATCTCACGTTGTGTGACAGTATGTGCTTTCCACCGCATTGGTACCATAGATAGATATCGCTCAGACGCATCTACAGTAAAATACTAAAATAATTACACAATTTTATACAGAACCGCGAGCGTGTTTTGACCGGCCATCGCTCGTCTACCTATTCACTTCACTGTCGGTCATCACTCAAATAAAATGAAAGTGTCGCACTTACAGTAAAAAAATTACGGCCGGATATTAGTAGCTAGAGAGACTGTTCTCTTCAAGTTGGATATAACGCACTATTCTGTTTATTTACCACCGAAACAAACGAATATTAAAAGTTTAAAGAATTATTTTGAGCCTTATTGACAGACTAGCTGTTCCACGACCTGCGTTCCCGTGGGATCTTATATTTTCCCGGGACAAAATTTTGCCTATGTTCTGCAGCTATCTAATGGTGAAAGATTTTATTCAAATCGGTCCAGTAGTTTCAGGAGCCTATTCAATGCAAACAAACAATCAAATCATTCCTGTTTATAATATTAGTATATAGATTATTTAGTTCATTTTATTTATGAAAAATATAAAGAATTTAAATTGCGATGATCTAAGTCACATTTTTTTAACGAATATTAGTGAAAATAAAATGTACCTTAAAATAGCACAGTACGTTTTTTCCCTGAGATACGCGCGTAAAACCGCAGTGTAGGAGCGTAGAAGCCAGTAAAACTATGATGATTCAACCGGTGGCGTAGTCCTCTGCGTAATCATCATTTATTTGATGTTGCATGCGAATATAGGCCTTAATTATCACTACTCTGATCAGCACCTTTGTCAGAACTCTATCAGCTTTCTGGTCATTCAACAGGACGTAAGTAATTCAATATGATGCTGATAAATTAGTCCCTATCCTAGCTTTATTTATTATTAAATGAGTGATTGATTAATCGATGAAGTACTCAATTCTATTTAACTATGTTAGCCCCGCAATTTTACCCGTATTACCGGGATAAAAAGTAGTGTACGCTCGGGTCCATAAACTCTATGTAAAAAAATCCCGTTGAATTATTAGTGATCGAAGTCAAAGTCAAAGTCAAAACCATTTATTCAGTTTAGGCCCTAGAAGGGCACTTATGAAAGTCGAATTACAGAAGTTAAGCGTCGATCCGATACAAACATACTTTCGCATTGACAATATTTCTAACATGCTTCATATGTAGGTATTATAATTTTAATGGAAGATTCAAAAATATAATACTTGGTATAATACCCATATTTTAACCTTTTTGATTTTTTTTATCAAACTTAGGAAAGGAAAAGAAAGAAACGGTTTCTTTTTATGTTTTTGGAGTGTTATAAAATTTCATGTAAAATATTGTCAATTATAATATTAGTTTGATTACTTTAATTGGTTTCATTGCGTCTGATTGCCTTTAAGAAACCTTGAAGATTGATAAAAAAAAATGTCTAATATTAGTAATATTCATAGACCACGTCGCGGTAAGGCAAACTTCCTGAATCCGTAAAAAATATACCGTAATTTATAGCCATTAAAATGAGACGTGCGTCGACTATGCATTGTCATTTTATTTACTTTATTGGAAGCTTTGTTGTTTCTTTTATCGACTAATTCGGGCTGGTTTGCGTGGTAAGAACACTGCCTGTCACACCGCCGTGTGTTCGATTCCCACCCAAAATATACATTTGTGTGCATGAACTTATATTTACTTGTCCTGCGTTAAAAAGAGAATAAATCCAATACTATGTTCGGATTTTTATTACTCAAGCAAAAACTACTGAACAGATTTGGACGAAACTTGGCACACAGGTAATCATATTCAGGTTTATTTTTATCCCGGGCAAATATGAATAACCTCGAGAATGCGGGCGAAACCGCGGAGGAAGACCATAAAGACAAAACACGGGATTTAGGATGCTGTCTATAAGTAACACGTCCAAAAGACAAATTAGTCGTCTTATTACGACATCACGCCGAATGAGCTAAGTACCTGGTAATATTTTCCCTAAACGTGATTTTTAAACAAAGTACCAAGTATAACATACGCACTATTACGCACTTACTTGAAATAAGTATACCTTAGTAAAGCCAACATAAGATGCTTCAACCTTGTCGCACGAAAACCGCAGGTCTATGTCGGTAATGAATTCCTTGACCTAGTGAGGTACTAGACGCGCGGACGGTCTTCGAAGTGTCGGTAAGCTATCACTAATAAATCCATGAAACAATACAAGCCTTGAGCTATTAGAAACTCGAAACTAATACCTATTAAAATCTAAAACCATAACTAAACATTATTTAAAGGTTTAGGAAAACATATTACGAATTTACGTTTAAAAATGGAAAATAACAAACTGTTTCCATTTTTTTAATAATACAAGAGAAAAAGGTACTGCCTTGTCTTTGCCTATTTACATATAGACACTTTTAAAAAGACGTGTCCTGCCCGACTAAAATTTCCTATCAACGAAGC
The DNA here is from genome assembly GCA_951361185.1 of Ochropacha duplaris. Lineage (NCBI taxonomy): Eukaryota > Metazoa > Arthropoda > Insecta > Lepidoptera > Drepanidae > Ochropacha > Ochropacha duplaris. Next base: position 11,523,177 of record OX592696.1, on the reverse strand, counting down.
AATTTATTTTTATTTAAGTATTCATATGCATAAGCCTTATTTGACCACAACCTCTTTCTTAACGATGCCATCAAAAGTGGTAAACATACAAAGCCTAGAAGTTTACTTACTGGTTGTCAAGTGCAGCTGCCGTAACTCTGGTTATTTCCTTTTATAATGAAGGGATCCACTATGAAAGTCTTTTCAAAATGTTTACCCCATTAAATAGGAAATCGCCGATAAAAGCAGATCTCTACTATTTTAAAGTCTATGAACATAAACAAGAATTCTTGTCGTAATATTGGCCACAGAGAGGTCAGTAAACGCTAATAAAGTAGTGAAATAACACTTTGATTTTAAAACAGTTGACAGCATACACTGCATGGAAATTATTTAAATGTACATCGTTAATTAAAGGAGATCCAACGTCTTATATTCGTTTTACATTTAACGTATTTTACTTATTATAAGTCTAATGAATGATAATTGTAATCTGATAACATCCAGGCAAAAACATTAAATAAAAAATTTACATATCTGCAATTTTATAATTGCAATTATTATCGTAATTAGTGAGAGAAAACACTGTCAATATTTGCGAAATCATCTATGGATATATTACATCAGAACCTGTCAAGCGATCTATCCATATTGAGCGTTGAATATGAACAATAATGTTTTTAAGGGTCTATAAAAATTAAAAATCCCATAACTCTTTATAAACTGACGTGAAACACACTTCCTGCATGATAAACGTAACGGCACCTATTTAATTATTAGGTCATAAAATCTCTACTAATAAAAAACCATTATGAATAACAATAGGCAATAAAATGCTTATACCCACTCTTACAATCAGTTCATAGATACATGAATTCTCAAGGAAAAAGTAAAAATGACGTCTCCTTGACATCGAAAGGTCGTATTGTAAATACTATTCAATTACCTATACACACAGCCTAATAGGTCTTAATGCCACTCCAGCTCTTGTCGTTAAGTATAAAGGTAAGATTAACAATGAAGAAAACAATAATACTGATAAATTTGATGTAAATAAACGTTCTAGTGGTGGTTAAAAGACAGTAACAGTAAAGAAAGAAGCAATGTATGATGTGAATGTAAGAAGAGTCGATGAAAGGGAAAGGGCGGTGGTAGAGTGACGCTTAGAGCAAACCCGAGCGGAACTAATGGTAATATTCCGATACAATGCATCGTTATTGCTTTCTATGAGATTTAATCTGTACATAACGTATTGAGACAGTAACGTGTAGTACCTATTGTTGATAATATTATCGATTCTGTTTTAAAGATTAAATAACAACTTTATGCTTGACATTTATGATATTGCGAAATCTTAACAGTTTTGCGGGTATTTTCCAAGGATTGATTATAATTCGCTTATACATACAGAACAATATTTTGCTATGATCCTTCCGAACTAGATTCTTAATTGAAATTAATTTGACCTCATCGTACTGAAATAACCAAAATGAAGTGTTAATTTGATTATGATAATGTTCAAATTAATGTTGACAACATTTTTATAGCAGATGATGAAGAAGATAATTTTCCTATACAGCAAACAACTGGCACAAAAAGTGATACTATCACTGATAAAATTTAATGGTGTATCGACCTTGATATTGAAAACGCGACAAGCCAAAAATGAAAGTGAAGCAGATTTCTTTTCTCTTTTAACGGTTACGTCTCTGATGACTTAACTAATTCTAACTATTTCCAGCTATTCATTTTACGATTTGAAGTAATCGAGTTAAAATGCAATTAAGTGGCATTTTACAATTAAAATTATTTGTTGAGATTGCACCTGAATAATTATTAATTCATTACTAATATGGAGATGAGATTGAAAACAGGTTGTAGATTAAAACATGTACACTTACCTTGTTACTAAAACATCAACATAACATAACAAGTAGGTACAGCTTGTTAATTCAAATCATGATAATATATGACATAAATTTTAATATACGTATACGAAACCTTTGTGTTTTGTTTAGAATCAGAAACAGATCGATTGTAGGTACTTTTTAAACTATGTCAAGAGATCTTGCAAGTTTTGTTTCGGGGAGGACAGAAAGGTGGTAACCCTTACGCGGACTGTTCGGCGAGCGCTTATAGGGCTCTGCAAGAACACAATTCCTAATAAATCCTTAGTATCGTTCTCCACTTATTCTTTTTTTTCTTGTCCTTATCCCACGGTATGTGTGGTCGGCACAACATATTTTCATCTTCCGCTCCGTTCTATCACTAGTCGTCTCATACTAACACCTTTCATAAACATTTCTTCACGCAGTCCATCCATACCTTCGTCGGCCTTCCTCTACTACGAGTATACATAAATAATGAACAAGAACATGAACATTCAATAAAATTCCAAAACAATCAAATCTTGGACAACGAAATAAAATACAAAGATATAGATAGCAAAATCCAATTTAGAACAAGTAAAGAACAAAATTATAAGATGGAAATCAAAACGGTACTAAAGAGACTGTTGCAACGGATTGTAGTAAGGCTATGTTATTGCCGCGATAACCTAACCTATCATCTAACATTGTCTAGTATCGAGATCGGCATTGTTAATACCTGTGTACTAAGTGAAAACAATAACCATTGTATTATACTCGGCTTTCATTCAATAAATGACCTTGTTAGCTCATTGACTCCACGACACTGCGGTATTAGGTCAATTTTCGAAATTGTTACTTAACTAATCGATATTGTTTGAAATTAATCGATGTAATTTTTCACCCTTGCATTTGTGAAGCAATATCATCTTTTGTGGATCGATTGTATAAATAATGAGATTAGTTTATGTTTAGATCATTTCATCATCAAGGCATGAATTTTCAATATTTTTATCAGGTATAACAATTTTTTCACATATATTAAACACTAGCTGTCCCCCGCGGTTTCACCCGCGTTCCCAGGGGATCTTATCCTTATCCTTTCTCAGGATAAAAGTATTCTATGTGTTTTTTCAGGATATGATCTACCTGTGTGCCAAGTTTCATCAAAATCCGTTCAGCCGTTTTTGCGTGAAACAGTAACAAACATCCATCCATCCACGCATCCAAACTTTCACATTTATAATATTAGTGGGATTATTTTAAGTCGCATTCAAAGAAGACCTATATTTAAAATGAATAGACGCTATGGTTAAAATTTTAGCCCTGCTTTGATCACAATAAGAACAATGCCACTATCAAAATAGCAGGAGCGTATATAGAAGAATATCACGATAATGTCGAACATTCACATCCATTCGTGGATCAAAATATTCTTTATTTAGTTTCGTAACATCTTCATTCTATTTACTTGTTGTCCAAATATAGACGTCTTTCATCAATGCTTTATCAATGTTAGAAAATATTTCCTCAATGTCAAATGTTAGTCATCTATTAAAATTTATCTATCTCTTTTATATCTGATATCTTTTCTTTATCAAAATCATATAATTTTTCCGTCATGTGTATTCCGGCATTCAATAAAAGATCGACAGCACAGTGGCAGTTCCTCTAGGCTTATGTCTTTAGGCAACGGTAGACACATACCATCAGGTGACCTGACTGTCTGACTTCTGACAGAAAAAATAACCTGCTATTACCAATTTAGACAATATAGCTCTCTAACAACATCCTTTAAATATTATCTACTAACATATTATTTTACAACATAGTGTAAGTAGTTCGGCGTTGCATCTTCATTAACCAGCTGTTGAACTGAATATATTAACGCTATTTAAACTGACCTTAAAACAGTTAGTCAAATATGTACATTAGAAATTATACCAGCCCTTTGCACGACCTTCTTCAGAAAATGAGGTCAGGGAGGTGATAATCGAATTACAAACGAAACACCAATTGTAATTGGACCTCCAACTGAGGGAAACGTAGAAGACAATGGTGCAGAAGTGCATTTACAATTAGCAACCGAACAGGTCGCAATTAAGGCTGCAAATCATTATCTTACCCCTGATCTAAATTGAATGAATAAGTGTGAGATTTATCGATAAAAGAAAGGTCATTATATAAATTGTTTACATTGAAATCAGTGGTCATTATTTTGTAAAGAAACTAATTTGACACGTCTTTAAACCTATTAAAATTTGAAGGAGCGGTCATAATGATGAGACCTGTACAGTTAACTATTTTCATTAGAACAGTTTTTTATTTAGATGTTTTATGGTAGAGAACGAATATGAAAATAATTTTATCTATTAACTATCTATCAGTTTTTTCACTAAGTATGTTATATTAGTTAGTGAAACTTTCTCCTGTATACCATTCTCTTTAATAATAAAACATCAAATTATTAAAAGCTATTTAACAATTAAGACAAAAATAATAAACTAAATAGAAGAAGCAACTTACACAACTATAAACGTAACATAAATAACGATAATGACTTATCAATTTTACACTTTCACCGAATTAAATAGAAAAGCGGAATCGAGCTAAAACGGAATTAGATTTTTGGTGCTATCTATCACTCATGTCGGATTGCCTAAAAAGGCCTCGGCACGATTATCAAGATCCATAATGCTGAATCCACTTGGATAGGTGTAGGTCAATATTTTGTGATTGAAGTTGGCTCCACGAATGTAGTGAAGGCCAAAGCTGAATGCAGCGTTAATAGTGTTGGTGATGAATAGATTTGTGCAATCAAGGCGCTTCACTTGTAAAGCGAATAAGTGTTTGTTTATTTGAGAACTTTAAAGAATGTTCATGTTAGCTTTTAAAATGTTTTGTAGTTCAAAGTACTATACAATAGCGTGGCAGAAAAACAATTCAGGGCGCGGTGCCTATTTGCCTAGACGATGACTTTTTCAATTAGGTAAACGTTTTTACATTGTTAGGTTTTTGATTCGTTTAATTATGTTTGTTGTTTTTTATGAATCTTAACGTGTCACGATGTTGGTCCGCGATTAATTCCAAAACGACTTAACCGCCTTGATGAAGCTTGGCACTCAAATAATTTAGCATCCTGGTATAAGAGATGGGATACTTTTTATTGCCGGAAAAGAAAAGATGGAACCGCGGAGGACAGCTACGAGTAAAAGTTTTAATGAACTCAATGTTTGTTAAACTTTTAAAATTAATCGGTCTAAATTCAAGTTTAATTTTAATATTTACTCTCAACATAGTTTACCTACAGTAATTAACCAATTAGATCGTGAGTTAGCAAATGATCCAAATCATTAGAACTTTGATTTATCAGTGCTAGAACAAATAGCAACATTTACTGAAGGTTGTTTTGTGTCAAGGCACTATGGACAATTTGACGATGTATGATCTCAGTGGATGGTAATTAACTGTACTATAGTTGACTTAATATGTTTCACATTATTTATGCGACGAGTAGGTACCTAGATTAATTCATACTATTAGCGTACACACATCAAAAAAAGTTTGCGATCACTTTGAAAAATCAAAATCATCATTATGATTAATTACCTACTATTTTTTTTTAATAAAACATAAAAAGAGTTTTATTTTTTAATTTCAAACAAGGTAGGTACCTATTTCTATTTAAAGAAAACACATAACAATTTTTTTTTCTTGATAAAGTTAAATCTAAGAAATTATATCAGCTTATGCTAGTGATCACAAACTTTTTTTGATCTGTGTAGACCACCAAAAGGTGGACCACGGTCTAGATCCGGCCGCTGAGCTATTTTGTTTGGATCTTTGGTAAACAGGACAGTGGTTTTATGCTTTGCAGTGCCATGTAAAGAAAAAAGTGTTTCATATACATTTTTTGCCCAGGAATCTTTGCAGACTCATCAATGTTTCGTCACATTCGGACGATTGGTTTAGGATTACATAAAGGACTAACAAACTAAGAATAGGTATATAAATTAACACTTTTGACACACCCCCTTACTACTACATAGACTAAGGTTATCAGCAGCGAGAGTTCGTGATTCGTGTAGTTATTCACCATGATAAGTGCTTCTCATTCTAGGTTATCATTTTCTTTCATTCTACTGCCACAATGGTGGGTGTCACTTCTTTACGTAGCCTAAAAATCCGAGATTTGTGAGTAATAATAATACATAATTTCTATGTCAGAAGTCTGGTGCTGGCAGGCGGGACACCTGATGGTAAGTGATTAGCGTCGCCTACATGTATTAGCAACACGAGGGGCATTGCTAGTTTGTTGTCAATTTTTTTAGTATAGGTACTTCTCTTACGATTACATTTACAATGTGTTAGTTAGTTAATTGATATCATAGATTTTAAACTGAAATAAAAATGGATCAGCCTTTAAAAACTCGCGTTCAATTAATATTTGATGCCATACCGATACATAATGTTCACGATTTAGCAATTGTTTGTAAGAAACATTAAATTGTCGAAAGTTACAACATAATTTAGCAACTTTTAAAAGCCTGTGAGCGTCTGTGACTTTATGATCATAGACAATATGCCTTCCCATGTCCATGGCTCAACTATGGTTAATAACTTAGTATACAAGTAGAAGAAAACAGAACGAAATGGTGATCAACTGTGAAATTTGACATTTAACTACCACCTGTTTGATTTATCTTTGGATCTCGACATCCGTAACCAATGCTATCTTTACATCGCTGATAATCATGTCAAATTGACATAAAACATTGATAGGAGAGTTTTAAAAATACTATCGCGAAGTGTGTTTTCTCGATCGTCGTATGGTTTCGTAGGATTGATTTTATTCGTCGTATGGTTTTTAGGATTGATGTTTGAGTAACTTTACTCAAGTTATTAGTTTTTCGCCCCGCGGTTTCACCCTAGGAATAAAAAGTATCCTAAATTTTATTCCAAGATATGATATACCTGTGCGCCAAGTTTCATCAAAATCCGTTCAACCGTTTTTGCGTGGTTGAACAACAAAATCCAAACATACCTACATACTATCACATTTATAATATTAGGTCGTAAAACAAAATGGTAGAACTCTAATATTATAGTCTTTTACTTTACGAACTTGTAATGGAAATAAAATATTCGAATGCAGAATCAAAAAGGAGACAACACAATATTGTAACAAAGAGTTTTTTATCAATACAGAACCCTGAAAAGACATCTATCTAGATATAGAACGTATGAATGAGAGAATCAATTCCGCTTTCATATGCGTGATAAAGTCATTCGTTTTACATGTTTATCTAACAGTCATCTCTCGGTATGGTTAACAAAAAAAGTCGCAACCGAGTCATGTAAAAAAAGTCGTGAGATATATGTCACGAGTTTTAAACGACTTCAGGCGATAGACATTGGCGACGAGGCATGTGTCATAGTCTTGAAAATAAGACTTCTGTGAGCTAGTGGAAGGATCGAGAAAACCTTTAACTTGTAACAAGACAAAAATAACATAATTATATCCCGGGAAAATAACACTCAGCCATCCGATCCCAAACTAAGCAGAGCTTGTACTATAGGAACCAGATAACTGATATAAACGTTAAATATATACCTAAATAGATAATAACACTCAGACTCAGGACAAACAGACATGCTCTGGTCAGGCATAGAAATACCTGTCCTGGGTGGCAGCCACAACCTGGTGGCGGACAGGTGATCAAACCAAGAACGACAACTAGGCCGTCCAACTATAGTATCCATACTATGCTAATATACGAATCGAAAGCTCTGGCTGTCTTTCTGTCTCTCTGTTACCTTTTCACGCCTAATCCGCTGAATATGGGTGATAGATGGGACCTTGGAGAAAAACATATTAGGTACTTTTTATCTCGGGAAAAGATTATAACGCGATTGAAAACGCTAAATAGCTAGTATCTCTATAATAATAACCTAATGAATTACTCTATTCGTGACTATATAGATCAATAAAAACAACTAAATATGTAAAATATCTCAAGCCATTGTAATGTTGGAAGTCCAAATGACTATTTTGTAAAATGAATTAAAAAACCAAACAATTTTGCTAGCCATAGAACTATGACCCCAACAATTTAAAAACAAAATACCGTTGTGTGATGCATAATTTAACTTGTGAGATAATGTCATTATTACGATGACGTGACCAAATTATGTGTGAGCGTATAGAAAATATACAGTCAGCGAGCGATCTATTACATATTTAGTAATAAGCAACGGTTGTAATTTTGCTTTCAAATTGTAATAGCTATGAGAATCATATTGTTCAAGTGTGGCTAGAAAATACGCGTTTATTTAAACATTTTAGGTTGTCCCTTAGTTGAATTGACTATTTACATTTTTTTAATTCATGATAGACTTGTGTTTGACTACAATCTCACTATGGTAAGTGATGATGTGGCCGAAGGTGGTAAGCACACAGAGCCTAGATGGGAACTGGCTCTCAAGTGCAAGTGTCGGAACACACCGATAGGTGCTTGGCGACAGATTTTCAACTTGAGTGTAGCCAGCCAGTCGGGTACTACAAAGTACCCTATCACCGTGCTATGGTTTCCTCACGATGTTTTCCTTCACCGAAAGCTCAAGCTCATTGTAGGATTCTAACCCACGCCGCGGTATCCGTCGTCACTTACCACTGAGCTATCATCGCCTTACATCAAACAAAAGTTTTCACAATCACTAAAGTGGTAAGCAAAGGCATACAAAATATTACGAATTGTGTCCTCTCATTACTCAAAAGTTATTATTATCTAAACAAAATATAAATTGTAAGGTTATTTCGGAGTAAATACCAGTATTATGAAAACAACTAAACAGTCAATTACAACGGACCAAATTTATTAATACAAATTGACTGTCACACTTCAAGCCCAAACGACCTTCGATTACTCGCTAACGAACATACGTGAATACAGTATTATTGTAAACACGAGTCACTATTTACATTGATGCTTACTAAAGCATATAGGAAGTTAATATGAATTTGTAAACCTATGCGAAGTAATTTTGACAGTAAATATTACATCATTACATCTAATATTGATATGCCTTAAAAACCGGCAGTGAACTTGGATCAACTGATTTATAACATTCAACTTAGTATAAATAAAGGTATTGATGAAAACATTAATCGAGGTTAATATCCGCATGACGATGTTCTTATGGATGTATTAAAAGCCTTGAGAAATATCTGTCTTTTTATTTCCGGATACTTTTAATACAATTTGTGACGAGTTACAATATTATCTTAAACGTTGTCCTGTTCAAATAAATCCTATACATACAGCGCATTCACTTTTTCCCAAATTTTCCGTTCGTCCGCCGTTCTCAAGTAATGCGTTTACAAACTAACGAACAGCATCTCATTTTTATATAGTTAAAAAAGGTTAGAGAGTAGATAAGAAACGTGATGATACTGATTTAAAGTTATGGCAAAAATAGGTGACTGAAAATGGAACCGCACAATTCAAATGTCACCTCATGACAGGATCGAAAGTTGCAACTATTTGTAATGTACCAGTAGCTTTTATATTTCCTACACACAATCACTGGCATGCTGTGAAAGTATTGCCGAAATTGAACATCAAACATTTGAGGTCAAAATTCAATCAGCAAATCACGATCGAGCATCGAGCTGGCACTGACAAAGAATGTGAAAAAAATATCGAAGTGTTACTAAAATCGTATATCAAAGTCATTTCTGTAATTCGATCATCTAGGTAAAGGAGACGCACGACCGACCAGAACTAATATATTTTTTAAACAAGTACACGTAATACAAACAAAGCGAGCTATTAGAGATCACTGCTAAAGAAAACATCATGAACGAACTCAGCCTCATCGTTTTGTAACTGTAAAAAATACTATCAACGTAAAATGAGTCAATACAGTTTCAATATTTCAATTACTTACTGCCCGGCTGATTTGAAACAAGTAATTAAAATGTAATAAAATAGATAACAGTTTAGGTGTTTCTAAAGACCAAAGTTCTCCATCGCTAGGTTCGGCCTTGGCATTATGAACTGTGAAAATGTTAAATTACTTCATTTTTCAACAATACGAGCGATATGAAACTATTTTTTTCCCAAAATAATATTTAATGCTGGAATCATGAAAGGCCAATTGAATAAAACTAAACCCGCATGTGAGGTCCACCGGCTCGAGCAAAGTTCAAAAAGCCGCTGTTGATTTTATCTCGGTGAGTGTCAAGAATAATTTCTCTACAATGAAAAAATAATAAAAGACCACATTACTTACGCTCGATGTCGAGAGCGAATTTGGCCCCAAAGCAAAAAATAATAAAGTTAACGTTGCAATGTTTTTTTTTACTCGCACAAAGCGCTCAATATTTGTTTTTTAGATCAGTTTTTGCACATCTGTTCAGTTGGAAATAAATCCACGGTACACATGACACTTTCGATTGATGCAAAACACTAGCGGGGTCGTCACATCATTGTCAATACGTTTTTGCAAATGTTACAATAATTTTGCAATGTCACAATTTTGGTCGACTATCAAAAACAATAAATAGTACAGGTTATTGCCTGCAGTTTCATAATGTGTTAACACAACGTATTGTAGGAACTATAATAAAATATTAATTAATTTTACCATAAAATATTATAGGCTTGTTCGTTTTGAAATTTTACCTTCTCAAGAAGTTTTGACGGCAATGTGCGCTTCTGCTGATTAATCCAAACGTTTTACTTATTGTTTATTCGATGGCCCAGTTATTTTTTGCTATTATGGACCAAAATAAGTGACAAGTTGATAATATTAGTTCACTTTTTACTTACATTGACAAGGGCAAGGACTGTTTCGACAATCAACTGTCTATAGTTTGTATTTCTAATTTATTATAAGCCGTATTTGGTTTTAAGGTCGTTATTTTATAAGTTGTATTCTAAATGCCGAACAATTTTTAAGTTGTTAAACTGGTATTATGGTTTCTTAACAGGTTTCTTACGACCAATCGCAAAGTACTTACTGAAAATTTTAACAGCACTTTTACTTGGAAGCCGACCTTAAGAACTGTTGGAACAAAGTCCAGCCCTCTTCCGTGTAACGGACAGGTTGGGAAATATCCAGTCACTCACACTGAACACACCACTCTGAAAAAATCAAGTTAGCACTTCACGAAAGTCCTGCCGCGGCGGGGTACGAGCAAACCCGTTCCGGAGGATACCGAATTCCGGTTTTGGAAGGTCACCATTCGCGCAACCCGGGGTGAGCAGACTATTCCAGTTCAACAATGTTCGGGTTGAAAGGAAAGTCTAATAAGAAAGTTTCGTGTGTAAACTTTTTTCGCGATGTCGAAGTATCGGCGTCGCGGCGCCTCACGACACGGGCGTCGCAGGCGGGAGCGCGGTGCGGACTGGCGAGGCGAGCGATGTATAATTTTCACAAGTGTGCAATCGAAGCCTCCGCGTCGCGATACGCGCATTTGTGTGTGCGACAGGCTTGCTGATTCCCGTACTACGGTACCGTTGCGATGCGTTTGAAAAACAATTTCTCGTTTCCATTGCTTACTGAGTTTGACATTGAAAGTTTTGTGGCTAGCACATTTCGCATTGGACTATTAATAATGGTGGCATGTTGGTAAAGAAAGTGTGAAAACTGTATCCATACGAGGGATCAGGTTTTGGTGGTTCGCTCATTTATTGTTATGGGCCTGCAGTTGGTGCATAGTTTTATGAAATTGGCTTTTTGTTATACCGTCTGGCGGTTGACGGGTCCTATGGGAGGACGTCGTAAACTTAAATCATTTTTTATTAACGCTTGCTCATTTTCATAATGAATATAAAATATTGATATTATGATGGTCAAGTGTGCTATACATTTTATCACTTACCTACTTCTACCCTAATCATTAAATACATTTCCCACTAATATTACAAATAGATTATAGTCTAGAATAGCACATAGGTTTTTTATCCCGGGATAAGATGAGATCCCTCGGGAACGCGGGTGAAACCGCGGGGGACCGCTAGTTATGTATAAATAATGTCCAAATGAATCACTTGATCCATAACAAATAGACTGTGTCGTTTTTGGCCACGTCAGTTGAATAATTTTAAATAGCCTTTTGTTTTGTTTTTACATAGTATAGGCTTGTATTTGGACACAATCTCACCACGGTAAGTGATGATGTAAAGGTGGCACACAAAGCCTAGCAAAAAATTGACTTTGTATATGACGTGTTTCTTTATTTGGATGTTTGTTACTCAATCATGCAAAAACGGTTGAACTGATTTTGATAAAACTTGGCACACAGATAGATCATATCCAGAAATAAAACAAAGGATACTTTATCTTGGGAAAAGATAAGATCCCTCGGGAACGCGAGTAAAACCGCGGGGCGGAAAACTAGTTTACAATAATATGTTCGCCGATTGAATTAAAAATAAAATCTATAAATAGCTTATTCAAGTTATCCACTTTGGTTAAGTTATTTGGAGCCTTACCATAAATCTATGGTAAATCTTAGTAAAGGCAAACGCAGATGGGGTTAAATCATTAGATAACATAAAAATAGCACTAACTTTATCGACATTATCTCGTTTAATTGAGAACTGCTTGCATTTGCATGTTAATTGTAGGTCATTTGCCTATTTAACCTCCTACAAAGTACTACTTAACGATGGTTTATCAACATAATTATGTTTCTAGGGTCATCGACTAAGCCATAGGTCTTGAAGCTGTCGATACTCAGCTCGCAATTTGTATATAAATGTCCTGGGACATCTTTAAACAAGGCCCTTTGATCCCAAAGCAGAGATTGTACCTACTATGGAAACCAGATAAATGATATCATTCATCAGTACATAATATGTAGAATTTTTCACCCAGACTGAGGACAAACAGACAATTTCATGCACACAAGTGTCTATCCTGGATGGGAATCGAACGCACGACCAGTGCCAACAACGGAAACCGGCCCGTCATTTAAGTCTTTATCCTGTATTTTATTTTTTATTCTGGATAAGCTTGTGTTTGACCACAATCTCGCCATGGTAAGTGATGATGTGGCCGAAGGTGGTAAGCACACAAAGCCTGGATCGGAATTGGCTCTCAAGTGTAGCTGTCGGAACACACCGATAGGTGCTTGACGACATAATTTATAGTTCCCTGCTCTAGATACCGAATTCCCATGCACAGACAAAACACAATATTATTTATGAAAATTCATTATAAGCAGGTCTTTATATTTTAACATGCGTCATTCAGAAATCACTTCAACAAGACCACTAATGAACGTGGCTTGTTTCAGAACTAACCTCGACTTAGAGTTCAATTTAGCGTAATTTATTTAGTTCATAGACAACTAGCGCCAACCTACATTTCAATGTTAATTTTGGACATAACATGACATAGCGAATCGAGGTATTCAGTGGCGCCTACCTTTCCAAACATATGACTAAAGTAGCTAATGAACGATACGTTTTATGTTTTATTTTAAAAAAGAATGTCATTCTTGAGGAGGTGTAGGATCTTTTTCTATTTCCTTGGTTTAGGGTTTTACCTAGATATTGTGCTCGACCGTCAGTACACTAAAACATAGAGGTATTTTTCTTCCAGTGTGTTATCTCAGTATCGAAATAAGTATCGATCGATCTATTTTGATAAGAAGCATAAGTGCTAAAGATTTTTTGGGGACTTCAAAGTACCATATAATCACAGTTTAGTCATCTTACTTACTTACATCGTTATTTTAAATTTATACATTTTAGTGCAAACCTATTTTGGAGTTGGATTTATTTATGGTAAAAAGAAACAATTTGAAGTTAAATACATAATATAAATCAGCAATTAAAACATGTTGAATAAATTTCAGCCACGATATTCACTCTTTGCCGTTGAAAAATTCCACGAATTCCACAAAAATATTCAATTTCATTCAAAACATCATTATTTTCGACTACACCTAGCAACAGCCACTAAAATCACATATTTAAAGGTTGAATGACATCACATACACGGTTAATATTCGACAATGAAATTCGCACGAGGAAAATATTCAAGCGGTAGTTGCTATACTGAGACATGATGCATGTCCAAGCATCAAACGTGGCGCAACATCGGACCTCTCCCACGGTCTATATTATGCTGTGAATATTAATAATTTCAAAAGGCTACTTGGCTGGTCAGTTTACGTTTTGGTAGGCATGTCAATAAATTTACTTTATGAGAACACCTGCATGAAAGAGAAGAACGTATTTTTTAATACAAGATAGCTTGTTTCACTCTGGTTTTGAAAGACGATGTTGTAGAAACCGAAAGTGAGTTCCAGTCTGCATTATGCAGGATGCAAACGTTGTCATTGAGGTAAAATCAAAACGCCATAATGAGCACCGTGATAAAATCAGTTTACTATTAAATTATGATTTATATGTCGCCGGTTACTTATCTTACGACATTACCTGTCAACTGTCATAAAGTCCAACAACTTGACTGTAATTTAATTAACAATTAACATGCACCTGTTTCTAGAAATTATTTTTAGTTTTTGAAGGAAGGATGGCATCTTGGAGTATGTTTTTATTTCTTAATCTAATTTTCTCTTGGCTTTTAGAAAACAAACGACTTATTTTTTAAACCAATTTTATCAGTACGTAAGTACACGATATTTTAATGACATGAACCTCTTTTTTTAACTTTAAATTTTGTTTGTATTTAACCACAACGTCGTCATGGTAAGTGATGGCGTGGCCATAGGTGGTAAGATAAAGCGACAGTCTTTCAACTTGAGGGTGGTAGCCAGCTAGTCTAGTACTACAAAGCACCCTACCACCATGCTATGGTTTCCTGACGATAATTTCGTTCACCAAAAATCAAGCTCATTGTAGGAATCGAAATCCACAATCTTCGCTGTAGTATCCGACGTCATTACAACTGGGCTATCATCGCCTTTAATCAATCGATTAACTTAATCATGAAAAAAATTTGGAACGACCATCCATCTACGAGCCAAAGGGTTAATGAAAGGAAGAATTAACACCACGAGACATTTGTATGTAAAATGAAAGTATAATAAATCGATAAACATGATTCGACATTTAGGAATTGCGTACCACAACAGTTGCCAATTCCTTAGCTGTAGTAAATAAATAGCGGCATCTTGATTGACTCGTCGTCGTCAGCCAGCACAAAACAAAAGCACATCAGATCCCCTTCACTTACTATGCAGTAGAATCTACTAAAGGCTATTTTGTACACCATGACGAAATGTCCCAGTATTCGCACGGTCCCTTCTCCTTGGTTTCACACGCCCAGGGCCGGCAGAGGGTCTTCACCCAAGACCTTAAAAGTGCTAAGTGGCTCTTCAAGAAATTATACAATACTAGCTGTCCAAGCAGCTTGGGCATAAGCCTAAGGGATAGACGTTTTAAAAACTATACTATACTAAAAATATTATAAAAGACACAAGTGTGGAAAAAAAATGCTGTTTAGGCTTTGCGTTGATAGGACAAGTCTTGTCATATGTATTTTAAGTTATGTGGGATAGAAAATGATCGGAAATGGTTCATTTAATATGACCCATGGATGGTAGGTGTGGCGGCCGTTTGCTTTGCGAACTTGGCTGACATACTGCCTTTTTCTTTCTTCTTTCTTTCTTTCTTCTTTATTTCTTTCTTTCTTCTACTTAAAAATACCAAGTGACTTCCGCGACATCATCATTAGGATAGGCTTATGCTTGGTGTGTGTTATGGAAACACCTATCGGTGTGTTCCGGCAGTTGCACTTGAGAACCAGTTGCCTCCAAGGGATTGTAAAATGGTCGACGGTAGTCACATACCATCAGGTGACCCGCCTGTCTGCTTGTCAAACTTCTAGTATAAAAAACTAGGAAAAATCTTCTAGCTCTACTTTCTCGTCTTGGCCTTAGCCTTAGACTGGTATTTGCGATATTTTTAAATATTCGATTTTAGTATTAAAATAATATCTAAGTACTACTTATTTAGGGCGTGTCCGCTCAAGTGAAGTCCGGTCCTGTACATGGTTACCATTTTGCTTATCGATATCCCGATCTGGGTATTTGATTTTAAAATAATGGCGACAGTCTACATTTTAGTCTTGTTAAAACTAGTAAGTATAATGTGAATTGGAGGTGTGCTACTTAATAATGTAACATTAGTACATTCTATTAAAGCTGCACGCACACCTTTTTTTTACTGTCATCATTTTATACTTTTCATTCAGTATTTATACGCTATAACTTACTAGCTGTTCCCCACGGTTTCACCCGCGTTCCCGTAGGATTAAGATCCCATAAAAAAAGATAAGTATTTTCCCGGTATAAAAATATGACACACACAAATAACGTGGCTTTCTATTGGTAAAATAATTTTCGAAATCGGTTCAGTAGATCCAGACATTACCCCCTACAACCTCACAACCTCACAAACTTTACCTCTTTATAATATTAGTATAAGTATAGAAAACCAATCAGCGAAGAAAAACTTATGACATTCTCTATGACAAGACAACCTAGAAAATATGACATGAATTCCGACATCCAATAAATAATTTCTTAAGTGTACTTTATTTCGTAAAGCATATAAAGATAGGACGGTTTTATAGCAAAACGTAATTGAAAAACATTTTCCATACTTGTCATTGTCGTCGAGATATGTTTAATAACGCAATGTAACTCCACAATTTCTGTTAACATAATTTTCGTTTCTCTAATTACCTTACCTAACACATGGTAACTAAGTGCGTCGAGTATGCGTTGAGAAATACGCACAGAATAAAAACTATGCATCCGCAAGGAGGTTCGTTACCAAACAATTGTTCGTCCGTTCCCAGACAATCGCGTTCGCGTGTTAATTGCTGAAAGCACTCCACAGTGACATACTGTCGTTGTCATTGACACTTTTAAAAACTATAATGACAGAAGAGACTTTTTGGCGGGAACTTGCGAAGTGACGTTGCATTTCTTTTATTTTCATTTGGGTATATGAGATTTATTTAGCCACTAGACTAACTGTCCCCCTTTTTTGTTTTGACTGAGTTCTAATTACTTACCTCTTTGGAGAATTTGTCATTCGTTTATATTTTAGCAGTCTAAAACAAAACAAAAAAAAACAATTTCTCCAAAGAGGTAATTAGAATTCATGATATCAGTATCTGCATTAGATCTTATTACGTTTGAAGTTGTTCAAAAATCGCTTCCCAAACAGCTCATCAGTATGTAGCAACATGTAAGAACAAACTAATTCCCCCGAGGTTATCCGCCGGTGCAATTAGACACCCAGTTCCTTATTGTGTTGAGACATTAATAGGAAAACATTCGAATCATCTCCTCACGATTCTGATCTTATTTATTATGCGTCATTACATAGCCTCTGTAATGCTTATTTTATTAACTGAATTTTACATTCTAATTAACATACTATTACTCAATGTATTGACGGATGAATAGAAGAATTAGTTCGAAAGTAATTTATAAATTGGTAGATAGCTGATAGAATATAGAACTTATGCACTATGGTAATAAGGATAATATTTGAAAAATGCGTTAAAGATTTATTTGCCTTTTGTTTATCAAAGCTATCAATATAGTAAGTATATTGTGCCTGCTTGTATTCCCCATAACTTTAGATGATGAAGAACATATAAAAAACAAAATGCTTTATTAGCACTCTTTCTTTCTATTTCTGTTTTAAACCTGGTACCACTTTACAGAGTGCTTTGAATTGTCCATTTCAGACTGTTCTTACATATTAGAGCACTAGCAACTCGCCCCGGGTTGGTAGTGTCGTATTAGGATATAACTCTATTGGTTTACGCGGCTCACGCCAGTAGCTCCCAGTCAGCATAATTTATTCCGACATCTTTAACAATCATCGTAATATTTCAGCCAATATATAACAAAACCTTAATGAATTACTACACACCAAAATCTTCCTCATAAATCACTCCATCCAATAGTGAAAATTGTATGAAAATCCGTTCAGACAGACGCGGCAGGGGGCTTTATTTTATAATATGTAAGGATACAGAATTTAAATATCCCAAAGCTGACGTTACAATAACCCACCAATCCTAATCGTCGAAAATTTTGTAGTTGTTATGATAGCAATAATTCAAAGTACCCAAAACAAATATTATTCTATGAAACTCCATCAAAACCCGCAGTTTCTCTTAGTTTCACCATGAATAGGATTGTTATGGACATAATAATTCACAGTTGCAATCTGTGTACATTAGTATGGTTTGTCTTGAGTGGCGTTAGTGGCGGGCGACTGGGCGCCGCGCCTTGCCTTTCAGCCTGCTACGTCGTATTTATTGTTCCCTACCACTGGTTTAATTATTGCGATTACTATGTCAATGGAACACAGCTTGGGTTTTGATGTTAGTAACACTATCGGTGATCAGAACAAAATGAGCTATAGTTTTGAGTCTCAAAATTTCTGTATGTTATGTATTCATTATCATCGTCTATTTAGTTTGTTTTCAGCCGTGTGAACTGTTTTATAATTTTTAAAATTTTAAAAAAGTAATTTAAATCTTGTTGAGTTTTTGCAGTTCGTCTCAATTGAAGGCTGGCTTCCGAACCGGTAGTAAATCAGTAAATGTGACCTTTTATAGTCCTCCTAAAGTCTAAAATTAACAAATGACTATCACTTTACCATCGGCTATGCTTTTAAAAAAATCCTCATTCAAAATGCCCTAACTTCAAGGCCACAAATTTACTAAGATTTTTTGCTAAAGCCAAATCAATCAACGAAATATTTTAGCTTATAATATCTCGAAAAATACTCAAAACAAAGCGATGACGGGCCATTGGTACGGCACCTAAGGTCCTGTTCCCATGGAGCTAGACTATCGGCCGTGGGTTCAAGTCGTGACCGAGTTGCGCTGACCTTTGTCAACTAGGGACCATAGACCAACATGCAGATATGATACTGCTCAAATAGTTGGATCACTTATTTACATAGACAACACTGAACGACCATCTCTGTAGAGCAATACCCTCTTATTGCTATTTATTTATTTATTGATCAAAACATTTTTACAAGAATAGTTACATACATACATTCATCACCAAAACGAAAGCCTGAGAGGCTTGAGCTTATTATTGCTGGTTATTTGTGTAAGTAGGCTACCATAGCTTTTTGTTGGAAATGTAGCGAATTATTGATGCAATATACTGCTTGTAGAGACTGCACTGCTAGTTACTTATAAAATTTAACAGTCTTCTTTTGTTTAGCAGCCGGTGCACGCAATTGTTGTCAGTGAGTCTAGTTGTTTGTTTTGAAAAGAGTAATTGCTAAGTTTACTGCCCGCTCTTCTCAGCAATTGCATACTTCCGAAGCGTGCGTTAGAGTTTGATTTTTAATAAGTGCCTGCAAACATATTTCTAGGCTATATTTGTCCTGAAGTTGCCTATTTATTTATTTTAAAAATAGTACCATATTCTTTATAATAATAATAATAATCATTTATTTGCAATAATGTGTACAGAACGGATGTTAAATAAAATAATCAACATGAGCCAGAATAAGGCATGCAAAAATTTACAAAGTTTAAAAATTCTAATTATCAAATAAAATTATCATTAATTATGTCAGCGAGTTAATATTTAGCGTACTACTTTAATAAATTGAGATTAGTATTAGTATTTTTCTTGCAATGTGTAAAGTATTCATCAATGGCAAAATATTCTTTTCATCCAGCAGGCCAAGCTAAAAGCTTCTACCTTCCTATGATACAGCGCATGTGCACTACAGTTCATTAATTCATGAAAATCCTAGATCAAATTCAACTTGTAATGTGATTTATGTTTAAACTCAGTATTTATTAGCATTTTCTACACGTATTTTGTAAATAAATTCCTTTTTAGCCTCACATAAAATGTAAGTGACTCAGTAAATACCATTTCGAGTCTTGAAATCGGTTTTGTTTGACTCATTCCAGAGGGATGACTCACAATCTAAGTTTATCTTTTGAGGTCAGCACCCGCAACGCACTGCTGAGAATTGCAAATTCTTTTTTTAACCCGTTTAGGAATAATTGGGAATAAATTAATACTATTTTTAAAGCTTTTTACATTTTATCGTTTGAAATGCTTTCGATTTGTAGTCAGTCTAGAGTGAATCTGGCTCTTCATAATAACATAAATCGGGACTTCTGGTTTTTATTATAGTAGTTAAGGGACGACCGTCCCTTTCTGCGATCCAAGGGGATGAATCTCCTTTTAGTAATCTAATTTATTCTCGCTTTAAGTATTTCTTTCATACAAACCTTATTGAAAAAGGATAGAAAATCTTTAAAGCTGTTACATTATTCTATGCCAGAGTCAATTACGGGAAAATATTCGGAACAATTTTGATTGCGTCTGTATTCGCGACATAAGCAAGCAATTTTAAAAGCAAAACAGATAAAGATAAATTAAATAAGTGTTACCAATACTAGGGCTAGTGTTATTAGAGAAAAACTTTTTATAAAAAAATAAAAACGACTTCAAAAACCGAAAAATAAACTGAATAAGACATTAAATAAAATGGACAAAAAATATTTCAATAACTAAATAGACCAAAAACTTTACTTATGTAAACTACCTACGCACCTATTCAAATTATTATTCTATAAATACCTTTTGATCTGTTTGAAGTCGGTGCCAAGCCTAATAGGTTTAATAGGCTTCGTACGGTTTGAGGAGGTAGGACATAGCAGAACATCTGCTCATAATTGGGGCCGTCTGACTGGGCTAGTACCTCAACCTTACAGAATATCGCAGCCAAATAACACTGCCCTCAAGTGGTGTTGTGTTCCTGCGGTGAGTAAGGTTGCCAGAGTTCCTTAGAGGAGGCACTGTGCTGACGGCGGAGGGACCGGCGGTATTGTGGAGTCGCTATTGAGTAGTGCAGGCGCAGCATGTTGGCGTGCGGGAGGGAGACCCGGTGAAACGGTTGACCGCTGGCCGCCCGCAGATAGAATGAGTTCCCGAACCCAGGGATTAATTAATTTCCACCCTGGGAGGCTGAACTGCCATCTGGCGAAAGTAGGTAATCTTACAATTCATAAGTGCTTGTGAAGGCATTTATTATTTCTTTCATTGTATTTTTGGGCTTGGCACCGACTTCAAACAGATCAAAAGGTATTTATAGAATAATAATTTGAATAGGTGCGTAGGTAGTTTACATAAGTAAAGTTTTTGGTCTATTTAGTTATTGAAATATTTTTTGTCTATTTTATTTAATGTCTTATTCAGTTTATTTTTCGGTTTTTGAAGTCGTTTTTATTTTTTTATAAAAAGTTTTATTTTTTCATTTTTTATATTTCAATGTTTTCAAGAAATATTTAATTGTTTTCGAGCAAATTAAGCCTATTATTAATTTACATTATCTATACTAATATGAGAAAGCTGAAGAGTTTGTTTGTTTGTTTGAACGCACTAATCTCAGTAACTACATAAAATATATTAGTGTTGGATAGCCCATTTATCGAGAAAGCCTATAAGTTAAATAACATTACGCTATTAGATGAGGGAATACATAAATAGATTAACTTTTAATGAAAATAAAGAATATTTATCCTAAATGATTAAGGCTTCTTTCTCAGCAGCTACTTGATATTGCGTTTCATTTCATATCTAGGACAACGTATATTCTAACTCCTAACCGATAAAGAGTTTACCTTCTATCATCAGCTCATTTGAATATACAAAGAGACGACGATACGAGTCTAAACGTGACTATAATATTTAAAGAAATATCCCTTAACTCCTAGCCGTTAAGGAGTTTGGCCTACCATCATCAGCTCAGCAACATGAGATGATGACTACCAGATGCAAATATCTGAATAGCTTTAGAAAGTATATGAATTATAAATATTAGCCCATAATATTTACAGATTTTTGCCTAAATCCTAACCTTTAAGGAGTTGTACCTTCCATCATCAGCTCTGCAACATAAGATGATGACTACCAGATAGAAATAGCTTTGATAAGTACGTATACGAATGAAAAATACTGTAAATTCTTATAAAATTTGAGGGTTGCCCTCATTTTCCCCAGGATCCCATCATCAGATCCTGACTTGGTGACAGTGGGTCTACCGCCGAAGTATACTCTTTCAAATGAAAAAAGAATTTTGAAAATCGGTTGACAATTCTTATAAAATTTGAGGGTTGCCCTCGTTTTCCCCCAGGATCCCATCATCAGATCCTGACTTGGTGATAATGGGACCACCGCCGAAGTATACTCTTTTAAACAAAAAAAAATTTTGAAAATCGCTTGACAATTGGCGAAAAAATTGATGAACATACATAAAAAAAAAAAAAAATACATACAGTCGAACATATAACCTCCTCCTTTTTTGAAGTCGTTTAATTAGAACTAAAAGGATAGGTAAGATTGCATCGGGTGTAATTCAGCATAAATCATTTTCTATCATTAATTTTATCGGTATAATAATAATCTCGGAAATTATAAACAGATTGAGAAAATAAACGTCTTAGTTTTCATTAAAATTAACCTCTATGTAGGTAAAAACTGTCCGATAAAAAGATTTTTATCGAAATGTGTCATTTAATACATAAAACTAATGAAGTACTTTGCCTCGTCTGTCATCGTATTCTGAAACGAAAATGTGGTAATATGCGAGGTAGAGCGTGGCAGCTAGAGTATGTAATAGTTTCGGAGATTATTTCCTACATACAAACATAACCTCTTTGTAATATTAGTGTAGATAAAAGGAGATTTTTTTATAAAATAACTAGCGGACCCGGCAGACGTTGCCCTGGTCTAAAATTAAAACAAAACTTAGAACCCGATTCCAGCGCCACCTACCGGGTCCAATTTTGTTTTCAAATCATCGAGGAAGCCATTGAAATATACACACACAAAATTTCATCCAAATCGGTCCTTTGTTACCATACTCCTCCGAAACGGCTTGACCGATTTTGATGAAATTTTATATGTATATTCAGTAGGTCTGAGAGTAAGTTGTTATTTATTTTTTATAACACTAGATCCCACGGGAACGTGGAGCCCACGAGAACGCGGGTGAAACCGCGAGGCACAGCTAGTAAAAAATAGATAACAACCTATTTTCAGACCTACAGAATATAAATATAAAGTTTCATCAAAATCGGTCAAGCCGTTTCAGAGGAGTACGGTAACTAAAACTGTGACACGAGAATTTTATATAATAGACTAACTATTATTAACGATCAAAGTCAAAGTCAAAATCAAAACCATTTATTCAGTTTAGGCCCTAGAAGGGCACTTATGAAGGTCGAATTACAGAAGTTACCATCGTTTTGGAAGTCAGCCTTCAACTGAGAAGAACCGGCAAGAAACTCAGCAAGGTTACATTTTTTAAATCAATCAATTTCTTAGTTGTAATATTATAAATTATACCTACCTTTTCATAAGGCCAATTAATATACATAATCTATGGTCAAATTACAATAACCCGTAGGTAATCCGCTTTATATTTAACTCCTCTGCGTTTTATTTGCCCTATTGTGAAACTATTATGAATCTTAGTTAACATTTTGTTACTGTTTTAAAGGTTTCACTGCCCCTCCTAATTCACTTTCAAAGGTATTTCAGCAATATCCTTTATTCTATTTTAGGAAATCCTAATCTCCACTTCAAACTCTACATACTAAAACTTGTGAAAATATGTTTTCTGAACCTACGTAACCTATTTGCTTAGATCCCAGAGATAAGCACATAATACTTTTTAAATAAACATTAGTTAAAAAAGCCTATATAGTCAGATTGACCAAAAAATGGTGGAGTGATTTAAAGGAATC
Source organism: Ochropacha duplaris (assembly GCA_951361185.1). Taxonomy (NCBI): domain Eukaryota; kingdom Metazoa; phylum Arthropoda; class Insecta; order Lepidoptera; family Drepanidae; genus Ochropacha; species Ochropacha duplaris. The sequence continues at coordinate 11,499,520 of OX592696.1, read as the reverse complement.
ACATAAATGTAGTCTTGCATCTTTTGAACTTAGGTAGGTGAAATCTATACCTACTAATAACTATACTAATATTATAGAGGTACAGTGGGTTGTAGGGGCTAATCTCTGGATCTACTGAACCGATTTTGAAAATTCTTTTACCAATAGAAAGCCACGTAAATTTTATCCCCGGAAAAGATAAGATCCCACGGGAACGCAGGTAAAACCGCGGGGGACGGCTAGTAAAGTATAATTGTGTAAGTGTATAATCATGCCAAAAAGAGACAAACATAGTTGTGCAAAGAGGCCATACATTAGTAGTATTAATAGGTTTATTATAACATTTAATCAGCAAGCAATACCTATATCTGAACATTGATTACGGAGTGAAACCAATAGTCCACTATCGACTATCAGTTGTTAATACATTTGCAGATCATTGTGCGTGTGTGTGTGTGTGGGCGCACGTCGCACGTCGCACGCGCAGTTCAGTGAAACGTCCGCACAAGGCGAACCGCCTGCACTTGTTCCAATGTAGGGTAACAATAAAACCAACAGGAACATATTTGACACATATTAGTAACTAGCTTTCGTCCCCGCGGTTTCACCCGCGTTCCCGTGGGATCTTATCCTTTACCGGGATAAAAAGTATCCTATATGTTAATCCAGGAAATGAACTACCTGGGTGCCAAATTTCATCAAAATCCGTTCAGCCGTTTTTGTGTGAAAAAGTAACAAACATCTTCACATACATCTTCACACACATCCAAACATACTTTCGCATTTATAATATTATTAGGATAGTAGGATTATCACACCCCCTCCACCCATAACACTCAGACACACACACACCCCTACACACTTACACACTCAAATATAGTCACACACACACAAATTAGATTTATTATTGTATTCATTGCTTTTCCGCTCTGCAAATATAAATTTAATTTAATATGAAATAAATCCTTAATTCGCAGCATGTGATAATTATTATGATTATTTTTTTATAAACAAAAAGTGCTGTGGATTTTTTATCATTAATATAATAAAAAATCTTCAAATAATTGTAGCTATGGAATTATTAACTTGACCTTCCTTTAAACAAAGCGGAAAAATAATCTTATTCTTTCTTCAAATACTAAAAATCTAATATGAACCAATTATATTTCTTAAATTTTCTGCTCTGCTCCCGACCCCGCCGGAGATTGCATTTCAAAAACACTTAGTAGGTGGCTACAGTATAAAAGGAATCTGTGTTAAAATTATAACCAGCAAGCCAGTTAGTCAGGATAATCTTTTAATATCTGTAGATTACTAAATTATTAATAAAAACCCCTAATTCTTCCTCTTCTTCAAGAATGATTCATCTTTATTTGATCCATACTAGTTACGTCTGCGCTTGACCCTCTTATGTTTATATCTATTGTTCCATAAAATCAAGGCATACCCGTCCCATATTCTATTTTTTAAGTTTCAGATAGACTGACATTTTTTTTCTGCCAAAATAGATTAATTAGGTCTCAACCACAAGAATTTCCAATTTTCTGCGCTGCTTCGGTAGGAAGAATATTAAAAATATTCTAGGCATGATATTCAGATTCTATACAGTAACTAATACATAATTATTATAGCCTAAATATAACTTCACGATTTTACCAATTCCATTCCTAATACCCAGAATAAAAGAATTTAATTTTTTTAGTTACAATAAAGCTCGTCAATAGATTAGATACTGAAAAAAAAAGAAAATCGGTTGGGAAACAGGGGTACAGATTTTTTTTCTTCACGTCTTATAATGATAATTAGGACAATTATTAGGAAAGTTTGAATAACAAATAAAAAATCATAGCCACAGTACAAGACGCACGCAGCGCGACAGGTTTAGTAGGTCGGCCGTAGATCGCTAACGACAGGCCCTAACCTAACTATGTTCGCAGCCACCTCAATCGTCACTCGCTGCTTATTAGAACACTACTATTACAGCCGATAACTTTCGATGTATACCACTTAGAAAACTTTTAAAAATAGTCATACTGGAACGGGATAATTTATCATCATTAAATAGGTGTTTACTTTGTAATGGTTTATTTACTGACTTTGTTAATGCATGTATGGCAGATGGGGCAGAAAGGTTCTGGCGAAGTAGCGACCACTGAAGACTCAGCGTGGGCGAACCCCCCACAAGGTGAACCGATGACTTAGTGAGGGTCGCGGGAAACCGCTGGATGTGAGCAGCACAGGATCGGTCGATGAGGAAAACTTTGGGGGACGTCTTTCGGCTGAAATTATGATGATAATGATTAATGCAACTGTGTTAGGCTCAACTGCAAAACGGAAACATGTCTATGATTTTTGAGTTGACAATATTTTGCCACAATCTAAATACTTAGGTAGGTACAAAACATGCAAATGAAGACACTTAACTCAAGCCAAAAAATTTAATCATCCGAATATTAAATAAACGAGCACACACACTTACGTCGAAACGCTATTATTTAACATCGCAAAGCTAACCGCATAATCGCCATAACGACTTACATTAGAGCACAAAGCGATTTGTCATAGACGTATTAGAATATTTGCCAAAACGTCACACCCAATTATATAATACCAAATACCCAACATTATAATGATAAATGACACTAAAATAAGCGCACGCGCAAAACTAATAAGACTTATTATTTTTACAAGTACCAATTAACTTTTGCCGTCGTTAAACCATCTTTAATATTACATTCAGCTGATAGAAATATTTTTGACTGTAATTTTATAGTGGTAAATTAAAATGATTATGTAAGATCGCCGTGGGGGTGAGAAGGTGGCTTAATTTTAGGGGTAGGCCTAACCCGTAGCATAAACTTTCAGACAGACTACTTTAGTAATAGTAACACAAAAACTATGGTACATTCAGCTTTATTACATTTGCTTTAAGAACCACATCGGTATGTATTGTACATCTAATTATTTTACAGGTTTTAGAGGGAAATATAAGAATAAACATTCAACAGAAGCTCTACCATGGGTTTACTATGGTATTATAATCGATACTCGCTAGCGAATATAGTAACAAACTTTGTATGTAAAACTGTGTTGTCACAACTGTCCGTTAGAGGCGCTGCACAAATCTTCATACTAAATGTTTACCGTAGTCGCTAGCGTTTATCGATTACGTTACTAGAACAAACTGATGGTAGAGGTACTGGCAACTTATTTTTTTTTACTACAAGCTTTTATTTAATTTCAACGATGTATGTGTATGTGTGTGTGTTGGAGGAGACCTATGCTCAAAAATGGGTACGTAAGGTAACAAAAAAATAATTTTAACTAAACAATTTATTTGATTTTATATGTGTATTCTTCCTATACGCGGTCGCTCACAGTCTCTTTCTATTCAAAATTGACATGGTTTGATTAGGTTAAACGTGTAGAACTAGTTTAGCCTAGGCAAATCTAGTTTGTCCTGAAATCGGGTTTGGTACATATATATTACATTACATATATATAACTATTTAATTTTCATCTATTTTTTACAAATCTTTTTATAATTAACAGATTAATTGTTCTCATTTATTAATGTATGAATGCAATTAGTGAGAAATAAAGGCTTTGTGATTATGTGTGGGGCAAAACTTGCTACAGAATTTTAAACCAGTTGCACTCCAGCGATTAACCTGAAATTTTCCACACATTTTTGGTCCTATTAACAACAGAAAGAAGTTTGCTCAAAACAGTTTGAATTAAAAAGGTTTTTTTTTCTTATTAATTAATTTAAGTCCCATTCATCTCAAAGGTTATCAAACAAGTGAAATCAAATGCACACACACAATATAAAACCGCCTGAAGCAAGGAAACGAATCACTTTAATCATGGGACATTTTTCAACGCTCTAACAACGGCCAGCGTTTACCGACGTGTTATTATATCACATAACGAACTTGTAAATGAATGGGTGCGCATATGTTATCATCTTAATTTGATGGGTAACGTGATCTTTCGACAAATCGACTTTCTCTGTTACTGCTGTTTTTTTCTCATGACTAAAGAGATAACAGAAGCTTTTTTAATTTTAGATTGATATTTTTTATGTGGATTCGTTTGCGATAAAACTCAGACAATCTTATCGGTATGTGACGATTGGGCTGAAGATGCTTCTATATTTGAAGCCATTTTTACTATAACTACGCAAATTAAAATCTAAATATAACTAAATTATAAATAAAAGCCTTCCTGTTGTTTATTATATGTAGTATATATGTAATTTAATTATACATTTTCTTTATTTAGATTAGCTTATTATAATTATTTAAAACTATTGATTAACATGCAAAATTGATAAAAAAATTATAATTGGTTAAATTATAGCACCTATTGTATATTTAAAAAAATGCATTTTAGCTTCGTAATTATAAGGTTCAAAGTTCATTAATCTGTTGACTCGCGTCATTAACCTGTCAAACAACTCGTCTACTCGCGCACAAATTTTTGAGTCAAAACTCTAGCATGAGTTATCAAAGAAAACCTACAAGAAGAAAATGGGAAAATTCAAAACGCAAAACGCAAAATATTATTAAGTCTGAAATGGGGTCTAGATAAACTGGTACCGGTTTCTTCATGCAGACCACGTACCTTCAGGTAATTGCGTAGCTCCCTACAAAGACTTGAGAAGAGACAGCAGGATAGGAAAAAGTTGGCACCTACATCTTTAACTTCGTCGTCAAACTTTTCAGCACATTTCTTAACTGACTACGATTTTTCAAGTCATGCTCCTTTCTGAAAAAAAAACAGCACTTTCTTTAGCATTCGTATTATTTATTTAGTTATATAAATAATAATTAATGTTTCTTTGTATGTTTGTGATGAAACTACAGTCAGTTGTTCTGCGTAGGTACGCCTGCGAAGGCTCCCGACCTATTTTTCTTTCTTAATTTTCTTCTAGTTTTACGTAAAGAAAATTGTCGAGTCTTTTTGTTCACCACAATTGTCCATGGTTTTAGTATCAATACATCGTCCTCTCTGTCGATAATAATCAGCCAGTCAGTCTTTGTCTGCAGAGATTGATATATCCGCAAAACTTACCACAGTGCAGAATAAGCTTAGGTCTAGCCTTGATTTAGTAAAATCACAGCTCATCTAAATATCTATGGCTATTATTTTTTTTTACACGGCTACCTTATCCCGAACTAAGCTGAGCTTGTAATATGGAAACCAGATGACTGATATACTACATAATACCACTTTTTTTGTAAATACATACTTAAATAGATAATTACACTCAGACTCAGGACAAACGGACATGTCCATGCACACGTCTGTCCTAGATGGGAACCCGCGACCTGCAGCTCAACCACGCCAACTGGCCCGTCATTACCTTATCAAATGTAATTGAAGCATTAACAAAATTTCAAAATGTTACCTTTTTAATTTGATGTTCGAATATATTTCACCCATTCTAAATAGTTATAGAAGAATCAATCAATCATAAAATAAACATAGCACTGTACATATAGTGTTGTAAGGTTCTTTAGTTAATTATTTTGAAATATTTTGTGTGTACAATCTGTTCTGCCGCTGCATCGCTTCGATTAAATAACAAACTATATTTATCATTAATCTGTAGCGTTAATAGTTAGCGACCGTATGTTACACCGTAGCGAATAAAACAAATCTAGAGCATTTATCCATAAGCCATCTTAGATGGGTTCGTCATGCTGAAGAAAGATCACGGTCACAGGAAAACATAAATAGTGACAATACGAGTGCTAATTAATATAATCCAACAGGTGAAATATAATTTAATTTTCCGAGAGCGAAATATAAGCCATTATAAATATACCTATAATTAATATCCTCGGACATTTTTCACACGACATTTTTTGCTATGGAAATCAGATAACTGATATTATACTATTTTTGTTTGTAAATACATATTCTATTAGATTTTATTTACAACAAATGTACAAAATATACAAGCAAATGTACAATTATAATACATAAAAAACTTCTTCGAGGCTGCCGCTGCTGCCGATCGGCAAGGTTCCCAGAAGGCTGGCAGCGTTTCCTCTTTGGATGGCCAAGCTGATGCGTTGGCGGAAAAAGCTCCCCGCCCGCCGGTCACCCGAGGCCTCGATTATTTTTTTACATAAAATATTTGCAAAACGACGAGCTTCAGACCCCCACGGACCCATGGTCTCAACCGCAAAAGGCATAAATTGATAATTTAGACCAATACAAGCGTACTTTTTGAATTTTGAATTAGATATTTACACACAGATTCAGAACAAACAGTATGTTTCTGCACACAATATCTGTCCTGGTAGGGAATCGAACCCACCACCTGTGGCATGATAGGTAGTGTGAACCAACCACGCCAACCGGCCCGTCAAATTATCGTGCAGGAAGGATAATTTGAATAAAATAATTATATTTAAACGCTCGCTGAAATTATTTTCAGATTTCCTATTACGACACGGTGTGACACTCGGCTAAAGGCGGTTCAAACAAAGATATATTTAATTAGCATACGTCGGACCGAGTGACGTTTTCTCATCAATCAGCACACACAACTATCGCTATATTTTGTAATTAAATTAATAGATGCCGCTGGATAAATTAAGTGTTGTAGTGATATCATAAATTCTCCGCTTACTTGACGGGAATAAAAAATTAAATAATGAAAAAAAATCTGTACATTCTTTCTCACGAAAAGAAACACACTTATACAGATAATTGTATATTGGTAAATAACCAGATTAAGGTACTTACGAATAAACTTTTACCAGTGTTTTTATAAAGATAGACATAAAAATAAATCATTATTTTATTTAGAATTTTACCTCACATTGTAAGTACCGACTTAAATTACATAGGACCTCCATTGTATAACAACACTATAAATTATAATATAATGAAAAATCATTGCCAATAAATTATTTACGATATAGGTTTTTTAATAAAGTATGCAGTTTACTCACTATTTTATTACCAAACTATCAATAAATAATAATCCTTATATTGTGTTGGAGATTATTATGAAATGTAGTGATTATGGCTCCGTTCTCAATACATTCCATCTGGAAACTATTCGGTATACCTGAGGACTTGATTGATGTCTTAATTCAATTTGAACCTACTCTGTGTTTGCAATGAGACATTCAGTACAGTTCATTGTTAAAATATGTTTAAATAATTCCCTGACTGTAACTTAGGTACGACTGTACCTATTAAAAAATTAAAAATTACTGATAACATTTTTTCCTCCGATCATCTTCATAAAATAAATACTTACCGAGATTTTGTAATGATTAGTCTGTATTAGGGGGTAATAGGGAGCGTCCATTAATTACGTGATTTTTCGACCCCCTCGGTAATAAAATAAAGTATTCTGATATCACAATCAGAAACTTCCGTTTTATTTATTTGTCATCCACTAAGATAAGATTTTCGGAAATTCCATCCATAAAAGGGAAAAAAAATATAAGATAAGAATTTCAAGAAAAGGCAAATCTTAATCCAAGTCAGTATCATAAGTCAATAGTGTCCAAAATAGTACAAATTATTTTACACAAAAATGACGGCCGCACGACAGACGCAGGAACATAATGTTAAGTTGAATCGCGAAACATTTTTTAGATTGCGTATATGTAGATTGCGGATGGCCAATCAACCCCTTAGCTCATGGATGGGACGGTCGTCACTAGACTATGATTTTATTGAATTCGAGGAATTACGATTCAAGTTAGGAAGGCCAACTTAGATATTTTACTTATAATAATAATAAATCAATTATCTGCAATCAAACTAAAAAGCCAACAACTTGCAGATACTAAAAACAACACGAGCCGATATACAAATTGAATTATGACTTTCAATTATAATAAAACAAACAAATTGATTAAATAACAGCCCTTTCTTTTACAACATAACCTAATTTATTTTATTTAAACATAAAACTACTCATATAAAACCAATTTGCAGTTAAATGTTAGTTATAGCCGTTTTATGCCGAAACTGACGTATAAGTATTTTAAGTATGAATTCTTATATAATACAGACCCAACCATAGAGGTAGGGAAATCTGTGGACCCAACAGACGTTGTGCTGTCTAAAAAACCATAGACAAAAGCACATTCAGTTTCCCGAATATTCCGGCAATTAACAGTCAAATTCAAATTCAAAAATCTCTTTATTAAAGTAAACTCATTACAAGTATTTTTAATCGTCACATGTTAGATGTATTACAAAATATTTTTACTCTAATGAACGGTTCTTAAGGTTGCTTTTGCTGAGAAGAGCCGGCAACAAACTCAGCAATTACTCTTTTTAAAAAAAGCAACTTAGACTTATTACATTTAATTCTTAAAAATAGTTTCACATAGTACAAAACATGAAACTAATAAAATAGCTTGTGAAGCGAGCAATTCATTTAAATGCATTCTTGTCATCTACAAAATCAGAAACTTTATAGTACCCTTTCAAACATAACTTTTGTTTAACTAACTTTTTAAATCTACACACAGATAGTTCTTGAATTTCTTTGGGTACCTTGTTATAGAAACGTATACATTGCCCTTTGAAAGAGTCCCTAATTTTGCTGAGCCGAGTTTTTGGTACAGCAAGATTGTCCTTATTTCGTCCGCGTAAGGGTTTAGCTCCTCAGGCCTCCAGTTTCTTATCCCTCCCCCCCAACCCGTCCCGCCCCTAAATAAAAAGAAAACTTTATCCTACTTTTCATCTTGAAACGCAAGTGAAACGGCGGGCTAAAGCTAATCCTATCAATATTATACCAAAATGTGCAAGTTTGTATGTTTGTCCAATCACGCAACGATTGTTTATGGTCAATCGTGCTAAAACGACTGAATGGATTTCGATGAAACTTGGCACACAAGTAGATCATATCCTGGAATAAAACATAGGATATGATCCCACGGAACGCGTTTGAAAGCGCGGAGGACTACTGGTATAGAATAGAAACAGATAAGTCACTCTGAATCAAAGTGTTTCATGGCGCCATTTTTCTGAGGAAATGAGATAAGAATTTCCATAACAATCATAGGTTTTTCCGACGGACAACCCCAGGCAAATGACTCACAGATCTATCGAAAAGGTTAGGTATAACATTTACGCAGTTTCCACCCCCCATATCCAGCATTCATCGAGTTTGATTGACAGCAATATTCTTGAATATTTTTTTCTTTTCTATCTTTTCTTTTCTTTTTTATCTTTTCTTAATTCAACTTCCAACGGAAGATCAGCGCAGGTTTAACAACCTGCAAAATGCGGAGTTGGGGCCAATTTGTAACATTGTTCGTCAATAGTTTAATTAATAACTTTTTTTATATGTTATATGCTACTAATAAATAATATTTCATTGACATTTTCAATTCATATTTGTAGTTTTATGTGTAGTAGTACTTATATGTACATATCGGGTCTGTTCGCGCACTAATAAAAATATTTTGACTGACCTTGACGAATTCTATCAAGTTGCATCGATCGTGGTCACGAGTGGACTGCCTACTTACAATCTTTATACTAATACACCAAACGGGAAGAAACGATCTTCCCGTTTGGTGTATGTTTGACGAAAGCAAGGATAAGTAACTAGATAAGTATTTATTGCACTCGGTTATGCTAATGAGTTAATAAATCTTTTCTCGGGAATTGTGTTCGTTTTTACAATAGGATCCCACGTGAGGTAGCTGGAATGTCTTATTTTAAATTTAAAATTTTTATTAAACTTAGGTTATTGAACCAAGCCTACTATAAGGTGGCTCATTACATGGAAGACAGAAATATATGGTTGTAGTAGCTTCTCTCTGCACCTGCATCCCCCTGGCGTAGTGTAAAATATTTGAAAATGTATCTAAATGTACTTATAAAAATGTAAATAAATGTAAGAAAGATCCACTGTTAAAAAATATTGCCTTGCTGAGTTTCTTGCCGGAGTCTTCTCAGTTTAAGTGTATTCCGAACCGGTGGTAGAGTCAATTGTAACGTTCATAAGTGCCTTACCAGGGCCTAAACTGAATAAATGAGGTTTGAGTTGGAGTTTGAGTTCAAACAAGTTCTTTTTTTCAAAATCTCCAAATCGTATGATCAATCAATACACATAATCGAATTACACAGTTGTAATAAAATGGTTCTAAATAAAATGGTTGACATATAAGCCTGACAATATGACATATTGACAAATTGTATGTTGCGATAGTTAGCTGTGCGTTCCTTTGTTGTTATGAGGCCGTATTGAGTGGTTCATGCGACGCTAAATAACTGATTGATGGTCGATAAACATTGCTAAATGGTTACCAAAATGTCAAACAGGCAGAGAATTAAATAATATTACGCTACATGGAGGTCCGTGTTCGATGCATTCGGCATTTTCGCTTGTCGTTGATTCGCTTGAGCTTTTGATGAAGGAAAACATCGTGAGGAAACCATAGCACGGTGGTAGGGTACTTTGTAGTACTCGACTGGCTGGCTGTCGCCAAGCACCTATCGGTGTGTTCTGACAGCTGCACTTGAGAGCCAGTTCCATCTAGGCTTTGTGTGATTACCACCTTCAGCCACATCATCACTTACCATGGTGAGATTGCGGTCAAACACAAGCGTATCTATAAGTTAAAAAAATAGATGTTTCCGTGCCACTTAAAAATATCGAATGTGCACAGTTTCATACAAATCCAATCAGCTTTTGCGCCGCGAAACACTCACATAGATTTCTGACATAAAAATTCTAAGCACTTTTTTTGGAGTGTCCCTTTTTGCACCTGAACGTGCCTAGTATTATTTTTCTGCCTTATGAAAATAAATGTAGCCCTTTGACAACTGTAGCGAACTTATCACGCAAGGGGGGTCCCACCAAATATCTCACCAAGAGGGGGGGAAGGAGTCTATATTTAAAATATGAAGTCGTTTAAAAACAGACATAATGAATGGATACCGCCTTACCATTACCCGACTGCTTGTTTGTCAAAAGTTCTGAAAAAAGTGTGCTCGATGGTAAGTGACCACCGTCGCCAGGATTGCCAATGTATTGTCGACCTTAAAGTCTTGAGGTTTAAGGTTTACACGAATTCATAGTTTCAAAATCAAAAATGGCAAGTAGGTACCTACTATGTTATTTTATATTAGAAACGATTGCAAAACAGTGAAAGGTCATTAAGACATGCACATAGTCTGAACCTGAAGGCACTTGCGCCGCTCAAGAATTCGTGAGTGTTCGATTAGCCTAATCCGTAAAATCAGTATCCGGTGAAATGGTAGAAACTTATTTCTCACCAAAGATATGTTAGGGTATTTCCTTGAGTGTTTATTGCTATGTAAAACTTTCTTGTTTATACTAATTATGCATTAATTTTTTTTTTTATTTAGATACCCTAAATTAAAAAAAATATCAAAGCGATTCTGATTATAATTTTTAAAGGAATTGAACTTTGAGTGAAGTAAAAATTCTGGGAAAAGATCATTTTTATTCAAACAGGCCTTTGTAAGTAGGTACTTAAGAATAGTCTAAGACTCTAATGAACAATACAATATTCTTCAATAATCTAAAGAACCACACATCCTCATTCTACATACATAATCTTGGACTTTATAATCATTACATAAGTTTCAAAATCGAAGCTTTTAATTACTTAAAAAAAATATTATGAAATGTTGTGATCAAAAAGTAAGCACTCCAGTTCACATAATTACCTCACAGGTCAGTACTATAATTAATTTAATTTCGTAATAAGCACATTTGGAGCAAATAAACAAAAAAATCTTATAAGCAAACAAGGTAAGTACATAATCAATCATTGCACGACCTGGCTAATCTTATCCATAGCTGACAAATGCCAAAGAACCCAGTAACTATGCCATAATGTAATTGCCTATTGACTGAACGTAGAAAGCTTTTTCTATTAATGACAACTAGACAATAAATTGCTATTATAATTTATCTACATATTACGGACATGCGTGATTAACTGAGTCATGTTAAGGAGAAGCGAGTCAGTGATTTGTGTCTATATTTAACCAGAAGTCCACGTGCTCTTAATATTATCCGAAATGGTGAATCAGGTAACGTGAACGTATCTTTGATCACATTTTAGCAAGCTAAAAAGGGAGCTTTATAACTTGAATCGCAATCCTGGAATTGTATGTTTTTTGTTGGTAATTTTTGAACAACCGTCCCAACCGCGAACCAAAAAGCTAATAAAATGAGTTCTCTGATATTTTTTTTTTTATGTCACTTGTGACAACGAGACAGGCGGGTCACCTGATGGTAAGTGACTACCGTCGCCTATAGACATTAGCAAGACCAGGTGGACTGCCAACGTGTTGTACACCATATTACAATGCCTTAAGGGCAAGGGCAACTGGCTCTCAAGTGCAACTGCCGGAACACACCAACAGGTGCTTTGGCGACAGATTTTCAACTTGAGGGTGGTAGCCAGCCAGTCGAGTACCACATAGTACCCTACCACCGTGCTGTGGTTTCCTCACGATGTTTTCCTTCACCGAAAGCTCAAGCTCATTGTAGGATTCGAACCCACGACCTTCGCCGCGGTATCCGACGTCACTTACCACTGAGCTATCATCGCCTTAAAATAATGATAACTCGAATTGATAACTCGTAATTAGGACATAATTAAAAACCTATTGATATTATGTAGGTACTTTTCATATTAATTTATTTAATATTACTGACCAGACATATAAAATAGAAGTTGGACTTACACAAAAAATATATGACAACCCTAGAACTTTGACGATTAGAACTACGCCTTAAATTAAGTACAGATAACTTCAAAATTGTCATATTGCATAAAAATTGATATTATTCATTACTGAAGGAGTACTTAACCTATTCAAAAAATGTGGGCGTACGTAGTATGTGTGTCAATTTCACGTAACTCGAACATTGTGCAAAACACTTTCATATGAATGAAATGTATTTTATGATAATTGAATCCTTTAAGCGAAAGGCGAATTTTGCGTAGGTGAATTTCTCACAGCCCAATCGGAACAATTTCTTAAGAGCCGATTACACACTAATTATTTAATCGCTTTTTGTCGTGCCAAATGGTTTATGTCCGTCGTGTAACCGCCCACTCAAACACTCCAGGACCTAGAGCTAAAATATTTGTGAATTTAAGGTTTTTTTTTACTTTGTATATGCTTGTGTTTGATCGCAATCTCACCATGGTAAGTGATGATGTGGCCTAAGTTAGTAAGCACACAAAGCTTAGACGGGACTGGCTTTCAAGTGCAGCTGTCGAAACACACCGATAGGTGCTTGGCGACAGATTAGTAAGTCGGATACCACAAAATACCCTATCACCGTGCTCTGGTTTCCTCACAATGTTTACCTTCACCTAAAGCTCAAGCTCATTGTAGGATTCGCTTCTTTGCGGTATCCGACGTCACTACCACTAATATAAGCTATCATCGCCTTAAATTGCCATGCTAATCCTAGCTTTTGTAGAGTAAGAATATTCCTTCATGATGGCCCAAAAAGAACATGAGAAGAAAAGGTAAAGCTCGTAGGTAAATGGAACTCAAAAAAGGAGTTTTAAAGTCCGAAATCACAAAAAGTCACCCAAATGTTTTTGTAATTTATTGTTTTGCGATTTCAGATTTGGTCCGTTAGTAAAAGTTGATCAGCATGACGAATCCAAGTGTTCCGAAAAGGTGTATTGTGTAATTATTCATTTCTATATGATTTTAAATTAAAATATCAATTGCATTAAATCCGACTCGGGATTAATCGACCCAGGACTTCCAGTGTGAGCTCCTCCACCCCAAAAACAACAACCCAAGTTTTGAAACAGATGACATTTCTTGAAGTATCCACACAATAGTGTTCTGAGTATAGATATTGCCATTCACGAAGACGCGCCCCACTCTTTTTCGTAATCCTTTAGGCTGAGACTCAACCAAAGCTGAGCGGAGTCGAGCGGAGCGGAGATGTGTTTTAAACAACCAATAGAATTTCGTTATTCACACATCTCGTCACCGCTCAGCTATTAGTTGTTTAAAACACATCTCCGCTCCGCTCAGCTCCGCTCAGCTTTGGTGTAGTCTCAGCCTTACAGTGCAAGTGTGCATCCTTTCGCTAGTGTCCTAATGCTATCGATAGTTTTTATATATCGATATGTGTATGTCTATAAGCAGCAGTACAACACTAGCGAAAGGACTTTTAAGGCGATGATAGCTCAGTGGTAAGTGACGTCGGATACCGCGGCGAAGGTAGTGGGTTCGAATCCTACAATGAGCTTGAGCTTTCGGTAAAGGAAAACATCGTGAGGAAACCATAGCACGGTGGTAGGGTACTTTATAGTACCCGACTGGCTGGCTACCACCCTCAAGTTGAAAATCTGTCGCCAAGCACCTACCAGTGTGTTCCGACAGTTGCACTTGAGAGCCAGTTCCCATCCAGGCTTTGTGTGCTTACCACCTTCGGCCACATCATCACTTACCATAGTGAGATTGTAGTCAAAAACAAGCCTATCCAGAATTAAAAAAAAACAACATTCTAATACCAATAATCACTCAATTAGACATACAGGTCATATTTAACGAGCAATCAGATTAAATTTCGCAATATACCCAATCCCCGGATACAGCTAAGATTAATTCATCTTTATGCAATCATTCGTTAGATTCAAAATCAATCTGCAACTGCTAGTTAATTTGAACCACGTAATGTGTTGGTTTAACTTACAAATCTATTACTTAATATTTATGTATGTTTGATTTGATTTATCATCTGTAATTTTGTCCACCGTCCGTTTTATTGGTACTACATAATAATCTTTACAATACCTTTTTAAGTAGAATGAGTTGGTAACAAGTAATAGTCTGTGATGTTATATAATGTGTGATTAAGTTGCATACTCATTTGCGAAGTAGGTCTAATGTTAGTATTGATCAAGCAAATGGACTGAGGGTGTACAAAATCTAGGTGTGTTGAGACATCGTTTGCGGTTTGTATGGGAGATATTAGTTCCACGAGAATTCCGCTAGAGGCGCTATAGCAATTTTATAGAGAAATGTAAACGAATGCACGGGTACTTTGACATGTTCGTAGATATTGTCGCCGTAGAATAGTGGCTCGCCTTATAAGTTTTTTCACGAAAACTTTTAAGCGTAAAAAATCTTTGGTAGGTTCTGATGATCTCATCGGCGTTCTAAAGTTATTCAAATAATCTAAAACTCATTTAGCCTCATTGATTGAAGTCAAAACCATTTATTCAGTTTAGGCCCTAGAAGGGCACTTATGAAGGTCGAATTAAAGAAGTTACCACCGCTTCGGAAGTCAGCCTTCAACTGAGGAGAATTTACAGATTTAAAATAAAAAAATTGGTGGTGAATTAATTCATTGAAGAATCTTTTGTGTATAGTTTCTTCAAATGTCGAAATGTTTAAAGCATCAGTTTTATATATGAATTAGGGATATTGATTTTTTCCATACATTAAGATGTAAAAGTAAAAAAAAAACATCTAAGCGCTTGGTAATTCCCAATATCGAAACAGCCATACCTCGCAGGAATTACAAGATTAGCCATTCATAGCAATGATCGCAAATGTAAATCTGCCGCCAGCAGTATGGCAAGCGATTTGGCACAATTAGATCTATTGTTACAATAATATGATTGTCATTTAATTGATTTATTGTTATTTTCACTATTTTATGAAAGCGTTTACTTATATTAATCTTAATAAATTTCACCATCATTGCTTAATAAGTACTAGAAGATCTGTTCGCTGGTTACCTACGCACTCCGCGGTATATCCGTGATTCCCTAATTTACGCTCTTAGGGGATGAATTCGCAAAAAGCCGGCCGTATGGCTTATCTACATTAATTGCACTCTCTATGCAAAACTACAGCTTTCAGGTTTGGGCTGGGCATTGATGAGTCGACTGACTCATTAAGTCCTAACTCACTAGTCCGTCCTTGTGAGTGAGTTGAGGACTTTTCTGACAGGCCGATTGGCGTGGTAATTCACCACCTTTCTCACACAGGTTGGAGGTTCGATTCCTATCCAAAACAGACATTTGTGTACAAGAACATAATGATATCTCTTCGAGTATAGGTCAAAAATATTAAGTATGTATTTATAAAAGTAGTAGGTATATTAGTTATCTCGTTTCCATATTACAATCACTGCTTCATTCGAAATCAGATTGCACGGTGGTAGGGCACTATGTGGTACTCGACTGGCTGGCTACCACCCTCAAGTTGCAAATCTGTCGCCAAGCACCTGTTGGTGTGCCCTTGCCCTTATGGCATTGTAATAAGGTTTACAACACGTTGGCAGTCCCCCTGGTATTGCTAATGCCTGTAGGCGACAGTAGTCACTTACCATCAGGTGACCCGCTCAGACACATACTGCATTATCAATTACTCACATCTCGTAGGTACATAGCATAATAAAACCTAACTATAAATGACCAACATAAAAAACAAATATATTACATACAATGTTATCTAAAAAAAATTGATCTTATTTATAATAAGTAATGAGTTGTAAATGCAAAGATTATAAAAGAAGTCAGCAGTAGCCCGCAGCTATATATAAACAGGCATAATGCAATGTGGGCTATCTGTAATCGCTGAATATTATGTAATCTGTGAAACAATTCGACGAGGTTGAGACAGTTACTGATTTAAAAAAACGTAAGTACATGGTAAATTAAATTACGATCAAGTGAGGAAAGTTCCGCGTCATATATATTTTTACTTTGAATAAGCTTATGTATGAACACTCGAAAGTCCTGGCTCTCAAGTGCCAGTTCCATTTTCAACTTAAAGGTGCCAGGGATTCCTCAGGTTTTTGTAGAATTCGGACTCACGACGATCGTCGAGATTCATATTGGTGATAATTTTATTGTTTACAAACCAAAATAAATTTGTCTTACGTTATAACTGTTTAATTATTAAAAAAAAGGTTACCTAAAAGATGTTTTGTCCTTTCAAATAACTAAAATCTTTATCGTGGTTTACAACACAAACACACAAAATTGGTGAAAATATAAATTGACTAATTTGTCAACTTAAAATAGTTTCTATCCTAATTCAATACCAAGTGAGATTGAATGCCAGAGAGATAGTGTAATAGATACGTATAAGTATTAAATTTTTTCATGTGTACTCGTCATTAAGATATCCAAATTCTTTCAGCTCGTTAAAAGGACGAGACGAATTTTTAGTTTAAAGAAGGCCTTGAATTTAACAACAACTGGCCCACGGTCGAATCCAAGTATGGAAAATTAATAAATGTGATTAGCTTCAGTTTCACCTACCATAGCAATTTGCATAGTTAATAACCTGAATATTAAATTATGAATAGATAACTTAATGTTCCTTCGTTTACTTCTAGAAGATACGACAGATGAAGCTGATAAAGAATGATACGATTAAGGTGTTGGACTTGGGAGCCAGTTGTCTTTAAGGCATTGTAAACAGGTCAGGGATTGCTAATGTGTTGTACACCTTATTACAATGCCTTAAAGGCGAACTCGCTCTCAAGTGCAATTGCCGGAACACACCAACAGGTGCTTGGCGACAGATTTTCAACTTGAGGGTGATAGCCGGCCAGTCGAGTACTACAAGGTACCCTACCACCGTGCTGTGGTTTCCTCACCATGTTTTCCTTCACCGAAAGCTCAAGCTCATTTTAGGATTCGAACCCACGACCTTCGCCGCGGTATCCGACGTACCACTGAGCTATCATCGCCTTTAAAACTAAACTATTTAACTAAATTATTGTTTTAACTCTTCACTGTACTACTAAAGTATGCTATCGATAAAATAGATTGTTTTCCCAACACTAGGAAATCCTCATTTTGCGGTTGCGGTATCCTATAACGCATTAGAAGCACTCGCCACAACGCAAAGAATATCTTATACAGGGTGTCCGGTAAGTAGAACGACAAACTTGAGGGGGAGGTAGGTGGGCGGGTCACCTACTGTTGCGTGATTCCAACCTCTGCAGACGAGGACTGACTGGCTGACTATTACAGACAAAGTTTTGACTTGACATTTAGACGAAAACATAAAGGGACAATTGAAAAAGACTTCATGACGACGATTTTTCACTAGAAGACTTTCTTTGTAAATATTTAAATAAATCAATAATTCAACAAAGGATTCATTTCACCGCTTCACCTACCAAATATACAAAACCATTGCAAAAGTAAAAAAAAAAGGTAATATAATAGTTATTTAACAGTTTGAACAGTATTAATAGATTAATATCTAAAATTAAAAAATCGATACATAAAAATTAGAAATACTTATCGAAATATCTCAAAAACGTTGACCTTTTTACTGAGGTAATTTTTGTACATTTGGTAGGTGACTCGCCCACCTATCTCCCACTTAAGTATGTCGTAGGTACTACTTACCGGACATCCTGTATATTCCAAATGTACCTAAGTAGTTTTCAATAAACTCAATTCGGATAATCGGAAACATTGTGTCTAGGGGTAAAACGTAGAACAGAGACACAATCTATACTAATATTATAAAGAGGAAAGATTTGTATGTAAGTATGTTTGTAACGAATTGGCTCAAAAAGCACTGGACCGATTTAAAAAATTCTTACACCATTTGAATGCTACATTATTCCAGATTAACATAGGCTATATTTTATCCCGGGATAAGATAAGATCCCACGGGAACGCGGGTGAAACCGCGAGAACAGCTATCTGTAATATGTTGGGATGGTCGACCTGTCCCACCCAGAATAAATCACAAACTTAACGATGCTTACCTCCCTATTATATAGTTATATTTATGTTACTTTCGCTAAGCAATAAGTCAATAATCAATTGCTATCTGTCGTCGCAATAAGAAATCAATTCAGTTGAATCAAAAAACCTTGAGACATAGACTAAATGGAGCAACACAGATGCGACATTGCAAAAAGCCTCATTCAATTGTGAAGTGCCATCTCAAACAGTCGTTTGTATTCAATGAGCATGTCTTCATTGACATTCACATGCTGTTAAAACGTCACTTAGTTAATCTATTGATAAAGTTTGGACAACCGTATAATCGTTTGGATAAAGTTTTGTAATGTTACGTACGAATGATTGTACTAAGGCGATGATAGCTCAGTGGTAAGTGACGTCGGACACCGCGGCGAAGGTCGTGGGTTCGAATCCAACAATGAGCTTGAGCTTTCGGTGAAGGAAAACATCGTGAGGAAACCATAGCACGGTAGTACTTTGTAGTACCCGACTGGCTGGCTTAAGTTGAAAATCTGTCGCCAAGCACCTATCGGTGGGTTTCGACAGTTGCACTCAAGAGCCAGTTCCCATCTAGGCTTTGTGTGCTTACCACCTTCGACCACATCATCACTTACCAAGGGTGAGATTGTAGTAAAAAAATAAAAAAATAAACATAATTTTATATACGCATACCTAGTGGTGTACTTTGTAGTACCCGACTGGCTGGCTACCACCCTCAAGTTGATAGTCTGTCGCCAAGCACGTATTGGTGCGTTCTGACAACTGAAATTGAGAGCCAGTTTCCTTCTAGGCTTTGTGTGCTTACGAACTACGGCACAAGCTTATAAAAAAAAACAGGGCAAAAATAATAATACCTACCTACTTAGCATTGAAAAATGGTTTTGCTTTTTTAGTTAATCTGTTGACTCGCGAGATTAACCTGTCAAACAACTCGTCAACTCGCGCACAGTTTTTAAAAAAAAAACAAAATTCGCGCCCAATTTTCATGTAAATGTCATCGTCCCGATTGTCCCATTTGAGAACCAAGTGGTGCGGACTCTGAAAACCCAAGAAAGAACTGACAGGTTAAAGCAACCTTGAACTCCTTTTATTTCAATTTAAAAAAATGATACATTTTGAAAATATGAATCAGTAAAAATTATTCCTCTGGCCTTTAAAAATTTACTCTGTGGTTATTACTTTTTCTGTCAGCTATTACATAGTGGAAGATAATTTGATAATGGTTCCGTAATTGTTAGAAATTGGACACCGACTAGTGGTTAGTTAGTTTTTGGAGATCACTCGTAAGTGGTCAATAAACGGTTACCACCATTCTAATATATGTGTTAAATAAGTTTATAAGTTTAAGCTTTTTTTTATCTGTCAGATCAAATAAAAAAGATAGAGCCCCGTGCACTTAAAATGAATCACACACCTTCTACCTTTTTTATTTATTCCGTGCTGTCAACTAACTAATTCCTTATTGTTGTGTACGGAACCAAAAGCATTAAACGCTAAAACTGCCTTGACATTTTTTCGCTGAAACTTGTGTCTAGTTCGCGAGATTGCCAAAGTGTAATCGTTATAATATATTACACATTATAATATATGTAACATAATATACTTACGTCTATCGCAACGTGAAATATTTGATGGCTATATTTTGAACTTCTTTTTTTCGAACGTCGTACCGTCCTTCAACTGATTTAATGTACAGGGGAATTTGACAACTTGGACGATCGAGAAGCCAATACTGCAAAAATAACAGGAATACGGTGAGTTGGATGCAGGAACGGTTGCATTCTGCGAGAGTAGACCAGGATCTCAAATGCAGCTGAATTCATCGTCGCTAGGCAATAAGGACTGTGAATAGACGATCAAGATACTTTAAATGTAATACTAACATAATTCTTGCTTCATCCTCTTCAAAGTTTTTTTTCTACAATATCCAAAGACAATATAATGTTCACTAAAATAACACAAAAACTTTTTCGTAGATATTACAAACTTCTTTTATCAAAATTTATTTTTTTGTAACATTAAGCGAGAGAAGAATATGTCGTCAGTAAATTGTGTGTAGCAATCAAAATATTTACGTGTTTTCGAATGCAATGTTTCTATGTCCGCATTATTGAACGCAATGATAAATCAATTTGTGCGCCTCCAATTCAGATACATTCCTAATTGTTTCACTTTTACTTTTTATTATAATTTTTATGTTGTGAACTTGTTTAATAGGCATCGTTCTAAAACTATAAGAAATTGGTGAAAATCATTGCATGTTTTTTTCCTCTTAATTAACGATATATAACAAACTGGATTCGTTTTATGATTGGGTACGTCTTCACTTTTCTAATTTACGTGGGAAATGCACATGGGCGAGGGGGGGCCATTTGGCGTGCGTGGGACTGCCACGCCACAGAAGCAAGAGTTTGTTCTGTATTATATACAATTACAAGTACCTAGTATAGGTTACAGTTAATTTCCATAATTCCGTTTTAGTTTAAGATCGGAACACCTAGGTGATGAATTTGATTTCTTTTGAAACAAAACAATTACTAATAAAAAAAAATTAGTAACGTGAATCGCGAATCCTGGAATTGTATTTTTTTTAGGCTGATGAACTGGGAGGGCAATCCAGCAATTTTATTGATCTATTGTCCTCTAATTCTCGCTGATTAGAGCGAGGATTACATTCCTTTTCAAACTCAAATAAAGTACCAAAAGATCACAACAAAACGTTTCATGTGGCAGATCTTTACAATAACACCCACGTTGGCAATAGTTAAATTTGGACAACAATTGATGTTATTTGTTTGTACAATTGGCATATTGCCAAAACAAGCATATTTTATAGCTTAAAAATACTTAAAATCCGCTGTTTTAATTATTGCTAATTAGTGTAGGTATCCGAAAATAGCAGCCTACACGCTTTTGTCTCTTTTTGGATATCCATGGATAAACATTTGGCCATCTTCTATTTAGCCAAATTTCAGCTGATTGAGTAACAAACAACCATTCAAACTAACTTTCATGTTCATAAACATGCTAGGTTCCGCCGTGTGGTTGTATCTACTGCAGTCCATAAACTATCTTTTTGCAAAAATCACGTCGACTCGTTGCTCTGTTGCTATGTTAAAGGACAAATCAACGCACTTTCCCATTTATTATGAACTAGCTGTCCCCCGTGGGATCTTATCTTTTCCCGGGATAATATAGCCTATGACACTCATAAATTCTATTGGGAAAAGACCTACAACCTCACAAATTCACAAACTTTACCTACTTTATAATATTAGTACTATTGATAAAATAATTTTTCACTCCTCTTGCTCAAAAAGACCGTCATTGTGGCGTACCAGAGCGGAGAAAAAATAGCAATTCTTCCTCTAGGGGAAAAAGTTTTTTTTTTTTTATTTTTGTGTGTCAAATGACAATGAGCCTACAAAAACGAAAAAGTCTTTAGTCATAAGTAGAATAATCATAAAAAAAGACTCGACTTATTACTGTTTCATAAAAAAAGAACTTCATTTTAATTTTGAAAATGGAACTAAAATCGGCGATCTCTGGTAGAATGCATGCAATGTGTTGCGGCTACAGAAGAAACAAAAAAAGACATTATAAACTACATATTTCATATTGTATTGGATTGTTTTATTTTCTCGCAATCGTAGTGAAAAGTATAGTGTAACACACGGCGCTAAAACCCATTAAAACTCGGGAGTAAAACTACCTCGTATAAATGGGTCATTTTAGCTCCTTGTATAACAATCTACTATTATAACCTCAAAGCTAAACAAAACAATACAACCAAATAGAAAACATTCCAAATGTTCAAACATTCATTATCACTGTACACTATATCTCCCGTCAGATTTAAGCCAATTAGAAGAAAAAAAACCTCGTTTTACCATTCAATTTGACATAACGTTAGATCGTATGGGAACTCGTGGTTGCGTCACTCACGCGCAGCGCACCACAGAGGAAGTGCGAATGATACCTAATCCGAACTGCCGTATACTGATATAATCTATTCTATACAATGTTATAGATTACGCGGTCAGGTTATGTCATGGAGAATTCGGTCTTTCCTCTGTTTCTTTTCACTGAAGATATAATTGGTTGGAGATTGTCAAATTGTTAGTTTAAGATAAATGTTAAAATTAATTAAACTAAGATCAACAGACTTGTATATAATTACATAGATTATCGCTTCAGTTTCCATACTAACTATACTCTGGTCTAGGATATTAATATGATACATTTCCTGAACGATCGAACCATAGCCTCCTCCTAAGCTTCTAGCATTAGACTAGACCAGCAAGACAATTATGATACCAAACTGGTTTAAATAAACTGAATATTCGTTATGAATTCAAATAATACAAACATATATTTAAGAGAAGGAACAGAATAGCCGAAGACCGGGCTCAGTGTCGCGCCTTAGGAGAGGCCTATGTCCAGCAGTGGACTGATACGGGCTGATGATGATGATGATTTAATTTCAACTGTAAAGTAGGTTGACAGTTCATGTCTGCTCAACAATCCACTCACAATAGATGAAGAATGGTATATCTACCGGAGGATAAGTAATATTAAAGTTAACGCTATTCAAAATTTGCTAAGCGCCTTTTAATAGATGCATAGCAAACAAAAGGAAGCTCGTGAAAATATAACTATAGCAAAGACATTGTACGTAGAAGAGCAACAATAATATTTAGCAACATGTGGATTTTATCGTCGCGAAACATGCAGCACCACTCTTATACAACTTTCTGGTATTCATTTGGTATCGAGATCACGCAAAGGCTACTGAATGACGATATACAAATTCATTATGAAGATACAAAAGATGAAATACCAAAGTAAATCCTTGAAAACAAGCATTTTTCTGTATAAAATGTTGTATCACCACCAACACTAAAAGTTTGCGCATAATTCAGCTTAGTCGTTTGGGTGGAAATGGTTTAACATTCAATTTAAAAGCTTGTAAGAACTTCAAATGAAGATCCTTAAAAGGTAAATGAAATTTCTTTATCTTTCTTCTCATAATGCTTTACCCCTGATTTTTATTGATCATCTATCTAAATCATCTCCCTATGTCCAATCCCAATCTGTCTTAGCAACAGAAAATTTTCAATTACTGTAAAGACAAACATACCACATTATGGCAGAGATATGGCAGAGATTAAATCACAAAAACAAACATCTTGCAAACCTGGAGCATGTCAATCATTAAAACTGAAAGTTACTAAGAATACACTGTTCTATGACCGAGACAGATATCTCATAGCTTCATTAGTCTACAATTTCTCTAGTCATTTAAATTCTCACGAATAAATCATAAGCTCCACATGATCAGAGCAAACAAGACAATAACGTCTGAGATATTAACAGATACTTTTTAGCATAACAAATAAATTTTGATGTATATTGATGACAGTCTACCAAAACGTTGCGATTGGATGTGCCAGAGATCGTGAGGTCATTTCACAATATCTTACTTAGGTTGGGGGTGCAGTGAGCGAGATTCTAGCTGACAATCCACAAGGTCCAAAATACAGTAACTTTAAAAAGAGACTTACTTATTAAAGTCACAGATTTTTTAAATTCATAATTTTATTTCATAGAGTTTGTCTTTGTAGTATTGTCTTTTTTTAACTATTCTTGCATAGAACGATTATCTCTATCTCTTTCTTGCTTTATAAAACACAAAGGTGAATTAACGATATTTCTGCCTCACTTCCTTGACATTGAAGACATTGCAAATCTGCATATCATCCATCTGTTATCATTTTCTGGATTTCCGACCAGTTATGGACTTAAGACCAGGATAAAAATGTGACTAAAACCGTGCTTGGCATCTGTCTCTGTCTTTCATTTGTAATTTGGTACCTTAAGATAGTGACCTAGCTCTGCCAAATCACTGACCTAGTAAAGTTTCTTTGTTGAAACCTCATTCATTAGATGATTAGAACTATAACTATAATCACAAAGTAATGACACAGTTCATTGGTATCCACTGGCTTCTGCAACGACCTGATCCCATTACCATAAACAATCATTGTAAACTATTTAAAAGCCATATTTGCCAATAGATTGTAGATCTCATTCGAGACGCATTGTTCCTAATTTGAATTCAACTTTAAGTGGGGATGATTTTGATAGATGTTCTTTATTAGATATTGTGCCAATTGTTATTTGCATATATCATTCATTTCCATGACCGTTATTCAATAGGTAGGACTAGTCAATTGATTCAATAAAGAAATTAAACCACTGAAGGTTTTAACTTACTCTAAAACTTCTCTTTATGTATTTATAATATTTATTTTTAGTATTAGGTATTTTAATTTATATTATATAAAAAATTACCTTCTTTCCCCATCTGTATAAATGTTAAGTCACAAGTAATCTTCAAAAGCAATTTTGTTTGAATTTGGTAGATAATCACGAATGGAAGTAGGAAGATAATGAAGAAACAGTCATTGATAAATTTTGAAAAAGATTCGTCCTAAGTGACTGACGCACATCCTAAATCACTTAGGTACCTCAGAAACAAAGCGTTTCAAAACTCAATCCAAAATTTATAAATATAGACACTCATAATCTATTTTTTAAAGCCTTACAAAAGGCTTCTTTTCTCAGTACATCGCAGGCCTTACCCCCATGTCACGTGGTTACATAACACAGAGCCTATTGTGTCAGAGACAACTACATGCTATCTGGTAATTAATCTGTACGGTCCAGAAATCGGAACTGTGAGACATGGCCGAAGCGTGTGCGCACTACATTCCGCTTCACGAAGATCAATTCGTTTTAGAAACATATAACACTGCCCTAATTCGTGGTTTGACCATTTTATTTCATTTCGTCGTAAGCACACAAAGCCTAGAAGGAAACTGGGTCTCAAGTACAGCTGTCGGAACACACCGATAGGATATGGCGATGATAGCTCAGTGGTAAGTGACGTCGAATACCGCGGCGAAGGTCGTGGGTTCGAATCCTACAATGAGCTTGAGCTTTCGGTGAAGGAAAACATCGTGAGGAAACCATAGCACGGTGGTAGGGTACTTTGTAGTACCTGACTGGCTGGCTACCACCCTCAAGTTGAAAATCTGTCGCCAAACACCTATCGGTTTGTTCCGACCGCTGCACTTGAGAGCCAGTTCCCATCTACGCTTTGTGTGCTTACCATCTTCGGCCACATCATCACTTACCATGGTGAGATTGTGGTCAAACACAAGCCTATCCAGAATAAAAAATAAAAAAACAATATGGCGACTTTCATCTTGAAGGTGGCCAGCCAGTCGAATACAACGTACCCTACCACCGAAAGCTTAAACTCATTGTAGGATTTGAAACCGCGACCTTCGCCGCGGCATCCGACGTCACTATTATAGTTAGAAAACCTCATATGGCTTAAATTACATGAAAGACAAAAAATTATTATATTCCTACTTACTAAGGGTATTTAATGTTATTACCTAAATTATTGTGAAAAGTATTCCCGTTTGATTATGAGTCAGACAGCAATGACTTCTCGTTTGACCTAAAATAAACTCACAATCTTTTATCGTGGGAAACAAAGGTTTACAGTGTACTTAACATATGGAAATATTCTGTACACAAGTACAGCCAGGTAAAAAACTTTTGTCCACGATAACAGTATTTCCGCAACAGTGCCAAGGTATTCACACAAACAATCCTCCACGAAATATTTATGTAACTGAAAACAATTATGTGTTTCAATTTAATTATCTGTTACTCGCCTTTAATTGGAGATAAGTCTTATCGCAAACAATAAGGTAATTTAAAACACTTAAATACAATTGTGAATGAATAAGAGACTAACAATGATTTGCATAGATTCTCATATAGATAATTCGTAAGTGTAGGATAAGGGGAGCTTACTGTTTTGTCATAATACATACAATTATTTAGTGTAGACGTATTATGAAATACGAGTTAACTTCCTATTTGTTCAAGTATTTCTTTATTTGTTTTTAGGGTTCCGTACCCAAAGGGTAAAAACGGGACCCTATTACTAAGACTTCGCTGTCTGTCCGTCTGTCTGTCTGTCACCAGGCTCTGTATCTCAAGAACCGCGATAGCTAGACAGTTGAAATTTTCACAGATGATGTATTTTTGTTGCCGCTATAACAACAAATACTAAAAACATAGTAAAATAAATATTTAAGGGGGGCTCCCATACAATAAACGCGATTTTTTTGCCCTTTTTTGCTCGATATCAATAATGGCAACAGGTAGGCACTTGAAATATTCACAAACTACTCAGTTGTATTTTTACTTTAATAATAAAATTAAAATAAAATAAATATTTAAGGGGGGCTCCCATATAACAAACGTGATATTTTTGCCGTTTTTACGGAACCCTTCGTGCGCGAGTCCGACTCGAACTTGGCCGGTTATTTATATTTCATTCAGATAGCCCGCGGCTAGGGTTATGCACTCGTACAGTTTTTTTCGTATTATTTCTTGCACAAATAACCTTATAATCCGGTGTGACTGGACTCGCCACTTGAATTATCTAGTCTACAACATATAGAAATCACTACAACACTAACGAAATAATGCACACTTGCACTGTAAGCGATTATGAAAAAGAGTGGGCGCAGATTCTTTGATGGCACTATCTATTACTGACTACTGAAAGTAATTTAACATGAGAATGCTTGAGTTTGTCAGTCATAATTTTTGCCGCCATAACACGCATATATTGTCAGTGAGACTAGATAAATAATTATTGAATGTAATAGGTGTAAGTTGCTTTTGAAAAGAGTAATTGCTGAGTTTATTGCCGGCTCTTCTCAGCAAAAGCAACCTTCCGAACCGAGCATTTAGAGTCTGACTATTCATAAGTGCCTGTGAAGGCCTACTTGGATGAATAAACAGTTTCATTTCAATTTCATTTCATTTCAATGTTTATTCTGTGGCATATATGGGTCATCTCACGTTCATAGTATATCTCTGTGAACTTAAATGGATACAACACTTTGAAATCGCAATCTAAAATTATCCAATTTACATTGACAGTGCGGTGTTGAGACCTCACAGTAGGTGGTCCCTGCTGTGAGGGTCTCGGCTGGATGTAGTCGAGACCCTCAACTTGACCTTAGGCTTGTGGAGACTGCGAAGGGCGGAGCGGGTCTATTGTCGAACAGAGATGCATGACAATTTGAAGTTGGTGCAATTTGAAAACTGCAGCGAGTCTGTGTGATGATTTACCAAGTGTAATAAGTTAATTTAAAAGGAGCATTTTAAATATTGTTTGGCATTATTTTGGGAGCAGAATATTTAATCTATAAAACATCTTATAGCTTTTCGAATAGCGGTATTTTAAATTTCATACTTTCTATTCGTTTTAATAACCAATTTAACGACAAAGAGTAGAACTTATGATTGTGTATATTTATGATTCACAAGTATTTCATACAAGGCAAACTTTTGATATTCAATAAAAAGAAACTGATTTGATATGTGAATTGATATTTACATTGCATGTATTGTTTCTTTACTTAAAGAACAAGTGAAAATCCATTCTCCTAATGATTAACATAATTAATATCGTTCTCCTTTTATCACTTGCACTGTCAAGATCACCCACGATTTTGAAAACCTATTGTGAGTTAAACTCCAAAATAAATACAACATGCATAAAGATATGGTATACCTACAACAAAAGTTAAATGAGAAAGAATGGACAATAATTTTAATATTTATAGGTGCGAACTGCTAATCATCCAATCATTTTGTAGGTCAAAATGAAACTCGTGAGATCTAGAATTTGGTCTATTGTATTGGTTATTGACACAATCGCTGCAACAATACTCGATGATTGTAAACGAAAGATATTGTGATCGCTTACTTTTGTTTTCATTGGTTTACATAGTTAAAAAGAGAATGACAAGCAAAAATAATATTCTGCACAGAAATGTACAGCAACATAAAACCTGTAGCGATGCAATGCAACCTTCTTTCATTTATTCATTTTATTTTGGTTTAGGTATAATTCGTTTTAAGGGGAAATTAATAGGAAAAGTTGACCGGAAAATTACAAAATTTGGGAAAACTAAACTTCACTTTATATTGCTTGCATTACATGCTAGAAATTATTCGAAATAAATGAATTATGTTTACTTTAAAATTACTTTATGCTATTCTTTATAAGTAGATAATGGATTAACTTAAGTAGTTGTAGGTCATATTCAATTTGCCTTTGATTCTAGGTACAGGAGAGCTACATCCGAATATCGTTCTGCTAATTGCAGATAAGGAGACCAAAGAAATGCCCTTGTGACGTACATATCTCATGGATACTTTGATTCTAGGCACAGGAGAGCTACATCCGAATATCGTTCTGCTAATTGCAGATAAGGAGACCAAAGAAATGCCCCTGTGACGTACATATCTCATGGATACTTTGATTCTAGGTACAGGAGAGCTACATCCGAATATCGTTCTGCTAATTGCAGATAAGGAGACCAAAGAAATGCCCCTGTGACGTACATATCTCATGGATACTTTGATTCTAGTTACAGGAGAGCTACATCCGAATATCGTTCTGCTAATTGCAGATAAGGAGACCAAAGAAATGCCCCTGTGACGTACATATCTCATGGATACTTTGATTCTAGGTACAGGAGAGCTACATCCGAATATCGTTCTGCTAATTGCAGATAAGGAGACCAAAGAAATGCCCCTGTGACGTACATATCTCATGGATACTTTGATTCTAGGTACAGGAGAGCTACATCCGAATATCGTTCTGCTAATTGCAGATAAGGAGACCAAAGAAATGCCCCTGTGACGTACATATCTCATGGATACTTTGATTCTAGGTACAGGAGAGCTACATCCGAATATCGTTCTGCTAATTGCAGATAAGGAGACCAAAGAAATGCCCCTGTGACGTACATATCTCATGGATACTTTGATTCTGAAACGTAATTTTTCTAGATTTACTTTGGATTAACATTAATTTACAAAGTAAGTTAAAACCTAGCGATCTACAATACAAAGTGAAAGAGACGAGAGCAAGCTGTACAGGGTGTCCGGTAAGTAGTAGGACAAACTTAAGGGGAAATAGGTGGGCGGGTCACCTACCAAATATACAAAAATTTGCTACATAAAAATTAAGGTAAATTTTGGTACTTACAAGTTTTCGCGAAAATCTAAAATTGCCCATATCTTTTTATCGTGTTGATTTGTATACACCTAATAGGGACTATAGACTTCAGTATCTGGTATGAATTTCATTTTGCTAGGTCCACTCGTTCCTGAGATAATCGGGACAGACGGACGGACAGACGGACAAGAAAGTGATCTTACAAGGGTTCCTTTTTTTACTTTTTGAAGTACGGAACCCTAAAAACGTCCACCATTTTCGAGATATTTAATGATGACCATTTATTCAGACAATTTTTGTACATCTGGTAGGTGACCAGGGTGACCCGTCCACCTATCTCTGTCCCCCCAACCCCTTAAGTTTGTCGTACTATTTACCGGACACCCTGTATAGCAACGATATTACACGGGCGAGTCGTAAGCATAAAGCTGCGTACACACATGTGTGGTATTGTAAGGCTACGTTCACACATGCGCTTGAAACATAGCATGTAATGACGTACAAGCGACAAAAAGCATTAAAGCACGCACGAACTGTTTTTATTTAAGCTGGGATATTCTGCAAGGAAATTAAAGTTTTTATTAAAACTAATTACAGATGACTGATTCAAAACTGACGTTACATATCAGCTTTGATCCAATAACCTATTCCTATTATATTTCGTGCGAAGGTCGTGGGATCCTACAATGAGCTTGAACTTTCGGTGAAGGAAAACATCGTGAGGAGACCATAGCACGGTGGTAGGGTTATTTGTAGTACCCGACTGGCTGGCTACCACCCTCAAGTTGAAAATCTGTCGCCAAGCACCTATATGGTGTGTTCCGACAGCAGCACTTGTGAGCCAGTTTTCAATAGGCTTTGTGTGCTTACCACCTTCGGCCACATCATCACTTACCATGGTGAGATGATTGTGTTCAAACACAAGCATCCAGAATAAAAACAATATAAATAATCATCTCTGAACCCCAAGTGCTTCTGCTGGAAGATTTCTAAGGACTTGGTGACCAATTTTAAATTTATTGCTAGCCAATATCATCGCCGTGAAAAACCCGTTAAAAAAAGAAACAAAAAACTAAAAATAATAAAAATGTAGAATAACCCACATAGGGTCAACTACTGCCCCTTTCACAGCGTCACCTTTTGCACCCAGCTAACCACCTGCGCATGATATGGACCTCACGATTACTCACTCACTTCCTTTATAATGAACTAGCGCTATCAACCAACACACTACCAAACATACCAAAATATAGGTACAAAATGTATTTCTTCATTACACATTTAAATAAATAAATATCCTGGGACTTTTTTCACACACGGCTATCTGATCCCAAACTAAGCAGAGCGTGTAATATGGAAACCAGATGTCTGATATAGGTACTACATATAGTACTTTTTTTTGTAAATACATACTTAAACATTACAACACAACTCGCTCCCAAAATAAGACAACTGTATGTAGACAACAGTGGTCTACAGTTGTCTTATTTTGGGAGCGAGCGCATTGTTGCGCTCTCTTTCTTCGCATATGGAAGTAAATAACTCTGTCACTTTCGTAGCTCCGCCCAGTCGGCCTGCCATCAAGCTTTTTTACGTTTTTTACGTATCACTATAAGTAAATTAATGCGACAACTTATTTTATAGAGCCATTTTGATTTCGTATTTGATTCCAAATACACGTCTAATTTAGTAGGCATGCTGCCTATATTTAAGAAAAAATATCTATCTCTAATCTATACTAATACATATTATAAAGAGGAAAGATTTGTTTGTTTGTTTGCATTGAATAGGTTCCAAACTACTGGACCGATTTCAAAAATTCTTTCACCGTTGGAAAGCTACACTATCCCTGATGAACATAGGCTATATTTTATCCCGGGATAAGATAAGATCCCACGGGAACGCCGGTGAAACCGCGCGGAACAGCTAGTCTATAATATTAAAATAAATAAGTTGTAAAATTAATTATATTAATGATTTTTAATTACCAAGGAGTAGAATCTTTTGATGATGCATATTTATGACGTCACAAGTGTGTATTTCATACGAAAATCTATTTTAACGTTTTGACATTTAATAAAAAGAAGCTGATTTGATGTGTGAGTCAACATCCCTATTGTAATGCAATTTGTCTAAAAACAAAAATCATTAAAGTTCACATGCCATAAAATAGGCGTTCCATCCAACTCGATCGTAACAAAGGAATATTCCTTGAAGTATGCCTGCCCCAAAGCTAAATATATGCACTTTCATTATCGATACGTTGTGATTTACGCTTGTCGTTATAGAAACGCCTCTTAATAGTGCATCGCATAAAGATTAATTTATTTATGATGTCCTCCGCGGTTTCACCCGCGTTCCCGTGCTATCTTATGTTTTCCCGGGATAAAAATATAGCCTATGTTACACAGGGATAATGTAGCTTTCTAATGGTGAAAGAATTTTTAGAATCGGTTCAATAGTTCCATAGTTTACCCCCTACAAAAAAACCTTACATAATTATAACATTAGTATGTATAGAAGACTTATCCTGACTGACCATGACTGACTGACTGGCTGACTGCCTGACCTATCACCGCATAGTCTAAGCCGCTGGGGATAAAAACATAAAATTATTCATACAGGTTTTTTTTTTAATACAGGGGATAATGTGGGAGTAGAAAACTTGTTACTAGTACTACATAATTATAATAAAACAAATGTCCTACCGTCAGTCTGTCTGTGAGTGATTTTCTCCGTAGTCAGTTAGGCTAGCCAGACCATTTCATTAAGACATTTTTTGCTATGGATGGTTACAGAAGAAAGGAGATCCCCAACCTCATAGCATTTACTTAGAGTAACCCAGAATGAAAAGATACTGTGCGCAATATAATCCGATTATCTACCTATGTCTTGCTATTTCTATTGTGTCAATTATGCCCAAAAATTCGTTGTGTGAGAAAGTACCATATCTTCCTTTCTTCTTTAATCTCATCATTCATCCCTTTTAATTACATAGCACGGCATTTTAGATGTGTAACAACGAGATCGGTATCTTACCAGATCTTACCTTTGGTTACATCACCGGTGGGCGTGAGGATTTCACATTAATCATGTTTGTCGTCAAAATATAACAATGGTCGTGGATTCTGTGGTGGTACAGTCGGTAGAAAATATAATTTTGTTTGTTTATTATGTGATTAACAAAGAATGATTTGGCATATACTGTTAATTCCAAACATAAATCATATTTTCGTTTGACCGTACCGAATGAACGAAAAAGAAAACATTCAAATACAGAAATAATTAATTTCTGTATTCCAATTACGCAGGGACTTAAAATTCATACACGTTGCAATTTGTCTCTACCGTTCAAGACTTCGGTAAGATACTCATCAAGACAATATTTGCTATTTGATCAAAGCCAAAGTCAAAACCATTTATTCAGTTTAGGCCTCAGAAGGGCACTTATGAAGGTCGAATTACAGAAGTTCGGAAAGAACACCGGTTCGGAATTCAGCCTTCAACTGAGAAGAACCGTCAAGAAACTCAGCAAGGTTACATTTTTTTAATATTTTTGGACCGGCATTCAACTACGTTGCTGTCCTTACTTCCATCGCATTGCACAATACACCGCAAACACTCGGTTTTCACTAGAAAGCTGTATCAGATCCGATATGTGTAACACTAGATCATAGAACCTAATAGAAACTGGACCAAGATCCCTTTCAATACTATGAAAGTTTATTTAATACTTTCTGATTGTAATGAGTTGATGATAAGCATAATGGGAATCTGGGATTTGTAATATATGTCCAAATACGTATTCTTTTTTTACCGCCATAAAAAGTAAATATTATCAGTGAGACGTGAGGATTCGGGATTTTGTTTCGATTTTGTTTCTTGACCCCGCTTAAAATAGATGTTATCAAGCTTTGATAATATTTGGTAGTGTACTTAATATTTGCATGTGTTAGCCTCCCCTTAGCCCCCCCCTAGATCCACCACTGCAAGCCTCTATTACTGCTACTGTAACCGCTTACCATCAGTTGTTAATCTGAGCCAAACCAAGCCAAATTAAGAGCCAGTTCCCATCTAGGCTTTAAGTGTGCTTACCACCTTCGGCCACATCATCACTTACCATGGTGAGATTGTGGTCAAACACAAGCTTACGCAGAATAAAAAAAAACAATTACTTATTCTACAACCGACAAGTACATATGTAGCAACGGAAGCTGTTATAATTGCAAAGATAATTAAGTTTTGGCAGCCGCCATCTTTAACAATTCAACTAATGGCTGTCAGTATTTTGCATATATATATTGTTATGTAATGTTATGATGAATAGTTGGAAAGCCGATTTGTGAACATATTCGGGGACAGTGAGTGATCACTGAGCTGTGGGACTGATTGAACTTGTCTTGTCTTCCGTTAACGTTTAACTCATTAACACTGCATGTGTTACTCGAAGAAATGGAGATGTTTCGATGTAAGTACTTAATAATACAGCCCAAACCTCAAAGAGTTTTGAGCTTTGTGCTATATTACAAAATGTAAGTTTTTCGCCGACGTAGCTTTTTCTGTCAATGCATTAGCTTGGCCATCTCATTGGCAGCTTTGAGATTTTTTTACATATAGAGTGTATTATTTTTTGTTTCTGCTTCAGAATATTTAAACGCTTCTAAAGGTTTCCATGTTTACTTTCTTTTTAGGGTTTCGTACCCAAAGGGAACGGGGACCCTATTACTAAGACTTCGCTGTCTGTCCGTCCGTCTGTCTGTTACCAGGCTGTATCTCAAGAACCGCGATAGCTAGACAGTTGAAATTTTGACACAAATTATGTATTTCTGTTGCCGCTATAACAACAAATACTAAAAACAAAATAAAATAAATATTTAAGGGGGGCTCCCATACAAATAACGCAATTTTTTTGCCCTTTTTTGCTCGATATCATCACCAGGCTGTATCTCAAGAACCGCGATAGCTAGACAGTTGAAATTTTCACAATTTATGTATTTCTGTTGCCGCTATAACAACAAATACCTTTTTACAAAATTTTTGCCCTTTTTTGCCCGATATCAATAATGGCAACAGGTAGGCACTTGAAATATTCACAAAATACTCAGTTGTATTTTTACTTTAATAATAAATAATAAAATTAAAATAAAATAAATATTTAAGGGGGGCTCCCATACAACAAACGTGATTGTTTTGCCTTTTTTACGGAACCCTTCGTGTGCGAGTCCGACTCGCACTTGACCGGTCTTTTTTTTCAATAACAGTGGACCTAACCCGGCACAAAAAGGATTACATCTCATACTATATTGAAACACTGAAGAGTTTGTAAGTTTCAACGCAATAATCTCAAGAACTATCAATCCGATTAGAAAAAATATTTTTGTGCTGATAACCCATTTATAGAAACGTTAAGTGGTGCAAATGTGGTGAAATTAAAAACGAATGTATGAAATATAGCTTATCTTGTTATATCAGATGTAATTTGTTCCTAATTTATCGAAAATAAATGTTTATAACACACCTGCGAAGTTATCTATTCATTAATAAATAAAAGTACGACCTCTAGAAATCATAATCTGATTAACTAAATAACAGTAATTAGTTAATTACATTGTAATAAAATGAGCCAGGGCCGTATTCACAAGCGGGCATGGACTTGCAGCTTAGCCAGATCACACAAAAATACTTTTTATTAAAAAAAAAAGTAAAATATGTAGGTACAATAGTTACTATGTAGCTTCAAAGTAAAGAAAGAAATATTTATGTGGTGCATCCAGCTTTAAAAATAAAACAAATTCAGTTATTTGGTGCTTTCTAAAATCTCACAATGGTTCACTTACTTTGATTTAAATAACGTAAAATGCTCTTTTGATGGAGTTAAGAGGAACAAGGCGATGCAAGAAAGAAATATTGTTTTATAATATGAATTTAGCTGGCCATGAATTTAAGGGTTTACAGATCCTAAATACAGCCCCGAATCGAACTCTCAACAAGACAATGAATAATTACAGATCTTTATATTGATAACTAACCTAACACAACGTATTGACCGATTTGAACTTCCTTTTTATGTTATTACAGTTATGAACCCTAATAATGAATTGTTAAAGTGTATTTTGCTTTGTGTTACTTGTTGTTGCTATTTTATATTTATGTAATAGGTATTCATATGTTATGTTACGTTACAAAAATAGTTTCCTATGAATGTGATGTGATATTGCAAATTATGCGTCTTATTGAGCAACATACATCATCTATGCGGATAATGAAATTGCTACTTTTATTTCATTCCTTTAAATAAATATGATTTATAGAAATAATAATAATTTATTGAAGATGTATGTTTGTCCCGTGACTGGGTCTAGGTAATTATCTATTTAAGAATGTATTTGCAAAAAAAAACTCATTTTTTACCTCGAATACAACTTGAAAAATATTTATAAAACTTCGTTCCTATCCGGTGTCCCACGACACCACACGATTTTTTTATATACTGCAATGAAAATTTTTGAACTTTTGTTCTAAACTTAGAAACAAAATATTTCCCTACATAAGTAAATAAAAGAAGGGATAAGGGATTTCATCCAAAGAGGAAACGCTGCCAGCCTTCTGGGAACCTTGCCGATCGGCAGCAGCGACAGCCTCGAAGAAGTTTTTTATATATTATAGTTGTACATTTGCTTGTATATTTTGTACATTTTTTGTAAATAAAATAATTATATTCAATTGAATAGTTAGTC
This sequence comes from Ochropacha duplaris, assembly GCA_951361185.1. Classification (NCBI taxonomy): domain Eukaryota; kingdom Metazoa; phylum Arthropoda; class Insecta; order Lepidoptera; family Drepanidae; genus Ochropacha; species Ochropacha duplaris. The sequence goes on along the minus strand of OX592696.1, from coordinate 11,462,930 downwards.
TTAAGTAAATAACTATTCTAGATTTTTTATCTCGTATGGGGAAACAGGCAATGCTTGATGACTGTATCAAATTTAAAAATATAATTTGCTTATGAGCTGCCAACACGCTTCCAAGTACCCATACAAAATGGTTTCATAACAAATACAAGAATTGCGATGAAAGTTTTGAAATTGCTATTATTTGATAATGAGTTTGTAAAAAATGTAGAATAGTGACTATGCGACACTAAACTGTGAATGCCTTTAGATTAAACTAAAGCTGTTTTCAATCAACGATAAACTAATATTACCTAGAATTCACTTCATTATTTCTAACATCACTGACAGACAGACGGATATTGCGTCCGCACTCCGTACACACTACATTATTTTCATACTCGTACAAGAGATAAAATCTAGAGGAACGTAAATAAATAATTAGATTTTTCTCATTTACAAGTCACATTGTATAACCTTTATGCAATATGTAATTAGACTAGAGGCACATTATGATACTCATTTTCCGCCATATAACTTGCCAGCCCCTACAATCGGCTGGCGACGCTCTTGTTTTGGGGTACTTTTTAAGGCGATGATAGCTCAGTGGCTCACGTTGGATACCGCGGCGAAGGTCTTGGGTTCGAAACCTACAATGAGCTTGAGCTTTCGGTGAAGGAAAACATCGTGAGGAAACTATAGCACGATGGTAGAGTACTTTGTAGTACCCGACTGGCTGGCTACCACCCTCAAGCTGAAAATCTGTCGCCAAGCACCTATCGGTGTGTTCCGACAGCTGCACTTGAAAGCCAGTTCCTATCTAAGCTTTGTGTGCATACCACCTTCGGCCACATCAGCACTTACCATGGTCAAAACACAAGCTTATCCAGAAGAAAAAGAAAAAAAACTTTACCTACCTGACTAGCTAGGTAACCTAACTTTAAACTACAACGGTTTGTAAACCAATTTCCTTCTATTATACATACCTACTAGGATCAACTTGTTGTTTCTGAGAAAAACTCCACTACTGAAAAAAAAATGCCTTGCTGAGTTTCTTGCCGGAGTCTTCTTATTTTAAGTGTATTCCGAACCGGTGGTAGAGTCAATTGTAATGTACATAAGTGCCTTACCAGGGCCTAAACTGAATAAATGAGTTTTTAGTTTGAGTTTGGCCACTCTCACATGAAAATATATCGGTAAGGATCAACGCACTGACTTTCTGCAGAAAAATATAAGAGCCTTCATATTCGAGCCATCTTCGAAGTTTTGCGACACCCTCGCCCAAAAGGTGATCATGGTATTAAACAAATACAGTAGAATGTTATGGAAATTATGCAATTGTAAAAGCCTACACATTTTATTAATAGACAGACAGTCTAATCCAATAGTTGAGAACGTAATCGTTTCTAAATAGCCTCCATTCGATACACAGGTGTTACTCGATGTTTTAAAGTCGAATGATCGTCGCGCCTCTAATGCCTTGCGGTTTCGCCAATGTGTGTAACACCGTGCACTTCCCGATTATTCGTTGCGATTAATCGATATTAGATAACAGTTTGGTAACATTAAATATAATTGGGCTCCAGTAAATTGGCAGTAAAACATATTTTATATTATTTGATTGTAATACTATTTAAATTGCGGACGTAAAGAGGATCAGAACTCCAATTACTTAATTTACGCCCTTAGTAACCTAACCTTTTTCAACAAGACTTTTTGGTATCTACATTTTTGTAGGCAGTAGGTATATTTTATTAGGTTCAATCTAAACATTCATCATCATCATGTCAGCCGGAATACGTCCACTACTGTACAAAGGCCTCCCTAAGGATCTTCACGACGGCCGATCTTGCGCTACCCTAATAATTAAAAACTAATTTGCTACGCTAATCGAAACTTTGCTAACATAGTATTAAGGTAGACTCCAAAACATTATCTATCCAACCTAACTAACCTAGACAAGCACCATTTGAGAGCCTCAAACAGCTGATCATAAAGATAACAGCTAATCTAAACTGCTGCCAGTTAGCCCAGAATGCTGGTGGCTTTGAGACACTGAACGGTAATGCTTATTCTTTGGTTGAAGTATTCGACAGACCTTTGGTCATGGGAAGCGTCTACCAGGCTCTTAGAAATGTCGTGAAACACGCAATAGGTTTCTACTCCAAACGGCTCAAATATTTATTTATTATTTATTTATTTGTTTGAGCCGTTATATACTTATCAAGGTGCAGTATTCGGCACAGTTTGCGGCGCCACCGGCTCTTTCGACTGTCTCTGGAAGGTAGGAAGGTGCGAGAGTATCGACGCAACTTGTGACCTAAATAGAAACACGAGGTAAGCGGGTATTGACTTAGCATCAATGAAGTTTGAAGACCCGATGTAGGTACCGCAAAGAAAACCGATCGTGAAAGTAAGTATCAGATGTTTGGTATCAAATTTCATTACAAGTTACACTTAAATAAGCCTACATCAAATAGAAACGATCTTATTCACTTCATAAAATAAGAAGCTCTCAAAAAGGACGATCGTCCCAAAACATCCTATAAAAATTCCTCTCGCCCTAGTTCCTCGTGGGCCAGGCCACTTTACAACTTATTGGGTTCATCTATCGACGTTGTATCTGGCTAAATGGCCTACCCATTTCCATTTTCTTTGTAGCGAGAAAGTGAGTGCATCGGTTATTTTTGTTTTCTTGCGGATGACAACATTTCTCACCCTGTCTTTCAACTTTATTCCTAGGCAACTTCTTTCCATTCGTCTTTGAGTACTTTGGATTTTGCTTCTAGTTTTGAGATCGAACGTCCAGTTTTGGCAGCCATAGGTGAGGCATGGTAGGATTTCTGAGTCCATCACTATCTTTTTTGTAGCCAGTAGCTAAATATACCTACCTCACATTTAATAATGAAGTTTAGAGAATATGGATACCTACTTACCATAATAGATCCAACCAATCGAAATTATAATTAAAAATTTATTTATAAACAGCTTTCCGTGAGTGAATGTATCATTATCACCGGCCTAATGAAATTCAATCTTAAACGAAAGTGTTCATTCGAATTAATTACAAATAATGTTATTAAATCAACTCGTTCCCACGATATTGAAGGGGTACGTACAATCAGCTTGAATTACTAGAAACTTTAAAGCCTTAACGCTTGGCTGCAGCTATTTCTATAAACAACCATAGCTGAAAAACGATCGAACTCACAGTATTAGCCTACTGGATGCTGCCACTTTACTTTTCTACACGTTTATTTTATCGTTGTTGACTTTGAAAAGCTTGTAAGTAGCTATTCGTCAAAACATACTAGAGTACAATGAGCAATAAGAATGCTATGCAATGTTAAGAATTTGTTGTTGGCAAATTGCTTTTACTTCAAAGGAATGTAAGGGAGAATAATACAGTCTGATGTCGTGTAACAATAACCTATTTGTTTTACATACCTACGACTTGAAGTTTGTGCTAGAGTTGAGAACAATTTACCTCTTGACTGAATGAATATAGGTACGGTCGGCCAAGAAAGTGGTGTACCACCCTAAGGTTGAATGCCGCTTGCAGATTCATAGGTGATAAAGATTAGTTTCGCTTGCAGATCAATCTGACAACTTATGACAACGTCATTATTACGCATCTCTTTCAGTGATATCTTTTTAGTTTGAACCTTGTTGTAATTTTCGATGACAAGGAAACTAAATCAAAACTGGTACACCACTTTCTTGGCCGACCGTACCTAGTAGCAATAGCTCATCGAATTTAGTTACCTAAAAATACAATAATTTATGGACTAAATGAGCTAAACGCTAATATCTGAGTCATGACCAGTCGTCCTTACACTTAGTGTCACGTTTCATGCAGGCAAGTGTTGACAGCACCGATACATGAGAATGTTTTTAAGGTGATGATAGCTCAGTGGAAGTGACTATACCGTGACAATGGTCGTGGGTTCGAATCCTACAAAGAGCTTGAGCAAAACATCGTGAGGAAACCATAGGACGGTGTTACTTTGTAGCATCTACTCGTCTGGCTGGCTACCACCCTCAAGATATTTTTTATCGTAGGTAGGTAGGTACATTGTCACCAACACCAAAAGTGTGTGCAAAATTTCAGCTCAGTCAGTTGTGTGGAACTACAGACCTGTTATTTTATAGGTGTGTGTGGAACTTAAACTTTATTTTAGTTCCTAAGAAATTTGGAGCGAAATCTTTATTTTAATTATTGGAAATCCCTGATTATCATTTCACTCCCCTCAGTAAATACTTAATTTTCTAAAAATAATACTTAGTAAAGGTTTTTATAAAAAAATGCTTCTTCTTTTCTTTTTCAGGTGCCTCATCAATTCTGAAGGTCAGCCGTCAACTTCTTGTATCTCTTCTTGTCTTTGGCCAAACGGAACAGTTGTTCAACGGAGTTAATCCCGGTCCACCTCCGGATGTTTCGAAGCCACGATTTTGTCCTGCGCCCAACACGTCTTTTCATAAAACTGCTACTAAAAGTTAAACGTAGCGATGTACGGTACCATGCGAGCAAAATTGCATTAATATTTGTTGCCGTTCGTATCTAACAGGCGTTCCGTAACTTATACATTTATACTACCTGTTCCACGCGGTTTCACCGGCATTCCCGTGGGGTCTTATCTTTTCCCGAGATAAAAAGTATTTTATTTCAGAATATGATCTACCTATGTGCCAAGTTTCATCAAAATCGGAGTGGTAGTTTCGGAAATTAGCCTGGACAAACATGGTGACACGAGATTTTTATGTGAAGAGATTTACGTAATAAAAAAAAAATACAATTTACCGTCCATTTTTTTACATACAAAGTATTGTCGTCGTGATATTGTTTATTTTGCTGTTTAAGAAAGGGATATTAAAAACGTATTATATAAAAAAATTGTTTATTGTACTATACAAAACTATTTAACAACATTGTACTGATATAACGTCAAATGGCCTCACAGACAAATTAACTAAAATTTGATTGAACCTATTGATTAAATCTACTTTTATACATTTATAATTTTAACTATCATTTTAAATAAAACTCCTAAAGATAACTTAATACTACTAACAATGAGGACAATCTTTCCAATTATATTTCGTCCTATTTACTTTTAAGCCCTGTGAAATTCTGTAGCCAAGATCCGGATGTATGACTGTGTAGAATTTCACAGCTTTGTCCTGTAGTTCTGCTATTGCTCCTCCCAAACTATACAGAATATTCTCAACTAACCTGCTACGCTCGTCTTTTGTCATTTCATTAATGTACAATTCAGTAGCTTGTTCAAAATTATTGGGATCATCCTGATATATTTCAATTAACTCCGCTCTTTTCTTATCAATATAGGGAACAGGCCCATGGAAAGTATTTGGGTAATAATTCGGAATATCTCCCTCGTTATCCTTAAGAGGTGGTCTCCCATCACGGTTGTAAGCAAGCACCGTGTTCTGAATTGGACAATTCACTGGTATTTTATTGAAATTGGCCCCTAAACGATAATATTGAGCATCTCTGTAAGCTAATCGGCGAGCTTCAAACACTTTATCAGGTCCACCCAAAATACCGGGCACTAAATTCGCAGGACTGAATGCTAATTGCTCTATTTCGGCAAAATAGTTTATTGGATTCTTGTTCAAAACAAACTTACCTAAAGGCCTTAATGGATATTCATCTAAAGGCAACACTTTTGTTACATCAAAGACATCGAACCTTGCGTTTTTAACGTCTTGAAGACTAAGGACTTGAATGCTGATTTTCCAACTAGGAAAATTACCATTACCAATAGCGTTGTATAAATCCCTAGTAGCATAATCTGGGTCTTCTCCTGCAATTTTTCTTGCTTGTTCTGAACGAAGATTTTTGATCCCTGCATCTGGCATGAAGTGAAATCTAATGAAGCTCTTTTCACCGTGAGCGTTGACTACTTCAAAAGTGTGAATGCCAAAGCCCGGCATGTGACGATAACCATCCGGAATACCACGGTCTCCAAAAACCAGTAAAAACATATGCAAGCTCTCTGGCCGCAATGTCAAGAAATCCCACAATGTATTACCATCAATTAAATTTGTTGCTGGATTCTTCTTCTGTGCCCTCACAAAAGTAGTAAAAAGTAATGGATCCTTGTACACATACATTGGAGTATTAAAACCCACGATATCAAAGTTACCCTCTTCTGTATAGAACTTTACCGCAAAGCCTCTTGCGTCTCTAGATGTATCGATACCACCTTTTTCAACAACGACAGGAGAGAACCTTGCAGCTACAGGTGTCTTCTTCCCAACTGAACTAAAAAGTTTTGCTTTGCATATATCGGTGATGTCGTGAGTTACTTCGAAGTAACCAAAGCCGCCTCCAGCTTTTGCGTGTACTAATCTTTCTGGGATTCTTTCTCTGACAAGATGAGTAAGAGAATCCATGAAGTATTCATTGAAGATCAAATTTGAATTTAATGTGTAAACAGCGTCTTTGAATTCGATCGGTGAACCGGCACTCGTTGTCATGACCCCAATAGGACCCTGTAACGGATAAAAAAAGTCCAATTGGAACAATTATTGCAAAGTTATGAAAAAATTTGTTCTGGTCATTAATTTGTCGAATAAGTGAGCGATGATTTGATAATAGAACCATAACGTTATTGATAAATTGCGCTTTATTATGCCTAGCCTTCATCCCGCGATTTTTGAGATGTAAAGTACCTAGTCTAATAGCACTCAGGGATAATGTAGGTTCCTTTTAGTTAAAAAAAATCCAAAACAAATAACTTTACCTCTTTATTATCGTTGTCATTTTTTTATTTATTCATAACACCAAATAAATCAAAAAGAATCACTAGCGCTAAAAATCACAACAATGAGTTTGAGCTTTCGATGGAAAATATCGAAAGAAAACCATAACACTGGTATTACCCTCGCCTACGTTTCTTATGTTGGAAATCTGACACCGAACCGGTGTAGGTACCTTTTCCGATAGCTGTACCAGGTACCTACTTCTGAGCCAGTTTCCGTCTAGGCTTTGTATACTTAAAATCATGGCCAAAAACAAGCTTCACCTATAAAAAAAATCACAACGTAAACTCACGGAGGTTTTTTGTTTGAACATGACTATCTGCTGCGCCGCCGGGCTGTCCTGCACTTTGGCTGTCACCGCTGCCATCGCCACTATGACCAAGATTCGTAACATTTTTTGTCCCCAGTATTACAGCACACCACGCAGCATGTTCAGTGAAACTTCAACAATTCGTTTGTGATGCCGACGTCAGTCTTTATACTGTTGTATTGCGACCTTGCTGCAGTGGCCAAGGCAGAGTTTTGGTCGGTGCAACGAAATTTCTCAAGCGATAAAAAAATTGTTTCAATGTATACGCAGATTCGGCTTTAGTGCAGAAAACATAGTGGTGAGCTTCTGTAATACAAAGGCCTTTTTAGACTCTTAGTTCTAAATATAAGAATATTTTAAGAGTATTGGCATCGAGTTGATTACTTCAATTTGCTCTTGTTTATGATCGGAAAGCAACACTAATTTTATTTAAAAAAAAACTTTTGTCGTACTATAATAACGGTTGCACGGATTTTGATGAAACTAGGCACAAAGATATATCATATCCTGGATATTTTTATCCCAGGAAAAAGTAAGATTTCTCGGGAACGCGGGTGAGACCGCGGGGCGGAAAACTAGTAGTAAAATGCGTTAAACTTGACACAAATTGGTTTACACATTAAACTTAATATAACTGTTATTTTCCGTATTTTTTTTACAATTATTACATACCTATTTGAATTCCGCATCAGTTGTTTGTTTTTTAATCTAGAATTGCATCATTACGGATGGATAAATTTACCTAGGATTCTAATTATTATATTGGCTTATAGATATGACATCTAAAAAACGTGCACGTACGTTTTTATATCAGGGAGATTGAGAAGCAAATAAATAAATAATGAAAAACTACATGTAAGTACCTATTACATCTTTAGATCAAGACAGAACTAAAGTACCTCCATACTTATTAATACATTCGTGGTTTGGGACAAAAATATCTATAAACCTTATGGTAAACATATCTACCTATTGGTATCAAGTACATAATCAGTACTAAGATCTTTACACATCAGCCTACATCTTCGAGGACATAAAGACATTTTTACTTATGAAAAAATATTACAACCTATGTTTTTGCACTCACTTGTAAATCACACTTAGTCTTTTTCACAAACAATACCAGAATCAGAACTGCTATTTCTTTAACAATCACAAATAAACTCACAATATGACCAATAGTTACTAACACAAAATAAGTTTGAGGCAAGTGAGCGGGTAGCGGACTCTTTTCTAACTTCGTCACAGTCGAATGGCCAAGAAATAAACATTATGAAGTAACCCAAGTTATTTAATTTCTCTAACAAACCGTGCTGTTGATATTGTGGCTGATAATCAGTTTTCTAGATCATTGCAATGAGATTTGAGACCACAAAGGTCTTCAGAATGCTTTAATTTCATAACTTGTAAATGGGTTGCACGGTGCTTTGTGGTGCTCGCCTAGCGGCTACCACCCTCAAGTAGAAAATATGTCGTATAGCATCTACCTCTGGTTCCAGCAGGTTGCATTTGAGAGCCATTTACGTTCTTAAAACTGTAAAAGGCCGGCAGGCAACATATTGGGAAGCTCCCTGGTATCGTTGATTTGAATTCTAGTTACTCGGAACAATAACTAGCATATTGTTCCGAGTCTAGTTACCTACTACCTGTCAGGTGTCCCAGCTGCCTGCTTTTGTTAGACAAACTTCAACATTGACATTCAAAAAATTAATGTCAACACACTTTGACATTCAAAAAAATGTTAAATAATAAAAGATTTCGACTGCGTTAACACTTTTTTGTTTTATTAATATAATCGTTTTAAATTTTCGGTAGGTTTAAATAAGACGAATAGGACTCCTCATATTAAAATCTGTCGAATCTTTTAGACAACAGAGCGTGCCAAAGAAATATAATAGATAAACCGCCTTCAATGGTCGGCGATGGAAGCGACTGATTATTATGATAAATATAATGTTTACTCCTATCAGTTGTCATGTAACAGGCAAAAAAAACTGATTTTTCTTGGCTTTTTATTGGTCAAAGCACATAGATGAGACCTAAACGAAACGCGTATTTTATGTGTAGGTACTTAATTTGTATTTAATCCGAAATTAACGCATTTGGTGATAAACCTTCTATGGATTTTAATCAAGAGCCAGAACACTCCGTTTTGGTTCTATTTAGCTGCAAACCCTGTGATATTCTATTACCAAGGTCCGGATGTATGATAGTGAATAATTTAACAGCTCTGTCCTGTAATTCGGTTATTGCCCTTCTTAAACTGAACAGAATATTCTCAACTAATCTACTGCGCTCTTCTTTCGTCATTTCATTTATATACAATTCAGTAGCTTGATCAAAATTATTGGGAGCTTCTTCGTGGATTTCGATCAACTCTACTCTGTTCTTGTCTGTGTAAGGAATTGGTCCATTGAATGAATTTGGATAATAATTTGGACTGTCTCTGCCGTTCTCATTAACAGGCGGCTTCCCATCACGATTATATGTGAAATCCATAGTATGCAGGGGACAATTGACTGGTATTTTATTGAAATTTGCACCCAATCGATGATATTGAGCTTCTCTATAAGCTAACCTCCGAGCCTCAAAGAGTTTGTCTGGGCCACCCAAAATGCCAGGCACCAGATTTGCTGGGCTAAATGCTAACTGTTCCACTTCAGCAAAATAGTTTACAGGATTTTTATTTAAAACAATTTTACCCAAAGGTCTCAATGGGTATAAATCCAATGGTAGCACTCTAGTTACATCAAATACATCAAACTTTGCATTTTTTACGTCTTCGAGGCTTAGGACTTGAATACTGATTTTCCAGGATGGAAAGTCACCATTAGCAATGGCATTGTATAAATCTCTAGTAGCATAATCAGGGTCCACACCTGCAATCTTTCTAGCTTGTTCTGAGCGCAGATATCGGATCCCTGCCTCTGGGATGATGTGGAACCTAATGAAACTCTTTTCACCGTGCTTATTTACTACTTCGTAAGTTTCAATACTAAACCCAGGCATATATCGGTAGCCGTCTGGAACACCGCGATCTCCAAAAACCAATAAAAACATATACATTCCTTCTGGATGTGAAGTCAAAAAGTCCCAAAGAGTATTTACGTCAAACAAATTTGTCGCTGGATTTTTCTTCTGTGCTCTCACAAAAGTGGGGAAAATTAAAGGATCCTTATAAACGTACATTGGAGTGCTAAAGCCAAGGATATCGAAGTTACCGTCTTCTGTATAAAACCTTACGGCAAAACCTCTCGCGTCTCTGGAAGTATCTGAGCCACCTTTTGAAACTAAAACCGTGGACAATCGCGTCCTTATAGGTGATTTCTTCCCAATAGCACTGAAAAGCTTAGCTTTACAAATATCGGTGGTGTTGTGGGTTACTTCAAAATATCCTGAAGCACCTGCAGCATTTGCGTGAACTACTCGTTCTGGCAATCTTTCTCTAAGAAGATGAGTGAGAGAATCCATGAAGTATTCATTGACGAGTAGTTTAGAATTAAGTGTGCCTGATGCGTCTTTGTATTCGATAGGTGAACCATTGCTTGTTGTCATGATTCCAATCGGCCCCTAAAATGCAACAAAAACACACATTTATGTCAGATATTTCTCAAAAACAATAATTTTATAAAAACCTATCTCTATTAGTAGGTAACTATTTTATTATTATTACTCACAGATGTTTCCCTTTTAAAATTAACTATCTGTTGAGAAGCCGGGCTGTCGCGCATTTTGGCGGTAACAGCGGTCATCATTATCAGAATTAGGATTGTGAACATTGTATCGTAAGCAAGATCGTAAGCCATAATTACTTTCAGTGCTAATACCAAAGAAAGAGTAATTCAACTTTTTCAATATGACATTCCACTTCTAGAAAAAAATGGATAAATTAAGGCTAATTGAACGTGAAACTATATGATATACAATTTCAAAAATCACATTGTTTTCTGTTACCTTAGAATATTAACAGTGTGAGTAAAAGTGGCAACAAAAAAATATACGTACTAAGGCTACCTACTTACCTAACGGTTACCAGCATTTTATAGCTATTAGTTTGAACAATATTTGAATAATTATCATGGAAACCAGTTAAATAGACATTTTCTTAGACGATAACATATTTAAGTTACTTTAAAAATATCCTTATTTATGATTAAGAAAGTACCTATTTATGCGTACTAGGCAATTTAAACTTTTTTATGTCGCATTTTTAATCTCTAGTAACATACCTATTTTACCTACATATTTTGTTCTTATCACTAGGTACATAGTATAAAACAAAGTCGCTTTCTCTCTCTATCTTTAAAACTACGCAACAGATTTTGATGCGGTTTTTTTAATAGATAGATAGAGTGATTCAAGAGAAAGGTTTTAGTATATAATTTGTCAAGTTTGTGTATAGATACATTGGCTAAATGATATTTGTTGGTGTCGGAAAAAAAATAAGCCATAAAGAGCTTTCAACGAAAAATGCTGCCTAAACCCTTTGAGATATAACAAAATGATGTACAGTGGAATTGTGTATCTTATATAGGTCTACAGAAAAGTTCGCGATGGCAATTGTCTATCTCTTAGGGAGAACATACTAATATAAAAATGGGCAATTATAAAGCGGTAATCGAAAGCTATTTACACTAATACAGTATTAATCCTTATCATTTTAAATAAGTTAGAGGCTTTAAGCATTTCATGCACATTATATTATTCTTAAACACCGTATAATTTAAACGAATATCTTAGGAGTCACCGCAAAATAATTACGGACGCGAGAATAAAATTCAAGCAAATAATAAAGTTGAGCAACTTTTGTGTTCTACGAAAGAAAAGGCGCGGGCGAAAGCTATGTTTTGGAATAACCCGCCAGAACTAGAAAAAGGAATCGTGCCAAAATCGTGTAGTCCACGCGGGTGAAGCTACGGGCGGAAAGCTGGTTCTCTATATAATTGTTTCATCTGTAGGTATATCCGACTGCATAGGCTGTATAAGAGGGGATGGGCCCACAGTTGGGTAGTTACCATAGGGCTAGGCGGTGCAGTGCACTGGGGCCCCGAAGGCCCGAAGCTTATTGGCCCCCTCAGCCTCCATGAAATAACGCCTGTTTTGTTTAGCTTAAGTTACTCTTATAACATCACCAGCCGTTTCGGAAATTAGCCTTAATAAACAGACAGACAAAAATATTAATAATTATTTTTTGTTATAATTACCGAATATATTTTCAATAAGACATATCAAGTTTATTTGTAGGTACTATAGATAGGGCTCCAATTTCATTTTTGCTCCGGGGCCCATGTTTTCTTAACTACGCCACTGAGTCCCCACCCTAGGATGTTGGCTTAACAGTTCGGGTTCTAGCCTCGACACTAAACGTGAAACAAAAGTAGAATAGTTACGATAAGAACCCTTAAAGATTTATTTTGAGTTTTATTGAATAATATCGACGGTGTTTTGTCCAATAAAAGATCCATCTAAGTGCACAAGTGGAGTGAAGTGAAATGAAAGCGTGTATTGAGACTTTTCAGGTTGTCCCAAAAAGTCCGTGAAATGTTTTAGTGGAACGACCGCCAATTTCACTAAAGCCTGACCGGATTTGTACGGACGAGGGCTAGACTTTACAGTGAATTTGACAATTTAATAAGACTTTAACATAAAAGAAGAATATTGTAAAATGGTTTAGGCTTGATAGTCTTGTAACTAAAGCCTAATTAAACAAATAATAATATTTCGTTCTGAAATCATTTTTTTTATCTATGCTTAATATAATATACGAAAAGCGTCAAGTTGTTGAAAAATTTATCCACGTTTTTCGCTACCTTTTCCTTTATTTTGCCTATAAAATAGTAAAATGTTAAATTCCTGAGTCATATACCATAGTTTAGTGTGCAATTACATAGACTTAATGTCGATTGTGTTCAATTTAAACTAACCAAAAATGGCAAGGTCGCATAAAGATGAACCGAGATACAATGATATCAAACACAATACATGGAACTATCGAGCGGAAACCGCCGAGAACTGTACACCTGGCACCCAAAATGAGGCAAAGCAGCCCTCAGTTTCATCAAATACGGGTGTCCTGAATGACAACAGTATGTATGTCAATCAGAACTTCGGGAACGAAGTTTACATGAACAAACAACATGCTTTCAATGTGCAGTCTGGCGACGCCGCTGTAAACAATGAAGAAAAAATACCATTCAATAATATTAGCCGCCCAAATCAGAATTACGGTTTGTTGAACTTAGGTAATGGACAATTTATGCGCGTGTTTTTCGACGAGAATAATAAACAACTCATCCTCCCAATGTCTGGTCAGTATGAACTATTCAATCATAACCAGGGCTTGTATGATATGCCTCTACAAACACCTCAAGCACCACACATGTTTACTTTGAACCAGGACTATTCAGTGAATAATAATCATGTACAATCACCCAGTATGAATCAGAATTCTTTCCCAGATAATGGTAACACTCAGACACCATCAAATTTCCTTAAGGATTTTTTGGGAAACCTTGAGCCGAATTCCACTGGAACATACTCACCCTTTGGCCAAAATTACCCGCTCAATCATCCAGATGCTTCCAATATGAATATTCTCTCAAGTAATCCTATACTGGAATCATCTAAAACTCAGGGATTAAAAGCTGAGAATTCTCCAAAGAGGAATGAAAATAGTCCCCTAGCTGATACAAGTAATAAGAAACGCATTGTTGCTGAAGTAAAACCGATGCGGCCCACGTATTCTGACGTATTAGCGAAGAATACAAAAAATAACTCCCCTACAGACATAACACGTAAAACAAAGCCACAGAACATAGAGGCTAAACCTGCTAACAAAGGTAATTCTAAACTGGATAAGCCTGTATCTAATATGAAAAATAATGATGACAATAAACATAAAAATGATAAGAAACATTCAAACACAATATCATCGGGTAGCGAATCAGGAGACATCAATACCGATGACATAGAAAAACGTCAAAAACCAAGCAAAAAAACCAAGAACAAGCGTAGTAACATGTCTCGTAAATGGTCCTCCCTTGATGATATAACTAATGAAGAAGACGCGAGTTACAATCACAGTAATGATAGCCAATTTGTTTTCATTGAGAACCCTGAGAAACCATTGAAAAAGGATAAAAAATCTGATATAAACAAAACTAAACACTCTGATAAAAGTGCAGTAATCGAAGATGATTTCAAACTGGAGGAGGAAGATGAACAATCATTTATTTTCCAAGACGGTCAGTTAGACTCTAGCAAGGCTAAAAAGAAGAGAGATCCACGTAACTATCACAAGGCTTCCAAACCGGTGCAGGATAAAAAGAAAGTTACGCAGACAAAGAGGAGGAATAAGCCGGGATATGTCGGACTAGCCCAGAATTACCTTGAACATTGGGGAGGGGCTACTTGGAAGGCTTTTATTTGGTTCATGTACCTTTTATCTGATATCTGTGGAATGAGTCTCCATTTATCATTTGATTTGTAAGTATTGTTAGATCATTATGACGGACGGCCAGTTGGCGTGGTTGTTAACACACTACAGTCACGCTGCAGGTCGTGGGTTCGATTCCCATCCAGGACAGACATTTGTGTGCATGAACATGTCTGTTTGTCCTGAGTCTGGGTGTAATTATCTATTTAAGTAGGTATTTACAAAAAAAAAAGAAGTATAGTAGTAGTTTATGTATTTATCTGGTTTCCATATTACAAGCTCTGCTTAGTTTGGGATCAGATAGTGTATGACAAATGTCCGAGAATATTCATTATAAGTTATGTTTACATAAGTATTATTTGTAGGAACTTTGTTTTTTTAATTTGAGGTGGTAACTTAAGAGACTGGGTGAAACCACAGACCAGATAGCTGGTGTTTAACTTATTTATGATGCAAAAATACAAGGAATATAATATTTTTGTCAATTTTAATTAACTTCTTTATGTGAATGAAAACTCAGCTGCCTTAGTAAGCAGCAAAGATACCAACTAGCCATTGCCTATTGCATAAACCTCTTAAACCATTGATTACATTTAGTATAATTTTTTTCCTTTTCATTCCATTTTCTTTGTTTTTTTATGTTTTTCTTCACCGAAAGCTCAATCTCATTGTAGGATTCGAACCCACGACCTTCGCCGCGGTATCCCACGTCACTACCACTGAGCTATCATCACCTTTGACACAAATGCCTCCTCCATAGCCTTCCACCTCAGTCTGTCTCTTGCCAACCTTTACCATAGTCTACCTATCGGCGAGTCGACGGCTGACGTCGGTGCGTGTCGTCGGCTGCAGTCGGCAACATGCTGCTCGTGTGAACGAGCCCTTAGTCCACTTTTCTTTCCCTCTTAGGATATGGCCTGGAAATCATTGACTATAGTAAACTAATATTGCAGATGCACCTCAGTGTTCACTCAAACATATGTGAGTTCACAAGCAGTATGGCGGAGTACCAAAGATTGGCTCTCAAAGCTCGGTGACAACAAATATTTGACGTACATTGATAGAAAGTTTGGTCACACGCGGTTTGGATTTTGGAGGAAACTAAAATGGTTTAAAAAGGGTAATTAACATTTATTATTATTATAAGCCTTCAGTCAGATATTTCACAATTGGTTAGGTTCTTTGGTTGTTTCATTGGTTGTAATATCTGTGTGCTTTTTTATAGCAAAGGCCTCCTCCAACTGACTCCATTTTTCTCTTTCTCTGGCTAGTGATGGCCAAGTACGCCACTGCCTTAATTTCGTCGACTTATAACATAATCTAGGTTTTTTATAATCTGGTAGAATCCCTAATAATTTTAATTAGGGATTCTTCTAAATTATGATTATGTAATATTACTTATAATGTTTCATATTACCTAATATATATTTATTAAGGAAAACAACAACAAAAATAAGACATGAGGAAAAGTTTTATAATTAATCAATTTAAATTATGCTCTCTATATGTATTTATGTGACAAATCATCTATGTATGAAACCCATTAAAACTTATAAAAATGCCATTGAGGAAATAAACAAAAAAAAAAAAATTGCTGCTCCAGGTGCTAGCAGGGTGGACTAGCAAGTCCTAAAGTTTGAAATGATAGATAGTTACGCTTCATTTAAATTCTATTTTGTCAACAGAAGTAGAGAAAGATAGTGCAAATGATTCAACAAAACTGAATGCGAATATACCTTTGCCTGCGACGGGTGAGGAAGCGATGAAACGACTGCTGGCCTGCAAGGGAAAAGATCCATATAGGTAACATATAGGATCTTATATAAAAACTAGCAGCTCACCCAGTTTTGCACGGGTAGCTGAACACAAGGCGATGATAGCTCAGTGGTAGCGACGTCGGATACCGCGGCGAAGGTCGTGGGTTCGAATCCTACAATGAGCTTGAGCTTTCGGTGAAGGAAAACATCGTGAGGAAACCACAGCACGGTGGTAGGGTACTTTGTAGTACCTACTCGACTGGCTGGCTACCACCTCAAGTAGATAATCTGTCGCCAAGCACCTGTTGGTGTGTTCCGGCAATTGCACTTGAGAGCCAGTTGCCTTTTAGCCATTGTAATAAGGTGTGCAACACCTTGGCAATCCCTTGGTATTCCTAATGTCTATAGGTGACGACTGTCACTTACCGCTAAGTTAAGGTACCGCTTTCCTCGTTGTCACTTGTGACAGAAAAAATTGCTACAAACAATATTTACACCTTAAATAGATATTTAAAATGATGCTGGGTTCGTCAGCATTGCATCATTGACAACTTTTACTGGTAGGTAGGAAAGCTCAAGCTCATTGTAGGATTCGAACCCACGATCTACGCCGCGGTATCCGACGTCACTCAGAGTCTGCTTTATCCCATGTAGCTCCCGGGTGCAATCAAATACCCTGGCGCCCTCTTGAATGCGAGCAAAAAAAAAAAGGTCGGTCAGAGCGCTCTTTAGCCTTGACCTTAGCCTCACATGATATGGGCGCAGGGTCTTATGAGCGATACGAGCGACGTCGCTCCCTCACACCCTGCACTATAGGTAAAGCCGGCACTGACGCCACTAGTGGGTCAACCAATAGCTAAGCTCGTATTTTGATCCATATCTCGAACATGCAAACATTATGATTTTGAAGAACTAGCCGTAGAATCCATAGGCAATGGCAAGAATAATAAAGTCTACATATATTTCCAGCATACTGGGTGTAAGTGTGACGTGCACAGACGATGAAATCAAGCGCTACTACAGACGGCAGGCCTTCCTCGTCCACCCTGACAAGAACCAGCAACCTGGGGCCGAGGAGGCCTTCAAAATACTCCAACACGCTTTCGACCTTATTGGGGAGCCGGTGAGTTCATTTTAGATTACGTTTCTAATAGAGTAGTGCTAGTTTCTGTAGGTTGATTATTGAGACCTTACTATGTCGATGTAAGCTCTCAATTCCAATGTCATACAGGAAAATGTCGTGAAAATAGTTTTGATGACGAATATAAAGGATATATTTTATTTTAAATCCATGCATAATCTATATAAATAAAAATGAGTGGTTAAATGTGTTGCTAAGCGCAATGCTCGATGATGATTTTTTTTCGACTATTTGTTGAAGTTTCAAAAAGGGAAGAATGAAAAATTGCACTATAGAAAATTTGGGAAGTAATGTATGCGCTTATTTCTATACGATTTTTTGGACAGGATAACATCTATTGGGTCAGCTGGTCATAATATGAAATTCTTACATAACATAATATAGTATACTAGCTTTCCGCCCCGTCATTTCACCAGTGTACCCCTTTTTATCTCTTTAGGGGTCAAACGCTTAAATACGTGTTTCTTTGTTTCTAATTGTTAGCCTAAAAACAAAGTTTCATTCTAGCTTCAAAAATGACGGACTTCCATACAAAAATTCAACCCTTTTTTTCACCCCCTTTAGGGTTGAATTTAAACTGTACTCAATGTATAAAGTATGTCATTATAATACTATTTTAGAATCAATAATAGTATGTTTAGTATATGAGTATACGTAAGTGTTATATTGTGTACAGGAGCGTCGTGAGGCGTACTCCCGGCGCGCGCTCGAGTCGCGGCACGTGGAGGCGGCGTGGAGCGAACTCAGCGTGTTGCTAGCACAGCTGCACGACAAGATGGAGTTCGCAGCCAATACCATTAGGTACTAATTTTGCATGATTACTCAAATATTATGATGGAACCTCTTTTTGTAATCAACTAGACAGGAGAGATCTGTATGATATTACAATACTACTCTACTACAACTGTGTATTCAATAAGCTAGCTAGCTGTTTCTTGTTTGGTTTCACCCGCGTTTCCGTGGGATCTTATCTTTTCCCGGGATAAAAGTATCAGATGTGCTATTCCAGACTATAATCTATATATGTGTCAAATTTCATCCAGATCCGTTCTAGCGTGATTGAGTAACAAACATCCATCCCCATCCATCCAAACTTTCACATTTATAATATTAGTGAGCTAAGTACCGGGATATCAGAAGTTTAGTAGTCATTAGTACAGATAATACAGTGACGTAGGCAAACATGAACAACTAAAAGCCAAATAATTGACTGAAAAGTACCAGGCAAGCAGAAAATAGAAAGAGTCCTCTTCGCATCTGTGACATACGAGTGCTACAATACTACGTAGCAACGATGGACAAGTGCGCTATGTAGACAGTGCTACGTACGAGATTGCGCACCTACCTTTATAACATTACTCCTTTAAACTTCTCAGATCCTGGTACACAACGTAACGCTTTTTTCTTACGTGACGATTTCTGCCAGTTCACTCTATTATAAGAAGTTCTTTCACGTAACTTCGTTCCACATTCCTTTAAACTTCTCAGATCCTGGTACACAACGTAACGCTTTTTTCTTACGTGACGATTTCTGCCAGTTCACTCTATTATAAGAAGTTCTTTCACGTAACTTCGTTCCACATTACTCCTTTAAACTTCTCAGATCCTGGTATACGACGGCGATCGCTCCGCCTATTTATAAAGATTACAGAGTGGGGGCATCGAATGACGCGCTCAGTGACGTAATGTGTTGTTTACAAGATTTCTTCCATGCACGCTAGATGGCGCAGGCGCCCACATATATTACATTAGTACATTGTGTGTGTGTGTGTGTAGGTGCACGAACTGCGGGCGGCGCCACAAGCGCGTGGCGACGGACCGGCCGTGCTACGCGGCGCGGTACTGCGTCCAGTGCAACATTAGACACTCCGCTAAAGAGGTACATTTTTAAGCTATTGTATAGATTTTATCGCGGGCTTTGATGGCGACCGAATCAAAAAATTTCGTAACGAAAAAACCTAACACCGTAACCATGACAACAGTCATGTCCTTAGGCACCTAGATATTTTTTACTACAAAGGATTCACGACAATTGCGGCGCACTTATGAAACTGCATTTTTTTTTACTCTGGATAAGCTTGTGTTTGACAACAATCACACCATTGTAAGTGATGATGTAGTGGCACACAAAGCCTAGATGGGAACTGGCTCCCAAGTGCAGCTATCGGAACACACGAAATAGGTGCTTGGCGACAGATTTTCAACTTGAGGGTGGTAGCCAGCCTAAGGTTCTCCAAAGTACCCTACCACCGTGCTATGGTTTCCTCACGATGTTTTCCTTCACCGAAAGCACAAGCTCATTGAAGGATTCGAACCCACGACCTTCGCCGCGGTATCCGACGTCACTACCACTGAGCTATCATCGCCTTATCTTTTCCCAGTATAAAAACTATCCCATATTTTATTCCAGGATATGATCTACCTGTGTAAAGTTTCATCAAATGCGTTGAGCTGTTTGCATTCAAAAATAACAAACATGTTAGAATACTCTTATGAGTAGGTGTAATAAGTTGTGTGTAATCCAGGGTGATATCTGGGCGGAGTCCAGTATGATGGGTCTCCTCGTGATGTACTACGCGTGTATGGACGGCGCCGTCTACCAGATCACGCAGTGGGCCAGTTGTCAGGTTAGCCATCATTTTCCTTTTTTAAGGTTCCGTAGCCAAAGGGTAAAAACGGGACCCTATTACTAAGACTTCGCTGTCTGTCCGTCTGTCTGTCTGTCACCAGGCTGTATCTCAAGAACCGCGATAGCTAGACAGTTGAAATTTTCACAAATTATGTATTTCTGTTGCCGCTAATAACAACAAAAACTAAAAACAAAATAAAATGAATCTGAATAAAAAAAATCTGAAAAAGATAAAATAAAATGAAAATGATTTGTGTCGGTGACAAAAGTCACCGACCGCTGTGCGGCGTGCGCATGTTTCTCTCTCTCTCTCTCTCTCTCTCTCTCTCTCTCTCTCTCTCTTATAGAAAGCAAGCCAGATATTTTCATTTATATTTATAAATATATATATATATAATACTAGGTTTTTTATTTATTATACTAGTGGGCCCGGAAGATGTCCTGCCCCAAAAAAAGAACTTAGAACCCGATTCCAGCTCCACCAATAGTGAAACTAAACCATCTGTCATTCCGATCTCGAGACATGTCAAAGAGTCGTTCTATGCAACATGTATGACAAAAATAATTTTCTGCATTATTCTTTTTTTTTGTGAATTTTTCGTATTTTTTAATAGTTATTCTGCTATTCTGAACGGAGACAAATCCAGCAAATCAAAGATCATTTAAAATCCGTTCAGCCGTTCTCGAGTCATAAGTGTAGGAACAAACCTGACTTTGTTTTATATATACCTAGATAGATTGTACACTAGCTGTCTCCCGCGGTTTCACCCGCATTTTCGTGGTCTTTTAGCAACATAGTTTGATGTTATATAACCTATAGCCTTCCTCTATAAATGTACTATCCAACACTAAAATATTTTTTCAATTCGAACCAGTTCCTGAGATTAGCGCGTTCAACCAAACTCAGCTTTGTATATTAGTATAGATAGGTTTTCGTTCGAACACTATCTCAGTTGATTATAGGTGACGACGCGGTCTACGATTATGTTAGGTTATCTTTTCATCTCAGTTAAGCTTTGCCCATGGGAGGAAAAACAAATAAAATTACATTCGGCAATATTCGGTTTTGACGAACTAAGCCGATGATGTCCATCCATTATCTTTTACACTTACTAAAATAAATAAATATCCTGGGACATTTTTACACACGGCTATCTGATCCCAAACTTAGCAGAGCTTGTAATATGGAAACCAGATCACTGATATACTACATAATACTATATTTTCTTTTGTAAATACATCTATTTAAGTATACTTAAATAGATAACTTACTATAAGTATCTTTCTTTTATAGTACATCAATTTATCTATAACTAGCATCCGCACCGCGGTTTCACCCGCATTCTGTGTTGAAAAGTCTATTATCAAAATCGCATCATTAGTTTCGGAGATCTATGCAACCTCTTACAAGAATAGTGTATTAATACTTCATTCGGTTTCGTACAGAAAAAGAATCTAAAGCAACTAAGGCCGGACTGTCACGTGGTACAGTATAGGATCGTGCTCGGGAACAAAGCGACCGCCGCGGCTGATGTCAACCAGCAGAGACCTTCCACTGGGTGAGTTATACCTTCATTCTTCTTAATTTATCTATCACACTAGGAATAGATTTTATTACTTATCGTGGCCGAAGATGGTAAGCACACATAGCCTAGATGGGAACTGGCTCTCAAGTGCAGCTGTCGGAACACACCCATAGGTGTTTGGCGACAGATTTTCAACTTGAAGATAGTAGCCAGCCAGTCGAGTACTACAAAGTATCCTACACCGTGCTATAGTTTCCCCACTGTGGTTTTCTTCACCGAAAGCTCAAGCTCATTGTAGGATTCGAACCCACGACATGTTTATGAAAGATAAAGAAAAATCATTAAAAAAATTACCTCATTGTAAAGTTGATAATAATTAGTTACATGTACGGTTTTATGCATACCTATAGATGAATCTTATTGTAAAAGTTATTAATCTAAGCTTGTTTTTAAAACAGTAATTGCTATGTTTAATGTCGGTTCCGAACCATTACTTACTTACTCCGATGGCTCAGTGACCCGAAGTGAGTCTTGGCCTCCGACACAAGAGAGCGCCACTTTTTCTTCCGACTTCCGAACCATATTTGAATAATTTAGATTTTGTTTTGTAAAGCAGTAAGAACTATTTTGTATTACCTATCATTTTTTGATTTGACCAGCTGTCTCTTTTTTGATTAGTTATACTTTTATATATATTTTAATAATTAATCACTTTTTTGTTTATATTATAGCTTAGTCAGTATTTATTAATATGAAAGTTAATTATGTTGTTTTTGAATACTAAGAAAACAAAAAAAATAATAAGACTTTCTAAAACGAAAGGAAGTATTTCTTAGATTTGTTGCAACATACATAATGTGTATCTGCCGGAACACCGCTTTTCGTCAGATATTCAACTAAGTTCGCATAATATTTTAAGTGTCGATGGAAAAGGAGTCTTTGACAAAATGTAGACGCTGCAACACTGCCAGATCGAAGTTGCGCTTCTTTATGAAAGGCATAACTTCTGTCTTAAAGACTCGTCAGTCCGTCGTAACGATATGTATGTACCCCTTACTAATTCCAGTCACGATCCCAACCTCGAGGAGTTCCTCAACAACCTGTACAGCAAGTCAGGAGTGTCTCCCAACTCTGCCGGCGCCAAACAGCCGCCCACAGACGCAACAGACGCCAAAAAGCGACGCAATAAAAAACCCAAAGTTTAAACAATCCTGCCTCCATTGAAAACCTAAGAGTCCTTCCCCACAACTCTACAAAATTAATCGACTGACGTGAAATGACAGCTGTACTGACAGATGACATTAGTGACGTCAGAACTGACAAGCGTAAATTAACGTTGAGTTTTGCGTACGTTGGATATATTTTGCCGGTCATTACGAAATCTAAAAGTCTACTAGTTCTCATGAGGAACTGCCAGACAACATCCGTAGGTGCTTGGTGACAGATTTTTAAATTGAGGGTGGTAGTCATCCAGACGGGTACTTCAAAGTACTGTACTACCGAGGGCTTCCTCATGATCTTCAGAACCAGTAGATGTCGATTCTCAGGATCTGAAGTCAGTTTCATAATGTCATGTGTCAGTACACTAGGATTGTATTAATTAATTGACAGCGTTTCGTGTCAGTTCGTTTCGTACTGTGAAAAACTTGCCTTTAAAAATTTATATATAAATAAATTAAATATGTAATATAACATACTGTTCAATAAATGGTTATTACTAAAATATCAAATCAAAAGAAGGATCTTGAAGGATTAAGAAAATATTGACAGGTGTTTTTAACTTTTTCGATTGATAGTGATAGGCTATTGATGACATTGTTGCTGTTTGTGCTTTTTACAAAATCAACTAATTAAATCTTACTACATCTCTTTCTAACATAAGAATAGGATAGAATAAATTTAGTAAATTCGTAAATATATTCTAATATATGACAACTATCTTCCCGTATATGACATTGTCATAGACTAATTTGACAGAACTAAATCTCTTCTATCCTTTTCTTTCATGTTGTGATAGAAAAAGATATAGTGAGATTAAATTATTTTAGTTTGACAGTTTCGGCACAATTGTCATCTATTGCTGACAATGTCGACCAAAAGTTTAAATTTATGTGTATTGAAATGATGCTGATGTACCTACGTAGGTTAGATTCTATAAAACAGTTTAAAACTATAATATGTTTGACGATAAGGCTATAGCTAGTCTTTATTGAAGTTTACTTTTGAATCGATTTTGGTTTTTTTTCTTCTAATGTTTTGTGATATGTAATTGAGATTGTTTACTATAATTATTATCAAATAATTACCATGTGCGTCGCAAATAACTTTTTGAACACTTATTTGCGATATAGTTGAACTCTAGGATTTGAATTCTCTGTGTTTTTAAATAACGGTAATCATGACAATTCGTTAGTAATTTTGTTTTACGCGTTCAGTGCGAAAGACGCGTATAAGCGTCAATCCACATACTCGTAAGTGCCACTCGACGCGTAGTTGAGTGTAAGCACTCATATACGCGTCAAAAAGCATAAGGCTTAACGCTTCGCATTGAACGTGTGCCAGCGCTCACCGATGGCACTGCGCGAAATGGATTTCTTCAACTTAACTAGTATTTTAATACTGCTAGTTTTGTTTTATGAATACGCGACGATATCCACAAATTACAAGTATTATGTGTTTGCCTTGCCATATCTCGCTGGTGAGCGCCGGCCCTAAGATTTATAGTATAAGTTTGTCAATTGCAAATTAATTTCAGACGAAGATAAACGGAATAAGTGAGAGACTAAATTGCTCCATAAATACTAAAAAAGTATAGATAGAGAATTAAAATATTTGTCCACTTATAGAATTATGGAAATATGTTACACCCTTTTTTGAATTTATGAAAATCATGTTATAAAATAATGAGAATATAAAATCTTTACAATTTTGATCACACTTAAGATCAACGCTTGCTTTGATTTTATTAAAATATTTGAAAAGATAAAGGTATCTGAATTCTTAAGATACAATAATTTTAAAGATATCCTGCGTTGCAAAGTGAATCTAAGCTATATTTGAATAAGTTTCATTTTCAAAGCAGCTGGTACTGCTACTTTCTTACGAATAAAACATGCCCCTTGAAATTTCAGCCCAAGTAAATTGATAATTGTAACGAATAGTACAATTTATTTGCATTCGCATATTAAAATTAATAAATGGAAATTGTGAATGATTATTTTTATTGGCACGTAGCACAGAATTGTATAAACTTGTTTGTTTTCATTGAGAAGTTTACTAATAATATTTTTTTTATTTCATTAATTTTAATTGTTTATTGAGTTATCTGCAGATACTTGTAAGGTTATAATTTATTATATGTCGAAATTATAAGAAGTATTTCACAAAGAATCAAATTAATAAAGGGCTATTATGTGATTCGTTTAAATGGATCATAACATGACGTTATACCGCACATTATTGTAAAGCTAAATATACTATCGACATTATAATAAATTTAACTAAGGTATCCCACACTCGAACCACTCAAGTTTGTAGCAAGCCTATCATACAGGCTGTAGTTATCGATTCCCGAACTTAATCGGAGATTGATATAATTGAAGATGTACCTAATAATAAAAATACATGTCATTTTTTTTTATAAAAATAAAAGTGATTTTATTTTCTCTAATTCATGTTCTGTTCGTCAAGAAGTATATGGCGGTAATGAAGACGCACTTTCTATTTGGTAATTTATTTTATTATCTGTCATCATCTGCAGGGAAATAATAATAAAGAAATGGCTTAAAGGTCCTAGATACAAAGCCAAAATCCTTCTAAAAAAATTATATTGTCAGCGTTGTACTAGACCAAATCTAATATTCAAATGATGTCTAGCTTAGCATTGGGAGAAGCTGGTTTTTACAGATTTGGTTTCATGGTAAAATAATTCAAATTGATGTACTTACAAGTGCTGGCATATAATAAAATAACAATTTAAAGTATAAACGAAAGTGGTCCGTATGTGGTTGACCCCAACTGCACTATTTCACTGCCTTTAAAGAGATTATCATTTTGAAGTTAGGCTAATGTGAAGTGATTGCTGACGTAATGTTCACTGCGTAGTCCTTCGCGCTTCATGTGTCAATAAAGATGTGGAAACTTATGTTTGTTTTTATTTACATCTGTCAAAAGTAAAACTATTGTTGACGCCATTTTGAAAGTATACCTACTGTCAACTTACTACACAGTGCAGACCAATCCCGCACACTCATGCTCCTCTAAAGGCCTAAAAAACTTATTTTCAGCGAGGATAAGTTTTTTACATAGGATTTCATACAATTAGTAATTCTAAACTCCAATTCTTTTGGCTCTGAAAAATGTGTAAATAATGTTAAATCTACCCTTCACTTTATTTTTAGAATCAATTCGATTGCAGATTATTCGACAGGAAGAATATGCCCCAAAAATTGTATAATGTATTCATGATCGAAGAAAATAAAATAAAAAACCCCCGACGCAAAAAAGAAAAGCGGACATTTAAAAAGTCAAAAATAATACCTATTTGATTGACTATCTATAAATGCGGTACCCCGCCGCGACATTATAGCGCCATTTCAATGAGCAAACCTTATCGTACCATCCATCAACTTCTATAATTAAAATATGTATAGGTATTACTCAATCGAATTTGATGGCTCAACGATAGGTATTATTTTTGACTTTTTAAATGTCCGCTTTTCTTTTTTGCGTCGGGGGTTTTTTAAATTTTTAATTTAATTTTTATTTTAAAATTTTTAAACTTAGTTACAAAAGAAGTTAAATATGATAAGTACAATTTTTAAATCATCTTTGATCTTATTTCAAGAGTGTTCTGGATATCCTGGCTGCAGCATCAGCTCCTCGTGTAGCCACCGTTGCATTGTATGTAGAATCAAATACTGATCAAAACGAATCCAAACACGACATATCTGCTTTCATTTTTTCAAGAGTGTTCTAGTGTTCTGGATATCCTGGCTGCAGCATCAGCTCATCGTGTTGCCACTGTTGCATTGTATGTAGAATCAAATACTGATCAAAACGAATCCAAACACGACATATCTGCTATTATTTTTTCAAGAGTGTTCTATTGTTCTGGATATCCTGGCTGCAGCATCAGCTCATCGTCTTGCCACCGTTGCATTGTATGTAGAATCAAATACTGATCAAAACGAATCCAAACACGACATACCTGCTATTATTTTTTCAAGAGTGTACTAGTGTGCTGGATTTCCTGGCTGCAGCATCAGACCAAAAATTCCATAATCTTGCATAGTTATATAGCATACATGGATGTTTCAAATTTTAGGTCACATCTAGGTTTGAAAGTAAAGTAAATACCCATTACGCGTCTAAGATCCCTACCACAGTTAACAAAAGAGCGGATAACTTTGAAACGGCTGAACCGATTTTGATAAAACATATCTAAGAACCATCGCTGGAAAACCTGCTTTTAAATAAAAAAAACCGCATCCAAATCGGTTCGCCCGTTTAAGAGCTACGGTGCCACAGACAGACACACACACACACACACACACATAGCGGTCAAACTTATAACACCCCTCTTTTTGCGTCGGGGGTTAAAAAGTTATAACTAAATCATTTTTTTTTGTAGGCGTTGCTCGTTTTCTCACACAGCAGAAAAAAGAGCAGTCAGGAGCTATCAATCTTACAGAATTATGTGAAATTGTATGTTTATTAAAAAATCATTGCTATTTGAACATAAATTTATTTACAATAACTAACTATTCCATCGCAGTATCATTATCTTTATCTCTATTAGTAACGATACAGTTTTCGAATGTCCACTTGGGGAACATACGTTTGTATAGATTGAGTAACACCGTGTCTTGAGATTTGAGCTGACCGTCGAACACACACTTCATGTGGCCATGAGTACCTGAAATCATACGATAATATTATAAATGTGAAAGAATGCGTCTGTCAGTCTACTTAGCTTTTACGGCTAAACGGCTGTATAAATTTTGATTAAATTTCGTATGGGGTTACCTAGAATCCTAGGGAAGAGATATGAAAAGGTATTTTTCCGCTTTACGAAACGCGAATAGAAGCTATAATTATTATACCCGGTGGATATTTTGAGTTTACATCTTTCCAAACATATGTTGGGTTTATCATGCTGAAGAGCACTAAAGGTGAACGCACACTTATCACGGCCGAAAGAATCGACCGCACCAAACGAAAAGAAGACCTTTATAATTCATCCAGCGATTCGGAGTGGGTGAGGTTTTATAGGATTTCCTGAAAGTAATTATAAAATTAGATTCTTTCGACTCTGATAAGTGTGCGTTTCCTTGAGGGACCAAAATCGCGATAAAAAATATTTTGTATTGCACCTTGACCTTTATCAAAGCAATAATTAAAAAAAAAACACTATCACTAAAGGTACTGACTTCGGACTTTCACTTTCACGTTCAATAATCGATATATCTGACAAACTTACCCAATGGTTCTTTAATGTGTCCGATTCGTCCATATTTAGTTCTAAGCTTACACGGTTTGAAATACACCACATCGTCTCTATTGAAGAACATAAATCTTATCACTGCCGACCTTTTGTTGACCTGGAATTAAAATAGTTTATCTTACTACTAGGTACATATTATAATTAATGTGAAAGTTTGTATGTTTGGTGCTCAATCACGCAAAAACGGCTATTAATTTTAATGGAACTTGACACACAGGTAGTTCATATCCTGGAATAAAACATAGGATACTTTTTGTCCCGGAAAAGGAATAAGTTCCCTCGGGAACGTGGAAGAAACCACGGGGTACATAATAATGATGCTATACGGCTTATGGTGTCCTAGAAAGTTATTTTGTAAATAACAGAATTAGCACTTGTTAAATCCTTAAATCAAATATGTTTATATTCTAATTAAAATAGGAGTGGTTAATTTAAGCCTAGAGACGGATGTAGGATATTTTAATTGCAGTAACAGCGGTACTCAAGATAAAGAGGAAAGATGTGATTGTTTGTTTGCATTGAATAGGCTCTGAAACTACAGGACCGATTTGAAAAATTCTTTCACCATTAGAAAGCTACATTTTCCCTGATGACCATAGGCTATATTTTCTCCCGGGAAAAGAAAAAACCCACGGGAACGCAGGTGAAACCGCAGCTAGTATTTAATAAAACGCAAGTATTGTCAATGTTAGTTAGCTTTGTGCCTTGTCGCTAATCTCAGGAACTTCACATTTACATAAATATATACTTTTGCTGTAGAATGTGAGAAATTACATCAGGATTAAAACCCTAAACTAAAGTACCTAGTCTGTGTATATGAATAAAACCACACTAAAATATGGTTAACCCTATGTTAATTGTATATTGAGCTTTATAATAAGGTATTAGAAACTAAATTACCTTGTACGGATGACCGGAGAGTACAATCCTCTTGATAATCAATCTGTCAGGATTGCAGGATAACAACACGCCTGAAGCTACCAGTTGTAACTTCGTGTTCTTTTTCTCCTGTAAATAATAATCATTATAATATTGTAATGGATAATAACAATGAAATGTCCTAAATTAGCACTGAAGTTATATAAAAATATTTTAAACAGTAGAATCACAAAGATTCATCATCATCATATATCGTACAAAAAATTATCTGAATATAAGTCAGTTAAATTTTTGTAAATTTCCAAAATTTTCTGACAATCTACAATAATTTTATAAAGAGGAAAGATTTGCATGTTTGTAACTTATTATTTAACTAAATTAACTCTAAAACTACTGGACCGATTTCAAAAATACTTTCACCATTAGAAAACTACATTATCCCTGATTAACATAGGCTATATTTTTATCCCGGGAAAAGATAAGATCCCACAAGAAAATCGCAGACCATTTTGCTTATTTTATCTTACCTTAAAACACAATACTGTAGACGGACTAAACTGGATAGGCGCGTAGAAAGATGCTACACACGTAGACGCGGGTTGGAAGAACCTTTCATACTGCAAATAAAACATTCTAATCATTAACCAATTATTTAGTTTAAGTTTAGTTAAAGCTATCAGGAATCATGAAGGTGAAGGTAAAGTTAACTGAACTTTGATAACGATTCTGAAATCAGCCTCCCATTTAGAACTGGCAAGATATCTATGCATTCTCAGGTTGTAAAGAAGTCGGTTAACAATTGGATGGCTAAATCATCACTTACCATGGTGAATTTTTTTAGTTATTTTTTTATATTTTTTGTTTTATGTGTAAGTATAAAATTGTTAAACATTTCAATGATTATTTGTATTTCAATGATGTAATTAATTTCCCAAAATTTTGAAGATGTAACCTTGCTGATATTCTTGAATAAATGTATTTAACCACAGAGCTATTATCTAACTAGATAACGCAAGTACCTCAATTTGTATGAAGACCAATCGTGTCACTTTTTGGTGTAAATTAACGTGTCAATTTACAGGAAAAATGACCATTATTTGGGTTTGGCTTTTCCTGTACAGTTTTTACAACTTAATACGGAACAACCAGTAATTTTTCAAGATGTTGGTTGACGTCCGAAGGCAATAACGGTCAATCGCGGACTAAATGAAGACAAATAGAAAGCAGACAAATTGATTGCTTTTTGACTAATTTTGATACGCGAAGTACGTACACTCGCGACGTCTAGTTAGATAATAGGTCTGTGTATTTGACATTGCCTTTTTGGTCTACCATTATCGGTAATATTATCATCAAAAGGTCTTTTAAACAACAAACCAATAAGATCATTGAATAACTTAGAAAATCACATGGTATTGTATAGTTCAGAGGGGACAATTCCACATGCTTCCCAGACTTCTGAAAAAACACCAACCTTATGCTTACTGCCATTTGTATGCTGACTGAAAATGGGGTTCACAATGAACCGTCTGTACCCAACTTGGAAGATTAGCCTTTCCTTACTCTTAATAGGCTCGTCGCTCGCTCCGGTCCTCTTCAGAGCCACATTCATGACAGACATCTTCTGTTCATGAGGCAACAGTCCGAATACAGACAATGGGGCGCTATTGTTGGCCGAATGGTAGGCATTCCACAAGTCTTGACGAACACCTTTCACGTGAATTGTTATGTAGAAACCGTGCTGGAAAGAAATTGCTGATATAATAAACGTAATTTCGTCTCTATAGTCTAAGACATTGATAATAATTGACCCAAATCGACCCCTAGAGGTCGTCAACGAATTAAAAGGGGTCCATGACAGCGAAAAAAATGGGGACTCTGACCCTATTTACATGAGATGTAAATAGGGGTCAAAGTCTCACTTTTGTCCCTGAGAAGTGCATGAAAACAATATTAAGAAACAGTTGTCTACTTACATAGTAAGTGGTCTACGAGACAAAAAAGATTGGGGACCTCTGGTCTAAGATATCACTAAATAACTTTGTATTAAGGATTTATTATTATCATAGTTAATTTATTATGGTAAACGTGCAGTATTGCTAGATATTAGCAATATATGGCCAACCATTTAAAATTCCTAAACGCAACTGGCTCTCAAGTGCAACTGCCGGATGACACCGATACAAAGTACCTTAGTACCATGCCGTAAATTATACGATACATTCTATTCTTACTTATTTCTGGTTTTATCTGTCTAAATAAAGATACCTTTGATAAACCTGTCTATATTTTTGTTATACTCGTATTATGTATTAATTAAAATCAATTTATATCTGTTTACAACTTGTTTTGTAAATAAATGTAAACCCATATTGTAACTGACTCAGTTATCTACTCATAAAAACTTAAATCAATGAATGATGAAATCAATTCTCACCATATTAATAAGACTCTCTTCATTTTCTTTGAACACCCTCCTTCTTGTTCGCTCATAATTCTCAAATTGGAAAATACGCGCGAAATCTTCTGGTAAATTCTCTTTTGTGTCCCAAGTTGAGGTTCTAAATGACTCCAGACCCCTATAATAAAAACAATAGTTAATAAGATTCATAACAATCATGACATACACTTGGCAGTTGTGTAGGATAACTGAAGTGCTTATCTATGTGTGTTACTAGACACTAAAGTCTTCGACGCAGAGTGAGTGTGCTTGTGACTGTATATTCCGTAGCTACGTCTAATCCTATGTCTGCCAGACATAATTAAATTCTATTTTTTTTTTGCCATGACACGCACATATTGTCAGTGAGAACTAGATAAATAACTATCGAATGGTACTTTTAAAACTTTCGCAAACTAAATTCATATTCGTAGATTATACCGGGTCTATTCGCGCACAGAATATTATCAAAATATAAAAGTCGAGGTTAGTCAAAATTATATTTTGATAATATTCTGTGCGGTAATAGACCCGGTATAATCTACGAATAATTATTGAATGTAATAGATTAGGTAATTGTTTTTGAAAATAGTAATTGCAAAGTTTTTGCCCGCTGTTCTCAGCAAAAGCAACCTTCCGGACCGTGCATTAGAGTCTAGACTATACATAAATGCTTGAAAAGGCATATTTTAAATATATTTTTTGTATATGTACCTGTAACGCATAAACCGTTCCCTAGCCGATACATCCTGAGGAGTGTCCACCTCATCAGGAAACTGTCTGTCTTCTTTAGCCGCTGCTAACTTTTGTAACATTTCATGTTCTTCCGCCGCATCTATTGTAGCGTCATACTTTTCATCTGTTGGACATATTTCAGACTCGGTCACGGACTCAAAATCATTGACATCATTATTGTCTTCGTTTTCAGAGTCTGATTCCTCGCATGACATGAATTCGTCATCATTTTCGCCATCGTCATCGCTTTCAGCTTCAGAGTTATCGCCTTCCGCGTCAGATTCGACAATCCATGCCGCTTGGTAGTCGGACCAACCTTTGGGTACTTTTTTAACTTTTTTCTTTTTTGTCTGAAATCATAAATATTACATTATTATAATGCATGTATCTCCTCAATGCATCTCGCAAGTTAACTAAACTAATATTATAAAGAGGAAAGATTTGATTTTTTGGTTTTTTGTTACGATTTAAATAATAGACCGATTTTAAACATTCTGTCACCATTAGAAAGCTACATTAACCCTGAGTAACATGGGTTATATTTGCACCCGGGGAAAAGATAAGATCCTACTACTTTGAGTTTTATAGTAAGTATGTAAGGATAGATATTATTTTAGATATTTACACCCAGGCTATTATGTAATTACTAACCAAGCTGTAGTATATTGATAATATTCATTAAATAAAATAAGTTAGTAAAACAAACAAAATATTTTTTAATAAATATAATTTATTTATAAAAATATATTACAATTATAGGTACTATTTATTACAAGGTAAAATAATACATGAAATACACACGACGAATCAATTCTCGAAATCACTATGAAGTATTCTAATATTCTTGACTATCAAACTCGGCATGTTCAGTGTCACGACCAACCCTAGCGAGCGTAGGAAAGGGTGATCTACGACCCGGCCTAGGGAACGGGTTGGGCGCCCTGGGGTTGAAGGGGGTCGGTCTCGGGAAGCGCGGCGCGTTCCGTGCGTTGCGTCGGTTGTACCCCGGGTGTGTGGGTCCCGGGTCCCTGCTGCCCGAGGAGCGCGTGCCGCCGCCGCCGCCTCTACTGACGCGCGGGGTGCTCAGGCTGCGAACCACTCGCGAACCTTCTTCATCCACTTCTTCGACGTCTTCTACATCACGAACATGCCTGGCATATATCGGGAACCGGGATCTTGGTGTAGGGAAGTCCGGTAGTGGGATTCTCGGGTTGAAGGGTGTGGGTCTCCAAGGTTCCAGCCGCGGCAGACTGCGCGCCGTCCTCGTGTTGGGGTCTATGTTGATGTCGTCGATGATGGAGGGTAGCGAGGGGTGATCACTGGAGGCGGGGGCGCGCGGGATGTCCTTGTCCTGGTAGAGCCACAGCGGCGCCTCCCGCGCTGTTCTGAAGATGACCGGTCGCTGCGGCGGCGGCCGGTACGTCGGGTGAATGATCCTCACTCGCTGACATGACGACTCCGCTACCAACACCGCACATAACACACCCACCACATATACTAGCTGACACATCTTGTGTGTTAACTAATCGACAGTACAAATGAAACTGATAATTGTTTGTAAATAAGATGAGTATTTATACAACTCGTTGAGGAAATACAGGTTCTTACCCGGCGATAACCTACAGGTTAATGCAAGAGTTATAGGGAATCACCTTCTGTGAGTGATAATCTTTGTTCATGATTTGATTCCCAAAAACCCATTACGTTATATACCTAAATATTAATTTTGAATTATGTAAATATTTTTAACTTCTTTATATTCTGATTAAACTCACAGGTTAAATTAAATGATAGAATATTATAAAGAGGAAAGATTAGACTTTTTGTTTGTTAGTCGCGATTTAACTCAAAAACGACTCGATCGATTTTAAAAATTCTTTTACCATTACAAAGCTACATTATTCCTGAGTAACAGGCTATATTTTTATCCCGGGAAAATATAAGATCCCACGGGAACGCGGGTGAAACCGCGGAAGACAGCTAGTTATTAATATGGTATTTTAAAGCATTGTCAAGAGCAAGGTCAGCGGTTCTTACCCTGGCAGTGAAGACGTTAACTTATTAAGGAAAATATTAAAAATACCTACTTTCCTCGATTGTTGTTATTCATAAACAAATATAATAAGCGTCATTACGTCGGTATCTCATGCAGATACGCGGCTTTCACTTACATCTTGAAATTGTAAATTCCTCATATTTTATTATAAATCTTACTATACACACACAGTTTAGCTTTGGTTTGCATTTGACGCAAGTATAGTTGATAGTGGTATTTTTTATTTATTTTGTATTTATTGAATACATACATACATTAAAAAAAGTTTGCGATCACTTTGAAAAATCGAAATCATCATTATGATTTTTTTTTTTTATAAAAATTAAAAAGTACCCTTCCACCATGCTATAGTTTCCTCTAGATATGGAC
Organism: Ochropacha duplaris; assembly: GCA_951361185.1. Classification (NCBI taxonomy): domain Eukaryota; kingdom Metazoa; phylum Arthropoda; class Insecta; order Lepidoptera; family Drepanidae; genus Ochropacha; species Ochropacha duplaris. Next base: position 11,428,386 of record OX592696.1, on the reverse strand, counting down.
ATCTTGGGACTTTCATTTATAATATTAGTAGGATTTTATTTATAGAATTTTTGACAAAACTAAAATGTTTGTATCTTGTCATTAGTTTTTGTTGATGTAGCATGTCTCAGCAATGTTTGAAATTAACTAATAACATAAACAATAAATGTGTAATGTAGATTAGGTTTGATTTGTATTAAATTTCAGTTTTACCTCTAAATTAGCCTGCTCAATTTCTTCTTCAGTTGGCCATGTCTGTTCTGCATCCATAGGATCCGGGATATTTTCTGACACAAGACTTTCCTGCTTAGCTGGATCAGCAACTTGCAATATGGACACCTTAGTCACTTCGGCATCCATTGTATCTGATTTATCAATCTCCTTTCCAAGATTAAGAGGATGTGGATCATCTAAGCCATCAATTCTTGACATTTGAAAATCACCAAGCCCAGTTATATGCACTAAACCATTTACATTTAGAGGCATCCCACGTAAATATCCACTGACTTTTAGGGTACCAATTTCACCTTCACTATCTGGCACGTATTCAACCTGTTCAGCTAACATATATGGCCTCCTTTCTCTATGATGAATGATGTTACGTTTTTGATTACCAATCCTACGTAATAGATTTAGACCGTCAGATGTTTTGTCAAGCTGCATTATCTTTTCTTCTGGCAACCACTTTGATACTAATTTCTGAACATTCTGTTTTTCTGATGTACGTTTTTTAGGGTGCACTCCTTCAATATCCATGGCGACTACAACAGGGGTTGGCATGCCTTGTGACATGGCAAGGGCCAGGACTCTTTCCCCCCATTCATCAACAGGTTCATCTAATGCCGAGGTGATAAATAGTGCAGTGTCAGCAATTTTGAGTGTATCAAGAAGGCCAAAATCATTGTCCACTTCAGGACAGATGAATGAGAACCGTTGCTTGAAGTTTGGTAACCTACAATAGATAGATCTATTATGTTTTGACCTGCACAGGTTTTATATCATCTACATATTATTATTTTTATTGGTAATATAAATGTTTATTTAATGCAATAGCTATTTCAGATCATAATTAGCCCCACATGAGTGAAACCTAAAAATAGGTACCTACTAATAGTTGCAGCTCTAGGAGTCTAGTAGATTGTATTCTTATAAGGCAGGCCAACTTATCTACAAAATGTCTTAATCAGTAAATTACCACAGATATGGATTCAACTCAAACACTTACACAGTGTATGAAGTATAAAATCTTACCCAATATGTAATATTCCATTATCAGAGTGACTGACCACTGCACCCTCGTAACATGATTTCAATATAGCTAAGGCTGAATTCACATCGAGCTGAGCATTCAACGGCACTACACAAACAAGGAACGGAGGATTACGGGTCCCGCCTAAGGCACGTTTCTTCGACATCGCCTCCTCACGCTTATTTTTACGAATTTGAAGCGCTTGGTGGCGACGTTCATCTTTCTTCAGTATATGACGGTTACGACGGACAAATTCTTTAACGTTCACTTTACCTGCAAATTCAATATATTGAGAAATAGCTTCAAATACCCGATATGGAAATATTTTTATAAGAGTAAAACTGACCCTTAACAGCTGCCGAAATACCGCGTTTAGAGCGATGACGAGATTTGTGAGCTTTGTTGCTCTGTTTTAGAGTACCAGCACGATGTGCTTGTTGCATTTTTAGTTGATGCTTTGCACATAAACTCTTAAAATCGAAAATCTATTTCAATAACAAAAGCACGTGGCTAAACTTTAGCATTCATTGACACTGACAGCAAACTGACAGGTTTCTTTTTTTTTTAGTTTTAGGCTTGGTATCTAACTTTTAAGCCATTTCTTTATTTTAAATATGTATTCACCTTTTATGTTATAGTGACGTTTTATTGTCACTTTCACTGTAAAGTCTTGTCCTCGTCCTTACAAGTCCGGTCTAGTTTTAGTGAAATTGGTAGCTAATCCACAAAAACTTTTCACCAACTTTTTAGGACAATCTGGAAATCACGTTACACGCTCCCCACTTTTCACTTCACTTGTGCACTTAGATTGATCTTTGATTGACAAAATACCACCGAAATCCTTCAATAAAACTCAAAATACAGGAATTTTATGAAAATATAACGAAAACGCAACGTCACTTCGCAAGTTCCTACCAAAAATTTTTTTTGAGAATTTTAAACTATAATAATATGACTATGTAAGATATTATGTTTCGTACTATTAAATCTAATCGCAAAATTGATTCAAATAAGTTTTTACTATTTATTTTAACTTAATTTTGGAATTATAACCGTTTTTTAGGGTCCCGTACCCAAAGGGTAAAAACGGGACCCCATTACTAAGACTTCGCCATCTGTCCGTCCGTCTGTCTGTCACCAAGCTGTATCTTAAGAACCGCGATAGCTAGACAGTTGAATTTTTTACAAATTATGTATTTCTGTTGCCGCTATAACAACAAATACTAAAAACAAAATAAAATAAATATTTACGGGGGGCTCCCATACAACAAACGCGTTTTTTTGCCCTTTTTTGCTCGATATCAATAATGGCATAGGCACTTGAAATATTCACAAAATACCAGTTGTATTTTTACTTTAATAATAAATAATAAAATAAAAATAAATATAAAAGAGGGGCTCCCATACAACAAACGTGATTTTTTGCCGTTTTTACGGAACCCTTCGTGCACGAGTTTGACTCGCACTTGGCCGGTTTTTTTTATGTTGATATATTCCGTATCTTTTGTTGCAATCAAATGGGTACACTACATACATCCATTTATAGACTAACATTTAAAATTCCAGAACAGCTATATTTACATTCTTTTTTTTTCTCTTAAATTAGGCATTTAAAACAGTAAAAATGTGAAAATAAAAGAAACTGTGTTTTAATTGTGATCTTGTAAAAATGAAATGTTGTCTATTATTAAACACATCTCGGTCCTTTATTATACTATACGATATGTACTAAGGTGCTAAGCGACCAAAATTGGTCAGTTAACCCAACAGCCATTAACAGGTTAGTTGGTATGTGGTTAACCTCTAATAGTCTTCTATGGCCTTACCCTGTTCGTTCAGCCTGTTGAGCACACTGACTAGGTACCTTGTCTTTCAAGTGACTTGGGAACTAAACATTGCTACAAAAAAATATCGACGCCATTATTATATATTTGGCTTGCCATGTATAAAATAATGTGTACGATATTTCTTATTTACATTTTACCTTGTATCTCAATAACTTTTCTACTTTATTGATGAAAATGTTATGAAACTATATTATTTGTATGTCACACACATAATAAAAAAATATTTTCAAAAATCATTATAATGTAAGGTTATAACTTTTTTACCACTATGTTTTTTGCGGGCAACATTATGCACGCCAACATCACAGGTCACGTGACATGACGTTGTGGACGTGTCATTCGCAGACAGCTCGTTGGCGGCGTTGCGCAGGCTCTTTCACGTAAAAGTCCTATTGGAGTGTTACTAAATGAACAAAAGTTGAATGGTTTTATTCAATTTGAGCAGTTAATATAATAGTTAGGATAGTAAAATCGCATTAAATCAAAATGGGAAGTGAGTACTGTTATTATTTTACAAAAAAAACCTAGTGTAAGAATACCGACACGTATTTGCAATATTTCAGGCGTTCTTTTTCGCTTGGAATTGTATTTTGTGTGTTAAACCTGTGATTTAACTATGTAATTATTGTCTTTGCAGTCAAATTCCTCGAAGTTATAAAGCCTTTCTGCAGTATATTGCCAGAAATCGCTAAACCAGAAAGGAAGGTGAGCGCTTATATTTCCTTAATCTTACTCTTATTTGAATTATTTTGTATGCGTGTCATGTCTAAATATCAAATACAAACATATTTAAATGTAATAACTATGAATACCATCCCGAATTATAAGTGAAAGTTCAGTCATAACCTATTCGTGATGTAGGTATGTAGGATAAGTAACAGTAAATGACACCATTCGTTTTTTGGCTACCTATTGAACGTTATTGACTGAATATTTTTTATTTCAGATCCAATTCCGAGAGAAAGTACTATGGACTGCAATAACACTATTTATTTTCTTAGTATGCTGTCAGGTAAGAATGATTTGTTTCAACTTTTTATGCAGGCATATGTTCTAAGTTTGGTATTTTTCAATGTCTTGCTATCAACAAAATTATAGCAAAATATAGTAGTACAGTTATTGCTACAGTACAACATTAGCTCATAAAAAACTATTAAAAGTGAAAGTATTTCATGAAACCCTTTCAAAACTGGATTTTTACGTCTGCTATGCTGTAAATAAGTTCTTAATTTCGCATACCATCAAATTCATTATTATAATACTCTCAGTGACTGAACTGTGATGAGTACATAATACCAGATGTTATACCAACTTAGTTTTTATCTTAGACTGATGCTTAATCTGTTGACTCGCGAGATTAACCTGTCAAACAACTCGTGCACAGTATTTAAAAAAATCAAAATTCGCGCCCAATTTTCAAGTAAATGTCATCGTCCCGATTGTCCCATTTGAGAACCAAGTGGTGCGGATTCTGAAACCCTGATTGACCCAAGAAAGAACTGACAGGTTAAAACCAGTTTAATTACAACCATTCTAATCTTCGTATTACCCTACCTTTTCATTAGCAAGTTAATAAGTATGAAATAATTTATCCAGCTGTTAGTAACAGAGATAAGCTGTTATCAATATCATCATCCAATTTCACAAATAATTTCTTTCAGATCCCCTTATTCGGTATAATGTCCTCGGACAGCGCGGATCCCTTCTACTGGATCCGTGTGATCTTAGCTTCAAACAGAGGAACACTCATGGAACTTGGTATCTCCCCTATTGTCACATCAGGCCTTATCATGCAGCTGTTAGCTGGTGCAAAGATTATTGAAGTTGGTGACACTCCAAAAGACAGAGCTTTGTTCAATGGTGCACAGAAATGTAAGTTATTTGTTTTTTTTTTACTTTTTGGGTAAAATTGATGTTTATAGGATGCCTTAAATGGAACATAGAGTCTGGGATTATAGTAAAAAAATTTTTTTTTGTAGATATCATTGTTATTGAACTAAATTTTGTTCAAGGAGGCAAAATGCCAATATTCGTAGATAGTTCTTTATCTGGCAATATTCCAATATTTATATTTACAGGCAACAGTTAGGTACTTTCCTATTTCTAGCGCACATGGCCGATGAAAAGTTACCGATGAAAATTTTGAATAGCTAGCAGTTATAGTGACATTAGTGTGATGAAGGTCATGGGTTCAAATGCTACAAAGCTTTTGATGAAGAAAAACATTGTGAGATAATCATGTACAGGTTGAAAATCTGTCACCAAGCACCTATGTGCATCTTATATAGGCATAGTAAGAGTTAAGTGTCCCAAGATATGTAATTTCATGTACCCACTGTTGTGCTTTTTTTTTTTTTTTACAATCAGGCTAAGTGTCTATTGTCGCCTATAGACATTATCAATACCAGCAGGATTGCTTATATGTTTTACACCTTATTACAATGCCCTAAGTCCGTCCCACTTTTTGTGTCCCCCGACGACGCCCTGAGCCGAGGTTCGGGCCCCAACTGGGGCGCCCTCAGCGGTGAGTCGTCACAAACAAACACGGCTGAGAGCCCTAAGCGCTCGCCGAATAGTCCGCGTAAGGGTGTCTATGGTCCTTCAGACCGCCACCTTTAAGTCCTCCTCAAAAAAAAAAAAAAATACAATGCCCTAAAGGCAACTGGCTCTCAAGCGCTAACTGCTGGATCCCACAGGTGCTTGACCACAGAATTTCAAATGGAGGGTAGTAGCCAGCCAGTCGAGTACTACAAAGTAACCTACCACCTTTATATGTTTTCCTTCACTAAAAGCTCAAGCTCATTGTAGGATTCGAACCCACGACTTTTGCCGCGGTAGACGGCGTCACGACCGCCTTAAACCGTGAAACTTTAGACAAAAAAATTAAAATGTGTTGGGAGGCATCACAAGCATAATGTCATTTTAATAAAGGATATTTCAACATTATTTGTCTTCAACTTTTCTACATCTCAGTTAGTTATAGAATTTACGGTACATACTCATAGTCCAAGACTGATTGCAGATTAAAACAAAACAAAAATAATGAAGGATCTTTTCCCGGATAAATATATAGCCTATGTTACTCAAGGATAATGATGCATTCTAATATTGAATGAATATTTGAAATCCCTCCACTAGTTTTTGAGTTTATTCGTTACAAACATACAAATCTTTCCTCTTTATAATATTAGTGTAGATGTATCCTTGCCAAAAACTAACAAGGTCCATATTGTTGCAGTATTCGGTATGGTAATAACAGTGGGCCAGGCGATCGTATACGTGATGACCGGCATGTACGGCGAGCCGAGCGAGATCGGAGCCGGTGTGTGCCTTCTCATCATCATACAGCTGTTCGTTGCTGGACTTATTGTTTTGCTGCTCGATGAATTGTTGCAGAAAGGTATGTTACATCTATTTGCATTAATGTATAATTAACTAGATATGTATGACTTGTTACACTAATATAAATAATATACCAACGAATAAAATTGTTAAACATTTGAAAAAAAAAAGCCAAACAAAAATAGTCAGATGGTCCAAAAATATTTTTAAAATGTTTCTTGCTGAGTTTCTAGCGGGTTCTTCTTAGTTGAAGGCTGACTTCCCAACCGGTGGTAACTTCTGAAATTCGACCTTCATAAGTGCCCTTCTAGGGCCAGATAACTTTACTATACTTGATTTTGGTATAATATGTATAGGAACTTTCTCAGCACATTGACTGCCAAGAACGAGCGTCCCCAAACTACATAATAAAGAAAATATTCCAGGAATGGTTATTGGGCCATTTGTAATAATATGTAGCTGGCATAGATTAATAAAACGTCGCGCCGCTCCTTCGTAGATGGAGCGCTCCCTTTCCGTGACAGCTCCGAAAATACGGCAACTCAATATTTTAGTGTGTGTTTGCAAGGATGCTAGTGTGCGTGAAAAATTGTGTCGCGACAACTGAATGGTGTTATTTCTTGCAACGAGACGAGCTCGGGTACGCTTCGGGTTCAAAGTCAAAGTCAAAACCATTTATTCAGTTTAGGCCCTAGACGGGCACTTATGGAGGTCGAATTACAGAAGTTACCACCGGTTCGGAAGTCAGCCTTCAACTGAGAAGAACCGGCAAGAAACTCAGCAAGGTTACATTTTTTAAATATTTTTGGACCATCTGACTATATTGGCTTTTTTTTTTTCTGTTTAACAATTTTATTCTTAAAATAATACAAAAATACATAAAAAATATTAACCCGCATTTGTTACCTACATAGTAAACTAAAACAAAAAATACCAAGTTCGATTAAGGCGTAGTATTTGTTGCCGCATTTTTTCTAGTACGATGGTATCTAAAGGAGCGGCGCGACGTTTTATTAATCTATGATAACAAGTTTATAAAGTTTCACCAAATTAAACTAATTGGTGTTCCCTGTTCTGAAATATATGTACCTATAAAAAGCATGTTTATTTCAGGATACGGTCTTGGTTCTGGTATTTCCCTGTTCATTGCCACAAACATTTGCGAGACGATCGTCTGGAAGGCGTTCTCACCGGCAACAGTCAACACTGGTATGTTATTTAATCATTTGCTGTTTGTTTGAATTTTCTAATTACCGTCATTATCAAATTGGTTTATGAATGAATAAGTGTACGTAAAGTTTTGCTAATGAACAATGAGTAAACACATTTTTAATCTGTAGCTAAATAATTTAGATTTGAAATTAATTAGCATTTCTTTTTTTTTTTGTATACCATACTAATACTAATATTATAAATGCGAGTGTGTCTGTCTGTTACCTCTTCACGCTTAAGCCACTGAACAGATTTAGATTAAATTTGGTATGGGAGCGTTCAAGTATTACGTAACGAATTTGGGGGGGAGGGGGGGCGTTGTAAAACGTTACGATGCGTTACAGGGGCGGGAGGGGGGTTTTGAACTACGCGTTATGTAACATATTGGTGACTTTTAGGTATAGATATATATAGGTAACGTTTTACTAGAGGGGAGGGGGGTACAGAAAAACGTGACGGCGCGTTACTTGAGGGGGGGGGGGGGGGGTCAAATTTCTCTAAAAAAATACTTGAACGAACTTGAATAGAGATAGATGGAACCTTGAAGTAAGACATGGGATACTTTTTATCCCGGCAAAAGATAAGATCCCTCGGGAAGGCGGGTGAAACCGCGGGGCGGAAAACTAGTAATCAATATGTTTATACCAGGTCGCGGCACAGAATTCGAAGGTGCAGTGATAGCTCTGTTCCACTTGCTCGCCACTCGCCCGGACAAAGTGCGCGCCCTCAGAGAAGCGTTCTACCGACAGAACTTGCCCAACTTGATGAACCTACTAGCCACTGTGCTCGTTTTCGCTGTCGTCATATACTTCCAGGTTTGTTAACATTTTATATCTATTTCGAATCATTTAGCTCACAGTTTCACTAGCCGGTAAGTATCCGGTCAAATACTGATGCTCTGTGGTAGTGATGTTGGATACCGCGGCGAAGGTCGTGGGTTCGAATTCTACAAAGGGCTTTCGGTGATGGAAGGCGATGATAGCTCGGTGGTAGTGACGTCGGATACCGCGGCGAAGGTCGTGGGTTCGAATTCTACAATGAGCTTGAGCTTTCGGTGAAGGAAAACATCGTGAGGAAACCATAGCACCGTGGTAGTGTACTTTGTAGTACCCGACTGGCTGGCTACCAACCTCGAGTTGAAAATCTATCGCCAAGCACCTCCGTGTGTTCCGACAGACTTGAGAGCCAGTTCCCATCTAGGCTTTGTATACCACCTTTGGCCACATCATCACTTACCATGGTGAGATTGTGGTCAGAACCAAGCTAATCCAGAATTTTAAAAAAAATTATACCAAATGTCGATTGTTTTTAATAGTGTTGTTATGTGTATACCCAGGGCTTCCGTGTGGACCTACCCATCAAGTCAGCCCGTTACCGCGGCCAGTACTCCTCCTACCCAATCAAACTGTTCTACACTTCAAACATACCCATCATCCTGCAATCTGCGCTCGTCTCCAACCTCTACGTCATCTCTCAGGTACGCTATACGGTCATGTTTTGATATTGTGTATGTTTATTCCTATTGAAATTTATTGAAAGTCATTCAATCAGTCACAATGCCCTTGATTATATTAATTTATATAAAAAAAATATAATATTCGTTGCCTGCAAGTGATGCCAATGACTAAAGATAAACAATCCCTAGCAAAAACTGTCTCAAATTGTGTTGGGTAATACTCATTTTTTTTTGAGTTGTATTCATAAAGCTATGTACAAAATGCAATAAAATTTTACGACTCATACCTTCTAGCCAAAATATATCTTAAACAAGCACTGAAGCATGTAATCCATCGCAGCGTTCGAATGCTTCTAAGTAGATTAAAAGAGTACTCAAATGTAATTTAAAGCGATGATTAAGGTGATGAAGGTCGTGGGTTCGAATCCTACAATAAGCTTGAGCTTTCGGTGAAGGAAAACATTGTGCTATGGTTATAGCACGGTGGTTGGGTACTTTGTAGTACCCGACTGACTGGCTTCCACCCACAAGTTGAAAATCTGTCGCCAAGCATCTATGGGTGTGTTCAGACAGCTGCACTTGAGAGCTAGTTTCCATCTAGGCTTTGTGTGCTTACCACCTTCGGCCAAATCATCACTTACCATGGTGAGATTGTGGTCAAACACATGCTTATCCAGAATTTAAAAAAAGTAGGAGTGGGCACTTATTCGGTAAGGTCATTTTTTGTCGCTGATTGTGTATCTTCAGCTTGGACTCTTCAGTTATTAGATATCAAAGCCCCAACCCAAACAAAAAACCAATCAATTTAACAAAATAATACTTGTAACAGATGTTAGCGGTCAAATTCAGCGGTAATTTCTTCGTGAACCTGCTGGGCGTGTGGGCCGATGTAGGAGGCGGTGGCCCAGCGAGGGCCTACCCGGTGGGAGGCCTCTGTTACTACTTTAGTCCACCCGAGTCACTCTCGCACATAGCCCAGGACCCGCTACATGCAGTGTTGTACATCTTCTTCATGTTGGGCTCCTGTGCATTCTTCTCTAAGACCTGGATCGACGTTTCTGGCTCCTCTGCTAAGGATGTAAGTACTATTGTTGATATGAGAAATACTGATTTTTTTTGGTCCTACAGGGTGGGATAGTCAAGGGATATAATTTGGTCTCAATGCGTGCATTATAAATTTTATTGCTTACACTCACCTACGCGTCGAGTAGCACTTGAAATTATATTTATTGACGCTTATACAAGTATTTAGCAATTTTACTGTTTAAATGTGAAAGTTTGTTACCTTTTCACGCAAAAACTACTGAATTTGATGAAACTTGGCTCACTTGTAGATCATATCCTGGATAAAAAATCGGATAGGTACTTTTATTCCGGGAATAGATAATATCCTTCAGGAACGCGGATGAAAGTTAGTAGAACTAAAATGAATGTGAAACGTTCATTTGCATGTGAGGGAAAGCACTTAATTTTGAGATGGTTGTCAATGTTCAAAAGCATAGAGTTTAACAGTTAACTTACCATAATTTCTATTGCAGTACCACTAGTGCGATGCATAACTAAAATTACTTTAATAGCTTCATATTACATATAGGTTCTCTATAAAGTTAATTGACAGTCTCACAAACGTACAAACACTTACTCAATTAGCTTTTCATTACCATTTTGGTAGCTTTCGTCGGTACATCCTTAAGTTTTTTTTAGCTAATGGATACTCTCTTTTATTTATAGTTTTTTTTTTGTTGGTTTATTTTTTACTAGCTGTCCCCCGCGGTTTCACCCGCGTTCCCGTGGGATCTTACCTTTTCCCGGGATTAAATATAGCCTATGTTCATCGGGGATAATGTAGCTTTCTAATGGTGAAAGAATTTTTCAAATCGGTCCAGTAGTTTCATAGCCTATTCAATGCATACAAACAATCAAATCTTTCCTCTTTATAATTTTAGCTTTGATCAACAATAGCTAAATATTAGTATAGATAGTATGTACTTTCGTGAACTAAATTCATTTTCATATTTTGATAATATTTTATGCGCGAATAGACCCGGTATAACTATCTACGAAAATTTGTATAGATATCTTAATTTAATATGTTTATTTCTGTTATTTTTTCATCAATTTTCAATCCTATTCTTTTTTACATCACATTAGGTTTTGTATATCACAAATACACAGTGACTAAAATTTTGTTTTTGAATAAATCCATGAGGGGTAAAATTAGGTAATAATTCACAACACTTCTATCCCAATAACAATATACCCAATGCGATAAATATACAATACAGGTAATTTTATGCAAACTGTAAAAAGCATGAAATATTTACTCACGGCCACGACAATAACATGTAGGTCAACCGTAACGTTCACAAATACACCTAAATATACGGTACTCATTGTTATATAGCTAGCTTTTAATTTATTAACGATTAGTATTCCGCCCCGCGGTTTCACCCGCGTTCCCGTGGGATCTTATCTTTTCCCGGGTCAAAATATAGCCTATGTTCATCAGGCATAATGTAGCTTTCTAATGGTGAAAGAATTTTTAAAATGCTGGGTCTAGCAGTTTTAGAGCCTATTCAATGCAAACAAACAATCAAATCTTTCCTCTTTATAATATTAGTATAGACTAGATTTCTGCCCCGCGGTTTCGCCCGCGTTCCCGAAGGATTTTATGATTATGACCCGACAAAAAGTATCCTATGTTTTATTCCAGGATATGATCATAAAAGGTGCCAAGTTTCATCAAAATATATTTAGCCGTTTTTGCGTGATTGAGCAACAAACATGTTTATAATTTTGCAACAAAATGTTTAGGCATATTGAGTAGTAAAAAAACCTGTGATAAACTTTCTAATTTGTCATATTAGACTTTCACAAAAGATCTCGCTCTAGTAACTTATTGTGTAATTCTAGATTTGCACTTAGTAGAATATTTAAATATTTTTTCTGTTATATCCTACATCGATTTAAATAAAATTATTTGAGTTATGTACTTTTTTTTTATTCTGGATAGGCTTGTGTTTGACCACAAACTCACCATGGTAAGTGATGATGTGGCCGAAGATGGTAAGCACACAAAGCCTAGATGGGAACTGGCTCTCAAGTGCAGCTATCGGAACACACCGATAGGTTTTTGGCGACAGATTTTCAACTTGAGGGTGGTAGCCAGCCAGTCGGGTACTATAAAGTACCCTACCACCGTGCTATGGTTTCCTCACGATTTTTTCCTTCACCGAAAGCTCAAGCTCATTGTAGGATTCGAACCCACGACCTTCGCCGCGGTATTCGACGTCACTTACCACTGAGCTATCATAGCCTTACTACTAGCTGTCCCCCGAGGTATCTTATCTTTTGCCAGGATAAATGGTAGCCTATGTGCTATTCCAGACTATAATCTATCTCTGTGCCAAATTTCATCCAGATCCGTTCAGCCATTCTGGCGTGATTGAGTAAGTAACATCCATCCAACTTTCACATAATATTAGTGGGATATAGGCTCAGAACTAATAATTATCTTGATCCCAAACTAAGCTCCGTTTGTATGATAGACCCTGAGGAGTGATGACGTACATACAACATTCATTCGAAGTACATGAGAACTAATGGAATGAGAGGTGTTGCAAGCGTCCATAGGCCATACGGTAACCACTTATCAGGTGGGCCGTAAGCTTGTTTGCCACGTAGGGGTATTAAAAAAACACTTGTGTCTATATTTCAGTGACCCCCACCAACCAAGAGTAAAGTACATGTTTTTTTTTTTCTCTTTTACCAGGTCGCCAAGCAACTGAAAGAACAGCAGATGGTTATGCGCGGTCACCGCGACAACTCGATGATCCATGAGCTGAACAGATACATTCCGACGGCAGCTGCCTTCGGAGGTCTTTGCATTGGAGCCCTCTCAGTCCTGGCTGACTTCCTCGGTGCTATTGGCTCAGGAACTGGTATCCTGCTCGCCGTCACCATAATCTACCAGTACTTCGAGATATTCGTCAAAGAACAGGCCGAAATGGGCGGCATGAGCACTCTACTCTTCTAAAATCATAATATAACCGTCGCCTAGAACGCTACATCTAGTACAATTTATTTTCCCCCCTTTTTTATATATTATTTCGTAGCGAATGTTCCGATGTAGCGTTCTTGGTGACGGAGTGTCGTGTGGCTGACGCGTGGGTTATGTGCTAATTTATATGAGATAAAGTTTATAATAAAATAATTTACAAGTACACGATTTTTTTTGTCAAGTCCCGTGAATCCTACAGTAAAAATGCAATCGTATAAGGGTGCACACAATCGAATGTTAGACGGTAAATTTGTTTGTAATTTCATGTTGTTTTGTATGTTTCATGAATTTTCTTTAAATGGTTGTGGTGCGTGACCTTATTTATTTATTTTTAAAGTGCTTTTTGATTTGTAGTATTATTTTCAGTTTTTTTGTTACTTAGTTAAGTCTTTGAATATCCAACTTTGTTAAGAAATCTTACAAAACTTAATTTGCATTTAAGTTAGCGTTGGATAATGGATATTTTGTAAAAGACAGTAATAATTATTTGTGTTGTGAATATTGTTGATCGCATATCATTGAGGCACTTATTGCATTCTATTGTTGAAGGAACGAATTTGTGAGATTACCATAGTTTACTTACACTTAACATGACAGAAACAGTTAATTAAAATCTTTGAAGAAACATGGTTCTGTTATTTATCACAAACAAACATTATTATATTATTTATTTGGTACTATATATATAAAACGAGCAAATAATTTTGTTACGTAACTTTATTCTCCTCACTAAACATGCAAATACAAGGTCAAAAAAACAATTCACGATTTTCCCTCAATACCTTAACAAAACGTTTCACGACTAAATATACGATTGGTAACAAATTTATGTACAAAAAAACAAATATGGAAGAATATCAGGCTAAAATTCACCTCGGCTTCAAATAGTACCGGAGAATTGATCCTACGAACCAGATTGGTAAGAGATGAAACAATATTAAGTTATAAATAGTGCCACAGACATTAAAAGAACTTATTCGGTACATTTATGGCACAACACTAATACAAATACGTACCCTTATATTAATAGGCACTTATATAAGGATGGGGTCCGAGTCGCGGCGATAAGCAAGCGAGAATAAATCTATCAAATACTTGTATATTTCACCGCATTTAAACGCTCATACCACAACTCTGACCGTATCCTCATGTAATAAATCACGACGTAAGGAATCATTCGTTTATTGCTTCGTTAAATAGTTCACAAATATTTAAATAATAGCCTGTTAATTGTTCCCTTACCAATGGGATTAAAAAAAAACATTTACTGCTACACATAAGTAATGTGATCAATGATCATCGATCTGCGGAAGACTCGAAATAGCTATATAAATTACTGCCCAATTCTAAACTATACCTTAAAATAATCTGTAATAATTATGTAGCATGCATGTAATATTTATATTCCAGTAATTAAATTTAACACAAATCGTTAGGATTGGATACAATACGATACAGATGTACTTTGTTTATATAAAGTAAATAACCACCAGATTACATTAGGTACTTGATAAACAAATGTATCGCTATGTAAAAGTTCCTCGCTTCATATTCGCTCCAACTGGGACTACAGCCTATCAATCGCATAATAAAGAAGGATTGGGCCTATCACCGTATATAAACTTAAATAATAATATATTGTTTTTTTTATACATGTTCTATACTTCCAAATCTGCCGTTATGTGGGTTATGTTGGATGCTACATATAATGTTATAGCCTACCTATTCACGGAATATTTCACAATAATAAATCCCTAGTTCTAGGCAATTCAACGATAAATCTTTTTTTTGTATATAAAATCGAAGTATAATCAAAAAGCACGTTACCACTATTAATTTTGCAATATAATTATTTACAAAGCTAGGTGTAGACCTAGTCTAGTGACCATGTTCTTCATAGGATCTTTATTTATTGAGATATACATCGATTGGTGTTCATTACATAATTTGTGTTTAGTCGTGCGAAGTAAACTTTCCAAAATAAGAACATAAAAAGAAACTAAACGAAATAGGTGTAATGCAGAAAACATTTATTTCAACAACATATCCATGAAAGGAGAAAAGGAAAACAAATAAAAATAACTATAAGAATAACAGTGCCGATTATTATCTAGTCTAAGAGAAGTGGGATGTAGTCAATTAATTTTAAACACCGTATCATTAATTTAATTCAACAGTTACATATTTCATAAAAAAAAATAAACTAGATACACAAATGTCTAAAAGTTGACTGAATCAATAAAATATAATCTAAAATATAACAACAATTTTGGAGCCGCTCCTGGCAACTATATCGGAGGAGCACATCGGTTATCGGTTACGCGTCTATGCTTTACACTAATGATTTGCTAATTCAATCTTTTATCATTTGTACATGCGTATAATAGCACTTAAATATTATAAAGTCTACAAACCAAACTAAGACAAAATGGTAATTTAGAATATAAACAAGATCGCACGCCGCGCGTTCACATGCTAATACATAAAGCTTCCAGTCATGAATACAATACAAGTTCCACGCTGAAATACAAGTCGTGATCCTAAACTGGTAGTAGAGGTATAACCAGTCTTTCGTCACTCATTCGAGAGTCGCGAAACAATAAACGATTTGCATACATACATTGGCATTTTGCATATTTTCAAAACATTTCAAATGCATACATTCAGAACATACAAAAATTCTAAATGTGCTAGTACAGTAAACGAGAAAGCTTTACATACACGCGGCAATTCACCAGATAGGGGCACAGGTAAACACAATATATCAATAAACGTTATGCTACACGTGTCTCTATTTGGAAAACGACGTTTATGTAAATATAACCATATAAACGTTATGCAATCAGATAGCTTTGTATTGTGAAACGGCTGAAATAATTATTTATTTCCAAGACAAAATGGCGGCGTACCGTTACAACCAAGAATTATGTATACTACCTGGATAGGACGCTCTCCATACCTACTTGAATCAAATACATAACAATTGCGAAAAAAATTAAGATAATAACTACGTTGGGAGAACCTCTCTTTCTAAGTAGGGTTATATTAAAGAAAGAGAATTTCTCTTTTACGCAATTGATAGGTATTTGATTCAAGTAGGTATAGAGAGCGTCCTATCCAGTTAATATACATATTTCTTGGTTACAACTCCAAAACGCGCGAGTCAATAAATTATAATAATATTGCGTGTTAAGCAACTGTGTCTATTTCCTCCTTCATTGGTGGCTGGTCGGGCACCGCTAGAGCCTTGGGCGGCGCGTTTGGATACGGCAGCGTCTTCAGTTTCCGAGCTTCACGTCGTTGCTTTTTCTGTTGCATCACCAGTCTGAGTTGGTCGAGTTTGCACTTGGTCTTTGAATTCTCCATGGCTAAAATCTTGGCTGTGTCACATTTCTTGCACATCTCACCGGAGACGGTTTTGGCTGAGCAGCAGGGGCACACGTTTGGATCGAGTCGGCACTGGCAGTCTTTGTGTTCGCATGTACAGTCTTTGCTTGAGGATGTTGAGGGCATGTGGCCATCGCACTGCCCATAAGAGCACGACGGTTGACTACAGCCAAGGCATTTGTTTGCCTCCTCCAATGTACTCGTGGAATAGGAATGTTTTGTGTCCTTCTGAAATATACACAAGAATTTGAGAATTGGAAAGTGTTTAACAATGCATTTTTAGTAGGACATATCATGGTATGGACTTACCTGTGATAAAGCGATTGGAGGTGCCGCGCACAATAAGTCATTCAATATGTGAATAATAGTTGAAATGTCTCTCTTTGGTCGGCCATATCTGAAAAAGAACAATTGTATTTAAAGCTTGCGTCACTATACAATATGATAGTATTCTGTTAGTCTATATTGATTAGAAATACTGATAAAATAATTCATAATTTTAGTTGTGACGAAATAAGGTAAGATAACAAAACAAAGACATTCAAACAGGATTTTCAATTCTTATTTTATCTTGTTTATGTTTATTCACATATGGTAATGAAAAAATATATTCTAATTTTAAAAAGACATTCTGAAAAGATATTTAAATGCATACCTATCTTGCAAAGCAGGATTCAATGTACCCGAGAATGTCCCAGAATATATTCCTTTACCATGATGTTTCATGGACTCTATCACAGCACCAGGACCTATCTTCGAGCGCACTGACTCTTCAGCCGTTCTGAGATCAATCTTATTTGTCAACACCTCTTTTGATAGCTTCTTTAATTTCTGAGTCAAGTTCTTAGATGCCTCTATAAGTGCTTTTGTGTCCACTGGAAGATTGGTTGGTGGTGCCCTTTGTGGTTTTTTAGGAGCATCAGGTGGCTTGAATGAAATCTGCTTTGATGTAGATGGTGTTGCATTATCATCTGTTTGCCCACTACTTGGTTGCAATATAAGCTTTCTGGAATTAGTAATGTAAGGCTCAGTGCGAGACGTAGATGGTTGCACCAAATTAGCATTGTCCTGACGATCTTGCATCCTCTTCTTGTGTTTATTAACCACAGATTGCATGAAAGCTTTCTGTTTGTTCTGCCCAATGGGATGTTTGAATTTAGAAGTTTTATGGAGTAAATATTGAAAGCGTTTATTTTTTAATGGCTCATTTATACTCTGAAATGATGGCAGAGTTCCCATGTTTGCCTCTTGGCTTCCATGGCTTGTGGTTGCCAAGTTTGATATCTCTCTATCCATCATAGATTCATCCTGCTCCTCAAACAAGCCTTTATCTACTGCACTATTGAAGAGGTTCTCCATTGGATATTCATCTATGGTATTCTCGGCAAGGAATGAACTTTGGTCAGTGAAATTGTCACTGTCATCACTGAGTGAGCTGTCAGGAGTGTGGGAGGATGTGGAAGGACATGGCTTCTCAATGGCACTTGTTGAAGGAATCACATCGCTGCATAGCTTATTCTGTGATAAGAAATCTATCAAGTTATTTTTTACAGTGTTTACAAGAGCTGCTTCTCTGCTCTCCGAGGTAGATGCATCTAATGGATTAGAGACCAAGTTTGATAGAGATTTTATTGGAGATTGTTCATTTTCTAACGAGGCATCTGATAGATCTGAAACTGTGCAGTTTGTGGTGTCCATTGACTCCTCTTTGCCCTCACAAGCTTCTGTCTTTTCAGCATATTTTTCTTCAGCCATAGTACGGTATAACTCAAAAGCATTTTGTAATATTTCCAAGTCATGTTTTTGTAACACATGTGTTTGAGTTTCAGGTTTATTTTTATCACTGTCTGTTGTTGGTTCATCAGTGTGTGAACATTTCTGGGGTTTGGACTGAGGGCTGGGTGAATCCCTGGCATCACATTTAGTTGTTATTGTTGATGATGATGTTTTAGTGGGAGTAGATGTCCTCAAGGAGCGGGTGGTGCTACTGGAGGAGCCAGAGTTGAGTGTGGACAGCTGCAGCTGTATCAGCATCATGTGGTCACCTAACCTCATGGTCAAATTCAATGGAGATTTACCACTTAAGAAATCATTGACCTGGTTATCATTGAGGGACTCTAAAGCTTGCATCACAGAGTTTTCGGGCCTCTGACTCTGGAAACAATGCAAGTGATAATGATAATTAACTAATAAAAGCAATGGTTATTAAAGATAAAACAGTATTGATTAGTTTCACGTCGTTGTGAAACACGTGATTATTATAGTGGCGAATCGTGATTTCGAAATAGCGTGATTCGCTTACCAGGAGGCCAGTTTCGACGCTGGGCAGCAGGATGACGCGCGCGCCGTCCAGGAGGCCGTTCTCCTCCATAGTCCCGTCCCGTAGTTGTCTGCCAACACAAAACTGAACGTCACACCGATTCAAAGGACGCTGATGCGTCATCGTATCGACATATTTCCGTGATATGTTTGACAATAGATAGATGCTTAGCGTCTAACACTAACACCGTCACGCTCACCTCTCGCGATGCAGCAGACATATTCGATCCTTTGACACCTTCAGCTTCTTCGAAACAAGTTTTTTGAGATGCTCGACTGTATTTTTACCGTTCAAACTGATAGAGAAATTACCACCCGTCGTCGTTTGTATGTTCAGCGTTATGTCCGAGGTTTGGGGCGAGCCACACCCGTACACTTCTGTTCCCGTAGCACGCTCCATTTTATACACATAAATTACACTAGAATTTACAAATAAACACTATTTGAACCACTCGCGACCTATCTTAGATTACACAGCTATTTTATTGCAGGATAGAAATAACAGGGTCACGCCAGACCCCCAGTTTTTTGATGTGGCCGTCAGTGTGACCAGTTTCATTCGCGATATCCCGTTATTTTTTTTTACAACAGCTGATGCGAAGCGCTGCTCTTTAACGTTCTATTCCACGATACTAAGTAGTAATATTCGAAAAAGAAACAATAATGTCCAAGAACTTTGTACCAAAATATAAACTTACTAAAGGCAGACAGACTAATATGATGATAAAGTAAGAAATACATTATTTCATAAAGAGAAAATATGAACACGGTTATTATGTTTTACTGTAAAAGCAATGTGAAAACAAATAATCTGCATACGCCCGATCGATAATGTCAAAGACCCGTTAAACGTCATTTGACGTCATACGACGCTGCTCGAGGAATTGTGTGGGAATTTTGAATAGAAATTCTGCATAATTATTTATTGTGCTTTTTCCTGTTATTATTCCGGCTTGTGTTTAATCAAAAGCTAAACTGTTGCCTGTTTGTAGAACGTTTAAGTTAGTAACCGTAGTATCACTTCCCTATACACTATTTTACTAGCTGTGCACTGAGGTTTCTGATAGTTCCTAGATTAGTTACAATCTGATAGATGAGCAAGTTCAAACATAACATAAATAAAATCTTCAGCTTTATAATCCACTGGTTGTCCCCTAATTTTTACTCGCCTCAACGTTTATGGTTACTGCTTGACGTTCCTTTAGATTGTAGCGTAATGTTATGCCAGTATACTTTCCTCAATAGCTTGGGGTTCATGAAATAAAGCAAAAATATCTGTTATGTCAAAGTCTAGTATAGGTTTGCATAAATGTAAAAGACTGATTGTTATCCTCAACCATCTTTATTGACCCAGTACCCAGATTTAACAAGAACAACAAACTTAACGGCTATCACAGCAACTGTCACATCAAAATTGTTTACTCAAAGTAAATTAAATAACTAATAATAAATACATGGATGTTACTCTTATTTATAACAAGAGTTTTTGCCGGGTTCAAATACTGGTTGGAAACTTTGATGATACATTTTATGGTACCACTTTTGTAACAGCGAAAATAAATTCAAACTATTGAAATCCTCATTCAATATACATACTTAATTAAAAAAAGTTCATAGATTTCCAAATTTGAAATTTTGTTTTTTTGTGTGTTTAACCACTATCACCGTGGTACACACAAAATCTAAGCATAATGACTCAAAAGCAGCTGTCAGAATACCTTGACATGGTTTCTTCACATTCATATTGTTCACCGAAAGCTCAAGCTCATTGTAGGTATAAGGTATCAAACCCACTGAGCTATCATCGTCTTACATTGAATCATGCCAAATCTAACAAATGTTACGAAAAGCTGAAAGTATCCATCCAGTATTACATTAATTGTTTGTTTTAGATTGGTCTAAGTATACTTATTACAAAGAAACAAAACAAGATGATAATTTTTACAAACATGTAAAATAAATATATTTGGACCTTATAATTAATAATTATGGTAAAAAACATGATTGTAATAAGCAATAATATATTCTCATATTATTATTTATTATGATATAATAAGATAATTTGATTATCTAGATTATATAAATTATCATTGTTTAAATCGGTTGATACTGCGAAAGGGCGGATCCAGCTTTCCAGTCATATAGTCGAGATTTAGCCAGAAAAGGCTTCAATTCGATTACAATAATAAATCGAATCATAAAGATTGTTATAACAGCATATAGTCATATTATACATACAAAGTATTTATATTGTTAAATTTAATCGAGCTAGATCCCCCTTGATGCCGCGTCAGAATTTTCCAAGACCATCCAGCTATATACTTAGTTAAGTGTTTTGCTGTGATATTAATAAATTTATTATACAATACGTAACTTGATATGACTGATTTGTGGTACCTTCCTTCCATTCATTAATAAGTATTTTTATGGGTATCACATAAATTGTATACAGTATATCTAAGTAATATATATAAAAGAAAGTCGTGTTAGTTACACTATTTATAACTCAAGAACAGCTGAACCGATTTGGCTGAAAATTGGCGGGGAGGTAGCTTAGAACCAGGAATAACACATAGGATTAAAAATATGAAAAATTCACAAAAAAAAGAATAATGAAGAAAATTATTTTTGTCATACATTTTGTATAGAACGACTTTTTGACATATCTCGAGATCGGACTGACAGATGGTTTAGTTTCACAATAGGTGGCGCTGGAATTGGGTTCTAAGTTTTATTTCCAGGGCAGGACAACGTCTGCTGGGGCCCGCTAGTAGTACATATAATAATGTATATTATCTCTATATATGTTACGTAATCGCAGAAATACGACACAGGTACAAAATATTAATAGAACCTATAAACGAAATTCAAACAAGGATGTATTCAGGGTTTGCCATTGGTTTTGTAAGAAAAATGGTACCACTGCAAAATAATAAGTAGGTTAATATGTGTCTGAATACATAACAAATATTGAAAATTAGAATACATTATACCATTTATTGATTTTTTTTAAATCTTTAGTTATGACCGTAGATACAAAGTCTTTCAGTCGCATACATTTTCTTCAGTTTTAATTTATTTTATAACATTGTGCTGCCAGTACACATTTCAAGGAAATAATAAATACAAAATGGGTTATAATAACTATTAAAATGGGACCAATTCAGAAAAAAAACATAGTACAGGTGAACTCTGTTTGATCCAAAAGTTGGACATAAAAAAACATTGGAATTCTAGCGATTTATATTGGTTTTAAAAATAATTGTAAAGAGTATACATGAAATTAGAGTTTTAAAACATTTACTACTTACATAATCTAGCGGTATTTACCTAAGAATATTATCTTAAAATTACTATGTATATTTGTGAATGGTATTTCTATTAGAATTTGTTTCCCTTATGTGTATTGTGTAGACTAATATTTTAATGTGTATAGATATTTAGTCTGTCATCTAAAAATATTATTATTATATATGGTTAAATTATAATAATAAAAATTATGCACCATTAAAAGATAATCAAATTATTGTTACATACATTTTTAAATATGTTTAGTACACTTTTAATGTTACAACAATTAAATTAATTAAGATAAATGAATATCCTGTATGATAAGAACCAATGCGAAAATGTACAAATTTTACAATTCAATAAATCTGCAGTGATTTATTGAATTGTAAACTTTCAATAAATCACTGCAAAACTAAAAAAAAAAACTAAATTGAGAAAAAAACACTTCGATGTAGTAAATGTGGGTATTACATAAAACCTTACACTGACTGGGAATTTAAACAAAATAAATCGACGAATTGAAAACTTCCTGTCGTTATAAAAGGTTCTTTGAAAGGGGGGCGTAAAAGAGTCTTTAAGGAAGGCAACACATTGGAAAACCCCTTGGTTTTACAAATGTCAATAGGCGACGGTGACCGCTTACCATCAGATAAACCATCTGCCTGCTTGAATTAAAAATTTAAAAAAACTGCCCAAAAACGTGTTATCTGTATTATTATTGTTTCACTTGTGTGCTTACTAAAAACATATAAAATTTTAATTAATTTACACATAATAATTATATTTACTTACAAGATAATTAAGTTTGGATTTGTAACATTATTTTGTCATTGTCTTAATCATTATTGTTCGATGGAAATAATAGATACCTAAATTAAATAGCCATTATATAAAATAACAAGAAAAATTATGAAAACAATATTTTTTTAACTCAAACATTACACCTAAGTCTTGTATAATGGCATTTATATATATAATAATAAGGGTTATTATGTTGAATCACGAGCCAAACTCCTGCGTTTCGTTGTCGATCTCCCCGAAAGTATAGCCGCCTCTGCCATCCATCTGAAGGTAATGGTCGTGATGTTTCCATAAAGATTTGCGATGTGACACCGTGAATAGAGATATACCCATCTGACGGAGAAACAAATTGATTTGTAATACACGATAAAATACGCTTTGTGTTCTAAGAGCTGTAGTAAGACTTCGGAAAATTTTTAGAGATTTTTCGTAATTTTTACGTTACGCTCCGCTATTTTGAAAAAAATCCAAAAACTGACAATAATAACCTGGTCACGAAAATTGGTCGAGGAATGCGACCTGTAGAGGAGAACAGACGGACAGCTGGATAGACATACAAAAATATTTTCGTCAAAGCTGAAACGGACTCGTTTCGCTCGCTCGGTCAATAATATGAAACTTATTCATCAATCAGCGTCGTTTCGTCATCATACAAAAAAAACATCCACGAGTTCATGACTTATAGATAAATAATTAAACACAAACATATACATTTAAACCGAGATAGGTGAATCCCTGTTTCTCAAGCTCACTTAACCTGCAGGTTATCGCCGGGTAAGATCCTGTATTTCCTCAACGAGTTGTATAAATACTCATCTTATTTACAAACAATTATCAGTTTCATTTGTACTGTCGATTAGTTAACACACAAGATGTGTCAGCTAGTATATGTGGTGGGTGTGTTATGTGCGGTGTTGGTAGCGGAGTCGTCATGTCAGCGAGTGAGGCTCATCCACGCGACGTACCGGCCGCCGCCGCAGCGACCGGTCATCATCAGAACAGCGCGGGAGGCGCCGCCGTGGCTCTACCAGGACAAGGACATCCCGCGCGCCCCCGCCTCCAGTGATCACCCCTCGCTACCCTCCATCATCGACGACATCAACATAGACCCCAACACTAGGACGGCGCGCAGTCTGCCGCGGCTGGAACCTTGGAGACCCACACCCTTCAACCCGAGAATCCCACTACCGGACTTCCCTACACCAAAATCCCGGTTCCCGATATATGCCAGGCATGTTCGTGATGTAGAAGATGTCGAGGAGGTGGATGAAGAAGGTTCGCGAGTGGTTCGCAACCTGAGCACCCCGCGCGTCAGTAGAGGCGGCGGCGGCGGCACGCGCTCCTCGGGCAGCAGGGACCCGGGACCCACACACCCGGGGTACAACCGACGCAACGCACGGAACGCGCCGCGCTTCCCGAGACCGACCCCCTTCAACCCCAGGGCGCCCAACCCGTTCCCTAGGCCGGGTCGTAGATCACCCTTTCCTACGCTCGCTAGGGTTGCTCGTGACACTGAACATGCCGAGTTTGATAGTCAAGAATTACTTCATAGTGATTTTGAGGATTGATTCGTCGTGAAACATATAATATTACGTATAATTATAAATAAGTACTAATTGTATTTTTTTTATTTAATGACACTGATTGTGATGCGTTTGTGAATAGTGATATTTTGAATCAAGCATTGTATTAATAATATGAATAAATATATATGTTTGGAAATATAAAAATACTTTTTTATACAAGTGGTAGACTACCCTCTGCTACGAGGTCAACGAATTATCTCGGTTAATCCAGTATTAGTGTTATTAAGAGACCCTTGTAACTAAACTATGTGCTGGATGAAAGATTCATTATTATTATCGTTCAGGGAATCCTGGACAAGATATCAATTACCTATGGTAGGGGAGGCGAATAGGGGATTTCGGGATTTACTCGAGCGCGGCAGATTAACATAAGGGGGGCAACCTTGCACCTTGTGAAGTACTCTCACCAAATCTGAGCTCTCTATATAGTGTCGAACGTCTAGGGTAGCCCGTCAGATTAGTAAAGAAAAATCGATGGTTTGAAATATTCGAGCGCGTCAGATTAAGGTAAGGTAAGTTAGTTACATGCAAAATAGTGTACATTTCAATAATCTGACATGACATCTGGCGTGACGAAAGAAAATTGGAGACTCGCAAAGTTGCTAAAAACTAAAAAGGCACCTAGATTTTCTCGAGCGCGATTAGTTTTTTTTTCTTATTTTGAAGGAAATTAGTCAGGAATCACGGAAATATCATAATCTGCCGATTTGCACAAGCCGAAGTAGCTAAAATCATTATTAAGTGTAGAGTCCAGGAATATTATGAGTTTCACCTTAGAATAAGAGATAGTCAGCTATTAACTTGTATAAACCTTTATTTTGACACCCTAAAACTTGTCTCAATAACTACTTATCTTAGGGTACTGATTTTTCAAGGTCAAAAAATCATTTATTGCAAATATCTCGTTTCCTATGGGTTTTTTGGTATATAATGGTAGAGAATTTAATCTTCTACAATATTTATCGTCTACAATAAATATTGTAGAAGATTAAATTCTCTACAACTTTTGTACAAACATTTTTTCGATATCTTGAACCATTTTCGAGATTTCGATATTTTTTATATATTTTTTTTCAAACCGTCAGATTAAGGACTTTCCTCAACATAACTATCAGATTATGGGTCAGTACAACAAAGACATCAAGAAGAACCGTCTGTATAAAAATCTAACGCGCTCGAGTATTTCAAGGTCACGTTTTTTATTTGCATTATCAAAAATCGGCCCTGACTAATGGTCGCGTCCAAATCGTCAGTCTTTAAAATAGGAGCTACTGGAGGGTTCACTTAACATCCCTTATCTTTCTATGTCTGACGCGCTCGAGTAATTTTTTTTTAAATATTTTCGACCCCTTCGTACGGCCACCCCCACCACGCAAAACGGCAGATTATTATTTTTCCGTTATCAGACAGACGTGGCGCGACTACCCTATTAATATCTGACGCGCTCAAGTATTTCTTGGTGACTGTTTTTTTTTTACATTTTTGAAACCCTGTAGACGCTCCCCCCATCGCTGAAGGGGAAAATATCACATAACCTTTTTTTCTTTATTCCACCTAATCTTCAAATTCCAGTAGGTCCCAATGACGCTCGAGTAACTACAAATTTAGCATAGCCTCCCCTACTACTAGTAGAAAATCCACTTTTACTCGTGCATCTGAGATTAAAATGTTGGGTCAATCCCATACATAAATTCTTTATTTAAACAAGGTGTTTTTACTCTATGCAAAAACCTATAAAAGTTTTTCATGAAAATAGTGCAAAGCAAAATAAAATGGATATTATATTTAAAAATTATAACTTACAAATACCTAACATAGTAAAGTAAATTTTATCGATTCTAAACAAAGTACATTAAGGTTTTATACAATATAAAAATTACACCACCCATGTTGTCTAGAGGGGCTAATATTGTAATCAGATTCACTATCTATACAGTGAAAATAACAATACAATGCAATTGCAGAGAGATTAACTGTAATACATAGCCATCTCTAGAACATAAGATATCTATATTTTATCTTCCTTTCTTGATTTCCCTTTACAATGCATAAAACTATTAACAAAAAAGCTTGTATTAGAAATGCGTTTCATGACGATTCTGTGACTCTCACACATAAGTGCATTCCAAAGCATAGATTCCTGTTACAAAAAAAGCCTGCGTGCGAAGCAGTAAAGAATCTGAAGTGAATTTGTTACTCCATCTTTGCCTGGCCAAGTACCTTCGAATTTTCCTTCACCGTGTCTAAAGCTTCAAATATTCCTGAGAATTAACTTACCTCTCTACAATATTGATACATTTGCCCCTCTACGTCGACGGAGACAGCGCTCGTACATTCATCCAATATCGCGAACTGAGGCTCGTGGTAGAACAAGCGCGCCATCTAACACAAACACAAGTCAAAGTCAAAACCATTAATTCAGTTTAGGCCCGAGAACTGCACTTATGAAGGTCGAATTACAGACGTTACCACCGGTTTGGTGCCTTAGCCTTCTAAGATACAATACAGATTTATAAGAATCATATGGCGATGATAGCTCAGTGGTAGTGACGTCGGATACCGCGGCGAAGGTGGGTTCGAATCTTACAATGAGCTTGAGGTTTCGGTGAAGGAAAACATAATGAGGAAACCATAGCTCAAGCTCAGTGGCAGGGTTTGTAGTACCATCCTCAACTTTAAAAACTGTCGCCACCCTCGTTCCGACAGCCAAAACCTTAAAAAAAATTATACTGTAAGGGATTAGGAAAAAGAGTGGGGCGCGTTTTCGTGGCACTATCTTAAATGTAGACAAGAAGAGACTCACAGCTATCCTCTGTTTCTCCCCACCAGACAGCACATCCATCCAGTCCTCGACGGCGTCCCAGCCACCCTCGCGACTGGTGAGGTAAGCGAGCTGCACTATCTCTAGGAAACTGTTCAGTTGCTCGTCTGTACGCCCGCGACGCAACATCTGTTCCCGGGTTTGTGGATATATCACCTGGAAATTGGGGACATATTAAAGGTTACGTTTAACCATCTCTTTCTGATAAAGAGTTAAAATATTTTAGTTTTTTTTTAATTCCATCCAATGACTTTTGTATGAGAGAGTTTGTTTTGTATGATAATGATCTAACTTTTGTATAAGATGTAATTACTAGTTTCGCCCGCAGTGAAGAATGAGTGGCCTATAACACTCATTAATAATGCAATGCTTCCTATTAGTGAAAATATTATAGATTAGAAATATATAGATTTTGTCTCTGTTCTTACCTGGTCCCTCAAAGTCCCAAGGGTCATATAAGGTCTCTGTGGTACGTAGAACAGCTTCCCCTTCGGCGGTTTGGTGAGAGTGCCTCCGAATATAGGCCACAGTTCACCGAGCTGACGGAACATTGATGACTTGCCGCAACCATTCGGACCGCACACTAGCACGTTTATACCTGATCTGGGGATGGTTACTTAAGGTTTTTTTTATACCACAAGGCAGGCGCTCTATCGTCTACCGTCGTTTATAGACATTAGCTAAAATATAGCCTACTAGAGAACATAAATAAAATATAGCCTATTAGTTTTCCGCCCCGCGGTTTCACACGCGTACACGAGGGATCGTATCTTTTCCTGGGATAAAAAGTATCATATTATGTCCTTCTCCAAGGTTCCATCCATCTTTATATTAAACTAGCTTTCCGCCCCGCGGTTTCACCCGCGTCCTTTGAGATTGAATTTCAAAAAATCTTTCTTAATCCTCGTCTACATCTTAAAAACATTACCTGTGAAACAAATCAGCTTACTAGGTCTAACACTGGGCGTTGATGAGTCAGTCCTTCTCATTTTTCATACCAAGAAACGGAAATAACTCCTAACTTTGAACCCACGCCTTCAGAGGTGGAATTATAGGAAACGCTAAAACACGTGTTTCTTTATTTTTAATCGTTAGCCTAAAAACAAAGTTTCATGGTTCTAGCTTCAAAAAAGGGCGGGATTCCATACAAACTTTCAACCCCCGTTTCACCCCCTCAGGGGTAGAAATTAAAAAAACGCTGATACACTTGTTTCTTTATTTTTAATTGTTAGTCTAAAAACAAAGTTGCATGGTTCTAGTTTCAAAAATGATGCGACTTCCGTACAAACCTTCAACCCCTTTTTCACCCCCTTAAGGGTTGAATTTCAGAAAACGCTAAAATACGTGTTTCTTTATTTTTAATTTTTAGCCTAAAAACAAAGTTTCATGGTTCTAGCTTAAAAAAATCGCGGACTTCCGCACAAACTTTCAACCCCCGTTTCACCCCCTCAGGGGTATAAATTTAAATAACACTGATACGCGTGTTTCTTTATTTTTAATTGATAGTCTAAAGTTTCATGAATCTTGCTTCAAATATGACCGACTTTCATACAAACTTTCAACCCCTTTTTCACCCCCTTAAAGGTTGAATTTCCAAAAATCCGTTCTTATTCCTCGGTCAAGTTTTAAAAACAACACCTGAGAAAAAATCTGCTTTCTAGGTCTAAGGGTTTAGGCAGGGCGTTGATAGATCAGTCAGGACTTATCCTTTTATATATATGGATTTAATCTAAATCGGTTCACCGGTTTAAGCATGAAAAGGTTACAGACAGACAGACACACTTTCGCATTTATAATGTAAGACAGCGATAATGTAGCTTTCCAATGGTGAAAGATTTTTTAGAATAGGTTCAGTAGGTCCAAAGATTACCGTCTACAAACATTCAAACCTTGCCTCTTTAGAATAATACTAGCTTTCGATCCCGCAGTTTCAACCGCATATCCCTTTTTTACCCTTTAGGGGTTGAATTTACAAAAATCATATCGGTTGTGTTTTATCCAATATAATTCAATCTAAGTGCTCAAGTAAAGTGGAATGAAAGGATTACTCAAAAGTCCGTGAATACTTTTAGTGGAACGGCCACCAATTTCACTAAAACCTGACCTGACTTGTATGGACGATAACAAAATTCACTGTGAATTTGATATAACCAGACTTAAATTAAAAAAAAGAAGAATAATAACTTGAAATTGGCAGAAAAATTTACGTCACAAGAATTTCATGTTTTTTTTATATGGATGGCCCTAAATGATAATTGCCAAGAAAAACATCAAAAAAGTGTACTAACTTGACTTCGAAGGTGAGTTCCTGTATGAGTACGTCTCCATTAGGCGTGACCAGCGGCACCTTGTCGAAACGGATCATCTTGTCTGTGTACACGATGCGACCCGCGCCCGGGGCCAGTAGCATTGGGGCTCCTAACCACATTACATTATATAGGGGCTTTTGAAGTTATGCCAGTAGCATTGGGGCTCCTAACCACATTACATTATACAGAATGCTTTGATTATGGAGTTTTTGATATGTGCAGAAAAAAATACTTTTCATACAAATCAGTTGATCACAAAATGTATGGCAATCCATTTTCTTTTTACATCTGTGGCTGTGGGAGTTTTTGATACAGCCTGTATAGATTCCATTCTAAAATAATGTCAATAGGAAAGTGACCACTTACCATTAGGTAATGACCTACTTGTCAGTTTTTAACATATAACAATCTAACTACTTTTCTAAATTTCTGTTTGTTTGGATGTGAAGAAGTTTGTTACTCTCTTACGCAAAAACTACCGAACAGATTTTGATGAAACTTGGCACACCGGTATATCATATCCTGGAATAAAGCATAGGATATTTTTTATCTCGAGAAGGGGCAGCTAGTATAATATAAATTGATTTATTGTTGACTTACCATTCCCATTATGCGCATGACTGTCCACCATCGTCCTGGTATACTTTCCGTTGTTGACGTCATTGAGTACCACCCTCAACTGTGTGACACGTGACGTCAGACCAGCTAATTTACTCAGCTCCCGACCCGATAGCACCAGCCGACCGATACCCTCCGCCATTTTCACTAACATACGACCGTATGTGTAGTAATGCTGTAAATAGGTTAATTTTTTAGGGTTCTGTACCCAAAGGGTAAAAACGAAAAAAATTACTAAGACTACTGTCCGTCTGTCTGTCTGTATCTCATGAACCGTGATAGCTAGTCAGTTAAAATACATTATTTTTCACAATTAAAACACAGATGATGTATTTCTGTTGTCGCTATAAAAACAAATAGTAAAAACAGAATAAAATAATTAAAAAAAACTACACAATTTGTTCGGAACCCTCGGTGCGCGATTCCGACTCGCACTTGACCGGTTTTATATACCACATGTGATAAGGCAGCCGGGTTGACTATAGACATTAGCAATACCAGCGGGATTGCCAATGTATTGTACACCTTATTAAAATGCCTTAAAGGCAACTGGCTCTCAAGTGCAACTGCCAGAACACACCAATAGGTGCTTGGCGACAGATTTTGAACTTGATGGTTAGTCGAGTACCCGTACCCGTACAAAGTACCCCTACCACCGTGCTTTGGTTTCTTCCATGATATTTCCTTCACCGAAACCTTTTTCCATTATATAGATTGCAATAATACCGCCTATTTGTTTTCACTGTTTTCTGTCTTTTGTGTTACTTGTAAATCTTGTCTTGTGGTGTGAACATATTTGTATTGTATTGTATAAGCATTACATAAATTAATAAACAGCTCACCTTAAATCGATCGTTTTCAGTGCCCGTTGTGAGTAGATTGTGGTTTACAGCAAAGAATGGTCTGGATACAGCGTAGAAACCAACCGTGATGGCTATATCTGAAAACAAACGAAATATATTAGCAGAGTCTTCAAAGGTAAACATATGAAATGTTATGAACATGAAAGTGGGTAGAGGAAGACCGGAAGAAATGGATGGATTGTGTGAGAGATGATATGAGTAAGAAAGGAGTGAATCCCGCAGGTCTATTATGTAAAAGATAGCAGTAGCGACAGCAGTTGCAAAGCGACAGCCACCGCTACGCGATCGCAAATTGTTACTAGAAACCTTATTACGGAAGCCTATCGCAGAATGCACATTGCCCATGAACACGAGCGACAATAGCGATAGGGTAGCAAGAAATGGAAACAATTAAGTCGATTACTTTGCGATGCTACTGCTGTTAGCTAATACTAAAGTTTCGTTTAACAGCAGCTATCGCGAAATTCGCGAGATACATAATCGTCCCGCCGATATGGCAAATATTAGGACCGAATGGAAAAAAAAACATTGCGCGGGCGGGCCTTCGTGAACAGGGCAGGCCGTGTGAGTGTCTTTACATCTTTGGGATCACCGAATGGGGGGCCCCTTGTAAAAGTTCAACCAAAGTTTTAGTAAATTTTCATTAAATCACTAAATAGGCGAGAGGTGGCATTAAAGATACACGTATTGAAAAGAAAACTCCAAATTAGCGGCAACATCAAAATAGTTTTAAAGCAACACTATTTCTGTTCGTCTGGATTAGGTAACTGTTGCAATCAGTTTCAATCTCAAATATCATGTAAATCGATAGAAATACTACAAAGTAGAAAATAGTAGGTACCTATAATCATTACGATTGAAAAAAGAAGTTATCAGTAAAATTATCTTAAACCAGTTTCAAATTGAAATCGATTGCAATACGGCTTCGAAAACAAGGTAACGTAATATACCCAATACATAATATTATATAATAATTTTGTAGTTTCTGAATCAAACTTAAGATGCTCTTAGTTATAAAATTGTACTTACATTTAGCAATAATATTGTCGACGAACCCCATGCTCACTCTAAAGTTAAGGAAGTTTCGTAGATGCCGCGTCAACTTGTAGAAACTGGCTAATATTGTTAGCTGCTCGCGGTTATTACCCTGAACATAGATATTATGTTATTTTGTATACTAGCTGTTCCCCGCGGTTTCATCCGCTTTCCCGTGAGATTTTCGCAACATAGCGTGATGTTATATAGCCTATAGCCTTTCTCGATAAATGGGCTATCTAACACTAAAATATTTTTTCAATTCGAACCAGTAGTTCCTGAGATTAGTGTGTTCAAACAAACAAATTCTGTAGATTTATCATATCACAAGTATATATAGCTTGTAGAAATTTGGGTACATTCAAGAATTATGCGTTATACCAGCGTTCCCAAGGGATCTTTTCACTTTCTTTCTTCTTCTTCTTTTTTCGTTTCTGTTCAATCACGCAAAAACGGCTGAACAGATTAAGATTAAACTTGGCACACAGGTAAATCAAATCCTGGAATAAAACATAGGATACTTTTTATCCCGGGAAAAGATAAGATTCCTTCGGAACGCGGGTGAAACAGCAGGGTGGAAAACTAGTTTTTGTACATTTAGTAGGTGACCCGCCCACCTATCTCTTTAAGTTTGTCGTACCGGACTGTATAAATTGTGTGTACTTACTTGGTAAAAGGCAATTTCTTCAGAGTTTGTGATCAGTCTAGAGTTTACGTATCTAAATTCACCTTCCAATTTCTGTTCTTGTACGGTCATCCGCGCTGAAACAAACATTTTTGTGTCAATAGAATAAGATCCCTCTGTTGTTGTAATTAGAGTTCAGAGTCAACAAATATATTGTGGTACTTGTTTGTTTTAGTTAATGGTGTGTAATAGGGGAAAAAAACCATTGCAAAACGATTAATGATTATAATATTTGGGTGTATAATTTACCTATATTTTGAGATTTTATCAAGAAATAAATATTGGGGTAAACATTAAAGCGGACAAATCAACAACTATGCGTGCATACATATAAGTTGTATAATAATTATAATATTAATACGTGAAGAAAAAACTTTGTACCCTTTTTTACGAAAATTACGCGGACGGAGGAGTATGAAATTTGGCACAGCTAAAGTTTATATGGAGAAAGAGTGCAGCAAGCTAATATTTTTATAAAATATGCTTTAGAAATAAATTTAATTAATAAAAATTTCATTAGACACACTACCATGCGTTTGACACACAAACACACATATCATTATCCTCCTCTGTTTGTCAACCGATTATCTTTATTTTATTTACAGTTATTGATTAGACTTTTTTCCTAAAATCTTTTTAGTCGAATTTCGATCAGAGGGCGAGCACTAGTATAAAGTAAATCCGTAATTAATGTGCTATTTTAATATTAACATCCGTGGATATTGTGAAATAAATAATGCTTTACCTGTAGGTCTTCTGAGATACGTCAATAGAACACCAGATAAGAACAGATACACCATCATAATGCCAGGAGTCTGAAAGTTTCATTTAAAATTAAATTCAAACTCATTTATTCAGTTAACGCCCTGGTAAGGCACTTATGAACGTTACAATTGACTCTACCCCCGGTTCGGAATACACAAACTGAGAAGAATTCGGCAAGAAACTCAGCAAGGATTTTTTTGCAGTGGATTTATCAATCAACATTACATTGCAGGGCCATGAGGCTATTGAGACAGTGAGGGGTATTAAGGCCTAATCTAGTACAACAGCACGGTCAAAGTACCCGTCTGGCTGGCTACCACCACCTTGCAATTTTATCACCAAGCCCCGTATTGTTCGGTGTTCCGGCATATGCACTTGGGTTTTAAAGTTTTGTTTTACAGATTTGATTGCGTTTTAAAGAATGCTTGAATTTGTTTTATTATTACTACATAAAGGCAGGTCCACAACTGCGCACGCACACGAACAATGCGTGCATCTTGGATCATAGTATTGACACCTTTGGACATGTTCGCGAGCGAATAGCAAGTACTTGGCAGCGTGTAGCATGCACGGTTAGTACGCGTGCGCTGGTGTGGATCAACCTTTACAAAAACTACCGTTTTAATTTCATATTTTAGCGGCAGTCGTATGTTGAGTCAGGATCTTTTTTTATAACTTAGAAGTGGGGTCAAAAAACTTAGAAAGCTACCTATGACGTATTTTGTATAGGTTTATTTTAATGTTCCGTTAATAATTATTGACAATTTTGTAACGCATGCTCTATTTTTTATTGCCTTTTTTTGTTCGAAATTATTACAATAAGATTGATAAGCTGTCTACATAAAGCGTACATTGTTTGAATACCTTTTACTTAAATTACTGTCATTTTAAAACACCTCATAATTTTACAGAAATGACATAATCGTCCGGGTAGTAATATAATCTCTATTGGAATGGCAGATTTAGTATCGCATTATAATACCCATTACTCAATAATGGGAAATATGCACGTGACTTCAAAATAGACTTTATGTAATTCATATTGTTACAAAAACATACCTACATAATTCTTTTCAAAATTTGTCATGATTTATAGCTAAATTTAATCATCAAAAAGTGTCTGTTTTTAAATTCTCTCGCAAATTTCCAAAACGCCCCGAGCAAATCGTGAGTAATCGTGACGTCACTTTGACACCCGACCACAGAGTTTGTAACCGCTACGCTTAAATTTATTATTATTTCTAAGTTTTCTGTGCTTTTCCATGGTAATAAACTGATTTTACAAAACACCTATTCACTAGATTTTTTTATTTTAATATGGATAGTTAAGAAATAAATAGATAACTCACAGAAGCGCCCAAATTAACAGTTAGTCTGTACAAGTAAATGCTTATATCCAGCAACGGTTTAGTTATGTTCCCATACAGGTCCACTACCGTCTCGCAGAACTTATCAATGTCGGTGGTCATTAGTTGATCCGCGTTGGATATCCGATTGTCTAAGTTCGTCACTTGGTAGTATGTGAAGCCTCTGGAAAAAGAATAAAATAGATAATTTTTAACCTTATGGCAGGGAAACTAAGCCGCGAATGGCGACTAAGCTTAAGGAGCAAAAGAGAAAGAATTCGTCAAAAGAGTTATAACAAAGTACATATATAATATACTAATATTATACAAGGAAAAGTTTGTGAGGTTGTGGGGGGTAATGTCTGGATCTACTGAACCGATTTTGAAAAGTAGTTTTTAATAAACTAGTTGACAATAACGCATTTGAATGAATTGCTAGCTACACAAGCTACTTTATATGAGTTTTGTATTTTGTACATTAAATGTAATAGGTCCAAGTAGATTTTTAGAAAAAGAGCAATTACTGCAAAAGCAACCTTAGAGTATTTTGTTGTATAATATATCAAAAATGTGACGGTTAAAAATACTCGTAATGAGTTAATTTAATAAAGATATTTAGAATTTAAAATTGAATACATATTTATTTTATATCATCAGGTTGTCAAGCAGGCAGACGGTCCACCTGATGGTATATTGGTATGGTATTTTTTCATTATTTATTCGGATAATTACGGGTCTAACGAAAAGAAATCTAGGTGGGCAACCTTGCCAAAGCTATGAGAATATTCGTATATTATTTAGGTATTTAGAGTCTCCGGTTGAAAAATATAATAGTTAGTATATAATCATTATAGGTAAAACGTAGGAAAACCGCGTGAAACAGTTTTTTTTTTATATTATGATAAAACAATAGTTATGCAGGTTTTTTCTCATATACATAACAGCTTATTTTTGCAACAGGTTTTAAATAACAAAAGTCATCGCTAGCAACCTGTTTTACCGACATAAAGTAACTTTTTAAGAAATCTAACGACTTACATCCTAACACTTCTAATTACCTGTATAATTAATTATTTTAAAATATAATTTAATAACTTTGCTTAAGCTATTGGTAACGATTTGTCGAGGTCCCTTTCAATACGAGTCCCTTACATGCTAACTTTTCCCTAGGTGGTCATAGATCAGTCCAAGTCCACCAAAATGTGCTCTGATGTAACCAAAAATCCAATACATGCAACCGGTTTCAATATTACTTATGTACATTAGCATCTTGATGATACGAATTCATTAAATCCGGTTTTCATACATTTGCGGAAATGTAAATTTAGTTCGCACAATCGATTCTATAAAAAGATATCATACTTAGTAGGCAACTTGATATAAATTTACATTTAATGTAGATTACAAGCTGAAGATTACAGATTACATTAAGAAATAAATCAAAATTGAGCTTGTTTTGGAAAATGAAAATATGTTTATTCCGAAAAATAAATAAGTACTATAGTAAGTTTTTTGGCTGAGCTCCCACATTAGGTCACCTGTGTCGTGAGAGGCACGCTCTTCCTCTAAAATGGATATAATTCGGAATTAAGATCAGAAAATGCGAGTGCGGATGATTTAATGATGAATTAAACGAATTCTTGGTCTTTTTCTTCGAGGAATTCCTTATGTCTTCATATTACATTGAGAGATCATGATACAATTTAAATGAGACCAACTTTAAGTATATTCTATTATTATTATTACAAACAAACAGTCGGATTGCGAACCTCCTTTTCTTTGTCGGTTAATAAGACAAATTTAAAAAAATCCACAAATACGACTCATTTTAGCATACCTACCCATCGTATCAGTCAGCCAGTTCCCATCTAGGCTTAGTGTGCTTACTACCTTCGACCACATCATCGCTTACCATGGTGAGATTGTGGTCAAACAAGCTTATCCTAAAGGAGAAAAATACTATGTAAGATGAGAAATAGGAGAGGTTCATGTATTATTGTAGCGTAATGTAAGTAAGGACAGTTGAAATAACACTTTCATGTACCTACCTAATATATAAATTACTAGCTGTCCCCGCGGTTTCACCCGCGTTCCCGTGCTATCTTATCTTTTCCCGGGATAAAAATATAGCCTATGTTACTCAGGGATAATGTAGCTTTCTAATGGTGAAAGATTTTTTAATATCGGTCCAGTAGTTTTTAAGTTTATTCGCTACATACAAAAATACAAATCTTTCCTCTTTATAATACCTATAAGTATAGATAGATAATTAAAAATACTTTGCAAGGAACTATTTGGGCAGGAAATACGTCAAGTCTAAAAAAAACTGAATTATTTATTAGTTATCGACACTGGGTCCGCTTTTACACCTTCCTTTAGTTAGATCAAGAATATAAAGTAGACATGATGATTCTACACTTTTCAAGTCAATTCGCGCTTACCATCCTGTTCTTTAGTATGGAATAGAGAGGGATAGATTATAATCGAACGAATCGTTTAAAGTCCAAGTGGCGAACAAGGTCTCGATTAAGTATCGAGTTGATACAAATTTTGTGTGATAGATATAGACAAGAGAGATAGCCATGTGATTCATATGACCTAATACATATTGCATTGTTACTTCCTACTCCATACCAATATTATCATCATCGTAATAGATATTAATACGTGACAAAATAACTTTGTAGATACCTCTTTTTACGAAAATTTTAACGAGTATGAAATTTGGCACAGTTAAAGTTCGAATTAACAACAAATATATATAGATATGTTTGTTACTCGATCACCGTAATGACTGAACATATAAACCCTGAAGACTTATAGGTTTTGAAGGTTCTTCAAAAGAGGAATAAGAAGGTTTATGTAAGGTCGGTAACGCGCTCGTGACGCCTCTGGTGTTCCAAGCGTCCATAGGCTACGGTAACCACTTACCATCAGGTGGGCCGTAAAGTTGTTTGCCACCTAGTGGTATAAAAAAAAGACACAAAATCCGCGGAGTAGAAGCTAGTTCACTATAAATATAATAACCCTTATTTTCGGGTCAGTTAAGCATACTTTCTTGTTACTTTCTTCTCTGGCAGCCAGATTGTTATGCATGATTCATCCCTCCATTTGCACATGAGTGACAACAAGCCAAGATAATCAAGACAAAGCCCATAATTTGTATTATATGTAAATTAGACTGTTAACAATGAATACTTAATAAGTATGTTTAGTTTTGACGTTAGCGAATTAATTTGCATAAATTATTGTTTTAAGTCAGTAAAATATATTATTATATTTGTTACACTAGGTATCGTCTGGCGTTCCCGCGATAAAAAGTAGTTCATGTCTATGTCCAGACAATATCTCTATGCAAGAAATCACATCGATCCGTTACTATGTGAAGTGAAAAACTAACAAACACATATTCGCATTTCTATTTTATAATGAGTAACAGACAGATGAAACAATATCTTGTGAGTACAATAAATAACTTTGGTAGATTAAGTTTTATTTCACGACCAAGTGTAAGCAACCAACGGAAAGAGATTTGATGAAAAGCAGCAAAGAGCCAACCAACGGAAATCAAAGAGATTTAAAGAAAAGCAACATCAAAATATTCGTCTGATTTTCTTCTCATATACATCTGTGGTTATTAGCATCACTTGCCCGGATCAGTTTGAATCCTTAGTTATCAGCCCCATACGCATAGGATCTCAAATTCATACATTAATTATTCAATATAAAATAATATTATAAAGAGAAATGATTTGATTGTTTGTTTGATTTATTTGATAAACTCTAAATATATTTAACCGATTTTCTTTCACCCATAAAAAAATATTACTAATCAATATTCTTTTACCTGTTTTTTTACACGTGGAGTTCAGAGCATGAACTTACAGAATTAATAAATAAGACCTTTGATATAACTCGATTGTAGTCTATTTTGGTAACCTTGCTATCGTTACTAAGTCGAATAATTAATACTAAATAATATACCTAGTTAATATGTCTTCCGACTGTCATTTAACTATTATGTTATCATTACAGTAATTACTCTATCAGGTATATTCGTCACTTAAATTCATTCATATCATTATACTAAGAAGATTGTATAATCAATATTTGGAAAGCCTAGATTAGTGAAAGAGGTAAAAAGGTAAATACATCGACGTCATATAACTAAGACATACATACAAGATACGCGCGAAAAACATAACCCTTCCTTGACAGTCGGGTAAAAAGAGACAATTATAGCGGGACTGACTAAGTAGAATTTAATTCGATATCCAACAACTTCAGTGTAAAAATGTTAAATAAAACAAAGCAACTACAAAATGGGTTCGTACTAAAAATAATAATATAAAAATATTATTACCCAACCAGCAGTATATTTCAACAAAAGTTTGAGATCATACGTATTGCTTGTACAATCGAAATATGCGTGAGAGTGAAAGTACGAATGTAAACCTGTTTTATGGCTTGACTACTGTTTTTTAAATCTTTATAATTTACCAGGTTAAATTTTGATATTACCGACTTCATTAATAGTACTATTAATGGAGCTAATCTATTATGGGCTTAAATACTTTTTTCTTTAATTAATATTTTGGAAAAAATTAACAAAATCTATAAAATTTGGTTGAGCTAATAAATTGACAGGATATGTTACAGTCACGCCCAAAAGTGAATGATCTATTGTCATCCCCTTCCTTTGTCTAGCAGTGGACTAATACGGGCTGATGATGATCATGATAATCTACTTTTGGGGCTGCCTGTACCTAACACTGCCAAGCAACCAATATAAGCCGAAACATGAGATAATGCAGAACCAAGAGCATGTCCATAGCATTATTGTGTCAATGTGGTTCTCAAATTCAGTACCAAAAACAAAAAATTGATTGCGGTTACTTGTTAAGCTTAATAAAAACGTATCACTTACTTTAAGTATTGTTGATATAGATACAGTGATAGATTGGTCCTTATCCTCAGCTTCAGCTCTCCTATACTCCATTTCAATACATTGTTTACTAGTGATATCTGAAACAATTGTTTTATTGTTATAGGTTCATTGTAAATCAAGTTTGATTATAAAAGTTAAATGACAGGCAGTAAATTCTAGATGTAACTTGAAATTAATCTTGACAATCCAATACTTAACATTTGTACAAATTGTTAAAAATACAAATCTATAAAGCTGAAGAGTTTGTTTGTTTGAACGCGCTCATCTCAGGAACTACAGGTTCGAATTAAAAAAATCTTTCTGTGTTGGATAGCCCAGTTATCGAGGAAGGAAATGCACACAAATAGTTTATATACTGGAATAAGGATGCTTTTTATCTCGAGAAAAGATAAAATCCCACGGGAACGCGGATGAAACCGCAGGGTACTGCTAGTATGTTGTATAATTGTTGTTTGATACCTAGTTCAGATAACCGTAACGTTAGTAAACCGTAAAAAATACAGAAATAGCTTAATTATAGATTTTACTTACCAAAGGCATAGCGGTGAAGAATTTTAACAATAACCTTTTGAACTCCTTATGATTCATTGTGATTATGGACCTGTAGGAGAAATAATCATCATCAATGCTAAGGATGTTACCTTATTAGACCTCTCTCATAGATTTCCACGGTAAAATGAATGGTATTGAGTTCTTTACTCGCTCAGTGATTAAACCTAGCTACCGTTTAAGGACTTTATTCTTCGCTTATAGATATTAGCAATACCACCGATTGTCAATGTGTTTTCGACCTTATTACAATGATTAAAAGGTGCTTGGCGACAGATTTTCGACTTGAGGGTGGTAGCCAGCCAGTCGAGTACCTACTACAAAGTATCCTACCATCGTGCTGTGGTTTCCTCACGATGTTTTCCCCCTCACCGAAAGGTCAAATATACGATTCGAACCCACGACTGAATGATAAATAGTTATCTGGTTCATGCAACATTAATAATATGTTGGTTAAATTATCCCTTAGACTCGATTAACTGCGAAAAAACGCTTAGCTCCGAGTGTGGGGAGCATTCCATGTGGCATTTACGAATCGAATATTTTAATCTGTGATTATTGAGCTCATGCAGTGAAGTATTATGAACTGTTGTTGAATGAGTGATCAGTACGTGATTATGATTTCTTCATTGTATGTGTTTGCTGGTAAATTTAACCTACCGCCTTTCAGTAACATAATTACGTATAATTAAAATAATGGCACAATACATGATAAGTATAAAATAAGATAATAACTAGTAACTTATGTACCTATATTAAGGCGATGATAGCTCAGTGGTAAGTGACGTCGAATACCGCGGCGAAGGTCGTGGGTTCGAATCCTTACAATGAGCTTGAGCTTTCGGTGAAGGAAAACATCGTGAGGAAACAACAGCACGGTGGTAGGGTACTTTGTAGTACTCGACTGGCTGGCTACCACCCTCAAGTTGAAAATCTGTCGCCAAGCACCTGTTGGTGTGTTCCGGCAATTGCACTTGAGAGCCAGTTCGCCTTTAAGGCATTGTAATAAGGTGTACAACACATTAGCAATCCCCTGGTATTGCCAATGTCTATAGGCGACGGTTGTCACTTACCATCAGGTGACCCGCCTGCCTCGTTGTCACTTGTGACATAAAAAAATATATATATATTGTATTCAGTACAACTTTTTATGGTTTTAAAAATAATCATGATCTACCTAATATAATAACTAACTAAAATAATTGCTGTAAAGTTATATTTGGTGCTATAACAAACGTTTTATGACATTAAATTAAAAAAAAAAAATCCACAAAATCCATATAATGAAGAATGTTAATAGGTATGCCACATCGGTTGAAAGTTTGTTACAGTAAAGCTTGTATTTGTATGTATACAAATACACTAGTTTTTGTTGTAGTCAAAAATACCTATTGGTTTGGATTTTACAGGCATTTAAACGCTAACTTTCACGTGACCGCATTTGACGTCAATTTGCAACGCTACGCTATGAGCGAGTGTTGTGAGATGACGTCACACCGTCACACGAGTACGTCACATCGAGTACGAGTCCGCATCGCACGTTTACTTCTATAAATCGGAAACTAATTGACGTATCGAAGTAATTCTAATATTCAAAATTAGTTAACATTCTTCATTATTGAACCTGGTCACAAGCATGAGAATTAGTTGAGAAATGTGTAGAGAACGATCGGAAGACTGGACATACATACGAAAGCATTTTTGTCCAAGCTGAAATGGAGACACTAGCTTTGCTCGGTTTACAATTGGCCCTAAAATAATTGGACATTGCGTCATACCTTATAGAACACAACATTAAATTAATTTATGTAATTAAATATTAAAATTGCAATTCACATACACTTGTATAAAAACTACAGTGATATAATATTATAAGAATATATTTATGGATTTTATTGCTTTTCATGTATTATGATAACATAGCTACCAGATAAGTACTTTATTGAGCTCATTTTTAGGGTTCTGTACCCAAAGGGTAAAAACGGGACCCTATTACTAAGACTTCGCTGTCTGTCCGTCCGTCTGTCTGTCTGTCACCAGGCTGTATCTCAAGAACCGCGATAGCTAGACAGTTTAAATTTTCTGTTGCCGCTATAACAACAAATACTAAAAGCAGAATAAAATAAATATTTAAGGGCGGCTCTCATACAACAAACGTGATTTTTTTTGCCATTTTTACGGAACCCTTCGTGCGCGAGTCCGACTCGCACTTGGCCGG
This sequence comes from Ochropacha duplaris, assembly GCA_951361185.1. Taxonomy (NCBI): domain Eukaryota; kingdom Metazoa; phylum Arthropoda; class Insecta; order Lepidoptera; family Drepanidae; genus Ochropacha; species Ochropacha duplaris. The sequence continues at coordinate 11,385,700 of OX592696.1, read as the reverse complement.
TATTTTTTTGTGTATTTGGTATGTGACCCCCCCACCTATCTCCCCCTTATGTTTGTCGTACTACTTACGGGACTTCCTGTATAATCCTATGTAGTAGTCAGAAATTGTATGTGAAAGTAGAGATCTTTTATGTTGCTATGAGTTGATTCAACCTTTTAAAAGGTCGAAATTGTATGTGAAAGTAGAGATCTTTTATGTTGCTATGAGTTGATTCAACCTTTTAAAAGGTCAACCATTGAATAAATCTTTTAAAGGTGAAATACCTACAGGTACTAACTTATTAACAGTCCTAATGACCAGATTAGGAGTTAACTTGGCCATATCACATGTATAAGATCTAAATGTCATTGACACAAGCCATAAAATGCTTTACATACAATGTGTTAATGTGGCGCTTACAAAGGCTAGCTCGAAATAACCTTTTGACCATGATATTTAAAAGTATATATAAACTTTAGAATAATCATGTAAATAGTTTTATAGAAACTTGGAATGCTCCAAAATTATTTCAAGGTAATAAAGATTTAAAAATATATATGCGCCCATCAAGGCAGCTATTTAATCAATTATTCCAGAAAGTAATATATATAAATTATGATTAACATTTCCCCATCTTCGTATAGAATGTGGCGGAGGTGAACCTTATTTATTATATTTGCTGGGTACAGTTTCATTTGCCCGTCAGTTAATTTTCATCAAATAAAAAAATACTAGACTATCACATTTATTACTTTATTAATTACGGACTTGTTCATTATTCTGCTGTGTTTGATACAATACCCTATGTTACTCCAACTGGGTTTAATAAAAAATACTTCTTTAGTTAATGCTTATGTCATATAGGGAATCTGTGTGCAGTACTTGCAGCTTGAAACCCCAGCAGTTTAGGTTGTATATTTCCGGGTTAGTCAGTCTATCAGGCCAATTTAATTAAATATTAACTTTTTTTTAAACCAGAAGTGACAACCAGTCAGGTCAGTTACCTGTTGAACACTACAATTGCCTATAGACATTAACAATACCAGGTGGATTGCCAATGTGCTGCAAACCTTATTATAATGCCTTAAAGGCATCCTTCCTGTTGTTTCAATCAAAATCTCCTATTTTACATTCTTAGACACTATTTTAAATACTTTTTTCACTAGTAAATATGACCAGAAAAATATTAATTTCTCCCCTAACAAAGCTCAGGGTTTCACATTTAATAAAGTACTCTGAAACACATCAATATTAGTTTCAGATGGCAAAATACATTTTTTTATAAATATATTTCATGCTATCTTTCATCCCTCATTATTCTCTCTTAGGGGATGAATTATGAAAAACCTTTCTGTAATGGATGCTCACATTATAAAAGGAACCGGTGTGTAAAATTCAGTAAGGACTAGTATTTTTATCTGTTCTTATACATAGATTTGATAATGCTTACTCACCCTTCCACTAAAGTGGTATGCTGTATAAGCCACAGGTCGCACAATGACCTTGACACTAGAGACATTGCTATTAAAACCAAAAACCCACTCTCCTTTGTCCATAGTCCAGGTATCATGATCTTCCATAGTGCTTTAAATTCAGCTATGAATCTTGCATCAACTTGGGCTTTTGGACCTTTCTTGTCCTTTGATTTAATCATATACTGTATTTGTTCTTCTGGTGATAAACGTCCTGGTCGTTTGTCATTTTTACTGTAAACATTACATAAGGTTATCAATATCTTTGTTTATTTATTTACTGAATAAATAAAATAGATTGAATATGCACATTTCTGATTGCAAATAAAAAGTTGAATATCACAAAATACCCAACTCATAAATCTGATTATTATCAGTTAAAGAGAGATAGTAAGATAATATGTAGGTAACATTCATAAAAAGAGGAAATACATATTTATTTGTATTTAGCTAAGAAATTTTTAGATTACCAATTTTTTTGTTTGTGAATGATTCTACTCCCAAGAATTTCTGACACCGATGATGGATCATGAACATTTTTTCTTCTTTATAAATTTACAAACAAAAATATATTGTCTACCCTTCAATAAATAGTGAATGGAAAATTCTTTGTGATTTACTCACCTTGATTTCAAAGCTTTCCTTAATAACCAAGCACTAAGGGCCGCAGAAGCTGCGATCCCAATTTTAACATCTGTCCTTGTAGTTAATTTACTTAGATTAGGCGCCATCGTCAATTTTCAATAAGAAAAAGATTGAACGAACGTCAATAGTTTTATTAAACACGCGCACTACACAGTCACTTCTTTCATCATTCGTAATCAAATCTTAATTGATGAAAATTGAATATCACAGTAAACCGAACGATGTGTGAAATAGTGTGAATGCAATAGCAATGACAAAGAGAATATTCACAGATTACTGATATGTAGAATATTGCAGTACCTTATCAGCTAACTGTCAAAAAATGTCTGCCAACCAAATGTCATTTGTTTTCTTTTTATTAATATTGTTCATTCATGACCATAGATACAAAGTCTTTTAGTCATATCTATACATCCCTATTGTCTCATTTACTGTAGTTTAGTCTTAGAGCATGGTTTTAATAATCAAAGAGTCTAGTCCTCGTCCGTACAAGTCCGGTCAGGTTTTAGTGAAATTGGCGGCTGTTCCACTAAAACCTCGCAAGTTTCCGCCAAAAAGTCCAATGTCATTCGTGGACTTGTGGTGCTGCCATCAACAACTTGAATTGTTTAAAACAATTTGTCAAACTAAAATGTGCCAGCATGATTACGTTTTCACTTTATTTTCATTAAATCGTGTATTTTGAGTTTTATTGAATAATATCGGTGTTGTTTTGTCAAATAAAGTTCAATCTAAGTGCACTTGTGAAGTGAAATGAAATGAAAGCGTGTATCGTGACTTTTCAGATTGTCCCAAAAAGTCCGTGAAGTTTTAGTGGAACGACCACCAATTTCACTAAAACCGGACTTATACGGATGAGGACTAGACTTTACTGTGAATGTACTTCTAATGGACTTTAACATAAAAGAAGACTAACATAAAAAAAAGAATATTGAAAATAAAGAGATGTTTCAGGCTTGATAGTCTTGTTACCAAAGCTCTTAAAATAAATAAAAAATAATAAAAAAATAAAAAATGGCGCTAAACTGAAGCAAAAACTTTAAATCGGAAAAAGTTTTAGTTTTAGTATTTTGAAAATTAAAGACATACTTTGAAGATGTCTTTTATTTAGCTGTTGTGATAGGTATTACATATCTCCATGAAGTCGATGGTTTAAAATTGTTGAAGGTAAGTATAAAGTAAAGAATATTATCATATTTCAAAAACCTATTACTTCAATTTATCTAAATTTTTCAAACCAAAAAAGTATGTATCATTCTACAACGTACATTTCTTTAAAAGCTTCAATTTTTTTACTCTTGCCTATCCCAGGTGTTTAATTGGGATAGGCAAGAGTGGCCTTGTCGCTAATCCATCTACTTTGAAGGGTATCTTAGCTAAATAACTACAAAAACTTTCTCCTGACAAAAACTTTCTCCTGACAAAAACTTTTTATGCACATAAAAATATGAGCCAATACCTTTCTTGTTTATGTCTAAAATGTGCATAGGTATCTGACACATGTTTAAATTATATAACTAATTTTGAGTTGTGTTTATCATTATATCAATCAAATTGTAGGTATATTCAATTGCTAATCTATTTATATAATTGATATAGGCTCTCCAGATACTTTAGACAGTTTCAATGTGCCTACAGTTAGGAACTACAAACTTACCTTGAATTTATAACAATCCATTATAAATAAATATACTGATTGATGAGTGTCTAAACATTTTTACATAGATAAAGGTTCAAATAGAGAAAACAAAATTATTTACTAAATTAAAATCTTTATTTTAGCAACACATGATCATCTTTTGGACAAGGAATGCTTACAATAACAATAATTTAACTTAAAATTATTAAGCTATTAACAAGGATTTGTAATAATAATGAGTTCAGGTGGGACTAGTTTAGTTTCAACTATTTAATCAGTCGTAAATTATGAGCTATAATTAAGGTTTTATTCAATCCACCTCCTCAACGGTCGGTCCTGAGTGTTTAGGCTGTGCATGTTGCTGATATCCAGCTCCTGCGTCTGCTCCAGGACCGGCTCCATGCATTTTGCTCATCACTGGTGTACATACTTGTTGCACCTCCTTCAACTTGTGTTCATATTCGTCTTTCTCAGCCAATGTGTTGTTGTCAATCCACCTTAGAGTCTCCTCACACACACGGCGGGTTGAATCTTTGTCCTGCTCGCTTATTTTATCACCAGCATCATCAAGTGCCTGCTTCACATTGAATACGTAAGACTCGAGCTGATTTCTAGCTGTGACCTTTTCTCGTTGTTGATTATCTTCCTCCTTATAACGTTCAGCTTCCGACAGCATTCGATCGATTTCAGCTTGAGAAAGGCGGCCCTTGTCGTTCTTGATGACTATGTTCTTACTACGTCCAGTGCTGTTCTCTTTAGCGGATACATTGAGTATGCCATTCGCATCTAAATCGAACGTGACGTCGATCTTAGGTACTCCACGTGGTGCTGGTGGGATGCCCGTTAAGTCAAAGCGGCCGAGTAAATTGTTGTCCTTTGTCATAGCACGCTCACCCTCGTACACTTGGATGGTTACAGCTGGCTGGTTGTCTGAATACGTGGTGAAGGTCTGGGATTGTTTGCATGGAATCTTGGCATTACGTTCGACAATCTTAGTCATTACCCCTCCGGCTGTTTCAATGCCGAGGGATAGTGGTGCTACGTCAACTAACAGAACATCTTGGATCTTACTGTGCTGTTCACCACTCAATATAGCCGCTTGAACTGCTGCGCCATATGCTACCGCTTCATCTGGATTGATAGATAAATTCAATTTTTTACCGCAGAAGAAGTTCTGTAACATGTTCTGGATCTTTGGAATGCGCGTAGAACCACCGACTAGTACGACATCATGGATGGAGCTTTTGTCTAGTTTTGCATCATTTAACGCTTTCTCAACTGGCTCGAGTGTACCACGGAAGAGATCCGCGTTAAGTTCCTCGAAACGTGCGCGAGAAACTCTGGTGTAGAAATCAATACCATCAAGTAGCGCGTCGATTTCGATGGATGCTTCTGTGCTTGAAGATAATGTACGTTTTGCACGTTCAGCTGCGGTACGTAGTCGTCGAAGTGCACGCGCATTGTTCTTGATTTCTTTCTTATATTTGCGCTTGAATTCTTCTGCAAGGTGGTTGACCAGCCTATTGTCGAAGTCCTCTCCGCCCAAATGAGTGTCACCCGCGGTCGCCTTAACTTCGAACAGAGAGCCCTCGTCGATAGTGAGAATTGATACATCGAATGTGCCACCACCGAGATCAAATATCAAAACATTGCGTTCGCCTTTTAAGTTTTTGTCAAGACCGTATGCAAGTGCAGCAGCAGTAGGCTCGTTAATAATACGCAGAACGTTCAGACCGGCGATAGCACCGGCGTCTTTGGTGGCTTGACGCTGTGAGTCATTGAAGTAGGCTGGTACTGTAATAACTGCATCGCGTACTGCTGTTCCGAGGTAGGCTTCAGCGGTTTCCTTCATCTTTGTCAATACCATGCTGCTAATTTCTTCGGGTGCGAATTTTTTCAGTTCTCCTTTGAACTCTATTTGGATTTTCGGTTTTCCGCCATCATTGATCACTTTAAATGGCCAATGTACCATATCTTGCTGAATCTTAGGATCATCAAACTTGCGGCCAATGAGACGTTTAGCATCAAAAACTGTATTGGTAGGGTTTAGAGCAACCTGATTCTTAGCAGCATCGCCAATGAGTCGTTCTGAGTCTGTAAATGCGACGTAGGATGGTGTTGTTCGGTTGCCTTGGTCGTTAGCGATAATTTCTACGTTTCCGTGTTGCCAAACTCCAACACAGGAATAGGTTGTTCCAAGATCAATTCCAATTGCTGGCATTTTGTGTAATTAAATCCTTTTCTTACTTCACTTGTTTAAATTAATATAAATCAACTTTTGCCGTTTATTTTAATCTTTTTCTTACTTCACTTGTTCGGATAAATATTAATAAACTCGCTTCTTTTAACACTTGTATTGTGTTTGCACTGGTTCACTCTCTTCTCTTCGCTTGTTTGTATTTTCAAATACTGAATGTCTTACCGCGCTCAGCGGCCCCTTTTATACTCCCCGAGCGGCAGCCAATCATATTGGAGAACAGTCTCGAAAGTTCGCGATACGCCAATCAGAGTTGTTCTGGGGAAGAATTTTCTAGACCGTTCCATTCATGTCACTGTATGTACTTGCTTGACAAAGAAAGAAATATATGTGCTAGAAAGAGCACGATAATAGAGAGTGACCAGTCAAAAAAATTACCCTAAATTTATGTAGAACAAAAGGCTAAGAAAATGGTTTTGTTGTTTCCTATTTGCTCATGTTAAAACTTTCACTTTGATTATAACGTCAATAAATACAAATATCTTCATCAAATTGTTTTATTCAATGAGTTATTCAAGCGGGCGATATATCATACGTATATTATTTAATTTAAGTACCTACCTATGATGATCAATGAACACTTGGCCGATAAATTGTATTAAAAAAGGCAAAGGAAATAAGAATTAATTTTGTTTTAATATAATGTTGACGATTTGTTTAATGCAGTATTTACTGCGATCCATCGACTACCTCTATCCGTATGGAAATCTAAAATTGAAAAAGAAGAAGCCATTTCATGCGATGAAATCGGTCCAACACCGCAACCGAACCAGCTCTTAATATTGTTTTTTTTAATCCTATTAAACTAACAAAATAATCTTGTTGTTTGAATTACGACTCAGATGTTATGCGTTTGTGTCATTAAAGGTTAGTATGAATGAAAATGAATTATAACTCACAAACAAATATTTTAATTAACATTATCTGTACTTAATAATATCAAAGCCTTTATATATATATATATTTAAAAGCAGCCTTTAAAAAGTATGTATGTATATATGTATATATATGTGTGTAAGTACTCACAGGGGAAAAAATGTGTTATTGAAAAACAATGAAAAAGTTTATAGAGAGAGACTATTGCCTTTTTAAAGACATCACTCGCCGCAAAAACTCATTCAACAAATAACTATAGTAGCTTGTTGATCTGGTTGAATGCCTATTCGTACTATTTAATCCGACGGTGGCCAAATACCACGCAAAAAAACCTTTTTTCTTATTAGATAACTAAATACGCGTCAACACATAATTCTTAATTTTTAACCGACTTCAAAAAAAAGGAGGAGGTTCTCAATTCGTCTGTATGTTTTTTTTTTTTTTTTTTGTATGTTTGTTACTCGATTTCTCTGCCAATTATGAATAGATTTTGATAATTCTTTTTTGTTTGGTAGATCTTACTTCAGAGGTGGTCCCATTTAAATTTTGTCGAAATTGATTAAGCACTTTTTGAGAAAATCAACAAAAACGAAAAAAAAATCTATCTCGTTTGATAAACCTTAGTGAATCAAACTGAGTCGTTGAGCGTGACTTTTGGATTTGGATGAAATTTGGTGTGTATACTTCAATGGGTTCTTCGATGGTTTTAAAATACAATTGGACCCGGTAGGTGGCGCTGGAATCGAGTTCCAAGATTTGTTTTAATTTCAGGGCAGGACGACGTCTGCCGGGCCCGCTAGTTATATATTATATTTTACCGGCCAGACCCGATTTCAGGACAAACTAGTTTTGCCTAGGATAACATATAATAAGGAATAAACTTTAAAAATTAAAAAATAAAATTATTTTTAAAAATAAAAAACAAAAACCGACTTCAAAACTGTAACCTATACCTATGTACAAACATAAACTAAAAAGTAAAGAATAATATTTTAATTTCAAAGCAAGAGCCTTAAAGGACAATCAACAAAATTATTGATATTTATATATCTATTTAATATTTATAAACAGTTCTTTTTGGAGTCGGTGCAAGCCAAGAAGGACAGTTTAATTCTGCCTTTGTAACAAACTTTCGAAAAGTAGGGGAGCGACGGCGCAGACCTAAGGAACATTACCGTAAGGAGAGGTGTCGTAAGACGTTTTCTCGTATGAACACTTCGTGTCCAGTTCAAAACTGTCCTTCTTCTTGGCTGCACCGACTCCAAAAAGAACTGTTTATAAATATTAAATAGATATATAAATATCAATAATTTTGTTGATTGTCCTTTAAGGCTCTTGCTTTGAAATAAAATATTATTCTTTACTTTTTAGTTTATGTTTGTACATAGGTATAGGTTACAGTTTTGAAGTCGGTTTTTGTTTTTTATTTTTAAAAATAATTTTATT